>JAUNZM010000631.1:0-2567073 GCA_033459285.1 Clamator glandarius | reverse complement strand
GGGGGGTTAGAACTGGATGGGCTTTAAGGTCCCTTCCAATCCAAACTATTCTATGATTCTGTGATGATTTAATAATGTGTTTGTGCAAGCATTCAGCCCAACCTCTCGCAGGTGCTATGTTTTGCAGCCACCCCCATTGGCCAGATGGAGCCATTCCTGCAGTGGAGCTACGGGTAAGTTAAGTGGTATGTGATAGTGGTTCCCAGCCATGCCACGCTGCAAATTATCAGTGGATCATGGGTTTTTGCAAGAAAATGTGGCAAACTTGAGTTCCCAGCACTGCCACGATTTAGCTGCTGCTCGCCAAGGTATCACTTTAGATTCTCCTTAATGCCTGTGTTGAAGGCCAGTAGGAAAGTTTAGAGAAACTCTACTTTGACATGGTTATTTTTAGTATCTAGGAAAGAATTTCTTATTTCCTTGATAAAGGTCACCAGAGGAAATTGTATTGAGGTCATTATTAATTTTTCACAGGTAGAAGGATTATTCTTAAAAGTATTACAATTTAGAAATTGGACCTACACAGCATCTCCCTAACAGCATTCACAGAGAGCTGTTTTACTCTCAATCTGTTATCTCAAAAATGCTGGTAGGAGGCTATTAGAATGAAAAAGTGCTATTTTTAAAAACATAACATATAAAGTAGGGTCTGCCTTCATTTTATGTTAAAAAAAGCTACCAGATAATGCTAGGAAGAGGGGGGTAAACAAAATGGTGAATGCTGATTAATTGCTACTATTTAAATGAGGAACATGAAGTATAAGAATGCAGTAAACTGCAAAACATAATACCATCATCAAGCCAAGTGAGAATAGTAAATATTTGTGTCTCCCATCAGTTTCTTTCCCTTGCAGATGGAAAAGTCTGCGTAGTTACACTAACGACATGCATAAATAAATGACTTCTGAATAGACATCAGGGCACAAAGTGGCCTGGAGGCACCTTGAAAGCCCTTCACAATGTGGTGAAACATTGGTTGTGGGTAGGATTGTTCAGTCCAACTGAGTTAGAAGCAGAGGAAGAGAACAGAAGTGGTGCTCCCAGATTTCATGTTCAGAAGCTACGCTTGGCTGAGCCACTGGCTCCTCCTTTGTTTCCTAAAAAAAAAAAGGTAGCAAGGACAGGAGGGGCAGGACTGCACGGTGCATGGAGAGATACTCAGTCCCACACAGGTGCTAGAGAGTATCCATGCTGAGCATTGCGCTGCCCTGCCGGATTATCCTGCCAGGATGACAAATTACACTCCTTTGTTTCTGGACTTCAAGAACAGCCATGCTCTTCTTTGCTTTGAGTTTGCTCTCTCTGTGCACACACACGTGTGAATCTGTACACCGCCACACACCCATGTGCCCATCATCCTCGCTTCTATAAATGATGAGCTATGACATAGACTACTAGGTGAAATAGATCTTCCTCTTAAAACAAGCT
The DNA here is from genome assembly GCA_033459285.1 of Clamator glandarius. Taxonomy (NCBI): domain Eukaryota; kingdom Metazoa; phylum Chordata; class Aves; order Cuculiformes; family Cuculidae; genus Clamator; species Clamator glandarius. The sequence goes on along the minus strand of JAUNZM010000631.1, from coordinate 2,565,645 downwards.
AATGGCTAAGGAGAGACCAATGAAAGATGGAAATTCTTTTTAAAACCTTGAATATATCTTAAAGGAGGCAGTAGGAGAGAGAAAGAGCATTCTTTATCACTGTGCAATAAGGTGACTCCAGCAGCTCAGGAGGCAGTGGCTGCAGTGCGGGATGATGCGTGTCAATAAATCATATGAGACAGCAGCTGGAACTATGGTCCTCGTTCTGTGATGGGGCAGCACCCTTCCCTCCCAGTCCCACTTGCTGGATTCCACTGCAACACTCGGCGCTGCCCTGGGCTGGGGGGCAGCTCCCACTGCAGCTGGAGCACCTTGTCTGTGCCTCTGGGAGGGAACCCGGCTAGACAGCTTCTTGTGCCAAATGAGTTTGGATTAGTGGGAGGCGAAGTGCTCAGCTGTAGTCTCCGCAAAGGCAAGCAGAGAAGTCACATTGATTTTGGCAGCTGTTCTGTTTATGACACAGCTTTCCAGGCTTCCTGATCACCTCCATGTCCTCAAACTAATGAAGATGTAGTCACTAAGGGAAAGAAGTATAAAAAGAAAAGTCAGCAAAGATTCTGAGGTTTAAAGCCAAGGTAACAGGCTGCAAGTACCACAGCACGCCCTGTCTGCAGATAGTGCAGGATGTCACTTGGATTTCTTGTGCGTCCTGCCCTACATCCATTCACCTGGCCAGCTGCACGAGACATCAGATGAGGGCAAGATTTACTTTTTAGGGATTTTGGGAGGGGCTGTAGAAATTAGTTAATCCTAGGCTGTGATGTATGTTCACCTGAGTGCTGCTACTCGATGATCCGGTGGGTCTTTTCCAACCTGGCAATTCTATGATTCTATCCAGGGTCAAACCAGTTCTTACATAGCCTTAGCAAAGGAGACTCATTTCATAAGAGAATGTGGCCTTGGCTCTTTTTGCTGATACATATTTTAGAAGTTTTAATAATAAATTAAAAGATTTATAACTACTGGAATACGGATCCTTCCTTTTATACAAGCAGCAAAATGCTACATGGATTTATAAAAGGAGACTATGAATGCATTGAAATAACTACAAGAAACACTGTATTATGGGACTTGCTTTGAAGCACTTTTTTGTAGTAAGCTCATTATGGAAGCTATTCACAACCAGCCTTTTTCAGGCATAGCTAGCTTGAGCCATGTTAGTTCTTTACTGCAGAGTTCAGAGCTTAAGGCCATATTACTTTTAAGTGTAAATACACAACTACTCAGACGGATTCCCCACTGCAGGTCCCATTCTTGTTTTCACATTTCACTTTTGGCAGATTGGTTTATGGGCATTGATTTCTTTCTGTAAAGATAGATTTAAAAGCAGATCATCTGTATTGGATGCTGGGACAGGACACAGAAATATCGGTTAGTGCTAGTGAAGCAGACTGCCTACAGCGTGTGCAAAATAAACAAGATGAATTTTCAGTGAGGTTTCTCTTTCAAAGGAGGTCACCATCCTAAGCATTTTTCTCTGTCTTTCATACAAGTACCTTCTGCAGCAGGCTTTGCATGGGAAGAGTGTTTGACCTTTCCTAGTGTCTTTCTTATTTTACACAAATAAGAAGTAGGAAAATGTCATCTCAGCCATGATGCCAGTTTGATGATGCCCAGTTATTGTGACTATTTTTGGTTACCGATACATGTTGAGCTGTGCCCTGGCTTCTGAGAACTAACTCCAGGAGCTTTTCCTGTAATTGTACCTATTAGTTCAGAGTTTAGCATCTTGCAGGTCACATTTGGATTATTATTTCCTGGATGCATTTCCTTGCATTTATCTCTACTGGAAGTCACCTATCTCCTCTTTTCTCATTCCTGTGAAATTTCTCTGGAGTACTTTGATATCATTATGGCTTTTAGCTATTCCAAACCACTGGTTTATTTGGTTTTGTTTGCTTTGGGTTTATTTAGGTTGGTTGGGTATTGTTTTGTTTGGGTTTTTTTTTAAATATTTTCCATAATATGGAGTGAAATAGCATTTGGTGGACAGATATTCTGTGTTGTTGCTGGTGCCAGTAGTATTTGTTTGTATTTGAACAGTGCAATATTTTCCCAACAGTCTAGCAATAATGTGAGAGTCTAGCTAGTTTTTAATCCCATCTTTCTGGGAAAGCTTGTATTTAAAAGATAAATGAAAAGGTCTGATCAGGTAGGTAGTTTTGGAAAGATCTTATTTACAGCTGAATACAGCTCTGTGAGGTAGAGCTGAAGAAGACAATGCAATTCCCAAAGTCAGTGGGAAAAGAATGAGGCAATAGAAGGTGTGGAGATCAGAAGCGAGAATCTCATGTGCTCCAGTAAGTGACTTTGGCTAAGTTCCTCTGAAAATACATAGGCTATAATGTAGTTTGATTAATTTTTTTTTCCTTTTTAAACATCATGTTGTTGTTAGAAGTTCAGCCTGAGTGAGCGTTCTGCTGATGACTCTACTAGTACAGACCATTGTGTTAACGCTGCTAGTTTTATCCTGTGAATTTATTGATTCACAAACTGGACAAAGTGGCTTCTGTCTCCTTCCTCTTCTTCATTGTAATAAATGTTGCAGGCTTAACCTTTGAAAAAGGTATAGGAAAGAATCTCTTAAGTTTTACACTCTTGCTTAGTAACACTTATACAGACTCTTTCTAGATGAATCGAGAGAAAGGGGTGTTAGTTTTGATTTTATAGGATTACTAAACAATCTATAAACTGAACTAAACAAAAAGATTTATAACAGTAGTACTTTTCATTAATGTTAAATTCCAAAGACAGGCTGAAAAAAAACAGTTTGGTATCACGATCACTACTGTTGCTTCTCCTTCAGTCCCCAAATTTCTTATTTCCTCCAATGAAAACATTCAAGGTTTAATTTTATGAAATATTGTCTCTTCATCTCTTCTAAGGCATGGTTCTGTGGTGCCTTCTCTCCGTGCTGCAGTACACATCAACTTCCCTTTGACCTTAAATATGTCAGATTGCATTAAAAAAGCTCAGTGTTTGTGCGGTGGCTCAGGCATCTGAAGTCTGGCCAGCATTTCAACTGCCTGCGCTGATTGCCCTTCCTTTCAGAAACTCAAGTTATTTTCTAAGTAGTTGCTCTGTAGAATCATGGAGGTTTGAAAAGGCCTTTAAGATCATCGAGTCCAACCCTTAACCTAGCACTGCCAAGCCCACCATGAAACCATGTCCCTAAGAACCACATCCACGTGACTTTTAAATGCCTTCAGGGATGATGACTCCATCACCTCCCTGGAGGGTCTGTTGCAGTGCTTGACAACCCTTTCAGTGAAATAGTTTTTCCTGATATGCAGTCTAAACCTCCTTTGATGCAACTTCAGGACATTTCCTCTCATCCTCTCCCTTGTTACATGGGAGAAGAGACTGACCCTCACCTCGCTACAATCTCCTTTCAGAGAGTTGTAGAAAGTGGTGTCCCCTCAGCCCCCTTTTCTCCAGGATAATGAGAATCATTTCCTCAACTGTTCCTCAGAAGCCTTGTGCTCTAAATTATTATTTACAGATTTGACTGTGCTCTTTATATTTGGCAGAGAGCCCTGTTATCTGTAGTCACGCCTGTATCGTGGGAAGTGCTCATCTCCTACATTGCAGCATTGCTATGCCAATGTACATTTATAACTGGTACTTCCCAGACACCTCATCAAAATTAGCCCATCAACAATTAGTTTTCCAACAGCTGCGAGGCACTAATTAGCTCTCCTAAGATTTGAGGACCTCTTTATTTTCTAATGTTCTTATTAGTCTCTTGTTCTCAGTTTTATGTCCTAGGAAAACAATACTTACACGACTGCAGTGTCCATCCACCTGCCCCTCCTGTTCTGAATAATTTCTGGACCAAATGACCAATTTCATCCAGATCTTTAGGAAAGTTAACAGTCTTCAAATTAATTAATTTTCCACAAGCTTCAGGAAAATTGACAGCTGAGTAGAGGAAAGTGAGAAGCAAATGAATACTTCTGTGCCCCTAGAGGAAGAGGAGAGCTCAGCCATTCGCGGTTCAGTTGAACACAAGCAGATGGGCAGCCAGGACACATCCAGTTCTTCTGTGACTCCTGAGTGAGTCCTGGTGGCGTTGGGATGCCTGATGTGATTGTGGTGTGGGTGGTAGAGAGATGGATGAGAGAAATCCAAGTACTTTCTTTGGTCACGGAGCAAGTTACTTTCCTTTCCTACTGCCATACACAACTGAGGTCATAAAACCTACTAGCAGCCTCGTTGCCTGACGCGTGGATCTGCCGTGAGATGGGAACACGCTCATCACTTCGGCTAGCAGAACGTTTGAAGTGTCACCCTCTGGAATGGACATTAAAACCTTGGACTTTTAGTTAATGTTTTGAAGACATAATAGGACTTCAATATGTTGAGTAAGAACAATTATTTGGTCACTTATAAAAAGAATCATGGCAACTGTGTAATACAAGGTCTTTCTCACTAAAATGAATTTCTAATTAGAATGATAGTGTCTCTTCTTTGGGGAAGCTTTTAAATTAATTGTGAGGTCACCTACTACTTTATTTGAATAGCCAGCTAATTCTCAGGTTCATTTTAGTCGCTGTCTTCCATGACTTTCACCATAAACCTCTGGCCTGTCACTAAACAGAGTTTCACAAAACCAGAGGTTCAGTCGGATAGATGATGAAGGTTTCTTTTGCACGTTAGCCATGACGGCACCGTACAAGGCAGTTCAGAGCGATTTTTTTTTTTTTTGGTTTGCGGTTTCTCTCTAGTGGATCATCAAAGTCTCTTAAATTTCCTTTATACAAGAAAGATTAATAGGATATTTGCAATTTGCAACTTGCAGTATAAAACCAGGAGATGAAAGCAGCCAGAACAGCAGCTGGACCTGAATATAAACTGATACCTGTCAAAGAATTGTGCAGATTAGCAGCTCCTGCAGGCTTAATAAAAATTAAGCCTAAAATGGTCTCTGCACATTCAGCTGCAGGGCTTATTTATTTATGCTTTCCCTTTTCTTTGTAGTCATTTGAACTCTCTAAAGTTGTAGAAGAGTCCCCCTTGTGGTATATGCCATAAAAGCAGCAGGCAGGACTGGGATGTTATCTGGTCTAATTTTCCCCTCTGATCTGCAGGTTAAATGTCTAGCTCTGTAAGATCAGAAGCATTAATGAATCAAAGTCTGCCTTGACTTTTTCTTTGGGAGTTTTGCACTTGGTATTAGAAAACCAGAAAGTAAAGACATTAGGACTGTTTTTAATTCCACATATTGAAGCTCCAAATTCACAGCTTGTCAACCCGGGGCTTCAACCAGGCTTCTGCAAGACATGGTATAGGCGAAGTGAGAGCACGGGGTGAGAAAGCTGTGAAGCAGGCACTTTGCAGGACTTACCTCAAGCCTGAGAAGCTGAGCATATTGTGAGGAAACAAGTCATTTAGTCTGTGCTTCCTGAAATCCCTGTGCTGCTGGGAAAGATCAGAGCCGTTCAGTGTGGCTCTAGGCACTGAACTCATCCCTTGGTCTTCTAGAAAATGATGCACCACCTCTTCTACTCTGGCCACCACCACTTTCTTTCTCCTCCTTAATGTATTCAAATTTGGGTTTACTGAACTGTACAAAAGTCTCAGCACTGCGTGGGACGGTTTATGGAGCTGCAAATTATCATTTGCGTGTTGTTCATCTAATAATGTGTTTTCTTCTTTACTCCTCCGCTGTGGTAATAACTTTATGCACTGACGAGTGCTTTGGGCAGCTGTGCTTTGCAGTTCGCTCTAGCTCCCGCATGAGGCCGAGGGTTTTCTTTTGAGTTCATGGAGATTTCTTTGCAATAGGTCTGGTTCTGGCTCTGTCAGATCGCTGTCACCAGCATGAGTGTTATTGTGTTCCACTCCAAATGGTAAGGAGACGAAACTGTAGATTTTGTTTTTAAGGCTGAATTAATGTTTACACAATCTTACCTGCTGATGAAAAGAATCCCCCTCTCCTCCGAGGATTCACATTATATTCTTTCTTTTTTCTTTTTTTTTTTTTTCCTCCTTTTTCTTCAGTTGCAGCAGCAAGTACTCCCGTGTCCATTTTGTACCCCTGCACAGCAAAGGAGGAATTCATAGTTTAGAGGCATGACACTGCGCAATGCAGCAGCATTTCTGGGTAGAGCTGGTTTGACTGGAACTGCTGCCTGCAGTGTGGGAGAAAACAAACAATGAGGCCCAAACAATACAAGGACTCTGCACTTCTAAGTAGAAGAATCTTTTAAAATGAGTGTCCTTTCCATTAAACCAAGGACAATCAACCACCTTGTTCCAAGGGCTGGCCACACAGACCTTCTGGAAGTATTTAAGGACTATAAACTCTTTACCCTTCCAACTGGCCTCTTCTCCCAAGTGACAGGGGACAGGAAAAATTTTTTCACAGAAAGGATCATTGAGTACTGGCCAGGGAGGGGATTGATTCACCTTCCCTGGAGGAGTTTAAGGGATGCGTGGACAATGTGCTGAGGGTCATGGTTTAGTGATTGATGGGAATGGTTGGACTCGATGATCCGGTGGGTCTCTTCCAACCTGGTGATTCTATGATGCTATGATTCTACAAACTCAGCAAATACGCAGTTGCTTGTGAAGCTTTCTCCTCACCCTTACCCTTGTAAGGGAACCGAGTCCCTCCCTTCACCTGGGGCCAAGGACAACTTACCACGTGGGATGGGGAGGGAGGATGTCCTGTCTGATGTGCGCTAGTGTCAAGGAGAAACCCCCAGTCTGGGTGATTGCTAGTGGACTGGGTGTACTCAGGGATGCTGGAGGGTGTGTGGATGCCCAGCCTGATCTCTATATGGGAAGTGGGTGGGCATCAGCTTGCCTAGCCCAGCTGAAAGAGGGAAATCTATAACAAGTAATGTTTTCCCTTTTTCCTTTTATGTGAATAGTCTCTCCATGCCATGGCTTGGGTTGGACATGTGGTGGTCCTGAACCTTTTTCCTATCTGCTCCCTGACTTGGGCACCATAAGAACTACCCAGCTAACACCTCTTACTTTCTCCATCTTGCCCCCAGAAGAAAACAATCCACAAACAAGAACAAAACCCAAACAGAGAAATATTTGTTGGACTGTACTCATTTATCTGTAGGATACAGAAAATTTTGAGACTTTTTGGATGCAAAAGGATTTAGTAGTAGGAAGAGATGGGAGACAGATGGGAGACACCAGGCAGTTGTCTATGATGCTATAGAAAGATCTTTATTTTAAATATACCAAGACTGAAGAGATCATTGGTTTGTGTGTGTGTGAGTTTGTGTGCTTGAATGATCACCAGACCCGAGATGCAAAATGAATGGGCCCTTTTTCACCATTTTCCACCACACTGTACTTACTGTATATCAATGAAGAGCAGCAGATCAGTCTCACCTTTCCTTTCTGTGAGGGACACACAATAAAGCCTCCAGACGCTTAATATGGTTGAAATGGGATAAAAAGAGACAGAAGGGAATACAAGATTAGCTGTGCTCATGTTCCCTTCTCCAGGAGGCTAATTTGGCATTCGGTTACACGAAATCATTTTATGCGATGAGACTTATATTCAGGCCAGGAGCACTTAGAACCACTTTTTAAATTATCATTGACTTTTCTATGTGCCATCAAGTCTGTTTCCCCTGTTGTATGTTTATTTAATCAAATGAGAAGGGGCTGAAAGTATTATGTGTATTCACTTGTTTAAAATACTCCTTATCTTGGTGTTTGCATTGTTCCATTTCATTGTCCATGAGGCCACAGCAAAAAAAAAGGATTGAGTGAATAGTTACTGACCAGCTCATCGGAAGCAGAGACCTATTTGCAAAAAGACTGCAGGTAAACTAAAATTGTCAAAAAAAAAAAAGAGGCCTAACTCTGAAATTATACTGCAAATCCTCCTGCTCTGAAACTGCTTGACCCTGGAGGCCATCACCTTTGGGTTTTGGCAAGGCTCCCTAGGTTCCACTTTGTATGGGCAGAAAGTTTCATCCAGGGGTGTACGCTTGGAGGCTGAGCACAAAAGCAGCTCAGGAGCCCATCAGGTGGCTGTTTCAGGGCACGCATAACAAGTGGAAGGACCCAGCCTCCTGTGAGGAGTATGACCCCGTGAGCCAGTGTCTTTAAGGTGAGGGAAAAGAAGTATTATTTATCTAGAGCTACTTAAGCTTCCAGGGAGGAGTTGGGGGACCCAGGGTATGTGTGGGTCTGCCTTGGGGTTATCTGCAGAGCTGATGTCTAGCTGACTTTCTACGTAGGGTGCTAATGTGTCTTGGGGCACATCTGTTTGCTCCTTCAGAGGGGCAATTGCTCAGTATTTAGCAGTAACTCATGTCCATTGAGGACCAAGCAAACTTTTGGACTTGAACCCATGGACGAGGACATTAAGCTCCAGGCATGATGTGAAGGCATTAGCAGTAGAAGACCTCCATACCTCCTGAAAGAGCTGTGCAGACCAAAGCTTGGAGCAGTTGCCTTAGATGCCCCTATATCCAGTTCCACAATGAAAATGCGCAGCCAAGGCATTCCTGTCCTGGCTGAAAAAGAAAAAAACAAAAGGCTTTAGGGTGATATAGCCAGTTTTAGAAGCTGAAGAAGCCTTTGGAGAAAGCAGCAAGATGCTTTGTATGAGGAAGCCGAGGGGTGCCTCAAGCTCTGCCAGGGGAGATTTAGGCTGAACATTAGGAAAACACTTTGTATGGAAAGGGTCACTGGGCACTGGCAGAGGCTGCCCAGGGAGGGAGTTCTGTCACCTTCCCTGGAGGGGTTTAAGGGATGGGTGGATGAGGTGCTGAGGAACATGGGTTAGTGTTTGATAGGAATGGTTGGACTCCATGATCCAGTGACTCTTTTCTGACCTGGCGATTCTATGATTCTATGACTTACATCCCACACCCTAATTCTGAGCCCCTCTTTGCTATAGATCCATAGTGCTACAAAATAAAAACAGTGGAGTGAGTCAGTTCTTGGGAAAAGAGTGGGGTTTGGTTTGCTGAGCGGTGTTTTGGCTGGCCAAGAAAGCTGGAAAAAAAGAAGAGCAAGATTACTTCTTTTTCCTGGTTTAGGAGTCTCTTGATGGACAGAATTTGGAGGATTCCTGAGCTGTGCTCCACCAGTGTCGCTCAATGTGGGTTTTGTGCAGTCTGAGGAGGGCCCAGAAGATGTCACCACAGGACAGCAGGAGAGCAGGCAAGTCCTGCTAAAAGCAAGCAGCAGAGCACTAACCAGCCCAGAAACCTCTAGGGTTTCCATTGCTTTAGTATTTAGAAAAACGTTTGGTTTTTTTTTTTTGTTTTAAATAATCGGATGAACATTAATATAATTACAATAAAAAGTGGTAGTAGTCATCTTTTTTATAGGGAGGATTTTTTTGGTTAAGAATTGCATTTTGGACTAGGTGTTTATAAGCAACTTACAAGATAAAACTGAAGACTATTTTTGAGTGGTTACAAAAGCAGTCATGGGAAAAAACTCATTTTTCTCCATAAAAGGAGTGGTCAGACGGTCAAATGAGTGGGTTTATTAAAAGCAAGCAGTGTCCTGTTCTTGTTTTTGCATTGCTCTGAGGCTGTTCCTTTCATTTCCTCTTCCCTGCCATAAAGTTTAGAAAGATTTCATTTTTTAATAGAAAGCTACAGGGTCATTTTATAAACATAACAATGATGTACAAATAAACTTTTTCTTTTGCAAAGTCAGCGTTCAAAGCATGATGCAAAGAAGCACACCCACGATATGTCCAAGCAATCCTCTTGGGGCTGACACAGGCATCCACATAAGTTTTACAAGAGCTGCAGCTGTATATGCAGATGTATTTCAGTTGCTTGCACTTACTTAACTCTTGAGCCTCCAATCTAGTCTGGTCAGAGTCTAAAATTCATCCTACCCAGAGCCTTGCCGTAACTGCCAGGTATGTACATAGTAGCTTCAGGCAGCTTTGCCTGCATGTTTCTGTAGAAAACCCCAATCTCTGTGATATTTCCAAGCGAGTTGAATTTCTTATTGGCCAGGAGTGATAAGACTTTGATCACAGTAGTGGAAGAAACGTATGTGCTCTGTATATGCTACATGCAGAAAGAAAGGGTGAGTTGCACATCGGTCTGACGCTCTGCCCACGAGTGCCCTGTTAGACTCCAGCTGCAAAACTGTCACAAGAATTCAGTTACAGTAGAAAATATTTAGATCTCTCCATGCTGTGGTCCCTTGGCTGCCTTCAACATCTCCCCTTTGCAGGCTGCAAGAAAAGAAATCTGTGTGCTGGGTGAGTTGGGTTCTACAGCCCCAGCTGCTGCCTGTTCCTCCACCTCATTCCTCTGAGCCACCACCGTCCTTCGCTTCACATTGTAACACAACCTCATTTCTGACACGAGTCCCCTTTGCTGGTGCTATTTGTGTAAAAATACATCCCAAGAGAAGCCACGCAATATAGGACAGCTCGAAACAAATTGCTTTTCAGGCAGTTACAGAGCTTGCTGACATCAAACAGATGTCCCCGAGGCTTCAAGTGCCACGCATGAGGTGCGGGGACAGTTATTTAATTACACGTGCTTTGTAGATGGACGAAGTTGTGAGCTGTTCTTTACATTCAGTTTTTAAGTTATTTGTTTACTTATCTATTCATTAATTTATTTACTTTCAAGACACAGAGCAAAATCACATTTTTTTCTAGCAAGCATTAGCAATGCAGCAGGAAGAAAGGTCCAAGAGAGGGGAGATTTTTTTCCCTCCTTGCATTTAGGCCTGAAACTCTTACCTTTTAAATGCAGCTTTTCCTATTTTGTGACTGGCGTTGCCAGCTGAGTTTCCTGAGCCAAAGTAACGACTCACTGTGGTCACTCTAATTTAAAAGTAAGGAGGTGCTGCAAGTAGCCCCTGTGCTGCAGGATACGCTGCGGTTCTGTAAATAAGTTCACAGGTATCAGCAGAGGAACCCTCTCCGGCAGAAGGTGACAGAGCTCCTGATAGAAGTACTTGATGGGTACCCAGACTTCCACCCATGTGGAAGCTGTAATTCACTGGTTTGTGCATCAGCACACAAACCTGCAGCAAATAAAAAGGCCAAGATATGAGTAAAAGCAAAAAATAACTAATAACTATCTTCCTACCCTTTTTTTCCTGTACTGAATGTAGTGCAGCCGCAACACATCACACTAGGTGGCAACCGCGTCTGTGGAGAAAGAAAACAGACTTGAGCGTTGAGCTCTGCAGAGGAACTGAGACTTTTGAGATATTTCATCCCTTCTTATCTAAGAAAGAATATAATAATGGCTAAGGAAATCTGGATTGAAGTGATAGCAACTTACTAAAAAAGACCTTGCCAAGGTGCATACGTGAAATATGTGTACGAACCAGGTTAGCACAGCTGTTATTTCCAGGACTGTTACATTTTGAAGGCTATTAAGGTTGGAGAGGTGAAGGAAAGCCATACCTTAAAAAGTTATGCCCTGAATCGTCTCAATGAACTCTTTGCTGGCAATAAACTCTGCTGTATTTTCTTACCTCAGGACATTTCTTACATTTAACATGGGAATTCAAAAGGTCATATGTAGAAATGGGAACTATACAGTGGAATTTGTATAGTTGCATTACCTTGTATTCTGACTTGTTCTTGCCTCTTTGCTATGGTGCTGTTATTAGCTAGTCTGGCAAGATATTTTTAGTTTTCCCTGTGTACATAGCATCTTTGTATACTTAAAATTTCTCCATACCGTTTTACATGGAAAATTTATCAATAGATAGATTTTCAGGAGGAATTTATTGGTATTATTTGGAGAAAATATTTTAAAGAAGGGACAGATTTAAACTTCATCTCCTAGAGTTACAAAGTTCTCTGCAAATTTAAAGGAAATTTAATTGCTAGAACTGATTTCTGTTTAGTTTTGTTGTGCTAGAAAAATTTTGGAGGAGTAAAGAAAAATCAGTATTTAAAAAGGCAAACAGCTGGCTTGACAATGAGTCTAAGGCTGAATATTGGGAAGATACAGCCAGATACAATCAGTGAAAGATTTAAGACAATGTGATTAACACGAATGAAGGGAATTTTGTGAAAAATAATTCTTGTGAAGCAACTACATAATCTATTCTGATGGGGTCAAAACCACAGTCAATAAAATTAACTTTTAGTAATGGGGCTGTGAAAACATTTGCAGCACTTAATTAAAGCAACAGGAAAGTGTGTATTGTGTGGTATGAAATCGAGAGAGAAAACTTGGAGGTTTTTTCTTTCTGCTCACAAGACTGATTTCTTTTGGGTTTTCTTTTAATGAACAGTGGGAATCTACCACCATTGTTATTACCTCAATAATCTTCATCCCAACAAAATCATGAGGGTTGGCAGCACTGAAACAAACGTTTTCTATCAAATATGGAGACTCAGTGTACTTTTCTGCATGCCTTTTACCACAAATGTACACATTAATCAGTATAATTACAGTGCAGTGCAATTATACTGATTAATGTGTGCATTTGTGGTAGAAAGCGTACAGAACAGTATAAAGAGTTAGAAATACTGATGTTAATTTTTTTGATGCTGTTTGCAGGCAGCATATGTACAGTAAAGCCAGGAATTGAGACCTAACAGAGGTTCCCAGCTACGCAATGAATAACTGAGAAGGTGTCTCCTCTTGTAGCTTCCTTGTGGATGAGAAGCAGAGAAGAAACCCTCTGAGTGCACAGGAATCCCAGGGCAGGTAAGGCGAGGTTCTCAGTCATCCTAATCCACTGGTCAGATGCCAGTGGATATAAAAAGCAGGACCTCATCTGTCAGCAAGGCTCTGCAGGAAACCTCTGTGGAGAACCTGCCTCACTGTCCACTGACATCAGCTGTGTTTCTGGGCTGAAAATGGTGTCAAACATCTGACCTCAAAGTGTGTGGTGCTGCTGCACATCCTCACGACACCATTCCCTGTTTGTCACTACATAAACTACTGTCAGTCTTACTCAGTGCTACAGAGGCACCCTGTTCCCAGGACTTTCCAAAAAGTCCAGGTCTTTCTCTTCCAGGCAGCTTTCCAGCCAGACTTCTCCTAGTCTGGAGCTGCACAGGGTTGTTGTGCCCCAAGTGCAGGACCCGGCATCTGGCCGTGTTAAACCTCATGCCATTGGTCTCAGCCCAGTGGTCCAGCCTGTTCAGATCCCTTTGGAGCCTCCCTACCCTCCAGCAGATCCACACTTCCACTCAGCTTAGTATCATCTGTGTGTGGAGACAAGCATCAGCCTAGAGTGTCGATCTGCACAGATAAAATGATAAAGTGGTGAAATAACAACAGGTACTGCAGGCTTCTCTCTGGCTGGGCAGAGCAACATTTTTAACCTGAGGCTTTGGTTACTTTTGCTTCTGTTCCTATGCCCTTGAGGGGAAATTAACTTGCAAAATTCATGTTAGCTTCCGAATCTACCTCTGTGCAGATGAGTCGTGTTTCCAAGGTCAGACAGCTTCACCTGAGGCTGACCGCGTTATTAAAGTAACAGATTCAGCCTGTCACTAGAAAGGCTTGGTTAGGATTGGAGGATGGAAGTTCATTTGCAAAACGCTCAGTTTCGTGCTCGAGGTTGCTCAGGTAAGTGGTATGTTGTTCACCCATCGAAGTATATTCTACTCACCTTCAGTGCTACTCAATAAGGACAGAGCATTTTGATGCCAGCTGCCAAAATTTTGGACATCTTCACAATTTCCAGATTCCTTACAAGGTAGAGGAGCCATGTGTTGGCTGAAAAGCTCCATGCATGATGCTCCTGCAGCCTCAGCTTTAGCAGAAGACAGTTGTTAACCGAGAGAAGTCTGGAAATGCAAGGATTTGTGGGGAGATGGAGGGAAGAGTCACATGAAAGATGATGAAGTGAAACTTATTTTGTTAATTGCCCCATCCCATATTGTATAGGTTTCCACATATAGACAGATGTTTGGCATTGCTTGGTCCCAGTGAACATCAGTTCTCAGTCCGTCTGTGTCTTAGAGTACCAAGAATTTGGCCACCATGATGCTAATTGCGAGGAGGATTGGAGACACACTCTGATGTTCACAGAATCACAGAATCACAGAATAACCAGGTTAGAAGAGACCCACTGGATCATCGAGTCCAACCATTCCCACCAATCCCTAAATCATGCTCCTAAGTACCTCATCCACCCTAACCTTCAACACCTCCAGGGACGGTGACTCAACCACCTCCCTTGGCAGACTGTTCCAAAGCCTAACCACCCTCTCTGTGAAGAACTTCTTCCTAATCTTGCTTGAGCTTGAGGCCATTCCCTCTCATCCTGTCCACTGTCACTTGGGAGAAGAGGCCAGCTCCCTCCTCTCCACAACCTCCCTTCAGGTAGTTGTAGAGAGTAATAAGGTCTCCCCTCAGCCTCCTCTTCTCCAGGCTAAACACCCCCAGCTCTCTCAGCCGCTTCTCATAAGATTTGTTCTCCAGCCCCTTCACCATCTTCGTTGCTCTTCTCTGGACTCGCTCCAGAGCCTCAACATCCTTCTTGTGGTGAGGGGCCCAGAACTGAACACAGGATTCGAGGTGCGGTCTCACCAGTGCCGAGTACAGAGGGAGAAGAACCTCCCTGGACCTGCTGGTCACACCGTTCCTGATACAAGCCAAGATGCCATTGGCCTTTTTGGCCACCTGGGCCACTGCTGGCTCATGTTCAGTCGCTGTCAACCAGCACCCCCAGGTCCTTCTCCTCCTGGCAGCTTTCCAGCCAGGTTTCTCCTAGTCTGTACCTCTGCTCAGGGTTGTTGTGCCCCAAGTGCAGGACCCGGCATTTGGCCTTGTTAAACCTCATGTCGTTGGTCTCAGCCCAGCAGTCCAGCTGTTCAGGTCCCTTTGGAGCCTCCCGACCCTCCAGCAGATCGACACTTCCACCCAGCTTGGTGTCATCTACAAACTTGCTAAGGGAGGACTCGATGCCTTCATCCAGGTCGTTGATAAAGACATTAAACAGGACTGGACCCAGGACTGAGCCCTGGGGAACCCCACTTGTCACTGGCCTCCAGCTGGATTTAACTCCATTTACCACCACCCTCTGGGCCCGGTCATTCAACCAGTTTTTCACCCAGGAGAGTGTGTACCCGTCCAGGCCAGAGGCCGACAGTTTCTGAAGCAGAATGCTGTGAGAAACTGTATCAAAGGCTTTACTAAAGTCCAGGAAGATACATCCACAGCCTTTCCCTCATCCAAGAGTTTAGTTACTCGGTCATAGAAGGTGATCAGATTAGTCTGGGAAGACCTGCCTTTCATGAACCCGTGTTGACTGGGCCTGATCACCCGGTTCTCTTGCAAGTGCTTCATGATCGCACTCAAGATCACCCGCTCCATGACTTTCCCCGGTACCGAGGTCAGACTGACAGGCCTGTAGTTCCCCGGATCCTCCCTGCGCCCCTTCTTATAGATGGGCACGACATCAGCCAGCCTCCAGTCCAGCGGAACCTCCCCAGTCATCCAGGACTGTTGGAAGATGATGGAAAGGGGTTTGGCCATCACATCCGCCAGTTCCCTCAAAACTCTTGGGTGGACTCCATCTGGCCCCATAGACTTGTGGGCATCTAGCCGGGCAAGCAAGTCTCTAACCACCTCCTCTTGGACCTTGGGAATCTCATACTTCTCTTCCAACCCTTGGGGTTGTGCACAGAGGGAAGAATTTTCCTTACTGTTAAAGACTGAGGCAAAGTAGGCATTGAGCATTTCAGCCTTGTCTTTGTCCCCTGTTACTGTTGTTCCCTCTGCATCTACTAGGGACTGGAGATTCTCCCTAGTCCTCCTTTTGCTGTTGACGTATTTGTAGAAAGACTTTTTGTTGTCTTTCACAGACTTGACCAATCGCATTTCTAGTTGGGCCTTAGCCCTCCTGACTTTTTCCCTGCACGTTCTCACTTCCTCCCTATAGTCCACCCAGGATGCCTGCCCCTTCCTCCAGAGGTCGTAGACCCTCCTCTTCCTATTGATGTCTCTTAGGACCTCCCTACTCAACCACGTTGGTTTCATACCCCGCCGGCTACTTTTCCGGAACTTGGGGACGGCTTTCTCCTGAGCTGCTAGGAGTTCCTTCTTGAAGAGCGCCCAGCCCTCATGGACACCTTTGCCTTCAAGGAACGCCTCCCATGGGACTTTTCTGACCAGCCTGTTCCTCCAGTTTAGAGATTCATCGCCTGTAATGTTCAAGATATAATTCTGTCAAGATAAATGGCTTCGAACATAACTGCAGGGCACCTGAGCTGCAGCCAAATGCCATCAAGAAACCACAGTCTTCTGTGGGGGAGACGTTAGAGGGCTGGCAGCAGCCAGAAATCCTGTTTAATTTGATTTTCCTCCTTCAGAAAGTTTGGATAGGATGGGATTTTGTTCCTGGAGTTGTTGGTGCTGCAATTTCATCTCCTTATTTGAACATGTAGGGGGAGAAGTTGCACTGAAGGGTGGCAGTAGGGTTATTGATGTGCAGGTGGTTGGATGCTGATGTGCAAGGGCAGATATTAAAAGAGCATGCCTGAATGTAACTAGCAGATTTTTTGTTGGTGGCAGTCCTGTTCTCAAGCTCTAGTTAACTCCAAGTTCTTCTGGACATTTCTGACTATCATAAAAGTGTTCTACTTGGAATATCGTGTAAATCTGAGTATAACCAGATACAGGGTAGAGGTATAGGTCTTGGTATGTTTTGAGAGTTGCGTTAGCAGACATAAAATGTGCAGATTATGGGTTGACAACTATTTGCATAGTATTAGTGCCAGTGCTGACTTCAGAACGGGCACCACTGCCATGATGATCTGCAGGTTATAAAGGGGACACAGAAATTGCTCAGGATGCAAAATCAGACAGCCTTTTTATACTGCAGTTCATCCCCCCAAACACTGTAGAAAGCCTACGCACCAGATGAACGTGCTTAATAAGAGATCTACAGTTGGGTTTAAGTAATTTTAGTTGTGCTTCTGCTATTGGACAACACATTATCAAACCACAAGGTTTGCTTTTCCATTTACAGTTAAGGCTGAGAATAGTTTCTGGCTTGTGGCTTATGTGTGTAAAGTTACGGTTTGTAAAAGCTGTTTCCAGTCTTCGGCTGGAATGTGTGTGTTGCACCTTTTTGTACCGAGCCTTCGTGCACTGAAATTAAAACAGTGAGGGTCACAAAATCATATCCTGGGCTGCAACAACAGAAGGATGACCAGCAGTGTGACCTGGAGTCCTTCATTCAGTTCTGGAGTCCTCAGCCCAGGAAGGACTTGGATCTGTTAGAGCAAGTCCAGAGGAGGCCACAAAGATGGTCAGAGGGCTGGAGCATCTCCTGTATGAGGACCGGCTGAGAGAGTTGGGCTTGTTTAGCCTGGAGAAGAGAAGGTTTGGGGGAGACCTTAGAGCAGCTTCCAGCACTTAAATAGGGCCTAAAGGAAAGCTGGGGAGAGGCTCTTTATCAACTCCATCCCAATACTAAGGAATCAGGAGCAGGAAATGAGGAATAAGAAACAAGTCAATGAATGGCTTAGGGACTTGTGTGAGAAGAGCGGCTTTGGGTTCTTTAATCATGGGGAGGCCCACACACCCCCAGGCTTTCTTACCAGGGATGGGACACGCCTGTCTCCTAGGGGGACAAAAGCCCTCACCAAAAACCTAGTTAAGCTCATAAATCGAGCTTTAAACTAGATGTGAGGGGGGACTAATGCACGCAGTATGGGAAATAAGAAGGAGGAGCTGGAAGCTGTGGTTGGGCAAGGAGACTATGATGTCGTTGCCATTGCGGAGACGTGGTGGGATGACTCGTACAACTGGAGCGTACCCAGGGTGGGGTATAAACTCTTCAGGAAGGACAGGAAGGGCAGAAGAGGAGGCGGGGTAGCCCTCTATGTTAGAGAGGGCTTTGATACCCTCGAACTGGACTACGATCAGGATGGGACTGAGTGCCTGTGGGTGAAAATCAGAGGAGCCCATGGGCAGGAAGGGATTGTGATGAGAGTCTGCTATAGACCACCCAGCCAAGAAGAAGCAGCTGAAGAGCTCTTCTACAAACAACTGAGTGTAGTCTCAAAATCGCTACCTCTAGTCCTTGTGGGAGACTTCAATTTCCCAGACATAGGCTGAGAGTATAATACAGCAGAAAGGAAGCAGTCCCGGAGGTTCCTGGAGTGTCGATCTGCTGGAGGGTCGGGAGGCTCCAAAGGGATCTGAACAGGCTGGACTGCTGGGCTGAGACCAACGGCATGAGGTTTAACAAGGCCAAATGCCGGGTCCTGCACTTGGGGCACAACAACCCTAAGCAGAGGTACAAACTAGGAGAAGCCTGGCTGGAAAGCTGCCAGGAGGAGAAGGACCTGGGGGTGTTGGTTGACAGCGACTGAACATGAGCCAGCAATGTGCCCAGGTGGCCAAGAAGGCCAATGGCATCTTGGCTTGTATCAGGAACGGCATGACCAGCAGGTCCAGGGAGGTTCTTCTCCCTCTGTACTCGGCACTGGTGAGACCGCACCTCGAGTCCTGTGTTCAGTTCTGGGCCCCTCACCACAAGAAGGATGTTGAGGCTCTCGAGCGAGTCCAGAGAAGGGCAACGAAGCTGGTGAAGGGGCTGGAGAACAAATCTTATGAGGAGTGACTGGGAGAGCTGGGATTGTTTATCCTGGAGAAGAGGAGGCTGAGGGGAGACCTTATTACTCTCTACAACTACCTGAAGGGAGGTTGTGGAGAGGAGGGTGCTGGGCTCTTCTCCCAAGTGACAGGGGACAGGACGAGAGGGAATGGCCTCAAGCTCCGCCAGGGGAGATTTAGGCTTGAGATTAGGAAAAAGTTCTTCACAGAGAGGGTGGTTAGGCATTGGAACAGTCTGCCCAGGGAGGTGGTTGAGTCACCGTCCCTGGACGTGTTTAAGGTGAGGGTGGATTAGTTGCTTAGGAGCATGATTTAGGGATTGGTGGGAATGGTTGGACTCGACGATCCAGTGGGTCTCTTCCAACCTGGTTATTCTGTGATTCTGTTCTGTGATTCTGTGAAGGATTGCAGTGGTAGGATGAGGAATAACAATTTTAACCTGAAAGAGGGTAGATTTAATTTAGATATTAGGAAGATTATTTTTTTTTTGTTTTACTGTGAGGGTGGTGAGACACTGGAACAGGTTTGTCCAGGGAAGCTGTGGCTGCCCCATCCCTGGAGGTGTTCATGGCCAGGTTGGATGGGCCTCGGGCAGCCTGATCCCGTGGGAGGTGTCCCTGCCCAGGGCAAGGGGGTTGGAACCAGATGATCTTTAAGGTCCCTTCCAACCCAAATGTTTCTATGTTTCTATTCAGAGGCAAGAGGGTAGGAAATGCCATATTTTCACATGTTGGAACTCTCTGTAAACAAATATTCCAGAGGTTTCCTGGTTTTGCATGTATTTGATGCAACATAAAGTGGCAATTCGAGTGCTGTTATTGTTCTCTAGCACATGCAAAAATACAAGCATAATATTCCTCTGCAAATGTAATATTAGTGTGACCTTCCTTGCTGACATCACCAGAAATGCTTACTGTAAAGTCATGGGTGTCAAGGCATTTGTCTGTTTCGTAGGGAAGCTGGTAGGCTTATAACTTCTGTCCTACACAAAACTCCCACTGCTGAGTAGAAGTCTGGGGACTGTACTTCAGGGCCAAGAGTCAAATCTGGCAACACTCAAATTCAGCAGTGGATCCAAGGAAATTAAACTGGAATTAGCAAGGTCAGAATGGGCTGGACTCCCAGAGGACGTGCCTAGGAAATGTCAGCTAACCCACAACACAATGAAAATCATTATGAGTAACAGCTGCTGCATTCTACTGTAATTGTACAGTGTATTTTGGAAATCCTGGCAATTTTGTTTAGTCAGACCTGAATATCAGGATAACCTTAGTAGTATAGTAGCTTTTAAGAAAAATTAAATTCGGCAGTGAGAGATGGTTTGATGGTGATTTAAATGCAACTGTTCTATTTCTTGATGTGGAGCTGGGAGTATCATGTGTAGTCTCAGGGGTTATTTCTGTAACATGTGCGTAAGCAAATTTTTAACATGGAGGGATGATGCTCTTCTGGACCTTTGGCTGTTTCTTCTTCTGAAAATACTATCCCTTAGGGAGCCTTTCTTACACTAGCACTTTTTAACATTTTTCTGTTGTGCAGAATTTTGACATCATAAGTAAAACTGAGTTGTTTGGCAGGCTTGAGGCCACCTACTAAATTTAAAGCCTGAGAAATGTTGAGCAGGAAGAAGACAGAATTATTCTTCAAAAGTGTGTGATATCAATGGTGATTTGGACTGTGTTGAGGTTTACGTCCAAATTTGCACATGCTAAGACTGTTTTTGGAATCTGGATGTAACGCTAGAATGCTTATGAAGGCTAGTGGATAAAGCTTTCTGTCTTGAGTACATCCAGAGATTAAGGTTTCACAACTAATTTCCATGCTAGTTTGTTTAGAATGAAATCCAGGAGGAGAAGTTTGAAGGTTACATGAGAAATGAGGGTAGGATAAGCGTATCACTGAGTTACAGAAGCACTTTGTGGTGACCTGTAGAGGCCAAGGAAAAACATGTTTGTGAAAAACGAAAGTCACGGGAATTCAGAATCAAATTTGTGATGTCTGAAACTTCATATAGGATAAGCTTTTTCTCTCTCATTTGATAGTAATGAGCCCTTGGCTTTACAAATCTCTCTCTCAGGATGCAGGAAAGAACAAATGCATAAACCTAGCTAGAAGCTGGCCAATAGTGATTTATGCGGTTCAGGTGCATATTTGGCTTCTTGAATAGATGTGTGTGGGATTTTTTTGAGAATGCTTAATCTAGTTCCTATACTGTAGGAACAAAGACCTGACCTCAGAAACAGTGACGGGAAAACATCAGCAATTGCTTGCATAATTATGCCAACCAAGGAAGGGAGAAGCACTGTCAGCAGATGCTCCGCTTACCTGTCCTGGAGGGGTAAAGTGCATGTGGAACTGCAAAGTTACATGGCAGTTTGGTGTCAGGTCTCATGAAGGAACCAGCCTTTGGTTTTGGTGACCTTCTTTTGAAAACCCGTTTTTATGTTTTGACTTATGCTTGGTAGAACAGTGGCAGCACCAGGGAGTTGGTCCATAATGCTTTCTCTCCCAGGATAGTTCCAAGCATTGAAATTAATTTTAGGTAGCTTTTAAAATGGTCTTGTTTTCGGTGAAGCTCATTTCTTTAAAACTCTAGTGAAAGAGGAGTGAATTAACCCGGTCTAGCCATGTTTCCTCAAAAATTTCCCCTTTAATTAAAGTGGTATTTCCAGAAAAAGACAGTAGAGGGGGCTCGTGAAATACAAGTTGTGTTGGTTTCCGCAGTAAAATACCGAATTTCTTTATTTTAATCCTGCTAGGGGTAGAGGAGAGCCCTGAAATTATTATTTTCTGGCAGGCAGTACATCGCTGCTATAGACTGGAGGATGGGGCTGATTTTGAGAGGATGCCAAGTGAGGTCAACATGCAGCTGAAGAAGTTAACTTTGGGTTCTGTCTGGTTTTCAGTTTTAATACCCAAAATGTGTATGAGCATGAAGTGACCTCAGTTCCTTCACTGTTTAATTTGTGGTCCTAGATTAAACAGAATGATGTTTTTGAAAGGTCTTTTGAGTGTGTTTTCATCTGTTAGCATCTCAAGGGAAAAAATTATGGTTTTTTTTCAAATTATCCTAATTTGTGATAAAATTCTTCTATACAGAATTATAACCAAACAATAGATGTCTTGCAATAATGAACTAGTCCTAGATGTGACATGAATTTAGGAGGAGTGGGAAAGGTGAGTGGACAATGAACAAGGGCCATATAGGCAAAATAATCTGGTTAGTAGTATATGACATGATGCAACAATAATACAAAATATAAGCAATTTCTTTCAGTGAAAAGGTTTTATTTCTTGTTTAATCA
Source organism: Clamator glandarius (assembly GCA_033459285.1). Lineage (NCBI taxonomy): Eukaryota > Metazoa > Chordata > Aves > Cuculiformes > Cuculidae > Clamator > Clamator glandarius. The sequence goes on along the minus strand of JAUNZM010000631.1, from coordinate 2,543,822 downwards.
AATCTTATATGTTTTTCTTTGTTTTAGGGCTGCTTTTTCAACATTTCTTTGTGCTTAATGTGTCAGCGTGTTTGCTGTTGATAAGACAAACAGTTGCGAATACTAGGAACAGAAAAATAATCCTGTTCTATTGAACAAATGTTGTTCTAAATGTTGCATGTATGACAGCATCTTGCTCTTTTTCACCTATGCATTAAGCATCTGAAAGAAGTGCTCTAAAAGCTACCCTTTACATTGTTTCAGGGCCCTATCTGTGCCTAGGATACTGAAATATCACAGGATTTGTGAATAGAATGAATATTCTGTTGACTCAGACAGTATTGCAAACAGTCAGACATCATACAACATCGATTAAATATATGCTTAACTGTTCTCTTTATGTTTACTGTGCCGTTGAAGAGATTAGAAAGGTGAACAAGTTTCTTTTAACCTGAGTTTTCTCTTGCAGAGACACATTTGCTGTTTGATATGCCACCTCCTGACATGACTTAACTGTTGATGGGAATGACCTTCGATTTGCTGTCAGTGACATTGTATTGAACCTTGGTTAATATTCCCTTTTAGAGACGTGGTCACATGTGGTGTGTGGTGTGTTTAGTTCCACATTTTCCTTCCATAATAGCAATGACATAATAACCAATGCACTGCTGAAACTATCGTGGTTTGTTTTTTTTTTATTCCAGGTAATTGAATTCATATGGATTTTGGCCTCATGTCCTGCAGGAAACCACAAGTACAAGGTGCTGAAAAGTCCTCTGTAAATCTATGGAATTAAAGTGGACCTCTACAATGTTTTTGCTGAAACGTTGTATCCTGGAAAGCATGTTTTGCACAGTCATTGTTTAGGGTGTGTGGATGATATCTGAAAGCAAAACACTCCCAGTAAAATAGCCAAAAACGGTGATTTTTTTTCCATGCAAAGAGCTACAGTTCTGTTGTGTCTGTGTGTGTCTGATGTGGAGTAATATTTCCTGGGACTGTGGAAATTATCAAAACCCATAACAAGCCTATCAATTCAAGTACTTTATTCTGAACACATATTTTGTCCAAAGTACTTGCTCAGTACAAGATCGAGTAGGTGTAAAGCACCTCCCCTTAATACTTCACAGACCAAGCACTGTTGAACATAAAAGTTATTCACAAATCCTTGACAGAAAGATTGTGTTGTAATAAGAGAGCTTTCTTATAGCAGAATAAGTAGGAATTTGTGTCTATGGAAGGGCTCAATGCCCCAAAGATGCACAATCTCTGAGACGTCTTGTATAAACCTGAACAATATGAAGGGCTGTCTACTGGCTATGGATTTATACTTGCGGTGTATTTCTGATGGTTGTTCTCCTTCTTTAATGATCCAGGGCTATGGTCTGCCATAGTATTCATGTGAATTACTTGTTTCAGGTGGAGGTTTGTAAGTAATTGGCAGGAAGTCATTAGATCGGTAGTGAGCAACAGAGGTAAGGACAGAAGCAAGTGTCCCAACCATGCTGAAGAAAAGCAACCTCCAGCACGTATTACATGCATTCTGGCTTTTCATCATATGGTGATTTTTCTGAGTATGTGGGGTTTTTTTTCTATTTTCTTTCAATTTTATCTGGTTCTTTCATAGTCCAGGTCCTGTATGTCTTGTACATCTGCTAGCCAGAGGCTCACCTGTAGCTTGCTTTCCTTCTGGAATAGCAAGTCCCAATAATGTGATAACTCTTGTTTCACCTTAGTATCGCAGCACATGAATTGACTGAAAGAACTGTGTTATTAAGGCTGACATGAGAACTGTCTGCTCCTGTAGCTGACCCTGAGTGAAACCCTGGTTTAGGCAGATTAGGGATAGTCTGTTCCTCAGTGATGAGTTTCATTCTGTCACTAGTGCCTGGAGATTAGAAGAAGCCCAGATGTGCAAACACAGAAGTATCGAATATTTGACACAGGGCTTGGTAGAAATGTGCTGTGCTGCTTTACATTTAGTCTCAGCCCCATGTCGCTCAGTGCAGTTACACACACATTACAGAACGTCCTTGCATCTCTTGAGCTGTGACTGATGCAGAAGCCAAGTGTTCAGCTCTTCCTTGCCTTTTGCAGCCTTACTGCAAACTAGGTTTACCTTGAAGTTGTAAGACAATTGTTCCATTTGTTCCTTATACTTTGATCTTGTGACCTACGTCGAAGGGTGAAGTAGCTGAGCTGGGAGGTGTTTTACAGGCGTGTGGGAGCTGGCTAAACGAGAGCACAGCTGCTGAATTTGACATGTGATACTAACCTAACTGTACTTCAGCTTAAATCAAAATATCCCGCTTTGAAATATCCCACTTTGCAAAGTTTCAAAATATTCCACATATTATATCAGTACCCGGAGGTGTTTAAGACACGGGAGGACGAGGTGCTGAGGGACATGGTTTAGTGATTGATAGGAATGGTTGGACTCGATGATCCGGTGGGTCTTTTCCAACCTGGTTATTCTATTCTATTCTATTCTATTCTATTCTATTCTATTCTATTCTATTCTATTCTATTCTATTCTATTCTATTCTATTCTATTCTATTCTATTCTATTCTATTCTATTCTATTCTATTCTATTCTATTCTTTTCCCATTTGAGTAATGTGCATCTCCAGTGGCACATACTGCAACAAAGGTAAAAAGTGGAGCCCATACTAGTGCAGCAGACTGGCCTCTCTAAGGACAGCAGAACAGAAGGTGGGTCAGGGAATGATCTAGTCAGCAGTGAGAATGCTTCAGGAGCCACTAGCTTTGCACTTGGGGCTGAAAATGCATAATCCATAAACTACTTCCAGCTGTATCTATAAAATTGTGAATTTAAAACAGATTCTATTGATAACTTTTTGTGCAATACTTTTCTGTTATTCCCATACAGCAGAAAGTTAACTGTGTTAACAAAATGTGAACTGCAGGTATTTGAAAGCTGCCTCCCTGTTAAAGCAAAATGGTTCATGTGAGCGTAGACCTCCATAGGCTTGGGAATGTTGGGCAGCCAGTAGTGCGGTAACAGCAGCCTAGACAGCCTAGTTGCTCAGCCTCACATCAGTCCCTAGAAAACTGGATTCCACTGGAGACCCTTGGATTCCATTTCCAAATATTTAAAGAGCAAGAGATGTATTAGTTGAGAGTGAACTGTGCTTGATGAGCTGCATTGCCTTCTCTTATGAAACAACTGATTATATGGTTAACACCAACTGCCTTGATCTTTAGAAAGGTTTTTGGCAGGATCTATGACAGCACTCTCTTTCAGAAGCTGTGGAAGGTAGGGGCTTGAAGAACAGACAGATGGATTGGCTGAAAGTTGTCTGAGCTGCCAGGCTTGAAGGGTAGTGATGATGGGCCAGATGTCCAGCTAGCAGTTCTTTAAGAGTAAAGTACCCCAGGGGTTGATTCTGGAGTTGATATCACTCAATATCTTCATCAGTATCCTGGATGATGAAAGAAATCATTCTCATGGCAATTATTGGGCCGTTTTTTTAAATATGTTTACTGGTTAGTAACAGAAAGTGTGAGGCTGCTGTGTTTTCTGGCAGTAGGCTTGGGATTTTTGCTAGTGCTGGATTTTGCAACACATGATCTTCTGTGAAGCTGTGGAAAACTTTTGAATAGGCTGAGTTTACTTGCCAGTATTAGACTCAAAAAGGAACCCTGGTAGGGGTGAGACCTTGCTATGCCCAGTTCCATGAGCAGTTTAAGACCTTATAAGCAAGGTGAAGCAGTCTAGCCCCAAGAGAGATTCAGTTATTATTTTATTAAACCTTATAAATTTGACTTACTGGAGCAGTTCAGTACCTTCCTGCAATACAAAAATCATATGTCGATGCTTTTCTCTTGCCGAACAATGAAACAAATCAACTTTTCTGTTTTGGTATTATTTCCCAGAATAGCAGCTTAATTAATGACTTTTGCTGAGTGGGTTTTTGCTTATTCAACACCTTCAAAATACAAGCCAGAGGACTGAAATCTATTGAAAGATGCAATTTTTACTTTTTTAATAAGAACTCAAAAAAATATCTCAGCTGTGGACAAAATGTACATTTAGATAGCAGCATAAAGATATTCTCTGCTTTTTTATGAATGCTGAATGATTTCTGGGTTTTGATGATTGTGCACTAAGCTGGTGTGTTTGTTGGATGCGCTACCTAACCCTAAAATCTCACTCCCGAATCAAAATAGGTGGGTGTTTCCTCATCAATGTATCTGCGAAGTTAGGGTTGGTTTTTTACTTATTTTTCACCTTACATTGGACTTGATGTGTCATTTTAACTCCCTGTACTCAATCCTGTAGGTTCCTCTGCAGTTGTTCACAATCCACTCTTCTCTTTACTGACTTAAATAACTTAACCTAATTACTAGACTTTCTGTGTTACTATTTATCCCCTTTTCCAAGTTGTTTGTGAATACTTTTCCACACACACAGCAATATGACTAGTGGTTACCTCCAAGCACCTAAATGCATTGGTTGTTTTGAAGTAGAAAAGCTGTAATTGCTGAAGAACGATGGAACTGATCCTGATTTAAATGTGGGACTCTGTGGCATATGTGTTTACTAGGTCATTATTGTTGATTTTGGACCTCAGGCTCATTACCTCAGTCTCACTATCATAACCACAGCAGTGAGAACGGGGCTGCTGCTCGCAAGATCCCCTCAGATAAGTCTGCAGCTTGTTTTGTCGCTTGTAACCTCCAGTCCTATCTTTCCAGGCAGTGCACACACAGGGAGCCTATCTCTGCTTCTTGACCGAGAATGGCTGACCATGGGCTTCTGCTTTCTTTCTTTTTCAGTAATTCTCCAACTTCAGTTTCCATGGTTTTTAATCAGGACTGAAGTAATTCCTGCAGACCTGTTTGGGTGAGCTTCTGCTCAGTGTTTGGTATGTTTCTGCCAGCGCTTGCCCGGCCAGCCTGGATCCGGCTTACTTTTACCACTTCAAACTTAGGTATGAGTAAGCAAAATGCCATTGAAGTTGCCTGTAGGACTCTGCTTAGAAATATTGTTCTGTGGAATATAAAGTAGTTTTCTGTTAACATATTCTATGTGAAACACACAAAGATCCCTTACAGAAACCCAACTTCAGTACAAGTTAATTTAAAAACCTAATCTAATTCCTGCAATCTGTTTGGAGGAATATCAAACATTAATAAAAACACAAACCAAAAAGAAATCTGATTCTACTTTGGTATTCCTGAAGTAGAAAGTTACTAAGTTTGGCAAAAACCTTTCCAGTCCACTATCTCACCTCCAGTAATGGCCAGTAGCGCATTTTCAAGGAAGAACTTAAAGAACATACTGTTCTCCTACCAGTTTTTTTGTCATAAACAGAGGTAGCTCTGCAACATTTGTGTGACATACCCTAGGCAGAGAGATGCACACACACAGAGAGTCTCTGTAGCGCTTGGTCAGGGTCAGGGCTGGCTCCAGGGTGCCTTGGGATTAGCTGGCTCTACCGTCCATGTGCTGCGCAGCTGGGCCTTCCCCCACGCAGGAGCTGGCACCCCGAGCTGAAGCATCCTGAGTGTCCTGGGACATTGTGCATGTGTCGGCTGTCTGCGCCGCGCGTGGGCAGCAGATGTTGCGTGGCTGGTCAGTGTTGGGCGTTCATCGTGCATGTGCGCTGAGGGGACAACTGTGTGGAGAGCTCCTGTGAGGCCCGGCTGCTCTGGGGGCACTGCTGGTCATCTTGAATATCACTAGTCTGCAACCTGTATCTAGACAAAACATCCTCTGGAAAAGACGGTGAGTCCCAGAGAACTGGGCAATGCAGGATATGCTTAGAAACAAACAGTTTCTAAATAGCTACAGCTACTTTTCTGGTGCATCTTGAATATTGGGACTAATTTATCTTTCATGGAAGATGGGGCCGAAAATTACCGTTATTTCTACCGAAGCAGGCATTGGGATTCCTTTCTGCTTTCACCAAAAATCCTACTGGCAGTACATAGGAGAGGAATGAGACAAAAGGAAAAGGTGAAGTGCAGTGAAATTAGCTCCTGTTTCAGTCATGGCAATCATGTCAGCGACTTAGCTGGAGTCAAGACGTCGGCCGCGGATTTTAATTCTTCCAGAGCTGAATTTCCCGCCTGCTGACAGTGGAGAGGAAGGAATTAAATCATCAAATTCACTGGTTATGGGTGTAGGTTCAGGTCATTTCTTTGTTACAATTGCTCTTTGTCTTGGTTAGCTTCCCTGTTGTTAAGAAAAATCAGTCTCAATGCCTCGAGCTCACAATGGTTCCGTGAGGAAATGATGCAAAGATCTCTGAGGCCTTCACGGCTGCTGGAGGTGCTTTTGATTGACAACACCACTTTCATGTAATTCTTCCATGTTTCCTTTTGTATTGTTTTCAATTATAGTAATTTCAACAGAGTTGTCTACAATCAAAAACTATTGAAATTGAATACAGAAAGATGTAATATTTCAAAGAAGAGTAAGTATAGCAGTGTCATTTTTTTCCTAGAGAAAGGATATAGATTTCTCAGGACCAGCTCTGCATTCCCAGTTTAGCTGGCTGATAGGAAATGTTCTCTTTTTATTTAGTTCTCAAGGGATGTTTCTTTGTTAGAAAGCCAAACCTCCATTTCCTCTGTTTTTCGTAACTGATAGCAAACCTGGTGAACATAGAGTAGACTTGGCACCAAATGCATGAACTTGTAGCCTATTTCTTTTACAAACCATTTCTGTTTGAACATTGGAAGTCTGCCTTTGTTTTCTGCTGGAGAACTTGGTAGGCGACTAATTGGTTTTCTTGTGGCCAGATGCTGGAGCCTACCATGATGTTAATGAGACTTCACTGACACAGTCTCAATGCCATTAACAGCAATCCGTGTGCATATGGAGGTCCCCAATGCAGCCAGTTTATGCTGAGAAATGTTGGCAATGGCTTTGTCTCAATCCCCACTTTGAACCCCTGCCTTTCTTTCCCAGGACTGTGTGTAAACATTACTGGACCACGTAGTGCATACATAGAGGTGCACAAGCTAACTTGGGTAACAAAACTGTGCAGCCACAAACCTGCTTTTAAGAGGGTTAATTGTAGTTTGGGTGGCAGAGCATGCTGTCCAAATTGCTGTGCAGCATGGGCTCACGTCCTGTTAAACAGCAGGATGGAAATTTCAAGAGCATTTTGAAAGAAATCAGTCCTGTAGCAACGAAAAAGCTGTGACCGCAGTCAAGTTGTTAGACTGAGTAAGTCAGGTATCTGGGATGATGAACAAGTGAGCAGGATTCTCTGGAGCTGGCACTATGTGTCGGGGGGGTTGGAGAAAATATATATGGGATATACAAGGATATAGAGAAGTATCATCTTAAACGGCGCAGAACTGAGACCCGTCAGAAAACAGCGCTGGATGTCAGGCTTCTGGCTGTTACTGGCATAGAGTTGTCAGCTGGAGGGGTTGCAGGAGCAGGAGCGTCATATGACTGGAGTTGACCTCACAGTTATGGATGCAAGACTCTAAACACCAACTACATCTTTTTAATTGTTTTTACAGAGGTTAAGGACCCTGTCTGCTAGAGTCTGCCTTTCCTGCAAACTAATCTGAGCCAGTATCTGCAACATGGCCTCTTCACTCTATATTTTCTTTATATTTTCTGGATTTACTTTAGATCAAGCCATAATACCTATGTGCTTTAATGCATTGCTGCCTGATGAGTTTCCATCATTCTGAACTCCGGTGCAAATTTTCCCAGCTAGGAAGCTCTCCTTTGCAGATCTGCTGAGGTTATTTCCACTTACAGTAAAATGAGAAGTAAATCTCAGCCTCCCATTTTGTTTGGGATGTGTCCTCTGAATGTCTTCTGCAGTTGTTTGTCTCACCATGCAGCTGCAGACCCCAGAGACAAGGAAGTCTTCAGCTATTGGATTGTCACGAAGCTGTCAATACTAGTCTCTAAACTGGATTTTGGGCATTTTCTAGTGAATAAGTAGGTTTATATGCTTGAGCAAGCATTATTCTATGCTGACAGTTGTGTTTATTTGTGGTTAAAAAGTTACTTGAATAACTAGTTGCTTCTTTTCACCACATGTAGAACTTCGTGCTTTGTTGGTGAATTAGCCACACATTTCTTGTTTAAAAGTTCCAAAATATTCCCGTGAGCTCCTTGTTTTTTATATGTAAAGCACAGAGACCATGGCAAATTTAGGAAGCCCCTTATATAAAGCATACAAATAAAAATGAAGAACTCATAAAGGATCAAATTATCAGCTAGAATTGTGATAGTTGGATATCTTAATAAAAAAAATATTTGTTCTGCTTGCAAACAACCTGGAGAAACATTTTACAATACTCTCTGTGAAAACAATATTTTTCAGAAATAAATACTATATTTTGTTAGAATGTGAATGAATGCAGAAAGAAAAAGACAGCATGCAAGAAGCAGACATATTACGCTACCCAACTTGGATTCTATACTTTACTTTATCCCAGAACTGATTGTCAAGATTAGATTTAACCTCAGGATAAGTAATCTGCTGCAGCACCGTGTTCAGTCTCTAACAGTAAGGATAATTGTTCCCTCTGTGCACAACCCCAAGGGTTGGAAGAGAAGTATGAGATTCCCAAGGTCCAAGAGGAGGTGGTTAGAGACTTGCTTGCCCAGCTAGATGCCCACAAGTCTATGGGGCCGGATGGAGTCCACCCAAGAGTTTTGAGGGAACTGGCGGATGTGCTGGCCAAACCCCTTTCCATCATCTTCCAACAGTCCTGGATGACTGGGGAGGTTCCGCTGGACTGGAGGCTGATGTCGTGCCCATCTATAAGAAGGGGCGCAGGGAGGATCCGGGGAACTACAGGCCTGTCAGTCTGACCTCGGTACCGGGGAAAGTCATGGAGCGGGTGATCTTGAGTGCGATCATGAAGCACTTGCAAGAGAACCGGGTGATCAGGCCCAGTCAACACGGGTTCATGACAGGCAGGTCTTGCCAGAGTAATCTGATCACCTTCTATAACCGAGTAACTAAACTCTTGGACGAGGGAAAGGCTGTGGATGTATCTTCCTGGACTTTAGTAAAGCCTTTGATACAGTTTCTCATAGCATTCTGCTTCGGAAACTGTCACCTCTGGCCTGGACAGGCGCACACTCTCCTGGGTGAAAAACTGGTTGAATGACCGGGCCCAGAGGGTGGTGGGAAATGGAGTTAAATCCAGCTGGAGGCCAGTGACAAGTGGGGTTCCCCAGGGCTCAGTCCTGGGTCCAGTCCTGTTTAATGTCTTTATCAACGACCTGGATGAAGGCATTGAGTCCTCCCTTAGCAAGTTTGCAGATGACACCAAGCTGGGAGGAAGTGTGGATCTGCTGGAGAGTCGGGAGGCTCCAAAGGGATCTGAACAGGCTGGACTGCTGGGCTGAGACCAACGGCATGAGGTTTAACAAGGCCAAATGCCGGGTCCTGCACTTGGGGCACAACAACCCTGAGCAGAGGTACAAACTAGGAGAAGTCTGGCTGGAAAGCTGCCAGGAGGAGAAGGACCTGGGGATGTTGGTTGACAACCAACTGAACATGAGCCAGCAGTGTGCCCAGGCGACAATGGCATCTTGGCTTGGATCAGAAACGGCATGACCAGCAGGTCCAGGGAGGTTATTCTCCCTCTGTACTCGGCACTGGTGAGACCGCACCTCGAGTCCTGTGTTCAGTTCTGGGCCCCTCACCACAAGAAGGATGTTGAGGCTCTGGAGCGAGTCCAGAGAAGAGAAACGAAGCTGGGGAAGGGGCTGGAGAACAGGCCTTATGAGGAACGGCTGAGAGAGCTGGGGGTGTTTAGCCTGGAGAAGAGGAGGCTGAGGGGAGACCTTATTACTCTCTACAATTACCTGAAGGGGGGTTGTGGAGAGGAGGGTGCTGGGCTCTTCTCCCAAGTGACAGGGGACAGGACGAGAGGGAATGGCCTCAAGCTCCTTCAAGGGGAGATTTAGGCTTGAGATTAGGAAAAAGTTCTTCACAGAGAGGGTGGTTAGGCTTTGGAACGGTCTGCCAAGGGAGGTGGTTGAGTCACCGTCCCTGGAGGTGTTTAAGGTGAGGGTGGATGAGGTGCTTAGGAGCATGATTTAGGGATTGGTGGGAATGGTTGGACTCGACGATCCAGTGGGTCTCTTCCAACCTGGTTATTCTGTGATTCTGTGATACTGTGATTCTATTGCACCACCATTCAGTGAAGGCAATGAGGCTTTTTGACTGGTGTAGTCCAGGTCATACAAAATGGGAAGCTAAAATTGCAGTTTTATTCAAGCCACTGGTAAATTCCAACTATCATAGCTGATAAGAAAAATAATACAAATTTTAATGATAAAAACAGTTTTATGATGTGAGAAGAGTAGTCAGCATCTGAAAACACATGTTGATATATACTGGTCAGTTTTCATGTAAATACTTGATACAGAATTAATCACTGTTAATTATTACATCATCAGTCTTACTTTGATAAAATGCAGTCATTAGCACCTACATTTTTGCCCAATGCTGAGACACAAAGGTTCTTTTAGGTCATGCTTTCAACAGGAATTTATTTTCTCCATTTGTCTCCAATTGCATATTCTTTGTAAACTCGTAATAACAGGATATGATTAGAATATCCTGCAGGCTATTACAGCTCTTAACTACAAGGCTTTGCCAGGAAAGGGTGATGGAGACTTGTCTGCTATAGTGCTGAGAGAGCTAGGGCTGTTTAGCCTGGAGAAGAGGAGGCTGAGGGAAGACCTCATTGCTCTCTACAACTACCTGAAAGGAGGTTGTGGAGAGGAGGGAGCTGGACTCTTCTCCCTAGTGACAGGGGACAGGACAAGAGGGAATGGCCTCAAGCTCCACCAGGGGAGTTTCAGACTGGACATCAGAAAAATAATTTTCATGGAATGGGTCATTGGTCACTGGCAGAGACTGCCCAGGGAGGTGGTTGAGTCACCTTCCCTGGAGGGGTTTAAGGGATGGGTGGATGAGGTGCTGAGGGCCATGGTTTAGTGGTTGATAGCAATGGTTGGACTCAATGATCCTGTGGGTCCTTTCCAACCTAATGATTCTCTGATTTTGTGAATTGGCGGTCATCACAGCTGTTCTCAGTGGTCTTCAGCAGTGTCCCTTGACCCTCAGTGGAAAGTTATGCAATAAGGTACTCATTTCCCTGAAACAAATAAAATCCAACCAAGCATTCTATCAGTCTGTCATTAACTTACTCTAATCTAAGCAAAAGAACTGTACTTTTCTGATAGAAAATACAGACTGTGATCTTGTTAGAGTAGAAAGCAAATGTCATCTTCCTCCTGCATGTTGTTAGCTGGTTTTGCCACTGAGTTATTTTCAAATGGGATCCATTTTAAATGCAATTCTTTTTCTTTATTTCCTCCTAATTCGTCTTCTATAGATATTATGTAGGTTAGTGGTCCCTCAAGGCAGAGATGACCTGGTGCAGGAGGGATGAATAAGAATCCAAAGTTTGTCCACAGGCCTCAAAAATCTGTGTTGCTCTCCAGAGTGTTGGTTTTCTTTCTTTCTTTCTCATTACTTTGAAAAATAATAAAAAAATCTTTTGTCCAAAGCAACCTTGAGAAACATAAGGTAAATGCAACCAGCTTATTTCAGATATCTGAATTATGAAGAAGATAAAACCAGGTCCTGAAAATGAGCTGACATTCATATGGAATCACCAGATTGGAACAGACCTCTTGGATCATCAAGTCCAACTATTCCCGTCTGCCACTAAACCATGTCCCTTAGCACCTTGTCTACCTGTCTTACAAACACCTCCAGAGATGGTGACTCAACCCCCACCCTGGGCAGCCTCTCTCTATGCTTGATGACCCTTTCTGTGAAAATTTTCTTTTTGATATCTAGTCTGAACCTCCCCTGGCAGAGCTTGAGGCCGTTCCCTCTCGTCCTGTCCCCTGTCACTTGGGAGAAGAGCCCAGCTCCCTCCTCTCCACAACCTCCTTTCAGGTAGTTGTAGAGAGCAATGAGGTCTCCCCTCAGCCTCCTCTTCTCCAGGCTAAAAACCTCCAGCTCTCTCAGCCGCTCCTCATAAGCCTTGTTCTCCAGCCCCTTCACCAGCTCTGTTGCTCTTCTCTGGATATGCTCCATGACAGTTCTGGATCTCTTTGGCATCTTCTGAATAGAAATTTTGGTTAGATTTCCAACTAGTGTTGGCTAAAGCAAAGGCGAAAGCAGAGTTTGTTGTGCATAATGTTGAAGATGGACAATCTAAGACAAGTAAACCTGTAACGTGTCCCCAGTTCAGCAAGAAATGAGGAGAGAAACTGCAAAGATCTCTTTGTTTGGGCTGAGAGATAATTCCACTGCTTCACTTGAGTTTTACCTCATTACAAGAAAACTATTAAATGAAGAAACTTATCAGAGCATTATAATGGAAAGAGCCAAGTGTTTGGTTATTCTAGGCACACGAGATGGACCTCAGTGGTTTCTCTGTGCAGCCTGGGACCTTACCTAACCTGGCAAACCATATCCTGTAAGAAACAAGTCCTCAAACAAGCAGTGTTTGGACAACGCTTGGCATGCAGGAGAGCTGGCAGAGCTGATAGGACTATGACCAAATTATGTGTGCGTTTATACAGCTTGTGCTTATCACAAGGCAAAACTTTCCTTCCCTACAGTAGTACTCTAATAGATGGTGCTCTGCTGGTGTAGGGAGGTTTGTTTTTAACTCTTTGTTATGTGCTCACTCTGACCTGTGGGCATAGGCATGATACGGAGCTACTTGGACCTCACTGAGTCCACTATGGCCAGCCTTGTGGGTGCCTCCTGTGTAGCGCAGGGATCAGAGCTCAGAGAAAAAGTAACGTATATGCTATATGCTTGACCCAGGTACTGATGGTAAGAAAAAGAATTGGAGGTTTTACTATGCACACTGCTCTTTGACTTTTCTTAGAGAGAAGTGAGCCAGAAAGATAGTCAGTGAAGGTGACAGACAGTCAAGTGGAATTCAAGTAACACCAATGGCAACAGATCCCTTCTTGATGAAGAAGATCTTTTCCTGGTTTTGATGACACACAGTAATATATAAATCTCCAATATGATACTTCACCTCTCCCCGTTCATCACACAACCTGTAGGTTTTAGTAGCAACTTAAAAACTTGTGGTGGAAATGGAATCCAGAGGTGTGTATGTTTATACTCACCAGCTGCTGTAGTACATGCACTGTGGTTTGATGATCCAGTTTAGCATAAATCACCACTTTAAAGCTTGGTGATATATCACAGTGAGACGTCAGCCTTATAGAAAGGTCCTTGTGGCTCTTATAGTGCAGCGATGAGGCCAAAAACGGTTGCTGTTCTGAATAAGGATCATTACCAAGGAGAACTGACCTACTACTGTGTTCTAGCAAACCTTGCAATCTGTAACACATCCTTCCACCAATCCTTGTTTAAACTTCAGGCCTTGAAGCTACATCTCTCTTAGTTGCTGTACCAGACTTCCCTGTAAACTTAGCACAAATGCTCTGTGCTGCTTCTTCAGAGTTGTTAACTGGTGCCGTGGCTTGGTCCTGGTTTTGGCAAGAAAATCATAGTGCATCATGTACTTTCTAATTCGCTTTGGGAGGGAGGAGGTGGTGAAAAACTAATTTGTTCCTTTTGAAGGAGATTTTATGTTTCTGCCCCTTGTGCCATTCTTCTTGTTCTGAAACAGTTGAATTTCCAAACAGACATTGTAGAGCCTGGTTTGTCCAAAAATATTCAGTCAAGGTTTCCAAACATATCAGGCAGGAAAGGCCTAAATAGTAATGCTCGTAGGAAAACAAGAAACTTTACCTACTTCTCTGTGGAATCAGTTCATAATGTCCAGAGGTGCTGCAGTTCCTCAGATAAGACTTTTGTCCGTTTTTCTGTTTAGGAGCTAATTCAAGTTTAGCTGCATCCGTTGCTAAGACAATCAGTAGGGTCTAAAGATGTGCATGAAGATCTCACATAATAATTTATTCCTGTCATTTGAGTATGAGGCAAAGCATGTGAGTGTGTGTAAGAGAGAGAGAGAAGAAAAATAGATGGAGTCCAGGAAAAGAAAATTGAGGTGTTTCTGTAAAGCTCATGGAGGTGAATGCTGTGGACGTAACACACAAACAGCAAAACAAGTGGTTTGGCAGCCGCTGCAAAGCAATTTACCTTACTGACCAGTATCACCTCAGCTGCATTTCTGTGCTCCTTTTACAGCTTGCATCCTCCTGTGGTTCCTAGTCTCTACCTCTGTGCCAGGGTTGGCCAGGGCTGTTTTGTTGCTGTTGGTGCCTATAAAAATGGCATTGCAAAACTACTTGTTACTAAAGATTATGGCAGCTCCATCATAGCTTTCAGATCCTCTGCAGGAATGCATAACCTCCTGCTCATTGCTGTGGAACATGCGTGATGGTAACAAGGTGGGTCTGAGATCCCATGGGATTTCACCAGCCTGCTTTAGTTCAGGTGGGTATCTATTAGATATGTCGATCAAGCATTGAGAGGACTCTGTTGTTAGCCTGGGCACAGAACAAATCAGAGCTGATAGCCAAATGCAGATTTCACTGAAGACAGCCGGAATATTGATGTAGTTCCATCTGCTGGGGAGGAGGCCACGTCTTCTGGCTGGACTGCATCCTGTATGGCATGATGCTGCTAAAAGCTGTGACAGCAAGATTGAACCCTAGCTCTGTGCGAGCTGCACACAACTTGTAGCAGAAAAACTGCAGCACAGCACTCTGAAAGTGACTGGTCACGTCTTGAATGCAGACATTGCTCTGAGCTCCCATTAGAAAGGGTGGCAGGCTGCTTTTAACCACGACCCTCACTCTGAGACGATGGGATAGCCCAGCTGAGATTGTAGCAATGAAATAGCTGCAGGGTGAAAATGTCAATCCCCTTCAACTCCCTGTAGCAGCAATAAGCATCACCTGCACTGTAGGATGGTAAGTGTATTCTGAGCAGGTCCTTTAGGTACCCCATGTGTACACAGTGCTGCACAGTGCATGCACAGGATGAGAGGGAATGGCCTCAAGCTCCGCCAGGGGAGATTCAGGTGGGACATTAGGAAAAAAAATATTCACAACAAGTGTCATTGGGCACTGGCAGAGGCTGCCCAGGGAGGGGGTTGAGTCACTTTCCCTGGAGGTGTTTAAAGAACAGGTGGACGAGGTGCTGAGGGACATGGATTAGTGGTTGACAGGAATGGTTGGACTCAATGATCCTGTGGGTCTTTTCCAACCTGGTGATTCAGTGATTCTGTGATTTCAGCCCTTGACACTGTTCTGTTAGAGGTGCAGCCCCAGCATCCTCTTTCAAAGGCAGCCTAACTCTGGCTTAGGGATATTAGATACTGTACTCAGCTATCCCAGTTCTGAGGGTACTGGGGGGCTTTGGGAGGCTTGTATGAGCAGTAATTAGTCACCTGGGTTGCCCAAATGAGTGTGAGTCAGGTGAGAATACTCGAAATTCATCTGGAAGGCCACACCCTTACCTGATGAGGAAGGCAGGAGGAAAGAATTAGGTAAAAATTGCTGGGTATGAAGGCTGCTGTTAAAACAGATGGAAGCAGCAAGCACCAAATACTGTGGGCCCCAGTGAGGGCTGGCTTACGTTATGAAAACACTGGCTAAAGAAGATGAATTTTGACCTTAGGATTTTGGTACATGGTATTTCCTTAGTGTGACTTTTTATACTCAGTTAAGACAAATCAAACTGAATATTTAATGCAAGGGTGTGTGAGCACAATGCTGACTTGCAAAAGCCAAATATCTATGCTTTAGAAGTTCCTGTAGCAGTGCCTAGATAGGGGGCAAAATCCTCAAAGGTGGTATAGGTGTTTTGTTTCTTTGCTGCCATTGCTTTTCACTGTTACAGGTGGCCAAGAAGACTGTGCCAGTTGATATGCCTTCATTTCTACAAGGGTTTTGATGTCCCTGTGACCCACTGAGATAGGTGGGCTATTTGAGAAGGTCTCAGAAGTGATATCTGACACAGGTGATCACCTTTTCTGTCTGATCAATGATTGTGTGGAGTAATAATGTGGTAGCCTGATTAAGTCTTATCTCAATGGAGACTATTCGCTTGGCTAATTCTGGATGATATGAAGAAAGCTCCCTCTCCTGTGGTAAGTCACCAGAACATCACCATTGTTATTGTAGAAATGGCAATCTGGGAATTTGAGTGGCCATAAAACTGTACAAGTGTCAAAGAACAAAGGCATATGCTTAAGTTTTCAAGCCAAGGTTAGGAATGGGTAAGTATAGCTAAATTTTTCTCAATAACAACTGTTTTGATTTCACTTGGCAAGTCTTGGGTATGTTTCAGACTTGTTACTTCAAAATACACTTGCTCACAGCTGTAGGCCCACTGTGCAACAACAGCTATTAAATACTCAGAATTTAATAAATCTGGACTTTTAAGCCTACGAAACCATTTAATCCACAGAAATGCTTGATGGGAAGCAATTAATTCGTTCTAACATTAAATTTAAAAAGGAGCATCCTGATTTGCAGCAGAGTGCTCATTGTCTTCAATCTATGAAGACTCTAAAATTTGCCCCCCTCTAAATTCCATAGTGCAGAACAGAAGCTTTTCTGGAGGTCGTAGGTTGAAAAACCTTGCTCTCCTCTTTATCTCTGTCTCTTCCAGGGCTGTTTTCTAATGTCATGGATTGTATTTAAGTGATTATCATACACCATTTGCAATACAGAAGAGTTTGTTTTCTGAATTTCTTCTTAACTGCTTGGTTTCTCCTGTACCTCTTTGAGACTTTGCAAAGTTTTCTGTTTTCTTCTTTCAGAGAAATACTCCAATTTGGTGCTTAAAAGGTGTGATAAGCTATTTCAAAAGGGCACAGTCTGAACTGTTTCCCCTTTAATACTTTGAAAATAACTGCCATATAGACTTGATACTTCCTGGGACTTGTTTTCTTCCTCTTACTTTTTCCTGGCTGATGAAGTATTTCTTATATACAACCACCAGTTTAATTCTGTCTTTCCATATCATAGTGACAAAAGATCTAGTCTGCATTAACGTCACAAAGTATCACTGAGGATCATTAGTACCTTGGATGTGTTATCACAGCTGTAAATACCAGTCATATTCCAGCAGAGGTGTGAATCTTCCTGGAAGTGGATTGTGGCAAGATTGTGGAACTCTATGATTCATAACAAACTCTGTAGCAAGTGTGATTGAAAGGGTTCTTGTGTGATTAGAACAAGCAGCCTGCGAAAACACCTTTTGAAATCATCCCTCAAAGGCACCTTGCTGCAAGTTCTCTGCAGCCCGCTTGGGGAGAAGGCAATAATCAGCAGTTCCATGGGGATGTCTGCCAGCACACGCTTACTTCCACATTTTGCTATGACCCTACGCTTCAGTCCTTCCTGGCAAAACTGACTCTTCCTGCACTTCAGAGCTAAGCACACTTTTTTATTCTTTACAAGGAGAAAATCATAATTTTTGATGTTAGGCTCAGAGCTGGCTTTAGCAAAGAAGGGTAAGGAGGCAACTGCAGTATCTACCTATGCTTGAAGACACGAGCTGGCTGCTCTGAGCTGCTAATCTGTCCCTCTTGCTTGTGCAGGCCTGTGCTAAGGTGCCTTTGGGCTGGTTTTGAAGGAAGACTGATTGACTGGAAGCATCTGCTCCCATGTTCTTGCTTTCCAAGCAAACATATTGTGTGATGTGTCCTACATTCAGACCTTTGGATTAGGAAGAGGCAAAGGAAGATTAAAAAGACAGTGTCCCAGAGAATCAAAGACCTTTCCTGGAGCCAAGACTGGATATAGTGCTTGGGACACATTTTTCTGTGACGATGTATTTTTAGCACTTCACAGCATCCCCTGCTCAATACTTCTGTGTCAGAAGCTGCTCACCCCACCTCCCTGCTTCTTTGTGCCCTGTCTGCACCTCTCCTGTCACATACCCAAATCATTTTGTAAACATCTGCTCATCTGACGTAGTAATTCCTTTGCTAATCTACAAAGGGATTCACTACTTCAATGAAGGAGCCTGTGTATTTTTGTATATATTTTAAATACTCAGTGGGGGAGAGCTAAACCATATTCTCAAAGTATCAGAAGGGTAGCTCCCTGCTGTGCATGCCTGAATGCTTACAGGCTACACACGCAAAACTGGGTGATGAAGCATTGGCAGGGAAGAAGAGCTGAGGGTTACCAGTAGTTCAGTACATTTCTGTCTCATTCTTGGAGCCCTTCAAACCAAGGTTATAAATTGTCTTGAAAATGTGGTAGTAGCATGAATCCATTAAACATTAGTAAATGTAGAGCAAAAAGGAGCTGTTATTATGTACCTCCTGATAACATGCAGCCCAGCTCTCCTGTTAGCAGCCCACAAGAAGGAAGCTGATTGCAAACAGCTTATGTTTGCAAACGCAAGCCTGAGGTGTGGCTGTTCTCTCCTGAGCCAGCTCAGGGCACAGCAGGAGACTATATGGTCTGTGCCACCCCTGCACAAGACCATCTGTCCTGCCTGTACAGTGAGAGCTCAGGTGTGATGGGAGGGAGCACCTGCTGCCTTCCCCAGAGATCCAGCTGCTGCCTCTTACATTAGAGGCAGGAGTAGGGAATGCCCTTCTGTCCAAGATTTCTGTGTCCAAGACCCTCATCCTAAGATGGCTGGGGTGCAGCACAAGTATCTTTGTAGGGGAGTAGGTAGGGAACTTGTGGAGGCTGCTGGTTTATTTCTCAAGGGAGGAGGATTAGAGGGTCTCTTCTTCCTTCATGCTTTAATCGCAGTGCCCTCTCCTCGCCTGCTCTGCATCCTCTGCTGCTGCAGAAGAAAAAACAAACTTTGCCCTTGAGGTGGAGATGTCTTGAGTGCTGAATCCTCCCTCCTATGTCAAGGAAACTGTCCCACATAATAGCCTCTGTGTGGGGTGTGGCTCTGCATGAGGCTAAGTATTTCCCCGTGTCTGGGAAATATTAAACACTGGAACTATAGCATTACAGAAGAAAGATTGCTGGGAGGTATCTCCAGCATCTGACGAGTCCAGCCAAATTAAAAAATGATTACAGGTAAGCCATGCCTCTGAGATTCTTGCATCACCTTATTGCCAAAGTCTTGTAATCTTCCTGGACACGCTTACTGTATTTACGTCCCCATTAAAAACCTTGTATTAACCTCTCCATTACCTCTTACCCTATCCACTGCAGATACAGAGAATGGGCAATCTTTCCCTGGGGCCTGCAGTGGCTCTTTATCAGTTTAAAGATAGTTATTGTGTGCCTCTTCTGTCTAGTTCTCCTCCAGGTATCCTGGAATGGATGAGTATGGTTATTCTAGGTGAATGCCACAGAAGTGACTCTCTGGACTCGTTTCGGCAAGTTCTAACCTTCCAGGAAGGTTGTTGCGCAATACAAGATACTGTGCTCTGAAAGGCACCTCCCTGATGCAGCACAAAAGTACATGGTAGAACATAACCTTTCCTACCTGCAAGGTAAGCTCCTCTGCTCAGGAAAGAAGAGAGAAAAGGGATAATCTTAAACTATTTTTTTAAAAGAGAAGGAGTTAGGACTTGAGACGCAAGGGAGGCACGTTTTTTTCTGTTTTATTTAAGGCAGATGTGGATACTATCTATTTCTTTCTCCTGATAGATATACATCCACCCCTGATGGCACTGATCCACCCCTGATAGCGTTCATCCCCTTTCAGCAGTGTGGATGTGTTGGTAAGAGTCAGGCACTGTAAAGGCTCTTCATTGGTGGCAGGATGGCTCCTTGAGGTGCTTCAATGGGGGCTGCTCCTGCCCTTGACATGATTGAAGCCTTTTTTCTCCCCAAAGCACAAAACTGGCTTAACACTGGCTGACAGTTGTGAAAGAAGTTAGTTTTTGCTTGCATATTACGTGCAGGCTGGAACTGGTGATGCTGTTACGCATTTGAACTCTTCCCTGGTGGCAAAGCTTTTCTTCCCACACTAAAGTCTTGTTATAGAAGAAAAACCCTCTATTTTTTATAACACTGTAATGAATGTGAGCAAAGCAGTTCTCTTAGTCCCACTCTGAAGTGCTGAGCAGTGAATTTCAATCAACTGAAATCCCCCTAACTTAATTGTATGTTTGTTCATTAAAGTTGTGTATTGGGTCACAAAGCTTTGTTCTCTCAGAATGGAGCCACCTTCTTAAGCCCGACAAACCACAAAATCTGTCATACACAAGGAAAACATTATTTCTGTGCAAACTTCTGCTTCTATTTCTTTTCCATTTCTTCTTGTTGTGGGTTTTCCCCCTGGTGTTTCATATTGTGCCTATTACATTGGCATCTGAGTAATTCCTTGGTTTACAGTTGTCGGGCTGTGTTGGAGGGTAAACCTTCCTATGGGGCTAGGTGTTCCTCTTGCCTGCATATGGATAAGCTATGAGAAAAGCAAAGGGCAGCTAGTGGGGCTTGCAGGTGACTCCTTGGATGCTCCCTGGCTTAATCCTCCTAGGGGAAGGGCAGAGGCAGCTGATAGACTATGTTTGAGGAGCAGTTATGGTCCCCAAAGTAATGCAAAAGGTGACGCTGATGGAAGTTTTCAAAGAATGTAGTTTTCATAGAATCATAGAATCACCAGGTTGGAAAAGACCTCTTGGATCATCGAGTCCAACAAATCCTATCTGCCACTAAATATTCCTTGGGCAAGAAATGAAAGAAGATGAGTGCTCTGAGGAAGGCTGGACAAAGGGAAACAGCCGTAAAATCCCTGCTGTTCAGCAAATGAGCTATACGGGAAATGAACTATGCAGAAAAGGTTGGATTTCTACCAGGATGAGGATCCTCTGAATGATGAATGACCCGAGGGCAGGAGGAAGCTGCAACTGGGAAGTATGAACAGCGTGGGGAGTGATGTGTTGTGTCTTGTCTTGGGATTAGCATTCCTTGGGTTATTCAGTGAGGAGCAATTAATTCTCTATTTCATTTAATCCAATAGATGCCTCGGAGCAGGTGAGATGTCATAACCACAGGGGCTGACTAAGGGAGAAGAAAATGACTACATTCATAAATTCATTAAAAATTCATATTACTACATTAATATGAAACTAATCTAATGACTCTACACTAGGGCTATGGAAGTCCTCTAGTGGAGCATGTCTGCCTCTTCTGTCCTCTCCCGAATTTCCATCCTGCCATTTCCTTTCCCAGGGCAGGAAGGATGTCCCTGAGCCTTCCAACCTGAAGCAACAAGAATAATTTTTTTCCCATATTATTGGAAAAACAAAAGCTCAGGAGTAGTTCTGTTGAGAAGGTTTCAAATTTATATGTCATTAATCATGTGTGATGACTATTCTGGGCTTCTTCAAACTCTCTGCATCTTCAGGAGACCTGCCTGGGAACTTGACATTTGTTTGTATTTAGCTCTAGAAACTATTGCCTTGCAAAACTAGATTTTTATCAAGAAAGGTGATGGAAATATAATGGGTACACAGTCTTTGACATAACAGTAGCCTGAAGAGCTAAGATGCATGAAATATTTCTATAGTTATAGGCACAGATTTGAAAGAGGATTATTAATGGATTTGAAAGCGAATTTCTGATCAATGCATATGTGATTTTTTTTCACTAACAATTTCAGAGATGCTACCAGTAATCTCTCAGTCTATTTTTAGACAAAACAGTGGTACATCTAGTCTATAGTTATTGGTAAATGCTATAGCAAATGCAATCAATTAATAGTTTAGGGAAGAGGCTATGTCTGCATAGCAGGGGGAAGACAGTGAGGTGGTGGCATACCGATTTCCTTGAGACACATGTGTTTTGACACTAGCTAGGTACTAAAAAGCACAAGACATCAAAAATACTCTTTATTGCATTCTCTGATTTTTTTCTTGCTATCTAACATGTTTTAACTCTGCCTGTGTGTCAGTGTGCACTGTCCAAGCAGATACATTTCTATTGCTATCCCAGTGATGCTGGGGAAATGAGGACACACTGCTCCAACCTTTCATCTCTTTGCAAGCAAAAGGCTCCTCAGTGAACACAGATTTGTAGCAGCACCAATGTACTGTGTTCTCCTTCTACTTGCATTTCTGGAAATCAAAACTTCTCATAGCACTTCACAATCTGTCTTAAATTATTTAAAGAATCGTGTCTGTGTATTGTTGAAAGGTGCGAGGAATCTAATTCTAATCCACCTGGCTCATGCTTGCTTCTAGCATCCCACTGGTGCTTGCTTATCTGTTCCAAAAGTTGGAGAAATTCTGTTGAATTTTTCTTCCCTTCTCTCTATTTTACTCTTTTCTAACACTGCCCTAAAAAGGAACAGTGCAGAGGACTACAAGAAAGTCCTGTTGATTTCAGTGAAGCACTTGAGGTTTTTTTGAGAACTGCTGCTTACTGCTTTCTGTAGATACACATCTTATACCTTTGTAGTGCAGATTCAGTGCTGCTATGCTTTCTGCTGAAAACCACATGTGACTGTCAATGGCACATCTGTGGTGTTTACATCACTCCTGCAGCAAGCAATGTCCAAGCTCAGTGTTGGGGTGAGAGGTGGAGAGGAAGGAGGCGCCTCCTTCAAAGGTTTTTATCTCCAGCAAAAAGGCGAACTGGTAGGTACGTGATATGGGTTGGGACAATAATGCTGTTGTCTCCATGGTAGTGTAGGAATAATGTAGGAAAGAGAGAAGAGGAGACAGTAGAACATTGGACTGAAGTCCACAGCCTAAAGCAAAAACGGTTGATGTGGTTGCAATTAGGGAGGGAGATCATTTTGGTCAAATAACTGAAAACTTGCCAAATCATTGAACTCCTATAAATAACGCAGTGGAAGAGGTTAGCTGGGCAGCTGAGAGTTAAATATAGACAAGACCCTTGTACTTCAATGTAAGTAACACTTCCAGCTAAGTTTGATTCATGCAATAAAGGAACTGCGCCAACTCAGCGTGAGGATTGCTGAGGTCTTGTACTGTGCATTTTCCTTTGGTGTCCATACTGAATGGAGTAAAGCTTTCCTGGAACTGCTTCCCAACTTGCAGAGCTCACTTCCAGCACACTGTGCCTCTTGATGAAGCAGTAAAATTCCAGGTGGAGGGGATGGAGAGATCTTCCCTTCTAAATACATCTCAATCTTTCTGAACAGACTTTGTTTGCAGGACCCTAAACTCAGTGATGAAATACCCACTCTTGGCATGTTGAAAGCCCTGTACATTCAGAATTAAGCCCCTAGCCTCAACGTGATGGGTTTTGGTGGCAAAGCATGAGGTCTTGGCTCCCAGTACAGCTGGTGGAGACAGCATCACAGGGTGATATGTGAGAAGCTGTGGAAAGGGAGCGAATATGAGTTCTGCCCCATCCTAGATACTTTGGGTGCTTGTTCTGAGGTTGCACATTGGGCATCTTGGGAATTGGAGACCACAATTCTTTAATAATAACTCCTAAACAAATGCGCTTGCCAGTTTTACAGCAAAGCTGCCAGAGGATTGAGCTGCAGCACCCTTAATACCATAGCCTAGCTAGTAAAGCATGGGCTCAGGGTTATAGAGCTTCAATTCACTTATAAGCTTAGGTCCTAATGGGCTGTCATCATCAGAAAGCCACTAAGTATTGTTAGGAGCGTCCATGACAGCTTCTGCACACAATGCATTTTTGAGTTATTAGTGATTCTAGGTCTCTGGCTCTAGGAATTTTTGCCTTCCTCTTCTTGTTCTCCTTGTTACCTTCCTATTTCAGCTAAAGCAGAAGCAATACTCTAACTTTTCAGCTAAGTCTAGTCTATGTAGTTTCATTTTCTGAAAGTTGACCGCATAGTTTTAGACAATGTCAGTCTCTAGCAGTGACAACATGGGGCATTGGTAAACGGAAAGGTTGTTGTTTACATCTATCTCTGGAGCTGAAGGTCATCCTCAAGTTGGTAGAATGTCGTAAGTGAAAAGGGCATAAAAAAGGACCATACCTGCAGGGGAAGGTGGACAGAACACAGAACACGTAACCCAAACCTGACAACACAGTATTCTGTTCCACACACAGCATACTCGATGTAAAACTGGCAGATCATGAGGGGCAAGCCCTTGGCTTTGGCGGCTGGCATGCAGTAAGAACTCCATCTGGTTTTTTAGCACCTGATCCCAGATCCACGCATTCCTGAATCTGGTTCCTGAGTCCAGACTGGGACTCTTTCCTCATGTCTGCTCTGCAGCATTAGGGGTGATGTGGTCATCTAGAGGAGTTCAATTTCATGTATTTTGTATAAATTTAATTTATCATTATTGTTACTATTACTACATTAAAGCCAGTATAGTTTCCAACTCACAAGTCTATTTCTCTCATTTCCTTTTCTCCTTTCCCTGGTGGCGTTTTGGAACTGGGAATACAGTTGCTCACGTTTAGCTGCCAATCAAGCCAGGCTAGGGGTAAACTGTGACATTTCCTAGTTTTGCTTTTCTGTCATTTGCAAGCAGGAACTACTGTTGTACGTCCCATCACCTACAGGGAACCAAAGGATGCTATTTGCCAGGCTGTTCTGCTGCAGGCTCCTGCAAGTGCTGATGTTTCTTGAGTGTTCCTTCTCTAGACAGAAAGCAAGTGTACTCAGGTGAATGTATCTGCTCATTTAAAGCCTAGGTTAAAAGGCAAATAGTTTTAGTACATCACTGCACCCTCCTCATGCCCCAAAAAATAAAAACAAATGCTGGGATACAAGTTTGGCAAGCTGATGTTTCATAATTCCTGGATACGGAGCTACTACTCCAGAACTAACAGCTGCCAGAGTTTTGAGATGTGGAATGAGACAGGTAATTGAGAAGTCCTCTAGCAAAACTTTGTCTCGTTTGTCTGTAGTTTTTGTTGATTCAGGGAGTTGGACAGGACAGGGCGTGACAGCGCAGCTCCCCTCCTCCTCCTCCAAAAAAAAATTGTAAGTACTATTTTAGTTCTCTGAAGTCCTGAAATAAAGGATTTAGGAGGATGTAGATGGATATTTTGATCAACCACCAGACCTTTTTCTGCGTCGCTTCTAACCTCAGCCACAAAGTCCACCGTGGAAAATGCAATTCGGCATATTAGGTGGCAATGAAAAGACTGATCCTGGGGGGATGAACAACAGGCAGGATGAGAGTGAGGGCAGAAATAAAAGGTGTGAGAGGCAGGCAAGTCGGGGTGGGAACTGGAGTTAAAAATGGGCAAGGTTGCCAAGGGCTGAAGGGTCTGTTGCACTGAAAAAGCCTGAGGGGGAAAACCTGAGCCAGGTAGAAGTCTTTATAATAGATGTTATTTTATCTTCCAGCTACTCTCACCAGTATACACAGTTGTAGGCAGACAGATTAAATTAAGTCTCCGTCAGCTGTCAAGGTGCTTGTGAAACCATCCTGAGCACCTCTCGGGAGAGGAGACTTAAAGTCTGATGTAAGTCTAAGAGGGATAGGATGAGGACAATAAATAGCTTGGTTTGGTCTCCGATTGAAATTAGAATAAAATGCTGGCCCAGAGATGACAGATTAGCATAAATCATTATTCTATTCAGACCCACTTTTGGTTTTCACATTTAATTGTCTGATAAAGCAGCAGGATGCTTATGGAGACATAAGAGGCCTCCAGACAGAGCTCTGGCAAACGATGCAATCCTGGATATGCAATAGCACAACTGAGAGAGGGTGTACATAACAATCTAGTGTTACCATACCTACTTTCCCCATATTTTATGTTCCTTTTTTTTTCAATCAGCTTAAACAGTTTCTGACTTCTAAAGCTGTCTTGCTGGGGTAGACTGCTAGGTGTGAGTGTACCAGCAGAGTACTCAAAGGATTAGAAATCTGTACTTGATGCTTCGCGAGCAAGTGAGATTTGTGAGCTAGTAACTTTTCACACCAAGTTCCCTTTCAGGCACTGTCAGACTCCAGTGCTGTCAATCTCTCACCTTTTGGGATCTCTGCATAAACAGAAACTCACTTCTGAACACAAACATGTACTTAATAGAATAATCCTTAATTTCAGGGCATCTTGGAGATTTGGGACTTCTGTCTGAATTCCTTTGACAAAAGAAAATTGTGGGTTTGTTTTTTTCTTTTGCTGTGTTTTTGACTAAGGCTCCACTAATTAAGTAGCATTTTAGTTGCTTAGACTTTGAAGTTTCATTCATTACCTGTCCTGTGTTAAGTCAACAAAAGGCTACATCTAAGGCGGTGAGTCTCAGGCCATCACTTTTTTGGCTGCCTAATTAAATCTAATTACTTTATTTTGTGCCAAGGTTCATACTTGTAACATTGCCTTGTAATAATTTAAATTGCATGTATGCTGTGGGGGGACTGTTTGACGCCAGAGAGGAGACGTTCCTGCTGTCCTTCCTTACAATAGCATGCAAGTCAAAAGTACAGAGACGTCATTTTCCTACCTACTTATTAGCTGCCCTACAGGAGAATCGCCAGTAAGTCACTCATTTTATAGGGACAGGATGTATAACGGACCCACTATTGTGTCTAAAAATAGCCTGCGTTCAGGACATGCTGAGATTAGCCACAGGGGGAATCCTAGACATTTAAAAGTGAGTGACCTTCCCATGGCACATGAGCTTTGCATCCGTTCTCTTTTATTTCACAATTATGACAGATCAAAAGCATTACACTGCCACTCATTATCTCTTTAGAGGGATTTGAAGAATTACTGTCCTCTTGACAAGCAAATGCTCCTGCTGCTTCTATTTGTTGAGATCAAGCAGCAAACATCCCTCAAACTGAAAAATCACCTGTATTTCATTTTTTCCCTTGTGCATTAGGAAAAAAATTGCTGCAGAAAGAGCAAATGAGTAGCCCAGCGCAGTTAATGAGTTCTGGTAAACCTCCCTGACCCATGGAGTAAGTACAAGCCAGTCTCAATCTTCAGACAGACTTTAATGATTAATAATATGGTAAATCTAGTCTCCATAGCACTAATAATGGGGGTCGACTTTGGCTCTTTGTTGGCCACCAAAGACAGCGCATCTTCGTGGCCTGTCGGAGCCCTCCCTTTCTGTCAATGGTGCCAGCAGGTCTACAGTGAAGCAGTTAAAACTAATGTGAGATCTTAAGTCTCTGAAAGCTGCATTCCAGTTTAAAGGGGGTGGGGGGGTGTGAAGCCGAACAACTTCTGGATTTCTAAGGGCTAGATAATTTGTGAACTATTTGGCAGAACATCACAAAGAATACAAAATGGATAAACAATTAATCAATGTAAAAGACGGATGGGACTGTTCTTTTTCCACAAACGATGTCATATCGTTTGGGTACAAACAGGAAGCAGGAATTCATTTATGGTGTATTTAGTTCATTATAAAATGGCTTGATGGGGGGAAGACTATATTTTTCTGGCAGCAAGATAAAAATAAAATGTGTGTATTTGTCAGGGGAGGGTGTATATTTGGGTTTGTTTGGGGTTTGCCTTTTTTTTCTTTGAATACTCTAAGGAAGATCTGATTCCTGCTGCATATTGTTTCAATTTAAACACCTTTGGAGACTGACATGCTGACTATGCTTGAGCTACTTCTGTATCTTGGTGCACACGTTTGGCATCCAGCCTATTAGATTTATCCTATCTATGACAGAGTACGTGTCACTTGCGGAAAATGGTGGAAGATGTTGGGAAAATGTTTGCTTTTTGATTGTGGTAGCATGTCATTGGGATTTTAGTCTGCAGGAATAGGGGGAGGGGAGCTATATGTTCAGTTGATCTTCTTCTGTGTTAAGGACCCCATTACATGTCACATCAAGAGTGTTTTATTTGAAGGATGAGGATATTCATCTCCACGGAGCAGGATGGACAGCATGAAAACCATTGTAGTTCTACCCCAGTAGATATGTAAGCTAAACCGTACTATTTATTTTTCTCTTTTAACTTACTTTTACACTCACTTACAGCCCTGTTTGCCACTGAATGATCGCTTAAGCTTCTCAAGATAGAGAGCCTCTCTGTCTGTGTTCGATTTTAGAAATAAGGATATCGTTAGTGATTAACTTCTTCCATTGAATATCAGTATAAATCAGGTCCATTTAAAATGTTGCAAACAGACTCCTCAGACTCAGACTTCTTTAGCAGGCTCATGTATGAGGTAAACAAGATTGCGCTAATAAAGGCAGGAGGTGTTTATGGACACCCACAGTGGAGCATCAGAAGCATGCTTTGCGTGTAACTAGTGGTTTGGTAGGAGAGGAATGTAGATCCACACCTACTACGAATGAAAAAGCTCAAAAGACGTGGATAATGTTCCTGCTCAAATTCTGCCTCTTGTGAAGCCCTCACTATGCTGTGCTGGCAGTGATAGGGAGACCAAACTGCCTTACAGGGGTAGTGAAGGGCTATCTAAGTTTGCATGGCCTCCTAAACCAGTAGGTCTCCGGTTAGGTGTGTCTGCCCCTGTGGAGATTATGGAACATGAAAACTCAGTGGCAGAAGTAGAGCTTGTGATCTGTGGTGAGGCCACCCATAAATCAGGCTGAGATGGTCTGTCTTGCCTTCTCTGATGGGCTTCCTTAGATGAGTAGGCAGGTAGCAGAGATATTTAAAGCTGAAGAATCAAAGAAGAACTGAAAGCTACTATAAAATGTAATCTACTCTGTGTTTTGTCCTCCAGACTGTAAGAGACCTGTCTTAAAGAGACTGAGGCAGTCCCCATCTTACCTTCACATTTCTTGCTTCTTGCTCTGCCAGGGTTCGGGGCGCCTGAGTCTGGCCATGTCCTGCTGGAGAGTTGCGATGGAGAAGAATTTGTACATTGCACAGTAGAAGGTATAACAAAAGAAACCACTTGTAAGGATGGTGAGAAGGTAGCCTTCTGTTTCTTCAAAAGAACAACTGTGTCCCAAGTCACAAAGAACCTATGAAACTTATTAAAAAACAAATCAAACAAACACAGAGAAGTTAGCTGGCTTAAGCTATGCTTTACGATAGCTTAGATGAACACTCTCATTCCAGATCTGTTTCCTACCAGATGTTTTAAGCACAGCTTCCTCTTGATGCAGTGTTCGCGGTGGATTCTTGCATGATGAGTGGCAGAGTTTCTTTTCCAAAGTGAAAAGTCACAGTCTACCTTGTCATTCCTTGTCCAGCAGCTGTTCTGTACTTTCTATGACTGCTTGGACTTACAACCCCCAGTACTGTCTGTTATAGCCTTTCTGAAGATGAGGAGACAGTAGTATTCAGGTTGTGGGTAAGCCATGGATTTGGCTGCACAATGATATTCTTGGTTTCATTTGCTGCTTCTTTCCTGATGCTTGAATTTCTTTTTGAAAACCGTGAACGCAGAGATGATGCTTTTGAGAACCTCTTGACTATAATATTACGATTTGGTGATGGTCAGCTCAGGTCTCACTATTTCTGTGCTTACAGTTAGATTTTTTTTTTGCCTTTTTTCATTGTTTTACATGTATCTATGTTCAACTTTGATCTGACATTTTATTGCCCAGCTGTTCAGTCTCATATGGTCCTTCAGCAATTCTTATCAACCTTTATTTTCTTAAATTGCTGGGTATTGTTAGCAGACTTTCTCATCTCTCTCCTCAGATCATTTTGTTAGTATGTTGAATAAGGTTAATAATAAGGTTGACTTTAAATATAGTCAGAACAAGTCAGTTTGCACATAAACTATTTGTAAGACGTTTCTTACATTGGGTGTAAGTACTGCTTGGCTCTTTTAACACTACTTGGACTATCACCCACCATTACATATGAAAGAGTTATTTGGACTAGGCGTGAAACTGTGAAGCACTAAGTAACCTCTCCACCAGCTGTGATCCCGTGCAAAACAACAGATTCAAACGGATTTGGGAGAAGCAGCAGCATCATCTCACAGATTTCTGGGCTGTATATAGACAAGATGTGAAGCCAACATCCAGATCTTTGTTTGCCAGGAGCTGATAAGGCTCAACTTGAACATCAAAAATGCCAAAACAAAATACTTTCATCCCCTGTGTCCTGTTATCAACAGATGGTATTGATAGGCTGTTCCACAGTAAAACAACAAAGGTCTAACCAGGATCTTTAACAAATTACCAGCAGGGAGGAGAGGAGGGAGCTTAAGGGAACAAGAAAGATAACGATTTTAAATAGAAAGGAAGGATTAAAGATAATACAGTTTTGCACAAGAAATTCTCTATCCTACTGGAGAACCACGAAAGGCAGCAAAGCGGGAAAGGGAGGAGAGGAACAGAATTGCTCACAACATTTTGAAGGCTCTCCAATATTAGAAACCCTGAACAATATTGGAGGAGTACCAAACCGCTCAGCAGCAAGAATAAAGTAGGTTAATTCAGTTTTCTTGTACACACAGCAAGTGGCTGTAGATCTGTTGTTGTCGCAGTCAGTTTCCAAAGGGGAACTACATATTTTACAAGATAGTAACTTAAAAGTAGCTTTGACTTTCTACCAACTTCAAAGACAGGATTAGGTCAAGGCACCTAGCCTTGAGGATTGGGAAAGCAGCATAACAGGGAAGCGCAGACTGGGAAGCCTGACATGTGAACTGGGCAAACAACAACGGACAGTGCTCTAGCCCAGACTTATGCAATGTTTTGATAAACATCTTATATCCAGGGGCAGCCAGTGGGATGTCAGCCGAGGCAAGTTAAGTCTCACATTTTTTGAGTTCTTTGAGGAAACCAGATTGCCATATGTGTACTGACATATGTTAATACAGATTTTGGAAAAGTGTTTGGCAATTAAAGGTACCGTGCGATGAGAATGGAAGCGTTTACATCGTGAGTAATTAATTAAAAGATAGAAAAAACTGAGCAGGAATAAGAAACCAGCTTTCAGAAACAAGAGAGATCACAGCAGGTTGTGCAAGGACTTGTTCAATACACTGAGAAATGACTGGGAGAACAGTATGGTGACCAAGCTTGTTGATGACACCAAGCTTTTCATGGCAATAGGGTTGAGGACCAACTCTAGTGGGCTGCAAACAGACATTGAGACAAAAGGACTCGTCTGACAAGACATACAATGCAGCAGCTGTGGTGGATGTGAAAGGGTAGGGGAAGTGCTCTCATCTTTACACTTACAGCTCTAAGCTTACCCTTTCCATCTTGGTTATAACTAATAATGATGTGAAAACACTGGCTGAGTGCAATAGCAGCTGAAGGAGGAAACTGAACGCCAGTGGTGAAGATGGCTGTAACGCTACAAATCTGTTACAGGTCAGTATAGAGCAGTCTGTGTGGTTCTGGTCCCTTCATTCCCAAAAGGACACGGACAATTGGAAAAAGCCCAGAGGAAGCTGATGGGATAAGCAGAGGTCTGACGTGACTTCAGTATGAGCAATGACTAAATACAAGGATTCATCTGACTGGAAAAAGCACTTGGCAGGATAGGATAGAATTATGTGAAGTAGAGTGTCACAAAGAGAGAGTGACTGAAGACCAACTGTTCAATGTCAGTATATTTTTTTCCCTTTTTCCCCTTTGTAACCAGGTGTCCAAATTCTGATCAAGATCTCCAAGTTTGATGCCAGTTTGCTGATGTCTTTTGCCTGTGAGAGATGGCACTGCAGAGTGCAATGGATAACAAACAAAAAGCTGGCATGACTTTAAGTGTTTTAAGGTTTGGTGCATACTTTGAAAACCCATTAGCTGAAATACTGTCTATATTTTTATGCAGCAGAATATCAATGTATCGACCTCAGACTATTGCAGAAGAAAGTACTTAATATTAAATTTTCTTTCTTTTACATTTGAATCATAATGATATACTGCTGTGGCCCTGCATTTTACAATACAACTCTAAAAATACTACACAAACACTTAAAGACACTTTCCTTATAATTATAATGTCTGCTTCAGGAAATGATGCATTATCAAGATGTATTGTAGCTATACTGAAGGTAAACATTACGCAAAAAAACCTCATTAAAAACAGATGATATATTAATTATAAATGTATGGGTTTTTTTTGAAAACCGAAACTGCTCTTAAAGCATCTATCAACACAATTCAAGTGACAAACTCTTTTTTGCTTATGTATTTCATCCTCCTTACTTATGGCAAGGGAGGGGAAAGATCCAAACAGTACAGGGATTTGAGCTGTAATGCTCTTGCTGTTTTCTTGAAGCTTTCAAATCACTAAACCTTGCAAATCAAAGTTTGATGTGCTGCATAAGGAACTCTGCATTCTCTCACCCTACACAGCTTTTGTATCTCAAATTTAGTTGCATTTTAGAATAGTTTCTTCGTGAGAGAGTGTGTGTGTGTATACATAAGAACAAGGCAATGCACAGAGATCTGAGGAGAAATTCTGAAGAGTAGATTAAGTATTTCTACTGCACAGTCTGAAGGTTATGATGATTTATAAGTATGTCTCGAGGGGTTTATAGGGAATCTTTCTCAAGTATAAGGTAATACTAGTAAACAATGGTTTGCAGAACTGCTAAAAATACTGAGTCCATTTAATCTGCAAGAGAATCCTTTGAAATCCAAGAAATGTGTAATAAGGGCTGCTGTAAAAGTGGGGTGAGAACATGTCAGATTTCCTCTTAGGCAAACACTTTGTTCCCAGTCAGACAAACTGGATATTCAGCACCTGAAATAAAAACAGTGTCTTCACAAGCCACCATCAGTACTTGACTCTCTCTCTCTCTCTTTCTCTCCATGTAGCTGCTTCAATCATGTCTTGTGCATTCAGTCATTCAAACCCCTTCCTTGATCTGTGATGTTCTGAATTCATTATTGTTTGCTGTGATGAACTGTAATCATCAGACTCTTGATTTCTCTTAGTTCTATTGCAGTTTCTTGAGCCACACTACAGCACTGTAAGTGGTTGCTTTTTCTCTCTTGATGTCTCTTGGGTGATCTTACCATGTCTGTGCCTCAGACACTTTAATCTGTAATGTTGCTGTCCAAATTTTTCTTTCACTCCTGTTGTCTAGTACAGTATTTTTTATCCTTTGAGGTTTTTGCAGCTTGAGTTGTGTGTGATGCAAGGCCCAATCACACATTTCCAGTCCCTCTTTCCCATATATGTTTCAGGTACTGCTCTGATCTCCTCCATTATGTCCATAGTACCACCCAGGACCACTTGTCACCACCTCCTTGACACAAAAATAAAGGTAGATCAGTTTGTCAGTTTGCTTATAATATTTCCTCCGAATTTCTCTTTCAATCTGTGTTTAGTTTTTCCTGATGACTGAAGGCCTGGCCCGTTTCCTAAGTAAACTCTGATCAATATTTTTGCTAAATGATGCAAACATTCTTAAGATACTCCAGTTTATAAACAGTAGAAAGGGAAGAGGAGACCTGATGTAAACTGAGCCAGAACAGAAGGAAGGCCATCCAACTACTGACTTCATGATTTTACTATTACAGAATCATAGAATGGTTTGGGTTGGAAGAGACCATGAAGATCATCCAATCCAAGCCCCCTTGCAGTGAGCAGGGACATCTTCAGCTAGGTCAGGTTGCCCAGACCCCCATCCAACCTGACCTTGAATGTTTGCAGGGATGGGGCACCTACCACCTCTCTGGGCAACCTGTGCCAGTGTTTTACCACCTTCAGCATGAAAAAATTCTTCCTAATATCTAGCCTAAACTTCTCCTCTTGTAGCTTAAAACCATTACCCCTTGTCCTATTGCTACAGGCCCTGCTCAAAAGTGTTTCCCCATCTTTCCTATAAGACGCCTTTAAGTGCTGAAAGGCTGCAATAAGATCTCCTCAGAGTCTTCTCCAAGCTGAACAATTCCAACTCTCTCAGCCTCTCTTCACTTGGGAGGCCTTTGATCAATTTTCTGGGTCTCCTCTGGACCTACTCTTTCCTGTGCTGAGGGCTCCAGAACCAGACGTGTCATCTTCTCATTTCAGCTACCTGTGGAAAATAAAGGTGTTTCCGCAGAGGCATCTGTAGTTATGTGCTTGATGGCTGTGTGAGTGCATGTACAGCCTACAGTTCTGTCGTTACACTGAGATAGACACTGCATTTAATTAGCCACTACTGTGCTTTGTAGCTCCAGCAGCTGCTGGGGACAGTTAGTGACAGCATCGCTCTAGGCTGGGAGGGAAGTGAGGAAAGAGGTTGCTCCAGTAAGTGCCTTGCCTCCTGTTTGTAGCTTGGCCTGTTGCATCTTGCCAGACACACAGACTCCTCCAAGTACTTTCACAATCATCTCTTGTCTCTTCAATTACCACTTCCTCCTCCCCCTGCCTCTTTCTTCCTTTTGACCTTCTGGTAATTCCTCCAGCACTAGATCAGAACGGTGCAGTGGGCTATACTACCCCCTCCAATTAAAGATAGAAGTATTTGGCACATCAGAAATTACCTAGCAAGCCTCTAAACTCCCCTGTTTCATTGATCCCAATGTTTCATTGATCTTGCTTGAGCCATTTTGAATCTCTTTTTTTTGCAGACTACAGTTGTCTGTCTGTCAGAGCAATTTCAGGCTTTTGGAACTTGGCTCTTGCTTTGCTTTTTACTTTGTGCTGTCAGCCAGGCACAGTGGGCTTATACTTCCAGATTTACACACAGACTGAATTCCCGGGTTCACATGTTAAACTTGGGGTTTATTTTTAATTCAAAAAGCTCATTTGATGTAATGATCAGCAATCAAAGAATACGCAATTATCACTCTTGCAAACTTTCCTGTGCCTCACTAATCAAACCAACAAATTAGTTAAAGGCTCCAATGCGGAAGAAGATTGGTAGACTGTGGTCAAGACACACATTTACAGATTTTCCCTTAAGCTGCTTTTCTTGAGGAAGCTTTGATAAAGACCATATGACATCAATTATCATTAACTCTGTGTGGTTTCTCTGCATTTGGAGCTCTCAGACGTTAGTAGACAGGAGCCCTGTGTTAAGTCTTTAATGTATAACTGGTATTTAAGCTGCATAGCCTATTCCCATTTTGATTTGTCAGCTGACGTTTGAAAGGGAAGATTTGAGACAATTTATATGCACTGACTGTGGCCTGTTGTGTTGAGTGACACTTCCTCCTCTGATCTGATTTGACAGAAAGATATTCTAACAGCAGCAACAACATATTTTAAATGCCAGATTTGAAAACAAACATTTTAATTACACCTCATGTTCAGTTACTTGCCTGAAAAATTATGAAGGATGCACTCCGTTAAGGTGTCGCTGCCTGAGTTTGACAGCAAAGTCAGCATGGTTTAATAAATTGATTTAAATCCTCTCTTCAGAGAGTGCACACTTGTATCGAGTCCCTAAACATCAAAGTCTCCCTTGTCTTGATCTCTGTTCTACAGTCTGTCAGTGTGAGCTTTCCTTCACAGGCAGCAGAAAGAATTCAGCAAACATGTAGATGTGATTAATTCTTAAGATCTTCAGATATGTGGATGAGTCACTGATAAGTACATGTAAGTTGTGCCGACCAGATTTAGAGTGCAGCAACCAGCCCTGGAAATTACAGGATGTAGCTGGAACAGATGAGGGAGCCTGAAAACTCTTATAATTGAGGAAGTACATATGAAAATCCACAGCAGCCTGGACTGTTCGTTTCTTGGGGTGGGGGGGGAATAGTCTACATAATTCATTTTACCAGGATGTACAAACAAGTTTAGGCCTGATATCTCACAACTGCTCTTTGCTACTTTTTCATTTTGGGGTTCTTGACTATTGGGGGGGGGGGGGGGGGGCGGGGGCACAAACAAAAACTGCCACCCTGAAACATCTTTATTCTGTAACTTTCTGGAAGTTGAAACTCTGCATGTGATTGGCAATACTGGCTGTTAACTGAGCCTCATGTCCATGTCTGATCCGGATGCTGTGAACCGGGGCTGGGCTATAGCATGCATGTGGATAAACAGGAGGCAGAAACATGCTAAGAAATATTTTTCTCATTGTATTTTGATTTTTCTTGTTAGTGACACGTACATCTAAATCATAAAAGCTGAGGGAATTTTGAACATTGTCTCTTGACCTTTCGTTGACATGGAAGAGCTTGTGCCTTGCTGGTTTACTTCATATGTAGGAGCACCAGGATTTCATGGACAAGGAAGGGGGAATTATGTTTGAACACATCACAAGTTCTTAGGCAATGTCCTTCAACCTGGCCAGTGAAATAGCGTGTGGCATTGTTGGTAAAGAAATCAACTGACTCCCAAGAGAAATTTGGAGATTTCAAATAGCACTTCTACAGATAACCTTAGCCAATCCATCTGGCAGAAAGTATTGCCTTCTACTATTTATTTTTTTGCCTCCGCGTATCATTTTGAGGCAGCCTGATGCTACTGTGCTTCATGTCATGTTTTACATGGGGCTTTTCTTCTGTTCATCTAAAGCCTGCAATGGCGTTTTTATTTTTAAAGCTACAGTAGTTGGCGTGAAATAGTCCAGGTGGTATTTTCAAGTGTCAGAATGTAAAACTTGTGTATGTTTTGCAGCTACTAAACATGCAATGAAGCAGCCTGTTGAGCAGCTGAATTCCTGCACACAGCACAGTTCCACCTGCACAGCACGTCTGGACTTGACCTTGTGTTTTTTCACACTGATTCATCCATGGATTCTTTGGCTGAGATGTTGCAGTAATCATGGTGTAACTGGAAAACAGTACGCTATTCAACCACCTTGAACCACAACTACTCTTGTAGATATATAGAATCACAGTACAGCTTGGGTTGGAAGGGAACTTAAAGATCATCCAGTTCCAACCCCTCTGTCATGGGCAGGGACACCTCCCACTGGATCAGGTGCCCAAGGCCCATCCAACCTGGCCTTGGAACATCTCCAGCGACGGGGCAGCCACAGCTTCCCTGGGCAACCTGGGCCAGGGCCTCGTCACCCTCATTGTGAAGAAATTGCTCCTTATGTCTAGTCGAAGTCTGCCCCTCTCCAGTTTATACCCATTGCCCCTCATCCTATCACCACAAGCCTTAGTGAACAGTCCCTCCCCAGCTTTCTTACAGCCCCTTCAGGTACTGGAAGGTCACTATATATAAGCAAACATCTTCAAGGACAGCATGCCAGGGGATGTAGTTTCTAAGGCTATCAAGAAGAATTAAGTAGGTTTCAATTTTTTCTTAGAAAGTTTCAGAACTTTGGGGTTATTGGATGCTTCAATCAAAAATATCAATTCAACAGCTTCTAAAAATATCACGATCTTTTTGCTAGATATCATTTAAAATAGCAATGCTGCCTAAATGTTTCCCATTTTTCAACAGTTTGAGTCCTTCTTGTCCCTAGCCATCTCTTACCTTCAATGTTTAGCTTGGGAGTTTGCATTTCAGAAATTTAGTATTTTTTGTTTATTTGATAGAAGCACTTCTATATTCCTAATTTCTGAGATTTTTCTCAACTAAAGATAGCTGGAGCACAGCCAGGCACAGATTTACCTCTTCTTAATAGGTTTTCCATACCAGATTATACACTACATTCAATAGAAATGTTTGAATCTCCTATTTCTTCTGTGAAACTCTAATATTTGCAGTGTCCTCTGAGCCAGGCAAGATATAAGCCCATGACACACAGTGTAAACTCCACTGATTACCGGTTTCTGTAGTGACCTCTGACGTTATTGAACAACAAAGCAGAGTTTTTTTTCTTGAATTGTTGCTAATTCCAAACATCAGGCTATCTATGTTAAATTTAACAGCCAGGCACTCAAAGGGCTGACTTAATACAAGACCTTTCATCCTTCCAAGAGGGTGGCATTCCAAAATGATGTTAAATTCAAGATGGGACTGAGCAGATGGGTTGATCTCAGGCTGCCTCACACCAACAGAAGGTCTCTTCACAGGGAGACTCCATTCCCAAAAGAACTCTGAGACTGAGCATGTTTCTGTCTGATTATATGACCCAGGCTTTTGGTAAAATCTCTCCCAGGTAATGGAGCCACCAGATCAAAGACTGAATGGCAGTGTAGCAGAAGAAGAAAGAGGTAGAAGAAAAACATAGAGAGTTTCACTAGTTATTTGAAAACTGTCCCTCCTTCTAAGAACTGGAATAGGCAGCTCAGAAGAAAACCCAGGAGAGCTGAAAATTTCCATCAGCAATCTGAAAACAAGAGAGTTTGGAATGCTTGCCTGTGTTAAACAGAGGCTGGCCCCTGACTTAAACACAGTCTTTGCTTAACCAAACCTGGTTAAGAAAAGCTTGTGGTGCTCAAGACATGCAATTTCTGAGCATGGTTAATGTTGTAGTGAGAGCCACCAAAGAAACAAACATTTAAATATAACACAACAGCAGAAATACTGTGTTTTGATTGAGTAGTTTTGCTATTGGCAAGTATCCGAATTAATGGAAATAATCAATTTTCCATCATTTTTTTTGTGAATTTTCCCAGTCCTTCCATTTTAGTAGCAGATTAAGGCAGGAGAAAGTTTTTGCATCGTTCTCACAAGAGATTGCTATTGAGATTATATTTATTGAACCTAGGAATTAATTATATTTACTGAGTTATGTCTTCACAATTCATTGAGGTTTTCTTTATTATTGCTGCATTTTATTAACCTTCCCCAGCAAAATACACTGGAATTACATTTGCTTACCCTTTGTCTAGGCTTTTACTATTTACCAGAACCATCTTCAAACTAAATATTACGTGTTTGCTGTAAAGCCTTAAATGTGAGACTCTTAATATGCTGAGTTTGTGCAATGAGAGTTGAGAAGCTTACTGAAATTCATAGAGATCTCATCACCTCTGCTCCTTCAGCTAAAGCCTATTGGGATGCATCCTACAATGCCCTTTTCTTGATTTTCAGGTTCTTATGAAACAATACTTAAAAGGATGTGGGGGTTAGCTTTAAAAATCCCATTAGTAAACTGGATTAGCATCCTGACGGTGTGTGGCCCCAAAGCAGAAGATGGGAAGCTAAAAATAAGGTGTTGTTTTGAAGGCTTTTGTAGAAAAAACAAGCCTTTAAACTTCTCTGAACTCACATGGAGCATCTTCACTGCTGCCTGTGTATCAGCAGAGTTTGATAGGTTGCATGGCAGTTGTGTCGCGTGTCTCATTGCATGTACAGTTCTGCCAGCTCCATATAGCTTGCTCTCTGGGTAATACAAAAAACCCAGTTAAATGCAGTTTTCTTGGTTTTTTTTTTTTTCCCAAATAATTTCTTTCCAAAAGAGAGACTTACAAATATTGATTAATTAGTTGGTAATGTGATCACCCTCTGAACAAGACCTAGGCAAAAAACCACCAGTAGAGGGAGCGACCAAATTAAAAATCCCATATAAACTGCCTCTGGATTATATGTTGCTGGTGAACATTTTCATTCCTCAAATGTATGTGCCCTGGAAAGCAGAGAACTGTCTTAAACAAGGCTATTTTACTGAGCCTCATGAGTGAGGTTGACAGCACACTCCCACGTATGAACCAGTGCAGTTGAAATAGTGACATTTAAATACATGAACAGGCATAAGAAGAGTTTTTCCTTTCACTCTGGCTGCTGTGGCCCATGTATACTGCTCTGCATTCCAATATTCAGTGTGTCACAGGCATGCATGACACTAATCACACTGCATTTCCATTCTTAAGAAATGCAAAAAACCCAGCTTTGATCCTCAAAACCACCGCTGAGCTTAAGTCCAGATGTGAATCATGTTTATTTCTACTTCTAGAAAAATATTATGATTAATCAAAAGTATTAAAAGAGTGGTTAGCTTTTAGGAAGCACTCTTTAGGATAACTGTGTTTTTCCCTGATGAATAATGAGGCTAATATGTTCTCTGCATCTTTATTAGCCTTCCACTGTCACCCAGCCATATGTACCTAAAAATGACTCTTTGCTTCAAAGGCAGCTCAAAGAAACTAGTCCTAACCCTGGTGATGATAAAACATAAAAAAACCTCTTTCTTGGTGACCATTGCAAATGCACATTCTTTCCATCAAATCTCAGTTTAAGGTTTTTACATATACCATGAGTACTCTGACCTCATCTTCGTGTTGCAAGGCATCAAATAGTGGAGTTGGAGTTGCAGAAGCCTCTTGACAGACACTAAAAATAGCATATATTCTATCTGAAATTGTGATCGGAGCAGCAATGTTTGGGGATGCTAGAGAAATGCTGCACTGAGAAAAGAATTGGGAGTAGTGGGGGGTCAGAAGAGAGCACCTCACCTAGAAAAGAACTTCCAGCACTGAGTTTAAAAATAGTTTTTGATAGACAACTATCTTTTTAAATGATCCCTTGCTTTTGCACTTTTTTGCAGCTTTTGAGTGCAGGTGGGTTTTTGTTTTTTTTTTATTGTGCCCAAGCTGAACTGTGTGTAAAGTAGTAGTCTCATTTCAGGTGAATTTTTAAGTTCTATAAACTTCATAATTGTAGCACAAAAACACTTTTTTCCCAAAGACAAACAACATAATATCCTCTGGGGAAAACAAGAGGTCTCCAAGTTTAGAAAACAGGCTGGAGTGATCATTAGTGAAGCACAATTTCATGGCAGGAAGTCGGCTTGGATCCCGTCTATGTATCCCAGACATTTTATGGTCTGGATTCGGAAAGCTCATATGGTGAATGTTGGGGTTTTTAACAGCCATATTTTGGGGCCATAAAATAACCAACTACAACAGTTAATTTTCACCCACACACCCAAATTGCTAGTTGGTATCACAATTTCAGTCCCCTGACACCCCTTACACAAACATACACTATTCACCACCAAAAAAAGTAAACCCAGGAGGGCAGTCTTTGGGGATTGCAATGGGAGTTAAAAAAACATACACACCATACACACAAAAATGAGCAGCAGATGACTGATTATACCTTCCAGCAAGTCACAGAAGGAAACAGTTTACAGAATGTATTGCCTCACTGCTCTTCCATCTCTCCATCATCTCCCTGTCCTTTTCCTTGCTTTTCTGCTCTGGTCTCTGTCATCCTCCTATCATAAGCTGTTGTAGCCCAGAGCAGAACCAGCAGCTTCCAAGTACCAGCAACTTTAAAACCCACTTTAACTCTTTCCAAAAAGAGTTCCATGTGTCCAAGGAGGAAGTAGAACAAATAGATTGCTACTGTGCTGTTTTGCATTGTGAGAAAATGCAAGCAGACAGAGAGGTTATCATCTACTCATTCTAATGAGCACTTAGCCCTTCTTAAAATACTGCCACATCGCAGAAGAAAGAAATCGTGAGCCGCTAGCTCATCAGAATATGAACAGCATGATCAAGCTAAATTGTGAAACACATTAAAGCTTGCAGGTCATTCAGTTCACTACATTTTTTTTTTAAATATATAAAAATAAACCCCAATCACTTAGTAAGATGCAGATATTTTTTCCCCTAAGCTATCTGAAGGACTTGGCTTCCAAGTCCCACTAGAAGTTAGACAGAAATGAACTCCAAGTCCCAGAGGGGCTTTTGAAAATCTTGTTTAGTGTAAGTTTGTTTTCAGCAGGGGCATGTATTAATGTGTAAATATCTATCTTGAATGAGGATCCTCTTTTTAGGAAGATGGGAGTGATCAGGGATGCCCAGAGGATGTAATTGTCTTAGGGAGAAAGGTATTATCTGATAAGTTGTATCTAGCCTCTCAGTAACTTAAACTGTGTTGAAATTATAATGAAAGGTTTTTGAGGTGCATAGGTCTCCCTGAGATGTATGGAATGCTGGGCTACAGCATCAAGAGCAGGATGGAAATTAGAATGCACTTAACACGTGCAGATTTGTAGACCAGTCTTGCATTTTCAGAATGAATTATGAAGATAATTTAAGAGTCCTTTTCTCTTACAGTTTTAGGTCCTGCTCACTTTCTATGAAAAAAATGTATCAAGTATAGAAAGAGGTCAAAAAAAATTGAGGCATTGGAAATCACACTGTAAAATACAGATTTAAAGATGACTAAGGCATTCTAGTTACCATTCTGTCTGCCTCATCTAGTCAATGTTGCCTAAAACAAGCTACATACTGTGACACGTAGCATCTCCTCCTGCTGTGTGTTCAGACTGGTTGTCTTCTTCCACTCAGCTGCACTGGTGAGGAGTTCAGTGCACAGCCTGTAAACACAATTCCTTCAGAGTCTACAGGGAAGAGATGGTGTCTTTCCTGAAGTTCCATCCCAGGAACTTCTCTCTATTTCTTCCATAACATAATTTCATAGTTTCTCATAAAAAGAGATGACTGCTTCCTTGTGGCCTTCCTAAGCAGAGCACTCGTGAGAGAAACTGTAATCCTCTTTCCCTGCCAGAAGATGTTTATCCTGCTGAGGAGCTCAAATCACATTTCTAGAGTGGAACTTGCCTTTGCTTCACATTTCAGTGTTCAGAGCTGGTACCTCCTGGCACCTTGCCCTGCCACCCCATCCTTCCGTTGGGGTCCCCAGCTTCACTTCACACACCACTTCTTTGCAAGACTTTACCCTAGTGTTGAGTTGCCTCGTTCCTACACTTGCTAGGTTTGTATCTGTCTGCCACCATCCAGCCTCAGTCAGTGTTTCCAAAAATTGTCTGGACTAAGCCCTAAGAGCAATTTTTCTCTTTTTTTACCCCAGTATGGGATGGACTGCAGTAGTTCTCAAGGCCTAGAGACTCTCTTACTAAAATTACGTGTATTATGAGCACTATTGCTGCTGGTGAGCCAGAGGCAGGAGGGGATTTACAGCATCAGTTCTTTGATTTATTTTTTTCTTTTTCAAATGCAGGTAATTTGGCTGGCAAAAGCTGCTGTGCATGAATTTTTGAGAAACAACATCACAGATCGATGTGCTTTGTGAGACTGGCTCAGCAGACAACTTTCACTGGTACTGTTTTGAAAGTAAAGTTTGTATTAGTCACACCAATTCTGACAAAGTCCCATGTAATACATCAAAGATAAAATGTGTACATTTTCCAGACAGCAAAATTTTTCAAGAACTGGTGGGTTTAAGAGAAGAATTACAGCCAACCTGAGTTCCAACAGAATACATATCCACATCTTCAAATATGACAGCTTCATAGGTTACCAGGAATGTCAGACTTTACAAATGCATGGAAATTCAAACTGTAAATCCACTATTCTAGCATGATGGGAAGAGCAAAGAAAGAAGAGCTATACACTCCAATCGTCAAGATTATGCTTTATACATGCTATGCAAAGCACTAGTTGTCTACAGTCTTGCATTTATTCCTTTAGGGCTTGAAATTCATGTCCAAATGACAGCAGAGCTGAAATGTTGTTGTCTGACATGCAGAGCTCTTTTTTTAATAGAATATATATAGCAAATTTCAACTTTAAATATGTAATAATAGCAACAATGGTCTTGAACTAGCAGTTTGCACCATTGTAGAAAACAGAGAACTTCTGCTATTTATCACTCAGCTTGAACCAATACTTTTACATTTCAGAGTCTTCGTTTGGGAAAAGCATTTTCTGGCTTTAATTTTCAAAGATTTAATTTTATTTCTGATCAAAGAGACACAAATGAGCCACAATGAACTTCACCAATGTAGCAGCACTAGAATTAGTTTCTAGATAGCTCATTTTAATTTTCTGTAAATCGAATTACAATGGTTAGCCGTATTGTGTGGTTTGCATGATTGCAAGAGAATTCAAAAGCAAACTTCAACACTCAGCAGATTCGTGGAAGTCCAATGACAAACTTACCGAGCTAAAAGCAGCTAATGACTGTTGAACAAGGGAGACTACAGTCTCACAGAGTGCGGCTGGCAGCCTTAGTTTAATGATTCATCTTAATAATTACCATGGAAAATTATAAGATTTAATCCTCCTGTAAAAGGCGCCTTCCCATTATTTGATGTTCTCTTCTAAGGCAATATCTATTAATACAAAAGAATGAAATCTGAGCCACAGGTGTGAACCACTGAAATATTGGCTCGAGTTAAGGACTACCACCATGCATTAGGAAAAGCTTTGGAGTTCCTGATATTGGTTGGAGTTGTTTTCTTAAGAATTACTCCTCTGATGCATCATGTGGAGTATTGATCTAAACTTGGAAGGCCATAATCTGCCATGAACTCTACGATCAAGTGGATCAGCTCCTGCGAGATATTTTACAAGCTGGAGTAGTGTCAACAGGAAAAAGCGTAATGCATGCTTGCATCAACACAACTGAAAATAATTTAGGGTAAATGTTTGTCTACTGTTTATGTTCTGATATCCATAAAATGGTATATACAAATGTCATCTGCAAATTCAGTATTTCCAAATAGAAAGGAGACATGGTTTCCTGCAGACTATATTTTGGATTTTCTTGCTCACCAGTTCCAAAATTCCCATCAAAAATTGTGCTAAAAATTTGTATTTGGATTATGATAAATCTTTCAGTCTCACGGTGGTTTTAAAAGGCGATCCTACATGTGATTCATAAAGTGAGTTGGATGTGGCCTCAGGTAGAAATTTTAATTAAGCTTCCATCTCTTATACAAGCAGTATCATAATGAACACTCAGCACATGTATTCAGTCCATCAGGCTAGCTAGTGCTGCAGGAGTATTTTCGCTATTCAACTATTTCAAGTAACCATATTTTACACTTTCATAGACTGGATTTATGGCACAAAAAGAATGGTAACTCCAGATTTTAAAACCAAACATTACACATTTGCTGCCATTTTTCCCAGGGCCCTCTGCACACCTTTTTCTACCAAACCCAGAGCAATCTGTTCTTTTACGGAAACAGACACAGACTTCTTGGAGCAGAAGAATATGGAAAATTAGTTAACCTTGATCAGGGTAAAGCCTTCACAACTGTTTTTATCCCTGCACTGCTAATGCAGAGACAGGAGCTGGCAGGACGCTGTAGCTGTGGAAAGCATCTCCCAGTCTAGTGACTCTGAATGCAGAGTAGGGCTGCAGTGGCTCTCCCATATCAGATTGTGGCAGAGACTTGGTGCAAATGTGGAAGATGTGAACCAGTCTGCAAGGGGGTGTGTTTGCAGGCAGCAAGCCGGTTCAATCTGTGCTTCTTTCCTAGTCTGTTGTTCCTTATATCTACCACAAGGAGCAACCTAATGTGA
Source organism: Clamator glandarius (assembly GCA_033459285.1). Taxonomy (NCBI): domain Eukaryota; kingdom Metazoa; phylum Chordata; class Aves; order Cuculiformes; family Cuculidae; genus Clamator; species Clamator glandarius. The sequence goes on along the minus strand of JAUNZM010000631.1, from coordinate 2,499,098 downwards.
AGTTGGCTCCCTTTTGAGTATAAAACACAATCTAATGAAGATTTAACATTATCTTCTAAGCAGAATGACTGGATCAAATAGGTTCTTCTATCTGCCTCCTCCTCCCCTTTTCCTCATACTCTTCCTCCTCCCACATTGTCCTGCAGCACATCCCTGCCCAGCTGCACCCAAAAAGGTACCCTGGAGACTAATCCACTTTCTTGTCTGGGCAATTACACTACCAGCTGGATTCCCTGGGCTGGCTGCTCTCTGTAAAACTTCTTGCACGGGGCTGGGAATGAGAAGATATTGTAGCAGTTTTGCTGACACGCTTTTTAGCCCAGTCTAAACAGCATGACCTTGGAGACCTATGAGCATAGGGGTGCCTGCTCGGCATCCCCCTGGCTCTCTTGTGTGCAAGAGAAGGTCTGCAGAGCACTGAGAAACATTTTTTTTTAACTTTCCCCAGTATGTAGGCTGTGCCACTTCAGAACATTCAAAACTAAAAACACTAAAGGGAAAAAAAACCCTCCCTTTTTATAGCCTACTGTCTTGTTGAAAGTGATTTATGAAATGAAGCTTCCTGCCCACCCAGCGCACAGAACAAATACAGACAGTGCTTTGAAATAACTACAGTACTATGCTATTTTCAGTAATATTTAGCTCAGACTTAGCCAAGAAAGCCCACTAAGCTTAGCAGACAGACATAAAAAGAAACACTCTTTCTGCATTTTTGTGTGCGCATGCATCTATTTTAGGTTTTACTCCTCTTTTCTCCATTTGCATAGCTGACTATCAATGGAGCCTAGTCCCAGCTCAGGAAAATGCTTTAAGCCCACTTTTCAGTTCAAGTAACAGCTCTTGAGCGCACATCTAACTTTAAGTGCCTTAAACGTAAGCATGTGCTTACCTTGAGTTACTTTTCTTTATGGTAGTGAAACTTGTTGAATACATTCTCTTCAATAGCAGTGGAAAATTCTGTGGTACTTCCATAACTTAGTTGTATTTTGCGTAAGTGCATTTAGGAAGCACTTTTTCCTTCTCTATGACAATAACGTTTTATGTTGTGACAAGATTATTACCTGTCATAGCGGGCATCAGGAATGCAACTGAGGAGGAAGGAAGCTCTGGCTGACACTGTCTTGGCCATCACCTGCTATATTTTCTTTACACCCCTTTCTTCCCTGTTCATGAATTTTGAGTTGTTGCTTGTTTTCGCAAATACATTTAAGAGAAAAGATAAAAACAAGCCTCCCAAGTCACTTAGTTCTTGCCAAGTTCATTTCTCCTGCCTTCAGCAGTGGGTGCCTAGGGAAGAATATAAAATCAGATTGAGCATAAAGTGGTAGTGCTCCAAAATATTCTTCCTCTTTTTCTAGTGATTTGGACTTCTTAGGCCAGTGATGTCATTTTTGCTCTAGGTGGACTTCTTTTTCGCACAGTCTAATGCTTTTGAATGCATGCACAGCTCAAGCATCTCCTTTTGCAATGAGGAGTTTCACAGTATGACAGAACATCTCATTGTATTGCTTTGAACTTGCTTTCTCCTGGTTCTCAGTGACACTGCTTGGCTCTTGTGGAGTGAGACGGCAGATTAGACTTCCACTTTCCTCTTCTCTGTGCCACCTAGGCAGTCGCAGAGCTCTCTGTCACCTTCCACCCTCACAAATATTTATTTTTCTTATTAAGAGTCCTCCTTTCTGCAAGAAACTGTCACTGGAGTAGTTCTATCGGGACCAATGAAGATGCTTGCAGAAGCAAGTGCTGGCAGGATCAGAGCATTACTCAAGAAGAAGCGAGGAGCCCTTTGTTTAGGTATTGCGGGTACTGTGCAGCCAGCATTTCTGTCTGCATCTGCATACTTCATGTAATCCAGTGTTTATCCTAACTCTGTAGAAGCAGAGCTTCCTCCACTTGGGTTTTCACTCTGAGATTTGTGGGATACATATGCATTTCTGTTTCAGACTGCTCCATCATGACCATATCCTCTCACGTAAACCTATGAAATATCTGCAAACCATCTTATCTCAGTTCACCACTGAGATAAGTTCAACACTGCACTCCTGCCTCCATTTTCTGACTTTCCTGGTTTAAATTGCTTTTGTTATCCTGACCAGGCTCTGGGATCTATCTCACCGATGAAAGAGACGTCAGTGGTGCAAAACTGTCTAGAAAGCTCATCATGTTCAAAACCCAGCAAGAAAGGTCTCTCTTCTTGGTGTTCCCACGCTGTTAACACGTGGTTTTCTTATTGTGGTTTACTTTATAGATTAAAACCATGTGCTGTATTAGGAAATGCTATGGAAGGTCCATTTCTCATGCTAGTTCATCAGATGAGAGCCTTTAGAATATACATTAAAAATACATCAAACAAAATCAGTATTATAGTTCACAAAATCAGTATTATAGTTCACTATCTCATTTTAAGGGAATCATAGGAAAGCAGTGCCAGTGCTAAGGGCTTGGACTGTGTCTCTGTATTACCATGTAAGTAGATAAACACCCCTACCCAAGTAGGTACCCAAAGAAATCTTATATAAAGGTCTTTAAAAATGATAAATAACATGCCTTTTAATTTAATGATGTATTACGTACTTGCTTAGTCAGATTTTAAAAATGTTGAGACTCCATTATATACAAAAATAAGGAATAGTATTTAATTTACATCCTACTTATTACAGTACATGTCACGGTTTATTCTTTCATGGTCGACTAAGGTAATCTTTTTTCCTCTGTTAAAGCCCACTTACAGTCGTAAGACCCCAGAGGATCTGTGTCTTTTACTGCTCTATGAAACAGATAAAAATGTCAAAGGCAGTAGCTTTCTGCAGCAGAGCCCAAGTATAATGGGGGGCTTGGTCCTCAGGTCCTTAAGTAGAAAAAATACTTCCTTATCAAAGACCAAGATACTGATTTGCAGACATCCCTCAGTGAGACGCATTGCTCCTTATATAGCTGTTTTTCTTTCTTCTCCTAATTCACAAGAGACTTCAACACAGCACTTTGTCATGTGTTAGTAACTCTGAAAACATGTTTACTTAAGTACAAAACCACATTATCTCAGCATTACTGTATGCCTCCAACAAACATAAATTACAATATATTGTGGGGTAGGAACTTTGATCAAGAGAAGCCCACGCTGAATTAACTTGAAGGTGGGGAGAAGAAAAAGGTTGTCTTCTTTTCCTCTCATCCCTAATATTTTCACTGCCAGTCAGTCTTTCTGATTGTTCACTGTCTCTGCACTGCAGGCTACAGGAAAAGAAACCAGTAACAACAGTAGCCCTGGTAAAATCATGCTATTCCACAGATCTAATCTCCTTCTCTGACATTCGTTTCCATACACAGAATCTCAAGTGACACTCATAGAAAATACTCCGTTTCCCCAACATTATGTCTCTCCAACAGCAGTGGGGTTCTGGAGTAGAAGGGTGGCTTTGGGAAGAAGAAATATTATGGAATCCCTAGGCTGAAAAAAACCTTTGAGATCATCAAGTCCAACCTTACCTGTCCACTATTAATCATATCCCTAAGCATCTCATCTTCTAAAGACCTCCAGGGATAGTGACTCATCCACCTCCCTGGGCAGCCTCTGACAGTGCTTGAGAACCCTTTCAGTGAAGAAATTTTTCTTAATGTCCAGTATGAACCTACCTTCACACAGCTTGAGGTCATTCCCTCTCGTCCTATCCCCTGTCGCTTGAGAGAAAAGACCAACACCCACCTCTCCACAACCTCCCTTCAGGTATTTGTAGAGAGCAATGAGGTCTCCCCTCAGCCTCCTCTTCTCCAGGCTAAACAACCTCAGCTCCCTCAGCTGTTTCACATAAGACTCGTTCTCCAGACCCCTTCACCAGCTTTGTTGCTCTTCTCTGGACATGTTCCAGGACCTCAATGTCTTTCTTGTAGTGAGGGGCCCAGAACTGAATGTAGTATTCAAGGTGCGGCCTCACCAGTGCTGAGTACAAGGGCAGAATCACTTCCCTGGTCCTGCAAATTGTAGGAAGATTTTTAAACTGGAGCCAAGATTTTTTTTCCCCCATCAGAGGGCCTATACTAGGATTTTTGCCCCATCAGCACCGCAGGAATCTTGTCCAGTGGTAGAGACACTTATCAAGCCTGAGCAGAGAGGAAGGTGCTGTTCGCCTGTGCTGCTGTTAGCAGAGGACGTCAGTGGTGAAGGGTAGTCCCGGTGTTCCAAACAGGGCTGCACAGCACACTGTCTGCCACTAGAGATGCCAAAGGCCTGACACAGTCCTACTGGCCCTCACTGGCCCTTTTACTCACTGCAAAATAGCCTCTGGGATATATAGCAGCCAGAGATCAGAAACACAAGTAGAACATTTCTTCCTTCCAGATGCAATACGCTTGACCCAGTACAACAGGTCTTGCAAGTGAACAAGTCTAGGAAGCCCACCCCCATCTGATAAAACAGAAATCCTCCCACCCCATGGATGTTTTTTTTCTGGCAGCTCTGTTCATCCCCTTTTGGAGGAGCTTTTGACACCTATTGCACTGGAAGAACAGGCAAAGCCCTATGGCTGCTTTCAACTTGACTCCATTGGCCACTGATGCCTGCACCAGAAATTAGGCAAGAAGCAGCCTCTTGGCCTGGGTGTGATTTTAAGACTGAGGAACCAATGTCACATCCATTGAAGCTGGAAGAAACTTTGCTCCTCATGCAAATGGAAGCAGAAAACATTCCTTGCTTGTACTTGAAGTGTTAATTGATTTTGAGTTGACAGCATGATATATTGTTTATCGGCTACTAAGAAAAAGTACAGCTTCTTCTTCTGCCAAGTTTTTTAATTAGTATTTGTTGGTAAGCATAGAAACCTAAAGCCATTGATTTCAAGAAACTTTACACTCAGAGCTAGTGATTTGCTTGTTTATTTATACATGCACAAGTATATACTGCATGACAATTTGACTCTGTAGTAGAACATTTTCTGTATTATTCTTCATTTTTGCAAGTTAAAACATCCTCCAAGCCTTAGGCTGTAGCTTGTGCTGTGTGTGTTTAAAGAGCCACACATAGTAATAAATAAGCCGAGTGGCGCAGTTGCCACACCAGAAGGACAGGATGTCATCGAGAGGGACCTGGACAGGCTGGAGAAGCAGGGCTGTGAGAACATCATGAAGTTCAGCAGGGCCAAGTGCAAAATTCTGCACCTGGGTCAGGGCAATCCCTGATTTCAGTAGAGGATGAGGGATGATGTGATTGAGAGCAGCCCTGCAGAGAAGGATTTGGGGGTGCTGGTTGATGAGAAGCTCGACATGAGCTGGCAATGAGCACTCAAAGCCCAGAAGGCCAACTGTGTCCTGAGCTGCATCAAACGAAGTGTGGCCAGCAGGTAAAGGTTGGGGATTTTGCCCCTTTATTCGTCTCTTGTGAGACCTCATCTGGAGTATTGTGTCCAGTTCTGGAATCCACCACATAAAAGGGATACGGAGCTGTTGGATCGAGTCCAGAGGAGGCTACAAAGATGATCCTAGGGCTGGAGAACCTCCCATATGAAGACAGACTGAGAGAGTTGGGGTTGTTCAGCCTGGAGAAGAGAGGACCCTGAGGAGCCCTTATAGCGACCTTCCAGTACCTGGAGGGGCTTCAGGAAAGCTGAGGAGGGACTGATTACAGAGGCTTGGAGTGATAGGATGATGGGCAGTGGGTATAAACTGGAGAGGGGGAGATTTAGACATAGACTAGACATAAAGAATTTCTTCACTGTGAGAGTGGTGAGGCACTGGCCCAGGTTGCCCAAGGAAGCTGTGGAAGTCCTACCACATAGAGTCCACAGGACCTCTGGCACCACATCAGCCCTCATGCTACTCCAAACCATTGTAGCAAGTGTGGGAAGGCAGGAGTAGGGAAGGAAGATCTGGCTTTTGTACTTGCATAACTCTTGTATGGTGAAATGTCAGATCAATGGCCAAAAATGGCAAGGGAATTTTTATATAATGGTATCTCTGTACACATTGTAAACTCCACTGAATATACATTACAGAAGAAACAAGATGAAAATTCGGCTCTGTTAAAGCCCAAGGAGATTTTTTCCTATTAAATAAAATGTTATGTGTATGCAAATTAACATTAAAGAAACATATAGATTCCATAACATCTGCAAGGCATGTTCAACTACTTCCTATGCTGCATATGTTGTTTCTGTGTTCCTTGAGGATGTCTTAAGAATCAATAATTTTAATTCATGAGCTAATTCATATCATTATATATACTATAGCTGCCATTATTTTTTGTTATTTAACCAAGTAACAGATAGGGGTCTTGAATGTTGCTTTATGTTAGAGTGCCATGCCACATCATGTCATTATACACATACTATGAATAAGCAAAAAAGAGCAAGAGGATTTAAGGAGGAAGCCTTTCTCCAGAACTCGGGTAGTTCACAAGGAAACTACCCATGTTTGTTAAGGAGTGTTGCCTAGTTCACCCTTTCTCTGATCAGAAAATCAAATTGATTTAAGCTCACTATAAAGGTCACATCTCAAAGAACAATCTGGTTATAACAACACTTGTTCTCATTTTTAGAGAAAAACTCAAGCCAATCTTCCTTCCTATGGCAAGGGGGGTTGGAACTAGATAATCTTTAAGGTCTCTTCCAACCCTAACTATTCTATGATTCCTCTTGGATTTCTACTCATTCAGTTACCCTTCTCTAAGCCTGCTAATGGAGTAACTGGCTCAAGCACATTACTCTTTCCTGATTTCCTCATGAAAGCTGAAGGAGCCTTTAAGAATGCCATTTGAGACATAAGAAATTGCCATGCTCACATCAGCAACCCATCAGGGTGCAGTCACTGGAAATCCTCTTCATGGCAAGCCTGTGAGCCTGGACGCTTTTGCCATCCATCCAGAGTATCTGGATAGACGCTCTCGATCACAAATTCATGTAACCCTTTTTGAACCTGCAGGTGCTGCATCCAGGCACAAGTCCCAGAAGTTATCTGGCTGCCACTGTGAATTGAGCTGTAGTTTCAGAAAACCATCAATGTTAACTCTGGGATGTTTTCTGACTATAACTGCCAGTTCAGAGCTCAGTATTGGGTGAATAGGCTTGCCTGCCTTTCCTGCACAAAACTGCGTCTCCTGAGTTCATTTACCTACATCTTATCTTTGCTGATACTTGACCATCCTTTGATACTCATTTGGTTGTGCATCTGTCTGCCTGTCCAGCATAGAAGCTGCTCCAATGTTGTTCTTCGTCAAGTTAATCTATGAAAACTTCTTCCGTTTCAAACCTGAGTCCCCTGTAGACCAAACGCCTTCCCCCAGCGGCTCAGTTTGCTGGGTAGAGTGTGCGAGCAGGCACAGCCCACACCAGCTGGGCTATGGCAGTCGTGGGGTGGCATCAGCATCCTCATTCATTCCCTGTACATCGTCTCAGCCAATATTTTATCGGCAGCTGCTGTTGAACCACAGGGACTGCTACTAAGGCAAACTTCAGTTGCATGGACAGTGTTCCGCTGGCTGTCAAATCCACCTGATGCCTGCTGGATCCTAATAGTTGTCCCAGATGGGTGATGCCATATAATGAGCGAAAAGGAATAATTAATGCCTCTTAATAAATGTACAGCCAAAAAAAAAAAAAAAAGCTCCAGATCAATGCTTCTGTGACCTTGGGTTTGCATCACAGGCTGAAGAGGTGGCAATCAGTTTTATGGTGCCTGTGCACACGTCGCCCCTCTGAGCTGCTGAGTCCAGCATTGCTGAGAACAAAGGGTAGACAGAGTTGACTTACACACATGCCTGTTTTCTCTGATGTAGATCCATCTTCCACTCTATGGCTTTCATAATACCTTGAAAACAGCAGATGAGGCTACAGAAGCTGTCAAACTACCTCACCTTGCTCAGCATCTTCCAGACACTTGCCCAGCTGATAATACACAATGCCTTAGGCTAATCAGTACAGACACAGGTGCTGGTCCCCACCTTTTCCCTGAATTTCCTTGTCTGTGAACTGTATGGATTTATATAGGCTGCATACACTGTACTAAGATTGAGCTCTAGTGTGTCGGGACTGCAAACCTGTTGTGAAGTTAAGCACCTGCTTGACACCTGGTCAGAGTGATAGACCAGAGCCTCAGAGTTCAGTAGGGAACAAAGAAATAGCTCCTAGAAAGGTCTCGTGCTAAAAGGAAATCAAGAGAAAGATCAAATACAATGTAGAATCAAAATACTCCCTCTGTTAGGTCCACCTGTCTCAGCCGATTCTGTTCTAGCAGTGCCCTGAGTGAATCTTCATTTTGGAAACACAGCTGCTCTAGTTTTGTATAACAAATGTACAGCTTTGGGCAGCAGCTCCATCACTGAACACTGCTGTCGATTAAGAGAACACAGATGTCTTACCCCAAATATTTACAGCTAGGCAGACAGATTTGTGCAACTAAACATATCAAACAGAGCTGGTGTGCGGCAGCTGAAGCACTTGTCATTTCTCTGCCTCATTTCATTTGTGTCTGGAAACTCCCAGTTCCTATTCCAACCTTGACTCAACCCAGGGACTCACTGAAGTACAGTCAATGGGGATCATGTGGCCAGGGGCAGCCCCGATGGAGGGACATCGTGCTCCTCCGTGGGGACAGACTGAGGCCAGTAGAGGCAAATCACAGTCAGGATGCAGATCAGCAGGCCCACAACAAAGTGTGCCAGGTTGACCCTGGCCAACAACCAAACACCACCCTACCTTTTGCTCGCTCCCCTCTCCCAAAGAGAAGAAGACTCACGGATTGAGATGACAGAAGGCAGTTTAATAAGAAAGGCAAAAGCTGTGCATGCAAGCAAAGCAGAAGAAGAATTCATTCACTCTTTCCCATGAGCAGGTGGATTTTCAGCCACTTACTGGAAAGCAGGGCCTCACCATGTCTAGTGGTTTCTTTGGAAGACAAATGCCGTAACCATGAATGTATCCCACCTCCTTCCTTCTTTCTGGGGTGCACAGTTAATGAGGATGTATTAACCTGACTGTTGGATGCAATGATAGTTGAAGTGTGTACTACAAGTTGTAAACATTGCTAAGAAGGAATTCCAGGAATGAGAAATAGATAGGATGAGGGAGGGAAAGAAAGGTATGGGGTAGATGCATCAAATACTCTCCAATACACACAGATATTTTTCCCCCACTCCATGGTACCCTCTTGCAAAATATCTATCACAACAGTTGATGACTTGAGCCCTACCTGCAAAGCTGATTGCTCAGGACAGGAGAAGAAAGAGAGGGATTCTCTTCAAAATATCAGAGCAAGCAGGGCAGTTTCTCCAGAGTTGGTGTATCAAAGTCTGGCCTGTCCATCATAGCCAGGGTGTTGGAATGTGATGCTGATGTATTGAAAACCAAGCTTAGGACACCAATTTGGCCCCAGCAATCAAACCACTGTTTCTCTCACCTTATGGGCCACACCTCTAGTCTATAGCTCTCAGCTAGGCTGCCAGCGTACTCTGGGCTGGTTGTACCAAAAAGTTTGTATGGTAGGTTGACCTTGGCCGGCCTTTGGACACACACACGCACACAGAGCTGCTCTCTCACTACCCTACTTCAACAGGACATAGAAGAAAGAAGATTAAAAAGTTAACGGGTTGAGAAAAGGATGGGGAAATCACTTACTAATCAACATCATGGGCATAAAAGACTTGACTTGGGAAAACTAATTTAGTTTATTTTCAAAAAAGGTAGATTTCGTCTTTGACAAAGACAAAACAACACCTTCATCCATTTTCCCATGTTCAATTTCACTACTTCATTCCCAACTCCTCTCTTCCCCCTCCACCCTAAACAGCGCAGGGGTGGCTGGGGAGTGGAGGGGGGTTATCATCAGTCCATAATGGTTCCTTTCTGCTGTTTTTTCCTCCTCACATTTGCCCTCTGCTCCAGCATGGGTCATTCCCATGGGGTGCAGTTCTTCAGGATAGTGCTACTCCATCACAGGCTCTCCATGGGCCACAGTTCCTTCAGGGAATATCTGTCTGGTCTGGTGTGGGGTTCTCCACAGGCTGTTGTGTGTATATCTGCTCCAGTGTGGTCCGTTCACTGGCTAGAGAGACCTTTCTTTAACTTCTTCAGTAGAGAAACAGTCAATATCCCAAGTCCTAGAAGAATGTTGTTCCTTTCCAGCATTATTTTGAATCCTATGGAACTAAATGCATTCTTAAACAAGAGGTGCCCACAACTGACTGCAGTCAACAGAAAATGTTCTCCTGGACTCTCCTTGTCTTACAAGATTACTACTGGACAAGCTAGCCCTCCTGATGGATAAACATCCATCCCATATCTGGAGAAACTGGTTAAGATTCCTTTTTTGCCTAATGAGATCGCATAATCACAGAACTAGAGAACAGCAGGGGTTGGAAAGGAATTCTGGAGATCATCTAGTCCAGCACCCCTGCTAAAGCAGGTTCACCTTGAGCGGGCTACACAGATATTTGCAGTGGAAATTTTTTTCTCATCACCACCTACAGGTATAGACAATTTCACCATCCCTTCCTCCTTTTCCACCTCTTTTGAAAAGAATGAAGCATTTTCAGGATTCTGAAGTGCACTGGGCTAGGGCTGAAGAGATTGTGACAGTGCCAGGAGTCGTCTTGAGTTGCAGCTGCTGTTGGAAAGTACTTTATACAGTAATATTTTGGTAAAATACATACAAGTTCACTGCAGCCCTACATCAGAACTCAGGCATCTAAATTATATTGTTGCAATGATATAGAGTGTTGTGGCTGCCAGGCTCCTTATGGGGCTAGCATCTTCCTGAAAGCACTGGCAGAGAATATTCTCGTGATGATTGTTCAAAAATACCACTGACAGTGAGTGCCTTTCCACTTTCAGGTGGCAGTTGTGATGGGACCAGCTCAGTTTCTTTCAAAATCAAACATACAACTCAGGGCTACTTACACTCTGAAACCTTTTGGAAAGAGACTACATTGCTTTGCAGTGTAATTTTAAAGTGCAGCTCCCAGCTTTCTAAGCAAATTAGACTCATCAGTTTCTAACTCAGTGTGCCCTTCAGTGACTGTTGCATAGACAATTAATGAACTGTAGGACTTCTACACAAATCCAATTAGAAGTTGATCATCTAGACTGTGGCCCATTTCTTGGGGCCTCACCCCAGCACGTTGCAACATCTGATCATTCACTACCACTATCTTATCCCTGCTGGTACCATTCACAACCTTAGTTTTCGTATTCTAAAGGGTTAAGTAGCATTAGGGCTGTCGAGTCCATTAAGTCTCTGACTGAGCAAAGCTCTTGAGTAAGCATGCACTTAGCTGATTTGGTTATTCTGAGCAATCCTTACCTACCCAAACAATTCCCTACCAAAGGGAGTTAACTGGGGTTCACAGGATATAATTACCTTTTACCACCTGCAGGAAGCGTCTTAAGTGATTTCACTTAAGCTGTTGCTGGTGTGATTTTTGTACTCACATTTATAAATACTTCTGAACACTGAAATAACAGGAATAGTTGAAAGGTTAGAGATAAGCTTGACAGTTTCTGGGTTTTAGGAGCTGTGCTGGGATAAAACCCCTTGAATATGTACATCTAGAAAAATGTGTAAATAGCCATGACCACAAACCTGTCTTCAAAGTCAGGGAATGGCTTTATTCCATCCTTTACACACGTAAGATAATGAGAATCCTCTAGTCTTTGCCTAGGGTCATTGGATGTTGTCTCCTCCAAACTTATAGAGCTACATGGTACCCAAGAAAGTTATCTGGTGTAGAGCTTCTCCCACACAAGCTCAGGCCGTTCTCAAAGACTCCTGGGGCATTCCTGAGCTTCAGGGTCTTTCAGATGGTATTTCCTACTGACTTGAAGCCTCCTTGTCTCTGGACAATTCCACCAAAATCCATCCACCTTGACCATAACCTGATACTGTTCTCATCACCTTTGCAGCACCCTGGGCAGCAGTTGCAGGCCCTCTACAATAAAGATGGATCTCTCCCTCTTTATTTTCTAAAATAAGTATATTGGGTGGGTTTTTTAATGGTTTGAAAGTACAAAGCCAACTCTTTGTACTGTTCTTGGCAAACATATGTAAAGACATGTGTCATGACAGTTCTCACACATTTTTGTGCCCTGAAATGTTTTTATTTGACAACAACAGGTATCAAACACTTGAGAACATGTTGTAAGCTGGACAAAATCAATAAAACACTCCAGTCTCTTGTCTTTTCTTAAATGATGAAATCTTGCCCTAAGCCAATGATGCTGATTTATTTAAGAGCATGGGTAGGTAAAAGCGCGCAAGTGCTTATACAATGTAGTCTATTACATTTGTAAAGCTGTAACAGGCACTGTAGAAACATCTGAGCAGAAATATTTTGTTCTGTCTTTTTCTGACCTGATTCCCTTTTACTTGTAACTCAGGTCCTCAAATGTGCTTCTAAAGTCCCAGTGTCAGCAAGGAGTCTCCAGACATGGAACCACAGGGAGCAGATCACAGCCTGGTCGGGGTGACAGCTCTATACTAAGGGCAACTGGCAGCTGTTTGAGTCAGGAAAGAGTAGTACCCATGGTTTGCCAGTACCCAGGGTCCGCTGCCTATATGTCAAGGCCTCACATTGGAGCAGTTCTTTGCCTCTTTAATTCATCTTGCTTGTAATATCATTAATAACTTCATAAAGGATGTTAATTAGTTCAGAAACTAACCAACTTGCAGAGAAATCAATGCCTTAATCAAAGCAAGAATAGCTCTTTAGGAGATGATCTGCTCAACTGGTTATACTGAGGCTCCATGACTTCAGAAAGGGTCAGGTGATGGGCAGTTGAACCCTGTGGCACATTTTAATTCTCCTTGTGGCCTTTGCCTTTGTGAACTGTTAGAGTTTTTTTACAGGACTTTCCTGTACTGATGCTGGGATCCTTATTAGTTACTGACAGTGTTCTGTAGATTAAAGGAATTGTTTCTGTTTAGCTAAAGAATTAATTCTTAAACAGCACCATATGAGAGCGCTCCTGCAAGGTGTCCTAATTTCTGCATTTCTCCACTGCCTTTGACAGCAGGAAGGTATTTGAGTTATGTTTTCTGCTGTGACTAGCCCCTGAAACAGGGAAATAATACTATGGATTGGAAATTCCAGCCCAGTAACCATGCACAACTTAACCCTTTGTACTCATATTTCTAAAATCAAGAAAACACCGACAACTTAGGCTGTTTGGTAGATTTTCCTCTAGGCCAGTTTCTTGCTATAAAGCAGAGAAAATAACTCATGGAGTTGAGAGAAACATAAGGTGTATTTTTTGTCCTTATTTCAAAAATTTTTGCATGTCCAGTCAGCATTTTGCAACATACAAAGATAAGAAAAACATTGTTACAGGTAGAAGGTGGCCAGGAGACCACACTTAGACCAGACTCTGCAGCAATGTCATTAGCAAAAGAAGCAAGTTACAGCACTGTGGGCTAAGACGGAGTGAGCCGTTAGTGCAACCTTAACCCTGCTCCTGCCTTCAAACCACACACTCCAGGCTTATCCTACCTCCCACCGTCCCCTGAGTGTGGGAGATACCTGGCTGTGAGGGCTCTGTCTCAGTCTGTAGCCATTTTAATAGTGGGGTGCCATTCTTTGATATTTAGAAGATGAAAAATGTGTCCTCTGAGTTACTCAGAGCACCCAGTCGGCTAAGCTCAGCAGGCATTATGGGAGAGGTGTCCTTCCTCTAGAGCTGCACCAGGGCTGCAGAGTCAACAACAGAAAATACTGCCCAGGCTTCCTGCTTAAAGAGTAATTTTACAGTGTATTTGAGGTAATTTTGCGGGCTTGTAATTTGCATTTCACTGTAACCAATTGAGGAGGAAGTTCCTTTTCGCTACAGCCATAATTTTCTGTTCTTTGCAGGGTCAGAGCAGTATCTGGGGACTTCATATGGGTGAGACTCAGCTTCCCAGTCTTTGTTTAATGATCTTTTACAGGAATTGGTTTTTGTTTCTTATGATGTCTACATGCTTATGTGAAAAAATTTATAAATTCTTTCATTTGCTGTTGGTATTGTAGGTAAAATAAATGTGTGTTTATTATAACACAAAATAACCTGCAGATATTTTTGGCATCTCCGGATGTCATTTATCAAAAACAGATGTTCTTTATATCACTATGTCTTGTATCAATGTCTATTTAAAGTCAAACTGAGAGCAACTGAAGCCAAAGAAGCATGCTTTTATTTAAAGAAATCAAAGCAAATCACAGTCATAGCAATTAATAATCCAAGACTGGAGCAAACTTTAAGAGTAGGAGAAATCCACTCAGACAGGATTGTTTCTGTTTCTTGCTGTTCTTTCTAAAGATTATTAGAAGCGGCAAGTCTTTGATTAAACTAGATCAACTTCCACAAAAATCCCTCAATAACAATAGGTATTAAGAGGCTCAATCCCGGCAGCCTGAGCAAACAGCCTCTATAAATCAAGGCCGGGGTTTTGATTATAATGGTCTCTTATTTATGACAGGTCACAGAAAGCAACTCTTCACTTGAATCATTCTCAGCATTAAATGCCAAAGCTCCTGCTAATGATACAGGATGAGGTCTCGAGCTGTAATTATGTTACTTGCATCATGTATCAGGCAAAGACATTAATGAACCACGACTCAGGTAATAGTAACTGTGGGAGGGGAAGACTTGGGTCTTGGTATATGCAAAGTTCAAGTTGTACTAAAGCAGCAAAATCAATGTCTGGTTTTATATCTGTTACAGTCAGTCAGTATTTTGTGTGCCTTTAACTGGAGGGCGTCTTCTTCCCATCTTCCCCCATGTGTTTACCGGTCATGATCTGACCGAATGCTGTTGTCTGATGAGACATCACTGGAAGAGCCAAAACTTGTCTATTTTCAGAAATATTTTGGGGAAATGGTGAAAGAGTGTCCTTTTGAGAGGGCTACAGTCTCCCATGCAGACATAAGGCAACTGCTGGAGAAGAAAGTTACTGAGGGAAAACAGCAGAAATTTCAGTTTTATGTTTTGAGTAGGTGAGAAAGCGTCACCAAACTCTTTCTACTGAGAAATTTTGCTGTAGTAGTGGAAGATAAACAGTGCATTTCTAAGGAGAAAACACATTTTCCTATAACAAAGTCAAAATGGGTCTTTGCTCTATGAAACTATATAGCGATCATTCTATTTTCCTGTAGGTGCAATTATTTTGAAACAAGGAGTATAAATATTTTGAGATACTTGTGAGCATTCCAGAATGATTTGACAGAATGGCATCAACGACTCCATGGACATTTTATCTGTACACTATTGGCTGGCTTAGGAAAGCCACCAGGCTGAGAGAGTTGGGGTTGTTCAGCCTGGAGAAGACAGGACTCTGAAGCGACCTTGCAGCATCTGAAGAGGCTACAAGAAAGCTGGGGAGGGGCTGTTCACAAAGGCTTGTGGTGATAGGACAAGGGAGAATGGGTGTAAACTGGAGAGGGGCAGATTGCAGCCAGAACTCTTTTTGCCATCCAAAATGTATTTTTGAGTTTATCAAATGATTTTTGCTGTTGATTGTCCCACTCTGCTCTGCACTAGTGCAGCCCCACCTTGAGTACTGTGTGCAGTTTGGGGTGTAAGAGTATATAAAAGATGTCAAGCTACTGGAGAGTGTCGACAGGAGGCCACAACACTGGTGAAGGGTCCAGAGGGTAAGTCATACGAGGAGTGGCTAAGGTCACTTGGTCTGTTCAACCTGAAGAAGAGGAGACCAAGGGGAGACCTCATAGCAGTTTACAGCTTTCTCACAAGGGAAGGAGGAAGAGCAGGAGCTGATGTCTTCCCTCTGGTGATCTGTGATAGGACTCAAGAGAATGGCAGGAAGATTTGCCAGGGGAGGTTTAGGTTGGACATAAGGAATAAGCTCTTCCCTCAGAGGGTGGTGGAGCACTGGAGTAGCTCCCCAGGGAAGCAGATATGCCGCCAAGTCTAAGAATACTCAGGAAGCATTTAGGCAATGCCCTCAGATACATGGTGTAAATTTTGCAGTTGTCTTGTGCAGGGATAGGAATTGGGCTCAATGATCCTTCTGGGTCCCTTCCAACTCAGGTTGCTCTGTGACTCTGAAAAAGCCAGAGTAATGGAGGTTTCCCCACACATTTTCACATTTTTTCTAATCCTTTGCTTTTTGTTCCAGAGGAACTTTTCTACCTGATGCCAGCTCCAAGGACAAGTCATAATCCTGACTGGCAAACACTGCCCTTCCATCTCCTTTAACTGCAGCTCTCTGCTCATCTGTGGAGCCAGCACTGAACCCGTTGGGAACATGAGCCATTAGGCAAAGCGTTCACAATTTTTAGGTATAAGCTTGTTATATCCATAAGCTTGTTATATCCATTTTGATATGAATGGTTGGACTCGATGATCCAGTGGGTCTCTTCCAACCTGGTTATTCTATGATAACCACTAAAGTACAAATCAATACATTTAAAGATAATATTGCTGAACTTAATTTAACTAATTACCCAAATGGCAAATTGGGGCATTTATTTGTTTTCTCCTTACCTCCCGGGCTAGGGTAATGCCTCACTCTATAAGAGATTTCAGCCACTGTCATGTTGTATCTCAACATAGCGTGTGCCATAGTCCACATGGAGCAGTGCACGTGGTCTGTCTGCTCTCACAACTGCACAGGCACCCAAAGGGACAGGGAGCAGACAGCAGCTTCTTTCCTCTTTTCAGCAGATGCTCAGAGGTCTGGTACTTATTATCTTCTGAAGACAGGGCACAGTTTTCTGCAAGCTCATATCAGCGCTGAGATCACAGCACATGACATAACTGGTCAGTTCAGAAAGACAATTTGGCTTGAAGTGGAAAATGAACACAGTGCTGTGAACCTCTGGCTTAACTACTTTCTGCTCCCATTGCCAGGTCAGGGTTTGGCAGACAAAACATGAAGCGAGGCAAATGGAGATGCTTCATGTGTGAGGAGGACATGCCCCTGTCTCAGCCAAGAGATAATATATTGCTTGCAGAGCTGACTGTGAAACAACGGCGCCTAAATAAAGCTGTGAATCATCCCTCTATCTCACACTACTTCCAGTGGAGTATCTTCCCTTCTGAAAATATGTGGCAAATCCTTTATTCCAGAATGTCAGTCCTTGCAACTCTTTGGACAGACCTACAGGTAAGTAGGTACCTGTCCACCTCAGCCCCACTGGGTGCCTGCTGCCTTGCTGTAGTGCAGAATGGGACCATCCCCACCATCAAATTAAACTGAAAAAATATCTTGATATTTGGTCTAGCCCTGATGCTTTCCAGATCCTGAAATGACCGCTAATTTCGTGAGCAGGGAAAAAAGTGTGTGTGATGTTTACCTTGATTAACGATTGATGCTGAATAGAGTGCTGTTGGTGATGTGATTAGGGACAGGTTTTAGAGTCATTTCAATTGCCTTCAGGGCTTGTTCTATAGGATCTGAAACCAAGAGAAACGCTTGAAGGAAAACCCATGAGGTTAATTGAGACAGCCCTGGCCAGATCACAGGAACCTGATGTGCTCTATTTTTTGGTGGATGTATTGAGTAAAAAAATATATCCTGTAAAACTTAGTATCTATATTTGTGCTCTGCATTTTTCTTTATGAGATGTAACTCCCAGGTACACAGGCTTATATAAGCTCATCTTTATTTAATTTACTTGGACTATCTAGGGGATGTAACAGGATAGTGGGTGTACCCCGTAGCTACAATCTTATCTGGTCACTGAAACCAAAATGTAGTTTGCTTTGTGTTTCTTTTAAATTCTGAAAAACAACATGGGAGAAAGCAAGGCAAAAACCTAGAGAACGGGTGAAAAGGAAAGCACACGCTTTAGAAAGGAGAGGGACAATATATATGCAAAGGTCAATAAATAGAGCACCTGTTTGTGCTGCTGTGCACATTGAGAGGTGCTCTGCTCTCCCAACATAGAAAAATATAGTTGTTTTTTTGTAAACTGTGTACCTTGGACAAAAACAATATGATTTGAAATGGTGCTGAAATACACTTTTCTACCTTAAATTAGCAAGCAAACTCCATGAACCTGAACCAGACCTTGCCAAACTCATAAACCTCAAACACCACAAAGTTTACCCACTTGAGCTCCAGAACTCTGTGAAGGGGCTCTTTGAACAGCGCAGCGTAAGCCTGGGATCTGGGGAAGGTATTAGAAAGGTGAATATTTACTGAGTACATGAGACCTATAATCAGCAGAAACTTTTGGCATCCTACATCAGCTATATGGTTTAAAAAAAAAAAATCCAGAAGAAATGCTGCTTGCTCGTTGGCCTGTTGACAAAGATTTGCCTGAGTTTGCAGGCTTTGCAAGCACGAAAATCCTAGAAACCTCTTAGGAACAGAGTTTAAGTTTAGTGCTATAAAACAGCTAGCTAGGGCTTAAGGAAATCACAAGCTTAGCAGTACACTTGTAAAATCCAGCAAGCTGTGAACTGGGCTGATAGAAAATTAAAGGCACTTCCAAACCTTCCCACAAAGGTGCTGCCTCCTGCCTTCAGCAATGGTACCGGCACGCTTTATGCACGAGAGAGTGAACTAACATGGCCATGGGAGCACACAAGCACTGTCTGCTATTGCAAACGCCACTGCCTGCTCAATGTGGTGTACTCTCTTTAGCAGGCATCTTGCCAGTAGGCTTTCTTGCTTTTCACACGGGGCGCTGAGATGGTTTCTGATATTCTGCGAATTCATTGGTGGAAGTCAATAAAGACTTTATTTCCCCCTTCGTTTCACTGCAGGAATATAATAAAGGACTGGAAAACTGTGTTAATTGCAGACCGATTCCCCTACAGGTCTTACTTTACATGGCTAGAAAGAGCTGAAGCAACCATTTGGAAGGAATGAGAGGCTGGTTTGGGTTGTTTGAAAACATATTGACTGTCACTATGAAGTCTATTCAGGAATTCACTATTTAAACGTGCTCTTTTTAATGTCCTCACAAACTCACTGCACATTCACTGGACAAGAGACCAAAATTTTGGCAGTGAAAGACTGCAAGTAGAATAGATCTGAGAATCTGGCAGCAGCTAATCTGTGGCCTTCATTTAAAACTTGATGAAGGATACAGTTTAGAATAAATAAATTGCTGCAGCAAAGCCATGAAATTCAAGACATGGTGCCCCAAAGGGGTGCAAGAACTGAGCCGGTCTTTCTTAAAACATTCACCTTGCATACAAATGTGATTTTGCCAAATTGTTCAAACTCTTTCCAAAGCATGATAGACCATGGATGCTTCCAAAGTTGTTCCAATGTTGAGAGTAGGAAAATATGCACTTAAATAATGGCTTGATCATGATAGGTAATGAAAAATAAGTCAGAGCATGAAGGCCAGCATTTTGTTTTGTCCCGTCTCACAAGTCGTGTGCTTTTGAAACTGTTACATGTAGTTGGATTTTGTTGCCAGTATTTAAGCCATTTAATTGTTGAGTGAGAAAGTCCCAGCACTTGAAACCCCAGCTATGTTCATACTTATGCTAATAATGCAAAATGATATATAGGGTGTATGTAGGAGAAAGAGTCTTTAAAGACGTGGGACAGTTTAGATGATCCCATGACATTAAAAGACAGAGGATTGGGGACCACCTGGAGGATTTTTCTTCTATCCATCCAGCTTTCTCCCTCTGAGTACAAAGAGCCATGAATTAGTTTAACTTGCACCCTTGTTGAATGCTGCCTCTGTAGCAGAGGGAAAAGAAGTTTGATATAACAGTTAATGTGAAGAAGCACAGGAGGAATATGTGTGGATATGCTCATATATATACGTGACTCCTTTTTATGTCAAGTTATTTCTTGCAGCAGTGAAATAAATACTGCACAGTTATAGGCTCATTGAATTCATTTATCACCAGCAATAGAGGCAAAGCAAGGGTTGGACCTGAATATTTTTTTCATCGCTGTTTCCAGGAGTAAGAAGAAGCATGCTGATTTCAGTAATTAAATAACAGCATCACACCTAGAGCAAGGGAATGCCTTATTTTTCCCCAAGTCATTTACTGCAGTTTTTGACATACACATATTAACTTGTTGAAATGTTGAAAAGGAAAGCAAAATGGGAAGCACAGAAAATTTAGCAGTTGACTTTGTAGGAGAGGTGGATGGCAGACTGACTTTCAATCTACAGCTGGATGCAGTTTTAAGAAGTGCCAGGATATCCAGAGGGTTTGGGATTGCTAACTATGCTAGAAATGTTTTAGTGGTAAGTCATTAGGAGAATGAATTTCTCCTTCCTGTACTTAAATGGGATTGTTAGAGATGGTTAGAAATCCTGAAGGAAAGTAATGCCTCCCATTTAAAAAAAAAAACACTTTTACTCAATTTTGCTGAAGGCTTTCCTTTCAGAATCACACAAATACAATGGACATGTCATTGTATTTAAAAATCTAAAAAAAAAGCAGAGAAGCAGAAGCATATTATTAATTCTCATTTGTTTTTGCATAAATTTCAAAAATGAAGAAAGATGTTGATCAAATAGGAAGCTTTCAGCCTGATCCCATCTTTCTCAGCAGAAAGGATAGAATTTTGCTCCTGTGAAAACAGCGCAGATTTAATCTGATTAAAATCATGTTAAGGCTGTGAAGAGTTGCACCAAAGATGTGGCTGGAACTGCATCTGTTGCCAACCTAGTATGGCCTTCTTGCAGTTCAATGTTTTTTGAAGGTGCTACTCGGAATAGATAAGGAAAAAAGGAAGCAAAGCTTTGCAACCTGAATTCTGAGATGGGATACACATGTGGTCAAAACCTGGGCAGTGCATCCAGCAAAACTAGTGCAATGGAGAGTGTCTTCATACCAAACATCCTTTGATGGCTGTGAGAATGTTACTTTATGAAGCACGTTCATCAGGAGAGAGTGATGGGTGCTCAGAAAGGCTACCATTAGCTCTATAAGGCTGATTTTCTAAAGTTTCCTTTAGTCAATGCCAAGGGAGAAAACAAGATGACAGAAATCCTTTCCTCACAGCACATCTGGTTGCAGATAGACTGTTTTATAATGTATGATAGAGGTATAGCAAAATTATGTGCCTTCTTGGGGGGGTGAATAAAATCCAATGACAAAAAATTCCTTCCTTTCTTAATTTCTCTCCAGAGTAGGGAGATGGTCTGCATGGGAGACAAAAGTATGTTTTGCATGGGCCCTGACACTGTGCAACTTAGCATCATAGAATCATAGAATATTTGGGGTTGGAAGGCACCTTAAAGGTCATCCAGTTCCAAACCTCTGCCATGGGCAGGGACACCTCCCACGGGATCAGGTTCCCCAAGGCCCATCCAACCTGGCCTTGAACCCCTCCAGGGATGGGGTAGCAACAGTTTCCTTGGGCAACCTGGGCCAGGGCCTCCCCACCCTCATGGTGAAGAAATTATTCCTTATGTCTAGTCTAAATCTGCCCCTCTCCAGTTTATACCCATTTGCCCTTGTCCTATCACTCCAAGTCTTTCTAAACAGTTCCTCCCCAGCTTTCTTGTAGCCCCTTTAGGTACTGGAAGGTAATTCTTGGTGAAAACTAATTAAGGAGAAGTGGTTGTTGTTGTTGTTGTTGTTGTTGTTGTTATTGTTGTTGTTGTTGTTGTTGTTGTTGTTATTATTATTATTATTATTATTATTATTATTATTATTATTATTATTATTATTATTATTATTATTATTATTATTATTATTATTATTATTATTTACAGAACACATCATGGCTATTGCGCAGGTGGTAGCTTTTCCGCAAAAGCTGTTTCCTCCTCTTGCATTCATGGCAGCAAGCAGCAGAGAGCAGATCTTCCTGCAAAAGCAGCAAGCCTAGAGCCACTCTCACCCTGTTACGACACACAGCAACGTCGTGCAGACAGAAGCCTCTCAGCATCTTGAGCACTGGGGAAAATGATTGTTTTCAACAAAATGTTACTGACCAAGGATGATAGCATCTCAAGTCTTAGAAACAGTTGTGCTTAACAGTGGTGTTTCCATCATCATGTCACATTTTCCCTTGCCACCCAGCTTCACTTTAATGAAGCTGACATGTTTTCAATTAGTTTTAATCTCCACATTTGAAAACATAGGCATGTATTTCAAGTTACATGTATATTTCAAGATGGAACCACGTTCACAGCAATGTGACTGGGTTTGGTTTCTTCATGGAACTTGTTCCCTCTTTTGCCAGCAGTCTGCCCTGCTGCTCCTTGAAGTTCAACATTGCTCCAGTGCTCCAGGAGAAGTACAACACGTTCACACTGTTTTCTTTCACTTGTTGATCTGTTTTATACCATGGCCAGGAGAATTATTGCCATGCAGTTCACTGATGCTTCACCTTTAAACTCCCACCGTGCTTGCAGCAGTTTATGGAACCCAAAGCCTTTTCATAAGATGGGTGGAGGACGTGGAAGGACATGCTCCTCTTTGTGCTGTTTGACTACAATTTATGTAGTGTCTCAGTCAGAGCCTATTGCTCAGTCTTGGGCTCAGAGGTCCTTCAAGACCATTCAAAGCTGCCATGGGAATGATGTTCATGCTGGGAACAGTCTGGCAGGTACCTGGCACCAGCTAGAGCTATCTGCAGATTTTTCCAGAGCTTTGAACTGGATATAAGCAGGTAAAACCTGCCTGCATCCTTCTTGCGGGGTAATACCCTACACCTCCTCATCCCACATCCACCCCTTGGTGTCCTCAGTGTGATGAGGCATGGTGGTACCCAGTTCTCCCGCAAGCAAAAATGCCACCAGGGTCACTTTTTAAAGGTGACAAAGGGCCTGAAGCACAAACCTGAAGCATGCTGACAGCTTTCAAAACAACCACAGCATTTCACCCCCCACCATCACCTCACAGAAGAAGGGAGTCATGCCAGAGCCTGGGGATCAAAGCAAGCAATGGAGCTAAAGGTGAACTTTAGCACTTCTCCCCTGACAATGAGCAAACCCATACAGGCCACTGAACAAAAAGGGAGAGGGATAACCATGCCAGAGATCCCACAAACTCCCTCCCCATCTGTGCGAGTGAATCCTGCCTTTAAATCAAGGCTCCCACCAGCGAGCTCCCTGCCGGATGTTGCTAGACACCGCTCCTTAATGAGACTGACGTGTATTTTTAATGTGGTAATCTTCTGGCTCTGGCAATTGTACAGACACTGAGACTACAAAAGACTCACTTCAATGCAATGAGCTGCCAATGAGCCTCACGTCAAAAAGCCACTCTGCCACAGGGACGAGACATTGCAAATAAACACTTCTGGGGAAAACTCTCTCCTTAAATAACACATTTATAGAGCATCCAGATGTTGGTTTAACACTTAACGATTGTGGGAGAAAACAAAGCATGAAGGGCTGTGTTTTGTTTGGTTTGTGTTTTTTTTTTTCTCTCCTTGATCTCATCTATTAAGTGTGTACAAACAGATATGGTCTAAAATTATAGGAAATCCATATATAAGTGTGTACATGTGCCAAGACAGTTACTGGTCTGTGATATTAACTGAGTCCTGCAAGGATGGATGGTGGAAGGTGATCTTATAAGAAATGGGTTCTGCAATGCCACAAGACATGAATTTGCTTCACTTCAGTATGGCTGCAATGAGCCCATCTTACCCAAATTATTTCCAGGCTGGTTGCAAGAAGGACAAGGGGGAGGGACAACCACCCAAACCTTGGTAATGAGATGCTAAAGGTCCTAAAAGGAGCTATGAAAATTGAGGAGCAGAAACCAGATGAGTTCTTACAGCTTGAACCAGGGCTTTGCGAACAGCGCTGTGTGTTTGCCTGATCCTTCAGGGGATGGATCCTGCCTTTGAAAGCGAGGCAGCCCAGAAGGGTGAGGACTGCTCATGAATTGAGAGCATGGACATACCACTTTTCCCTCGGGGCCAGGCATGGATGAGGGCAGAGACCCTTCCCCAAGTGCCTGAAGCTCTGTCTAGAAGGACCTACAAACATTTTGGAGAAGCTCATTACAGTCCCAGGAAACCGATCTGTGCAAGAGATCTGTTTGGAAGTGAGGGGAAAGAGCTTGTGTTTTAATGAGTCCTTTCACAGTGAGATTTATGTAGAGGAAATCTGGCTGCTTAATCCAGACTTCCTCCTGGCATAACCTATTTTTTGCTTGCTGTTGTTCTCCTCGCTTCCTTTGTTCCTCTAGTTGGGGGAGCCTTCAGCATCCTACAGAGCTCTTCCATCGGAGAGGCAAGAGCAGTTCCAGCTGTTGCTGTTGGATATCAGACTGTCTCCCGCTCCTCTCTGGAGCCAGGACAGCCTTACCTTCCTAGGCATTTCACAGCTCTCCAAGCCTGCCCTGCTGCTTTTATTGGATCCTCCAACTGCATGGTGTACATTCTTCTCCTAAAGCATCAGTAAGTCTGAGCAATGGCTATTTCTGTGTGGGGGAAAGTGAGATGGCATTTGTAAATGCAGTTCTGGACATCCCTGGACCAAAGAGTTTGCAGGACTGAGGTCATTCACAGCCAGTGTAAAGCCACTAACACCAGCATTGTTGCTGGGACACTTGTAGGACTCTTGAGTACTGAAAATATCAGAAATCACAAACCTAGATCAACACAGGGCTTGCTGTGGGATGGGGCAACCCTATTAATATGGGGCTACCATGGGAAGCTGCTGCACTAGTCCAGACTAAATCACAGTAATGAAACATGGTCCACAAGCACTGGTGTTCTCTGAGGATGACAGCACTGTGCATTTCCAAAAGGCAAAACTCATTATGGAGGCTTTACCACCAAGTCCAGTAGCCACATGCCTAAATTTTGCCCCCGTGGGAAACTTCTCTGTTTTATCACTGCATAAAATCTATTTTGCAGACACGAGCTGAAAGCGCAGAGAGTGTTGCTAAACTGGGCTATCTGGGGATAGGTTTTCATCCCAGCTCCTGCCCAAGGGCTTGTGGCATGTTTGACACCAAGGACTCTCTGGGCAAAATACAGCCCCTGAACCTGAGGTGTCTGCAGGGATTTTGTGCCACAGCCAAGGTATGAGCAAGGTCTAGTCTACTTAGATAAGGCAGGAGGTTGGGGATCTTCAAGATCAGAATTCGAGGTCTAAGAATGTAAATGCTGCCTGAGTTCTGGTTTAGGCACTGAGACTCATTATCACTCTGGTTTAAACTTTTTGATCTCTAAAGTGTCCAAGCGGCTTCTCTGGGGTGAAGGCACCAGGGCTCACATGGGCTTATCCACTCAAGATCTGCCAAAAACAGAGGCCAAGACTTGAAGAATATTTGGAAATCTCTAAGCTAATTTTTTGGGGGTGGTGAGGGGGTTTCTTTTAAGGAAAAAAATCACAGCTTTGATATTTTCAGTGCTGACCATCCTCCATGGAGGACCACACTTGACTCTATCTTCCTGTTTCCATCCTGACCTTTGACATGTTGCCAGGTATCCACAGCCCGTGCAAGGTTTTCCCATGTCTAACACGTTGTTTCTATGTGATCCAGCTCCCAGTTTTGCCATATTTTAACCTAGAGAAGACAAGGTTGAGTGAGGACCTATCGCTGTCTACAACTGCCCGAAGGGAGGTTGTGGAGAGGTGGATGTTGGTCTCCTTGCAAGTGACAGGTGACAGAATGAGAAGGAATGGCCTCAAGCTGTGCCAGGGGAGGTTCCGAATGAACTTTAGGAAAAAACTTTTTCACTGAAAGAACTCTCAGGACCAGGTTGCCCAGGAAGGTGGTTGAGTCACCATCCCTGGAGGTGTTTAAAATATGGGTAGATGAGGTGCATAGGGATATGATTTAGTTGTGAACAGGTACAGTGGGACTTGATGATCTCAAACGTCTTTTCCAACCTAGGGATTCTGTGATTCTATGGTTCTATAATATTAGTGCCCTTACTTTTCCAGTCCCCTGGACCAACATTGACTGACTGTCTCTCTTCTGAATGAGGCTGTTTGCCTTCCTCAAATCCTCGTCCTCTGGAAAAAATTCTGAGCATGATGAGTATTTCAGGGCTTGCCATAAGTGTTGGAGATGATTTAATGAAATGCCACTCACGAAGACTTTCTGCTTAGCATCCCTGCATGAGTGTTTCTCTGAGCATCTGTTTTAAAAAATAAGGCTTAATAAGACAGAGTTTATATCTGAACTGAAGTCACATTCCCTATGCAACGTCCCCACCATAATATTCATTATATAGGCTCTATTTCTTTTTTTTAACTTGTAGGAAACTATTATACCCTAGCTGCAAAAATCTACCCTGGAGTTTAGCAGAGTGGAACGAGGAGTCATCACTTAAAAATCGATTCATGGTGGTCTCAATCTATGTTTTTGTTCTGGCACATTAAACAGAATGAAGACATATGTCTGAATTTAAGACATCCTTTGGGTTCCCTGTATACATGAGCCAGCCGAGAAATTTGAACTATTTCAAAGCACTAGGAAAAAGAATTGTAGACACATCCTTTGTTTAAGCATATATTTTTAATTATCCTGCCTTTTAATATTCCTCTCCATTTGAGTATAATCAGAGAAAATAGATCCTGCTGGGCATTGTCATGCTTAATAAAAGTAAGACTGAACATCTGCAAATTTGGCGACAGTGTGGCGCATATGATGCACCAGCGGCTGAGCTGCATTCTTGCATAATTATAACACCACACGCAGCTGTAATAGTGTAATTCTCTGTTTACATTAGTTCTAGCACTTATCCTAAACTCCGCTGGGTCAGGGTGCTAAGCGTTTGCAAACTGGTAGCATTTTTCCCCCACCCAAGAACAGTAAAAGGACAGAAGGACCATAGGTTGTCTGCCTATCGGTGAGATACGGGATTTGGGAGAATAAATTGTGCAAGGCAGGAGCCTCTCCCACTGTGCAAAGCAGGGCTGGTGTAGCCGAAATTAGTGCCATTAGAATTAAACCAGTGAAAGTGAGAGCAGACTTCAGGCTTTCTCTCTTTCTATTTTTTCTTCGGCAATGCAAACCCCACATCCTGCAGCAGCTGAAGCACACGCTTAACTCTGTGTTCTGCAAATTGCATTGCTGCCCCGAAGGAAAACACGGCTTTGCCCCCATCCGACCCCTTGCGGGATGGAGAGCCAAACGCAACACTTTCTCCATCACCATCCACACATCTGCAGAGGTGGAAGTCAAATATAAACTCCTCTGAGCGACCAAGGCACATGGGCATGTGTGGGAGGGAAAGCAGGGAGGGAAGTTTTTCTCCGTGCAGGCAGATGTTTGCCTCCTGCCTGCTTCACCTCTGGGTATGCTCTGGCCTTCCAGGTTTAGGGAACAAGGAAAGCAGGCGATAAAGAAAAGTGAGGGAGGAAAGGGAGCAATATGACATTGACATGTTCCCACACTGACATGTTCCCAGCCCTGGTAGACGTGCAAAGCTCAAGCTCACAAAAAATACAAGCCTATTGCTGCGTACCTTGCCTGCCCTGCAGCAGTGCTTCTCCAAGAAAAAGAACTGAATTTAGACCTTCTGAGTAACCAAGCCTGGGATGATTACAGGTGTCTTCTGCTCTTGTGCATCTACCATCTTCCTGCATATTCAGGTTCTTTCTGTTCGAAAGTCCTTTGATACCTAACTTCACTTCCATAGCTGTATCATTTAGCTGAATGCAGCAGCTCTGAGTTTGCAATATTGTGTGTTCCAGCATCAGCCCACTCACAGAAATACAAGGGTGATGATGCTGTAGGTGCGTGGTCATCTCAGCCTCAGTCAAAGGCGTGGAATTGAGCAGATGGAGGATGTAACGGACCTCTGATGCTCTGGACTGTTTCAGGGGACAGGGATGATCTCCTCCTGCCCTGTATCAGCCCCCTGCAGTAGTGGTAGAGGAGATAATGTTTACACAGCATCATAATTACATCTCCAGGAAGATCTTGACCTTTTTCTGGGACCAAAATTGGATATTTACATTCCAGAAAAATGTCCCAAGTCATAAGAAGAAAATGCAGGGGATGAGCAATTAAAGCTATCGCACCCGCCTAGAAGCTGGGGGCTTCATTGGCCCAAATGTCCCAACTTGCAGCCTAATGTTACAAGCTGTTAAATGATTTCCTAGGAGGCTCAGGGTGGCACCTCTGTACAACAGCTCAGTCCTGATATTTTGCAGGCATTTACCAGATTGTAGCACTGCACCCGGTGAGAGGAATGGGAATGGTCCTTCTGCAGCTGGCCAGAGGTAACGCCCACAGTTCTGAGCTTCCCAGCATGTTCCAACACGGACTTGCTAGGCATCCTGCAAACAACCATTTTCTCTGGACATCAGTGCAACTCGAGTGCTTCTAAGGCGTATTTTATAAAGGTAGTGCCAAACTGGAGCTCTGTCTTACCCTTCTGGCTGTTCTACCCAAAAATCGAGAGCCGTGGGCTGGCAATGTAGCATCAGATGCTTGAACGCTTCAGAACATCTCCAGCTTTCAAACCTTTATAAACCATTTTTCTGGAAGGAAAATAAAATGACCTCCCTGTACTCATCCTGACATTCACCAGTGGTGGAACAGCTACTTTATATCGCACTGAAATAACAGAACTCAGAGGGTCCAGGAAGCTGCCGCCTGCAACAACAGTGCTGCAGGGAGCGAATGCTCTTATTATAGTGCTGCTTTAACTAACAGGCAGCGCTTTCCCTTTGCACATGTGCTCAGCAGCTGCTTGGCTGATGTCTTGAAAGGATGCCACAAGATGCAACACCAGATGCTTGTGTTTCCAGAAAGACCGATAAGAGTGGACTCAACTCTGCTTGTTCTTGGCCGCAGCACCAGAAAGAAAAAGGATTATAAAGGACCAGCTTGCTACAGCAGGATCTGCAAGCTAT
This sequence comes from Clamator glandarius, assembly GCA_033459285.1. Taxonomy (NCBI): domain Eukaryota; kingdom Metazoa; phylum Chordata; class Aves; order Cuculiformes; family Cuculidae; genus Clamator; species Clamator glandarius. Next base: position 2,470,408 of record JAUNZM010000631.1, on the reverse strand, counting down.
GAGTTTCTTTATCTAATTTAAAAGTCATATATTCAGAGAGGGAAAGAATGCTGAAGGTGCTAGGCCAGTTGTGGCATCTTCAAGCAAGATGGGATCTTCAGCTGATCCCATCTTCTTGAGCTGCAACAATGACCAAAATCCGTGGGGTTGCTTCATTGCAAAGCTGAGTCGTGGTGGTGGTTTGCAGTTTACGGGGCTCGTGCAGTGTCCCAGCCTACAATCTTCTGTTCTGCCAGCAGCAGCAAGCGCTAGTAGGGAGTGTGTACCACTCCTGCTCACATAAGCACCAGTTTCTTCCCTTAAATGTGCCAATGGAGCTGGGCTTTGCTATAGCTTTTAGGATGAAGCAGGCTAGGATGGGAAGAGGAAAGTCAAGATTTTTAGGTCTACTCTGTTTTACGCAAATTATATCTGTGGTCCTATGGAAAGTAAGAGAGTAACCAAGCTGCCTTAATTCTGGCATGCCTTTGTGTCTGGACAACTTTTTATTACAGTTCAGGGTGCTTTTGCATTTTGGTTTCAACATAACATGTTTTCCATCATATTTTAATGACTCGCTCTCATGGCTGTATGCTTCAGAGTTGTAAACATTGTACTGGGAATACTTCAGAGTGGCGTCCAAGCAGGGCACGCAAAATCATAGCTCCCTAACAATGTCTCCATAGGGTTTCTAGATCATAGAATCCCTAGGTTGGAAAAGACCTTTGAGATCATCAAGTCCAACCTTACCTGCTAAATCACATCCCTAAACACTTCCTCTACCTGCCTTTTAGATACCTTGGGATGGTGACTCAACCACCTCCCTGGGCAGCCTGGTCCGGTGCTTAATAACCCTTTCAGTGCAGACACTTTTCCTAATGTCCAATCGGAACCTCCCCTGGCGCAGCTTGAGGCCATTCCCTCTCATCCTATCATCTGTCACTTGGGTGAAGAGTGGAAAAGGACCTGTGGGTGCTGGTCCACGGTGGCTGAACATGAGCCAGCCCTGTGCCAAGCTGGGCGAGAAGGCCAACGGCATCCTGGCCTGGATCAGAAATGGTGCGGCCAAGAGGAGCAGGGAAGTGATTCCGCCCCTGTACTCAGCACTAGTGATGCTGCACCTCGAATCCTGGGTTCGGGGCCTCTCACTGCAAGAAAGGCTTTGAAATCTGGAGTGCATCCAGAGGACAATGAAGCTGGAGAAGGGTCTGGAGCACAAGCATTATGAGGTACAGTTGAAGGAGCTGGGGCTGTTTAGCCTGGAGAAGAGAGAGCTGAAGGGAGACCTTATTGCTCTCTACAGCTAAGCGAAAGGAGGTTGGAAGGAGGCAGGTGTTGGTTTCTTCTCCCAAGTAAAAGGTGATAGGACACCTGGAAATGGCCTCAAGTAGCATCAGAGGAGGTTTAGACTGGACAGTAGGAAATATTTCCCCATTGAAAAGGAAGTGCTCTCAAGAACTGGAACAGTCTGCCCAGAGAAGTGATGGAGTCACCATCCCTGTCGGTATTTAAAAGACAGATAGTTGTGGCGCTGAGGGGCATGTTTTAATGGTGGAGTTGGCAGTGTTAGGTTTAGAGTTGACCTTGATGACATTAAAGTTCTTTTCCAACATAAATGATTCTATAACCTAGAAATACACTACAGCATAATCACAGCTGTAAAACATCATTAAACAAAGCAATTATGAAATCTTCATGGTGGTCATCTACAATGGCTCTGAGGGCAAGGAATGTAACCTGTTCCCAACCTGTGCTTGATCTAAGAGCGAGGGTGAGCGGGCAGATCAACATTAACACTTGTCCCTTTGTATGTGTGGCTTGTGATATTCCCTAGTATTTGATTTGTGATATTCCAAAGATTCGATTATTGTTCACTACACCATATAAATATGTAAATGTGTGCACATCATATTAATCTCAGACTTCTACCTTGGAGACCAAGATTTTTCCAATCCTATGTGTCTTAGCTGGGTTGCCTGGGATTTTGCTGTCCTCCACAGTGACAGTGAGAGATGAGCTGTTGGTGTAGCCCAATCACATTGTCCTGCTTGTGCTAATTTGGGGATCAAAACACCATCAAATTTTCATGCCCTTTGATCTTTTATATTAAAAGCCATGTATTGACCAGCAGGGAGTGTTTGGGGTACAGAAGGTCGATGTTCCCTTGACCAGTTCCTTTGCTCATTGGCTTTCAACCGTGAGGGTTTGTTGTTCCAGGCAGACCACTTGCTTAATGCTCCAGCTACAACATCTAACCCTGCACTCACCTCTTCTGCAAGCACGTAGCAATGGGCAATATTCTTTTCCTAAAAAAACATTCTTCCCTGGCACATTTGAAACAAACCCAAAGAGCTTACCCTAAATTCTTTGCAAAGAAGTTTCCCCTGGGAAGAGGACGGCTGTGTTGGTCCATCCATGATGTGACCACGCTGTGATATGGCAGCAACATGCCTTATATTCCCTATGCATTATAGCATCATGTATTATCTTGTGCACCCACCCACACGGCTCCATATCTATTCATCCTTAAACAACTGCAATCAGCCTCCACATTCCAGAAATGTGCTGGCTTGCAGCTAATTAAAACCACCATACAGTTCGTTATTCCAGCTTTTCTTTGGCTCCGGTTTGCAGTCCAAAGAAATGAAAAGGAGTTCATTCTGGTGTGCTCTTCCTCCTCTGGCTCCACATTCCTCAGGGTCTTATCAGAATTGCTCAAATTCTCAGATGTTGTTAAACAATCAAAGAGTAAATTTTCCATCACATCCTGATTTTTCTAAAATGGTTGTGGTTGCAGAGAACAGCTTCTGTGAAGGGGGCTGAGCCCAGCAGGCCTGCAACTAGCGGTTACTGAATGGCCACAAATTAAAGGCAGCCAAAAAATACCAGAAGCAAGCCTGGACCACAAGGAAGTGAGACTGAGACATGTGCTGAAGCATGGATGAGTTTCGTGTCCACTTATCACCAACAGGAAGGTTGCACTGGCTTTAGAAGGACTTCCAAATTACAGAGTGCCCCTTTACTACATTCACCTCATAAAGGCGCCGAGCTTAGGACCTGCAGGCACTAGCGTACGCATCTTCAGAGCTGATGTCCTCCTTAAACCATCACAAGTGACTTTGCATGTCCAGGGGGTTTTAAATTCTTGTGGAGGTCAAGTTACGCTGTGACTGTCCCAGAAGAGGGCAGAGGTGCTCCTTCCAACCCAAGCTGGCATTGAGGTGGCTTCAGGAGCCACCAGTACCCACCATCAGTTCTGCAGCCTTCACAGCACCTTATCTGACACCTTTCTAAAGTGTGATATTCATCATGTTTCTTCTCCCACTCCCATTGTGTTGCAATCGCATGGTGTAGGCTGTTAATAAAAATGACTAGTGCTGAAGAGAAAACACTTGGGTTTTAGATGGAAAAATCTCAGGGTTGCAAGCATAATGGTTAATTGCACGGCTCTGTATTTTCATGACCAAATGAATTTAGATGTCAGCTCCTTAATGTTGACTACTTAGAAGTAATTCCGTGTCTCAGGATTCTATTGAGAGATTTATTCAGACTGATATTTTTCAGAGATTTAAAATGTACAGGTAGGAGAGGCTCTGTTGGCCCTTCAGTATCTGTCCTAAATAATATATAATACAGATGAAGATAAAATATGGGTAATACTCATTTTTAAAGGATTTTTCATGTGTTGTTTTTTCATTAGGTGTGTATTAGTTAAAATTACATCAGGAAGACGAACCGTACATTGTTAAGCTCAATGATTCTATGATCAATCCTGACGTCAAAGATCAGCACTTTACCTCACCATAAAAATAATACTTCACTGCCTTTTAAACAAACATCTCATTTATTCACAAAAATTTGAAAGCTATAATACAATTTTAGGTTCAATGGTGTTTTCAAATTGGTTGCAAGGTTTACCAGTGGTGGTTGTAACTGCAGCGGGCTGCAGGGTTAGGATGGTGAGGTTTGTAGGAGAGGCAATAGCATCTGGTGGAAAAACTAAGATTTGGAAAAACAGAAGCGTTGGGGAAATTGCCTCTGCTTCTCATTTTTTCTCCTTTCCTTCCCTTTGTTCCCTCCCCACTGGCCTCACTGTACAGAGCACCCCATCCTTTACAAATAGATGCTGTTTTTTCTCCCCCAACAACAAAATTAAGGGACTGTCCCTCTGCTTGGGTTTGTTGTGTTTGCCCAAGCAGCAGGTGACTTCTCCGTCTTCATCCGCTTCAAATTCTCTCGTCCCTCCTTTTAAAAACACCATACTTTCAGGAGGGCCAAGATGAAAGTTTCCATTAAAACAAGTCCTCCTCGTCCCCCACCCCACTGAATGAAGGCCAGCTCAGGAGTCCGAAGGGACAAGCCTTTCATCTCCCAGATGCCCTCCCCACCCGGCTGTTTGGTTGTTTGTCTTTTGTGCAAGACTTCAGCCTACAAAACTTTGAAGTTTCCTGCCTGTGTTGGTGTCACCTACTGTTCCTGTCAGCAGCAGCCAGATAAACCTGATGGGCTCAAGGTGTCTGCTCTAATGCTTTCATTGACCCACAGGCTCGCCTTCAAACGCTTGAGTAAATGGCAGAGTGTGGAGATAGCAACGCGTCATTAATCCCCTGCCAGATAACTGCCAGGGTGTATGTGCAGACCTGCTTCCTAAGGCCCTAACAACCCCCAAATCTTACAAATTAGCACCTCATTGAGATCAAAGATTTAGCTTTCCTTTCTTTCTGCCATTACCTACTCAAAGGTTTAAACACTGAGCCCTCTCTGGCCCGCTCACGTCTTTCCCCAGTTACAGAGCAAATGGTTAAATGACACTCGAAGGTCTAGGTGCCTGTCCCCAGTCATTTCCCCAAAGAAATAATCTAAGAGACGGCTGGGACTCGGAGGTGAAATGTTTTCTCTTACAAGATGGAGACAACATCCAGCAATTTTTTTTTCTCATTGCCAACAGAAATTTACAATAAAAGCAATAAAATCTTCAGGAGGTTTATGATTACAAATATATTACATTGCGTGCAATTATAATTTCAAAGGATACTAATACCAAACTGTATCGTCTAACTTGATGGAAGGGATATTGCATGGTCTTACCTGAAAATATTCTGCAAAGCCAAAGGGATGGGTGGATGAGGTACTCGGGGACATGGTTTAGTGTTTGATAGGAATGGTTGGACTCGATGATCCGATGGGTCTTTTCCAACCTGGTGATTCTATGATTCTATGAGTGGTCTTGTCCTGCAGGACAGATGAATCCCAGAACAAGTGCTATCAAAGTAGTGTTCCCCATGGGCAGGGCTGACACGCGCAATGCACACACAAAGCATCTTCAAAAAAAAAAGATAAAATAATTTTCATCAAAAGAGTATTTCAGTTTCTCCTTTGGCGTAGTATGAAGCACCATGCATCTGCAGCTGCAGTAGTTGTGGACAAATATTACCTTATATACACGATCCTTAGCTTCTGTATAAAGTGTGTTGTGAAAGGGGATACGGGCCTGAGCCATATTGCAGCTGTCAGGGTTTGGTCTGCATCATTCATAGTATATAACATGTTCTGTGTGGAGATTTACGTCATTAAAAATGTGTCAGAGTGTTTAAAAAAAAAAAAAAAGGAAAAAAAAGGATACCATGATGCAAGTGTTGAGGAGGTGGACGAGGTATTTAAGTCTCGACTAGCCAGCTCAGCAGGCAACTAGGTCCAAGTCAGGGGCACCTGGAGAGGAAAAGATGAATGTTTGTATAAGCCAGCAAGGAGAAAATGATGAAAAAGGAAGTAGAGTTAAGACTCAGAGAAATGAATATCTCTTCTCAGGCAGGGTTTATCACTCTGAAGGTTTCAAGGATGTCTCAAAACAACTCCTTGGCTTTGCATTAATACCATCTTTCAAGAAACAAAAAAAGTTCCTTTCTTCCCAAGGCATCCTCCTCCCTCTCCTTATGCAATATCTCAGTGATTGAAGTGTCCATTTAGCATGTGGGAGATGCCCGGTGAAGTTCCTCCTTGCCTGGAGGGGTTATGGACCTAATCTCCAACATCAGGAGAGCATCCAGCCAGCTGGGCAGGCACACCAGCCGAGGAGAGAGAGGAGAGGAAAAGAGACCTCTCCGCCCAGCCCGGCATCATAGCTCCTAGGAAGGGCAAGGAAGCATAAACTACTCATGAGAGAGCTGCCAGTGACCTTCCCAGGACAAGTGAAGGGTGGTTTCTGTACAGAGAAGGCAAAGCTTTGTCGTCTGTGGTTTGTGCTACAAGCCAATTCCCTGGGTAGGAAAGAAATTTTTTAGAAAGCAAATGCTCGTAGCACATTTGGCAAACACTGCCCAGAAAACATGATGCTAGGTTTGGTTTGACTGTGATAGCGTGAATGTGTCACTGCTTTAACCACAGAGGACACTACCCACTGGCTTCTTCTGCTCCATTCGTTACAAAATCTCCTCTTCTGGACATGTGGCAGTGTTAGCAGCAGTGAAAACACATGAAAAAAAAATCCTATTAGTAAAGAATTTCTTATTTTAACAGTGGTTTGCCATTCCTTCCAGAATAATAAGGGGGTTTAAGCATTACATCGATGCATTTCAACTTGCCAAACAGCTCCTACAGCAAGTCCAGTGGTCTTTCAAACTCTGTTTTGTTCAAAAGAGTGGATAACGGATGAATGGCTCCATACTACGGTGGAGAAGGCAATGCTCATCATTTAACCTTTGTGAGGATGGAGTTCCACAGCTGAGGTCCTCCCTTGTCCCTAGCTCCTGGAAGGTCTGTGGTGAGCCATAGCTTCCTGTGAAGTTCCAGACACAGTGATGGGCTCTGAATCTGCCAGGAGTCATTGTACCAAACTGGAATTTGGAGCAAGGTGCATTGGTTTTAGCTCAAAAAATAGCTGGATGTCTCCATGAGTGTACCTATTCAGCTTTACACTTAGAGACCAGGGATTCTGCTACCTATGTGTAGTTATTTGAGATGCTATGGTGGGGTGGGGGTGGTATGTGGAACACCTCCAGCTCCTGCTCCTCAGGGTACACATCTCCTGCAGGTCCTGTGTCATATCTGCTGGTCACCTTTGGCTGGGAGTGAAAATCTGGAGCTCCTGGCAGGGCCTAGCAAGTGAGGAGGATGCTAGACCAAGCCATCATCTGAAGTCAGGCTGTGGCAGTAGGCAAGTGGAAGAGCAGATGTGAGATCTTCCTACTCAGTCTCCTGCCTCCCCTTTTGAAGTGTGAGATTAATGACCATATCAGATTGTTGACTTTACAGAGGCTGTAGTTGGAGTTAATGTCATAGTGTGATACTTCAATAGCAGGAGGACGATCCTTGTGTCTGACAAAAGCAGCTAATAAACAAAGATAAATTGAACGTAGTTCCAGGTTATTAATGACTTCCCAGCACAGTAATCTCTAGAAACAATAGGGAAATATTTACTCAGCGGGTTACAGTTTTACTTAGGTTAATAGTTGTTGAATTAACTGGCAGCTCAGGCAATGCATCAGTGTGTGCTTCTCAGTAGCATCCTGCAGGGACAGATCAAATGGTATGTTTTGGGTTGTGAGGGGAAGAAGTCAGCTGTGACCTGTGTCTTCTCCAGTATGTGGAGACACTGGGAAAAATAATTGGAAGCACTCTTCACCCAGAGCTGCTCGGAAGATGAAGCACTCTGTTTATCTGTCCGTGTTTGCCTAGTCTTTCTTCTTCGTCTTCAAAGCATTGGCTAACATTATCCCATTAACATCTGAGAGGAAAAGGTAAGCAATGGGTAGTGGTGTAGGGACAAGCCTCTTTGCCACTGACATCCACAAGTACCCCTGGGAGCTGGCTAGGGAGCACATCCATCCCCAAGGATGCATACTCCCCATTCCCAGGGCAAGGAAAGTCAACCCCTGCTCACTTCTCCTCCATAGGATCCTGCCCAGGGTATGGACTCAGCTGCTGCTGTCCAGACCCAGATATACTGGGAAAACTCAGAGGCAGATGCCTGGCTTTGATAAGCCATTTCCAACAGAACAACTGAATCCTCCCACAGTGGTATTTCTGGGAAGAGGAGCTGAATGTGCCCATCTGCGTTCACCTGAACGCCTCCATGGGTAGGGCTACATTGGGTTTAAATACAGAAATTTTACCCCTTTAAGAAAAAAATGTTTTCTTTTATTCATTGTTGCCCAGCAGAAGTAGAGCCAACGTGTAAATGGAGCCACCGAGAGACTGAGGTTTGTTTTTCTATTGCTCTTCTGAACAATTTGAACACTATAATTTCGGCATGTGGTTCAGCTGGAGGCAATCCCACTGGGATGCTGCAGGACGGAGAGCAATTTCACCATAGGTGGTGGTTCTTTAAGGAAGAATTTATTAATTTCTTCTACATCTTCTGCCTTTCTCCCAGTACAAAACTGCTGGAAAAAAGCAAGCGTGCCCAGGTGCCTGAGAGGAGAGATGGAAAGGGGCGCTGCGCCAGGTAAAAGCAAGATGGTTTTCAAAGGAAAAGAGGTAAAATTCTAAGTATTTGGAGTAGCAACACAACTCTGACTTTGTTTTCAGCTTTGCAGATCTTTGGCTGTCACTCTCAATGAATTCCCCATCCACTGCCAGCGAGAGGGCAAGAAAACCAGTCTCATGTTCCATCCAGTCTCATGTTGCCAGGAGCGATGCATAGGGTCTTGCATCAAATTAAATCTTTACAGTAAAAAAATAATAATCACCCGTACTTTCTTACCTCCCTGGCAAGGAGGCCGCAAAGGGCAGCGTATCACTTTCTCCATGCAACGCCTTGACGTGTCATTTTTTTTGGCGCTTAAATTATAGCTCTATCGTCGGCCGTCACCTGCTGAGAGGCACTGTCATTCGCACTCCCCATCTTCCTGTCTGCTGGTCATGTCAGAAGGTCGCACAGCGTGAGCAAGCTGATTTATGGGCTCGCCGGAGCGCACAAAGGCTTTCAGAGGAAGTCAGAGCTCTCCCAGGCGGCGCAGGGCTGCCACGAGGAGCTGCTGCCCAGATGAGGATGCTGCACCGGCACCACGGTGATCCTCTGATGGAAAGGGGCCGCTTGCTTCAGGGGGTTGGAGAAAAGATAGAGGGGAAAAAACAAGCAATATGTAGTTTTTTAAACTCAGTACGAAACATTTTTAAAATAGAAAACATCTAAAAATCAAGATTTTAAAAATCAGTATAAAAATAATTTTAAAATCAATGTAAAAAATTGATGCTTCTCCTATAATATCCAAGGCTTCTTGTAAAGAGCTGAGGAGGGACTGTTTACAAAGCCTTGTAGGATGAGGGGCAATGGGTGTAAACTGGAGAGATGCAGATTTAGACTGGACATGAGGAGGAATTTCTTCACCATGAGGGTGGGGAGGCCCTGGCCCAGGTTGCCCAGGGAAGTTGTGGCTGCCCCGTCCCTGGAGGGGTTCAAGGCCAGGTTGGATGGGCCTTGGGCAGCCTGATCTAGTGAGAGGTGTCATTCGCACTTCCAGTCCCCCAGGGGGATTGGAACTGGATGATCTTCAAAGTCCCTTCCAACTCAAGCTATTCTATGATTCTATGATTGCGATGCTGCTCTTCAGTGATGTGTTATCACTTTGGGAGCAAAGTATCTCAAGAGAAACCCAAATCTTGTTGTTCTTTTAAACTCTGTCTCCCCTCTGTGTGTTTGCTGCCCATCTTCCCTGGCAATTCAGTCCTTGCCCTTCTCCCTGTGTTTTGACCCTCTGGGTTTTCCAGCATCATGCAGGCAAGACAACCCCGTCCCTGTGCCTGAGTTCAGCACAGGTTGCAGTACCCCAAGTGAACAGGGTGAGAGCTGAAGTCACTAGCAAATATCCTACAATTTCATTTAGCCTAGTTTAAGCATCTGATGCCTGAAGTCTCATTGATTTTGAGAATTTAGCAAAAACTAAATAAATGTAACAGTCTCTGCATGTGTCCGGTGGTATTTTACTTGTATGGGAGCATTTATTGCCCAGAAAGCTGTGAAACATTAATCCAGACAAACCCACTTTCTTTTTCTTTTTGTTTTCCTATTAGGAAAAAGGTTCATCGGGATGATTTACTAAGTTTTAAAATTTTTTTGGCTGATTTGTTGTGGTTTTGCACATCACTTCCACAGCAAGGGTCCACTCAGCCTGCGCTCAGCTACGCTTTACGTGCAGTCTCTACCCACATGAAATAGGGGTCCTGTTACATGCCCCAATGCCTGTGCTGATTTATATTAGGCTCTATAAAGAAATAATAAATTCTTGTTTTGCAGCCTTTTTTTCTTATATGCAGTAAACAAATATTCTTGTGGAAAGTTCTTCCGCAGCTTATTGAGGAGAATGGGATGCTACCTTCTTTAGCTTGACACTTACTGGGCCAGCATTTCAGGTTTTGTGTTGATACCCTACAACCAATAATAATTGTCAACCTCTTTTGAAAAAATGATTTTCTAAAGCAGAAAGTGTATTTATTTTATGACTGGGAGCAGCATAACCAGAGCAACCACAAAGGGCAGTTCTTCTGTTAATGTGTGTGTTTGTGTCTGTATAAAAGCGATGATATGAATATATCTATGTTTAGACTCTATGTTGATATATTTAGAACACCATCTTGCACATAAACATTTTCTTTTTCACTTGGCAATGGCAGGGGGAGTGGAGAGAAAAACCCCAAACAAATTCTTGGGCCCCAAAATTCAATGAAAAATCAGACTTCAAATTATCCAACTATATTGAAATACTGCAATGGTACTTTTTCTTGCATTGGTTAATCACGGCGTTGGATACTGTTGAAGGAAAAGTTTGCATGAGTCTCATGCAGCAAATCAAAACATTTCAGTGACAGAAACAAGCTTTGAAGGGACCACCTACCATAAACATTAGTCTGAAAGCCTAAATTCTTTGCACAAGCATCCAAAGAATAAATGATAAACAGATGAGAGAGCAAACTGAAATTTCACAGAGTTGTAACTTTAACTTTTTGCATGTGTCAAAGAAACGTCTCTTAAAAGAACAGCGGAGCTATTTACTATTAACAGCATCAATTTATTTATATATACAGTACCCAGACTTGATATGATCCACTTGATCTGATCCTTGAAGGGGTTATTCCTTGTCTGCCAAGCTACAGTTTCATTTAAACTCATAGAATCGTGGAATGGTTTGAGTTGGAAAGGACCTTCAAGATCATCCAGTTCAAACCCCCAATGATGGGCATGGACACATCCCTCCCAGCTTTCTTGCCCTTCAGGCACTGGAAGGTCGCTATAAGGTCTCCTTGGAGACTTCTCTTCTCCAGGTTTATCTCAGGCCAAATAAAACACCCCCACAAGAATCTCTTGTAATAAACAAAAGAGTCTAATGAACAGTTTGCCTTTCACAAGATATTTTAGAGACCTGAGCACCTGAGAGCTGCAACCCAGCAGATGCTGACAGTTGCCACGGTTCTGGTGAATCACTCCCGACATTTAAAAGTATATTCCTAACCAGCAAGTTACTGGCTTGCCCTGTTACATATGTAAGGAAGTTATTTCATCCAACATCTTTTAGTCTTGGAAATGTCACACAGCTATGACAGTCTGACCTGCTCAGTTGGATTTATCTTGTATGGAGGAATCATAGAATCAAAGAATCACCAGGTTGGAAGAGACCCACTGGATCATCGAGTCCAACCATTCCTATCAATCACTAACCCATGTCCCTCAGCATCTCGTCCACCCGTCCCTTAAACCCCTCCAGGGAAGGTGAATCAACCACCTCCCTGGGCAGCCTCTGCCAGTGCCCAATGACCCTTTTCGTGAAAATATTTTTCCTAATGTCCAGCCTAAATCTCCCGTGGCGGAGCTTGAGGTCATTCCCTCTCGTCCTGTCCCCTGTCACTTGGGAGAAGAGCCCAGCTCCCTCCTCTCCACAACCTCCCCTCAGGTAGTTATAGAGAGCAATGAGGAAACCAGGCTTCTGGTGGTTGTGACAACAGGTATCACCTTATAGAGGAAATACCATGGTCCAGCAGAACTGTATTTCTGAGGCAGTAGGTCCTGCATTTTTTTTGCACCTCAGACAACATCCCACCTTCACTGTTCAGTACCAGTGAACCCTGCATTTCAAGACAGGAGTTGATAAAAGCCGTAGTGTTAACCACCCAAGGATACTTGGGATACCCATGCTCTACTTGCACCCTCTTGTTCTATACAATCTTCTTTAAAAACCCTTTCTCTCTTTTTCCCTTATGACTAGGAAAGTGCATGAACACCACAGATTTGTGGGCATGGTCAGAGACCCCAAATCCTGCCTTGGACACAGCCTCCCCTTACCCTAGCTCCGTGGGTCCCAAACTGAAATGAGCCTGCATGGTCTCTCTTGAAGAAAAATATGTCTAACAGGTAGTGGTTCAGCGAAAGAAAGCATGGACTCCTTGTGTTTGGGAAGGGAAAATAAAAGGCAATGAGCCTAAATCCAGAACATTTAATGTTTGAAATCCAAACCATTTTATTATGGGGAACCCATGTCTCCTGTAGCTTCTCCTTGCACCTCCAACCTCACCTAGCAAAGGGCCAGGAGTCAATAGAGGCTGAGTTTTTGGGGTGTTCCACCATCCATGACCAAAGGTCATCCAGACACAACTGAAACGGTGATGGTGTTTCAGTGTGGTGACCAAATCTTCAGATGCTAGGATTGCCAATAATAGGGTTTGGAAACAGCTACCTTGTGCTTCACAGTCGATAGGATTCAGTTTGCACGCGTGTCTGTCCAGGCTTTAATGAAAGGATCCTGGGCAAAATCTGTTCATCTGCAGCCTCTCATTTCAACCTATCCGTAAGTATACTGTGTGCACCCTGCAGAACTGGTAACCTACTATCAAGGGCCTGATACTGTGAAATGTGGAGCAATTCCTGGGAGGTGCTGAGCATCCACAATCCCCAGGGAGCCACAGGCACTCCCAGAAGTCCCTCTGTGCTTTCCAGCACCAAATAAAGAGGGAGAGTTATTCCAAGGTCTGCAAACCAAAGCAAGGATCCAACCCAAGCCAGCTCTTGCCCTGTGTTATTTGCATCTTGCTATGTTTAACTTCAGATCACAATTTTTAGTAAATTGGGCTCGAAAATTATTCAAGTGGGTTACAGTTTGGCTGGCAGTTGGCAAACCTTGGGTAGTTATTTCCTGTTCCTGTTATTTAGCTACTTTTACATTTGTCAGAGGAGTTAATATGGCAGGCTTTTTGCAGTGGGTAACTCTTCTCTTCAGGCTGAATCACAGAGAATCACAGAATAAAAGGTTGGAAGAGACCCGCCGGATCATAGAGTCCAACCATTCCCATCAATCCCTAAATCATGCCCCTAAGTACCTCATCCACCCTCACCTTAAACACCTCCAGGGACGGTGACTCAATCACCTCCCTGGGCAGACTGTTCCAATGCCTAACCACCCTCCCTGTGAAGAATTTTTTCCTTATCTCAAGCCTAAATCTCCCCTGGAGGAGCTTGAGGCCATTCCCTCTCGTCCTGTCCCCTGTCACTTGGGAGAAGAGCCCAGCTCCCTCCTCTCCACAACCTCCCTTCAGGTAGTTGTAGAGAGTAATAAGGTCTCCCCTCAGCCTCCTCTTCTCCAGGCTAAACACCCCCAGCTCTCTCAGCTGCTCCTCATAAGATTTGTTCTCCAGCCCCTTCACCAGCTTCGTTGCTGGAAAGTCTGTAGGAGAGTGGGATGATGAACTCCAAACTGGGGCCACCAGCCCTGCTGCTGTTTGAAACCCCAGGGGAACGATGCGTTTGTGGTGGTGGCCAGGAGTGGGGCGTGGACTCTCCTGTTCATACCTCTGGATACCAGACCTGGAGGTACTTTAGCAAACAATCCATATTAGAAGAAGCCAAAGCTTTGGTTTCGATGATTCTGGCCCTAAATATTTAATTTTGGTCCCGTTGTGAGCAACAAAATACTCTGGGGTTTTTTTTACAGCTTGTCCAGAGACACTGAGGATCCAGGGGTGGATTTGTGCTAGAAAATCGCTGTAGCAGTGAGTCCTCTGGACCTTACCCTGCCAGAACCACCACTCTTCATATATTTGTGTGATGACTGAGTACGTGGCAATGCCATATCTGCCTCTATAAGCAACTCATGCAGGTGCTGTACTCACTCAGAGGATGGATCCTCATGCAGCCTTGCACTTACTCAGTTTTTGTTCTTGAAATGACAGGAGTTAAAGAAAACCCAGCAAGCCCAGACATGCAACAATTTTCAAGAAAGCAACCTCAAATGGGAGTCTCCCTAGGTGTGGGCCACACAACAGGAGTGTCACTGCTGCATGATGATGCTACGCTCTCACATCTGAGGACTAAAAGCATCCTTCAGCTAATCATCAAGCTGCATTTAACGTAATCATTATTTCGGTTCTGAGCATCAATTCAATTAATTCCTTGTAGAGTGTGATAAACCCTACTTCACACCCCATCCCACCCCCTATAATTTTGGGGTATATGTTTTTTTAATGAATTGTGGTGAAACACCTAATGCGCTAAATTAATAGATATCTTGTCTGTGATTAAAAAAAGCTAAGTCTTATGTTAGAATTCTTTTTTTTTTTTTCTGGGAATCAAATGCTGGCTTGAATCACTTACTGCCCTTGGGCACTTTATGCAGAGTTGCCCTGTGGCGTTATCTATATTATACACAATCATTCTCCCAAAGCTGTACTCTTACCACCATAGCTTCATTACTACTAAACTCACAAGCAGTTCAAGAGCAGCTAGACACTTGCCTTTGCTTTTATCAACCCCTGTGACAGAAGGCTTAGTTTCGTATTCAGTGTAAGAATATGGCAAAAAAAACCCTGTAATTGTCATTGTTTTCCTGCCCCACACGCGAGCCCTGGGTAAGTGGACACCGCTGGCGAGGAGTCAGGTAATTATAGGACTGAGCTCCATTGAATAATGCAAAATTGAAACCATTCAGGCTATGGTGGTTTCTGGGATGCTTCTTGCTGGAGTGAAATCTACTCACATGAGGAAGGGTTGGCTGCTGGGACATGACTTGGGGCAGAAGGGCTGAATTTAATTTCAGCCTAACCAGACCAAACACAGTGTTATTTGCGTGCTCTCTTCTCCAGTACAATGGTGTCAATGCTTTCTCAGACAACTGTTGGGGTGCAGCACTGAGGAAAGACACCCAGAATTTACCTTCCAACAAAGTGCAGAGGATATTGTAATGCGTGTGCTACTTATATTTACAGATTATAGGGAGTTTCCTCCTGAACTGTAATACTTTCCTCCAGTTAAGTCAGTCACAGGTACAAAATCAAGCCTGGTTGATCATAGAACTGTAGTAGACAAATTTTCTATGAATGTTGAGCTGGGGAAAAAGATGACTTGGAAACAAGGGCAAGAAAACACTATTCCTATGTCCTGTGGCAAAAAAAAGGGAGTGATACCTTCGTCTAGGCAGCTGCAGAGGCTCTTGTATTCTTGCTGGACACATGGGAAGCTCCTCAAATTGTTACTGGTATACCACTGAAATCCACATCTCCATCCCACCAGAGCCTTGGAAAAAAAGCTTTGTCTTCTAAATCCATCACATGCCAGGGCAGAATTTAACTAAAATCTCAGGTAAAATGGGGCATGGACAGTGGCACGGTGTTGCCATTCTCCCAAACACTGAACCCTGTTGTCATCCCTCTCCCATTCTGTACGCAGCTTAATGTGCTTTGAGGAAAACGAGGCAATACCAGTATCTGCCAAATGACTCTTGTGATGCTGAAGGCCACTTTGTGCGATGTGTGTGCAACCATCTGAAACACAGCATGAGCTCTGCAATGCACAAGCATCCCTTCTTGATGCCATGGCAAATCACACCCTGAGCTCTACTGCTTCCAGGCTGAGTCAACAGTCAATTGAAAATAGGTAAATATTAAGGAAATGAGAATGAAAGAGGTTCTGCTGTTTCTAGCTGAAAAGAAAACAGTTTGGACTGCAATGGCAGAAGGTAGAAATCAAAATGCTCTTGGGATGTCCCTGACCACTAGTCCTGCATTTTGCACCACAAACTGAATCAGGAACCAAATCTAAACAAAATTATGCTAGAAAAACTTTGTAGGGCCACAGAAATGGAGTTGAGGAGAGGGCAAGAAGCTGAACCAAGCTGTCAAACCATGATGGTAAAACTAGCTTTCAGCTAAAGTTAAGCAGACACAAAGGTGCGAGTTCCTCAATATGGAACACTTGGGGTCTCTTGTTTTGGTCATTTCGCTTTAAAAAAAGAATTGTTTCAGGTCCCTGTTTTCCTAGACTGTGAATCCTTTAAACACAACAGGGTTGGTTCCTAGTTGGGGAATAACCACAAGCCAATTAGAAGTTAAATTGTTGAGCAGTATGCATCTAATTGAAGTCTCCACTTTCTGTCTGCTATTTTTAGTATTTGGACCGAGCTGTAGCTCCACGTAGGGTATAATCATGTTTATTTAAGAGCAATGTGTACCTCAGTGAGAAAAATAAAATACACCAGGCAGAGTTGTTTTTTACCAAATATACATGAGCAAGTGGTACACTTTAGGTCTAGACTGCTCTGTCTCTCTTGTCATACACTATCTCCCATTGGGCTTACATCCTTTTTGCTTGGATAAGCTCTTGAGTATTTAAAGGAGCAGTTTTGCAACAGCAAAATGATCATGTTAGAATTTCTGGGTAGCTTCCAGCAAGGGAAGGCTTAAGAAATGGTTCGTTGCTGGAAGCTTTCAGTGTCAGGGCTCTGAACAGTCAGAGGACTGATGGGACAGGGATAGGACAGCCTCCACATCAGGTTGGATGCTTTGAAAGTCAAAGTTTGATGGATGAGTAAAGGGCTAAGAAGGGGTGGAAAGGAGAGAAAGCAGAAGGACATTGGAATCAGTTTCCTTCAAAAACAGAAGAAAAGGAACTTTTCAGCAGCTTATGGACATAAGAGGTCTGAGGCAAGTCTAGAGTAAATCAGAAGGTGGGCAGCCACATGATAGCTGCCATTGGGTTGTGAAGGAGACCACCAGGTTGGCACTATAAGATGCAGAGAAGAGCAGGGCATAAGACGACAAGCACATGGGATACGTGCTGAGTGGAGACGAGCAGATTCTTAATGTGACACACACATTGAATGATGAGGCAGAGAGTGCTTAGGAGCTTTAAGAAGTTTTTTAACCTGTAGTTGCAACAAAAGCTCTGTCTCTGCCAAAATACTGCATCAGTCATCTTAGCTTTAGCAACGATTATGAGGGAGATAGGTGCATCTTAGCTTTAGCAACGATTATGAGGGAGATAGGTGCCTTAAAAAGGTCGTCATGCTCGTCGTGACTCGACTGGCTTGTTTCCTTAAGACACCCCAAGGAAGTAAACAAGCACAAGGCTCCAGCAAAATCTAGTGTTATATTTGTTCTGGGTATCATCCTATTTTTCTTATTCATTTCTGTTTCACATATGCCTGTTGAATAGCTTGCATGCATGCCAGGTCAGATCGGGAAGAAAACAGAGGGGTTTATTCAGAAATTTTGCATACCTTCCTCTTTCTCACCACCAAAGGTGTTTGAGACTGTTTCAGTGAGAAGCCATACATTTTATTAAAATAATTCCCCCACTGATTTATCCCATCTCAGGGGCTCTGCGAAATGTAAACCCAGTACTAAACAAAAGCCAGCAACACACTTCCTAAACTACAAGCCTGGAAAGATAAGATTCAGAACATCATCCTGAATCAAGAACCACATGCCCTTGTTCCTTATCTTGTTTCACAGCATTAGATGTGAAATCCTCAGATGGAGTCAATTTGAAAGTTACTGGAACTATGTTGACAAGGAAGAAATAAAATCCAAAATATATGCAAGGTGACATTCTGAGTCTCAACAACATTTAAGGGATAAACTAGAAATTAGGGCTGTTGCCCAAACATCCCGGTAGAATACATTTAGCTTTGTAACAGGGAAATGTAGGCAATGGTCTTCAAATGTTAATGACAGTGAAGGTTTTTAATAATAATAGGCCACTTAATAGTAAGAAGAGTTCAGGACTAAGATGTTAGGATAACAAAGAACACTTTTAAGGGCTCTTGCTGTACTAATTATTTATTTAATTACATCTGCAGCTTAAGACAGTCAGATCTAAGAAAGGATCAAAATGCTCAGATAGCAAGGGTCCGGCTTTTAAGGCCATTGCGTTTCTGACATAATGAAGAATTGCCTAAATAACAAAAGCTGAAAAACTCCATCAGGAACATCACTCGGGTCCAATCCCTCTCCAGGGGGTGTTTGAAAACTACTTTGAACCTGGTTGCCTTGATCTAAGGACGATGCTTGTGTTGCACAGCCATCATCAGCACAGCTGGCAGGATGTCATGAAGGTGCAGGACACCACAGCCAACAGGACACACCAACAGGACCCTGTGCAGCATCAGACACTTCACAGGGCAGAACCCAGCCATTTCGCAAACCCAGAACCAAAGTTCAGCAGCGTGGACAGATGATCCATCAAGCAGCAGACAAATATGGGCAAAACACAGACGTGAAGGCTGCAGCCAATAACCTGGGGTTGCTCAACATCGTGAGGATCAGGCACTAGACAGCTTCCAAGTGTTGAAGGAACCTGACACAAGTGTGTTGATGATTACTTTATGAACTTCAATAACAAAAGGTCAAATAGCAGTCTATAGGGTAACACAAAACTCTATATTCAACTTCTAAAAAGCAATGAAACCTGGAAGATCTGCAAGGGAGAAAGCTAATATTCTTCTGTCCAGCTGCTTGCTGTTGTGGCATGTTAAGATGCTATGGGACCATGAAGACTCTTTCATAAATGCATCAGGTATTTATAAATCACATGATAAAAATAAATTCACAGAGAGAGAAACAAAATCTTTTGCTGGATGTTAACGAACCTGTCAGAATTACGTACCGTGATGATTCCTCATCCCAAGTTTTCCAGAAAAACCTTGACAGGCTTAAAAAGAGATCGAAAGGAGTTTTACAGGTCAGGCGGAAGCCTCTTTTCCCAGTATAAAAAACCACTACTTCCAGCTCTGATAAAATATATTCAATGCACGTGACATGAACTGAAGGAAGGGGTTTTCCCCTCACTGCTGACTTCTATGCTACTGCAAGCTGAAACAAGCTAACCTGGGAAATATTAGATTGGTTTTTCCAGGAACCCATCATACCTCTCCTTGCCAGTAGGACCATTGCTACTGCTACCGTGTTTGGACAACATTGAACTTGTGCTGTTCCCATCTTCTGAGCTCCCAGGAGAATATCAAATCCTACAATGACTGAAACACGTCAATAAACTGGGTCACAAGGGCTTCTCTTTTGCATTCACGTTCCTACTACTTTCTTTTTGATTGAGTAGGCTGACAGCAGCTGCTACCAACAAGTGCTGCTGATTTTCTGATGGAAATTATTTTAGAGAGCTTGGGCAAAGGACATCCAGCTCAGCCCTTTATCAGTCTGCTGGACATGGGGTACGTAACTAGCTCATGGCCAGGTTTCATGGACTAGAAGGTCCCCATCTATGTCCAAAAGGGCTCCTCTCCAAGAAGGAGCTGGAAGCTCTCCCCAACACACAATAGCACACAATACTTCAAAACTGCTCATATCGGTGCCTTCATCTCGACAAGAGGAAGCCAAGACATCTTGCATGAATAAGCCATCCCTGAAATTCATGTGAGTACTCTGGGGCAATATTAAGTTTGAGTAGGAGCACTGCCCATGGATGAAGGTTCTGGCCTCAGCCAGCCTAGGGACAGAGAATCTGGGCTGCTCCCTCAGCAAAGATGCCTAAACAAGAGTAGTTGACACCCTGCAGCCCTGACAGGCTTAGAATTGGGAAGCTACACATAGAAGAAGATTTATGCACAATTTGTGTTTTAGGACGAAAACTCAAGAGCCCCATGAGATCAAAGGGTCCTTATGTATGGGAAGGGGATAAAATCCAGTCTGAAAAGAGCTCCAGACTCTTCCCTTGCTTCCCCTCTGAATGCAGCCCATGGATATGCAAGATGCAAGTCTCCAAATAGGGGAAAGATCTGGGCTCATTGCTATCGTGGCCATCGCTCATCCTCCTAAACAGGTTGGGCTGCAGCCAAAAGAAATTACGTTTCTTGGATGATCATTTATGGTCAGGCATTCCTCCTGGCTAAGGCAGCTAAAGCCTCCCTAACGTGAGACATCTAGGACAGCAAAGCCACCAGGATAGGGAAGGATCAGGGCAGGCCAGTCCTCTGGGAGGATGGGTAGCTTGGGGCCACCTGAAGCCAGCAGAGACCTGCTCATATACAAGTTAAAGAGGGAAGAGAAGAGCAGAGCTGAGACCCCTGGCAGGCATTTGTGATGGAAATCTGTAAGTGCTTCATTTCTCCACTCCAAACCCACAGCCCAGAGCCACAGCCTGATCTCACAAGCTGGGAAAGAGCTGCCATTTGCATGAACCTTCTCAAGGTCCTCTCAGAGAGGAGATGACCTCAGCTTGGCAGAGGGTGTAAAAAACCTGCTTTTCGTTATAGGAGGAGTCAAGATAAGCTCTCCACACTTCTAAATAATCAACAGTGATAGAACCTTTTATACCCTCCTTTCTATCATTGGAGAGATGTTCCTCAGATGTACAAGTCACCATAAATTAAATTATTAAAGTTAATTATAGTTCTGATTTAGTGTTCCTTGTTTAAATCTAAATATTCTGGAAAGGAAATGTGAAGTCCAGGCCCTACCTGATGAGGATTATCTGACTTCTTATCAGGTTGAGAAGCAGTCATTTTGAAGTGCACCACGAGGCTGACTATAAAGCCACAGAATCTTTAAGGAACAACAGAAAAATAGAGAATTAATATTAACCTGTGAGATCAAAACAATATTGAACTACTTTCATCTGTGGTGAATTGGCTCTCAGAATTAAAAAAAAAAAAAAAAAGAGCCAGTAAACCAATTTTAGAACACGTTCTTCAACATCTTGGCCTTCTGTTCATTAATGATTTATGATGGCATTGGTGTATTTTTAAGCCTACCTCTCAAAGCCCTGGAATATGAAGTAGTGCACAGTAAAATTAAATATTTAATTTTGTTTTTTTTTTTTCTTTTTTTTTTTCAAAGGTCATGGCCATTAAGGCAAAAGACCTTCACCGGTCACAAGTACAGGTTAAAGACATGCTGCTCACATCAGCCTGGAGTTTCAGGAGGTCATTACAACAAGGATATCAGGAGAGAAGATAAGATGGTGCTCAGAGTCGCTGGGGGCTTGCCAGGCTCATGCTTCCAGTGATGAAGCTCTTGCATAATCACTTATTCTTCTCAAAATCAGCATCTTGAATCGATTGCATGTCTTAAAGGTGGACTAGTTTAAAACTAGAAATAAATCAATGAGTAAGAAAAGACCAAAACCTCTCTGTGGGTTTGACACCTTCATACTTGCAGCCCCAGATCATATTCTCCGAGAGGCAGCAGTATGTCCTTAAGGACCCAATACTCAAGAAAAACAAAACAAAAGTATAACTGAAAAAAAAACCAAAAAACAAACAAAAAACAACCTGCCCATCAGACACTTTTAGTATTATACTTCCCACTCGCAATAATTAGCCTTTAGAGATTTCTTCTGAGTGTGTTTGCAGTCGAACCCCTTCCTTCAACGAACTCTCCTTGTCCCTGTCTGACTTAATTTATGAGTTTTCAGTTTTGTGGACACCAGTTAAACAACTCGGTCGTGTGCTGGCTTTGTTTTAAACCCACTGGCAGAAGAGTCCATCCCTTGCAGCAATGCAAAGAACAAAAGCAACCACTCAGTCACATCCTCAGCGTTGTTTACAGCTTTACAGACCTCTGGCACCCTCCCTTTTCCAACTGGGAACAGTTGCCCAACCAGCACTTGCCTGGGAGGATGCTCTCACCTCCTCACCCCACACTGGCCTGCAATATTTTCCTAGTCTGCCTATAGGATTGGGTTTCTTCCTCCTGATTTACCTACCCCATCTCTGTATCAAGCACAGGCTTAGTCTCAAAAAAAAAAAAAGGCTTTTTTACTCCTTTTAAAGAAAATGAAAAGGTAAGCAGGGATGTGATGCACAAGATCTAGCGTTCCTCCTTCTAGGGTATCATCACTTCATTCCACTGACTATTTGGTTCCATGGCTTTAGAATCATAGAATCACCAGGTTGGAAGAGACCCGCTGGATCACCGAGTCGAACTATTCCCATCACACACTAACCCATGTCCCTCAGCACCTCATCCACCCGGGCCTTAAACCCCTCCAGGGAAGGTGACTCAACCCCCTCCCTGGGCAGCCTCTGCCAGTGCCCAATGACCCTTCCTGTGAAAAATTTTTTCCTAATGTCCAGCCTGACTCTCCCCTGGCGGAGCTTGAGGCCATTCCCTCTTGTCCTGTCCCATGTCACTTGGGAGAAGAGCCCAGCTCCCTCCCCTCCACAACCTCCTTTCAGGTAGCTGTAGAGAGCAATGAGGTCTCCCCTCAGCCTCCTCTTCTCCCCAGTTATTTCAAAGGAGAAGGAAACCTTTGTTTTCCCCAGCAACAGCAACTTCATCCCTTTGGTGAGGCTCCTGTTCAAGGTCTTTGCAACCAGCTGGATCGCCTTCCTCTACCTCCTTGTTGATTCCTTTAACCTCTACTCCCAGACTGGGAAAGCACCACTTTCTCATGCAAAACTCATGCTGACTCTGCTCACTCCACAATATCCATCCATCCATTCATCCACAGCCTCTTCTCCCTCCTCACCCAACCACTCAGATTTAGGATTTGAAGAGGTGGGGGACACCCCTGCCAGATGCTCAGAAGGGGGAGGCTTAACATCCCATTGTAGCCCAGCTGCAGCTCTCACCTCCCCAAGCCAACCCTTTCATCGGGCAGCAGTGATTTGCATGCTGATGGACTTATTACTCACTTAAATCACCTGCTAATGGGTCCCCTCCCTCACTGAGAGGTTGATTAGAAGCTCTGCCCAGAAGTGCCCTCCTTAAGTATCTCGGTTATCCTCACCCCCCTCTTAAGGTGTTAATTAGGGACACAAGTCAGGCACTGGGAGGAGGGGGAGAGGGCGGAAAAAAAGCCGAAAAGCTACTTGGAAGGGAAAATTAGTAATAAACATCGCTTTGGATTAGCAGGGATGTAGTGTATTTAAAGAAGTGCAAGGCATGGAGGAAACTCTACCTTTAATGCTCTGCAAGGGGTGATGAGGAGCCGGACCACCTGGATGCTCCACTTCCCACCCCAAGTGAGATCAAGGCTTGCTTCACCAAGCCCTTAGCTGAAAGACTTAGGATAAAGAGCAGCTTAAACAGGTGGGTTAACTCCCCACTAGAGGGGGAAAAAAAAATCCAGCCGCAAATATAAGGGAAAACAAAGCAAAAAAAAAAAACAAAAAAAAAACCTAAAACTTTCTGTATTGTGTTACATCCATAAATATTTTCACCTGCTCTCTCTGTTCAGAGCTTTCATCTTTCTGAACCCCATGCTCAGTTTTCTACTCTGTATTAGGAGAGGTGAGTATAAAAAAAAAAGCAGCTTTTCTCATTGACAAGCCTGTGGGTGGATTTAAGGAGTTTTTGTAACCTTTTCTTGCACTGTATGAGACAGAGGGGTTTCATTATTTCGACAAGGGTTTTTAGTAGCTTGGGAGTTTACTGTTAAATCCAATACAAAGACTGGTGGAAGCAAGACTAGCACAAGCATCTATCTTAAATCTTTGCTTTTAAAAAGAGGATATTTCTTGTGCTACAACTTGGGATCAAACTAATTTCTGAAGGAACTTGGGAAGAAACTTAGAAATAAATAGTATATACCTCCCCTAAAACTTATTTCACCACAAATCACAGTAAAAACTGTGCTGTGTCCTATCTTCCCCACCTCTTGCCTTGTAAGATTAATGTCTTTGTGCCAATGTTGTCACTGGGTGCAGCAGAGAGGAGTTTTCTCATGATGCTTCTGTGAAAACATCTCCTTGAAATCTGTATCCACAGCACAGAAAAGTCACCTCAGGAAAACCATAGCACAATTGGAAGAGTAATTCAGTTTTCTCTTCAAATCATTGAAGGTGTCTGCATTTGTACATGATCGGGGGTTTGTGGGATGTTGCTTTATTATTTCTACCCAGGTGCTCTGGAGATGCAATATATGGAGCAACCCAGTGGTTAACTGTCCAGAAGAACTTAAAAAAAGAACCCAAACAAACCAACAATTAGGCAGTCTAATAGCAAATTGGTCCATAAATGGATATCGAAGGGAATAGGACCTTTAAAACCAACAGTACCACAGTTGTACCTGTCAGGAGGAATATGTGAAGGAGTGGACTGCTGACACCAGTCTGGCCCCTGCAGATCCCTTAAACACTATCTCCTAACATCACGGGGGCTCATGCCTTGCTAAGCTACATGGTGCTCTCTTACTCACATCCTCAAAAAGTAAAACTTGGGAGGAGACATCACCTTTCCCATTCCTCTGCTAAGCTGGACAAGGCACCCAATTTCAGGGATGAGCAGGGCAAGCACTGTGCCCTCATGCTCTGCATAAAGCTGCACTCCCCATGCAGCAATGATGATGGAATCTTTTTTTCTTATGCTCTGCCACCGCTGAGGCTACCCTTCCACTGGCTATGCATCATACAGGACTTAATCTGAAGGAGAAACAATGGGAAGGATTATATCTGTGGAAGCTGTGCTGCCAGAAACCAGTCATTAGGGGAAGCTGTTGTTCAATGTTCCAATTTTTATTGTTATAAATAACAATATTTAACTTTACAGAGCTTTATTGTTAGCTCTCCCAGTCCTATAAGCTGGAACAGCAAGTAAACAAGAGCTGCTAAATGTCTTTGCCCACAAAAACCTAATTCTGTTAGCTCTGCAATTTGCTTAGAAAAAAGGTTTTTTTCTGTTTTTTTGGAGGAGGGAGTAATTTCATCAGAGAGCAGATGGGTCAGGAAGCACATCCTGAGATGTCTTTTACTATGGGTGTTAATGGATTGTGTGTCATGTGCTGAAATAACGTGTTTCTCCATGTTTTCTCTCTTTGGGTTGAAGTCTGAGATCCCGATCTGGACACGCTAGCAAGTTCAGAGTCCAGGTCTTCTCATGTCCCACCTTTGCCAAGTCTAATCAATTGATGTTCAACTTCCAATACTCTTTATTTTTTTTTTTCCTCGAGTTTGCAGGTATTAATTAATGTACAATATCTGGAGGGGGCCTACAAGAAAGCTGGGGTGCGACTGCTCACAAAGTCTGGGAGTGATAGGACAAGGGCGAATGGCTATAAACTGAAGAGGGGCAGATTTAGACTGGATATGAGGAGGTGTTTCTTCACTATGACAGTGATAAGGCCCTGGCCCAGGTTGCCCGGGGAAGCTGTGGCTGCCCCATCCCTGGAGGGGTTCAAGGCCAGGTTGGATGGGGCTTGGGCACCTGATCCAGTGGGAGGTGTCCCTGCCTGTGGCAAGGGGGGGGATGCATTTAGATGCTCTTTTAAAGTCCCTTCCAACTCAAACCATTCTATGATTCAAAGACAGTTGTGTCACCTAAGAGACGAGCAGTTCCCTAGGGATGTCTTTAAACTCACTGGGATTGGCAGAGGCTCAACATCCTGAATACTGTAAAACGTAGGCGTTATTCCACCTACAGTGGGATTCTATGACTCTACTTCTGGAATACAGAGTGATGGAGAGAAGGTTACTCCAGGTTGACAATGCCTATTTATTCCTTGTGTCATCCCGCTGCTCATACCCATCTTCCATGTACCTGTGCTGCTTCTGATACTAAATATTTTGGCTTCTCAGATTGCCAAAGTTCTAAGCCAGGTTCAGGTTGCTCCCTTGAAGAAATAGGTTCTCAAGTCTTAATGGACTTAGATCCTATCGTTTTTGGTTTCTGGTTTTTTTTTAAATAAGGAATGCTACAAAATCAAATTTCTTGGTGTTTTATTTAAAGAACAAACCATGAAAGTTCAAATGGGGCAGAACTGGGAAGAGATCCTGACTGCTGGCAGAGAGGTGGTAAGAGAAAGAGAGGGAAAAAAACCAACACAAAACCACTGCTTTTGTGAAATCTAATGATTCATCCATCCCGCTGGGCAGGGGTGTGGGTCATCTGGGACAGGTGCAACCTTCAGACATCCTTTATACCTTGCATCAGATGCTTGGGGCTGATGTGTGCTGCTCCTCTCACCTGAAAAGGGCTGCTAAAAATGCTCTTTTTTTCTTTTTCAAACCGCCAATGCGAAGCCAGTCGGGGCATAAGCAACATAAAGGGACTTTTAGTTAGTGCATGGCCAAGTATAGAGGTGGCCAACCTGCCTGAAACAAAAGAGGATGGAGAACACAGAACCACTGATGCCAAGAAACAGAACCCAAGGTTTTTCAGACAGAAATAATCTCTTTATCTGAAGTGCATCACTCTGTCTCGAATGCCAAGTGTCACTGGAAGGCCATGGTGGTACTAAAATGCATCTGCAAGGTTGGAGCTGGGTGTGGCGATGCTGTGTTCTGTGTCCACCTGAGCGCTCTTGCACGTGGCCAAGACTCAGTACAACATGATTCTGAATCAAAAAAGGTGCAAAATTGCTATTTAATTCACTGTGAGCATATTTTTCACTGCCTTCAAAGGTGTCAGAGCTGTATTGGCTTTCCTGGGAAGGAGAAAGCGCTGTAACTGTATGGAGGAAAAACTCCTTAACTTAACGGCACTATTTTACATGTGCTAGGGATAAAATATGCTGCTGCTAATGTCAGATATGAATTTAACTTAATAGTTACTAATGTTTTCATTCATAGCCAGGTATCGTTATTACTCTAGTGTCTCTGAGTTTTTCTGGGCATAATTGCAATTAATAATAACAAGCCTGTTATAAAATAGTAATTTTTTTTAGTATCTTTTTTAAAAAGGGTGGGGGAATTCTTTTTTTTTTCCTTTTTTTTTAAATTTTGAAGCCTTGCACAACGATTAAAGCAATAATCTCAAGCCTTTGAATCGCAGCCTCTTTTGGAGTTGCTTCAAAACCCAGCTTATGCTGCAAACCCAGTAAACACATTTCCCTAGTGCAGACCCAGTAGAGTGAAACTTAATACAAGCGCCATCCAGCAATGTGACTGCACATCATCACTGCAACCTGCGGCTTCCCATTCAGCTCACGGCATCCGCTGCTGCAGCTGCAGAGGATGCTGCTTCATCTATGCAAGAGGAAGGTGTCTTTTTTAACCATTTACCTCTACGTGGGGCCATGTGCTCCCTCGCTTGTATGTGCTGTAGCTGTGGGCTTGGGTTCAGCACCAGCTGGTACTTGCACACTGCCGGGAAAGCTCTAGTTTGGGTTCCTATTCTGTACCAGTGCAGTCCTCGAGGTGGCGTTAACCCTAGGGGCACCAAACACGGGTGACCATGTTGCATTTTAAAACAAGATCCCTGCAAATGGGACATCGTGCCCTCAGAGCTACCCAGGGATGTGCTGCTTTGCAGTCAGACTTGCGCTTTGGGTAGGGCAGGGAAGACGGGTTTGCGTCCCGGTACTGCAGGGAGACGGAGGGCAGCCCACCAGGCAGGCGCAGGACAGAGTCACCAGCACTGCACTTGCTGTCCAGCAGCTCCACGCTGCATGACACCCCTCCACGCACCTCGCTGTCTGCCTACACGCATTTGCAATCACTACACTGCGTGGACAGTACTAGACTATAAAGAGGCCAAGGAGGAAAAAAAATGTTTGCAGATTTCCCTCCCTCCAAACCATCCTGAAAAGGAGAAACTGCATAGTAACAGGGTCAGCTATATGTCACAGTCCAACACAGCCGCTTCAGTGCTGCTTTGCTCCCTCCACATCCCACGGAAAAATCACACAGGAGGGTGTTTTGCTGCCGCCTACCCTTCCTGGAGCCTCAGTCCCAATGCCTGCCCTTGGCCTGCATCTGGCAGCCAGAGCCTATCGGTGGCTACGATGGGACACCATAATTCCTAAAAAGTAGCTGAATAAATACTGATACCCAGATCTCCTTGCCCATGAGATGCCAGCAATCAGCCACCCCACTCCTCCATCTCTCCTTGAGCGTTTTCACCCTGGGGGGCATCTCCAGACCATGGTAGTCATGCGCATGCAGGGATGCACAAGTAGGTCAGGCTCATTTTAAAGAATGGTTTATTTGCTCGCAAACAAACAGTTGCATCTCTTTGACCTAGATTTAAAAACCCAGTGTGTACAAAGTCACAGTAACGGCTTGAAGAACACAAGGCAGCACCCTTGGAAAAAAAAGTCATTACAAGTCCCGGCGTTATGTACAGCTAAGTGCCAGCTTGAGTATTCACAACACAGTAACGTACTGTAATTACTTGCTTAACAGTAGTTCCCTTGAGAAACAACTTTCCGCTCCGGCGGGGCCGGAGTCCGTCCGCTCACGTCCATCTGTCCAGCGATGCTCAGTGCCGCTGGCAGGTGTGCAGGCGGGAGGCGTCAGCAGGGCCCTGCTCTCGCTGGAGGCGGCACGTCAGCCCCTCTGCGCACTGGCACCGCTGGAAGATCTCCAGGCCGTGGGAGCCTTTCCGCCGGTGCCGGGTACACACCTGCCCTTCCCGCAGCACCGGCTTGCAGATTTTGGACCAGAAGTGACGGGCACAGCACAGCCCGGCTGCACAGTCCGATGAGCGCAGGCAGAAGTCCCCCTCCTCACCTGTGTGGGGACAGCAGGGCATGTGCTCAGCGTAGGATGCTCCCATGGGGGACTGTGGGGTAGGGTGGGCATCCTCAGGGGGGACGGCAGGACAGGGCTGGCATCCCAGACTGACCCCGGGGGGAGGGCAGGACAGGGCTGGCATCCCAGACTGACCCCGGGGAGGGGACAGCAGGACAGGGCTGGCATCCCAGACTGACCCCGGGGAGGGGACAGCAGGACAGGGCTGGCATCTCCCCTGCGGAACAGCCTGCAGGGTGGGCACCCAGGACTGCCCTCACGGGGGACAGTGGGCTCACAGCAGCGAGGACCCCCTTACCTTTAGCAGTGGGGACCCAGGCAGGAGCGGGCGTCCGTCGGGGCAGCACCTCGGTGCCGATTTCGTCCAGCTCGGTGGCTCCGGCAGGAGGCTCCAGGGGTGTGCAGAGCCCTGCGGGAAGCAGCGAGACGACTGTCAGCCACGGGTGGGACCCCGAGCCCCCTGCCACGGGCGCCCCCGGGCTGTCCCTCTCCTCCCCGAGCCCTGCCGCCCCTCACCGTTGCTGCAGGTCGTGCCGGGGCAGCACATGGCGTCGCGCAGGCAGCGCTTGCGGCGCCTCCGGCAGGCGAGGCAGAGCGGGGCGCCCCCGCCGCGGGCAGCTCCCCCACAGAACTCCTCGGGGCCGCAGTCCTCGTCCTCGGCGCAGGGGAAAGGCTGGGAGCGGGGCAGAGAGGAGGCGGAGGGGGTCAGCGGCGCCACCACCCTCGTGCGTGGCCCCAGCTCCATCCCCCTGCATCCCTCCTGCTCCGTCCCCCCAACTCCATCACCATGCATCCCTCCTGCTCCGTCCCCCCAACTCCATCTCCATGCATCCCTCCTGCTCCGTCCCCCCAACTCCATCTCCATGCATCCCTCCTGCTCCGTCCCCCCAACTCCATCTCCATGCATCCCTCCTGCTCCGTCCCACCAACTCCATCTCCATGCATCCCTCCTGCTCCATCCCCTTGCTCCCTCCACGCGCATCCCTCCTGCTCCATCTCTCCTGCTCCCTTCCCGTGCATCCCCTCCTGCTCCATCCCTCCTGCTCCATCCCTCCTGCTCCATCCCTGTACACCCCCCTCACTCCATTCCCCCTGCTCCGTGCCCCTACCTCTGCCAAGTGCATCCCCCCACTCCATCCCTCCTGCTCCCACCCCGTGCGTCCCCCCCGTTCCATCCCTCCTGCTCCCATCCCGTGCGTCCCCCCTGTTCCGTCCCCCCCGTTCCATCCCTCCTGCTCCCATCCCGTGCGTCCCCCCTGTTCCATCCCTCCTGCTCCATCCCCGTGCGTCCCCCCCGTTCCATCCCCCCTGCTCCATCCCTCCTGCTCCCACCCCGTGCGTCCCCCCTGTTCCATCCCTCCTGCTCCCATCCCGTGCGTCCCCCCGTTCCATCCCTCCTGCTCCCATCCCGTGCGTCCCCCCTGTTCCGTCCCCCCCGTTCCATCCCTCCTGCTCCCATCCCGTGCGTCCCCCCTGCTCCATCCCTCCTGCTCCCACCCCGTGCGTCC
Organism: Clamator glandarius; assembly: GCA_033459285.1. Lineage (NCBI taxonomy): Eukaryota > Metazoa > Chordata > Aves > Cuculiformes > Cuculidae > Clamator > Clamator glandarius. The sequence goes on along the minus strand of JAUNZM010000631.1, from coordinate 2,440,299 downwards.
CCCCCGTTCCATCCCTCCTGCTCCATCCCTCCTGCCCCATCCCCACTCATCCCTCCCCGCTCCCTCCCGCTCCTACCTGTCGGGTGGCGGCCGGCGGCGGCTTGTTGCTGCCGTCGAAGGGGGCGGCGGGGGCGGCGCTGGCCTCGGCCGCTCCTCCCGGGGGGGGTCCCTTGATGGCGTTGGAGCTGAGGGGGCCGCCGGGGGCAGCCGCCCGCCCCGCCGGGGCCGCGCAGCTCAGCGCCGCCAGCAGCGCCAGCAGCCCCCGCATCCTCGTCCGTCCCGTCCCGCCCCCACGCAGCAGCGACCCGCGCCGCCGCCTCTTATAGCCCCGGGGCTGCCGCTGCGCCCGCCCCTCGGCTGGGGGGAGCAGGGGGAGGAGGAGGGCAAGGAGGAGGAGGAGGAAGAGGAGGAGGAGGAAGACGCCGCCGTCGGGGCTTCAAAGGGTCCCCGGCCGTGAGACCCCAAACCCCCCCCCCGCCCCGCCCCGAGCGCTCCGGCATTGGCCACCGAGACCGGCCCCGAGTGCGAGAGCGGGGAACGGGGACTGAGAGGGAGAGAGGGAGAGAGGGAGAGAGGGGGGGAGAAAGAGAGGGAGAGAGGGAGAGAGGGGGGAGAAAGAGAGGAAGGGAGGGAGGGAGAGAGGGAAAGAGGAAGAGGTAGAGGGAGAGAAAGGGAGAGAGGAGAAAGGGAGAGAGAGGGAGGGAGGGAGAGAGGGAGAGGGAGAGAAAGGGAGAGAGGAGAGAGGGAGGGAGAGACAGACACAGAGGAAGGGAGGGAGAGAGAGAGAAAGAAAGGAAGGGAGGGAGGGAAGGAAGGAGGGAGAGAAAGAGGGGAATACAGAGGGAAGGAAGGAGAGAGAGGGAAGGAGGGAGAGGGAGAGATGGAGAGAGAGGGAGGGAGAGAGAAAGAGGGAGGGAGGGAGGAAGGAGGGAGAGAAAGAGGAGGATACAGAGGGAAGGAAGGAGAGAGAGGGAAGGAGGGAGAGGGAGAGATGGAGAGAGGGAAGGAGGGAGAGGGAGAGACAGAGAGGGAGGGAGAGAGAAAGAGGGAGGGAGGAAGAGACAGGGAGGGAGGGAAGGAGGAAGGGAGAGAGGCAGAGAGAAAAGGGGAGGGAGAGACAGAGAGGGAGACACAGACAGAGAGAGGGAGACAGCGAGAGGGAGACACATACACACGTAGAGAAGGAGAGACACACAGGCAGAAGGAGAGACAGACAGACACACAGACGCGCATGCACATACACACAGGGACATAGACTCACAGAGAGACACCCAGACACACATAGACACACACACAGATAGACGTATGTGCACACACAGACACGCAAACACAGAGAGACGCACAGACTCACAGTCACACACACGCTCACAGGCCCACACAGGGACATGCACAGACACACAGACAGGTACAGAAACACAGACACTCACAAATAACACAGACTCACAGACACAGTCTCAGAGACACACACCCAGACACACACACTCACACACACAAAAAACAACACAGAGAGGCAGCCTCATAACACACACACTCACATTCACACCCACACTCACCCACTCCCACATTCTCACACACACTCTCACACTCTCACACTGACACACATGCCCCCCCACTCCCTCACATTCACACACATACTCTCACACTCACACACACATAAACACTCTCTCACACTCACACACCCTCTCACACTCACTCCCACATAAACACACTCTCTCATATTCACACACACCCTCTCACACTCGCTCTCACATAAACACTCTCTCACACTCACACACACCCTCTCACACTCACTCTCACATAAACACTCTCTCACACTCACACACCCTCTCACACTCACTCTCACATAAACTCTCTCACACTCACACACCCTCTCACACTCACTCTCACATAAACACTCTCTCACACACACACCCTCTCACACTCTCACATAAACACTCTCTCACACACACACCCTCTCACACTCACTCTCACATAAACACTCTCTCACACACACACCCTCTCACACTCCCACATAAACACTCTCTCACACTCACACACACCCTCTCACACTCACTCCCACATAAACACTCTCTCACACTCACACACCCTCTCACATAAACACTCACACACACCCTCTCACACTCACTCTCACATAAACACTCTCTCACACTCACACACCCTCTCACATAAACACTCACACTCACACACACCCTCTCACACTCACTCTCACATAAACACTCTCTCACACTCACACACCCTCTCACATAAACACTCACACTCACACACACCCTCTCACACTCACTCTCACATAAACACTCTCTCACACTCACACACCCTCTCACATAAACACTCACACTCACACACACCCTCTCACACTCACTCTCACATAAACACTCTCTCACACTCACACACCCTCTCACATAAACACTCACACACACCCTCTCACACTCACTCTCACATAAACACTCTCTCACACTCACACACCCTCTCACTCCCACATTCTCACACACTCTGTCTCACACACTCTCTCTCCCACTCACACACGTTCACACTCACACACACACTCACACACACTCTCGCACTGAGTCTCACCCACTCTTACACACTCTCTCACACTCACGCACAGACACACTCACATTCACACTCATACTCTCTCTCTCTCACACGCACATACCCCCTCCTCACACTCCCCCCCCCCCACCTCCCGGTTAAGGGGGGGGCTCCCTCCGTGCTCGCGGCCCCGGGGCCGCGCCTGCCCCGCTCCCCCCGCCCTCCCCGGCGCCAGCCCAGCCCGGGGGGGCCGCCCCCGCCCGGACCCCGCGGGGGGAGACACCGGGAGCTCCGGGGCCTTTGAAGCGGGGAGATCAAAGCGCCGCCCCCCCCCACACCAGCCCCGGCCCCGGCGGCTCCGCGGCGCCCCCTGGCGGCTCCGGCGTGGGGTCCGGGCGCTGCCTCGGGGGGACGCGGAGAAACCCTGAACACCCTGAATCGTGGAATGGTTTGGGCTGGAAGGGACCTTAAAAATCATTTAATTCCACACCCCCACTCCCCCCACCGCCACGGGCAGGGACATTTCCACTAGATCAAGTTCCCCAAGGCCCATCCAACCTGGCCTTTAACCCCTCCAGGGACGGGGCAGCCACAACTTCCCTGGGCAACATGGGCCAGGGCCTCCCCACCCTCATGGTGAAGAAATTCCTCCTCATATCCAGTTTAAATCTGCCCCTCTGCAGTTTATAACCATTCGCCCTCATCCCATCACTCCAAGCCTTTGTGAACAGTCCCTCCCCAGCTTTCCTGTAGCCCCTTCCAGGTACTGGAAGTTCTCCCTGGAGCCTTCTCTTCTCCAGGCTGAACAAGCCCAACTCACTCAGCCTGTCCTTGTACAGAAGGTGTTCCAGCCCTGGGATCATCCTTGTAGCCTCCTCTGGACCTCTTCCAACAGCTCCATCTCCTTCTTGTGTTGAGGATACCAGAGCTGAACACAATACCCCAGATGAGGTCTCACAAGAGAGGAATAGAGGGGCAGAATCCCCTCCCTCACACTGCTGGCCACGCTGCTTTGGATGCAGCCCAGGGGACAGTTTGCTGCCTGGTCTGCGAATGCACCTTGCTAGCTCATGCCGAGCTTCTCATCAACCAGCACCCCGAAGTCCTTCTCTGTAGGGCTGCTCTCAATCACATCACCCCCCAGCCTGTACTGAAACCAGGGATTGCCCCGACCCAGGTGTAGGACCTTGCACTTGGCCCTGTTGAACCTCATGATGCTCTCATAGCCCCACTTCTCCAGCCTGTCCAGGTTCCGATGTGACAACTGTACCACTCATCTTGGTGTCATCTGCAAACCTGCTGAGGATGTGCTCAATCGCACTGTCTATATCATTAGTGAAGATATTAAACAGCACTGGTCCCAGAATGGACCAGTGAAGGACATCACTTGTTACGGATCTCCATCTGGACTTGGAGCTGTTGACCATTACTCTCCAAATACAACCATCCAGCCAATTTCTTATGCACTGCACCATCCACCCATCAAATCCATCTCTCTCCAATTTAGAGAGAAGGAGGTTGTGAGGGACTGTATCAAAGGCTTTACAGAAGTCCAGATCACATCCACTAATTTTCCCATACCCACTGCTGTGGCTACCTCGTCACAGAAAGCCAATAGGTTGGTCAAACAGGAGTTGCCCCTGGTGAGGCCGTGAAGCAATTTATTCTGGTAAGCATGAGCGATGTCAGCTGTGGCAGCCGGGCATCGCTGGCGCCCTCTGCAGAGCTGCTATCAGCTGTTTCAGGTCTGAAGGGCTCAAATCAGGCTAATAATTGCCTGGGAAAGTTTCGGCGAGCACCTTATGCAGGTGCTGGTGGAAGGGGTGCTGCTGAGTCAGCGGCTGCCCTGCCGCAGTCAGGCGACCCAGAGCTTTGCTATATTTAGCCTGCGGGAATAAGGACCACACCTTGCTCCAGAATCCCTGTATTCCCTTTGCAGTTTCAGTTGAGGGCCACGTCACCTTGGGCTTTTCATTGACTTGTAACTGTGATTACTGCATCCTGCAATATTTTGCAATGCTTCCCAGCTCCTGCTTAGGCGGTTATCAAATTTATTTCCCTTCTGGAAGGATGTTTTATTGCTCCCTGTACTGCCTTTCCCAGTTTTTACCTCTCTTCATGTCTATATAGCACTGAAGAACACCCACAACTTTGATCTCATTGCAGAGAAGGACTTGGTGGGTGCTGATTGATGAGGAGCTTGACATGAGCTGGCAATGTGTGCTTGCAGCCCAGAAGGCAAACTGTGTCCTGGGCTACACCAAAGGAATTGTGGCCAGCAGGGTGAGATTTAGGCTAGACATAAGGAGGAATTTCTTCTCTATGAGAGTGGTGAGGCTCTGGCCAGGTTGCCCAGGGAAGCTGTGGCTGCCCCATCCCTGGAGGGGTTCAAGGCCAGGTTGGATGGGGCTTGGGCACCTGATCCAGTGGGAGGTGTCCCTGCCAGTGGCAGGGGTGGGGGGGGGTTGCATTTAGATGCTCTTTTAAAGTCCCTTCCAACTCAAACCATTCTATGATTCAAAGACAGTTGTGTTACCTAAGAGACAAGCAGTTCCCTAGGGATGTCTTTAAACTCACTGGGATGGGCAGAGCCTCAACATCCTGAATACTGTAAAACGTAGGCGTTATTCCACCTACAGTGGTGATGTCTTCATGACTCCCAATGGCTATGCTGTGCCTCCCTGTCACCACCTCTCAGCATTAATCACAAGGGACAGTAATGACAAGGAGGCCGTCATTTTTTTGACATAGATGTTGTTTGCAGTCATGTCCCACCTCAGGATGATATAGCTTGTGACAGCAACACAGTCTCTCCCAGCTGTGTGCCCTAGACTTGCCTGCATTGGCAGCAATCAAAATACAAAGTGAATTCTTCACCCCTGATGAGTAAACATGATGCAAATGTGCTTATTGCATAGTATGTTCACAAAATAACCAGGGTGGGAAAGAAACTCAGAGGGTGCACCTGGTGTCACTTCTGCTTAAAGCAGGACCCTCATGAGATTTGGACCCCTCTGGCCAGGCTGCTCAGGGTGATGCCAGCCCTCAAGTAAGCAGTAACGTACAGTAACTGTGGCCCATTTGCCTTTGGACCCTGCAGGATGACGACACAAGCTGGGACCCCAGTAACAATCTGTAACTACCACACATTTTGTTTGTTTTTCTCTTACTGCATATCATCACAATCAGCTGTCAGAATAGATCCAGAGGAGGCTACAAAGACGATCTAGGGGCTGGAGCATCTCCCATGCAAGGACAAGCTGAGAGAGCTGGGGTTGTTCAGCCTGGAGAAGAAAAGGCTCTGAGGAGACCTTACAGTGACCTTCCATTACCTGAAGGGGTTATGAGAATCACAGAATCACAGAATCACAGAATGACCAGGTTGGAAGAGACTCACTGGATCATCGAGTCCAACCATTCCCACCAATCCCGAAATCATGCTCCTAAGCACCTCATCTACCCTAACCTTAAACACCTCCAGGGACGGTGACTCAACCACCTCCCTGGGCAGACTGTTCCAATGCCTAACCACCCTCTCCGTGAAGAACTTTTTCCTAATCTCAAGCCTAAATCTCCCCTGGCGGAGCTTGAGGCCATTCCCTCTCGTCCTGTCCCCTGTCACTTGGGAGAAGAGGCCAGCTCCCTCCTCTCCACAACCCCCCTTCAGGTAGTTGTAGAGAGTAATAAGGTCTCCCCTCAGCCTCCTCTTCTCCAGGCTGAACAACCCCAGCTCTCTCAGCCGCTCCTCATAAGATTTGTTCTACAGCCCCTTCACCAGCTTTGTTGCTCTTCTCTGGACTCGCTCCAGAGCCTCAGCATCCTTCTTGTGGTGAGGGGCCCAGAACTGAACACAGGACTCGAGGTGCGGTCTCACCAGTGCCGAGTACAGGGGGAGAATAACCTCCCTGGACCTGCTGGTCACGCCGTTCCTGATACAAGCCAAGATGCCATTGGCCTTTTTGGCCACCTGGGCACACTGCTGGCTCATGTTCAGTCGGCTGTCAACCAGCACCCCCAGGTCCTTCTCCTCCTGGCAGCTTTCCAGCCAGGTCTCTCCTAGTCTGTACCTCTGCTTAGGGTTGTTGTGCCCCAAGTGCAGGACCCGGCATTTGGCCTTGTTAAACCTCATGCCGTTGGTCTCAGCCCAGCAGTCCAGCCTGTTCAGGTCCCTTTGGAGCCTCCCTACCCTCCAGCAGATCGACACTTCCACCCAGCTTGGTGTCATCTGCAAACTTGCTAAGGGAGAAAGCTGGGGAGGGACTGTTCACAAAGGCTGGGAGGGACAAGACGAGTGGGAATGGGTATAAACTGGAGAGGGGCAGATTTAGACTAGACGTAAGGAGGAATTTCTTCACTATGAGGGTGGTGAGTCCCTGGCCCAGGTTGCCCAGGGAAGCTGTGGCTGCCCCATCCCTGGAGGTGTTCAAGGCCAGATTGGACGGACCTTGGGGAGCCTGATCTAGTGGAGGTGTTCCTGCCCATGGCAGGGGAGTTGGAACTAGATGGTTCCTTCCAACCCAAACTATTCTATGAGTCACGAGAATAAAAAAATCCAATTTAATTGCTACACAGAAGCACTCTCCTGAACTTGGCTTCTGTCGTGGAAGAAAGATGTTGATACACCATTCAAAAGTAATTATTTTTATTTCAACTCTATAAAGTATACAACAGGCACTCAGCAATTACAGCTGCAGGGAAAATACAGAGCAAAACAAAAGCAGTTAAAGTTTATGAAAAAAGTTCTTAAATCTACATCAAAAGAGTGCAACCGGCTGATGGCCGGTGGATGACCGACATTTGTCCAACAAACAAAACCTCTTTTATGCAAGAAGAAAACTGGAGAAAAGAAGAAAACAACACAAAGGGCCAGTGTAAAAATAGTGTATGCTGGGACTCGGGAAGATAGGCAACTCCAAATAAGAATTTCCCCTTTTGCCAGTAAAGCCCCAGAACCACCCGAGTCTCAGCATCCCACCTGGTTTATGCAGCCGGGAAGCTGCGGGGCACAAGGAGCTCCCAGCTTTCCAGCTGAGCCCTGCAGGAATGCTGAGAGCTCACCTCCGCGGTAGGTTGCATATAGAAGGAGTTAGGGGAAAAGCACAGATCCTGTTTTGTTGAGTGGTGCAAAGGAGCTACGTCTTTGCTTTGGAGTTTCAGGTCAAAAAAAACGCAGGTCAGCTTGCACACCAAGTCACTCATTGTTTTTTCTGGGTAGGATATTTCTAAAAGGGTTTGTATAAGATGGGAGGTTGGTGCTGGACGGCACAATGGGCTGAATCTGCACAGCTTAGCAAAACAGGAATACCTGTCTACAGACTGATAGGATGTCATATATTAATTTGACCCGCACATAACATTTATACATTTCACAGAAATGACTCTGTATCTCATTAACAGATACACAGCTCTGGTACATTGAACAGAAATAAGAGAACAACTTCATCATTTCTGTAATTCATCAATATTATATAATAAAGGCTTAGAAATTGGTAGCAGAAAGAACTGTAAAACGCAGCAAGCTAAGAAAGGACGACATTTTGAGGTGTGTTTGTCTTTGTCATGCAGCATAACACCAAATTTGTAATTTTTTTAATAGGATGCCACGGATTTAAGGCACTTGCAACAATGCCAGATAGCTAGTCATGTTCTAAAACTATGGGACAGATGAGTTAACAGTACAGTTGACATAAAGTTTAATAATACTGACAATTATGACATTAATTCAAGTCTACCTTGATCTAAAAACATTACATTACAAATAAGAAAATGAAGTAATGCCATGGAACTTTAAAAGAAAAAGTTATATGTGTACCACAAAATATCAACACGAAAATACCTATTTACATAAATATTTGTTTGTGGTCCTGTTGTTAAATAAGAGTTTGCTATGGGGTAATGCAGCACTGTGAGAAGCTACAGATCACCTGTGTCCTAACGACACCAACCTTAATGTACTTGTTTTAAATATGGGAGCTGATTTCCCTTTATGTAAATACACCATCATCCCATATATTTAAAGTAGACAAAGAAGAAAGGAGAGTGAGTGGAAACACAGCGGCAATCCGTTGTTGTGAATATATATAATGCAACTGAAATATATTACTTATAAATGAAGGTGTTTATCATATACATAGGCTATGTTGTTTAAAGTATGCTTAGGAAAGGTAATGAAAGTCACGTGAAGAGTTTGATAACAAAATAAACTCATATTCGGTACACTGCATGCCACACACTGCAGGCTTAAATTACTGTGTGTGGCACAAGGAAAAAGGTACAGGAAGAAAGAATACCAACTCATGAGCCCTCTCTAAAACCTTCTTCCCATAGTGTTTTTGGGTTGCCCCCCAAAATAATTGTAATGCTCTTTCTTCTTGGCAAGCCTCTTGACTGAAAAGTGCATCTCAGCTTCTGAATATCATCCTTTTGGGACAAACTCCTCTCTACATTCTTTCACAGAAACTTAACAAATGCAACCAGTTTTCTCCTCCAACGTTGATGCATCCATTGAGTGAAAAGACGGGAGGCATGAGTAAAGAATTCAGCTTTTAGGCAGCAGCCTGTTTGCTATGATGTATCGTGATTATTTTAGCCCTAGTATTCTGCACTGGCTTTCAGCATCTTCCATCCCTCAGAGAGAGGCTGAAAAGCAAGTGGGTATTTGTCCTATTGGGGTAGTTCCTGCTAGACCTAGCTACTGTCTTTTCCCTATGGTTTTCAAGGCAAACAAATTTTAATGACTAATGAACAGCACCAATAACTTGAAGTTATTGGGCCAACTGTGTCACCTCACCCTTCAGAAACTAGGGAGCAAATTCAGGGACACAGAATGGTTTTGGAGGAGTTGCGATAAATGAGCTCTTTAGTTTACTGGCAAGCAGCAGACATTGTCATTGCTGTCAAAGAAGGGGAGAAAATACCTTTTTTAATACACTTTATTGAGTCGCTTTCATTAGGAACACGGGAAAGAGTTTGGATCTAGCATCAGAGAAATAATTTTTTGTGGTTAAAGCACAGATTTTCCATGTACTACATAGGCAAAAGTCATATAAATGACTGTTGAGTGTAAGTTCATCCTTTGACTTCCAGCATCTACAGCAGCTCTGGGCAGCTCTGAGATGAAATGGGGCAGGATCTGCTAATTTTTTAGGGGCAGGGTCTATTACAGAGACTGAAAGCTGATAAACTTCTAGTCCCCTGCATTCGCAACAAGCAAGGCATCCAGGACAGGATTCCTCTGTTACATTCTACAAGTCAGAAGAGACTACAATAAAGCAAAGGCAAAGCAGTGGAAGTAGGGGAAAAGCGTACATACGATAATACTGGTTTCCTCAACTCTTTTCTTCATGTAAGCTGACTCAGCTCTAGCTAACCCTGTGCTTTAAACACAGTCACTGGGGCCCTGGTACACCAGGGACATGGAGACCTCACACAAACAGATCTGCTAATGATTGTCCATTTAATTCCACTGACTTCCCTGTGGAGCTCGTTAGCCTGATGAGGAATTAGGGCTACAATTTTTACGGGCAATATTACAAATGGAACCAGCAAACTGGCCCAGTACCACTTTTTGTTTTAATTAGCTTTGTACTAAACACGGAAGAGATGCAGACAAGGAGACATAGAATCACCTAAGAGTGTGACGGAGAGTGATGTCTCTTGCTACATATTTCTGAAATGGTGGTTGACACTATTTATATTCACAGATGAAGGATGTACATAGCACCTATAAAGTAAATTATGGATCTTATGTTTTCCCTTTGGGTTCTAAAAAGGTAAACAGTTATGCGTAATAGCTAATCAATAAGAGCAGAAGACTGCTGTCACTTTGTTTCAGGACCATTATTTAAGCAGTATTTTATATGTAAAATGGATTCGTTTTATGATTTTTTTTCATGCAGTTATGTAGTTGTACCAAGGTAAAAGAAAAAAAATCCCAATCATTGTGTTACAGTATGTTCTCAGCTGTATGAAAGAAGCGACCCATATCTGCCTTAACAGGATCTAAAGCAGTTGTGCTTTTGTTCTACCAGGCTAAAAAAAGAAAATACCAAAAAGAAAGAGGAAAGGTAACATTCAGTCTGGTCAGGATTACTGCTCGGAAAGAAAAAGGACAAAGTTTACCACTGCTTTGATGTGGACTCTTTGACCAGTACCATTGTGGTCCTCCTTTGCTCCTACACCGGCCTACAGCCGAAGACCTACAGAGTTTGGAGGGTGGGAATAGCCCAAATCCTGCACTGTATTTAGCTCCAGCACTTAATAAATTACTATTGATCCTACTGATAAAGCCAGTACCTTGCAGCTAGAATTAAGTGCATCTTAACACTACGTATCTCTTGACTTTTATAATTAAGAGCGTAGCAAGATCATCGCAGTGATAGAAAACATATTTCTTTACTGGTGAAAGGCTTTGCATCAGGACCACCATGTCAACTGCTATTTTAAGTTCGAACATAAAACATGAAGAGCACTATTGTCATCTAAGCAATAAGTCCTAATGCCACTGTAGTTACTGTAGCAGCATCAATCAAGGCATCATGGTGACCCCGAGCACTAATCCTCCCCAGTTCTTTCGGTTTTGCTGGCAGCCGTGTCCCAGGAAGCTGTCTTCAGCAAGGCAGAAGCAGGTAAGAGAAATACATTAAAAATCTATGTCCCATCCTGAGTTGTCATCAGGGGGTGGTTCATCACTGTCCTCTGGGAAGCTGTCAAAATTGCTTGTGTCTGTTGGAGATGCAACCTGCGGAAAGATGAGAGTGACAAGAAAGGGATGGTCATCAAAGTGGACCTCTGCAGACACTCCCTCTCCACCCCACAACTGTGATCATTCAAAAGCTTTTATAGCTATCTGCAGCAAGCAAGGAAGTTCTGCATCTCACAGCTTTCTGCTGATTTCCAGAAGGACTGCCCACAGCCTCCCTACTTTAATGATCCAGGCCCTTTAGGGTCTCTAGTTCAAGAGCAATGTCCTAACCATGTTTATAAGGTTACAAAAAGGACTTGGAAAAGTGCTGGGCCTCCCCAAAGCCCAGGATTTCCAATTTACAGCTCAAGGATTGTGAACTTGAGGCTGTGAGCTGGGCCTTGTCACATTCAAGTTCCCTGACAAGTGTTGCTCAGCCTACAGAGCCTACCAAAGAAACCTACTGTGATAAAGTTTCTCACAGCATTCTGCTTCGGAAACTGTCAGCCTCTGGCCTGGACGGGCGCACACTCTCCTGGGTGAAAAACTGGTGGTAAACGGAGTTAAATCCAGCTGGAGGCCAGTGACAAGTGGGGTTCCCCAGGGCTCAGTCCTGAGTCCAGCCCTGTTTAATGTCTTTATCAACGACCTGGATGAAGGCATCGAGTGCTCCCTTAGCAAGTTTGCAGATGACACCAAGCTGGGTGGAAGTGTGGATCTGCTGGAGGGTCGGGAGGCTCCAAAGGGATCTGAACAGGCTGGACTGCTGGGCTGAGACCAACGGGATGAGGTTTAACAAGGCCAAATGCCGGGTCCTGCACTTGGGGCACAACAACCCTAAGCAGAGGTACAGACTAGGAGAGACCTGGCTGGAAAGCTGCCAGGAGGAGAAGGACCTGGGGGTGTTGGTTGACAGCCGACTGAACATGAACCAGCAGTGGCCCAGGTGGCCAAGAAGGCCAGTGGCATCTTGGCTTCGATCAGAAATGGCGTGACCAGCAGGTCCAGGGAAGTTCTTCTCCCTCTGTACTCGGCACTGGTGAGACCGCACCTCGAGTCCTGTGTTCAGTTCTGGGCCCCTCACCACAAGAAGGATGTTGAGGCTCTGGAGCGAGTCCAGAGAAGGGCAACAAAGCTGGTGAAGGGGCTGGAGAAGCTGGGGTTGTTTAGCCTGGAGAAGAGGAGGCTGAGGGGAGACCTTATTACTCTCTACAACTACATGAAGGGAGGTTGTGGAGAGGAGGGTGCTGGCCTCTCCTCCCAAGTGACAGGGGACAGGACGAGAGGGAATGGCCTCAAGCTCCGCCAGGGGAGATTTAGGCTTGAGATTAGGAAAAAATTCTTCACAGAGAGGGTGGTTAGGCATTGGAACGGTCTGCCAAGGGAGGTGGTTGAGTCGCCGTCCCTGGAGGTGTTTAAGGTTAGGGTGGATGAGGTGCTTAGGAGCATGATTTAGGTATTGGTGGGAATGGTTGAACTCGACGATGCAGTGGGTCTCTTCCAACCTGGTTATCTGTGATTCTGTGATTCTGTGATTCTGTGATAGGACGAAGGCCAAGTACATCTCTATTTTTTTGGAAATAATGTCATTAAAATCTACCAGAGCTAGATAATTTGAAACTTTTTGCTTTACAATCGTGACTGAAACTTTCTTACAATGAGACCCTGATACATCCAATGCAATTTAAAAAGAAATCAAACAATACAGAACCAGATCAGCAATTTTCCAGACCAAGATAGCATCTCACTAGAGAAAACTGGTACTTTAAGCCATGCCCCAAGTAGTCAGCGCAGGCTGAACGGGACTGGTCTTGCCATAGAAGTGCTGCACAGGAAACACTTGCCACAGTTTTTAGCTGTTTCACTCGTGCTGCTGATGGAGAAGCCACGGCCAGAGCCCAGTGTACAGTCCAAGGGACATATTTGATGCTGGATACTGCTATAAGCCTTGGGAAAAGACTATTTGATCAAGAAGAGATCCAACTTCAGCTCTAAATTTAATTTGCTGCCCGGTTAGATCTGCTGCTGCAAATGTTTTGGGAAAAGTCAAGATCCTTTAATATCCAACTTATTTTTTAAAATAAACCCTGTAAAAGCTTAGTGGAGTGATAAGATACTTCACTGCATAGTGAATACTGTTTGCTTTGTTGGTGTTGGCACTGCTGAGCTGGAGAGCCTTCACCCTTTAAATCCTCAGCCTTGGGGAGCATGTCCAACACCTCAAATGTAGAGGCTTTTCTTTTTCTTAGGAGAACAAAGAGCTGGGGAAGACAGGTTGGATGAGTTGTTATTCAGCTGATTGACTTTGTGTGACGCTAACACTGTTGTGTGCAATTCCGCACGGCACTGAGGTCCAGGTCACCTGTGTGGCCTGCAGTCCTTCACTGTCAGAGACACGGGAAACAACATCCTTCTCAATGCCCTCTCCAGACAAGAACGGACACTTCCCTCCACCCAAGAAGATAAGTGCCAATGTCAGTATCGGCTGTCTGACTGCTTACCAACACCAGGTCTTGAGATTAATTACGGTGCAGAGGTCTGCACGTCTTTCTCAAGGGCAAGAGCTGTGATGCAAGACAGCACATCTTTGGAAGAGTCAAGAAGTAGGAGAAGCTTTTCAGGACAGCTGCCACCATGCATTTAAGCGGTGGTATTGACGTTCAGCTACTTCCCACAATGTCCTAGGAGCAGGCTGTAAACCAAGAGGTCCTAAAATCCTGTGGAGTAAGAGCTAAGGAACAGCTTTTGATGGCCTCCCTGGTAGTATAGTACGACTGATGATGAGGGTTTAGCAGCTGGGGAAGGCTTTTTTTTTTCTCTTAAGAAAAAGCATTTTCCTAATTTCTGTAGCATTTTCAAGCTACACTGACATCCTGCACAGGTAAACCAGGAACTGCAATGGGATGCAAAGGAGCAAACTTGACTTTATTGTCTGAATTGAAATGTAGCGACCAGTACTGCTAACAAATGAATAGTCATTAAAAAGAAGCTTAACAGAAAAAAACACAGTTGTGATTTATAAACCACTTAAATGTTCTTAGGGCACCCTGCTTTAGGTAAATATTTGCAAGGTCCTGCTTTCTCCCACTGACTGCCAGTAACTTCTGCATCCCACAGGGCAAAAGGTGGAGGATGAAAAATCCTCTTGCTTTTTCATAGCTGCTAAGATAACTTTTTGATGGCAGACTTAGCCTCAGAGCTGTGCTTGTCGCTGCTGCAGGAGAAGCAGGACCACGGGTGGACAGAGCAACGGGGTGCAATTAAACACGATTGCTAATGTCATTCTCTTGGTGATCCTGCGGGAGAGGCACAGAGAGAAAGGGATTAAGTTGAGACAAGGAGGAAAGGCTGCAGAACAGAAGGGGCCAAGGTAATTTCTATCAGCTAATCCTGTTTGGTTTCCCTTTGCGGCAGGCTTTGTGGGTAAAGAGCTCACAAAGACATCAAAGGAAGAGCTTTGCTCCAAAGGAAAATGAGTCGAACTGTCCCTTCTCGTCTGCTCCCAGTTAAACATAAACTAGGCGGTAACGGGGCTTTTCAAGTAGGACACAGACACAGGGTAAAAAAGGGTGAAAAGCACAAAAGACAGAGGGAAAGGTTAATGCAAAAGGAAAGGGAGATGGCATACAAATCCCACTTGCCTCACCAAAAGAAATAAGAATAAAGGAGAAAGAAAAGGACACATCTGAGAGAACGGGTGAAAGTGGCAGCTCTCCAGTGACATGTGAAAAGTAGATGAAGAAACAAGTGGAGCAGTTGAGGAAGAGAAAAATGTGTAGTAGCGAGTGATCCTGCCCTGATCGTGCTGCGAAGGGCATTTCATTGCAGTCATGCCCTTCCTAAACCACCTTCTCCTGGACGAGATTTCCTAGAGACCAAGTATAACTGGAAATGTCTCTAATGTGACTTCTTCAAGCATCTTCAGAAGAAATAAAGCACATGCTGTCACCACTTATCTACGGTGTATTAGTGCCTGAAGCTCACAATATTCATGTTAAAGGAACTTATTGGCCAGGAAGGAGAAAATAAGTAGGAAAACTTACACTTGGTATTATAGGAGGTGTCAGTGTCCCTTTTCGTAATCCTTCCCAGTTAAAGCCTTCAAACCATCTAGAATGTAGGAAATAATGACACAGTTAGACATAAGGTGAAAAATTCTCTGTAGCACAAAATAAACTTAAATTGCTTAAACTGTGTGTTTCACCTCCAGCAGTCATCTTCCTCAAATCCTCCAATTAGCCTGAATAATTTTTCCTGTCATCTGATGTAAGTTTTTTGGTACTGAAAATGAAGCTTGCATAGCAACCCAGTGGAGATACCATGGCAAGTACAAATCACCAGTGCTCAGAAAGAAAACATTCCTCACTGCAGGTGTCCTGGCAGCCACTCTTTCCTTCCTATGGGGTCAGTCCTTCCCACATGAGACTCCTATGTCCTTTCTTCATATGAGATACGGAGCTAAGGGCATGCACAGGGATATCCTCCTTTTTGGGTACCTTAGGTTTGAGAGAGTTATGGCAGCTTGGATGGGTGGATGAGTCCTGAACTGAGCCTTCAATCTGTCCTCCCCAAAGTGTCCTCCAACCCACTTCTCTTGCTTTGGGGATGGGAAAGAAGGATCAGTATGGACGGATGAAATAACCTGCTTCTGCAGTGGGTCTCTAACTTGTTCTTGTTCCCCTCCAGCAGTGTGAAAACTTATGAGACAACACGTAACGACTCTCTCTCATCAGACCTAAAGGGATGATTAATTAAAATTACAGATAGAGAGAAAGCGTGTTGGGTGGTGAGGGGGAAGGGATATTGAGGAAACCTTGGAAAGTGATTCTGTGAACCAAAAAATTCCAGGCAGGCAGTGGCCGAGTTGGATTGCTTCCAAACACTCTTCTGCATTAGGGTAATTAAAGCATAATGGTCAATGCGCAATATATTTTGCTCCCAGGCAAGGCTGGCATCTATGCTAAAGCAATGGGGGGAAAAAAGTCCAATGGAAATTCAATTAGAGTCCAGAGCACACTAGAAGGGAAAGGCCAAAGGAGTTCAAGAACAGTAATTTTTGCTGAAAACTGAAGTCTTTGGAAGGCATGATTCTGCGTGTCAGATCTGATGGATGGTGAGAAGACACTTACTTGTGCTTTTGGATATCCTTCACTCCGTTTTTCAGGTTCCCTAATCTTTCTGATGGATTGTCCCTACAAAACAAATAAGAAATCAGTCACTTTTTTAATCCTTCTTCATTTATTCATTTCTTTGCAAGTAAGATCAAGTTGATTATATTTCTTTTACTTACCTGCATAGTTTTTTAATTAAATTAGCAGCATTTTTGGCAATCTTCTTTGGAAATTCAATCATATCTATTCCCCTTAATATGATATTATAGGTCTTCATGGGGTCTGGGCCTGAGAAAGGGGGACTTCAGCAGGAAGAGGAAAAAGAAAAAGATTAAAACCTTGTCTTTAAAAGAGCATTGTTAATCGATTAAAAAACCACAAAGGAACAAAGTAAATCATAGTACCCTACTGAAATTAGAAAAGGTAGATGACAACTAGCACTGCTTTTCTTCCTATGAACTTAACCATCTTTCAGCCAAGGAGCTCTGACGTGATCTGGATTTCATTGATGCTGGCTGGAGGAAAGCACCAAAGAGTGAAGTCACGTTTCGTGCAGTAGCGCATGCTACACCTCTCATTCCCGCGATGGCCTGTGTCCCAGCAGCCTGGGGAACAAGGATCCAAGCAAGACTTGCTGGCTTATTCTGTTTGATGTTGTGACATGCTTCCAGTGGGGATTAATTAGGTTTCCATTGTTTTAACAGAATGAGGGCCTGGGTCTAGCCCCAAAGGATAAGCAGGTTGAGGTGATGGGTAATTTTTACAGCTCCTGTATTGTGGGAGTGAATGACGGGGGATGAGGTGAGGAAGTGTCAGGAAGCCACTACCGCCAACATCAGCAGTAATATATACACCCCAAACTGAATAAGAGACACAGAGACTAAAGCCCCACGACGTCAGGTCTACCTCCTCCTTTTCAGATGTGTGGCAACCCATTACTGCTTCTTCCCAGTTGATTTGCAAACCCTTTCCCTTTCTCCACCATGTTAAGCTCACTCAGGGCCAAAAATGGATTTTTGGTGCAATTTCACAGCATTTCCTAAAAAGCCTGCTCATGTCTTGCCCTTTGAGAGGTCTACATGGATGCTGTGATTTAAAGTGGAAGAACTAACTATTAGGTTCTGCAGTTCAGTGCTGTGCCTCCACACTCCAGCTCTGAACCTTCCCCTCGCCTAATCAGGGTGACAATGGCAGAAATATTCTGATCTATTTTCAGCAGCGGCCCCAGCCCCGATGCCCATACCTGCCAGTCAGGAGCTCATACATTAAGATTCCCAGTGACCAGTAGTCTGCTGAAATGTCGTGACCTTTGTTCAGGATGATCTCGGGGGCTACGTACTCTGGGGTTCCACAAAAAGTCCATGTTTTCTTTCCAAATCCTATTTTCTTTGCAAAGCCAAAATCGACCTGCAGAAAGGAGCAGAATGCCATCAGGGCAGAGCATGAGAAGGAATGTCAGCCATGTGCTCCCTTCCTCTTGAAGTGAAGCAAAGACGAAAGGACATTTCTGCGTGGGAATATTCTCCTAACTCAAGCACCGTGGGTTGTCCCAGAACCAGGCAACCACAGTGACCTTTTCACCAATTTATCTTCCATAATATAAATGGAAGATTCTTATGAGGGAAGAAGAATAAATTCCAGCACTGGTAGTTTCTTGAGAGATGTAACTTCATATCATTCACAACTCAGGTTCATTTATCCTGCATTTGGGTTTTTGTTGTTTTGGGGTTTTTTTCAATTTTTGTTTTCATTTGTAACTCCAAGCCCCAACCTGACAAGGTAACTATTTAAGCAACATATTGACCATTTTGGCATTTACTGAAAAATTCAGATTTCTCTCCTGGTATAAAGAGCAATGCAGTACACGTGTCCCCTCAATTTGCTTGAGGCTGTTGGAACATGCTGGTGGGCTCACAAACCTCAGCGTGCCCCTATAGCAGTGCCCCTATGGTACCAGAAAGCACAGAAAATCAGATTATACTGGGACCTGAAGCTGTCCTCTAGGGCCCAGGCAGAGCTCGGGCTACTAGGCTTACTGTATTTTCAGCTCTACCCCTCTGCCCTCCCCTGCCTGTGCTGTGCTGGCCCAGAGCTGTGGTCTGCAGCACACTCTGCTGTCCCTCGATGGCTGCGAGATGCTCCTGCACCATCCTGTGCTGAGCAGGAGCAAAATGTCTTACATGGCCACAGTCCCACAAGAGAGCTGGGACACTTCTTGTGCTATTATGGGCACGTTCAGGGAGATCAAAACGTCTAAGGAGCTGGGGGTTGGTGACAGGACCAGCAGAGACCTCAGCCCAGATCCTCCTGGGGTGGGAAGGTCGTCAGTCCTTTGTTAAGCTTGGTGCCATGATGAGAGATGGCGGCTGCTACCAGGCTGTAAAAGTCTGTGATGGAGATGGTCTGAGTTACCGCTCCCACCTGCTGATGACACTCTCAGATTTCCTTTCCCAAAGGCAGGGAAGAATCCCCAAGATGACAGACAGAAACCTTGGCACCCCATGACTCATTGGAGGGTATCAACCCCTCCTGAACATTGTTCTTTTATGGAGTACATTGCTCCGTGCTTCACTGATGGCTTCCCAAGTGCCCACATCCTCCAGCACCTCCCACCAGGGGCAGTCTTCCTTTTCTTCTCCCTCTCTCATCTGTCTCACCTGGCATTTAGGGTCTACTATACATGCAGAACACTTCTACAGTGATTTTTGAGGCAAAAGAAGTAATACGAGTGAACAAAGCAATACATTGAAACCTATCAGAAGCTCCCTAATTTGAGGGGTGGAGGTCTTGCCCATGCTGGCATTTGAGGAGGTGGATCTTGCAGGGGGACAGTCAGAGCCTTACACAGTCATTCCAGAGGGGTTTACAGATCAGTCAGCTGTGTTACCGGTGCTAAAACACAAGTGACTCTCCTAAAGCAAGAAGCTGCATTTACCACAGCTCAGCAACACAGTCAAGAGCAATTATTAATAATTTCATGCCATGACAGGGTCATGATCAGTATTTCCATTAAGAACACCTTTTTTTATTGCTTACGCGAAGGACCTGATAGAAACAGTAACTTGCAAAATTTGCTTCACCAGCTGCCTAGAAAGCCCACAGATGCCAGTCCTCCCTCTCTCCCACCAATATTTTAAGACACCTATTTTCAAGTTATTTTTTAGTCTTTCGGTAGCTCCAAAACAACCAGAAAAATTTCTCTTGGTTCTCTCCTTCTCTAAACATTTCCACTTCAGGACTACCGATCTAAACTTCAAGCCTCAATCAGTGTTTCCCAGCTCAGCTGTACCCTGAGCCTTGGTCTGCTGGAGGTTAGAGAAGACCTTTGAGATCATTAAGTCCAACCGTACCTGTCCACTACTAAATCACATCCCTAAGCAGTTCATGTCCCCATCTTCAGGGCTGGTGACTCAATCACCTCCCTGGCCAGCCTGGTGAGGTTGTCTGGTAGTAGTGACGACTTCTTTTGGCAAACCAGATGTTGCAGACACTCACCAGTTTGGCATAACCTCGATGATCCAGAATGAGGTTTTCTGGCTTGAGGTCCCTATAAATGATTCCTTTGGAATGCAAATAGGCAAAAGCTTCGACCACGCACGCTGTGTAAAACCTGGTGGTTGAATCCTCAAATGAACCTCTATGTAAAACAAGAGAGGGAAAAGGGATAAAGTAATTAGATCTCTTCCCTTACTGGACGTCACTGTACTGTTAAAATTGCCATACACTTCAGTAAGATCACTTTAGCACCTGGAAAGTTATCTGTGGCTGAACTTACCGATATATAAAAATTTAATTGCATTTCCATTTCTGAAGTTAACATCTCTGCCTTCAATCCCCTTTCATATCGAACATTCATATCTAAAATATGTTAGATTTGATTTTATAATTTCATCTCGTAAAATTTACTAATCATTACCTTGTAAGTAAAAGATGATTTTTTTTTATTGCAATCTTTGACTTTTGGGAGCTAAAACTGTTTTGAGCTGTGGAGATCCAAACTTCCCGTACTAATGCTCATAACCATGACAAAAGGTAGAAAAATTACAGCTTCTGGGACTTGAAGTGTTAACTGCAAATTCAGCATAAACTGCCCCCCTGGATCCTCATTTCAGCACCAGTTTGTGATCAGTTTTCCAAAGCAAACTGTGCCCCTGGGGTGTGAACTGGGAGCTGGCTGAGCTCAGTAGTGCTTCTAAGCTAGGTGGCAGCAGAACCACAATTTAAAGCTGAGAGAATGAAAGATGAAATTATCAGGCTCTGACAAAGACGGCGAATAATATCCCCTGTCACCTGCTATCTGGGATACAGTTCTCATTTGAATGCTCTGAAGAAGGCATGCTGTTAGGAAAAGGAAGAATTACGAAAAAATTGTTCTAGATAATTAAAAAATAATCTAATCTTTGCTTTTGGATCAATTTTTCCAATGTATTTCTTTCCTTTTTCCAAACTTAATTAAATGATATTGCATTTATCACAGTTACATGTGACCTTGGCCTGGCCTGGGGACGTATGACGTGCGCGTCGCATGCGACCCACCTGCCACTTACTCACCCACAACCAAACCTGCAAGGTCAAACCCTCCCAATACAGGAAATACCAGGATCTCATTTGCTTGTGCATTACGGCATGGGATGTAATTTCATGCTTTCCTAACTATTTTTCCCGTGGCACTTCTGCATCCTGATGGCACCATGCTCCTTGCAGGGTGTGGATTTGATGCAGGATCCTGTTTCCCACTTCGATGAGTGGCCTTCGTGCAATATGTGGTATCTGGGCAAAAAGCCCATGCAGAAGTATTGATTTCCTCCTGCTCATCACTATCATACCTGATTGTGTCATGAATATAATGAAATATTAATAAATATTAATATTATTTATCACAATGCCTCTGGGATAGAGGCGTATGTAGGTATTCAGAGTTACAGAGGGTGGGCAGTGGAGCAAGCACTGCGATGAAAAGAGCAAGTCTTTCTCTGGGATGGGAAATCATGATTTTTCAGATGACTCTGAAGAAGTCTGCCATTTCTACCTTGAAAATGTACCTTCCCATGGATTTCCTTTGCAACTGTGAACTACCTCTGCTGCTGCCTTAAGGCATTGGTTTGTAGGTTCAGATTCTCAAACGGCCCCAGCAGTGATGCCTAAATGTGCCCACTGGAAGGACCTTATCTCTGGACCATGCCCTTCGGGAATGCGAGACTGGCCTTGACTTTGCAGCTCCTACAATGCTTGGCAAAACCCTGCAGGGTTATTTTCTGCCATCACAAGTGATGCCCAACATCTCTGTCACTCTTAAGACGACCCCACATCTCCTTATTAG
This sequence comes from Clamator glandarius, assembly GCA_033459285.1. Classification (NCBI taxonomy): domain Eukaryota; kingdom Metazoa; phylum Chordata; class Aves; order Cuculiformes; family Cuculidae; genus Clamator; species Clamator glandarius. The sequence continues at coordinate 2,418,656 of JAUNZM010000631.1, read as the reverse complement.
GTGTCTCAGCCTTCAGCCAGGCTCCCAAACATGATAAATGGCAGGGCGGGCACCAAAGACACAAGCATAATTTCTATGATTGCAAAGGGTTTTTGCTCTCTGCAATTAAAAATTAAATTAATTAAACAACAAATATTTTTTATTAAAATCAAAACATGCCGCTGGCTTTTTAGGTACACTCTTTAGAGATGAAGACACAGGGAAAGGGCAGTCAAAGATTTGTCATAGATTCAATTTATCACATGACTACCATCACTACCATCACTGTCTTTACAATTTTTTTTCAGAAAGGCCACGATGAAGTGGCTCTGGATAAGTCTACACTTACAGAACGCCTTGTACATGCCGGATGCAATCTGAGTCAGTGTTTATTCTCAGTTACAAGTGGATTCACTCTGCCTCTCTTCTCTGCTTTGGAACAAAAATAGATCTTTACCTGTCTGGGATCTTAAATCAAACATTGCATGGTAAGTTCCAGATTTTGCCCAGGAATGATAAAGGCTTTTGGTTATCTGGAGACATTAGAAAATACTCCACTCTGTAGGACAACAGTTTCTTACAACTCACCTGTCCCTGAGAATTGTCCAGAGCTCTCCACCTAGGCAGGCTTCCATCAGCATGTACAGGTACTTGCTGTCCTTGAACGTCCTATAAAGCCTGTCATTGGCAAATGAGAAAATCATAAATAAATCCACAATACAAATGAAGGCACTGATTGTTCCCACTTCTCATGGACCACGGCTTTCATTCCAGGAAGCACCATAAGACTATGGGGAATCTTTCAGAGCTAGTAGCTGCATTTAAGGAGATCATATAAATGTCTTTGCTTGGCTGGGAACTAATTTCATCAGAAAAGGATGGGTGAAGTGTCTCATGGACCTCAGAAGAAGAGGTCACCGCTGCTCTAGGTGCTACATAGAGAATCTGTCATTTCTAACGACACACACTGGATTCCCAGATGTGTTCAAAAGAGAAGTTTTCTGACCATTTTTTTATAACATCCACATCATCTTATTCTTCATTCTACGGAGTCCAGCTGCAGACTAGAAGTTTTCCTTCCATTTGATCATTTCAAAGGAGGACCGCCTAATTTGTGACTCGTTTCAGAACTTAAACACACTGATTTGGTTCAGTTTAGAGAGAACCCACTGACATGCAGATATCTAAAAGCACTTTTCCTCTCAGGGACAGAATGCGGAGAAAAAAATTGCTTAAAGGGATAGATGAGCCAGGCTGTATGAACCCATCCTTCCCAAGTGCAATCCAAATTGTGTGGTAAAACACATGCTCTGTGTTTAATAAGATATATTAAGCAAATGTAGCTATAAAAATATGGCAATTAGAATCGGGAATTCAATGTTAGCTATTTGATTTAATTTTTATGTTGAACTCCTTTTGTACTTCTCATTACACGTGGGTATATCTGTTCAGATACCTACAGGAATGAGCCTGCTGTATGTGGATACTGGAAAGGGTTCTTTGCAGCTGCACTCTTTCAAAATTAATTTTAAAGATCCAAGCTCCACAGCAGAAGGTGGTGCTGAGAGATATTCTGTTATGGTGTAATTGTTGCATTGATGTACATTTCCAAGAGTTAAAAACTGAAGGGCTGATACAACATGATATAAATTAAAACAGGTGGTTTTGCAGATTCTAGCTCTTCCCAGCTAGGGATAAATCTAGTTATTAATACCTTTTATGGAGCTGTGTGATGGACCAGGGGGAAAACACAGCAGGATTTGGTTCCTTTTGAAGGCATGCAGTTAAATATTAATTTCAGGTACACGGCAAAACATCCTGGCAGCTACAACTTGGCTCCAATACCATTTCACATCACTATGCTAGACAACATTTGTCTCCTGTCTGTGTTTGCGTAGCACCCAGCACACAGCTTACCAGCAGTTACCTGCTATATTTTTGGCATGTTTAACAGAAAAAAAAAACCCAGCAGGCACATCTGTGATGTAGGCAGGAGTCTGGGTACCAAATATGCTCAGGGCTTACCTGGGAAATATTCTATATCTAAAAGGTATTATTGGCAGCCACAAAAAAATTTAAAGGAAAAAAAAATAAACCAGTGTTTCAGAACTTTCCTTACGCTATCATTGCTCTCTACAGCTACCTGAAAGGAGATTGTGGAGAGGAGGGAGCTGGCCTCTTCTCCCAAGAGACAGGGGATAGAACGAGAGGGAATGGCCACAAGCTCCACCAGGGGAGATTTAGGCTGCACATTAGGAAAAAAATTTTCACAGAAAGGGTCACTGGGCACTGGCAGAGGCTGCCCAGGGAGGGGGTTGATTCACCTTTGCTGGAGGTGTTTAAGGCACAGGTGGACGAGGTGCTGAGGGACATCATTTAGTGTTTGATAGGAATGGTTGGACTCGACGATCCAGTGGGTCTCTTCCAACCTGGTTATTCTATGATTCTATGATTGCCTATGCTGACATCTAAAACCTCAGTCATAACATGCTTCTCAGAAAAAGTTGGAACAAACTTACTGACCATTTCTTATAGTTAAAATCTATGGGTTTAACAAAAAAAAATCGTATTACTTGTCAGCTGGACAAAATATAATTTACCTTAATAAACATTTCATTTTCACAGAAAACCTATGTATTCAAGAATCCAAAATATGAGTACCTAAATGTTTATAATTGCTCAGTAATTCAAGTGCTCCTAAGAGACAGCATCACTCTCTCTAGGTAGGGTAGCCCTGCTGGAAAACTACTTTCCAGAAAATTTTGTGGGCATCAAATCTGGCCTACAATGTGCAGAAAATAAATCAAAATATTGTCTATCAACTGTAATGGAAGCATAAAGTTTAAGCATGATGGAACTGCGCTATCTTGGTAGACCAAGCAGTCTTAAGTTTGAAATGTCACAATATTTTAGTTGGTTTTTTATTTATTTTCTTATTCATCTAAATCTTTGCAGGGCCAGTGAAGACATCCATGGCTCAACACTTGTTTGCCCCTTTACTGAAGCCAGAGAGTTTTGTTCTGTGAGATTCTTAGTTTATCTATGAGTACATTGACCAATACACATAGTGGTATTGGTCCTCTTCTACTTTTCTTGCCTGGTTTAAGCATTTTAATAACCAAACTGAACTATTCTTCAAAGATTTTTAATGAACAGTTTCAAGATGAATTAAGAAAATGATTGAGTTCTTCGAGAATTTTCTCATTCTAATTCTGAAATCCCAGATGGTGCATCCTTGCACCAATTTTAAATGCACCTTTCACCCAACATCTCAAAACACAATTAATCTATCAAAGTGGTAAGATTTCTGCTTGCAGCACACGGAAGACTATTATCCCAGCTGGCCCATGAAAGAGTATAAACAGGTTATGAATAATTTTAGCACAGAAGCTATAAGACAACTTGAAATCCCTGTGGATGTGCAAAAGGAGAACTGAGGGGGGGAAACAGACACAGAGTTTGATAAATCTGATGCTTTCTAGCTGTTGCACATGCAATAGCAAAAGGTTGGACTTCATGACTCAGAAAGTCCCATCCCAGTTGCAGGATTTCCATGGGGTATTAAAAATAGTTAAAGGAGGCTCAGAACTGGAAAGGATGGGAATTACTGCATGACAGCCCCGGCACCAGAGCAGATTAGGGGCTGACTGGCTGGAAAGCAGCCCTGCAGAGAAGGACCTAGGAGTCCTGGTAGGCAACAAGCTAACCATGACCCAGCAATGTGCCCTTGTGGCCAAGAAGGCCAATGGTATCCTAGGGTGCATCAAGAACAGTGCAGCCAGCAGGGCCATGGAAGCTCTCCTCACCCCCTGTTCTGCCCTAGCGAGATCCAATCTGGAGTCTTCTCTTCAGTTCTTAGCTCCCCAGCACCAGAACAACAAGGAATGACAGGAGAGAGTCCCGTTGGAGGCCTCAGAGATGATGAGGGGACAGGAGCATCTCTCTTACCAAGAAGGGCTGAGAAAATTTGGTCTGTTTAGCCTGGAGAACAGAAGATTGAAAGGGGATCTGATCAATATCTAAGGGGCAGGTGTCAGAAGGATGGGGCCAGACTCTTCTCAGTGGTTCCCAGTGACAGGACAAGGGGCAAACTGGAGCAGGCTGCTGAGGGAGGCTGTGTCGTCTCCTCCTCTAGAGATATTCAGATGTACTTGGAAGTGTTCCTGTGCAATCTGTTCAGGGTGGCCCTGCTTTAGCAGGAGGGTTGGATGGATGAGCTCCAGAGGTCCCTTCCAAACCCCACCATTCTGGGATTCTGTGATATGGAAGGAAATTAAAGGTCTATGGCTAAGTCATCTTCTTTTCACTTGTCTACTGACAGAATAAGAACTGGGAAAGAAGTAGTATGTCTTCTATTAGCTATGAACATCAGTGGTTCCATTAAGAAACGTTTGCTGGCTCAGGCATTTGATTTAGAAGGGGGTATTTCTGGATATGGTGTCAAAATGTTCCTCTGGTTGGCTGGCCGTGCACTTCACCTCCCTTTACATCCCTTTCCCGAGACAGCTCAGGCTTCAAAAAATGCTTCTATAGGCCAAAATAGCCCGCGGGGTATATTTGGCTCTAGCCTAGGTAACGGGGACATGGTTGTGAATCAGTATTACAGCATGAAGCAAACTGCAGCCGGCTAGGGTGTCAGGCTGCAGATGTCACCCATGAATCAGAGGAGAAGCTGTGGGCTCTGAGGGAATCCCAGGGATCAGCCCAGGAAGGAAACACCCCCTCAGTGACTGAGGAGTGGCCACCCTGGGGCCACACGCTTACCTCTGCATTTATCTCAAGGGTTTGGTTTCACCTCTGGGTTAGTCTATCTCTCTGGAGGAATTTTTGGGAGCAGGGTTGATCTCCTCTGGCAAGAGGCAAGTGCTTCAGGCATCTCTTTGAGAGTGGCTTAGATGAGAGGCTGCCCTTTCAGATACCTCCAGATCAGTGAAACGCAGCACCCTGCTAGAGTTCCTCACCACCCACTCTTATTCTGACCAAACCACATAAAGAACCATCGCTGCTTCTGCCAACAGATACTCACAGTCCTTGAAGAGTTAGAGAACTTTGCTATTAGGGTTAAACCAAACAAAATTGCCTGGCACCTGATTTTATTCACCAAAGAATTGCTTAGGTTTTGGGGAGCAATGTGGTTTAGGTGTTTGCCCATGATGAGTCAAGGATCTACCTAATACACCCTAAAGAGAAGCACTGGATACAATCTATTCACAGCACATGATCTGAAAAGATTAAAACCTGTCTTTCAGCTTCCCTGTGCAGAAAGGAAAATACAGAAATACAGAAAAAAGAGGAAAATTAACCCTAAGCAGCCAAGCCATGCTGTGTGTGTGTGTCTATACGGAGCATCACCCACTGGCATCGGCAAGCTCTGTCTGTGCTTGCTCCAGGAGCCACAAAGCCACGTGAGCACATCATGGGGCTAATGCAAACCACTTAAGCCAAGAATTAAGTTTAGGCCTGGGTGTACGTCCCCCCCCCCAGGCAGAGTAATCTCATGTCTGCCTGGAGAAGACCTCACTCCATGCACTGTATCTGCAGGCCCTTGCAGGAAAGCTACGGCTAAAGGGTTTGCTGGCGATGGATGGATTATTCCTGTGTGGTTTTATGAAATGTGAAGATGGACTGTGGTGCTTCAGTCCCTGCAGTACCTCACAATGAAGTCTGAGTGTGCACTTTGCATGATCTGCTTCTCCGAGCGGATGTGCTCCTGCTGCCTCGTGTCCACAATGTGACGTTTCTTCAGTATTTTCATGGCAAATGTTTTCGATTCTTCACTTTTCAACTGGACCTTGGGTAAAGCAGGCAAACAATAGTTAGAAGTAGGATGCATCCCTGCCACCAAGCTGTGACAGCTGCATGGGGACCCACTAATCCTACCATCCTACCTTCAAATCATTCCTCTCACCTCTTCAGTAGTCAGATTTGCTTTGACATGAAGCAGATTTCTAAATACTTGGCAATTTGTTAAAGGGAAAAGTAATTTCTGAAACTCAATGTGTTTTAGGGAAAATCTAATCGTTAGCGATACTGTCAGGTCAGAAGATGTTGGTAGCTAACGTACAACTTTTAACAAAGCCTTTTTCTATAGCTCACAACAAGTGCACCAGCTCTGGCAGGGAAATGCAGTCCTTGGATGTTTGTAGAGGATCAACAGAGCTGGCTTTTCAGTGGCACTGCTTGGTCACGTCTTTACTTTTAACCTTAAGCCTCAGCAACCTATTTTTAGCCTGATATCCTGAGATGAGGTTGGAAGTTGTTTGCTTGCCGGTGTAACCCTGGTAACTTCTGAACCCTGAGCCATCCCCAGCCTGCTCTGAGGGACCGGTACCCACCCCAAAGACAACTGGAACACAGCCATCCTTTCCATTTTGGCTATTCCCTCTTAGGCACCACCAAATGAGAAAGGAACCTCATCATTGACCTACCAAGCCTCTTAGTTTGCTAAATTCCCCCAGCAGCTGCTTGCAATGATATTGCCAGTTAAATGCTCCCCCCTTTACAGTAAGAGGTGCCATTTGGTGACATCTATTTTGATTTTCCTGTAGGAATTTGGCTTTAGCCAGCAGGCAAGCAGCTTGTCGGTTGTCAAGGCCCATTGGAAATTCAGTTTGCCTTTTAGGCGAGGAGACATCATTCATGCAATTGCAATTTATTTAATGATATTTCTATTTTATATTTTCTTGTTATCAGAAATGCAGGCTAATATGATACATGACACCTTTCACGCTTTTCCCAAACTGTCCCTTCAACCGTAACCTCCAATGGTTTTGCCTGCATTTGCTTTTTTCATGTAACAGTTCAGGTTGCAGGGCAAATGCAAGGAGTTATGATATCCTTGGCATCTTGTCTTTGTCAGAAAACCAGAAAGAAACAGCACTCTGATGTCCATGAAGACACATACAGCTTAAGGAAATCAAACCCAAAAGGTCAAACCTCAGCTGGCAAAGAGATTCTCAAAAGCAATACAAGTGATTGAGAAATACACCTTAACACATGAGAATCCATCTGTCTATGGCCAAAGTTTTCATGGCAAGTTCTTGGATTTATTAATGCTGTTTTGGTGGTTTAATTGACAATGAATCAAGACACAGGCATTACCACCTATGTCACCACCATAAGCCAGGACTGTTCACTGAGCGCTGGAAAAGAAGCTGCAGAAGATGGATTGAACTTCCCCAGATAACTCTCAACTTTCTCAAAACACAAGTAAAGAAAAACCTCTAATGTTACCAAATGCCTTGTTATTGTTTTCAGAGAAGCACCTTGTTGCTCCAGGGTTTCATTGGCAGCTTTGTACCCAATACTGGTGTGCTTAGGTGTGTGCATGTATATACATACATATGCACCTCTCTTGTGAGACCTCATCTGGAGGATTGTGGCCAGTTCTGGAATCCTCAACATAAGAAGGAGATGGAGCTGTTGGAACTGGTCCAGGGGAGGCTACAAGGATGATCCCAGGGCTGGAGAACCTCCCATATGAGGACAGGCTGAGAGTTGGGTTTGTTCAGCCTGGAGAAGAGAAGGCTCCCTGGAGACCTTAGAGTGACCTTCCAGTAGCTGAAAGGGCTACAATAAAGCTGGGGAAGGGCTGTTTACGAAGGCTTGGAGTGATAGCATGAGGGGCAATGGGTATAAACTGGAGAGGGGCAGATTTAGACTATAAGTAAGGAGGAATTTCTTCACCCTGAGGGTTGTGAGGCCCTGGTCCAGGTTGCCCAGGAGAGCTGTGGCTGCCCCGTCCCTGGAGGGGTTCAAGGCCAGGTTGGATGGATGCACCTGATCCAGTGGGAGGTGTCCCTGCCCATGGCAGGGAGGTTGGAACCGGGTAATCTTTAAGGTCCCTTCCAACTCAAACTATTCTATGATTCAATCTATATATCTATGCATTTATTCATCTATGTGATTTAAAATCACTCTGAGATTCAGTCTCCAGATTTGTGGCTTTTGATTTTCCTCACAGCCACGAGCATTTCCAAGCCTACATGATATTTTCTTTTCCAAAGGTGCTATTCTGTGTTTCACACTGAGTCTCGTAATTATTAGCTTTGCATGAAACCTGTGTTTGCCATTTAATCTTCAGGGATACAGGGTACAAAGACCTAAACAATCCACATAAACTGAAGAAAAACATTTTTCCTCATTTCTGCAGTAGAGCTGCCCATTTATTTATTGACCTGGTGCTATGTGGCACTGCCTCTGCAATGTGGTTTGACCACAACTCAAAGCAGAAAGAAATTCTGCATGTATGGCAGACTGAAAGTGATAAAAACATTTTTGATTTGGGGTTAGGATTTGTTTGGGTTTTTTTGTTTCATTTTGAATAAATGACATATGGGCTTCAGTTCAACTCTTTGAACTAAATTCATTTGATATTATCCCATCTAAATCAAGCCAGGCTGTTTCAGGGGAACAGGGTGAGAAGTAAGGTGAGACAAAGGCAATAAAGAAATTAAAAAAGTTAAAGTAAAATCTAAGCTGAGCAAAATTTATCAAAACTCGTCGAAAAAAATAAAGAATTAAGGTTTAATATCTCTAAGCATATCGTTCTGGAGAACTAATCCCTCTTGTTTTCAATGGCAATCCAGATTGCACAGCTTCCCATCAGACAAGCGTAATCAACTGCATCAAATCATTTCAAACAAAGTCTGTGCAAATCCCTCTTAGATAGTACAGATCAGATTTGTTTTCTTTCAAACTGTATTTTTTAAGGTTAGGCTATACACAGACAAATAATAATGAACAGTGGAAGCAAGAAAGTAGCTCCAGTTTCAAATTTGAACACTTCTTGATCCATTTGGATATGAAACATTAAAAATAAAAAAAAAAGGTATTTAGCACTCTAAACTTACTTGGCACATAAATTCCTGTTTTTCTAATGTTAATCTGTACTAGGCATCATGGCTGCAAATAAACAAAACCAGCTGGTCGAGGCTCAGATGAATAAATACCAGTATTTTATAATTAAGGTTAGTATGAATAAATCCCAATGTGTCCCCTTCATTTTAATACTATGCATTTTGACTACCTAATTTTTTGTGTCTTTCATTAAAAAGTCCACTTCTTTTATTAGTTGCTGCTTTTTTTTTCAGGGATGCCTGGTCACACGATGGAGCATCTGGGGAAGGAATTTCCTTTCCTATACATACCTGCACAAATTCAAGATAAGTACAGGAAAGGGAATTACTATGAGGAAGCAGGAAGCAATGGTTTCATTTGGTGTTTGATGACTTTATCACTGCCACAAATGTTTAAATATAGAACAATCAGGTGTCTGCAATTAGCTAATGCAAGACTTCGACCTAATGTTACTGGAGAATTTAGATCCCTTTTCCATTCCCTCTCCTGTTGTGCTTCATACTGCAGAGGATTTGCAACAGTTTCAGAACACGGGGGGGATTAATTTGCATTAAACGTGCTGATGCACCCAGACTGGCTGCCAAGGTACAAACATTTAAGGCTTACATTTTTGATCACCTGGTTGTCTATCTGGAAAATGAACCCTTCAATCTTTTCCTCCTTCTTCAAGACACCCGAGTTCTCCCCTTGCTTTGGTGTTCCTGTCACATGTGGTAACTGTGAGGATTATTCTTATGATGTAAATCTGGGGAGCTCCAGATAATTTCTATTATTCTAACAAACAGCAATTTTTAATATTAAATTCTTGACAGTTAATAGAAAAAAAATCCCATGTCTAATCACAATCTCAATTCAAAAGTAGGAAAAGAATAATATCCAGGCTACATAAAACAATAATATCACCCGGGCTTCTTACTTTAAAAAAAAAAGGATTAATATTGAGCAGATGAGAATAGGCTGCTGAGAACACCCCGTCCTCTACTTACAGTGAGGAAAAATAGCACAGGGAGCCACAGAAGCCACAAGGATTTTGACATTCAGTTCAGAAAGTGGGGGTACATTGAGCAAAAAACTCAGCCTCCCAAAGAAACCCACCACAAAAATCTCCCAAACACTTTAGAAAAGGGGAAAGGGTGTAGTTTTACACGGAAGGCAGTCTGTAAAGGAGCCATCCTTGCTACACAGCTCACAAGATCACTTTTCACTCACTTGGAAACAACATCTTCTGTTTCCAAGGCCCTGGGACTATTGATTTGGTGCAGACCTGCTGGAGCCTTGCTTTTGATAGATTGTCCATCAGCAGCCCAGCCCTAAGAGAATGGACATGAGGTAACTTGTGGCCCCTTCCCTCCTTTTTTCACTCTTTTGCTCACACTGACTTTACCCGGTCACTGCCCTGTCACCAGAGCAAAAATCTCCAAAATTCTCTGTCTTGGAAACTCAGGGCACTGATGGCAAGATCAAACATCAAGACCACTGTAAATGTCCACATTCAAGGACAATCCCAGAGCTGCATATCTGTCAAAAGGTCCGGTGGCAGGAAAAAATAAGAAATAAAATTTACAGCACTTCTCTTTCCAACTACCCTTTCTCTCCACCTTTATACGTGTTTCAGCTTCCCATTCTATGTCCATCTCCTCATTGAGCTCTGGCACACGGTCCACGTGTGCAATTCTGTCTCTCACTTGCACAAACTTAATTGCAAAAGGCAAAGCAGGCTGAACAGCAAGCCTCTGCCACATCAACCTTCCCCCCGTGATAATCCCCAGAACAGTGAACTCTGATAAAGTTGTAGCTGCTACTGATGCTCTCCTGGTCTGACTCCTGGTAAATCTGCTTGAGGTCTTGCCCTCTCTGTTACAAACGAACCTCTGGAGAACTATATAAAATCCTTTCTGTTGTGGAACAGGAATATAGTATTTTCTCCAAAACACAAGAAAACACAATAGTGAGCATAGTTAAATCTAAGTGCAAACACCATCTTAAAGACGTGTCGTACAAAGACAGAGAGACAGGAGCTAAAATGAACTAGATTAGGTTGTTCTGCAGGATTCTTATTCAGGAAATGAACTGTGTTCCAGTGACAAAAGTATCTGCAGAAATGTTGTTTACAACTAAATGAGGCAATTCGAGAAGCAACATGGAATGAGAACTAGCTGCTTGCATTTTGCATATATGTGTGTTTTACATACATATATGCAAAAATATAAATATATAACTATATAAAATTTATATGGCATATGTATCTATATGCATATACAATATAACATAATACATATACCTACATATTTTGCAAAATATTCTGGTCCAAGCAATATGCTGATGAGTTATCATGCTCAGATTTGGAGCCATGGTGGTATCTTCAACCAGAAAGCATTAACTGGACAGGGCTACGTGGAGAAAGTCAGGCTTCCTCCATCTTTATAGCCACTTCTCATCACAGGAGTTCACAACTACTGCCAACCTCATGATGAGGCAGCTATTCCTGTCCTCCCCGTGACACTCTTCCAGACCTCTGAAGCAAGGAAGCCCCACAACATTGGGTTGGATGGGAGTTGCAACAAGCTGCTTTCTTCTGTGTTAGCCCCAGAGCTTCCCTCTCCCCACATGCCTTGCAGTTGCTTGTCACTCTGGGAGTGTTGTCCACCCAGTGTCACAGCCTCATCACCTCCTCTTGGGCTGTGAGTCAGTGTGCTGCCCCGCTCCCAAGGCAGCAGGTGTTCATTTTGGCAACTTGGGTTATCACGACAAAGCCACCCCTGAGTGAACCCAAACAGATGGGTCACTATCTGAAAATACATTCAAGGAGAAGTTCCCTCGAGGAGGACACAGCAGGGAAATGGGTTTCATTTTGCTGCTACTAAGTTGAGCTCATAGGACTACATTTAACTTTTAATGTCCATTACGAAGACGGTGAAGGTATCTTGGTAGTGCGTTGAGTAGGAGAGAAATGCTACGAGACTAGGACAAGACGCAAATGAAGGACAGAAGAGGAAGAGGAGAGAGGAGAGACATAGTCAAGGAGGTGAGAAGGAGAAGGACAGAGTAGAGTTGCAGTTCCTCCTGCTTTTCCATGTTTTTGTTTTGTTAGACTTCATCTGGCTTCTCCTCTGCTCCCCGTGCTTACATGAAAATTTTGGAATCACTCCAAAAGCGTTGCTTTGCCTTACAGTGTATAAACTTCTGCAACTTCTGAAACATACAGTGGGGTCAACGCCTGCTGTTTTTTTTATCATAGCTATAATTCATGTACAAATAAATAAGGTTTTAGACCTTAGTGCTTTTTCAGACTTTTTGGGAAAATGGACATTGATGAGACGAAATCCAGGCCTCGACGGAAGAGTAAATGGCTGTATCTGTATGTTTCTTATCCTGCCTCTTTCTCTGCCTCTATTTACTATAAATCATACATGTGTATTATATATAGACCACAATGTGAGCAGTTTCCGTGCAGCTCCAGTGAGGTCTGAACTGATACAATACAAGCTGACCTTGAGAATCTGGAAGCATTAATAAATATTTACCAAGATGTGGAACAATCCCCAAAAGAAGAATTTCTTTCCAGTGAAGACTAGTGAGGTGCCTGAACCTTGCCATATCTAGCCTTAGGAAATGCTGTTTTAACAGCACGTAACTCTTACTCACTTGACCTTCTACTCGTGTATGATATTTTTCTAGGAAAAGACAGCAAAGAACCTCTCCCAATTTCTGAATTCCAATTTATTGCAGATGTTGTGTCACAGCTCTTGCACAGCCATGGATCTTCCGAGAAGCCCTACATTTTTTTTTTCTTCAGGGAGCTGCTACAGGTAATATTTGCCACTATGGTGCCCTGTGCAGATCCTTGAAGCTACCAAAGAGGAACAGACCCAAGAGCATGAAAGCAGAACTGAACATATATTTATAATTGTAGTTCACCCTCCCTTCGTTTTGGCAGCTGCATAGAGATTACAACTAAAATGGCATTCACCACTCAAAACTCTCCAGACTTTTTCTTGCTGATATAATAGAGGTATTTAAACTTGAACTTTCACACCATCTGGACACTGCACTCATAAAAACCTCGCTCAGGAGCCTTTTCTGCTGACCTTCAAGCGAGCTGGCCAGGTTCCTAGCGAAATGGGAACACACAGGGCGCAAAGCTTCTGTAAGTAAAAAATATTTTGTTTACTCTGGAGTTGTGGCTTTTCCATAATTGCACAGCAACAGTAAGCATTCAGGAGCTGGGCAGAAACTTTTCTTGAGCTCAAGTCCACAGTGCACAGACAAGTTTCTTGTTGCTCCCATCTCCTGTTGAACTTCCCATGTGGGCATGGCAATACCTCTGTAACAAATGAAGATGCTTTTCCACAGGGCTTTTGCAAGGTTGCATTTTGCTATGTGTACATCATTTGGATATAATGGAGCCAGAAATCAGAGCTATCGTGCAACGTGTATATTTTCATATTGCATTCAATAATAATTGACTTGAGCTCAGGAACTGAAGTGCAAGTGCTTTTGCTTGTTGAGTATGTCTAAGGTCCTTTATTTTCTGCTGTTTCCCAGCTAGATGCATTCGAACCAACAAAAATAGCAGCAGCTGTTGCTGAGTGCAGCACTTGCAAGCTGAGCTCTCCTAATCCCAACAGCTGAACTGCTGTATGAACAAAGTGGCACCTTCTCCCCCCACCCCAGCAAAAGAGCACAGCATGCTTTTAATACTAAATATATTTATGTTCTTCTAGGATGAAACAGATTTTCCCCATAATCATATTCTTCATGCTACAACTTACTTTCTTCCTACCATTTCTTTTTATTAGGCAAGCAAAGAAATATCTTGCTTATATTTATGCCTCGAAGCCTAATGAGGTGCTCAGTATAGCAGATGTCCCTGTTAGGGTTTTGAAGGTACCTGGCACATCTCCTTAAGGCTCTTCTAACCTAAGGCTTAGTTTGCATATTCAAATTACAAGCAGGCTGCTTGGTGCTTTTTGCTATATCCTTTCCACCTCGTGCTCAACATCACACTAGCTTTGAGTTAGCTGCACGTGGTACGGTGATCGGACTGGCTTTAGAGTTGAAGGTGAGTCAAGACTGCAAAAAAAAAAACCTACCAAGGACTGAAAGAAAAAAATATGGAGTAAAAAGTTAGTCTTTAGGATCTACTGCAGGCTGAAATTTTGAAGGACAAATCAAGAGATATTTATAAGTGGGCAGCAGGGTAGAAAATGTTCATAACAATGTCCATATTTTCTTTGAAAAAGTCTAGATTCAGCTGGTTGGGAAAGCACTAAATATCATATGACCATCTGAGCGCCATGGGGCTTTACAAGAAAATGAACTGCAAAACTGCACTCTATGAATACATCCCAGTATACGCTAAAAAAATCCACAGTCCTTAGGAAACCTCAGCTATTTAACAATTAAAATTGCTTAATCAAATACTCAACTGTGCTAAAAATCTGTAATTCATGTCTTGATCCCTGTACTGAAAATTCGTATTCAATGCATGAGAACATGCAGTTTTATAAACGAGGGCATTGGGAAATGTATTAAAATCTGTGTCTTTCTGTAAAGCCCATAGGTAAATATTATTTTTCCAAAATGCCTAGAAGGGAAAAAGAAGTGAGGAATGTAAACTGTGTCATATATAAAGGCATTCCAATAAAAAGTAAATAGCAGAGGAAGAGTTATATAGCTAAAATATGCTAAATCGAATGGAAAAAATTCACTACTGTGGTTTCTTGAAAATATGACATGGAACTAAACTCTCCAGCCCCATACAGGATCTGGCCCTGTTGCCAAGGTTAGCTTTGTCTGCAATACAGCACCTATGTTAACATCTTATTCTTGCCTCTAACAGTATTTAATGGGCTACAAATGGCATCCCATCTTTACAAACCTCGACAGCATCCTTTCCATTAACAGACAAGTCCCAAGAATATGTTTCCATCTAGAAAAGATGTATTTAATTCCATTAGGAATTAGAAATCAAAGGAAAAATAAAGAAATCGCTCTGCAGCAGTCCAGCCCCATCTGACAGTACCATCAAAATTAAGCAGACTGCATATAGTTAAGAAGAGAAAGGAAGAAAAGGACCAAATGTTTATAACCAGCTCTGTAGCTGCTGCTTCATTGTCAGATGAATGTGGGATTTACTCAGGAACTTGATCTTCAAATCCCTCACTTAACGCCTTTGTTTCCTCACCTTAATGGCACCCAAAATATCTATTCTTTCAAAAGGAAAGAGGCCAAAAGATTCCTTTTTTTTGTATTGAAAATAAAAATTAGGAGATATTGAAGAAAAGATCAATCTTTCTAATAGAAAGCTTCGTGATACTTGGAACAAAAGGATAGCTACACAATTGGAAAATTCCACTAATAAATATCTGAATTATGCATCTGTCAGTCTGTTGGAAGACAATTATGGCAGTTTTTTCATCACCATCTAATTAATTCACTAATGGTTTTGTTTACAAAACAGGCTGGAAGCTATAATAAATTTGATTGCACTTCATAATCTGTGGCCTGATTTCTCTTAAAACGTGAATAAAATGGAAAATGTCATACTGTCCATTTTAAAAAGGTCTTGTATAGGCCCAGTAAAATGTGGCTGAAACTAAGGCTTATTTTTTATGCCTACGTCTGCATCGATCTCCCTGTGGTAAAGAAGCTTAGCTTTTAGAGGCCCCCATCAAGCCGAAAGGACTTCAAGGTGGTCTGTATAGCATACAGCACCATAAACCACTTTAATTAATGGTGTGGAATATGAAATAAGAAGTATGATATTAACTTAGCACCTATTAAAATCAAGCCAGGAAGGCTGGCAGCACTTTTGAGAAGAGCAAGTGAATTCAAACTCTTTTTCACAAATTGAAGTGACAGCTTGAAATAAAAGGGACACTATTTAGCACTAGCAAAGTGGTGCCCCTAGTCGTTTGGCTCTACCTGAGCAGAGGAAGGTCCAGGTTGGACTAATGTGTCTGGTGTGGTGTCACTCCAAAGAGGTAAGAGTCAGCTAGAGCCTGAGGAACAAGAACAATCACAGGCCTAGAAAGCATGAATTAGCTGTAAAGCTCAAAAGAAGCACATTTATTCTATTAATGAGAAGAGATCTTAAGGTTTGTGTGATAATGGTCTTCAAATATGTACAATCCAACCTCAAGGGTTGTATGTACTTGTACTTTGACTCTACTACAGGCTACAGCAGGGAGATGTTTAGTCTTAGGAAAAAACTTCCTGGGAACCTCCTTCCCTAATGGCCTCAAGCTCCACCAGGGGAGGTTTAGGCTGAACATTAGGAAAAAAAAAAATCACAGAAAGGGTCATTGGACACTGGCAGATGCTGCCCAGGGAGATTGTTGAGTCACCTTCCCTGGAAGTGTTTAAGGCATGGGTGAACGAGGTGCTGAGGGACATGGTTTAGTGTTTGATAGGAATGGTTGGACTTGATGATCCAGTGGGTCTCTTCCAACCTGGTGATTCTACGATTCTAAAGACTCCAAAACCTTAGGGAAAATGGATCAGAAGCGGTTCACCATATTTGACTCTGCCTGGATGACTTCTTTAGGTCCCTTCCAGCCCAAGGTTTAATGACAGTATGGTTGAAATACGTTCTTTCAGCACCACCAACTTGAGAAAAACTGCTGAACGTTAAAACATATGAACAGGGCTAAAAACTGAGACTGTCATTAATTTGCCTCTTGCTTTCAGGATGTCCCAAGCCATATGTTACCCACAGGAGTGCAGCAGACACAGCTCCTTCCAAGCTTGTGTACGAGCAGGGATGGTGTGTAAGTCTACAGGTTTTCACTGGCATATCTATCCTAATAAGTGAACAAAGACATAATCAAAACCAAATCTCAAACAAGCTTGTGATGGAGTATGGATAAAATACATTATTTTTGCAATTTTATAACAGCAGGAGTGATTTATAATCTTCTCCTTCCCCCATCACTGACTGATTGTTGGAAGCAATAACTGCATAAATCAATGTAACAAAACAAGGCACGTGTTCAGGTGTGGTCTTGCTTTTCACTCTGCTTGTGCTCAGCCACCACCCGCATGAACTGATTTCACAGCAATAATGATTCTGCCTCCATATTTCAGATGCTCTGATGCAGTTCTTTCAGAACTGTCAAAAGTAATCTTGATTTAAATCTGAAATAACTGACCCGAGGCAGATGATTAGAAACACAGGACTTAAGAGGAAATTAAAGAACAAAGACAGGAGCAATAAAGTTCAGGATTTATGAAAGCTGAGGACACCTGACCCACATCTCTGTCCTCTGCAAAGCAGTGCTTGGTGGGATAAAACCCCGAGATGACATATTCATTCCCTATTCCAATGTATTACAGAGACACTTGGATCCCAACACAGGAGAGTTCAGCTGATATAGTGCTGAGAAGCCAAGATGCAAAAATAGTAGATGCATTGGTTAATCTGTGCTATTAAAAAACAAGAAGTCACTCCTGCTGTTTTCTTTCTGCCCTGCTAAGGGAGGTGCTCACCAGCTGGGCAAGACATCCCAGAGCAGCTTCTGTCTACCTGGCAGCCCTTCAAAATGTGAGAGGGTTGTCCTAGGAATGCAGCACTGCCAGCCCTGGGCAGACTGTGGTCTCTCCAGCTCTCCTGTTTGCTTTTCAAACACTGAGGGTCACACAGGTCCTGCTGAAAGCGAACAAAAGTCTTTCTGACCTCAGTGCCAGGGAAAGTCATGGAACAGGTGATCTTGAGTGCGATCATGAAGCACATGCAAGAGAACCGGGGGATCAGGCCCAGTCAACACAGGTTCATGAAAGGCAGGTCTTGCCGAACTAACCTGATCGCCTTCTATGACCAAGTGACTAGATTCTTGGACGAGGGAAAGGCTGTGGATGTATCTTCTTGGACTTCAGTAAAGCTTTTGACACAGTTTCTCACAGCATTCTGCTATGGAAACTGTCACCTCTGTCCTGGACAGGTGCAGACTCTGCTGGGTGGAAAACTGGTTGGATGGAGGCCCAGAGAGTGGTGGGAAATGGAGTTAAATCCAGCTGGAGGCCAGTTCCAAGCAGGGTTCCCCAGGGCTCAGTGCTGGGTCCAGCCCTGTTCAAAGTCTTTATCAATGACCTGGATGAAGGCATCGAGTGCTCCCTTAGCAAGTTTGCAGACGACACTAAGCTAGGTGGAAGTGTCGATCTGCTGGAGGGTAGGGAGAGACGACACTAAGCTAGGTGGAAGTGTCGATCTGCTGGAGGGTCGGGAGGCTCCAAAGGGATCTGAACAGGCTGGAGCACTGGGCTGAGACCAATAGCAGGAGGTTTAACAAGGCCAGATGCCGGGTCCTGCACTTGGGGCACAACAACCCTGAGCATCTATAGACTAGGAGAAGTCTGGCTGGAAACTGCCTGGAGGAGAAGGACCTGGGGGTGTTGGTTGACAGCGACTGAACATGAGCCAGCAGTGGCCCAGGTGGCCAAGAAGGCCAATGGCATCTTAGCTTGGAGCAGGAATGGGAATGCGTGACCAGCAGGTCCAGGGAGGTTATTCTCCCTCTGTACTCGGCACTGGTGAGACCCGCACCTCGAATCCTGTGTTCAGTTCTGGGCCCCTCACCACAAGAAGGATGTTGAGGCTCTGGAGCGAGTCCAGAGAAGAGCAACGAAGCTGGGGAAGGGGCTGGAGAACAGGCCTTATGAGGAGCGACTGGGAGAGCTGGGGTTGTTCAGCCTGGAGAAGAGGCTGAGGGGAGACCTCATTGCTCTCTACAACTACCTGAGAGGAGGTTGTGGAGAGGAGGGAGCTGGGCTCTTCTCCCAAGTGACAGGGTACAGGATGAGAGGGAACGGCCTCAAGCTCCACCAGAGGAGGTGCAGGCTCAACATAAGGAAAAAATTCTTCACTGAAAGGGTCATTAGGCAATGGAGTGGTCTGCCCAGGGGGGTGGTTGACTCGCCTTCCCTGGAGGTGTTTAAGGTGCGGATGGATGAGGTACTGAGGGGCATGGTTTAGAGATTGTTGGGAGTGGTTGGACTCGATGATCTGGTGGGTCTCTTCCAACCTGGTGATTCTATAATTCTATGATGTGCTCTTGTTCCAGTGGCCAAGCTGATTCCTGTCTAAAATAGCACCATCATTTCTCAGGTGGCTTCTCCCCTCAAGAGAAGCCTGGATGAAAGCTAATTACATAGCCCAGTTGAGGATGAAGAAGGAAAGGCATTGTGCAAGAGGCATGAGGTAGCTATCAAAAAACTGAGCAAACTATGGACAACACCAACACAAAGCTCTTGGAAGTATCTCTTAAAACACAAAAAATAAAACTACTTGTTGTCTTGTGAAAGACAACAAAAAGTCTTTCTACAAATACATCAACAGCAAAAGGAGGGCTAGGGAGAATCTCCAGTCCCTAGTAGATGCAGAGGGAACAACAGTAACAGGGGACGAAGACAAGGCTGAAGTGCTCAATGCCTACTTTGCCTCAGTCTTTAACAGTAAGGAAAATTGTTCCCTCTGTGCACAACCCCAAGGGTTGGAAGAGAAGTATGAGATTCCCAAGGTCCAAGAGGAGGTGGTTAGAGACTTGCTTGCCCAGCTAGACGCCCACAAGTCTATGGGGCCAGATGGAGTCCACCCAAGAGTTTTGAGGGAACTGGCGGATGTGCTGGCCAAACCCCTTTCCATCATCTTCCAGCAATCCTGGATGACTGGGGAGGTTCCGCTGGACTGGAGGCTGGCTGATGTCGTGCCCATCTATAAGAAGGGGCGCAGGGAGGATCTGGGGAACTACAGGCCTGTCAGTCTGACCTCGGTACCGGGGAAAGTCATGGAGTGGGTGATCCTGAGTGCTATCAAGAAGCACTTGCAAGAGAACCGGGTGATCAGGCCCAGTCAACACGGGTTCATGAAAGGCAGGTCTTGCCAGAGTAATCTGATCACCTTCTATGACCAAGTGACTAAACTCTTGGACGAGGGAAAGGCTGTGGATGTGGTCTTCCTGGACTTTAGTAAAGCCTTTGATACAGTTTCTCATAGCATTCTGCTACGGAAACTGTCGGCCTCTGGCCTGGACGGGTGCACACTCTCCTGGGTGAAAAACTGGTTGAATGACCGGGCCCAGAGAGTGGTGGGAAATGGAGTTAAATCCAGTTGGAGGCCAGTTCCAAGTGGGGTTCCCCAGGGCTCAGTGCTGGGTCCAGTCCTGTTTAATGTCTTTATCAACGACCTGGATGAAGGCATCGAGTGCTCCCTTAGCAAGTTTGCAGATGACACCAAGCTAGGTGGAAGTGTCGATCTGCTGGAGGGTCGGGAGGCTCTGCAAACGGACAGTGGACAGGACGAGAGGGAATGGCCTCAAGCTCCACCAGGGGAGATTTAGGCTTGAGATTAGGAAAAAATTCTTCACGGAGAGGGTGGTTAGGCATTGGAATGGTCTGCCAAGGGAGGTGGTTGAGTCGCCGTCCCTGGAGGTGTTTAAGGTGAGGGTGGATGAGGTACTTAGGGGCATGATTTAGGGATTAGTGGGAGTGGTTGGACTCGACGATCCAGTGGGTCTCTTCCAACCTGGTTATTCTGTGATTCTGTGATTCTGTGATACTTAGAAAAGCAAGACAGATCAGTATTTCCACAAGGACTCTCCATAGAGCTGAAAATGATTGAAATATTAGGGTGTCTCACCTACAAGCCATGTACTTCTATAGGAATAGATTGAAGGGGTGACCTTTCCAAACAGGCAGCATTCACAGAGGTGTCTGGAAAAACACCGTATATTGATAGAAACTGGAAATTATACGCAGACTAACAGGAACATTATTCTTTCTTGGCCAGCAAGACACAAACTAAGCCTAAGACCTTCCAGCTTCCAACCTTACTACACCAGTTGCCCTCTTGAAGGACACAGAGATGCCCCGGGGGAGTCTGCTCACAGCAGCTGAGGTTAATCTATAAAAATCTTCTTCCTTGCAATGTGATTTATTGATTTGATCAATTTTACTCTTGGAAAACACAAAAATATGAATGTTCTCCAGGAACAAATGCCAATGTCACTGTGCACCAGTAGGCTACCACAACACACGCAGGCAATGAAAAAGTCAATTCCTCTGATACATTTTGCATTAGTTCATTTTTTTTGCCTTGAATTATAAAACGATTTTTCACAGGGAAGATAGAAGCAAGAGGTAGCAATTTGAGGATCAGTTTTGACAAAAAGAATATTTTCTTGTTTTAATAAGAAAATTTCCCTTAGTGATAAAAAAAAAAAAACCAAACTGGAGCCTTAAGCTAAACTTTTAAATACCTTTTATCCTTCTGTGTGTAATTCAATATTATTTAAGAACTGGTGAAAAAAGACCTTAACCAGCATTTTCCCAATTAGAAGAGGTGCATCCAACTCTGAAGAAAATCCCTAGAAGGCAATGGAAACATTTCAGTAGCCTTCTGCAGGCTGTGTAGATGGTACAAAGGCTTTTTAGAAGCTTCTGAGATTTAGACATTTCCTAAGATTTCAATATTTCTACCTGACCGTGATCTGATGCAGTGAAGCAACAGAGCATGTCCACTCCTGTGCTCCTCACACCTGGTCAAGTGTCATGCATCGATAAGATTTGGGTTTTGTCAATATCTTAAAGCTTCCAAGCTAACCCTGTGAGCAGCCAGAGGTAGAGGACTGGCCCGTGGCCATCAATAATACAGTCCAGTTCAGTTTTGCACCTGCAAGTTTTGAGGGTCTCGTAAACAATCCCTCCTGAAGACAAACTCATGCACTTTCCCAGGGACATCAGAGACTGACAAGATGCATCAAAAAAGACTTAAAAATAAAAACAAACCTCAAAAGGTCCTCCACAAGACTGAAAATAAGCCCCAAACTTGTGGGCCCCTCACTCCAGGTAACCTCAGGCGGTGAAGCCAGCGGTGATGTTAATTTAGGAGACCAATCTCCTGAGCTTTACGCTATTGTCAACGAAGCAGGGAGGGCCTTGGAGAGAGTTGTAGAGTGCAACCCAAATTCAACTCCTGCTCTAAAGCACCTTGCACAGCTGATGACTATAGAAGGAGCGAGGCAAGGACAGCCTTCCCAGGCTACGCGTGAGCTCTCGTGACTTCCAAAACAACAGTTGCTAATATGAAAAAAAAAAAAAGAAACCCAAACCCCAGGAAGGGACCAGTGCTCTCAAGGATGTGCTCTCCTCCACACTGTTTTACATACATCCTAGCAGGAAAAGTTAGAAATAAACCACATGAAAGAGCGAGTCACACTTTTAACACAGAATTTACCCGTTACATCACAAATAATCACCAAATCAATTCATTTTGCCAGTTTCCCAGCTCTCAGCAGTTACAGGTGTGTTTGGCTCCCACAGGGTTACAGAGTGAGGATTTCCCCAAGGTTTTGTGATGGCAGCAGTAACTCCGCTCACTTTTCTGCCCCTAACTTACAGGAGTTCCTCACATACTGTACTGGTGTCCGGTATCAGAAGCTCCTCCATGATGTAAACTAAGCTCCCTCTTTCTATTCTAAGTTTTTGTGTTTACACGATACTACAAACAGGTCACACAACGGCTGCTGTTTCAGTCTCCTTCTGCTCAGGCTGTTTTAAAAAGGACTACAGAGATTTAAAAAGGACTACAGAGATTTAAATCCAAGCAGAGCAAAAATCAAGCTCAAATTATCCCTTTTCTCTAAAATTCTGCAAAAAATAAGAAGTTTTCTATGAAGTGGTGTCATACATTGAGTCTGTAACTTTTGTGATAACCAAAGGGACTGAACTCTACTGAACTGAAAACAGCTTAGAAGAGAGAGTGTAATGTTACTCTGGCTTTGGCTAATTAAGATTTTAGGTTGCTTTTTCAGTCTTAGGACTCCACAGCCGCACAAACCTTCAGGTTGTTTTTAAGAGGCAAACAATGCCATAAACATAGGACTGCTTGGAGTGAGATGATGTGTGTTCCTTTCTCAACCTAATATATATTATTCTTGGTTACTGCAAAGCATTTATTGGTACATTTTTATTTACTGTGAAAAGTAATGCAGCTTTCTTCAATGATTAGAAAACATATAATACCATTACAGAATTTTCTTCCAGTCATTGGGTGTAATAATGAAGAAAAAATGAGAGACTTAATTGAAATTAAAAGCAGGTTTTCTAGGATATCACACAAGCTTCAAAGAAGAAAAGGTTACCTACCAGCTCAACTCGTCCAAACCCGCCGACTCCAAGGGTGTCAATGATGTTGAAATCAGACAGTTTCAGGTTGGCGAAGAAGGCAGCTTCGGCTTCATATCTGGATTTTTTTATGCGAAAAAATGGAAATTTCTTAGAGGTGCAAACATGAGCACTGCGCAATACCGTACCCGAATGGTGTGAGCATGGAACAGCCTTTACCTGCTTCATTTCCATCTTATCTCTTACAGTTTGCTTTTATTCACACTCATTGTTTTGCTGGTCCCAATTATAGCATCACTCCGACGTGCACAGTTTTCCAGGTGAGAAAAGCAAATATACCTACTGAGTGCCTACAACGCAGTTGTCTGGTACTGCAATTCAGCTCCAGCTACCCAGCGAATGCTACATTTTGACATTTCCTACTGATCTTCTTGTGGGTAGGGTTTTTTTTTGTTGTCTTTAAGTATTTTTGGAAGACAAAGTCTCTCATAAGAGTTTCTCTTATCCACAGGCTGACAACAGTTTCTAGAAATGTTTATTGAAAGTGACAAAATCATTAAGGTTCCTGGAGAGAAATCACAGCCAGGTTTTATGAAATCAGATCCAAGAAGCTGCAGGCTGGTGTGCAAATGCCTGAAATTAATTACTTCAGTCACGTAACAACATTCCTCTAAGAATATCTTCACTTCTTTTCCTCCTACAAACTCATTTGGAGTAGATGTCCCAACCCAGGAGGTCCCAAAATCCAGATGCTCTTTCTTAAGCCCATGTTCAACTAGCTCACAACGCAAGTTCACCAAGCCCTTGACTGAGGAAGCATGCAAATCGAACACATGCAAGCCTGCCAAAATAAGCTTCCCATGACTGTCCTCATGAATATGATTCCTCTAAAATAGCTCCTTGTCAAGGTTTATGGTATTTTTAGAAAGGCTCAGAGGGGAAGTGGATGAACAGGATCCACCCACTCAATAAAGTTTGACATTCAGCTGCCAAAGAAGTCCCCGTGCATGTGCAACCTTTGACCGCTGGTGACACAGAGGTGGATGGAAAAAGAGCATTGATGGGATTATGGAGAGAGGAATGGAGAGTGTAAAAGGGAGTTGGCTTGTTTTTTAGTAATTAATTTTAGCCACAATATCTTGCAATCCTCTGTTTCACCTGGATGCTTCACTTGTGCACGATAACGCTAGTGTAAAGATAAAACATCGTAGTGTTAGCTAGGATCATATTTATGCATCCACCTGTCTATCTCTTTAATGCACCTTGTCCTTCATGCCTGTCTCTAATTCAATAATGGGATGGAATTGATTTACTGACTTATTCCCTTCAAACCACCTTCTTTGGTCTATTTAAAACTGCAATGACACCAGGGGAGAAAGAGCAAAAAAAATATACTTTAAAGTTCAATGGGAAAAATAAGAAAGGTGAAAGGTCACATCATCAAGCCCCACATCCAATGCAATAAAGCACAATTTTATCTCACGGGTGCTGTCAACAAATTACTTAAGCTCTATTTTATTATTTATACTGTCACCATATCCTCTCAGTGACCTTGCTCCTGTGGGCACAGCAGCCCGATGCATCTGATTTTGGAACCTGCTCAGTACTGAGCCTGCTTCGAACTTCGGATAACCTTGTGTGACACAGCTGCTTATCAATCGCTTTATACTCACCATGAGGTGCATGCTAAATCTGTCACTAAGAAACCTCTGCTAAAGGAAAGACATATTTATATGTTCCCTTCTAAATCACAGCAGACACATCATTTTAAGGGTAACAGAGCAATGAGATGGGTCTAATTTTCATGATAAATGTATAGACCAGTTAAATATCCTTGATGATTTATACCTGCTAGGAAGATGAAATCCCAGCATGGAAAATTTCCTGCATTACTGTGGCCCAAAGCTTGGGAGTAGAAGGAGGACACCCCACACTCCCGGGCAGGCAAGGGACCAGCTATCACATCTTCTCCCCTGGGCAGGTAGTGAGGATTTCTCAATACTGAGCAAGCAGTGGATGAGAGATGCCAAACAGTGCTCTCTCAGAAGGGTTGAGGTCTTCAAAAACATATGGGAGAGAGGGAGGGAAAAGTTTTTATTCCCTATAATACCTCTTATCCCGAAAAATGACCAAGTCATAGAAAAATGGCATTATGGTTTATACATGTAATGTGAGAGGACAAAAACTAGGTAGGACATGCTGGCAAGGTGCTGGCAAGGCACAAGCAGGATGCTAGTGTCAGGGCCTGCAAATTCCATCAATTCTCCTGAGAATCCTTTAGTTCAATGGGACCTTCTGCTCTAGCCCCACCTTCTTCATCTTTTTGTGTGCTGAGTTGCAGAAGCTGAAAGCTCTGCTGATGGCTTTTAAAGTAAAAAAAAAAAAGTGTTCACTTATTATTTTGCCTAGAAGATGTACTTGTAGCATTATTGTGATTGTTTTTTGAAAGCTCATTGCTAATTCTCTTTGACAGACAGCTTATATTTAGTTACCACATACAAATGTAATGAAGCAATAAAACAAACTGGATGTAGTTTTCTAGACATTGTGCAACAGGCATCCAAAACCCAAAAGAAGTTCTGAAAATATATGCTTAACTATAAAACTCTTCAGCCATGTAAAACAAATTGCAAATACTCCCAAGCCATCTCCTATATCGGAAATTGGGGCACAATTCTCATCCTGAAATGTAGAACATGAATTCAAGTTCTGTCTTCCAACTACCTAGATCTGCACGTGTCACTACCTAGACAGAGACTCCAAAGTTTTCACAGCACGTGCTCCTCACTCAACACAATTACAGTGAATAACATGTAGATAACCCACCTGGGTCTAATCTTCTTTTATGACTTCAAAAGACAAGGAACACTTTCAAGGCACCAGGGAGGCCATGCAAAGCATTACAGAAGTTGTTTAAAAATTAATAATGGTGTATCTGTAGGAAAACATTTGGTTCTGGACCAGGCTGAAGCAATGTGACTTGCTCAGACAGTGGGGAGGTGTGCTTGGGATATTCTCCAGGAGCACAACAGACATGGGATGGATGATAGAGGCAGTTTGACCACACTTGTGCAAGATGACTTGGAAATAACTCTGCACTCTGTAGGAAAAATACAAGTGTTTCAGGTCAGGGCGTATTTCATTTGGCTACCACTTTGATGATGCTACAGCATCTTCCCACATGGTACTTTGCAATCTAATGAGAAAGGCAGTTGTATTTTAAACGTGCAGGCATATGCCAGTGCTCTGAGACTTTTCAAACAAGGAAATGATTTTTCTGACCTCTGGTTAAGTTCCTAAATTAATAGATAAGAGGTGCATTGGGAAGACATGAATGCCGATCATCATCACAGCCACATTCAGTGATATTCTGGAGCTATGCAGATGCGAGGCTCAAACTTTCTGTGCTGAGATTTTTGGGGCTTTCTGATTCTAGTTTGATTATATATAATTAAGAAAGAGTCCTCCAGATATTTTGGTTGTTGTTCTTCTTGTCCCAGATATCATAGGCCAAAATGCCTAGAAAATCATAGCTGGAAGGGAACAAAAAGAAAAGATACAGAGAACTCGTGATCCAAATAGGGAAAACCAACAAAAAGTCAATTCTTTAGCAAAGAGCTTTTAAAATTAAGGCAGAGATTTCCACAAGAGCTTGTGGGAGACTACGTATCAACTGCCAGTGCACTCTTAATGGGACTTTGCTGCTTATTGAAATCATTCTTTGTCAGCCACCCTACCAATCCAACCCAGCCAGAGCTTATAGTCCAATCCTGCAGCTAACACAAGAGGTATCTGCTCCATCATGGATATCAGAGAACAGCACAGAGGAGGAGGTGCTCAGATCTAGGTCAAACATGAGGTTCAACAAGCCCAAGTGCAAGGTCCTACACTTGGGTCAGGCAACCCCTGGTATCATTACAAGCTGAGCCATGAAGGGATTAAGAGCAGCCTTGGGGGTATTGGTGGATGAAAAGCTCAGAAGGCCAATCATATCCTGGGCTGCACCAAAAGCAGCACAGCCAGCAGGCTGAGGGGTGATTCTGTCCCTCTGTCCCACTCTGGTGAGACCCTACATGGAGCACTGTGTCCAGCTCTAAGGTTCTCAGCACAGGAATGAGGGTCCAGAGAAGGGCCACAGTGATGATCAGAGGGATGGAATACTTCTACTATGAAGAAAGGCTGAGAGAGTTGGGGTTCTTCAGCATTGAGAACCTTACTGTGGCCTTTCAGTATTTAAGTACTTAACCCTTTTCAAGATTTTTTGCAAATCTGCACTAAGAGGTACCTACTGAAATCTCACTGAAACAACTGGCTTTTTTTAACGATCTCGCTCTAATGTGTATCAGTGCCCTCCTCTGGAAGAGCTGGAGCTTGGGACCACCACTACTGTGTCTCTCTCCAAATAAAATATGTACTCTTAAGGAGTTGCTAATTAAAATACCTCATTGAAATGCCTTGATTCAGCCTCCTCTTCAGCATGGACAGGCATTACATGCAAGAAAACAGAGTAATCAGAGGGATCAGGAGTAAATACCATCATCCACGTGTCCTGTTACTTTGGAACAGCAGCGCAGGAGCCACAGCCCAAGCATTTAGGCAATGCCTGTTATGCAGAACAGGAGAGGAAAACACACAGCGTCTTTGCACTGCTGGAGGTTTCCAAACACTCAAAGGAGTGATTGCCTCCTAGGAAAATCATTACTCCAAAATACATTCCAAGCTTTTCCTCCCAAAACTACAGATAGCAAAAAGCCCAAACCCAATAATTCATCTTGCCAAGGCAGCTAAAAAGGATAAATGAGAAAATGCAAGGGGCAAAGGCTTGCAATTACCCAACTGCTCAGCTTTACTAAAGTAGCTCACAATTCCTCTCACACGAGTTAAACGTGTTGGGAAACATTAGACATCTGTTACCAAACTGTCATCTTGATAGAAAACTTGGCTCCTTTCCACCTGTGTGCTGCCAACTATACATAAATTGCAGCCACATGGGAACCAGCCACCAGCTCCCTGAGAAGAGGAAACATAACCATTTAGGGTGGATAAAGCCAGAATTTCAGAGCTTTCTTCAGTGACAGACACCTGTTCATTTAACAGCTGTTTTGTTGGCCTCATATTCAGTTTTGTCGGCTGGCGTGATCTCTGTATCAACCATGGTAGAGGCAGTGCCCCTCTGCAGGTAAAAATTTTGAGACTCTGCAAAGACCAGAATAAACTGAATGGTAGTTCTTGAATGGTGATGATCAGACTCAGCCCTGCAAGAAGACACATGTGCAATAATTACCTCAAACCTTCAGTTTTGTGACTATTTTTTCTATAGACCCAAACCTACGATATTTCAGCCCTAGTAAGATAACCCACCTGGGTCTAATCTACTCAAGGCACTCAGCTGCTGTTCACCTGCCTGGTACCCTGATGACACAGCAGGTTTTCTGGATTGGATTCATGCTATTAAGAGAGATTCAATTGCAAATGTCAATGAAAAGTGGCAGAGGATATGGATCAAGTTCATGTAATGAGGAGGCTTTGCTATCTGAAAGTGATATAAGGAAGAGTAGATGCAGCAAATGGTGGTAGGGCTCCCATGCCTTCCCTTCCATGCCAGCCAGCCCTCTTCCCCACCTGCTTAAATGACTCCAAAAAGCTCAGGTTCACATATTTCTGAGTGGTTTTGGACAAAGGGAAATCTATGCATGGTAATATGGGTAGAAGTGAAATAAAAAGCACCTCATGTCATGTCCACATGAGATCCTTACCTTCAACTACGCCCTGTCTGAGTGGGGCTCAGAAGATCTAGCCACTTTCAGGCAACAGACAGAAGCATAGCACAGCGACAGTGTATTTTACACAACCAGCAAGATCCAGAGCCTG
Source organism: Clamator glandarius (assembly GCA_033459285.1). Lineage (NCBI taxonomy): Eukaryota > Metazoa > Chordata > Aves > Cuculiformes > Cuculidae > Clamator > Clamator glandarius. Next base: position 2,389,826 of record JAUNZM010000631.1, on the reverse strand, counting down.
GGAATGCCTGAAAGCAAATTCTTGAGAGGCATTGAGCGCAAATCTGTATTTCTGTGTGGTGCACTGTCACTCATCCTCTCGCAAGTCCCACCCACGTGCAAACCCCTTCTTATCTAGCATTCCCTCCAGATAACATCCATTTGGGTCAGCACACTTCAGCAGGGGAGATGTCCCTTGACAAATCATTGCAGCAGCAAATCCATCTGAAGTGTACGAACCCAAAACCTCGTTGGGGAAGACCATAACATGCTTATCAGAATACTCTAAGAGTCTGATCCTTCAAGGTGAAGAGCACTGTCAGGTCTCCACAGAATTATATTGTCTGAAAGGGAGATGCTTACTCCAAAATTAGTCAGGCAGAGCAGGCAATGACAGCAAAGAGCATTTCCTAAAAACTAACCTTCTATATGGGAAATGCCTATGCTTTGTGTTTCCTCCTCTGGGTAGTAGATGTCCATCTCTGTCATGATGCATAAATGCACCTTTTTACTTTCAGATGTCCCTTCTAGGTAAACACTGGCATCAGTAAGAATAAATATATCAAAAAAGAGACCAGCTCTTTACCTATTTTACTTCCCAATCTATAAAGTTACAGTAAAGCTGAATTCTTTCCAAGCTCCATCACATTATCGCCATTTATTAGCTCGTTCACAAATACAGGATCACAAAATCTTGAGAGGACATCTCCATTGACAATGAAAGCAGGAAGATGCCAGTCAAAGACACAAAGTTGTTAGATAAAAGTACTGGTACAAGATGACTGTGATGTTTCCTAAGAGCCATAAGGTTGCCGCTGCCCACCTGGCCCCAACTTGTATTAATCAGGGAGCACTGACATGCTATTGCCCTAAAGCCAAATGGGATTTTGTGCCCTTTCACAGATACAAGACTGATGGCATGTTAGTACACCCCTAAATAATTTCTACCTGGTATTTGCTATCCTAATGCTTAACCCATTCCTGCGAGGGATGGGTGCTACAGTGTTACCACAGATGCGTTAGAGAGAATTCACTTGCAGGCAAGGATTCCCTGCCCTGCATCAAAGGAAGACCAAGGAGAACATCAAACTTGTCTTCTACTCTTCCACTCCTTCTAACTGCAAATAATACTGAAAAAGTTAAACGTATGTCGATCTATCTACATGTACCAACAGATAGGTAGGTAGGTAGGTAGGTAGGTAGGTAGGTAGGTAGGTAGGTAGGTAGATAGATAGATAGATAGATAGATAGATAGATAGATAGATAGATAGATAGATAGATAGATAGATAGATAGATAGATAGATATAGATAGATAGATAGATAGTCAGATAGATAGATAGATATAGATATAGATAGATAGTCATAATAACTCAGCTTTTCCTTAGTTTCCTTAGTTCAGGTCTCCTTCTTCCAGACCGTCCTTCTGAAGTCAGCAGTGCAGTGGCTTTAACTCCCAATTTAGCTGCAACCACACGAATTCTACTCTTGCACCTTTGACTGAAAATCCAAATCAAGAGAGATTATGTTTGGTTTTTTAAAAGAGATGTGCTAGTGGCAATGACGTAATAAAAAGCTACAGCATTGAAAAGAAAGACAGACTTTCTTTTCAAATCCATGTTGTCAGGGCTGGGAATTTTTCTTGAACCCACCAGCACTTGAACTTGCAGCATACTTGCCTTTAATGCCTTTCAGATCAGGAGAAATAACATACCTCCCGGTTTAGATTTTCTTACAGAAAGTGAACATTTGAGTGGCAGCTAAAACAGACATTAAAGCTATGGCATCTCTAACTTCCTCTGGAAGGGGAAGGAGATCTGAAATTAAAAACATAAAGTTAAAAAACTAAAAAAGAAATTATTTTTTCCTCCTCTTTTAATAGCACGTTACTTTTCAATTAGAACTCGACAACATGAACGTGTTATTGTGCTGTCCTTACTGTAAGTTGTTTCAGTAGATAAGCAAATAAAAGATCTGTTTGAATTACAGGGCTTTGAAGATTTACTATTGCACAAAGACCAATTTCACCACGAAATCAAAGAAAAAAAAATCACAGAACCATTAGGTTGGAAAAGACCCACAGGATCACTGAGTCCAATCATTCCTATCAACCACTACTACATACAACAAATGTACATGAGTCCATAGAAATACAGTCAGTTAAAAGAGCTCTGTGAGACTTTCTCATCATCCAGGCTCTTTAGAAGTTCTTAAATTCAGAGCTAATATTGTTGAACTCCTACATGTGCCAAGAGATTGGTAACACTTGTTAAACAACTTAAGCCTGTTGGGTTCAGTACCTCCCACCTAGGAAGAGTATGAGTGCTGTGGGACCTTAGCTGAACACAGGATTTGCATGGACCCACGTTATTAGGACACTCATCAAAATTTCACCTTGTTTTTCAGATGTTCCTTGGGGATTCTATCCTGTTGTGATGCGGGGAAATGCATCCCTCCCCTGAGAAAGCACAGCTGCTACCCTCACATATCTAAGCTCACAATCAAACGGTTCAGAAATCAACAACCCTCCTTTTTCCAATCCAAGCAGATACAAGGGGTCTGTGTAAATGTGGGTGTACTTTAACTGCCTGCACCCCTTTACTACACACCTACACAATGCTCATAGGCCAGACACAGGCAAGCATTTTGGTGCAAGAACCAAAGAAACTTGAATATAAAATGCCAGCTGAACAAGAGGTGGTGATAATGCTGTCAGGTATGAAGGAGAGTGCTTTCGATAGAGCATAAGGTTATCAGGCTGGGTTTTAGAGAATAAGATGTCCAGTTTTCACTGAAAGTCAAAGGGAGGTCACCACTGATTTGCTTGTTTTATTTTATAGATGCATGTGTTTCTCCTTCAACTTCTAATGAAACAGCCTAATGCTTCTAAGAGGACTCTGTGTCCTATGTTGGAAAGTCCTGGGTTCAGCTTTGGTTAAAACAACATTTTCACTTTTGTAATACGCCTAACGTCAAGACCCTCCTGAAAGAGTTCAAAGGAGATGCTCTAGAGAACAGCCTGGCTTACTAAAACAAGACTTTAATCAATTTTAATTAAAAGAGGTGGCGGGAAGCTGTTGAGTAGTCCTTCCTCTGGTGATGCTTCCTGTTCTGTACAATATTAAAAGGCAGTGCTTAAGGCAGGGGGCTTGTTCCTTCACAATCCTTTTTGCTTTTCTTTTTTTTTTTCCCCACCTCTGGACATTGCTAGCTGGAGACTACTGCATTGCATTTGTATCTTGGCTCAGCAGCAACGGATTGAACCCAAAATAGCTGCTGATGGCACTACTGCCTATGGTAGGCTGGGTTAACCTGGGTGGGAAACTCATTGGTGTCCATGGAAAAATAAAACATGGATCATTTTTTCTGCCTCCAAGACAGGCAGCAACAGCATAACCTGAAATTCCAGGCTAAACAAAATTCTAAGGAAAAGCAAATGATTTTTCACAGCACATCAAATATGCACTCAGACCTTGTCATCTTAGTTTCATTTCAATGAAAATATCATTAAATATAAAATGAATTATCATTTAAAAATACTATTTATCAATATATTCCCCCCCCATGTTCAAATCACACATTTCTGTAAAGCATTTCCTTGACAATTCAACATTTCCATTAGAAAAATTTGTACCAGTTCCAGTCCTTGGGCGATTACTGCAGTTGCCAGGTGGAAGAAATACTAGTTTACTACCCTTCCTCTATGCATACCACCATATCATCATGTTTTGATACCAGCATGTATGTGGTACTTTTTTTTTTTTGAGTTTTATGGTGAGATTTTCGGGATGTTCAGTTGAAATATTACACCAAATACATAACACGTAGCTACTGTATGTTTTACCTCACTGTAATCCACTGAGTTTCATGTCCTGGCTACCCCATCTCTACTTCCAAGAAAGCTGTTGGGGTTTCCTTGTTTTTTTTTAATTTTGGGGGTTTTTTAAAATTTTTTTCTCCTATAGATGTGATCATCAAAATGTTAAGTGTGGAGTAAGAACTAAATTGCAAAGAAACATTTATAATGCTCTCAGACACATGCATCACACAGAGAAAGCTCTTCTGCTGTGCTGATGGGAATAAACTTAAGCATACAATGTGCTTCAGGTGCCTTTTCTATCTTTGCTATGCCAGCACCTGGCAGTATTACACCTTAATGTCCTCCTTGGCACATTTCTCTCCTTACACGCTAACACTAATATGAACAAGCATCATCCTTTCAGAATAAAATCTTAGTTTTACACTGTTGGGTTGCAGCACATCTAACATCTCACTGCAGGGTGGCATGGCTGGAGTCAAATGCAATTCATTGAAGAATCGCCAGGGATTTTTGACTACAGCATGTCAATTCCTATACAAGTCTTCCTAAATCAGGGGTTACTACCAAGCTAAAATTTGGGTTTAAACCACCAGATTAACCTAGTGAATCAGCTACAGTTTGGGCAGACTCGGCAATACTGACTTCTACCGTAGCACTCACACCCTAACTTTAAAAGTAATACAAAGCCAACCTCCCATGATTATACCAGCACTTTAAAAAAGTATTATGGTAAGGAAGGAGACAATTCACTAACTTCTTTGTGTTCTTCTCACGAGCTCTGAGTTTAACAGTATGTAGATAAGAAAATATATTTGGAAGGTAAAGCATCAATGTTTTTTCCATCAATCTTCCTGATCTACTTCAGAAGAAATACCTGTACATGTCTTATTTTTTCCTTTGGAAACCACCAAGTTAAACACATGCTTATGAGAAGTACTCAAGAAAAAAGCATTTCACATTAAAACTCCAAATGACCCCTGTAAGGTCAAGAAATCCCAGCTACCAAACTCAGTTCAAAGGTGCCACTACGTACCACAAGAGAATACCAAAGTTATTTCAAGGCAACTTGACAGGAGTTATTGGGAAAGAGCCATGGCCATGTTACAACCTTGGAAACTGAAATCTCAACAAATAATCAGTCTAATTACAGCTGGAAATTGGTCAAATCACAGTCAGTTTGGCTCGCTGCTCTTCCACTTTACAAAAACTCACAATCTAATTGTAAACTGCTAATTAGATCCCATGAACCCCAAATTGGCTGATCTAAGCATGTAAACACTAAAGGGCCCTTTTGCCTCCAGTCTTAACGTAGGACTGTGTTGGCCTGCATAAGTAAATGCTCACCATGGCAACAGAAATACTCAGAAGAAAAAGATTTGGTTGTAGTTTTCTTTCTCTTAGATTTTTTAAAGACTGTGCAGAACAGATCCATATATAGCAGGTGTTAGACATACTTATTTGTCCAACTCACCATATTCACTACTTACTGCGCATTTGTTCAAGTCCCATGGGGTTCAGAAAACAGCTTGCACTATATCACTATATCTTGCTCCCATTTCTTTTTTTTTTTTTCAAATGGCCTTAATCCTCCAGGAAAACAACCCCACTTGCTAGATCACAGAATGAGAGTGGTGGGAGGGCTAGAAGGGACCTCTGGAGCTCATCGAGTCCAACCCTCTTGCAAAAGCAGGGTCACCTTGATTAAGTTGCACAGGAATGTTTCTAGGTGGGTTTTGAATATCTCCAGAGAAGGAGACTCCACAACCTTCCTCAGCAGCCTGCTCTGTCATCCTTATGGGAAAGAAATTTTTCCTCATGTTCAAGGGGAACTCTCTGTGCTCCAGTTTGTGCCCACTGCCCTTTGTCCTGTCCCTACACACTGCTGGAAGCATCTGGCCCCGTCCTCTTGACACCCACCCTGGAGATATTGATCAGCACCAATGAGATCTCCTCTCAGTCTTCTCCAGGCTAAACAGAGCCAGGTTTCTGAGCCTTTCTTCATAAGAGATGGTTTCCAGTTTGAAGAAGTAGAGCTCTGCCTTGAGGTAACAAGTGTCCCTTTTCCAAGGGCTGCCCAGAGACATTTCTACAATGTTTCTTGCAGCCTCTTAAAAATTCTCAAGTACACCCATGTCTGATAGGACCTGGAGATGTTGCAGTAGCAGATGAGTGAATGACGTTCTTTCAGTCCAGTGGCTCTCCCAAAATGCTGACAGATCTCCCGTGAGAGCTATTAATTGCACTGGGGTCGCTGGACTAAACCTCTCACAGCGTTACTGTAAAACCCTGAAGCTTTTATTCCTTTGGCCAACATCAGAGCATTCCAGCCATGCTGGCATCACTGGTGGAAGTTGACACATCTGGCATGATTCATCCTAATTTACTTTGAAAAAAAAATGGTGACACATGAGGGGAAGGCACGGAGGAGGGGAATATTATGTAAAATCCTGCTGAAAAAGTGGGATCAGGCAGGAAGCAGATATTTCCTTAGAAAGCAAGTACGTGTGTGCACAAAGTGAGGTTTTCCACTCTGTTTGTTTATTCTGGTAGACAGATGAAACTGTGGGAAGAGATCAGTGAAACTAGGCTCCACGTAACCAACTCCTTCTCACTATCATCCTGCATCTAACCCTCTTTTAATTTGACTTATCTGCTAAAATTTTACTTCCTTGTGCAAGTATTGCTTTCAAGAGCAAACCCAATGTCTTAGATAAAGCAGATCTTTTTGGCTTCAGGTGGGAGAGACTCTGCAGAGGCAGAAAGTTTCCCCTGAAGCTTAATGATTCTACAGAAATAATGAAGGCCAGTATCTGGTCAAAATCAAGAAAAATCATCAACACAAAGGGACAATTTAAAGAAAATCCAGAGAAATCGAAAGAAAAAGGCAACTGCGCGTGTGCCATCCCACAAGCATCTGAGAAAGGTCTAAGAACAAAATGGGAGAACTGCAAGGTCTAGCTCTCAACAAAGCTATGGGTGGCAAACGCACACAAAGCAGGAGATGGTCATCTCTGGGACATGTAAGAGCAGCCACAGAAGACACTTAAAAACATGCAGGCTATGCTAAGTTGCCTGTCCTAACAAAAGTGTGATTTATGTGTTAAATCAGGTTAACAAATCAAATTATTAAGTCAAGCTGATCAGTTGTAGATGGAGATTCCATTCTAAGAAGGGAAGTAAAGTACTTGGATAAGAATACTGAGCCTCCACTATACAGGCTGTGAAGGAGCTCGGACAAAATCTCAGTAAAGACAAGATATCCAGCAACAGTGTGCAATAAACTCTAGAAGGACTACCTGTCAAGCCTAAATTTTAGATGCAATTAATGAGTATTTTAGAAGATGGCTAATCAGGTGGTCCAAGAACAAAGAAAATTTGTAACTTGGTGCTAAACAAGATGCAAGAGCTGTTTCAAAGCATTACTGCTGAAGAACATCTCTGCAGCAGAAACCATCGTGTATTGGGATTTAAGACAGCTGGAGGGCTGAAAAAAAGGTTAAAAGCACCACTAAAAAATTAAAAAGGGGAATTTCAAGAGTAGGTAAAAAGAGCTTATTAGCAGAACTATTCTTAGCAGCCACACATAGCACACAGCAAACATACTATCTACCAAACATGGACCTCAGATAGACCAAAAGGTCAAAAGTTAGTGTGGCTGAAGAGCAGGATGAGATGCTACATTAAAAGCAAGGGGGCATCCTTCAAACATAACATGGTTTCAAACAAATCAAGAAAAAGAAAAGAAAAAGAAAACACCGAATCAAACCCTGTCCCACTGAAAGGAAAAACCACCATAAGGCAGGAAAAAGAAAAAAAGGCAAGTAACTACTTCAAAAGGCTTAAAAGCAAGTAACTAATCCTTCTCAATCAGCAGCAGCAAGAAGCCTGACCAGAGGCTGTAGCGTTTCCAGATGCTGATGCACTTTTTACCCCTGGGTTCAACATGGAAGATACTGGGAACATCTCTCACTGCAACCTTCCTTCCCAGGGGAATCATCAGAGTAACTGCCTCCAAATGAAGTGTCAGAAGGGGACCAAAGTTGACCAAAGGAATGTTAACTCATCTCCAAGCCCAGATGCTGTTCATCCAGCAATTCTGCATGAACTCAAGGTCAACTGTGGTTTGTAACCAGCTCTGCTTGCTGAGGGATGGAAGTGGTTTTTTTATGTGATCCAGAGCACTGTACTCAACTAAGCCCAACATCTGTCCTAACAGAAGTAGATGACACATGGATAAATCTGACTTCTTTGTGGAAGAGCCACCATGCTTCACAAGTCTACTGGAGTTCTTTGAAGGGAGTCGACAGGCACGTGGGCAGGAGATATCTGGTTGAAATAGTTGGCTTGGATTTCTGAAAGGCATTTGAGAAGGTCTGAAAGACTGTTAGAGCAATTAGGCTGTCATGAGATAAATGGAAAGGTCTTTGAATTGATTAAAAAAAGGTTAAAAGTAGAAAACAGCAGATAGTAAAGAAATAGATGGTTTTCCTAGTAGATGGAGGCCAACAACTCTCAAATATTTCCTGCTCAACATCTTTAATGATGATCTTCAAAAGAGGGGAAAATAAGTAAAATGACAACATTGGTCAAGGATATTAAACAACCAACGATGGCAAACAAAACACCAGGGCTTGCACAAGGACTCACAGTTACTGAAAGACAAGATAACACATTCACTAGAAATTCTGTAGAAATATAGTACTGAACCAGCTTGGTTGAACAGTGAGATCTTGAGTGATATCAAGAAGAAGAGAAAAGTTTATGGGCTCTGGAAGATGGGATGGGCCTCTTGGGTGAACTGCAGGAGGGAAGTGAGATTGTGTAGAGAAAAAATCAGAAGGGCTAAAGCTCAACTAGACGTCAGAATAGCAAAGTCGGTGAAAGATAACAAAAAATCTTTCTATACATATATAAATAATAAAAGGAGGACTAGGGAGACCATACAGTTCCTATTGTAAAGAAAGTTGTTCCCTCTCTGTACAAACCCAGGAGCTAGAGGAGCAAAATGAGGCTCCCATGCTCCAAGAGGAGGTGGTCAGAGCCCTGCTAGCCCAACCAGACACCCACAAGTCTATGGGGCCGGAACGGGATTCACCTGAGGGTATTGAAGGAGCTGGCAGATGTGCTGGCCAAACCCCTTTCCATCATCTGCCAACAGTCCTGGAAGGCTGGGGAAGTCCCACTGGACTGGAGGCTGATGTTGTGCCCATCTACAAGAAGGGTCGCAGGGAGGATCCAGGGAACTCCAGGCCTGTCAGTCTGACCTCAGCGCCAGGGAAAGCCATGGAACAGGTGATCTTGAGTGAGATCATGAAGCACATGCAAGAGAACCGGGGGATCAGGCCCAGGCAACAAGGGTTCACAAAAGGCAGGTCTTGCCAAACTAACCTGATCACCTTCTATGATCGAGTGACTCGGCTGCTGGACGAGGGAAAGGCTGTGGATGTATCTTCTTGGACTTCATTAAAGCCTTTGACACAGTTTCCCACAGCATTCTGCTATGGAAACTGTCACCTCTGGCCTGGACAGGTGCACACTCTGCTGGGTGGAAAACTGGTTGGCTGGAGGGCCCAGAGAGTGGTGGGAAATGGAGTTAAATCCAGCTGGAGGCCAGTTCCAAGTGGGGTTCCCCAGGGCTCAGTCCTGGGTCCAGCCCTGTTCAATGTCTTTATCAATGACTTGGATGAAGGCATCGAGTGCACCCTTAGCAAGTTTGCAGATGACACTAAGCTGGGTGGAAGTGTGGATCTGCTGGAGGGTCGGGAGACTCCAAAGGGATCTGAACAGGCCAGACCACTGAGCTGAGACCAATGGCAGGAGGTTTAACAAGGCCAAATGCCGGGTCCTGCACTTGGGGCACAACAACCCTATGCAGTGCAACAGACTAGGAGAAGTCTGGCTGGAAAGCTGCCTGGAGGAGAAGGACCTGGGGGTGTGGGTTGATAGTGACTGACCATGAGCCAGCAGTGGCCCAGGTGGCCAAGAAGGCCAATGGCATCTTGGTTTGGATCCAAAACGGCATGACCAGCAGGTCCAGGGAGGTTATTCTCCCTCTGTACTCAGCACTGGTGAGACCGCACCTCGAGTACTGTGTTCAGTTCTGGGCCCCTCACCACAAGAAGGATGTTGAGGCTCTGGAGCGAGTCCAGAGAAGAGCAATGAAGCTGGGGAAGGGGCTGGAGAACAGGCCTTATGAGGAGCAGCTGAGAGAGCTGAGGGTGTTTAGTCTGGAGAAGAGGAGGTTGAGTAGAGACCTCATTGCTCTCTATAACTACCCAAAAAGAGGTTGTAGAGAGGAGGGAGCTGGGCTCTTCTCCCAAGTGACAGTGGAGAGGACTAGAGGAAATGGCCTTAAGCTCCACCAGGGGAGATTTAGGCTGGACGTTAGGAAAAATTTTCTCACAGAAAGGGTCATTGGGCAGTGGCAGAGGCTGCCCAGGGAGGGGGTTGATTCACCTTCCCTGGAGGTGTTTAAGGCACGGGTGGATGAGGTGCTGAGGGGCATGGGTTAGTGTTTGATAGGAATGGTTGGACTCGATGATCCGGTGGGTCTCTTCCAGTCTGGTTATTCTGTGATTCTGTGATTCTGTGAACACCAGGGAAAAATAATTCCAATCTTACATAGGCAGTAATGGTTTAATTTGTCCACCTTTACCCTGCCTCCCATCTCAAAATGTATGGATTATAACTGGAAAAGGTACCAAGGCTGGTAAGGAGAACAGGTCCGGATTGTTTTCTGTTGTAGCAATGACTGTATTAGGGGTTGCTTCCTGATAAAAAGACAACTCATGTAGGAGACGACAAAGGTCTGAAACTTGAGTGTGCCATAGAAAGCAGCTAAGCCAATTCAGAGAAAAAACACCCATCAAGTACGACTAAATATCTTGGCAGTACCTGTGCATGGGAAGTCCCCAAGTCCCAGGGAGCTGGTGGATCACACATTAATAAACATCTCTTTGCTCTTATCCTCCTTCCTAAACACCTGCTGTTGGGCACGGTCAGAGACAGGATGCAGGGTTAGCTACATCTTGATGCAGCAAGGCCACCTCTATATTGGCATTTCCAATGTATAACTGGAATACATTTCCAATATATAACTGGAATATATTGAGAAACACAAGGCCTCAACTGGTAATGTACAACAGCATTAAAAACCCCCAGAAAGTTGTATTTCAAAGTGCTTGGTGCCTGATCTGGAAGTCTGTTTGTGTTCTACGTGGTAAGAGATGAACTGTTCAGTTTTATGACTTGACTAGATGAAGGGAAGTTTTTATCAGACATTATTTATCACATGGTGGCTGACATGAGGAAAAAGCACAATTCTCACTTATTCACTGATGCTAATCCTAAATTCACCATGTGAGAAAACTTTAATTTGTCCACAGTTGAATATTATCATGGGCTAATTAGAGAGAGAGAGAAAACAAAGGAACCAAATAAAACACCCTAACCCCCAAGTTTCCCTATTGGAGATGACTCCTTGGCTTGAAAATTGATGCAACTCATATCATTAGGGAATACCAGGAAGCTGGATGCCTCAAAACTCTTCATGTCACAGCAGTTTGACAACTCATTTGCCACCCTTCTAATGGGAGAAAAATATTTCATGACCTATGTCCCATGTACTCAGCTCATTTCGGAGAAGGGCTTACCTCGTATGGGGAGCTGAATATGACTTACATGGTTGAGTGCTTCTCAAAACACACCTCCAAGCCATGCTCCCATACCACAACACTCAAATGTCACTGGCTACACATCATCTGCTTGGTTCAGTGCACCAGATTTGGAAAATTTAACTGAGTAAAGGTTAACAGTGGGTGTACCAGCACAAATGGGCAGCGGGACCTAGTGAGGACCAAGGGGCTCTGCTGATAAATACCAATAATAATTCAGGGGACAACAGATCAAAAGCAATGAGTTTCCTGGAAGATTCTTAGCATTTCTTTGCAGGCTCTCCCATCCGTTTTCCAGCTGAGGCAACTTCTGAAAGGCACTTTCCCATACCTCCACTGGAGGGCAGGAATATCCCACGCTTCCACAGGCAACCCTTCAGCCCATTGCCACACAATCACATGCTTACAACAGCTTTAGCAAGGCTTGGTCTTCAGGAGACACCCTTGCACACTTATAGAGTTTAATTTGGTTTATACTCTGCTTTTTATGAGTAGCTCAATTTCAGAACAACATGACTAATTTCATAAAACAACTACAACGTTACCAGTTTACCCCTTCATCAATACCTCCCCTCCCAGTGCCCCTTCGCCTCTGCTCCCTGCACTACCTGCAACACTTCGAGGTCTCTCATGTTCATCACCTAACTTTCCTACAGGTAGCACAAGTGTATCTGAAGAACATACATACCTGCTGACCAGCAGGTTAACATTCTCACTGCTTTCCCAGGAAGCAATAAAAATATCTTCAAAGGCTGCAGAGCTGATTTGTGGAGCTATGGCTTGTATTGTCTCTATTAGTGATAACTATCAAGAGTAGACAGGAACAAATCTTCCTTCCTCAAAAGCACATAATGGGGTTATTGAAGGGGTCACGCATAAGGCTGATCGTCTGGCAGTGTTTATCTGGTTTCCAAAAGGCATTTCAGAAAGTTCCACAGCAAAAACAAAGAGATGAAGCTGCTGGGAGACAAGAGAAAGGTCTTCTCATGGAGAAATAACTGCTTCAGAGTGGAAGGCAGTCATCCAGCATGCTGCTGTGTTGGGACCTGTGCTGGTTAATGGATTTAAAATTCACATGGATAAAGACTCAACAGCAGAATGCCAAGGTTTTCTATTGACATTAAGCTATTAAGAGCAGCAAAAAACCAGGGTGAACCATGAAGACCTGCAGAAAGACCTTAGGTGATTTAGTGGCTTGCCAATGAAGTGTCAGATAAAATGAAACAGAGATGAACTGATACGCATAGAAAAAAAAACCAAACTTCTAATGTCAAAAGATGGGCTCCAAAATGATCATTCCCCTCTTAAGGGTTTACAACAGGCCCATGAAAGCATCAACTCAGTGCTTGGGCACAGTCAAGAAGACAGACTGGATTGTCAGGGATTACCAGGAAAGGAGTAGAAACCAGCCTGCCTTTATACAAACCTCCAAACCTCCAGGGCCTTCTAGATCAACGTGGTGCTGGCAGAGCACTGCTGGGAAACGCTCCGAGAAAGGTCAAAGGAAATGCCTCTACGTGACTGACGACTGAGCAAGCCAGGACGCTCCAGCCTAAAAATGGCATACAGTCTGGCAATTTTTAAAAATGACTTAATAAGGGGAGACACTATTTCACTAAAATCTGTGGGGTTTTTAAAGTATCCAAAGGCTAAAATCTGAACATGGTCTGTGATAAAGAACTCTTCTCCGCATTTCAATATTTAGGTTTTACAGAGTAATTCTTTCACAAATAAAACAAAAAATATCAACATTTTCCTGTTATTTGCTGTAATGACCCTAATGCTAGGGCATTAAACAGGACATAATTCTGCAGAAGAAGCTTCTACTTTGTCTCCTTGTCTGCCTGTCTACATGAACATCTGAGGACTGAAGGATGGGAGAGAGTAAGACAGTGCCAGCTCCATTTCTGTCTTGGCTTTTTGCACTTCCGATAAATAAGCTTAATCTCTCCATACCTGTTTCCTTATCTGTAAAATGAACATAGAATCATAGCATAGTTTGGGTTGGAAGGCACCTTGAAGATAACCCCATTCCAATCCCACTGCGATGGGCAGGAACACCTCCCACTGGATCAGGTGCCCAAGCCCCATCCAACCTGGCCTTGAACCCCTCCAGGGATGGAGCAGCCACAGCTTCCCTGGGCAACTTGGGCCAGGGCCTCACCACTGTCATTGTGAAGAAATCCTTCCTTATGTCCAGTCCAAATCTGCCCCTCTCCAGTTTAAAGCCATTCTCCCTGGTCCTATCAGTCCAAGCCATTGTAAAAAGTCCCTCCTCAGCTTTCTTGTAGCCCCTTCAGGTACTGGAAGGTCACTCTAAGGTCCTTGGAGCCTTCTCTTCTCCAGGCTTAATAACTCCAACTCTCTTAGCCTGTCCTTGTATGGGAGGTGCTCCAGCTCTTGGATCATCCTTTTAGCCTTCTCTGGACCGGTTCCAACAGCTACATCTCCTTCTTATGTTGAGGGTTCCAGAACTGGCCACAATCCTCCAGATGAGGTCTCACAAGAGAGGAATAGAGGGGCAGAACCCCGTCCCTAGCCCTGCTGGCCACGCTTCCTTTGATGCAGCCCAGGACATAGTTGGCCTCTCAATCACATCATCCACCATGAAGACACAGTAGGAGACTGATTCAAGACCAGATCATCTATGGGGTGTCTGTCTAGGATCAGGTGAAAAGTCCATTTTGCTCACTATCTCCTCTAGAGAACAACCGTGAGGAAGCCCATGGAGAAGCAGAGCAAGCATGTAGTGATATTTCCTTAAATACTCTTGTAGACTCAATGGGCATGCAGGAGCTACTGCAAAGGTGTTACATGAAAAAGCAGAGTTTTGCACATCAAAACAATCCCAGTTGTCATGATCCCGGTGAGAGGCTCCATAACAAGGGCTTCAGGTGTGGGAAATGGAGCTTAGCATCCTCCCCATGCCACATAAGAGGAAGAACTATGCCACTGTTTCTATTAATTCAATAAATACAAGGGTTTTTTTTAATTAAATTCTTAAATATCTTTGTGGAACAAGGATGCCCAGAGCTGCTTTTTTCAACAGACACTTCAGCGGTCACAAAGGAATAATCCCCTCTACTTCATGATATGATACAAAGCCCAGATCAAAGTGAGGATTTCTTGCACTACAAATACTTCTCCAATATCACCTGGTGCTCAGCCTATACACAAAAACTTTCCAAAAGACACATTTATTTTAATGAGTAGGTTCTTCTCTTCCCTCTTTCAGCATCTTTAATAAACAACAAAGTTCTAACTGCTGCTCACCAAGAGGATGGAGAGACTCAATAACATTTATGTTTTAATTTAATAAAATAATACTTAGCCAAAAAGTAAATAGCGACTTCTGGGGAAGAACTACATAGCCAAACACATGGTTTCTGATAAAGATTGTCTTCCTGCATTTCCCCTCCCCTAATGGCTATGCTGTTACTTGAAACTCCCAAAAGACATTTAATGCCTTCTTCTTTTCCTGGAATTAGCAGCAGTGGTTTCAAATGAGCTTCCCTTCACCTGAAAATGAATTAGAAATGGACTGAACACAGCTACATGCCGAACAAGCATAATTTTCTGAAATGATGCACTTCAGCGTCGGATGCTTCTGACTCCTGATGGACACCAGGCAAGCCAGGGATGATCACAACTCATTTGTAAGCAATATTTGGGGATTAGGAATGTCTACCCCCAACTGGGCTAAATAAAAATTTCCTTTTTTAAATAGATAGCAGTGTTTTATCTTATTATGGTATAAAAATATGTATTTTGTTTATTTTCTAACACAGTAAGTTTCAATGCTTTCTACACACGGCTGGGCAAGACCTGCAATAGCCCTTTTTACAGCAGTCATAGGATTTCCAAAGGCGTTGAGGCTCCAAACAGGCTCCTTCTCTGGGTTCACAGAGGGAAGGACAGTTCTGTTTCAGCTGAAAGGCTGTGAAGAAAGGCTTTTCTCCCAGAGCTTTCAAGCCCAGTGGAAGCTGCTAGTGTTGATCAAGTGGCTCTGTAGCCCTCTCTGACTCTGCACTTGCCTTCTCTGCTATTTGTCTCTTGCCTAGCTGCTCCAACACTCTACATTACTCCTATATTTCTCTTGATTTCTCTACCTACTCTGCAGCTTTTCTGTTCACCTGCAGTGCAGTAAAGGCTGCACCCCCAGACAGCAGTAAAGTGTTGGCTGGAGATGCTCCTTTGTGACCCTGGACACTTAGGATCTAAAAGTATTTGCTCTCAAACACCAGATCCATGCACTACTGGTATTTTTTAAGTCTTCAGGGTGAAGGAAATGGAGACCTTTTCGGTAACTGAATCTTCTTGAACAGGTTTTATTCCCAAATTATTCTCATGACCAGCAGCTCAGTGTTTCCTATCACATTGTTTTCAACTGTGCGGCTTCATGTTTTATCGCTGTTAACACCACTGAGCAGCAGCAGCACCAACCCATCCTTTCTGTGATATTTTTAATTTAATATCTAGTTTTTACAGCAGCTCCTCATTAGGGCAAAAACAAGAGGCAATAAGGTTGCTAAAGACACCTGCAATTTCAAGTAGCTTATCTGTGCTTGGAAGCATCCTGCTATGGTTTGGACACTCCCTATGAGCACAAATTCATGTTAGGTGTCTACGTAGGATAACTACAGATGTAAGTTGCATGGAGGAAATCCAAAAGCCTGAGGAGACCAGGAGAGATGCAGCCCTGCCTGCCACTGCCCAGCTTTGGGAAGGAGCAAGGGAGCCCCAGGCTTGATGTATGTAGGAGTCAGTAGTGATGAACTGGTGGGATTATATTTCATCTGTGAACCAAAAAGGCAGGTGTTCAGTAGATTGAGTGATCAGGCAGTGCACAGCAAGCAGCCTCTCCGAATTCAAGGGCAGAGGTTTGAGATCATTGAATCCTTCTTCCTCCATCCCTTCCTGTGGGGGCTGGAGCAGAGATCCTGTGGTTATTATGGGGGTCAAGAAGCTCCCCGCTGTCTGAATCCGGAGTCTAGATCTTGTTTCAGGAGCTTGCACAGCAACAGCAAAATCTGCTGTCTGGGTTCTCAGTGTGTCCTACACGTTCAATCTTTGAGCAATTACCCTTTCTCTGCCACCTAGTGATCTGAGCGATGGTGTCACAAAGAGGTAGGTCAGACTGACTAATCCTACCAGCTGCAAGTCTTCCATACCCACTGGAGCCACTGAGATCCCCAAGAATTTAGCATCCTAGAGTGTGCCCTT
The DNA here is from genome assembly GCA_033459285.1 of Clamator glandarius. Classification (NCBI taxonomy): domain Eukaryota; kingdom Metazoa; phylum Chordata; class Aves; order Cuculiformes; family Cuculidae; genus Clamator; species Clamator glandarius. The sequence continues at coordinate 2,373,134 of JAUNZM010000631.1, read as the reverse complement.
CTTTCAGATGATTCTGCGAGGAATATCTTCCTGCACATCCCCATTTCTAGACATTCAGGAACACAGCTGTGAATATCAGTCTTGATGCACACGAATATTAAAACAAAAAAATATAGAATCATAGAATAACCAGGTTGGAAGAGACCCGCCGGATCATCAAGTACAACCATTCCTATCAAACACTAAACCATGTCCCTTAGCACCTCATCCATCCGTGCCTTAAACACCTCGAGGGAAGGTGAATCAACTCCCTCCCTGGGCAGACTGTTCCAGTGCCCAATGACCTTTTCTGTGGAAAAAATTTTTCCTAATGTCCAGCCTAAATCTCCCCTGGTGGAGCTTGTGGCCATTCCCTCTCGTCCTGTCTCCTGTCACCTGGGAGAAGAGGCCAGCACCCTCCTCTCTACAACCTCCCTTCAGGTAGTTATAAGGGAGCAATGAGGTCTCCCCTCAGCCTCCTCTTCTCCAGGCTAAACACCCCCAGCTCTCTCAGCCGCTCCTCATAAGGCCTGTTCTCCAGCCCCTTCACCAGCTTTGTTGCCCTTCTCTGGACTCGCTCCAGAGCCTCAGCATCCTTCTTGTGGTGAGGGGCCCAGAACTGAACACAGTACTCGAGGTGCGGTCTCACCAGTGCCAAGTACAGAGGGAGAAGAACCTCCCTGGACCTGCTGGTCACACCGTTTCTGATACAAGCCAAGATGCCATTGGCCTTCTTGGCCACCTGGGCCACTGCTGGCTCATGTTCAGTCACTGTCAACCAACACCCCCAGGTCCCTCTCCTCCAGGCAGCTTTCCAGCCAGACTTCTCCTAGTCTGTTGCACTGCATAGGGTTGTTGTGCCCCAAGTGCAGGACTCGGCATTTGGCCTTGTTGAACCTCCTGCCATTGGTCTCTGCCCAGCGCTCCAGCCTGTTCAGATCCCTTTGAAGCCTCCCAACCCTCCAGCAGATCGACACTTCTACTCAGCTTAGTGTCATCTGCAAACTTGCTAAGGGTGCACTCGACGCCTTCATCCAAGTCATTGATAAAGACATTGAACAGGGCTGAACCCAGCCCTGAGCCCTGGGGAACCCCACATGGAACTGGCCTCCAGCTGGATTTAACTCCATTTCCCACCACTCTCTGGGCCCTCCAGCCAACCAGTTCTCCACCCAGCAGAGTGTGCGCCTGTCCAGGCCAGAGGTGACAGTTTCCATAGCAGAATGCTGAGGGAAACAGTGTCAAAGGCTTTAATGAAGTCCAAGAAGATACATCCACAGCCTTTCCCTCGTCCAGCAGCCGAGTCACTTGGTCATAGAAGGTGATCAGATTAGTTTGGCAAGACCTGCCTTTCATGAACCCTTGTTGCCTGGGCCTGATCACCCAGTTCTCTTGCATGTGCTTCATGATTGCACTCAAGATCACCTGTTCCATGACTTTCCCTGGCACTGAGGTCAGGCTGACAGGCCTGTAGTTCCCTGGATCCTCCCTGCGACCCTTCTTGTAGATGGGCACGACATCTGCCTCCAGTCCAGTGGGACTTCCCCAGTCTTCCAGGACTGTTGGCAGATGATAGAAAGGGGTTTGGCCAGCACATCTGCCAGCTCCTTCAATACCCTCAGGTGAATCCCGTTCCGGCCCCATAGACTTGTGGGTGTCTAGCCTAGAGGAGGGCTCTGACCACCTCCTCTTGGAGCATGGGAGCCTCATTTTGCTCCTCTAGCTCCTGGGTTTGTAGAGAGAGGGAACCACTTTCTTTACAATTAAAGACTGAGGCAAAGAAGGCATTAAGGAGGCTCTGCAAAGGGACCTGAACAGGCTGGACTGCTGGGCTGAGACCAACGGCATGAAGTTTAACAAGGCCAAATGCTGAGTCCTGCACTTGGGGCACAACAACCCTAAGCAGAGGTACAGACTAGGAGAAGCCTGGCTGGAAAGCTGCCAGGAGGAGAGGGACCTGGGGGTGTTGGTTGACAACCGACTGAACATGAGCCAGCAGTGGCCCAGGTGGCCAAGAAGGCCAATGGCATCTTGGCTTGTATCAGAAACGGCGTGGCCAGCAGCTCCAGGGAGGTTATTCTCCCTCTGGACTCGGCACTGGTGAGATGGCACCTCGAATCCTGTGTTCAGTTCTGGGCCTCTCACCACAAGAAGGATGTTGAGGCTCTGGAGCGAGTCCAGAGAAGAGAAACGAAGCTGGGGAAGGGGCTGGAGAACAGGCCTTATGAGGAGCGGCTGAGAGAGCTGGGAGTGTTTAGCCTGGAGAAGAGGAGGCTGAGGGGAGACCTCATTGCTCTCTACAACTACCAGAGAGGAGGTTGTGGAGAGGAGGGTGCTGGCCTCTTCTCCCAAGTGACAGGGGGCAGGATGAGACGGAATGGCCTCAAGCTCCGCCAGGGGAGATCTAGGCTTGAGATTAGGAAAAAATTCTGGTGGTTAGGCATTGGAACGGTCTGCCCAGGGAAGTGGTTGAGTCACTGTCCCTGGAGGTGTTTAAGGTGAGGGTGGATGAGGTACTTAGGGGCATGATTTAGGGATTGGTGGGAATGGTTGGACTCGACGATCCAGTGGGTCTCTTCCAACCTGGTTATTCTGTGATTCTATGATTCTGTTAAGTACCTCAGCCTTTTTCTCATCCCCTGTCACTGTTGCTCCTTATGCATCCAACAGGGACTGTATGGTCTCCCTAGTCCTCCTTTTATTTTCTATATATTTAATGAAAGATTTTTTGTTATCTTTCACCAACTTTGCCAATCTGATTTCTAGTTGAGCCTTAGCCCTTCTAATTTTTTCTCTACACAATCTCACTTCCCTCCTGCAGTTCACCCAAGAGGCCTGTCCCCTCTTCCAGAGCCCATAAACATTTCTCTTCTTCTTAATATCACTCAAGATCTCTCTGTTCAACCAAGCTGGTTTTTTCCCCTGCTGGCTTTATTTTCCAGAACACGGGGATGGCTTTCTCCTGAGCTGCTAGGATCTCCTTTTTGAAGAGCTCCCAGCCCTCGTGGGCTCCCTTGCCCTTAAGCACTGTCTCCCATGAGACTTTGCCAACCAGCCTTCTGAAGAGTTCAAAGTCTGCCCGCTGGAAATTTAATGCTACTGTCCTGCTAACCATCCTCTTCACTAGAACAGAAAACTCTATCATCTCATGATCACTTAGTCCTAGGCGTCCTCCTGCTGTCACATCCCCCACAAGGCCTTCTCTGTTCACAAACAGCAGGTCCAGGAGGGCACCTGCCCTTGTCGGTTTGTTCACCAGCTGTGCAAGAAAGTTGTCTTCCATGCACTCCAGGAACCTCCTAGACTGCTTCCTTTCTGCTCTATTGTACTTCCAGCAGATATCTGAAAGATTGAAGTCTCCCACAAGAACGAGAGGCATTGATCTAGAGATTAATCCTAGCTGTTTATAGAAGAGCTCATCAGCTGCTTCTCCTTGGCTGGGTGGCCTGTAACAGACTCCCATCACAAAATCTACCTTCTTATGGGCTCCTCTGATTCTAACCCACAGGCACTCAATCTCCTCATCACCACAATCCATTTCAACAGTGTCCAAGTCCTCCCTTACAAAGAGGGCTACCCCACCTCCTCTCCTTCCCTTCCTATCCCTCCTGAAGAGTTTATACCCCACCATATCTGTACTCCAGTTATATGAGTCATCCCACCACGTTTCTGTGATGGCAACGACATCATAGGCTCCTTGCCCTACGACAGCTTCCAGCTCTTCCTTCTTATTCCCCATGCTGTGTACATTGGTGTAAATGCACTTCAGTTGAGCTGCCGAGCCTTCAGCCCTCTTAGAGGGAACAGAGTTCGTTTCCAATTGCCTGGTAACTGGAGTAGCTAGCACCAGAGTGCCTGTATCTCCCTTACAACCCCCATGTGTGTTCACCCCCACTTTCTGTATGGTGCTGTGCTGGTGGTCCTCTCCAGCACACCCTCTCTGAATCACTAGTGCCCCACATAAACTGCTTTATAAGTCTTGCTGTTATTTGCTCTACCAAAGCCTACTGTTTCAAAAGACTTTTTTGTGTATATCCTTGCGAAGTCTGCCAAATCCACTGGTTTTTAAATTCAGATCTGTTGAAAGATGTAAAATATATCTTTACCTTTTGATCCTAGCCTTGGACACTCTGTATTCAAAGCATTACATACACATTCTTCCAAGTTACATTGAAAAGCAAATGTCTTGTAAGGAATTTAAATACACACCGTGGCACTGCAAGATATGTCCTTAAGGAGGTTTTTCTACTTGTTGCCTACTTAATAATTTCAGCTCATCTTCAATTTTTCTTTGCAGTGGAACACTGTGCACAAAAACAGCCACCAAAGGCCAGCAACACTAATTGTTATCGCCTTAGAATATGTAAACCTATTTTTTAAGCATCATACATGGACTTGCAAAGCAAAAAGCATAAAAGCACCAAAAAAAGATGTTTCTGGAAGGAGGTAACCCACCTAGCATAAACTTTCTCGTCTTTAATTTGCCTTGATTTTTCCCTTCCCAGTTTATACGGCTGTAAGTGTGTTTGTGCCTGGTATACCAGTCTGGCAATTCAGCAGAGAAAGGGAATTATGTTTTTAAAGACCTCTCTTTATCTCTTTATTCTCTATTGTCATAACAGCCCAGGTTCCCATAGAAACTGAGAGTAAAGAGTGAATGTGTAAAATACAAATGAACAGGTCTAAACTGGCAGTGCTATGTTTTATCAGGCATATAAACGTGACAAACAGATGATGGGTACGACTCCTTTCTAATGGAAAAGCCAGATAACACTACATCATATCAAATAAATATAGGGCATATAAATTTTAAAGACCTGAGTCATTGAGTGCAGACTATTAACAGGTTGATACCGCTTTCTGAAACTGAGTCCAGATTATTCATTTTGGGACCAAGCAAGATACCTTCTCCTCATCTGCAGGTCTGACCCTGAACCCCCAAGCACCTCAAATCACTATCGATTCTCATCGATTGACAGTGCAGCTTTGCAGTGTGGGAATGGAGCAACAAACACTAATTTCACAGGGGTTTAGGACCTCCTAATGTGGACTTTATGATTTTAAAGAATACTAGTATATAGATTGAAGTCTCTGAAAAACCACTTGCATTGTACAAATGATTTTCTGAGTATAGACCAGTCCAGATGCTTTTTTCATGCTTTTGAAGCTGATGTTTTTTAACATGTTTCTGTATTACTATTATTTTTTTAAATAAAACTAGCCTCAAAAATCTAGTTAAAAGGGCTTATTAAAGATATCGGGCTGCAGGAACATTATCCATTTGATAGCCCCAGTGAATTGCCAGTATAATGGGATTCTTCACATCATAACAAGATCACTTATAATGGGAGAAAGATGCTAATGCAACTATAAATTATTTCAAGCTCTGAATATTTTTCAGAAGTCCACAATAAAATATGATTGAATATAGGTGAATATAATAATTTTTTCTAAAGACACTTCCAAGCACCCATATACAAGTTTCTCATTAGTGTTTATCTCCGAGCACCCTCACTGTGTTGTTACCGAAGAGGGTGACACAGATAAGCCTCTCCTGAGCCCCAGCAACAGGAGTGATGCCATCTACAGAAATATTAATCTTCTAAGCACTTCCATCCACTAAAACTTGTGGAAAATGAGGAAAAGTCTAAAATAGCTCCAGTGAGTATGACTTTTTTTCCAAGCCAAACTGTGACACCCAGCATTTGCTGACTCAAAGAGGAATTCATTATCAGTGGCTCCTTTTGACGTCTTGAGCGATATGGCCCCTGGCACACATGGAGCTCAGCTTTTTTATGTTCATCACCTCTATTAAATGGCACAGGAGATGTTGCAGGTCAAATAAACTTTTCAATTTCTTTCCCTCATCTGTGTTCAAGACCATCTGCAAAAAGCTTGAAGCCATTCACAGAGACTTGCTATAAAAGACCCTTCACTCAAGAGACTCCTGCCTCCATATATGCCCTCATCTGAACCCATCACCAACCCTTATGTAGCACATTAGGAAAAGGAAGGGACAGGACTGCTGATTTCCAGCCTTTATTCCTTCTATTTCTCTCCTGAGAACTCTGAATATTTTTTTCCATTCCAGGAGCAATAGATGGTAGCTGTCTTGGACAACAAGGAGGTGACAAAAATCTAACTGCTTTAAAAAATATAGATTGAAACACACAGAGAAACAAGGGAAAATACTCTTAGTTTTGAGTCTGCGTTTAAGACGTTCACTTAAAGGAAGTTTAGGTGACCAGAGTTTTGGTCTAGTTGATAGGAAGAAAAATGTTTGATTATATCTAATTTTAGAAGGGACTTTGTGGGGTACTGAGTGCAGTCAGCAAGTGAGAAAAGCCTGCTCAGTCTTGCAGGACTTTACCCTTCGTAAAGGCTACAGCAATAAAAGATGAAAGTAATGCCTTTTTTTTTTTTTTAATGCCAGCTTCAATACTTTGCAAGGGCCAAGGGCGCACTTGAAGCAGCAGCAATTCCACACAGATCTTGCTTTCCTGAGACGTAAACTTTAGAGCTGTATTTTCTTGCTGATGCACTATTTTTCATAAGCGGGAGGTCATGCCTTCACTAAGCACATGCTCAACTCTTAACAAATATTTTCGTCTCTGAATCTGACCCAGATGCAAAATATAACAATTCAACTACTGCACATTTATTTGGAAGCAGCGGGGTTGATAATGGGATCATAAAATATCTTTCAAAGCTGAACTTAAGGTATTCATTTCCCTAAGTGTATGAAATCAGAAAGCAAGCTAGGATGCCGGGGGAATTTAAGGAGATGGCTCATGTTTCAAAGCAGCCAAATACTTAGCATTTATTCTGTTTTTTTAAAAGCCTAGTTTCTGTAGGGACTCCTTGGCAATTTCCCTGCACATAAAAAGTGTCACAACAGTTTACTGGCCTGCTCCCAGCCCATTCCTGATTACCAGCTCCTAAAAGAATTTCAAGCAATAAGAATTACATTTTGCCATGCAAGATGAATGATATCGCTTCTGCACAGAAACAGCCTCCAAAAGAAATGAGAAATAGCTATCCATTAAAACTGCAGCATGCGAGAAATCCACCTGCATTAAAAGCAACTTCATAAAGCATAAAGGATTAGGAAACTGGGCAGAGCCTGACAAAGCTTGTGATTTGACCTGAGGCTAAGATCAGAATGAAAGTGCACTTGTAGCTCAGATGGGTTTGAGTGGAGGGACTGCACGGTTATTTGCAGTAAGTAATCAACAGCCGAACAAACCGCAATTGCAATTCCACAAATGCTTTTTAAGCTCCATTGTATCAGACTAATCCCTTGTTTTGCTATCAACAAATGATGTTATATGGTGTGTTTTGTAGAGCAACAGGGCGACTGCACCTGACAATGAAGTAACAAAACCTAAGAATGAAAAAATGCCCTGTGTGTGATGTTGTGCTGAGCATACAGAGCTATAAACACTTCATTCCCATTGCTAAACTTGATTTTAAATACAGCTGTGAATGAAGTCTTTTTAACTTACATCAGAAATTTAATTACAATAAACCTCCAGGTAGTTTTACATTAATGTTCAATATAATGGGGTAAGATCAGACTTTGATCTTCTCTTTAGAGGTTTGCAGACATCGAACTTTTTCATATATTCAAAATTTCATGTTATCTATATTTTTGATGTTTTATCTAGCTATGTAAAAGCTGTGGGTTCAGTTAAATCATAAGAACTGTTTTTCTTTTTTTCTTTTTTTTTAGATTATTTAAAGATTAGCTCAGCACTTCTCAAATCATTTAATGGAGTATTCAGTGAGGCACTGAGAAAACAGAGCAAATGCAGCTGAGGGCAAATCAATGTAAGCGAACAACAGCATAGTCACTATAATAAGTGCACTGTCTCGTTGTGGGGTCTGGGATGCCCTAAATGCTGCAAACAAGCAAATGAAAATAATAACAATAATAGCACCACATGGCAGCAGTTTCCCAGGATCCACCAACATTAATGGGGGCATTGAGTATTTTTAAATAAACTTCCTTTCCTCAGTGTTACAGAGTGAGTTATTGTAGTGGTAGATTGTCTCCTCGCCCTTGTACCCAAAGAGGGGGGCACTGTGATGTGTGGATCCCATCTTCTACAGCACCTCTTGGCTCGTCCTTTCTTTTAGTGCCTCGTGTTCGGAAAAATTAACCGAATCAAAGTAAGAGAGCCTTGCAGTTGAGTGCTAGTAACACAGGTGGCACCACACTGCCAATACTGCTTGTGCTCACTAGGTAAGGATGAGGCGTGTGTAGAAATCCTGAGTTTAATGTGGACTAGGGTTAGACTGTAAGTATATGGAAAATAACTTGAGCCTTCAGAAAAAAACAATTAAGAATCCTTCACAAGGAAGAAAGAAAAGAAGAAAAAACCTTTGTTTTGGTGAAAGAGCTGCTGGTGGGATGGAGGTGTCAGCAGTTAACTTCAGAGTTCTTGAGTTTTTCTCTTACGGTGGGATTAAATTTCTTCCATTTCACAGTTCAGAGACTGAATTTCATCTTTGAATTTGACACAATTACTGTTCAACTGAATTCTCTATGAAGTTCTGGGGTAACATGCTTACAAACTTTCACAGGGAAAACAATAAATATTCACTCATCTTTGAAATATAACTTTCACCCGCCTCTCACTCCTCTTTCCCTTATGTTTAAAAAAATCCATACACCAACACTTCAAAACTTTGGAGCTACTTCCGTCACATCCCAGCCTGAGAATCTTCTCGGGTGAATGGGAAGAAACTTCTTTATTTGGCAACACCTCTCCAGCTCAGCCAAGACAATTTGGCAGCAGGGAGATGGTGCTCCCAGACCTCCTGCCCTGCTGCTCCCTTCCTGGAGCCTGAATCTCTTCCTCCCAAACCTTCCCTGAGTGCCAGCAACATCCACATACTTGCCCTTCAGCTCACATCAGCTTTATGTTTCCTTTTCTCCTTTCCCTTACTGATGCCTGGACATTAAAGCAAAGTCTGACCAAACTCCTGGTGGATCTCATAGGAGTTTGTGAGGTACAACCAAGGACACCTAGTCTAGCAGGCAACTTCAGCACTAGAAAAGCCAAAAATGATCCCACAACTATTTCCAGCAGTTCCAAAAATCAGTAGTTCCCCACAGCAGAAGGATCGCTAAGTTTTATTGATAATACCTCTGACTGTTCAAGTGATTCTCTGTTATTTAATACAGAAGCTGAAAGCAGGACAGAAATACCCCATCTGCCAGGTGTGTAATCCTTACAAACAAAAAGTTATTAATATAAATCTTCAGAACAATTTAAAAACATGCTGGGTGTCAAATGTACAGACCTCAAAACTGTGCAAAAATGTTTTAATGCTACCTTTCCCTCTCTGTCCCTCTTGGATGCCAAAGTTTCTGTTTCAAGCTAAAAAAGCCATGCTAAATGATCGTACTGGGATTAGTAAAGCATTCTCAGTGGCTTCTGAAAAAAGTATTTAGATACACACCAAAAGGATTGTTAATACTTCTAACGCATAGACCTTGGTTTTCATCAAGTGTTACCACATACAACTGGAACTGCAAGGCACACAGATGGATTTGCTGCAATATTTTTCTGCTTCCCCTGGAATAAGAGCTTTCTGCTGCATTTTTATTTCATCAATAGGGGCCCTAATTCTATAAAACAAACACAGCAAACTATTACAACAGCAGCCTGCTTCAAAAGCAATGATTTTTTTTTTCCCCTGAAGCTTCCACCTGACATCTGACACAGCTCATTACCATAGTGAAAGGTCAAGTTAGAAAGAGGAAAGCATATAGATTATTACTTAAATAAAAATGAACTGGTTTAAAAAGCTAATTTAAGATATCCCTCATGAGCAACACATTTCCTTAAGAGGAAAGCAGCCATGAAGTCTACCCAGTGCAGATCTCTGAGTACTACGAGTATTCAAGCAAACAGCAATTCTCCTTCAAAAAAAAAAAAAAAACAGTCACAATTTAAGACCCTCCACTGCCTTCATTTAGGGATCAGAGAATCATTATAGTTGGAAAAGACCTCTGAGAACATCAAGTCCAACTATCAGCCCAACACCACTATGCCTACTGAACCATGTCCCAAAGTGCCACATCTACACATTTTTTGAGCCCCTCCGGGGCTGGTGACTCTACCAGTTCCCTGGGCAGCCCCTGCCAGTGCTTCACCACTCTGTCAGTAAAGGAAGTTTTCCTAATACCCAGTCTAAACCGCCCCTGTAGCACCTTCAGGCTGTTTCCTTTTGTCCTACTGATAGTTGGGAGAAGAGGCCAGCACCCACCTCACCACAACCTCCTTTCAGATAGTTGTAGAGGGCAATGAGGACTCCCTTCAGCCTCCTCTTCTCCAGAGTAAACAACCCCAGCTGCCTCAGCTGCTCCTCATAAGATTTGTGCTCCAGACCCTGCCCAGCTTTGTTGCCCTTCTCTGGACAGGATCCAACAGCTCAAGGTCCTTCTTGTAGTGAGCGGTTCAAATCTGAACACAGGATTTGAGACGTGGCCTTTCACCCTGCGTATTATCTTAGCCTGCTCTCACCTATTCAAATTATTTCCAAGAACTGATTTTCTAAGTGAACATTACAGCAACTGGGAAAATCCAATAGCTAGATGTGGATAGAAACTACCAGTGGCTTCAGTAGGAAATTACAAAATATTTAAAATCTTGTTACATGCAAAATTCTGCAGCAGAAAGAAAAAAACTTTTGCATACCAGAGGCTAAATAACACTATCTTAAGTCTCCATTCTTTAAAACAAGTTATTTAAACTCATGCAAACTTAACAGGAAGCAACGATCATTTATAATTTCTCCATAGCACTCATCAAGTAAGAGAACTATTTTAATAATTTACACAGCTTAAAAGCAATTATTGCAATCTCTGCTTTTTATAGTATTAATGAGCTTTCCCCCTCCTTTCACACATCCCGCGAGGCCGTTCCCTCAGTCTGGCAGTGCAGATAGCCAAGGCAAAAGTCAGTTCCCAGCTGGTCCCTCATTCAGAAAACAATTGACAGAGAGAGAGATGGAGCCAATTACTACAACTCTCAGGCTCCTCAGATCTTCCTAATGCTGTAAGCCAGAAAATATTTAATCTTGCAGAAAAGTTACTAATCTAACCACACTCTGTGTGTCAGTGAATTATTTCAGTCAAAGTTTTCGAAAGCTGTGGTCCAACAGAAAGTCAGATCTTATGGAAATCATTCTCTTTAATTGGTAGCTCCCATCTTGGAACATTTAATTCTGAACATTTCCCCTTTGGCAGGGGTTAAAATCTTTCTTGATTTAGCTATAGTTCTAAAAGAAAACAAGATAAAGAAATAAAGTGCATCCATTCCTAATACACAGGTTGGTTATTATTCACCCCTAAATCCACTGCTCAAACCCACCACGCACCGGTGTCCTTGCCGACACAGCATCTGCATGCAAAGCTTTCCCATCTTACTGAACCAGGAATTTGCATGACAATAAGCTGGTTTCTGCTTTGTGCCACGGCCCATTTTTTGCAGGTGAAGGGCCAGCTCCAGCCGTAATACATTTATGGAGAGGTTGGCCAGAATTTGCACCTATAGAATCATAGAATCATAGAATCATAGAATAACCAGGTTGTATAGATCACCAAAGAGCAAATGTCTACACTAGGGGCACATCAACACGTGTGAACAGATCACTGCCAACCACTTTCAGACAAATATCACAAGGCGGGAATAAAACAAGGGAGCAGTCTTTATACAAAAGGTGCATTAAATCTCTTAGGCCCGATAAGAAGCGAGTTTCTAAAGCAAGTCCTCTGCAGAGTGCCTCTTACGTCTCTGAGTGGGACACAAACGTGAGAACAGGGGTCCTCTCAGGTGATGCTAAACTGGAAGATACGCCTCAGGAGCTGATTTTTGAGCCCCAAGCACTGTTTAACATTGAGTCCAGGGAACCAGATGAAGGAGCATAAAGGAAAACTCCACTGAAATGCAAAGGATCTGCTCAGCTGGTACATTTTTCTTTACACATTCCTCTGGATCTTTACTGGTTACTAATACAGACCTATCCGTATGCAATAAGCTTTCAACTCCCAGAGACAACCTCAAGTATTAAAATAACTTTCAAAGACAACATGATGAAGCAAAAGAAAAGGCTGTGTAGGAAGGCGATAAGATAGAGCCAGCAGGGGCTCTCCAAAGAACACCACTGAGAAGCCACACTGGACACTTGAAAATACATTCTTTTGTAAACATGTTTGAAGGGAGAAACTCGATGGACTGCAGTATAAGGGGATTTCATCTTGCAAAATAAGACACATGGACGCAGCTCAGGGGAAGCCTCCAACAGCAGATGGCACCTACACACCAGCTACGGCTGGTGGGAGACATCAGCAGCAGACTTCAAACATGCAAGCACTTGCTTACAGTGGGGAGACTAAAACTTCTCCTTAACTGGAATCTTCAAAAATGCCAGTGCTAAAAGGTATTGCTGCACATCGCACCAGTTTGTAAGCAGCAAGTGAAAGTAAAGAGATGGGGCACCTGACCACCTTGCTCGGTCAAACTGTAGAGCTGTACCTTCATCTTTGTCATTAGGATAAAGTCAATTTTACTTCTAAAGCCAAGATGGAAGGGGAAAAATATGTAAAAAGTATGCATATAAAAATTAAAAAATATTAATAACCACCCTCTGCAGTAAAACCGACTCGATAACCTGATAGGAAGCTTTCTTATGAATAAATATAGTTAGAGAAGAAGTGCAAAGCGAATAAAGGGATGAGACTAGACAGTAAAATAAGAAGTTAGGATAGAGCTCTTTATTATAACACAACTCAAATAAGGCATTTGAGGCCAGAGCTGCCAGGAAAGGGAAAGGCATTGTACAGCTATGCAAATGCCCCTGCCTCCTTCAGTCCTTATGAAAAAGGAGACAGTTTTCGTGGTGAGTACCAAGATGTAGCCCAGGTCTGTGACACAGCAGGAACACAAAACAAAAAATAAAAGCAAAAAGTGCAATCAAACTAGCTATGTCTGCACAGCGCCTCGAGCAATAGCATGAAGGCACCAGCATTCTGACTTCAACAGGGTATTAATTTGAAGCCCCACTGCCACAAAAGATCAACGTCAGCAGATAATTCTGGATGTGACAGTAGGAAAGGAGAGCAGGGACCTTGGTTGTCAAAGCAGATGCTTTCTGCTGTGCCAGGAAAAGTCCAGGCAGCCACCAGGTTTCCCAGCTCTGTGGTGAGTCCCACCTTGTCTCTGCGCCACTGCAGAGGCTACTGCTCTGCTACAGCCACGCCGTAAAAAAGTGGGACCAAGCAACAAGGGATTTCATCTGGTGACCTTGTTAGTGGTTAAAGCAGTGAACAGCAACTACCTTTAGGAGTTCATGGATGGGGAAAATGCCAGCACAAGGGATTTATGTGCCTGGAGCTAACGACGTTCATTGAACCCTTACTGCACTTGGCACCAACAACTGCAGCAGAAACCACGCGTTTCACCTTAGATTTGTGGCAGCTGTGGCAGCGGCTCCATGTGGAACTGAACTACATTTGGGTGAGTCTCCAGCTTATGCAGGCATCCCTTTCACGTCCTTAATACCAACGTGGCTAGACCTGACACTGAGACTCGTGCACCATTCCTCTGAAACTCTTGTTTTCTCAGGATGTGAACTAAGTTTGCCTCTTTTGTTCACCTTTACCCTCGTAAGGATGCAAATGTTAGATTTATTAGTCAATGAATTTATTATCTTATCTGAATATATCTGAGGAGCACAATATTAATTACATATTCTCACAGATGATACAGCCATGATTTCTAACTGAAGACACTGAACACGAAGAATGGACATTAAGGAGAACTGCTTGCAAAAACCAGGAAAACCTGTCTCCAAAATAAGATACTGGTAAGATACTAGTCATAAAGGAGTAAATCCGTTCTGGTGCTGGTGCAAGCTCATGTTATAGAGACAATCTCTGTAATCGTGAGGATAAAAAAGCCTTCTACCATTTAAACAAAAGTTTACAAACAATTTCTATCCACCCAAAGGTCTTGTTCTACCTGCCATGCAAGCACTGAAAACGAGATGCTAGCTATAAGGATGCAAAAACAGGGAAACATTTTTTAGTGCCATTTGTGAAAAGCTTCACCAAACTCAAATGTGATACGTGTCAAGTTCTTCCCTTTCACAGATTTCCCCTTGGAAGGACAGTTAGCTGGATCTAATCAACAGCTGCTTGAAAAGTAATCCAGGTTAGAATTTCTGCCAAGTGAACTTTTCTTCCAGCAGAGTATTATATTTTGAGACATAGAAACAAAAACTCTCGACCAACAAAACTTTCTGTGGCAGCTTCCAAATCATCTTGCTTTGCTCTCCTAGTATCTTGGCTGCTTCTAACTCTCCTATTCACCTTTTCACAGGCATGCACTTCTTACGAGGAGTTGAGCAAAAGTGAATATAGTGTTAGACTAATAAATGCCATATCTCTCCAAAGAGCATTCCTTTTTAAACTGTTTCTCCAATCAAACAGCTCTGGTCTCTGCTTTTTTGAAATTAAGATGTCCAGATGTGAAGGGGCCTAATGTCACTGTCAAGTACAGTCGCAAGTGACAGGACTCATGCACGTGTTTCTGACTTTTAAGACAGAAAAGTTGCTATCAAAATTAATCAATTCCTCTTTTGGGGGAACGTTTCCTCCATCACCAGGAATCCTTTGCTTTGCCCTTCCACTGGAACTAAATAGTTGGTATTAGAAGAAAAAGAATAAAGAAGATAAAAGCTCAAAAATGTTGAAGTCAACACTGGCCCATGGTTCCCAAAATAAAGCATTAATCTAAAATAGTTCTGAAATGGAAGGCACATTATAAAGCTTAGATGGGATCCTGAAAACCCTTCCCTAAAATTCACAATATTATCCTGAAAAAGCCCCCAATACAATCTGGATCTAGAAGCAGCATCTGTGATAATAGATCACTATGTGTTACTCTTTCAATAATACAGCTTAAAGTTGCAGACGTGAAAAGACAGATTATGAAATGGGGAATGACAAGTCCTATAGGCAAATTTTGCTTGATGCTGACGGGTTATGGGGTAACCTTATAAAAGCTTCTGTGATAATAACACCAAGTTATTACTAAAAAAAAAGAAAATCCCCAGTTTCATAGCCAGTGTTTTCTTCCTTTTTATTCAGATGGAAATCAATATTATCCAAATAGTAAAACTAAAAGAAGTCTAAAATAATAATAACACATGCCTGGGATACTTGGGATCATCTCTCTAAAGCTGCTTAAGTTAATTTTCCACCACTTGGTAAAAATCCTTCTGCTGGCTTTAAAATACCATATTTTTAGCTGGTACAAATAGCAAATACAGATATAATACTATATTTATCTCTAATATCTAATAGCTAGTTGTCTGCTGCTGTACCACTGTGTCCCTTTAACTTTGCCTTCTGAGCCCAAAATACCTATTTTCTGGAATGATAAAAGAGGATGATACCTTTCTACCTTTTAAATGAAGTCAATAAGAGTTTTAGGGAACTTAATCATTTGAAGAAGAAAGTTTGTATCTTTGATTTGGTGCAGGGAAATATTCTTCTAAAGAAAAATGCAAGCCTTCTATTACCTTAAAATGAATTAAACATATGTAAAAATATATTTAAAATACCACTTAAAGATGATAAAAGAATTATGATTTTAATTTGTGGGTACTTTGCAATAATAGCAAGTCTTGTGCAAGAAACTAAGTTTCTCAGGATGCATATTTACTTTCTGAATCAAACAAACAAAAAGTTATTTTCAATCAACCAACCAGTTAGGACTTCTCATTTTCTCTCCACAGAAGTGCCACATGCCTTTGCTATACATTGTTTCAACCCCCTCTAGTTTAATAAGAAGTTACTATGTATAACTAAACAGGGATTGTAAATTTAGATGACAGCAGACCCCTGATTAACTGTCACACTGAGCATGTGACTTTGAGAAACCACCTATCCCCTTCTTAGATGTGGTAATAACAATAATTAAAGAAGAAAAAAAACAACAGAGGGAAAATGAAATAATTTTGTATAAAACAGCTTCAGTTTTCTTTTAAACTACTTCTGCCTTTGAAGCATACTGGCTTATATTCAATATCCCTCCAAACAGAACACGTTTCTCTTCAAAAGGTTTATTGCTGCTACAGAGTCAAAGTACAGACATAACGAAGTTTTCCTATTAAAAAGAAATTGTAGCACAAGAATGAATGAAGAGTAGGGTTTTCTGGAAATATTTTAAAATGCACTACAGCTCACTTCTGAAAGGAATGGATATTTTTAGTAGGGCTTTAGGTGAATATATTGTTTCACACCAAAGTCACACTAGTATTCATTCAAAAAATGACAAATTCAATTTCCTCCTCTTTATCTCCAAACAGGTTTTGACTTTGTGAAAACGTCTGGGAAAGATCAGACTTCTATAAAGAAACAAATCATATTCAAGAACAATTTCCAGCATTTCCTGAGCTTTCCAGGATCTGTAATTTCTCACCTTAAACTATTACAAGAGAATTATTTCATGACAGATTTTGAAGATGTAACATTTCTGTGGACTCAAAATACTGTGATTAAGATGGACCTTGGAGCCACCTGGCCTTGGGCACTGACCTGAGGAAACGCATCTCCCTCTGCTCTTCCCAGATTCATGGAGAGTGCCAGGAAGACAGAAGGAGGCTCATCCACAGAAAAATTCAGAATAAGCAACTGATTAATTACTTTTTAAGTATTTTTCCACTGTTGTGTTAAAAAAACAGGGTTTTTTTTGAATTACAATGATGTATCATCAATAAAAAGGAGGTTAAGATTTTATAGTGAACATAACAAGCAGAAACTTACTTTGCTTTTGCTTCTGCATCTTCATAGGCTTTATTGGAAACATCATCCAGGCCACCAATCAGATGTTTGAAGGAGCTGTAAAAATAAAGGAGTATTGTTAGAGGAGCCAAGTAAAGCCAAACACAGTTCTATAGCAGCAACAAGGGGCCATCCTCGGAATCAGGAGGTATCTGTAAACCACCGGGCAACACAGTGTCAGACACACTGGAGAAGGGGTAGAAATGCAATAACCAGTGCCATGAAGATCCAAACTTTATCCAGCTCTTTCAGGGACTGAACCCACTGAAATTACTGTTGAAGTTTTACCTTCCTCCAGCATAAGTTTCAGATAAAATCTGTCAATATGTCTGGTAAATCAGATGATGATGAGGTGACACCACCCTATCCTTGCCCTCCAACCAGAAACCCTAGAAGTCTCTCTGCCTTCAAAGTGAAGAATAATCTTTAATTCTGTATCTTGGCTCTATCATCTTAAGAGAAACAGCAGTCAAAAACACAGTAGAGAGAAAAAGTATATGAAGGGGCTACAAGAAAGCTGAGGAAGGACCATTCATAAACGTTTGTAGTGACAGGACGAGGGGCAATGGGTATAAACTAGAGAGGGGCAGATTTAGACTAGACATAAGGAGGAATTTCTTCACCATGAGGGTGCTGAGGCCCTGGCCCAGGTTGCCCAGGGGAGCTGTGGCTGCCCCATCCCTGGAGGGGTTCAAGGCCAGGTTGGATGAGCCTTGGGCAGCCTGATCCAGTGGGAGGTGTCCCTGCCCATGGCAGGGCGGTTGGAACTGGATGATCTTTCAGGTCCCTTCCAACCCAGACTATTCTATGATTCTATGATTTTAATAAAAACTTTTCAGTGACCTTCTCTCATTTGCCCAGTTAACGTTTCACTAGGCAAAGATTTATCTTCATTGCCAAAAATCTGAATGTTTAACCCCATGGCATTTTCCTAACTACATGAAAGCAAAGCAAGCCTAGATATTTTATACTGTATTTTAAGCCTTAAGGCATGTCTTACCAGCATTCTAGGAGGATTGTGGTATTAATGTGTCTCGCTTAATTGCCTAAATAGCTGTTTGTGGTGCAACTAAGCATTAAGAGACACATCTGTTTCGCTTTCAATGCTTTCTTTCAAGAGTTTGGCTTCAACTTATGGCACAAGAAAGATAAACTTTGATGTGTTGAAAGAGCTGAATATTTCATATTTTCACTGCTGATTAAGAAAAATTAGAGCCTGCCATGTTAAAAAAGCCCAGCACAATTTTCATGCAAGAGCAAAGGGATGTTCCTCAGTCATGAGTTCCCATTGCTTTTCTGGGCCGCGTAAATGATTTCCTAGATAGTATCATTTTAAATATTATGAATTAAACACAGTGGGAAACTCAGGGAATTTGTGCTGGTGGAGGATATTTCCAGAGCAGTGATGACTGTAAGTGTGTGAAAGGCCACACTGGAAAGAGCCGTTACAGCAAGTGGCTTTAGGTAGAAACCAGTGGCCACAACTGTGGCCTTTTCATAGAATCATAAAATAGTTTGGGTTGGAAGGGACCTTAAAGATCATCCAGTGTCCACCCCCCTACAACAGGCAGGGACATCTCCTACTGGATCAGGTGCCCAAGGCCCATCCAACCTGGCCTTGAACCCCTCCAGGGATGGGGCAGCCACAGCTTCCCTGGGCAACCTGGGCCAGGGCCTCCCCAATCTCATCAAGAAGAAATTCCTTCTTATGTCCAGTCTAACTCTGCCCCTCTCCAGTTTATACCCATTGCCCCTCATCCTGTCATGCCAAGCCTTTGTGAACAGCCCCTCCCCAGCTTTTCTGTCGCCCCTTCAGGCACTGGAAGGTTGCTTTAAGGTCTCCTGGGAGTCTTCTCTTCTCCAGGCTGAACAACCACAACTCTCTCAGCCTGTCCTCATATGGGAGGTGCTCCAGCCCTCAGATCATCTTTGTAGCCTCCTCTAGACCCATTCCAACAGCTCCATCTCCTTCTTATGTTGAGGATTCCAGAACAGGACACAGTACTCCAGGTGAGGTCTCACAAGAGAGGAACAGAGGGGCAGAATCCCCTCCCTCGACCTGCTGGCCACGCTGCTTTTGGTGCATCCCAGGACCTGGTTGGCCTTCTGGGCTGTGAGCCAACATTGCCAGCTCATGTTGAGCTTCTCATCTCCTCACACCCCAAGTCCTTCTCCACAGGGCTGCTCTCAATCACATTATCCCCCAGCCTGTATTTAAATCAGGGATTGCCCTGCCCCAGTGGCCTCATATTTATTACAATAATAGGTAAAATGGCTTTCTCCAGCTGCTGTTATGAATTAAGATAATTAAGCCTCCTTTTGTTCTTCTGGAAGTTGGATCCCCACTTGCTGCAAGCACACGGGGTACCCTCCTCAGGGTCAGGTGTCTCCTGATGCAGCAGGACACTTAACTACGCACTTAAGATCGTATGGTATATTTAAGCTGCTTTGGCAAAGTGTGGTCCTGACAGGTTCATCTCGTTTGAGGCCAAAGGGAGCACGAAGTCACCCCACTTAACCTTGTATGACTGAGGATATTGCATTTCCCACAGCTGCCTTCTGCTCAACCCAAATACATCAGGTTGATGAATTCTGCTCATTGCTCTGTTTGCACAAACAGCTGGGGTTTGGAGATTTTCAGCCAGTAGGTTTTTCATCTATGTTTCCTTATCCTATATAATGTCTGAGATCTGAAATCAAGTGATTTAGGCAGAAAAAAATGCGAACAATCTGCTGACTGTTACCTTTATTTACCTGCCCTGAGTTTTCCTCTCCTGTTGAGTATCATTCCTTCTTTCATCCTAAAAGCCTTTATTGAGAAGGGCCATATTAAATATTCTGTACTTACTCCTGAATTTGTACATATGGTCTTAAATGGTGATTTTTTTTTTTTTTTAAATTTCTCAGCTTTTAAATTCTTTATTTTTAAACCTCTTAATAGGCATTTAGTGATAGGATGAGAGGCAGTGGCTTTAAATTTGAGAGGGGCAGATTAAGACTAGACTTAAGGAGGAATTTCTTCACCATGAGGGTTCCCAGGGAAGTTGTGGCTGCCCTGTTCCTGGAGGGGTTCAAGGCCAGGTTGGATGGGGCTTGGAGCCCCTGATCCAGTGGGAGGTGTCCCTGCCCATAGCAGACGGGTGGAACTGGATGGGCTTCAAGGTCTCTTCCAACCCAGACTATTCTACAACTATATGATTCTATGATTTCTGTTCTTTGGCTCTATGTTGAATGCCTCAGGAGTGTCGAGAATACATTGAAAGCAAAGGAACTGCAGGACTTTCATTTCTGAAGCTGTGACCTTAAGGCAGATATTAGTCAAATCACCTTTCAGATTAGCCTAGCTCTTTTCTCATTTTGCAAGCAGTGTTTTCTTTCTTGAAAAAAAAAATTAGAATTTCAGTTATTAAAACTGCTAAAAGTATTCCATTTCTATTTCTTATTTAGTCTTTGACACTGTGTAATTTCACTACCAAAGACATAACAGTTATTTTTATTGTTTTTTCCTCTGGAGTGGTGCTTGTTAGTTGATCAAATGGTCATTGATTAATTTATTTGAGTCACTCCTGATATAAAAATGATTTTCTAATTCTTTTTCCAATATGTCGCTGCCCTTTGTCATCTCGCCTGGGACAGAGGATGGTATTAAGGGATTGTGCAAGCTACTCACGGCTCGTCCAGAAGACAGCTCAGCACTGAGTGTATCAAGCACTCCTAACATTTCACCCTATCTTACTCAGTTTAAACCAATTAAAGCTAAATTTCCTCTTAAATGTCATTAAGCAGTTTGGCTTGTGAGAATTTCCTTGCCTTCCTGTTGTCACTTTCTTTCCTTCTCAGCTTTTATTTTAGTTTTACTTTTTTATTTCATTAAAGTCCATCCAGTTCCAACCCCCCTGCCATGGGCAGGGACACCTCCCACTGGATCAGGATGCTCCAAGACCCACCCAACCTGGCTTTGGACACCTCTAGGGATGGGGCAGCCACAGCTTCCCTGGGAAAGACATTGAAGTTCACTCAAGTCACTTGCTTATTGCCTATCTCAATGCTGCTGAAGTATCATCTCAGTCACAACTTCCTCAAGAATTTAATCAGAAAACTGCTTTGCTTTCTTTTTCCACATAGCCCTCTATCTTCATTTTTTCTATTCTCTCCTCATAACCAATTTTCTCCATGGATAAACTTCACTCCAGCTGGGAAAAACAGTCAAGCATCAAAAACTAAAATCTCCAATGAAAGAGCTCGGCTCAGCTTGTATAGGGTCAGTCATGCTCGGATAATACTTTTTTATTTTATTTTTTCCATTGCCAGGAGGGCTGATAGAGTAACCTTTCTTGACATCTCATAGCTATACCTGTAAAAAAATCACAGGCTTTAAAAAACAGAAAAAAAGTGAAAAATTTAAAGTGAAAAGTCTGAAAATACCTAAAATATTTAAAATGCTTCCCTAAAAAACCTGGCATCATATTGATATGTGTAATTGAAGATGACAATAAGCAGAAAAAAGAGAATTTAGAGCTCAATATCTGCAAATACCTCTATCAGCAGCAGCTATGCCTTGATTTTTAGTGGCCCTTATCCTTCAGTTCCTCTCTCTAACATCCTCATTAGGTAATTTTGTACTCCCAGCACCCACAACACTTACACCTGGTAAATCTTAGTGCTCCAGGAAAACATTGTTATCAACAGACATAAATTATATGGAGGAGAAAAAACATACATAAGTAAAAGGTTAACCTGAATCAGCTTCAGTGTAAATATTCTTCCAGTCCGGGAGAATCTATGAACATTTTCAACAAAATGTTCAAGTTCAAAAGGTAAATGTGAAAAAAACCACCTTTAAATAGTTGCACCAATTTCTCTCTCAAGGTCTGAATGATGATCACAATGTAGGAATGGGGTTTGAATGTATTCCTCCCATTCTACCTCCATACAAAGTAACTGCAAGTAAAGACTGTCTTTAAGTGCTTATTCGAAGTGATGGACAGAACAGATGCTCAAGGTTGTCCTGCTTGTGTCTACACAGTTTTTATCAGAAGACATTTGATAGAAAATCTCCTAGAGGACTAATCCATCAGATCCAGCGTACTGTAACTTTTAAAGTTTTCCCCAATCAGTCCAATTGTATTTCTGCAACAAATCTAACAATACCTCTAGGGAGTGAAAATTCACTAAGACAAACTGTGACAGAGCCATTCTTTGGAGACACCGACGTTGTACATCTCCCACAATTAGTTTCTTCCTAGAGGATGAATTACTGCAGTATCTCAATATGAAGTACTTAACTAGCAATAGTCTCTGTTTTATTTCACATAGGATCTTAGAAAGTCATAAAAACAGAAAGCCTAGGAATTGTGAAGAAAAATGCTCCTGGAAATAAAAATAAATAATACACATCTGACAACTAATAATTGCTATAAAGTATTAATATGTTTACCTGTATCATACGTTTGATCAAGAGATAACTCTATTTTTCTGATGAGCTGTCCAGCTCTCCAGATGTCAAATGGCTTCTACAAATCCCTTGAAACGGTCAGATGTATCGTTTTACAATTCCCATGAACAATATGTGGATTTTGCTGAACTTTTGAAGTCAGCTTTCTAAGCCTCCCAGCTGTGTCTATGCACCACGATTGGCAGAAAAAAACATCTCCTTCCCCCCTAGACAGCCCAGTGAATCAACCTGGTCTTACCACTAAGCCTGAGCATCTCTTAGCAAAGCTGTCATCCTCATTTGATCAGCCTTGTCACCATCTTACTTTGCTTTCCCTGCTGGGTTAGCGGAACCTCCTCTTCACCGACAGCATGCATGGACATGGCAAAACTTTGAATATAACGTGAAATTCCCCGGAAATTTTTCCTACCAGTCACTAAGCTTGTTTCTTTGAAATACACCTGAACAGGTAGAACGACACTATTTTTTTCTGGCCAGAGGACCACTCTTAATCTTATAGTAAATAATCTATTTGTTGTCATAACCCTCTTCCCTGGGTGATCAGAATCAATGACACTTCTAGAGTGGTCACTATGGAGCTTGTAGGACCACACCACAGTAGCTAGCTCACCTGGGAATCTCACCTCTAACACTCGTTTAATTTTCTACAGGTTTTCTTAATACTAGTACTCATATCAAATCAACGAGTCAATTCTCTTCAGCTGTTCACAAACACAAACTCCTATAAATCCCTACAAATCATTTCCTATGATGCAGCTTTCTAAGAACCAAAGCCCATTTAAATGAAGGAATCGTAGATGCCCCTGTCCAGCTTATTTCCCAAGAAGCTCCTTTAATGTCCTAATTTTCCATTTTAAATAATGAGTATCATCCATTTCCAATTCCACTGATGCGGGCAATGAGACCTGAACTTTGATTAGGTTGCTCAATGCCTCATTCAATTGAACACCTCAAGGAATGAGGCTTCCATGACATCCCTGGGCAACCTGGGCCAGTGCCTCATTACTCAGAGAAAAAACTTTCTTCCTAATATCTAATCTACATGTCCCTTCTTCCAGCTTAAAAATGTTATCCCTTTTCCTTATCACTACACTCCTGGACAGAAAGTCCCTCCTCAACTTTCCTGTAGGCCCTCTTTAAGTACTGGAAGGCTGCTATAAGGTCTTCACAGAGCCTTCTCCTCCAGGCTAAACAAGCCCAAATCTCTCAGCCTGAAGTTATTAAACGGTACTTGTCTCAGTACTGGAGGGACATCACTCATCACTGATCTCCATCCAGACATTGAGTCATTTGCCATCACTCTCTGGATGTGAACATCCAGTCAATTTCTTACCCATGAATCAGTCCATCCATCAAATCCGTGCCTCTCCAGTTTAGAGAAAATGATGTTCAACTCTCAGGCTGTTGCTGAGAGATATGAGTGAAATGCAGTATAATCTGATGTTTAACTTAGCCAAGTCAGCTGAAAAATTATTAATTCTTCTACAGCTTGGTTGGAACCACGTGATCGGCTCGATCTCACTTCCTGCATGGTGGAGACTGCTGATGAAGCCAGAGATCATTAAAGACCAAATCCCACTGAAATTCATTATTGTGGTGAAAGAATGGACTAACAAAGACAGAAAGAATGTTAATGTTGTCCACAACAAACATTTTCAGGACAAGGATGAGTGGGAAGAAAATGGCTTAAAGTCTGTGGGACACATCAAACACCTGCTGCACTGCATGTTTTCTTTGTTAGATGATGACTTCACGGAGAGGGTGGTTAGGCATTGGAACGGGCTGCGCAGGGAGGTGGTTGACTCACCGTCCCTGGCGGTGTTTAAGGTGAGGGTGGATGAGGTACTTAGGGGCATGATTTAGGGATTGGTGGGAATGGTTGGACTCGATGATCCGGTGGGTCTCTTCCAACCTGGTTATTCTGTGATTCTGTGATTCTGTGACTCGGCTCATTTCTGCATCAGAAAATGCTGCTGAAAATACACTCTTGCAAAGCGTGTCTACATAGATTTGCAAGAAATAGTTAGACTACTTTATGGGCATACTTGGGGTGGTGGTGGTGTGACTGTAATGGTCTTTTTTTTTTTTCCACAAGGAAATTAAAAAACAAGGCAGCAGCTGCATCCTGAGAGTTTGGTAATTAAAGATCCATCACATACTACCATTTGGCCTTCCTCTCAGTATTTTCAACTCCCATTGCTTCACCTCTGTAGCAATCTAACACATAGTTTTTGAATTTCAGAAATTATTTTAGGCAAAGCCCTTCATCTTTTCATGCTTAAGCAATGAAAGGCACCTCTCCCAGACCTTGCTTGGTGGCCTGGCTCATCCATATAAAGAAAATATCCTGCATTATTACCCCCAAAATCCTCCTACGATTGCTCATAGTATTGCCAAATCCAGAGACCAGTCTTCCACCTCTCTTAGGAACAACTTGCTGTGATACCAAGGTGTGACCCTTGCAGTTCAGTTGTTAACTAGATGGGCGTATGGCAGCGGTACTAGCAGTGTGTCTCTCAGGTGTTCCATGGAACAAGTTGTGGGTGTCTTGGAAAGACTTTTACAAGGAAGCTGGAAGAGTTTCCATGATGACAAGATAATGCCAATGGCCAACGTTAATCCCCACCATCAGTAAGACTGATATTCTCCAATTTCTCAGTGAAATGGATTGACCATTAATGAAATTATA
The DNA here is from genome assembly GCA_033459285.1 of Clamator glandarius. NCBI lineage: Eukaryota > Metazoa > Chordata > Aves > Cuculiformes > Cuculidae > Clamator > Clamator glandarius. Next base: position 2,348,150 of record JAUNZM010000631.1, on the reverse strand, counting down.
TTTTCCTATAACTTCTTCTTAGAAATTGCAACATCAATGTGGCTGAAATGTTTCAGATTGAGACACACACAGAGCATGAAAATTGCTGCTTCAGTAGTTGCATTTGGTTAAGCAAAGAGTTTGTCTTGTAATAGAAAATATTAGGCAACCTTAATCATAGAACCATTAGGTTGGAAGAGACCTTTGAGATCATCAGACCCAACTGTACCTGTCCACTACTAAGCCATATCCCTCAGCGCCTCATCATCCACCTTTTTAACACCTCCAGGGATGGAGACCCAACCACCTCCCTGGGCAGCCTGGTCCAGTGCCTGAGAACCTTTTCTGTGAAGAAATTTTTCCTAAATGACACACATCACTCCTCCTTCTGTGCAGAACACCTTCTGGCAATAACTCAAGCTGACTTGCAGTTTCCATTGTTACCTTATGTACGACTTCACGTCAACATTTACCATGACAGTCATAACAAACCAAATGCTGTAATATTCTCTGCATTTGGATATAAGGAAATGCTATTTTTCCCCATTAAAGAACAGTGTCTACACAATTTTCCTAATTCACAGAAGCCTCAGCAGATTTTATCCGTATTAAAATTAGTTTCTACAGTTATTTGCATGCCTATAAAATAATAACTGAAGAGAAGAACTATGACAAGAAAGTTGGAACTGGTCAGGACACAGGACAACATCACTTTAACTATAAATAGTGCTATAAATAGCATTACTTTTCTTGCACTATAAATAGGTTCTTATAAATTGTGTTACTCCGCTACTAATTGCAGAGCATTACTAGAATCTCTGTTACACATTAACTACAGATTCATCAGTTTAAAATTAACTTGTATTTCCTTACTATTTCAAGGGCACTATATACTAAGAAAAGGGCAAGAGACAAGCAAAGACACAGTCTGTAAAATGACCAGGAACAACTGACTCCGCAATTACTGACAGTGCAAACCAAAAATATCTCTTAGAGAAGTGTTCAGAAAAAAATACATAAATACTTGTTAATTCGTATTTCTCTGAATCAATGCCTGCTAAATTATCTAATTATGTAAATTCCTCTTCTCTTTGCCCCACAGAATGATAAGGGATAGTGTGTCTTTTCTCTCTCAGGCTACTTTGCTTGCATACACAAAAAAAAGAACTGCTGGTCCTGAAGTTCATCTTTCTTTTCAAAGGAATAGACTGTAAATTTTTTTAATTGATCACAAACAAATTAACTTATCAAAAGATCTAGGAGTTTTGAAGTATTGCTCCCCAGCTCAGCCACTACAGAACACTAGATTTCTAGAAATGAAGGACTGTGAGATAAATGAATACAAAACACTTGTGTCAAAGCAGGATCGAATGTATGCAGATCAACTCTAAAAGATACCTGGGTATCTCTCATGTATCTGATCAGAATACATGGAGAACTTCAGAGGTCACTCCTAACCCAGGGAAGAGTTCAAGCACAGAGCAACCTCTTATGATATTTGTCTTGACACTGTCTTACACCCCTTGGAAAGTTCCTAGCCTAGAGGTAGGTCCTACATATTTAAAAAAGCCAACTGATTTTTTTTTTTTTTTTTGCTTTTGAATGCTTGCAATGTCTTCTTGTTTTCCTATAGCTCTGTGAGTGACCCCTACATGAAGAACTGCCTCCTTTTGGCCTTCACCTCCCTCCTGCAGGTTTCTTTGGGTTCTTGTCCTGGAGGATGCAGTGAAAAGTCAATCTCTGTCCATCCTACCCACCTTTCTCGTGGTTTCACAGATCTGCACTAAATTCTCTTGGAAGGATTCCCGTGGAAAGTTTGTCCGTAGCTTTCAATGGTCTATGCCAGTGCTACACTGCCCTCACAGCCAAAGAACGACCCCAAGAGCCACGTGACTTTTCCAGGTAATGCTAATTTTTTGTAATCCCATTCCCAACAACTGTAGAGAGCAGTTGAATTTGCAACACTTTTTTCTGGAGCCCAGTCATTTCTGCTTTAGATTAAAAACCCCTAATTGTTCCAACCTCCACATACAAGACATTCTTTTACTCTTCTGATCTCCTCTATCTCCTTTGAGCCACAGAGCTTTGAGCAGGGCTACATCCTTTGGACAAGAGCTCTTCATCCTCACATGGACTAGAATAACAACATCTTGCTCTAACACTTGCCAGAATCCTGATGCCTCTCGTGACATTTTGCTGACACAAACTCAATCTGTGCTTCACCATACTGCCTGGATCTGTTTCCACAGTAATGCCATTTCTGAATTTATTTCCATTTTGTCTTTCCGCATTTCTTAATTGTCTGTATTTGTCACTACTGAGTTTTGTTTTATTGATTCAGGGGAACCTTCTCTCTACTTCATCAAGGACAAATATATGTACCGTGACTGTATTACTCAAAATTAAATGACCTCTCTGGAGAAAATGATCAAAGGCTTTAGTTAAAAACTGTCAAAGGTGCAAACTAGAGATACACCCCATCCTAAGGCAGGAAAATTATGTACTTACTCTCTGTCTATGACCAGACAAGTTACTGCTTCAGCTGCAATGACATTGGCAGTTCTGACATCCTCCCTGAAAGAAAAAATACATTTTTTAAGCAGGCTGTATTATTTTAATGACAATCTGTCTATTTCCAAGCATATTACATTCTTAGAGCACTTCAATAATATATGTCTCTGTTTCACAGCTTTTTCCTTACATTGAGTTGATGTTCATCACCCGTACGGGCTTCAAGCATGCAAAAGCTAAAAACCACACATGTAGAAAACAGAACAAGTTCCTCTTATAAACAAGGCATCAAGCTACTCATCAGGCCCTGCTTATCACCTCTTTTAGGCAAAGTCCTATTTCTTACTCTGCGCGTTTGTGGACAGAAACACGTTTATCAAAATATTAGCTATTTGCATCATTTATTTCTGAACATTGAGACTTCTGCTTGTGTCCTCCCCAGAAACCTACACAATATCTCAGCATCTGAACATGAAGCATCCAGTCAGGAAGGATGTCAGCTCTGCTACTTGGAGCAGGCGCAAGGGATAGGACTCACTCTGCATTTGCTGTCTGAGCACGGAGGAGGTTGAGACTGTGCCTATAAAAGGGGCCTGATGAGCTTTTGAAAGGTCTCGGCATTTAAACACTGCACCGGTACTTGTCACCAGCTTTTCAGAAATTAAAAATACTGCACTTGGAACTGAGCTCTGCTTGCCTTTTTCTGTTTCTTCATTACCAAGTGCTTTGTGTTCTCCCTTTCCCTGCCCCACCAAGAGTTTGGCCGTGGCCAGCTCAAGCTATAAAATATGAAGTTAATTCATTTTAATCAGATCACTTTGATGTTTCGTCAGGGTTATGGAGATGTCGCTGCATTTACTATGTTAACCGAACAGATGCACAGGATTCAGAGTTGCTGTTTTATTCAAACCTTTTCATATAAAAATGGTAAGCGAATTACAGGCAAAAGAGATCCACTTCTTTTAAACACACATAATTTATTTAGACTGGAAAACTGCTGTACATTTCCACTGAAGTAGAAAATGAGAATTAAAATTGCCCTTAGAAATAGCAGTTCCCCTCTTTAAAGACTGGAGGTATTAAAGCAGTAATATAGCGAAAAGAAGCGAGGTGCCTATGCACTCAAACAGGAATGTGCACTCTCCCTTCAAGGCAATAATTAATTAACTTTAATGAGCTACCTTTACTTGAATATCTTTAAACAGAGCAAGTAGAAATGAAAGAAACAATAATATTCAAGCCTATATCCAAATGCTGTCTTTGACTTTATGTTCAATGAAAAGAAGCAGTCAAATAGCCACAGATAATTATCTCTATTAACCCCAAAACTCTGGTAAATATAGAGAAGAGAAGTAATTACAACAGTTAATATTCCATCAAGTTGTATAGCCAATGTTTCCCCCGTGCGACTACATTAAAAATCAGTATGCGAACTTTTTAGCTGTTCATTAATACCACTTAAAACTTCACACGCTTGTCCCACTATCTCCGCTGCCTTCCTGCCTTCCTGGTTTATACCTTTATAGTTATAGATAATAGACATTATCATAGTTAGTATATTATAGTTAAAAGGATTACAGACAAGTAAAATACAGCTCTTTGTGGCTTCAGTTCAAACATTTTAAATAAACCTTAACATGAGAGATTAAAATGCAGAAGTAACTGTTAGGGTTTCCACTATCCAGTACTTTATGCATCCTTTCAATCAGCACAAAATTAACAAAGAATGAAGGTGCTTCACCAATGGGCATCTCACTTGGCACAAGCTACCAAAGCAGAGGGATGGCAGGGGTTTTGTAAGGCAGAAAGTCTGGCAATTCTGAAGTTTCCTTACATTCTGCAGGAGCAGAAATAACTGACAAATCAGAAAAGAAAAATGCCAGCTTTTAATGAATGATAAAGTGCCTCATCTAGAAAGTGCTAAATCAAGAAACTGCTTCCTTTGGGTATCTCCAAAGCCAACCTTGACTATGCCCCCAGCCCTGCCACTGCTCCAGGACCCTCGTCCCAGAAACACCCAAGGGAGGGACTGATGGGGGAAAGCAGCTTTCTCCTTACACAGTTCATAACCCTTGCATGCTCTCTCGTTCAGGGGGTTTCACCCATCAGGCTGCAAGTAGGATTAAAAATCTCATCAAGTTTCTAAGAACAGAAGGAAAAAAAAAATCAAGGCATTTTCAGATCTATATAAATGCTAAACTTTTACATGGATCAGCAGTGAAATACAAGCCACAGTCAGAGCTCCAAACACCACCGACACCTCATCTATACTTAAAAACAACCAGCGTGCCTGGGGCCAGGCCACTGATCTACAGATTAACCTCAGTCCCCTTCAAGCAAAACAAACTCTCAGTCCATGTTTTAAAAGGTAATATTTCAACAGGTGGCCACCAGCTACAGGACATGGAATTAAATGCACCAAATAGTTATTTGAATTGCATGGCCTTAAATGCAAAAAGTTAACTATTAGGACTGCATGGCATTAAATGCAAAAGTAATTACCAGAAGTGAGCAGCATTAAATGCATCCAGTAATTATTTGAAGTGCCTGGAACTAAATGCAAAAGTAGTTATTAGAAGCGTAGGGCATTAAATGCAACAAGTAATTATTAGACGTGCACAGCATTAAATACGGAAGTAGTTAATTAAATGCAACAAGTAATTATTACAAGCGCACACCATTAAGTGCCACAAATAGTTATGTGAAAGCCCTGCTTGCAAGCACTGACTCGGACACTCGCTGGCTTTCGTTGCAGGAGTACTCATCATCGTTCCCTGAGAAACAGCACTCTTCGTCAGAGGAATCGCCTTCACTCTCTGAACAGTCCATCGCTAACGTTTGCCTCCACCATCTCCCGCAGCCAAACGCCTGCCTTCCTCCAGCCCGTGATTGTGTTCTGTCCTCCGGGTAAGCTCTGGTGTTTTACAGCCCCTCTGGCTTCAAACTTTGGGACCTGGAGAAAGGTCACAGCAGCTGCAGGGGGTTTCTAGGGGGCATCATCAGGAAATACAAGCAGAGGGTATTTTGAAGCCACAAAGAGGTATGAGGCTGCAAACAAGTGGGCACGGCACCTGCTCCGGGCACAGCTCATGCTCTGGGCACTCGAAAGCTGGGACAGCAGACTTCACACCACCAGGCTTCGGGTCCTTAACCCCACGGGGGAACAAGATAACGTTACCCACATTGCTAAAGCCATTCCAAAGTGTCTTGTCATGTCACCATAAACATGAGTCCATTACTTAAAAGAAGAAATGCATACCTTATTTTTTTTCCTGGTTATGGTTTGTCACCCAGTTCATCACACATAACTCGTGAAGCTTCAACAACTCTACTTTGGAAGTTGCCACTGACTCAATTTAATATTTTTTTTAAAGCATTGCGAGGAACTTTTCTAATAAAAGCGTATTGATCCCACTATTCATCAAGCTTTGTTGGAAAATGCAAATATGACAAATACACAGTTTTAATTGGAAATAACATCATATGTCAGCACTTGTCCCCTAAGTTTGCCTTAGGCTGTAAAAATTGACGTAGATTTTAAAATCTTTGATATGATTCCCATCTTTTTGCATTTTTTTTCCTTCCCATATCCCCTTACTCCAACTTTCACAGCTCCCATCACACCTAACCCCTTAATAATGCCAATGTAATACTTCAAATAAATGGAAACTACATTTTTGACAATTTAATTCAACACTATACCATTATATTTGTTTGAACCTTGCTGTTTTGCTGCCAGGAAACACCACTCTGCTTCTCCTGAGAAGACAGACACAACTGATGCTACCTTGGCACGATGTCTGCCCAGCTTTTTTGGATTGGTTCCCCCTCCCCAACATAATAAATGGCATTTATTATGAGGTGCGAGCAGCCCGCTGTAGAAAGTATCATGTTTACAGCTGAGTCTCTTTGGCTCGTCTCCTATCTGTCCTTCATCAGTCACAATTGATTTAAAGATCAAATATAGTAGAGACATTTTTAGGTCTCTAGGTAGGCAAAACCCTCTCCTTAAAGGACAGAGCTTGTTTTTTCAGAAGGCCACTGAATTTGGGGCCCCTTCTTCAGTATATGCAATAAGGATTATGACTTATCTCCCATGTGAAGGTCACTATGTAACCAGAAAATACCTAACAAAATAATACAGGGAGATAGAAATGCTATTTTTTTAATTACTACCACTAAACTAACTGAATTTTCCCATAATTCTTTTTTTCTTTCACTTATTCCCAACATGCCTTTCCCTACATACTTTAAATCAGCCTTATTAAAAAATACTGTAACAAGGTCAAGTGCATAGTGCTAGAAAGTAGTAAAAAACATTAAAGAACTTAAATATCAGCAAATTAGGAACCTCTGGACAGTCCTCCTGTGGCAAATTTTTAAAATCCACCAGGGAAGATCTAATTTTTTCTTTCTGTCTTTTCTTTGAAAACTCCATTCTCAAGTTCAAATCACCTAAACACTCATTTCCAGAAGTCCCATAGGACATGAGCTTTCTACTAACAGACCTATTCCAGGCAGCAGTAGATTCTGCTGCGCAGCCACCAAGGACCAAACACTGACCCATCTGCCCTTAGTGGCTGGTCACGGTCCTTCAGACAGTAGGTCTAAGAAAAACAGGTTGTTGTCATCATTTTTAGAGAAAGAAATTAAAAAAACAAACAACCTAAATCCTAAATATACATTTTTGGAATACTGCTGCAGCCAATAGCGCTTTGGTAATCCACAAGCCCATTTAGATAGCATGGCCACACCTCTTCCTGGGAAACACAGTCTGATCAAGTCGCCTGGAGGTGGTTTTGTCTGAAATGTTAGGACTATCCTTGTAAAAGATGTTCTCAGCTAAGACACAGGGAGGCAAAAATGTAGGTAAGGTTCCCTCAGCTAGTACAGTTTGTGCCACTCTGCACCTTCTTTACTGGAACTGTTAGAACAGGTCCAGAGGAGGTTACAAAGATGATCCGAGGGCTGGAGCATCTCACATACGAGGACAGGTTGAGAGAGTTGGGCTTGTTCAGCCTGGAGAAAAGAAGGCTCCCAGGAAACCTTGGAGTGACCTTCCAGTGTCTCGAGGGGCTACAAGGAAGCTGGAGAGGAGCTGTTTACAAAGACTTGTAGTGACAGTATGAGTCAACGCAGTGATGTGGTCCAGCATGACCACCCACGATGACACAGACCACGGTCTGTATTAGTCACCTGGATCTACTGACAGATTTCCACAGGGGAAAAACATCCCTTGTAGACTTATGTTCGGTTTCCCAACACTTCAGCTTTCTGAGAGCAAAATATCCATTCACAATTGGTTTTAACTACAAAAATACGTTCCTTGAATTAATAAATGCAATTTAATCTACTACACTTATAAATATTTTAACGCAAACCTAATAAAATGCACAACTTGAAAAACCTTCACTTGAAAAGATTTACGCCATTTAACAAAACCTGTTAAAATCCCCAAGGGCATTAAAATCACCCTTTTTTAAAGGTAATGAAATACAACTGGAAAAAGATTTTGCTTTAAGGTACCTCAGTTTGAAGGCATAATTCAAAACAGACCCACAATCACCTGTGCTTCTGTGCAATTCAGGGTGTATAGCTACTGGGAAAAGGAAATATTTATTGGAACAATGTTCCTGTTTTTCAGACAAAATGGTTTAAAAATAGTACTTTACAGGAGTTTTATTCAAAATAAGCAAACTGTATGACTCTCCATATAGGCTAGAAAATGTAGCAGCTCCTTCTGATAATTTGTTTTATGTCTTGTGAACATAACATTAGCACTTCCTTACTGTTTCTAAAATATATTTATACTCCCAGTGGCTCCAGCTAAAAGGTTTAAGTCCTGGTAAGGATTGCACAGTAGAATTTATAAAATGAGCCCTTCCTGATAACATATTTTAATATTTATAAGGTTAAGGACTTAGAGATGGAGAACAGGTCTTTCAAGACTGTTGGTCAAAAAAAAAAAAATCTGCTCTGTTCTTACTGTAGATTCTAAAAGCAAACAGAAATCCCAACAAGTGCATTTAGGAGGATTCAAAGTTTCAACTCAACATTCTCCCAACATGTCCTCATGTGCTGCGATCATTCTAGGATGCTGTGTGAAGTCTGACAATTATTTTTCTGCTTCACATTAGTCATGGATGCTATTTCATGAAATAGAAAATGCCTGGAGGGCTTCTCCTTCTTTCCTGTTTCATGAACAATGGAAAATCAAGTTCAGTTTACATAAAATATAATTAATTTCTGTATTAATGCAAATGCCCTGATTTTTTTATATATATACAATATTTGTAATCATTGTATGTTTTAGGGGAAAAAACGCTGTTCCAAGTCCTGCACTGAACTGTGACTGCTGCTTTGTCTGCCTTGCCGCTGCCTTGAACATTTCACTATCTGATTCCTATATTCTACTCTACTCCTATATGGGGATATATTTCTAGATATGTGTAGTTTCCATATTTCACTACATTGCTAAATTTCAGTATCTGAGTCCTACACTACAATGAAAAAAAATGCTCTAATTTACTTTGTGAGCCCTAGACAGAAGAAAATACGCAAGAGACGGCTGCTGTTCTTTTTATTGGTATTGTAGATCTGACATGGTGGTGCTGCTCAAATAACAAGTGTTACATTATCAGAATACCTATGCTGATACTAAGAGGTGTAGATAAATATAGCCAAAAATAGCATTAATTAAAGAAGCAGCACTATGACAGGCACTATCATATATAATAAGATAATATTGGACACACTCCTGCCACTTGAAAAAGAGAAAGGGGATGTGCAGGGGGCAAAAGGTATTGACAAGACAGGGACCTTCTGCTGCACTGTTAGAAGCAGATGCAGTATCAGCTCCTGCCAGTCATCTAACATTTATATATATGATCATAAGCTGCTAGGGATTCAGGAAACCTAGAGAGGGTTCTGCTGAAAAGTACTCCAAGAAGAGAAGGTTACGTGCCTCTTGTGATCTGAAAGCAGAGAAAAAAGTTCTCACTACCAGCTTATTACCCTGACGCTGGCATAAATCTGACAGAATCTACTCCTCTGACAGTCAGCATGAGGATTTGCCCCTTGCTTCAAGGCATAATCAGGCTCTTCTGCTGACTCCTGGCTGCAAAGTAATTGTGGCTGCTGTGGTATGAAAGGGCTATGAACCACACAGGTCATGGTGTTAATAAAGAGTACACTTCTGGTATATTCTTACCATATTTATTCCATAACTGATATTTGCAAACAACTAAGGAAATAATCTACGACCTCTGCAATGACTAATTTAACCCACAAGCATTTTCGCTGAGTGGTAAGCTAATAATTTGCCATTATTTACGCAAACAGCTATATTAAAATCAAATCAAACTGTGATGGGCGCGTTAAAGTGACAGGATACACCTAATACACATGAACAACATCACCACTGTGCTTATGCAACATCATTTTAAACCACATACAAGACGTTCCCATGCTCACAGTTAAATCTTAGAAGCAGCTAATGTATACGATATTACGTGTAAAGATATTTTATAGGTGAGTAAACCAGTGCACAAGGAGCTTGAGTGAGGTGCTTTAGATTCTATGGGCAGCAATTAGCCTCAGTGCTACCAGAACTGGCTTCTCTTCAAGGATTAGCAAGGTCACATCCATTTGGCCTCAAGTCTTTACTGTGTTGGCGTGTTCATAAAGCCTCACGCATGTGATCGCTGTAGAGGAGGGGATCAAGTTATCCCTTAACTGTGTCACGCAGATCCCATGCCAGCCTTACTCGCTGTAACTGCTATATTTATATCCCAAACTCTGCACTAACACAGAAGACTCTTCAGCTGGATTAATGAAAACGACTGCACGCAAAGCAGCTTCTTACGGACTGAGATCCTTACAGAGCTGTGGGGTTTTTTTCCCCTTCAGATATGACTGTTATGTTCTTTTTCTTGCTTGGCTTCTTTGTGCATTGAAAGCACTAGCACAAATACCCTTTGTTGTGCTGAAGCGATGAGCAGTGTGTTTGTCTATTGAAATCACGTCTTGCCACAAAAATATCTGGCCTACCTGCAAACAATAAGAGGCTCTTTCAGCTAAGAACATTTTTTAACTGTTTACTGCAAATTCACGGTTTTTTTCAAAAGCAGAACTGTATTTTAAACAATGTTTCTGTTAATTTCCTAAACACTGCAAAGAAGGGAAGGGGAGTTGTATATTATGGCTTCTCCTTTATGGATGCCAGAAGCAGGATGTAGATGACAACCTGCAGGAGCTATTTTTTTGATGACAACCTGTGGGGGCTATTTTTTTGTCAGCTTATCCACGGCTGACATTACCAAGTTTCCCAGGTACCAAATTTCCTACCCAGACTCTACACTTTAGGTAGCTGAAATTCCGCCCAAAGCATGTGCTTCACACCATACTCTTGTCTATTTCTTCCCATGGCCAACTCTTTGCCCATGCCAGTGGATTTGAGTGTCCCCATCCTGGTGACTGTGCCCATCCCACCTTCCCCTTCACAATCACCAACACCTCCAGATCCACTCATCTCTACTTCACTCTTGCAGGCCAAATTCACTGCATCTCTCCTTCACCCTACAAATCTTTTGCTTGCTCCCATACCTCATCCACCCGCACCTTAAACATCTCCAGGGAAGGCAAGTCAACCATCTCCCTGGACAGACTGTTCCATTGCCTAATGACCCTTTCCGTGAAGGGTTTTTTCCTTATCTCAAGTCTGAACCTTGCCTGGTGGAGCTTGAGGCCATTCCTTCTTCTCCTGTCCCCTGTCACCTGGGAGAAGAGCCCAGCTCCCTCCTCTCTACAACCTCCCTTCAGGTAGTTATAGAGAACAATGAGGTCTCCTCTCAGCCTCCTCTTCTGCAGGCTAAACAACCCCAGCTCTCTCAGCCATTCCTCATAAGGCCTGTTCTCCAGCCCCTCACCAGCTTCACTGCCCTTCTCTGGACTCGCCCCAGAGCCTCAGCATCCTTCTTGTGGTGAGGGGCCCAGAACTGAACACAGGATTCGAGGTGCGGTCTCACCAGTACAGAGGGAGAATAACCTCCCTGGACCTGCTGGTCATACCATTTCTGATACAAGCCAAGATGCCATTGGCCTTCTTGGCCACCTGGGCACACTGCTGGCTCATGTTCAGTCGGCTGTCAACCAACACCCCCAGGTCCTTCTTCTCCAGGCAGCTTTCCAGACAGACTTCTCCTAGTCTGTCACACTGCATAGGGTTGTTGTGCCCCAAGTGCAGGATCTGGCATTTGGCCTTGTTAAACCTCATCCCACTGGTCTCTGCCCAGCGGTCCAGCCTGCTCAGATCCCTTTGGAGCATCTCTACTCTCCAGCAGATCGACACTTCTACTCAGCTTAGTGTCGTCTGCAAACTTGCTAAGGGAGCACTCGATGCCTTCATCCAGGTCGTTGATAAAGACATTGAACAGGGCTGGACCCAGGACTGAGCCCTGGGGAACCCCACTTGGAACTGACCTCCAGCTGGATTTAACTCCATGTACCACCACTCTCTGGGCCCTCCAGCCAACCAGTTTTCCATCCAGGAGAGTGTGCGCCTGTCCAGGCCAAAGGTGACAGTTTTTGAAGCAGAATTCTGTGAGAAACTGTGTCAAAGGCTTTACTAAATTCCAAGAAGATACATCCACAGCCTTTCCCTCATCCAAGAGCCTAGTCACTTGGTCATAGAATGAGATCAGATTACTCTGGCAAGACCTGCCTTTCATGAACCCGTGTTGACTGGGCCTGATCACCCGGTTCTCTTGCAAGTGCTTCTTGATCGCACTCAGGATCACCTGCTGCATGACTTTCCCTGGTACTGAGGTCAGACTGACAGGCCTGTACTTCCTTGGATCCTCCTTGTGCCCCTTCTTGTAGATGGGCACGACATCAGCCTCCAGTCCAGCGGAACCTCCCCAGTCATCCAGGACTGTTGGAAGATGATGGAAAGGGGTTTGGCCAGCACATCCGCCAGTTCCCTCAAAACTCTTGGGTGGACTCCATCCGACCCCATAGACTTGTGAGTGTCTAGCCGGGCAAGCAAGTCTCTAACCATCTCCTCTTGGATCATGGAAACCTTGTTCTGCTCCTCCAACCCCTGGGGTTGTGCAAAGAGGGAACAATTTTCCCTGTTGTTCAAGACTGAGGCAAGGTAGGCATTGAGCACTTCAGCCTTGTCTTCATCCCCTGTTACTGTTGTTCCCTCTGCATCTAGTAGGGACTGGAGATTCTCCCTAGTCCTCCTTTTACTGCTGATGTATTTGTAGAAAGTTTTTTTATTGTCTTTCACAGTCTTGGCCAATTGCATTTCTAGTTGGGCCTTAGCCCTCCTGACTTTTTCCCTGCACGTTCTCACTTCCTCCCTATAGTCCACCCAGGATGCCTGCCCCTTCCTCCAGAGGTCGTAGACCTTCTTTTTCTTATTGATGTCTCTCAGGACCTCCCTACTCAACCACACTGCTTTCTTACCCTGCCGGCTACTTAATTGCCCTGAGCAGCCCCACTGGGACCTTCACCCAGCATCTTCTCTCCATGGTCTAGGAGACCCATTTCAGCTCAGCCCAGGACCCTCAGTTGCCAGTACAGTTTCATCTCTTGCATCTAGTCCTGCACCTTCCCTGGAGGTGTTTAAGGGATGGGTGGACAAGTTGCTGAGGGACATGGTCTAGTATTTGACAGGAATGGTTGGACTCAATGATCCGGTGGGTCTTTTCCAACCTGGTGATTCTATGATTTCTTGGATGGACCTTGGACTTACAATGTAGATAGTTTGTGTTCCTTCTCCTGCATGGACCATGCCTGATGCTGTAGCCTTGTTTCTAGCCCTGTCTCGGCTCCATCTCCTGCTGCTCTGGCAGGACTCCTTGGAGGGTCTCTGGACCAAGACCGTGCCCTCCTTTAGTCTGGGAGTGCAGGAGCATCCGGTTACCAGTACCCATCACAGGATCCACTTCTACTCACAATGAGTTTTGCTGGGTTAATTATAGCAAACTTTTCTTATATTTGCTGCGTGAAAAGTCACATTGATAATGGGAACAAAAGTACCACCAAGCAAGAACAGGAAGTGCCCAAACCCTTCACCTTAGACTAGAAGAACAAAATTAATGTCCTGGACACCAGTGGTTAATAGCATGAAGAACCACATTGATGCCTGCTGATGTGAGTGCTCGCTGCTGCTCTTTTTTTAGAGCAGCCTTTTCCATCTCGTTAAGTGAAGTTTCACAGATCGCTTCCAGACTAGCTAGCAGGGCACCTGTGAGAAATCAGCATCCTCCAGAAACTCCTAAAAGCCTCCTGCTGATGCAATTAGCTCTTCTGAGGCTCTGCAAGCCTGCGCTTCCCATCCAGATCATGCTTTTGTTTGAGTACTGCTCTATAGTACAGCACAGAGAGACCTGACACAACTTTGAGGCAGCTGGAGTGGGTACCAGCAGCACGCAGAAGAGCTACAGAGAGTGCATCAGCCCATGCAGGGCTCCAAACTGCCACACTCAACTCCTCCAACGGTCAGGTTAACTCCCACAAAGCCAACTAGAGCATCCTTGTGCTACACCATGGTCTGCGGCACTGACGTGTAGATGGCTGGTTTAGCCTCAGTACTTAATTTCTTGTCATGTGTGTTATTTTATGGTGGAATTAGCTTGGAAGGAAAACTATGGGCAAAGATGGAGAGGGGCAGATTTAGACTAGACATAAGGAGGAATTTCTTCCCTATGAGGGTGGTGAGGCCCTGGCCCAGGTTGCCCAGGGAAGTTGTGGCTGCCCCGGGGTTCAAGGCCAGGTTGGATGGGCCTTGGCCAGCCTGATCCAGTGGGAGGTGTCCCTGCCCATGGCAGGGGTGGAACTGGATGGGCTTTAAAGTCCTTTCTGACTTATACTATTCTATGATTCTATGAAAACTGCTAATTTTCTTCAGTCTTATTTCTTCCTTTCTGTGCATGGAGTGATGGAGCAGATCTTATATGCTGGCCCGGTGATCACCTTAAACTAATGTAAGACAAATCAAACCTACTGCAGGCTTAATTTTATTGGAGATCAGTGCAACTCACTCCTTGGCCAGTAATCTCTGGTACTAGGGTAAGGGATATGGTCGTAACACACGGTCAGGAGGGAAGGGAGAAGCTCAGGGCCAGTCTCTGGCACAAACAGCCATATGCTCACTGAAGGTTTAATCACTTCCTAAAATGATCTGTACTTGCTTAAACGATAGGCATGGCCAAGCCTTCCCCCTCCTTGTCTGTCAAAAGGGTGAAGGTGGGACTAGAACTCCCACCCTGTCTTTCAGACGTTTAGTTTGGACTGCCTCAGGGTTTCACCTTCTAAGCAACCATGGACTCCTCACAATACCTGCTAAGCTATGGAAAGGCTGTATTTCTAATATAAACCAGGACAAAAGAATTTCCTAATATGCATCAAACCAAAGAAAAATAAGATATTTTGCCTGTGAAAGGTATAGTCACAAGAAATCTATTTTTTACACATTAAAAGTATTTATAGACTTAATGAACAATCTCAATATAAAAAAAGAAGGATACAGTACATTTTAGCATTTATTGATAAAAAACCCTTGATCATACTCTAGCACCACTAATACACTTGTAAAAAGCACCCAAACCCAGTTATGTAATGTCTGGAGAGCAACACAATACAGACTTAGAAAATAAAGTAAAAAATCTGAAAAATCAATTTGCTGCAGCCCAAGGAGAAGCAAAAATCTTTGGAGAAGCACCGAAAATGCCAAAAGAGATTTCACGCTCCACCTACACCAAGTCTAGATGAGCAGAGGAAAGTCTTTTCAAGGCAGCATTTACAGTCTTCATTCAATAACCACAGCACAAAATAAATTCCAACTTAAAATAAATGTAACCCCAAAGTTACAGATACTCCAGGTAGTTCTATCCAACGCATAACTAACTTCTCTGCAAATCTAAAAATCACTCTGCAATTGAGTTTGTATAAAAATATGCCATCGCCCTGTCTGGTGATGGAGAGTATCTCATGACTCTTCTACTAGCAAAGCAGCTGTGCAGAACACATCTTCATTTGCATGGCATTTTACATTTTTGTAGTTTATGCTAATTACTGTGGGGGTGGATATATCTTATTTTTCTAAATCTATTTCAGTAAAGAAAGGTTGGTCATGTCTGAAAGCAGAATTGCACTAGAAATAGAATAATAGAATAGTTTGGGTTGGAAGGGACCTTAAAGATCATCCAATCCCCCTGCCCCTGCCCTGGGCAAGGACACCTCCCACTGGATCAGGTGCCCAAGGTCCATCCAACCTGGCCTTGAACCCCTCCAGGGATGGAGCAGCCACAGCTTCCCCAGGCAACCTGGGCCAGGGTCTCAGTGCACATGGTGTTTTGTGGCTGGTGCCGACTCTCCACTTGTCCAAGTGAATTTGTTCTCACATCCTGGAAAAGCAGAGGACACCACACCTAAGCCCTCACTAACACAAAGAAAGAATAATGGTTCTAGATGTCTTAATCTTATATTCACTCAAGTGTGGCTTCCTTTGCCCTCAGGAAATACTCTAAACTCCAGATATTTTTCTTGTTTGTCTCTGTATAAACCTATAATTCTATATTAGAATAACATCAACACTATAAATCAATTTACATTCTAATTTTCACTGTAGCTTAGTTAAAGTGAGAGAGATTGGCCCACTATCTTTGAATATTTCCTTTCACTAATCTTACTCATGATGAAGGTTTTCTATGGCATTTCATGATTTTAATTTTATTTCATTTTTATCTTGCAATCTTCTGGTGAAAAAGTTCCACAGTTTTCAAAAGTAAAACCTCTAATTTAATTTTGGAATCGCTTTCTCTATGCTGTATTAAGGGATGGTCATACACTGCCTCTTCACTGTCAAGAAAAGCAGATCTCTCCATTTTTCCTGTCCTCCTGAGTACACAGAATTGGATCTCAGACTCTAAACCATTCTTGATTCCTGGGTTTATCAAGTCAGGGCTGAACACAGACGCCTACCAGAGTGGACTTTTCTTGAATTCTAGAGCTAGAGGGAAATGAGACCACCCCCTGGGGATCCTCGTTTCTGGTTCTGGACATCACCTGGAGGCTATGAGAATTTCCTGAATCTCATGGATAACAAAGTCCATTTTCCTGCTGTTTCAGATTTGCCATTAAATAACCTCCACAAACCTACAGATTCAAAGTAAAATCTGTTCTGTGGGTATGGCCATTCAAGATGCTTCCAGAACTTGTTTCTCTAATGGTTAGTCAACATTTTGTGTTTCTCAGTTTACATTTACTCATTGCAAGCTTAAATCTAAACCAACGGACCTCAAGTTAAAATCATTCTTTGCTTCCTCTTTATATACATCCCCTGACACCTTCCCAAACATTCTCAGATTTTATTTCACCAAGTTAAACAAATCAAAGTCTTACACTCTCGTGGCCTATCTGTACCTGGCCCAGTGTGAATTCCCCCTCCATGAACTTAGGAGTCATCAGTGGTTTGGAATACCAGACCAGATCTCATCAGGGTTTTGTACACAGGTACAAATATTGTCCTGTTCCCATTGTTCCTCCTGGAACTCTATCTTATGCTGTTTAATTTTTCTATCTGCAAGTGGTGCCACCTATGACCTTGTGTTCAGGTCCAGACAGATGATACCTGCTGTGATTCTGTTGTCCAAAACTAGGGTTCTCCTGCACAGATAGAACACGTACTGTTTTCCTACACATCTTTGCAACAAATTTGGAAGGAAATAATAATTACGGATCGTATAACACTGCAGTTTTTCCAGCTTGTAACTGCCTCAGTGGCCCCATCACTTCTGATGCCTCTTGTTCTTCCCAGTTACGATAGCAATCATGACTTGATAGATTCACATCCCAAGTTTCAGAAACTAGGCTGATCTGAGCTTCAGGATGGAGATAAGCAGGTCTCCTAAATCCAAACCTACTTTCTTTAAAAAGCTTTGATTATTACTTATTGGTAATAATTTCTGCACCTTCACCTTACTCTTGGCCTACAGCCATGACATGGTCAGTTTAGTGCCTACTCGTAATTTAGTAAAAAAAATAAAGTCCCATTTCAGGTAGCTGTGCTTGGAGGAGCAGAGCGAACCAGAGAAGCTTCAGAGGTCCCTTCTGACCTGAGCACCTCTATGTTCCTGTGACAAGGACAAGACATACGCTATTTTGGAGAATGTCAATCTAAGTATTACACAAAATATTTAGTTTGCACTCTCTAAAGTTAAAGAAATTAGATTAGAAAAGACACAATTAAAAGCATCAGAGTAACATGCAACACACTATTGAAAATAGTTTAAACTTGAAAAAGAGCCTAATCTTCAATCAATAAAGATCACTGCTTTCAACAATACGTTGCACACATAGGATGTAACATGTCCCCACCACAGGATTTTGCAGAATATATTTCCTTAGTAAAGCCAAATTAAAACAAGGACTCACAGAGCAAGCACCCAAGATACGACATTTGAATCTCTGTGACTGTTCTATCCACCGGCTGCAGAAAATAAATCAAAATGAAGTCTGATGAACACACTAAAGTGTCCCATCATCATTATTATGTGAGAATACTGCAACTGCTGGAAGTATATTATGCTGATAAAAGGACATTTTTTGTTAAAAAAAGGCAACTTTAAATTAAGTTTTACATCTGACATGCCTATGAGAATTACAAATAACACCTGCGACCAGCTCATCTCTGTTGCCGTGAGAATCCTACCCAGGGAATCAAACTGACGTGGAAAGAAATGAATTGGTTTCAGGCACCGAAGGGGGTAACACTTCTCTGACCTAAGGAAATTATGCTGCTAAGAGTATGATACAAGTGTTAAGAGAGCAATTAGGGTTGTCACCTAGCATATTCCCAGGATGAAAGTGATGGATCCTCATTCCCGGCCTCGCCTCTTACCAGTGGCAGCATGCTGATGAATACTGCTATTGCTTTGAACAATCTCAACAAAAGATATTTTATCACAGTGACAGTCACTGGCCTCAACAATGTGTTGTTAGACCAGCTCTTTTGTGCTGTGGAACAGTCAGTCTTCCTCTGGGTGGACATGTACTACCCCAATAAGATGGATTTTATTGGTTTGAGGGCTTCAAGGGCTAGCTTTGTACGATTTTATATGAGTTTCATACAAGACACACTGATGAATATCTGAATATCATGGTGGAAGATTCAGCAGCCGATGCCATGCGCAATAAAAATCTAAGCAATTATTCTTGCCATGATTTAAAATCATTGTAACCCTTCAAGAAACTCTCTCCTTCTTTTACAATTTATATCAGCCAAACACATATTTAAGAACAAATTGTGATGAATCTCAACATTGTCTTTGAATATGAGGCCATTTCCGATGGGAAATAGCAGAACGACTTGCATCAGTACGTATGAGTCCACCCTTTCCTTCACACATCCAGTGTACAAACGCATGGCACAGCTGCACTGCAGCTCTTCTCCAGCTTCTTAGCCCTCTGGTCCACGTATGATTTACCAGACCATCATCATCTGCATCTGCAGCAAAACCCTCAAAATGCCACAGACTCACAAAACACCCCTAGTGTATTAAACAGCTCAAATGAATCAACTTGAGACCACACTTCTTTTGATGGGGCAGACATGACCTGCTATGTATTGTATTTCTAATTCAAATCTGAATTTGAAATCTGAATTTGATGGACCTGAAACGAAAATGTAAATCCTAACACTTTGAAAGCTGAATTACTTGCCCCACGGATACAACCAAGATGAGTCCAAACTCCTCCTCTGATGGAGTGAATTGTCTCTCTGGGTCTGCCCTAAACTACTTCAAGTGTTCAAAGGGGCAATCTCTTACTGAAATTGGGCAAGGGATCAAAAGGTCTAAAAAAATGCTTGGATGAAGAAAAAACATGACTCAAAGCTTAAATAAAATTATTAAGAATGTTAAAGAAGGTTGGCTTCCAGCTATTTTCAATCAATTTAACATTGAACTTCACTTAATCTCAATATATATGAAGAAAACTGTATCAATTCAGAGTTGGAAAGGGTGAAAGTTTAGGTAGGATTATAATTCGGGGATAAATCCCATCAAAAACCTCCCTACATTATCTAAAATAAAGTGCTGGGGTTCTTCTTATAGTTTGTTGTCATATCAAGTTGCTTAAAACCCACTGGTTTAGTTCCTCTCTACAATCATTATTTAGCTCAAATGTCAGCAAACTGCAGCAGAATTGTAACTAGGCTAGACTTCTAATTTAAGGGCATCACTTTTCATAACTCATATACAACTTTACAAAAAAAAAAACTATGACAAGGATTGCTCATACTGATTTACTTCATGGGAATGCAACTTCTACTCAATTAGTGTACTGAAGATGTGAAATTCTGGTGCCTTCCTGACATAGCAAAGTTCTAGATATTATCTAGAAGTTATTATCTTCACAATGTATTAAAATTTTACATGCATATTTCAAGGAAGGATTCCTGTTAGGCTTATGTAGGCAACATAGAGGCATCCCTCAGTCAACACTTAACAAACTTCTTTATCCAAAGCCAATTCAAGAAAATGGGTGAAACAACATTTGTAAACACAAAAAAAAAAAAAAAAGGTTAAGCTTTAAATATTTGTTAATGGCTCTTATTCATGATTCTTTGCATGTGACAACTAGGGGCTAGGGTTATTTTGAGTCCCTGGGTCATATTCTAAAATAAACACCACAGGCTGAGCCCCATTTCACTTATTTCATAGCAGAAACAGAGTGATGAAGAAAATCGGGTGACAAGCATTCTTAGGTCTCACAGAAAAAAATTAAAGGTAAGCAACTGTAAGAAAACAGGTTTTCACTTCAACTTTCTGTTGTGAAATATAAGTGAGAACATTTCCCCTTTTTCTGCAAAAAAATTCAAATGAACTAAACTATGGGAATTTTAACAAGATTTTATCTTTATACTATTGCTATCTAATATAAAAACTTGACCTGAGTCCCTCAGTATCATTTTATCACAAATATTAAAGCCATATGTTCACTAATTCCTCAAGGAAGCTAAATATTAGCAGCATATTGCTTAGGATACATGGTAACTCATTATTTTCTAATAAGATAGATACAATACATAAATAAAAAAGGTAATGAAGCCACGTTATTTGCTTATAAATAGCACTTAATTGGATTTACAACTGAGAGCTAACAAAACCCACAGAAACACAATTTCCTTTGACCCTTCATAGCTCTGCTGGCGTGTGAGGTACAAGCTAAAGTTTAATGTTTCCGAAAGCCAGTACCACCGGGAACACTGGCAGATGAATCTGGAAAGTGTGCCTACACACCTGCGAGAAGCAATATCCTCACCTCAGCTCTTCACCCAGGTGTGAACACTTGAAAGTGCAAAACATCAATTAAGCATCAGCACCTTCAGCCAGGGTATTTTGAAAAAAAAAACCCAAAACCCAAATAAAACCCAACCCCCTCTTGATTAATTTTAATCAAGTACTTTTATTGCTTCAGGGATGCAGAAGGATCACGGGCAGCAAACAGTTGCAGGTCAGGTACTTGTAAGCTGTTATCTCATGCAGTGTCTGCTCTGCCTTTTTACTAGGCAGAGAAACTCGACTTTGTGCTGCCCCTCGGGGAACCCATCTGCTTGGGAAGGGAAATCCAATAAAACACAACAGCTGCGAGAATGCACGGAGGAGATAGCTGTAGATAGCCACATAATCAGCTGAAATCCTTCTTGTTGCAGTCTTTTAAGGGCGAAGAAGAAAAAGAGATGGCTATCTCCTCCCTTATCCTTTGCTACCAAGGTGTGGAACCTTATCTGGTTTAAAATGATGTAATTACATCCATCCTATCACAGCTGGATTTGCGGACAGCTTGCCAAGCACCTCTAGGTACGTGCCAAGGACTACCTCTTCGTTAATTCACTCTGAAGAGTGAGCTGAAGCCGACAGTCCAACCACATGATCCTCAAGGTCTTAGCAGCCTATACGAAGACCACAAGAAGATGAAAGTGAAATTCCATCTCCAGCTCAGTTCTACTTGCAATTATAAATGGAACTGCAATAATAAATTGAAATGGCAATCATTCAGTCATAAGAGGTGATATTTCATGGAGACATGAGGTCTCTTTGGTGATGGCGGTTCCTGCATGGTCAGTTCCTTCCCTTCCAAACTTAGTCCTTTCAGCTTCACTGTCTTCAAGATTTTTATCAACTGCTTTAATTTTTACACACTAAACTCCATCAGGGCTGCATCAATCTGTGCTATATCCAGGGATTTATGGCTTTCTTACATTTAGTTTTAGTACTGAGCCTCACACACCACGTCTGTGATACTCTTGAGTCTATAAACCAATGCCAGAAATGGGCTCTTCAGTTTTTGTGACAAGGATGCAAGTTAGAGTACATCAACTCATCCCAGAACAGATATAAAAGTTCCCATTTAGAGAAACAAAATAAATGTTTCCAGTTTAATTTCTACAAACAAAAGTTAACATTTCCCAAAACTACACAAGAATTTCAGATATATTAATCTGTATATTACTCTGCCTTGTGAGCCTAAAGAACAAACCCTTACTCATTTAAAGAATTTCTATTTTTTTCCCTGAAATGCTAATCTTAATATGTTTTAAAAAGGAGATTTGTATGATGGCATGCTTACTAAGCAGCAGCACTCCAGTCTTTTCTTTACTGAAATCGCTGCTACAACCTCCTCTGTCAGTATTCAATTCTTGTCATAACTCAGATCTTGTTGCTATATATTGACCACAAGATAAAAGTGAAAGTCTTCTATTTAAGCAAGTAAATGCAAAGTTCTTCTGGAGATAAATATATACAAGTTATTTATAAGGCAAACTGAAAGAAGTATCAGAAAAACATACATGTAGGACTTTTTTGTTGTTGTTGTTGCTTAGAAGCAGTCACTGGCAACTGGAGCCAATGGTGTGAAAGCAGAGCTCTCTGCCTTGTAAGCAGCTTCTGCAACAGAATATGATCGCAAATTTATAGCCACCAAGTCCTAAAAGCCCGGCAAATGATACTGCTGAGGTGTTTTGCATGTACAGGCATGACTGCAGCATTCCTTACTCTTTTTGTATAGCAACAGTTACAAAGACGTCCTTTATGTGTGCTTGCAACGGTTCCTTTCCACCTGCTCTTCACTCATTCCATCTTTTTAATCTCCTTTTGAATCTTCACCAGCTTTCATTTCACTTAATTGCACTTTCTTCTGCCCTTCCACTATTGCATGGAGCCAGTGGGGGGGGGGGGGGGAGCACATTTTGCACTAAAAGATAAAATACAAAGGACATGAGGAACCCAAGGAAGTAGTCAATTCAAATTTACTAGCATTTCTTGGCCATATTCATGACCCATATTCATCACACGACACCACTCAGTCTTGCAGCAGGTAAAGCGAGATGGCAACAACACTTAGAAATTGTCCTCTATTCATGGGAAAACCACTTCCCGTAGACCCACTCCCTCAGGATTGTGAGCAGTGCTTCCTATAGAAATAACTCAATAATATCAATATAAATAAGAAAAGTGTTTTCAAAAGACCAGAAAGACAGAGAAGAACAAATACAGCTATCTATAGGAATGAATATCAATATTTTGGTAGGTAAAACATGGCTCAAGCTTAGTATGGATGAAACGAATTACTAAAGCAGAATCTGAGTGATGTAATGCTGATGCTAGAATGTTAACACTTACTTGCTTGCTGAATCTGTTAATAATTTAAACCAATCTTTATTGGTTTTTTTCCTGAATTATTGTCATGAACTACTGTCTCACTACCAAGTAATTAATAACATTCCCTGTGTGAAACAACCCAGAAGTATGACATGATCAATATTTTTTATAAAGAAGCCCACTAGCAGCCCACCACACGCAGTATGTCGCTATTTAATCAGCCAGTAGGTGACAAAAGTGTCTTTAAGATATACTAAATGTTAATTATCACATTCAAGGACAATTCATTTAAATCTTGGGCAAATCAGAAGAGTTCTAGAAACTAAAGCCTTGCAGACTTACTCTGCATAACGTACATATCTACTGGCCTCGATCAGATAATACAAAGCTAGAGAAAGCCAAAAGACCAAGAAACTCACACAAGTAAAGTGGGCACCATTTATTTGCACACAAATTTACTCAAAATAAATAGCACTGCAGTTAATCAGAGCAAGTGTCATACTTTAGTAAAGTTCTGTGCAGTAAACTCATAATGACTGTGTTTATAATCTATGCATAAATGTTACTGTTGCTTTTCATTGAATCATAGAATAACCAGGTTAGAAGAGACCCACCAGATCACCAGGTCCAACCATTCCTATCAAACACTAAACTATGTCCCTGAGCACCTTGTCCACCCATCCCTTAAACACCTCCAAGGAAGGTGAATCAACCACCTCCCTGGGCAGCCTGTTCCACTGCTGTGGAAAATTTTTTCCTAATGTTCAGCCTAAACCTCCCCTGGCGGAGCTTAAGGCCATTTCCTCTCATCCTGTCCCCTGTCACTTGGGAGAAGATCCCAGCTCCCTCCTCTCCACAACCTCCCTTCAGGTAGTTGGAGAGAGCAATGAGGTCTCCTCTCAGCCTCCTCTTCTCCAGGCTAAACACCCCCAGCTCTCTCAGCCGCTCCTCATAAGGAGCCAGCTTCACCAGCCCCTTCACCAGCTTTGTTGCTCTTCTCTGGACTCGCTCCAGAGCCTCAACATCCTTCTTGTGGTGAGGGGCCCAGAACTGAACACAGGACTCGAGGTGCGGTCTCACCAGTGCCGAGTACAGAGGGAGAAGAACCTCCCTGGACCTGCTGGCCACGCCGTTTCTGATACAAGCCAAGATGCCATTGGCCTTCTTGGCCACCTGGGCCACTGCTGGCTCATGTTCAGTCGCTGTCAACCAGCACCCCCAGGTCCTTCTCCTCCAGGCAGCTTTCCAGCCAGGCTTCTCCTAGTCTGTAGCTGCTCAGGGTTGTTGTGTCCCAAGTGCAGGACCTGGCATTTGGCCTTGTTAAACCTCATGCCATTGGTCTCAGCCCAGCGGTCCAGCCTGTTCAGGTCCCTTTGCAGAGCCTCCCGA
Organism: Clamator glandarius; assembly: GCA_033459285.1. NCBI lineage: Eukaryota > Metazoa > Chordata > Aves > Cuculiformes > Cuculidae > Clamator > Clamator glandarius. The sequence goes on along the minus strand of JAUNZM010000631.1, from coordinate 2,323,599 downwards.
CCCTCCAGCAGATCGACACTTCCACCCAGCTTGGTGTCATCTGCAAACTTGCTAAGGGAGCACACAATTTCTAAGATTTATAATTCTTCTTACTGCTTCAAAAAATTGATAACACTACCAGGCTCTTATAAAAGTCACTTGAAATTCAATAACAAATTGCATCATTTTGCAAAGATTACTTGCAGAAAAGTAATTTGAATAACAGCCACAGAATTTGGTGTACAGAACCACAGGAAACAGGCTTTGACCCATTTTCTTCAGGAAAAACTCAACTGCTGCACTTCAGTTTAGCATTTAATAAGTCACTAAAGAGGAACACAAACAGGGAATAGAAAGAAACCCTCCAACTCTCAAATAATTGCTTCACTTTGGGATACACTGATATCTTAACCTTGTTAAAGAATCAAATGGTTTGGAGGAAACGAAGTTCTATTATTAGTAAACCAATTAATTTTCAAAACATATTAATGAGATAATTTCACCCCATTAAATAGCATTAATAAAATCTCGAGGTCAAAGTCTAGCTAATGAATGAAAAAGATTAAGAGCCTGGGGTTTCTGTTTAGTTTTTGCTTGTTTAACCTACTTTAATCAAGGAAGACTAGTGTAATATTTTATTTGAATAAAATCACAAGAATCTGTTATGAGTCCGATTCTTTACAGCTTGTTCAGGACAAATTGCCATCAGAAGAGGCCTATTGCATACAAAGACAGGACCCACTGAAGCAGACCAGTTTGCGCCTCTCTTGTTTTGACTATGAAATGAAAAGACATGCACAAATCAGCTTTTAAATTTTCACATGAAAATTAGAAAAGCAATGCAAAATGTACTTCTACAGTTCTGTATTATCAAAAGATGACTGGAATAGAGACGCATGGACAAGCCACATGATGCCTCTACAGCTTAAAACTGAAAGCTTCAGGGATCATCTCTGTACACAATCGTGGACACGTTGCTTCATTATGTTAAAAGCAACATTAGCTCATTTCCAATGAATGAGTTGCTGATGAACTTTCTGATACTTTAATTTTCCTTTCAAAACTGGATGAAGCTGGCATGAACGCTCACCACCTTCCAGCGGGTGGAGAAAAGAAGGAAAATGGGAAGATGGGAAAGGACAACTAAATTAGATAAGCATCATTTCCTTGGGCAAGGAAGGATATGGGAAATCTGATGTCCTTCAGTCTTTGCTAAGCATATTTTCACCCGTGAAAGGCGATCACACCGTGTGATTATTTGAGAAGTTGAGAAACCCATGTCAAGACCTGTGTCTCATTATTTCCTACAACTCCTGCAAGAGACACTTAAGACTAGAAATACTGAGGGGACTGAAAAAAGATGACATGACCTGCAAGTGGTGAATTATTGCCTGATCACAGATGAGTAAATTAATGGAAGAGTGCCCTCATTAAACCACGTCCTTGGGACTGTATCCTTCTCCAGCAGGTCCTGACTCACTGCAGAGGACACCATATAAAAGCTATAAACCACCACAGATTACAGCAGGAGGGAAAACATTTGTGAAGAGTCTAGGCAGTAATTAACAAAAGTCTGCAATGCTTCTGGCAAATGAATTCTAGTAAAGCCTTATCAAAGCCTATCATCAAACACGTCACCTTCATTTTAAATCGTGAGCCCAGCAGTAATGGGCTTGCTATCAACCGGGCTGCTTGTTCTGTGGTTGGAGTACTGGATGAGACTTCTGCTCCTTTCCATGAAAACCGTATTCTCATAATTGTCTAAATCTCATCACATGCTCATAATAAAGGAAAGAGATAAAATACATGCCAATGATCATGATGAAATGCAGCAGAGTGGATTTGGTCATGAGTAACATTATCCATGAAACTATACCTACTAAGATGAATATACAGCATCCTTTCCTACAATTTTAACATCTTACATTATTAAATTAGAGCTGCTGTTCATGAAAAATAACCTCTGTGGACAGCAATTTTTTTTTTTTATCCCAGATATATCTGAAATGTAAAGGTTTGCCTGTGTAGCAGAGCAGTGCTGCATGGAGATAACTCAGCTGACTTTGAAAATCCTCAATGAGCCCAGAGCCTGGTGTCTCACTCTGTTGGCACAGGACTTTTAAGGCTACAAATCCAGCTGATTGGATTCCCCTGTGGTTAATAGCATATATGTAGATTAATTCCCTGAACACGGTAGCTTCCTTTTATTTTTATCTTTTTTGGCACAAGCAATGTTTTTTAAATGAATGTTATTGCTTTCCCACTGTTTTTTTAGAAATGAGAGGGAACTTAATCATATATATTCAAATATTTCCTTCAGTTAGCAAAGCAAAGTAGATGACCCAATATTAGAAAGTTTGGCAATAAAGTGCAGAAAATTTGGAAACATGGCCATTTGAATATTAAAATAGAATCACAGAATGATTTAAGTTGGAGGAGATCTTAAAGATCAACTTATTCTACCACCTCCACCATGGGCAGGGACACCTCCCACTGGATCAGGCTGCCCAAGGCCCATCCAACCTGGCCTTGAACCCCTCCAGGGATGAGGCAGCCACAGCTCCCCTGGGCAGCCTGGGCCAGGGCCTCACTGCTCTCATGGTGACGAAATTCCTCCTTATGTCTAGTTTAAATCTGCCCGTCTCCAGTTTATACCCATTGCCCCTTGTCCTATCGCTCCAAGCCTTTGTGAACAGTCCCTCCTCAGCTTTCTTGTAGCCCCTTCAGGTACTAGAAGCTGCTCTAAGGTCTCCTTGGACCCTTCTCTTCTCTGGGCTGAACAACCCCAACTCTCTCAGCCTGTCCTCGTATGGCAGGTGCTCCAGCCCCCTGATCATCTCTGTAGCCTCTTCTGAATGAGGATAAAAACTGTCAATAAAACTACCATCAAAATCACAGGTAAACTGAGAACCTCTGCAGCAGTTGGGGAGTATCAGCAATAAAATTTCTGAAAACTGCTGGGCTTAGGAATTTGAATACTGGTTCAGTTCTGGGCCCCTCACCACAAGAAGGATGTTGAGGCTCTGGAGCGAGTCCAGAGAAGAGCAACGAAGCTGGTGAAGGGGCTGGAGAACAGGCCTTATGAGGAACGGCTGAGAGAGCTGGGGGTGTTTAGCCTGGAGAAGAGGAGGCTGAGAGGAGACCTCATTGCTCTCTCCAACTACCTGAACGGAGGTTGTGGAGAGGAGGGAGCTGGGCTCTTCTCCCAAGTGACAGGGGACAGGATGAGAGGGAATGGCCTCAAGCTCCACCTGAGGAGGTTTAAGCAGGACATTAGGAAAAAATTTTTCACGGAAAGGGTCATTGGGCACTAGAACAGTCTGCCCAGGGAGGTGGTTGATTCACCTTCCCTGGAGGTGTTTAAGGCACAGGTGGATGAGGTGCTGAGGGACATGGTTTAGTGTTTGATAGGAATGGATGGACTTGATGATCCGGTGGGTCTCTTCCAACCTGGTGATTCTACGATTCTATGAAATAAAGTCCTTTTTCCCATGTCTGACTCATCATTCTTCAAGCCTTGTGTACTGATAACATCTTGAGCCTAGATGGAAAATGAAGATACACAAATTGTGAAGCTTCCAATGAGGTCTAATGCTTCTCCTGAGCACCGGGAGGAACAGTGTCACAGTGTCAGTCTCTCATTACTAAATCAAAGCTCCTGAAAATTAAAAAAACTTCCCTTCCACTCCCTCACTATTCTTAATCTGGAATCACTGCATGGGAAAAATAACTTCTACAGTTGTAAAAGGAAAAAAGAGTAATAATAAGGCTGTAAGGTTAACTACAATACTTTACTACAAGTCTTTCAGGAGCAGTTTTAAAATGATGAAACATTTTATAAATGGATTTGCATTTCCTTGAGACTCCCTGCTTAGAGAGGTGATAGCCATATCTGTAAAATATCAGACTGCTCAAAGACACATGCTATGGGTAGTGTAAAACCTAAATTTTTCCTAAATACTTCATAGCATCAGGGGAATAAACTAACAACACAAAAGGCTCAGACATGCCCAATGTTCAAAAGATCTTTAACTCTCCTAATTAGAGGGATCTCTCCATAACTGCCTAGTTATTTAAGTCTTTCTCCAGGTCTCTAGGAACCTGTCCAAAATGAGCACATGGTGCAAGATTAAAAAAATATACCATGATGCCTGTGAATTAATTCCACTGCTCTCGTGGAACCTCTCAAAACCCATGCAGATTGGATGTATTCTCATTTCCATTACAATAAATTTTTTTTTCACTGCAGTGTAAGACTGGGCTCAATAGCTTTTAGAAGTAAGTAGCTGCAGTAAACCCTGTTTTGTTTTGTCTAAATTCCTTTTGTTGGTGTTTTTTCCCCAGGGATTTCTTTCAAAGCAGTTGTCATTTTGCAAGTTCTTTGAACCATAGAATAGTTTAGGTTGGAAGAGACCTGAAAGATGATCCAGTTCCAACCCCGCTGCCATGGGCAGGGACACCTCCCACTGGATCAGGTGCCCAAGGCCCATCCAACCTGGCCTTGGAACATCTCCAGGGATGGGGCAGCCACAGCTTCCCTGGGCAACCTGGGCCAGTGCCTCACCACTCTCATGGTGAAGAAATTCTTCTGTCTAGTCTAAATCTGCCCCTCTCCAGTTTATACCCATTGCCCCTCATGCTATCGCTCCAAGCCTTTGGAAACAGTCCCTCCTCAGCTTTCTTGTAGCCCTTTCAGGTGCTGCAGCCCTTCAGGAACAGGTTGGACATGATGGAACGCTTAGGGAAAACTTACAGTAGAGCAGTAGGTCGACTGGTGACCAATCCCCCACCCTTAGTGATTTTCAAGCTCAGGCTGGACAAGACATTGACAAATTGCATTTAGAACTCCACTTCAGGCAGGAAATCTTTTGCACAAGATTTACCCTTCTCTCCAGTAAATTCAACTAATTTTTTAGAATCATATAACAGGTCATTTTCTAGACTAAAACCCACTTTTAGTCTGGCACTAAGAACTGTTAAAAATCATGGCACAAACTCCAGGTCACCAGAATAACGAGTGTTGAATGCCTTTCTTATGCCAGCCTCTCAGTTTTTCTTATGGCAGATATATTCAGAATAAGTCTGAGGAGAGCGCTAAAAGGATTTTAGATGAGGATTTCAGATGTGAAATAGGAGAGAAAATCACAAGTAGAGTCATCTTTACTTTAAAAGCACTATATTAACTTATGTTGGTAATGAAAGATGTTGGATATACCTGGCTTCAGAACAGAATAGTAATGAGTTTAAAATTAATTCCATCTCTTTTTCAAAGTTTCAGACATTACTGGATGAAATTTCAGAATGTCCAGAGTCAAGATATTAAAAGCACAGGGAAGCCTTAGCTGGCAGACGCAGCAGGTAACACATATTACCTCCCAGTTATTTGAAAGAAGATGGCTTTTGCAAAAAGCTCGTGGACACTTTTTGTAGTCATTCTAGGCTATTTATGGACTGATGCTTACACTGTGCTCTATTACTTTCAGATATTTCCATGCAGTGCAGAGACTGAAAGACACTCCTGATTGCTTCTGCAACCAAGTGTGCAGAGGAGCAGGCTCAAGACTGAGGCTGCACACCAGCGTGCCATGAAGTATGTCTTCAGTCTATAAAAGTCACCCGTTGCAAGGAACTTTACACATATTTCCCGCTTCCTGATTTAACTTCAGTTTCCATGGTTTATTATTTTTTTTCCCCAGGTTTAATGTGAACTCACCTACTCAAGTGTAGAAGACTAAAAATAATTCTGAGAGTTTACAGTCCAGGACCAGAAGTGGCTCATCTACGTATTTCACATGACAGAATCACCAGGTTGGAAAAGACCTGCAGGATCATTGAGTCCAATCATTCCTATGAACCACTAAACCATGTCCCTGAGCACCTCATCCACCCATCTTATAAACACCTTCAGGGAAGGTGACTCAAACCCCTACCTGGGCAGACTGTTCTAGGGCCCAATGACCCTTTCTGTGAAAATTTTTTTTCTGATGTCCAGCCTGAACCTCCTCAGGTGGAGCTTGAGGCCATTCCGTCTCGTCCTGTCCCCTGTCACTTGGGAGAAGAGCTCAGCACCCTCCTCTCCACAACCTCCTTCCAGGTAGTTGTAGAGAGCAATGAGGTCTCCCCTCAGCCTCCTCTTCTCCAGGCTAAACACCCCCAGCTCTCTCAGCTGCTCCTCATAAGGCCTGTTCTCCAGCCCCTTCACCAGCTTCTTTGCCCTTCTCTGGACTCGCTCCAGAGCCTCAACATCCGTCTTGTGGTGAGGGGCCCAGAAATGAACACAGGATCTGCGGTGCAATCACCATTTCTATGACATCATGGTTCAAAAGTCTAGGCATTGTAGAAGACAGTTAAGAATTAAAAAGAAGGGTGTCCTCACAGTAATGTCTTTTGTAGATTTTTAACTAGATTTTCATCAGGCTCTTGAGGAAGTTACTGATCCTTCTCTCAGTGTTCAGTTGGGCTGGTTACATCAACACTGAAGTTGCCTAAGAGAATAGATCACTTACGTTGGAAGAAATTCAAAAAACTACTTCTTTGTGACATCATCACAGATACCATTTTAAAAAAAACAGAGCACCAAGAAAATATAATGTGGATTCGGACACGAGAGCAAAGATAAGCCAACAAAACTGTCATCCTGCTCTCCTTTCTTAATGCTTAGCCCCTCTTGCTGAGGTTTGTGGTCGCTGAAAGGAAAAAAGGTATAAGACTCACATTATTGCACAGTTTAAGACAACTTCTTTGTAAAGCTCCCATGCATCGTCTACCTAAAATGATGATTAACAAATGTTGATTATGATGATTAACCTGCTGTAACAGCCATTATAATCTTTAGAAGATTGTGGCAAAAACTACTCTGAAACGTCCCATCTTCTTCTCAATTCTACAGTCAAAAAACATTTTTTCATTTAATAATAACATGATTGAGGAAATAATGGAATTAAGCAACTGCCTAAAAATGTGCATTTTATAGCTTTAGACTTCACGAATCAAGAACTTTATTTTACAAAGACTAGAGGCTGGGTGAAAAAAAGGAATTTGATAGTAATATAAAAGTTATATGAATTGAAATCTCTGCCAGCCCCATTAGCAGTCAGAGTGAAATTGCTTCCTTAGGGAAGTTCTGCCATATAAACCTCTAAGAGTTGTTTCAGCCTGAACAAACCTAAGGTTAAATGGAGATGAAGGCTGGCCACAACCTTAGTAGCAATAAATGAGCTTTTCCCCCTTTTTAGTGAACATAAACATGGTTAAACCTCTGAAAATGGCTGCATTCAATCCGATGCACGCAGCTCAATATTTCCCCTCTCATGCTATTGGACTTGGGGTGATTTGTGTTGCACTGATGGCCTGAGAGCATAATTGACATCTGCAAATTGGCACAATCACTCTGTACTTCGAACACCAAAAGTCTGCAGAGACCTTGGAAACAAAGGTGTATTTACTGAAATGAATATAGGAAATATATTTATTGTCAGAAAATTAGATTTTCTAGAGGGTCTAGCAGTAAGGAGCTGTACATAAGGAAACTTCCATGCAATGCCTTAAAGCCTTAATGCCTTAAGGGAAATAAGGAGTGTTCCACTAGGAAGGTGACACGGACAACAGCCCTGCTGAAGTAGCTCTACACAAATGCACACAGCTTGGGCAACGCAGAGGAGGAGCTGGAAGCTACCGTGCAGCATGCTAGAAAGCTACAGCCTGATTGCTGCTCCTGAAACTTGGTGGGATGAATCCCATGACTGGAGCGTGGCTATTGGTGCCTACAGGATCTTCAGAAGGGACAGACTGGGAATGAGAGGCAGAGGTATTGCCCTTCACATCAGGAAATGGAAAGAGTGTGAAGAGCTCTTTGAAGAGTAGCCACAAACAGGTCGGAAGGTGAGAAAAACAGACTGAGGCAACAAGAGGATCCTTGTGGTTGACGTGTACTCCAGGCCACTTGATCAAGGGGAGATTACTGATGAAGCCTTCTTCCTCCAGGTACAGGAGGCTTCACGCTCACAAGCTCATGTCCTACTGGGGGATTTCAACCACTCTGAGATCTGCAGGAAAAGCAGCACGGCAAGCTGTAGGCAGTCCAGGAAACTCCTGGAGTGCATTGAAGATAATTTCTTGACCGAGGTAATAGACACCTCTATCTGAGGGGATGCAATACTGGACCTGATGGTCAGCAACGTAAGCAAGCCTATCAGGGACATCGAGATCAGAGGCAGCTGAGGCTGCAGTGTTTATGTAGTGGTTGAGTTCAAGATCCTGAGGGATACGGGACAGGTGAGGAGTATAGTCAGGATCCTAAATTTTAGGAAAGCAAATTTCCAGCTCTTCAAGGAGATAGTCAATAGCATTCCCTGGGAGATGGTCCTCAGGGGCAAGGGAGCAGAACAGAGCCGGCAAATATTTAAGGCTGATTTCCATAAAGCACAAGAGAACTCAGTCCTTATATGTAGGAAATAGGGCAGAGAAGGGAAGAGGCCAGCATCGCTGTGTCAAGACCTGCTGGTCAAACTAAAGACCAAGAGGGAACTGCACAGGTAGTGCAAGCAGGGACAGCGAACCTGGGAAGAGACACTGCCTAGTTGTGTAGAGGTGGGGTTAGGAAGGCCAAGGGGGATGGCTTTTAATTGGAAGGGGGAAGATTTGGATTAGACATAGTAAGAAGAAAGTCAGAGTTGCCAATAGAAGGCCATAGTTGGCAGCGCTGAATTTCAGTGACAACCCTAAGAGAGCAAAATTAGATTGCTAGTCCTGTTTTTTCTATGAATGGTTAAGAGTGGCTTTACTAAATGACCAACAGTTGAGTTAATAGACGAAAAGCTGAAGAAAAGGAAGGAAAAAAAAAAAGCACCAGAAAGGATTTGGACAGGGCCCTGAGCAACCCACTTTAATTAGACTCATTTAGAGCACGGACCTGTACCAGGTGCCCACTGCAAGTCCCTCCCAGCTTAAATCATGAGTCAGTGATGCTGTAACACTGGGAGACAAGAAATCCCAACAGCTTTCAGTACAACAAATAGTAACAGTGATAAGAAGAGAGGAGAATGGGGCAGCAGCTCCTGTCTCTGTGACTGAGGACATCAAAACCGTGCTCATCTGGTGAGTGATAGGATCTAAGAGAGGGCAAGAAATGAAGGGAAAGAGTAAAGGCAGATACAGATTATAGATGAGATCTATGTTAACGGCGGTCATGAAGATGACTCCAAGAAGAGAAGAGCTGAAAATTTTTTGTATCTGCAGCAGCAAATGAGGAAGATGGAGTTGTGGTAGGACATGGAACAGCAAGTCAGGAGAACTGTCTGTATCTTGGCCATTTTCTCTTGAAAAGAGAAAAATTCAGTGAAATATTGGGCAGAGAAAGGAGACACAAGCATGATGAATGATGGTCAGAGAATGAGAAGACAGCCAGGGGACTGTTTTTCAGTTGGAAAGAAAGCAGAAATTGGAAGACGATAATCATAATTAAGGAAATCAGCCTGCTGCAGGATTTCTGCCAGCATAATCTGGCAGCACAAGAGCAAATGGATTTGAGGATATGCACCTTTCACTTAGAGAAGGACAAAAAGAGAGAGGAGATTTGGAGCTTAAACCAGCAGAAAATCAGCCACTGCAGGGCTGGGTAGAGGAAGAAGAAGCCTTGAGAAGGAAAGAAGAGTTTTTTGTGACTATGAGAGGAGCTGAATCGGCTCTCAACCAGACAGATGCCTGATCAATGATGCCGATGCAATGGAGAGATTTTAATAGAGCAGATAACTTAGTTGTGGAAAAGGCAGCATGGTCCAATCTAGCCCATAAAAACCTAGAATCAAAAGGTTAATCCCAGCACTGAGCCTGGACTCATTTTTCACCTTTGTTCGTCAGCAGTCTGATGTATTTAAGGTGCCTGATATTCTCCTGTCCATCAAAGGTGTCTCTTTGGAAAAAAAAAAAACCCTATGTCTATCAGGGTGCTGTGGAGTGCCCCAGTAATGGACCTTTGTTTAAGTTCTGTTCACAGAGTTTGCAGTATCCCAGCTATGATGGTTAGGGAGGAGCTTGGCAGCACAGCTCCAATTCCAGCCACGAGATCAGACCAGTTCACACGCTGTCCCACGCAATTGGCACAGCCATAGGTCATTCCCCGGTTAAAATCAACTTAAAAATGGAAAGCTCGAGCCCCAGTTGAAGTTTCTGAGGGTCAGTAATAACATGGTTCAGACTAACAAAATGTTAGTAGGTCATCAAGCATCTATAAGAAGCACTCCTAAATGATGCCGCATATGATAACCCTAATCTTTTATGTTAAGTAAACAGATATTTTAGGTGAACATCCACATCAACATTACAAGTAAATAACATGCTCTCCTAATACAAAAATCACTTCCAAAAAATCAGCTTTCAGACATCTGTTATGGGAGCCAAACATAAAGGTAATATGAGCTTTGCTCATGAAGTGTCAAGGCTGTAACAGGAGCGCTCTCGCATTTTGCAAAAGCTACACTCAGATTGTGCCTCTGCCTAAAATAAGACCTGACTTTGTTCAGTGATAATATAATCTACTTATTTTTAAATGTTAACTCACTCAGTGATATTTCCAGCTAGCCTAGTTGTTCTCCAAGATCCCAGCTCCCCTTTCACTACTCCACTGACACCCCACAGGGACAGGGGCAAGCTGGGACAACACGTATTTGCTTTAACGGGCCGAGTACTTAAAAGCTTAACTGTATCGCTTGCATCAACTATCAACGCAACTTACTTCATGTTCAGAGGCTAGAATCAAAAATGGAGCCTTCAGAGCCTGTTTTGCCATCAGGAGCATTAAGAGCCCCTCTGCAAAGTCTTGAAATAAGGAAAAGATCTGTTCACCAGCCTTATGAGGAGTGGCTGAGGGAACTGGGTTTTTTTAGCCTGGAGAAGAGGAGGCTGAGGGGGCACCTTATCACTGTCTACAACTGCCTGCAAGGAGGTTGTGGAGAGGGCGGTGCTGGTCTCTTCTCCCAAGTGACAGGTGATAGGATGAGAGGAAATGGTCTCAGGTTGTGCCATGGGAAGTTCAGATTGAACATCAGGAAAAAATTCTTCACTGGAAAGGTTATTGGGCTCTGCAATTGGCTGCCCGGGAAAGTGGTTGAGTCACTATCCCTGAAAGTATTTAAAAGATGAGTGGATGAAGTGCTCAGGAAAATGGTTTAGTAGTGGACAGGTATTGTTGGACTTGATGACCTCAAAGGCATTTTCCAACCAAGCGCTAAAATTGTTGTTAATGACAATTAAATTCAAAGCAGGGGTCTTGTAGACTGATGACTGTCAAGAAATAGAAATATATAGAGTATATGAATAGTATACAGTCTACAAAACTCCTTGTACTTATGCAGGGAAGACGAGGAGGAAAAAAGTAAACCTTAAGAGACTTGGTCTAGAGGTCCTGCACCCATCACCTAAACCCAGTATGCACCTGCTCCAGCAAGAAAACCGTCTTCAAGAAGGGTAGGCATCACCTCTCTGAAGAGATTACCAAACTGACAGCCCAGCTAACATTTCTCAAGCTGTGCTCCCACCTGGATTAGGATTCCTAGTGAATTTGTCATCACCAGTTTACAGGACACACAAACACATCTCCCACTGCTAGTGCAGCCAGCACTTGTTTATCATCCCCAACACTCAGACCCACTCCAAGTTAAAAGCTTCCCACACTGTAGAAAAACCATGAAAAAAAGCTGAGAGCCAGCGTTTAACTAAAAAAGTGGATGTACTAAACACAGGCTCATCCTCATGTTGCTGCCAGGCTTGTATTACTCATTAAGCAATGCTTTGCAGATGACAACGCTGATCTGTGTTTCAGGGTGACACACCAAGCTGTGAAGGTAATTAGCCCAGTCAGATATCATTAAATGACTATGTGGAAATGTTTTCTTCCTGTGGTTTATTAGCCAGCTTGATCGACACGGTCTGAATGTTTTTCTCCATTGCAGGACGCTGTCCCTACACAATCACACACCAGGTTTCCCACAGTCATCTTCAGCTCCCTCCCCACAAACCACGTTAGCTTTGCTCTTCTACAGAAACTCCAGGACGTAAAGCTGCTGATGCCTGATGTGTTCCAGGTAAAGAAGGCACTTTTTTAAGCAAGAAAAGCAACAAAGACGATTTCTATTGCATTGCCATTTTTCCCTAGCACTATGGCAGGGTGCTTAAGCTGTTGCTTCTGTTCCCTATTTCCAGCAAGATGGAAGGCCCACAGCTCCAAGCTTTGCTCGATTTCCTAGGCTGGGAAAGGGATCACAATGAAAGCAAAGATGCTTGGTTGTGAAAAGTTCAATTACTTGCCAAAGTGCTCCTTGAGGCAGTCCACTGCTCAGGGGACAAGCTGTATCTTTGTGTAAGGGCCTCAAGTTCTTTGCTCCAGACTTTGGAAAAGCAATTGTGAAATACTCTGGGTAGAAATGATGTTATAGCTCTGCCACAGAGAGAGACGTTACCCCTCACCAAGCACAAGTCTTAGACAAAAAAAGTGCTTTAAAAAAAACCTAACGCATATCCAAAATTGGACACTCCCAACTCAGATTTTTAAATGAAATGCCATAAGAGGACATCTTCTTGTCACTTTAAATGAGCACTACTTGAAATGGGTGAACCTCAAATGCTCTTTTAATACTGTAGAGTACCTAACAAATAAGAATTAAATAAGCATTCACACAGATAAATAGCCAGCTCCAATACTATAAATATTTTATCCTTAATTTTGAGTGCATCCATCACAGTTAAACATGTTACTTAATTGTTAGAAGGCTGTAAAATAAAATCTGGAGAAGAGGTTCATCACTAGGCTTCCCACTGGTAATACTTATTTTATGCAACCACTCAGAGTCTTTTTCTAGTCCCAGAGGAAATCTAGTCAATGTGCCCGAGTGGGATTCAGCTGCCCTCCCTGACACCGGGATCCCATCCAGCCCAGCTGTCTGTATGTCCCAGACAGATGGTGGAAGAGTTTCAGCATAGGATGACTCACCACTTGAAAGGTCACCATGTTCCTGCAGATCTACAGACCCCTAAGCAAAACTGGGTGGGATATGAAGCTCTCGGGGCAGGGGGTAAGTCTATAAATTAGAAGGACACTGATTATTTTACGGTGTTGCAGAACTACAAAATTCATCCAGCTTTCATTAAATGCTAATTTATCTAGTTTTAGTGTTGCTACACAATATTCCTCTTTCTAACGCATAACCTACTGCATTGCTATGAGCACAACCAAAGTCCTCAGAATTCTGGGTTTGCTGCACATAGGAGATAACCTGTAGACAGTGGCTGGTGCTGGAGAATATCAGGGTTGGGAACATGACAGGCAGGAAGGCTCAGAAAAGGAACTACATTGTTACCACATGTTAACAAAAAGTCATCTTAAAAGCAGTAAGCCTATAATGTTTAATCATAGAACAACCAGGTTGGAAAAGACCCACTGGATCACTGAGTCCAACCATTCCTATCAATCACTAACCCAGGTCCCTCAGCACCTTGTCCACCTGTCCCTTAAACACCTCCAGGGAAGGTGACTCAACTCCCTCCCTGGGAAGCCTGTTCCAGTGCCCAATGACCCTTTCTGTGAAAATTTTTTCCTGATGTCCAGTCTAAACCTCCCCTGGTGGAGTTTGAGGCCATTCCCTCTCATCCTTTACCCAGCTGAATAACCTGGAAGACATGAATTAAAAAAAAAAACATCATTATGTGTTGTTTGTAACACTGAATATGAAAACCATGAAGAACATAACAAATTATTAGAAATGTGTACTAAATGCGAACTTGCACCAACAACTCCTTCCAAGGATGAAGGCCTAAGTTACCATAATATGGCTAAAACATCATTGTGCTAAAGTCCCTAGCTAATTTAAAAGGCCTAATCTTTGTAATTAAATTACTCAGCATGCAAAGTGAAAGCCAGGAAAATATATTATTCTATATTTTTAGAGGTGGAATTATTTTAATATGCCTCTATATAGAACCTTCTATGATTTTTAAACCACAAAGTTTAATATTAAAGTTTTTCACATTATGATGGTGCTTTATAACATTCAGAAAATGACTAGGCACTGCATCCCAATACCGGGTTACTATACATCCTCACAGAAAAAGACTTCAATATTCTACACACAAATATATAAATATAGGTTTTTCATATGGAGTTATAAGCCTAACACACAAGATCAAATCCATCTCATGTATAAAAAGAAAATGAGATGCGAGGAGGAGCCACATCAACTACTGCCTTAGTAAATTTCTCTGTAAATTAAAGCAGCGAACCTGGGAGGTGCCGTAAGCAGGTATTTTTTTTTAATGCCATTAATGTGATGACACTCAAGGATGTGGTTTCAATGTAGGATGAAGGATGATGTGATTGAGAGCTACCCTGCGGACAAGGACTTGGGGTGCTAGGGGATGAAAAGCCTGACACGAGTTGGCAATGGGTGCTTGCAGCCCAGAAACCGACCTTTTCCTAGGCTGCATCCAAAGCAGCGTGGCCAACACGGCAAAGGAGGGGATTCTGTCCCTCTGTTCCTCTCTTGTGAGACCCCATCTGGAGTATTCTGTCCAGTTCTGGAATCCTCAACATAAGGAGGAGATGGAGCTGTTGGAAGGGGACCAGAGGAGGCTACAAAGATGATCCAAGGGCTGGAGCACCTCCCATACAAGGACAGGCTGAGAGAGTTGGGGGTGTTCAGCCCAGAGAAGAGAAGGCTCTGAGGAGACTTTAGAGTGACCTTCCAGCACCTGAAGGGGCTATAAGAAAGCTGGGGAGGGACTGCTCACAAAAGCTTGGAGGGATAGGATGAGGGACAATGGGTATAAACCGGAGAGGGGCAGATTTAGACTAGACGTAAGGAGGAATTTCTTCACAATGAGGGTGCTGAGGCCCTGGGCCAGGTTTCGCAGGGAAGCTGTGGCTGCCCCAGCCCTGGAGGGGTTCCAGGCCAGGTTGGATGGGCCTTGGGAGCCTGACCCAGTGGCAGGTGTCCCTCCCCAGGGCAGGGGAGTTGGAATAAGATAATCTGTAAGGTCCCTTCGAACCCAAACTATTCTACGATTCCATGATTCCGTTTCTAGCAGCTAGGCAAACCCCCCAACAAACACAGAACATTGTTTGCTCTTTTTTCCCTGATGATCAGATATTGTTGGAAACCTGCTCCGAGGGTTAGCTGACATGAATTACCTTGTCTGCATCAAGGGTAGTTAGACAGAGCCGCTGGCAGGTTGCAAACTCACATGCAGCACCCAAGGGAGTAATTCATACTTACACCTCTGCCTCCCTGGAAGGCATCTGTAGTTTTGGGGTTTTTTAAGGAAGTCAAGACAATTATAATTCGGTGCTGTATTTTTCAGCTCCACTTAATGCTTACAAACCCAAAAAAAGCTAGTGGAAGTATTTTGATGGGAACATTTTCCCAAGAAAACATGTTATTTCTTCTGGAGGTCTTTTACAGGGAATTTTTTTTCCTTTCCCTACAAATACCTTTATTTTGGCTATGGATGTCTTTTTTTTTCCAACTAGAAATATTTGTCATAGAACAGCATTTCAGCATTTTGATGAAAGTATCACAATTTTGAAATATTATGATACAATGCTTTGAGTTAATTGTCAGTATTTATTATGACAATGTTGATATAAATGTTGCACTATTTAAGAATGTAAAAACCTCAAAATACTACAAGTTGCTGCATGACAGAAATTAGATGGGGATTTTTTGTTTTCTTTTTTTTTTTTTCTCTTACATCATACAGTTATTGTCTGCAAAAGAACATAAAAAGAAGCAAAGGGGAAGAGTTTGGAGGATTCAGCCAGCACCAGAAGACACCTTCAGGTCTTTCAGGCTGTTTCACATCCTCTGAATCACGGAATAGTTTGTGTTGGAAGGGACCTTGAAGACCATCCATTTCCAACCCCCTGCCATGGGCAGGGACACCTCCCACTGGATCAGGCTTGAACACCCCCAGGGATGGAGCAGCCACAGCTTCCCTGGGCATCCTGGGCCAGTGTCTCACCACTCTGAAGAAATTCTTCCTTATGTCTAGTCTAAATCTGCCCCTCTCCAGTTTATCCCCATTGCCCCTCATCCTATCCCTCCAAGCCTTTGTGCAAAGTCCCTCTCCAGCTTTCTTGTAGCCCCTTCAGGTACTGGAAGGTCACTCTAAGGTCTCCTTGGACCCTTCTCTTCTCTGGGCTGAACAACCCCAACTCTCTCAGCCTGTCCTCACATGGGAGGTGCTCCAGCCCTCTGAAGACAAGAAAAGGAAACTGCAGATTCAGGTTTGTACTCTTTTAAGTAAGCAAGAACTACCAGATCTGACCCTAGTTTCATACAAGAGGTTCATACAAGAGTATACATCCACCAAATTGTGCTATTTTAAAAACTTTACAGTAAGAACATCGACTTTCATATGAATAGTGCTCTAGCAGCTTTGTTAGCTAATAAAAAGGAACAACAGAATATCCCTGTGGTGTTCCCTATGCATTTCGTATTTCTGCACTAGAGCTTCTTTCGATTTCTGTAATAATGGCAAAGCAAAAAGATATCAGAGAAATTCACTACAGTAAAGTGTAAGCAAATATATTCATAACGATAAAACCCCTGTAATTCTGCTTTCCTCCATCTGGCACAATCTTGTTGCCCAATGTTATATCTATTTTAAACTCAGTAGGAGGAATATTGTGCTTGCTCTGTAGGACTGCATCCTCAAAGGAAAGCAAATATACAGTTTAAGTTCCCAGGCTATGACTCAGTTGTAAAAAAGCCAGAATTATTAATAAGCTATGTTCTTATAAACTAACAATTATTATCTTTAAGACTCCAAACAACCTGAATATTTATTAACTCCATTTGAGTCACGAAGTTGGCTGCGTGCATAACTTCTCCATTGAAACTGGAGCGAATTTATTTATGTACTTTTCACTAGGAGTAGTAAAATTTTGAATTTACTGCTAATTCTCTCCTAATGGCTGTTTTTCCCAAAAGAAGTTTTTTTTGTTTGATAGAGCAAATAAAAAGCCAGATATTAGATTTCTTTTTCTCTTAGGGAATACATTAAAAAGGGGTATATTTTGTGCACAAGCCTACAATTGTCTATATTCCATCAGTAAGTGATGTATTTTCATAATTAGGTATTTTATGTAAACAGGCTTGTGACATGCAAAGCAGACATACAAAATGCAGCACAAGGCAGGCGATAGATAAGGCGCAAAAGACTCCAATTCTGTGTTCATTGATCTTGCTTGAGTACATAATCATTTGTTTTTCCTTCTTACCACAGTGTTTACTGTCACTCAGTCGCAACAGGCTTTGTTCAGTGTTATTATAAAATAAAGCTGCATCTCATTTCCAAGTCAATTGCCCCAACATTCAAGAAATCTGGAAGTAGGATATTTGACAAAGGGAAAATCAAGCAGCTCAAAATCCCCGAATCATCTCACCACTTAACTCAAGCCCTCCTTGAGCTTTTTAAGTGATCATCTAAACACAGACATAGAAAAAGCTTTTGTGGGCGTGATTTCTTTGCAATTGTTCTCCTTGCTGTATTGCTTTTGATCCTATTCAAGCCTGGGAAACTAGTTCTTATGTAACTTGTCACGTGGAGCAAATCTGAAGAGCCACACAGCTTTTTGGGAAGGTTCACCAACATCTGCTTGACTAAGATGGCACCAGCTTTCTATAACACCAGCACACAAGCTAGTAAAAACTCTCGAATTATCGAACAGTTGTTTCTCAAACTCCTGAGTGACACTGCAGTCAGTTTGCTCTAGTTCCAAATATCACACTAAATAGTTTATTGCATGTCTATAGCCTCAAACAACAGACTCTGGAGCTCTCTGCAAATCAAGAAGTCAACTGCATATCTGAGAACTTAGAGGCATCTCTTAAGAGGAGCAGATGGCCCATCCAAAAAAACCCTGCACAATAAAGCCAGCACTTCTTCTCATCTTGCATGTTTAAGCTGTGGAACTAATTGATACAGAAGGTCATGGATTTTAAAACTGCTTGCACATATTTAAAAAGTAAATCGATAACTCACCAAGGATTATAAATTATAAAGCCACCAGCTCTAGCTCAGGATATTCTTCAGCAATTGATTTTGGCTGCAGTTAAAGATAGGATGCCAGGCTAGATGGATCTTTGGTTTCAACTGGTGTGACCCATTCTAAGTTCTTATGTAAGACAAGAGTCAAGAATGTCAATTCATTCCTGTTGGAAAAGCGTAAAGTAACCCTCATCTTGGTAGCCACAACACAGCGCTTACAGGCAGGATGATGGTAGAGCCAACACATCTTGCTCTGTCTCTCTGGGTCCTCTCCCCTTCATTTCTTGATAAACCAAGTGGCTGAAGTTAACCCAGCTCCAAAAGAACGAAGTTTATTTTTGATAGGTGATGAAGGCATAGGTGTGGTTCAGTGAATTAGAGCACACCTAACAA
The DNA here is from genome assembly GCA_033459285.1 of Clamator glandarius. Taxonomy (NCBI): domain Eukaryota; kingdom Metazoa; phylum Chordata; class Aves; order Cuculiformes; family Cuculidae; genus Clamator; species Clamator glandarius. The sequence continues at coordinate 2,305,188 of JAUNZM010000631.1, read as the reverse complement.
CATCTGGGGGGAACCTGCCAAGCTCATTTTAAAAGGCTTTGGATGAGTCCTTTAATTGGGAGACTCCTCCCTGCCAGGGAACGTCCTGGAGCATCAAGAGCTTTTGACAATCAGCTCAGGAGTTTGCCACAAGCTTCTGTGTAAGCCAGTGCAATACTGGTTTATGGTTTTTATGATGAAAGGAAACAAGTAGAATGTGTACTTGGAGAAAGCAAAGCAACTACATTACTGATTGTATTTGTGCCTGGAATAATGTCATTAAACAAATTGCAAAGGCTGTGATGAAGATTTAATGATTTACTTTGCAACAGCAGTATGATAAAATATCTTCATCTCTGCTAAAGCAATGATTTTGAAACCCAAGACCCAAACACCAGAAGTCAGCCTGGACAGGACAGGGAGACACTTCAGTAGTGTTTCACTACTGCTGTGGTGGGCTCCTGGGATATCAATCAGACCTAAGGTCCACCAAGCCACCTCTCCCAATCCAAGCAAGGGACAGACACCTGCAGGAAGAAAACCAACCCAGCAGGAAACCATCTGGTGACTTTGCCTCCTTGCTTCCAGCTGTCCGGGCTTTTGAGCTCTCACCCTTCAAAGCCCCTGGGAGGGTTTTGTTTCAGGGGTTTGCCAACAGCTTTTCCAAGTCCTTTAAAAGCTTCTGGTGTTTGCTGCGTCTTGGGGTGATGGGTCAAAACCCAGCAGATGTCATACCCTGCTCCTGCCTCCTAGGTCTCGCCAGATCTTATGGGCAGAGATCTGTCTGGGGAGGGGAAGAGCATGGGAGATAACGGCCATAACAGCTGCGATACCTTTTAACAACACCCAACGATTGCGGTGAATGTTAAAAGCAGCTGATGTAATGGATGAAATACCTTCCAGCTGATCGTTGGAGGCTGTGTCGCATCCATGCTCCATGAGCTACGCACACAGCATTGCCAGTGCCAGGCAGAAGGGTTACAAAGAGACTACCCAGGGCTGAAATAAGCCCCTGTTATTTAGCAACAGGGGTGATGCAAATTGCTTCCTAACTTGCTCCCTCCTATAAGCCAACGCTGAAAGAATCTTTCATTTGAAGCACTGCTTCAATGTCCTCATAACAACCACCATGATGGATACATCTTCATCTCCACAGGGCTCCTGGCTGGAAAACTACACTATCCTGAACTGAATTTCAACCCTATGGCTGTTTTTTGTTCCTTTTTCTTCTTTCCCCTGTCCCTATATTGGGCTGAAATGGGAACAGTGAATCTATTCGTGTTGTGACCCCTGTCATGACAGGCGAATGAGGAATGACTTCATATCAAGGCCATGAGCATATGAATTTGCTGCTGGCAGGAACCTTCTATATTTCTCCTAGTCAGGACCACAGAGCCCATTTTGCCGTCTCTTTTCCATCATAGATCCCATTTGCTTTCTTACACCATAATTTTGCTGCTACCTAAACCACACCCCAACACTTTGGTGGCTGAATGCCTCTTTTCCAAGCACACTGACTGCAATAGAAAGATTAGTACTTCTCCATGGAGAAATAGAAATTACATATATATCTTATAGGATAACACAATTTACCTTTTTACATATATACACGTGTAATATTTTGAAAATAAGTTGTTTTACATATGTAATAGAAGCCTGAGGCTCCTTTTTGCCCTGCGTATACTTGTGTGACCACCTAGGCAACCCTTCCTGCTCTACATCACAGAGCAATAAACATTTCCAATCCTCCATCCTACTCTCTCTTCCCAAGAAAATTCAAGACAAGCAGGTTAAAAGGTCATCAGATGGTAAAATTTGAGTGGAAGCCCAGTATCGTAAGCAGGGTGTCTGAAGAAAATGAAACATGACTCTTTGGTTCCCAAAAAAATTTAGTCAAGGACACTGATAATGTTTTTGTAGATATGACTGTTCGGGCATGGAGAGGGCTGAGAGAAATCAAATAAAAACTACAGTAAATTAATACTCATTAGATAACTCCCAACAGGTGATTGGTAAGTAGCAGAAATTTGTATGTGTCAAATGAAAGAGAAGAACAGGCAACATCTGACAGCAAGGGATCGTGAAACATATCCTGTTTTACTGTGAGAATGAACATCAGTCTGAGCAGCAGCAGCCATTTTAACAAAAAAAAAAAAAAAAAAAACCATAAAATATTATGCACTCCAGCCTGCACTTTTCCTTTCCAGTTTCCAGGACAGCCAAGGCAGCTGTGAAGTGCACAGGACACTGTGTGTGGGTCTTGTTAAACCAAAAATATTAGAAGATGTCAATACGCAGATCCATTTTACCATTTACCACGCTAGCTTTTTTCTAAATGCTGAGAACTGGTCTTATTCCCCCACTGTCTGGAATGGGTAAATAAATCTCTGTAGTCCTTCAAAAGTTATCAGGGAACAACAGGGTAAAAGAATTTCTGGGAAAAAAAAATTAAGCAGGTAAGAAGTAGGACAGAAAGGGCAAGAAAGAAGATAGAGGAACAGCAAGGTGGGGCACTTACAGCTTTCCAGGTTTTGCTAATTAAGTTTTTAATGAAAAACTGAATTTTCAGATTCTTATCTGGGAAGAAGACTAACGTAGAGGTCAGTTCAGCAGTAGCATCACTGCAACTCAATAGAAACAAACTAAGAATTACAGCAGTGAGAAAAAAACCACAAGCAGGACCCCAGCCTCTTGCTGCACTTATAGAGGCTGAATACAAATGATTAATTCTGGAATCTGACTCATAGTTCTGGCTGCAGTAAAAGAAAATAACAATATACTAGATAAAGAAATGTATCCAATTACCAATTCTCTAATGCCCTATTTATTGATGTCTCAGCCATCAAAGGAGGTTGAAAGGAGCTTGTAGAGAGGTGGTTGTTGGTCTCTTGTCCCAAGTGATAGGTGACAGGATGAGAGGGAACGGCCTTAAGCTACACCGGGAGAGGCTCAGATTGGACATTACAAAAAACTTCTTCACAGAAAGGGTTCTCAAGCACTGGCAGAGGCTGCCCAGGAAGGTGTTTGAGTCCCCATCACTGGAAGTATTCAAAGGACAGGTAGATGAAGTGCTTAGGGATATGGTTTAGTAGTGGACAGTAGGTTGGATGATCTCAAATCCAACCTAGGGATTCTATGATCATTTACTGGACCTTTTATGTAGGTTTGGGGTTTATATTCAGTTCTTACATAATTTATGAATAAATCAAGCTCTAACATTGCCACCTGCTATTCTGATTTAGAGGCACTAGTTTTTCCTCATACATCACTACTTCTTTCAAAGGCATGCGGGCAACTTCAATCGCAGCAATTCACACTATTTTGAATTGGAAATATGGTATAAAGATTTTGGACAGTCAGCAAGGAAATTATCTTTTGACATTCCTCCCCACAAAGGTATATACTGTTCTACTGATCCTGCAAATTATCAGTGCACAAAACCTATCTATGGGATTTTTGGGAACTAGAGGAAAGGTGGTATCTGTAACATTGAGAAAAAACTCCACAGGAGCCTCAAGAGACATAGATATAAATGGAAAACTACAAATTTTCTTGAAGGGAAGATGCTGTTATGTCCCATGACAGAAGGATACTACCATGCTCATTTTCAAATCATTGTGAAGGTAATAAAAAATTTATATATAAATCTGATACTGTAGCTCAAATATCACTATAATTGTCATGACGGTAGAGCACATACTGTATGACTCAAACACTGCGATTTCTTCTTCACTCCATGCACCACAAACATTAAAAAAAAATCATTCTGTATTTCATTCTTTACAATGAGAAGGACAAAGGGAGGATCCTCTTTGGTTGGGGCTCTCTGCACCAAGCAGGAGCTTCCTCAGGTTGTCCCATCTGCAAGCTGACCTGCCACCACCCTAGAGGCAGAACGGCTCCCAAATTCCCACACCTTTTTTCACGTACTAAAATCATTCGGATCGATTGCTGACAAACGCTTGTCTCCTCAGTCTGGATTTCACCCTGTTGTGGTTTTGCTCACAGTCAAGTTTTGCTTTGGCTTAACCCCACTGCAAATAGACACTCATGTGGATTTATAAATCAATGGAGATGAAGATGATAAACTCTAAGTGAAAACAAATAATTTCATTATTTTCAAAGACAGCTCACACAGACAAATGAGCAAACTAAGCTGCTTTTGTTTCCCTAACTCTGTTCTGCCCAACCAGCATCCAGCCCAGCCACACTGCAGTAGCTGCCTCTTCTTCCTATGCTCCTTTCAGAGACAACAACCTAGAAATATAGTTTAAAAAACGGTTTTAAAAAGCTGCCATTTTTATCTTATTAAATGGAAAATATCTTTGTTGAAGCCATTTAACATATTTATACAAGTTTACATCACAGCATAGCATCCATATTTCGAATCCTTTTTCTATACTACGCACTCCTAGCTCCTATATTTAAGTGCATAAGAGATACTGTGGAGGCCAGGACAGGCTCTGTGTCAGCTTCAACCTGAGCTACTTTCCCAAAATCCTCCTCTGTCACTCCTCTCTCTCTAAGGAGACTTCAAGCTGCTGAGTTTTTAGAGATCTCTTCAGGAGCCCATGCGCTCCCAGTTATTTGACCTCAAGAGTCAACCAGTTTGGTCAAAGCGTAATGAACCAAACCATGAATATTATTTCTTTCAAAATCTCTTCCCTGCTCACTAAGGGAGGCTCCATTTCTTCCTCTGTGAAACATCACTGCCACTGCTCTTTTGCCCCATGGTCTGGATATCCTCCTGCCAAGCCCCCTGCATGACAGCTCTAGCTAAACACAATATATGATGCAATATATAATGTACCAGCAAGGAGGCAATGGCTCAAAACTGTTCCTCTTTTGGGCTAGCCTATGGGGAACAAATTCTCAAGGAGAAAGAGCCTTCTCTTGTGTTCCAGAAGATTTGCTTTATTCTCTCCTCTTTTCTTCCTCTATCGCTGCCTAGAAGATTGTCTGCCATAGTCTAAACCATGTTTTCCATCCAATGAGACGTTAGCACCAAGAACATTACCTCTGGAAGAGGATGTGACAGTCCAGACAGTTACTCACTCTTGTGCAAAGGTTCAGCTCTGTGATGCCACCAAGAAAGCACACTGCAATTATTCACTAGTTTTCACATGTGAATCACAAAGTTGCATTAAGTTATTTTCCTTTGCTTACCTGAATGAAATGCTATTTCCCTGTTAACCGAAATCATTATTGTAAAGTCTTATAAAATGTTTTCTTTCCTGTTAAGAAAACATCATCAAAGAATAACTGATTGTGAGTATGCTGTCAATGATGTACTGCTGATCTGTAAATTATACATTTGCTATGCTGGAGCCAATTAGCCAGGAAGGTAAGAGAACCACACAACAGTCGGGAGCCTTGAATGTTACCGTACGACGAGGCAGCCAATCATTTCACAACTTGTTTAGTTCCTGCCAGTGTGCAATGGGATATTGTGAAATAACACACACCATCTGGTGCGAGTGCCACACACAGAATAATGTATATCATCGACTGATGTCTATATTGCTGTACATATTTCTGCAAAAGACTAGAAGGTAGCTGTTATCTGTCCTCCTGCTGTGCTGCACTAAGTGAATACTGCAACTATTATTTTATATTGTCAGGAAGAAATGTCTTTCAGTTACTACTACATCTCCCACGCAGGAAAGCATAAAATACAATTTAACAGCATGTAATCAAATACTGTTGAGCAAGTCCCCCAAATCTGAAAAATTAGCTTAAGATGAAAAAGTAAAGAAAATACATTAAAAAACATTATTTCATATTAAGCTCTTAGCCATAACTCTATTTTACACGTGTGGTAGAAGTATCCTAAAAGTTTAGCAAGTAGCTGAGCAGTGATAACTTAAATAGTTCAAAAAAACCCCATATTTATTGAGCTGCAGAATGCTTTACAATACAGTATTTTCTCACTATTCAATTTAAATCTAGCTACAGAATTACTAAGTTTATTAGCAAACTGGAGGTACTTCAGTTACATCACCTCCCTAGAAAAAAAAATATTTCACTATTATGCTTTCCTTGCACTTTAACAACACACTCTGTTTAGTTTCAGAAAATCAAACTTATTATATAATGAATATTTAAATATATGAAGGCCAGTATTTATTGTAAATTAATCTTATCTGAGGCAGACAGCCAAGATACTGTATTTGAAATGCTGTGAAATTCTCATCCTGATGCTGCTGCACGTCACTAGAACTGTTGGGGGATAGCAAGGCAGGAAATCTCTTCCATACTGGGTTATCTTCAAAAAATGGTCTTCGTGTTACACTACTGCCTCGTCTCACTATGAGAGTGCATGTTTCAAAATATTTGGTACCTTCAAAAAACATACCAGCTTCATGAGACAAGTCTCTGTGAGGCTCATAATAAAAAAAAAAAAAAAACAAAAAAAAAACCCCAAGCATGTCTACCTTATGTGTTTGTGGTGGAAAACTTAAACATATAGTCAATCTCCACCTTAATGTTAAAAGTGTAACCAAAATAAGGTCATTTATTTAGTAACATCAGTATTTTAAAATTAAGGTACAGATTTGCAGGGGCAAGCCTTGATTTTTCTGTTGGATACGTGTCTCCAGCTGCAAGAAGGGACACAAAATCTAGTCTTCAAATGTTCTGCTGCTTTCTTTTGGGAAGAAGGCTGATTTAGGAGGGATTGAATATCATAGAATCACCAGGTTGGAAAAGAACCACCAGATCATCCAGATCATCCATTTTTATCAAACACTAAACCCTGCCCCTTAGCACCTCGTCCACCCGTCCCTTACACACCACCAGGGAAGGTGAATCAACCACCTCCCTAGGCAGCCCGTTCCAGTGCCCAATAATGCCTTCTGTGAAAAATTTTTTCCTAATGTCGAACCTAAATCTCCCCTGGAGGAGCTTGTGGCCATTCCCTCTCATCCTGTCCCCTGTCATTTGGGAGAAGAGGCCAGCTCCCTCCTCTCCACAACCTCCTCTCTGGTAGTTGTAGAGAGCAATGAGGTCTCCCCTCAGCCTCCTCTTCTCCAGGCTGAACAACCCCAGCTCTCTCAGCCGCTCCTCATCAGGCCTGTTCTCCAGCCCCTTCACCAGCTTCGTTGCTCTTCTCTGGACTCGCTCCAGAGCCACAACATCCTTCTTGTGGTGAGGGGCCCAGAACTGAACACAGGACTCGAGGTGCGGTCTCACCAGTGCCGAGTACAGAGGGAGAAGAACCTCCCTGGACCTGCTGGTTACGCCGTTTCTGATACAAGCCAAGATGCCATTGGCCTTCTTGGCCACCTGGGCCACTACTGGCTCATGTTCAGTCGCTGTCAACCAGCACCCCCAGGTCCTTCTCCTCCTGGCAGCTTTCCAGCCAGGTTTCTCCTAGTTTGTACCTCTGCTCAGGGTTGTTGTGCCCCAAGTGCAGGACCCGGCATGTGGCCTTGTTAAACCTCCTGCCATCAGTCTCAGCCCAGCAGTCCAGCCTGTTCAGATCCCTTTGGATCTCTACCCTCCAGCAGATCGACACTTCCACCCAGCTTAGTATCATCTGCAAACTTGCTAAGGGTGCACTCGTTGCCTTCATCTAGGTCATTGATAAAGACATTGAACAGGGCTGGACCCAGCACTGAGACCTGGGGACACCACTTGGAAGTGGCCTCCAGCTGGAGTTAACACCATTTACCACCACACTCTGGGCCACCCAAGAGGCCTGTCCCTTTTTCCAAAGCTCATAAATATTTCTCTTCTTTTTGATATCTCTCAAGATCTCCCTGCTCAACCAAACTGTTTTTTTCCCCCCAACGGCTCTTTTTCGGAACATGGGGATGGCTTTCTCCTGAGCTGCTAGGATTTCCTTTTTGAAGAGCTTCCAGCCCTCATGGGCTACATGTTACTACAACATCAACCAGAAGTCCTACAGAATAACAGAATGATTTGAGTTGGAAGAGACCTTGGAGATTCCATCTCTCGGGCCATGGGCAGAGACCCCTCCCACTGGATCAGGCTGCCCAAGGCCCATCCAACCTGGCCTTGAACCCCTCCAGGGATGGGGCAGCCACAGCTTCCCTTGGCAACCTGGGCCAGGGCCTCACCTCCCTTATGGTGAAGAAATTCTGCCTTATGTTTAGTCTAGAGCTGCCCCTCTCCAGTTTATACCCATTGCCCCTCGTCCTACCACTCCATGCTTTTCTATAGCTCTTAGGCCCAGAGAAATATCCAAGATGAAGGGAAGTTTTGTGAATTAGGATGAGTGGGTGCCTCAAATTCCTGCATGAAATGTGTTTCACTATTCCTGTTCTTATTCCTCCCTATGGAAATAAAGTATATTTTTATAATAATCACCTGCTGCATGTGGATTTACAGTTTCTCTTCTTTTAGTACAGTCATCCCCAAACAAAAATGTTTACACAGGCCGCCGATGCACAGTTCTCACCTCTACCACAATCACACATACATGATAGGACAATTCGAAACCCCCGACCACAGCCTTCAGCTGTCTGCCCCAACAAGAAGACCATGATTAAGCTCTTACCATGCATGAAAAATACTACAGAGTAGCAAGATGTTAAACATTTTGACATTCAAATGCGCAGTCAGGGAAGAGAGAGCAAAGACAAGCGCTGTCTACAAACATGGGAAAAATGGCTACAAATATGGGAATATAGATATTTGGCCACTCAACTGCAAGAAAAGCTTTATCTCACAGCTAAGGCGCAACCTTATTGCAACATGCAACTCCAAGGGCCAATGCCCAACTCCAAAAGCATAAACTCACTTGCAATCTTCTTACAAACTGCAAGAGCACTCTAAAAGCCGCAAAAGTCCTTGAAAAAGTATCTCAACATCAAAGCCGTATCATAAGGAGCACTTACCCTTGAAGGGCTTTCTCTCCAAACCAATCTCCTTTCCCTAGAGTACGGAGAAAGACTGGATCTTCACTGGGGGAGTCTTCACGAGTAACATTCACCTGTTGAAAAGACAAGCCCCCCCCCCATCATTTAGAAAACTTTTAATTGACAAATAAAACCTTTTTGTTCAGAGAGGGATTTGTCATCTGCTGGATCTCTCGGGAAAAGCTCTGGTCTGTATCTTCTCTGGGAACTGAGAGTTCTCCAGAGTCTTGCAATCTTCCCTCAGCAGCTCCAACCAACCATCCAACAAAAAGAGCAGTTATTTTCCACTATGGTACCTACTACTCCTGCAAAAGATGCAATACTGGAAATTTTTCTGAAGGTTTTGGCATTAAACATGAAGTTGGCTGCACAAGCACACTCATTGACTGCACGGAGTTAGCAGCAAGAGCAGGTTCCAAATATTTTGTGTGTATCAATCACACAGATACACGGCATAGGCTTCTGTTAGCTTTGTTCCGCATGACTTCTTGCATTTCTAAATTCACATAAGGGAAAAGGGTAACAAAAATAATCCACATTTACATTTTTTCAAGTATTACAGGATGCAGGATGCCTCTTCCCAGATTCAGTTAGGGGATAACTCTATCTGGAGCAAAAATTCAGTATTTTCATGGAAATTTGAAGGAAAATACCAACTTAATTTTTAATCTTTTTTTGCAGTGAAAGAGAAAAGCAGTTAGTGCTGATGGAAAAAAGCCTTTTGACCCACTGTAACATCTTGGGTAGTATAACCTTGTGAGACTGAGTTGAAGAAGCAGACACTGCAACAACAGGAAGATGGCTTCACACCTGCAATTGATGATTTACTATTGCCAGGGGGGTCCTTCTTATTTTCTGAAACAATTTCAGAAGAAAAATAGTAACTGATCAGCTGAACATCCTTTCCTCATGCAATAAAAGGATATAAATCCCTGCTGCCATGTAATGACAAAGCCCTGACACCCTGCTGGGTACTGAGGATGGCTTGACACACCTGGGATGTGGAAAGCTCCATCAATGTTGGACATAATGGCCCTCTATCAGAAGTATTTCTTCTTTTTTAGCTGTTACCATAAGTAACTCACACCTCTCATGGTACAAGAAGGCAGATGAACTACAATCTCCCTGCTATCACTGCATGGTGGGGATCACGCTCCCAGTATCAGCTATCTATAAATCTAGGTGCCCAAGCTCAGTGGTGGGAAATAGGCAGTTTCTAAAGTCTGAGTTGTCCAAAATTTAATTGTGATGAGCAAGTCTCAGAGGTAGCTCACACCCACAGGAAAATCTCTCATCTGCTTCTCCTTTGCAGGCTGTTGAGCTTTAATCGGAGCTTTTGCAGACGCAAATTCACAAAGCCAAAATCTGGGATACTGGATGTGTCCTTTCAGATTTAGACATGTTCTGGCTTAATTTTACAATTACATTTACAATCGTGGCCCACACTTTCTCCTATCTCTTTTATGGATAGTAAAAATAAGTGGGTTTGAGTCACTAATGAGCACTCAGTCTACACCACACTACATTTAACATCTGCAATGACTCATCGAAGAACAGATGACAGTAGGGAACATGTAATGGATGAACCAAGAAGATTTGTAGCTGACAAAAAAAAAACCTCGTACAAAGGGAACTTGAATAGACATTGAAGTTCCCTCTTGTTGACCTTCACTGATCCTGAGCAATGAGTGCTAATTGTGATTTCGACACGGTTCAAAGCACCAATGAAGAAGCTGCAAAATCCAGTATAAATTGGTGGGACACCATGGATTTTAAAGAAAAAATGGTGCACAATGTCCCAGCATGGCACACACCATCCCTGGGTAAAGGCAAGGTACAGAGCAGGCATGGAGCAGCAGCATTTAGCAAGCAGAAGGGACCCAGCTGTTTTCATCTGACACATTATTCAGCAGATTTCTGCATGCAGGATGGTTTAAGCACACTTTTGATTTCTATTCACTTGGACTCAAGGAAATACACTATAATAAATAAACTAAATAATCTCAGGAGTGGGATCAAGGGTTGTGGGCGGTGTTAAGGGAGAAAAAGTGGAGAAGGTTTTTGCTCCTAAAAGAAAAATCCATGGAGCATGGGTGGAAAGAAAATGGAAAAAAGTCTTTCTAAGCATTTCTGAGAGAAACATTAGGCTCAGAAATGTAAAATCTCCTCTGTTCACTTGACTGTCACTACAGACGCTCTGACATAAAAGGCAAGGCAGAGTTTTTATTACAAGTAGCTTTCGTAGATAATACTCATGCAAAGCTGCTGGAAGTAGAAAGGAGATATGAGGCTCAAGGTACATGATCTGCAGACAGCATTTTTTCTGGCTTATGAAGTTGCCTGTGTCAGTTTTTAACGTGGAACATGGGACATTATAAACCCCTGCTTCAGAAAGTCCTCAGCAGCATATGCTGTTTTATTACTCCTGTGTTTCGTTGCTGTTTATTCCATGTTTTAGTGCTAAGGCTCCATTCCTCCTATTCCAGGCTGTATCCTTCACGTGAGTTAGTTTTCACATCCACAAAATGACTCTTACGACTCAATACAAGAATTACAATTAAATACTCGTCAACTCCGTCCATCTTCTATCAGCCACTGATACCTCTTTTGCAAATCAGGAAGCTCAGAAAACTGGGCAGGATTTAAATGTCCCTGTGAGAATTTGTCAAGCCTACAGGATCCAGCTGAGGGTCTGGGGATTCCTCAACAAGTTCATGTGTATTGGTTTATTTTAGCTCCCTTTTCTTGGCCAGCAGCTGTCACAGTAAGATAAAGTAGTGAAGGGCAGGGGTAAAGCCAAGGAGCATCTCAAGCAGAACTATAGAGCTCTGGAGCAATAGCCAACATGGGTGGTTTTCTCCTCCATCCTGCAGGCAAGGTCTAAGGGCTTAAGAAGGGGCAGGGCAACTATTGTTTGGTGTCAACAACAGGGATTTGATTTCTTCAACCAAGGGCCTATCTGTAGAGATCAAGGACTGCTAGGAAGGGATGTGGTCCACCTGATCAAGTGGGGCAGAAGCATGATTTTTAACAGGCCCGCCAACATGGCAAGGAAGGCTCCAAACACCCGACAAGGGACAGACATGCACCTTCCCATTCCCATTAAAAAAAGGTGGGAAAAAAAGAGTATTTGAAGCACTCATCATAGTTGTCCTTATTCTGGGCAAAGAGGCAATATTACTTCTGAGTGGAGGGAAGTGAAAGGGCATGAGGAAAAACCATCAAACTTGGGTTTCTGCAGTCCATGATTATCTTCATTTCAGAATTTTTTTCGTGATTATCTTATTAATCTGAAAAAGATAATTTCTTTTCTTCTGGGGACGATTGGCTCTCAGAGACAGAGAGTGGTAATTTTAGTACCTGAGAGCTGATCCCTCTCTCCCGGAACAAGCCCACAGCACATACAAAACCCATATTAAACTCATATTCTACCTCTATGGATGCCACAGGATTTTTGCTGTCCTTAATTATGCAAGGCCAATGTTAATATGTGCCTTGGTGCAAACACCAGATCCACAAGCCAGGAGGCTGGGGTTGGCCTACTTATAAGTGTATTTATCCATTTGTGTTTACTTTCAATGTATCACATCTCACCTCCAGTGGGAAATCACAGTGTATTCCCTTGAATATCTCCACTCTGCTACATAAAAAGAAGCCAAGGGTTTCTCAAGAGTAACAATATTAGGCCAGCTAAAAAATAAAGAGATTTAATGTGAGGGAAAAAAGGTATTACCTATAAAATCAGGATTTTATTGGAAAAGAGGTCAAAAAGCATATTTTCCCTCTGAACAGTGGGACAGAAACTTACACCCTTTTTCTTCCTCAAGTTAAAAAAAAAAACCCTGAGCTTTCTGGTCATTTACCGAGACACTCAACAACTGTTTCAACCCCAAAGTGTTCACTGTAAGAACACGTGTAAAACAGCATGAGATCTATTTTTTCCCCCCTTCAGGCCACTCTCCCCTACTGATAGAGTGCCAAGAAGTTTAATTAAATGTCAAGTGTTGCAACATTAGTGCCTCCGGCACCAGAGAAAAAAGAGCTGGCTGGCACTGAATTTCAAGAGCACATCACATCCCGCTATTGTTGTCATCGTCCCACTTGCCTACAAAGGGTGTTAACTTACCTTTCCTTTGCTGATTATAAAGAAAGTGTCTCCTCGAGCACCTTGTCGTATAATATACTCTCCGCTTTCATAATGCGTCTGTAACAGAAACATAAAATTAAGATGAACAAATAGAACCAGAGACTGTTATTCAGCGGACAGCTTGGCAGTTTTGCAAGATAACGCTTATGGAAACATAATCCTGGACCAGTTTTATCCCAGTCTGACATTGGCCATGATATAAAAATTGTCCTGTGTCAAGGAATATAATAATTAAAATAGAACCATTTATGGCTTGCTCATTTTTCTTCTTACTGTGCTAGTGCTAGCTTTTGCCTAGATGAATTATCCTCACGGCCTAAATCCCTTTATACTAAGTAAACTAGACAGAGGAATTTTCAACAGAGACTGCAGTATATGAACTAAACCACAAAAATATGTCTGTTGTAAAAATAGTTCTTTTCTGTTTTTTTGGTTGGTTTAGCAAGGGTTTTATTAAAAAAATAATTTTTGCCCTTCTGTTATTTTTGTAGCTTAATCTATCTTTTTTTACCTTGTTCTGTAGAAAATTACTTGATAAATTTATGTCACTTGCATCTAAACTTAATAAGATAGCTCCATCCCCTGTATTACACCATCAAAACGAACATGCATCACCAAAAATAAAAGTTAGTGTGCTCTAAATAGATTCTATATTCATATTTAGCCCCTCCAAATCCTGGCATTTTCTTCAGAGATGCTCTACGTCCTGCAAATTAAAATCCCGGCACTTTGATAGCAAGCACAGGCAGCAGAACATCAAGAACTTTCCCCCTAATGACTTTACATACATCTTCTACTGGACAAACGACCGTGGTTTTTTGTTAATCAAGGCCCTGCAGAGAGTTGCAGGATTCAGGTCAGTGTGGCCTTCCACAGATTTGTGACAAAACCTCCCAAAAATGCCTCTGCCCTCTGGCCTGGGTGTTATTTGAAACTACACAAAAGCACAAAGGCCCAGAAAAGTCTGCCAGATCTTTTAATCACAAAGTATGTGTGAGCAACACCAAGGATGGATTTGAGCTAAGACAGAGGAATTTATAGAATACTGGAATTTGGATGAGCGTGAGATTTTTACTTTGAAGGGTATTTTATTATCCAATATTTATTTATTTATTTTACATTTCGCCTTTTTGAGGTTCATATAAAAGCATCTGCTACATCGCAGAAAAAAACATCCTTGTCTTGGAAGCACGAGGCATATTGAGAGATCGAGCACACCCTCCGCACTGACATCAAGCTGAGTGGTGCAGTTGCCACACTGGATGGATGGGATGTCATCCAGAGGGCCCTGGACAGGCTGGAGAAGTGGGGCTGTGAGAACCTCATGAGGTCCGACAAGGCGAAGTACAAGTTCGGTCCTACACCTGAGTAGGTTTCAATGCAGGATTGGGGATGATATGATTGAGAGCTGCCCTGTGGAGAAGGACTTGGGGGTGCTGGTAGATGAGAAGCTTAACATGAGCCAGCAAGGTGCGCTCGCAGACCAGGCCAACCATGTCCTGGGCTGCATCCAAAGCAGCGTGGCCAGCAGGTCGAGGGAGGGGATTCTGCCCCTTTATTCCTCTCTTGTGAGACCTCGCCTGGAGTCCAGTTCTGGAATCTTCAACGTAAGAAGGATATAGAGGTGTTGGAACGGGTCCAGAGGAAGCTACAAGGATGATCCCAGGGCTGGAGCACCTCCCATACAAAGACAGGCTGAGAGAGTTGGGGTTGTAAGCCTGGAGAAGACAAGGCTCTGAGGAGACCTTAGAGTGACCTTCCAGTACCTGAAGGGACTACACAAAAGCCGGGGAGGGACAGTTCACAAAGGCTTGAAGCGACAGTACAAGGGGGAATGGCTTTAAATTGGAGAGAGGAAGATTTAGACTAGACATAAGGAGGAATTTCCACACTGTGGGGGTGGTGAGGCCCTGGCCCAGGCTGCCCAGGGGAGCTGTGGCTGCCCCATCCCTGGAGGGGTTCAAGGCCAGGTTGGATGGGGCTTGGGCAGCCTGATCCAGTGGGAGGTGCCCCTGCCCATGGCAGCGGGGTGGAACTGAATGATCTTTAACACCCCTTCCAACCCAAACCAGTCTGTGACTCTATGGTTTTTACTTTGAAGGGTGTTTTATTGACCTGTATTTCTTTCTTTAGTTAGTTATTTATTTTACATTCCACATTTTGGGGGGTTCATGTAAATGTATCTGCTACATCTGGGAAGAAAAACTCCTTGTCTTGGAAGCATAGGGAATAGAGGAATATTAATGAAAAGAAATTCTCCTAGGAAAAAGAAAAGATATCTAATAAACTATAATTTGGAATTAATTAGGTGAGTTCTTTTAAATGATATAATTAGTTAGTGAGTGCTTAAACTATCCTAGAAAATATTCTGGGTAAATAAAGTCAGAATGTGAAAGCAGTATCTTAGTAACCTATACTCTACAGTATATCAGAAGATTAATAAATTAAATAATAAAGTTCTCTTTCAGAATCAGAAATACAACATATTATCACATCAGTCCTCCAAAAAGAAACCAGAGAAGGCAGGTCAGGAAGACTTGAGTTGTGGGTTGCCCTGATCCTGAATGGGCTCTGATAGATCTAAAACCCTGGTTTTCCTACTTCCATATGCAAGATTAGGAAGTGAAAAAAAAGCCTGAAGATGACCATGGACACAGGCTTGTGTCAGGAACAGGGTGTAACAACATATTAAACTGCTTCTGCTTTCGCATGATTTTCAGCTGATACTGCCTTACAGCTGACTCTCAACTTCTGGCCAAACATCACACTCAACACAACCAAACCTTCTTAAAAGGTCATTTCTTGGTCTTACTCACCAGTTACAACTGCACCTACCACTTAGCACCTAGTCCTGCTTCCATATCTGATTCCTGTCCATGAGTCCTCCTAACCATTCCCACCCTGGTTTCTGCAGAAGGAATTGAAGGATCTCAAGTTGCATGTTAGTTAAGCATTTCTTGCCTAGTGTATATATATTTTTTTCCCCTGGGGCTCTAATCTCATTCAAAATACTGCAAGTTCTTCTTCCAGCATTCAAATAACACTCCTCTAGTCCTTCCTGGAGTGCCCAGTCACACAGAGCTTTCATTTTGTCTGACCTTGTCCTCATGGGCATCTCTTTCTATGCCCTTCCTACATCCATATCTTCATTTTAACATATGTCAGCCCATTTCTTTCACAGCTAACTCCACGTGGCCTTACTGCAATTCTTTCTTGAATCAAGCTGTCCTTCCCCATCCTCTAACAACGCTCTTCCCCTTAAACTCTTTTTTTCTAACACAAATCAATTCATTCATAAGCTTTGCCCTTCTAACTGAATTATTTCTGTCGATTTAGACTATTAGTCCAAGAATAATACCAGGAAATTCAACAGTTCCTCCAGCTCTGCAGTGGTGTGGTGGCACATACAATGGAATAATATTTGAATTAAAATCACAAGAGCAGTAAATCAATCAGGTTCAATGTGTCTAGCTTTAGGCTGACCCCTTTGATTCTTCTGGACTTGCATTTGCAAGATTAAATTCAGTGACTGACCTCTAGTCAGCTGTTGTAAGCCAGACGCTGTTGAAGGGAATCCTGATGTAGAGAACATGCTGTTGGCATCTTCTTAAATTTTAGCTTCAAAGCCCTACATGATGGTCAAATAATTTCCTGAATGTCTTTAAAAAGGTAATAAACATTTCTATCCCACCTTTATAGTCAATAAATTAATTAAAAAAAAATATGCAACTAGTGTAACACCCTAGATTTGGGCATAGGACTTGGATCTTTTTGTGTTCAGACATTTTTCCCAAGATAGAGAGAACCTAGAGAGAATACTGTATTTTTAGAGAAAATACCAACATTCAGCGATGAAAACTAACTTAATATCTCAGATTTCACCAATAACTAAGCATCACATCGGTTTTTGAGCATCACTCTTAAGATACAGCTCCTTCAGGCCACAACAAATTAAAGCAAAACACAGAAATTCATTTTTTGCTGAAGAGTTGACCAGACTATGTTAGCTATTCTTACACTTCCTCTTTCCAGCAGAAAACAGGAACTGAAACCCAGCACAAAAATGGAATGAAGAAAACCCAAAGAGAATGGCTGGCTGCAGAAATACAGCTGTATGACCTGCCAAGGCTGAAACAACAAGGCAGCAAAGCTAATAGTTCCAAGGGGGTTGTCTGTACACGGAGGGGAGGAAGGTTATAAGCTAGAGGCATCCAGGTCCCACTTTTGCATCAAAGAGAGTCAGTGCTAAAGAAAACAGTAATGATAAAGCTGAGAAACTACTCCTGGGAACACTCACACACCAGCAAGCCACAAACATATATTTTATAAGCTTTGGCAAATGAGGATAAAGGTTCAGCTTCAAAGAATTACAGACGCTACAAAATTTAGAGCATTTGACATGCTAAATAGACCAGTGTTTTATAACATAACACCTGGCCTTAAAGGTAGTTCTCTACAGAGTGCGTTGATATATCACTTCCTGAATGAGCCCCTGGCCTCCTAGCACCCCACTTTCCCTATAAAATAAAAAAAAATCCTTATCAATGCAGGGATGTCCATGGGGATGCAAAGTGCATCATTATCTGCATGTCAGCATCTGTCCAATAAGTGGTTTAACCCCTGTAAGCATTTAAATACTTGTAAAAAATCATCTTTCCAGTGGAGCTCAACTCTGGTCTTAAAGTCACAGCATTATTTTTATAGAAAAAATAAAATAAAAAGAGAAAGCTCTAATTAGCTTTCTCAGGAAAGAAGAGAAAGTCCTTAACCCAAATGTTTTAATAGGAAACAAACCTGAAATATCTATATCCAAGAGAAAATCATGTACATATTGCATAAACTCAAATTTCCCTTCAATTTACCCCATCAACACCAAGGCAAGCCTGAGAGGAGTAGAGAAAACAAACTGTTGAAACTAGAGAGAGAGCCCAAACAGCATTCCTAAGTACCTGGAGCATTTAACTGCTGTAAACCAGCAACGTCAAGGGAGCATTTCCAGCACCTCAGACCAGCCCATCTTCTGACCCCACAACCTTTATTTTTCTATAACTCCTTTTTTCCCCCTTGCAAATTCTGCCTAACACTAACTTGTTAACATTCGGGTCCCTGCCTCTGACAACTGCCAGCTTCTGGTCTCTTGTACGCTATGAAATAAGAGTTTTCAGGATCAGGAGCACCCTTATTTTTAACAATACGTGTATGTCTTGTCTTTTATGATTAAAACAAAATTAAAGAGCTAAACTAACAGTTTTTCAGTTTGTGTACTTTTTTTTTAATCTAATTAGTTTCTTATAAATTAACACAAGAGACTAGAAAATCTTTGCAACAACCTTTGCAACCTGTGTAGTCATCTGTTTTTCTTTATAATCCTCATTTTCTCACCAAGAACTAATAGAGATTTATTTCCCTTACTGCTTAAAGAGATCATTAAATTCAACTAAATAATATTGGAAAGGGCTATATCTCACCTGTGGGAGCTCATCTAGGCATCTCTTTCCCTTCCTGCTTTTCTATCACGTAACATCACGTAATGGTAGGAAGGTTAAAGAGGATGGGTTTCAATAGCACTTATAATAGAATCATAGAATAGGGTCAAAACATGTTATTTCTGACATCCTCTGACTACCTCCAACCCAAGCTTTCTCTGCTTCCCTGCCCAGCCAGCCAAGCAATCAGCAGAAAACGAAGTATTTCTCTCAAGGCAGGAGAGACCCACATAATCTCTTTCAAATGTGAAGTAGAATATATAAACTTGGATCATGATGGATTAATAAATACTTCCCCTCTTTCTGCATAAACCAACACTTTGATTTAAAAAAAATTTGGAGAAGATAAGGCTCTGAGGAGACCTTAGAGTGACCTTCCAGTACCCGAAGGGTCTACAAGAAAGCTGGGGGAGGGGGGACTTTTTACAAAGGCTTGGAGTAACAGGACAAAGGGCTATGGGTATAAACTGGAGAGGGGCAGGTTTAGACTAGACATAAGGAGGAATTTCTTCACTATGAGGATGATGAAGCACTGGCATAGGTTGCCCAGGGAAGCTGTGGCTGCCTCATCCGTGGAGGTGTTCAAGGCCAGGTTGGATGGGCCTTGGGCACCTGATCCAGTGGGAGGTGTCCCTGCCCATGGTGGGGTGCAGTGTGGAACTGGATGATCTTTAAGTTCCCTTCCAACCCAAACTCTCCTGTGCAGATAGATGAGCAGACTTGCATTTATCTTGATTGTAGGAAGAGCAAGAACTTAAACACAGAAGAACTGAATGCACTAGAACTAAACAGGGATCATGCAGCGAACATCGTATCTTGCTCCCATCCTCATGTATTCCATTGCCATCAATGCTACCATCATCTACAGCTACTGCAGGGTTTGATACTTAGGATGAAATTCTTAGGGCATCTAGAAAGTGGAGAGAGAGAAAAATTGCTTGGAGTGCAAGCAAGGAATCTGGATTTCTTGCAAAAATGATGCTCAAAGATAAATGAAGGCTGTTTGGTGGGTCCAAATGTAGAAACAGGGAACACTCAATGTAGATTGAACGTACTGAAATCCACATAACAAACAATCAGAATTCTGTATTAACCGTTACAGTCACTCCAAACAATAATTTCCCCTTAGAATAAAAATAAAACTGAAATAAAGTTGTCTTTTTAAAAGAAACCCAAAATGCTAAACAAGGCCAGTTTCTCTGCAACATCAGCAGCTGATCTTAATCCAATGCATGTACTACTTTGTGTCTAAATAACACCAGGTGTTTAGGTTAAAATCAACCTCAGCACACACAGAAGCTTGAATCTTTCACAAAAATCTTTTCCAACCTAAACTAACACAACTCCTGGAGTCTCTTCCTCTACCTAAAGTCCTCTTGTGCAGCTGATCAGCACAATAAGTGCCTCTCTCCTCCAGCAACAGTACCAGCAACAGTACCAGTCCATCTATAAAAATATCTTTTTTTTTTTAATCTTCCTTTCTTCCATTGCCCTTTTTACTTAAAACTAGTAAGGAGTCCTGAAAATGAGGAGAAAAACATTTATTCAGCAGGTTTGATTGGGTGAGGCATTAGTAAGACTCCTTGACGTGCTCAATATACCCTACAGAAAAACTTGCAGAGGTGCAGAGAATTCTATGATCGAGTCAAATTATGCTCTAAAAAAATAAATAACCTGCTTTATTTATCCTGACATAGTAGCTGAAATAAGATGAGGGTGTTTGAAATCTGAATTTCTGCACTTTGTCCTTCCCAGAGAGGTTTTTATTATCACCTTCTGTTGTGCATGGAAATGACGCACAGCACTCCGATACTTGGAGAAAAAAAATTACCTTTCTTACTTCTCAACACAACATTCAGATAGTCAAAACTTTGTTTGGTGGGAACACCCAAAGCAGAGCAGCTCAGACAGACAACCATGAAGAGTGGTCAGATGCATACACGACACGCAGGCACCGTGCAGGACCCAGTCTCATGCTACCATCATCTGTGCCAACCACACGAGCTTCAGGCATTCCTCACATGCCACCACATGACATCAAAGTCCTCCACAGCGTGTGAGGGGATGTATCTGACCCACCGTGCAGGGAAAACACGGGCTTTGCAACTTCAGACACCCACATCTGGAAGAAGGTTTTGGTTCACTGACCTTATCTTGCCAGTCACTAACTTCAATTGAAGTGTCTGTTCCTGACCCCCACCAAAAACTGAGAAGCTTTTAAAGCCCAACCAAACATTGACACAGGCTCCACAGACAAACCTCAATGCTAGAGACCAACCCAATGGTTTACTTACAGAAAACCTCATTTTCTTCCAGCTGGATACCTTTGACTGCTGTGTTTATAGGAAGAACATTTGGAAAAAGGTGGAAAATAGATTTTATGTTTGGAGTGCTATGTAACCCACGTCAGCTGTGGCACCAAGAGGCCAAAACCCTGCCAAGGGTCACATCAGGGGAGCAGAAACACAAAGGTGGCTTTGAAACACAGAGTTTCACTTCTTGCAGCCAGGTTTGCACCATATAAACCAGTGAGGGTTACATGGGTTCGATGACAGTGTGCAGAGTATAATCAATCTCCCTCAAGGTGTTTTTTATTTTTCCTAAAAAAAATAAAAATAAACTTAAATATGTTATTTTGCTGGTGGTTAAAAATATTCACAGAACTATCAGCAAAATTCCAAACACGAGCAGTTTTCAAAGTGCTTTTGTTTACGTTCTGGACTTTCTGTCTTAAATGGTTTTTCAACTCTGAAATGATAACAGCTATTGTAACAAAATGGAATTTTAAAAAATGTAATTGCTGAAAAACACTGCAAAATCAAGTAGGATAATACGATCCTTTTGAATCATAAAACTTTGCTTCCCTGGTTTTACTACGTGTCTCACTCCTGTGAATTATCTAAAAATGTTGCTCCATGAACTAGCCAACAGGCAAACCCATCATATCATGGTCCTCTGCTTATTTATCCTGTTATTCAAAGCACAGTAGGTGAGGTTTGATACTCAAGATGTCTCACTAACACTCTGAATGGCAACTTAACTGAAGCTAAGCACGTGGAAAATTAAAATACGAGAAAGATGAACAGCTGATAGGAAGCGGGGGTTAATTCACACCCCAACATCATTATGGGCCCCAGAGGTGGGAAAGCAGATGAGGAAGGATAAACCCAACTGAGGGGGGATACTTTGGAGCAACTCATCCCATGGCCACCTGCCACTACAGCCCAGGGGGTGAGGAAGCCCAAACTGACCCCTGGTAGGGGATCATAGCTGGAATGAGTACGTTACGGGCACACCTCCATCATCCCAAACAGTTGTGAACTTGAGCTGGAAACCTGTGGATGACCCCATGGCAACCTGCAACCTTCTGCAGGAAATTTTTCTTTTTCTCACTAATAGATTACAAACTTCCTTAAAAATAAAGCTATTTGTGTTCAACTTAGGTCCTGGAATATATTGAAAGGTCAAACCGATTTTGTAATAGTTATAGGAGACTGTTGTCTAGATAAAGCCTCATGGTAAACTTTTTATTTGTATTGCACTCATTCCCTGTGGCTTCTTAATGGACCGTGGAGAAATAAACATCCTCCTGACAGTGTTTTGGACTGTCCGGGTGCCTTCACCAGCTGTGGTGTCTTCTGCAGCATACAGGTTGCTTCCTATTCTCGCAAAAGCATGCCCTAAACACCAACAGTCTGAACACACCTAAAGGGACTATGGGCGCATAATAATAATTTGCATATGCTCACATAATACAAATTACTTCAAATGGTGGGTTTATCTCTCTACAGATGAGGTTGTCATTGCACCCTCATAAGACAGGAGGAGAGGATTCAATAATGAATCAAGCTATATATCAAAGATAGGGAGCAAATAGTATGCTAAGAAATACCTTTTCCACAGGCACACCTCCAAATATCAAGATATAATATGTACTTCTGAGAACTCGGTCACATTGGTTTCTCCAGGTGAAAGGAATATAGCAGGATGTATGAAGGCACAGAGGTATAGTCAACAATTACTTTGTTGAAGTGAAAGCACACACAGCTTACACCTGCTCCACTGGGTAAAAACTAACAGCAGTCCTACAACAGTACTCTGCTGTTTCTGAAATGTAAAGATGTGATAAAAGTTCCCAATTCGACGTTCTTTGGTTAAAGGATTGCTTTAATTCCCTGCTTGTTTCTTTTGGGGTTTGGCACTACTGTCCTATGAACCTGATGGTGATGGATATAAGGTTATAAAAATCAAAGCTGTGGAAGAGAGAAACCCAACATGCTCAGTTTAAAGCAAAAGACAGCCTCCAAACTGTGATTCTCCCAACTGTGATTCTTCCAACTCTGACCAGAGCTCTGACAACTCCATAGGTGAAACCTCCAGTCCTGAAATACAGGTTGAATTTGCACCAGGAATTCAAAACTCTTCTTCTCCCTTTTTCTAACTGGTGACATCAAGATTGGAGGCAGCTTAAGTTGTAGTGATCTCACACAGGTGGAGTTCACAGTCCAGAGAGGGTATAGAATCATAGAATAACCAGGTTGGAAGAGATCCAACGGATCATCAAGTCCAACCATTCCTATCAAACACTAAACCATGTGCCTCAGCACCTCGTCCACCCGTGCCTTAAACACCTCCAGGGAAGGTGACTCAACCACCCCCCTGGGCAGCCTCTGCCAGTGCCAATGACCCTTTCTGTGAAAAATTTTTTCCTAATGTCAAACCTAAATCTCCCCTGGAGGAGCTTGAGGCCATTCCCTCTCGTCCTGTTCCCCATCACCTGGGAGAAGAGGCCAGCACCCTCCTCTCTACAATCTCCTTTCAGGTAGTTATAGAGCGCAATGAGGTCTCTCCTCAGCCTCCTCTTCTCCAGGCTAAACACCCCCAGCTCTCTCAGCCGTTCCTCACAAGGCCTGTTCTCCAGCCCCTTCACCAGCTTCGTTGCTCTTCTCTGGACTCGCTCCAGAGCCTCAACATCCTTCTTGTGGTGAGGGGCCCAGAACTGAACACAGGATTCGAGGTGCGGTCTCACCAGTGCCAAGTACAGAGGGGGAAGAACCTCCCTGGACCTGCTGGTCATGCCGTTTCGGATACAAGCCAAGATGCCACTGGCCTTCTTGGCCACCTGGGCCACTGCTGGCTCATGTTCAGTCACTGTCAACCAACACCCCCACGTCCCTCTCATCCAGGCAGCTTTCCAGCCAGGCTTCTCCTAGTCTGTCGCACTGCATAGGGTTGTTGTGCCCCAAGTGCAGGACCCAGCATTTGGCCTCGTTAAACCTCATCCCATTGGACTTTCCCAGCAGTCCAGCCTGTTCAGATCCCTTTGGAGCCTCCCGACCCTCCACTAGATCCACACTTCCACCCAGCTTAGAGTTGTCTGCAAACTTGCTAAGGGTGCACTCGATGCCTACATCTAGGTCATTGATAAAGACATTGAACAACGTTGGACCCAGCACTAAGCCCTGGCAAACCCCACTTGGAACTGGCCTCCAGCTGGATTTATCTCCATTTCCCACCACTCTCTGGGCCCGGCCATCCAACCAGTTTTCCACCCAGCAGACTGTGCACCTGTCCAGGACAGAGGTGACAGTTTCCGTAGCAGAATGCTGTGAGAAACTGAGTCAAAAGCTTTTATCCAAGAAGATACATCCATAGCCTTTCCCTCATCCAAGAGTCTAGTCACTTAGTCATAGAAGGCAACCAGGTTAGTTTGGCAAGACCTGCCTTTTGTGAACCCGTGTTGACTGGGCCTGATCCCCCGGTTCTCTTGCATGTGCTTCATGATCACACTCAAGATCACCTCTTCCATGACTTTCCCTGGTACTGAGGTCAGGCTGACAGGCCTGTACTTCCCTGGATCCTCCCTGCGACCCTTCTTGTCGATGGGCACAACATCAGCCTCCAGTCCAGTGGGACTTCCCCAGTCTTCCAGGACTGTTGGAAGATGATGGAAAGGGGTTTGGCCAGCACATTCGCCAGCTCCTTCAATCCCCTTGGGCGAATCCCATCTGGCCCTATAGACTTGTGGGTGTCTAGTCGGGCTAGCAAGGCTCTGACCACCTCCTCTTGGACCATGGGAGACTCATTTTGCTCCTCTAGCTCCGGGGTTTGTACAGAGGGGGAACAACTTTCTTTACAATTAAAGACTGAGGCAAAGAAAGCATTAAGTACCTCAGCCTTTTCCTCATCCCCTGTCACTGTTATTCCTTCTGCATCCAACAGGGACTGTATGGTCTCCCTAGTCCTCCTTTTATTTTCTATATATTTAATGAAAGATTTTTTGTTATCTTTCACCAACTTTGCCAATCTATTTTCTAGTTGAGCTTTAGCCCTTCCAATGTTTTCTCTACACAATCTCACTTCCCTCCTGCAGTTCACCCAAGAGGCCTGTCCCCTCTTTCAGAGCCCATAAACATTTCTCTTCTTCTTGATATCACTCAAGATCTCACTGTTCAACCAAGCTGTTTTTTTCCCCTGCTGGCTTTTTTTCCAGAACATGGGGATGGCTTTCTCCTGAGCTGCTAGGATCTCCTTTTTGAAGAGCTCCCAGCCCTCGTGGGCTCCCTTGCCCTTAAGCGCTGTCTCCCATGAGACTTTGTCAACCAGCCTTCTGAAGAGTTCAAAGTCTGCCCGCTGGAAATTTAATGCTACTGTCCTGCTAACCACCCTCTTCACTTCATCTAGAACAGAAAACCCTATCATCTCATGATCACTTTGTCCTAGGTGTCCTCCTGTCACCACATCCCCCACAAGGCCTTCTCTGTTCACAAACAGCAGGTCCAGGAGGGCACCTGCCCTTGTTGGTTCATTCACCAGCTGTGCAAGGAAGTTTTCTTCCACGCACTCCAGGAACCTCCTAGACTGCTTCCTTTCTGCTCTATTGTACTTCCAGCAGATATCTGGAAGATTAAAGTCTCCCACAAGAACAAGAGGCACCAATCTAGAGACTATCCCCAGCTGTTTATAGAAGAGCTCGTCAGCTGCTTCTCCTTGGCTGGGTGGCCTGTAACAGACTCCCAGCACAAAATCTGCCTTCTTGTGGGCTCCTCTGATTCTAACCCACAGGCACTCGATATCCTCATCACTACAATCCATCTCAACAGTGTCCAAGTCCTCCCTTACAAAGAGGGCTACCCTACCTCCTCTTTTTCCTTTCCTGTCCCGCCTGAAGAGTTTGTACCCCACCATATCTGTACTCCAGTTATATGAGTCATCCCACCATGTTTCCGTGATGGCAACGACATCTGGTAGCCCTACAACAGCTACCAGTTGCCTGGTAACTGGAGTAGCTAGCACCAGAGTGCCTGTATCTCCCTTACCACCCCCAGGTGAGTTCACCCCCACTTTCTGTGTGGTGATGTCCTGGTGGTTCTCTCCAGCACACTCTCTCTGAATCACCAGTGCCCCATGTCCAGGCTCGCTCCTGTCTAGCCTGGTCTTAACCCCCTCCCTCTTCACATCGAGTTTAAAGCTCGGTTTACAATCTTAGCTAGCTAGGTTTTCAGCAAGGGCTTTAGCCCCCCTGGGAGACACACGTGTCCCATCCTTAGCAACAAAGCCTGGGGGTGCGTGAGCCACCCCATGATCAAAGAAGCCGAAGCCCCTCTCCTCACACCAGGCTCAGAGTCAGGCATTAATTGAATTCTTCTTCCTAACTTCCAGCTCCTCTCTGTTTAGCCTTGGGATGGAGCAGAATACTATTTGTGCCCCAGAGCCCTTCATCCTTTTTCCAATGGCCCTGAAGTCTTTCTTGATGGCTTTGGTCTTTCTGTTTACTAAATCATCATTACCAGTTTGGACTACTATCAGAGGATAGTAGTCCGTCTTGTGGACCAGGGGAGGAAGTTTTCTAGCTACCTCCTTCACTGATGCCCTCAGTAAGCAGCTGACCTCTGTGGAGCAGGTCTGGTCTGCAAATGGGTCCCTCTGTTCCTTTTAGGAGGGAGTCCCCTAAAACAATCACCCTCCTCTTCTTCTTAATGGAGGATGCTTTTATCGTTTTCTGAGGATGGTGCGGCCTAGAGAAAGATTCTAGGCTGTGGGAGCCATCATCCTCATCCTCAGGATTGGATTCCACCTGCAGCACATGATACTTTTTCAGCAGGGGGATCTGGGGTTTTGCTGTCTGGTTGAGGGGAGCAGGTTTCCTTCGTCTGGCAGGAACTTGGTGCCATTCCCCATCTCTTGTAACCCCAACCTCGCAGTTTGCAGGTGGGTGGTGTTTGAACTTACCAGCTCCAGCAGGCTGCTGAGTTAGTGAGAGGGCACTACTCCACTGTTCTATCTCCCTCTCACACTCCCTGATGGTCCCCAGCCTCTTTACCTCCTCCCTTAGTTCCTTCACCATACAAAGGAGTTCCCCCACTCGAGCGCAGCTTTCACAAGTGGAGCCAGTAACAGAGGCACGAGCTGGCGTGGGAGGGGGGCACTGCCTGCAGCTCAGGGTCTGGGGAGCTGCAAGAGACTGGCATGGCTGAGCCAAGACCTGCTGGTCTAACTAAAGGGCAAGAAGGAAATGCACAGGCAGTGGAAGCAGGGTCAGGTACCCTAGGAAGAGTAGAGGGAATTGCCCAGTTGTGTGGAGATGCGTTCAGGAAGGCCAAGGCATGGCTGAGGCCAAACTTGGCAAGGGATGCAAAGAATAAAGGCTTCTACAGGTATGTCAGCCAGAAAAGAAAGGTCAAAGAAAGCATAACCTCCCCTCACCCCAAAAAACAGAACTGGCAAACTGGTATCAACAGACAAGAAGGTTGAGGTACTTAACAATTTTTTTGCCTCAGTCTCCTCTGAAAACCTCACTTCCCACACCTCTCCAGTGGATGGACTGCAAGACAGGGACCAGGGGAGCAGAGTCTTTCCCACTATAGGGGGGAATCAGATTTGTGGCCACATGAACATATCTAAGTATATGGGACCAAGCAAAATGCATACCCCTGAGGGAATTTCTGATGTGGTCACCAAGGCACTCTCTACGGTATCTGAAAACTCACAGCAGTCAGAGGAAGTCCCCAGTGACTAGAGAAAGGAAAACATTGCATCCATTTTAGAAAGGGTAGAAAGTAGGACTCTGGAAACTGCTGACCTATCAGCCTCACCTCTGTGCCTGGGAAGATCATGGAACAGCCCTGTATGACCAACCTAGTGGCATTCTATGATGGAATGACTACACCATGGACAAGAGAAGAGCTGTGGATGTCACCTATCTGGACTTCCATAAAGTCTTTTGCACAGTCGCCCTAAACATCCTTCTCTCTAAATTGGAGAGATATAGGTTTGATGTGTGAACTGTTTGGTGGATGATGAATCAGTTGAACGGTTACTTCCAGAAAGTAGTTGTCAACAGGTTGATGCCCAGATGAAGACTGGTGATAAGGGTGTCCATTTAGGGGTCCATACTGAGACTAGTACTGTTTAGTATCTTCATCCATGACAGTCAGCAGGATCAAGTGCACCCTCAGCAAGTCTGAAGATGACAGCAGGCTGAGCGGTGCAGCTGACATGCCTCAAGTGCAGAGGGACCTGGACAAGCTTGAGAAGTGGGCCCGTGTGAACCTCATGGGGTTCAACAGATCCAAGTGTGAGGTCCTGCACCTGGGTCAGTGTAACTCCCAGTATCTATACAGGCTGGGGGATTGAGGGATTCACAGCAGGATTGCCAAAAAAGACCTGGGGTACTGGTGGTTGAAAATCTGGACCTGAGCCAGCATCGTGCACTCACAGCCCAGAAGGCCAACCGCATCCTGGGCTTGCATCAAAAGCACTGTGGCCAGCAGGTGGAGGGAAGGATTCTGTCCCTCTTTCCTGCTCTGGTGAGACCCCACCTGGAGCCCTGACTCCAGCTCTGGTGTCCTCAGCATAAGAAAGATATATACTTGTTGGAGCAGTTCCGGGGTGGGGCACAAAAACAACTAAAGGGATGGAACATCTCTGCTGTGAAGAAAGGCTGAGAGAGTTGGGGTCGCTCAGCCTGGAGAAGAGAAGGCTCCAGAAAGACAACTCTGCAGCTTTTCAGTACTTAAAGATGGCCTGTAAGAAACATGAGGACAAACTTTTTAGCAGGGCCTGTGGCGATAGGACAAGAGGTAGTGGTTTTAAAATAAAACAGGGGAGATTAAGACTAAATACAAGGAGGAGATTTTACAATAAGGGTACTGAAACAATGGCACAGGTTGCCCAGAGGGGTGGTAGAAGCCACATCTCTGGAAACATTCAAGGTCAGGTTTGTTTGGATTCTGAGCAACCAGTCAGAGTTGAAGATGTCCCTGACTATGGCAGAAGGGTTGGACCAGATGATCTGATCTTCCAGCTCAAACTATTCTGATTCTTTTGCATTGACTTGAAATATAACATTACAGTTGTGATGATTCAGAAGCTTCCTGAATGTTGACTTCTCACATGGGAAGAAGCAGCATTGCCAGGCTTAGTTATTTCTACAACTCAGAGTGCACAGCTGATCAGCTTGATTTCCTTTTCCACCATCAAAGTTCTTATCACCAGAACATCCAGCCCTAACACCAGGTTCCCATGTTCAAAAAGGAAGACACATGCACAAGACGGGAGGAGCTTTTGGCCCTTTCCCTTTCACATTCCTGAGCATTTTCCTTGCCACTCAAGGCAGCGGGCAGCACTGTTACAAGAGAAAATATCTTTTCTCTGCTCCCCAAGCCTTTTGCCAATAAACAATTTTCTACTGGGACTTTTCTCTTCCATACCCCTTGAAAGTTGGCAAAGAGTCATGTAGAAGGCTCCACAATCATAATGTTTGCTCAGCTCTTCCTTTACTGGAATGTTCTGATCTGACATGATTAAAAATTTCTTGGGCAGGAGGCAAGTCCTGCTGTCACCTTCAAGTTTCTTTCCCAGTCCACTTTCAAAACCAACAGTTTGAGCAAACCTGAGCCTGTTTAGGGACTCTCAAATGACCCTGGGACTGGCTAAATAGTAGCAGCTGTTCTGTTTAGATGAAGATTGGTTGCACTTCAAATATTTTTATACAGTAACCTCTAAGACTGAAGGATGTAGCAGAATATCAAATAGATGATGAGACGTCTAGGAACTATGAGCCAGGGTGATTTGGACTGGATGAGCCCATTAGGGTCTGTAATGAAGATCTGAGGTACAGGTTTGCTTCCTAAATGCACCATGCTTTTTTAAGGGAGAAAGAGGAGGAAAGAGAATCTAAATAAAAAGCATTATTCAGTTTAATGCTTCATTGCTAAAGAAATTTCCTGCCCTAATTTGCTCTAAAAGTAGACACAAGGCCTTAGAAATGAAATTTTAACTCTCATTCCATCCCCACTGTTACTGTAATGCAGTCTGACAACCGTTTTGGGAGAGCAATCAGACTCCCTAAGTTGCAAACAGCCTGGGAGGAAACTACCTCTCAGCTGCTTTTTCTCCAAGGTGCTGAAGCAAACATCTGTTTCTCTGTTTTTGCTTGGAAAAGAGATGGAGTTGTAAAAAGCTGTCACCAGCTGGTGCAGGGGCCACTACCATCCTGAGCCCTGAGGCTGACACGGTCCCTGCTGCCTCCCCCCATGGCCAATGAGCTTCCTGGAATGGGAGCACACAAGGCAAAAAGACAAAAGACACCCAAGCTGTTGCCTGCAGTCCAAAATCCTTTTACGAAAGAAACTTGTAGACATGTAGCAGAAGCTCAGAAGTGCTAATTTCTGGAAGGCTGGCCACTGAAAGGAGGTTACCTACCCACGTAACTCCATATCAAAGAATGATGTGAAAATATAAGAAGAGAGAGAAGAGATGAAGTATGTGGCAGTGGGTGAAAAGGATGGGTGGAAATCCTGATGCTCTTGGAGAAATACCACATATAAAGATGCTTGAAGGATGAGAAAGGGTGAAAGGAAGGATGAAGGGATCCGAGAAGGATGCTCATCCCTGCCACCACACCTTTATTTGGTAGGCTACCAGAAGCGATCAGCTGCAGAAGTGCTGTCAGTCTGGGGAAAGCTTCATTTCATTAAATGTAAAGAAAAACAGAAAGAGAAATAAAAGCAGATTAATTGGCAGGACGACCTTCTGAGAAGAAACAGGTATTTCAGAAGGATGAGAAATGGAGAAAGAAGAAGATGCTGAAAAAGTTAGAAAGTTTGAAGAGGTACAAATAGGAATGAAGAGGGTAAAAGGACATGGCAACCCTCAAAGATGAAGGGGGAGAACTTAAGGAAAGGTAGCTCAAAGACTGAGAGAGCACAAAGATGATACAGGTGTGTGAGTCTCACACTAGGACAGGCTAAGGAGAAAAGGAGGAAGAGCTTCAGCAAAGAGTATTGCTCAGAAAGACAAGAGAAGAACAGTTACAGAAAAAAATTGGATTTATTTCCATGATAAATGATGGTGATGATGAGAGACAGCAAATTAGTCAGGTGGAAGCCGATTGTGGTATTAGGCCACAGATCAAGCCATCAATGAATTGGGGTAGAAAAACCAACACTTTGCTTGCTGGCTAAAATAACTGATTCACAGATAATCAACATGAAACGTGGGGAACCAATTGAGTGATAAGTAATTATAAAAAGGATAACTAGGCAGAGTTAAATTAATTAATCGGTTACCTTGACTAAAAATTACAAACTGTTATAGGAAGTAAAAAAAAAAATTATACCACGTTGCATTGGGTCGATGCTGACGTGGAGAGGGGGTCAGCATCAAGCTGTCTACTGAACATTGGAAGTATTAACACAAGAAGAAAGTTTGAATGCCCATGCCCAGTCACACATTTAATTTTGAGTATAAGCTTTTGTAGGATTGAAATCTCTACCTGAACAACCCCCACCCCCTGACTTTTCCAGCCTTACATAATTTCCAGCGTGTCCAGGTGACATTTTCCAACAGGTCCCCTGACATTTCAAAGAAGAGTTTGGGCTGGAATGGACCTTAAAAATCATCCAGTTCCAACCTCCCTGCCACGGGCAGGGGCACCTCCCACTGGATCAGGTGCCCAAGGCCCATCCAACCTGGCCTTGAACCCCTCCAGGGATGGGGCAGCCACAGCTTCCCTGGGCAACCTGGGCCAGGGCCTCAGCACCCTCACAGTGTGGAAATTCCTCCTTATGTCTAGTCTAAATCTGCTCCTCTCCAGTTTATACCCATTGCCCCTCGTCCTATCACTTCAAGCCTTTGTGACAGTCCTTTTCCAGCTTTCCTGTAGCCCCTTTCAGGCTTTTCCGACAAGTTGCTGCCACTCAGACTGTTTCATTTCAGCTGTTTGGGAAGGGAAAGGTGCTTTGTTTTATAACTACAGAGACTGAAAGGTATCCCTCAGCAGTACGACAGCGCATTGACCTTGACAGCTTTGTTTTAAGGAACTACAACTAAGAACAGTATTACTCTATGCCACTGCATAGAAAACATCTCTCTAATTACAAGCAACTTAAGTATGTAGATTGTTAATTAAACTTCACTGAAAGACACACACACACACACACACACACACAAATGCTTCTCTTCACTCCTCCTTTCCTGATCAGCTCTGATTATTCTGTTCGTAATGGAAGAATGTGTGTAACACTGATTCCCCTCTATAAATCCAAACACCAGTTCCACTATTAAAACAGCAATCAATTCCTTACAAAATGAAATTAGAACTAAGCAATGTAAATCAATATATTTATTTGGTATCATCTTCTTTATTTGTTCCAAGTCATATATGCTTATTCAGACAAGTTATTTACATTGCCACATGGATCCAAATGAATTTTCTACTGTATCATGAAGATCGTCAGATTGGCAAAGACGGTGAAAGATAACAAAAAATCTTTCTATAAATATATAAATAACAAAAGGAGGACTAGGGAGAATATACAGTCCCTGTTGGATGCAGAAGGAACAACAGTGAGAGAGGATGAGCAAAAGGCTGAGGTACTTAATGCCTTCTGTCTCAGTCTTTAATTGTAAAGAAAGTTGTTCCCTCTGTGTACAAACCCCAGAGCTAGAGGAGCAAAATGAGTCTCCCATGGTCCAAGAGGAGGTGGTCAGAGCCTTGCTAGCCCGACTAGACACCCACAAGTCTATAGGGCCAGACGGGATTCACCCAAGGGTATTGAAGGAGCCGGCGGATGTGCTGGCCAAACCCCTTTCCATCATCTTCCAACAGTCCTGGAAGACTGGGGAAGTCCCTCTGGACTGGAGGCTGATGTTGTGCCCATCTACAAGAAGGGTCACAGGGAGGATCCAGGGAACTACAGGCCTGTCAGTCTGACCTCAGTGCCAGGAAAGTCACGGAACAGGTGATCTTGAGTGCGATCATGAAGCACATGCAAGAGAACCGGGGGATCAGGCCCAGTCAACACGGGTTCACAAAAGGCAGGTCTTGCCAAACTAACTTGATCACCTTCTATGACCAAGTGATTCGACTGCTGGCCGAGGGAAAGGCTGTGGATGTATCTTCTTGGACTTTAGTAAACCCTTTGACACAGTCTCTCCCAGCATTCTGCTATGGAAACTGTCACCTCTGGTCTGGCCAGGGGCACACTCTGCTGGGTGGAAAACTGGTTGGATGGAGGGCCCAGAGAGTGGTGGGAAATGGAGTTAAATCCAGCTGGAGGCCAGTTCCAAGTGGGGTTTGCCAGGGCTCAGTGCTGGGTCCAACCCTGTTCAATGTCTTTATCAACGACCTGGATGAAGGCATCGAGTGCACCCTTAGCAAGTTTGCAGATGACACTAAGCTGAGTAGAAGTGTCGATCTGCTGGAGGGTCAGGAGGCTGCAAAGGGATCTGAACAGGCTGGACTGCTGGGCGGAGTCCAATGGGATGAGGTCTTAACAAGGCCAAATGCCAGGTCCTGCACTTGGGGCACAACAACCCTGAGCAGCTACAGACTAGGAGAAGCCTGGCTGGAAAGCTGCCTGGAGGAGAGGGACGTGGAGGTGTTGGTTGACAGCGACTGAACATAAGCCAGCAGTGGCCCAGGTGGCCAAGGCCAATGGTATCCTGGCTTAGATCAGAAATGGTGTGACCAGCAGGTTGGATCTGGCTTGGATCAGAAATGGTGTGACCAGCAGGTTGGATATGGCTTGGATCAGAAATTGTGTGACCCTCTGTACTCGGCACTGGTGAGACTGCTCCTCGAATCCTGTGTTCAGTTCTGGGCCCCTCACCACAAGAAGGATGTTGAGGCTCTGGAGCGAGTCCAGAGAAGGGCAACAAAGCTGGTGAAGGGGCTGGAGAACAGGCCTTATGAGGAACGGCTGAGAGAGCTGGGGGTGTTTAGTCTGGAGAAGAGGAGGCTGAGGGGAGACCTCATTGCTCTCTACAACTACCAGAGAGGAGGTTGTAGAGAGGAGGGTGCTGGCCTCTTCTCCCAAATGACAGGGGACAGGATGAGAGGAAATGGCCACAAGCCCTGCCAGGGGAGATTTAGGTTTGACATTAGGAAAAAATTTTTCACAGAAAGGGTCATTGGGCACTGGAACAGGCTACCCAGTGAGGGGGTTGATTCACCTTCCCTGGAGGCGTTTAAGGCACGGGTGGATTGAGGTGGTGAGGGGCACGGTTTAGTGTTTGATAGGAATGGTTGGACTCGATGATCTGGTGGGTCTCTTCCAACCCAGTTATTCTATGATTTTATGAAGAACAGAAAAGGACATGAATTCAATATATTCAGCCAGTCTTCAAGTCACCTGTGATGAAGCAGGTTTTCTTTTTGTGGTCTGAATCAAAGAGAGGACTACCTTTCCATATGCAAGTACTTCTTTAAATTGTCACTAGAAGCCTACTTTAATGGAAGCTAAATCATGAAAAGTATTCCTGCTAGCCATTCTCAACAAAATTTTACTGAAACAGGCACTTTCTCCAACTCAAACACCTGAATTCACCAGTTGCTCCCAGTTTGGCAACTTCATAAATCACAAAGTGAATTACACTGTGGTAACCAACATAAAAATATTTGACTGAAATATATTTATTAAAGCAACAAATGAACTTTTACTCTGAGTGTGCAATGAAATGGGAAAACTCAAAAGCTCTATTATTTTAAATAGTAAGAACAATTTTCTCAATGGAAGTAAAAGTTGCCTTGAGCCATGAAGCCTAACCTGGGTTGCAACTACCTTCTCAACAACAGAGCCTGCCAAATTCAGATAAAAGCTACATTTCAATATAGAAAAGCAAAATAGCATCCCCTAAGTGCAGAATTCAGTATTTATTACTGTTAGTATAGGCTTATTACTGTTACAATAGGCTCATGCAACTCAGCCACGTCAATGTGAACTTTGCTATGAACTTGAGCTAGAAAATTGTACTGGAAACTTTCCACTGTCTACAACTTATTCCAGGCTTTTGCGCAGCTAGTAATGAAACATGAAAAAAAAATCAGTTTATGAATTCAGAACATGGTAGTAGTTTAGATTACTAAAAGATAAGGCATGTGAAGAATTAACCCTGCAACAGTAACATCTTCATCAATCTCATGCAACAGACAAATATTTGACTCATCAGCTATTACTCTCCTTAAAGCAGCATTTTTTGAGTATATCTTAAAATCAGTCCGGAAAGGAAAACCAGACCAACACTGGGAAATGTAATCTAGGTCAGATTTCTCGTACAAGATGCAGCACTGCTAACGGGGAGCTGAGTATTTCCTTACCAGGCAAAGGTCAGCACATCAATCCAGAGATTACTTCACTAGGGTTATTCTGAACTCCAAAGCATAGAGAATTATCTGTTTTGTGGCTTTCTCTGGGAGGAATTTGGAAAATTACACTTTGGATATACAAGTGGACAAGCACAGGATCGAGTCTTATTGCAACACGGCTGGTACTGCCCATCATCACAGTTAATAAATCCCACTCCTACAAAGGCAAGGAAAAGCTTCACCCTGGTAAAAGAAGAGCATGAAACTATCTGCTGGTAACAGCCATGTGATTTATATTTCCAAGTCTCTCACGGTGGATACAATCAGGAGGGACAGGAGGAGGAGAGCACATCTGTTCCACTGATGCCCCAATTTAGAACATCAGCATTTTCCACTACAGCCGTATCATAAGTTTTCCCAGCAATGAGTTATTTTTGCGCTTGTCTTCTCCCCGAAATATCAATACAGTAAGTTATTTTCATTTTATATTAATTCTGAGATACTTGGGAGATGTGGTTTGGGGTTTTTTTAGCACGAGCGTAATGTTGAAAGGAAGAAGGGCATCTGAAGGACAAGATTTCCAGCAAGACATCTCTTCTTGCCTGTTTTCAGCTGACAAACCAAAGACACACTTGATGGATCCCAAGGATCCTCCAGCCAAGCAGGAAGCCAAGTTTCAGCCCTTCTAGCTTTTGGGCATACCCAAACATGCAGCAAGCTGTGCTGAGGTCAGACAACCTCCCGATAGCCCAGCTGTGCATGGGGCCCCAACTGGATGAAATTCAAGGATGAACACTGAATCAGCCTCTCTGTGCTGTGGCCGCTGAGCATACGGCCCTGTGACAGCAGCTAATATTTCATTTCTGATGGTAAGCATCTGTTAGCAAAGCTGCCTGCAGCTGGAGAATCAAATGACTCGAGAAGGGGATCAAAGTGCTCTTTAGCACATCTAGCAGGAGGCTTTGGGGAGATGCTCACCCGACCCAGTATGCTCTAACCTTTCACCTCCCATCTGGTGTGTAATGCCAGGGATAACAAGCATTTGCCTATTGCAGAGTTAGGTTTTCTTCTGGTCCTTAACACACATCTCTGAGGTCTGAGCATGAGTAATCTAATGTAAAAACTGTTTTCAGAAAAAACAGACACCTTCTTCATAGTCCCTTGTGCTTGCAAAACTCTCCTCTTTAAATGTGAGAACAGTATTGGTTTTCCTGCCATGCTGGCAAGGTTTAAATAGTATTTCCACTTGATAGAAAGCAATAAAGAACTGATCTGAGCTGACTTTCAATGGCATACAGAAAATATGTTTACCTCACCTGGAGTTTTCTATGAACATCTCCTACACAACTAGGCTTTGTCTTTATCTTTCCAAACCCCTCACTGGCTAAGCAACCAAGGAACGTGCACCACAGGATTAAGCTGCGTCAGCCCCAGTTCTTTATACTACACTGTCCTTAGGCTACAGACTACGACAGCAGCTCAGATTGCCTAAACACCTATCAGGCTGCTTAAAATTGTACCAGAGAGTTTACAAAGCCAGGCTCCACTCCAACGTCAAAATCATTAGGTTAAATACACCTTGTTGTGTATTTAATTGATTCACATAGAGCTCAAAAGGATACACATCTCTTTCTTTTATATTTTCTTTAAATTCTTGGAGAAATACACATTTTCTGATTCAAGTATGCATTTCAGAGGCTACTTCCTCTGCTAATCTTTAATTTCTATGCATTCTGATCATGAGATTTTTTTTTGGCGAAAGCCAACACCTTGATTTCATTTCAGCTCCCTATTATCAATGCCAATCAGCACAGCACTGGTACTACTTACAGGCAAGGATCCACTCGGGAACCAGCAGGTTATGAAGCCAGTCCCAGTCCAGCCCTTCCTTCAATTTAAAGACACATCTATTACGAGAACCTCAAAAAAAGGCACTGAAGATAGATTTGTTACAGGAATGCTCAACAAAGGTGTTTACCTCCAATTTTAGGCTGTATAACTTTAGGTGACTTCTTGAGACAATGTTTTGAGATGATGAGTTTTACAGCTGTTCCACTACTACAAGTCTGATGCCATTTAAAGAAAAACTTGTGTATGACCCCCAAATACAGTGCCATGCTCTTATTTCCATAATCCCTGAAGACTTCAAATGAGAGGCAGAATTTCCAAGCCATGCCCAGAATTTGAGAATTTCATACTCTTTTAGGGTCAGAAGATTCATCCGACCCAGCTAATCTTCAGAAAGGCATAAAGCCAAAACCAAACCCCACTTCATTTAATCTGACAATCCCTATGCAGTCAAACCAAGAAGCTTCTCCATCAGAATGACATCCTATTTCCACCGCAAGGTGGCAGGTAAAGAGGACATAACCATTACTGACAAGTCTGTCCTAGTGGCTGCAGCCCCACAACCACCTGCTACTGCTTCTGGCCTCGTCTCCTCTCACGAGCCGAGCCCAGTAGACAGGATCTGACCCCAATAGCAGTAAGAAATTCCACTTCGGGAAGCTTCACCTATTAGGGAGGACAGAAAGCCACAAGGTACTAAAATTGTAAAAAATAAAACTTCTCTCAAATGGTGTTTTGCTGCATTCTGTGTAGTATGGAAATCAGGCCATTTCAATTTTACCACATCAGTAACTCCGTTTCTAATGTTCTTCTCCTTTCCTCCAGTGGCTTAGTCTTGTGGTCACCTATTAGGATATCTGATGCCTAGTTTTTCACAGATTAAGGGTGAAATGGCTTCTGCTATCATAAAGACACTTTTAAATTACTATTATTACAACTCAGAGATACTGCAAATACCAAACCAAATAGTGGGAAATAAGAAGTAAGTTCAAATATATGCCCAAGACCTAATTGAATATTTAATAATATACTGGAATAAAAGTGAAAGCTACCCAAGGGAGCGTGAGCAAGTTCATTTCCCAAGGAAGGTAAACTCCCTGAAAAAATAAACCACCTGCCAGTCAGGGCAGATTATGAGAAGCCACCGAGGTCTGCGGTAGAGGGTGTGGATCTCTCCTAATTAACAGTTGACCTTTGGACTAGGACAAAGGTGGGATTTGATGACCAGCTCCATTGCTAGAGGGTCATGTTCAGATGGTGCAGGAAGACTCAAAGCTTGATGTTGCAGAACAGAACAAAGACCAATATTCAATGCTTGGTGGTCATTCCTTGCGTGGCCACAGCTGTCTCCACGACTACATTTACTCTTCTCTTCAAATTTTCCCAATTAATTCCTGGCATGGCTTGCTCCTGAAGCTACAGCCTGCAAGCCAGCCTTGCTCAGAATACCTGTAGGTGTCACTGTGGGCAACGGTATAGAAGAAACCACTGGAAGAAAATCAGAATTCAAACACCCATCAAGTTAATTAATATTTGTGGGTTTTTTAATATAATTGCTAATTATATTTTTCTGCTTTTACAGATAAAAGTACATTTATTTGAGGCTCAGACAAAGGACGTTTATTAGCACCAATTCTCTTTTTCTGATTCAGACCGTTCAGGATTGGAGACTGGGAATCACAGAATACTTTCAAATAAGCGTAAAGTTGGATTTTGTTTCTTTGGTTCATTGCCATCAAAATTAGCATACATATGTATGTATTTAACTAGTGATATGTGGGTTAAAATTAGGGGTTTTCAGAAACTGCTATGACTTTGGGGAACTGCTATTAAAATAAATTCACAGAAGGAGGTGCTCAGCAGAGCAGACACATTCTCCTGGTAGGTTTCCCATGAAACCAGTGCAGCAAAGCCAAGCCCCCCATCTCTTTCTCCCTGTGCCTGCACAAAGCCCTGGCACTGAGCAAGTACCTCATCTATGGGGAGATCCACTCAGGAAATCACCGGGTGGCTGAGAGCGCTCAGGTTGTCAGAGAACCTCCTTTTTAATGCCGGTATCAGGCCCTTGGAAATGCTACAGGATCCTAGTCCTGAGCTGAGGGGGCTGATGCAGGAGGAACCTGGATGTTCACTCGCTTTTTTTTTTGTAAATGTATTTCATTAAGATTTGTTTTATCTTAAAATTTGTAGTCAAAGCATATTGTAATTATATTTAAAGAGGGAAGCATTCGCTCTACAAATCCACACTCTGGCCATCACGGAGTAAGACAGAGCCATACCATGCTACTGAGACATCACTAGAAACAAATAGACTTTCAGAAGACTATTTCTTACCCAACATCTGATGTAGATTTTCTAGTTCAATTTTACACTTGCCCAGATGGAAAGGGAAATGTCCCAGCAGTGTTTCTGCCCCAGAGGCATTGTCCATGTCCCACTGGCAGTAGCAGCAGCCTTGGCCCCTCATTGCGGGGAGGGGTTTGAGTTGAGTTCCATCAGCTGCAGCAGAAACTGCCAGATGCCCAGATTTTAATTATATTTCAATTTGAACTGAACATATTCTATTTGCTTAACACAAGAAGTGAAGGTCAACCACAAGCCCATTGGTCCCAATCTGTTTGCAGACAAAAGCAACAAACAAAATGCACAGTAAAACAAAAACCATGAGCACTTTGCACAAATGCACACTGCAAAGCCTCTTAAAACTACAAATAGTAAACTAATGGACATGGGAAAAATCAAGAACATAGCTGGATCACAGAGGATAAATTTACTTGGCTGTCCTGAGTTGCATCCTCTGACTTCCCCGATGTCCCTCCTTCTATTTTCATGTTTCTAAAGGAGAGTTTGCACATCTGCTAGGGCAAAAAATAACTCATGGATTTACTTAAATCCTTTTTTTCATATCTATGAAAACCTGGAAAACATCTAAGATTACCAATGAAAAACAATTTGGTGCTGTTGGTTTTTCTTCCTTTCCTTTATAGCTGTGACAGATTGTCTGAAGAATCCACTCAGAGAGAACAAAATTCCAGACAGGCCAGAGCTGGGTTGAATCTGACCTGTTGAAGGGCAAACACTTCTCCCTAAAAACCTGGAAAACCGAAGAGCAGCGACACCAAGTGTGGCAGCTTTATGAATTAGTGCCTTATCACTGACTCACTACAGAA
Source organism: Clamator glandarius (assembly GCA_033459285.1). Lineage (NCBI taxonomy): Eukaryota > Metazoa > Chordata > Aves > Cuculiformes > Cuculidae > Clamator > Clamator glandarius. The sequence goes on along the minus strand of JAUNZM010000631.1, from coordinate 2,265,085 downwards.
AGCTTTAACATCCACTTAACCCACTGTTAGCGAAAATAATTAAAATACTGGATCCCAGGGAATCATTGTAGGTATTTCCTTCTCTTCTGCTGGAAACTGTTCCATGATGCTGCTGTCACCACATGCTCTGATTACAGCCACATCGTTGCCAGAGAGTCTTTTTTCTATGCACTGATCTGGCTGAGAGGTGTTTATTGATGAGACAGATGCTTAAAGCAGGAGGACAGTGCAATAACCTGAAAAGGATGATGCTACTCAATTGGTAACTGAAAAACAGGCAACTATAAAACTCTTCTCCAGGATACACGGTGGGGGCGGGGGGGGGGGGGGGGGGCAGAAATTGCAGTACAAATCACACTTGAAAATTCAGGCTCCAGCTTTAGCTTTCACATCTTCATTGTTGGGTGCTGTTGAATAAATAGCATGGCTAATGCTTGCTTGATGCTAATGAGCAGTCTATGGTTTCTCCAGGTGGCTCCATAACAGCAGAGCAAGCTATTGTGCTGCATTAGCAGCTGAGGAAATCTCTTTACAACACCAAGCTCTTACCCTCCTGAGTGTTCTTCTTGATTCTCATGGAGATTTACATTAATACATATATCTCTGTGCTTCAGGTGGCCAGAGGAGACGTAATTCTCCAGCCAGGGTGCTTAGACCTAACTTCAATGGATTTTACAATTTACACTGGAAAAATCCCCAACCCAGGTCCTTTGTTTGTGGTTTAGGAAATAAGCCCAGAGAAAATGGCAGCAGTACTTCTGACATCAAGTTAAATAGTAAGTTCCTACTGTCTCTGGAGGAATCTGTCCCCCCATAGAAAGCCTGTGAAAAAAGAACTCTCTGAAACTGCTGGGATTTTCAGTGTAAACGCAAGCTGATTCTTGAGAGATTTCTAAAATTCATTTCATAAAAATCAGTTGAAAAGAGAATACAATTTCCTGACTGCAAAAGGTATTTAGCAGAAGCCTTCTGCTCATCAGCTGCACCCACTGCAGAATGCACAGACTGGAAACTGTTGTCCATGCGGAGCAGCTGGGACTCGGGGAAAAAGCTTCACATGTGTTCATCACAGGGATTTTTTCAGAGAAGAGAGGGTTTTTAGAAGGATGGGTTGGGGCTGAAAAGGCAGTAATAGATACTTTGTGGAGAAAGGGCAAGAGAAAGACCCAGCTGTCCTATAAAGTCAGGGGAAGAACTTAGAAACAACACCCATTCCAGCAAAACTGCAAGGGCCTCAGCTACAATTTAAAAGCCAGAGATGGACTTGGAGATCTTGCTAAGGAAGAGAGCGAAACAGGGAGAAGAGAGTATCTCTCGCTGAACTGGAGGCACAGCACAGAAAACCCTGCAACACCAACGCCTGCAAGACCTCACCAATCCTTTGCAGCCCAGGGATGGAACATGAAGCAGAAAAGGAGCCCAAGATGAACATGCCTTAAAAGAATTTTAAGGCTAACCCTTGGCACATTTTGCCAAAGCTTTTCAAGGTGGAAATACTAAGCTATATCTAAAGAAAACCTTCCTGTGATAAGAACACAAATGTAATGTATCTTTGAGACACACACTGACAAAACGGTAATAACATCCAGCACTAAAGGATCACCCTGGTTGCACACAAAAACATTCACATCCCGGGTCTAAGGTACTTTGCATACAATGGTCTTAATTATCTTTTCATCAGTGCCATGTGACCACCTCTGCCCTTTACACTGAGCAGTGTTATGATGGCACCAGGAACATCAACCTGCGTAAACCGACAGGAGAGGTCCTGCCCGACCACCTCTCCCCACATCTGCTCAGTAGCATCAGTCCGAGCCTACCTTTGCCTCTGCCACCAGCAGAGAAGTAATCCCTTGCCTCATTTAAGGATGCATCAACCTCTAGCTCCCACTGATGGCAATGGTTCAAACCGGAGCTTAACTACCAGCACCAAGGAGCCCAAGTAAACTAGAAAATGAAAACCAGCCTTCAGGAGAGCTTCATAGCACAAGTACTGATATTTTAAACCAAAGTTTTGATTTTCTGAGTGTTAAATCCAGCTGAGTCTCAGCATAGGTCTGCAGGGACCCAATCTCAGCAGACCTTGCACAGGTAAGGGTTTGAGGTTTTTGTTGGTTTGTGGGGTCGGTTTGTTCGGTTTTGTGGTTTTTTCACAATGTATAACTCATTCAAAGTCCTGGCCATATGAATGCTGAACCTTTCCCCCGTGTCTCTTATGATATCTACATTTTGGAAAGGACACAGCTACGGCCTTCTCTTCATACATTCCTAATAATCTCACCTTTATACTAAAGCGTACATCTGTATTTTTAGGAAGTCCCCTATTTACAAACGTTCCTGTGTTGGTTTTCCAAAGCAGTCTATAAGCTCTGTTAATATAGAGAGTTCTAGCACTTCCTGCAATACACACTCTTGTAGAAAAGCAATAAAACTGAGAAAATGTAGCAAATCAGTCAAGCACTTGATTACACCTTGACTTTCTGGCACCTTTATTTTAACTAGCAGTACTCTATTTTCCTCAACCACAGTCATATGAACCAGACAAATATTTAGCTGTGTTTATCCTGAGTATTCACAAGTTCCATTTTCCATTCCGCCCACTGTTTTTCCATCCCCATTACTCACACAAGACACTCGCTTGCTTTTTCTTTGCAGAGATGCAGTGTTGTCTGTTCTGAAGGCAGCTTTCCACCCTACTCCCACCAAAACCCAGAAACGTGATGGGACACGCCTTGGGTGCCAGATCTCAAACAAGAAGAGAAAAAAAATAAGATGGTGCCCCACATCACTATTGCCTTCTTCAGTTCTTCTGGGCTTCATTTCCAGTAGGATGGAGTGGTCAACTTTGGTCCAGGAAGACTCTACCACCACTCTACATCATGACACTCATGAACTGCAGGAGGGACCAGCAAGGATTATATTAGACTCAGTTTCCTTTACCTAAAGCTGATCCTCAGTCTTATTTGGGCAGAAACAAACCCGCTAATTATATTGAAATTTAATTAGTTTTGCATATTTTTCCTGTTCTATTCACTGTTGCCACACAATTCTACATAAAAGAAAGATAGTATTCAGGCTCTGTTAATTAAACAGAGGAATCCTAAGAATTTCACAATGCGGAGCAAGAAGGATGGTTGACATCTTCACATGAAGGCTAGTAAAACACGACAGGCCTGCCCAAGCCAGCCTGGGAAACAAAGAAGCTTTCTCCAAGACCGTTGCTCTTCATTAGGACCTGTCCCATTAGCAACAGAGATGAATTTTGTTTCTTTTACCATTCATGCCTTATTAATGTCAGTCTTCAATTGTTGGAAAAAAATTAGAAAAGAATAGCAAGCAAGCCTTGTCACACAAATTTACAGCAGCTTTAATGAAATGGCTGCAGACAGGCACTGTGATCCATGCTTTCAGCACTTCGAGATCACACTCCCAAGATGCGCTCTGCACACAGCCAGTGAGCTGTAAGAACAGATTTCTAGCTTGGCATTATCTGCCTGCGATCTTCAACACATTTCTCCTCACTTACACTTCTTGATCAGTTTGGCTGTGCCATTTCTCCATGATCATATCTGCATAGGGATCAATGAGGTAGCCAAGTCATAACCACGCAAGCTGGGCAGAAGCACAGCACTGGCATTTGGACCTCCCTACTACCTTAAATCAAATGAAAAATTTGAAGTATCAACATTTCTAGTGAAACAGTTCCCAGAATGCACACTGAAGAACAGCAGTCCTGGGTCTCTAACTCACACCCTAGCCAAGCTGTACTGTTAGAACCTAGGACTCAGAAATGAAATGGGATGCATCCTTGATTTAAGGCAAATACACATATAATATTTTCTATTACAGAGATTTTCTATATTGCATATATATCATACAAATAATATATATTTGTAATATATAATCTGATAGTATTATACAAATTATATGTATATCAATGTATAAATATAATGATATATAAATGGCAAAGCTATCTAGAGTTCTGGACACACAATACACAAGAAGAATCCATTTGAGATAGTGTCAAATCTAAACTATCTACACAAAAAGAATCTTCAGTACTTTAGCAATCAAATTGAAATTGCATTTATTGCTTTTCTGTCACTCAGACTGCTCAGATTTATACATATAACATCTTACATGGATTAGTACAGTAAATCCAAAACAGCAGAGGAACACCAAGTACGCAGGATTTAGAAAATGCTAAAGTTGAATAATGCCAATGAAACCTTAATTCTACCTCCTCCTGTGGATGTAAAACTACACAACTTTTAAATCACATATTATTCTCTCCAGCTTCCCCAGGCTCACTGATTTCCTGCCACTTTCCCCTACCTTGAAAGCCCTACATAACTCAGAGCTGGGACAGATATTCAGGCTGATAACAAGTCCTTCCTGACACATGGACAAAGTAATCATATCTCCTTCTTGGAAACAGAATTAGTTGGGGGAAAAAAATAAGAAAAATCACTGTAGGACAGCAGTCACAATGAATAATTTCATATCAAATGTTTAAGTCATCAAAATCATAAGAAACGGGAAGTGGCTTCAAGAGACAATGTCAGGCAACCATAATTAACTTCTTGTTACCTGAGCTACTGATTTTAGATATACATCTTCCAAGGATATAAGCTTTATATTTGAATGACATAGAGGATAACCTTTTCCCTCTTTCATGGGTACCAGAAAGTAAACCAACTTCAAGATGGAAAAGAAATCCCTGCTATTTACTCCAAAGAAAAAGAAGGAGAGAAAAACAACAAAAAAATCCCCCAAAACCCCCAAAACAAAACAAAAAAAAAAAAGCACACACACACAAAAAAAGGGAGAAGCAGACATCAGCCCAGAGTTTTCCAGCACTGTGCAAGCTCACAACTAGCTTATTCCCGTCATTGGCCACACTGGGAATGCAGACCCCAAGCCAACATTCCTCTTCCTCTAGATATTTCAAACATTTTCTCCAGCACAGCTGTCCTGCATGTCCTCGGGTTTCCCTTTTCTCAGCATCTACTCTGCATCCTGCCACAAGCCTAATTTCCTCCTGCTGAGCTCTTGGAAAGTTCTTCCAACACACAGTCAGAGCTGAAGGCCACTGGCAGGAGGTCCACCCGCTGCCATCCCACACGTGTCTACAGTAGTTCCTACTTGTTCTCACATAAAAAGCCAAAAGGTGATGAGCTTTGATTACTAGTGCCCTGGGGGACAGGCCACCCTGGCTGGGGGAAAGGTACCTTTGCCAAGCACAACTTGTCTGATTTCCTGCACCCCTCAACTGCACAGGCAAAGCAAAGGCACTTAACAGCGAGCAAATTCTGTGAGCAGATAAAGCACCTCTGCGTTTACCATGAGGAGTCACATCTTGAGCAGCTATACTAGAGGTTGGGAGCTCTGGGGTTTTTTGTTCTTCTGCAATCATAAATTCCCCTTTTTATTCTCTTGCCTGCAGTGTCACTACTGGCAATGAGATCCACTTCTAACAGGCTTGCCAATCTCCTTCCTTAAGGATGTGATTTCATTCAATGAATTGGGTTACTCCATAAAGACTGAAAATGCTGGCAATGTTAGTACCTCCCAGATAATCACTGGGTGACACCAGACATATCTGTGCTATGACTCTCATGGCTTCTGACAATACCTCACAGTCACAGAACCGTAGAATCCCTAGGTTGGAAAAGACCTTTGAGATCACCAACTCCAACCATAGCTACCTACTGCTAAATCATATCCCTAAGCACCTCATCTACCTGCCTTTTAAACCCCTCCAGGGATGGTGACTCAATAACCTCCCTGGGCAGCCTCTGCCAGTGCTTGAGAACCCTTTCTGTGGAGAAGTTTTTCCTAATGTCCAGTCAAAGCTTTCCCTGGTGCACTCCCTCTCATCCTATCACTTGGCACAACAGACCAACACCCTCTTCTCTTCAATCCCCGTTCAGGTAGTTGTAGAGAGCACTGAGGTCTCCCCTCAGCCACCTCCTTTCCAGGCTAAACAGTCCCAGTTCCCTCAGCTGCTCCTCGCAGGACCTGTTCTCTAGCCCCCTTACCAGGTTTGTTGCCCTTCTCTGGGCACACTCGAGGACCTTAAAATGAGGGGCCCAGAACTGTCTCCAGGACTCAAGAAGCAGTCTCACCAGTGCCGAGTCCAGGGGCAGAAGAACCTCCCTGGACCTGCTGGTCACATCATTTCGGATACAAGCCAAGATGCCACTGGCCTTCTTGGCCACCTGGGCACATTGCTGGCTCATGTTCAGCTGCTGTTAACCAACATCCCCAGGTCCTTCTCCCCCAGACAGCTTTCCAAACACTCTTCCCCCAGCCTGTAGCTGCACAGGGTTGTTGGGTCCCAAGGACAGGACTCGGCACTTGGCCTTGTTAAACCCCATCCCGTTGGCTGCAGCCCATCGATCAGCCTGTTCAGACCCTGCTGCAGAGCCTTATAGACACCAGTTTCTCCATTCCTGTAGGGCGGGGTGGGGGGATAGAGGCAAAACCTCATAGACCTGAAGCTGGGGAAGATGCTCTTCCCTCTCCTCCTAAATTTTCCCCTTGGGGCAGCTATGCCTCTGCGCTACCTTCCAGCTTGGGGGCTGTAAGAGAGGACAGGACCTGCAGCATCAGCTGTAGGATATGGGGATGGCTGCTCTAAGTTATTCTATGGGTGTTTCAAAGCATTTGAGTTTCCCAAATAAAAATAAATTAATACTTTATTCCTTTCTGTCATAAACTGCCCACGTTATAATGAAGTGCCATAAGGCTAAAGCTACATATTCTTACAAAAGAAATGTATACTAACAAAAATCCATTTATTTTTCTGATATTGAGCTGATACATATTTAAGAGTGCCTGATGAAAAAAATTGTTTTTAACTCTAAAAAAAATTGAAAAGTCTGTATTCAGAAAAGACAATCATAAATTGTTTCAAAGCCTTCAAAAGTGGGGAATAAAAGGTCAGGCTTTTGTATTTTTATAAGTTTTCCAGGTTTATAAAAAAGAGACTTTTAAGCTTGGCTATTAATCATCTACAGCGAGTCTTTCAATTTGCAAACAAAATCCCCTCATTCACCTAAGGAAACTAAAATTATTCAGATGTTTCATGAATAAAAATAATGTGCAAGAAGGAGCTTTTCTTGTTTTCCAAGGCAGAATTGCATTCATCCAGAATAAAGCCATTTATACAATACCAATCCTGGTATTTGATGCAAGATGCGCAGCACTCGGATGGGGGTAAAGCACACAGCTAGGCTTAAGCAGCAGCCTGGCTGCTGTTATCTTTTCCAGCTAGGTTGTTCCTCCAATATTTAAACATCAACACGATTGTGTTCTTAACCAAAAAACAGTACAGTGAAACTATTTTGCCATGGATTCAATGCTGTGAAGCATCGGCGCCATGAGTGCACACACCAGAGCCCAGAGGGATTACAAACAGGTTTCTGTAGGTAAAAAGCCCAGGACATGGTGCTTGAAAAGCCACAGGGAGGTCAAGAAGGGCTTTTTCACCTTTTTCTTCAGCTGAAAAAAGCAGACACTAAGGAAAAAAAGTAGGAAAACATTGGAGACAGTATTAAAAATGCCATTATTAAACCCCTAGGCTCTAGTGCCACGTCCTAGACGAAGCAAAGGTGGGGTGATATCCACCACTCCAAAAAGATAAAAACTGACCCCATACAGAATAACTAATGAATTTGGGTCCTTCACCCCTTGCACAGCATAAGCACCATTAATCCTTGCTTCCCTGCCCCTCTCAAAGAGCTACCCCTTGCCAATAGCTGACCTGAAACCCACGCGTTTGCTTTGACTCAACATCCACTGATTTAAATCTTTCTTCTTATCTTACCCTGCAATTTGGATGCATCTCACAGGAACTGGGCATCAAAGGGGTTTGGGGCAAGTACTCACAAACAATTTGAGAAAACTGTTCTACAGGCAGACAAACTTCTCCTCAAGACACTGAGCCACCAAAACCCAACTAAAACAAGAATTAAATCTCAGGCTGCAGAAACATATTACTTGTTGACTCACACATTATGTTTGGCAAGCACGAGGGTAAACAATGCAATATAATCAGGGGCCAGGCAGGGATGTTCCAGTAGAAATGGTATTACAGTCAAATCAATCAACCTCTGTCCTGGAAGGGATGCTTGGCACCAGAGTGGAAGTCATTGCAGTCGTTACTCAGTGGTTTCAGAAATGTTAATAAAGTCAGCTACACATTACAGTGACAGTTGTTAATATGAAATGTTGAGAAACATTAATAATTAAAAAAATGTAATGGAAGAAGGGTCAGGTTTCGGTGCTGGGAAAAGCTGTGCCACAGTCTAGCTGTGATTCTGAAATCCTGGGATTGGGCCAGAGAGGCAGTCTAAAGTTGCTTTGAGATTAGTGTCAACTGCAATGATTTACAGCTGGAGAAACCTCCATATCCAGAACAAGGGCCTGGAAATGGGAGTAATTTATGGCCCTAGAAAGCCAATTCATGGAAGATTTCCTGGTAAATGCACAGCATGCGGGTAGCTTGGGTTTGAATGTGCTAAAAGTGAACTCAGACTTGTTCCGGCTCTCATATGTATAAATTATTAGCAATTCCATAGATGGGAGGGATCTCACACAAGTTAGAAGCCACTGCAAGAGAAAAGGAAATCCCCCTGAGCTCTATTGATGCTTGAGTTACTGAAGTAACTTGTCATAAGATTTCCAACAATTCCAGAAACAAAATTACGTTATCAAACACTGATCTTTTCCCCTCTCTGCTGTCTTTATAATGCCATTTCCCTGTTTAATTTGGGTAACAGGCAATTAAACCAGCTTTCTCTTGTTTCTGGATTTTAGCTAACAGTTTTTAGAAATTATTTAAAGAATATAGTACAGAAGCAATGCATTATTCACAGACAGTATCAAAAGAAAAAACACATGAAAACTCGACATTAAGAGATTATTTTTTCCTATGCCTCAAACTGTGCCAAATCAGTCACTTTTATCCACTCCTTATTACAGCAACAGAGAGGATAAAATAAAGTAATTGTCACTGGATCTCAATATGTTAGATACTGTTAGAACACAAAACACATAATATCATAATAGTGACCTTTTTTTTTTTTTTCCTGTCGTTGCTTGCGTAAAATGCAATATGTTCAATCAAAGACAAACCCAAAGGAATAAAAAGGGTGATTCAAACAGGGAACTGGGAGCTGTACCCCAGTACAGACTGAGATGACCAGCCTCTCTTACCGCAGCATCCCCCTAAGGGTTCACAGTTATCCCCACAAGTGCTGCTTCAGTGCCTCATTTCCTCACTTTAAGCAAACAAACTTTTAAGTGTCCCTGGAAAAGTTTTACTTACTTATTCTTTTCCTTAACTTTTGATAAGCAGCTTAATGCTAGTTATGCGATCCAAGCAAATTAAACTGTTTCTGGTTAGGCATGTGGTTTTGAGATAGGCAAATTTAATTCACAGTATATCAAGTTAATATGCGCCCTTTCTCTAAATTTGAACACTTCTCCAGCAGCAAAGGAAATAAAGCTTATCTGTGGTATGCAATTATTCTGTATGACAGACAGCCGATTTGTTCAGATTACAGAATTTATCTGTATACTGAAGTACAAGGCAAAGAAACAACAACCTATCAAGGCTCTTAAAAAGAAAATCAAATTAAATGTCAGAGGTGGTACACGTGAACATTCTCACACAAACAAAGTTATTAGTGTTGCTTACGATAGTAAGGTACATATGGAAAAACCCAACAAGCAAGAAATGGAATACTGTAGGACACAGATCTCTTGCAGTTAAATCATACAGGGCTACTTTTGGAAGGCTGTATTAACAGTTTCTGTAATACTTAATAACTTGCAATTCTGCAGGCCTAGACCCAAGCCCTACTAAATAAACCATGTGGACAAACTGCCTGCAATGGAACTCAAGTATTTTTCCATCCATTTACATGTTCACTTTGATTTTCATCCATTTACACAGGGGCTGGAGGTTTTTTTGGGGGTAGGGTGGGGGCTTTTTTGTTTTTATTTTTTGTTTCCTGTAGTTTCCCCAACCAATTTGGATAGAAATCCAATTAAAAAATATGTAAGTTCTGTTTAAAACTGGATTCATTTTTCACATCACTCCACTCATCATCTTGATGCGCTAGGGCAGTTAACCATAACTGGGAGCAAAACTGTGAAACTGTTCTTTTGGGGGAAAAAAAATAAAGAGCCCAATACTGCCACCAGAAGGCTTGCAGACTGTGAACTCGTTAGCTCTCGAAATTAAAAGCACTTACCTCTTCAAGGACATCAGCAAGCTTACTAAGAATCTCCTCAGGAAGGCTCTGGAATGTGGGAACACTGCAATACAAAAAACCTCTTGGTTAATGGCTCCCTCTATACATTCCATAAATCTAGCTGTATTTCTCTCATCTATCTTCCAGAGATATTTTGCCCTCATTGTCTGGGGCTGAACGAGCATTCACCAGAAAAATGTCATATGTAACAGAAATCTGATCTTCCTCTGGCAGCCAAGAGGAATTTTATTATGATGGGAGAGCACTTGCAGTAAACATCTGGAGAACCACTAATGAAGCCGGTAATCAACCAAGAATCAATTAAGGATTTACTGTGTAACAAACCTGCTCAGTCACATGTACAAGTGTGCAAAGTTCTTCATGTTTTACTTTAATCCCACCAGAAATAAATAACAATAAAAAGGCAGAAAATAAATCAGCTCTAAGCAGCAACAGATAAAAGATTGACTGAAGCCACACGCAGACATAAAAAATGCAGAGCATGAAGCTGAGAAGGATACAGGGTCAGCAACAAAACAACATCAAAGGACTGTTAGAATTATTGGAGACTTCATGGGGAGCTTTGCATCCAGGTTTGTTTTCTTTTGCCAAAAAGGCAGCTTTTCCTCTTGTTTGGTACTTCCCTCCACACAGGCGTCCCAGGCCAGTCTGGACCTGCTGGTTGAGGCGAGATGGCAATGCAGCTGTGTTTCCTACAAGTCTCCTACAGTCCTCGTGTGGGCTTTCTTCAGGTGCTACTTGTTCCATTTAATAAGGAGCAATTTGTCTCTCTGCACTGAAGATACTATTGAGAAGTTACCCTGAACGGAAAAGATCTGCACTAGAACACACCCATGCTAAGGCGAGAATCAAAGCCCCGTCTTGTTCATCCAAGGTTAACACCTTGATTGTTCCCAAGCCAAAGAGATAACCAGAGCTTTCACTGCTGTTTAATCTTTAAATATATTTTGAGAGAAACTGGTTAAGCACTCATTTGCAGAAGAGGCTCCAAGTCTGCCACATTGTCCCCCCTGAAGCAAACATCTGAAAGGTGACCAGCACTACACCAGATAAGTGTCCAACAATGATCAGTCAAAAAAATCCCACCCCTGTGTGATGAGGTTATGGAATAAAACTGGCTATGGAATAGAAACACTTTCTTTATCAACGACCTGGATGAAGGCATCGAGTCCTCCCTTAGCAAGTTTGCAGATGACACTAAGCTAGGTGGAAGTGTGGATCTGCTGGAGGGTTGGGAGGCTCTGCAAAGGGACCTGAACAGGCTGGACTGCTGGGCTGAGACCAACGGCATGAGGTTTAACAAGGCCAAATACTGGGTCCTGCACTTGGGGCACAACAACCCTAAGCAGAGGTACAGACTAGGAGAAGCCTGGCTGGAAAGCTGCCAGGAGGAGAAGGACCTGGGGGTGTTGGTTGACAGCGACTGAACATGAGCCAGCAGTGTGCCCAGGCGGCCAAAAAGGCCAATGGCATCTCGGCTTGGAGCAGAAATGGCGTGACCAGCAGGTCCAGGGAGGTTATTTCCCCTCTGGACTCGGCACTGGTGAGATGGCACCTCGAATCCTGTGTTCAGTTCTGGGCCCCTCACCACAAGAAGGATGTTGTGGCTCTGGAGCGAGTCCAGAGAAGAGCAACGAAGCTGGTGAAGGGGCTGGAGAACAAATCTTATGAGGAGCGGCTGAGAGAGCTGGGGGTGTTTAGCCTGGAGAAGTGGAGGCTGAGGGGAGACCTTATTACTCTCTACAGCTACCTGAAGGGAGGTTGGGGAGAGGAGGGAGCTGGGCTCTTCTCCCAAGTGACAGGGGACAGGATGAGAGGGAATGGCCTCAAGCTCCGCCAGGGGAGATTCAGGCTTGAGATAAGGAAAAAATTCTTCATGGAAAGGGTCGTTAGGCATTGGAACAGGCTGCCCAGGGAGGTGGTTGACTCGCCTTCCCTGGAGGTGTTTAAGGTGAGGGTGGATGAGGTGCGTAGGGGCATGGTTTAGAGATTGGTGGGAGTGATTGGACTCGACGATCTGGTAGGTCTCTTCCAACCTAGTGAATTCTATGAATCTATGATTTCACAACTGAAATTTTACGAACCTCGAGCCTGCCCCTTGAAGTTATTGATGGCAAGGTGGGCGCTAAAAAGTATTTCTACCAAATTATTTATGCCTATTATATAGGCCCCTTTCAAAAAATACAGCCCAAGATCCTCGTGAAGATCCAAGCTACCCTACAAAGGTAGCACATAACAAAGCAAACCAGATTCCCAATTTTTTTTTTTTTACACAATCCACAAACATTTCAATGCTTAATAGCAAATTATGTGTGACTGCTATTGCAGGTAATGGGATGAGGGTAACCTCTGATTTTCTCCAGTCTCTCTAGACTGTGCTTTGAACACAAACCAGAGAAGTAGCTGCACTGGTAGAAGAGCTGTTCATGCTGGCAAGGAGAGGTAACTTTTTGCTGGCTATCTTCCATGCTATTCAGCTACAGAATATTTTGTAGGGGATGACAGCCCATATAGCTGGTGAGGGCACCGTGGGGAATTGCTTGCTGTCTGCAGGAACAGAAGAGCAGCTATTCCGGCTGGTGCTGAAAGCAACACATTTTCACCAAGCTCAACACGTTGAACAGTGGCTGCCAAAACAGGGGAAAAGAGCTGCACCAAAATGACCAAGTTTAATCTCCATCCTGATAAAAAAAAGATGTGCCCAATCTGAAAGCAGGAAAAGGTGGTGTGAAAGGTTAGGTTTCCATCCCTTGTCATCTGCAGTCACTGAGCTGCTCTCAACCTTAGGCTGAAGCAACTTATCCCATGCTTTGATTCATCCTTTTTGGTTCATCCCATGGGATTACTCTTGTACTAAACCAGCAAGGGCTTCCAAATAATCCTGGAAGTAACCCAAGGGGTTCATTTTACCCTAAAAAAATTACTCAGTGGTGGAGATGCCAGGACTCTAATAGAACATTTATCTTCTGACACACGTGAAAATTCTGCAGGCTTCTCTGCTGTCTTCTTTCTCCAGCCTAACAAATTCACTATCTAAATGCGTTTCAAGATGTGTCCCCCAAACTTTTACAGCACATTCATTGCAAGTGTTCATCTAGCCTTGCAATCGGCAGCAGATAGTCCTTGTGGGTTAGCTCTGAAACAAACCCTTTATATTTTATTATTCGTTGGCGCCATAACAAATGCATTTGTTCTTACTGTTCTCTGCCTTGGGCAGGATGGGTAAATATAGTTTAAAAATCAAAAAAGATTAGTAAAAGGAAATGAAGTCTTGCCTGCATTTCCTGAAACCGCTTTTTTGGCACCCAAGTGGAATGAAGGTTGAAAAATGCTAAAGTTTTTGTCCCTGCTTTGCCACATTTGGGATCCCAGTACAACACTGTCTCTCTCCTTTGAAAGAACTGAGGTTAAACCTTACCTAGCAGACGATTATGCTTGATTTAGGCTACTCATATAAGGCTACATTTTGAACAAATCAAGCTGGAAGTGTTACCGGCAGCTGCCCACTGGCCGCCAAATTGTGTCAGGCAGGGACTTCTGGCTCTCTAAGTATCAAGACCTTAAGAAACAAGCTTGCAGCCTTATTCATGGAAATGGACAGAAGTTTACTATGCAATCTTTCATGCTGTCTTCTCTTTGCCTTCTTAAACTGGGACCTCTTGCAGCAGAGAACCTCACACATTCCCATCTTTCCTATGTTGACATCTGTCCTGAGATCTGGTTGGCATCAGTTTGAAAGTGAAAACTTGTAGAAGACAGCTTCAGGAGGAAAAAATTTAAAAAAAAATATGTTGCTCCTACACCACAATTACATCTTACAGGACAGATCCTGTCATATACAGCCATACAGAGCAAAAAAAAAGCTGATTATGGAATAAATCCTAACACAAGCCAAGAAAGCAGAAAGCAGAAGCACAAATCAAGTCTTGCCTCTATGTTTTGCATTATCCCAGATGTGGGATTTCATTTCAAAACTTTAAAAATCCATCTCTATCCTGGTAAGCAAATTGCATGCTGAGATTTAGATAGTTAGCAAAACCGTATCCCAGCGTGTTCAGAGATGACTTGGAAGTTATCCAGTGTTGGAAGGGCCTGGCAATGCCAGAACATTGAGAACATCCACTGACTGAACAGTGTATGAGCTTGCTAGGGAGAAAACACAAAAAGTCCAGAGGAGGTGGAGGAACGGAGAATGTCCTTTGAATAGTGAGAACAACTGCAAGTAGTGCCTGAGAGCTGCAGAGCTGCTGGATCATAGAATCATAGAACAGATTGAGCTGGAAGAAAACTTAAAGATCATCCAGTTCCAACTCCCCCTCTGCCATGGGCAGGGACACCTCCCACTGGATCAGGCTGCCCAAGGCCCATCCAACCTGGCCTTGAACACCTCCAGGGATGGGGAAGCCACAGCTTCCCTGGGCAACCTGGGCCAGGGACTCACCATTATCATGGTTAAGAATTTCCTCCTTATGTCCAGTCTAAATCTGCCTCTCTCCAGTTTATACCCATTGTCCCCCGTCCTATCACTCCAAGCCTTTGTGAACAGTCCCTCCCCAGCTTTCTTACAGCCCCTTCACATACTGGAAGGTCACTTTAATGTCTCCTCGGAGCCTTCTCTTCTCCAGGCAGAACAATCCCAACTTTCTCACCCTGTCCTTGTATGGGAGGTGCTCCAGCCCTTGGATCATCTTTGTAGTCTCCTCTGGAGCCATTCCAACAGCTCCATCTCCTTCTAATGCTGAGGATGCCTCTGTGCAAGAGTCATCATGCAAGGGAGACAGGGGTGCAAAATGAGAGCGCTCTATATTCATTTTGGGTTCCAAACTGTTGCATCAAAATACAATTCCTCTTTTCTGTCAGATTATTTGGAGGATAACTGTTAGGTTTTTTTCATACATATTACACACCACGATAGAAGTGGCCGAAAATACCTTTAGAAAAGGTGTATTTTGTTCTCCAAAAACTCAGCCCTTACCCTATTATGAATGTAATTGGTAAGTCAAGGCTACTTTTCCTGAAGCAGTTTCCTGCATGCTTTCTTATACTTACGTCTGGCCTTGAAAGCCGCCCATACAATACAACTCTCAGAGTGAACTCATTTGCCCTGCAGGTGCTGCAGATAACTTGTCTGCTGCACTAAAGCTACAAAAAGCATTAAAATAATTTGCAATTGTTAATCTTGGAAAGGATGAAGATGTTATAGCTACAGATTTAAAGCTCTGCCACTCATAACACAGACCTTATTCTGGTAAATAAACTCCTGAAAGGGCTTTGTATTTTTTTCTCCCAGACACCTGGTTACATCCTAAGAGCTGCCATACATACAAAAATGGGAGAGATTCAAAAAGCAAATGAACTGATCTTTTTCCTTATGAAAAAGTCTAAAGTAAAGCAAGTGCAAAGGACTGCATTGTTTTCCTCATGTGATGAAAAGGGTAATAATGATGCTAATGGATGAAGTGGTTTGCCAATACCATGAGATCAAAACTTAGATCACCCTGGAGGTAACGCATGCAGGGCAACACAGCAGGATGTGGCTGTACACCTTATCTTGGTCCAAGCTCTGCTTGTGTTCCATAGGCTGCTCAGGTACTCCAAAGGATTTTTCACCCTACTTCTGTCAGTCCTCATCTGTCCCTGACAGGGATTCATTATAGGAGACAGCCCTCCTACCACATCTCATTTTGCAGTCACTGAGGAGACCGTACAATTTGGAAGAAAAAAAATTGTTACTGTCATGATGAGATGGAAGGAGAAAAATTAGCAAGTATGGAAACTCTTTCACCCATTTTACATGCATTCACACAAGTTTATTCATTTTGACAAGGGCTATTGCTCCCTGAGTGCTTCAAGTTGTTGCTCAAAAGCAACAACTACTTTGGAAACGTCACCCAAATTTAAGCAGGCATGGTTTTAGTTAATCAACTCATAGAACTACTGAGAATGGGGCAGCCACCACTTCCCTGGGCAACCTGTTCCAGGGCCTCCCCACTGTTATAGTGAAGAAATTCCTCCCTATGTCTAGTCTAAATCTGCCCCTCTCCAGTTTATACCCATTGTCCCTCATCCTACCACCACAAGCCTTTGTAAACAGCCCCTCCTCAGCTTTCCTGTAGCCCCCTCAGGTACTGGAAGGTCACCATAAGGTCTTCTCGGAGACTTCTCTTCTCCAGGCTGAACAATCCCAACTCTCTCAGACTGTCCTCGTATGGGAGACAATGGATTCACAGTGCCCAGCAGTGCTGCTCTTGTGCCAGCCTAAGGAGGGAACCTACATGTGCTATTACTCATTGAGTACATTATGGGATTTTTCTCTGCTGTACCAGATGGTATTTCTTCATATTTGAAAATCAAATTATACCTATACTCCTAAAGCAAAGATTCTATACCTTCCAACTTACCTGTCTTTTCTAACATGTTTATATAGGTTATTAAAGACAACAGCTGTCACAAGAAGCCTCACACCCCTGCACCCTGCGTGTCTGGTTTCTGAGATACTGCATTCACAATGCAGCCAAAATTGAATTGTCTTTGGCTTGCAAAATACATACTACCTCTTCAAAACAGTTTACTGTCAAGGAGTTTCTCTCTAGCATTTTTTCCCCCTTCTCAGGGAGATATCACGGGAAATAAACTGTAACCCTTCAGCCTTTGTGACAATCCTGGAATAAGTGCACCAAGCCCGACTTCTGCTTCTGCATCTTGACTGAAACTACAAACCTATCACTGCGGCATGGGAATAAAGTCAAACAAAAAACATTATCTCACACAAGACGCTAATACCATGCCTAGAAAATGAAAATACATTTCTGACTGACTCTTTTGCTATATTTCAAGAGATTCATAAACACTGATCAGCATTTTGAATGCACGGTAGAGTTTAAAGAAGTGACAAATCATATTTGCAATGCCTGATCCATTTTGTCCCATTCTTCCAAACTGGGTATTTGTTATATCTTCAAAACCAATAGAAGCTGGGCACTTCATCTCTAACAGATGTCTACTGCACTTGACAGCCAATTGTCATAATAATATCTTTTCCACGAAGACACTGACAACACTATTTCCAAAGCACGAACCTTGTTCTACAATGTTTGCTGCTGTTACAACACTGCTTCCCGCCTCCATCCTTTTAGCTGTCATCATTAAATGAATATATTAAAAATCTTCCCATAGTTTTCTGTCTTCATAATCACATGCATACAAATGAAAAATAAGCTCTAAATGTTTTTAAGGTCATTTGAATTACAAGCATTTCACATTCCCCTAGGCAACTTCTTTCAGCCTCCAATAAATAAGAAGAACCTGAGAGTTGGGTCCCTAATATTGAACTTCCAATGAACGATTACTTCCCAACACAGATGTTGACTGGATCTACATGATTCACAAAACAACCATTAAAATACCTAAACATCTTCTAGTTCTGTTAGGGTTAAATGCTATGAGAAGAGTCAGAAGACTTCTGGCACTACAGCAAATGAATAATATGGGATTAAAAAAATGTGGAAATCCTACTCAACACATTCCTACACAGTGATTAGACAGGGCTGACCACATGGTCCTGAGCAGCATCAATTGCCAGACACAGCAAAAAGCGGCAGAACTGGTTTGGGGGGCAATCTTGAGCTACTCGCTTTAGAACAATGCATCTGAGATGATTTACTGAGAGACAAGTCCAAACAAAAGCACTTTCTATCAGATCATCACTAAGAATAGTCTTCCAGATATTGACCTTCCAGAAATAAGCTATGGAAAAGGGCATTGGAATCTGGAACAGTTTGTTCCTCCTCATGGTAGAAACCTAGGACAACTACATTTGTATGAAATTACAAGTGACTCCATGTAAATTCATCTCTGAGTGCTTGATAGAGGCATTTGAGACCTTCCTACAGACCAACAGTCAAGTCAGTAGGTAACATCAGCAAGTATTGCAAGACATCCAGGGCATCCTAACCAGCATAGTTCAGTGTTTCTAACCCAACACCTGTATGGGAAAACCCCCCTTCATCTTAATATCTAACCTGCAGAGCCCCAGGACGGCCTTGAATAATTACTACTCAGTTGGAGACACAAGAAAAACACCAACTTCAAAGTTTGCCCATGGCAAAAACATAGAGCCAGCAAAACCCTTCCTGTTTTAAGCAAACTCATTCTCTAGGCAGTGTGCTCATTTGCTGGTCAGAGCAGAAAGGATGGCACATGCGTTATTGATTTGGGGGTATAATTCACTACATCTATCCTCTGCAAAGCTCTCAATGCTAACAAATGGAGGCTCGTCTTAGTTCCTTATTTCTAATGGCTTTTATTCATACTCCTGGGAATGATTCTGGTGTTGCTCTTTGTGTTTTTGTAGAGCTCACTTATCTCTGAATGCTGTTTCAGAGATGTGAAAGGGACCTTTGCCTGAGTTCAGTTTGGAACTCCTTGAAATGTGTAATAGTATATCTTTTAGGAGGCTCAGCCTACCAAAAGCCTTCAAAATGCCTTTCAAGCCATAACTGATGCATGTCTCTTTCTCCGGGATGTGCTTCAGCCCCTTTAGTGAATTAAAGAAAAGAATGATTTAATATTTGCATTTATGATGCTGCTGATATTCTCTTCCCCTCAGTAAAACCCTTACATCTTGAGAGTTCAAAATTTGCAATGCACAGTAAGTCTCACTCATTTTTCTTGCACTGAAAATAGAATGCAGCTGAAAGTGAATTAAACGTTGAGGATTTTCAAGTGGTTTAAATTGTATTGGAGAAATAATCAAATAAGCTTGACAGATTTGAAATAAGGTTTGAAAATTCAATTGTTTAAGAAAACATAATCTTAGGAATATTACAGATGGGCAAGCAATACAATGGATAACAAAAAAACCAAACCAAAATCAAAAAAAAACCTGTGCCAGGAAGACAATATAAATTTTTCAATACAAATCTGTTCAGCTGCTGTCAATCTTTAGTTATTGCTTCCTCTGCATTTGCTCATAGAACAGCCCATCTACTGAGTATTAAAACTAAAATGGGCTCCCAGATTATTGATTAGAAGACATCTCTGTTAAGACCAGGTGTAACCCTATACCCAGGCCATCCTGGCAGGAGCATAGTGTCCAATCCACATAACCTTCCAACTGGAGCATCTCAGGTTTGGATGAGCACAGATCCAGCACACTGACATAGCATCGTAGAACAGTTTGACTTGGAAGGGACCTTAAAGATCATCCAATTCCAACCCCCTTGCCATGGGCAGGGACACCTCCCACTGGATCAGGCTGCCCAAGCCCCATCCAACCTGTCCTGGAACACCTCCAGGGATGGGGCAGCCACAGCTTCCCTGGGCAACCTGGGCCAGGGCCTCGTCACCCTTATGGTGAAGAAATTCCTCCTTAAGTCTAGTCTAAATCTGCCCCTCTCCAGTTTATACCCATTGCCCCTCATGCTGTCACTACAAGCCTTTGTAAAAAGTGGTGACATACCGTGATATGCAATGCACTCCAGGTACAAAGTGGTTTGAAAAAGGAGGGAAACTTTATCATTGGTTGTAAGCAGTGAGACTGACAAGGCAAGGTTTGGCTGATCCGTGTAATGGTCACTCTTGTGCCAGAAGGGAAATGCTTGGGAAATTTTGTGTTCAATCCAGCATAAATTGGATCTGTCCCCATACACAGAATCAGAGAATCAATAGTTTGGAAAAGACCTCCAGGATCACCAAGTCCAACCATCCATCCACTCGAATAACAACAGGTGTTTAACTTTGATCTATCCACCATGTCCTGTCTTTCCACATCTTTTGTGCTTGCAAGATGAAAGTTTCACGAACTTCTGTCAAAGATCAGCACACAGAATCATAGAATCACCAGGTTGGAAGAGACTCACCGGATCATCGAGTCCAACCATTCCCACCAGTCTCTAAACTATGGCCCTCAGTATCTCATCCACCTGCACCTTAAACACCTCCAGGGAAAGCGAGTCAACCACTTCCCTGGGCAGACAGTTCCATTACCTAGTGACTCTTTCTGTGAAGAATTTTTTCCTAATGTCGAGCCTGAACCTCCCCTGGAGGAGCTTGAGGCCATTCCCTCTTGTCCTGTCCTCTGTCACTTGGGAGAAGAGGCCAGCTCCCTCCTCTCCACAACCTCTCTTCAGGTAGGTACAAACTTCTCCTAGTTTGTACCTCTGCTTAGGGTTGTTGTGCCCCAAGTGCAGGACCCGGCATTTGGCCTTGTTAAACCTCATCCCACTGGTCTCAGCCCAGCAGTCCAGCCTGTTCAGATCCCTTTGCAGAGCCTCCCGACCCTCCAACAGATCCACACGTCCACCCAGCTTAGTGTCATCTGCAAACTTGCTAAGGGAGGACTCAATGCCTTCAGCCAGGTCGTTGATAAAGACATTACACATTACACTACACAGACATCTTTGCATCCCAAAAAGGAATCTTCGCAGGCATGCTGCTATGTCCACCCTTTTGAGCTGACAGTGGACTGAGATCATTGAAACTCTTGGATGGGCAGCCTGCAGTTGAACCTCTAAACCTTTTCCACTTTGTCATGTTTCAAAAGATGGATAAAGAAATACTGACACTTGAGTGTCTGGGAATTTTTAGTGGGTACTCCCTGAGCCAACATAGTTGATATTTTCGATAGAGAAATAATACACAGGAAAGGTGGGACACAATTTCAAGACTTCTGCTACAGACATGAACCAAGCAGAACAGAAACGTGCCTGGAGATTCACTCATAGCTATGTCAGTGAAGGATAAAGGGCTGGGAGAGAGATATGAAAGGAATAATGTTGGTATACCCAGTTTTGGTGCTGTGACCCAGGCTGTGTTGTGCTGACCATTTTGCCCATGGCAGCATCCTGTGCTTGGCTATAATTTAAAAGCCCTTCCTCACAAAACAGTGAATCTAGCACTCTATCAAAAATCATTCAGAAATTATGCCAGTCAGCTTTTTTTTTTTTTTTTTTTTAAATAGAAAGAAGGTCACCATGATAAGATTACAGCTCTGGATGACAAAGGCAAATACGGTTATTTACTGTACATTGATTTATTCAAGGCCATATTGCATCTTGATTAAAAATGCCATTAAATATGCTTAGAAGGAAACACTTCAGATTAAAATCTGACTCACCAGCAGATCAAAATAAAGTTAAAAGAAGTGAGCAACGGCTGTTGAAAGTGCTTCCCATAAATCCATTTCTAGCTCACTGTCACCTCTATTTTAGTGATGATCATTCCTCAAGTCTGCAGATGAGGCAATTTACTCCTCTAAGGTGATTAACGTTTAACAAAATACCCTTTAATAATCCAAGTATTCAATAACTCATTTTTGGAACATGAATGCAGATCAGAGCAAGCACAGAAGCAATGACTTAAAACAGGTTTAGCCAAGCTCCCCCGGTAAGATCCTCAAAAAAAGCTCCATTAACATTCATTGAAATAATGAATTTATCATTCAATACGAATTCAGAGTAATTTTTATCTACCCGGGAGAAAGATCAGATGGTGAAGACCATCTTACACGTGATGGTAGGCAAGGTCCACTAGAATCAGAAATCAGATAAACTGAGATTTGAATCATTCCCACTTTGTGGCAAGAAGGTAAGTACTAGGACAGCTTTATTTGGGACAGAGCCATCTTCACACAGGAGCCTATAAGACAAGGCTGGATATTTTCTTATGAAGATGTGTCTTTCCCTTTCTATAATAAAAATTCACTGGCATGTGTCTATAGAGGTTGTGATGGATTTTAGTGTCAATTTTCAATTGTTCCCTAGACATCCAGGATGACAACACTGGAAGAGTTTGCCAATGAAGGGTGGAAATGAACTGAAACATCAGTTTAATTTGCCATCCAGCATCAGGGAGGAGCAAACCCTCCTGGATTTCTCGAACCACTTGGAAGGTCAAATCCCACTAGCGTGGACTTGCAAATCTAGGTCATGGATTGCAACCCTGGTTTCCTCCAACAGAGAATCCAGGAGATGCTCAGCATCTCCTTTCCATACAACTGCAGCGAAGTAGAGGCCAGGATGAGTAGAACACCTCTGCCCTTCAGAACTCTCCATGCTGGTTTAATTAGCTGAACCTCACCTCCTGTTTTGAAGGGGAGGTTAGGTGAGGTGACCACACAGGCCCTTCACATGTCAACTACTCTGTTATTCTCTGCTCCGCAAGAAAATGCTGATTTCTTTTGTATTTACCTGCCCCAGATAAGGGCTTACACTTTATTTACCTGTTCTGAATATCAAGCCAAATTGATTTTTTTTAATAACATCTTTTATCTTTCCACCATAGTGCAAAGTATTAAAAATTTGGTGTATATGGACATGTGCGTTCATGCACACATATGTTTCAATTTGCTTTGAAAGTTTTCACCAGAGTTTTGTATATCTAGCAGTTTGGATTTTCTTGTTAAAATCAGTATCTTATTGATTTGTAGTGTGCTTTGAGCAGCTGGTCCTCCTGAGCCCCCTTGTTTGCAACTTAACAGAGTACTGATTCACTGCAGGTCAGCTCAAATCATCTAAATTATTAAGAAGTTAAAGATTTTTACTATCCTTCTGAGGACACTTTAACCTAAGCCCGATTTGCCTACATCTATAGTTCAAATCCACAGCATAATCCCTGTAAGCGTGTTCTGTGAGATTATTTTCATTGTATAGAATGTCCTTACTATTATGTCTATGCTTTAAAATACACATTTCTAATTGCATTGGGAACTGCTGGGGCACATACTGAGTTCGTCTTCATTGAGCTGTAGAAACTCTTTTAATTTTCTTCCAGAAATAACAATGCTGGTTTATTGGTGTCTATATGAAGCTTAAATTATTCTTCCTATTATGTGTTACCTTGTATTTTTTGAAGTCATAAGTAATACGCTACTCAGTTCCCACAGTTTAAGTCATTCCAGTGATTACCGTCCTCCTTAGTCTTCAGTAATCTGTGAGTTGTATTTATTGGCAAGTCACTTGTGTGATATTTCCAGAGACAGTATATAATTGAATTTAAAATGAATTCCTGATGTTCACAAAAGCAATAAAAATGTCACCTTCTCCCTGCACATTAAAATTCATCCCATGCAACTACAGGACAAATGCATAAAATGATCATTAAGACGTAGAAACGTACTAGATACAGAAAAACAAGACTGGTCTCTAACTGGTCATAAAAACATTTAGCAGATCTGTGCACAAGTGACAGAATTTATTCTACTTTTCTAAAGTCACTGAAGAAAAACTGCTTCCATTATTAACTAGACTAAGTCCGCTAAGTTTTAAGAAAAGTGACTTACACCATTCTTAACAAGAAGGCGGATCCCATGTGAAACTAGAATTAGTTCCCTGAAATAAAACCCTGAAACTATATAATGGCATCTTAGATGATCTCATCCAGACAGTCAAATTCCCCATGTGACTACTTTGATGATAAACATATATGCCAAAGGGGAGACCCCTGAAATTTTAAGTCTATTCACACTCCGAACAGAACTTCAACACTTACTCAAGGTTCAGAAACACACCTCTGAGTTTGCTGCTGTTTCCATGAAACTGGGCCAACAGAGCTGCTGTCATTTGTCTTTCCTCTTCTAAAAAGCTGTCTATTTGCACCTTCTAGGTTCCCCTCTCTCATTTAGATTTTTTTCACATCTGAATTTATGTTAAAATCACCAAAAAATTCAAGCTAGCCTGTCCCTGTGGACAGGACATGGAAATAGTATCTAGAAAACTTAACTAATTTTCTTCACTTGAGCCCATTTCAAACAACTGGCTGTTGCATGGCAATGTGTTCATGTTCCCTCTTGAACTTTTATCCGTCTTAGCCAAAGACGCAATAAGCCTTCCAGGGCAGTCCACTCAACTCTTATTTTTTTGCCTGCTCAGCACAAAGTAACACAAATAGGTAACTGAGCACATTGTGAGTCACTAACCCCTCTCAAGACTGTTATTCGTAAGACACTTTGTGGTGTTACTTAAACATAGTAGTTGAAAATAATTTAACCTAGCAGAATATCACAGTACTTGCACTAGCAGCAACTTTGCTGGAAGTGGTTTGTATCCCTGGCTCTACATCTTCACTTTCTCACTCCGAATTATTATCTTCTGACCAAAATCTACACTAATAGGGGATATATCTTTGAAGTCTCAGCACCAAGATGCAGCTGATGATACTTTTTAAAGAGGGAGAAAAACTCTCAGAGCAGGAACTTCCTCCCCATATCCTAAGTACTCACAACAAACAAACGTTATAATTTAAAAACCAAATACAAACCATAATTTTGATAAAAAATCATCAACAATTGCTCAGGAAAGCCAAGAATATTCTCCAAATGTAGTATTTATTAAAATCAAGTCATACAGTTTGGGCCATTCAAAAAACTACTCTTACACGCTCCCTCTGTTTGCTGTATAGTTTTGCATGGAAGACCCTAGCAAAACACTCATACCAAGGGAACACCAAGCATGATGCGAAGACTCTTTCTCAGCTCTTCCTGGGGATACTGCTCTGTCTGGCACAGAAAAATGCCTTACCTGGCCGGCCACAAAAGCAGTGTAGGGAAGCAAGAGTTTCCTGAGCTCAAAGTCAAGCCCTGGTGAACATCTACACTTCTTTTGGAGAGTCTCCTCCATGGAGGAGACTAAGAATGAGTCATCCCAAATATCTGACACCTCATGGTTAGAACATTATACTGAGGAGCAGATTTAGGTTATCCTGAAAATGAGAAAAGACTTTGATCTTGAATAATCAGATAACCGATAGTTAACTGATAGTTACCAGACAACTCAACTAATAGTTATCAACTGATAGTTATCAACTTGAGCAGCCTGATCCAGTGGGAGGTGTCCCTGCCCATGGCAGGGGGTGTTGGATTTAGAAGATCTTCCAACTAAAACCATTCCACGATTGTATGAACTCTATACACTGACCTTATGCCTAACCCTACATCCAGTGGCTCCCTGTGGACAGTCGTCCCTGTGGAAAGCTGGCCATGGAAAGTTACAGAATCACAGAATCACAGAATAACCAGGTTGGAAGAGACCCACCGGATCGTCGAGTCCAACCATTCCCACCAATCCCTAAATCATGCTCCTAAGCACCTCGTCTACCCTAAACTTAAACACCTCCAGGGACAGTGACTCAACCACCTCCCTTGGCAGACCGTTCCAATGCCTAACCACCCTCTCCATGAAGAACTTTTTCCTAATCTTAAGCCTGAATCTCCCCTGGCGGAGCTTGAGGCCATTCCCTCTCGTCCTGTCCCCTGTCACTTGGAAGAAGAGGCCAGCTCCCTCCTCTCCACAATCTTCCTTCAGTTAGTTGTAGAGAGTAATAAGGTCTCCCCTCAGCCTCCTCTTCTCCAGGCTGAACAACCCCAGCTCTCTCAGCCGCTCCTCATAAGATTTGTTCTCCAGCCCCTTCACCAGCTTTGCTGCCCTTCTCTGGACTCGCTCCAGAGCCACAACATCCCTCTTGTGGTGAGGGGCCCAGAACTGAACACAGGACTCGAGGTGCAGTCTCACCAGTGCCGAGTACAGGGGGAGAAGAACCTCCCTGGACCTGCTGGTCACACCGTTCCTGATCCAAGCCAAGATGCCATTGGCCTTCTTGGCCACCTGGGGCACTGCTGGCTCATGTTCAGTCGCTGTCAACCAACACCCCCAGGTCCTTCTCCTCCTGGCAGCTTTCCAGCCAGGCTTCTCCTAGTCTGTACCTCTGCTTAGGGTTGTTGTGCCCCAAGTGCAGGACCCGGCATTTGGCCTTGTTAAACCTCATGCCGTTGGTCTCAGCCCAGCAGTCCAGCCTGTTCAGGTCCCTTTGCAGAGCCTCCCGACCCTCCAGCAGATCCACACTTCCACCCAGCTTGGTGTCATCTGCAAACTTGCTAAGCGAGGACTCAATGCCTTCATCCAGGTCATTGATAAAGACATTAAACAGGACTGGACCCTGGACTGAGCCCTGGGGAACCCCACTACTCACTGGCCTCCAGCTGGATTTAACTCCATTTCCCACCACCCTCTGGGCCCAGTCATTCAACCAGTTTTTCACCCAGAAGAGTGTGCGCCCGTCCAGGCCAGAGGCCGACAGTATCCGAAGCAGAATGCTGTGAGAAACTATATCAAAGGCTTTACTGAAGTCCAGGAAAACCACATCCACAGCCTTTCCCTCGTCCAAGAGTTTAGTCACTTGGTCATAGAAGGTGATCAGATTACTCTGGCAAGACCTGCCTTTCATGAACCCGTGTTGACTGGGCCTGATCACCCGGTTCTCTTGCAAGTGCTTCTTGATCGCACTCAAGATCACCCGCTCCATGACTTTCCCCGGTACCGAGGTCAGGCTGACAGGCCTGTAGTTCCCCGGATCCTCCCTGCGCCCCTTCTTATAGATGGGCACGACATCAGCCTCCAGTCCAGCGGAACCTCCCCAGTCATCCAGGACTGTTGGAAGATGATGGAAAGGGGTTTGGCCAGCACATCCGCCAGTTCCCTCAAAACTCTCGGGTGGACTCCATCTGGCCCCATAGACTTGTGGGCATCTAGCTGGGCAAGCAAGTCTCTAACCACCTCCTCTTGGACCTTGGGAATCTCATACTTCACTTCCAACCCTTGGGGTTGTGCACAGAGGGAACAATTTCCCTTATTGTTAAAGACTGAGGCAAAGTAGGCATTGAGCATTTCAGCCTTGTCTTCGTCCCCTGTTATTGTTGTTCCCTCTGCATCTACTAGGGACTGGAGATTCTCCCTAGTCCTCCTTTTGCTGTTGATGTATTTGTAGAAAGACTTTTTGTTGTCTTTCACAGTCTTGGCCAATCACATTTCTAGTTGGGCCTTAGCCCTCCTGACTTTTTCTCTGCACGTTCTCACTTCCTTCCTATAGTCCACCCAGGATGCCTGTCCCTTCCTCCAGAGGTCGTAGACCCTCCTCTTCCTATTGATGTCTCTTAGGACCTCCCTACTCAACCACGCTGGTTTCTTACCCCTCCGGCTACTTTTCCGGAACTTGGGGACGGCTTTCTCCTGAGCTGCTAGGAGTTCCTTCTTGAAGAGCGCCCAGCCCTCATGGACACCTTTGCCCTCAAGGAGCGCCTCCCACGGGACTTTTCCGACCAGCCTTCTGAACAGCCCAAAGTCTGCTCTCTGAAAGTTGAGGGCGACTGTTCTGCTAACCTCCTTCTTCATTCTACCCCGCACTGAGAACTCTATCATCTCATGATCGCTTTACTCCAAGCGTCCTCCAACCTTCACATCCCCCACCAGTCCTTCTCTGTTCACAAACAGCAGGTCCAGGAGGGCACCGTCCCTTGTCGGTTCGCTCACCAGCTGTGTGAGGAAGTTGTCTTCCACACACTCCAGGAACCTCCGGGACTGCTTCCTTTCTGCTGTATTATACTCCCAGCCTCCCACAAGGACTAGAGATAGCGATTTTGAGACTATACTCAGTTGTTTGTAGAAGAGCTCATCAGCTGCTTCTTCTTGGCTGGGTGGTCTATAGCAGACTCCCATCACAATCCCTTCCTGCCCATGGATTCCTCTGATTTTCACCCACAGGCACTCAGTCCCATCCTGATTGTAGTCCAGTTCGAGGGTATCAAAGCCCTCTCTAACATAGAGGGCTACCCCGCCTCCTCTTCTGCCCTTCCTGAAGAGTTTATACCCCACCATGGGTACGCTCCAGTTGTACAAGTCATCCCACCACGTCTCCACAATGGCAACGACATCATAGTCTCCCTGCCCAACCACAGCTTCCAGCTCCTCCTTCTTATTTCCCATGCTGCGTGCATTGGTGTAAATGCACTTCATCTGGGCAGGCGTAGCTTCAGCCTTCGTAACAGGGCTTCTCCCCAACTGAGTGGTCCTTGACTTAACTAAGGCCACAGTGCCAGTTTGCTGCCTACCATCCCCAGGTGCACTCACCCCCTCTTGCTTAGTGGTGATATACCGGCAGGCATTGCCAGCACACCACCCCTTTGCCACTGAAGTGTCACCTCCAGGCTCACTCCCATCCGGCCTCCCCCCTCACATCTAGTTTAAAGCTCGATTTATGAGCTTAACTAGGTTTTTGGTGAGGGCTTTTGTCCCCCTAGGAGACAGGCGTGTCCCATCCCTGGTAAGAAAGCCTGGGGGTGCGTGGGCCTCCCCATGATTAAAGAACCCAAACCCCTCTTCTCACACCAGTCCCTAAGCCATTCATTAATTAGTTTCTTATTCCTCATTTCCTGCTCCTGGTTCCTTAGTACTGGGATGGAGTTAAATATTACCTGTGCCCCAGAGCCCTCGATCATTCTCCCAAGTGCCTTGAAGTCCCTTTTGATGGCTTTAGGCCTTCTACGTTCTATTTCCTCATTACCAATTTGAAAAACTAAGAGCGGGTAGTAGTCGGTGTCTTTGACCAGGGAAGGGAGCTTTCTAGTAACGTCCCTCACTGATGCTCCCGGCAAGCAGCAGACCTCCCTATGGAGCGAGTCCGGCCTACAGATGGGACCCTCCATTCCAAGTTGTATCTTCCCATCCTTACACACATAAGCAGTTTGAGCAATTGATCAGAAAACTGGCTCACATCACTTAGAGAATGTTTCCACACAGACTGTGGCATACAAGAGCGACACTGTGAACTATGGGTGATGAAGACAAAATAATCAGTTTACCAAACCTATAATCTCTGGGAATTCAGTGATCAAACATGGTAATTTTACTCACTATGACTTCACACTAAGCAAAAGCTTCTGCACAAGATCAGCCATAAATGCCAATGGCTACTTTCTGTTACAATTTATTTTCTGCTAATTATACTTGCCTATCTTTAGATCAATACGTTCCCTATCTTCATACTTCAGCTTGTAAAACCATTCTGATGGGAAACTACTGTTTGTATGTACAAGGCAGATTGCCAAGTCTCAAGACAATTACAAACAATAAATGAGATAAACATCTAAACAGCTATTTCTAATCACATTAAAGGCTTTGTACTTAATCTTTCTTGTACTTTGCTAATACAATACACAACAATTACCAAGTAAAAAATATGTACTGTGCTCAGAGAGATTAATAAAGATGCGCTTGGAGAAAGGCATACACAGGCCTGTTTCTAAATTTCAAACATACCACGATAAAACTGAGATCTTACCTTTTTCTTGTCAGAAAAGCATCTTCATGTCTGAGTGTGTGAATAACCCTCCAATTCTCACATAATCGCAATACACCACCCCTGCGACAATGGATTCAACTAGCACCAACATGGTGTTTCTCTTGCAGCTATGAATACTTCTGGCACCTCAGAGTCCACTGCTGCCTTATCTGATGAACTTCTCAGCTCCTCCATGGTCCTTCTTCAGCTGGTTTTGTACTTTGGTGGACGTAGCCTCCATCCAAGACTGCAGACTTCACATGCCTGCATGCCTACTGCCCATCCAAACAAGCTGTGTTTGACCATAACAAGCTAAAAATACCGCAAGTACCGAGAACAGCATAAACTCAGGCCAAAACAATACTGAGTTTCTCCCTTCTAAAGGCTATTGATTCACATTAAAAGACATTACAAATGTGTTTTCTCGCCTTTGAAGATCAATGTCAAATTTTATACCACAGAATATTTAATAAGAAGAATAAAAATCATCACCTTCGCTGTATTTCTCATATTGTTCTGTTACAGGACAGAGAAAGGGAAGCACGCAGAGGGCAGATGCAACATTTGGAACCATGTAAATCATGAAGAGATATGGAAAACATGCTCATCCGCTGGCCAGGTAGTGGGACAAGCTTTATGAACCACCACCATCCATTATGCTCAACAGCCTGTGTCTAGGCCATAATGGTAATCTCCCAATGCTCTCACTTGGCTTGTTGGGTGAAACACAGAAATTCATTGCTATCACAGCAGGTCTGCTGTCACCCAGTGACAACAACTTAAGAAGCACCACGTAACTAAAAGCAGTGGAAGTTAAACTGAATGATGGAAAAAGTTATCTCAGAAAAAAATCTGACATCCTCTCTTTGCTCCTAGGTCCATCAGTAGTCATGGGCGATTGGAGAAGGTTTTGTCTGGGCATTAAGAGAAGGAGCAAAACTTGCTACTCTGAGTGAAGAAAGAATAAAAGAACCCTAAGCCAATTCCAAAAGACTTACTTCAAGTATTTGGTACAGATAGTTTTCTTCTTTTACCTGCCAAATTAGCTATTGACAAGCTCAGCAAGTTATAGGCAAGGAAACAAATAAGTATAGGCAATATATAGAATATAAAAATGGATAAACACAAACAAATTGCAATAGCAAAATGCATTAAAGCCTCCTTCATGACAAACGTTCTACAGAAATGCTATCTGAAAACAGAAAGGTTCTCTTTTTCTTATGAATCATTGTTATTATCCAATAAATATAACACAATGTTATCACAATATTTCGGTTACATGTCTAATGGCACCCAAATAGCAAACTAGCAGTTTTTTTCTATGCTGAGGCATCCTCTCCTATGCAGCACACTTTCATGTTTCTAGCAGAAGTTACAGCATCATTTTGTAATGTCAAGGCCAAAATTAGATGCACTATTCCTTGCCAAAGGTTGGCCTCACTGCACACTTCCTAGCAGACAGCTCAATGGAGGGATGGAGTTTAATGAATTATTTACTTGGAGGCATGCCTGGTTCTTTACTAAATTTGCTCTTTAAACTCTAATAGAGTTCAGAGTACAAGATGAACTCCCAGGTTATGTGTTGTGCCGACTAATTCAAAGATGCTGTCGCTATTTTTCATCTCAATACAGTTTGGTTTGTACTCAGCAACACGGTTTATTTGTAGTCAGCAACTGTTTCATCCAGATTACTAACGAAGATTAAAATTGCCCCTTCACAAGGATCCAGACCAATTCATGCATTTTGTGCTCCCATATGCATGGTTCCAATTTGCAGAGGAAGTAATAATTCATTTTATTTCAAAGCTCCTAAGAGCCAGAGAATGTGATTTCATATTTGCTTGAACAAACATAGACTTCAACACGTATTAATCCCCAAAGGATTTCCAATCAGCAAAACATGATTATGTGATCTTAACTCAAATGAGTACATCTGAAGGGTTTTGTGTTTATTAAGAGTTACTGAAGTGACAGCTAATCACACTCTTGAAAAAGTCTTTGTTCTTGTCAAAATACATTTTTTGCTAAGGTTTACCAAATGGCCTGGGAAAAAAAAATAGATTTCAGAGGTAAGTGGAACATCAATTTCCATTTTTCCATCAGTCTGATTCTCATTCACAGCTGGGTTAACTGGGCTGTGTGATAATTGTCAGCCATCCATAAGGAAAGATGAAATGAAGGCTAAAGCCTTTGATATGCAAGTTTGCTAACAGAACCATACAAGTGGGTTGGTTTTTTCCCACTGTCATTCTCTTCAGAAATCCCAGCAAGCCTTTTCCAGCAGAGAGAAAAAACACTTCTTCATAATTTGTCTAAAAGTATTTAAGTAATAGTCATCAAAATGTCTCCACTAGTGAATTGGTATTGGATCTTTTTGATGTACACAAAATAAATGCCAATTTGAAGAAACAACACCTTTCCATAACTTTGCCATAGTCGTTTTTACTGACCCCGTTAAAGGAGGGCTGTGGCCAGCAGATAAAGGTGTTGTCTTCTGTCCTGCAACCATTTATCTTCCCCAAAAATTCAACTTCCAATGTTCGGAGTCAAGCTGCACATCTTTCAGACCAGGAAATGAGTTTCAGATCTCTGTTTCTAAAGCATCTCAAAGTCTGTTTTTAGACAATCCCACATTACTAAGCACTACAAAAAGCAATGCTAGGAGAAAGCAGCGGTAGAGGCTCTTTTCATCAAGCCTAAAGCCTTGTGCAAAGTGCCAGGTCTTTGCACTGCGAAACAACCTAGTAATTACTGAACAGCTTCACAGCAAACTGAAACTTTAATGATTCATTCATAAAAAACGTGGACCTCAAGTTGATATACTGCTAACTACTTCCTGGCACTGGAACTCCTACCCAACTGTTTCAAATCAAATGTCATTGTCATCACCAAAAACCTTCTATCTCCACTCAAACCCAGGGTGTGACTTTGGGGGTCTGGGAATAGTGTAAGTGTGGGCAAGGCATCAGAGACCTGCTAGAGAGGACAAAGTCAGCTGAGATACAGTCTTCAAACATTACATATTTACTATTTGCTCTCTAAGGTCTGAAATTTTATTCATGTTTTCATCATCTTCACAGGTCTCAAATTTCCTGGCTGTGTCTTGATGCTCAGGACTCACCACCATAGCAGAATCTATTAGTGGCAACTTGAATTTGTCAAAGCAATGTAACAAGTCTGATACTAGAATTATTCCATGTTTCACTCATGCAAAGAGTGTGGCAGCTGCATCTCTGAATAGGAAAAGATACACACAACAATCCTCAAAGACTTTAATTCAGGATGGGTGCAACCAGAGTAAGAGTTGTTGAGTCTAAACCATGTTCTGAAGTGCCATGTCTACACACTTGTTGAACACCTCTAGGGATGGTGACTCCACCACTTCCCTGCGCAGCCTGTTCCAATGCTTCACCACTCTTTGAGTAAAGAAGCTTTTTCTCATATCAAATCTAAATCTCCTCTGACACAATTTGAGGCCATTTCCTCTCATCCTATCACTTGTTACTTGGGAGGAGAGACCAGCACCCATCTCTCTACAACCTCCCTTCAGGTAGTTGTAGACACTGATAAGGTCTCCCCTTAGTCTCCTCTTCTCTAGGCTAAACAACTCCAGCTCCCTCAGCTGCTCCTTGTAACACTTGTGCTCCAGACACTTCACTGGTTCTGTTTGCCTTCTCTGGGCACTCTCCTGCACCTCAATGTCCTTCTTGCAGTCAGGGCCCCAAAACTGCACATAGTATTTGGAGGTGCAGCCTCACCAGCACCAAGTACAGGGGCACGATCCCTCTCCTGCTCCTGCTGGCCACACTATTTCTGATACATGCCAGGATGCCAGTGGCCTTCTTGACCACCTGGGCACACTGCCCAGGGCCTCCTCTGCCAGGCAGCTTTCCAGCCACTCTCTCCCAAGCTTGCAGCATTGCATGGGGCTGTTGTGCCTCAAGTGCAGGACCCAGCACTTGGCCTTGAGCCTTTGACCAATCACCTCAGTGCCCTTTGAGAAGTCCCTTTTGATGGGTTTTAGACTTCTCTCTGTAACCTCACCACTGCCAACCTGTGTAACTAAAAGTGGGTAATAATGGCAGGGCTGTTCCAAAATAGAGACTTTCCTAGTAATGTCTCTAACATGGGCCCAGGGAGGCAGCAGACCTCCCTGCCCCGTGGGAAGAGTCCAGTTGGCATATAGGGCTCTCTGTTCCCCTCAGAAGGAAATCACCTATGACAATTGCCCTACCTTTTTCCTTAACGGAGGTGATTATAATGCACAGGGCTGACTGGCTCTCCCTGGCAACTCCCTAGGTGGATCTTCACCTGCCTCCTCATTTGTCTGGCCCCCAAGTTTCAGAGCCTCACACCTGTTGTGTAAGGGCCACTGGAAAGGTAAGGGAAGCCAAGCAGGGATTCACCTGCCGCCCAAAGCAGTGACATGTTTCCATTCCTCCCATCTCTTAGGTCCCCTCTTTCTGCTCGGGGGCATGAGGCTAGGGGATTCTCAGCTTCTTGCAGAACCTCCACCAGCTGCCTTGGCCTCAGCGATGGCAGGGTGTGGCTTCACCCATCTATCCCACTCCCTGATATTCCTTAACCTTTCCACTCCCTCTTTCAGCCCCGCTACCAGGCTGAGGAGATCATTCACTTGATTCCACCAAAATCCCTGCTGTTTTTTATGCCCTCCGGAACCAGGGACAGGCTGAGGCACTCCCTGCAGCCAGACACCTCCTGCAGCTCAAGATTTCCATCAAGCTGCAGTGATGTCACCATGGCCAGGAGGAGGAAATCCCCATCAACCCTGGAGCACAAACCTCGTGCATTGGCAAACCACAACCTTGAGTGTGCGGAAATATATAGAGGAGCCTAAAATGGGACGTTTAAGTACACATGGCCTATTGGGAAGCTGTTTACCATGATTTCAATGCCCATCGGGTTATTGTAAAAATAAGACCATTTAAGAATGAAACTAATGTTAAGAAACAGCATTTAGGTTCAAGTTAGCCTTTTTCACTAGTGATTAAACAGTTGCCATGGAAATGAAGCTGATTCTGCCTGACCTATTTTTCCTATGTGCGGTGGTCATCATGTGAAATATTACTTCTTGCTGTGGTATTTTGCCTTGATAAATACCCAAGCTTGAAATAAAAAGGCATACACAACCCCCAGGTTGGTTTCCTTCTCCCATCAAGGTTACTGACTGCAGAAGTGCCAGCTGTATTTATTTAACAGTCCATTTCTAAAGTGCAGTTTACATTTTCAGACTTCAATTGAAATGTGAAGTTACAGGAAATATGCGACACTAATTTGAAGACAAAGGTATTTAGAGGTGCTCATTTTTGCAAGAAAAAAAATGGGATTGGAAAAGCAAGAGAGCATGGTAATGCAAGATCATTACACACTGTGAGTCTGCTAGAAAGCAAAACAAAAGTGGTGGGATTTAATTTCAGTCTTTCTAGTGTTGGTTGTCCATCTGCAATGCTAAAACATGAAGAGATGGCAACAAATCCAAAACTGGACCATGAGAGTCTTCCTGAAATGGTTCCACAACAGTATCTTCCAAACAAACATATAAAGCAACGTGTCCTACTCCCTACTCCCTTTCTCGTGACCTGTCCTGACCTGCAACATCTTTACAGAAACGGTATTTGCTCTCATTTCCAGCCTAACCCTCTCAAACTTCAACTCATGGCTGGTGCCCCTTGTTTTATCACTTGCCAGTACCAAGAAGGGTTAGACTTCATACCTTTGCAACTGCCCCTGCAGTCATGGATGTCTGTCCTTAAATCCCCACAACTCCTTCTGTATCACACTTAAGAGTCTTATCTGGGGCTTAAAACACATTGTTCCAAGTGTGGCCTCTCCAGCACCGAGTACAGGGTCTAAATGCTTACCTTGACCATGCTGTTCCTAATAGCCTGTTCACAGTGACAGCATGCTGGTGTCTTCTACTCAATTTGGCCTCATTGTATGGCCCAGGTCCCTTTCTGTAGAACTCTAGTCCAGCCAGTCAGTTCCTAGCCTCTGCCAATGCATGGATTTATTCCACCCCAGGAACAAAGTCTTTATCCTGCTCCCATAATGAGTTTCATGATGTAGACCTGGCTCAACAGACAAATTTCTCAAGGTCCCTTCCAAATGAATCATAGAATCATAGAATAACCAGGTTGGAAGAGACCCACCGGATCATCAAGTCCAACCATTCCTATGAAACACTAAACCATGTCCCTTAGCACCTCGTCCACCCGTGCCTTAAACACCTCCAGGGAAGGTGAATCAACCACCTCCCTGGGCAGCCTGTTCCAGTGCCCAATGACCTTTTCTGTGAAATTTTTTTTCCTTATGTCCAGCCTAAATCTCCCCTGGCGAAGCTTGAGGCCATTCCCTCTTGTCCTGTCCCCTGTCACTTGGGAGAAGAGCCCAGCTCCCTCCTCTCCACAACCTCCTCTCAGGTAATTGTAGAGAGCAATGAGGTCTCCCCTCAGCCTCCTCTTCTCCAGGCTAAACACCCTCAGCTCTCTCAGCCGTTCCTCACAAGGCCTGTTCTCCAGCCCCTTCACCAGCTTCGTTGCTCTTCTCTAGACTCGCTCCAGAGCCTCAACATCCTTCTTGTCGTGAGGGGCCTAGAACTGAACACAGGATTCAGGGAGCAGTCTCACCAGTGCCGAGTCCCAAGGGAGAAGAACCTCCCTGGACCTACTGGTCCACTGTCTTGGCACTGACAACTCCTTTCCCCTAATTTATTCCTGACTGGCTCCGTCCCACTACCCAAACTGTCAACAGACACACGAAGTATCTGTCCTAGTATCAACTCCCACCATACTCTGCTTTTCACTGGCAAGAGCAAAACATCAAAGCTGTTAATTAGCTCTCTCCAAGCCCAACAGTCCTGCCAACTTTCAACTCATGTAACCATCCATGCATCCAGCCTATTTGTCCACAGCTTCCCAATGATAACGCTGCAGGCAACTGTGTCAAAAAGCCTTTCTAAAACCCAAACAAATGTCATTTGCTGCTCTTCCTGCATCCATGTAGTTATTTCATTGTGCAAGGAATCCATCACTGTGAGAGGAGAAATTTCTTTCATCATTTCTGAAACATCCTGTCAACAAATTATTCGGCCCTAAAACTCATTTTTCATCAAAGAAATGGTTTGCCAAAGTGCTTTGCCTAGCATTGTGTATTTGCAGGCAAACTCAAATTTTTCATTAGGATCAAAAGACAGTTTGGATACACAGTTTTCAAACATGAAGCCTAAGACATTCTTCTAGCAAGTAGTCTGCACTTTGACTTTTCCACCAGCTGTGGCAAGAAAGGGCACTTTTTCTACTACTTTCCCTATCACTGAGCATATTGTAAGCACTTCAGTTTGCACAGACAATCACGGTTTCCCTGTAGGCCATTAGTAATTCCCTAAAAGTTTTGTTTTTACTGGAGACTTCAGCTGGTTTTCCAGTTACCAACTCAAGAAGATGAACTGTTTTGCAAGGAGAAAAAGCATCGGCAAACATAATCCAAAGGCATGATTGACTCTGGCCAGACACAGCACTTACATACAAGCACTGGTAAGAGCGTTTCTCTGCCGTGGACTTCAAAGGTCAATAAAACAATATCGCTGAAAAACTGAGTTTCATTTAGCTGGGCTATTTAATGATTACTTTGGACTGAAAGAGAAAAAGCAATAATGGGCTGACAGTAATTTTGCAAAGCCATGCAGCATACTGAATAACTAATGAAGAACGTCTAGGGTGTTAGTTACAGCCCAATTTTCAGTATCTATTGGTTTATGGAGCAGGTCAATAGACTGTTTGGTTCCATGTAAGCATCTCTAAAGCTGCCTTATTTGAGCAAATGAGAGAAAAATATTTATCATCATCATCAAAGTACTCACCTTTGTTTGTAGATGAAGGTGTTTAATCAACTGTAATTGAAAATCTGTTAAATAATTTAAGGCATATAAGAATGTTATTTACTCCCAAGTCTTCTAACAGGCGAAGGGCTTCCATATGCAACCAAATACACCGCAGTGAAATACAGGCATTTCTCCTTAGACAAAGAGGGGCAGGGGAAAGATACAGCACCTAAACTTCAGCCTGTACTTTCCTGTCAAGAACTGCTCAGATTACTCACTCATCTGAAGAATAATAATGATGATAATAATCCTCCTGTCACATAGAAGCTGATATATATCTTATTATTAGCTTGGCAAAAGGATTTGAAAGTTAAAATAAAACCCAACACCATTCATTTTAAAGGCTAACAGCCAACCACCCAAAAAGAGAAAGTCCAAGATTTAATTCCTGACACCACCTCTCCTCAACATATCAGCAGCTGCACTGAAGTACAGCACTAAACCACTCCAGAAACAGAAGCACCCCTAAAGCTCTATTTTTCACACACGCCTGCAAGAACATGTACAAAACACCACAGAGGCAACTCTCCTGTTAAATGATCATGCAGAATGGATTAATTAATTCATAGCTGCAGCCTGACTTCAGTATTTTGCTGTCTCTGCCTTCTCTGCAGACAACAACCACTCTGACAGTTTGTCTCCCACAGTTCCGAGGCTATTTATCTTCCGAAAGTTTTATAAAAGAGGAGCACAGCCCAATCCTCACATCTACCTCCAAGAAAATCCCAATAAACCATTTGGAGCTGCTGTTGGATAGTGTTTCAAAGTCAATTTTTTCTTAAACTAAAGATTGAGATATCACCCGCGTTCCTGAGAGCATCTGTTTGTGAAGCTAGCCATGTAACCAACAACGGTACTTTGACTGAAATGAAATTTCTTTAGTTCTCAACTGCTTCTTGTTTTTTTTTCCTGTTCACTTAAAAAAAAATTCCTTCTTCCAACTCAAATGGCAGGATTGCTGACTCAGCTGAATTGTGTGTGTCTATGCATCATTCCTTCCTAAGTAAGTTTACAAAGCTTCATCACTATTAACTTTTAACATTTAGTGATGAATCATAGAATAGTTTGGGTTGGAAGGGACCAGTGCCTCACCATTCTAATCATGAAGAAATTCTTCCTTATGTCTAGTCTAAATCTGCCCCTCTCCAGTTCATACCCATTGCCCCATGTCCTATCACTCTAAGCCTTTATAAACAGTCCCTCCTCAGCGTTCTCATAGCCCCTTTCAGTTACTCTAAGGTTGCTCTAAGATCTCCTCGGAGCGTTCTCTTCTCCAGGCTGAACAACCCCAACTCTCTCAGCCTGTCCTTGTATGGGAGATGCTCCAGCCCTTGGATCATCTTTGTAACCTCCTCTGGGCCTGTTCCAACAGCTCCATCTCCTTCTTATGCTGAGGATTACAGAATTGGACACAATACTCCAGATGAGGTCTCACAAGCGGGGAATAAAGGGGCAGAATCCCCTCCCTTGCCCTGCTGGCCATGTTTCTTTGGGTGCAGCCCAGGACGCAGTTGGCCTTCTGGGCTGTGAGTGCA
The DNA here is from genome assembly GCA_033459285.1 of Clamator glandarius. NCBI lineage: Eukaryota > Metazoa > Chordata > Aves > Cuculiformes > Cuculidae > Clamator > Clamator glandarius. The sequence continues at coordinate 2,226,257 of JAUNZM010000631.1, read as the reverse complement.
CATTGCCGGCTCATGTCGAGCTTCTCATCAGTCAGCACCCCAAGTCCTTCTCCACAGGGCTGCTCTCAATCACATCATCGCCCATCCTGTATTGAAATCAGGGACTGCTCCAACCCAGGTGTAGGACCTTGTTGAACCTCACAGCCCCACTTCTCCAGCCTGTCCAGGTCCCTCTGGATGACATCCCGTCCTTCCAGTGTGGCAACTGCACCACTCAGCTTAGTGTCATCTGCAAACTTGCTGAGGGTTCACTCAATCTCGCTATGTCATCGATGAAGATACCAAACAGCACTGGTCCCAGTACGGACCCCTCAGGGACACCACTTGAGAAGGAATTGTCTGTCTCTTCTCTTTCTATGCAAATAAGCTTGGTGACTTCACATGCACCTACAGAATAGATTTTACCTGGATGATGTTGACTCTGAACCACAACAACAGTATTAAATCAAAGAAGGCAGCAGAATTAAAGCAAGACATGCCTACTGAGATCATAAGCGTACCTTTGAAAGTGTTTCTGCTTATTGATAGAGTCACTATGGAGACATGGAGGATATACACGGCTTTGTTCTCCTTTGATATGTAAAGACTTTGTGTCATGTAGCACAGTAATTCTACCAGCAAATTAGATTTTACCTCACCAAGAAAACTCTGAGTTGAATGGAAAAAAAAAAATGGGCAAAGAACGTCAAGCACGTCAAAATCCTCACCCTCGGCAGATGCCTTACTACTGACACCACCTGCGGCCTCCACTGCATTGCCCACGATTTCCATTTCTGCATCCCTCATCCCTGCAACCAGCAGTTTCCCACTAGATGTATCAATTCATCGTTTCTGCAAAGCCCTAAATTGCCCCATGGATGGACACTGGCAGCAATGTCACTGCCCGCAACCTGCCTTGGGTGAATTATTCACTGTCCAGCTTCAGATGAGCAGCAGTAAGTAGCAAAAGGGAAATGATAGGATGCCCCTTCAAGACTCGCTTTGGTGTGCAAAAGAATAGTCTGTGCAAAAAGACTGGACATCTGACTGGACATAAGGAATAATTTTTTCCCAGTGAGGATGGCGAAACACAGAAACAGGTTGCCCAGAGATGTGGTAGAAATGTCATCCCTGGAAATTTTCAGGATCAGCTTGGACAGGGCTCTGAGCAACCTTATCAAGTTGAAGTTGTCCCTGCCCATGGCAGAGGGGTTGGACTAGATAAGCTTCAAAAATCATTTCTAACCCAAACGCTTTTATATGTCTATGATTAAATTACATTAAAACAAGATATAGACATACTATATGGGTTAATCCACATTTCAAACACGCCAGATACCAAGATCAATCTTCAGGGTTGTCCAGGGGCTGCTGTCTTCAATCCCTTTAATGCACTTAATCAAATCATTGAAGCTGCCTTGATTGAAATGCTCCCATGTTAAAAAAACATATCAATTATTCCTCACACTACCTCATGCTCTGAATCTACAGGAACACAAGACTTTCATTTTCTCTTCAGTTCTCTTCCCTTCTGCTTGTGGTGCCTTGCCTCCAATAAAGATTTTCCTTAGATTAAAACATACTTGGTCAATATTAAACTTCTATCACCTAAAAATATCCCCCCCAGCCCCTTCATACGCATTAACAGCACTCACAAGGGATTCTGGAGGCTTGACTCTGTCTACTAAAATAATTAATTACAAAATCTGTTAAAAAACCTCAACCTCGCTTTCTCTCCACTGGAAGATCAGAAAGACTATTTTTCTTGTTGAAGGGCAAAATAAAATTGACAGTTTGATAGTGTGGCACGTCATTTCAGTTCTACTTCAGCGCCTGCCTGTGCACCATGGTGCGATGAAACCATCTCCTTACGCTCAGCCACCTGCGAACAGCAACTTCTTTCAAGATATCCTCAAGTGTCCACAACACAAAATGAATTTAAAGCAATGCAGTAAAAAACCAAACAAACCAGACAGACAAGATCTGGTGTCATTTCCAAAGCTGAAACACGGCTTTTTGTTTTCACACAGAGCTCCTGAAATACCACAAAACCCGTATCACAGGCTGTCTTCATGCTTTATGCATGAGCCCAGGAGGTGCAAGGACCGCCTGAGAGCTCCTGTGGGCACACTCAGTGTTTTCACTGTCTGCAGCAGCCTTACATAAAACCATCCCTGAATCCTTCCCATGCCTGCCCAAGGAAATATAATAGCCTTTTCCTTTTCTCTAGCTTTAGGATATCCCTGGCTTGCATCCTGACATCTTATTTACTCTCTGGTCTGCATCCTGCTGCCATACTCCCCTTCTCCAGGAACTCATTAACGCTCTTCCATGCTGTATTCCTCCCTGCCTGGCTCCAATCTGCTTTTACTCCTTCTTGATTTTCCCAGGGGGATATCAGTGATCCATGGCAGCCCATTAGCTCCACTCTGTTGATACATTACACACATTCATGGCCTTTTGCATGAATGACAGCCTGCGACGAGACTCTCTGTGCATCCAATTTGTCATTAAGTGAGGAATCTAAGCTCAGAAACACAAAGGTAGTGGTGATATGTGTGGCCTTCCAAAATGTCTACTTTCCCCAGTGCTCACTATAACACATGATTTATCTAACTAAAATGCAAAAGACTGAAGTTTCAGTCTTGAAAAGTCTCTCAAGTTGTATTAGCCTTCCCCACTAAAGCCCCAGGAATAACTCCATGTAGCTCCTCATGGCACGGTGAGTTCCACATGACGTTCACAGAGTCAAGGGTTAAGCTGTACTTCCATCTCAACCAAACAGAACAATCGAAAGGGATCTTACACAGATTGAGTTGATGAGTTGACTTGATTTTCTGCCTGCTTGATAGTTCTTCTTTGCCTATCATTTTGCTCACAACTATGAAAAAGGGATAATTTTAACCCTCACTATGGACTTAAAGGTGGCTGTAGAACTTAGCCAAGAATGAACTAAGTGGAGGTCTGCTCTGAAAGTGCTCCCCTTGTTTCCTGGTGTCCTCTGTAAAGCTGGATCCTTCTTAGGTTGGGAAAAAGTCCTGTCATTTACACTTTCTGGATAAAATTGCCACATAATAGATATGTTCTAACTTAGATTAGTCATTCAATCTTCCTTCTCTTAGCAGACCTGTGGGGTTCAGTCAGCATGAAGCGACAGAAACAACAATGCATCTTCAGAGAGAAGGGAAGATACTACTTGACAGCTCTGCAAACTTGAGAGGAAGTGTGGGTGGTATACGATCCGCCTCACTTGGCTTATGCTAACAGGAAAGAGAAGGCTGAAAAATGTCATGTGTAAACTCTTTGGAAGGAACAACTCAGAATTTTCCACAGACAGGAGTCAGAAAGCCAGCTCAGCTGCAAAGCAGACAAACTACACATCTGTTACGTCTACCTGGTTTCACTCTTTCCTGAGCTTCTTGTTATGGTCAGTATGGGACACAGTAGAGAAAGGTGAGTTGATTTTCAAGTTTTGTCATCTTATCTACAGATCTTGGGAGATGCTGTTTGGATCCTTCAAGACTTCCTAGCTCCATCCAGGAGATCATAATCTGGACATAAGCTTTCTGGCCACTATATCAATAGCATGGCTCATGGCTCAAATGTTTGATCTGGTGTTCATCAGCCTGGACAGCCCAGTAAAAGTGGGGTAACTCTACAGAATCGCTGGTCACTTCTGAAGTCAGATGGAATTTGATTATGACACGAGTCCAGCTTGTTTCCCCTAGAGACACTCCTATCTTTGAAAATTTGGACATCCTAAAGGTGGGTGATGGCTGTATCTTGTGGTTGTGAACATCCTTCAAGATAACGCTCTTGGCCTTCAAAGACTTGGACAGCACACCCATCCTAGCGGGGACAGTCCTTTCCATTTTTGCTTTGAGCAACATCTTGGGATGAAAAGGACACTAACCAAGACAGGCTTTTGGTTTGAATCGGTACATCTGTTCTTATATTTACATTTGTGTTAACAATAGATGTATTTATTTGCCTTATAGAAAAAAAAATCCCTTTGCCTCTTTCTCAGCTGTCCCCTCTGTTCACTTTGTTTCTGTTCCAGTGCTCCACAAAAGTTGTCTTCTTTCAGCCAAACCCTGTTTGCAGATTTAACCAGCTGAAACAATTCTACACATGTACGTCACCAACTCACCCTCAATCCCCAGCTCTCTTTTACCAAAGTCTCTCCTCCCTTTGCGTCACTCTTTTAATTTCTCTCCCACTTCTGTCCAGGATGCACTTCAGGAAACTTTTCATGTGAAACTGCAGTCAGTATTTCAAAGACAGTTCTTTAGTAAAGCTTCATACATTTTTGCATTTGCTTTCCTGTCACTGACAAATGACTTGGGCATGCAAACCCTTCACTCTAAAATCCTCACAGTACTCACTCTGACCACTTTCAGGACACATTGCCACAATTAAATATGTGGCTACACATAAAAAAGCTTTACCAGTCTAATTCCCTGCTCAGCTAAGCTGTGAGTGCATAAACTCCTTTCTTGCCCATCACCAGCTCAGTTCTGCATGCCTGCCCAGATCAAAACTTCTCACTGAAGCCAATTTTGAGTTGGATAAAACTGTCAATAAGACTCAAGATCAAGGTTGAAGAGTGAGCGTTTCTTCAGCCAGATGAAAGTTTTAGACATTAAGTTCAAAGCTTGCACTAAAAAGACACTTTATTTTTCTTTCCATTAGCATTACTGAATTTTTATTTATAAGACACGTGTATATGTGTATGTGTGTGTGAGAACTTCCTTTTAGCTTCTACTTCTAAAGCTAGATCCTGCCCCTAGGCAAATACAGAGCATTTGTTCTCCTGAACTGTATTAAGGTCTTGGATGAATCAGAGTTTACATGGTGGATCGAAACATGAGGCCTCTTTTTACAGCACATTGAGAAGGGGTTTTTTTTTGTAACAAAATGCAGTATTTACTCTTCTGAGGCATTCTAGTCTTTATGATGAGTGGGTATTTGTACTCCTTAAAACTTTTATGATTTAGCAGGAAATTAATAAACTTGAAACAGCTTAAGGCTTTTTGCCATCTTTTATTTCCTGGACAAATTTGTTTTATAAATAGCTGTTTCCTTAACTGAAATATCCTGATCTTGCTTAAATGGAATAATTTTTAGTACCGGCTTGAGAAGGAAATCATTCTAACGTTATAAAAATGAGCACTGCAGTGAGATGTATAGTCGATTTTAACATATCTGTAAACTCCAATGCAGAAAGATGCTCTCACTTGCTTGTATAAGGACAAGTCTACCTAATGAGATACAGAAAGCACTAAGCTGGGTAAAATCAAAAGAAATGCTCATATACCATATGGAGTAAAAACCTATACCATAAGGAGTTACTAAATCTACAGCACTGTATTATATTTAAAGTTTTTACTATCAGCTGCACTACAATTTGGTTTCATCAAGCACTGATTTAGCCATATAATGAGCTACCTAAAATTTGTGTTTCAAAGGGAATTGTTGCCATAATTCTTCATTCAGCATAGACACAGGGGACCAGAAAACAACCTGGATTTTCCATCCCTTACTTGAAGCAGGTGCTGATAGGGAATTAAGCTGTCTTTTGATCACTTCATGGGCCATCTCTTGACTTTACAGGCAACACAAAGGGATACACAAAGCAGTTCCTCATAAATACTATGAAAAAGAGGGTTTTCACTTGCTCCTTATTCCAATATGTTACAGTTGATTTATATGTCAGAAAAGTTATCTCGTGTTTTATAAGTCCATAAGAACTACATAGAATCATAAGGTTGGAAAAGACCCACTGGATCATCAAGTCCAACCATTCCCACCAATCTCTAAATCATGTCCCTCAGTATCTCATCCACCTGCACCTTAAACACCTCCAGGGAAGGGGAGTCAACCACCTCCCCGGGCAGACTGTTCCAGTGCCTAACAACCCTTTCCATGAATAATTTTTTCCTTATGTCGAGCCTGAACCTCCCCTGGCAGAGCTTGAGGCCATTCCCTCTCGTCCTGTCCCCTGTCACTTGGGAGAAGAGGCCAGCACGCTCCTCTCCACAACCTCCCTTCAGGTAGTTCTAGAGAGCAATGAGGTCTCCCCTCAGCCTTCTCTTCTCCAGGATAAACACCCCCAGCTCTCTCAGTCGCTCCTCGTAAGACTTGTTCTCCAGCCCCTTCACCAGCTTCGTTGCTCTTCTCTGGACTCGCTCCAGAGCCACAACATCCTTCTTGTGGTGAGGGGCCCACACAGAACATAATTCTACCCCTCAGAGAAGACCAGGAGACAGCCTTCTAGCACAGGTAATTCTGTATTTCTTAACCAGGAAATGCTCTTTTTATGGTTTTCTTACGGTGTTCAAAAGAAAGGATTGGACTATACATACTCTGGACCTTGGGATCAATATGTTCTTTCCATGGAAAACCACAACGAAACCACCACACAGGCCAAACGGGTAATATTCGGTACAATGACTACAAAGAGCTTTGGTTATACAAGTGCTCTCTGCACCTGTTCTCAGCAAGATGAATGAGGAGGTACAATTGCTTTCATTTCACCCCCCAAAGCTGCATTTCTATTGTGTTTTGTTCACAGGTGAAAATATGTTATTGAAAAGAATGACATGGGCACCTTTTTTAGAGCACTGCAAGCGTAAAACAATGTTTTTCGTCCTCGCTGACTTTTCTCTGAACCTTTTAAACCTTTATTTCTATTCCATTTGATTTCTTAAAAAGAACATTGTCATTCATTTATTAATTAGGAAAGAAAAAAAAGAACAAAAGGACACAGAACAAGGTCAACAGCTGATATATTTTTTCCCTTAAAATATTTGGAAGGAAAGCATCCTTAAAAGTGAGCTTTTAATGTAATAAATCAAAATTATGTTCAGCAAAACTGGAAGCCACGATGGGTAGATGTGATGACCTTCCTACAGCTGCCCCATGCTACAATTGTTGCGTAGGAAGAAATCTCTTCCTAAGCTCAAACTGTAAGATTTTAAAAAAAAATATTTGCTTGCCATAGGCTTTCTAACAGCATTAGCATGCAGCTCGACACCATACGAGGCTGTGTCCAAGATGCTCAGACACACTGTGAGAAAATGCTTCTCGTTTTTTTTTTCCTCACACTATTTGCTTCAAAATTAAGGGTGGGCAAGCTCTGTGGAATCGTCATTCAAATTAATATTGACAATCTTTTAGAAAATCTCTATTAAAGCTCAAAGAGCTCAAGAGCTTAATGTGTGCACAGTTTCTGCTTTGAAAGAGCGCCAGAGGCTCTAACCCCCCGAACTGAGCTTATATTTATTTTTTAGTTTCATTCACCAGCACACAAGAAAGGCCAATGCTTATTAACATCTGAATTTACATTTTTTTCAATGCTTTCAGTATGGCAATAGCTTTTGGTTTTTTCTTCTGATTTTGCTTCTTAATAAACATAAACTGAGACACACACACAAAAGCGCTAGACTTTGATGACTGCACTTTCATGTCATCTCTGAGTAGCAGAACATAGAATCATAGAATAGTCTGGACTGGAAGGGACCTAAAGATCATCCAAGTGCAACTCCCCTGCCACGGGCAGGGACATCTCCCACTGGATCAGGTGCCCAAGGCCCATCCAACCTGGCTTTGAACCCCTCCAGGGATGGGGCAGCCACAGCTTCCCTGGGCAACCTGGGCCAGGGCCTCACCATTCTTACAGTGAAGAAATTCCTCCTTATGTCAGTCTAAATCTGCCCCTCTCCAGTTTAGACCCATTGTCTCTCATCCTATCACTCCAAACCTTTGTAAAGAGTCTCTCCCCAGCTTTCCTGTAGGCCCTTCAGGTGCTGGAAGGTCGCTATATCCCCATGAAGGTCCTAGTCCTCTCCAGGGAGCACCTTGTCCTCATCAGAGACCATAATGCCTAGCCAATTATTTCAGTTTCATTATTTTATTATTTTTATTCATGACTGAAAATTTAATCACAGGTGAAACTCCACATGGAGAAGCCAAAAGGTGGGATGTCCACCCAGCCAAGAACCAGTGTAGTGAGTTGGGCAGTTCTCTGCTCTCCTGCCTAAGTGGCTAATGGTGACTGAGCTTTGAGTAATTCCTTACACATGGTCCTGGCCGACCTGTGGTTACAGCCACACTTGTACCCAGCACACTTGAGCTCGTAAGTTCACCTTCCTGCCTTCACTTGCCCTGCCTCATCTCTAAAGCCTTTCCTGCAGCTCACAGGACTGTGCCCATCCTGTAGGACAGTCCATTTTTGAGACTCCTTGACAATACCATCACACAGTTTTATTTAGTGTCTATATATTATTAGTCTCTATATACTTTACATATACTCCATATATGAAATATTTTTCTAATTCTCTTTTTCTTCTAATACAAACGGAAGAAAAACTAATCTAGCTTCAAATGAATACAGGCTACTCCTTGCGACTATGTTACTGAACACTCTAGTAAATGTACTGTGCACGTTGTTTGAATTTCAGAAGTCTTATGTTTGAAAACACATCAAAAAGCAGGTCAGAAACAAAAGTAAATCAAGCACAGGACACACTGGGTAAAAATTCAGATGCCCACATTAGGAAGAACTATTACCTCTCATCTGATTGGGCTGTGTGGGATTGATTTCTCATCCAAACCATCCCTTTTAAAGGGGGGGTATCATTAGACCATTGGCAAACTGACAAATTTTCGAGATTCCACAACAGCACTTTTCCCTGAAAACTTCTCTTTGGAATAAAGCAGCAACTTCTGAAAATGAAGCAATCATGTCTAAAACATTGTCATATATTTAAAACTACCTGAATCCAAACTATAAAAGAAACGTCAAGCACAGCTTCCCCTTGCAGAAGCACAGTGGGAAAGGAGCCTAGATCCAAAAGATTTTGTGCATATCCCCATTCACCAACAAGAGAAGCCATCTCTCAGGTATTGTTTTTACCCCCAGCAAGGGGTTGTCAGTTTGGGGGAGGCAAGGATGCAGTGGGGAGTGTTTTGATCTGAGACAAGTCTGGTGTACTAACATCTCTAGAAGCAATGAGAACACTGATAGCATCACAGTGACTTGGTTGTTTTTATTCTCTAGGATTTGGTGATGTTATGCTTCTATTTCAGATTATTTTTCTGACCTGAGGCGTAGCCCATCCCTCACTGCAGTGTCACAACTGAGAAATCAGACATCGCTTCGGTAAGGAGGATTTGTTCCAGCTTGACATGGAACACAAACCAAAGAAACGTTTGACAGAGTCAAATTTTAAAAGTGAATGATTTGGCTTTATGCCTTCCTTGTTCTTAACCTAATCTGAGTTTTAGTGCAAGCTACAGTTTTCACTTCTCTAGAAACTTACATTTTCCTTTAGAAGTACAAGAACACACTTTGAATGGACTTGCTTCTTTCTATGACAGTTTATAAACCAGATTTTTCTCTCAGGAGGGTGAGTTTTTAAAAAACACCACAAACGTGTATTTTCTTTAATAAGGTATGCTCCAAACAACTAATATTAAAGCTTTTTCTCTTACACCTTGGCTGCATAACTCTTTGCCAATCAATAATACACAACAGGAATGAAACTAAGCTGTGGCCAGACTCCTTCTGGGACTGGAGGATGTGGCTTACAGATGGTTAAACAGCAAAGAAAAAAAAAAAAAGAAAGATGAAAAGGAAACAAATCAAACACTGCATTCACAAAAGAAGTCAAAATTTGGGGAATGGCAGTTTCATTATAGTTTTTGATAAAGTAAACGAGTGTCATACCTTTTTAAAAATTCCATATACTCAGTATGCTTGATGAGGCCTGTCCTCATCATTATTGTTTGAAAACATTGCCGATCAATAGCCCAAAGTTTCACATTTACGAGAGCTGGAAAAAACAAGACAAGGGGAAAATGTAATTAGCAAAATGTCAAAATTTGAAAAACCTGTTGTGAACTGCAGAGGGAAAGAAATTAATTCATGAAAAAGCATGAAAATGGGTACACAATTCAAAACAGTAACATAAAACTCATCCACTGAACAATGGACTAATCATGGACTGAAATGATCCAAAATATCTGAAATTGTAACTGTAGAACATGGGCTTAGGGAAGATTGCCTAAAAGCAACAGCGAGATGATAAGAAATCAATGCAGGCTGATAGCAAGCAAGAAACAGGGAGTCAGTTCATTGTAGCCTGGGTCACGTCATTGCCTATGACATCGAGAGAGATGCACAGTTTTTTAGCGCATTATCCTGTTTCCGAGACAGCCAAATTCAATAAGGTTTCACCCTGCTCCCAAAGTAGATGACAAATTTCTCCTTAACCTCAAGAGGTTTTCCAGCCCGAGTCCTGTTATACCCTAATGACTGAACTCATGCCAGTTCTGGATGTTTTCTGTAATTTTTTTTCCAACTTTAGTTTTCAGGTCTCTGATAAATTCCAAGACTTCAGTGTGACGCCGCATACATTACACCATGTATTTCAGAAGCCAAGTCCCATTGTAAACCCAAACATAACAGAATACCATCACATAAAATGCAGATGCTCAAAAAGATCCAGGATCATGGGAACTGGATGTGCAAGAATTCCAAATGGTCCAGATTTTCACCTTAAATATGGCTTAGACATTCGCATTAAGTATAAATGTTAGAATACATACACGGCTTCCACTAGTTTTTCCTTAGAGAAACAGTTTAATTGAACAAATTTACTCTAAAGACCTCTGCACTTTTTGTTTTAAATTATGCTATAGAAAACAAAACAAATAAATTTCATCCACATATCCCATTTCACTACAGGAAACAGAAATGAGCAAAGTGACTTTCAACTACACATTTACAAATATTCTTAGGAATAAAAATCCAAGTAATTATTTTGCTTTTATTTCCTGGTTCTTTAGTTCACAAATACCTTGGTTAATGAGTTTTTACCCTAACAGCATTTGCAGGATGTAAAACCTTCCAAACAAAAATTCAAACATTTTTTCTCAACTCATATCGCACAACTAAGTGCAACACATCATGTTAAGTGAATGCAGCATATTATTTCAAATCTCTTGTTTTTCAAGACAGAAATTCCTTTTTGGGAAGCATTTTTAGCTTGATAATTAAACTTATAAGAAAGAATGACCTTAGGATGACAGATTTCTGTAAAGAAAATGAGTCTTTCACTCTTCTCAGAGTGGAAGAGACAATTCATATGAATGGGATTACTATTTTGCTGGGGGTTTTTTAACGTCTTCTGTAAAATAAAGGTTTTAATTGATTTTCAGATAAGCTACATCCCAGGGGAAGAAATGAATATTATTCAGCTGGGTGTGGGTAGGGGGACAATCACTGAAAGGGATGGTCTCCTGCTGAACTGGCTGATGATGATGATGACAAGGGCCAATACCAAGTCACTAAAGACTCAGGAAAATTCCTGTAAATTCAATGAGAAAGGATGATCTTACAAAGTAGATTCCTTCTATCAGAAATAATAAAAAAAAAAGTAGGGAATTTCAGCCATCCTGGTGATTTCGGGATGGTTTTTAGTCAGCATGCTGTATGATTATCACACAAGGCCAAGGGTGACTTGCTTAGTCAAATGACAATAACACTAATAATGGAAACTTATTTAAAAATATGTACTGAATAGGAAAATAATGAATGAAATACAGTTTATAAGTTCTTTTTCTTTGGACTAAAATATCCAACAGCATCCCAGCACCCTATCGCAAATGTATGCCATCAATATATCTTATTAATTCATCAGAAGTATTTTTTTACCAGAGCACAGCCATCCTCCAGAGTAAAATGAAAGATTTTCCCCTACGGTTCTTTTATACAGTCTTCATAGCAAAGGCATGGCTGTTAAGCTGACACCACTGAGCAAGCTCAGATCATAAATCTTAAATTCACTTTTTCTCCTATTGTTTCACGTAATTGTGAAAGACAAAACAACCTTCCCATAAATAATTCTGTCTGTGGCTGGTTCCAAATGTATCTTAACAGATACATCATCTTAGGCAAGCAACTAGCTCTGAAAAACAAAAGGTTTCATCCCAGTCTCAGTCCTGGTCAGCTGGTCCTTAGCAGAAATGTCTCAAGGTGCCTGGGACCAAATTCCTGTTGGAGTCCATCAGCGAGTTCAAGAGCACAATCTACGAACAGCAGGCCCCACCCTGGGCCCGTTCGATGCCCTTATAGGCTATATATGTTATTATTCTTTAAGCCAGTGACTGATAGCTGTCAGCTTACTCTTATTTTCACATATGCAGCATAGGATGAAGGCACACCATGTCTTATCCTTCCGTCACCATAGAATCATTAGGTTGGAAAAGAATTTGAGACCATCAACTCCAACCATTATCTGTCCACTACTAAATCATGTCCCTAAACACCTTATCTACGACTTCTAAACACCTCCAGGAACCGGGACTCAGCCACCTACCTAGGCAGCCTCTGCCAGTGCTTTATAACTCCGTTGCTGAAGAAATTTTTCCTAATGCCCAATCTAAACATCTCCTGACACAGCTTGAGGCCATTCCCTCTTGTCCTGTCCCCTGTCACTTGAGAGAAGAGGCCAGCGCCCACCTCTCTCCAACCTCCTTCCAGGTAGTTGTAGACAGTGATGAGGTCTCCTTTCAGCCTCCTCTTCTCCAGGCTAAACAACCCCAGCTCTCTCAGCCGCTCCTTGTATGACTTATTCTCCAGCCCCTTCCCCAGCTTCATTCCCATTCTCTGGACTCGTTCCAGAGCCTCAATGTCTTCCTTGCAGCGAGGGGCCCAAAACTGAACCCAGGATTCCAGGTGCAGTCTCACCAGTGCCGAGTACAAGGGCAGAATCACTTCCCAGGTCCTGCTGGCCACACCATTTCTGAAACAAGCCAAGATGCCACTGGTCTTGGCCAGCTGGAAGTGCTTCAGACACAGCTGCAAAGGTACCATCTATCTTTGCGGTTTCCAGGGGTGCCTTGAAGCCAGGGAAGTGACAAACATTTACTCATTCTCCTCTCATCCGTAGTTGCTTTATGAAGCACTACAGCAACATTTGATATCAAATTGCAAAGACCAGGAGGAGTCATTGCTGCATGGTCCATGCCAGGTAGGCTCTCACTCAGTCTCTAATGCACTTAGGTAAATGGCAAATGTAATTTAGTACCTCTCGAGCAAAATGAAGATCCATTTATTGCCACTAGAAATTGTTCCATTAAAAAAAAAATCTCCACAGCTTGCAATCTTCCTGGGAGTACAGGATCAGAGGCTTGGCTTAATGAGCCTGGAATGAGTCACATTCTCCTCAAGGCACCCCTCAGTAAACCAGGTTATAGATCTGCATACAACTATATTCACATATATGAACATACGTATAGAAAATTACACATATACATGCATTTATTTAGATAGAATCACAGGATCACTAAGGTTGGAAAAGACCTCTAATATCATCATGCCCAACCATCAGCCCAAAACCACCATGCCTGCTAAGCCATGTCCCAAACTGCCACGTCTACACTGTTTTAAGCACTTCCAGGGATGGCGACACCACCACTTCCCTGAGCAGCCTGTTCCAACACTATTGTAACTATATACTATAATACATGACTACTGATAATTTTGTAGACATGGCATATATTATATACTTCTATAGTATATATTATATACTTGTATAATAGATAGTATATTTTTAATATTTACCTCTCAATTACACATACCGCTGTGTACTAACCAACTGTACTAACAGGGGCTATTTAGTTCAGGATAAGTTAAGTGCAGACAATGCACTTCCGCACTGCTAATTATATCATATTTTATATTCATATTTATCCTACTTAATGGTAAACAGATGCTACTGTAATAGCTAATCACAGCAGAGCTTTAAATGTCAATAAGCCCCATATAATCAGGTGTAAGTACCATCTCCTGTTATGCTTAAAAACTTTTGTAGCTGTGTCACAGAATCACCAGGTTGGAAGAGACCCACCGGATCATCGAGTCCAACCATTCCCACCAATCTCTAAACCATGCCCCTCTGTATCTCATCCACCTGCACCTTAAACACCTCCAGGGAAGGCGAGTCAACCACCTTCCTGGGCAGACCATTCCATTGCCTAATGACCCTTTCAGTGAAGAAGTTTTTCCTTCTGTCAAGCCTGAACCTCTCCTGGCAGAGCTTGAGGCCATTCCCTCTTGTCCTGTCCCCTGTCAGAAGGCACAGTTTGAATTCTGTAAGATCTGACAATATTAACAACTTCAGACATATATTTTTATGAGTGCCCAGACATAAAAATACATATATGTGCTGTGTGCCACAGACTTCATTCCACTGTGAATAACTGACTTGTAACAGATTCAGACAGAGGTGACACCGAGGTTTCCTTGTCTGTCCCTCTGCAATGAACATGCCTTGGAGGACGGATGTAAATTTTTCTGTGAAGCATGATTTTAGGAGACCAAGTTATCTTCCAAAGCAAGAACTATGGCCATAAAGGAATATGATAAATAACATAATGAAAAAAGATGTGTGTACATGCACATACATTTAGGTGTGGTGAGACACCGGTCCAGGCCGCCCAAGTAAGCTGTGGCTGCCCCATCCCTGGAGGGGTTCAAGGCCAGGTTGGATGGGCCTTGGGCAGCCTGATCCAGTGGGAGGTGTCCCTGCCCGTGGCAGGGGGGTTGCAACTAGATGATCTTTAAGGTCCCTTCCAACTCAAACCATTCTATGATTCTATAATATATAATGGGAGTCCCATGTGACTACTCAATCATATAAAATATTATACTGCAATCAAAGCAGCTAAAGTGGAGTCATACCACAATTAAAGTTTATTGCCTCTTTTAGACTTTCTCATACTAAAATCTTATAGCTGGTATTCCCTTTTATCTTTTTAACAGCTCATAACATAATCACTGACCATGCTAAAAGCCACCAAGATCTTGGTTGGCGTGCAAAAAAAAAAAAAGTAGCACTAGCATAAGGCAACAACAGGCATGCTCACATGGTATGCTATAATACATTATTGCACTAAGGTATGCTATAATATATATTGCACTCTCCTCCTTCCCTCTTGAGGCATGGATGAAAATAGAGATGCCCAGGACTGGGACATCTAAATGACTGCTGACATGGTATCAGCATTGTGTTCTCAGGAGACTCAGCTCTCCAGGTGAGTCCAGGGCTTGGACAATGCTGGGCAGACTGCAGTCACTGCAGAATATTTTGTGTATTAGAGATGAGCAGTCCATCAAAATGAGGACTTGGTGCAAACTCCTAACAAAGGCGCTAGATAATTAGAAAAACACAGTTAAAGCACAACGTGGTTAAATTAACCTCAGCAAAACCATAACTTCTTATGCTGGCAAAATTTCCTCTGAGAAACAGATTCATCTGAATCCAAAACTCCAGATGAAAGTGCTATGGTGCAAGGGCTGAGACCAAAGCTAGATGCTCCTGGATAAACAGGGAAGAGCAGCCACAGACAAAGCAAAAGAATCAGGATTTCATGGGTCAAAGCTGGATGTGGGGGGAAATATCATTAAAGTATAATTTGAGGTGTTTGTTGGGGTCAATGCTTAATTTCTGATAACAAGCTGACTGAAATGATTTAAGTCACTCATTTCAGTATATGAACCAGCTCTATCTCTACAGCAAAGTCACCGATTTAAGCAAATATTCTACTCAAGCGTTTAAAATGTCTATCACAAAAAGAAGCTTTTCAATAAATTTTCTTCCTATTTATTTACTCAGGCAAACTATGAAAATAATGCCATTTTAAACAGGTGAAAATACAGGGGTAGAGAGTCCTCAACACAGCCCAAAGGTTGGTTTTTCCATGCCTGCTGGCTCACTCATATGCTGAGAGGTTTCTGACCACAAAGCAAAGCAAGATAAGGCAATTTTACCTGGTTGTGATGGATAACAAGTGTCTACAAGACAGACACTGAGGTCCTGGAGCGTGTCCAGAAGAGCAACAAAGCTGGTGGAGGGGCTGGAGAACAGGCCTTATGAGGAGCTGCTGAGAGAGCTGGGGGTGTTTAGCCTGGAGAAGAGGAGGCTGAGGGGAGACCTCATTGCTCTCTACAAATACCTGAAAGGAGTTTGTGGAGAGCAGTGAGCTGGCCTCCTCTCCCACGTGACAGGGGACAGGACAAGGAGAAATGGCCTCAAGCTTCACCAGGGGAGGTTCAGGCTGGACATCAGGAAAAAATTCTTCACTGACAGGATTCTCAAGCACTGGCAGAGGCTGCCCGGGGAGGTGACCCAGTCCTTTAAAAGATGAGTATTATGAAGTACTTAGGGAGATGATTTAGTAGTGGACAGGTACAGTTGGACTTTTTGATCTCAAAGGTCCTTTCCAACCTAGTAATTCTATGATTCTTCATGATGCTGCACAAGCCCAATGGATTCAGCAGCTCAGAACCTCTCTGAGTCTTTCTCCCTGCTTTCAACTGCAATTTTATCTGGTCATTATTGTGTACGCTGCTATCAGTTACACACTATTATTTTAGTGTCAGTAGGGGGATAGTACATATTTCCATAAAAATTAAGAGAAAGTGCTGAGATTTTATCCATCTTTTTCATCAAATAATAGGGACTATTAATTATTGATCCCCTCCTAGGCTTAATTAGCTTAATTTTTAATACTGCTGTCATGTTCCCAGGCTGCTGAAGGACAAAGTTTTTGTCCTTTTGCTCCTTTTCTTCCTGCAAACAGAAAATCATGAATTTCAGGCTCAGATTCGAGCTACTTCTTTTCTAGGCATCACATGTAAAGGCAGCGAAACAGAGGCTAAAACACTACAAAGTCTTAACTGAGCAACATAAGTATTATTTATGCTACATGCGTTATATAATATTATATATTATGGGTTAATATAGCTGGGGAAGTCCTCCAGGTGCAGCTGCTAAGATGTACCTGAAAACAAATCATCATTTGCATAGCATTATTGGAAAAGCATCTCTACAAACACAGGTTTAAGCATGGGATGCTTTACTGCAAAGCCAGGTCAACCATAAAATGCTCTTTTAACCACAGCCAGTGCAGCAAAGCATTCAGTAAAGGATTACAAGATGCTTTAAATCCTTAAAATCAGAGAAACAACCCAAATAGAGCCTAGATAGGAATATTATGTAAAAATAAAATACGACACACCCGTATCCCTACAGTCTTTTAGCCGTCTTTTTCTAAGTTTTTACGTGCTCAGTGAAAACTTTCCAAGCCTTTCAAGGATCATTGAATGAATCATCCTCAGCTCAAGTGCTCACTGGTGGCATTATCAGACTTGAAACATTTCATTGCCCTGCACTATAGTCAGAATTCATCACCTTGGTTTTACTTTTAGGTTATTTTATTCAAATACCTGTTGTTTATCTGCCCAGGAAAGCCCAAGGCAAAGAAACAGCAGCATCTTCACATCCTTAGGGCCTTTCTGGCAACAATGATACATAAAATTTCCCTCAATTTTAAGCATCCTCCCACCTGGATTTGATTTTGCAGAGATTATTGTGGAAATTACCATCAGGGAGAACACAGTCATTTCCAGTTACTTGTGTTTCGTCATGTATATTGTACAAAATGATGATGAAGAGCACATTTAGCTAAACAGAAGGAGCACATTTAATTGTTTCACCCTGCCATACGCACTGCAGATCATGAAGAGGCCCCAGCAGATTCCGCTTTGGGATATGGCATGGAGCAACACACACGGAATGTATTTAACAGCTGGAGCAAGAATAAATTTTTCTATTCTCAGATGTTTCGATTTAAGATTTCTAACAACAACAGCACTGGTATAATGATGATTTCATCCCGATGCTATCCGTTTTCTCAATGGGTCTTTTCCCATAACTCCCTAAGGAATTTTGTCAATTCATACCGTACAAAGCAAGGAACAATTTTACATTTGGCCAAGGAAGGATGCAACATTCAAGCACAGACAGACAAACATTTAAATCTGTTTTTCTCCCCACTACATTTTATAACCACATGCTCCTAAACCAGGACGGTTTGTTAAAAATGATGTTTCACAATAAAAAAATTGAAAACACGTCCACAGAAGCTTGAGAAAATATTATTTCTTTTACATTCTCAGGCCAAATCTGCAGCTCTTTGTGGCACGCAGAGCACAGGACAGGAACCAAGGAGAAATAAAAAAGAAATAAAAAGGCAAAAACTTCCAGCACACCTCCTACCAATGGGGGGCAGGGTGATTTTGGATGCTCAGAGCTGGACAGAATGGACGCTCAATTCTGGTGTTCAGGCAGCGCTTCATCCCGTACAGTGAATTTTTGGTATGTGGTATCAGGATGACAGAGGACACTACAGTTATGGTCCTTCTCGTCGCACTGGGCTACAGACAGTGGGGTTTGGCACACATGGTGGTAACTCTGCACTGCAGCACAGCAGCGCAGTAAAGGATAAGGTTATACCATGTACATCTACCTCCCTGCAGGCTACTTATTTGGCAATTGTCTTTAAAGCAGAGGTCAAATACGCTCTTTAATGAGTGCCTGAAATGGTCAGCATGTTTCCTGAACCTGCTGTTTGTGAACAGAGAAGGCCTTTTGGGGGTTGTGGCAGTAGGAGGACGCCTAGGACTAAGCGATCACAAGGTGATAGGGTTTTCTGTTCTAGGCGAAGTGAAGAGGGTGGTTAGCAGGACAGTAGCATTAAATTTCCAGAGGGCAGACTCTGTACTCTTCAGAAGGCTGGTTGGCAAAGTCCCATGGGAGACAGTGCTTAAGGGCAACGGAGCCCACGAGGGCTGGGAGCTCTTCAAAAAGGAGATCCTAGCAGCTCAGGAGAAAGCCATCCCCGTGTTCCGGCAAAAAAAGCCAGCAGGGGAAAAACAGCTTGGTTGAACAGAGAGATCTTGAGTGATATCAAGAAGAAAAGAAATGTTTATGGGCACTGGAAGAGGGGACAGGCCTCTTGGGTGGAGTACAGGAGGGAAGTGAGATTGTGTAGAGAAAAAATTAGAAGGGCTAAAGCTCAACTAGAAATCAGATTGGCAAAGTCTGTGAAAGATAACAAATAATCTTTCTATAAATATATAAATAATGAAAGGAGGACTAGGGAGACCATACAGTCCCTGCTGGATGCAGAAGGGACAACAGTGACAGGGGATGAGGAAAAGGCTGAGGTACTTAATGCCTTCTTTGCCTCGGTCTTTAATTGTAAAGAAAGTACAAACCCAGGAGCTAGATGAGCAAAATGAGGCTCCTATGATCCAAGAGGAGGTGGTGAGAGCCTTGCTAGCCCAACTAAACAACCACAAGTCTATGGGGCCGGACGGGATTCACCCAAGGGTATTGAAGGAGCTGGCAGATGTGCTGGCCAAACCCCTTTCCATCATCTTCCAGCAGTCCTGGAAGACTGGGGAAGTTCCACTGGGCTGGAGGCTGATGTTGTGCCCATCTACAAGAAGGGTCGCAGGAAGGATCCAGGGAACTTCAGGTCTGTCAGTCTGACTTCAGTGCCAGGGAAAGTCATGGAAGAGGTGATCTTGAGTGCGATCATGAAGCACATGCAAGAGAACTGGGTGATCAGACCCAGTCAACACAGGTTCACAAAGGCAGGTCTTGCCAAACTAACCTGATTGCCTTCTATGACAAAGTGACTCGACTGCTGGACAAGGGAAAGGCTGTGGATGTATCTTCTTGGACTTCAGTAAAGTTTTTGACACAGTTTCTCACAGCATTCTGCTTCAGAAACTGTCACCTCTGGCCTGGGCAGGCGCACACTCTGCTGGGTGGAAAACTGGTTGGATGGAGGGCCCAGAGAGTGGTGGGAAATGGTGTTAAATGCAGCTGGAGGCCAGTGACAAGTGGGGTTCCCCAGGGCTCAATCCTGGGTCCAGTCCTGTTTAATGTCTTTATCAATGATCTGGATGAAGGCATCGAGTGCTCCCTTAGCAAGTTTGCAGACGACTCTAAGCTGGGTGGAAGCGTCGATCTGCTGGAGGGTCAGGAGGTTCCAAAGGGATCTGAACAGGCTGGACCACTGGGCTGAGACCAGTGGCATGAGGTTTAACAGGGCCAAATGCCAGGTCCTGCACTTGAGGCACAACAACCCTGAGCAGCTACAGACTAGGAGAAGCCTGGCTGGAAAGCTGCCTCGAGGAGAGGGACGTGGGGGTGTTGGTTGACAGCGACTGAACATGAGCCAGCAGTGGCCCAGGTGGCCAAGAAGGCCAATGGCATCTTGGCTTGTATCAGAAACGGCGTGACCAGCAGGTCCAGGGAGGTTCTTCTCCCTCTGTACTTGGCACTGGTGAGACCGCACCTCGAGTCCTGTGTTCAGTTCTGGGCCCCTCACCACAAGAAGGATGTTGTGGCTCTGGAGCGAGTCCAGAGAAGAGCAACGAAGCTGGTGAAGGGGCTGGAGAGCAAATCTTATGAGGAGCGGCTGAGAGAGCTGGGGTTGTTTAGCCTGGAGAAGAGAAGGCTGAGGGGAGACCTCACTGCTCTCTACAACTACCTGAAAGGAGGTTGTAGAGAGGAGGGAGCTGGCCTCTTCTCCCAAGTGAAAGGGGACAGGATGAGAGGGAATGGCCTCAAGCTCCTCCAGGGGAGATTTAGGTTTGACATTAGGAAAAAATTTTTCACATAAAGGGTCACTGGGCACTGGAACAGGCTACCCAGGGAGAGGGTTGATTCACCTTCCCTGTAGGGGTTTAAGCAATGGGTGGACAAGTTGTTAAGGGGCATGGTTTAGTGTTTGATAGGAATGGTTGGACTCGATGATCTGGTGGGTCTCTTCCAACCTGGTTATTCTATGACTCTGTGAAGTAGGCAGAGCCAGATTTCATCTTTACCATCTTTACTGTCACCTTTTAAATTTTTTATTCCCATCTCCCTTGCTGAGCTTGACCAACTTGAATCTTACATAAAAAACATCTGTATTACATGCTTTACAAAACCACGTTACACAGAAGTTTCTGGGCTATATTTCTCACCTTCTTGGCCTTAATGAGAAGTCATGACAAAGATTAATTTAGCATTACAGAAGTATTTCATTGTATCATTTTTTTTTTTCTTGGCATTTCAAAGCATCCACATCATTTGTATTACAAAACGTACTAATATGCTCTTTTTAAGCTAACTGCTATTTTACATAGCCTTTACTACTGTCATCTCTTCCTCATTCCTTCTGTACGTGTAGTTCTACTCTTTTTACATTCCCATGATACAGAAGTTCTGCTAAGTCTTTAATTAAACTTACCTTCTATGAGCAAGAGCTCACAAAACACTTAAGAAATTGTATTCATTATAGTATTAAATGTCCACATAAAAGCTGAAATAGTCTCTTAAAGGAGTTTGGAAAGACTCTATTTAGAACAATTTGAAAGCTACAAAAAGTACTTCCAAGTAATATGTTGAGTTGATGGAAAGTGATGTGCATTAGGTGAGATTAACGGAAAACCAGCAAGGGTCTAATACAGGTCAGAAGTCTAAAATTTAGTCACTCAAGCAACTAATTCAATGAAACAAACACAAGAAGGGCTAAAGTAAAAGGTCTCTAATTATTTTCAAAAGAAAAAGGAGAAAACAGCCCAGAACTCTCATGGGAGTGTGAGATTCAGCCTGGGACATGTCGCCTCATTGACATGCCAAGATTATAACATACCAAGAAACCTTGTGTCTAACAGTAATGAGCAAAGCCATATATTCATATTTTAAAGAGACCTACTAATCAAGTCTAGCTAATTGCCTAAAGGAGCCCCAAGAACAAGGAAACCGAATATACCCAATTACTGCCTTAATTTGGAAGGGAAGACATTGATAAATGAAGAAGCCAGCTTGGGGGGCCATTAAAAAGGCAATGAAAAAATAATAACAACTAGATGAGGAATCTCAGAGATACCCAGTATGGAAACCCCTCTCTGCAATGCAGGTGGGGCTGCCGCTTTGGGAAGGGAGGAATTGTGCTGCTGTTAGTAAACAAACATGGGCCAGAGGAATTGCGTGTGACTTTGTGGCATTAGGGCAAAAAGAGAAAAGGCCCTAATAACAGAGAAAAATCCCAGGCAAGGGATTATGGAAGGATCTGTAAAGACAGTATAAATATGTACCACAAGCTGTTCCATTTCTTGAACCTGTCAAGGAATCCCTTTGACAGCCCTTCTCCTGAAAGAGCCTCTTCCATGCTTCTCATTTGAAAAACGTACACTTTGTGCTATTCGCCCTGAAAAATAGTCTTGGGAAATAAATTGGCTTGGCTAGTCGGTAAAAAAACTAAATATAATGAGTGGGTATGAAAGCAGAAACCTACAAATCAGAACTTGGTTAATTATTAGGTGGTCTGCATGAGTTTAAAACTATTATTAATGGGTGTAAAGGCTTAAATGGATTATTAAAGTCAGTGGTGGGTTTCCTAAAAATATGTTCAAAAATTGTAATGGGCCTGACTATTTCAGGAATTATTAGAAAACACAACAGATTTTATACTCTTTTAAATAAAGAAAATATTGCTTTAAGGATACAGGACTGATAGATAATGTCTGCTTGTTAAGATAATATAAAGAAGCACACGTGTAATGCCTTTTCTAAAAAGAAAGCTAAAGAACTTTATAAGTAATAATTATGCCTCACAACATTTGTGAAAGCTACTGAGTACTATGTGTTGATATCACTGGAAAAGAAGAGAGGAAAATGTCTCTGCAGCTGCTGGGAGAAAGCTTTGCTAAGACTTCAGATCTCCTCAGTTCACCAGTTCTCTGGTAGACATGCCCATCTCTTCAGTTCAAAAATGAGCAGTGGCTCTCTCATTGCTCCATTACCACCCAAAGTGGTGCTAACACCTAAATCTAGGTGGAGGTTGCCCTCTTCCTTCTGCTGAGTCATTGCCAGATCTCCAACAGAAACAGAAAAAGGTTCCTAGCAAGCTACAAAGCAATGAAGTCCTTCCCTCCATTCTTACTCCAGGATCTGCAAGAGATCTTGTTACTAAAAGACCTAAAATGAGCAGGAACTTCAACTTCATCAACTGATTTTTTTTCTAACAGACAACACCATACGCGTTCAAGAAATCTATTTTCCACTCTTGAGTTATCAAGAATAGTGTCGTGAGGACATCAGTTTGTTAAAGAGCTGTTCACTTTTAGCAAAATTATTGATTTTCTAAGAAGTAACAAACTATTCTCTTACTGCTTCCCCCGGAGCTCTAGGTACTTGTTGGCTATTTAACTATCAAAGTAGCTCATACGGTCAACTTCCCATAATGCTTATTCAACCAGACAGACCAGCATGAAGCCATGCAGAAATCCATTTACACAGCCAGACACTCTAACTTATAACTCTACACTGCAGGATGCCTTAATTCATGAATAACAACAATAAGAATGAGAAAAGCGCCATATATGCCTTCACTAGGTGTAACTAATTGACCAGGGACAGCTTTCTAGCAAGATGCTTTTTATTGACTGAAAAGCCTAATTAAAGCATCGCATGGTATAGAATAGATAAGTGGTGGTTTTTTTCTTTAATGTAATAAGTACTCAAATATCCAACTTTTTCAGCCGTGGTATGCAAAAAAACTCGTTCCAGCTCCAGCGGACAGAGCTTGCTGTAGGCGCTAATGGGATCCCCAGGGTCCCACTCATGTTTCCTGGTTCTTTCCCTCCCTGGGATACATCAGACAGACAGATCTGCAAAGCGGTGTCTGCCGTGTGCTTGGCTCTGAAGTTGCCAAAATGACAATAAACTCACTGTTTTTTTAAAGCTGCTTCATAGCTTTTACAGAGGGGCTTTGTCATACGTTTTTACTGCGACATACGAGACGGTTCACGTGTGTCTTGAATTTATTCTGCTACTGAAGCCCACAGCTGCCCACTGGGACTTCTGATATGCAGACTTAAAATGCAAACAAAATAGAAACACAAAGGAAAACCAAACCCGCTGTCATCTGTATGAAAGTGATGTAAAGAATTTCTTTTTTGCATGATGTTATTAGTAGAATTAGTAGCAATCTTATTCTGCTAAGCAAAAGAACACATACGTAAACGAAGGATGAATTTTTGGACTGTGTCATATTAAGTAAATTGATACAATAAATTATTCTCTGAATGTTGATGACAACTGAGCCCTGTAATCCACTCTGCAGCAGTGGTCCTGATAGGACACAATAAAATGGAAATCTCAACACTGAGATATTTGCACATCCCTAACTAAGGGACAAGCAGAACCATGGCACAGTCCTGGCCCAAAAGGCACAAGGCTCCATGACTGGTCCTCTGCTTCTCCACCTGGGATTTTCCTTTCCTTGAAAGAACACACTGAGGAGAAGGGATGGATGGACAAGTCATCTACTCTTTAGAGGCAGTAAGGAAAATATTCTCACCACAAAGCTGCAACAGGTTATCTAAATTCTTATACCATCTTCTCCTTCTTAACCTTCTCTGTTTTTCCACTGAATGCCAAAAATGTTATTTCATACCAGACATTTAATTACTCTCTATGATCTTCTTAACAGAAAAAAGACCCTATTTTCACCCTTTTCAATTAAAATGCACCGAGGTTTCTAACCACTAGCCACATAAACTTTAAGCAGCATGATCTCACCCAAGTGAAGCAGCAGAAGATTTTCTCACCTTGCACCACTTTCAGCTACATATTTTCAGCAAAATATGGCATATATTTCTGAAATCGAACACACTGACTGCACTGCTGGCATTTGCAAATAGTGCCCAAGTTTCAGATATGGTTTTGTAGAACAAGATTTTGAGAAATCCGAAAAGCTTAAGCTGCATCTTGGTGTCTCACAGGAATATTAAGCAAACAGAAAGCTCGACAACACAAAAGCCACTCTCCTCTGTGATCAAAAAACAGGCAGTTTGCTGACTGAACTTTACAATAATTCCATATTTTAAAACAATTTCCTTATTTCCCAACAGTAGCGTTTCCAACAGGACAGTTAAATAATGCATCCCCGAACTGCTCCCTGTCATCTCAGCTAACGATGATTAAGAACTTTTGCTCAGCTGTATCCAAATTCTTGAGTTCCCTGGTCTCATACAAACCCCATCCCATAAACATTCAGGGTTCTTCCTCTCGAGCACAAGCTACTTGCAGCTCGCACACTTATAAATAACTTATCCCATCAGCTATCACTTAGATCTATTTATTTTGCATTTGTTTTTTATGAATGCACAAATGACAGGCTTAACTCCCCTGCCCACTCCGATTCCTGCTGTTCATTGTCTCTCATCGCCTATAAAAGTAATCCGAGCCATAATTCTGTAATCCTTCCCATTTCTCTTGAAGTGCCAGAGCTAGCAAACAGGATGTCCATGTGTCTGCACTTTTCACCACGACCCAGGAGCTTCCCAAGCCTGGAGATGCCTGCTCCTACAAACAGTTTCAACTCCAGCCCCACAGGGGAAGCTGCAGATCTGCCTGGAAAAACTGACAGGTTTTGTTACGACACTAACAAAAAAAAATGGTTTTCCCTGTCAATATAGCTTTTGCAGAATCTAAGACACATATAAACCACACTGAGTATTAAGGACCTGCTCTAATGGTTTAGCTGTGCTTGAATTGTAGAGAGTAGAGTGCAGAGGAAAGGCTGGATTCAAGCCTCTGTACGCCACATCTGCTCCCCAGGGTTATGTCTCTCTGCCCTCGGAATAAGATGCGTTTTAGGGGACTTCATCTATTGAACAAATTCAAATCCCAAATGAGGCCCCATTCACAGGAGATGTGGACATCTGAGGTAACCAATGTATCCTAGATGCCACCATGGAAAAGGGCAGACGATCAAAAGCCAGACACTCGTGTAAGGTACGTAACACTCAGAGGTACCCAAGGGTCTCGTTCTGCTGTATCAAAGCGGCTGATCTGCATGCCAAGATAATATGAGCTAATTAGTTCTAACTCTCCATCTGAGATCTAAGCCATGACTCGAATACTCCTCTTATGTACATCCTCTTTTCTGTACTTCCAGTCACTGCAACTTCTTTCTCCCCTTCATTAATTCTGACACCCTCAAACTGTTAAGAGCAGAGCAATGGGAAGAGCACATCAACTACAGTATTTGACTGGAGAAAAAAGTACAGCAACACTACAAGTTAATGCAAACTAACCATCAATATCATCCATAGCCACAGATCAACAGAATGGTCAACACGGGCTGTGTGAGAACGTCTGCTTTCCAAGAGGAGGGGCTGTGTGTTGAGAATCTATGTGTTTTTCCCTAGATTTTAATTATTATATGATTAGCAGGAAATGGTCATGTAAATGCTTCCCCTGGTCATCATCTTTATGGGATGGCTGTGCTGCTGGTGGTACCTGGATAACGTAGGGCACCTGAGACAGTCATCCTCACTTGTGTCACTGGAAAAGCACCATCAGGAAAAGCTGTGATCAGTCACACTGACAGTGAAAGAAAAACCTGGAATGGTAAAGCTTTTTCTTTTTGCTCACACATCATTGCCTAGCCTAAAATATGGTTAAGCTTTTAATAGCTGCATTAATTCGACAGCAAACACTGGTATTTGCCATTATAATGCCTACGAAAACAAGAAACTGAAGTGCAGCTCTGCTTCTGCAAGTAAAGCAAAGAGAAAGTCACATTTTTGCTTAGTTCTCAACCAGCTTTAGCTCTACAGAGTTGGAAAGCTAGTAAAAACAAAACACACAACTAGACACTTAAAAACTGTGTAATCCAAAGCAGTGGACATGGCTGCGGCAAGCGGGGTACAGCTGCCAAAATGCGTTGTTGTTTCTAGCGAGTAAGAAAATTCCCTTGCTCAAGCTGCTTCACCATTTGCCTGTTTTGACAGTATGTTTGCTTTAACAGGATTTAGCAAGCAATCATATTCAGGAGTCTATATTAAATTTTATTCAGGAGCAGAGTTAATATTTTGGAATGTAATTATTCAACAAACCATTGCCTCCTTGATAAATACGCAATTCTAGCTGAGGCAGGGAATACAGGCTCACCTCAGAAAAAGAAAGAGTTTTGTAAGAATTACAGCCCAGCCCTGGGGATCTGTATTTTTATTTCCCACAGCACCACCTATTAAAAGAGGACGATATTACCCGATACTTCTTAATCAGATTGAAAATGTCTTTCCAGGGGATTTCCTCCCTGTATCCAGAATTCCTGGCGGGTGTGCAGATAACTGTGAATGGGTCCTGTTGCCGATCCTCCTTTGTCTAAAACCATTTTAAATTTCTTTACTCACACTAAGACTACCCCATCCGTCCCCAGAGTGACTGGCTGCCTCTCAGACCTAGGGAATGGCGCAGAGGCATCTCCAGCACCTCTCCTCCCAAGCAAAGCAGTGCTGGGAGTACAATCCACTGTCAGAAAATTAGACTGCAAAGCCTTTTCCCTTTGGTATGCAGCTTGAAATCCAAATAGGTCAAAGGGGATCAAAAATTAGCACCATGTTCTGGTTGTTTGCTGGCTCAAGTGAAAAAAGATGGTAGCTTCACGTCCAGCTGCATGAAGATAACTGTGCAAGCAATTAGCAGACAGCTTCCTCTCCAGTAAATCTTTTATTCCCTTCTGCAGTGTGCTGATCATAGCAAAAAGCACACAGATTAAATCACTAAAAATAGCCTGGACAACTGATGGATCCTCCACAGGGAGAGGAAGGGTTTTTGCTATCCACACGATGGGTAAATCAGCCCTGGGTCCAGCAAAAGCTTCTCCTGCCAATCACCATTCCCCCCTCACCCTTTGCCAAGTCTTATATGTAATTTAATTCTATTTCTGCTCCCACGTGGCCTTAATATTGTGTAAGACTGGACATTCAGTCATAACTTAGCCTGTTTGCTTTGTTTTTTCCATCTCTCTGTCTACATCTTCCTGAAATGACCTATCTCTGGGAAAGGAGTTTTCTTTTGGAAACCAGTGGACGACCACAGTCTGAATAAAGCAAAAGTCAAACAGCAGCAATAACGTTGGATACCAAAGATCACTGGCAGGGAAATGGAAAAGGGCAATTTAAAAATATCACTTAGGAAACGGAAGGACCGAGCATTATGCCTTTGAAAACAAGGTCTTGTTAGTAATCCAATGAGAAGCCAGGAAGCAGGAGATATGACATTGCCTTAAAGCATCATGAGAACTTTGAAAACATTACCACCTTGATATTTTCCTAAGCTCAGACAGCAGTGGCCAGCCTCTCCTCGTAGCATTTAGTATGAGATCAACAGAGAAACCTCCTCTTCCACCTTCCCTCCCCAAGCAACAGGACAGCATCTATCCTGTCCTCTACTCCCTTTCTGGGGAGGAACCTTCCCTCTACTCTGCATTGAGGTGTTTAGTTCAAACACTCACACCAGAGAGATGAGAACTACATGACGGTCCCTCCAGACCCCACGGTCCAAAGCCATGTTGTCTCCATCCCCCTTGCTGCCCTCAGAGACCAAACCACCACCCCACTCGAGGGCTGAAGGGTAGGTGGTGGCACAGCAGGAGAAAAAAAGTAGGAAAAAGGGATAACAGTAAAAAAAAAAGCAAGCTCTCGGGAAGAGTTGTAGAGGTGGAGAAGATGAGGGAAAGAACGAAAGGGATGTCACATCAGGAGGAAACCGTAGAAAACAAATAGAAGGGCAACTTTCAGACAGCACAAGAGCCACTTTGGGGTGGTAGAGGCACTCCTCATCACTTGAGAGCCTTTTTGGGGTGTCTGCTTTGTAAGTTAATGTAGGAGGACTGGTAGGGTTGCAGAAGCAGATCTCAATCCAATAGCACTTGCATCACTCACCGGTGGGAGTTCTGGGAGGTGCCAAAACCGCTTTGCATAGGAAGGTGTGTGAGGTCGGGCAGGGGACTCCTCTCAATACCAGATTACTGCTCCAAACGAAATTTGGAGGTAGACAGAGCCACTGGCAATGCAAAGGGCATAAAGTCCCCCTAAGTACAGCTGCTTATTGGCAGAAAGAGCAAAAAAAAAGCAAAATATAAGGATTTTTTCCGCAGAAGGAAAGAGGGATGTAAAGAAATTAATTATCAACACTTGTCCTGAGCCTCCAAATCTTGTTCCTCTAACCACTCGAAACAGGCGTCAAGAACAACCTGCCTTAGTGCAGGTGGTTGTTCGTTTTCTTTAGATGACAACGTATTTAATGTGATTCATGAGAAGCTATTTTCCAAGCCGTTAAATACCTAATACAGAAAGAAAATAACCATGTATTTCATTAGATAAACTTGTGAGTTTTCAGTCCATGTTACATGGGACAGTTTGGGCATACTGCTACAGGGGCTGCTGATTTATACACACATCAAATAAAATCCCCTTGCCTATACACAGAAGCATTGTACCTTCATTAAAGATCATTTCAACTTTGATGAAAAATGCTGCTAACTTAAAAAACAACTGTGGTAGTACTCATCTTGGTGGTACTGATGCACTTTAGTGATTAGAAATCATGTTTAAAAACTCAATATTAGAGAGTCCTATTCTTCCAATAATAACATATATTAATTATTTTAAAATTTCTCCACTCCCTAGCCAGCACTGATTTTTCATAATTCACATACCACTTGACATTACATCCCGAAGACAACCAGTAATCAAGGTTAAATTGCACTGCCTAGCCTGGGAAGTTTGCTCATCTACTTTGGAGCTAACTAAATGTCATTGCTGCTGTTTGGGGTTTCTTTAATTCTTTTAGTTTTGAGAGCTAGCAACAAGCTCAGTTGTTAGGAAAATAAAGACATAGAAGAGTGAGCTAACAAGCACAAAGATATAAAGCACGAATCAAAACCGGATTTGATTGTTGGTAAGGAGAAGGTGCCAAGGAGGAAGGTAAAAGAGAAGGTGGTCATCACAGGGAGAACCAGACTGTTGCAGTTTGAGGTAAATTAGTCAGTTCTGTGACTGAGTTACAAGTGGGGTTCCCCAGGGCTCAGTCCTGGGTCCAGTCCTGTTTAATGTCTTTATCAACGACCTGGATGAAAGCATTGAGTCCTCCCTTAGCAAGTTTGCAGATGACACCAAGCTGGGTGGAAGTGTCGATCTGCTGGAGGGTCGGGAGGCTCCAAAGGGACCTGAACAGGCTGGACTGCTGGGCTGAGACCAACGACAGGAGGTTTAACACGGCCAAATGCCGGGTCCTGCACTTGGGGCACAACAACCCTAAGCAGAGGTACAAACTAGGAGAGACCTGGCTGGAAAGCTGCCAGGAGGAGAGGGACCTGGGGGTGTTGGTTGACAGCGACTGAACATGAGCCAGCAGTGTGCCCAGGTGGCCAAAAAGGCCAATGGCATCCTGGCTTGTATCAGGAACGGCGTGACCAGCAGGTCCAGGGAGGTTATTCTCCCCCTGTACTCGGCACTGGTGAGACCGCACCTCGAGTCCTGTGTTCAGTTCTGGGCCCCTCACCACAAGAAGGATGCTGAGGCTCTGGAGCGAGTCCAGAGAAGGGCAACGAAGCTGGTGAAGGGGCTGGAGAACAAATCTTATGAGGAGCGGCTGAGAGAGCTGGGGTTGTTCAGCCTGGAGAAGAGGAGGCTGAGGGGAGACCTTATTACTCTCTACAACTACCTGAAGGGAGGTTGTGGAGAGGAGGGAGCTGGCCTCTTCTCCCAAGTGACAGGGGACAGGACGAGAGGGAATGGCCTCAAGCTCCGCCAGGGGAGATTTAGGCTTGAGCTTAGGAAGAAATTCTTCACAGAGAGGGTGGTTAGGCATTGGAACGGTCTGCCAAGGGAGGTGGTTGAGTCACCGTCCCTGGAGGTGTTTAAGGTGAGGGTAGATGAGGTGCTTAGGAGCATGATTTAGGGAATGGTGGGAATGGTTGGACTCGACGATCCAGTGGGTCTCTTCCAACCTGGTCATTCTGTGATTCTGTGATTCTGTGAAGTAACTTCATTTCTCTGAAAACTAACTGCATGTTTCTGAGGCAGTGTTCTTGTCTAAAATGACAACATGAGCCATTGCTATGAAAAAAGGCCAATACTTAGACTTAACCAAGGCCATCTTCAAGCTGGTGGAAAAGAAGCCGTGCCTGTGAGGAGGGGCGAATGGGGCAGGTGACCCTAAACTGACCAGCAGAGGTCATACACGGTATAAACTGAGAGATCACGAGGGTCTCGCTCTCTTCTGCAGTGGCGGACACCCAGGCAGGATGTCACCTGTCTGGTTGTTCCTGATCCCAGATCCATGTGTACCCGAATCCAGTTCCTGAGTCGTTCCCTCCTAGCTGTGGACCCATTCCCTCATGTCTGTTCTGCAGCATTTGTCATCACGTAGAGTCACCAAGGGGTGGGGCTGGGGGCATGATCTCATATATTTGTATATATTTTATTACTTTCTTATTCATTATCATCATTATCATTGTATTAAAGCTGTAGCTCTAGTTTCCAAACCGTAAGCCTTCTTTGTCTCATTTCCCTCTCTCATTTCCCTGTGGGGTATGTGTGGGGGAAGGGATTTTGGACGCTCAACTGCACGGGTTTAGCTGCCGACTTTGGCCGTGTGGGGCTAAACTGTGACACAGACATAGACCAGCCTTAGGATAACTTAAGGCAGACTTAGGACAGGTTAGAGTTTATGAGAGATGGTGGCAGACACGATGCAGACAAGCCCATGAGCCTCAGCGCACAGCAGCGATGCTTCTGCACCTGCCAGATTTTAAGACAAAAGATGGAAGAGGTGGACCCTGAAGAAGGAACTACTCTCCTAATCCGTCAGGAAGGCATTTTCCTGCTCATTTCCAACAATTTGAGCAGCTCAGCCTAATCAGCCAAGTAGGCTGGAGCAATTCCAGGTATCTCTCTCTCCCCTAATAAACAGGAGCTCGAACTTCTCATTAAACAAAGAGAGGGCCTCACATCTCCCTTTAATGCTCCAACAGCCAGTTCCAACAAACTGCCAAACCTTATTGAAACAGTAATTTCTTCCTGCTTGTGCCCTGAAATTTGTTACCATATGTTTTTCTATAAAAAACATTAAGTGACACTTACCTTACACATTTAACCTCCCATGTTAGCCATATTCCAAACACCTTTGCAGTACATATTTCTCCTGATTCAGGGAATTGTATAATATTTATGCCCTAAGATTACAATTCTGTGAGATGCAGAAGATGCTGGACAGGATCCAAAGCAGCACATTGGGGTATATATACATTAAGAGATTAAGTAACCAGACTTCAATAGCATTATTTATGTGCTAAGCTCCCTGCAATTCCACGCATTTGGTTCATTTGCACTGTGTGCCACATTCTGCTATCCAAAGCGCTGAGAATGTACTGAATTAGGGCTCTAATGAGAAAGAAATTGTTTTCTACAAATCCGCAAGCTCTGAAATGAAGAAAGAAATCAGATTGAGACGAGACACAGCAAGAGCAGAGGCAATAACTGCAGTGCTGACTGGGTTTTCCATAGTTATCCCTTACCACGCTTTTGTCAACAGAACAAGGCAGGTATATTACTGGCCTCGGTGATTTTGGCCAGGGAGAATTTAATCCTTAATTTTTATTTTTATCACTTTGAATCTTTGAAAAGAGTGTATTTTCATGTTCTCCAGAGATAAGCTTATTAAACATGCTTCTCTAATATCTATTCAGATGGGGATTCAAAACAAGTTTATTTTAACAGAGCTTTACTAGAAAATTGTTGAAGGCAACTACAGTTCATTTTTTGAGGTCTGTGAGTTTTAAGTAGCTGCTTTTGACTTGGATCTTGAATGTTTTTTCCCCCAGTTTCTTTCCCACAATCCTTCCAAAAGGTTGGCTTAAGGCATTATTTGACTGACAGGAAACAAAACACGTAACTGTAATGTACACTTTACACACCTTCCGTCATTCCTGCACCACAGAAAAAGCCAAATGTTCTTCTCCCCAAGCCCTGCAGCTCATCAAATTTCTGCAATTACACTGACCAAAAGCTATAAAAAGTAACCCTTGAGAAAGCGGAGAGTATCTGTGTGCCTGCTCAAGCCACCTCTCTCTGGGGACTGCTAACTGTCAGATCAGTTCTCCTTCACAGAAGGAGCAACCATCCGCTTCTGACGCCCCCAAAATTAAAATTTCACTGGTAAGTTTTGTAAAACAAAGAAGAAGAACAGCTTACAGGAGTGTAAACCCAAATATTTATAGCTACACATTCCCTAGGCATGAGGGGAGTGAAACATCAGTAGTCTAAAAACGACTGGACAGTAGTAACAACCAAGTTGAAAAGAATATTTAGAGAAAACTGTGTTCAAACAAATGCTGCAAAAACAGGTAGCTAAATTAGAAAAAGCTGCAGACACGTTCTATACAAGTGTTTGAAAATCTGTAAATTAAGATACATAAATTGCAATGCCTTATTTTATGCTGAAGGCACTCAGCATCTCAGAAACTTATCGGGAAAAAGTTTGTACTAACATACAAAATATCTGGGAAACAGCAAAGTCAGAATTATCGGATGACCAATATCAAAACTGTCTCAACAGTATTTTGTCAAGCATTGGAACAGGCTGTCTAGGGAAGCAGTTGAGTCACCATCCCTTGAAGGATTTAAAAGATCTGTAGATATGCTGCTTAGGGACATGGTTTAGTTGTGGCTTGGCAGCGCTAGGTTAAGGGTCGGATTTGATGATCCTAAAGGTCTTTTCCAACCTAAATGATTCTATGAATCTATATTGAAGTCTCCTCTTTAAAGCATTCTCGGTTGAAAAACAATTCTCAGACCACTGCAAAATGTCTGCTTTCAAAGGTTCCTGCTAAAAAGTCATCCAGTACTCAAAAGTTAGCATCCCCTTGAAAGTAAATAATCAAAACTACTGCTACCACATGGTTAGCCTCCAAAAAGAAAATAACACAGAAATGAGGAAAATTGTTAAAAGGAAATGAAAGTGAGTGGCTGAAAGGGAAACAAAAAATTAACAGTGGTATAAAAATTGTCTTGTTGCATCCATGAGAATCTTGGAGGAAATATATACCAGCTGTCCCCCAAATTACTTTAAAGAAAGCAATAAAAAGCTGTAATGGTTGAACAGCAAAATGCAGAAAGGTATGAGAAGGAAAAACAAAGCCTCTAGAAATAGTGAGTGCATCTGGATGAGGAACAGCCCAGACTCTAGTAAGAAAAAAGTAAACCCACAGCGTGGTACCCAACAGATGTATTTGAGGAACATCTGGCAGAAGGTTGCTAGTAAAGGCTTTCCCAAGCACACCAGAAGTAGGAAGCATTCCAGAAAACCTGTAGGACCTACAATGCCAAGTTTGAATACAAGCATTGAGAACAGGTGAAGTCAAAGCAGAAAAGTGAGATCAGGACTAGACTCCACTGTTCAGCCAAGAGGAGCTACAGGAGCTCCTCGACTGTCCTGCTATGACCAGGAGATGTGCAAAAAGAAATTAAAGGGTCAGCAGAAAACATTTACAGCAAATACAGGGAGGAACTACCTAGCTCGACTCATGCAGTCTTTAACACATATGAACAATCGCTGTCCACTTTGTCAAGTTAATAATTCTAGCTCGCAGCACCTTGCTTAGATCAGCCTTTGCAGTAAGGAAAAAAAAGGTGGTAATTGCAAAGCAGCTTTTTAAACAACTCCCAAAAGCTTTAAGAAAACCTGATTTCTAGTATCAGAATAATTAGTAAAAATTACAGCACAGTGTAGGTATGAATACATATGAGGAGGCAATGCAACTTTTCCTCAGTGTCTGAGCAGGGTGTCACAGATTCATAGAATAGTTTGGTTTGGAAGGGACCTTAAAAATCATCTAGGTCTAACCCCCCTGCCACAGACAGGGACACCTCCCAGTGGATCAGGCTGCCCAAGGCCCATCCAACCTGGCCTTGAACACCCCCAGGGATGGGGCAGCCACAGCTTCCCTGGGCAACCTGGGCCAGAGCCTCCCCACCCTCATTATGAAGAAATCCCTCCTTATGTCCAGTCTAGATCTGCCCCTCTCCAGTTTATACCCACTGCCCCTCGTCCTATCACTCCAAGCCTTTGTGAACAGTCCCTCCCCAGCCTTCTTGCAGCACTTTCAGGTACTGGGAGCAACATGTGACGTGTGAGGCTCTTGGTTCCTTAAACTAGGATGTGGATAGGGATGACTCTGCGATAACATCTATCTCAAGTAAGTTTTTGGCATGGCCTCTTTATAAAATCTCTAACAGATCCTCAGCTATTGCAGGGTGAAAATAGGAATGCCCTCTTCTGCAGGGGGTTAAAAGAGACAAGGTGCACAACAAAAATCTGCAGTGGGACTCCTGCCATTGAACCTGCTCTGAAAAAGAAGAGGAAGTTGCGATTGAAAGAAAGGGGTTAAAGTCTGATGATAATGTAGAACTTTTTGGAGGTAAAAGCCGAAAAGGAGCCGCTGATGGATATTGCTTAAAAGACACTATGCTTGTATTGAGTGCTGATGGATGTAAAATAATGCACGAGGGGAAAGCTGACCTTCCTATCAGAGAGAAAAGAGTATTATGGCTGTGCCGAAATCACAGTGCTTTTAAATTACCAGCTCAGTGTTAAGCTATGGTCAAAAAGACAATGTTATTTGGGTAAGAAACAGAGAACCAAGAAGAAAATCCTGCTGTGACACTGTAAAAAACCCACTCTGGGCCCCCATCTTCAATGCCCCATGCAGCCCCAGCCCAAACACTGCAAGGTGGCTACAGCACAGCATGAAGGAGACAGAAAATAGAAGGTGTAGAGGATGAGGGGCAGCTGGCTCCTGTATAAGAGAACTGCTCCAGGATTCCTGGAGGCTGGAGGGCAGCTACAGTCAGCTTCTGTGTGCTCAGAAATGGCTGCAAAGGGGTGGTAGGGCTGGGGAGACATCATAGATGTCTGTAAAATAAGAAATAGTGAATATTGGCTACTTTATCACTGCACCTTCTCGCAGGACAAGCAGTAGATATTAAATGGAACACAAGGAAGAAAAGGATAAGGGCTTCACTGCCACAGAATACAGGAGCCAAATGTGTAAGTTGCATTTGAAATAAAAATTAGAAAAAGAGAACACCAGAGTGAGACGCTGAGCCACTGTGGACACCTCTTCTGCTGAGGACATCACTGAACTGCCCGCAGCCAAAAGCAGATGCACAACAGCAGCACTATCTATCTGCTGTGCTCTAGTCCTTCCCTGTCCCTGCGTATCATCACAGCCCTGGCATCTGCAGACTTGGGTGGCTCGGTGCTGATTAACATCCCATTCATTAATCCAAGAGGCCTCTTGTTGATGATCACATCTGCCAGAGAAGTGTGTATCCACGGCAGTGCTGAGAACATCAACATGGAAAGGACTCTTGGGTCTTGATTTGAAAAGAAGGGTTAAACTACAACCCTTACTAAGAGTTTTTTCCATGTGAATCTTGTGAAATGACTGTTAGAAAACTAAAACCCTCCAGTAATAAAAATGCGAGGAAACTAAAATGTAAGCACACCACTGAAAATGATTATGTGACAGCAATTCACAT
Source organism: Clamator glandarius (assembly GCA_033459285.1). Classification (NCBI taxonomy): domain Eukaryota; kingdom Metazoa; phylum Chordata; class Aves; order Cuculiformes; family Cuculidae; genus Clamator; species Clamator glandarius. The sequence goes on along the minus strand of JAUNZM010000631.1, from coordinate 2,189,962 downwards.
AGCTCGCACATTAGCACGCGGTTAGAAAGTGGCAGACTTTTGAAGAGCTTTACATGATTTAATACCTCAGGGAAAATCCTAGTACATAAAAATGATAAAGGATCAGATAAGAACCCATGCAACCTCAAATTCAAGTTGAGTTTTGTGAGCAGCACAAGAATAAATGGCAGGCAAAGGTACAGGAACGGCTGCTCTTTTGTGCTTTACAGTACAAAGCTCTACAGACCCTCGCTGCTTGCTGATGCCTTTCCCCTCTCCCCTCATACATTCAAACAGAAAATATCTTTTGGAAACACAGATAACCATATAGCCAATTCTCCTGTAAAGTGAATTAAAATTAGAAGAACAGAAGACCATAAGGGATTAAAATATCACATCTATTATGAGATTTAAGAGAGCAATCTGAATACTCCATCCTCGTTCTTACTTGGATACTAAATCTCAATATTCTTCCAGTTCCCTGGAGATTTTAACATCAAAGTATTTCATTTATTTTCAGAATAAATTCAAGAAATACATGCATCTGACCCATGCCCATAATCTCATGCTCTCTCATCAGGAAACACTTATTTAGTTTTTGTGTACGTGTTCTGCCTTGCGCCAAGTGCTGGAAATCAAAATGATGAGCAGCACCAAACCAAACACCCTAAACCAGCCTTAACACATTGGATCTGCAACAAATGTAAATCTTCCCTGAGGAAGGAATCAGGCATGCCTGGCCACCTCTGGTTCACATACACACATACCGAGGGCAGAGGCACATTAAACTCATTCGAACTACATTTTGTTATAAAGTAGGTACTGAACCACAGCAAAGTGGAGGTTACAAATCTCTATCCCAGTGTGGACTCCTGGCCTCTTGCAGCTTAGGACATCAAGGCCATCTTCAGGTCATCACACATGCCATCTGGTAGACTGAGGGCAAGCCTTTTTAGGATAAGCAGAACAAGGATAGCTTGCTAAACTGGGCAAGTGTAGTCCATACAATTAGTTTCATGTTTCTCTATTACTCTCCAAATCCTTAAGTTTTACTCTTCTCTATTACTCTCCAAATGCTTAAGTTTTACACAGGTGCTTTAAATCATGATTTCTCCCCCATATGTGCATGCACACCTGCCAGCCATAAGGTATGATCCCAATTAATAAGAGTTTTCCTTTTCCCATCTGTACTGACACCCGTAAGATGTCAGCTGAACTCTAGCCCTAGCCAGCTGCCACCTCACAGCCAATTCCTCCCCAGGAGCAGCAATATGGGCATGGAAATACAAGGACTCATGTTTAGCAAGCCCTTAGAACAAAGGTATGCGTGGAGCAAGGGAGAGGATTGAGATGGTGAGAAGATGTCTACAGTGGCCTTCTGGCTCTTGTACTACACTATTTCTCGATGGCACACTTCAGGCAGCACCCCAAAAGCAGAAACCAGTTCTAAAAAGAAAGAAAATCCAGTTTTCATCAGACAATTCCATCTCTTTTCTGTAGCCCAGTCCAAAGCCACACACATCAAGGCTCAAATATTTTGGAGGCTTCAAGAGTTCATTTAATTTAGGTTGTTTTCTACACCTGGAAAAAAAATGATCTTTCAGTTTCCCCAGAAAAGCTCTAATGTAGAGTTTGGAGCCTCAATCCCCCAAATCAACGTGGAGCCAGCAAACTGAGCCAGTGTTACAACTGTGAGTTGGGCACATCAAGACCACCCACATGAGCACAGCCACGGTCACACAGGGTTAGACCAAAGGCCCATCTCCTCATGTGCTGCTGGTTTTCTGAACCTGCCACCTACTAGCAGCTTTATTTGCATCTCCCAAATTCCTCCTGTATTGGAAGAACCAGACAACTGATCTGCCTTGGTTTTTCATGGTAATCGTGAACTTATAGACCTCACTCATAAACTCTCTGTTGTCTTTTTTGTAGATGAAAGACTGCCAAGCTTATTTGGTATTTTATTATATTGAAGCTGTTAAATACCTTCACAACCCTTTTCACACTCCTTCCAAACTTTTCCAGTTTGACTAGAGATTTTCTGAGAGAGGGGCTGAAGAACAGGATTTATGAGGAACGGCTGAGAGAGCTGGGGGTGTTCAGCCTGGAGAAGAGGAGGCTGAGGGGAGACCTCATTGTTCTCTATAACTACCTGGAAGGAGTTTGTGGAGAGCAGTGAGCTGGCCTCCTCTCCCAAGTGACAGGGGACAGGACAAGAGGGAATGGCCTCAAGCTCTTCCAGGGGAGGTTTAGGCTGGACATTAGGAAAAAAAAATTCACAGAAAGGGTGATTGGGCACTGGCAGAGGCTGCCGAGGGAGGGTGTTGATTCACCTTCCCTGGAGGTGTTTAAGGCACGGGTGGACGAGGTGCGAAGGGGCATGGTTTAGTGTTTGATAGGAGTGGTCACACTCGATGATCCGGTGGGTCTCTTCCAACCTGGTGATTCTATGATTCTATGATTCTATGATTCAAGAGAATTTACATAAAGGCAGAGAAACAATTTGTTCTCTCTTTTCTTTTTAAACTACTATTTCTCTCATAGTGCTCAATATGGCTTTTTAGACAGAGCACTCGGCTGACACTTTGACAGCACAACATATCACAACCTCAAGACCCCATTTCTAAACTATAAGCCTCAGCTGATAGGCCATCAGCTTATCCAGAAAATAGTAATGCGATTTTCCTCTGCCTTCATTCTCCTTATTAACACCTAGTCACACGTTTGTGAGATGCTCACAACACTCCTCATATTTCAAAACACTCAATTTTGAATAAAAAGTAGAATTACCAGACTGGATTAACCAAGGCAATAACAGAGGAGGAATGTGTAGAGGTGATGAAGGCAGAAAACCTCTCTGTATTCTTTTTAGATGCTCCACATGACTGCAAAGAATTTTCTGGTGTTACAAATCTGAGTCAAAGAACAAATCTGTTGCTATTGTTATAATTGTCATTTCTTGCTGCTCTTTTAGCAATGGATTGGCTGAACGCTGTGATCACAGATTACGAGCCAGTGTGTCAACAGTGAAAAAAGCCAGAGTATTAGAGCATCCCCTAAAATAATACAGGAGACCATCAATCTGTCTAGATTGAGGCACTTCCATTTGGACCTGCCAAACTCGCACTGGAGCCTATTTCTGTTAATATACTCATTCCAGGGGACTGCCAGCAGGGGTTTCTGGATGGTTATATTGTAGAAATGCTCAGTATATATCATAAATTAATGGCAGTAGAGATTTGGGTTGGTTTTTTTCCCTTCAATAATCTTCAGCAGTTGTGGCACTGATTGACTGGGATAGCTTAAAGATGAGAACACACAGAATTGTTTCTGTATTTACCAGCAAGCCCAACACTTGTAGCACAGAGCCAAAATCTTAGTTTAAAACCAGCTTCTTTCAAACAGCAGAGAAGAAAATGGAATTTGGACAACGTTTGACTGTTGAGCAAAACGCTATTTCTCCCACTATCTGAGCTTTGTTTATATACATTTGTCATCCTATAGAGACACATTTAGAAGTATTTACTACTTAACATGTATTTAAAAGAAGCTACTTATTTCAGTAAGATGCCATTTTACACGATCCACATCATCAATACATTCAGGTTATTAAATCTGGGGAACAGAGACAAGAACACAAAATAACACCCAGCTGGACAAATCCTAGATGGACCAGCCACATATTTTATAATGGGGTAATCACTGCTCAAACATTCAGTAACAAAAAGTAAACACCAGCCGATTATTTTATATTAAACTTACAAGTTCAGTAAAAAATCCACAGATTTTACACTTCGCATATAATCTAATTGTGATTTAGTTTTTTACTGTATTTTATGATAGAGCCATCACTTTTCAAAGCCAAAAATTTCACAGTGAAATCCTAACACTGGTGAGGGGATACTGTTTTAATAGAGAAATTGGATCTGGATGGTCTTCCATATGATTGAACCTCTTTTGGGAGAATCTTCTGTGTTTGAAGTAATTTTTACATCTCATCTCTATAGAAGTAATAAACATCTGTGGATGTTTCACAGAAGGATCCGGATGACAGAGTGAACACCCTGGAAAATGCTGAAAGAAGCAAGAAGTGAAGATGGGCATCTCCTCCTGCAATTCCGCAACACGTTCCCATTTTGGGTCATCGGTTCCAAGGGGGCAGAACCAATATTTGGGCACATCCTTTTCTCTGTTATTGGAAATTCAGATGTCAGGCAAAGACAACATCTGACAGGAAAAAAGCACATGGAGGACAGGAAGGCGATTAGTGGCAGGCAGCAAGTCCTGCATGACCAGCCTAGTGGCAATGTGCACTTGCGGTCCAGCAGGCCAACCCTGTCCCGGGCTCCATCAAAAGCAGTGTGGCCAGAAGGTCAGGCCAGGTGATTCTGCCCCTCTGTTCCTCTGTTGTGAGACCTCATCTGGAGTATTGTGTCCAGTTCTGGAATCTTCAACATTTAGAAGGATATAGAGCTGTGGCAATGGATCCAGGGGAGGCTACAGGGATGATGCGAGTGCTGGAGCACCTCCCATACGAGTACAGGCTGAGAGAGTTGAGGTTGTTCAGCCTGGAGAAGAGAAGGCTCCAAGGAGATCTTATAGCGACCTTCCAGTAGCTGAAGGGGCTACAAGAAAGCTGCGGAGCTACTATTTACAAAGGCTTGGAGTGAGAAGATGAGGGGCAATGGCTATAAACTGGAGAGGAGCAGATTTAGATGAGACAGAAGGAGGAATTTCTTCACCATGAGGGTGCTGAGGCCCTGGAACAGGTTGCCCAGGGAAGCTGTGGCTGCCCCATCCCTGGAGAGGTTCAAAGCCAGGTTGGATGAGCTTTGGGCAGCCTGATCCAGTGGGACGTGTCTCTGCCCATGGCAGGGGGCTTGGAACCAGATGATCTTTAAGGTCCTTTCCAACCCAAACTATTCTATGATTCTATGACAACATCATTAAACACACTCCTGCATATTGCTACTGGCTTTCTGCTGTGTAAAGACTCAGAAAGAACTTTGATCTTGGGCATCACTACACAGAAACTACTTCAGCTTGTCAACAAAACTAAACACATTATATTAAAACCAAAAGTCTGTTAAGAGAATCAGTAAATTCTTGCCTATCTGTAAAAACAGAAGCTGCCAACTGTAGAATATAAGATCGGAGTTCAGAGCATAAGAAAAACAGATGTCCCCAAATATTCCAACAACACACACACATCAGGGCTAAAAAAGCTTTAATAGTGCCCTACTTTGTTTGCCTAGCCTGCTTTTTCCACCCTAAAAAATGAAGAACAACTTTTCCCTGTTTCTAAGAATTTGTTTTATTTTTTCATTTATTTTTCATGAATAAGGTCAGTTCTGGGAAGCCTGTGACGCTGTCCTGCATCAGTGATACAGAGATCAAACAAAAGCCAGCTCCACCCACACCATACGGGCTCCTGGAGTAGTATGCACACCCAACAGCTTCTACAGATGCTCTGACTTGCTAACACAACACTGGGCATTGACTAGGACAGTATCCAAGCTTAAATTTTTTGTGATGGAAGGTTATTTATCCCCACCACTTATGCTCAGCTCCTAGGAGAGCTTCCCATCATTCCATCTCCAGCTGAAAGAAAGAGCATTACATACACCTACAGACTACTTGAAGCACTTGCCTGAGTTTTAATGTTTTTTAAACTGAATTTGAATTCCCTTTTCCTTACGAATCCATGGAGAAACACTGTAAACTGTATACTGAGAAAACTACCGTCTTAAATTGGCAGTACTTTATGATCCAGCTGTAAAAACACAGTTAGCAGATAGACGCAGCAACCTTTCGGATAGCAATGGAGTGCATGCCTCGGTTTTGGTCTCCTTGGGAGCCACAGCACATCCAAACAACAGAAAAGCCAAAATTCTCATGTTTCTGGGTTCTATTTTTAGCAAAAGATATTGAATTATCTAAGGAATGGAACAAAATATACTGAATTATCTTTAACACACTGCTCAGTCTCATAGGCTGGACTAGTTCAGAAAGAAATAAGCAATTAACAAAAGAACATGTTGAAATTTTAAAAGGTGAAAGTGTTATTTGTTTGTTAAATATGTTTCTAGTGTACAAGCATGAAAATGTATTTCCAATTTAATAACCTTCACATTACCATTTTGGCAAACTTTGTTGTTGACTACAGAAAGTATCTTTGGCTCTCCACGGAGCTCCGCAGCTGTCATGAGATGGCAAAAGGGCAGGGAGTAGAGTCTACCACTTGCTTTTCTAAATAAAATTAAAACCTTTCCCTAACGATGGTAAAAAAACAACTTAAAATCAACATCACGGTTTAATATCAATATTAACATTTTTCTAATGTTTTAAATTTTCATGTTAATAATAATATTAATATTATTTAATGTGAAGAAATATGCGCTTGCATCATGTTAATTGAAAAGAAAAAAAAAGACGGGAAAAGAAAAGGAAAAGAAAAAGTATACCTAAATATGATCTCCAGAAGTGCTGTACAAGCCCAAATTAGGTTAGGTATAAACTCATTTCCACACAAAATTAAGGATCACAGTTTTGACATCAGTTTGAATCTAAGAACGCCAAAACCCAAAGAAGCTTTCTCATCAGACAAGGGCCTTGAGGGGCAGAATTATTATTGATCTATTTCTTTGTATCACATTTCTGCCAGTTTGGGGTGAAGCACCATGAATGCCAGAAGGGGAAAACATTTCATTGCTAAATCATAAAGCTGAAATTCTCTTTAATCAAAACTGGGTCATTAGTCAACTGATTCTCAGCTGCATGGATAATAACCTTGAGATGAAAACTTTAATCTGAGTTTAAAAGGAAGAACCTGCCCAGTATGCCAAGGATTTATCAACGGAGTTGGTTTTGGGTTCTATATCACTGTAAAGAATGTCTAATTTAAACTTAGTACTTTGAGTGTTTAGTGGATCAATATATCTGTGTAACACACACAATGGAACAAGTCGACTTCTGAACTGAAAGCGAAAAAGGAAGGCAAAGAAGAATGTGAAGATTTGCCTGGATTTCTGTCTAGCAATCAATTCCCTCCTTGGACAGAAACACAGAAATCACAGTCATTTGCAGTCTGCTCAGAATATACAAATTTGGGTGATGGCATAATTAGAGGGACCACAGATGCCACCACAGGTTTTGTATTTGTATCATGTTCCCTACAGCTTTGTGCATTATTTTGCCAAATTCATAGAATCATAGAATGGTTTGAGTTGGAAGGGACCTTAAAGGTCACCCAGTTCCAAGCCCCCTGCCATGGGCAGGGACATCTCCCACTGGATCAGGTGCCCAAGGCCCAACCAACCTGACCTTGAACATCTCCAGGGCTGGGGCAGCCACAGCTTCCCTGGGCAACCTGGGCCAGGGCCTCATCAATGTCATGCTGAGGAAAATCCTCCTTCTGTCTCATCTAAATCTGTTCCTCTCCAGTTTATCCCCATTGCCCCTCATCCTATCACCACAAGCCTTTGTAAACAGTCCCTCCCCAGCCTTTTTGTAGCCCCTTCAGGTACAGGAAGGTCACTATAAGATCTGCTCAAAGCCTTCTCTTCTCCAGGTTCATCAGTTCACCTAACTCCTTTGAATATGCACATCTTTTATAAGAAGGAGATGGAGCATTTAGAACAGGTCCAGAAGCGAGCTCCAAGGATGATCTGAGGGCTGGAGCATCTCCCATATGAGGACAGGCTGAGAGAGGTGGAGTTGCTCAGCCTGGAGAACCGAAGGCTCCAAGGAGACCTGATAGCGAGCTTCCAGTACCTGAAGGGGCTACAAGAAAGCTGGGGAGGGACTTTTTATAAAGGTATGGAGTGATAGGATGGGGAGGAATGGCTTTAAATTGGTGAGGGGCAGATTCAGACTAGATATGAAGAGGAGTTTCTCCACTATGAGAGTGGTGAGGCCCTGGCCCAGGTTGCCCAGGGAAGCTGTGGCTGCCCCATCCCTGGAGGTGTTCAAGGCCAGGTCGGATGGGCCATGGGCAGCCTGATCCAGTGGAAGGTGTCTCTGCCCATGGCAAGGGCTTGGAACTGGATGATCTGGAACTGGATTATTAAGGGTCTGGCCTCTTCTCCCAAGTGACAGGGGACAGGACAAGGGGCAATGGCCTCAAGCCACACCAGGGATGTTCAGAATAGATATCAGAAAGAAATTTTTCACAGAAAGGGTCATCAGGCACTGGAACAGGCTGCCCAGGAGATGGTTGAGTAACCATCCCTGATGGTGTTTAAAAGACAAGTAAACGAGGTGCTCAGGGGCATGGTTTAGTGGCAGGTAGGAATGGTTGGACTCAATGATCCAAGAGGTCTTTTCCAATTTGGTGATTCTATGATTCTATCTTTAAAGTCCCTTCTAACCCATTGTACGACTCTATGATCCTTGTCAGCTGAAGAATTTTTAATTCTGAATATCATTAATGGCATTTTTTTTATATTACAATGTAGCTGAACTGCATTAGAGTTATGTCTTTACCAAAAAAAAAAAAAGTTGTTAATACACTAAGTCATGAATATAGAGTGGTAGGGAAGCATTCCCAGGACAATGTGAACTTTCTTTTTTGACCAAGAATGTAGACTGAGAGCAAACTCTACCCAGAGACACATAATCCAGCATGGGAAGAAAATGACATTCAAGTGCTGTAAAAACAATATGAAGCATTAACGTGTTGTATGTGTAAATAAGCAACATTTAAAATGCTGCCTAATGAAATACCATGTAGGGATGCCAATGGTTTCATCAATATCATGAATCCTTATTTATCCTATTCCTTACACACTGATAATTTCTATATGCACATCGGATTTTGAATTCCTGTATCGTCCCTGTATTCTTATATTATTGGCATCCACTGCTACAATTAAAGCAAGCAAGAAAGACTTAGCAGTAAAACTCTTATAACCACCAGGGACCTTGGAGACTCAGGCCTTTCAAAGGAAACTTAAACAAGGAAACAAAATACAGAGGCTTAAATATACTCCAAAGAAGCATTAATTGCATTCCTCTTTTTAAGGAGTTAATTGAGATGTAAACCACTGCCAAAGCATTGAGTACTCATGCCAGACCCCAGGGAAGTGGGGATTGGGCTCACCCCTGGTGAATACTAGCCATTTAAGCCTGTCAGCATCCACCAACATAGACCTTGCATGGAACTGTCACCTTCCAGATCCTCCCCTTATGGAAAAGTCGTGCACAGTTTATCTGAAAACTCTGGTGCTCTTCTGGGTCGAGAACTGGGCGATGCAATCAGCAAAAGGTAGCTAAAAGCATCCTTGCTTCAGTGTGGAAAAGCCAGTGGAAGTCCCTCCCCCTGAACAGATGCTGCGTGTCTCTGGATACTGTGACACCCGAGCAGCATCCCTGCATTAGAAAATTGGGGGTTGGTCACAAAAGCCAACAATTAACACGGTGAAAGCTGCCAAAGGTACCACTCATTTTTCAGTGTTTTGCTATATGGAAGCAGGTGGGTTAGTGTTTTTCTCTGCATAAGGCATAAAAAAGTTCTCATGAAGCCAACTGGATAAATTCCTCCGTTCACACGTACCTGAACACACTTTGAGAATGAATTGAGACAAGTAAAGTACTTGAGAAAAGCTTCTTTTAGTACTCATGAGTAATAAGCAGATCCAGGTAAAGCCTGTCTGTTGCTACCCTCTCAGACCTAAGGAAAGCTACAAAAAACATCCCACTTCAAGTATTTAAAAATTCCAGGAAATCTCTCATAGATATGTGGCAATAGAAAAGAAGAAAATCTTCATATTTTTTATGGTATCACCGTCATCTGTGCTACTTGCAAGCTTCCATCTGGTAAGACATGAAGAACTTTCACACCCTAAAAATCCTCTGTTGATGGAAGATTTTCACATAATACAAGGATCTCTTCATGAGATCAACAGGAATCCATCCTGAAAAGCCATTTTGCTTCAAAATGACAGCACATGAAGAAGCTAATTCACACATTACAAGCATAAAGTTATAGTTGACACAAGATGCTTTTCAAAAGAGTTCAGAAATAGGAAAACCAGCTCTTATTAAAAATAATTTTTAAAAAAAAGTATATGCAAGTTTTCTGATGAGAAAAGGACAGGTTTTGAGTGTGCAAACAGCACCCAGGCATTGGCGCAGATTAAAATAGCTGGACTTCTGAAGCCTTTTGCTGATGTCTGGAATCATCTTCTGAAACGTAGTGGAGCTTGTTTGCATTTGGGTTTTTTAAAATAATCATTCCATAGCTCCTCATTTTAAATATATAGAGAGAGGAAAAAAATATTTTAGCTGTGGACAATTAGAAAATGTATTTGCAGGAAGACGAAAGCACTGCAATTTTTAGTACTAAAATTCGGTATTTCTATCAATAGCTCTTACCTAGAGACTGCATATACGTGAAAACTTTGGAGAACTGAGTGTTTCAGAGCTTGCACTTCTCAGAGCTGGTAAAGCAAATATGTATAATTTTTATTTAAGCAAAGAATGTTTAAAGGACAGAAGAACAACATGTAAGAAATGAAGGGAAGGTTCAGGCCAAACCTCACGTCTCCCAGGTAACAACTCAGCATCACTTCCAGATTTTATCAGCCAGGTCTGATCTGAACAGGCACATAACAGCCACTCCCATGAGACTTTAAGCATCCTTTTTAGGCTTGAAAAGCTTGTCGGGAAACCTTACTACTTATATAGTTAATGAAAGTAAACTGCACAAGCGTGTATGGTTAGCACTGGCTAGGAGTCTTCTTGAACGTTCTACCTTGAGAAGACAGCGATTTTCTTCTTCTTTTGTCCTAAATGTAGAAAATTAGCTATACAAGCCAGTACACTAGGTAAATCGTCTTCTTCTTTAGGAAAATATATAAAGTAATTCTGTGTAGGGAAGTTTTTCACTTATGCTAGTTAAAAAAAAACAAACCAAAAGTCACAAAACTTCCAGAGAACCACCCAGTTGTGCAACAGTTCCTCATAATATGCTGTAATAAATTTATTCCTTGAACGTGTCAGCTCTTTGTGAATCATTTTTCAGCTGGTTAGAAAAAAACCTTCAAGAAAAAGTTACTAATTGGTGTAACTGAAAATGTTCTGGAAGGTGGGGAGATGAGTTGTGAACCACCTATTTTTCCTTCAATATAAAGACATGTTACTCTCATTTTCCCTTTCCTGTAATCTTTACATGGGTATAACCACCATTCATACAAATCCAAATGAGATTTTTAAAGATGGATTTAATACTAAAAGAAGGAGCCTTCAAAAAAATCAGCTGAGATTTGCTTTTACCACCTATTCCCTAACAAAACTGCTTTTGGAATCACTCATGCCTGTACCCTGCCTGCAGGACAGAGCATTAGGATAAAATTCATCAACCTCCTTCATGCTTTAGCTATTTAATTATGATATTTATTCACTACCTCCCATCCTGCATTTCTTTATCCAGGCTATGCAAACAAGAAACACGGAGTAAAGTTTAGATGCACTATATAAGATACATATTTTTCCTTGGAACCTGTCCAAGTTCAAAACATAAGTGAAAAATAACAAAATTTGCACACAGTTAAGCGTTTCTGTTTCCTCAACATTCCAGAGCAGGTCAGAAACACCCCGTGCTGAAGATGCCTGCTGGGATGACTGCAGTGCCATCCATTAAAAAGCCAGAGGAAATCTGAAAGGAAACCTTTTGCAAGCTGGGTCTTGTTGCATTCAGCGTGTGCTGCTGCTTCTCTCCCTTCGAAGAGGAGTACAGTGTCTGCATTCAAACTTTCAAGGTGTTTCCACCTTGGAATGCAGCATAAAGACATTGTGAATGTCAAGCAAAAGTATGTTTAAAAAGCCATTTTTAGTGGTTGTCATAATCCAGCCAGTTACAAATGCAGGAAATGAACATAATTTCTACATAAGTTCAATTATATTCAACTGAGGCCACAGTGGCCACGACACTGTCAACTGCAGAAATCCATCTGTGTCAGCTCAGATTTTTAACCCCTAATTCTTGTACAGAAGGAAATTAGTTCTTCCTTGAAAACAAGCCATTTTTGTCAAGAGAGAGTGACATGACTACATCATTGACTTGCTGGAGTTTGTCTAGAACAGAAAAAAAGAGTCATTCCAGTATTTTCTTTCCTAAACTACATGAAGCTGCAGCTTTCTCCTTGCCAGAAAGAGCATCAAGACCATCACAAACATCAATTAAAGCATTTCTTCTTCCCTGTGGGCTACATCTAACAACAAGGAGCTACCTAAGGAAAAAAAAAATATTGGAAAAGGTGAGAAGGAATAAATAAATAAAAGCTGCAAAATCCTTAACATTTCTTTTCAGGTATCATCTAGTAAGAAAACCCGAGGTAGTTTAATAGTGAAACCCAGCTCTAGAGCAGATGGGCATCTTGTGTGTGTTTGCTGGAAGGCCACCCAGACTTGATGGCATCTTGTCGCCTAGCTCATTAACTTATTGCTTCTGCAACATAGTCCAATCCTCTGGGTAAGTCTCAGACAAGTTTTGTGCGTTTTTCCCAACTGCAGCCATCCTGCAGCATACCAGTGGCTGCCCAACACCCAAAACACAGCAGTTACTCCTTGTGGTATGCATTCCTTTACCTTTATTTTCTGTTTCTGAGATGGTAATGGGTGTGCGGATGAGCTAGGGCTGGAAAACCCAGGCCACTCAGCTGATTCCTTCCCAAGTCTGAGCCAGCTGAATGTCTTCAGGGATTGCAAATTACTCCTTGATTGTTAATGATGAGTTCGGGGCAACTATAAAGAAACTTCCACTTATACCATGAGAAAAAGCAAGTGGCATTAACATTGAACTCTAGAAAACCTCACCAGAGAAAATGAGAAGCTTCTCCAACCTTATTGATAAAATACAGGGTCCTGACCAACCAAAGGAAACAACTTTCTGGGTTGGACCAGTCGAGCTCATATTCAGAATCACAGAATCATAGAATCACTAGGTTGGAAAGGACCCACTGGATTATAGAGTCCAATCATTCCTACCTGTCCCTAAGCCATGCCCTTCAGCACCTCATCCACCCCTCCTTTAAACCCCTCCAGGGAAGGTGACTCAACCTCCTCCTTGGGCAGCCTCTGCCAGTGCCCAATGACCCTTTCTATGAAATATTATTTCCTGATGTCCAGCCTGAACCTCCCCTGGTGGAGCTTGAGGCCATTCCCTCTTGTCCTGTCCCCTGTCGCTTGGGAGAAGAGGCCAGTTCCCTCCTCTCTACAACCTCCTTTCAGGTAACTTTTTCACGTAATTTAATCAAAGTAGTTTCATGACTTTACACAAAGCAGTGGATTTTGTTACAGATGTAGGGAACCTCTTCAGTCCCAAACCAGCCCTGTGCAGTAACACGCCACCAAACCCTTCCCCCAGTTGATCAAAGGCTACCTAAAAAACCACTCTGGACCCAACCACTTTTTATTAGAAAGCCACTTCAGCCTTCATTGCTACTGTACTAATTCATAATTATTTTTTGCGCATGTAGGGGTTTTTTGTGGGTTTGCTGGGTTGGGTTTTCACATTTTGGTTTTTCTGGGGTCTGGTTGCTATCAAGGGTAAATGTAAAACAAACCTTAGCCCAGCAACATGATTTTGGCTGCAATGCAACCTGATCTTGTGGAAGATGTTTTTGCCCATGGCAGGGGAGTTGGAACTGGATGTACTTTAAGGTCTTTGCCAACCCAAACCATTCTGGGATTCTGTAATACCAGACAAGGACCATATTCTGGGAAAGAAACAGTCACATTCTTGGGGCACCTTCAGCGGCTTCTTTTATTTTGTTTTCTTTCCTGAGAGTTAATCAAAATGTTTGGTATTTGATCTTATCTGATTTTATAAAACTATATATTTTTTATAAAAGTGATAGTTCGTGTTCAGGAATAATCTACATAAAAATAACCTACAATTCTGAAGTTTTGAAAAGCTCAAGTCTTTTTACATATTTCAGTGGCATACTAAAATAGATAAAAACTTTACTGCTGCTATTCTTCTGCAATTTAAGTAAAATAAAATGTATAAATGATGTGCTCATCACGTTTCTTTGAAATATCACATGGAAACCCCAAAACAATAGTACAATAAAACATGTATAGTTTTCCAAGCATTATTTCTCTGTGGAGAACAGAAATACTTTAATCTACTAACTCCTCACTAAGTCAACGTGGACAGAACTCACTCATTAACTGATTCATTGAGTCAATGTGGACAGAAAGGACACAGGTTTAGGCACTGCTTCATATACAATTACATCAATATACAGGCATAAATATACATATCTACATAGAGACTTATCTAGATATCCATGAATGTAATGTGTCTGTGTGTATATACCTACATATGTGTATATATACATACATAATATTAAAAAGGTCTCCGTAAAGCTAAAGGCTGTTTTCTGGATTTTTATTAATGAAGCTAAGTAAGGATGTCAAAAATGTCCATGAGCAAATCAAAGCAAGACCCGACACTGATGGATGTGTAAGGAAAAGGATGCTGATAGTCAACATCATCAAGTCACGTATGAAAAACAACTGCCCTCAAACTGAAGAGCTGTCAAACACCAGCATGTCTCATCTCCCTTTCCTCTATCACTGTAAAGAAGCAAGATAAGAAAAAATACCCGGTTAAGCAGGCTGCAGGTAATAAAGAAGCTACAAGTGGGACAATATATAAAAGAAAAAACTCTATTTGTGCAAATTTACTTTCAGGCTCTGTTGTCAGCAGTTAAACCATTTCTAGCAGTTAAACCATTTCTTTCTGAGCTGATTTTAATTCAGCCAAATATGCAAATGTTATTAAATGCAATAGGATGTGGACTCTGAGGGTGTGCCACTACTTCTAGCTAGTGTGGTATACAGTGATCTAATCTGGGAGTCAATCAAAAATCACTCAGTTACTGCAAGGTCTCACATTTCTTATTCCTTGCCAGGAAAGGAGTCTATTTTTGGACTGACATCAAACTCTGTCAGTTGTAATCTAGCCTGAAATACAAAGAAATCTACAGTATTTAACCCCAGGACAAGAAAAATATCCTGACAGTTTCTCCCACAGAAATCCCTCATTTGCATGGTTTATACCGAGACCTCAAGGCCTAAGCAATCTTACATGAATGTTGAAAAAAACCACAACTCTTAAGATGAAAACAAAGACTAAAAGATCAGAGCAGAACTGTTTCGCTACTTGTAAGACTATTTTATTACTCACTGTTCCAAGCTTATTAATTCATGCTTCAATCAAAAGAACAAGGTAACAATGTCGTGTTGAATATTAGCAATATTCAAATAGCAGTTATGAACTGCTGCAGATGATGATATGTAATTGCAACTTGGATTTTAGCTGAAAACCATATGATATACATTTTTATTTTGTCAGTTCCTTTTTTGGGGGAAGCATTTAATAACAGTTCCTTTAGACATGCCAGTATCTCAAGAAGCAGTGGGATGGAAGGAGGAGACAGAGATATGGGACTTAGAATCACAGAATCATAGAATAGTTTGGGTTGGAAGGGACCTTAAAAGCCCATCCAGTTCCAACTCCCCTGCCTTGGGCAGGGACACATCCCACTGGATCAGGCTGCTCCAGGCCCATTCAGTCTGGCCTTGAACATCTCCAGGGACGGGGCAGCCACAGCTTCCCTGGGCAACCTGGGCCAGGGCCTCCCCACTCTCATACTCCTTTATCTTTCCTCTAACCTGATGCCAAGCTGACACGATAGCAACTTCTCCTGCACTCCAAATCAATAGTGGTTTGTATTCAAAACAGGACTGCTAGCTTCTGAATGACGTTGATTATGAGCAGACACAATCATCAAGCTGGTAAACGTTGCCTAAGGAATTTAAATCAACTTCCAAAACTTCACTCCATATTCTGGAAAGCCTACAAGAAAGTGTTAAAATCTGTCTAATTGACTTAGGCATTGAAGCCCCATTTTCCAGAGTTCATTATAAATGAAGAAGGCAAAGGCTTATTGTTTTTATTAAATCATAGAATCATAGAATCACAAGGTTGGAAGAGACCCACCGGATCATCGATTCCAACCATTCCCATCAATCACTAAACCATGTCCCTTAGCACCTCGTCCACCTGTCCCTTAAACACCTCCAGGGAAGGTGACTCAACCACCTCCCTGGGCAGCCTCTGCCAGTGCCCAATGACCTTTGCTGTGAAAATTTTTTTCCTAATGTTCAGCCTAAACCTCCCTTGGCTTGAGGCCATTCCCTCTTGTCCTGTCTCCTATTACTTGGTTGAAGAGCCCAGCTCCCTCCTCTCCACAACCTCCTTTCAGGTAGTTGTAGAGAGCAATGAGGTCTCCTCTCAGCCTCCTCCAGGCTAAACACCCCCAGCTCTCTCAGCTGTTCCTCATAAGGCCTGTTCTCCAGACCCTTCACCATTTATTGCCTGTGCTGCACAGTTGTATTTTTAGCAAAGGCAAAGCTTGCTTGGAGTTGGTTGTTGCATGGGAAGTCAAGGGTAACTCCCCTCTCTCCTAATTTTACTGCGCCCCTGTTTATCTTCTGTTTGTGATGGGGCTTCTTTCCCTCCAAATGGCTCTTCCAAGCTGCTGGCCAGTCAGAGTCAGAGGGCCTTGCCTTGGATGAAGCTGTGCAGTCACCAGCCCTGGGTACATGGGTGGTTTAACCACCACAAAATCTGCTGCAAGTTCTGTGGGACAGGAGAGAATCAGACCAGATTTCCAGAGGATGCTGAAGACAGGTTTTGGCACAGAAACCAATGAGTTGACTGCATTTGGACTCTTACTCACAGACAAGATGGGAATGTGTGGGGGGTGCCTTGGTTCCTAAATATCTAGTGCTTCTAAAGGGCACCAAGCACTTCAGCACATTCTTCTATTACCATTTATTTTCCTATTTACTATTCTACTATTTAGTATTACAATTTTTATACTTCTATACTTTTATGCTATTTACACTTTACTATTACTTTTTCCTTTCCTCAACAAAGGAAAAGAAGTTGCAGAACACTGAAATCACAGGATAACAATGGTGGGACATGACATCGCCTTTTGAGAGGCAATTAAGCTACAACCAGATCAATTACCATGGCTTCTGACACAGGTTTCCTCTCAAAAAAATTCAGGACACCACTGGTCACTCACGTATAACAATTTATCTCAGGGTGCTCGTGCTCACACTCATCAGCAAAACCTTAAGTTTGTTTCTACTTTTTGTATGACTTCCCACTGCAGCACAGGATACCAGAGACCCCGTAACTTCATCCACTTGGCATCTTTCTCAGTGTGATTCGTTAGAGAGTTAAGTTTGGGAAAGTCCAAATGAGGGTTTTTTTCATGCCTTTGCCTTGCCGTGCTTTCCTGAGACATCATCTACAGACTCCCTGACCTTACTGACTACTAGCAAAAAATATCCCTTGCCTACAGTATTATTCTTATTCAAATATCCAGCGCTCTCATATTCTGAAAGTCTGTACCTCCTTAACTGAGAAGACAGCCCTTCCTCATCTCTCCTGAAGAAGCTGAAGCCCCATCTATCAACTTTCCAGGAATGTAAATCATCTCGGCAAACTCCAGTAGTGTAAGTAAGTCATAACATTGATTACATACTCAGCCTTCCAATATCTTGTTTATTTTTCACTATTAGCACACAAATACTCAGTTATTCATGCACTGCCTAGGAACTTCCTGAGGTTATTCTTATTTCAGTGCAAAATAAAAGCACATCTGAAATAGTTTTAAACTGAAAAAGAAATATGTCAGTCTGTACATACATAGAAAGCACTGGTGACTGCTAGAAAGCAATCCACACCTCACTGTTCCACAAAACCAAGCTTATCCTGTACTCATCTTTTTTGCAGCTGAAGAAATGCTGCAACAGTATTCTAAAAGGAAAGATTTTTTACTAGAGTATGTTTAGGTAGAAAAAAAGGTAAGGAAAAAAAAAAAGGAAGATTTTTCCCAAAATCTTTCTCTGATAAAGTAAGTTAAACAGATAACTTTGGAAAAAGTGATCAGTCCAAGAGTAAAATCCTGTGTTGTTGGGAGCATCTCTCACTGCTTTCTGGAGGTACCTGGGGGAGAGGATGCTCAGGCTTAACCCTAAGAGATACAGCTACTGTCAATCTGGAATTCTTAACCTGAGGATGTGTCATTAGATGTGTCATTGACCCGAAGATCCAATTCTTTTCATGCTTGAGCATATTTTCACAGAAGAGGGAGATCAAGTTAACTACAGAGGCCATGAGGATGCAGCACATCAACATACTGGCAGGATCTTACAGTAGCACAAAGAAAACAAACTCACCCACCAATATCTATGATGTGAGGGTTTCCCAACATGCTTGACCAAAGTCTACCTTCAGTTAAACCACAGCAATTTTTCTGTTCTCAAATGGATGGCATTAAAGATAATCATGGTTCTCGTGGTGGAGTTAGAATTGTATTGTATTCCAAAAATTACACTTACTGTACTTGATTTCACTACATTTTTGGTTGTTTTTGTTGTTTTAATAACAATTTAAGCACTGAGAAAAATCACTAATCCATGACAAAGAGAGGTGGCTGGTTACACAAATAGCATTTTAGGTTTCAGTGGTTTAGATTTCCAAGAACAGTAACCTGGATTTCATCTTCCGTGATATAATATAAAAGCAAGAATATTAAAACTTAGATAAATGTTACCAAGTGGCAAAATGTGTCTGACTGGGGAATTAAAAGAGCAACGACTGAGAATCATAGAATCACTGAATGGTTTGGGTTAGAAGGGACCTTAAAGGTCATCCAGTTCCACCTGAATCAGGCTGCCCAAGGCCCATCCAACCTGGCCTTGAACACCTCCAGGGATGGGGCAGCCACAGCTTCCCTGGGCAACCTGGGCTAGGGCCTCTTCACCCTCACTTCAAAATGCCTAAGAATGTATCCCAGGCCTGCTGGAGAACATGTAAAGTTAAGCTGGTGACCAGCATCATAACACCAATGCCTCATCCTAACTATAAGCAATAGTCTTCACCGGTATCCACGTAGTTACTGGCTTTTCAGTTTTAAGATATGCTCTGTATCATCAACTTTACTAACAATTGGTACACTGCACTTTCCCTCCATTCATTTTTAGAGACATTCTCATTTCTATTGTATAGAAACAGAATTAAATGATGTGATATTTGCAAAGCAGTTCGTCTGACTTTTCTTAATTTCACTGGTTTATAATTTCTTACAGTTTATAAACTCTCTTGCAACAGAGTAATTCTGAATCAACACTTGCTAAGGCAGAGAGTAGATTCTCCATTAAAATGCCTTCTTGGTGGAAAGAAGATGAAAGAAAAAAAAGAAATCTCTTTTGTTGTCAACAGGTGAGACAGATAAACTGATGCATGTCTGAGGGACGGCAATTATGCCAGAAGGACACTTCTGAACACACTGAGAGTACTTCAGGCACTAAATCCAGCTAGGAACTTCAGTCACCCTTCGGGGTTCATTTTACTCAAGTATTTGTCAATTTTTGCAGTAATAAGAGCTCTACTCCAGGCTAGATATCCTCACGCTCAGCTGACAGAACTGTCAGAGCCAGCAGATCTCCACAAGCACCACTCAACAGAATGAAATGTATGTTTTATAAATATTTGCTGAAATAGATATGCTTATAAAATGCATCTATCAATACATGTTCTTTTTATGTTATGGTTATACATTTCATATTTATATGACTATAACATAAATAAAATATGCATATATTTATAAGAAATTATAAATATATATTCAGCATTTCTACATATATGCGCCAATACTGGCATTTTGACAAACTCAGGGTTCAGATCCTTCTCTATGAATTGGGCTTTTCCAAGTAATGCAAACATACCAATTCCCATAATCACCTTAATTCCAACTTTTCCTGATTTTATTAGCTTAAATGGGACTGGTAATCCAATTGGACCACAGACTCCCTTAAATCAGACCACAAGCTCTGCCTCTAGCCTAAAACACCCATGATAAACTCCTGCTGCACCCATGCACTCAACCAGCCCACTCAAACTTCAGAACTACCTACCCTGTTCTGACATGTTTTCCAAAAAAAACAGCAGTCACAAAGATTGAAACAAATACAGCCTCTGTCAAATCATGGCTTAGAAACATTTAAAGACCAAGCACTGATCCAGCCTTGTGCTTTGGAGATTAAAGCAAATCCAGGCAAGTTATTACCACCCACTGATGAAAAACTACTTTTTAGACGCAACCGAGAAATCTCTAATCTCTGGGACTGAGTAAAGCTACGTTACTGGTAAATAAAAAAAAACACGAGAGCTACTTTGCATCCATTTCTGAAGTTTGTTGGTAGTATTTTAAGCCCTTGACTGCAAAAAGTTCACAGGATAATACCTGGGTATGTATTCTGCAGAGTAGTTATTTCTTATCTTACATAAGAAGTAATTTAGTATGAAATAGTAATACAAAGTTAATAATTAAAAATAAAATACATAGGACTCTTATCTTCATTTTGAAGAAGAGATTTCTGTTTAATAGCCAACTAAATAAAGAAATAAAAAGTCATTGATTTTTTCGTTTCCCCTAGAATACATTTTAAGATATAACCCAAACCATCTCAATGAATTTTTACACCTTGTTAAATACTTCTCTCATTCTTTAACACTCTTTTCCCTACTATGTATTTCAATTCTGCAAAAGATTTTTTTAATTAATACTTACAAAGTACACAACATTCTTTCCCATGTTCATTTCCGATGACCTAATCAAGGTCTCATTTACCACAGCATAAAAGAATAGGTCACACTGAGCTGTATAACACTGTGAGAGCAGCTCAAAAATTCATCCATGCAAAATGTTCTTGACTCCTATTTTCCTGACTCACAAAACATACGATTTTGTCCCTCACTGTGCCCTTCTTGTGACTCATACAGATCAGAAACAGATTTCTGAGCACACATCTGTACAGCGATTTCCAGGCCATCCATGAACACAAAACTATCTGCTTTCACCCCACATCCATCTGAGCAACGCTTGTCCCACATCTTGCGATACTGCACTGACAGCACATATCAAAAGGAGCCCAAATCAATCCGCTCTGTTTGTGCTACTACCAAATATCTCAATTTTTTTATCCCTTTGCTTTTAAGACATGACATCAACTTGACATTTCTTAATCTGAGCCTGTTTTCCAGGTCAAAAATTCAGCTTATCAAAGCTTTGGCTTAGTTGTCCCAGATTAGCATCTTGCCCACTGATCTTTCTCTGTGTGTCTTTCGAGACCGCGGTTCCCAAAGTGTGTTAGAAAAAGTGCTGTGCAAATAGCAGGCACTGAGTGACACTGAGACTTCCATGGGGCTCCTCTGATGGAAGTCGAACACAGCTCAACAGATCAAATCCGCATCTCCTCCTGATGTGAAATATAAAGCGATCAGATCTGCCTCATGGGGAGCAAAAGATGCATAATATTTAGAGCACAGAAATTATCAGAGCCACGTTTCCCCATCCTGAAGCAATGCAGAGGATTTGGTCTTGCTTACAGCTTGTTTCTGACATTCATTTAACACTGTGCCCATGATCCCATGTGTCTGGTGACCTCCAAGGAATCCAAAATCTCATCTATCAGGGCATTTCTTCCTTCTAAAAAATGTATTTGAGGACAACACAATGAAAGTCCATTCTGTATTGCACCCTTTATGGCGTTTTTCCAAAGAAGGCGCAAATAAGCCACGGAAATGTATCAGCCCAACACCAAACATGCAGCAGCAAGAGTTGATCCATGACTGTTTGAAGCTTGTTAGAGTGGTATTTGGATTCTAGTGATCTTTGAAGTCCTCCAGGGATTGATGCTAGGCTCCACACTGTTCAACATCTTCATAAAGGACCTGAATGATGAGATTGAAAGCACCCTCAGTGTTGATGATTAAAACAAGTGGTGGACATGTCAACAGGGTGAGCCATCTCGCAGAGACCTGGATGGGCAAGAATGGTATGAACTTTTATAAAGACAAATACAAAGACCTGCACCTGGGATGAAATAACCAAAGAGCCCAGTACAGGCTGAGATCTGTGTGGCTGGGGAGCAGCCTCGCTGAGAAGGACCAGTGGGGGCTGGTGGACAACAAGCTGAACATGAGTCAGCACCACGCGGCTGCAGCAACACAGGCAGGTCAGATCCTGGGATGTATCCATAGAGATATTAGTGGCAAAGACACTGAGGTGTGGCCATCCCACTCTACTCAGCGCTTGTCAGGCTACTCCTGGAGAACTGTGTCCAGTTTTGGTCCCCACAATTCAAGAAAGACATGAAGAGACTGGGGAGCATCCAAACAAGGATCACAAGATGATCAAAGGCTGGAGAATCTGCCCTGCGAGAAAAGACTGAAGGAGTCAGGTCTCCTCTCCCTGGAGAAGGCTTAGGGGTACCTTAGTATTACAGAACTTAAAGGGTGGCTACAACAATGACAAACTTTCTCTTTAGAAGGAGTCACATGGAGAAGTCAAGGGACAATGGTCCAAGTTCGATCAGGAGAGGCGTCAGTAAGACCTAAGAAATGTACTTTTTACAGGGAGAATAATTTTTCACTGGAACAACCTCCCCAGGGAAGTCATGGAGTCTCCAGCACTTGCAGGTTTTCAAGATGCAGTTGGGCAAAGTGTGAAATAACCTCATCCAGGCTTCCTTTCCCACAAAAGGTTGGACCAGATGAACTTTCAAAGTCCCTTCTACACTGGGCCATTCTATTAGACTATAATTTTAAAACACACAGTTTTTACATATAAATCTGCCATTTCTTGACTGTATCTTACCTTCTTCTTAAAAAAATACAGATGTCACCCCTCTAGGTTTATTATGAATAAATTGTCCACCCTTTCCTGCACGGTCTAACAATGCATCACAAGACTAGTGTGTCAACTCAGCCTGTTTTGAAGGGGAACTACTGAGAACAACAGCACACTCAAACTCAACCATAGTCATTGAATCCACAGTCTTTGGATCTTTTGAGGAAAAGGACAACATGATCTAGAAGACAATGCAAGAACATACATTTGGTCAAAAAGCATAGTTCTTTTAAATTAAAAGGCAGCACTGATTGAAATAAGAAGTCTTCTTAACAGAGCAAACAAAACTCCGAGTGCTGGCAGCAAGCGATATTTATTACAGGCTACAGCCTGATACCTTCACACAGTATTTGGCATCTCTCCTCATAAGATCAGCAGCTTAATTGTTATATAAAGATATGAGTCCCATCTACAAGGGGCAGTAGTTGAGGAATCCATCCAATCTTTCTCAACAGAGCAACTCCCATCATCACCTTATTAAAGAAACATCATCCGCTCTGCAGTCTTAGATAGCTTCTTACGGGAAAAAACAGAGTGCAGTGTATTACTGGAGAACATCATCGTGTAAGTGAAACTTAAGCTTCTCTCTCTGCTCCTCAAGATGCATTTTATTACTCTGGTTTTCAGATAAGCAGTTCTAAAGGATAATTTCAGCGTATACTGCTTTTCTCTAATGAATTCTCCTATTATTCAGGAATGACAACAAAGCTCTCCAAGAAAATATGCCCAAGTATAAGAACAGTAGAAAAGAATAACAAATACAGACACGCAAGTCTCCCAAGTGTATATACACACAAAGAAACCTCACGCAAATTTTCTGCTCCCTGTCTTAGAGTATTTGTGGGTCCAGACAACTATGGTCAGTGGGATGCTCAAAAGCTGGGTTAAAAACACCAAGAGTAAAATATATGAGATGACTGAATAGAAGTTTTATATCAACCCAAGGTAATAAACTAACTAATAGAGAGAATACCTGAAAAAAAAAAGTTACTGCTGTAGCGTATTTTATAGGAAATTATTTCAGGAAATGATGGTATTTCAATATTCAACAGGTGCCTGAAGGATTTGCTGTCTTCTAAAACAAGTCAAATGTGTAGCCACTGAAATTACTGGGTTCCCTTCCCCCAAAGGTCTGGTTTATTGTAGCATTGCTGAAACGTCCTACTGCTTCTTCCATCATTAAGGCACCTTACCCTGTTGAGCCGAACATGCTCTGTTAAGGCTGCAGCGCTGACTGTTCCTAGCAGAGAGGCAAAATGGGACCTGGCACACCTGGAAGCAAGACTTGCTAAAGGGAATAATCCTGACAGCTTCTATTTTCAAACATGCAAAGTTTATGGGTTTAGTCTGAGATACCTTAACAAAATCCCATTTCACTTTGGTAATTTAGAAGTGATTACAAGGCTGAGGCTTTATCTAGCACAGTTTTCATTACAACATTGTTCTAAGACAAAAATATGTTAATCAACTCTGATTACAGAAATATACCTGAAGATTTCCTTCTTTTATTTTATGATCAGTTTCTGATATGACGATCGCAGCTCTGTGCAAACAAGAGAACTTCCTGGTGCCAGCATCCAAAAACACGGGAAGTATGAGAAAATACATATTCACCCTATAAATATATCTTTTTTCCTTTCTGAGAGAAAAAATCCTGGATATGAGTGCTAATTTAAAAATGAGTATACACTGGGATTTTTTTTAAATATGTATTTATACAGATAAACAGAAAAGTGTGTAAGAATCCAGATAAGAAAACAGAGCCCAGGCTTATTCTATCATTTTAACAAATGTCAAATGAATGAAAATACATGTGCTAGAGGGTGAGGAATCCACAATAGTGAGAATTGGTAAAAGAGATTTTTTTATTCATCACATTTTCATACGTGACTCTAGGACAGTATCTGTCCAAATGACTGCTATTTGCCATCTGGGGAGCTGCATTATCATCCTCTAAAAGACAACACCATTGTTTAGCTCACAGAGCAGCAAGAGGGGAAGCTGCAAAGCAGAGATGTTGCATTACTAACGGTCAGCTAGATGTGGAGGCAACAGACACAGAAGCAATTATGGTAATGCAGCTGCTGTGCAAAAGGCACACCCTGTGTGCAACCTCCTCCTTGGACTAGAATCCCTGTGGTGGCATCTGCCCACGGTGCAGGCTCTGCAGAGCCACCTCCCTCCAGACAGAAGAGCAACAGGCAGTTTAGGAGGTGGCAGAGACCCCTGACGGGCCTGAGACACCTACCATTTCGGAGTCAAAGCAAGCACAAAAACAGTGGAAGACATTAAAAAGCTATTAACTACTTAGCAAGGCTGCAGTAATTAAGGCTTTAGAAACTTTCAGCTCTAATCTAAATCAAGGTGTAGAAATCCTGCACTGAAAATAATAAACTCTCCAGATTCAAGTTTAATCAAAATTTTCCTTGCAAAATGTATAAATACATTAAGCCTGGAAAAGACTAAAGGTAAGGACAATTTGGCTGCATTTCTACCAAGAGCATTTTCAAATGGTTACTCTGTTGTCTTTGTTCTTAATTTTCAGGTTTTGGTCAAATAAGTTGCTTCTTATCCAAAAGCATTTAAATTAATATGGGAATTGTAAACCTGTGGGATGAAATCACTCCCACCCCAGAGTACACATGTACTTATAGACAGAAATGAAAATATTTTGTATCCATTAATCACTGTTAAAATTCACCTTCATTTTTCATTTCCATTCCACGGACAAAACTTTCAAATAAAACATCTATTGCCGAAAGAAAAACAGCTTGAGACTAAATGGAACAATCTGACCCTTTCTTAGTGATTTATTTACTTTTTTTTTGTAACCAAAGCTAAATGCAATTAAAATCAACATCTTTCTGTACAGCAGTCTTGGCATAACTTAGTATTTCAAATACGCGGCAACCTTCTAATGAGCATTAAATGTCACTTTAACAGTTGATACAAAAGCACTGAAGTAGACAGTATTAAATTATTAAATGAAATATGGGTTATTTTTCAAGCATGATAACTCCAGAATCACCAGGGAGTTGCAAGTAACTGTAACTGGGAATATGACATCAGAATTTATTTTAAATTATTAATAGTACCTAGCAATGCTTTACATTCGAGTTTTTATATTGTTTATATTAAAATGAATCATGGGAGGGAAAAAAGGAACATCTGCCAAAAACCCACTGGCAAAAATGGTTGACGTTGGCAAGTGTTTGTTTCCATCATCCTGGGAGAGCCTTTAGTTCTCTATCAGCAATCCCCAGTAATAAATAATCCACGCTTTCCAAATCAGTGGATGGCATTTACCCTCTCATGGCAGGATGGGTGACCTTCTCCAGAGAACCTGCCACGCCACACGCATTTGACCCCACACCCGCAATCAGTACTTCCACTCAAATGTCTTCTAAAGCTTTGCATGATTCTGATCTCACCCTCTTAGCATGAGCTACTACAGCTGCTTATTTATTTATTTATTTATAACCAATCTTAATTTAAGGCACTATATTTGCTGTTCTTTGATTACAGGGTGCAATCTTTAATAAGCGAGAGATGTGTTTACCACATCAGGTATCGGTTTTCTGAAACTTCTAATGTAGGGACATTACTTCTCACAGGAAGGCATCAAAATCATGATTTTGCCGTTCCCATCTCCCTACTACAGGAACTCCCACTGCCCCTTCTCTTGGTTTAGTGCCTTCCCTCTTGCTGTTCTTGATGCACTGGTTTATCCTGCTACAAAAAGCAAACCCCATACCTGACATGTTCAGCTCTCTAGGAGTCCCCTGATCAGCGATTTCCCAGTAATCACTCCAGTAACACAATGTAGATATCAGGAACTCAGACACAGTTAATTTTGCTTTGAGACTGGCTTGCACTACACAGCAGGTGAACACAATAAAATCATACATATCCTGGAAGCATACATCCGCTGTCTCCATTATCAAAGTTTCTTTTTATTTTCTCACTTCCAAATAATGATTTGGAGGGGGAAAAAGACAACATCCAGGCTAGATCTCTGCAAATATTCCCACTGAAGTGTAGTTATAGCATTACTGTTCCTTATGCTGGAAAATAAATAAATATGCTGATGGCCCTTGCCCCCCCTTCTCCGCAGTTCGTTGCCTCTTACAGTATATAAGGAAGTATTTTTCTTGGAAATCCAGTATTTCAGTGCATTCTTTATAACGAAACATAGGCTGGTTCACTGCTTTACCTTTGTGTGCCTGCATCCTTGCAATAGGAAGAAACACGATCTTTCATCACCTTACTGCCCCCCTCTCTCCTGGCACTGAACTTTTATTGGATGATTCAGCAGTCACTTCTGAAGATGGGTGATCGAGAAGTCTTTAAATAACATACATGTAAAAAATCCTCTCCATGGCAAGAAAAGGAGGCTGCAGAGAGGTGGGTGTTGGTCTCTTTTCCCAAGTCAAGATAGATCAAGAGGGAATGGCCTCAAGTTGTGCCAGGGGAGGTTCAGATTGAACATCAGGAAAAACGTCTTCAAGGAAAGGGTTCTCAAGCACTGGCAGAGGCTGCCCAGGGAGGTGGTGGAGTCACCATGCCTGGAGATGTTTAAAAGGTGGGTAGAGGAGGTGCTTGGGGATACAATGTAGTAGTGGATAGGTACGGTTGGACTTGATCTCCAAGGTCTTTTCCAACCTAGTGATTCTATGATTCTAAGATGTTTCCAAGTGTCTGTTTTACCTAAGAGCTGAGACCAAAGCTAATCAGCCCCACTTGGGAACACCGTATGCTGTTACTTTAATGCACCAGCCCGGGAGCTAATCCCACCTATGGCCAACCAGCACCAAGAGCTCTACATCACCTCAACACTTTGGATTTCACTACCCAGCAGTTACTGGCAAAGCAAAGCTTTACAATAGATTTAAAATAATCTTTCATAGAATGCATTCACCATGCTTCTAGTTGAATTTAAAAACTAAATAACTAAAAAAACCCCAAAACACTAAAG
Organism: Clamator glandarius; assembly: GCA_033459285.1. Lineage (NCBI taxonomy): Eukaryota > Metazoa > Chordata > Aves > Cuculiformes > Cuculidae > Clamator > Clamator glandarius. Next base: position 2,162,221 of record JAUNZM010000631.1, on the reverse strand, counting down.
CACGAACTACTTTAAAATTTTATTGCTAATATTCACATTAAAACTAGCAATTTTTGGTCAATAACAATGTGATCTCATCTTCTCTGGCAGTGAACAAATAGGTCAGGCTTATATGCATTTTATCGACTTTAATTGCCATGAATCACCATGGGTTCATTTATTTTTTGCTTTCTCCAGCTACAGAGGACAAATACTGGGTAACGCAGAGCTATGCACAGAGTCAGGAGCTAGAAGACAAATAAACAGCCCTGCTGCCAGAAAGGGAGAAACAGGTTATCTTTTGGTTGTCCCTCATTTATATTCATACCAACACATTCATATCAAATGTAGTTTGTTTGGTTTAAAATAGAAAGATGTCTTAAACTCCTTTAGAAGAGTTGTAAATTATCTTCAACATGCAGATGAGCAGCATGGTTTGAGTGAATGAAACAAGGTACAAATCACTTCTGTGATATTAATTACAGAACCACCTGTTTGGTGGTAAATCTGTGTTCTACACAACATCATCCCTGTGTTGGTACAGATCTACAATCAACCGTGGCAAAAGACCAGTAACTGTCTACCACAGAAATCCATTCCTTGGAGGATCAACCTCTGCGCAGGTCGCTGGAGTTACCAGTAAGCACATCTTCTCAACTATGAGAGAAATGAACTACATCTCCAGACAAACCACCTGCTACCAAATGGAAAAACATAAACCTAACCCTGTCTGTGACACCTTCCCTTTCTGCATCCTTGCTTTCCATCCCCTTAAGTGGTCATAAACACTGATGTGCTGACACAGTGTTTGCTTTTAAGTCTGAATTTACGAGTGTGGGAAGACAATTATAGAAGCAAGTAGAGCTCATTGAGAGACTCCCAGGGCACTCTTTTACATTGGTCTTCTGAGCAAGCTGCTGCAGATCACTCCCCCAAACCTACTGTCACTCCTAAATTGTCCCAGCTCAATCAAGAACCCTAAAAAGGTTATAGATGTATGGTCAGACTGTCTCCTAGTAAGGAAATGAAGCCTTTTCACTTGGAAAAAATGTGCAGTGGGTTGCCAGAGTGGCTGCGCTCCACCCTTGGATGTTCCCAGGACCCAAATGGATGAAGTCCTGAGCAGCCAGGTCTGACCCCAGAGGTGCCCTGCTTTGTGAAGCTGGGACTAGAGACCTCCTGAGGAACCTTCTGACATGGATTATCCGACAGGCAATCATCTTTGCTATCTCATTTGGGGAGATTTTTTTTTTTTTTTAAGTTAAAATATGTTGCAAATTTAGTGCCTGTTTAATCTTTAGCATGAGAAGACTGCGCTTGATGGGCAGGGAAAAGCCAACATGAGAAAGCAGAGATTAAAGCAGTTCACAGGACTGGAGTGACTTGACAGTACATGCTAGGTAACTACAGTCATCAACCCTTCCCCATGAGCAGCTTCAAAACTTCCTTGGAAAACAGAGCAGACTCCATAAGATGTTCCCCATATCCTCATTAGCAGCACTTCTATAGTGTGTCACACTGCAACACCCTCATGCTCCTCTAACTCTTTTGCAAATCATAGGTTGTCTCCTACTTCAGACACAAGTTTTTATATCGTTATCCATGCTCAAGTGTTTAATTAGCAAATATACTTTCAGGAGAAAACACTCGCTTTCTGACTAACAAGGGCTTAGCAGGAATTTCTCATTCCAATAGGTACATATCAAACGTATGAACGTTAGAATGTAAAAGATACCCAAACTCAAACTAAAAAAACCCCACCCCCTCTTTATTAGCATCACATTTGCATCTATGAAGAGAATCTTGTGATATTTGATAAAGCAGTTCTAAATATTTTCCCATCAAAACATACTTTCAAGTCAAGAATGAAACCAGTCTGCTCTCCAGAAGCAATGCTCCCAGATGTGCTTGCACCGAAGTGGTGGAGATGGCTTTAAGATGAGTTACTCCAGGTAAAATTTCCAGTGAAACACTGCTATATTCCTTAAAATGTCCAAAACTAACACAGACTTAAAGAAGACCTGGTCAGCATGACCAGAGTAACCCATCTGCCTTTGCGAACCTCAGTTTTGCAGTCCAAGTTTGCATTATAGCTCCCCATGTTCTACTCTAGCATAGCTCCAAATAAGTTGAGCAGCACATTTTATTGATGTATCACAACTGCAGAAACACCTGTACTAAATAACTCTGTGTTTATTCAAACCCACAACATGGATAATTTCTCATTACCATCTGCAATTCCCAGCAGGCCAGGATACAGTAACTGTGGGGAAACAGCACTGGGCTGGCTTCTCTTGCTGCAATGCTGCATCTTCAAGGCTTCAAATATATATCCATGTCATTTATTCCAGATTTTTTAACATCTGCCCACCAAAAATGCTATAAAAAGTCTCACGGGAACAAGCTTTACTATCTTGTGTCTCTATCCCAGTGAAAGATGTTAGTAGTGAATCTAACAACTATTAGGACCACGAGGAAGGGGAGAGAAAATGAGAATGACTCGGTTACACCTATATTATGGGCTGATATAATAAAAACACAGGGCAAGGACAATGAGTTTGTTGGCTGGGAGGTGGATAAAACTAATCACTCTTAATCTCACCAATTAAAGCAAATTATAGTGAAAAGTTGTTGCAAATAACTCTTCCCTCCCCCAGAAATGTTCTTTAAATAACCTGGAAACTAGCCCGGTTGCAATGCAACAAAATCCGAATACATTGGTAAAATATTTTCCTGTCAGGAAATGTAGCAGTATTTACATGGGGGAAAGTGTTTTCTTGTAAACAGCTTCTACAGTTAGCTCAAGAGGAAATACTAAAAAAAGAAAGCCCAAAATAATATGCACTACGCAGTAAATCTCTGAAACAGACTCTGCAACCTAATTGCAATAGAGCTAAAGTTAACTTCATGGAGCCGAAAAAAAAATATTTGAACCTATAATATATCCAACTGCAAATACAGAGAGCTCTGCTATTTTCATATATAATTTACACCAGAAAACATTACCGCAAAACCAGCACCTAAGAGGGAGGCTAGATAGGCTGAGAGAGCCTGGAGAAGAGAAGGCTCCGAGGAGACCTGATAGTGACCTTCCAGTACTTGAAGGGGCTACCGGAAAGCTGGGGAGGGGCTGTTCACAAAGGCTTGGAGTGATAGGATGAGGGGGAATGGGGATAAACTGGAGAGGGACAGATTTAGACTAGACATAAGGAGGAATTTCTTTACTATATGACAGTGGGGAGGCCCTGGCCCAGGTTGCCCAGGGAAGCTGTGGCTGCTCCATCCCTGGAGGGGTTCAAGGCCAGGTTGGATGGGCCCTGGGCAGCCTGATCCAGTGGGAGGTGTCCCTGACCATGGCAGGGGGGTTGGAACTGGATGATCTTTAAGGTCCCTTCCAACCCAAACTGTTCTATGATTCTATGATATGATGAAAGCACATGTTGCTCCTTCTCACACAGAGTATTTGGTAACGGCAGGGCTGGGCCTTTGGAAATTTAGTTTCAGGATTTCTGGTTTGTTTTTGGATAACTCAAAATTGCTTGCCCTGTTCCAGCTCTCCCTCGGGTCCCATCATCATTTTAATAAGACAACACTATACTAAATTACTCGGAAATAAAACCTAAAAAAAAAAAGGAAAAATCATGGGAAGAGGTTGAGGCAATTAAGTTGAGGTAATAAGCACTAATCACACACACTAAGCTAATGAGCACAGGGTTTTTAAATTGCACCTCGTAATCAAAGACATTAATTTAAAACTGGTTACATCACGTCTCAATCTGCAGGTTTTCATACTTCTATGCTACAGGCGAGGATGAGAAGGGGTATTGGTTCTTTTCTCCTAGCACCTACTGCTATGATCTTGCAGGGTACCACACACCTTGCCCTCCCTGAACGCATCAAAAATAATCATGCTTTTAAGATAGCAATATTCTTCATGCTCAATAGTTGAACGACGTTTATACACATGCTGAAATACTAAAGAGCACACTATCTAAATCCTGCAGACTCTCTCTTCAGGACTACCCGGGCTGGTACAGAATAATGATGCTACTGCCTTGTCATCGTTAGAATCTCTCTTTAAAATTCTCCCCACTAGCTAAAAGTAGGGCTAGACTTGGTGAGACCTTAACGTTTGTGCTGCAGAAAACCGTTTTCATCCTTCTGCTGCTCTTGGTCATACACACACAGATCCAAAATATTCCCTTTGTCGTTCCTGAGTTGTGCTATTTCAGGTTTTCCACTGCTGGGGATGGGAGCCTGACCGGGGAAAGCCCAGGGCAAGCAGAGACACCATCTCTCCACAAATAATTGCAAATTAGTAACATCAGCAATAACAGTTCAGGGTTGGGGATTTTTTTGATCCAGACACTGTCTGGCAAACCATAATTGGAGCTGAGGAAAGGGTAATTCCCTTCATTTTCATCTCTCTTCGCTAATCACATGCCTTCATTCCAAAAGCACAACAGTTTGCAGGCAACAGATGCTGAATTCAGGAAGGTAAATCGGGATGGAAATCTAATGCCAGATTATTGGTATAAACACCTTATTTAAAACCAGAGCAAAAAGATGCATTTCTTTGCTGATATTTCCAAAAATTAAAACTTTATACAAATGACCCTGGGCAGCAAAGCTAACATATCTGCCTCCTTGGTCCTCTACCTGCCTCTCCTTTCAGCTGAAAACTTAATAAACTGATAGCAACTGTCCCAAGCTGCAGGCTAGGGAGGTTTGTCCTATTCTGCCAGAGCAGAGAGAAGATCAAGAGTTATTCTGGTCTTTAACCAAACTTATCAGATCAGACCTAACCGATCTTTTCCTCCTAGTCCCCAGTAAAACGTCTCCTCTGGGAGAACGTTCAGAGTGCACGCAGGAAAGTCACACATCTCAATTTTAGAAATGAGGAGGTTTTGAAACACTTTTTAAGAGAGTTATTCGTAACAAAACAGCATTTACAGAAACCTTTTGGCAGTCAGAAAGTTCCGGTTGTTGAAGGGATGCGTTTACATCTTCTATTTATTTTTTTCTTCTTTAGGCATAAACACATGCAATCAAACTCCTCTCTTCTTGCCCAAAAGAAAATGGATAAGGGGGAACAGGAAGAAACAAGGCAGGCTCTTTAGGGATTATATCACTCTCCTCCTCAACTGTTCCGAAGGGAAGAAAAATGCAGCAGAAAAGGTACTGTGCTCACGGGAAAATGTAGAGGGGGATTTTCACCCTGTTTGGTCAAATTTCCTCCCATGGAGACTCTAAGGCTCAATCCCACAATGCCAACACCACATATCAGTGCTCAGTACTAGCTTCAACTTCTCCAGCAGGACTATTCAAGTACATGCATATAAGTTATTAAAAAACCACTTTTTTATTTAATGCATGTCATTTTTTAAGTAATTATTTTTAAATTCCAGGTGGTTTTCCATTCAAAACAAGGTTTCAAGAAGTGTCTGAAATACCAGGACGAGTGAAGACTTCTATGCTAACCACTCACCAGGAAAAAACACCCAACATCAACTCTCATCCCATAGCCACCTTCCATTTCCCAGCTAACTGTGATGAAACACGACAGCCCGTTAAGCTGAAAGCCTGAGCATCCTTCCCCGCCTGCTACGGCAATCCTGCAGCCCAGGCTGATCCTGTGTTCTGAAAATGAGAGATGACAGAAAGAGGGGAGAGGGTGCAAACACAATGAGAAAAACCAACCAAGCCAAGGATGCAGCAGCCGTGTTGTGTCGAGGAGTTAAACAAAAGCAATTGCAAAAGATAATTTACTTGGTCTTATTTATTTATTTGCAGCGGGTTTCTTTGGATAGCCTTGAAAATGTTGTCATGCACTGATGTGAACACCGCACTGAGCGTTTCCCCAGGATCTGCTTTTTATCAATCCTCATTCTGAACAAACCTGTGACTGCCTTAACTTTTTTTGTTTTTTTTTTCCTAAGGCACAAACAACTCACACCAACACTTTGATTCCCCCAAGGGAGATGGGGGTCTTTAAAATATGGTATTTACAATCCAACTTTTTACTCCTGGCAAATAACTTCTTTAAATGTAGCATAGATTGAAATAACATCAAAATAGGAGATCTCAGCAAACAGGGGACCTTACAGCCTCACAGAGTCAAGATGGTATGGAAGAGAGAGTGATAGCAAAATGTGTAGTCTCTTCCGTGAATAAAACACAGAGCTAATACCCCTAATAATAGAAATAGGTTTGAGAATATATTAAAACTCCAACAGCTTTTCATCTTGAACAGCGACTGAATTCTTTGGGTGGAAATCATTTAAAGGGTAACATATGCACACTCAGGAAACTATACTGAAAAGTGGTTCATTTTCTATACAGGCGTAAAAAGGTCCAAGATGACCATTTAGCAGCCTCTGACACAATATTGTGGTGCCAGCAGTTCTCATTGTTGTCAGATCAGGTATGTGCCAACAACAAAGTGCTCGAGTACAAGAACCACTCACTTTAGCACAGCTGCTCTTCTGGCCTCCAGCCATGCACCTCCCCTCATGTTCCACAGCATCCCCAGCAGGGCAGGTACGCGTTCAATTAAGTAACACTGAATAGCTCTAGGAATAAAAAGCCTTACTCTCCAAGATCCCAAGAAGCTTCCATGTTCCCAGTAGTTATTAAAAGCCAAATTTAATGTATAAGGGGGCTACAAGAAAGCCGGGGAGGGATTGTTCACAAAGGCTTTTAGTGATAGGACGAGGGGCAATGGGGATAAACTGGAGAGGGGCAGATTTAGACTAGACATAAGGAGGAATTTCTTCACCATGAGGGTGATGAGGCCCTGGCCCAGGCTGCCCGGGGAAGCTGTGGCTGCCCCGTCCCTGGAGGGGTTCAAGGGGTGTCCCTGCCTGTGGCAGAGAGGGTGGAATTTGATGAGCTCTTGCAACCCAAACCTTTCTATGATACAGAGATAAGCGGGTTTGCTCCTACATGCTCCAGAGCAATAGCGTAACACTAACACTTCAAATTGCACACTTAATATGTTATACATTCCATACACAAAAAAGTAGCAAAGGCTTCTTTTACAATCATAGGGTAAAAAGCAAAAGTATCAGTTACTGAAAATAAAAATGCATTCTGTTGTCATGGCAACTAAACTTTTTAACAACATTAAGGAAATGTTAACTCATCAAGAGCTGCATCTCGTTGTTATAGCAACAAAAATGTTCAAAGTAATTGCTTTTAAAGATTTCTCTCTTTTCCTTTGCATTTTTGAAATCACCCCAGTATAATAACACATTCTTATTAAAAGAACAGAATATTTTGCCACCTTCCAAATCAAGCAACATTCGTAATGATTTAATGAAGCAATTACTTTGGGTAGTCATTTGTGGACTAGACTGTTAACCATGGATCACAAGCAAAGGGGTCCAACTCCGAACCACTGCTGTAATACTCAGAACTAACCACAATACTGAGATGTAGAAAGTTTGATGTCAGGTGCAATATTTTTCATGGAGAAATGGATATAGAAAGCCTTTTGCTTTACTAAATGCAGCCTTAATCCAAAATGCACCATGCAATCTCTGGAATGCCATTAATTTTCACATAGTGTTTAGGAACAACAAATTTTACTGATTTTTGAGACTCAGGAAAGAAGCAAACAAGATATATTTTTAAGAGCCAGATGTAATGAATCAAAGAACACAACTTCTCCAGGTATTTGATTTCTTTGTTGAGCTTTAACTGCTGATGACAATGGTACTTCTCAATCTCAATTAAATCATAACATAGCAAACTGCCTACATTTAATTCCATATTGGTAGCAAAATACTTTATATCAGCATACAGCTATGATGTGTCATACAGACTAAGAAGACATTACCTTTATTTATGGTAAAATCATATCAATTACTATATTTTGTTCAGTTGTGTATGTGCATTAGATAGAAAAATGCAGTTGTTTTGTAAAAATACAGAATCTAAAAGAGAGTCTCAAACCCATGAGATATTGCATTTTAAAGAATAGTGTCAAAACGTCCTATGGATTCTGATTTTTAACACTGCAGAAAATAACCTTTCCCCATTAGGTAGCATAATCCTGCCAAAGAACAATTCCTTTTTAATCCAAGACTATGGAATAATAATCAAAAATACAAATAAACATGCCAGCGGGGCTGACACAGATGGGTAAGAAAACACAACAGCAGAGATTTATCGCTGGAACTGGGTAACTGCATTCACTGTCCCAAAGAAGAGACTGCTGCTAATGGCACCTGCTGAGGACCAGCCCCCAACACTTCTAGCACTCTTGCTACACCACTGCCTCCTTCCCAGAAATCACCTGAATCTCTATTTTTAGTCTCTTTTTCAAAGGAATCCCCACATGGCCCTCCCACTGTCTCTCCCAAATGCCTGGTGACCTTCCAGCCAATTTTGTTCAGAGAACATAAACAAAATACACTCAACAAAACTAATTACACAAGCCTTCTCCCAACAGGTGACTGGGTTTGAAAAGGAGATCACTTAATATCGTGAGCGCCATAAAATAACTCAAATATTATCAGACACTCTGTGAAAGCCTCTAAATTCCTCAAACAGGAGAAAAACTTCAGTCAGAATTGATGTTTTCCTAGATGTATGTTTTCCAAGTACAGTCGGGGAAAATAAGGTAGAGTGGCTTCAAGCTTGCAAAAATACCATATTAGTATTAATCTTTGTGATGCTTTAAACAAAAACCACATGACTTTCCTTCCTCTAAGTGAGTAAAAAGAACACCAGCATTGGCAAAAAGTTACAGGACAGGTATTAATGACAGTCAGGCAAGCGCTTTCATCCTAAACATGAAGCAAACAAGACTTGGTTTCCTACCCGGTTGCCCTAGCAACTGTGTTGTCTCTTCCGAGCAACAAACTGGGGATTGTGCAAGATCCCCCATCACACAAAGCTCCAGCATCAATCCAGAAGCTCTCTGCTAGCGTGAAACTACTGCCCAAGCAGACCCTAAAACTGCAAGGGTCTCTATGGTCCTCCAGTTGATGGGAACCTTGGCTTGAAGAGAATTACATCCCACAGAGAAGGCTGGTTTGTCACTACCCACGACTACCTGTGCTCACTTGGATGCTGAACAGGAGGGCAAGAGGCACCTGCACGGGCACAGACCAGGAAGCAGCACTGAACAGCCAGCTACACACTTATTTTTGATTACACGTGCTTGAGATGGCTTTCTCTCCCTAGGGAGCATGTTGGAAGGTATTTACCACATACCGAATGCCCCCTCCTTGGAGAGAGGTTGAGAGGTGACCACCCTTAAGTCTTTCAAGTGCGCCCCTCTTTCTATCTTATTCGCTCCCAGCCAACTCCTTCCAACACACACCTAAGACGCCGATGCAAAGCTAAGCTGGATGTTTGTACCAGCAGAGGATCACCCCTTCAGCATCAAAAATCTCCAAGGCCTTGCAAACTCTCCACAAGGTCCACCACGCTAGCTCTGTTGCAGCTGACTACTTTCAGCTGATGAGAATGGCTATGACACATTTCTTTCTTATTTCTAAAACTGCCTTAAAAACTAACACAAACAACAAACCCAACAGTTACCTCAAAAAGCATTGACAAATCTGCTTTTACAGGTTACAATTCCTGGCAGCATTTGCTGGCCTTTAATTTTAAAGGTCTGAGAAAACCCAGAAGAGCAGTAGAGCCATCTCAATGACTTACTGCTCAGGCATCCCTTCTACCAAGGCTACTCCACAAGTGTTTAAACCTAAAAGTTTCAATAAATCCTTGATGTGGGAGGGTTTTTTTAAAATTAAAATTCCTCTCTTGTGAGACCTCATCTGGAGTGTTGTGTTCAGTTCTGGAATCTCCAACCTAAGAATGATATGGAGCTGTTGGAATGGGTCCAGAGGAGGCTACAAAGATGTTTACAAAGGCTTGTGGTGATAGGATGAGGGGCAATGGGTCTAAACTGGAGAGGGGAAGATTTAGACTATACGTAAGGAGAAACATCTGTGAGGGTAGCAAGGCCCTGGCCCAGGTTGCCCAGGGAAGCTGTGGCTGCCTCATCTCTGGAGATGTTCCAGGCCAGGTTGGATGGGCCCTGGGCAGCCTGATCTAGTGGGAGGTGTCCCTGCCCGTGGCAGGGGGGTTGGAACTGGATCATCTTGAAGGTCCCTTCCAGCCCAAACAATTCTGTGATTTTGCAGTATGCAAAGTTTTTGTTTTAACATCTTTAAAAGGCTCAGAGGCAAATATATGTTGGTTTTACTGTTGGGCCTTTTGATTTTCTCTTTAACCCTCCAAACTAAAAATGTCACAACATACAAAAAAAAGAGGCCTTTCACATTAAAAGTGCTTAATGTATATTTTAAAGCAAAGGAGAACACTTGCATTTAGAAACCCCGCATGCTGTGGCAGGAGGGAAGCCCTTTCAGAGCCTTAACTTGAATGCTACAGCAGTAAAACATTTTATTAGGATTCAACTACTGTTCACTACTTTCGTTTTTTGTCTGGGCCATCTCATGAAAGACTCATCCCCCATAAAAGCAGTGGGTGTTCAAACACTTCAGGTACACTAGAAAATAGTGCAAAGTATGGGTAAAGAAGGGAAAATAAGGATCTTACTCTGCTGGAAAAGTTCCGATAGGTCCTTATTGCAGATCATAACAAGATGGCCATTCCAGCCACATCAGATGCTCTTTAGGAGTACCTGAAGACACAGCAGTTCGCGTTGAATAAACTCAAGAGTGGTTTGCTGAAATGCTTATGGAAACAGACCATAACCAATACAAGAAAACAGCTTGCTGTCACTTGCTATGAAATTACAGATTACCTATGGGTGAAAGATACAGCACACAGGGTTTTTTTAAACTTATTTTGGAAAAGGAACTCCAAGACCCTATTTACAGATAGCTCCACAATCCTACTTACAGATGAAGGTCAAGTAGAGTATATATGATTGCATTTTGTACTAAATTGCTTCCAGGAGATCCTATTAAACTCAATAAGCTCAGCAAACTTAATGACATAGAGACAAAAGCATCCTCAGGTGTTCTGTATGTCTTGAGGGAACTGTGTGGCAGCGACTCCCTGAGCTTACCCACCACTGCTTCTTCTGGTTACGTGAACAAAGTCCACAAGAAAAGCTCGTTGAAGAAGCACTCATCAGATACTTGCAAACATACTGCCAATCCCCTGTTAGCTGGTTTACCTTACACAGAAGGTGACCAACTTTCACATTAATTGAGGACAAAATGGTGAAACCATCTGATGTAAACGTTCCTCCTCTATAATATTCTCTATGGCAATTTGGTGCTGCCTAATATCTTGCAGATAATAAAATAATTGATTGGATAAAAAAAAAAAAAGACAAGTCAAACTCTGTGCTCGTTCCATCAGTGCTAACACACAATTTCCAGGGAAGCAGGGAGAATGACATGGGCTTTAGTATTTATCAAGGACATGACCTCATTCTTTAAAAAAATCAAAATAAACACAAAAACCCACTATTTTTTGTTTAAATAGAGACATACTGTGTCTGAATATAGTCCATGCTATACTTATACTGATTTACTGATGCATTTTTACAAGGAGATACTGTCCTTGTCCGAAGGCAAAAATCCATCCTTCACTAGTCTTTCTTGTCCTTCTGGTCCTCTCCTCCTATTCCTCTTTTTTTTTCTTTTTTTTCTTTTTTTTTTTAATGTATCAGAAGAGAAGTATGATTCGTACTGGCTTAATTTGCTGTGACTTCAAGAAATCTAAATGAGATCAGGAGCTGGCTGAGCCCCACCTTATCCTCTGTGACTCTGCTTGGTGAAGTGGTAAACCTGCAATTTTCATCATTATGAAAAAGACACTGTAAATCCAGCTCAAAAGCTCTGTCTACATTTATAGAAGATAATATCTACAAAGGTGACCAGAATACACTATGAAGAACAGCAAGAGCTCTCATCCCCTCCAGTTTTGCAAGGGAATGGCACAAAAAGTATGTATTTTGAAAAAGAAAGAAAACTGGATGTCATCTCCTACCACATATGAGCACAAAATAATCCCTGTCTTGACATTGTTCTGCAGTGTTGGTATCATTGCTTTGCGTTATGATGACAAGTTAATCGATGCAATGTCAAGATGTTGCTGTGATTATATCCTATTTTGCTCCATGTCTCCTCAATGACTAATTGGCTGCTCAGCCATTCAACTGCAAACGTTCAAGCAACCGCACATACTATCATATTCGATGGCATTTTTAATTACACAGAAGCAGCCAACGCTGCTGATCATTAACAACAATGACATCCATTTATAGCATAAAGCATGCTTAGCAAGCTGGAAAGGAATATGCTTAGATGTTGATTTAAAATAGTGAATAGTAACAATTCTTCTGGTGATACTGAGGCGTTAAAAAGCTGCCTTTGCCTCCACTGCATTTGGCTGTTAGAGATATTAAGCTGTCACAGGCATCATGCTTGGAGAGCAGTAAAATGAGCAACTGCAGAAACACACATTATGTCATTAAAGAAACCAGAAGAAAACTCTAAATCATTCTAGTAAATGATAAACTTCAAGAAGTTTTGTGGAAACTTATTTAGGAATATGAATATGTAGTTTTAGAATGAAAAATAAAAAGAAGTCACAAGTAGCATTTGGGTCTGAGAGCTCACAGTCTGCGTCTAAGCCATCAGGCTGAGATGGAGATGATCTTGACCTGAAGAAATGAACTTTCTCACCCACCATTAAAGAAATGTTGGAGATATACGATAGAGAAAAGACATACAGTATTAAAAGGTGTTTCTCCTTGCTGTTTTTGAAAAGAAGGCTCTTCTCTGCTTCAAAAACCAGAAATTTGCACTCAAAATACCCTACAGAAATGTCTATAAATGTTATTTATTGCCATGATCACTCTCAAAATAATAAGACTGTGCCTACAACTCTTTTTATTTAACAAATTAAGAAAATCAACAATGACCACCCCTGAGCCTGCTAAAGAGGGGTTCCTTTGGGCACCAACTGGATCTTTGGGAAGAGGTAGAAATCACAGGGATCCAGGTCTGGGGAATGTGGGGGTGCTCAAGCACAGCAATGTTGTTATTGGCTAAAAGCTGCTGTGGATTGGCTCACACCCACATTTTCCACGTGAGGGTAAGAATACGTCTCCATTTGAACACATGTCCACTGGTACCGAGGGATGCGACTGAGTTGAGCCTTGTCTCACTGTGACAGCTTAGAACATGTTCTGTAACCATCTCTTTGCTTCTCCCATCCTACTCTTGGTTCCTGAGCTACAGGGTTAGTCTCGAGGAGTTTGTGTCAAACCTTGTATTCCAAGAACAATATAATCATTAGGATGTAACCTACTGCAGACCTTGGTTGCCTCCCACTCAAGAGGGGCTGAACGCCCTTGGGATAGAGAAAGCTGCACATAGTACCCTCCTGATGCTAAGAGTTTGTTACAGCAATAATTTTGCCAGTAATAAAGACTTTGCGGTCACAAAGTCTAAAGGATGGGGCAAGACAGTGCAAGGAGCAATGCACTGGCCTGCCAGACAGCAGGAAGGATGCAAGTGGGCCTCTAGAGCCCATTGAAAGCTTAGATATTTAGCTTTTAAATAAGTCTTGAAATTGCTTGAAGGAAAACATGGCCTCAAGCTCTGCCAGAGGAGATTCAGGCTTGAGATAAGGAAAAAATTCTTCACGGAGAGGGTGGTTAGGCATTGGAACGGTCTGCCCAGGGAGGTGGCTGAGTCACCATCCCTGGAGGTGTTTAAGGTGAGGGTGGATGAGGTATTTAGGGGCATGATTTAGGGATTGGTGGGAATGGTTGGACTCGACGATCCAGTGGGTCTCTTCCAACCTGGTGATTCTGTGATTCTGTGATTCTGTGATTCTGTGATGTGAGTGATGCAATTTTGAAAGACTTCTGCAACTGACAATATGACCACAAACAGCACTGAAAATCATCAAAAAGCTTCTAAATGTAAAAGGATGCTAGAGCTGGATAACAAGTAGTGAATTTACCAATTCTGGAGGAAAAAAGGAATAAGCCAGGAGAGTAGAACACTTTAGGGGACCTCTTCTGATGATGCCAGTCAATATTTTTGAAAGAGACGATATGAAGCAGACCTGCTACAGAAAATAAAAAACAAAAATAAAAAAAAGCAAACCAACAGGCTGTTGCTTCAATAAAGAATATTTGAGCTACGCAAAATAAGAATGAAATGCTTACAGGTAGCATTTATGAAGAGGTTTGTGGATTCAGAATATTTTCAAATCAAGTAAGAGACTAAGAAACAGGGTAAAATTTAGCTAAATGGTACACCAAGGGACTGGTGAGACAAAGCAAAAGCCAGTTCTTGTGCACCTTGCTAGAAGATCTGGAGCTGGGAGATGAACAGAAGCTGCAGAGGTGTTTAACTAGTATGAGAGCAAAGGGAAGGTTTCTGAAATACTTGTGAATGAACTAAATGTTAAGGAGCCCAAGATGCAACACAAACACTGAAGAAATATATTGGCAATGCTCATGTTGAATTGCTAGAAGACTGTTGAATAAAAGCCCTTGAAAATAAGTTATAAAGCAATAAATGTCTGCAAAAAAACCCACCCTCAGTGGAAGTAAGGAGGCAGTCCTAAGTACAGGTTAAGACAAAACTAGTGGAAAATACTGCTTTGAACTGACCCAGAACCACGGGACTACTTGAGAAATGACAAAGCAAAACTGATTTGGGCCCCAGAAAACTTTTGTGCACTCAACATTGTGATGTTTCATCTGGAAATGTGAAGCAAAACTTAATCATTTAAAAACTTCCTATAGTGTTGCAGAAAAAATATTCCCCACAGGTTCTGGATTCCCAACCTCTTCTTAGTCCAGGTTCTTTTTTTTTGCTGCAACAGAACTCCAAGTGGAAATCAGACTGGGGATTATTTCGCAAAATTTTTCTACTGTATTTTCCGCAAACTAAAAAGTAAACATTGCATTTCAATCTCTTTTTCAAAATCCATTTTCCCCCAAACTTTTGGTTCTAGAAAAGGATTTTGCCATAGATAGCAGGCACGACAAAAAGCACCTATTGTAGGAGTCAAAGGAGAGGGTAGAGTCTATGTGTTCCTTGTATCCCATCAAACAAGCTGGTGTAGGAGAGTTGATGTTAGAAAAGCACTGTGCTATTTCTGAGTGTGTGCTACCCACTTCTCCCCACCCCTGACCTGCCCTTGGCGGCGCGTTATTTGTACGACATAACGGAGTGGAGCTCAGGGCTTTTACATGCCTGCCCCTCCTGCAGAGCCATGGCTTTTATTTCTGCATTGCCATTTCCTCAGTTTCTATTTTTAATGGATTAATTGGGAAATGTCTGGAAGAGGTTTGGGTTTTGCTGGCTGGATCTGAAGAAAGACAGGAGGGAAAGGAGTAGTTGTGCTGGCAGTAGGAACAGTTATAATGTCCCATATAAACCACGTCCTATATCTCTGCCCATCCTACAAGCCCAACTCCTCTCTTTCTGCAGTTTGGAAAGGTGCCTGCCTGCCCAGCACAGGTTGACCACTCACCTACTCAACATAAAATCAATATTAAACACTCCCTCTCCATCATTTTGGGGATCCAGACAGCTAAATCATCACCATTGCTGCTCTTCAATTCAAGGTTCCTCCTCGGCATCACTAAAGAGCATCCTTCACGGTTAGCATTCTGAAGTATGTGTAACAGGTAAAAAATGAGGCGTTTCTGTTATCTCCCTGAAAGTATAACAAAACTGATAAAAGAAATCTATACTTCGGGAGGAATTTTGCAGGACAGCTTCCTGCAGAAAACATACATGCACATTACAGAGCTAATAGGGGCCCATCCATGCCAGCGGGTTTGATTTACCTAAGACTTGCCAAATTTTATGTAGGCATGGGAAAAGATTCTTCAAGAATTTATTACAACAGCAAATGTTCTTCTTGGAAACTGCATGCTGAGTTTTTCATACACATCAAAGGATCAGCTATTTAGCCATTACACTGTACCAAGTATCAAACCATTATTCTGGTTTATTGTTGGCTTCACAACAAATTGTGTTGAGCTAGGTATTTACATAATTACTTCTGAGTACAATTTGGGGAACAAAGTAAAGTAAAAAGGCAGAGGGACCTCCAGGTATGATAGTTCAAAATGAATACATTCATAAGAACATACAGCATATTAAGGTGGTCCCAAATCCTTCAGCATACCAATGGTCCAAGCCTTGGGCAGCAGGATCACACAGACAGCTAGCAGCAGCCTTGACCTGTGTCTTACAGAGGTCACTTTCTTTCTCTGCTTTACATTTCTTTGATTAAAACCAAAATATTAGCACACCTTAAATTCACAGAAGTACTGCAGACATTCTCAGAGTGCTAGTAACGCACTTGATGAAACAGAAAAGCGTAATGTAAATGGAAAACATTATTAATGCACTGCTATAAAAACTTACTAGAATAAAGCAATTTGAGGGAGAAAAAAAAAAAAACCACAACCAAACTTAAATTTGCTTCATGGTCCAAAGTACCACTTCACTGCAAATATTGTCAAAGCAGTTCTAAAACAGTTAAAAAATACAGGAAACAATACAAGACATCATTCATACCATTCGAGCCTGAGTTTTAGGATGTGGAATCTCAGCCAGTCAGATTTGCTACCTGTCACTATTGATATGAGTTTAGTGAGTTGTGCAGATTTGGTTGGCTCCTTGATTCAATCTCATGGAGCTTAGTTCACTATCAACTGTCTCACACAACACTTATTTTCATCACTGTCCGCCGTCCCGAAAGACAGAGGTGCACAAGAGCTGTGCACGTGGAGGATGAGAGCTAAATTACTTTGGCACAACCGCAGGAGGAACATCAGAGTTGGGTCAGTCATCAGGATGGACAGAAAGAGGATTTACCTCTCAAATTTCTTCTCTGACACAAACACAAGCACTGCATTCATGCTGTTGATCTCCTCCAAGCAGAGGCAGAGCAGCTTTGGTAGCACAGCCATAAAAACCCCTGAACTTTGGCATCAGTGCCTCTGACTTCAAACCACAGGAGAGGCACTGCTTTCCCTGGCACAGGCTTCCCATTGCGTTCAAGTGCCTTCGGCTGTTTGAAGGAACAAAAAGCAGAAGAGGCAAGTGACACAAAAGTTATGAAATGCCACTTTAAAGTTTTGCAGCACTAAAGAGTGCCGAGAAGAAATGGGGATAACGTTAATACCCAGATTGTAATGCATTTATAATAGCTATGACAACTTCAACAGCAACAATGTATTCTCTTGCTCAAACTCATCCTAACCAGCTTCTTGATAGAAGCAATCCTTATTTATCTTTATTTCTGGATACACACTATCAGAAAGTTAAATAACCCATTTCTATCACCATAAGAAGAGAAAGCCAAAATAGACAACCTCTTGAGTAGTCACAGCAGGCTGCGGGCTACTGCAGGAGCCCTGCCACTTAATTGCTCATCAATCACTCACAGCTCTGGTCAGAGCCACTTTTTAATGAATTCAAATCATCCCATTTGTTCTTCTCAGCTCCTCAGACGACAGTGGTATTCTGTGTCATTTTGAATGCAAATGATGCCCTAACGCAAAACCAGATAGTTATGATTTTCTCTCAGCAGCATCGCTTGTATGTAAATGCTCCGTCACTCAGAGCAGGTTGACAGCGTTCATGCATTAAGTCAACTGGCTTGACAGATAGTCTCATCTTTGCATTATCCTGCAGTGACAAACATTCCTTGCTGGTAATTTGTTTTCTTTATGAAAGTTCACATTGGAAAATGGTAAAATGCTGGATTGATTTGTGCATGGTGCTCAAGCGCAACATTCAACCAAGGCAGCTGCATGACCTAGGGATGATGATCAAAGCCCACCTGCATGCAACACAAGGCACTGTCTAATTCCTGACTGTAAGTAACTCACACTAAGGTTTGGTGTATGGATTTGAGGTGACCATTTCCAGCGTTACCATCAATTCATCTTTTGTCAAATGAAATTTCTTTAGGTCCTGTTATTTCTTCAGGTTTCTATTAAGTTCCCATAGATGTAAGTGGTCATTGCCTCTGCATCAAAACTATCTCAAAGCAGTGGGGTGGGGAAATTCTTGGCCATTTCAAATCTCATTCAATAAAATAAAATATTATCATTCAGTGATTAAAAAACCACATAAAATTCCTCCATGTCTAATTGATTTACAAAATGTTCAAGTTCTGATGTGATCCCATTTGGGACTGTGCTCTTGATCTCAAATTTCACAGTCCCAGTACAGCAAAACAACTGCGGCTATAGTCCACCTCATGAAAGGCCAGCTCTGTCCCTAAAGCTTACTCTAAGGGTCTTCCTCGAAGCAGCCCGAGTGCTCTCCCACCTCTCTGCTGCTTTCATCTGCTGCCTGGAAAATCACTCTTCCAAGTGCAGGGTTGAATCAGGGTGTTCAGGAGAAGGGGAAAAGCCCATGGAGGCAGCCCTAGAGAGAATGCCTCCTTGCCAGAGAAAAAGCGCCAAACCAGGAGGCACAAATCAGATGAGAAGCAACTGTCTGCAAAGACTGCAAGTGACAGGGTACTCCAAGCACCCAAGAGAATGGAGACTCATTCATTAGCTAAGCCAAGGGACAAATTAAAGCACAGCTACATCCATCTGTGCCGGCTCATACCCAGGAGTTAAATTGTTTTAGGTGCACTGTAATTTAATCCTCTTCAGGATTAAGGCCTCTTCATTCCTGAATGAAAGCTCTGGCACAGAGTTCTAGTGGTGCTTGAACTTCTGGTGAGGGCGAGGGAAAAGCAAAGTCAGGAGTGTTCCAGTGCTGGAAATCAGAGAGCAGATGGGCAAGACAGCCTGGTAGCGATGGAGTCCTGCACACTGAGACACCATGGTTGATAATTTAAGTTTTAGCCCTTTCATACTCCACCATCACAAAAAAAAAAAAATAAAAAAAAAAATCCAGCAAGTTAGCTCATGTGCAGGGACTGCAATTAAATTGCCCGTTCATAGCAGTACCTGAAGAGGACTGACATTATTTTTCATTAAAATGTTGGGGCTTGAGGGGAGAAAACTGATTTACAGCCGGCCGACAGAAGCAATATCTCCACCAGCTCCTACTGCCAGCTTGCACAGGTGAGAAGAAACTGAAATGAAGTTGTTATTCCCTCCACTTTTGTCCAAGCCAGCATTAAAATGTACTTTCCCAGAGCAAAGCACAGGACCCCTAAAGATGTAAACGTTGAGCTCCAGACCCCAGAAGAGGTCTGGCTGCAATGGGCCATGCCTGCCCGTGGATGTGTCTCCTGAGCAGTGAGGAAGAGATAAGAGGAGAAAGGATCTTACTGTTTAGCTACAGGCTATTGCAGAGATAACGAGAAAAACTTGTTCCTCGGTTATTTCACTTCTGCCCTAAAAAGGACATATTTTCCCATGGTTAAAAGGATTCACATACTTCTCTTTCATTTAATACTTGCTTTCTTCCCTGAAAAATAAAACTACTGACCTGAAATGCAGCTCAGACTACGACAGAGAATTTAGAATAGCCAGACCCATCTCTGGAAAGCAGGGATGTTACAGCCTGATAAGAGACTCCAAGAGGAAGTTTTATATTCAAAAACCAGAAGGTTAAAAACCTGTGTTTGCCAAAAAGGAAAACGTAAGAATAACAAGGAAAACCTGTGCCACAGGGGGGAAGATCAATAATCTAAAATGCACAGTAGCAGCATCACCATAAAGATTTGTATTTGCAATTATCTCTCACTATTTTTATCCTACAGTACTAAAGTTAGGAATATTACCAGTAAATAAGGTGAAGATAACCTTTTACAAAAATAAAGGATATAGGAGAAATTCTTCTTCTACTTACTTTTAGAATGAATACCCTTTAGTTTATCAAAAAACAAGAGCTGTGAAGTTGGACCATATTATTTATATCACTTGTCATTTATTATGGAAGTGTCATGATTTTTCAAATGCACATTCATACGCATCACATTCTGTTAGTAAAAGAATCAGTAAATTTCACATGGCTCTTCGTTAAAAGTGCACTCTGTTCTCAGAAATGGTACATTTACCAAATCCAAAACCAGCAAATAAGGGATGACTTTTGGTGATACCACTACGAGTCCCATTGGTACATTCTTCTTTCCCTATCTTTAATCTTTAATATTGCTTATTGAATGTTATTGTATTGCTGCCAGCTCTAAGAAGCAGGATACCTATGAAACGCTATTTTCCAGGAATGAAGATGTTGAAAGAATGTCAATGACTCAACAGAGTATTCACTTACAAACTAAGTCAAGTTAATCACCTTGCTTTCTAATGCTCTCAGAGCTCACAGTTAATCAGAATCAGATGAATTAATTTGGAGATGGAAGGTCTTTGGGAGCGTAGGCGATAAAATAAGTTTTGGTGATTCCATGAATAACATTTTTTCTTTGGATACGTACTTAAATTCCTCACCATTTAATTACTAAAACTAGTCCCACAAGACAGACCAAGAAAACTCAATTTTCTAACTCAACCTGACTGTTAAACTTCAAAGGTGGCAGCTCCCCGAGTAGGAGGATGTTTTGCAGTTCATATTTAACCAAGTACTGCAGCTCAAATTTAAAACTCTTCTTATGGTCCCTACTTGGATGTAGGATTCACTTCCTAGCGTGGCTGGATTCAGAATTCATTCCATATTCCAAAATCCTTTTGCTAACGTACTGTTCTCTGTTAAAGAGCCATTATGTTTCATGCTAGGTTCAGCTGGGAAGAAGAAAATCAAGTCACTGTATTAGATGTGCCTACTATGCAAAGCCTGAAACAATAACGTCTGCCGTACTGCTTCTTCCAGACGCTTAAGAATTTCTGAACATCATTAAACTGTCCTCACAAAGGTCTCACCAGCTGTTGCAGCATATTTGCATATTTATTTCATATTTATCTTCATTTCAAACAGCTACTTTCAACTGAAACCGTTGTCAATTTTGCAAACAAGTTAATTCACCCAAATTAGAAAATGGGAAGAAAATGCTGGCAGGTGTGTTCTATGTATGCCAAAAGAAAGGAAAATCCTTCCTTAGGTTGGGAAATCATCACATTCACAAATGCTGGGTTTTTATAAATGAAAACTTTGACACAGGTAACAGTTTTAGCTGGTTATCTAATGATAGGTGATTTATTCTAGACAACACTCACGAAAACTATCCTCGAGCAATTTCAGAGCCCTGCCGCCCTGGCAAAGCCAACACAAGCACATGCACTAGCATAGAGTTATGTCTTTCTAAAGCTTCAAAGTTAAGGATAATGACCAGAGAATTTAAAAACTTCAGAATAAACATCAGGAGAAAAGCCTCAAAAGCTAATTGCCTGCCTAATCTTTTTCTGTTATTATTTATTTTTTCAGAAGCTATGGCTTTGAGGAGATTATGTCTCAGTCAAGATAAAGATGGGCACTGTTTGCTGGCACACTGACGTTTTAGGCATTTACACTTTGCAGGAAGATTTACGAGCTATTGTGGCCAGACATCGCTCTATTAGGCATATGGGCAACACAGCCTGCTTAATCAGGAAAATAAGCGTGGCAGACAATCTTTTATGTGCATTTTTTTTTAATGCTGTATAGGTTGTCTAAGTACCTTCAGTTCCCCATGGTGAAAAATCTCTTGGAATTAACTTCACCATCAGAAGGGTAAAAGCTGACAGATCTGCTCATACTACAAAGATAGGAATTTAATGCTGGCTCCTGAGGTTATGGGAAATTGTGTTGATATAATTAGAGAATAGGGATAATTAGGTTTCTCCACTAGGGAAACCAGAAATGGACCACATCAGCGGGCAATGGTGATGCCAATGCAGTTTTCTCTAATGATACAAAACCACCTACTCTCACCATAGAGAAAACAGCAGCTTTTAGGGTTTATAGCAAGTGTGCAGATTACATGCAACATATTTATAAATATAATTTCTTAAACAAACTCTTCTTATTTACAGATTTTGAAAACTGCTCAGAACATGCTCATAGAATGCTGCTTCTGTGCTTTTGGCAACAGGATTGTAACCAAATCTCTCAGGCACCTAACTGCAAGGAATCAGCTGGGGCTGGTTACAATGCCCAAGATATATTGTTTACCTTATAACAAGACTTAAAAATAGTGCAGTATAATAGATAAAAAGTTAGAAGCATGGATCCTATGATTCTTACACCAGTAAGAAATGGATTAAATCCTTGCTTTAGGCAGATATCAACTGGAAGAAACCTCACCTGATGTTATGTATAACCACAATGTGATTAATACTCCTTTTGGCAAGGATTTTCACTTCCTTCTCCTTATTCCGTTACCAGAAGTTGCCCAGAAATCTTAAATCTTTGCTTGAGTTTGAAAATGGAGAAAAAAATAGCAACAAGATTCACAATATATTGGCCTCCACTACCTCGACCATTAACAACATCTAAAAACTGCTAAGAAACCAATTCTGGACTCTCTGAAGTGTCTGAGCTTGAGTCTGTGAAACAATGCAATACCGAAGCGCGGCATAGGGGTATCACCCCATTTAATTCCTGACATTCTATTTTACAACAGTTATTGCTGTTGGAGGAGACTCACATGGGCAACCATCATCAATATGTTCCCCAAAACCTCAAACCAGAATTTTGAAGGACTAATCTTGTGATCTATTAAAAAAGTAATTGTGTTAACCTGGCTTTGTCCCTATTGTTTTCCCTTTGAAAATCCTTCATGTTTCACTGAACCAATTGCATCCCCAGCCGATACCATTAAAGCTGCTGGGTAAAGCAGCCTGCGAAGCATTACGTTCAGTTACAATAAACCCATCTGCTTAAGACTGTCACTCATAAAAAGACTACTTTCAGCATTTATTGTGTTAGTTTGTTTGGTTTTCCCCCTTAGCATGAAGAACAAATTGCTACTTTCATTTAGGAGGAAGTACAAATCACGTTGTCATTACCACAGATCCTGTACCACAACGCTAAATGCTAAAAACTACACATTTCTATGCTACAATGAAGCATGAAGATACTTCAGCAGAGTCCTTGGGAACTGAAAACCAGGGAGCTGAAAACGATCTCACTTTTCTTCCCCACGTTTTTAGTAAAGATTTCTTACCTGCCTGGTTCTCAGTTCAAGGTAATTACATGGGCAACGGTGATCAAACTATAGAAATTCACCCAATAAAAAAGCTGTCGCAGTGTGCTTTTAAGAAGCTGTAATTCTCCCAGGATTCCCTTCAAGTCTTTGAAATTCATCAAGGTAGATGCTCAGATCAGAGAAATGCCGTCACCACTTCCCACGAGAACCCACTGCACATACAGCCCCTCAGACAACCACTGTTGTTGCTTTTGTCTGTACCTGTCTCCAGGCTTTGCGGCCCCCAAAACAATAACCCCCAGCTGCACCCCTGGGGCACCAACATGGGCCACGCTGCTGCCCGACAGAGCCCTGCTCCACCTTCACCCTACACGTCTGCTGCTTTTGCAAGGCTGAGATGGGAGATCTGAGGAACAGGAAAGCTGAACTACTTACTTAAATAAATAGGGAGTTTGTCAAATAGCAGGTGTCAGACCTCTGTAGCACAAGTTTCAGTTTACTGCCCAAACCTTTCAAAAGAAAGCCTTCAAAATCTTGTGAAGATTCTTTCTTCTGAAAAGCCCTATACCCTTTAACTATGCCTCCCACACCAAAAGCAACATAACAGACTGCCAATATCACCCTTCACCTTGCAAAAACGTGTGCATCATCCTTTTTGTTCACCACCACAGGTGGGAGTGATTTAAGATGCTCCTTAGCCCATAGCTTTTCACCTCGAGTACTTGCACAGGGAAAAGCAAGTACAAAGTTAGCAACAACGCTGTCCTTCCCCTAACCGCAGACTTTAACTGCAGAATCACAAGATTATAACTTTATTGTGGATGACAGTAATGTAAGAATTGGAGATGAGGGCTTAGATACCCAGTATAAGGGAAATAATAACAACCATTACAGAACATGACTGGAAAATAAACTAGCTAGTTGCTCTAACTTGTCCAGCACAGAGACAGAGATCCCACCACCCAGGAGCTGGGCAAACACTGAACCACTGAACGCAGAAACGATTCCCACTCCATAAAGACAATGACTTTATTGGGAGACTCCATTCTGTCCACCTCTCTCTAATCACAAGAAACATTTTTATTATCTCCTCGATGCCATCTCTAAAGAGCAGAACTCTTCAGGTAATGTGTGTCTCAATCGTGACTACAGTGACTGATCCAGGACTCATAAAAGTCAATAAGAAACTTCACCTTTTACTTTAATGGGCATTTAATAAAAGCAATCTCCCAGAAAGGCACTTGTTCCATTTGTTCCCCATGCAATCTGTGCTCCTGAGCGATCATTCTGTCACTATCAAAACAGCATTTTTCAAGGAGGCAGTCAGAGATGTAAGCAACATTCTCTGTGCCATCTACATCAACACAAGAAACAATAAAGTGTCTGTAACACGGCTCCCAACCTTGCCAGACAATATCTGGATGAATTAATTTTACTCTCTAAGTATTTCATGGTGTGCTTACGATGAATATGCTAAGATATCTGAAAACATGAGCTGTGGACTTTCCAGGTTTTTCCAGTCTTAAAATTGCTGAATTCTCCCTCATGCCAGGTCATGGTCGTTTCTAAAGAAGGCTTTAGCCAATGGAACTCCCATCATTAATAAAAAAATAATTTGTCATCCCATATTCTCAAGGGGATTTATTTAAATGTTTTGGTACACTCGCACTTTATCGCACAGACTTTGCATCTTCAAGAGGTGGGTTTCCTCTCTGAGATACCTCTCTTGTCCAAAAATCCACCCAAATTACAGCAGTAAGCTCTGAAAATAGGGATGAAATCTTACACAGGCTTACAAGTCTGACATCGAAAAACTACAATGCATTGACTGGAAGAAAGAAGGATTCCCCATGATGAAAACTGTGGGAAAGCTTCATGGACTGGATCAAAAGTGGATGGTCTATGTACAATGGACCTATCTGTAATGAACAGAGGGGTAACAGTTTTAAGCTGAAAGAAGGGAGATTTAGATTAAATCTTAGGAAGAAATTTTTTTCCTGTGAGGGTGGTAAGGTACTGGCCCAGGTTGCTTAGAGAAGCTGTGGCTGCCCCATGCCCAGGTTGCCTAGAGAAGCTGTGTTCAAGGCCAGGTTGGATGGGGCTTTGAGCAACCTGTCCTAACAAGAGGTGTCTGTGCCCAGGGCAGAGCAGTCGGAACTGGATGATCTTTAAGGTCCCTTCCAACCCAAACCATTCTATGAGTCTATCCTGGCTATTAAATATTTGCCTGTGTGAGCCCAGGTGAAAGTTATTTTCAAGTCCCAAATTCCCCTCTAAACAATAGAAAAGGGTATCGTGTGGAGAAATGGGAGGATTTTTCCAGAAAACCTGAAGAAAATGGTAATAAAATGAGGGAAAAGTATAATTTCAGAAGCAATTATTCTCCTTTATCAGTGATTAGATAAAGCACACTTACCAGCATCTTTTTAAAAAAAAAAAAACAAACAAGGGAAAGGTTGGATTTACTGAGACAAATTTAGTTAATAATATAAGCCCACGTTTTACTGAAGTTAGGAAGCATGAAAACTAATGTCACCAAGGTACTGCACAAACACTAACAAATTAACTCAGCTTTATCAAAACCAAACGACACAGGAAGGAAGGGGTTTGCCAAAGGCAATGGTGAGCATGCAGCACCGAGCCAGGAAAAGTGGTGAAGAGGCTTATGTTCAGTCCAAAAGATCATCTTCCATCACTTTGTAAAGAATCAGTGCTTGGAAAGTTGTGTCTAACTAAAATAAAATCATGCAAAATCTTCCTGCTAGAAGATAGATGTGTTTACAAAGTCAGATACATAAACAAAGAGATTCACCAAACACTAAAATCTGCAGTGCAGTTGGTCAAAAAATATCCAGGTCTGTAGTCTGGCACCAGCATTCATAAAGAACAAAGCAGTAATGATAAGTCAGTCTGACATTCTGAGTCTTTCAAAGCTAAAGTTATGGGAGATGAACACATGTGGAGCCACTGAAGTCACTCAGAGACCTCTTTGCAATGATGGATTCGAGTGCTGCTTGTGCCCATCATTGCGGAGGGTGGATGCAAAGCTAGGCTGCAAGGATGGTTGGAACTGATGATCTCTAAGGTCTTTTCCAAACTAATTGTTCTGTGATACTATGACTGTGCAACACTGTGTTGCTTTCCAGTTATAGTAACGTACATTTTGAGCTCAGCCTCTGAAGCCTGCTCAGCAGCTGGGGCACTGTCAGAGCTACTGACTGCTGAAGACACCTCAGCAGGGTAACACATCCCAAAGGAGAGAGGTAGGCTTCTCCAGGTGATTTACAGCATCTATTTTAGCCATCTCCACCTCTCCGCTGACTGTACAGGGAGGCTGAAGTTAAGCGATAACCCCTTCCATGTCTATAATTATGCTGTATCACTTAATTGCTGTCAGAAATAAAGCATTGCTGTAATACACAAAGCTACATGTAGCTGCAGCACGGTGGCTTCTAACACAGTGTGTTCATTCCTTTTACCAGCAAATAATCCCCTATGCAAAAATCTATAACAAAATAGCTCTTACTGAGGTGCAAAGGAAATCATAAGAAAAGGAGGCTGAGGGGAGACCTCATTGCTCTCTATAACTACCTGAAAGGAGGTTGTGGAGAGGAGGGTGCTGGCCTCTTCTCCCAAGTGACAGGGAACAGGACAAGAGGGAATGGCCTCAAGCTCCACCAGGGGAGGTTTAGGATGAACATTAGGAAAAAAATTTTCACAGAAAGGGTCACTGGGCACTGGCAGAGGCTGCCCAGGGAGGGCACCTTCCCTGGAGGTGTTTAAGGCACGGCTGGATGAGGTGCTGAGGGACATGGTTTAGTGTTTGATAGGAATGGCCGGACTCGATGATCCAATGGATCTCTTCCAACCTGGTGATTCTATGATTCTATGAATAACTTTAAGTCTACATCTGGTGATCAAAAAAATCCAGTAATGGCATTGAAAATGCTGCAAAACTAAGAACCAAAACTTGCTGACCTCAGCCATACCTATCAGGATGGGAAAAAATGACAGCAGTTTAAAGTGTTTTGGAGAAAATGCTGTTGTTCCAAGGAACAACGCAATGTCACTTACCCTCTTATTTATGACCTCCCACTAGAGGTCAACATAGAGAGAGACAAGGAGAGAAGAGAAACCAAGATACAGCCAGAGATACTGCTTTCGGGTCAGCACACAAACACCAACCACTGCAAATTTCATCAGAAAAGTACAGCAGAGACTCTGCAGAAACAATGTCTTGTGGACATGCTACTGCAAGAATAACATCTAGCACGTTCTTCTCTTACAGCAGGTAGAGGCAAAGGAGTAATACACTGCTGATACTATGTTCACATCTTGAATACATCATAAACTGCCTGTTGAAATAGTTCCTCTTGAGATGGATAAAAAATACAGAAAGCATCAAAACTCAGCCAGGATTTTTGACCCATGTAAATCTTGGGCACCAAGCTATGACCCTCTAACTCCTTCCACTAAAATGAATACTACCAAATATAATCCTGCTCTAACAAGAGCCAGCAGCAGCTGATGCCACCTAACTGGCATCTCATGTGGCTGGCTGAGAAAAAGATGACAAAAGAACCCATGAAAACTGGGGTCTCCATGGATTTCAGCTGTAAAAATTGATTTTGCAACTAAAGAAGTGAGTCAGTCACTGCCACTGAGCAATGCCCAGCTCTTCCAGTATCTACCTTCAGCAAGATAAGAAGCAATAGCTTGTTGTCACTATACCCCTGAGCCATTTGAAAATGTGCAGAAATAGGGCATTTTCTTCAAAAATAAGTTATAACCAGTTAAAATTTGAGAGAGAAAACAGGAATGGTTAGGGAATTGATTTAGGGATACAGAAGAAAAGGATTGGTCACAGTGTCTTGCCAGAAAATTCGCCTTGTACAAGCAAAGGCCCTTTAATTCATGCAGTCTGCCCACCAGAAATCCCACCTACAACATGAGATAGCTCAGTTCATCACATAGAGAGTGAGACTGCTCATTTGGCACATCTTTCCCTTAATAAATTCTCTCTTTTTTTCCTCAAAGGGTAGCACCTTAAGTTTTGTGTTGAAAAGGGGGTTCTCCCATTCTAACTTTGAAGATTAAACTCAAAATAATGCATTTCTATTCTGTTTGCTCTGAGTTGATACTGGAAAGCTTAAAAGCATGCATCTTAGAAGCAAATAGACGCTCATCTTCCCTCTGTATCAGGAGAGTGATGGGCTGTGTGCCTGCATTTCACTGAGGCTGCCTCTTCGACCACCAGAAAGCCTGATTTGGTGAAATCTGTGATGTCTAGTAATGCATGTGAACCCCTTCAAGCTTTTCCCACCTCTTGGTCATTCCTATCACACCTCTAGGTGTGGATTCTCAAGTGCCTAATATATGGTGACACACACTGCCTCTTCTATCTCCAGAGTGGGGCTAAGCCTTCCTAAGAACTTCATAATGTTGAGATTAATCGATCTCTTTACCTTTCTGGTGTTGTTAAGGACTTCAAAAGTGATTCCCAGGCTCTTGTCATGACTCATGCAAAGGCCACCATAAGCAAACAATCGGAGTTGCCACGTTTTTTACCTCTTGACCCTCTTTTCCAAACACTTCAATCATCAACAATGCTATCAAGTTCCTTGCTCCTGTATAGTCTATTACCCTTTATAGTTAGAAAGGGGATTAGTATGTGCAAAATACAAAAACACCTTTGGAAACACTGTGTTATGAAGTCTTGGCCTTCTCTTACCTGAAAACTTGACTGCCACTCTCATGTTTAAGGAGCGGCTGAGAGAGCTGGGGGTGTTTAGCCTGGAGAAGAGGAGGCTGAGGGGAGACCTCATTGCTCTCTACAACTACCTGAAAGGAGGTTGTGGAGAGGAGGGAGCTGGCCTCTTCTCCCAAGTGACAGGGAACAGGACAAGAGGGAATGGCCTCAAGCTCCACCAGGGGAGGTTTAGGCTGGACATTAGGAAAAAATTTTTCACAGAAGGGGCACTGGGCACTGGCAGAGGCTGCCCAGGGAGAGGGTTGATTCACCTTCCGTGGAGGGGTTTAATGCACGGGTGGACGAGGTGCTAAGGGACATGGTTTAGTGTTTGATAGGAATGTTTGGACTTGACGATCCGGTGGATCTTTTCCAACCTGGTTATTCTATGATTCTATGACATCCCCTTCCATACTTGGAAAACTCAACCTGATATAGCATGAAATGAACCCAGACGAAACTCCAGCTGCCTCTCCTCCCGAGTCCTGCAAACCACCCCAAAAACAAGCAAGCAAAAAGAGTCTTGCTCACATACTCCAAAATAAGCCACTCGCATCCCAGTGTGACACCTTTGCATGCAGCAGAGCCTCTCCATCCCAGTGTATGCAGCCTTTCTGCACCTGCCATGACTTCTCAGTTAAACTTTCAGCTGAGATGGCAGGTAGTAAAATAGGTGCAAAATACACAGAACCAGCAGCTACAGATTTTCCCCATACATGTGCACAAAGAAAACCAGCTGAGCTTGGGAGTTATACTGTCATCCGCAGTCCCCTTAGCCTAAAGATTTAATGTACAAATTAAATTTGTTTACCTTCATTCCATATCTCGTAATTTATATAATCCATTATTTCTCATGCTCCTCATAAAGCCACATAAATCACAAATCAGGCATATGATAAATAATAATAAGTGAGATGATTTCTGGAAGATTTTATACGTTAGAGCTTGGCCGGTGAAGTGATGTAGAGGAAACAGAAAAGCAAGCATTTTCTGCAATACATTCAGAAAGTGGAACTTTAATGAAAACAGGAAAAAAATTATATCGTAGAGTTTTAGCAATTTAATTTTTTACTTTTATTGTTTTTTTAGTTTATTTTGAACTTCCGAAGCTGTTGATTTACTCCCCAGCGTTCTCTCTGCAAAAGCAATAACAACAGAAAAGCATCACACAGTAGCAACAGAGCAGTGAGGAGCAACAAGAGCAAAATTACTGAAATTAATCAAAAAATAAGCCATCTGGCAGTATAACAGAAGTGTGCTAAGCAGTGGTTATAATTCAGTAATCTCACTAACAGAGGAAAAAACTGGAAAGTCAAGTTGCACAACATCAGAGCAGTAAATATGTAGGGGTTTGAAGTAGTTGGTGGGTGGGGTTTGGGGGAGCACCAGCCTATGCAGCACTTAGACTATCACCCAGGGGCAGGAATGTCTAGATTTGTAATTCTCTATTCTTTCCAGGAGACGTGAACCCAAAAACCCCAAACCCCGAAGCTCCTAAGAACTGCAATGCAGTAGCGCAGGAGGGAACTGCAGGGTACCCCGAAGACAGAAACAAAGATACCCAAGAGATGACATTGAGTCAACAGCAGAATTCTCCATTCCCACTTGCTTTTATCTATTCATCTTCAAATTGAAAATGACTAATATTGTTCTAGGAGCGCGAGGTCTCATACAGAGACTGTCACCGTGCCTACCACCTACAGAACAGATACAGCCTCCCCTCCTGTCTGCTTTCCTTTCAGTACAGTTGATTGATCTCAGTCAAGAGGTCTGCACGTACCAACCTCATTTATGTTTGTGCGAAATACAGATACTTTCCATGCACATATAAAACAGGAGGTTCCCAGCACTGGAAGATTTTCTGTTGAGATACAACTGCTGTCTTACTGTGTGAGAAAAAGCCTGTTATCTCATAGCCGGTTCGCTGGACAAATATTCAACGAAAAACTGGGGAAATATTTAATTAACAGAACCTGTTTTCAATTGGGATTGGAGATGGTGCAATAGTCCATGAGTAAAGTCACCAAACTTCCTGCTACTGAAACGGTGAATTGGCAGCTTCAGTGCTCAGGAGACACCCAATGTGGTGTCGGCAGATCACAGGTAATTCTTGGGTTTAGATCTGGTTTTATATCCACTTTAGCAAGCAAACAAAACAGCAAAGCACACGACACATCAGTTGTGTCTATTTGGAAAACATGAATGACAGAAACCTGGGGTCAACGCTCACCTGACTTGTTCTGACCACTGAAGGTGGTCACTGATGGAATGACACACACCTACATGCCTGTCACGTGCCACATGCCTGAACCCCGACATCCAGGCCATGCAGCATAAAGCACACGAGGCTCTTGCACAGAAGACACAACGACTGCAGAACTACATCACTGAGGCTGTGAAGGGAAAAAAAAAATACACATAGATAGAAAATACCACCTTAACATGGACCAAAAAGATGCATGGGACATTTGTGCTCCAGTTGATAAGAGTGTGAATGATTGCCACAGCCACAAACTCCAAGAAACTCCAAAGCAGCTTAGAAAATCTCTCTTTTGACTAAAAACCCATCAGCTTTCAGATTAATCGTGCTTAAGTTTTGATAGCCAGTCCCACAAATATGTCAGTGATCTAGCCTCTTCGATTAAAAGCTAATATCATTAGCTTTGTAAGTTTATGCAGATGAAAAGGCAGTTAAGTTTCCTTACTAGATTCTTTTCCCTCTTTCAAAAGCAAAAAGTATGCATTATTTAAGGACAGCAATTATAAAAGCACCTATTGCATATGCCTAGCGAGAGTACCCAAACCAAACCAGATATTAATTATAACAGCACAGGGTTTGTTTTTAAAGTCTTACGGAATCATTTAATTAACCTTTCAATTCCAAATGAAGTCCATGACATCCCTGCTCCTAAATCTCATAAAATTATCTAATATCCTATGCATTTTGGCTATTCTTTTATAAAAAATGAACTAATCCAGTGGGAAAAATACAACCACGCAA
Source organism: Clamator glandarius (assembly GCA_033459285.1). Classification (NCBI taxonomy): domain Eukaryota; kingdom Metazoa; phylum Chordata; class Aves; order Cuculiformes; family Cuculidae; genus Clamator; species Clamator glandarius. The sequence goes on along the minus strand of JAUNZM010000631.1, from coordinate 2,130,458 downwards.
AGCATTCTGAAAGGTATTAAGAGAGTCAATCCCCTTCTCAAATTATCAGATATGTAAAGTATTTCCTTGCAGAGCGTACTCAGCCATTTAACCTGCATGCACCTTGATGCAGGGAAATAATTATCCACTTAACTTACTCATTTCTAATTAGCTTCAAAGAGTGCAATTACTGTAACCAGGAATTAGGAGGGGAGGCAAAGCTGGGAGAGATGGACGAGCACGGCTGCATAGGAGGAACAGTACAGGCTGGAGCAGGAGCAGGTATGCGGGAAAGAGATGCTGCAGGGCAGGAAAGGAGGGATCGCAGCGGCTGCAGCCACCGGTGCACGGGGAGTTTTGGGGCCAGGTCTGGGCAAGGCCAAGCTCGATAGCCCCATGTTTCCCTGATCTCAGTCACTGCATGGAAAGATTCGCTATGAGAAAAGCATGATCACAGGAGGAGCTCTGCTGGCCACGGAGAACTGGGGAATAGCAGAGCAGGATAGGTGGTTTCAGGGCCAGCACAAACATTAAAAGCTCCCACTCTTCCTCGTCAGCAAAGAGGAGAATTAGTTCCCTACCCAGTTATTTTGCTTTACGCATATTATAGCTCCAAGAAAGCTGTTCAAATGGTGCTTGCATCTTCATATTTGTTGTGAGCTATCCAGCAACCTCTTTGCAAGGACAGAGGTAAGAAAGGTCTCATTTTGGGCAGTGGGGTACGGCTCTTGTTTGAAATACAATATATTTCCAGTGGTGCTTAATGTATTATGGAGGTTTCTTTATTTCTATGAATTATTCTCCTTCAGGGTAGGAAATAACCTACTCAGTACTTTTCACATTACCACCTTTTTTTTTAAAAAAAAAAAAAAAGTTTTATGGGAAAATATGCTTTTTAAATATGAGGCACCTGACAACCTTCTTTAATGAATAACCATCTGTATTTTTTGTGACTATCCCTCCAATACTATTTTCTAGGCTTCTGAGGCCAGAGCCCTCCTTTCTTCTCAAAAAATTCAATTATTTTCATCCTCTCACAACCTCAGTATTTGGTGCCCATCTGCTAATCCACTAACCCTCACACACTCATTGCTCGTATTCTTTTGCTATTGGAGCAGGGGTGAGAAACCTGGAACCAGAGACTGGGTCTTCCCTCGGGTCTAATCCTCACCCGTACAGCTCACAAGAACTAGATAACAAGAATATCAAATGGAAAAATGACAACATACAGTAAATGTTCTAGAAATTCAAAAGCCATCTGGAAATAAATTAAGAATTTATCAGAATGAAATGTTCACTGTGGAGACATTTGTAACAGCATCTGTAACGCTGCTTGCATAAGCTCCCTTTTTACCATTAGCTTGGGTAATGTGCAATTCATAAGTCATATTGGCACCTCATTATCCAATTAAAATTTTAACAAAGAAATAATGTGGGAAACGGAATTATTAGGTTAATGATTAATTCTGGCTACACGTATATGAACCAGCATTGCAATTAATTTGGGGAGGTTTGCATTTTCTAAGCTCCTTGGCGTAATTACAAGCTGCATCACTGGGTCTTCTGGTTTCCCCCTCTAATTAATTTGTTAATATAAGCAGAAGAGGAATCACACCTAGAAAACAAGAGGCACTGTCAGAAATAACAAGAAAGGGTTTTTTTCCTTAGAAAAACAAAGTAAAACATTTAGGAAGAGTATACTGACATACTTCCTATAGTCAACAAGAAGGTTTTTCTCTCTCTCTCTTTGGCAAACACCTGCCACCTACTTCCCTCACGCTACTGGAAAGAGTAGCACATTGTATCTCATAATTTAATTATGTGGTTTGAGTTAATAATAACAACAATCATTCAACTTAAGAATCATCCAGCAAAAAATTTCCTAGGCGTTAACCTCTGGAAACTGCATTTTAAGAACAAGGCTGTACTCTTTTAAAAAATTCAGTGTGAGATCTTTATGAATCACTTGGAGGGAAAGGCCAGGATAATTCAGAGCAGAACATCAGCAGATGTGCTTCTCTGGTTACTTCTCTTATTTTTGTGTAACTCTTCATTTAAAGCCCCTTTCCCTTTCTGGGGATGGGTATTTTGCACCCTTGGCCAGAATGAGCTGCAAATCTTCTCTCCTCTCCCCAGACTGACCACCAAGCTTTGCTGCCAAGCCCTGAGTCTGAACCAGGACCCCCCCAAACACACCCAGATCTGTGCGATAACATAAAAAGCCTGTTTTCATGGCACTTGGCGGTTCCTGAGGAGCCACAAGCAACCATGAAATGTCACTTTGAGACAAACCCACTGGCAACTTGATGAAATTCTTCCTTTTAGTCTGGATTAATGGTATTTAACATTCATATCTCACCTACTTTTTTTAAGTGAGCAGTGTCTTGGCAGCATATCTTGCCCTCTGAACAGGCATTAACTGCAGGTTACCTCAGCCTCCTGGCTCATAGGGAAAGAAAAAAACTGCCACAACGTCTGCCCTGAGGACAGCCTGGGGCTCACTCTTGCTTAAGGGAAAGTGTAGGAGTGGAAAAAGTACACAGCCAGCGTTTCCCTGGGCTTTCTGGTCACCAGGTGTCGTCACCTGCTAATAATGTGATCCAGGCAACCCTTCAGCACCTCCAAAGACTGAAGATAAAAGACAAATTTGGGGCCATTCTGAAGGTTTGACACTTACTCTCGTTGACCATGAGGACTAAATGAGGGCGGTGGAGGATTTTAATACTGCAGATTAGGCGTGAGCATAACTGCAGCAAATGCTGACATTCTAGCACTGCCAAAAAATATTTGACTCTTATGAGAAACTGGAAATTGTGCAAGTTTTCCCTGGAAATAGTTTGAAAACCAGGCAGACGATATTTTGACAGGTGAATGTCCCACACCCCTGGTTGGGTTGGAAGTAATGTTGTTCTGGTGTCTTCTGCACATCCACTCCTCAAGTACCAGCATGGGTCACAGCCAAGGGAGAGGCAGAGCTGTGATGCAGAGCCAGTGCTGGAAGAGAAGATGCAGCAGCTACCACCTCCACGCATGACTGCCACGTATTCCCAGAGACACGCAGCCACAGCTGCTGCACACAACTCTGAGAAACTCACAGTGTAGCCGCAAAGATGACCACAATCTACAGTAAAAGCTATCACTGGAGGACAAAGTTCTCACAAGCGGTGCTGGGTATTTCACGACGTGTCACAGAAGCTCTTGTAAACAACATAACTGGATATGTAGGGCCCTGCAGTAATTTTTAGCCTACTAGAGAAGGTCCTGTTACGAGGACATTTTTCACCATTACCAAATCACCACTTGTACAACTCCCAAGTGCTTTAAGCAAACAGGCACCTTCTTCAAGGACTTCATGATCTGGTCTGTTGACTTCTTAGTCTCTAGATTGGTTGTGATGGCCCTATCCACTGCTAGTTTGTTCGGCAGAGCGTCTTCCAATAAACTTCACTTGGAATCATGTCCCATGGCTTCAGCACAACTAGTCAATATGTTTTTCTAAGTGTTGCCTGTTAACAGTAAACTGACATTAACTTTATGGACATCATCTCAGCAGATTTTAGCTTTGCCATTTTACAGTCTAGACATACCACTTACTATGAATTTCAGTCGCATCTTCTACCATCTATTTCATATTAAAAGCACGTGAAAAGCAGTAAGGAAGTTGTGGAGAGGAGGGAGCTGGGCTCTTCTCCCAAGTGACAAGGGACAGGACAAGGGGCAATGGCCTCAAGCTCCGCCAGGGGAGGGGCAGGTTGAACATTAGGAAAAAAATTTTCACGGAAAGAGTCATTGGGCACTGGCAGAGGCTGCTCAGGGAGGTGGTTGAGTCACCTTCCCTGGAGGGTTTAAGGGACAGGTGGACGAGGCACTGAGGGACATAGTTTAGTGTTTGATAGTAATGGTTGGACTCAATGATCTGGTGGGTCTCTTCCAACCAGGTGATTCTATGATTCTAAGTTAGGTAAAACTTCTCTATCCCCTCTCCTGACCCTATAGATCTTAGCTTATCTAACAAGCCACAAGACCTCAATACCAAGAAGGGTGATGCCATTTTCACTGCAGTATGGGTCATCTAAATGAAGTAATCTGCCATTAGAAAACACAACTCCAAACCTGCATGGACACATCGGACACTTCCCGTTGGGCATCCTATTTCAGCACTATGGGGGAAAAAAACCCACAGCTGTTTTGCAGTGCTTGCTTAGCACACATTATCTTTATTTCTTTTTACTCCAGTGATCACTCCCAACAAAATACTCAGATGTGGTTCAGGCTTATCAACCAACCGGTCTTTTCCTGCCTCAATAAGCTACCCAAGGGGGTGAAAACACACATTAGGAGGCTTGCTTCTCCCAGCAGCAAAGCATTCCTGAGACGTGTTATATTGCAGCTTTGTCTACTGAACAAATCACATTGAAAGCAATCCAAGAACTAATTAAATCAAGTCAATGGCAGAACAGCTACAGTTTATAGGCTCCAGGCTGATTAGAAAGAAGATTTTACATTAAGGAATAAAATATCCACTGCCCCAGCTACTCTTTATCTGTACACAAAGTCAGATATACAGGGATTTCATGTGCAGAAACACAGAGAGGGGAAAGCAAATATATTTACTGCCAAGGAGTAGAGAGGAGGGAGAAATAAGCCACGGGGACATCATGCTATGAGCTGCCCACTCTCTTCTGGTGGAGAAATGGTTTGTAGGCTAAAGGGAAAAGGCACTTTAGCCAGTCATGGGTTTCACTCAACAGGAGCAATCAGCCAGGAATGGGAAAGGCAGATGTGAAGACACAGGACGTGTCACCACAGAAGCTGCTAACCGATAGTTATATTTAGAAAAACATAACCTGATAGTAGTCAGGTACTGCTGATATTTCTGACATCTTACGCTTTCAATGCCAGCTGAGTGATATAAAGCAAAATTACTTTTGCGTTCACTTTGCATTTGAGATCACAGCTGTCAAACCCCTGATGTATGAACACTGTCTTTTTTCAGAGAGGCAACCAATTAGTTTTATTACACCAGTTGAGAAATTTGGAGACGGAGTCACAAAGCATTTAATGATCAAATAAAACAGTGAATAATATAAATAGATATGTCCTCCCATTCCTCTATTCACATGCCTTCTAATAAAAGACCTCCAGACCTCCCCGTGGATTATGCCCATTTTCATTTGGAAAAGCACACATATTACATTTATTGTAAGCAGTGACTGAATGAGACCAACAGAGAGAGAAGCTGCCTCCACGCAAACACTGCTAAAAAACCCTTTCCATCAAAAAGAGGAGACAGACTTTTCTCACACTAATTCTTCCATCCCACGATTTCCATCATTCCTTTCTTTCTTTACTGTTATGGTCATAATGATATCACACAGCAAAAAAAATGCAGCCTGCATATATTCAAGTTACACTGTTACATGGCATCGAGTTGCTCCCTTCAGCTTGGCATGCGAGGTGCTGCACGGTGGCTGCGATTGCTGAGGAAGGAGCTAGGGACCATCGCAGGCTGCTCGCACAGCAGAAGAGGGGAGAGAAAAGGTTGTACTTGATACTAGTGGAGTCTAAGATTGCCAGGACTGCAAATGAAACGTGATGTGCAAGTGCGATGACGGAATTCAATTCCTTTGTAAATACTATCTCTCTTGAAGAAACGCATGACTGCAAATAAAAACATAATCTAAGCTTGTTATTTCCTGATGCAAATCTTGATTTATTAATATTGCTCTTCAAAATAACTACTAGAATCGCCTGGAGGTAATAAACCAGCGGTGTATTTACTTTACTCCCTGCGTAATGCATTTATTCTTTTGGAATTATTTCCTTATAGGAAAAAAGTGTCATTTCATTTGAGGGGAATATTCCTGTCACAGAGTTACCTTTCAACCTTAAAGCACATCTTTGATGCAAGGGATTGATACCCCTCTCCAATTTAAAGCCGTTCCTCCTCATCCTATCACTCCAAGCCTTTGTAAACAGTCCCTCCTCAGCTTTCTTGTAGCCCCTTCAGGTACTGGAAGGTCACTCTAAGGTCTCCTCAAGGCCTTCTCTTCTCCAGGCTGAACAACCCCAACTCTCTCAGCTTGTCCTTGTACAGGAGGTGCTCCAGCATCTCTGTGGCCTCTTCTGAACATGTTCCAAGAGCTCCATCTCCTTCTTGTGTTGAGGTTTCCAGAACTGGACACCATACTCCAGGTAACATGATTGTAAAAGCCTTTACCAAGCCTTTTTCTTTTGGAACAGTGAACTTACAGAGTCAAATTTGGAAAAGTTAGGAAATTCCCACCACACAGTTTTCCTGTAAAAATTGTCAGTTCCCTTTATATGCAGATGAAGCAGAAGCATCAACTTCAGGATCACAAGTGATTTCCCTTCCCTAAAGTAATACACATAAACACTATGAAATGAAGCCCATCCCAGGGGGGCAGGCTTGCAACTTGCAGTCTGTGGAAGGGGGAAAGCAAGTTGGAGTGGTTTTTGAAACCTGTAATAAGTAGCAAAAGCTTTAGGAGGCTTTCTACCTGCTCATCCATCTTCTTTGCCACATAAAGCCCAAATTACTTCTGTTACGTCGTATATAAAACAGCAAAAAGAACATCTAAATATCTCTGGGTCTAGAAGAGGGCTACAAAGATGATCAGAGGGCTGCAGCACCTTTCATACAAGGACAGGCTGAGAGAGTTGATGTTGTTTAGCCTGGAGAAGAGAAGGCTCCCAGGAGACCTTGTTGTGACCTTCCAGTACCTGAAGGGGCTACAAGAAAGCTGGGGAGGGACTGTTCACAAAGCTTTGGAGTGACAGGACAAGGGACAATGGATATAAACTGGAGAGGGGCAGATATAGACTAGACATAAGGAGGAATTTCTTCACCATGAGGGTGCTGAGGCCCTGACCCAGGTTGCCCAGGGAAGCTGTGGCTGCCCCATCCCTGGAGGTGTTCAAGGCCAGGTTGGATGGGCCTTGGGCACCTGATCCAGTGGGAGGTGTCCCTGCCCACGGCAGGTGGGTTGAAACTGGATGATCTTTAAGACACCTTCCAGTCCAAACTATTCTGATTCTTTTAAATACAATCATATTTCTCAGCAAATTAGGGAAGGTACATCAAAAACATTCCATATATGTTTTATCTTCCCATGCTGCCTATAGACACCAAGCAAACAAAACAATCCTATCTTAAAGGCATTCTCTTTTGAACTAACACACTTATTTGCACTATTTGAAGATACTTCCCTCAGGTGGACAATATTTTATATCTCATGTCAATGGAAGAATATTTTCAGCCTAATTATAAAAACTATTAAAAGAATAATACATGCAAACCAAGACATTACCATGACGTTTTACCTATCTATAGGTCAGTTGTGAAGTAAAGTTAAATTCAATTATCTTTTTTTGAGCAGCACAGATTAACTGAGGGATCAGTGCAACTAATGAACTACTTAATGAGCAGGATTAAGAACACTGAAGTACAAAATGACAGCATCCATTAGAGAAATTGTCAGGTGAACAAAGGTCGCTAGAGATGTACTGAACAGGATCTAAATTTCAGTTTATTTTCTCAGTGCATTCATGGACTGAAGTGATTATGCGTAGATGGGCAGAGTTTGCTGGGCTTTTTCAACAGGTGAGATGCCAGAGCTACTAGCAGATCTCCTAAAAACCTTTCCTCTGCTACACACCTTTGATGGGAAGATGAAGATTTCCAAAGACCACCATAGCTTGGATGGGCATGGGTCTTTGAAAAAATGGGTTTCACCAGAGCATAAGCAGGACCTGGCCCAGGCAATCTTTGAGTGCCTGATTCTCCACTGCAAGGCAAAATGTTCTCCATGGTGGACCTTTGTTCTGGTCTCCAGGAACATAACCCAACCACATCATCACTGCAGCCAAGTGTGAGACCCAAATGCTCACCAGTGCCTTTAGTTAAGAAAACTTCATCAGAGCCGACAAGGGGATGACCACAAGGCAGTCACCGTGGAAACACTTGCGGGTGGCCACAGAACAAAGAGCTACAAATGTTTGGCTGGGACACAAGGACAACATGAACGTCAAACAAGAATTCTGCTCTATCAAATCTTTTTCTATGGTAATTCTACTATAATGTCCCACTGGAGATACTTATATCTTATACTGGAGATGCTGTGGCTGAAATATAGCATTTCCATACATGCCAGTGAGTGCAGTGGGGATCCAAAACAGGTAGTGGTGGACCCTCTGAGTCCACATGTTTCACTGTAAGAACTCACTGGGGAATGCTGATCTCCAAAGGGGTTTCAGAGCCATGCTCCTGTTCTTGATTTCAGTTTCTTATCTGCTATGTACTAAAAAGACACATGCTTCTCATCTGCCTCAAATGTAACAGCATTTTCCCTGCTTTCTCCCTAACTCCTTGGTCTATTGGGAAGGAGATACGTTATGTGACTACAGGTCTAGGTAGCTCAGTTACCATTCCTTCACATACATCCACCCCTAACAAGTAAAAATAATGATACAAATCAAGAAAATAACCAGCCAGCTAAATGAACTCAACTTTCCACCATGTGAAAAAAGAGCCACAGGCCTCCAGATGACCTGGGAAATAAAGAATTTGCTAAAATGAACTGTAAATGATAGAAGTAAATAAACGCAGGCAAGCTGTCAAACTCTAGAATACCTGTTGTACTACTCTTGTGAGCTCCCAAGCTCGCTCTGTCTCACTGGTCTCATTCTACAGCTTATCTGTTAGCAACATAAAATCATCAAAATCACTCTGGGGTCTGAAAGTCAGGCTGGCTTCTTGCTCCATTATATATTACTCTCCGCAGTCTATTCTGCACACAGCTGTTACTCCAGCACTTGCTAAAAGTACCTAGTTTGTCACCTTAAAATGAATCACTTCAATAATTTCAAAAGCCACAAACCAAAACAATAAAAATTTAAGCAAGTCACAAAAGCAAGCATACAGATTTGCATGTATGCATGGAAAGCTGACTGTTGAGAAGGCATGCTTCCAACCTTAATATACTTAAAGCATGGAGAAAATCCTATTAATAGAATAATTCACATTACCATCTCTGTTTCCTTTTTTCGGTCTCACATCTTTGTTCTCTTAGCCCATTTTCTCAGAATACAATATTTATATTACTGCAAACATATGGCACAAGCACATTTGCAAAATGGTAACCCATTGTGCTCGTACTTTAATAAATCTTCTTTTAAATTGAGAAGATACCTTTTTACAATCAGAAAATAAGTTATCCAATGAATGTGCATACTGAAATCAAACTAGAAGATTTTTTCATTTATTCAATTTAATGGAATGGAATCAGATTCATAAAACAATTTTGGTTGGAAAGCATCTCTGATGGGCCCTGGCCATCCACCCTACAAAGCATATCCCAGAGCAAGAGCATGTAGCTTAGGGATTTGGCTAGTCCAGCTTTTAGTATCTCCAAGGATGGAGATCCCACCACCACTCCAAGCCCTGTGCAAGCACAGCACCTCCCTTTATCATATATGTAGACACATAACATAGTCACCAGCAAGAAGAAACAAAAGAATAAAGGCACAGTCATGTAAATCCAAACCATGTTTGTTTTTAAAAGTCAAAAATGTTTCAGTGAACTTGACTCACCACATGAGCCAGATAAACCACAGCAAAAGGGCTACAGCATAAGCTGGCAAAAACCCATAAGGACTTTATAGAATTCTGAAAGGTACAAAACTCAGCTTCTTCTGGCTGTTTACCTCTGCTTGTGCAGTTAAGTAGGATCAAACTATCCTCACCCTGAGGTGCCTACAGCACTTCCTTCAGCCACTGTAGGACATCCAAAAAGTTCTTGTGTATCAGCACACAATGGCACTTAACACACCAAATCTCCCTGCAGTGACATTGCATTTGTTTTTTATACAGTTCCTGTTTCCGTAATATTCTTCCCTGACCTTATCTGATCCAGCTTCCAGATCTGATGGTGCCATTTGCCATTTCAAACTCTTCATTCCCAGCTTCGATCAGATATTGCTCTACTCACCATGCATATAGATCCTACATCAAAATAACTCTCTGGGAAGATTTATTATCAGACTCAAACGAGTGGTATACCTGAACACATTTCCTTGTTAAAAAGTTATTAGATACTGCTATTTAATTAAAAATAATTATAATTTATTATATATATAATTATATATATATAAATATATATATATATATATAAATATATATATATTATATATATAATTTATTATATATTTTTCCTGGACTTCAGTAAAGCCTTTGATACAGTTTCTCATAGCATTCTGCTTCGGAAACTGTCGGCCTCTGGCCTGGATGGGCGCACACTCTCCTGGGTGAAAAACTGGTTGAATGACCGGGCCCAGAGGGTGGTGGTAAATGGAGTTAAATCCAGCTGGAGGCCAGTTCCAAGTGGGGTTCCCCAGGGCTCAGTCCTGGGTCCAGTCCTGTTTAATGTCTTTATCAACGACCTGGATGAAGGCATCGAGTCCTCCCTTAGCAAGTTTGCAGATGACACTAAGCTGGGAGGAAGTGTCGATCTGCTGGAGGGTCGGGAGGCTCCAAAGGGACCTGAACAGGCTGGACTGCTGGGCTGAGACCAACGGCATGAGGTTTAACAAGGCCAAATGTCGGGTCCTGCACTCGGGGCACAACAACCCTGAGCAGAGGTACAAACTAGGAGAAGCCTGGCTGGAAAGCTGCCAGGAGGAGAAGGACCTGGGGGTGCTGGTTGACAGTGACTGAACATGAGCCAGCAGTGGCCCAGGTGGCCAAAAAGGCCAATGACATCTTGGCTTGTATCAGGAACGGCGTGACCAGCAGGTCCAGGGAGGTTATTCTCCCCCTGTACTCGGCACTGGTGAGACCGCACCTCGAGTCCTGTGTTCAGTTCTGGGCCCCTCACCACAAGAAGGATGCTGAGGCTCTGGAGCGAGTCCAGAGAAGGGCAACAAAGCTGGTGAAGGGGCTGGAGAACAAATCTTATGAGGAGAGGCTGAGAGAGCTGGGGTTGTTTAGCCTGGAGAAGAGGAGGCTGAGGGGAGACCTTATTACTCTCTACAACTACCTGAAGGGAGGTTGTGGAGAGGAGGGAGCTCGCCTCTTCTCCCAAGTGACAGGGGACAGGACGAGAGGGAATGGCCTCAAGCTCCGCCAGGGGAGATTTAGGCTTGAGATTAGGAAGAAGTTCTTCACAGAGAGGGTGGTTAGGGATTGGAACGGTCTGCCAAGGGAGGTGGTTGAGTCACCGTCCCTGGAGGTGTTTAAGGTTAGGGTAGATGAGGTGCTTAGGAGCATGATTTAGGGAATGGTGGGAATGGTTGGACTCGACGATCCAGTGGGTCTTTTCCAACCTGGTCATTCTGTGATCTGTGATATTACCCATCATAAATTCATTCAGTAATCCCCAGCAAATACGCTGTAGCAAAGGAAGTTGGCATCCTTATAAAATAATCCTATGAAAATTGTAGATGAATTAGTATGTTCAGTTGTATAAACAAGTTCTGATCTCTATTCTGATGATTTATTATACTTCAAATACACGGAACTCGCACAGTTCAATTGGTTGTGGTATATTTTGCATTACAAACGTAACAAATCTGCTTTTGTGGAGCTGTTTCACGCACCCATTCAAAACAAAAAAGTAATAAGTGAATGCAGCATTTAATAACAAACTGAATTGAAAAACTGGTTTTAACTAAATGTACTCTAAAATCTCCACCATGCTATTTTCTGAAGCCTCTCATATTACAGTTCCTTTCTCAGTATTTTAGTGCATTTCTGTTATATATAAACATTCACAGATCACTGCGTGTAAATTACAGTTTAAAGAGGAGAATAAAACATTTCCATGGGAATTGAGAGTGTTGAATTTGTGATCAGGCAATTTTTAGACCACCAAAGTATCCATTTGATAGACAAGGTATTTTCAGAGTATTAGGGAAAGCAATTGAGGTTGGAACGGAAAAACATAAAGAAAGAGATCATAGTTGGCTAAAGGGTATAGTCTTACATTATAGCCAGTATAAATCTATGTCTACATAAATACATGTGCATGCATATGTATCAACAAGAAATATAAAACTGCAAAAAATATAAACTTCTCTAGCCAAAATAGTAATACCTGGGAAGAGCAAGTGAGTGGCTGCGTGGTGCTCAGTTGCCAGCTGGGGTTAAACTATGACATTTATATGACTTTCCCTTTTGCTTGATAGAAAGCAGACTCTGCACAGTGAAATAAATGCATGAGTTTTAAAATGTGACTGTCAGCTCACCATTTGCTAAGATACACTATCTCTGAGATTTTATCCATATTTTTGCATGCTAGATGATGTCAGGTAAAGAAGTCAACAGTGTGCAAACTAATCCAGACTTCTTATGGGGCAGAGAGGAGGATTTCAGTGATACCACACAGCCATTTGGGATCCCAGCTCTGTCAGCGGTGGGAAAACTCTTCTGTGTCAGCTAGAAACCAAGCCATGCCAGCTGGCAATGCAAAGAGCTCTTGTTTCCCCTCTCACACCCCACTCTCTGCAAAGCAGAGGTGGAAGGTGGTGGCCACCTCCCCGCCAACAACAGGGAAGGATTCAGCAGTCTGAGGTAGAGACAGAACAGTGAAATCCTTCAGAAAGTCAAAGTGCACAGAATTATTTCCACTGATAAATATAATCTGGAATTACCTTGCGTCACCTTACGGTGTTACAATCTTATTTCGTTATTCTAAATTAACCTGGTTTAACCTTTGTCTGAGCAGAACCTTTGCAGAAACATATTCTTAAGGTTAAACCGTTAAACCTTGTCCCTAAAGCTCACTCACCATGACCTGACAAACACAGGGCTCTTCACACAGCGATCAGGAAGCACTGTTATAGGACATAGGAGATAACTCTCCACTCTATATGCTCTAGCTGGATTTCCAGGTTCCCCAGAGCCTGCAGAGTGCACGCAGCCCTTTCACTAGTACAAGGCTGTAGGCAGGTGATAGAAAATGCAATGTCTGGTGAAGAAAAATCACGCTTGGTGAGTCCTGGCAAGAAATCACTTTGGTGAGCTGCAGAAGATCGGATGGTTGCTTGCCATCCCAACATCTCACACCAATACGATTCAACTTCAACACCAGAGAAGAGGAAATATTCCCGTGCCAGCAGGATCCACAAATCACAAGAGGATGTGACCAGCTAAACTGCATGTGTAACAGGCAAAAATGCTTGCTGATACAAGCTAAAGCCTGTGGCAAGCTTTGAGACTCTTCCACTGCCTGCCCACACAGCAAATCTCACCAGATATTTTAGGATACTTTTTCCCCCCAACACGTCACTCCTGTCCACAACGTAAACTTTAGCTTTAGAAAGGCTTGGAAACCATAGTGAAAAAACAGGTAAGAAATGTTGTTGCTTAAATCTCAGTGCAAAATCAAAAGATATTCAGCAAGATATTCAGACAAAAGATATCCAGACAAAGATATATCCCTGCCCATGGCAGGGGGTTGGGACTACATGCTCTTTAAGATCCCTTCCAACGCAAACTATTCTGTGATTCTAATTATCCATCATTCTGACATGATTAACTGCAGGCACATGACGATTAGCTATTAATGCCTGTCAGAAGAGGTTTCACAAAGACAAACAACCCTTCCTGATAGATCTTTTCCTACAGCTCCACCTGGAAATTGCACCCCTATTATTCAAGGCACAAACACTTCTCAAGTGGCCAGGATTGACTTTGGCAACGTGTATACGCAAGGCAGAAAGATGTATTTATCCCAAGCCATTTTGCTCGGTGCCACAGTTGAGAGTTACAGTGTTGTTGCTACTCTAAGAGGAGACAGTACATCCAACCATGCTCTTTTTCCCATCTGGGGGTGGGTATCTTTCCTTTTTCATTAAACATGCATGTCTTAGGACAGGGAAATAATGGTGCTGGTAGAAAGCTGCAGTCAGACTACAATACCTGTTAGTCATGAGCACAGATGTCTTCTCGCTGTTTGGACTCGGATCAAATTTACAGCATTTTTTTCACATGTTTTTCCATACAGAGAGAAAAACTAATTGCTGCTTCACTGAAATTCATCATTGTCATAAAAATTAATGGGCTTTCAGTAGGAGTGAACTTAGCCCAAGAAGCAGGCTCAATTATCATGTTAGTCTTTAAGCAGTTACAGTCTCTGCAGTGGTTAATAAAGGTTAATGCCTCTACTACTGGAGAAATATTATATGCAACTTGACAAATATTTGGTGGAAATTAAGTTAGAGAAGCTAAGAAAGAACTCCTCAGTATAACACAATTCATCCAGCAAATGGTCTTCCAGACAGGCATTTTCCTTGTGAGGGCTCAGAGAGGCTGACCATTTGTGTCATAAACCTTTATGTCCTAGATGTAAAATTCAAAATGTTAGAAAATGTTGAGTGAGGAAAGTGCTACCTTTAGCCCCAGCCTGTGTCTTCAGGATTTCTCCAGCATTTCCAGTAGACTGTGGAACATATAACATGTAAGAAGCAGCTCCGACCAGCACTAGGCAGCTGACATGAGTATGCGTATAATGTGACCAGTACATCCTTCAGCTCTTAAAACCGCAGCAGAACCCTTTGGCATGAGGAATATATGAGCGCTTTTCACACATCGTTAAACAAACCTTAGAATCATAGAATAACCATGTTGGAAGAGACCCACTGGATCATCGAGTCAACCATTCTTATCAGACACTAAACCATGCCCCTTAGCACCTCATCCACCCGTCCCTTAAACACCTCCAGGGAAGGTAAATCAACCACCTCCCTGGGCAGCTTCTGCCAGTGCCCAGTGACCCTTTCCATGAAAAATTTTTTCCTAATGTCCAGTCTAAACCTCCCCCGGTGGAGCTTGAGGCCATTCCCTCTTGCCCTGTCCCCTGTCACTTGGGAGAAGAGCCCAGCTCCCTCCTCTCTATAACCTCCTTTCAGGTAGTTGTAGAGAGCAATGAGGAGTTGTAGAGACCAAACCTTGTGAAGATAGAGGTCCATATGATACAGGCAAGACAAGAAGCTGGCATTCAGCGCTTCCTGAGCTGTCATTGCTGGCATGAAATGGCTGTTTGTCCAGCTCCCATTGCCCTTGATGGCATGAGAACTCGCGTCCATGCTGGGCCCTCCCTGTCTCCTACGACACACCAGCACCCCTTGGACACATTATTGCAGACATGACATCAGCCTCAAACCTAAGCAGCTTGCAAAGAATAATTATGGTTTTATAAAAACTACATTCCATCTGGACCAGGGCTGTACATATGGATAGTACCTTTTATTGCACTCAGTGGTGTAACATATATCACACTACAGGCCATTTTTTTTCTAATCTTGAATTAGTTTCAAGGTCTGCTGCTTGATTGCAAGCCTGCATAGCCAAGCAATAGTTAGAACAACCTTTAAGCAGTTCTGCTACATCAACCACTGTATTCAAGCACATCTGTATTTTATGGTAGAAGAAAAGAACTTTTTCTCTCCTCTATTATGTGTTTTCAGTGCAACATACAACAGCGATGTCCTGACTGGATGGAAAAGTTCTTTAAAGCCAGTATATAATTTAGAAATGGACTGATGGTGTTTGAGTAATTAAGGAGTTTTACAAAGAGCACACTCACAAGTAAGCTGTAGGGAGTTCTCCTCATCACCAGGCTTACAATGGGTTGGTCAGTCATGGAAGAGCTATCGAGAAGGCAGGATTACATGCATCATACCTTGCCAAAAGCACATGAGCTATTCAGCTTTATTCAGACTTTCAACGAAGGAGGCTGCCAGGACTAGAGAGAGCAAACTATGGATGACACAGAAGTGGAAGTAAGATTAAAAGGTTGGGGCATCCTCATCTGCACGCCAAGAATCTCTTAGAGATGCACAAATGGCCCTTGCTGCTTCCTTCTCCTTTTTAGATGGAGATGCAGCTCAGAAGTGATTCCAGTGGAGGACCTCACAGCACTTCCAAGTTGGTACCACAAATAACAAGCTAGCTAAGCTGCTAACCTTTGCTCCTGTCCTAGTACCAAAACACTGGGGACTCAAGAATTGGGGAAAGAAGAAAGTTTTAGCAGAGCATTATTTGTGCCTAACGGTGAGCTTCAAAAAAGTCTCATGAAATTGCACTGACCTTTCCTGCTCTGCAGGTTGCATCGCTTGTAAAGGTGGATATTAGGTAAAGCACACGCACATGGAACTATAGTATCTCCATCACTTCCTTTTTAAGTAAAAATAACTGACTGGGTTTTATTTGGTTTACATTCATCAAACCTAGAAAATACTGTTTGCAAAAGTTGGTTCATGAAAAAGCACGTATCCTCAAACAGCCTGGAACATTTTGATTTGGAAAGATTCACACTACTCTTCGTCAGATTTTCATTTCAAACACACCAGAGAGCTGTAATACTCCATTGCAGTGAGAATTATAATAGCAATTAAAAGAATTTTGTGTTGTTCCACTCTTAATGCAATAGCTGAGCTCAGACACACAATGAATTCAGAAACTGTCTGTTAATCGCCCATACAAATCCGTCACAGTTAATTAACTATAGCATAAAAAAAAAAAGCAATATGGAAATGAGTATTTCTTTCCATGAGGAAGCAGTTCTTTACCAGGTTCTGTTTCTACAATGTTGAAGGATAAACTGATATTAGAGGACAAAGCTTGTAACACTTTCCTTTATTGGACTAACGGCAAATAAGCATTATTTTTAAACATGATTCATAACACTGCATTTCCTCTTTCAGAACACTCTACATATAACAAACAGAGAAAAGATTTAACTTCCAAAGGTTGGAAAAGCAAGATCATTTCCTCCAAAACAATTTAGATGTCTGGGAAACAGTAGACAGTCATTCTGCTTGATCTCAGCCATAAACCTTCACTGCAGGAATTAAAAATGCACATTTTCTGCATCTCTACCACCTCTCTGGTTTCTGGCCAGGAAGACACTTTGGGCAGGGCTTTCGCATCCCTGGTGCTTGACCTCGACCATCCTCCCAATGAGCCATAAAGCTGTCAAATCAGCAGCAACTGGAGTGAAAGAGAGCTTCATTCAAAAAGGGATGTCAGGGATTTCAGGCAAATTGCCCAGCACAGGGGATCAGTCACTTCTGGTGCTGGTGCACAGCATGTGGAGGCTCACAGTGGCTCATGACAGGGGAGGACTGGAGCCAGCCTTTTCCCAATTGAGGACTTTTTCAAATACAATCCCTTTTCTCTACAGAGGGGAAATAAAACTGTCGTGCCGTGACATACAACAACTGAATAAAAACACCTCACCTTAAAACCCAACCGACTTTTAAATGCAATCTTGAAGATGAGAGATTTGAGCCTACTCATTTCTGGTGATACTGGGTAGGGGAACAGAAGATGCAGTGATAAAAAATTACAAAATGCCATGCATGTGTTAAATCCACCCCTGCAGAAGCCACAGAGCAGTTTTAAAAGAAATCATACGCGCTTCATTTACACGATCTTTCTGCGCAAAGTTGTAAATGAATACAAATGGAAATCGTCTGCTTTAGCTGTTAGGGTAGTTCAGGAAAACCACTTAGCTTGTCAAACGCAGTGCTATGCAGCTGTAATCTCCAACAAGCATTATACACCAATGGCACCAGGTTGGAGGCAAATCTTGTCCGATGTTCATGATGCTGCAGTTCCCCTGGAAACAGGTTAATGCTAACGCACCACGCAAACCTGGGGCAATGCTCAAATCAAGAATCATGGTCACATAGAGCACTACTCATTTGTACAACTTAAGGTATGAATATGTTGCTTTTTGTATTCCAATTTACTGAAAAGGAAGCAGCACTTCAAGATGCTTTTGCTCTATTTTATTAATAAAAGATGAGATTGCTTTGGGTGAGAAAAATCTGATGAATCCTATCTCATTGTTGGCATGAGCCAGGCTGCCAGCACTGTAAAATCAATCACTTTTCAAGATTTTTCTTTCAAATCCAGCAGAATCCAAAAAGATTCACAGAATCATAGAATCGTGGCATATTAATTTTCATTATAAAAACCCTGTAATTTATTAGTAGACGTGAGTAAATATGCCCAAAAATTACTCAGGGTAATATCCTAAGTCCTGTGAAGTATAGTGGAAACCTTGTAGGCTTCAATGTATTTGGGGACATTAATCTTTTAATCAATTTATATAGTTGGCTCTGGTCCAGCACTGAACCAAATCTGTAGTTGTTACCCTTACATTCAGGAATGTCCTTACTGCCTTCCCACTATGTGTCACTACAGTAAGTCAAGTATTTACTGAAAACCTTTCAACTGTTTCACAGGCTTCAAGATGGAAAAAAAACCTCCAAAATTAAAAAACAGCTGTCCCCAAAAGAGCTGAGGTGTATTACTAGGCAATATACTGACACTAGAGCATCACTTAGGGTATTTCAAAAGTGGGATGGGACTGGGGTACACGGTTCAGTACAGCCTGCTGCTAATCCAGCAAGAATGGAACAACTCTTTTCTAGATACTAATGTCAACAATTTTAATGCATGCATTAAAACAACACCAAGGGGCAATGTGGTAATGGGTCTTCTTGATTTTATGCTTAATTTTACATCTTTTTTTCTCTAACTGGCCTTATATGAATGTATTTCCCAGGAATCCTGGGAAATACATTCATAAGGCCAGTTAGAGAAAAATACACATTCACTGATGTCTTCCCATGTTTCTGTTAAGATTCAGAAAGATACAAGGGCACAGAAAAGCCTGTGAGTCTCCTAGTTTCTTGATAACATCGCTTACTGCAGCTGACATACTGATGCAGCCTTTTATTTGCCCATAACTGAGGGAGATTATTACATCAATGAAGCAGGAGTTGAATACCACCTGCTGGATGCAGTCATCATCATCTTCCTCTACTTGGTAGTGAAAAAAGGATTTCTTTTAAACCACAAAAACGTTTACAGTAGCAACAGCCAAAATTATATTAGCCTGTTTCCCACTGCCTCATAATGCTTGGGTATTAGTAAGATATTACGATGTTTGTCAAGCAGCTATTAAAAATGCAACAACGTTTAAGCAAATGTCATAAACCCTTTGTAATTAATTTGAAACAGGCAAATATTTGCGCAGTGTAGAACAGCAGCAAAAAAACCCCAACACCCAAATCAAGCTTGAAGTGTAATAGTATTTGATCCTCTGAAGATTCAAATTATTTCATTTTAAAAATATATTTTAAAAACCTCCACTGAATGAATGCATGATAGTGCAAACATTATTGGACAGGTATAACTACCTAATTACAATCTAATCGGATTACATATTAATGCCAGTAAAATTTGCTAATGCTTCAGCATCCGCAGTTTCCAGGGGAAGTTACCAGCAGGTTAAATATCTCTTTCTTTAGTAAATGAAGATGACAATAACTAATTAAAGATCTAAATATTTCAGTAACTAAATTATATGATGCAATTCCAATTGTCCTGTGTACAAGAAGAATACACTGATGAGATGCAATGGCGTATCACCAGGTTGCGTAAGATTTTTGTTCAATAATATACTGTCATCAGCAATTGCACACAGGTAATTATTACTTCCAGAAGAACACAGTCTAGAAACTCCAAACAAGATTGGTGTCAGCCGTATTGCAGGAACCAACCTTGTCCCAGAAAGCTTACAATCTGGGGCCCCGACTGCGCTCCTCCTCTCCCACAATTCCCATTCCCAGGCACTTCCCCTCTCCCCTGCCAGCAACTGTTTATCCAGCCACAGTGAAAAGTGCACATTAGGTTAAAAATAGCTGAAAGAGTTGCGTTTGGGTTTTTTCGCATGTTAGGAAGAGTTAATATTTAACCCAGATTTCTTCCCAATGCAGTTGCCGTGTCACTGGACACAGAGAGGCAGACAGGGCAGAAATGGTTGGATCTTCTCAAGCCACGCTCCTGCCACGGTGACAGCATGGGCAGAGGACACGAGACCTGACTGACTCGACACAGATAATGTTGCCAGACTTTCATAACTAGGGACAACACTCAGAAGATGCAGAGTTTGGGAGCTTCAGGTTGGACATAAAGGAAAACTTCTTTCCCAAGGAAAACTTATTTCCCTTTCTCTACTTATTTCCCTACTGAATTTTCCTGAACTGCCCTGATAACTTCAA
Source organism: Clamator glandarius (assembly GCA_033459285.1). Classification (NCBI taxonomy): domain Eukaryota; kingdom Metazoa; phylum Chordata; class Aves; order Cuculiformes; family Cuculidae; genus Clamator; species Clamator glandarius. Next base: position 2,110,382 of record JAUNZM010000631.1, on the reverse strand, counting down.
CTTTGCACTAACCCACGTGAGGTGAAATGGGGGTCATTACCTGCAGTGTAAACAAAAGGTGGCCTTACACATACCAGTGGTCCCCCAGTTAATATTACACATCATTTTCAGCAGGTTTTGGTATCTGGTATATAAGTAAATTCTTCCCTGCTGCCAGGAATAGATAATGCTATGCAATCCCGTCCATTAAATATAATCAGCTGTGCTTCTAAAAGTGGAAAGTCAGGACTGTCCATCACTGAAACAGAAAGCTCACAGCCTCCCCATGGGGATACTTTCTATTTTAGTCAACAGGATTTTTAATACAAGAGGATCAACGTCGGTGCGTGCCACACTCAGCATCAGACACTCTGAAGGACTGTTGTGAAAATAGACAACTGCCAGTGTGATCTAAAAGGGGGAAAAAGACCTAAAGTTCCCTTCAGAATGACATAAAAGGCAAACTAATGGTTTGTTACAGCACAGTGATCTCTGCACATCAAACAAGGCCTCCTCAAAGCTGGTTTTAGGATGCAATGAACACAGGGCACTAAATAGTAGCTGTGAAAGTTGCTTAGATGCAAGCTCAATTGATGTTTTTCGGCAGCTGATAGCATTTCATAAGCATATGGACCAAATATGTCACATAGATATCAAGGCTAGAAAATGCTGCTCCTGTTTATCTCCTCTCTCAGCTAAAGAGGAACAATCAGCTCCCTCCTCTCATGAGAATGAGGGGGGATTTTCTCATTTTGTATTATGGTGGTGTCTGAGGCTCCTGGCTAGAATGGTGGCCAGTTTTGCACATCTATTTTATATACGTATTATATTTATGAGCGTAGGCACATACATAAAAGCAAGACCCACAGACCTCAGGCAAAATTTACTTCTCACTTAGAGGGCTGAGCAAATACATGAAGGCTTTTAAAATGCCTGAGTGGGCACAGAGGGATAAATCAGAGGAAATAATTTTCTGAATTTGGATCAGCTGTTGGAGAGGCAGCAAAAGGCAAAACAACACTTATCCCTCACCTGAATAGCCAAAATAAAAGTTCAGCACAGCTAGCTATAAGAAGAGGTAACTAGAAAGAAAACCTGAAAACAGGATTTGGAGGAATGGTGTTTCCTACTGTTCATACGACTTTCCAGAGCAGAATTTCTGTCCCCAACAGCCAATATCCCCAACTCAGCTTCATAACCTAGGAAAGTCCCTTGTACAAGCTGCTGCTAAACACTGACTACTGCTGAACATGTTTTGAATACCTACGCACAAACACGTATGCTGGAAAGGGACTGTCAGAGGGATGAAAAGAGAGCACACAAGTCCACCATCATCATCATGGAAGGAAGAGACACATCATTTGCTGAGCAACAAACCACTCTGAAGTAAAGTAGAGACAGAACCACAAAATCACTAGGTTGGAAAAGACCTATAGGATTATTGAGTCCAACCACTCCTATCAAACACTAAACCATGTCCCTCAGCACCTCATCCACTTGTCTTTTAAACACCTCCAGGGAAGGTGACTCAACCACCTTCCTGGGCAGCCTCTGCCAGTGTCCAATGATCCTTTCGGTGAAATTTTTTTTCCTAATTTCCAGCCTGAACCTCCCCTGGTGGAGAAGTGGGACATCAGTTTCTCCTAATTATTCCCCTCCAGTACAAAGCATCTTTCTGGAACTCCAGACTCTAATAACTGTGTGTGGATGTGCGGCACACAGATCGCGCGTATGGCCGGTGAGCAACACTGCACATGCTCAGGTGCCACACTTGTTGGTAGCTCCATGGACACTGCAGCTCCTACTCGACACCTATGAAACTATCAGTGTTTATATTCCTGCTGGGGCTTGAAAAGACATGATGGGTTTTGGTATCAACTCGTGTTTGATATCTACAAGCAGAGATGTTATAAAAACACAGAACAAAGCAACACTGCTCTCTCACAGAGCGTATCTGACAACAATAAATCTGTATCTTGGATCTCTTGCAACGCCTGTGAAAAGAATCACAGAAGTGTGTGAAAATGATAAAGGATTATAAAAGCACAGGGGAAAACGCAGAGGAGAAATTTAAAGAAAAAAAGGACTCTGAAGTGTTTCAAGAGACTCATCAGTCAGAGAATATGGGATCGAATCATATATTAAACAATTTTAAGTGGACAATCTGCCTTACCAAGAAGGGAACGGGCCAGGAATGCAAGAGAGCGACATCCCATCACCACCTCTGCTGCCAGCCCTCAGGGCTGTACGTGAGCAAGCACTCGGCCCTTCAGAGAGGGGCTGGTAACGATGCACCCGCCATGAGGCATCAGCACATTGGAGAATGCCAAGTTCAGCCAATTCAGCCTGCTTCCTAGGTAGCTCCTGCCACCGGCGATGGCTCCCCACCCTTCAAGCGCTCCACCCTCCAGCTTGCTCCCCTCCCCTCTAAGGACGAGCTTAACCACAAAGCTTTTGGCATCCAACTCAGTCCCCAGCACGAGTCCTTTGAGAATTCATTACTGTTTCCTCTCAACTTGCTGAATTTGCTTCTTTTCTTCTGGTATAAGCTGTGAGGAACACAGAATCATAGAATCACGTAATCATAGAATAGTTTGGGTTGGAAGGGACCTTAAAGATCATCCAGTTCCAACCCCCCTGCCATGGGCAGAGACACCTCCCACTGGATCAGGGGCTCCAAGCCCCATCCAGCCTGGCCTTGAACACCTCCAGGGATGAGGCAGCCACAACTTCGCTGGGCAACATGGGCCAGGGCCTCATCACCCTCACAGTGATCCTCTCTGAGAGTTTGGCTACTTGTGTTTCTACAAAATGGAAGTTTTACCATTGAGATGGAGGCATTGCCTAATTGAACTTACAACACTCTTGCAAAATATGACTGCATAAGCTGTTTTTCACTAAGAAATGACTGAACAAATAATTTGGAGTGGAGAAATGTTATCACCTGGTATTCTTCTGGTATGGTACAAGATAAGCTTAGAAATGTAAGAACTTACAAACAACAGATTAGGCAAAGAAATTTAATATGTAAAAAGTAGCCTAGTAACTGCCTTGTAGTAGTATTGTGATAGGCTGTAAATCTGGGGAGTAGGCAATCCTGCCTTGAAAAGAAACGGTACATAAACTTCTTGGCTTTCCGACAAAGTTTGAGCAGTTTCCTTCTTGCCAGAAGGAGTCGCTCCTGTGGCTGTGACAATGAATAAATAAATAAATAATGCTGCTTCAGAAGCTGCGCGCTTCGGTTTACCAGTTTGACTCACTCTCACATCTCCCAACTATCTACACAAACATGTTTACACAAAGCCCCCTATTCGGGAGTGGCTTTACATGACTTCATTGGCAGAGTACAAATCACTCCTGTAAGATCACTTGGATATTTTAAGCATTATTTTCATGCTTGCACATTAAGGATGTAACTTACAGTGAGCTCTGCTTAGGAAATCTCTTCAAGGAACATTTTGTTCTGAGCAGCTCCATGTCCAAGGGTGTTACGAGCACTGTGGCTCGATGATCTGGCATGCCAGAAACCACCTACCACCAGATTTTGGCCAATTCCCCAATGCTACCTTCTTCAATGCTGATACTCTACCACAAAGAAATACTTCCCTCTGCCTTGCCCATGAAAGAAAATCTAAGTTTAAAAAGACAGGCTCTGAACTGAGCATGTTGCCTGAATCTAATCAATGATTGCTTCTGCCCGCTACTACACATAAGACAGGCGGAGCAACCCGAGAGCTGAAAAACAAGAACAACAAATAGATAATTCTACCTCTTCAAAGCTAACAGTGACTTTTCCTTGTTTAGATCTCTGCATTTAGTTTTCAATGCTACCTGAGATGCTCACCTGTGGCTTCAAATGTCCTGACTTCAAATCAATTCAGTCAAAGCAACTATTTAGGGTCCCCAGGACACACCACAGGATAGAATACGACAGCTCTATGGTGTCACCTACACTTTATGTTGGTTACAGATACTTCAAACTAGGCTGAAAAAACCCAAAAAAAATAACAGAATATGGCCAAACCTCTTCACGCATTCATTTTCCCCCTGTTTAATTAAAAAAAACCCCACTATTTAAATCTCATTTCCTTCTTACTGGGTGCTAGGCAGAGGCTGGAAAGAACAGACCTACACCAAAACCACTTCAAACACCAAGTATTTTTAAATGCAGAAGTAAAGATTTTTGCAAATAATCCAGGAGGAGAGAATCCAGTTCTCAAGAGTCTCCCGCCTGTATAGAATCATAGAATAACCAGGTTGGAAGAGACCCACCGGATCATCGAGTCCAACCGTTCCTATCAAACACTGAACCATGCCCCTCAGCACCTCGTCCACCTGTGCCTTAAACACCTCCAGGGAAGGTAACTCAACCTCCTCCCTGGGCAGCCTGTTCCAGTGCCCAATGACCCTTTCTGTGAAAAAAAATTTCCTAATGTTCAGCCTAAACCTCCCCTGGCAGAGTTTGAGGCCATTCCCTCTTGTCCTGTCCCCTGTCACTTGGGAGAAGAGCACAGCTCCCTCCTCTCCACAACCTCCTTCCAGGTATCACAGAATCGAAGAATAACCAGGTTGGAAGAGACCCACTGGATCATCGAGTCCAACCATTCCCACCAGTCCCTAAATCATGCCCCTAAGTACCTCATCCACCCACACCTTAAACACCTCCAGGGACGGTGACTCAAACACTTCCCTTGGCAGACCGTTCCAATGCCTAACCACCCTCTCTGTGAAGAACTTTTTCCTAATCTCAAGCCTAAATCTCCCCTGGCGGAGCTTGAGGCCATTCCCTCTCGTCCTGTCCCCTGTCACTTGGGAGAAGAGGAGAGGTCCCTCCTCTCCACAACCTCCTTTCAGGTAGTTGTAGAGAGTAATAAGGTCTCCCCTCAGCCTCCTCTTCTCCAGGCTGAACACCCCCAGCTCTCTCAGCCGCTCCTCATAAGGCCTGTTCTACAGCCCCTTCACCAGCTTTGTTGCTCTTCTCTGGACTCGCTCCAGTGCCACAACATCCTTCTTGTGGTGAGGGGCCCAGAACTGAACAAAGGATTTGAGGTGCCGTCTCACCAGTGCTCACGCCGTTTTGGATACAAGCCAAGATGCCATTGGCCTTTTTGGCCACCTGGGCCACTGCTGGCTCATGTTCAGTCAACTGTCAACCAACACCCCCAGGTCCTTCTCCTCCTGGCAGCTTTCCAGCCAGGTCTCTCCTAGTTTGTACCTCTGCTTAGGGTTGTTGTGCCCCAAGTGCAGGACCTGGCATTTGGCCTTGTTAAACCTCATGTCGTTGGTCTCTGCCCAGCAATCCAGCCTGTTCAGATCCCTTTGGAGCCTCCTGACTCTCCAGCAGATTGACACTTCCACCCAGCTTGGTGTCATCTGCAAACTTGCTAAGGGAGGACTCAATGCCTTCATCCAGGCCATTGATAAAGACATTGAACAGGGCTGGACCCAGCACTGAGCCCTGGGGAACCCCACTTGTCACTGGCCTCCAGCTGGATTTAACTCCATTTCCCACCACTCTCTGGGCCTCCATCCAACCAGTTTTCCACCCAGCAGAGTGTGCGCCTGGCCAGGCCAGAGGTGACAGTTTCCATAGCAGAATGCTGTGAGAAACTGTGTCAAAGGCTTTACTGAAGTCCAGGAAGATACATCCACAGCCTTTCCCTCATCCAGTAGCTGAGTCACTTTATCATAGTATGTTTTTTATTGCAACTTAAAGACAAATAAAATCACTCCTGTTTCTATCTCATTCAGGGAGAAGATGCAATTCATGAAATTTAATGACATTTTCAGACACACACTACCAAGAACTTGTTTAGCTGCTTTTTTTTAATTAAAAAGCCTATCTGCCATTTTGTTGATTTTTTGGTATCCAAGTGCTTTTAAACACTAGCTCTTAAATAATATGAAATTCATCTTTGCCAGAAACCTTCAGAGCAGATAAGTGCACGTAAATTAGTGTCTTCTTCACAGAATCACAAACCTGAGTAAATATTGGTCATCAGAGGCTCCATCTAAAGTATCACAACACATTGGAAGCTCACTTTTATTTTTCAGTGATTTAACCAAGGTGACACTAGTAAGTGGATTTATGGTGGAAGACTTGCATAATAGAGATTTCAGTTGTTTTATCACCAAATATTTGCAGATGAAAACAGCCGGTAAGTTCCACAAGACAGTATACAGTCTCCAAAAATAAAGCATCATTTTTCAGCTCCACTGAGAATTTTACATCTTTTAGGAACTACAACTGCTATGTAACATTAATCACTATTTAAATTGATACGTCAGGGCAATAATACAAAGCTATGGCAGCAAAAGCTTGCTAATACACAGCTCTAGCTACTCATTTCTTAACTTTAAACATGGTCTATGTAAAAAAATTACACTTCAAATGACGTCCATGCAATGGAAACACTGAGTGGCTCAGCTATAAAAAAGCAAAGGGTAGCAAAGCAATGCAAATGCATCAAGAATAAAGGTGGTGCACTGAACCCTAAATAATTAACATATTTGTTTATCAGCACAGTCACTGCCTGCAAAACATCTACAACTGGAGGGCCGCTTCTTGCTTCCTTAGACTCGAGTTTCATCCCTGACAGCAGATGGGAGAAGATGGAGCCTTTGCATGCTAAGTCATGTCCATGCCCTTAAAAACCTTAGAGGGACCTTCCTGCCTGCAGAGTACATCGCTAGGGCAATCACAGGAAGGTCTGCTCTGAAAACCAGCCTGTGGCTGCAGATTTGTTTTAGAGGCTGCTTCCTGCAAGAGGCCCCACAATAATAGAGGCGAGGATGCGTCTCTTCACATTGAACAGTTTTATAAACCATGACAAACTGCATGTTTACACACAGGCACTAAAAGGATGCAGAGATTACAGTCCATGCGAGCTGGATGCAAACCTGATGCCCAGGCTCTTGTATTAGATTCATAACTGAGCTGATCACAAGATCCCATTCTTTCCAACACACAGTCAGGTGCCTTCTCCATGAAAACCTTCTAACTCATGTCTCTTGCAAAGAACTGGAAAGCTTTCCTCTTATTCCTCCTCATTTTATAAACTATTGTCCCACTATTGTCAGCCAGCTGAGAATTTAGCAAAGCTTGAAAGGAAGAAGAAAAGAGAAAAGATTTGCAGCTGCTCTTACCTGTTCATTAGTGCTGGTTCAAAGAATTCAGTTCTCTGGGATTTATACTCCCTGAACAGGTGGCAAATAATTTGCGTACTGCTGGCTCAGTTGATTATTTTGGGAAATGTTGAGAAGTTTGAGGGTCAGCCCAGAAAACAAGCATGGTCATGGACAGGAGGACAATCACTCTGCTTGAAGGAATTCAAAATTCCTAAAGGTGTACCAGTGATGGCAGATGGTGAAGAGCAAGAAAAAAAATCCACTAGCAAAGCTGGCAGTAGAATAGATAGACATGTTATCTTCCGTCTCTATTTTGCTTTTTCCATATATTGAATATAACCTCAAACACAATGCAATACAGCACATGGCATCCCCATCTGCTACACCAACACCTCTAATTCTGGAAATACCCACTTTCACAAAAACGAGAGCGGAGACTGCTTTCAGAAAGAGCCACCTACTGCCCATCAGCAAATTCCAGCAGCTTTGTCAGTCACAACAAACTCCACAGTCCATCCTGATTCCCGAGAAAAGCTGTTCTCCACCCCCTTCTTTGTAATCCCACACACACTGCCTGCTCTTCTCTCCCATTTCCCCACTATCACCTCTCCTGCTACAGAGAACTCTGCTCATGCACTGATGCCCCCAAATGCAATGGGAAGATGTCATCCCTTGATACAACATTGCTGCAGGGGTGTCCTGCTTTATTTTGAGCCATGAGATAGCTAAAAAGCTCAAAACCCACAAACCCTATAATTAGCATTATCTTGGGAAGCATTTAAGAGAAGCATTTAGCTTCAGTGTCTGCAGATGTATCACTTCACTGCACTACACATAAAACAGGCGGAGCAACCCAAGACCTGAAAAACAAACACAACAAATAGATAATTCTACTTCTTCAAAGCTAACAGTGATTTTTCCTTGTTTAGATCTCTGCATTTAGTTTTCAATGCTGAAATGCTCAGCTGTTGCTTCAAATGTCTTGACTTCAACGCCGTTCCATCAAGCAATTATTTAGGGTCCCCAGGACGCACCATAGGAAGGTAGAAGACAGCTCTATGGTGTCACCTGCACTTTATGTTGTTTAGAGATACTACAAACTAGCCTGAAAAACTAAACAACTGAACATGCTACTCATCTCCATTTTCCTCACTCTAAAACAATATAGGATAACTACTTCCAATCTGTCAAGAAAAGCACTTTGGGCTGCTCTTTAAACGTCCATGGAGATCTATCATTGACCTTTAACTATACAGAAAATAAATCTTGCTGCTCATATTGTGCTGCATGCTAATGCTGTCCGGCAGAGGCCTTGCCCCTGGAAGAAGAACGCTCTTCACAAAGGGATGAAATGCCTTGATTTGAGATTCAAAAGCAGAGCTAGCGAGAGAGTATGATATGCAAGCGGAAGGGTAAAAGAAAAACTTACTGCTAAATAGCTTTCCAGACAAGCATGAAAGTTGGTTTCAAGCTAATTTCAAGCTAATTGTCTATGGAGACAAACCACTTTCCTGTGAGCACCCAGGGAAAACAGGACGGTGCAAATCCCAAAGCTGAGAGCATCATGACCCAAGGAGCAACCGTTGTACAGGGAGTATCACTCGCCTTTATAACGGCCATAGAATCTTCCATACTTGTATCTGCAATCTTTCTGGCGTTAACTACACTAACAGACAGCCTACCCTGAAGGACACTGTCCCTAAAATATTTCCTTAACTTTTAACATGGCGAAATGTAGGAAACTGTGGATTCTTTAGAGTAACTTTTAATTAGAGAGTCAGAAATCCTACAGAGGCTAAATAACTGACCATAAACCTCTAGGGGCAAATTTTAAAGATCAAATAAGGGAGAATGAATTCAGTTAGAAGATATCAAAACACAGCAGACAGGCAGAACTACTCTTTGTTGATCTCTTACTTGCCAGAGGGGGAAGAAGTCAATACTCTTGTTTTTCTTGCTTGCTAATATTTGGGAAGCACAACAGGAATACAGCAATTTTGTTTTTCAGAGTAATTAACAGCTGATGAATCTGAACACAAGCTCACATAACTACCATGTAAAACTTTAAAAAGTGTTATATAGTTAGAAATTTGGATTCGCTGTTCGTATGGTTAAGGTTATGAATGGTCCTTAGATCCTGGAAGTCCAGCTTGGACATTAGAAACCTCCCTTTTTTATTTCCACAGAGAGGTTTTAACAATGTTTTCATTTTCTTAAACAAGATCAGACACCAAAATCTGATGCAGATATTAAGCATCATGCAACAAATAAAACAGAGGGCATCTCCTGCTGCTAAATAACCCCTCAGCACTCACACCCCTAGTTTGTCCTCCTTGTCTCAGGAAGGATGCAGTGAGGCTTCAGAAAATCCATCTGAGGTGACAGTATTTTCCTGGGAAGAAGCAGCCTGCCTTACAAGTAGAGGCTGAACAGGTTGGCAGTCTGCAGAGGAGAAGGCTAGGGCTGAGACTTGGAGACATCAAGGTGGGGAAAAAAATGAATTCAGAACTGTTTTACACCATCAGATAACAACTGGGGAGGGGCAGGGAAGGGGGATCAGAAAACTGGTAGCAGATAGGTCTAAAAAATGGGAAAAGATGGATGGATACTACACTTCCCCTGTGGGTAGGGAAGACGGCAATTCATTTGCTACCAGAGACAGTGGAGGGAGCAGCATCAGCAAGGTCCAAAGCACTGGTCATCCCCAAATGCGTTGGTCAGTGGAGATGATGGTGCTATTGCCTGGCTGAAAGCAATGTAAGTGACAGGAATATTTACTGACCAGTTACATATTTGAGCTTATTGCTGGGAGATTTTGGTTTAAGATCACCTTAATGAAAGTTTACTGAAAGTTATGGACTTCAAATACAGGGAAGCACAACTTCTCCAATACGGAAGTATAATCAAATCTTTAAAATCAATCCATTGTAACTCAGAAAGAAACACTGAAATATAAAGGTGTAAAGACCAACTTCTTTACTTGTATTTGCTGTGCCTCAAACATTGTCTGAGTGCAGGGCTGTGTGCTCTGGCTCCTGGTTAACAAGGAGAAGGGGAGGTGTAGAAGCATGAACCGTTCCCACCACCACCACCTGCTAATAGGGCACCGACTTGCTCTACAAGTAGTGCCTTATGTGCCCAGCACCCTGTGGGATCGGCCTGAGGAACGACTGCTGAAAAACTACTGGGCCGCTTGCTCCTGAAAAATTGCTGCTGCAGAGTTGCTGCCAGATGGACCCGAAGAACCTCCATGCTCCACTGCAGTGCTAATAATGGATCTCCAGTTTGCCACACAGCTATCAAAAGAACCCTTTTACCTTCTCTCTTCAACTGTGCAGGTCAGGGTGGGCCTTAACACTACTGGTGTCTGAAACAGGCCACAACAAAAGGGTAAAAATACCTTTAGTGAAATATAGACTTATGGACAGAAAAGGAAGCAAGAGGTGATTTCATGTCACCAAGCACTTTTCTGAAGTGGCTTTAGAGAACAAAAGAGGATGGTTGCTTTGGTTCTGAAACACAAGTTGAACATTTCTGTGTCTGTCTCAGCACAAAGCAGTTTTTTCCCACAATTAGTAGCAGGACACAGTCCAGAACTTTTAGGTTTAGGTGAGTCAAAACCAGACCCTGTGCAGTCTGTTGCATCTTAGTCTGAGAGAAGACCATGTATTGTTGAGCCTATAAATTAATTTAAATGGCAAATACTACTACTGCATTCCCTTGTTTACCAAACTCTGCTCAAAGTGAAGATTTACTGTCATTAGCAAAGTTCAGTCCTCTCATATATCAAAACTGGTCTAGAGGTATCCCATGTATCACTAACATTTTTGGAGGCATGAATAAAAGGGGATGAAAAGGAAGTTCTTGTGAAGTTATTACTTTACCGCAGCTGTTAATATTAACTACTTCTTCAAAGGCTGCATGGAGAAAGTCATGATCTACTTAAATATGTTTAACTGTGATGGTTTCTCAGATTATCCAACTCTTCAATTGAAAGAACATGAACAATCGTAACAAAATTATTTTCAGGAGTATTTAAAAACAACTCAAGTGCTTCATTTCCTCTGCATGATGACTTCTGTCTGAGACACAACAAGCACAAAATCATTCTGAGCTCTGACAAACAGGTCCATAAAAACCACAGGCCTACAATGCTGACTTCTACTGAAAGCTTTTACCAACATTTCATACTATTTTTTCATACTATTCAGTTTTAAATTGAATCATAGAATAGTTTGGATTGGAAGGGACCTTAAAGATCATCCAGTTCCACCTGGAACCGCCATGGGCAGAGACACCTCCCACTGGATCAGGCTGCCCAAGACCCATCCAACCTGGCCTTGAACCCCTCCAGGGATGGGGCAGCTGCAGCTCACCTGGGCAACCTGGGTCAGGGCCTCCCCACTCTCATGGCGAAGAAATTCCTCCTTATGTCTGGCCTAAACCTGCCCCTCTCCAGTTTATACCCATCACCCCTTGTCCTATCACTCCAAGCCTTCGTAAAACAGTCCCTCCCCAGCTTTCTTGTAGCCCCCCTCAGGTACTGTAAGGTTGCTATAAGGTCTCCTCAGAGCCTTCTCTTCTCCAGGCTAACAACCTCAACTCTCTCAGTCTGTCCTTGTACAGGAGATGCTCCAGCCGTCAGATCATCTTTGTCTTCTGGACCTGTTCCAACAGCTCCATCTCCTTCTTATGTTGAGGACACTATACTCCAGATGAGGTCTCACAAGAGAGGAATAAAGGGGTAGAATCACCTCCCTTAACCTGCTGGCCACGCTGCTTTTGATGCAGCATAGGACACGGACAGCCCTTCTGGGCTGTGAGCACACATTGCTGGCTCATGTCAAGCTTCTCATCAATCAGCACCCCAAGTCCTTCTTCACAGGGCTGCTCTCAATCAAATCGTCCCCCATCCTGTACTGAAATCGGGGTTTGCCCGATCCCAGATGTAGGACCTTGCACTTGGCCTTGTTGAACCTCATGAGGTTCTCACAGCCCCACTTCTCCTCCAGCCTGTCCAGGTCCCTCTGGATGACATCCCGTACTTCTGATGTGGCAACTGCACCACTCACAACTTGGTGTCATCTGCAAACTTGCTGAGGCTGCAGTCGATCTCACTGTCTATATCATTGGTGAAGATATTGAACAGCACTGGTCCCAGTACAGACCACTGAGGGACACCACTTGTCACGGATCTCCATCTGCAAAACTTCCTCTTCTGCTTCTGTTTCCAAAAGCCACTCTTGTCAGTGTGTTTAAGGAAAGCTCTTCAAGAATTTTACTGGACTGAATATTTATTTCTCCAGGTATTCAACCTTACTATAAAATAAAGCAAAACTAACATCCAAGATTTCTCCAAGCATCATTTGCAAAATTAGCTGCAACATGTTTTCAAGTTCCATTCCCAAGGGTGCCACTTAAATTAACTTTAATTGATTCACAAGTTTTCCAGGCTCCATAATACCTTTTCTAAAGCCTAAAAGTAGGTGCTGAAGGAAGAGTCACAGAAAATGAGTAACCCAAGACTAAAACTTTTGACCTATTCCACATTATACTAGGAAATAATCTAAATAAGGAGAGGAAAATGAAGAGATTCATGGGATGATGCTCCACTTGTTTCTTGCCCCTTTTCCAAGAGATTGGTAGGCACATCAAAATGCTGTACTAAAGAATTTTCTTGTTGATTTTACAGAAAAGTGTTGTTTCACAGTCCCTCAGTATAAGCCGTTAACCACACTTCAGCCTCTTTTCTCTCCTCCTGCCTCCAAGACAGCTTGGTTGTGTCTTCACAGAGCAAAACCACTCAGCTGGCTCCAAAACTATCACTGCTTTCCGTCTCTCTGATCTAATGAGCACTGCTAGAAAAGACAACTAACATCAGTGCCTCTCCTCCACAGCATCTGCAGGTGAGCCAACAAAGATAACTGCAGTATTAAAGGATCAAGGGGAAAACTCTGGGTACTGGGTAAACACTATGACAAAGCTAATCTAGAATAAATTTAATAGTGAGGGGGGAAAAAAAAGATAAACAAACATTCAGTTTAGAAACAACAACAAAAAAGAAAATCATTACAGTCAAAAGAGCCCCAGAAAACTGAGCTCCTAAAGTGTGACACTTTCCATCCTGCACAGACTAGCAAAATGCAGAAGATGCCAAAGGCAGGCAAACTAAACCAGTCGTATTTTTAATAACAAACCAAGGAAACAAAAGCCAAAGAAATTGGAAAAGGAAAAAAATTATTTAATTAAAAGCACCAAATAAAGACTTTGAGAGACAAGGAAGATTTTCTCAAGTACAAAGGCAATACCAACACCTCAACTATGAGAGCATTTAAAAAAGAAGCAAGCAAGTACTAGGAATTTCTTGGTTTTAATAAAAGATCTCAAATCAAAGAATAGAAAATCCAAACCGACAATTCCTGGAGGCAGGGTCGGTGTTTTTTAACCCTGCAGAGCCATACAGCAGTGGCACCCAACCCTCACTTCTTTTTCAGCCACAAATTGCAGTTGTCGCTAATCTGGGAACCAAAACACAGTAGCCTTCAAATTCATACCTTGATCCAATAAAATAAAAAAGATAATACATTTCTTCAAATAATCAAGTTAAACGTTGACAGAACTTGCATCTTCCTTATTTATAAGTAATTTTTAATTTGAGTCTCATGATTCTTAAGAACTGGATATAAGGGACATTTTTCTTCAGACGTTCATGTTAGAAACATGGAAAGCTGGAAAAAGAGAACAAAGAATGCAACTTTCAAGTTTTGTGCTGTAGTGTTTAAGACAGAATAAGACACTATCTCTCCTTCTGTGCTACCAGGGCTAGAAAATGTAATGTATGGCAGAAAGCACCTATTTCCTAGATAGGATTGGCAGCTTTCTGTACCGGAGACATCTCAGTGGTGAAAGCCTGACTCAGGGATGGTTTCAGTGGGTAGCATTCCTCAAACTCCTAAAGCAATAAGGATCAAACCTTCCTGTTCAAAGGAACTTGAAATAACAATCAAAAGCCGGTATGCAGCTGGGGAGGACGGGAAATGCCAGAGGCAGAAACAGGAGAAACAAAGTATATGCAAGCTCAGGACCTCTCCAAAATGCAGAGCAAAGCACAGACAGGCAATCAACAGGTAGCACCACAGAGCCTCACTGCTCCCTGAATGAGCTTACTCCATGAAAGACCATCAATATCATTCTCAGTCATCATCAGAGATTAAGTCTCTTTCACCCGCCAATCATTTGTGATGGTACCTCGCTTGCAATATTTTGCTCAGCTTTGCTACACTGCTAGAAACCTGCTGAAGTTCACATGATTGAAAACGGTAAGTCAAAACAAACGTCAGGATAAGCAATAACCCTAAAGCTTTTGCACATATGGTCAGCTGCTACACTTCAGAAATGTTAGTGCTGCCACAGCTCTCACAATTGATGCAGTGACTTCAGCACTGAGGCATCAGAACTGCATCAAGATAAAAATAAAAAAATAAATCACTTTACTGGGAGGAAACTAGTTTAAACACTGACTCAGTACTTAGCCATAACCAAAACCAAATTCAAATTGATTTTCTTTTGCTCAGTCACTTAATTTCCATTTCCCATATTAAAAGCGCAGGAGAAAGGAACCAGTAGATATGACTCTAGTTTCTGTGGTCAATAGCAAGCTGCAGCACTGCAGCTCCCTAGACTGGAGCAGATTCTGTCCATCAAGTACATGGCCCATCTTCTGGCACCTGGAACTTCTTATTTTTACTCAGAAAAGTTGTATATGTGAAGAGGAATGACAACATAAGTGTTTCACATCCCAGCTGTGCCAGATGGATACCACCAGGCAGGACACAACAGCATGCTGTACCTTGGACTGAAAACTTTCATGACTGGCCATCTTTGTCTACACCATGCCACTGCACTCCTTACTATTTAAAAATAAGTAACAGTCCAGTAAGAATCAATACACCCCAAGAGTAATCATTCCATCTTCCCTCTTTTTTTCCCTGCTTCCTTAACCAGCTCTTCTATTTTTGCCTTTAAGTTCAACAAGCCTGTCAACATTTCAAGGCACACAACAAACCCAGGTGCTGCTGCTACCCCATCTCAGACTATTTTCTCTTCAATTAGACTGGCTCTTGGTTTAAATTTCACCATCTTGTGCTGCAGCAGTCAGGGCCACCCATCACTATGTTTTTATGTCCTGAGCCCCAGAGATGCTGTACTGAAGATGCTCCTGCCTACTGAGCAAGTAGAGGGGAAAAAACGTTCTGCTACATCTTGTTGGTTGCCCTCAACATCATTTTCTTTTGTCGCCCTTCCCTTGGAGGAATAATCCAACTCCACTTTGTCATATTATCTGACAAACCCCGTAAAAGGTCAGAGAACAAAACAGGCAGTGCAAGAGAGGGTTTAAATTACTTTCTCCAAGGGTATATATCCCCTACACACACAGACCCACCATGCTCATCTGTGATCTGAGCATGTCTGGCTTGGCCAACCTGAGTTTCATATGTATAAGTAATATCATAAAAATTTTAATGAAATGTTTGAATGTCTAAAATCGACTTCTTTTTGACTTATCTGATGATTTTAAGAGAAGATCTGGGCAAACCTTACACAAGCTCCCGTAACTGTTGGAAGTGAACATGTGAAGGCAACATCCTTCTCAAAGGCTTTTAACGAGTCTCTCCAGCTTTAATTGGCAACTTACTATTACCTTTTTTTATCTTGCAAATTATCCACATTACTAAACTCCTTGTAACATCATGGTGATTCCTGGGGCTGAAGCTAGCAAGCTAGGAAAGTAATACCATAGAACTCCATTTAAAAGAAGCAGTAGTGGAAAATTCAAACTCATCCATGCTTGGCAACAAATTGATAAACTTCTCCCTTAATCATGCTGTAAGGCACTGACTTTTATACAATTAGCACTGCTGATAAGCAGAGAAGCTTGAGCAACTCTTGTGCTGGTGTTCGAGGAGATACACTTAGTTTCACCTAAAAAAAGATTTACAGAGCTTACAGTTTAACAACTTCAGCTTGTGGTTTCTGGTTTTCGCTAACCTAGTTTTCCCCAAACCATGGACCATTGACAATAACTCCATCAAGTTATGCAGCCTTGCATCAAGATGGTTTTATCTGAAGTTTTTTTATTTAAAGTTTGTCCCCAGGCAAATATAATTTCAGATGCTAAAGCCACTTCTCCATTAAATACGATACCCTTAGTGCGTGAAGGATCCACTTCTTTCAGAAAATCAGTGCTCCCCAGAAATGCCTGCAAACATACTACTTAACTCTGGTTTTCATCAGATTGTTCTTCAAGAGGAATGAGAACTACAGCACCATAGTAACAGCAGATAAACTTCCACTTACTAAGACGATCTTTCATGGTATCAAATGAAGAATTACAAAGCTTTATCTACAACTCAAATGCAACTGGGTGTTGGGCTGGTTTTTGTCTTTTGGGGATTTTTTCTGACATCTCGTACAGTTCCTTCTAAATCCATGCTATTGATAAACAGAATCACGTTTGAATTTTAGTATAATTTTGTTTCTTTCAGACTCTTGCGATAACACACTTGCTGATCCTGTTTGCTTGACAGTGACTGAGACCAAATCCTTTCTTGGTGTTCAGGAAAGATTCCTAATTAACAGGGTCTAATACGTAGCTGGGTGGCTTGAGCAGAGCCAACCTCCATAGGTAGTGGCTATGTAGGCTATCTCCCTCTCTAGAGGGAAAAAGTAGCCAGCCAGAGAAGAGGTAATACAAAAACAACAATATAAGCCAGCATATTTTTAATATTTGGATCACATACTGAGTCAACAATGCTATTTCTGAGTGATCTGAAAACACAGCTTACTGCCTTTACTATTTTAAGACACTCAACTAGCATCCTCAAAAAGACAACAGTAGTTTGAAATATACAGGTCAACACAGGAGAACAGCATTCTCCCAGGGCACAAGAAATATCATTTTAAGTGTGAGATAATTTGTCTGTAATGATTGGAATTTTCCTTATTCTAATGCACTGAATTATTTGTTAGAATTTGGCAGGAAAGTGTGTGATTCCAATTTAAGATGCAAGTAGCATCAAGTCTTGCATGTAAGCATTTGATAACTCTAGGTAATCAACACAGACAGAGGAATAAATCAGCTTCTGATTTAGATTTCACTCTGTATGTAATGGAAGATGGTCTGTGAACATCAGCTTTAGAAAGCCGAGACAGTGACATTCTTGGAGCATTAGACTGAACAATCCCCATTAGAAATAAATATTTGTTCTTTCTGTAATATAATAATATTTGAGCGACGAAGCTGGTGAGGGGGCTGGAGAACAGGCCTTATGAAGAATGGCTGAGAGAGCTGGGGTTGTTTAGCCTGGAGAAGAGGAGGCTGAGGGGAGACCTCATTGCTCTCTACAACTACCTGAAGGGAGGTTGTGGAGAGGAGGGAGCTGGCCTCTTCTCCCAAGTGACAGGACAAGAAAGAAAGGCCTCAAGCTCCACCAGGGGAGGTTTAGGATGAACACTGGGAAAAAATTTTTCATGGACAGGGTCACTGGGCACTGGAGCAGGCTGCTCAGGGAGGTGGTTGTCACCGTCCCTGGAGGTGGTTAAGGGATGGGTGGATGAGGCACTGAGGGGCATGGTTTAGTGTTTGATAGGAATGGTTGGACTTGATGATCCCATGTGCCTTTTCCAACCTGGTGATCCTATGATTCTGTGATTCTATCTGGAAATGCAGAGCAAATGCTTCAGACTAACCAAAAAAATCAGGTGTTGAAAAACCGTAAGCAGGTACCTTAAAGATGAGATGACATGTCATGAGACATGGCCCTACCTTCCACAATGCTTCTGGATCCCCAAGAGTGTGGTTGCTCTTTCTTCCCAGGTTTTGGTTAGACCTCATCATGCTTTTATTTAAAACAGCAATAATACTGAAAAAACTATTACTATAATTTTCTCAGGGCGGGCTTTCAAAAGACCTAGGTTATCTTATTAAAGAGACTGCAATGAAACAGAAGTCAGATCAGAATAACAAGATCTTAAAGTATACTAAATTATTTTTAAAAGATAAAGTCTTTCTTACAGTGATTTATCCCTTTAAGTCTGCAGCCTCCTTCAGAGAAAGAACCAGCTGAAGAGGACTAATGCAGGGAGTAATGACACTAAAAATATTATTATTTACAAAGCCAAAGCAAGATTAGATGTAAAAACAAGTTACAGCAACAGATGTCAACACAGGTGACACATCATTACAGCCCAAGGGCACTGTTGAGCATCTCACTACCATAAGGCACCCTTCATTCAGTCTTGCTGCAACTTCTTTTTTCAAAAAGAAATACTCAACATCCTTGTAATGAAGTACTGGCAGGCACATCAAAAAACACTTCTGACACTCTGGAGGTAATGGAAATCTATCTCCTGAAAACTGGGAAGTCCTGACTTAAATCATTTCTCTAAATGAAGACTGGTGATGCCCCTTGACACATCTTCACCATCTCCAACATCCATCTCTATGTTGACTGGGTATCTGTTCTCATTACAATCATCAACTGCTCATTACTGCTGAAATAAGCCTTGTAATGATCAAAGTTTTCATCAGATGTAATGGAATATTTACTAGCATTCGCCTTTCTAGAGATTTATGACATTTATTTATCATTTAGCCAGAAGACCAAACAGATGTTTGAAGCTGTTTTATAGCAGCACTGGCAACAACTTAAGTCAATAATATGCCCTAAGTTGATCTGCACAGCTCCAAGCCCTCTGTTCAGTTAGGTTTGGCTGAAACGGATCCCCAAAGTCAAACAGTGACCTTGTGAGCCATCGCACTTGAAAGGATATAAAGCCAATTGTAAGCACAACCGCTACTTACTGGCACCATAATGAGAGAGAAAATACTTAAAAGTTACTTCTGGGCATTGAAAATGAGATTACATCCCCAACAGCTGCTGGAAGAAGAAGGTGCATAATTATTATAATTTTACGATGCCAGTGGGAAAGGAACAAGGTGTAACAACAAATGCAGATACTTCTCTCTGAGGGCAGTTACAGTAGTGACCTTACTATCGCCCTCAATTTAACCAAGAAAAAAGGATTTGGTAACACTAATGCCAAGTGACAATCTGGATGCTCGCTCAAGAGAGGAGATCCAGTACATGAAAAAGCAAGTAAAACCGATAGCAAGAACTGCTGCCAGTATTACTCCCTATTGGAGTCACTTGTACCTACGGGTGAAATGCGCATCACACAAGAACAGTACGACTGTGCGGGATTATGTGATGCAGTGCATCACGACCCTTTTAATACTGCATTCCTAAGTGAAACTAAATAGTAACCATCCTCTCCTTGCTTTCCCTAGGATTCAACCGTTTTGTCTCTTTCTCTGCTCTTTACAATTTTAAACCACTGTACTACCACATAAGCCTGCAGCTTATCTGAATTTATGACCATCATCAGTCCTCCAAACCTTTAACTGCACTGCAAAACAGGCTGTACAGCTACATGGATAATGCACCTATGGGGGAGGAGAGTATGAGGAGGTTTGCGTGGATCAGCACCCGCCTCCCATTCACACTCATATTCCCTTTGGTGGACTCGGAGAAGGAGATAAAGCATCCCCTAGGAGAGCAGCCCAACACAGCCTGAAGAAGCCTGGAGGTCTAGCCATGGGGTTAGGCATAACTTGTGCAATATGCACATTTGCTACATCATTTGGGATCACTCCAAAGTGTTTGCTAATCATCTGGATTACTCCAAAGAATTTGCTAATCATCTGGATTACTCCAAAGCATAAACACTACCACTAATGAACTGACAATGCTGTAGCCGAGGATTTACCTGTAATAAACAGTACTTATAAAAAGGCAAGATTTGTGCAGGTAAAAATAGAGAACATCAGTCAAGTTCTTCAGGACTATGGAGAATAACATGTTCATCACAAAAAAAAATGTAGTTATCTTTTCCTGCTTTGTCATTTCTGTCCATTTTGTCTCTTTCTTTCCCTTTGTGAAGCAAAATTAAGTATTTCTAAAAGGCTTTCTTCTGAACAGGGACTCACATGCCTCATTATTTTCACAGAATCATAGTACCACTTGTTTCTCTTTGTATTATTCTATCCCATCAGTATCCTTCTAATTTCTCTCCTTATGGTCTCTTTAGATCACAGAAATATTTATCATCTCCTATAAAACCTCTCTGCTTAAGATGTCACCATATAGTCTCATGCTTAATATCAAGGACTGTGATATTATATATCCCACATCTCCACTATTACGCTGAATTTAAATGAAAACATACTTATGTTGTACACAGCAATGTGATTTCTCCTCTACTTACTGCGCAACCCCGGCTTCTGCCCAGAGCATTCATAAAAGAAACCAGATTGCAGAAGTGCTTAAGACTTAGAGCAGGAGATCAGTGTCATCCAGATTATTTCCTGATTTTGTTTAATCAATATAGGAGGAAAACAATTACTTGTCCTGAAAAAGATAGATAAGCTTAATTTACAGATTTTTCCCTTGAAGATTTAACCTTACAAGGGTCAGATATGCTCTTCTAAGCAACAGATATACTCTTCTCATATATCATGAGATTCAGCAAGAGTTATAAGGAAACCTACGACACTTGCTAACGGCTCCTTTGCACAAGGTAGCATCAGCCACACTGTATTTATGTAGGAGGTTCCCTACATGAACAAACCTGAGCAAAAGTACTTCTTGGACGAGGTGCTAAGGGGCATGGTTTAGTGTTTGATAGGAATGGTTGGACTTGATGACCCAGCGGGTCTCTTCCAACCTGGTTATTCTATGATTCTATGATTCTGGTAAAAAATAAGTACTTCCTTTGCACTTTCTTCCTGGTCACACTGACTAAATGCTATACTATAATCCATGCCCTAAAAAGTTTAATTAATTAAGGAAGTGGAACATCTAGCAGACGCTGCAACTCCAAAGAAGTGATGAGAAGAACCCTACTTCCCAATGAAATGCCAAGTCATTCAATGTCAAAGTTCAGAAATGACCTTACTTTTGACAGTTGCTGTTCGAGTGCAGTTGTAGAGGATGGCTAACTCCCCAAAGACTTTGCCAGGTCCCATGGTGCACAGCTTCACGCCTTCTTTTGTCACTTCAACCTTCCCATCTGTGAGGAAAAGAAAGAACGAGACCATTTTAAAAGGGAATTTAAGTTCTTTCAGACTTAAGTTTTGAAATGTATTCAATGATACTGTCAATAAAAATTTCAGAGCTCTGCAACTTGAAAACCAATTAAATCCATTATGAAGAAGAGCATGTAAACTCAGAAAAAGGTTAAAAAAAACCTGCCACATATATAAGCTTTCAACACTTGAGTTGTTTTAGTGGAGTATCCATGCTGTTATCCGTACTGATACAGTTCTTTTTAGTACACTGAGCTCATTGGGAACTTTGTTTCATGTATTGCACTTTCAGATGATTTTTTTTCCAGGTTTTTTGTTAAAAGGGAAAATATTTAGGTCTTAAACACCCCAGATGAAAACCACAGAGTAGTTTTCTGCTCATTTTCACTGAGAAACTAATCCCCGAGAACACTCATCCATGAATAACACAGCTATTATCAAAAAGAAAATTACTCCGACCTGTGGCCATTACTTAATTCCCATCTCACCGTACCCTTCCTTTATAAATGTTTCATCTTAAATAAGCAAGTCTGCTTTATTTGCTCACCAATACCATGCCAAGAGGAGATACGTGACGGGGATTTAAAAGCAAAGGTTGAATGGAAAGAAAGCAGCTTAGGGTCAGTCTGGGGGTTTCACAAAACATCTGAGGAACAAGAGCCAGGAGCAGGGAAGGAATTGAGACAGCCCTATCACCTAGTACACCCACAAGTGATGCCACAATGAGAAGCAGAGTACACATGGAGGCAAGGGGAGAATAGATTCATAGAATCATCAGGTTTGAAAAGACCTTGGAGATCATCAACGCCAACCGTATCTGTCTGCTACTAAATCATGTCCCTAAGCACCTCATCTACTTGTCTTTTAAATACCTCCAAGGATCAACCACCTCCCTGGGCTCCTCTGCCAGTGCTTGAGAACCCTTTCAGTGAAGAATTTTTTCCTAACGTCCAATCTGAACCTCCTCTGGCACAGCTTGAGACCATTTCCTCTCATCCTATCACCTCTCACTTGGGTGAAGAGGTCATCACCCATCTCTCCACAACTTCCTTTCAGGTGGTTGTAGACAGTGATGAGTTCTCCCCTCAGCCTCCTCTTCTCCAGGCTAAACACCCCCAGCTCTCTCAGCCGCTCCTCATAAGACTTGTTCTCCAGCCCCTTCACCAGCTTCATTGCTCTCCTCTGGACATGCTCCTGGACCTCAATGTCTTTCTTGTAGTGAGGAGCAAATGTAATGGTTGGGGCAAAAAACCTCCTTTTTCTTACCTTCCATTCACAGTAACATTTCTATGTTATGCTACTACTACCAGAAAGCAAGTACATGTTTCAATAATAAGAGCAAGTCTCTAAAAATTTCACTAGTAAAGCAGCAATTATAATTATGATTGATTACTTAAGTACACATAATTATCTATAAGGAGAAGAAAATGCCATTTCCTTTGGGAGACACTGGCTGGCAGTCACAGCGTGATCAGGTCTGCAGCTCCCATCACAGCTGGGAGAGATACACAGGAGGGCAACATGTAAAAGCAAATTAAATACAATTATATGGCATCTGTCCCACTGAGTATTGATACCAGCCATTGATACTGCACAGTTAGCACCTCATAAAGGTCTGCCAGGAACGCACTCACCTATATTCACACAGTAAAGCCATCGCTGAAATACTAAAATATGCAATATAATACTTCGAGGCCAATAAATAGCCTTGAGGATTAAATTCTGAGTTTGGTGATTTATTGTTAGTTTCACAAAGGCCCGAATTCCGTTCCTTACACAGGCTAACTTTCTTTTAAAAGTCCATTTATTTTAATCATTATGTTTTATAAATGTTTGATTCATTTTGTCATATTAAGATTGGTCAATTTAATATGAAGGACACAACCAGATATTTATCTCAAGAATGAACAAAATCAATCTTCAGTGGTGCCTCACATGCTTCAGAGACTCTCAAATGATTTTGAAGAACATATTTCTTTTTTTTTTAATAGAAATGAGTTTCAGCAGAGCTTAAGTGGGGATATTTCTGCAAAATCTCTACAACAAACATCCATAAAGGGAACGAGTTTGCCTTACTTTCCGCTCATAGAGTCATAACTGGTTCCAGAGAAAAGACAGGCAAATTTGAGCAGCAATACACAAATAGATCACATTATCCAAAAGGGTGTTGAGATCTGTCCCACTGCTCAAGATTGCTTCCCAAAGCAATCCATGCTGATCATTCATCTTTAAGAAAACTACATATATTCTCATACCCCCTTTTTTTTCTTATAAGGAATGAAAAATAAGAAGCTAGGTTCTTACTCTTACAGCTCAATGGGTTTTTTCTGGGAGGAAGCATTTCTCACTATATTAAAAAATCAGATGGTTCACTCATGACCATGCATGACTACAAGTCAATGTTGCATCATCCAAAAATGGTCTCCAAGGGCTGAGACAAAGAAGATAAGAAAATCCCCATGAGGGAGTGACAATGCTGGAAAGGATCACCTTGATGTTGGAATGGGCTCTCTGGAGTTATACACAGAAATACCAGCTCAGCTCCCTTCAGTTTACAGCCTGTTTTCCACGTGTACAGAATTCATCACTCACTGTCATATTTTGAGGACAAATTCCTGCCTGATTATGGCAAAGGACTTTGAAATTTGAGATGGAAAGGGCAATATTACACAGATTATTTTTACTACAGTCTTCATGACCCTTTTATTGCATCAATCATTTCCCCCCAGACCAAAGAAGTACATTGGTTATGAAATTAAAATAGTAATTTTAAAAGCATGGAGACTTCCCTGTGCATTATGTAGATACAGGCAAGAATATGTAAAAATGACATTCTACAAAACCAAAGCAAACCACGCCTTCTAAAGACAGAAGTTAAGATTTGTATGCAGTTATTCCACCTGCTGGCAACTCTGCGTTTCAAGCAGTAGCTCCAGAGTTAAGCAGAAAACTGTAAGCCTTGGGAAATGTTTAGGCAAGCGCAAATAGCTCAAATTCAATATAGTTTCTATTTCATAGCAAACCCAAAAAGCCCATTGGCATTAAGTGAAAGATTAGAGTTAAAACTTCTCATGACCCAAGATAGTATAGGTTTTGAGCGTTAGACAACAAGCATCTGTTTTGAGGAATTCAAAAAGGACTTTACATATGAGAACTGCTCAAATTTGGAGTGGGCCACCAAGAACTACTCTTAATAGTTTTATTTTTATCAGTTTTACTCCTAATAAAGTTGTCTGAAGTAATCTAGCACAGAACATGCACAAGATCATGAGTGCAGTTCCTGCTACAAAACCTGGTTCTTCCAGAAGTACAGAACACGACACAATGCACAGGCCTTGTCTGCCGAAACAAAGCTAAAGCTTGCTGCTTTGAAACCTAATGAATATGAATTTCATTTGTAGTCATTTTAAGGCAGTTTATACCCATTCTTCTAATAAAGTGGTGCTTGGATTCCCACTCCTGCTTTTTACTTTGCGAATTTTAATATAAAGTTACTACTTGCATATGAAATAGCTATTATAAAACTTTTTTTACCTGAAACAACCAGAAGGAAAGCAAGAATGTGACAACAGAAATTATATTGTCTCAGAAACAACTCCCTAAATCATTTTGAACACGTAAGCAAACTCTGTTCATGCAAAGCATCCATGATTCTCCTCCTCTAGCATCCTCTTCAGGATCTTTAAAAGGGCAGGTTTCACTCGGGAAGACAAGCAACACCTTAGAGAGGCTGTATGTCACATTCCCATCCTGCAACCAGATGGCAGCTCTCCTCTCAGGTTGCAAAATTAGACCGAGGTTACTCTCAGTGACCTTCTTGCTACAGCAAGGCAGTGTCTTTTTACTGGGGAAGCATTGCTAACGCAAACGGTGCCTCACGATGATTCCGGTTTTGCCCTGTACTGAGCCCAGAGCACAAAGTCCAGCACAGCCTGGTCCATCTCTGCACCGCAAGGAACACAAGTTGAAGTTAAGGAGTTAAAGCAACCAGGTTAAAGAACACGGACTTTCCCCAATGCCCCTCCTGGCATCTCAGGGTGCCATGGGGGTTGTCCTCCCTGCACTTGCACTTTGCAACCTCTGTATGCAGCTGAACACAGTCTTGAAGAGATCTTTGGGAATGAATCTTCAGTTGGAGAGGTGGTCAGAGCACAAGAAGCCACTTGAGTAACCTTTGCCTTGGTCCACCACCCCCAGCTACGAGGCTGAGGGTGTTTTATGGCCCTGAGCCCACCTCTGCTCCTCTCGCCCCTTCTCCAAAGCTCTGTGATGCTTCTGAAGCCAGAGCCAAGCTACTCCCTGGTCCTCCTCTGATAGCTGTATTCTTCTACCAAGACACAAAACAGTCCGCGAGAGACTTCATTAGACAAACTCAGCTGCTGCAGGAGAAAATAGATCTGTTTTCTTCAAAGCGTGTAAGAGAAAGATTGGACAGGACAGTAGCCTGAGGAAGTCTGGAATTGAAAGGCAAAGGTATTTGATCTTTGATGCTACAGCAAGAAAAGCGATACGGTAGGCTGCTTCCTCTTTCAGTACGGTTTAGTAATAAATGTGCTGTTTAATTACAATTTATTGTACTGGAGAAAGTCTCCTATTCTCCTGTTGTGTAATTAAGTAATCTGGAACATTAAACATCTAACAATAAACTCCCCGGACCGTGAACCAAACTCACCTCTCATGGAAATAAAGGGTCTAACACAGCTAGAAACAGAAGGAATTTTACCAATTTTCTTTTCCTAGCTGGCAGCCTAGGTAGTGCAGTTTTCCATGGAGAAAATAAATTGCTTTCTTTGATGTAACAACCCGATAAAGAAACCAAAAGAAATGCAATACAGTATTAATCAATTAAAGGAGATAAATTTGCAACTCCCTTTGACGTCTCCGTAAAGCAAATACTAAATAATGCAAGTGATGCTTTATTTGAGGCAAGAAAAAAAGATTGGAAATGCTGCGTGTCTGCCAAAATATTGAATGTTATTGAATTAAACATTGAAATTTAATTTAAAGCTGAGCTGATTTTGTGGAACTTTAGCCTGCATCCAAGCTATGCATTTCTATGTCAGCTGTAAGGAACTATTCCATACTGGCAGGAGACAATCCAAGTTATTTTTCATATAGACAGAGCATAAAATAAAATTAAAATCTCTGTGTCTTCACTAATATGGAGGACTTCCCAACAGCAAAGGTTGGCAGCTACATTTTGGTGGCTATACTTAAGATTCCCTACTCTTCTCCATTCCCAGACAGACAAAATATGCCCCGATACCATCTGACTGATGAGTCACTTCATTAATGGCCCTGCAAGCCGTGAAATGGGTCCTTGCCATACCACGTCAGTGGTTTTGACGCACATTTTCATCCAGGCAAGTTTTATGAATCAGTTCTCTTGCTCAAAGGGTGCCATCCATTTCGTTTTCTCAAAATGAAGGTGACCAGCATGAGGATACAGAACAGAACACAATCTCCAGAAGCCACCAGCCTGCTCCTGACCACAACAGTTGCCAGAAATCAGTTTCACCATGTATAACTCAAGATATTTCAGGTTTGGCAGATGCTCAGAAGTTTCAATTACATGAGAGTTTCCTTGATTCTTTTTCTAAGGAAAAGAATTACTTGAGTCACATCCGACTTTTGGCAAAACAAATTTTTATGCTGGAAACTTTCTACTCTCATTCCTTGGATTCAAAGACCAGTTACCTTCCCTTTAGTTTTCATTTATTTTTTCCCAGCCATCTTCCTGGAGGATACAAGCTAAAGCCTTGTTCTCGTTCCTTCACACAGATTCTTATGCAAATGCCATTCACCCAAGCATAAATTTTCCACGTTCCTAAACATTTTGCTTTCTTTCCCACCCATTTTTTCACCTGTCATCCAGAACTCACAACTTTTCTTAGCAGCTTGAAAATCAATTGAAGACACAGAAAATAATTTGCAATGCATGCAGCTAAATTAATCCATTCTTGCTGCCTCCTAATATGTTCATTGAATACACTGTTTGCACTGTTACTTGTGCTTAAGTGCACTGCTCAACTCCAACAGATGCAACGCTTAGGAATGATAAGCAGAAGCTCTCTAATAAGCACCTCCCATATGAGGACAGGCTGAGAGACTTGGGGTTAATCAGCCTGGAGGAAAGAAAGCTCCAAGGAGACCTTATAGGGACCTTCCAGTACTTGAAGGGGTTACAAGAAAGCCGAGGAGCGAATTCTTACAAAGGCATAGAGAGACAGGACAAGGGGCAATGAGCACAAACTGGAGAGGGGCAGAACTAGACTGGACATAAGGAGGAATTTCTTCACCCTGAGGGCGGTGAGGCACAGGCACAGGGGAGTTGTGGCTGCCCCATCCCTGGAGGTGTTCAAGGCCAGGTAGGATAGGGCTTGGGCAGCCTGATCCAGTGGGAGGTGTCCCTGCCCATAGCAGGAGGGTTGGAACTTCCAACCCAGACTATTCTATGATTCTATGAATAAGCACGGTGCTCCTCTTGTGCAGCTACAAGTCCAGGCTGCTACCAGCAAAGCACTGCTTTGAAAAAAAAGAGAGAGTCTCCTAAAAACAGCAGCCTCAAATCACCAGGATGATCTTGCACCCAGCTGCTGAGGGCAGCTCCGTGAAAGCTCCTCAATAGTTAGTTTTGCAATTTTATACATGTGGTTTTTGGTTGTATCTCAAGATGGCTTGAAAACTGGAGCCAGTCTGAAAGATCTTGGGGACACGCACTAAGATTTGGGGAAAGGAAGCTGTTCCTCTGAGATCCAAGCGGCATCAGCAAGCATCCATGACTGGCGACATATGAGGAGCCCAGAGCTGCAGGAACAGCTTCCCCTGCTGCCCCAGCCCCTCCACGCTTTCCCTGAGCTCTGGGACTCTTGGCCAGCACCACACTTTGGCAAATTAAACTCTGCGTGCTAATTACATTGTGGTTGGAAATTTAATTGTGGAGCAATTAAAACTTTAATTGCTAAATGGCTAGTTGACATCAGAGCTAGTCCAATTAAGACTTGTTAATATTTTTGTTTGTTTCAAAACACAGACTGATAATGGCCTGCATTATTCATGGGGCTGAGCCCAAGCTACCATATGTCTTAACTGTGGCAGCTGTGGAGGATTACATATCATAATAATAAATATTAATAATATTTTAAAAAATTAATGATGTTTTTCCTTAAAGCCCTTCTTTAAACAGGCTGGCATTGCATCATCCTCAGTTCGTGTCCTACCCTAGACCCATGTTTGCAGTGTCCCCTCGGATCACAGCATCACTATCCCGTGCTCAGGCAAAGCAGTGAAAATAAAACCACTGGTGTCAGTGGGCACAGTTCTGACCCTGCGGCTGCACCTCAAGAATGATGGGAATAATTCCTAGGAAAGAGTCTACACATGGAAAATGCTCTTCTAAGCATTTGCTCTGGAAAGTTGTTGCTTTTTCAGGTTACTGTATATATTCCTCGGGATGCAAAGTTAAACGTGTCATTGTAAGCACAGAGAAGTCAAAATAAAGATGACTGAAGCACGCATGAAGAAAGCACGATCCATTTTATCCATCTGTCCATTTTGCACCAGCAAAGCACACAGGCCGTTTGCGTTGATGAGGACATGCAGTGTTTTGTCGCCTTGAGGCCATCCAATTAAACATTAAATAACATCTCTGGCTGAACTGCATCCATGTTCCTCAAATAAATCGAACGATAAACTAAATTACAGTAATGTGACGCTCTCAATTAGTAGGATAATTTTTTTCTCCCAATAATTAAAGGGCCATTTTCTCTTTCTGGGCACAGAAGAAAACAGATTAAGTTGACCTGGGGCATTTGTCAGCCTGCGTGTAATTTATATAATGGACAAACTTCTTGCATTGTGTTACTGGCACCCCATTTCTCCTATCAGCTTAGAGGCCACTACAAGTCAAAGTCTGCCACGACCCACAAGCCCAAATCAGCCTCTCAGTGTCTCAATTTTAAAGATACAAGAGTATCTAAGCAGAAATCTAAGAATCCAAAGTCATTTCTGTATGGTGAGAGGTTTCAATAACATATACTTTCCTCTGTCATCCAGTAAAGCGCTTAATGTCAGGAATCAGGCAGCAATATTTCTAGCTTGTATTCTCCATCTCTCCTCCTGAGTATAAAAATGAGATGTCTGGAAGGCCTAACTCTTCATTTTCAACTGTATATCCTAGCAATGCCTTTGTAGACATAGATAAGAGTAATTGATTTTATCATTATCCACATTATTGGTCCCTTTTCAGATCCCAGGCCCTTCAAAATAAAGGCAGGTCTCCCAGGAGGACGCAAACAATTCATTACACTTCTGTGCAAGGTTTAAAACTAAGAACACTTCATAGAGCAGAAATCAGAAAAACAGCAATGTGGGGTTCAGTGTGCGCTCACCTGTTTTATCAGGATATAGATTTCCTCACCCAACTCCAAAATGACAGGAGGGGTAGGAGCAGCATTCCCACGTGAGTCACTGCAGAATTCATGAATGATTATTCAATATTGTATTTAATCTGTGCTGTTTAACGCTTGGTCTGCAGCTTTACTTGTTGGATGCTATTCAAGTTCCGCTCTGAAGACAGTAATTATTTGTAATTAGTTTTCTTTAGGAAATATCACTCTGGATCTGTAGATTTTCATGAATTTTACTGAATATACTTAAAAATTGGGCCTGAGATGAAACAAGAGTTATCCCATCACACAGAAACAAGAGAACTAAGGTCAGAAACACTCCCTTTGGAGCATCCAATAAGACTCCATTTTGAGTTAAATATATTTTAACAATACTTTCTGTATACACTTTCTCTTCTGAAATCTCAATTGCATCAAATTTAAATACAGCTTTCAAATATTCTGTATGTTGGCAAATCAGATTAAGCTTAGAAAATGGGGAACTTTATTAAATCCAAACTTTTCACGACTAGCTGGCCTCAACCTTACTGACATTCACCCGTGGCAGATGCAAAATGGAAACGAGTTGTCCCTGAAAGCAGCCAGCAGCTTTCACCAGTACCTTAATTTGGCTTTCCCTGCTACCTAATGTCATCTTCTCTGGAAAACTTGTTTTCTCCAGGAATTTACTAACAATCTGCTTTGTTTTTCATAGCTTCATGAATTACTCACAAATATAAGCCATACAAAGGAAGTAACAAATCCTCAGCTAGGGGAAAGAGGAGAAAGGGGAACTAGAGGTTCAAGGTGAAGGGATGGTCCTACACTCCTTGCTCACTCCAGAGCTGTCTAACAGGAGGGATCTCCAGTTTGCTATTTCCAAGCCCAGAGATGCAAACCTGAAACCTTGTTTTAATGGGACATCATTAATACTGCAAGGTCAATGGTTATCAAGTTACAAAAAGCCAATGCAGCATTGCAGTTCATCATCAGCGACAGCAGGCTCTGCACAACCCAGTGGCTCCTGCCAACAGCAGGTTGCCACTGCCCCTTCCCCACCCCAGTTTCCATCACTTTCCTAGCAAATTGCAAAGACCAGTTTCAGTCCCTCCGTACTCCCCAGTACTCGTACCCCAGCACTCCTGCCCTCATCGAGCCAGAGCTTGCCCTGAACTCATGCTGCTTTTCAGCCCATGTGCATGTGGGAACTGTAAGACTCAATTTACCTCTTTAGCCTCCTACCCAAATCCAGTGAAGTTTTGACATAAGGGCTGTAATTGGGAGAGGGAGGCAGCGGGAGTACATTTTGCCAAATTTTAAGTCATGTTTCAAAACATGGCAACATTGCAAATTGTTGCGAGAGTGTTTTGAATGTTAAGAAAACAATGATTTTTCCTTAGCTGCCTCCCTGGAAAAGACTAAACAGCTTCCAGAACGATTTCATTTTGAGTTGGCATCTGCAGCAGAGCTTTAAAGCTCAGTCTTTTAGAGTTTTGCAAATGACAGTGAACCAAAAGCAGGGCTTGACAATGCTGAGCATCTGGTCAGTATTGAGATTAATAACACTTGAGGATTCTCATCTGTAATGTACTTACAGAAAGTCCTAAAGTAAGCTTTTATCTCCTTTTGCTTGTTAGATAAAATCTAACAAGCAGAAGGTAAATGAAGCAAGACATGAAGAGTTATGACCCTCAAACCTCTGACGTAACCAGACTATGACAAGTCCCTTCATATGCTCCAGTAAACCCTTTTCTAGTTGAAGAAATGTATTTCACATCCTACACAATGCTCTTGGAGAGAGGGTTTTAATCAGATGGACAAGAGGGACAGTCTCCCCCAGCTTCTCTTGGGCACTGAAGAAGACTGAAGCGCTGGGCTCTCTGACCCAATAACCTTGACTGGGGGTGGGATTTCCAGCGTCCAGGTTTATTTAGGGGAGCTAAGCAGATGGGACAGACGCCAACAGCAGTAGAAACCTATGCTGAGATGTCCTCAAGACATATCCAAAACCCAGTATCTACCAACCCACACTGACCCGCCTTGCCTTGCTGGCTGAGACCACTAGCAACACCAGGACAGCTCTGTTGTCCCTTCTCAAAAATGACATGCACTAACTATTTTTTAATGTTTGCTTTCAAGTAAGTTTTGAAACAATGGCCCAAGCAGTGAATAACAGTAACGCTTCTTGGATTGAAATCAAGACTTACTCTGGCAGAAGGATTACTGGAGATAAGATCACATCTGCATCCAAGTTTCTACCCTGTCTGCAGAAGTGTTTTGAAAAATAAAGAACAGAAATAAAGGAGATGATTGCCAGAATCGGTAACGGTAGCCTAGGGGCAGAGAGGAGCTTGGAGGATTGAAAGCATCTGAAAAAGAGGATAAAGAAACTTCCTCTGGGCTTTAAAGGTAGGAGTTAAGACTCAGATGAGAGGAAGGCAGGAAAGTAAAGCAAAGCATAAGGTGTACTCAGCAGAGTAGGGAATAGGTATGCAGGGCAATGAGAACCATAAAAGCATGGCAGGGCAGATTAAAAATAAACCAACTAACGATCAATTGGGTTTGTTGGTGGAAGAGAATTTGGGAAGCAATCAATGTTGTCCCAAAGGTCAACCCATCTTGGACAACACCACACGGCAACATGGCCTGTGGATATGCACAAATAAAGCAGCAAACAAGGCTGCTGGACAGAAAAGTCATGCTAGGGACTGCCTAACAGAACAAACAATCTGCCTAAAGCAATTTGAAGGAAGATTTCACCTTCAGAAAAGTAAACACAATGCTGATGCTGGTTTAACACTTCAGATTTAGTTGAAGTGCCTCTGTGAGTTATGGTTAAACCTTCTTTAAAGTCTCCATGTCAAACAAACCTCTTCCAAAGCACACTGCTAACATTACCCTCGAAAGAAGAAAATAGCTACTGTCTGCCTTGCTAATGAATTATCCCAGGAGTCATGCTTTGCCTGTGCAGAGATGTTTGTTCTCAACTATCTCTTCTTGTAATCTTCACAAGTAAACTCTGCAGCAAAAGCAAATTAAATGGGTGTCTTCCACTTCCAGCCAGGTGGGCTTCTATCTGGGAGGATCTAAAACTTGGGGTGGGAGGTTCTGTTATTATGAGGTTTTTGTTAACAGTGGAACTTATAGGATCCAGTCCCAAGTAGAGAAGCACATCCTAAAACACCATATAAAACATTCAAAAATATGTACACATATTCATAGACCCATCCTCTCTTTCTTTACAACTGTATCATATATATTCAAGGGGATGGACTGGCAACATCCAGAAACTCCTTCCAACCTTCATTATTGTGTGACTCTATAAACTACTTCTGACATAAAGTTTGTCTCAGCCAAGAGCTGTGCATGTAGGATTTGGCAACTTGCACTGGCAAGCACTGCATAATGAGTTTATTTGCAATGAAGTTGTAAGACCATGTTAAAATCTGTAAGACGGTGAAAAATCCTCCTGGAGAAATCTCTTAAAATAGGGTGTGAATTGGCAGACAAAGGTAACAAGCTCAATAAGCTAGTTAGCTACTGAGCAGAGAGAGAATATGAAAAGATGTTATTGAAGTCAAATCAAATTTTATCTAAGAAATAACATTACTTGAGATTATTCAGCTGTTTAAAAAAAAAAAAAGACAAACAATAATTAAAACAAAAAATCAAGGCAGAAACAAGAATCCAGTTAGCACAGACAGGAGATGTTTGCCTGGGATAGATTCATTACACTGAGCTCAGAGAAGCGCTAACAAAGCATGGAGTCATACACGTGCCTTGCAAGGCCACAAACCTCTTCTCTTAGCCATAACTCATTAGCAGGCACATTTTGTCTGTGACAGCACTGTTAAACATCTGCATGAATTCCTTGTCTAGTCTGCACTGATTCTAGCTTCTTCCCTTCAGCTGGAGAGCCTCCCAAATAATTAAGTCTGCCTAAAAGGAATGCAAGTCTCGGTTCACACAAATCACACTACCAAGCCCTTCTAGGGACAAGAGCAGCCGTGGAGCTGGAAGGTGATGCCGAGCTGAGCAGCGCCGAGGGTGACAAGAAGAGGAGATGGGTGCGAAGAGGCATATTTAGGGTATATATGCATACATAAATATATACATATATTATATATTAGAGTCCTCTCTCAAACACGCAATAATTCTTTACTCCCTCCACTACACCAACAGTGATTGGCTAAAGGGCACCCGTTTGTACCTGCTAATTCCACACTTTCTCGATTTCATAGTGGATAGGGAGAGCGTGCCACAAAATTTCAATTGCTCTAGGGGGCTGCTCAGTTTGAGTTCCCAGTTTTTGAAGAACTCAAACCCAGTTAAGGTAAATTTCAAGAGGACACTTTTTCCTGTGGCCAGTGGGAAGTGCACGCAGGTTGTGTTGGCTTTCATCCTTATGCACAGTTACTCCACTGCTTCTGAAACCTACGCAGGAAAAAAAAGCGATCAAATGGAACACATTCTTTTCATATTTACACTAGATAAAACACTGGAAAGCCCAACTGCTTTTGGGGAACACTGGGTTCATTTTTATAATTTGACTCAATCTTACTTCGACAGATAACAGGTTGCAATCTCAAAAGCAAACAAACTCAACAACCTCAAATACAAACTGCTTTTCTCACAAGCAGGTGATTCTGTGGAAGGACGCAGTGTCCCCTCGCAAGCCTCAGCATTTGCCTCAAATTCCCATTTTGGCTGAGTGGCTCTTAACCTGGAACTGTGACCATGATGCCACAAGTGCAAATTGTCTCTTCCTGGTACTCAAAGCCTCTTGGTGAGCCCGACCCACCACTCCATCTGTTGCTGATGGAAATAATGCACAGGATGCTGCTGTGATGCGAGGTTTGCATGAAGTAGATCACACTTCAAAACAAAATGCAGCCAGTGAGTAATTTATTACCCTGGCTTGCAGCAAACCTGTGCAGTGCAAGAACACATCACAAGCCAGCTCACCCTAGGCTACAGGTGCTTTCACATCAGGGTATTCAGAGATTTCTTCTGATAAACCCACGCTTGAATTTTCCTATAGCAGATCTGGTTTCCTCAAGCTGCATACACAGCCTTTAGTAAATGGGCCACAGCAGCCCCTCAGGCAACTTGGAGCCAGGGTGGGAAATGTGAACAGGCTCCAGCTGCATTTTGAATCTCTTTGATAAATGACACACCACCTTTCCAAATAGGAAGGAACTTATTTTATAATTTATAAAGAGAGGAGGAATGGAGGAGGCAGGTCTGTAACATGGCAGCTGGGCTGGGAGCTGGGTGAAGGAGATGGATGGAGAGTGCTGACCCTGTGACCAGCTCTGCTGCTGGTGGTACAAACATTTCTGGTTTATGACCATCTCCAAACTCCAGACTTAGTTCTCCCAAAAAGCAAAGTAACAAACAAGAAACTTTACGTTCATCTTCAGGGTTGCCATACCAATATTTTTGTTACTGACATATTTCAAATGCTGAGAAACCCTGAGGGCTTTTTTACCCCTCAGGTCTTCAAAGACACTTTGTTAACTTCATCTCTTTCAAAACATTGAGACATTATCTGCTGGATACGCTGAGAAAAGATATATTTCGTTTACCTGCCCTAAACAGCTGTTAGATTATCCTATCCAAATTTATTTTCTAGTTGCAACCCTCCTCCCTTGCCCTTTAGTGCTCTGGCCTTCATTTCCTGACTTTTCAAAATATTCTGGAAGTATTTCAAAATGTTAACCAAAAATAAGATTGAAGCTATAAACACGTAATACATTGGAATGGGCCAATTTTAATTTATTCTTTTAACTAAAGTGAAAACCAATAGCCACAATAATCTCGTGCTTTAAAGACAATGATAAAAGAAGAGATACACTTTTAAAAAACTGAGACGGGTATTTCATACAGTAGTTGGAAATCCATGCAAATAAGGCTAAAACTGATAAAAATTTACACATCAGAAATTTCACAACTAATATTATGTGTGGATACCCACATACGCCACCATGTATAATATCACACTGAAGCCTGTTTAGAACGCATAATTCAGCTGACTGCAAAACATCTATAGTTCTGAATGGAAATAATACCTTGCAAAGTAAAAAGGTGCCCATGGGAAAACCTGGTTGAGTAGCTCTTCCAGCCTCTGGACACATCTTTGAAAGACACTGTGGGGCCAAAACATGTCCTGTGGAGCAAGTGGAAAGGCCCTCTGGGCTCAAAAGTACCTTAACATCAGCCAGACAATATGCAGGCCCTGGCAAATTTTGATCTCAAAGTGAGGAAAAAAAAAACTGTCCTCACACTACAAGCTTTCTGGCTTAACAAAGAGGTAGCTGAAGGACTGAGCTCTTCTATAAACAGCTGGGGTTAATCTCTAGATCAGTGCCTCTCGTTCTTGTGGGAGACTACAGTCTTCCTGATATCTGCTGGAAGTACAATAGAGCAGAAAGGAAGCAGTCTAGGAGGTTCCTGGAGCGCGTGGGACTTCCTTGCACAGCTGGTGAATGAACCAACAAGGGCAGGTGCCCTCCTGGACCTGCTCTTTGTGAACAGAGAAGGCTTTGTGGGGGATGGGGCGGCAGGAGGACGCCTAGGACAAAGTGATCATGAGATGATAGGGTTTTCTGTTCTAGTGAAGAGGATGGTTAGCAGGACAGTAGCATTCAATTTCCAGAGGGCAGACTCTGAACTCTTCAGAAGGCTGGTTGGCAAAGTCCCATGGGAGACAGTGCTTAAGGGCAAGGGAGCCCACGAGGGCTGGGAGCTCTTCAAAAAGGAGATCCTAGCAGCTCAGGAGAAAGCCATCCCCATGTTCCGGAAAAAAAGCCGGCAGGGGAGCATTGGTTGAACAGTGAGATCTTGAGGGATATCAGGAAGAAGAGGAAGCTGCAGGGAGGTTTAGCCTGGAGAAGAGGAGCTGAGGGGACACCTCATTGCTCTCTCTAACTACCCGAAAGGAGGTTTTAGGGAGGAGGGTCATGGCCTCTTCTCCCAAATGACAGGGGGCAGGACAGGAGATGGAATGGTCACCAGCTCCACCAGGGGAGAATTAGGCTGGACACTAGGAAAAAAATTTTCACAGAAAGGGTCATTGGGCACTGGAACAGGCTACCCAGGGAAGTGGTTGATTCACCTTCCCTGGAGGTGTTTAAGGCACGAGTGGATGAGGTGCTGAGGGGCATGGTTAAGTGTTTGATAGGAATGGTTGGACTCGATGATCCGGTGGGTCTCTTCCAACCTGGTTATTCTATGATTCTATGACTGGAAGCATCCAAACCCTGAATACCATTATAAAGATGCAGATCAGATCCCGTGCCATACAGAGGACACATGAACTGCTCACATACAGCTAGCAGAAGACTGATGTGAATCAGTCCAAAATCACTCAGGACCTGAACCAAATTTCAAGGTAGAGTTCCTGCAACAACCAGGAGAGTCTTTGCCTCTTTCAGGCCGCACCATAACAGCACAAGGTTTTATTAGTTCAGTTGCAGCTGGATTCATTCAAATGTTACAATGCTTTTAACATGCATTGCACCATCAGCAATGTGGCACGTGATGCTTCACTACCTCACACAGCTACTTATTATGGATGATAAATAACATGAAGAGAACTGCATGGATAACTTGCCTAGGGTGCATTTGGAGAAGACGACTTATTTGGTTCTTCCAGCCCATACCACTTGGCCAAGGCAAGATGCCTGGGCCATCTGCCTTTGCCTCTGCAGCTCCCTGACTGCTTCGTGGCCCCTGGTGGCAAGTAACACGAAGGACTCCAGCCTGAGCATCTGATTTTTTGCATACCTGGAAGTTTTTAGGACCTGACTGGACAAAGCCCCAGGCAGCCTGTTCTGATCCCAGACCCTGCTTGAGCAGGAAGCTGCACTTGAGATCTCCTGAGATCTCTTCTAACTTAAACTATCCTACAATCCTATCTTCCTTCTCTATGTATACAAAGAAGAGGAGCTAAAAGGGCTGCAAAATTATATTATTACTATTACTAATTAAAGATGCACTTTTGAAGGGAAAAATAAGTAATCTTGATATTTCCATTGTTACTGTCTTTGGAAATGTGGGACCTCACTACAAAGTGCTCAGAAGCCAAGTAACAGTAAGTCTGCATTTATAAGTGCAGATCTCACCTTTACAAAGTACAACTCCTCTCCCCTGTTTTCCATGTTTTACTGGTAAATAAACATCTGAGATGAGATTGAACTATGGCCCCTTTCATAGGCCTTGCAGCTGGAAAGGAAGCTCAGACCACAGTCTGAGCCAACAGGCAACTTTCTTGAGTGGGTCAGATGAACCAGGAAAAGGACAAGTAAATCAACGTTTTCAGCTGACACTCGCAATAAGCCGAGCTTTCTGAGTCACACAGTACTAGTAGCATCTTGGTGTTTTCATTTCTTGTCCAGAGTCTCTGAATAGCTGGTCAATAAACTCAGTAGCATTTTTAACAGCCGAGTGTTACTGATAAAACAGTCATTTCAAAATTTCACTCTTCCTCCCCGCCAAGACAAAAAGTAAACAATTTCTTCTGAAAACAAATCCTGTTCTGCTTCACCAAAATAACACTCCACCATCAGAGGCCCTGCTGGATTCCCAACTACCTTCAAACAAACTGGAGAACTTTCATTAGTTACTTCTAGCTTCTACACTGGGAAACCAGTTGACCAACACACTGAGGCCACTCCTCTCTCTAGCCCTTGGCCAGCCCTTCCTCAGCTAGACGCTCAGCCTTCGTCCAAGTCATGCTCTGCAGTGAGATCCTTGAGAGGAGACCAGCTGATTAACGCCACACATTGCTCTGGTTTTGTCAGTCACGGCATTGCGGCAGGCTCCTGTGAGGCAGATGAGATCTTCAGAAGGTACCACGATGAGACTTCTTATCCCACAGCAGCATCAGCCTCCAGGAGAGGTACACGCAGCAGTACTGCTGTTCTCTTCAACCTTTACACACAAAGCTTCTCTACCCCGAGTATGAGTTAATACAGTAATGGAATGAATTAAGCCATTTTAAATCTTGGCAGGTGAGACTATCCATGCTACACCTCCAGCTGATATTCAATCACTTTACAGAAAGCAGAGAAATGATCTAGATATTCTCCACCAATCTAAGGCAGATACATCCACTCAAAACAAACCCATCAGATTCACTGAACAGAGCAAGGCTAGCAGGAGAAGAGAGCTGCAGCCAGCCAGGCATCCAAGAAAAAGGCTCTCAGCAGTAATGCAATGCAGGAAACATTGAGATGGCAGAGGGATTTTTGCCACAAGCCTGAACACCTCTCAGCTCCATAAGCAGGGAAAGAATCGTGCAGCAAGGTGACTTGGGAGCTGCTCCTCCTTTAATGTCTATACAGCAGCCTCACTGGGAGATGAATTCCTGTTAATTAGTTATTTTAGTCTGTTATTTAGTCTACTTTGAACTGAGAAGACTCCTAACTCTGACCTCAAAGTTTTTCAGCTTTTTTTTTTTTGCTAGGGGCAGAAGGGAAAACAGCATCAGTGTCTCAGCACAAATATTATAAAAAATGTCAAGTGTTTCAAAAACCATGGAGAACAATCAAGAGGAGAATCAAGAACATGAGAAAACTGTCAGTAGCAACCAAACCACTGACTTCTCAGAGACCCTCACATGCCTAGAGGATTCAGATTGCAAAATAAACTTGTGGAGGACATCTACTTAATACCAACTTCCATCTTTTAAACAGATTTTGCTCCTTTATTGCACAGCACCATTTCCAATATTCACCCTTCATTCATACCACAAATGAGTGTAGCTCTCAAACCTCCATGGCTGTCCTGAGCTTTTTGGCTTACACAGATTGTTTCCTTCTCCAGTATACAGGCACAGCTCTAAAAATCAAGAGTTCACTGAGCAACAGGGAAAGCATGCATGATATATAGGTTATCGAATCACGGGTTGGGTTGGAAGGAACCTCAAAGATTATCCAGTTCCAACCCCCATGCCATAGGCAGGGACACCTTCCACTGGATCAGGTTGCTCAAAGCCCCATCCAACCTGATCTTGAACACCTCCAGGGAGGAAGCTTCCACCACATCTCTGGGAAAACTGTGCCAGGTGCCTCACCACCTTCACAGGAAAAAAAATTCTTCTTAATATCTAATCTCAGTCTCCCCTCTCTCAGCTTAAAAGTCTTACCCCTCATCCTATCCCTGCACTCCCTGACAAAGAGCCCCTCTGCAGCCTTCCTGTAGCCCCCTTTAAGTACTGGAAGGCTGCTATAAACTCTCCCCAGAGCCTTCTCTTTTCTAGGCTGAACAAGCCCAAATCACTCAGCCTGCCGTCATATGAGAGGTGCTCAGACCATCTTCATGACCTTTCTCTGGACTCCCTGTAACAGATTCATGTACTTTGTGTGCTGACGACAGGAAAGGGAAGGCTGGATTAAACAGTCATTCTACCTTACCTGTGCTTAAAAGGAGATGATAACAAGCAAAGCAGAGATGCTTTGGGAAATCAAGATGGCTTAGGCTATACTTTCTTCCTTTACCTCAGCTACATTCAATCTTGCCCCTGCTTTCTCCAAGGGGATATGAAATCACTACAGAAAATAATGATTTACTTACAAGTTGAAGAAAAATGAAGGTTGGGCCCGATGTGTTCTCTGCCAGCCAGAGAGAACCATCTTCATTTCCTTGCTGCAGATCAAGCAGTCTCACCACCAGTGCAAGGATTATGAGGTGAAAAAAATCAACCAAAATATGGACCTGTGTTCATCAGAAGGTCATGTAAGGATGCCTCGCATACAGCCACTGACACCTGAGAAAGGGACCAAGGGAACTGCTTTGGGAATGTTAAGGAATTAATAATTTGGAAAAAATACATGAGCTGTGAACTTGTAAGAGGTCCTTTCATTTCAAGAATAAAAAACAGAAAGAAAATGAGAGAAACCAAATAAGTAAAATGTAGTCACTGTACTGCGACAGAGAAATGTAAATTTATCACTTGAGAGCTACTTGTTTAGATGATCAAATGTCATCACCTGTGAATCAAGGTGGTAGGTCTGAGGCAAGAAATCTGGGCTTAATCTAAACTAAATCCTTCTTCCCCACCTTTTGCAGATGTACCTATGTATGTTATGTGGCACTTGTTCCTGTAGCAGCAAATACAGACACACCGCTAAAGGCCATTGTGAACGCTGTAAAGCTGCATATTATGTGTTTGGTAGGCTCAGAGCAGCATGCGAAAGACACTTTCCATACACAGAAACTAGAGCATAGGCACCTTGAGCTCAGCTTTTGTAAAGTACAGCCTCTTCTTTCTAAAATAAGACTAGAACCAGCTCAGACTTACACATCTCTTAAAAGAAGGGCCAGTCTGCTTGTCTAGTTTCTTGGGAAAGCCAAACAGAGCAGCCCTTTTTTAGCAGGTGTACCAGGCAAGCTGTAAGTATCTGTAAATTCTTCTTTCAACATTATTTTTACCAGACTTACTTTTCACTTTAGTTTTTCCCTAGAAAAGCCAACATTGTTGAACCTACACTAGTACGGAAAACATACACCAGAAAAGCCTGCCCTGTAGAGTGGGATGATCCTCTGGATGAGGATTTCTGAAAAGCATCAAGGAATAGGGAAAAGTGTGTGAATATAAAAACTACACTGTGCTTTGGAAAAGAAAGCTTGGGGCATGGTGTGAAATATTTCTGGGAACAGACATCTCGGGGCTGGAGACTGGGCTGATATGGGCTGCTCACCTCATACAAGAATGATCACAATCCCCCTTTTCCCCATAGACAGGACAGCCTAAAAGGGCTGTGAGGATGTTTGGAGACATTTTATACAATATTGGGTACCATCCAATTGAAATAGTAGGGTTAAGAATAATTATTTATTCTTACAAGGCCTGCCAGTAGATCACTGCTAGAGAAAAAGATTGCTCTGCTGTACGAGCTCTGTTTAAAACAAAAGTTGACAAATGGGAAAATTACAAGATTGGAAACACCTTGTAATACAGAGAGATGTGATTTCTCAGTTAAACGCACTTGAAGTCTCTTCTGAAAACAGGAGCAAACTGAGTTTTAATTAGTTTTGCATACCTAAGGATATGCT
This sequence comes from Clamator glandarius, assembly GCA_033459285.1. NCBI lineage: Eukaryota > Metazoa > Chordata > Aves > Cuculiformes > Cuculidae > Clamator > Clamator glandarius. The sequence goes on along the minus strand of JAUNZM010000631.1, from coordinate 2,068,682 downwards.
GAACTTTCAAGTAGCAGAGCTTCAGTTCTCTCCCTGCAGCTTCAATTTGCACTACTCCAAGTTAATTCAATGTCTACTCTTTAAAAATCTAAAACACATACTTCATTAGATCTTACTTCATGTATGCAAATCAGCATGTTGACTCGGCTCAGTCAAATGTGATTTACTACCATCTGCAGACATCAGAGAGAAGCAAGAACCAGAGCACTGGCATTAACTGATGGAGGTAATACAGAGTGGCAAGTCCCATTTTGCTTCTGCATTACGTCACTAGTCTCTTGACTGTGGAAGAGGCCAAAAAACATCTGATATTGCTCTCTCTAGGCATGCAATTTCACAAAACAAAGCAGAGGTGATGATCTGCCTACAAACAGTTTTTCAGTTCACAGTCAGCAACTTCAAGCATCACAGTACAATGAAGCAAGTTTTCCTTAGCAAGCCCAAAGAAAGTTTTAGCATTCGTGTTCAAGTACATGAAAAACATAAGGGCCAAATGCTAAAGCCAACCATATGAAATACTAGCACACAGGCCAGCAAAATCAGACCAGCAGTTTTGACGTGGATGGGAAACAGGCTGGGCACATTTAAATTCTTTTCACATGGCAAATGCTTGCTTTGGCATCCACAGCCCAGGGCAACATCCCCCAGATGCTAATGGGTATTTCAATATGCAGAAGCCCAAATCTTGACGTTCAACATCAGTAATTCGCTCTTCTTTCAGCTCTGCCACAGGGTTGGTAATTGTAATCCTTTCCCCTGCTTGGCCTCACACTTTTTGGGAACTAGAAACTTCCTAACTCCTGTATGTCTGCTTTTGATGCTTCCCCACGTCACATCAAGCTGTATGCTTGTTTGGGATACTGCACCATTTAACGTAAGAACACATCCTAAAAATTCAACCCATATTTCACTAAAATGCAAAATGATGCACCATTTTTTTACCCATAAAGCCCCTTCCACTGGGGTCATTCCTGGAGCAAAAACCAGGAGTTCTGCTGGGTATTTGCCAGCACCAAATACTTTGGTTCTCATGATTTATGGAGGCTAAAAGACCACAGGCTTTTTTCCTCCATGTGAATGCAAACACTCAAATCTAGGTTTCTTTTTTTTCCCCCCTTCCCATTCAAAACTTCTCACAAATCTCAGCTAAGTCGGGCGATATATCCATTAGAATGCATTACAAGAAATGGAGTCATCTTCCCATACAGCTATTTGAAATGACACTTTAAAGTACCAGTACTCAGATACCAGTGCATGGGCTGCTTTCTGCTTGCTTTTAAAACAGCTTCTATCCTCTGCTGCAAACAAAGTTGTCAGGAGCAAAGAGCCAGCCCAAGTTTCACCTGGAGGCAGCACATTTGCCCATCCCCATCATTTTTCCAGAGAGTTTAAGTGTCTCTCAGCACTTGGGGCTGTCATTTGCTCCCCAGTCCTCCTCCTAGCAAAGAGGAAGGTCTTGATGAACTTCCAAGTTTTCCACCTGAAATATCAAGCCCTAATTAATATACAGCAGCCACAGCAGTGCCAAGAGCTCCGAGTGAATACACACAACTGCATAAATCGAGAGAAAGTTCACACTGGACTGAAGTCTGTGGATGAAGATTAAAATTGCAGAAAGGGTTATTAGTTAAGGAAGAACACACACAAAAGAGCTAGAAAGGGTAAAGACAAGAGCTTTTGAAAAGAAGCAAAAGAAACCCAGAACCACCCACAAATCTCACTTCCTTTGTTTTATTTCTCTGTGAGTGCAGAGGGTGTTGAGAGAAGGAGGAGAAAAAGCCAAAAGAGGGCCCCACATCTGAACTTTTATGTAGATATTTCATCTGAGGGAGTTTATTTACTCCTATTCATCAGAACATCATTGTATTTTCAGGAACTAACTCCCATTTCTTTCCCAAGAGGATATATTCATTTCTCTCTCATTGAGCAGTTTGAATAAAGCTTTTTTTCTACTTCCACAAGTGGCTGTCTTCTTCCTACAACCTGTAATTGCCCTGACATTTCTCAAGATTTTTAATAACAAATATATAATGTTATATTGAAGAGTAGTGGATGGAAAGCTGTACCTCGCACAACACTGCAGAGCCATTAACACAGAGGATGATCATGGGTTTCTCTAGAGCATTGTAAGTAGGGCAAACTATCTCATAGAGAAACACAGTGAGGATACTCCAAACTCATGTTGCTCCCTAAAAATCAATGCAGTAATTAGACAAGCCCTTTCCACCTGATCTCGTGACTGAACACCATCACTGCTAACATGATTTACCCTTTGGAAATAGAAAATGATACCACTGTTGACAAATTGTTGATCCACCTTTGAGCTTCAGCCTCTGCAAATTTGATAGTATAAAATAAACATATAAAACTTCCTCAAAGCAACTACAGTTGGGAACTTCTGCAGGGTGAGACAGGTTATTACAAACAGCAACTAGAATCCCTGCTCACCTTCTGCAATATGAATTCCCAAAGAATTAATCTCTATTGCAGATGTTACTGTCTCCTAGAGCCAAGTGAGCCCTCCCTGCTCTGCATCCTATGAGAAGGGCATTCCGCGTGACACAGCAGTGTTCAGTATCCACAACATCGTACCACTGGAAGTTACCGAAGCCCGAAAGGACAGGTTAAAAGAAGGAGGGAAGAGGGCACTGATGCCAGAAGTGCGGTACCACAGCCATTTGCTGCAAACTCTTTATGACACCTGGCATCCAGAAGCCCGGATGAAATCACAGTGGTCTATACCAATGTGCCTCTTCAGAGAACCTGGCCACATAAACGAGTCCTCCACATGGGCACTGACATGAAGAAATAAGATGCAAACATCTTCAGTGAGTAGATGAATACACACAACCGATGAGGTAGCCCACTGACAAAAATCTGCAGACAAGGACATGCTTCAGAGTACGAATAGCACAGCAAAACCAAACGGCAGAACTGAGCTGAAGATGCTCACTGAAGACCGCACACCAGCAGAGCATGTTGCCGTTTCTCTCCACTGACAAAGCATCCCCAAACCTACTGCTGTCTCTGTGCAGGAAAGGTGAGGGGATGCATTAGATATCTTTTTTGATAGTTCCCACAGGGAAGTGATTGTAATGACTCTGCTCCCCATGCACGATACAAGCCTAAATCTTTCCTACTCACACTTTGTGGCTGTCAATAAGGACAGGGTTGCCGCCAACTGAATTGCAGGGAGGTAGTTCATTGCGTTGCCAGTAGAAACATGAGGTCTGAAACTGAATAAGCAATGTCATGCTGAGCCATTAATAAGGAGGGAGAGCTGGCTGACAAATGCAAAACCACTGTCAACTACTCTAAAAGACCCTTGCTTCACCCCTCTTCTGACTTCTCTATTGCCAAGAGCAACAAAGCAACAACTGGGAAATACACCGCAAAAGCCATTCAGAGATTTAGGGTGGATTTACACCTTTTAAATAGGCTATTTAATCCCACCTGTAAGACTGCCACTTTTCAGATCACTCAACTGTGCTGGGAACCACCTGAAGGTTCACCAGCTACCTGAGCCTAAAATACCTCTTCGGAGGATGCTGGCTCCCTACCTCCTGCCGAAGATGCTGTAATATTGCCTAGACTGAAGGCTGGTTAATTATTTCTCAGGATACAATCCATCTTTGTGATTAGGATTAATGAAAGGATCACCTGGAGAATGCTCTCAATGTGCAGACCCTACAGTCTGTCGATCCGAGTGCCTGTGGTGTACAGCAGGGAGGCAGCATTAATTATGTTGCTCCGTGGCTGTTTTGGCAGGATTCTCCTCCATGTTCCTTACTGAAAGCCTGGAAACAGATAATGATGACAGATATATAATGCCCCACGAATGCACCAAAGGTGTGGGGTCAACAATTTAGGTCCAAATATCAGCCTATCCAGAATGTAAACTATTTTCTCAAATTCCTAACTCCTTTCCCCCCCTTTTTTTTACGCTCTATACTCCTGAAGCTTTCCTCCTGGCGTTTTAAAAGCAAGAGAGAGCAAAATGCACTTAGTTTCTGCAATGCTGTTGCAGGAGGTGGATTTAGCAGACATAACTGAGATTTGCAAGCATTTTTTGCTGCCAGCCCTGACCCTGATTCCTCAGAGCACAGGTGCTTGGCTTTCATCAGCAGAAGTAAAAAAAAAACAACATCATCATCAAGAGGTATCTGGCTTAGGACCAAGTGTGGGGATACAACTTTCCAGTGCCTGAAGGGGCTACAAGAAAGCTGGGGAAGGAATGTTCACAAAGGCTTAGAGTGATAGGGCAAGGGGCAATAAGTATAAACTGGAGAGGGGCAGATATAGACTAGACATGAGGAGGAATTTCTTCACCGTAAGGGTGCTGAGGCCCTGACCCAGGTTGCCCAGGGAAGCTGTGGCTGCCCCATCCCTGGAGGTGTTCAAGGCCAGGTTGGATGGGGCCTTGGGCACTTGATCCAGTGGGAGGTGTCCCTGCCCATGGCAGAAGGCTGGAACTGGATGATCTTTCAGGTCCCTTCCACCCTAAACTAATCTATGATTCTATCATTTCCCATCCACGTAACACCGTGCAGCTTCATGATCTTGCCTTGCATTCCAGATCCCCTGTTGGGAGAGCTGACATTATTGAGACGACATTCACCCATCAGGCACTTTAAGGCATCTATGGGAATTCAAAAGTTAGGCAGAGCCTTATATATTTGAGGGTTACACATTAAGGAAACGGAAGAAACCTTCTCCTTTCTCCCAGCACTTTGCTTGCCAGCTTGCCTTTTGGTTTCCCACTCCTCCAACTGCGCTGCATTGATGCTTTTTTAAGTGAATCTCTGCAGACATGATGAAATTGGCTTTCCCAAGCAAATTAGAAGCAAGAAGTCAAAGTGATACTGCTAAATTTCACTGCCCAATGTCAAACTAGCACAGTTACTAACTTCTAACACCAAACGCAAGGTGTCACAGGCTCTTGCCTCTCCCCACCCACCCGAGCCCGACAGCCGCACACAGCACTCTGGGAAGCAGCATGCACCAAACCCACTGTCCCCCGCTCCAGCCAGAGCCCTCTGTCCAGGGAACATCCCCTTGCAAGAAGCAAAGATGTGTGAAAGTGGTGGATGTGCCTGGCAGCTTTCTTCCTGTGGGAGGAAGGAGCAGAGCACCCCCATGGCATCACTCAGCCACTCCTGCTGGCTGCTTTTCAGGCGTTTGTGAAGAGCAAGGCTCTTTGCAAAGAAATACAGAGGATTTTGCTTCCCTGCACCCTTTCACTCAGAAACAGGGTGTAAGATGTGACCTCTCACCTTCCCTATCTGGCTGGTGCCACAAAGCGTTTTATTTTGGAAACTTTAAAACAGGAGAAAGGGTTTCATTAAACCCTGAGGAATCCAGAAAGATGACTGGAAAGATGACTGCCTGCTAGAGCTGCTCTGTGTGGAGAACCGCTGAGTTTATCCCTCCTGCCCTATGAAAAGCCAGCCTAGCCAAGGCAGGGAGCATCCAGCTCTCTCACCCATGCAGCCCTGCAGCTGTGACAGCAAACCTGGATCACAGACAGCAGTGAGTTAGCGCTGTCATCAGTTAATTCATTAATTTCTGGCTTCTTTCATCACAAAAAATGACAGTGCATGCCACTGCACTCATGCTCAGATCCCAAGCTGGTGTCCAGTGAACCCTGGCTCCTGGCAAACTGTGCTGAATACGTTAATTAATTAACAGAAATTAAGATGCAAACAACCACTCAAATATCCCATTAACACAGATAAGTTGATAAATGGATTCCTGCAGTTCAGAGAGGGGAAAGAAGCAGAAATATTCCTTCACATCTTCCTCATTTGGTTAATTTTGGGTTGCAAAGAAATGCATCTTCCTATTACTATCCTCCTCTTCCCTCTCTCTAGAGGCACAATTTGGGAGGCAGAAGTTGCAGGAGGATAGAAAGAATTTCACTGTGAGCTGAAGGATCCTTCCCCCCTCAGATGATCTGAGGCTCTGCAATTTGCTCTGTTCTCCATTTTGCATTTTAACTGCTTTATTGCACACAAAGCATCCGACAGGTGAAACTGGAAAAAAGCAGGGATAGGCAGCAAAGTACAGCAGGTCTCAGGAAATATGGAAAACGAAATCTGACTCTCAACCTGGTTTGCAGATGAGTAAATTGGATCAACTAAAATCACCTCTTTCTACCTCAAAATCATTTCCTTCTTCAATATACCAAACTTCGGGTTTTCTTTTACAGACTTAGAACATGTTAATGGAAGTTAAGACCTTAAAACGTTTATCGTACGCTTAACCTAAATTAAATACTGTAGTTGTTGTTGTTATTACATTTTCCTTAGGATGATTGTGTTTATTGGCAATTTAGAAAACAGAAATGTTATAAAATAAAAGGCATGCACATATGTGCTTAGTTTCATGCACCACTGTCAAACCTATTCCTCTCAGAAAAGTGAGGAGGAGAGGCCACTCCTTGTGGCACTGCTAAAGGGATTTCAGGCTCCATCGGTCCCACAAGCAATTTCCACTTACTCCATGCAGTCACATCCATTAACAGCCACATGCCTTTATAGCTGACTCCATTTAAGGGAAGAACACACAATACCTAAGAAAGCAAAAGGCAAAGCAAGAAGTCGTCCAGAATCTTTAACAACAGTAAGTTTACATTAAAAGGTTAAACCTGTTGCGTACCAAACACTGGGAGGTTTTGCTACAAGTTCTCATACGTGCTCTTTTCCACAGCGTGTTGGTAGTGAAAGAAAGCCATAGAAGATTTACAGTTCCTACTTCATCAACTCGTATCTTCCCCCTACACACTTACAGAAAAATCTCTGTGCGGCAGTTCAGAAGATAATTAAAAATGTATTACAAATCAAGAGCTACAAACTTCTGATCAGCATCAGGAACATGTGCCCCACTGATGGTGGAAAACTGCAAGTATTTTCAGGCTAGTGGGCACAGTGTGCACTACAGTCCGGTTTACTTTTCTTGAAAGCTTAGCTCTTGATCACAGAGCTGCTCAGCCAATGATTGTTAATGTCTATGCATTTAAAGGAGCTCAGTTTAATCGCGTATCACTCTAATATTTCTGTCTTTTATTGGTCCTGGACCAGTAACTCCATGGACACATAAGGGTTACGGAATCAAGATCTGCATCACCGTTGCACTCCTAATTTATGACTTCAAGTATTCAGCAAGAGAGGACTGATGATTTCCTTTACATTTAGGAACCAATTATGAGCAATTTATTAAGAATAATTTCTGAAGATTGCCACAAAGCTGCTGACATGATGCAAATTAACATAAGAGCCGTATTTGCATACTATTTACAAACAGTTTGTTCCTGTTTATCCTATCTAAAAGTAGCTACACAGCACACCTGAATTTGTTGGAAGAACATACTGCACTATATTAACCTACAATTGATTCTTTTTACTTAATCCATCTCTTATTGGAATAGACGTCTTGGAAAACACACCTGCTTTTTCTCCTGAGACTCAAAACAGATTTTTTTGTTCACTCCTCTGTTGGCAGCACTTTCTATGGATCATCTGAGAGATTTGGCCCACAGATTGAACATTTAAGTATGTACTATCTCAGCCTTGGGGCACAACTTCTAGAAGAAGAGCCTAGGAAGATCAAGAACAATTCAGTTCACAGAAGCTGAAGAACCACAGGAAACACAGTCCCATGTTCAGGAGGGTCAAATGCACAAGGAAAGGGGGGTGATGGCCCTGCTCACCGACAGGTAGGAGTTCAGCACTATTCAGCTCTGCTGAGGATACTTCTCCCTCCTGCCATGGGAAATGGTAGAAAGCTGTAGATGTAAGCAACAGGTAGGCAGAGATCAATAAGGAGATTTAGGAAAAGAAATCTGGGACTTGGACAGATCTTTGTCAGATCTTTCTCAGGCCACACCTCTGCCGCCTGGTTGGTGGGGTGATGGGGAACCATCCTACTGGGAAGCCATGAGACTCACATCCTAACCCACAACTCGACCTGAAACCTGGAGCTTTGGAGTCAAACCCGGACACTACAGTCCTGGAATTCAGCACAGGCCAGAGGCAGCAACATAGTGGAGGACATTTGCACTGAAGGCGTATATTTGACTTTGCAACTTTGATAGTGCTATTTAAACAGTTTGCTATGTTAATTTAATTGAACACACGGACTTAATATTTACTTCTCATGGGCAATTGAGAAAGTGTTACAGAACGTAGTCCCATACTCACACAAAATCAGAAGATACAAGCGCAGCCAGCCAACCATGGTTTAATGAGAACAACTAAAAATGAGATACTGCTGTTGCACCATCCAGAAAGTAAAAGGAGTTTCCTTGTTCATGCACCATCCAGAAAATAAAAGGAGTTTCCTTGTTCAAAAGGAAACATCCCCCTCAGTATATTACAAAGCTATAATTTCTCATACAATGGCATATGGTGAGCAAACCCTTTGGCTTATCCCAAAGTAGCATTCCACATCAAGTTATCTCCAGAAGAATCAGCAAGAACATCCTTAGAAGATGCAATTGCAAAAACTGAGACCAGTTCCCCTCTCCTGGACCAACTCTCCCCAGTCTTGCAGAGCAGCTCTGCCAGCCTTCCACTGAAGACAAAGTCTGGGAGAAAAGTCTGGAAAGCTGCCTGGAGGAGAAAGACCTGGGGGTATTGGTTGACAGTCGACTGAACATGAGCCAGCAGTGTGCCCAGGTGGCCAAGAAGGCCAATGGCATCTTGGCTTGGATCAGAAACGGCATGACCAGCAGATCCAGGGAGGTTATTCTCCCCCTGTACTTGGCACTAGTGAGACTGCTCCTCGAATCCTGTGTTCAGTTCTGGGCCCCTCACCACAAGAAGGATGTTGTTGCTCTGGAGCGAGTCCAGAGAAGAGCAACAAAGCTGGTGAACAGGCCTTATGAGGAGCGGCTGAGAGAGCTGGGAGTATTTAGCCTGGAGAAGAGGAGGCTGAGGGGAGACTTCATTGCTCTCCACAACTACCTGAAAGGAGGTTGTGGAGAGGAGGGAGCTGGGCTCTTCTCCCAAGTGACAGGAGACAGGACAAGAGGGAATGGCCTCAAGCTCCACCAGGGTAGGTTCAGGCTGAACATCAGAATTTTCACAGAAAGGGTCATTGGGCACTGGAACAGGCTGCCCAGGGAGGTGGTTGAGTCACCTTCCCTGGAGGTGTTTAAGGGACGGGTGGATGAGGGGCTGAGGAACATGGTTTAGTGTTTGATAGGAATGGTTGGACTCTTGGACTCAACGATCCAGTGGGTCTTTTCCAACCTGGTGATTCTATGATTCTATGAAATACAGCCAGCAGCATGCATTTTGGAGCTCTAGATCCCTTCCACAGCTTTGGGGACAGCAACAATGCTCTCTGCCCTTGGCTCAGGACACAGTTACTCAGGAGCACAGAGTCCACTATCTGCACTCACACTGCAACTCATCTGGCCTATGCCCTGACCAAATGCCAGCTTGAGACTGATATTTTTATCTTGCATCTTATTGGCAACCTTTCCTGTACCACTATGTTCTGGTAATGAGACATCTGTTCAAGTATCCACATCAAAGTGATGGGGATTCCTGAGCCATCATCACACTCCTGCTTGTTTAGCTTCTTACTCTTAACATGATGAATCTAATCACATCAATCTCATTTTTAAAGGTTAATAGTGCCAAACTCTTAATCTCTCACCCAAGCACAAGCTCTCTGTTTCCACAGTTGTCTTGAGACCCATTGCCAACTCCTAGAAACAATCTGAGGTAGAGGCAGAAAAGAGCACATGCCTACACGGGTACCTGCCTTCACAGACCACTACAAATCACTTACAAGGCACCAGGTTAATGCAGCACTTTATAAAAGCCAGCTCTGAGGCAGCCTCTTATTAGCACTGATATAACGCAGTCGTTAGGGCACACACTCCAATTTGACATGACTGAGCTGACACTTACAATGTAATGGATCCCCAGCGCTAATGCTATATTACAGACCTGCACAATGACTGGAGGAAAATGCTGCTTTTATCCTGTTGTTAGTGGTAGTGTGAAAATAGAAGCGTAATTCTAAGATTTATGCATAGTCTGGGAGTGTTCTGTTTAAAAGCTGTTCTTAAGAAAAGAATCCCTACAGGTTTTGCATTTCCTTACTCAGGCAACACCAGAAAAATGAAGTTTAGCTTGCAGATCGATCACTTTGCAAACATCCTCCTGTCTGCAAGCATTTATTATTGCAAGCAGGCTGCTGAGACATCAGCAGCCGAAGAGGCAGGACAGGGAAGTCAGGCTGAGCTGTCAGGAGGAGAGCTGGGGCAACAGCCCTACAGCACAGCATGTGGCAGAGCATCGACTGCCGCACCAGGTTCCGAAGCAGACGTGGTGTGGGATCCAGGCAGACCATAATCCTTCCAGATGACAGCTGAGCACTGTGAAACCCATTTAGTTTGGACCTTCCTTCTTGACCACATAAGACTTCTGAAAGCAGACAAAATCTGCAATCTGAAGGAGGCTGTGAGATGCTCAACACAACACTATGATGGCGTTTGAGCCTTTTCTCCCTTTTCCTTCTACCGCTGCTTATAGGTAGCTGCCAGTGGCAAATGTCAGGTTTAGGCTGAACATTAGGAAAAAAATTTTCACTGAAAGGGTCATTGGGCACTGGCAGAGGCTGCCCAGGGAGGTGGTTGAGTCACCTTCCCTGGAGGGGTTTAAGGCACAGGTGGATGAGGTGCTGAGGACCATGGTTTAGTGACTGATGGGAATGGTTGGACTTGGTGATCCGGTGGGTCTCTTCCAACCTGGTGATTCTATGATTCTGCGATTCAGCTCTTAGATTTCCAAGAGAGAAAAGCTCAAAGACCTACTGGTCTACAAATTGTTACAGTTGCACAGCTTCTCTCCTGCTTAAGAGAGAAATAACCAAGTTTGCTAGATAAATAACTCTCTCCACTGAAAGATAAAGATGGAAATGGTGTATCTGCAGCAGACCCGAAAACTGTATGCATATACCAAACAAAAATAAGAGATAGATGATGCATTAGGATGAAAATGGGATTTTCCAAAATACCTGCTACAGACTTCAGCTGTGCCAAATTCAGACAACAGAAGAAAATCAGCCACAATGAACATTTTACATGATTGTTTTATTTACATGAGTCTGAAGGGCAGAAGTCATGCCTAGGAAAAAAACTATGGAAACATGAAGAGCAATAAAAAGCAGAAGTAGTTGCTTCATACAGGACAGTTTCCAGCCAGCTCTGCCCATTTCTTCCAACAGTGATTCCCATTAATGGTTTGCAGCTCTGATTTAGAGAGAAAAGCAGGTAGTTACGTTTTGGCCAGTCACTAATGCTGTGTAATTGCTTTTGCTGATACTAAAAAAAAAAAAAAAAAAACAAACACAAAAAATAATCACCAAAGGCCAATCATTCCATCACTCAACGTCTAAGCAACTGCAATTAACAGACTGTCTTTTCCAATTTGCCAGCACAGATTCTTAAAAATCACAGTTCAAGCTGCATGGCAACATGCTTCACAGAAGCAAAATGAAGGAGTACTCTTCATGCAGTCATTAATTAGGGGAGATTGGTTTGCACCATTATATACAAAACAAGAATTCCAAGTCATCACCTTTCAGTTATTCAATATATTTTCACATTGCCAAAACCACCATTGGGTATGACCATGTGAAGCAGAGCAATTAATGAACCAAGGAAATTCTCACTTTGCAGTGAGTCCGATTTACCTCTCGAGTTTGCAGCCTGCTCCTATTAGAGGTTTCATCAACACTGTAACACTCCATCTGCATCCCTAGATTTTTGGAGTGCAAGTCTCACGTTGCTGTTGAGTGCAGCAAACCAAGTCACAGAGATGGGGTTGAGCTCATTAAAAGCCTAACCTACTGAAGCCCTAGGTGTGTGCACACTGAATTACTCCAGGTATATACCAGTGTCAGGCATGACAAGGCAATAAGTCTCCCACCGCTTGCTGAGATTAATTGAAAGTATCTCTGAAAGCTGAGAGAGATTTTCCTTCCAAGAAGTTTGTGTTGTTACTAAAATAAAATTGCATGCTTTTCAAAGCAAGAACTTACGCTGGCAGAAAGCAGTAAACTTTACAGACTGGAATGTTTTCCCCTGCAAATGCTACTTCTACTTGCCAATCAATGTATTTTAGTCAGCACAAAAGCTAAAATATATTTTTCATTTTTGTTGTTTTCTCATTTGGGAATTTTCCGAAGACCAATTTGGAGAAACTACCAGCTAGGTAAATATTTTGTGTTCACAGCATGTGTTATAATAGATGCAAACAAAACTATACATTAAAGAAGAACTGACATTAAGAGTTGGTTAGTTTTTATGCTGCCTCAAGTGATATTTTGCTACTGTAATGTCACAATTTATGCACGTATCTGCCATGGTGAAAGGTTTTGGGTGCCATCTCAGAGCACAGAAGGCTGCAGAGCACCATGGCCAGTTTCCTAAATAAGCATAAGTTTCTTAGAAAATATGATTACAAGAAAGAAGTTTTAATAAACAAACCTTAATATTCACACCTGTGCATAGCTCTTGTAAAGTAGACTATGTATTAATAATATTTTACGCATCTCAAGCCCCTAGTTAATTGCCCTAGAGAATAAGACTGACTGACCACTGAAGGTCACAGGTATAACTGCAATTTAAAAAACTCTTTTTTTAAATACTCTGAAAATCCTCACAAAGGTCTCCTACAAAGAGCAGAAAGGAATTAAACACAACTGCTATACTCTGGCCAAACCTCAAAAAGTGGCTCAGAAGAGCTTTGGATGTTTAAAAAGCTCACATCAAAACCACACATGTCAAGTGGGAAATGGCATACACAGACTCTCACACTTGTTTAAAAATATTCCTTGCCAGGGTGAATCGCCCTTACCTAAATAAAACAGCAATGACCATTTGTAAGAAGGGGAACAGAAGGATATCTGTTTCAAGCATACTTCGAATTTGAGCCTTATTCCTTTCTCTTTTTTTCACTGAAACTTTGTCTTTATTCTTACATGAACACCAGTGACTTTCACTGCAGCAGCAGTTGGAGCCCCACTTCTAACATGATTCAAAAGGCAACTCCTTCACCAGCACAACTAGGAAAAAGAACAGATATGAACAAAACTCTGGCATTCTGCTTGGCGTATCACTGACAGGCATGTTCTCAACGAATGAAAGAAAAATATCAAGATATTGCATCAATGTGGTCATTGGTTTGTACTTGTGCCAGCAAAGAAAACCTCCACTGAACCAGTCTCTGTTGCTTCGAATCCTGTGAGAGCTCGAAAATCCTCCTAAGCACCTCACTGTCCACAACTAACATCATGGGAAAGCTCATTCTGCCTTCTTGAGAAGCCACACTGACTGTGAGGAAAACAAAGCTCAGTCCTGATGAATCATAGCACAAGGCAGAACTGAAATAAGGTCTCTAAAGTCTTCAGCCCTCTCAGCTGCACTGTCATGATCCATCTCGTGACTACTTTGGTTTCAAAGAGAAGTTCTCACTAGTCCTTTCAAAAAATATCATGACAAACTAAAATGGGGTTACCTGCTAATGGGCAGATGGCACTGGCATGGTAGCCACCTGCTGAAGGAAACCCCCAGATTTCAGTAACAGACACACCAGAACCAGAATTTCAGAGGATATACAGGATCCCAGCAAAGCCAGGCTTATGGTTTTCTCCAATAGGACCCATTCAAATGATCATTTTAGTTTTGTCTTCAAATGAGCAAATTGGATCAGGTACCAATTGCATCTGCTGGATTTTAACATCGATTCGCACAGCACACAGCTAAGAGTAACAGAAAATTTCCACACTGTTGTTTCTCAGCCTCAAAAATAGGACTCTGGGCATGAGCACTAATTAAAGGAAACATCTTTCATCTTCCTGGAGAAATTTGTGAGCATTTAACTGCCTCAGGCCTGCTAAGTTAGCAGATCTGCACTATGCAACAGTATTTTCACATACTTCCCCATTTTCTCTCTATTTTATGATAATGAAACCAGTGGGAATTCAGGTAGGGATGCGCCCACTAATCAAATCTAGGCATTTAGTCTTCTGGCTGGTGACAAACAGCCCCACAAAAAGAAGAGGCAGTATCTGTCAAGAAAACCTAGCCAGCTTTTCTTTTCATAAGGTTATTTGTCACTCTTCAATGCATTCAAGAAATTTATTAGCAAGCTCAAGTTATTTGATAAAAATTGCTAATTCGGTTGATCCAAGCATATTCCCCTATACACACAGAACAGCAGGTACAAACCTTAGAGACTGAGAAGCATTCTATCCTCCCACACCACTCAAAAAACCCAATAGTTTTCCTCTTAAGAAGCAGCATTTTGAACTGCGGCTCCTTATTCTTTAGAGTGTTCCAGCCAACAGGAGCTGGTGGAGCACAGCTCCTTCAGCCTGCCACGTGCCGTCCTGCTGGGCACTAAAAGCATGACAGGAGAAAGGGCACGATTGCCACAAAAGAAATCTGGAAAATTCATCCAAGGTTGCTGTTTCCTGGTCCCGATACGCAGTTTTGCAGGGCCGAGAAGCTGGTGGGATAGAGCCTCCATTCCAGCCAGCAGGGAAGATAACAGGATCATGGATAGTAAAAGCTTTTCATATCAAAATAGGCTTTCCTACTACCACAGCTGTCTTTGCCACACTAGGCTCTCTCTCCAGGGAGTTGTTTCTATACCATCTCATTTGCAGCTTGCTGATGATCTCAGGAGGACCACCCAGGTGGAACACCTGTGGTGAAGGACCCTGTGGAAGCAGGTGGGAAACGAAGGTGGTCACCTGTGTTGAAAACACACTGGTGCCCTGTAGCTCTTCCAGGGGAAAAAATTTAAAATAGATTAAATTTTAAAGAGAGAAAGAATATGTCCTCAGAGATAAAACAGATTAATTTACTTCCAGAGATTGATGAGACTTGTAAAAAGAGAAAGCCGAGTGTATGAGGCAAGTGCTGTAAATAAAGGCACAGATAAAAGTTTGATCTGACACTAGAACAGTACAGAAATGAATACAATTTTGTAGCTCCACAGACCTTGGCTCCTCAGGGAATCACTCACCAGAAGGTGACCAAGAAAAGCAAGCCTCCTGTCAGCAGGCTAAAGTCAAAATAAAAGATCTGTGCCTTTAATAGAAAACACTTAGGTGCCCACAAATCAACGAAAGTTGAAAACAGTGACTGCAGATGGCCTAGCTCCAGGGGGCCTGCCAAAAGCAGCAGATAGAGTGGCAAGAAACTCATCTTTGCTGGAACCTCATGAGGCATTCGTGCAAAACGAAGGGCAGAGACCAGAGGAGGGAGTCTGGAAAATCATGTCTGGGTCCAAGGGATGGAGGAGGTCTTAGTAAAACTCAATAGGCTGGTCTCAACTTCAGCCACAGTCATTTGTTTGGTATTTGGACAAAACCCAGAAAATGAGAGTGGTTATGAAGCTAGTGGGAAGGAGCCCATCTGATACCGTTCCTGACAGACAAGCAAGGTCCTAGCAAGGCACTTCTGTAGCCCTACAAAGGAGACCAAGAATAGAAGAAAAACAGACCAAAATGCTAACCAACAGACCTTAAAGGAAAGGGGAAGAGGAGCAAAATGTAGGCACCCTTGCCTTGCCTGAGCTCGCTGTCAGGAAAACCAGTCACACGAGGCAAGGACTTTTTCCACACAGTAAGGGAGAGCACGTCACTGCAGACTGCAGGAGCCCAGCATGGTAAGGATTCATCTTTGGTCAGTGCCACTATCCTCTCTCCAGACTAAATGACATAAAAGAGGGAGAGCCCAATTTAAATTAAGAGGCAGATGCTAACTCTGATGCTGAAAGAATAACAGAGCGTTTTATTTCTACAAATATCTTTTTTTTCAAGCTTATCTTCATTTCTCAAGCTTATCTTTTTGCACTGTGGTCACATTGTTGCAGTTCTATTTTTAAGCATATTCTTTTTTAAATAAAAATGAGCAATAAAGCCAACTTGGAGCAACCTGATGTACAGCAGGGCACTCACTCAGAGCAACCCTACCTGCTTTTCCTTGTTCTTTGAAGAGAAGTGGAAACCACAAATGCTAAACTTTCACTGGGTTCTCGCTTGATGGATATATCGATGTGTTGATCAAACACATAAGGTTTTTTGTAACAAAAGCTGCTTTAAATCAGCACAAGATTAGCAATTCCTTGATTTATTTTCTTCACCTTCAATAACCATTCTTACCGCTGGTGCTGACCGATATCTTCCTGAAACGCTTAAACTGAAGACATAAGGAAGCAATTCTCAAAGTAAAATCAAAGCAATCTAAACAGAACACATTTCTCTGATAATAACACCCTCAAAAAGACAGAGTAACAAACAGCAGCAGCTCCCTGCCAGAGACGGAATTAACTTCTTTGCACTGAGTTCTGTGTGCCACATACATAGGAACACGCTGGGTTTCACAGAGACATCCTCTGATCTCACACTGCTCTGGCTTTCTTTATACAGTCTTCCACTTGGGCATCTCTTGCCAACCATCAAGGCTATGAAGACACTGCAACACGCTTCAAACAAGGCTAAAAGGGAACTCCACAACACTGAGTTCATACAACTGCTTTGTGCTTTACGACACTGTAAAATACTGTTCCAGTGACAAGATGATACTTTCATGGGTCTCTAGATTTAAAATATTTATCTTTGAAAACCTTTACATACCAGTCTGCTATTGCTGTACTTAAAACCCATAGTAACAGTGCAGTGCCCATGAAGACTTTAAAAAGCAACATGTAGCCACAATAAGCCAAAATCAACATTTTGTGGAGTACTGATAAATGAGCTGATCACTGCATCACTCCTGTGTCTCAGAGAGGACAGTGGAAGCCTGAGAGTTAACCCAGAAGTTGTATCAGTGGTGCCTAGCACTCTGAAGAGGAATAGGTACTTCAACCTCAAAACACATGGCAAATTACAGAAAATTAAAGAAGTCTTCAAATTACCTGAAAATTACTCCTGACTGAAGTAATTCCTCGCTAGCTTCTTTTATTACCATAGAGCAAACACTGGCTTCTTCAGATGTTCCCACTACACATAATACTTATGACCCAGCTGTCCTTGTAGCCACAAGTCTTAATCCAACAGGTTCAGCCAAAGCTGAGAGGAGCAACACCTCTTAGTGTTTGGGTTTTTTTTCCTTTACAACTAAAGCCAGTGATACATCAAACACTTTAACCTGACTACATCAAACAAAATGTTTTAAGTGATGTTCAGTATGCTTTAATGACCTTCTGATCTTGAGCAGGCCACATTAGAAAGACTAGCTCTACTCAAAATACAGATGGGCTTCACATAGTGAACAAGGTCATGCACTAACGAGAGACTACAAATTCAGAATTAAAAAATGAAGTTGTTTTCTGCACTAAAGCTTAGGGAAATAGAGTGAGAAAATAAACTCTCCACTACAAAACTGAATTTTACCACCACTAGTACAGTGAAATCATCTATTGCACCACGTACCACTGCCATATGACTGCAAATAAAGACAACAAAATAATACATCCTCTTTCCCACAGCCACGCCAACCAGTTTACAAAAAGCTGATGCTCGTTCCCTTCCCAAAATGTGTTCGTTATTTATGACTTGAGCTCCTGGTTAGTTTTGCTGTCTGTTCAACTGAGAGATTTACTTCTGCTCTGAAAGTCCTCTTCTAGTAAGCAATACTTCTAGCAGTCATCATTGGTCTGGATTTAAAAACCGCTATGTTTCTGCGTATCATTCAAATATTGCTAATAAATAATCAAGTCTTCTTTTGATTATCCTGTTTGTTCACAAAGAATAAAGTGCTGTTTCCTGTGATACAGGCACAAGAGCACAGGAGCAATGCCTGTTCCCTTGCACTAAAAAGTTGCTTCACTCATGTTTCTAAGAGTCGTTTCCACCAAAATTTTAACCAAAAGCTCTTGCTGCCTTTTCCTTGGAGAAAGGAATTTCTTTTTTTTTTTTTTCCCCTGTTTTTTCTCATGCCTTTCACAGTTTCCAGCTTTAATTTAATATGGATCCAGGCTCCAGTGAAACCCTTTGGCTACGACTCCTCACAAACCTTTTTTGGACTCTGATATTCCGGGTATGTCACTGCAGACAAGCTCCAGTCCAGCACAACACCACTGGGTGCTACCACAACCAACTTCAGCAAAATCTCATCCAAACTGAAAGTCTCATCCAAACTTAAGTCTAACAGTGTACACATAGTTTTGCATGTGTGTTGGGCTTCATCATTTCACTGATTCACAGCCAATCACTTTAAAACCTCCAAGACAGCTGGGGAAAACCCTTTCATTTCAGTGCACAGCTCTTCCACTATTGCTGTCATGACTTATCCATCATCTGTTTAATACTTCTTCAGGAAAATATGACATTTAGATCGACAGGAACTGAAACGCTGTCTTGTAGGGACACCTAAAGAAAGCAAAGCCACAACACTCCATGATGAGACGTGCACTCTGCAGCGAGAGTGGCAGCTTTTAATGCACACAAAGAATGTACTCAGAGAGCCATTACCCACCCATGGTAGACAGGTTAAATTAGAGAAGCTGCAGAAAGAACAATGGAAATGCCATTATAGTGGGGAGTGTCCCTGCCCATGGCAGAGGGGTTGGAACTAGATGGCCTTTAAGGTCCTGTCCCTTCCAATTCAAACCATTCTATAGTTCTATATTCTTCTCTTCCATGTTCCAAGCTTCACACAAGACCATGTCAAAGTTCCTTGCCATTTTGACAAGGGTTCTCAAGTCACCACATCAATAAGTCATTTCTATCTCTAACATCCATTTAATATAGTACTAGAACATTTTCATTTAGTGTCGTATTTACTAGAAATACTGCATTCAATAGATTTACAACTAAGGCAAAATAGGTTACTGCTAAATAGGTGAATTTCCTTTAGGATATGTGGGATAAGTTGTCAAAGCACTCCTCATTAAATGTATGCATCTTATATTCACAGGATTTTATAGTATGCACAACTCCCACTCATTGCTTTGAACTTAAAGTGGACTTGAACCAGGCTCTCTTGTCTAAAACCTTTGATTTTTTGCAAGGCTGAGAACAAGAACATTCAGATTCAAACCCAAATCCCTAAGGTTAAGCTGCCCTCCAATTTCTGATTGGATGCAAGAACAAGATCATATGTTTCCCAGTCCCAGACCTGCCTCCCTTGTCAGCTTCTCAACATAAAGCCCACAAAATAAAATAACACAACACCCCACCACGGAATCAAGGCAGCAGCAACTGAAGACACAGTGAGCACGTAGTGCACAGAAATCCCTCTCTGCTAATTCGACCCCTTTATAAGGATGCTGCAGAGCAAAGAGGAAACATAAAACTTGGAATGATTGGACAAAAATAAAGAGATCGAATCTAGATGGTATGATCTGACTCCTGTCCTGTGATCCCTGGTACAGCAGCAGAGGATGTTCCAGCATGGGAAGCCCATGCTCTTTCCTAGCAGTGTTTTACATGAGCGACTCATCTCTACGAACGAGAACGGAGCTAATTTCTCCAGAATTATTCTGCAGTATGTCATAACAGTAGGTAAGTACATGAAAAATTACCGACTGTTTCAAACCAAACATTTTGCACTCAAATTGGACGAAAGCCAAAAGCCCTGATGTTGCTTGCAGCGGGAAGGTCTCTTCAGCCAAACCGTGACAGCTGGCACATTACATGCTTTGATACGGCGCAGGATCCTCTTTGCCTCAATGCGCAGGGGTTAAAAGGAGCAGGTAAGTACTCTACCATCTTTCCGAGAGGTGAGAGAGAGTTGAGCCTTGGCTGACCACTGCATGACAACCACTGAGGAGCCATTGTAGAAAAGGGTAACAGAAGGTGCAGACATCATTGATTTGAAAAGCAATTTAAAAATCTTTACAATTTTCAATTCTCACTCACTACATCAGTTATCTCCCATAATCTATTGCAAGGTTAATTGCCTGCCAAATGGCTGCTGTGAAGACTTAGGGAGCCGAAATAATCTATCTAGAAACTGATGTTCGTGTTCCTCAGCTGGCACCAGGGTCCTTTGCATTTATGAAAAGCATTTTTAAAACACAACAGCTACCCTTCAGCCTCAAGAAAATAAACACACCAATCCTTGCCACTATGGCAAACCAAGCCCTCAAGGATGTAAGCAAGTACAGACCTCATGCTCCAAGGGAGGTCCAGGGCTTAGCTGGACACTGACTTCAGCTTTTCAAAGATAGTACAGGGAAGGATGGCAAAAGCCAGACAGAGATTTGTGCAACTGAAACCAGAGGCCAGCGAATCTTTGAAGTGAAACTGGAAATGAAAGAGTTGTACTAAGCAAACAAAAATGCTGGTGCCTGCATTCCTCTCCTTGCTTCACTGGAAGACCACTTCAATTTCAGTTCTTGAGTTCCTCCAGTCACTATTCCATATAAAGGTGTCCCCCAAATCACATACATGCTACTTAAACTTGTCCTAAGGCTAAGTTAGCACTGCATGAGGCTGAACAAAATGGCAAATCTCTATAGGAGACGGTCCCTGCAAAACTAATCCTCCCTCGTGTCCCTGTCCTCTGGTTTGCCAGAGAGGGTGTAAACATAGACCTCCCACAGCCAAAAGGCTGCAGGGTCCTCCTGTACTTGAGAAACCACAGCAATGGGCACACCTAAAGAGTATGGGGCTCAACCTCAGAATATCACCACTCTGAGGAGGCATCTTCTCGGCTGGGGACAAGAAACATGAGACTACAGATCTGACCTAATGCAGATTGTCATACTTGGGGAGAACAACAGCCTCGGAAGATTTATCTGAGTAGCTACACCAAACAGGTAGACATCACCCCATAGTCTTACTTGGAAAGAGAAAAATAAAAAGTCAAAATTGAGTCTTGCCCTCCAATCTGCATCCTTCTCTGAAAACAGAATAAATTATCCAGCGCTCATCAGGACGCGGTCTGTAGGAAGTCAGCTCTGACATCCACAGCCCTTCCACTGCATGCATCCCTTCCGTCTCCCCATCGCTGGGAGGCACCTTATAGATACATACCCCACCCTCCACCTTCCTATTCGCTTCAACAAACTTATGAGCACACTGCAATAACAAGAATTTTATGCCCCTCTAAGTAGGCTAATAAGAAACTTGTGGAGAACTAATGGAAAAAGAACACACATCCATTAACTTAGGAGGACAATCTAATAAATATCAATGAAAGAAATCATGAATTCATGCTAATACTGGCATTAGACCACCATCAACAAACAAACTATATGAAGCATTATCATTTGCTGTTTAAAACAGGAACCATATAAGATATTCTGAAAAAGAGGAGATACGAGTAAAGGTTTTCCAAAACCACTTGCTACTCTTTCTTTTTAATAACAGAATATGATTTGACTGACAAAAAATAATGAAGGTACTGCTGAGGAGGCTACTTAATTTGATTGATCATCTGTTTAAAGGCAATCCATCCTATGCCGCTAAGCAGAAAACTCAGACATTATAAAAAATAGCAGTTACAAAGCCCAAAGTCTCACTGATTGCCTTCATGAGTACTTTGGGTAAGCACTATCCTCAGCAGATTTTGTTGGCTCTCTCAATGAGAAAATCCAGAGAAAAACCTTTCTTGGTACAAGCCCTCACACAATCCACCTCCTCTGGGATCTCTTCTACAGTATTTCTCATCCCAGGTGGATCTGAGCAATTCTTTTCTCCGGGGAAACAGAAAAGTCAATAGTCCTGAGACAAGTTGGAATTGACCAGCTGCCCATCACCCCAAACTCTTCTGCTAGCAGTGTCTTTTCCCAAGTCACAGTATGAGGAAAAACACTTTTTTGTCCCTGTCACACTTGCAGGTCTGGCACATACAAATTCCCCATGCTGTAATCAATCCGATCTGCAGTCCATTTTCTGCTGCCTCCACGCCATCCTCCTTCATTAGCTGCATGGCAGCCTGTGAAAACCACACAGGAGCCGGGGCACACAGGTTTCCGGCTGTCAGTGGCCGCAGATAAATGACTGTTACATTCACTACAGCAGAAGCAGAGGGTTTCAGCAGAAACGTGCTAACAGCCTTTAGATGCTATTTGAACTGAAATGATTCATCAGCCCTACTGGGCAGGTCATCAAGACAGGACCTTGTCCTGTGACAAAGATAAAGAGCCCATGAGATGAGGCTTAATTTGCTCATGGAAGAAATGTTACCTTCAAAACAAGAGAGTTATTTCCAACATGCACTGCTACCGCAGAAATAAAACCCAAAAGCGAGCATGAAAACAAGAGCTGGCTCTTTCTTACCCACAAGGTCCTGACAGACAAAACTGGAGATGCCACTATTGGCCGACACTTGACATCCCAAAATCAAACAGCCAGCTCAGCAATGAGCACCAAAGAAACAGGCTAAGGAGAAATGTCCCCTTCCACGCTGCTGGGCATGGCAACAAGACTCCTACACGGAAACACCCTCACCATAAGCTGCTGACAAGGGTTTATATTAGCCATTTTGCAAGAGCCTTGGAAAGAAATTCAAAAAAGCAACTCGCCATCTGTTGTACCTGCAACTTCTACAGTGTTTAAAACTTTGCTTATCTTAAATATATATGAATATACATGCACAAACACTCTCTCCTTATCCAGCAATAACAACTCAGCAATACACAACCATACCCACGACAACAGAGCTCAGTAACCTCTCATTTGCATGGATGACATCCCACCCCTTGAACAAATGGCAAAGGGGCATCGGCTGCACAAGTGTTGCACCCCCCTCCTGCTGGATGACTCAGAGGAGCCCATCTGCTTAATAAACTATTTAAGCTATAGAATTTCTCACATATGCTTGTGTCTTTATAATTTTTTTTAGCATTTCAAGGAGGGATGGGGTGCAGGTATCTTGCCTTGCTACAGCCAAGTGCTGGTTACCTGGGAAACGGCCAGAGGGGGGAATTACATTGGTTGGAGTTTGCAACAGAGAAAAATATCTTCTCCTCACTCTATTTAATATGCTAGAATATTAAAAGACCATCATATGCACTAAGACTATCACATCACCCGTTGCAGATAAAAGTTGCGTTGACTTCATATGTTGTCCCTGGTGGAGCTATTCTCCCTCACACACAGCAGATCTGGCCAACAAGAATAAAATCTGTAGCCTTTACATAGACTTTTATGCCAAAACGTACAGAGCAAACAAGTCCTACATCTGCTCTCTCACCTGACTGTGGCCTTGCTGTAAGGTATGTGGGGTTGGGCTCCTGGCAGGCAAACAATAGGACACCTTCTCTATTGTTTTTGACTTAATGTATGTGATTAATAACAATAAAAGTCACTAATCTTTCTGGTGATTGTCTTTTTCTTTTTTAAGAGAAATCAGAACAAAACCTAGTGACAGATGGCAGCTATTAAAACCCAGAGGTGAAGAACATATTGCATCAGCAACAAAATTCATGAGACTCATTTGCTAGAGCCGTTATACTCCGGAGAGCAGACAAGTTTTAGATGTTTCATGAAAACTGAGGAATCCTGTTTTGTTCTGAAATCAAAACATGTGAGGAAGATCTCCAAACAGGTCCTTGCCATTTTACCAAAAGATTTTCCATTCAGTTTTACTCTGATAAAGCAAACAAAAGCACTATTTGCTGAAGCTCAGCAATCCTTTCCCCTCCAGATATTTATAAGCTTTACAGAGCAACGTGAAGTACAGTGCTCAACATCTGGCCTACCTAGTTCCTTAAAAGGATTACAGTAATTTACTGAGGGACAGAGGAGAAACAAGGGGGGGAAAGTAAGGAAAGAAAAGTGTATTGGTCACCTCTGAGTAGAAAATGGGAGAAGATGCTAAAACTTGGCAGGTTCTTCCTTATTGTATTTATCACGTGCTGGTAACAAACTGTTTCTAAAAGGAAACATAGTGGTTGAAATTAGAACAAAAAGTAGTGTCCCAGCAGGTCATGGCAAAAATTGCTCGGCTGCTATAAGCAGAGCAATCAAACCGCTCACTGTATGTTAATGATACTCATTCAAGACAAGCAACAGGCAACAGTAAAACTACAAGCACACACATTTTCACTTTTTTAACTATACCAAAATCATATCTGGACTTCAAGAATGAGCCCACCTCTACTGACTAATCAGTACTCCAGCAGTAGGACGTTAAGATGACTTTAACGCAGAAGAGATGTTTCTCTTTAGCAGATATTAATAATGGGTTAAAATTTAATTATCTTCTGTCGATTAGCTACCATTCACTAAAGCAGGGATTAAATAGTAAATCACAACAGGAGCTGTCACTCTGCTGTAGAAAACCTCTATGGAAAAGCTTTCAATAGTTAAATGAAAGGAAAAAACTGACATCAAGCATGTTGAGAACTTTAATACTAGGTATCTAGTTTTCTATGCTCTAGAGACTCGCAGAGCAGCTCAGCATCACCCAAGCTTCCTTTCTCCTTTTCGGATCTCTTCTAGCATTTTCCCTTTAATTTACTCCATTAGATGATTAGACAGATTTTTCCCTGTCCTCTCCCATGGATATTTACAGTCTTTACAAGCTCTATGGAGATTATCTGGTACTTACACAGGCTTTATTTCTTCACCGAATTTTACACAGTAACTTCTACTACGCCCAGTGAGGATTTTGCTCAATGTTATCCCCAGGGGCTTATGAAGAAGCCTTCAACTACCCCTTCATTTTGAGGTGGTGCAAAGCAATTATCCTCAGGTATTTGATATACTGTAAGGGGTAAAGCCTTCCCCTCAGTTATCAAGACATTACATCTGTAGTGGTATCCTTCAAAGGAACCTTCAACCTTGTTTGGTATTTGGGTACCCAAACTACAGGCAGCTCTCGCCCTCCCTCCTTCCTCACTCACCCTGTGTAAAATACATCCAAAATCACAACAGCCTAGACACAACCATTGACACTGCACAAAACCCCATGGCCTATTCATAATGTCTCATATTCGGGTGATCAAAATGATGGCTCCTTCATGTTTCTTGCTCCTTCAATTCTGGAAGAACATCTAGTGGTGGGGTTCGATTCAGTGAAGAAACAAAACTGGTTGATATAATAATATATAAAACCATAATAAAATAAAACCATATAACAATCCTGGGCAGTCCACTAAATTTAAAGGCTCAAGATTTCAACAAAACGAACACTGTGAGAACAGTACTGCAGTAATACAGAATCACAGAATAACCAGGTTGGAAGAGACCCACCAGATCATCGAGTCAAATCATTCCCACCAATCCCTAAACCATGCTCCTAAATACCTCATCCACCCACACCTTAAACACCTCCAGGGACAGTGACTCAACCACCTCCCTGGGCAGACTGTTCCAATGCCTAACTACCCTTTCCATGAAGAATTTTTTCCTTATATCAAGCCTGAACCTCCCCTGGCGGAGCTTGAGGCCATTCCCTCAAGTCCTGTCCCCTGTCCCTTGGGAGAAGAGGCCAGCACCCTCCTCTCCACAACCTCCCTTCAGGTAGTTGTAGAGCGTAATAAGGTCTCCCCTCAGACTCCTCTTCTCCAGGATAAACACCCCCAGCTCTCTCAGTCGCTCCTCATAAGATTTGTTCTCCAGCCCCTTCACCAGCTTTGTTGCTCTTCTCTGGACTCGCTCCAGAGCCTCAACATCCTTCTTGTGGTGAGGGGCCCAGAACTGAACACAGTACTCGAGGTGCGGTCTCACCAGTGCCGAGTACAGAGGGAGAAGAACCTCCCTGGACGTGCTGGTTATGCCGTTTCTGATCCAAGCCAAGATGCCATTGGCCTTCTTGGCCACACCGCTGGCTCATGTTCAGTCGCTGTCAACAAACACCCCCAGGTCCTTCTCCTGGCAGCTTTCCAGCCAGGCTTCTCCTAGTCTGTACCTCTGCTTAGGGTTGTTGTGCCCCAAGTGCAGGACCCGGCATTTGGCCTTGTTAAACCTCCTGCCGTTGGTCTCAGCCCAGCAGTCCAGCCTGTTCAGGTCCCTTTGGAGCTTCCCGACCCTCCAGCAGATCCACACTTCCACCCAGCTTGGTGTTATCTGCAAACTTGCTAAGGGAGGACTCAATGCCTTCATCCAGGTAATTGATAAAGACATTAAACAGGACTGGACCCAGGACTGAGCCCTGGGGAACCCCACTTTTCACTGGCCTCCAGCTGGATTTAACTCCGTTTACCACCACCCTCTGGGCCCGGTCATTCAACCAGTTTTTCACCCAGGAGAGTGTGCGCCCGTCCAGGCCAGAGGCCGACAGTTTCCGAAGCAGAATGCTGTGAGAAACTGTATCAAAGGCTTTACTGAAGTCCAGGAAGACCATATCCACAGCCTTTCCCTCATCCAGGAGTCTAGTTACTCAGTCATAGAAGGTGATCAGATTAGTCTGGCAAGACCTGCCTTTCATGAACCCGTGTTGACTGGGCCTGATCACCTGGTTCTCTTGCAAGTGCTTCTTGATAGCACTCAAGATCACCCGCTCCATGACTTTCCCCGGTACTGAGGTCAGACTGACAGGCCTGTAGCTCCTCAGATCCTCCCTGTGCCCCTTCTTATAGAATACATAAATTTCCTTTAAAATACTTGTAATTCACCAGGCTTCTTAAAAAATTTTGGCACTGCTGTTGGAAGCAATTGCATACAAAGGACTTTGACCTACAACACATATGCTAGAGAAGGTGAATCAAAGAGCACGAATCATGGTTTTCCCTGTGGCATCAAGGCACTTTTACCTGCTTCCAGCTACTGTTTCAATGTAATGCCTAACTCTTAGCCAGCCAGAGGAAGAAACACTGCAGGCTTTCTATTGTTCTACTTTAATTCTGATCTAAAATTAAATTAATTGTGACTGGGGGTATCCACTTGCTCAAACTAAGGAGAAAAACCCATCTACAATACTGTTGGGTTTGTTACCAATCACAGAATCACAGAATAACCAGGTTGGAAGAGACTCACCGGATCATCAAGTCCAACCATTCCCACCAATCCCTAAATCATGCCCCTAAGTACCTCATCTACCCTCACCTTAAACACCTCCAGGGACGGTGACTCAACCACCTCCCTGGGCAGACCGTTCCAATGCCTAACCACCCTCTCTGTGAAGAATTTTTTCCTTACCTCAAGCCTAAATCTCCCCTGGCGGAGCTTGAGGCCGTTCCCTCTCGTCCTGTCCCCTGTCACTTGGGAGAAGAGGCCAGCACCCTCCTCTCTACAACCTCCTTTCAGGTAGTTGTAGAGAGTAATAAGGTCTCCCCTCAGCCTCCTCTTCTCCAGGATAAACAACCCCAGCTCTCCCAGCCTCTCCTCATAAGATTTGTTCTCCAGCCCCTTCACCAGCTTCGTTGCTCTTCTCTGGACTCGCTCCAGAGCCTCAACATCCTTCTTGTGGTGAGGGGCCCAGAACTGAACACAGTGCTCGAGGTGCAGTCTCACCAGGTGTCAGTCCCGGGCTTTGGTGCGTCCGGCACTCAGTGACAAGACAGCAAAGCAACAGACCAACCCATAGATACCACATAAACAGAAAATTATCTTTTCTATTCTCATTCTTTTAAAACTTGTGGTATCAAACCTTGGATTTCCTCCATGACACTTTGATCATGCAAAACACACTCAGTGCGCCAAAGACTGCACTTGATCTGTGACAAACTCTTTCTCAGCCACACAGATCAGAGGGAGACTATCTCAATTGTTCTGCCCCCCTCCACCACAAAAGAAAATTATTGGGAAAGCAGAGAGTGACAGAAAGGGAGAAAAGAATGATGGCACCTGCAACTCATCACCCAGAGCACAACTACCTTTAGAAATTCATTTTTCCCTTATATCTCTCCTGACATCCTACAGCAGTGCTGGAAAGGCATTAAATCAGATATGCTGAAAGGTTGGGAATAGAAGATATCCAAACCCACTCCCATGAGTAAAGAAATCAGCAGTTTCTCCCTTGTGCTTTCAGATCAGATTTTAGGCAAACGGACAGTGGGAAGTCTGGACATTACCATCAAAGCCTTCAATTAATACTGATACCTGAAAGAACGAGCAAGCCTACTTAACTTTCACATATAGCACTGCTTGAAAGAATGACAGGCAGAGAAGTAAATAGAAACCTGATGTTACTGCAAAGCTTAATGTAACTTAAAGCCACGTTTGAAACCCACCAGGTTCAAACAGCACCTCTTTCTGTGCTGAAATGGGTGACCTACAAAATGTTTTTGTAATACAACAAATAACTCAGACAGCTGGATATCATTGTGTTTGCAGAGGGACTGTGGGTGTTTTCCCCAGCTGATTTACTTATTGTGTATACAAGCCACCGAGCCAAAGATTCAACATGGACAATTCATCACATGAGCTAAGGAGATGGCACCTTCCAAACGTCTCAGGGTTTTGCAGGGCGCAGTATTTGTAAATCAGCAAACTGGAATTGTCCCTTTGAATTTACCCCAGCAGCAGCTGGGAACCAGCAGCACTGCTGCAAAGAGCTGTTTGCAGGATGAGAGGAGAGTCCAATGCCTCATTAAAGGTCCCCTGGTATTTCTTTAATTATAGATAGTGTTAACTCTTATTTCTTGGTTGATTCGGAACTGGTAATTTCAAAAGCTGTTCACCATTTCCTACCCTGTTTCCGCTAGTGGCTGTTGAGGACTGGATACTGTCCCAGCAGCAGATCTTATCGGTGGAAATGTTCTGTTCAGCTGCAGGTTCCCAAGAAAGTGGGAGGAAGATAGTTATTAAAACTTCCTCAGTTTCCTTTAGAAAAGGTATGCAGGAAAAAAAGTCCTCCCAGAGTGGCACTGCTAATTAAAGCCTGTGTAATTGAAATTACAGACTCAGACAGCTATTCACCTCAACTCCTAGACATCCGTGACAACCTTACACATGAATATTGCCTTCTTCATAGCCAGGAAGGTTGGAACAACTCTGAAGAGGTTTTTTATCATTCCTCCTTTCAAAAAGCTGTGAGTGATTTGCTTCTGTGACTCCAAGGAGCATCCATAGTACCCACACAGCTTAAGCCCAGGAGACAGCTGAGAAACAGGCAGCACAGCGGGACAGGGCAAGTGAACCTCCAAGTGTAAGGGACATCCTACTCTCAAAAGTATTCAGAGTCTAAACAGGGTGTATTTTCATCAGCTGGGGTCTGCAAACAATTCACAGCAGAACTGTCAGCCCCATGGAAATTCACGAGTACGCGTGGATTATAAAATATGGAGAGCAAAGGCACTGCATTTTATAGCACTGCTGAGAGGTCACGTTGCATTAGATAGTGATCGTTTCCAACATCAACTATGACAGAAAGAAATTAAGGCTGGGAGAGGAAGAGCACTTTAAGCCAATTCAGTTCCCACTTTTGGTAAATAGATGCCTAACATTTGCCTTTACTGGCACTGGGGCTTCCAGGCCTTTCACAGCGAGACCCACAGACATTAAGAAACCATTTGTTTCCTTCACAGCGAACGTGAAGTGATTTCAAGCATCCTGTAAGGAAATAAAGAAAAGAAGCATACACCCCTAATTTTATACAAGATATGCATGCTGTAACAAACCCAGGGAAACTGCTGTTATAAACCACGGCACTGCTGACACTGAAAAGACTCTGCTTCAGACCATGCTCTCCTCTTTGAAAGAGCGGCTGGAAAAATACCCTAGACGTTTCCAACAAAATTCATCACTGCATTTCATCCAAAAGCAACTAAAAATAGCATCATTATTTTCCCAAAGAAAGATAACCTTTGAAATAACAAGTCTCTTGTATACCACTTGCCAGAAATAATCATTTATTCTTCTTTAACTAATTACGTATTTAAGTCCAGACTTTTTTCCACCTACACTGAGACAGTCACATAACCGGGAAAGCTTTCCAAGAAGTTTGTGGATTTTTTTTTTTAAGCAAATTAGTTGTATAGGATCTACTAGGTATAAACCTAAATAAGCTTTATAAAAATAAAAAAAATAGAACTAAAGGGCATTTCTGAAACTTGTTTTGTTTGTTTTAGAGTAAATCAGTAAGATTTTTATCCAGGTTCTCCATGAGGCTTCGGCAACCTCTCCTGAGCAAGGGTTGGGGCCAGCTCATTCAGCAGCTTGACACATATTTTCACACTGCAGATATTGTAGAACCTTGCAAC
This sequence comes from Clamator glandarius, assembly GCA_033459285.1. Taxonomy (NCBI): domain Eukaryota; kingdom Metazoa; phylum Chordata; class Aves; order Cuculiformes; family Cuculidae; genus Clamator; species Clamator glandarius. Next base: position 2,038,611 of record JAUNZM010000631.1, on the reverse strand, counting down.
TAAAAGCCCTTCCACATCCCCAGGAGCTGTAGCCATTGCACACAGGAAAAATGAGCAGGATCTCCTGTAGATGGATGACCAGGTGGCATAAGCCCAAAACACTCCAATCATGTCTGGGAAAAACAAGTATTCTCACAGCAAAGGAAGCAAAAAGTTGCTTCAACAATTCCTGCCCAAAGAAGGGATACACAGTTTGCACTAACAGCTGACAAAGGTGCAGGAAGAGAAAATGATCTGATTTCCTTTCCTTACGTGTGTCGATACAGAAATACATTAGCAGGAACTGGCAGCAAAAGTCTTTAGTGCTTTTGAACAAACAAGGCAGAGCTGTGGCCAGCAAGCAGGACTGAAATAGTCACCTCAGAGAGCTGAATTTATCTGGTTTATAAGGAAGAATGTGTCTTTACACTTAATATCTGCAAAGCAAACTGTGACAAAATTCTAAGCTTGCAGTGGCCTCTGGGCTGACGTTCAGCTGCAATGAGAGAAGTGTGTCAGTGCAGAGCTCTGAGGTCTCATGCAAACCTTTACATGAGTTTTATTTAGCGGAACATCACGGTATTGGATGCGCAAGTGATGCTTGAAAGGTAAAAATTAGACAAATTCTTACGTGCTCTGATGCTCCTGCAAATATGTAGCCCAAAAGCATGTGGGTATCTTAGCCTATTTTGAGGACGCTGGGATTAAAAACTTCCCTCTGCATTTGACCAACTGAAAAAATGCCACAGTAGGAGCTGAATTTGAACTTTCAGTTCCACTCCCTGAACTTAAACTAATGTTTCAATCCCAGCAACGTAAATCAGAATAATTCCATTATGTAACACCACCATGTGATTTTGCTCCATGGCTTTACTTTAAAGAAGCAATTTACAATTATTATTTTGCAATAAAGTAATAATTTTTATACTCCTTAATGTGGTGTCTAACAAGAAACATACTTGGATCAAAATTAACAGTGCTCTAGTGTTATCAAACAACCTGGAAACAGTTGCTATGTGTTACTACCTACAAAGCTGTAATTTTTTCTCTTAGGTCAAGTGCTAGCATAAAGATTTCCCAAAGAAAATCTGGAGGTTTAGAATCATAGATTCATAGAACAGTTTGGGTTGGAAGGAACCTTAAAGCCCATCCAGTTCCAACCCCCGTGCCATGGGCAGGGACACCTCCCACTGGACCAGGCTGCCCAAGGACCATCCAACCTGGCCTTGAACACCTCCAGGGATGGGGCAGCTACATGTCCCCTGGGCAACATCTGCTACTGCCTCACCACACTCATTGTGAGGAAAAAGAATACCCAAACATACCTGAAAGGTTTTGGAAAGCCCAGCGACACACAGAATGCTTCAAAATGATGATTGGCTTGGGCCAAATGAACCACAGAAGCAGTGGAATGTTTGAGCTATTTTGCTCCTACTGATGTACCACCTCAGCTCACCTGTGATCCTTGCTTCGCTCTCTTAGCCCAACTCCTCCTAACATCTTAGAATCATAGAATAATCAGGTTGGAAGAGACCCACCCAATCATCTAGTCCAACCATTCCTATCAAACGCTAAACCATGCCCCTTAGCACCTCATTCACCCGTGCCTTAAACCCCTCCAGGGAAGGTGAATCAACTCCCTCCCTGGGCAGCCTGTTCCAGTGCCCAATGACCTTTTCCATGAATTTTTTTGTCCTAATGTTCAGCCTAAACCTCGCCTGGCAGAGCTTGAGGCCATTCCCTCTTGTCCTGTCCCCTGTCACTTGGCAGAAGAGCCCAGCTCCCTCCTCTCCACAACCTCCTTCCAGGTAGTTATAGAGAACAATGAGGTCTCCCCTCAGACTCCTCTTCTCCAGGCTAATCAACCCCAGCTCTCTCAGCTGCTCCTCATAAGGCCTGTTCTCCAGCCCCTTCACCAGCTTTGTTGCCCTTCTCTGGACTCGCTCCAGAGCCTCAACATCCTTCTTGTGGTGAGGGGCCCAGAACTGAACACAGGATTCGAGGTGCGGTCTCACCAGTGCCGAGTACAGGGGGAGAATAACCTCCCTGGCCCTGCTGGCCACGCCGTTTCTGATCTAAGCCAAGATGCCATTGGCCTTCTTGGCCACCTGGGCCACTGCTGGCTCATGCTAAGTCACTGTCAACCAACACCCCTACGTCCCTCTCCTCTAGGCAGCTTTCCAGCCAGGCTTCTCCTAGTCTGTACCTCTGCTTAGGGTTGTTGTGCCCCAAGTGCAGGACCCAGCATTTGGCCTTGTTAAACCTCATGCCGTTGGTCTCAGCCCAGCAGTCCAGCCTGTTCAGGTCCCTTTGGAGCTTCCCGACCCTCCAGCAGATCCACACTTCCACCCAGCTTGGTGTCATCTGCAAACTTCCTAAGGGTGCACTCGATGCCTTCATCCAAGTCGTTGATAAAGACATTGAACAGGGCTGGACCCAGCACTGAGCACTGGGGAACCCCACTTGTCACTGGCCTCCAGCTGGATTTAACTCCATTTCCCATCACTCTCTGGGCTCAGCCAGCCAACCAGTTTTCCACCCAGCAGAGTGTGCGCCTGTCCAGGCCACAGGTGACAGTTTCCGTAGCAGAATGCTGTGAGAGACTGTGTCAAAGGCTTTACTGAAATCCAGAAAGATACATCCACAGCCTTCCCCTCGTCCAGCATCCGAGTCACTTTGTGATAGAAGAGGATCAGGTTAGTTTGGCAAGACCTGCTTTTTGTGAACCCGTGTTGACTGGGCCTGATCACCCAGTTCTCTTGCATGTGCTTCATGATAGCACTCAAGGTCACCTGTTCCATGACTTTCCCTGGCGCTGAGGTCAGACTGCCAGGCCTGTAGTTCCCTGGATCCTCCCTGTGACCCTTCTTGTCCATGGGCACAACATCAGCCTCCAGTCCAGTGGAACTTCCCCAGTCTTTCAGGACTGTTGGAAGATGATGGAAAGGGGTTTGGCCAGCACATCTGCCAGCTCCTTCAATACCCTCAGGTGAATCCCATCCGGCCCCATAGACTTGTGGGTGTCTAGTTGGGCTAGCAAGGCTCTGACCACCTCCTCTAGCATCATAGGATCCGCATTTTGCTCCTCTAGCTCCGGGGTTTGTACACAGAGGGAACAACTTTCTTTACAATTAAAGACTGAGACAAAGAAGGCATTAAGCACCTCAGCCTTTTCCTCATCCCCTGTCACTGTTGTTCCGTCTGCATCCAGTGCGGACTGTATATTCCCCCTAGTCCTCCTTTCATTATTTATATATTTATAGAAAGATTTTTTGTTATCTTTCACCAACTTTGCCAGTCTAACTTCTAGTTGAGCCTTAGCCCTTCTAATTTTTAATCTACACAATCTCACTTCCCTCCTGTAGTCCACCCAAGAGGCCTGTCCCCTCTTCCAGAGCCCATAAACGTTTCTCCTCTTCTTCCAGAGCCCATAAACGTTTCTCCTCTTCTTGATATCCCTCAAGATCTCACTGTTCAACCAAGCTGGTTTTTACCCCTGCCGGCTTTTTTTCCGGAACATGGGGATGGCTTTCTCCTGAGCTGCTAGGATCTCCTTTTTGAAGAGCTCCCAGCCCTCGTGGGCTCCCTTGCCCTTAAGCACTGTCTCCCATGAGACTTTGCCAACCAGCCTTCTGAGGAGTTCAGTCTGCCCTCTGGAAATTTAATGCTACTGTCCCGCTAACCACCCTCTTCACTTCGCCAAGAACAGAAAACTCTATCATCTCATGATCACTTAGTCCTAGGTGTCCTCCTGCCACCACATCCCCCACAAGGCCTTCTCTGTTCACAAACAGCAGGTCCAGGAGGGCACCTGCCCTTGTTGGTTCATTCACCAGCTGTGCAAGGAAGTTTTCTTCCACGCACTCCAGGAACCTCCTAGACTGCTTCCTTTCTGCTCTATTGTACTTCCAGCAGATATCTGGAAGACTGAAGTCTCCCACAAGAACAAGAGGCACCAATCTAGAGACTATCCCCAGTTGTTCATAGAAGAGCTCGTCAGCTGCTTCTCCTTGACTGGGTGGTCTGTACAGACTCCTATCACAAAATCTACCTTCTTATGGGCTCCTCTGATTTTAACTCACAGGCACTCGATATCCTCATCGCCACAATCCATCTCAATGGTGTCCAAGTCCTCCCTTACAAAGAGGGCTGCCCTGCCTCCTCTCCTACCCGCCTGAAGAGTTTGTACTCCACCATAGTTGCAATTTTCCATGCAAACAGAACAAACCTGAATTCTTAGAGCCTTTACTCTTACAGGACTGCAGCAAATAAAGAAAGCAGAGACAAAAACTCAGACCACAATTTGCACCTTGATGACACCAGCCATCTAAAAGCATTTCACTGAACAAGAAACTTCTACGGCAGATCTGCCCCTGCTCTCTGTATAACTCTCAAATGATTTAAGAAAAGGAATAGAGAAGAATATTTGTATTTCATGTGTGTTTTCCATCACACAACTGTGACGGAAAAGCCGGTGAGAATGATGTTAGAAAAAACACAGTGGTAATCCAACCATTTTGCCCACAAAATTATAGGCTGTTAAAAATAAATCACAGACCCCTTACCAGTCAAGCAAAATGATCTGTCTGTAAATGAAGGTGGGAAAATATCTTTCAAACTCACTTAACAGTAATGGGTAAAAGCAGGGAGGGCCTTAAATAGCAAAATGAAAGGGGAAAAAATAGTATTTAAAAACCTAATCATGTCTTAGCTCTCAGCAAAAATTCTGACTTCCAATCAATTCCTAACTGTGCTTTTTGAGCAAAGGGAAAAAAAAAAAAAAAAACAAACAAGTGGAACTCTGCATAACTGCCACTTTCACAAGATTTCTCCTTTCATGTGGAGAGGCAAATTCGGTTTTTCCTTATGTGTTTGTGCAGATGGCAACTGATACACTGGCATCAGACCACTTTCCCATTATGCTCCATCAAATGCCACCTTTGAAGAACATGAAGACAAAGAACAGTTTTGTTTAAAAAAAAGTGTTATTACTCATGCTCCTTGCTCTCCTGCTACGTTTTAGTAAGAAATGATACTGTTGTGATCATTAAGCAGGTTTGACACACTTTGGATTCAACAGTACGTGAAAACCTATGCTCTGCTTAACCACACAGGGAGGTAGGAAAGCATTTGCTTTTATTTAAGGGGAAATGCCAATCCCCATTCGACAGCTTATGGCATCTTCCTCTCTTACCATCTGTATTGCCTGCTAAATACAAACAGCAACTTAAATAATGGGCTCGATGCTGAAATAAAACATCTGGTTGCAATAGATCACCCAGAGGAATACAGATAACGTTCAAGGGTGGTGACATTTTTAGTAATGATGACATTTTTAGTAATGGTTACAAAGCACTACTGAAAATTCATTTTATTTCTCTCTCAGTTCACAGAATATGCAGATATATTGATCCTCTTATAGTCCAGCTAAAGAGCATCTAGGGAATATTGATTGCAGAGATGCAGCCATGACAAACTAAGGGAACTGAAGTTTCAGTACCCATTAGTTACAAAACTGGAAAGAAAAATCTGCTGGTTTGTGGTCATGTGTATGAAGTGTTCCAAAATAATGTTCTCTTTTTCTCTTTTAAAAAGTGCTTATTCACACTGTCAGGGTTGATCTGGAAGTTCTAATTAGTTTCTTTCAGAAACTTTTACATTAAATTCTAAAATCTACAGCAAAATCTCTACTGAATATATTATTTCATATCAAATTCTAGCTTCTGTGCTTCCACGAGCCTTTTGCCACAGGCACCGTATCATACACACTTAGGTCATTCAATTTCTATCACTAAGCTATATTTTAAAAATGACAGTTTAATGAATGCTGGTAACAAATAAACAGTGGGGAAAAAAAGAAGCTAATTGGGAAATTAGGCTCCTCAGTACCTGAGTCAGGCTTGCACTTTTTCTACTGAGACATGTCCCCATTATTGTGTTTAATTCCTAGTGAGTCCATGAAGAGCTATTCAAAATACAGCACCTGCTCCCCGAAACCTGCAGAACACACAGAATTCAACAACCAAAAAAAAAAAAAAAAGCCTACATGCAGTAACCACACCCACATCTTGATTGTGTTTTATTAAACTAAAATCTTCTTACAACAACACTGATGCCTCCCTGGCCAGACAGACGCTTAGATATTTCCAGCAACAGCCATGGCCCTTCCTGGTGCTTCTGCCTCCTTCCCTCCAGTCACACTCGGAAGACTCCACCCTTCCCAGGTACAACGCACTACGCCCCTACAAATGGAAAGCTTACTTCCAAAATTCAAGAGTTCTCCCCCAGGACAGTAAGGCAGACACAGGATTTCATGAGCAGTGGGGTGGGAGAAAGGAAGGTAAATAGCTGAGAAAATTCTCAAGAGAAACTGTACTCCAGATCAAAAGGAAAAAGTAAAAGCTGCACATTTTCTGTTAGGAAAAGAAATTAGCAGCTTTTATTCCAACAATAAGGTCAATATTCTTCTTTTCAAGGAAAAAAACTGCTTTGATTTGATAATTTCAATTCACGCTATTTAAAATACATCGTGTGTAATAGCATACTAGAATTCTTGCATAAAATTTTGAGGTTTGCTTTTGAACATACTAAACTACTGACACAAAGTGAATCAAAACAGAGAGTTCAAATTTGGATGTCCTTTACCTTCCTTAAACGGAGTATTTTAACAACAGCAAGTCAATACAATCCATTATTTGAAATCACTTGGAGTCTTCCTGTTTCAAAAATCATTAAAACAAGCATGCACCCCAACTATCTCCATGCAGTGAAAATTGTATTGATTGCTCCAAACTACTTATTAGACCCACGGCTGATGGTCTTTAAATGAACTCAGCAATAACTCTACCAAGCTTCATGCAATAAGAAAACTTCCTATCTGCATCTAGTAAATCTCACAGGGGAAAAAGAGAGATGAAGATTCTTAGAGCCTACAAGCATTCAGTGTCCCAATGAGACAGCGTCACCTTGCCTTGCCTAGCACTTGGTCAAACCAAGATCTACAATTAAGCACAGCAGTGATTTCTCTCGCCTGCTGGCAACGTGTGAAACCCATCAAATGCTGACAGAAGATGCTCTTGCCAGGGAGAGAAGTTGCAACTAATTTACCAAACACAGCATGAAATCCTGCACCCTCTAAAAGAGAGGAAAAGAAAAGCTGGCTGAGGAAAGACACTTCAAGCACAGCCTAACACAAAGCAACCTGACTCCCTGCAGCGGGAAGCAAACTCCTAAACAGCGCGTTTTCAGTATCCTCTTACAGAATGTTTGGAAAATGAAATTTCACTCAAAGCAATCCTGTCTGTTAGACCTCATTGACACACAGATTTTATGATTTTTTTTTAATGTCTCAATATAAACATGCATGAGGTTTTGAGAGGCTCTCTGGGGTTTCTGTTTCTTGATTTGTTTGCTTTCTCTTCCCTCTGTTTTCACCCAGAATAATAAGAAAAACATCACTAGGAAGTGCACTGGCGCAACAAGGGGTCTACAAGAAAGCTGGAGAGGGACCGTCCACAAAGGATTGGGTTATAGGACAAGGGGCAATGGCTATAAATTGCAGAAGGGTAGATTTAGACTGGACATGAGGAATTACTTCACCATCAGGGTGGTGAGACACTGGCTCAGGTTGCCCAGGGAAGCTGTGGCTGCCCCATCCCTGGAGGGGTTCAAGGCCAGGCTGAATGGGCCTTGGGCACCTGATCCAGTGGGAGGTGTCCTGCCCATGGCAGGGGTGGGTGGAACTGCATGATCTTTAAGGTCCCTTCCAACCCAAACTTTATGATTCTAAGATTAAAGTACAGCAGAAGCTTCTAGTGGATCACTGTGTCCCTTGGAAAACTCATCAGTGATTTCTTCTTAAATCAATAATTTTTCATGAGTTAAAAAAAGAAATAAAATCTGAATGTGTCAATGAGGTCAATATGTTGATTTACAGTGCTTTTAAAATAATTAAATGCATTTTGGGGCCTTGACTCAAGAGACACAAACTATTAACAACTGAGGCACCACAGCTGCCAGTGTGAAGAACAGGCTCTAGGTCTCTGCAGGACTTAAGGTGCCTGCCTAAATTGTCCTTGTGCTTTGACTGTGAAATTGTGGGGGTTTTTGTTATGACCAAATCAACAATCTATTAAATAGCATCAAGGTTTCAGATAATGAATTAAGCTGACAAGAAAACCTACCAAAAGCTAGTCCGTGTGTGCTGCAAATTTACTCAAGTGACTCTCCAGCATCACCAAAGGGTGAAACGGATCTACACATCATAGACACAGCTACACCTGGCTTGTACAGAACATTCAGCAGAAACTATTTTTTTGCATTAATTGGACATTTTTCTAGTAGTTGTTTGGTATTGAATGAAAAAAAAAAACCCACTACCAAACCTGCCAAAAACCAGTAAAGTGATACCGTAGGGCTGATGGTGTTCAAGGCAAGCACAGCATTCGGTCATCACAGCGACCTCTGAGACAGCCTGTATACAGGGAAAGGTTTAAAATCCCACACTGATCTCCTTCAAGCACCCTCACTGCACGCCAAACCACTCTTTCACCACAGCCATAAGGATGTGAAAGCTTTGGCAGGAAATCTGGACGGCCACCAGTTATTTGAATCTATGTGAGACAGGAGTAGTTTCAGGGTACAAGAAGCATTTATCTGTACATCCGCTCCTCTGCAGAAACAGAAGATGGAGCTGCCTTGGAATAAGGCCAGATCGTTTATTAGGATGACAATATTGCACCGTGAAGGTGTTCACCCGGAGAACATTGTGGAAATCTGACAGAAGCAGCCACAAGAGCGGCATCTCAAGCTATCCACGACCAGCTTTGGCCTTTGCAGGTGCAGTCTTTCCTCTGGATATAAATTAGATCAGCTTCCTCCTCATGGCATCTAGTTATTATCTTTGGCCTTCTGATTAACTGCTACTCTTTCATCCAGCTCGTATTCATGGGGATGGGGGATGGAGGGGAAGGAGATAATTTTCACTCCATTTTTCTCAACTCTGTCTAGCTATATTACAATTACAGTCAAAAGCAAGGGGAGCATTTCTGATCTTTAAGTATTTGTTGCAACATGTTTTTTAGAACAACTTTAACATCTTCCATTGCACATTAATTGAACCAATCATGTAAGTTACCTTGGAAGCCTCTACTAGAAACATACATTCAATGAAATTTGTCATATCATGTCACATGAATTAAGAACGTACATGAAGAACCTCATTTGAAAGCTGTGATCAAGTTTCTTTGGACATTTTTCTACAGTTTTGGCACTAAATTAGCTAACAGGCAAGTGTAAAATACATTTCTTTATTTAAAACTAGGTGAAAAAGATGCATTATATTAGAAAACTTGCCAGGAACTTTCCTCAAGATACTTAAGGATCCTATCGAGACATCTCTTTCTTTTCTGGTTGTTTATTATTTATAGATATGGGGATGTTTTGATCCTGGAACAATTAATGTACTGTAGCTATTTTTCAGATTGAATTCTTGCCAAGATCTGGCCTTTCCTTGGTTCTTTGACTACAAGGGTAGAGAATGAAATTCAGACAGTTTCAAAAAAACAGTGTTACTCTCATTTGCAGACAAACAGAAAAGAACACAAAGGTTTAGCTACCACAGATTTTCAAGGGAACAGATGAAAAGAAGAAAAAAACCTTTGCACTGACATTTCAGGAAATCAGCTCTGTGAAATAAAAGGATCTGAGCTGACTGGGTTTGTTTTCTTCCAGGCTACACATTGCCTATGACAAAAGATCATGTAGAAGTAAGAGGATGATCCATTTATCTCAAATGAATAGAAAACACCATATGTTTCTATCTCCAGATGATTTCACAAAGAACGTTTTCCACTGTCAGAAGGATTGAGTATCTATATTGTTGCATTGGGTAGTTAATGCAGAAATAACTACCATAATCTAACATTGCAAGTGCTTTTCCTGAGTATTCTACAGAACTATAGATGGGTTTACATAATCTACAATCATACTACTTAAGAGTATATCACATACAGACGCTGCTAATTCCATTCATTTATTAATTACGTATTCTTCATTAATTTTTAAACCAGCTTGTCATTTCTCTTTATGCATATCAAATCTGAATTCACCTGTATCCTACTTCTTGTAAAAACGCATGCCAATGCCTGTCTGGCATGTCCATTTGAAGCTTAAAAGTGGAGTATATTTTAAATAAAGAAATCTAAACATCGAGTACAGAAATAATCCATCAAATGAAATGTGAATAGAGGTAGCAAGAAAGAAAACATGCAGCCTTAACTTCAAAATTACTTCATTCGAGGGCTCAGCTCTCCTGCTTTCACTTGATTTGGTTTGCTTTGAAAAACATCCGCCTTTGGCATGTGAAGAAATAGCACTCAAAAAGCAGGCAGCCTCTCTGCCAGCTCTCAGCGGTGTCGGCACAGGCTCCGCCTGATCCAAACAGGGACAGTTCCTTAGATTTCAGGGATCTGTGACAAACCATTGTGCTCAGAAACTGGCCCACAATCTTGCACACCCTCAGGAGACATTCAGTCCCTGCAGTCCCTGTAAAAAAATTTCTCCTGTTTCAGCCGCAGGCTTTGTCTGAATTGCCATTATCAGCCCCAGACACTTCACCTCTTCAAAAGGGGAATGGCAGAGGTACAAAAATATTTTACAGCATGAATAGCGTATTCTCTTTACACTCCTCTTCAGGTTTATTTTGCTTACCTTCAGACAGAAGCTAAGAATGTAATATATGTGCTTACATCTTTAAAAAAAAAAAAAAAGTGAAAATGGGAAAAGAAGTTTTCTCTACTGGATCTAGGTGATCAGAAAGAAAGATACAACAACAGATTTCTGCTACTTTTGTTACCCATGTAGTCAGCAGTAAAAGGAGGAGGGAAGTTAGAGTTGAATTTGTAGGTTTTGTTACAGAAAATTCACTTCTACAACAGAAATTTGCCCTTTTGACAGTTTATTTTATGATGAATTCATGCACTCAAAAGTACAGACCCTCTCAGTATGTCTCTGTAGCCACAGGAGACAGAGATAAGACAGGTAAACACAACACATTTCGGTCACTCTTCTACAACATTCAAACTTTGAATGCAACATTCCCCTAAAATGGGAAGGGGAGATGTCATGCGAGGTAGATACAGACAGAGATGTTTGCAGGCAAGAGGACATCCCCAGCTACACCTAACATATTGTGAGCCTATCACGTAAAGATGATGCCCATACCATCTGGAAGACCCTTAGCCATGCACGGCAAACCCCACCTCAGCTTGACAGTCCATTGTCTCAGCTGGTTCACAGTGGTCAATTTTTGAACCACATTCTGCTTTAAAGGTGATTTTCCAAAGCCTTCCCAACTAATTAAACAAAACAGAGACTAACAAAGTAAATACTTTTTCTCCCTGAGCTTCTTTGCTGGTAAAAAGCAAAATAGTGAAAAAACTCTTAAGAGAACAGTTTAAGAGGGATCAACACCAGCTGCTAGCGATGTGTACTTTAGCTATCTTGCTGCCTTATGTTCAAGGACCAGGATGACTGCAAACAACTCCAGCATGCAGATTGACAGGAACACTATTGACAGTGGTAGGACAGACACACTAATATGATAGCAGCTTCCTCAAGCGTAGGCACAACAGCATAAAGATACAAAACAAAGATGAATTAAATGTAAGTACATTTATGCAGATTAAACATCACAAGGGAATGTCTGCAACAGCCCCTCTTTGTGATAGTAAGGACAGAGCAGAGCCTACTGCCTTCAATTTCTAAAAAATTAAAGGATCAAGTTGATAAGTCTGAAAGGGGATGACAAGTCCTGGGGGGGAAATCAGGGAACAGTAAGTAAATGTTTGCAAAAAGCAGAAGAGAATATAGAGCCATACGTAGACATTACAAGGAAGGGCAACGAAATCGGTGAAGAAGCTGGAGAACAAATATCATGAGGAGCGGCTGAGGGAACTGAGCTTGTTATCCTGGAGATGAGGAGGCTGAGGGGAGACCTTATCACTGTCTACAACGACCTGAAATGAGGTTGGGGAGAGGAGGGTGTTGGTCTTGTCACCCAAGTGATAGGTGGTAGGATAAGAGGGAATGGCCTCAGATTGCAAGATTGTTCAGATTGGACATCAGGAAAAATGTCTTCATCGAAAGGGTTACTGGGCACTAGAACAGGCTGCCCAGGGAGGTGGTTTTGTCACCAATCCTGGAGGTATTTAAAAGACAGGTAAAGTGCTCAGGGATATGAACTAGTAGTGGACAGCTATAGCTGGAGTTGATGATCTCTAAGGTCTTGTCCAACCAAGAAATTCTGTGATGCTATGAAACCAGTAGTTTTTATTTTCTCTGAAACATTAGCTTCTCCACTGCCCCCCTCTCTGCTAGCCTAGCTCAACTTTAAAGGAGAAGAATGAATAGTGAGCATGGAGTGCAGAGACACATTAGATGGCCCCAACAAGAGGAGATAACAAATTCTCAACCCAATAGTTCAGAGACAAGAAAAGCCCTTTCCCTTCACTAGGATCTTTCTCTCCTTTGAGCAACAGAGAAGAGCAGCCAGCTTCTGCATGATGTAATCTGGTTTCCACTCTCCTTCAGGGAGAAAATGGAAGCAAAATTATTCTCCTCTAAAACCTGGGGAAAATTAATATATATTTGGCCTTCATGTCTAACACACTGTAGGTCCACCTTCCTCAAGGATACTGGAAATTGAGATGCCTTGAGCCTCGAAACAATCCTGAACTAGAAATCTGGATAGTTTAAAAAGCCCCAGTGATCTCTGACATCCTCCGAGATGTGCAGGAAGAACCATCCACAACCACAAACCACTGAACACCTCTGAAACCTCCCAGAGCAAGAGAGCAGACAAGAGCTATAGAGGCATCCCCTGGGTTTCCTAAGGAACAGATGTGCATCAGCACACGTGCACACCTGAACTCATACGTACAGACTACAGCCAAACACCAAACCAAGACTGTGCTCCCTACCAAACCTACTCTAGAGCCTCATCTGTTGATGGACTTCCCCAGTAAAGGTCTGTCCCAGGACACAATAATACAGCACAGCAATATTGCTTTAGGGTCAATCAGGAACCCACAGCAAAACAAAGATGAATTTGCCCCTCAGTGACTTGCAGGACTAAAATGGCCAAGAAGAGGAGGCTGAGGGAAGACCTCATCGTCCTCTACAACTATCTTAAAGGAAGTTGTAGTGAGGGGGCTGTTGGTCTCTCCTCCCAAGTAACAAGCAATAGGATGAAAGGAACTGGCCTGAAGTTGCACCAAGGGAGGTTTAGACTGGATATTAGGAAATATTTTTTTACTGAAGGAGTGATCAAGTACTGGAACAGGCTGCCAAGGGGAGTGGTGGAGTCACTATCCATGAGGGTGTTAAAATAAAATGTAGAAATGGCGCTTAGGGAAACAGTTTGGTGGTGTAGGGCTGGCAGTTGGACTTGACCTTAGAGGTCTTTTCCAACCTTAATGATTCTATGATTTTTGCATGGCAATGCCATATGGTGTTTGTCACCTACAGCACTGCACACATGCTGGAAAAGAGCAGACGTTCTCCAGACAAGATGGGACTTCCAGCAGAAATCCTAGGTACAACGTGACCAAAGAATTGCAGGGGGTTAATACTCACCTCCCACATATCGCACCCACATGGTTTACACCGGACCGTATCAGTGAACAAGATATATAAGCTGCGTAAGAACTTCAGCAAGAAGGGAACAGACAAGGAGATTTTAAACTAAATTAGTGCATGGATGCACTCAATCACTGTCATATACAACTTGTGTATGTATGTAAATCAGCCACTGGCAAAAATGCAACTCTGTACCATACAGAGGCCAAAGCAAGAAACGAGTATTTTTGGAGAAAGTGGGAGAGACTCTAGACAAGAGCCCTAACACCCATCTTCTCTGTGTTGAAGCAGGTGGGTGGGCACAATGTTACACAAGATGACAAGTTATGTTCCCTCTATAATTCTACAAAACGCTTAATGCTTCATGGGCACAAGTTAAACCTCTTTTCTGCTTGCAATTATTGTGCAAGCACCTCGTGTGCAACAGCTAGTTTGAAACCCTATAAGACTTCCCAAGTGTCTGAACTAATACATTTGATATTTGAAGAGTGGGTGGGTGGCAGAGCAGTCTGAAAGAGGGAGAATGCCACAGCATAGCAAAATGACAAAGGGGGAAGAGGAATAACAGCAGCTCATTTCTCTTTGAAGATGAGGCCTCATGAAGCAAAAGATTAAAATACATGTTTTAAAACAGCAGTCATTATCATCACTACCCAATGAATTTTTATTTTATGAGCTGGTGCAAAATATTAAGATTCCCGGGCAATAGAAAACCATATCTTTTAGATGAGCATTTCCTTCCTCCCAGTGCTGCATGTGGGCTATCTATGACATAGGAAAGCTCTTTCCTCTACCAGGCGAAGCAACACAAGTGAGTGACAGAGCGGCTGACAGATGCTACCAACATCTTCAACCTGTCACCAAGGGACCAAGAAGACACAGGGAAAAGGGTGCCGAAGAGCCTATTAACAGATGGTGTCTTAACAGTTGGAGCAAGAGGCATCTAAATTAGACCAGACTGCAATCAAAAACATGTCACGTTACCAACAGTAGCAGCAGAGGAAAAAACACTTCTGTTACAATTTCCAGGGACAGAAGCACACTCTCATCTGCAAGCACCACCCAAAAATCAAAGCATAGCTTCAAGGAATGCCATCAGCACATCCACCTGATGGAGGAGCCAGAACAAATCCCCTAAGCAGGGGCCTGAAAAAACAGCAAACTCAATTCTGCTCAGATAAAAGCACAGAAGAATTTCTTATGGGGTGTGTATAAACTTGTGTGTGTGTGCATTTACATATATGCTAAGGATTCAGAAGGTCTGAGATCAAGATATCAAAACGTTTTCTTCACTGCTTTATGTCTACACAGCATGAAGCAATTTTCAGCACGGCTCCAGATTAAATACAATGCAATGTTTCCTAACATCTGTGCCAGAAGGTTGCTATGGAGGACTTGCATGAAACAGCAAGGCCAAGAAGTTCCACTTTGGAAGGACTATGGTCAACATGCACACACCCCTCATATCTCCTGGTATCAGCTTTAACTCACAAAGCATCATTCAGAAAATACAGCCTGTAGTATACTAGAAAGCCTGCCAATCCTAGTCCACAGCTGAAGACAGACAAGCTCAGGAACCACAGCCTCCCTAGGAATATAAAAGATCCTCCTTTCGTTTCGACTGCCCTGACTCCCGAAAAAACCTCCTCAGCCTCTGATCCCTATGCAGCAATTACAGTTAGAAATACTTTGCTCAACAAATCACACCGCAGAAGTACACAGACTTCAGGGATTTAAACCTTTTGCCTGAAACCCCAGCTAAGGTTTCCTACAGGGGAACGCTTGGAAAAATTAATCCAGATCAATATTGAACAGTTATTTATCCTCGAGCATCTGCACAGGCTCCCCTTCAGAGCCGTGCAGCTCTCATGTGGTTGGCTTCATCAGCATTGCAGGTGAGTCACGCTAAACCGAGCCAGAGAGACTGTAACTCCAGACAAGAATATCCCTGCAGGGATGTAACTCATTGTTCACCCCCTTTCCGCAGGGATTAGCCCTCCTGGATGCTTCTACGCAGCCCACATGCAGGCAGGGACTCTGTGCCTGGTGTTGCAAAAGACTTAGTGTGACATTTGATCACATCCCCTGAAACAACGCTGCTGAAATTTAAAATCACATCAGCCTCTCTATTTTGTCCTCAAGAAGTGCCGTGTCTTAGCTAAGCTCAAAGCTTTGCACTCTGGACTTAAAAATCATCCCATCATCTCTATCCCAGCAAAAGGGTACGGGCAGAAATGTTACTGTTAATGGAAGGTGAGAGAAAAAGGAGGTTTTCCCCCCAGCCATTACATTTGCTCCTCGCTACAAGACATTGAGGTCCAGGAGTGAGTCCAGAGAAGAGTGACGAAGCTGGTGAAGGGGCTGGAGAACAAGTCTTGTTAGGAGCGGCTGAGAGAGCTGGGGGTGTTTAGCCTGGAGAAGAGGAGGCTGAGGGGAGACCTCATTGCTCTCTACAACTGCCTGAAAGGAGGCTGTAGAGGTTGGTGTTGGCCTCTACACCCAACTGATAGGTGACAGGATGAGAAGGAATGGCCTCAAGCTGCGTGATGGGAGGTTCAGATTGGACATAAGGAAAAATTTCTCCACTGAAAGGGTTCCGAAGCACTGGCAGAGGCTGCCCAGGGAAGTGGCTTTTAAAACCTGAAGGTGTTTAAAAGACGGGTAGATGAAATGCTTAGGAGTATGATCTAGTACTGGACAGGTATGGCTGGAGTTGATGATCTCCAAAGTCTTTTCCACCTACAATTCTATAATTTTTAGTAGGGTCAAATCAGCACTGACTTCCCCTTGCATTTGAGAAAGAGAGGGAAAGGAGCCAAAGTTACTGCCAGACACCTCTTCTTTCACCAAAGGGAGGGCAGAAGAGAGAAACAAGGTTAGAGGAAGGACTTTGTCTTTTGACAATACAAATTCAAAGAAGGAGATAAATATGCCTGCATGGGTAAATCTTATTCAAACTCATTTGTTTAGTCTTTAATTAAGTAAACTTGAAGTAAGCATTCCAAGCCATAGCTAGCCCTACCTATAAAATCTTCTCTAAACATATTGCTCCTGCTGGCCAGAGGGGAAACCTGGATACTGCCACTGTAAAAACTAATCAGTTCTCCCCCATGTCTCTGTGATTTTCTCTTTACACTTTTTCATGTACACTCTCCTTTCAGAATTATTATTATATTCCCCAGCATTATGAAAATGGTTAAGTCCTTCTGTAAAACAAAACAGCAGGGGGAAGTGGCCTTTAATGGTTATTTCCAAAGCAAGGTTTCTATTTACATCAAAATTGAGGCTAAAGGCATGTAACACCCCAAAACAAGCATTCAGCATGTGTTAAGTGCAGTGGGAAAAATTCTCAACACATGCAACCTTCACTGCTGAGAGCCAGTACACAGATTTCTATGCTGCTGTTTTTCTTCTTCCCTAAGCAAATTACTGTTACCAGGCAGTAACATTATCTTTTAGCATCTTGCCATTTACTGTTTCCTTATTAGCATTCAAGTCTATAAGGGCATGATAAAATTTTTAACAGTGCAATGTTCTTTGGTCAAATTTTTGCATAGTCAAGGCCAACATATCAGTAAACTCCAATTTCTCCCCCCGTGCGCTAGTCCCAGACCAGCAGACCCGCTGCGCTATTTTCACTGTGAGAAAAATAAGGTAGTCTACAGGGATACAGATCACTAAGTGCTTTAACTGCACTGCAGAACCAATATACCAACATTATCTGCTCCAATGTCAAAGTATCCTCATAATGCAGCCCAACACAAAACCACAGGTCACCACAGCCTGGAGACTTTTAACCAACCCAGCAGACACGCAAAGACAAAGTGTTCAACATTGATGTACCGAAGGCCTCAGTGTCCTTCACTGTTTTATTTTCAAAGACACATGTAACCAAAGATTTTTGGAAGTGAAATTCTACAGCAGACTCTAATGTAATGGCAGACAAATTGTAGACATTGCTTCAATAAGGTAGATGTAGCAATCCACACATCAACCAAATGAAGCATGGCAAGGGCGACAGTGCAACTCTCGATGGGAGTGCAAGAGGCCCCCTATGCACGTTCTCCCTGAAATAGCAACACATTAACTGGGGTCACCTACACTAAGTACAGGGGGCAGCACATTGCACTACAACTCCCTGATGCACCCAGAGTCACTGGGGTTAAAAACCAACAGATTATGTTAGTGACAGATTCAGGACACAGAAAAGATGGGTCATTTTCACAGCCATGGTGCAAAAGTCTGTTTACCATCCTGAAACATTCCAGTACTGGTCCAGAAATTGCTGACCACCAATGATCACAAACAGGAGAAGTCTCAAAAAAGCAAATGTCAAGGGCAAAGAGAAAAGAACCAAGAAAAGGGGTAGTTTAGCTGAGAAGAAAGGAAAAAGCAGGGGGGAAATGATAAACAACCACACAGAAAGAGGATTTGATGCTGTTGCTTTTAAGCAAAGACAGTGATTAAGTAAAGGAGAGATGCGACTCTCCTGTGCAACGTCAGAAAAAGGAGAAAGAGATTACACAGTGGAAGGAAAATTAAAACAGAGATACTCATTGAGTGAAAATACCAGGTCCTTGAAAGTTATTGTCACAAAATCAGCAACAGGGAGTAAACACTACCGGGAATATGAAATATTTTCTTCTTCAATTCACAGGGGCAAGGAGACAAATGGGTCACAAAGTGAATGATGTTTCTATTACTTGAACATATTCAAGAGCACATAAGACGCAAACATACCAAAGCTCTTTGAGAGGGGAGAAGCGCAAGACACGAGGACAAGAATTTCAAGTGTAGGTATTATGGGATCTCCTCCCAACAAAAAAGTGTTTCATCACAATCGCTGGTATGAAACAGAGCAGATTCTCTCCACTGCCCTTTAGTTTTGCTCTAGTCTGAAGAAGTTTACATGTAGCATAAATCTTCTCCTAGCATAAAGAGATGGCAAAGTCCTGAAGGGTGATTTGGGCTGATGATACCATGTCAAAGACAGGGAAGATGAACTTCATAGCTGAACTGAGCCCATCTCTGTGGTCAGGAGAGGGAGGTCCCATCTCCTGTGCCAGACTCCATCCTCAAAACAAAATAGCTCAATAGCCCTCACAACCCACTACAGCAAAATGACTGTCTGAAACATGGTTGTCAAGTGGTAACACCAAAGCAGAAGCCCATTAAGAAAGCAGAGGGGGGGCCAATACGGGCAATTCAGAAGCAGTGACAAAGCTGCAGTTGTTTAGCCTGGATAAAGGCCAAATGCCGGGTCCTGCACTTGGGGCACAACAACCCTAAGCAGAGGTACAGACTAGGAGAAGCCTGGCTGGAAAGCTGCCAGGAGGAGAAGGACCTGGGGGTGCTGGTTGACAGCGACTGAACATGAGCCAGCAGTGGCCCAGGTGGCCAAGAAGGCCAATGGCATCTTGGCTTGGATCAGAAATGGTGTGACCAGCAGGTCCAGGGAGGTTCTTCTCCCCCTGTACTCGGCAGTGGTGAGACCGCACCTCGAATCCTGTGTTCAGTTCTGGGCCCCTCACCACAAGAAGGATGTTGTGGCTCTGGAGCGAGTCCAGAGAAGAGCAACAAAGCTGGTGAAGGGGCTGGAGAACAGGCCTTATGAGGAACGGCTGAGAGAGCTGGGGGTGTTTAGCCTGGAGAAGAGGAGGCTGAGGGGAGACCTTATTACTCTCTACAATTACCTGAAGGGAGGTTGTGGAGAGGAGGGAGCTGGCCTCTTCTCCCAAGTGACAGGGGACAGGACGAGAGGGAATATCCTCAAGCTCCGCCAGGGAGATTTAGGCTTGAGCTTAGGAAGAAATTCTTCACAGAGAGGGTGGTTAGGCATTGGAACAGTCTGCCCAGGGAGGTGGTTGAGTCACCATCCCTGGAGGTGTTTAAGGTGAGGGTGGATGAGGTGTTTAGGAGCATGTTTTAGGGACTGGTGGGAATGGTTGGACTCGACCATCCAGTGTGTCTCTTCCAACCTTGTTATTCTGTGATTCTGTGTGATTCTGTGATAAGAGGAGGCTGAAGGGAGACCTTATTGCTCTCTACAACTACCTGAAAGGAGGTTGTAGCGAGGAGGGAACTGGGCGCTCTCCCAAGTGACAGGTGTGACAGGACAAGGGGGAATGGCCTCAAGCTCCACCAGGGGAGGTTCAGGCTGGACATGTGAAAAAAAAATTTTCACAGAAAGTGACACTGAGAACTAGCAGAGGCTGCCCAGGGAGGGGGTTGAGGTGCCCTGGAGGTGCTAAAAGAACAGTTGGATGAGGTGCTGAGGGGCATGGTTTAGTAGTTGATAAGAATGGTTGGACTCAATGATCCTGTGGATCTTTTCCAACCTATTGATTCTGTGAGAGCAAGGGCAGACTCTGCATCTCCTAAACTCACAAGTATCCAAATCTAAGACAGACAAAACAAAGTTAACTTTGTTGCCAGTTACTAGGCTCTAAGATAGCTCCCCCATGGTATGTTGACTGCACATGCACCAAAGTTGTGCGATGTCAAACAGAAAGATTTCACCACTGGCATATTTTCAATAATTTGGTCATTGCTAGTACCTGCAGGAAGCACAGGACACAGAGCACACGCTCTTCATGACAACGCACATAGCCCCCTGTCAGGTAGACCAGGAACAGAGGGTACCCAAGAGAAACCTTCAGAAAGTCCTTACAGGAGAAAGAGCCATCAGTCTCTGCAGGGCAGGGCACACAGCAGCACGTGACGGAGGGGACAGCAGTGCCTCCCGTGACTAGCCTCAGCAGCACAGGGTAGACATAAAGCAACACAATTAGGGGTTTTTGGAAAGCTCTCTGCAAAATACTTCAAGGGAGCAAAGGAAGCGACAACAAGTCCCCTGAAACCCACAATCCTGCAAAGTGAAACTGTCCCACTATTTGACAGTTCCAGAAGATGTAATGGTTCTGATAACACCATGAAAGGGACTGTTTCCTACGCTTTCCTCTTCTATTCTGGTTATTGTGAAGTATTTCTGTGCTCTTCTACATGAAAATTAGCTTTGCTGTTTAACAGCTGCTCCTCATCTGGGCCGGCAGCACCTGCAAAACCTTGCAAAAGCCAGAGCTCAGGAAAGACAAGAAGAAAGCTGATGATCCACAGAAGCTCCTGCCCTTGGCAGGCACCAACACAGCTGGGCCAGCCCATGAGCCCTGCACAGTACTCCTTTCCCAATCCCATTTTTCTCTTCTACATGGCATAACCTTGACCATAAAAAAAAAAAAAAAAAAGCCCCCCAAAAAAGCCCCAAAACCCATGATATCGAAGGATGTCATAACACATCCTGAGGTTTGGTACAACAATCAAATGTGAAAATCCTAAGAAGTAGCTACAACTTTGCTTGACCTGAAATACCTCTTTGTCCTCAGCCTGCAGTAGTTTCTGGTTTTGTTGGTACATGCCCTGTTTTGGTTGTTTGGGGTTTTTCTTCCTTTTATATCTCAGTCTTCCTAAGATCCAAAAAGGGATCTCAGGAGAGGAAATTGTGGTATGAAGAGGAGAGAGGACCACACGCTAAGGAGGAGGGTGGTGCAGCAGCCAGACCACCAGCTGTGGAACTGCACCTCAGCCCACAGATGGGAGAGATATGCAGCGTGTGCCCTTTCTGCTCTTTCCCATCACTGGATTTAAGCATTAGTGAAACAAAGAGATAGGGTTAGCTTCTTAAAAAGAAAAAAAAAAAAAAAAGAATGCTATTATTAGCTGTACCAGCTGGATCTTATCTACTTTTATTACAACTAAAAAGCTGTCGAGTTGCTCTCCTTGAACAGCACACAAATCACCATCGCTATTGTTTAAGCTGGAAATATTTCAGTCTTTCTTACGTGCCCCACCAAGACAAGTTTGTGGAATATGAAGGCTTTTACACACTGAATAAAATTTTACTCTATATGAAATTAATTCATCAAATTCCTCCAGCTAAATGGCTATCTTTAATACATGGGCTTGTTACAGTTCTTCTCTCTACTATAATATGATTATTCATGGCAATTATCCTGACATTTTCTTTGCAGTATCCATTCTTTTAAACTACCTGAATGAAAAAAAAGGCTTACGTATATCTCCTCATCATGTTCATGACTATTATACTCTGCAGCTTATTTAAGATACAACATGATGCTTTGAAACCATGCGTAAAAAGAATGAAAGCAGTATAGATTGTGCTTTCTCTTTCAATATTTTAAGCATATTAAATACTAGCAAGTACTTTTTATTGCTTAAGTATTTGTGCATCAGTGCCAATACCGTGCAAATGATGCAGAATCAGAAAGTGTTATATTGTAGACACAACAGCAGTTTTTGAGAAGTTTTCCATGCAACATTTGGAATTTGAAAGTCGCATCCTCTGTCAGTGTTTGACCATGAGTATTATTAAACAATATCAGAATGTCCAAATCAATTCGTGTGTTTTGTGAACTTGGCGGATTTAAAATTTCATTATTTAATTAACATAACTGATGTTATTATTTTAATATATATTTGTTCTTACTGAACAAAGTCACACAAAATATTTGCCAAACCGACAGGCCCACTTTGCAGCTCAGCAGCAGCTAGAGCTGGGTGTGAAAATGCCTTTTCACCAGCCCTCCAGAGGATACTCACAGAAGCATTTCAAATATGCTGCATACCTAACACACAGATGAGCATCTCATTGCTGCTGCTGTTAATGACAAAACAGGTCTGGCAAAGGGTGTCCACAGATTCCAATTACTCCTCTTGAAAAAGAAATCAAAACCTGAGGATCTTTGCTCATCAACTCTACTGAGCTGGAAATTAAGTCAGGATAGCATAGCGCTGAGCCTACCCTGAATAATCCCAGTCAAACACATTTTGATTCTGCAAACACTGAGTCACGCAAGTAAAGTAAAACTAAGGCTGTTAACCTTTGTGGGCAAAAATGCTACAGTGCAAAACCTTGTGTTTTGTGCTTGTTTATTCAATTGAGCCTTCATGGGGAAGCACATAGGAACGGAGAGTTTAGGGCTGCTGCTGGGGAAGGTGCAGGGGAAACGGAGCCTGCAGGCAGACGGCAAAACAGGAGTGTGCGAAACAGGTAAACTGTTCCTCATTTTAAAAAGCTGTTAACATCAACACCTGTTGCACTTTTGCTTGCTGCCTTTTAAATAGCCACATGCAGTATTCATCCACAGGGTACAAGAGACAGCCACAAGCTTGCAAAGGGCAAACAGCCAAGCCCAAATGTGTTTTAGAGTATTAATACTTTCCCCTTGTCCCCCTGTAACTGATATTTGCAGAAATGGATTCCCACGGTTCAGTCTGTGAAAATACAGAAACTGAGCCAGCAGCAGCAAAATGAATTTAATTCAATAAATTAAAACACTGCTGCAACTGCCTTGGTCGTCACAGAGGCAGAAAAACTCACTAACTATTCCCATGCAGACAGAAGACCAGCAGGCACAACCTATCTTATTAAGCTCAACCTCTCAAAAGCACAAGCAGAACTTCAACGCTTTTCAAGTCCAAAAAGCCCAAGTTGCACTCCTACCCTTCCTACAGGCTTTCTAAATCTTGGCTACAAAAGAGAAACAGTGCACAGACTCCAGTACATTCTTTTGCCTTCCCTGCTGATGCTTTAGGTTCCACAAAGTCTCTGGTTTTAAAAAGGGCAATTCCAAAGCCCCTAATTTGGGTGACATGGTACAGCATTTCAGACTGCAAAAGACTGTTTCAATTTCCTATCACATAAAACTCAAGCAATGCACTCATTTCAAGAAAAAAACAACTAGTTCTGCATTAGTCCTCAGTAGCAGTTTAACAAAATGGTCTTACAAGTGCTGTTATAATCTAGTAGGTTTTAGTAAAATAGAAAACAATGAAGAAATCCACTGGAAAAGCTTCAGTAAGCACAGACAAAATTTGATGCTTGTTAGTATATACGAAACATTGAAGACAGAACACAGTGCCTCAAAAAAATCCATCCTTTTGAATGCTTAATGCCCGCAGGGACCTGCGATTGCAATCACTAGCCTGTTGCAAATATTCGTGCAGTTTCAAGTTTGGTATTCAAAGCCCCAGGTGCTTCAGCAATGCTGTCATAAATCACATTTATGTGGCTTCAGCTGCACGGCTGAGCTCTTAGCAAGCCCTGACCCAATGCTTTCCAGCTTGCGATGTGCCATCTCCTCCTCTCAATGCCTTCGCCTTTCAGGGTATATGCAAAGCCCCAAAGCTGCAGCAGCGGCACATCCCACACGCAGGGGAGGCAGGCATCCTGCAGCATCCTCCCCTCTGTTACAAAATGCGTCCAGCTTTGATGCAGGACACTGAATTCTTTGCAAAATGATCCACAGTGACATCAGAACTCTTATTTGTGGCAAAGCTAATTTGGAGCCTCCTGTTGCACATCCACAGTTAGGTTTGTTTGCTCCACATTTAACATTTTGTTCTGGCTGACATAAAATTCCAGTTGCAAGGTTGCTAAGCATCCCACCATGCCTTTCATTTTTACCACACCATCTGACCAACCTTTACGTCCTGCCCACCTCTACTTCTAGATCATTTATAAACACACTGAAGAGCACAAGGATGAGCAGAGATCTCACGGTGCCCCAGCTGACCTTTAGAGAGAGTAAGGAAGGGCCACTCTTCAAGGAACTCCACAGTGACCTTTTTCCTTGGAGATATTAAAGTTCAACAGAGCGAGAGGTTATCTGACCTCATGTGGACACCATCCCTGCTTTGAGCAGCAGTCTAACAGTCCATCTGCCCCTCTTCAATTTTGAAACTCCCATACAAATTGAAACTTCCTGAGGGAAGGTGCAATGAAAAGATAATCTCTTGGCTTGTTAACTCTAGTTTTAATCAACTAAGGAAACTCCTTCCACAGCCTGACTAAAACTCCACCTAAAATGCCTATTCTCCTGTTGCTGATCATCCTCCTGCACTGACATGCTCCACCTTACATGCAGCTTTAACTGATACTCCATCAACTTTGACTGTATTCTTGCTTCGCCAGGAGGGAGCCCTGGTCTTCCAAGGCAGCTGCTCCATCCTCATCACCATTTCAGCAGCCCCATCTGATTTGCCTTCCTTGTCTCGTATGTGGCTTATCGCCCCCAAGCTTTTCCAATGAAACAGCTCCATCCTCTCTGCATTCCTGCCCCACAGCTCCCACTGCAGCTCAACCCTCAGCCTGGCATCAGCCTGCAGATTTATATCTGAACATTATTAAAATCTACTAAACTAGGCCTAAAATTAAGGTCTAAATAGTTCTTTTTTTTAATTCTACCTCTTAACAATTCTATATTTACATGAACTTTGCACGGACCTCCTCCCTTAAATTTCCTTGGGACTGGACACTTAACTCTCTCAAACTATCTTTGAAAATCAGCTTTAGTCCAAAAACGCAGAACAAACCATCCCAAATAAAACTTTAAAATCATCCATTAACAACTTGCCATCAGACTCTGAATTCAGAGCTGTACTGAAGAACACAGAAAAAAACTCCCAACTAAAACAGAAGAAGAATAAAAGTAGGACAATATATTGTGGAAATTCCTCTTGTGGTCATTCTGAAATGCCACTGTGCGGCACCTAACCCAAATTCTTCAGTCTCATGTCTAAAAGTCCACCCTAGGGAAAGGTCCCCAGAGTATCTTGAATTACTTTGGTTTTCTCTCTTGCAAAGAGAGAGATGCTCTGTTCCCTGCCCCAACGTAGTGATGGTTTTGCACATTCCTGCCTTCACCATCAGAAAAAAATAAAGGATTGTTTTGGGCACGTCTTACACTTCTTGTACTGGAAGTGAAGCCTCTTGATAGGTTATCTGAGTTAGCAATAAAAGTTCCTCTTATTCAGGCAGGCTACACAGGGTTTCTTTCTTGGGAATGGTTGATTTTTTTCCCTTAATAAATCCTTTTCCTCACGCTCAAGACACAAAGCCTCTCTGGAAAAAATATTCATCATTTTAATTACTAGATTTTTTTTTCCCAATGAATACTTCAATACAGCTTAAAGCTGGATTACATGAAAGTGATAACAATGCCATATAGTGTAAACCTTGAATCCTAAGTGATACAGGTCTTTATACCAAAACAGATGCTTCTACATTATCTGGCACATGCTAAAAAGCTAACTAATTAGCTTTTCTTAACAATGAAAACAGATTAATAGAAAATTTATTTAATCACAATCCAATCCCCTAGAAATCACAAATGCACATAAACAGCACTTAATGAAAGGCATTAAAATTTGCACTTTTAATGCATGGTAAGTAAGAAGGTGCCTATCTTGGTAGTGGAGCCCTGGTCTCGATTTTGCTAGGTTTTTCACAAGTTCTTCATCTTTAATACTGGATGTGTATTAGAGGCTGTTAGAATAACAAAATTCCCTTCAGAAATTGATTTGGCTGAGAATCAATTGAAAGGCAATTTGCATTGCAATAAACTATTTCCTGCGGAGGAGAACAGCTCTGCAAAATAGGAAACTCAATCCCCTGCTATCACTGCTACAGAGCCCGTGTGTGCACAGACACGCATCTCCACATAGATTCTAACAAAGGCACGATTAAATATTCATCTCCTATACATAGGAAAGGTTATATTGCAGGAGTATTTTGTTCTAATCAAGAGCAACACAGTTCTGTTGGTATCACACTCCAATCTGATGCTTAGAAAGCTTTGCTGCTGACCTGGCTTCTTCAGAGACACACAACAGCGACAGATGTAATTATTATTCTCCTTTGCTGAACTGAGGAATAGCACATATACATGCAAAGAACTAGAAACTATACCCATACAGATTGTTCTCTTTTACGTGCAATCAGCTGGCACAGTCTCAGCAGCCGCTGAATTTCTGTACAGTCATACATCAGAGAAACAAAACTGCTCTGCATTGACACAGTTCTGCCAAGCATTTACATGTCAAGAGGCATTTGTCTCTACCGTCTATAATAGAAAAAGGCATACACAAAAAAAAAAAAAAAAGTCAGGACACCTCTCCAGGAAACCTGTAACCCAGCAATGATGAGACTGTGTCCAGTACCAAGCTGGAGCCCCTCTAGAGCTGCCCTCACGGTGCCGCAGGCAGCTGCACCTGCACAGCCTGGTATTGCACTTGCCAGTTCCCAGCAACGCTTCCAAGCTCCTCTGACATGCACTTCTCTTACACTGCTGGTAAGGTTTCCAAGTGTTGAAACAAAGCCTTCGGGCACAATATATTTGAGTAGATTTCAAGCAAAGTTATGAGAATCACTTTAATGAGCTTGGGAAGTGATGACATGTTGCAAATTGGGAAGCTATTATGCAATTTGTGGCGCACATCTTCACGCATATTTTGGATAACTGAACTGAATCCAGGCAGTAACAGCACTGCAAACCTTGGCTGGAACCAGTAGTATAGCTCCTGATGTGCAATGGAATATTATGTCTAGATTTCACCCCTACAGGCTAGCACAGTGGCAATAATAAGGGAAAGTTATGGCAAAAGTGGCTATAAAAAGCACAATGGTACAGAAAAACTCTTTACCCTCTCAGCAACTACCTGCCTTGGTTTTTTTGCATGCCGAGATCTGGGCAAGGAAGTAGTGCCGTACTCAGCAACTCCATGCAGCACAAGCAGGCATAATTGAAGCAGACAGACCACAGCCTCTGGGGAGCTGCCTACTGGCAGACCTCACGACAGAGCTGACTTCATGACAATACATATTTATGGCGATAGGAAGCTGCATCCACACAAACAGGTCCCTCCTGGGCCACTCTTACTCAGTGTGCATTAATAAGCCTTCAAAAGTTTATCATAAATAAGCCAGATCTGTTCCAAGGAATCCACTCCATAGTTTTCAAATATTTATTCAATTACGCATGCTAATGTTTGAGCTATTTGCCAGTCATATTGAGTTAAGCTTATTTTAAAGAAAAAGGTTGCTTCAACAGCCTTTGCTCACTTTATGCCCTACCTTTCTTGTAGTATTTTCAGATATTTCTCATATACACTTACTTAAGAACCTCTCTATTTTTCCTCTACAATTAAACAGAGGTGAGAGCTCTATAGGTCAACCAGAAATACCTTTCTTCTTCAAGAAACGGCACACATTCATGCAAGTGAAGTTCATAAAAATACTATTGCTCTAGTAAAAAAACCAACACCAGTTCTCAGGCACAACTTTTAAAAGGCAGAAAGACCAATAAGCATAAAAAATATTAAGCTCCATAGATAAAATTTTGGACAGACCTACTGCTCACATCAATAGTGGTTTGACCCTGAACAAGCTTCACCAGTATCTCATAGTACTTAGTCCTGCTGGCCATATCTTGAAAGACAGACCCAGGGTACTGAAAGCTCCCCAAGACTTGAATTATCCCAGGGCTGTAATCCAGGTTCTCACAAGGTTGCAAGGCAGCCAACTCCAAATGTGTCAAAACAAGTCAGCGTGCACTTTGATGACCATTGAGAAGTCTTCCTCATGCAAAAATAACACCAGCAAGCCAGCACTAACAGCAAAAGGGAAATGCTGTCCTCCAGCAGGAAAAGATTCACGTTTTCCAGGCAATAGCAGCCAACACAAACCCCATGAGGGGCTGCTGCTTACAAACCTAAGCACCCTTGAAGATGATTGGCACATATAATCACTTTTTTAAAAGGTCCCCATGCTTCCAAATCATTTATACATTTTTATAAGACTGACCTCAACTTTTCATCTCCAATATACAAAAATATAGACATGTTTCAAGGGACTAATTTCAAAGAAGAAACACAGTTCACCAAAGAGAAGGAGCTGAGCTACACTTCTTAATACTTCTCTTTCCACTGGCTTCCAGCAAGCTACATGCGTGAAATTCATATCCTGTTTAATATCTTCAAATCCCACAGCAGTTCAAGGCCAGTCTTTGCTTCTGATTCTTATTTTTGGGGACAAGGGCAATTAAGAATTCCACATGCACAGCTTGGATCACAGGCACTAGCTGGCGAGCAAACACTCTACCCTGTAATGTATATGAGGAGGGAGCAGTTTCTCCTGAAGGATGCCGCGTAAAGGCTGCCAGGTTTGTCACAGGAGAAGAGAATTCATGAGGGGAAATGTAGATCAGAGCTAAACACCTTTAGGTTTTCTATCTTCGGTTTATAACTTTATCAGTGTTTTAGAACATAGCAGTAGAGGAATTGTGTGCAGCTCCCTGATCAATGTTGAGAAGTCCACAAGAATTTCATAGAATAACCAGGTTGGAAGAGACCCACCAGATTGAGTCCAACCATTCCTATCAAACACTAAATCATGCCCTTTAGCACCTTGTCCACCCTTGCCTTAAGCACCTCCAGGGAAGGTGACTCAATCCCCTCCCTGGGCAGCCTGTTCCAGTGCCCAATGACCCCTTCTGTGAAAAATTGTTTCCTAATGTCCAGCCTAAACCTCCCCTGGTGGAGCTTGAGGCCATTGCCTCTCATCCTGTGCCCTGTCACTTGGAAGAAGAGGCCAACACCCTCCTCTCTACAACCTCCTTTCAGATAGTTATAGAGAGCAATGAGGTCTCCCCTCAGCCTCCTCTTCTCCAGATTATCTTGGACCTACAGAGCAAAGAACATCACTGAAAGCTGTACTGCATCGTCTCTGCTTTCATAGAATGGGTTGGAATGGACCTTAAAGATCACCCAGTTTCAACCCCCCTCTCATGGGCAGGGACACCTCCTACTGGATCAGGCTGCCCAAGGCCCATCCAACCTGGCCTTGAACCCCTCCAGGGATGGGGCAGCCACAGCTTCCCTGGGCAATCTGTGGTAGTGCTTCACCACTCTCATGGTGTAGAAATTCCTCCTTATGTCTAGTCTAAATCTGCCTCTCTCCAGTTAATACCCCTTGCCCCTCGTCCTGTCACTCCAAGCCTTTGTAAGTAGTCTCTCCCCAGCTTTCTTGTAGCCCCTTCAGGCACTGGAAGGTCGCTATAAGGTCTCCTCGGAGCCTTCTCTTTTCCAGGCTGAACAACCCCAACTCTCTCAGCTTGTCCTCATACGGGAGGTGCTCCAGCCCTCTGATCATCTCTGTGGCCTCCTCTGGACCCGTTCCTACAGTTCTGTTTCCAACTTACGTTGAAGATTCCAGAACTGGACTCAACTTTCCAGATGAGGTCTCACAATAGAGGAATAGAGGGGCAGAATCATCTCCCTCAACCTGCTGGTCACACTTCTTTTGATGCAGCCGAGACACGCTTGGCTTCTGAAAGCTATACTGCATCTGCTCTGCTTTGTGGGTGAGTATCTAGAATTCATGGTGCTTCTAAAAGCCATCAACAAACCACAGCACAGAAATATGCTGGACTCCCTAGCCCTAAAGTTATGCCAATGCATGGTGATACCTGTGACCATCACGTACTTATGGGGAACAAAGAGTCAACTTGCTATTTGCTGCTCTCAGTAGGTTTCCAAAGATAACAAGCAAAAGTGGCGGCATTTTCACAATCCACCGTCAACTGCAATGTGCAGTTCTCTTACTCAGCTCTACATTACTCTGAGTTTTAAAAAAGCTTTTAAAGGAAGGGAAAGTAAGCATGTAACTGCCTCACAAGGTCTGATCGGGATTAGGAAGAAGATGGGAAAACCCAAGAAAGTCATCTGTTTGTGTGAAAGTCATTTTCATGCCCCGCTTTTTTAACTGTGGAATATTTCTTTTGGAAAAGACACATTTAAAAGCAAACTCTGGAGGATTTCTAGACCATCTCCAACAATAAATATTTCCTGTTAGCAAGTGTTTTGAAAATCTCAATGGGTTTAGAGGTACAGTTTTGTACAGATAAGCATCCAAGAGTTCAAGTGCGTATCAAGGCTCCTTTGATCTACACATCAGACTGGAAAACCTAAGAGAAAAAGCTCTCTTACAGTATTTCCTGTATTCCTAAACTATTGCCAAGGTAGAAATGACTTATTCCCTTTTCACAGTGGTTCAGTGATTTTACCTCCAGCTTAGCTGCAAATGAGAGACATGAACAATTTAAAGGAAGCAATCCCTTGAAGAGATCAGTTTGCACACAGTTGAGTACACCAGAAAATCTCTTGGGAAGACTGAGGCTTAGGAGGATTTCTCAGCATTAAAAACTGGTGTTGGCTCACTAAAGATGTGATGTGGTGGGCACTTAGAAATGTGACCGTTGTGTGCATTGGACTGCTCTATCTTACAGAAAATCTTGCAAAAATAGGGTTTATCCTCCCATTTTAAAGCACGTAACAGGAAAGAGATTTTTCTCAGCGCAGAGGACCATGACTTTGCAGAAGCCCACATCTGCAAGTCTGACAGGTATGATTACGTATTTGATATCAGGCCCAAAGCACGCTCAGGTCCTTCAACCCTGGATGCTAACCTGGAGACTGCTGCTGCCTTTTGACTGCCACAGTGGGTTAAGCCAAGATTTTGTGTGTCAGCCTTCTTTCCTATAGCTTACAGAAAAGCACTAAAAATAAATCTTCTCCAAAGACCACTCTGAAGCACCAGTTCTGCTGCCATCCTACCGCCTCCCCTCAATGTGCGCCACTTCAATGAAGAGCTCCCAGTATCGAGCAAGAGTGCAAAAGGACTCACCAATTCTCTAGCAAGATATCTCAGCAAGCAACTCTCTGCAACTAATGAAAAGGGAAAGCAGGGACCCAAATGCCAAGGAATGTTTTATTAACATCACCCATGATCTCAGAAGGCCAGAAATATGCTTTGAGTTGCAGGATTGCCTGCAATTCTGCACAGATACTTCTGCGTGCTTTTCTTTTTTTTTCCCCTTGCAATGGAAAAGCTCCAAGCTGTTTCAAAGCACGGAGGAAATTTGTATCGCAAGTCCTATTCCCTGGGAAGGGAAAGGGAAAGCAATCCAATTATCTACCCAGACAGGAGGATGAGCTGTGTATGAGCAATCAGCATATCTGGACGACTGAGCATATCAGACGCCAGCCAAACTTGTGCCCTCTTTCATTTACATGCAGGGCACAGCCCACACAGCTCAAGCAACACACTTCCCTGAAGTTATGAGCTCTTGCTGGGACTTGGGCCTTGCTTTTGACTTTCATTTGCACACACAGAAGACTCAATAACCATCTTGCACGAGAAAACCCAAACCTGACTCTGCCACTCGCTAGCACTGGTGCTCGTAACACAGAGCAGGGGGAAAGCACCATTTCCCTACCTAAATTTCAAGCTCTTATTTCAAATGTGCTTATTCACACATGAAAGCTCCTGTTGTCCCAGGCTCCCTTAAGCTTGAAGCACTTCAGTGAGTTTGAAAATATTTCTGGCCAGGCAGAATGTTTAATTAGAAAGGAGCAGAAAGGGACTGCAATTACTTATAGAAGCCCGCAAAACTGTGACACTGAGCAGGATGGATTTTCTCCCATGGATTTTTTCTGAGGGTTTGTGTATGTCCTCTATTATGATCAAATTGTCACACACCACCAAAACAAACCATTCTGCAACTGTATGTAACATTTTGAGATTTAATGCCCGTGTCCAGTCATTAAATAACACAGTTTGGGATTGAGATCCTGAGGCAAAGAGCCACAGTGCAAAATCCAGTCCTTAGAGGAACACCCAACCTCTTGAGATACAACCCAGAAACATATGGAGAAGAGATAGATGGGTGGCTGCTCTGCCTGTGGCAAGGCTCAATGCCCTTGTATTAAATACAAGCCCTATGCTCACAATATACACTTGCAGCTTTAAGATTCACAAAGCTTTAAATTTCAAAATGTAAGTTCTTTCTTTTTTTTTTTTTTGCAAGTTCAGTGATTTCGGAATTCCTATTTATTTTTGTATATTTGAGGGAAAAATATGGAAGCACTTTAGGTTTACAGGTGAAATATTGAAAACAACTGCAAGGAAGCTACTAGGGGAATACACATGTCCACCAAGTTCATTTATTTAAGCATTGTTTATATAATTTAAATATATTAGGAAATTTTGTATGAATGTAGTAAGTTGAGGAGTATTTATGCTCTTTGGTGGCATTTCTTCTACATATATTTATCAAAACTTGCAAGATTAGATCAGTCAAGGGGTGCAAATGCCTTTTGTTTCATTAGATTGAAAAGGGGTATTTGACATGCCAGTATAATATTTCAGTTACGAAGGCTATGGGTTTATTAGCATAAGAAGAAAAATCCTGAAGTTATGTGAAATTCCTGTCTCTTTATGGTCCTTAAGTCCAATGTTTGCAAGATTTTGCTAATCCTCTTGGAGCGATTTAAAAATATGCAAACTGAATCCGAATGTAGTGTATATCTGGCGCCTCTTTACGGATGTTTTAGATTTGGTATTTATTTTATTCCGAGTCATGACTAATTGCTAAGATGTTATGCCAGCTTGTCCAATCTGTGTGTACAGTGAGGAAGAAAACTCACATACCTGGTGACTACTTTACAGAAGCTGAGCACAGCTTATTAACTGTTCATGTCAATAAATAACAAAAGTCAAAAAACAGCTACAGACACAACACTTAGTAGTAAAGAAGAGCCCGTAGGAAAACACAGAAATGGAAACTCCCCACAGAATAGCAATATATTTACCCACTGCTGTCTTTATCACTCCAGGACTATCTGTAGAGACATGTCCGAGGAGCAGCATCCAGCTCATACCAACACAGCTCCCCAAAACAGGAGGAACAAAAACATGGAAAGCTGCTAAAGCTTTCCAGCATCATGCAAGCAGGGTATTCTTTGTCTCTCAAGAAGAGGGATTTATTTGCAACTCTTCTAGCAACTGTAGCTCCTCTTGCCTAGACTGCAATTTGCAGACCAGGAATGTAGCAAAACGCTCCATGTGAAAAAAAAAAAGGAACATCATCTTCTAATCAAATCACCCCAAATAATCCCTCCAACAAGTAAAATGGGGAGCTAATCTACTGTTTTCTCACTCGTAAGCCTCACTAGCACTTAGGAAGTTAGAAAACCAAGGAAAAGCTGAATTTGATTTTCATTAATTTCAATTATTATTTCATTAATAATTTTATCATTGGCACTCTCCACAGTTTTTTCTGACTGTTGATATGTTTTTTGTATCAGAAGTGAAGTCCATAGTAACTTTAGGGCTCCCTACTGCTGCCAGCAGAATGAGAATGACTGAGCTGACATTTAACCATTACTCAACATTTCTCTGTGTACAGTGGAAAAAAACTTCTCGTTGCAATTTTATTCTCTGTGATACCCAATCCCACTGTAAGACCTTCTATTCTGCTTAGAATTCCTCATAGTTTTTAAATGCAATTCAGTACTGCTACCACAGCTCTGGACCAGGCCCAAAGTCTTACACCTAATCTGCACTTTTAGACTTCCTAATATATTAAATTGCTTATTTTTATATTTTAAGTAGGACTTCTAGTGATTAAATGGCATGTTATGAATGGGAAAGTTCTGTGCTTGACAAAAATTCACTTCTCCCATCACAGGTCAGATTAATTTTTCCTGTCTCAGCAAAAACATGGTGATGGCACAAGACCACGGCAGCAGCACTGGCTTATCCTACTTGGAGCATGGATACCCAAATCTCGGTTTTCTCCACCTGTAGGTTCATGAATCAAATGGTAGATCAGCACCAAGTGTAATGTCCTAAGCAAAACCAGCCCTTTTGTCCAAAATCTAACAGTTGTTGCACACCTTCAAACAACATTACCAAATTCCTCCTTCTGCCCCAAAACCTCCACGCTAAGAGCAGCAATGGAAATGTTCTGGATCTTGAGAAGAAGGAGGACAGCATGGGGAGTCGTCAAAGCCCTGAGTCCTCACCTTCCCATGGGATTTCACAAGTGAAACCATGCCAGAGAGTCATTGCTGCAGAAGGAGGTGGCAGAGCTGAGGAAAAAACCTTTGAACTCTCTTGGATTTGGATCCTATCAGAAAGATTGCTACTGAAAAAGAAAAAGAAGTCTAATAAACCACTTGAAAAGTTGGCTTTAATGGGTTAAATAGAGCCTTGCCTAAAAATGCAAATAAAACCTGTCTCCAGATTTCAGAAAGCTGCTTTAGCTCTATTGAAAGAGTTAGATGTCAAGTCAACCTTCTTTATTAAGCTACCGCTACACGTCTGCTCCTCAAATGTGGCTGGAGCACGGCTGATATTGCAGAAACAATGGCAGAACAAAACACCGACAGTTATAAATCGGAAAATGTGCTTGGCGCACAATGAAGGCATCGCTGTGTTAAATATTGCACCCTAGCTGGATTTTACAATCCAATGGGGTCACACTGTCTGAAATACAACAAAAACATATTTAATCTTCTGGAAGCTGATGAACATGGAATGTAAAGTGCCTCTGTATATTTTCAATTCCAAAATAACCAGAGTTGGAACCTTTTAAATCCCTCTGGCCACAGCATCCACCGCTTAAATCTTTGAAAACTAGAAGCTGATCTGCAGCTCTCACAAAACAGAAAGGATTTTGTCTTGCATAAAACCATCTTGGGCCAAACCCCGTCTTGGCTGTGGCAATGCAGTCTTGGAAAATGAACACCGACATCAGTTTAACTAGCGTTGCACTGTGAGAAAAGCACACGAGTAAATCCTTCAGATCTCACAAATACAAAAGAAAAGAAGAATTCCTCAACAGATCCCAAGCATGTTATTAAGAAGCTCTAAAGCCTCACAGAAAAATCTGGGAACACTCCCGAAGGGATTATCTTGGAGAATAAAATGCAATGCAAGGTGTTCTCTTCATGCACGTTGTATCACAGCAAGCACACAAGCAGAAAAGGGAATCTCCACTTCTAAAGGCCTCCATCCATAGTAAAAAAGAACAGCTGACACTGGCTAAGTTTCTAACAAAAGGCTACAATTCAATGACAAATAAACTCTGTGTAAGCAGTCCTTGTTGTAAGAGCTATGCAGACATTGATATTGCAAACAACAGACTTCCTACAACCTGCAGCACGGCCCTGTCCTGCTGGAACAAGGCTCACCAGAGGGACAAATCTCTGAAATAATTGATGTCTCCAGCTTTCAAATCCATTCATCAGTCCAGATCAGACCGATCAGCCCACCCATTTTCTACAATCTGCCAGGCTGAATTTCATCTAATGAAATCTCATTAACGACCCTCAAATGCTTCGTCGTAAGAATTGGATAAGAAGAAAAGCAATATAAATACCATCTCCTACAGGTCATGCTCCTGCGAAATACAACCATATGGTAAATGCAACTGCAATGAGCATCACAACAAACAAACAACAGGCCAATTAAAGCTAATCTTACAGAAACACTGAGTAATAGCAACTGGTCCTCCCACCTCTAGAAGAAGCAGTAGGAAACCAGCAGGAGAATCTCATGCAGAAAAACAAGGGACTTGGACAGGAAACTCAACTATGACTGTGGCCAACGAGAACAGGAGTCTCAAGAAGTCCCTGCCACTTAGGAGAAAGCTTCAGGTGAAGAAATAACAAAAATTATATCCAAACAGACAATACAAAAACCAAAGACAGTTTTCTATTGCTTGAGTTGCCAAAGGGAAAACTCTTTTCAGATCAACAGGTCAGGCAGCAGGAAAGAGTCAGCAACTCTCTGGCCATATCCCAGAGAAATCCATATTATATGTTGACAGCATCACATACATTCACACCCCAGTCAGCTCAAAGCGAATGGCTGCAGGCAGCCAGGAACATCCACGATTACAAACACACCGAAATTCAATTGCTGTGGTTATAAGGATAGTTGTTGTTTTTTTTTAAAAAAGAAACAAACAGTGCCTCTCCAGTCAGAACTCAGAAAGAACCTGGATAAAACCACAGAGATCACAAGACATACATCCCATCTACCCCAAACTCTACCAAAAAGGTATACTTTGTGTTTCATCAAATATAGCATTTTAAATATGAACTTGGTTTAGCTGATTTAAAAACATAATTTGAAGTTAATCACTATCGGCAACTAAACTCTGCTATCTGTTATTAAAAAAAAAACCTAGGAAATTGACCTGTTACACTTCCAGAAAAGCAGTTAATTGCTTAAAATACATAAGACTGCTGGTCAGGAGCAGCTTGAATTTTTTCCATCTGCAGTGAAAGCCATCTGTTCTGCATGGTAGATTTCATGACTTTTCAGGTCCATTTCTAAATTGAAATGGATGTTTTAATGACGAAAAATGGGGAGAAGTGATGAATACTTCATTAAAGCACATTATTTCCCTGTCAAGTTCCTATTCTTCTGACTGTAAGCAAAAATAATGTCTGTGCAGAGTTAACGTCTTGGGTTATCAGGACTGCAGATGCCTTTTGGTATTTAATTGAACAAACCAGCTATTTCATAACCTGAAAACAAAAATGCTTCAATAAATTGGAATGTCTTTTCCTTCTAATGAAAGTTGTGGTTTTCAAGCTCTTTAAAATACCTATATGTAAAGCAAAAGACAAGAAATACACACATTTCTACCTGCTTCTGTTTGCTTTCAATGCACCGTTCCTAAAACCAGCAAGGCACATCAAAATCATCAATAAGTACACGGTATAGACTCAACCAGCAGTTAATTCTGCAAACTGTATTTAATCATTTTAATAAGATGAGAGGATATTATTTCCTACCAACACAAGCACATGATAAGGAACCAGCAAACTGTAGAAAACATTTATATCTATCGCGCAAATAAACACACACTGTTTTTCTATAACATTTCTCAGTATATTTGCCAATTACCACATATTTTTGGACTGAAGTAAATGTTTGCTCAAGCATAGAGAAATGATAACATAAATATCAAAACAGGGCTTTCTTTTGCAGTTAGGCAATTTATTAAACCAACAAGACATTTCAGTATGGCGTGAAAAAAAATAAGCTCAAAGACAGAGATTGTATTAGAATTCAGAATAAAATACCAAAAGGCTTCAAAACTATTAAGCATCAGAAAAAAACGATGCGTGTCCCAAGGCACTCCACTATTCACTGGACTGGGTTAACTATGCTTCACTTTGCCAGGACCAAGCCATGACTTTCCAAATTAACATTTGACTTCCAATATGTCGCCTTCTGAAAATGCCCAAGCGGAGACTCCTTAAAAAAAAAAAATCCAGTATTCAAAGGATCGCTACAGTGCCTTTGATATTCAATTCCCTTTTCAGGCGTCTAAAAGATCAATACGCATTTATGAAACACTGAGTCTGTTTTATATAGCTTGAAATTTCTTAGTAAAATATTTGTTTATTAGAGATTCCAATGAAATAAAAGCAAAATCCAAAATGCAGAAGGGCTCTGAACATAACACAACATAACACAACACAACACTTGTCCCTCACTTGAAGATTCCAGGCAATGGATGAACTCTCCTACCTGAGTGATATTGATTCCCCCATCCTCAAATAGCCTTCAACAGAAATTCAGTTATACTTGCTTAAATCTTCCTCTTGCAGTCAAAAAAGGTTTAACAGTGCTTTGGTTATTTAACCAAACAAGGGGAAATACGACAATATTTGAGAATACTCAACTGGAAAGCATGTACTTTAATTACATTGTAGTACTAAATATGATACTTGATTTAACCCAGCAAATCTCAGCTTGTCAACAGGAACAGCCATTAGGCAGAAGGAATCTTGCTGAATTTCTCCATATTCATCTGAACAGGGTACCAGGAAGAAAATTATGACAGCAGAGACTTTGTGCAATCAATACCAAATGAATGGCTTTAAAGTAATAATGTTTTGCCTGCTCAGTGCCTGTTTCTTTTCTTCATAATTGATTTTGTACTGAAGTTTTAAGATTGTATTAACAGCCTCAAAGCATTGCTACAAAACCAGCTAGTTTATACCTTCTTGTATCTTCTCCCAGCGAGTTAGTCCCAGGTGGAAGACTTCCCACTGACAGTGGTGCCAAGGAGCTGAACTGGGATTTTAATTAGTCATTCATTTTTTAAACTTGTTTCTATAGTGTAAGGCCCAGGGACTTTACAAACAAGGAAGCTCTCTCTAATCATACCCTGAGCTGAAGCTTGAGAAAACCTGAGAATGTCATCTGTACCTCTGGTGAACACAAAAGCCACTAAGTGTATTTATTTAAAAAATACCATTTCATATGCCCATAAGTGGGTTTTTATGAGTGGATTATATCAAAAATACCAAAAATCCTTTCACTGCGACTGAAAATATTATGGCAAGTCTATAGGTCATTGCCAAAGGCAACGAACAGTATGCGGTCTGATGTCTGAAAGCTGAGCTGACTGGCGCCTTTGAAACTAGTTTTGGCACCAATATAAAACACATTTCTGTAGGTTAAAGGAGCTAGAAGCAACAATGTAAATTCAGCTTTTGAATCAGATATAAAAATACTTTGAGTAAAACATCTGTCTGTCATTAATTTTCCGCTACAGCAGCAAACTAAAGGATAGACCTCTAGGTGACCCCAGGATGTGTATATTATTCACAGTATAGCAGTCATTCCGTAGAGTAGCTTGGATCCAGACCTTAAAATTTTCAAACATAGTTTAAAAGTATGATTTGGAGCCAAATGGAATACAATGATAACAGTTTGGGTTTATTTTCCTTTTGGTAAGCATATTCCATATTTAGTCCTCCTTCTAAACTAAGAATTCTTGCCTATGCAATATAAGATGGAAGGCAAAATTTAGAAATACACAACCTATCAAATAGCTTTCAGAACTAATAATAAAAGAATCCAACAAGATAAATGTCAAGGCACAAGTACAATAAATTCCACCATTTCTTCTAAAAAAATAAAAAATTAAGAGTGAAATCCAGAATAAAATGTTGTCTATAAAACAGTTTGCAAAAGTTACATTTTTTTAAGACAGAAAATGTGCAGGTAGAAGTTTTAGTCAACCCATTCTATCGCTTTAAATAGCTGCGTACTTAAGGACTCCCAGTGAAACAGATTTTAAAATATCCTTTTCATAGACATGTCTTCCAAAATTTTGCTCAATTCATGCTGCAGACAAATTATTCTTCCCCTGGACAAGCCAGAAAATAATTTGATGTAAAATCAGAAGAGGGAAGGATACCTGAGACATCCATCTTGAAACGCTGTTTAAATAACACTATTATTAGATTTTAATCTACAAACAAGAGGTATTTAAATTCTACCAATCAGAGCGGTCGTATTTGCTATGGCACCACATGGTGAAGGGACAGCCTAAGGTAACCAAGCTCCATTTACAAGTTGTAAAACACACCTGATACCTTGAATGAAAAAGTTGTGGGTGCTTCCAGAAATCACTGGCTCACAGTCATTTGCTCCCTTAACAAGACATGTTGTTTAATTCATAGTTCTGCTAAATCTGGGTGTAAGCTTTTGGTGTCAATCTTTTCCACTGCAGTCCCAACCGGAATATGCAGCCCTGCCTTTATCATCAGTGAAAAGGCCACGGTGATTTCTCTGTCTACTAGGAATAACAAGTAATACAATACGGCAAATAGAGAGATGACAGAGGAGAAGCAATGCCCGCTCCCAGGCAGGAGAAAAGTCATCAAAAACCAGAGAATGAACCGTTGCTTCCCTACTGCAACACCAAAGACACACTCCTTCACACCTACATGGAGAAAAGCAACACCAGAAGAGTCTAAGCATATTATAGCACGCAGGATTTGTAACCCAGCTCTACAGCCACTCCTTTTGTTATGTAAGCCAGAAACCTGAGAAGCTCCGTTCTGATTCAGCTTGCATTTCTGCTAATGATACCTTTCTGGAAAGGAGGGGGTTGATTTTTCTTTGTGTGAGTGCTATTATTCTCAGTGTTTTTGTTGGCTGGTAGCAATGCTATGAAACTTTGTTCTGCTTTTCTCCTTTTAGAAAATTGTGTTTCTGTGGTGATTGATTTGTCTCAAGATGAGCCTTTCTGGCTACAAAACAAGGAGCAAAAAGGAGATCTTTTCTATTAGCAATTATGTTCTAACTGCATATCTCTGAGAAGTTTTTTCCTAGCATTTTTTTCTTTTAAATATTTCAGGCAGTGTTCAACAAAGCAATTTATTAAAGTAATTATTTTTAAACCCTAGTCTCCGAGGTCTGCACAAAAGCACACATTTTTCTGTGAAATTAATGCTTAGAGGGAGATCAACAAGAAACATTCATAAATGCCTTTCTCCAAGACTGACACAAAATTAGCATAAAAATTCATAACCTTTGGGTAAATAGGGACATGCCACACACAAAACTCCTGCTTGTTTCTCTAAGGGCACTGAATGTGTCTTTCTTTAGGTTTTTGAGACCCTGAATCTCTGTAGACTTCCACAGCAAGATGATTTTAGTCGAAGACACAGTGGGCCAGGCATGCTTTCCAAAAATACCAAATTGAAATTACATAAAACGAGCGGCAAGACTGAAAGAGAAGAACGGTTTTGATCAAACAATTTATGGCATTTCTGACTGTGAATGCAAATGAAATATCGGTGACCTTAAGAATGAACTGAAGCAAGGGGTCCTTGGAGGTGTGGAGTCAAAATAGAAGGATGTTTTTCTCCGAGGGTGAGATTATGCTTGGCCTAGAGCTTTTTAAATATATTGTGTTCAGTAAATTCAGTTCAGAGACAAAATTCCTGTAGAATATTTGATTTCTGGCATGAAAATTAGTTGAATTAGTAAATCATACTGCAGTAAGTTACATTTCCAAGGCTTCAAAATGCTTATTTTCAGGAGTTTTATACTCACTAATAATTTTCATAGACATTAAGTAAAAAATAAAGGAGGTTTTCTGAAGTGTTCTTTTTGTTTTTTCTTTCTTTCTTGTGGACTAGGCATGTTTTGATTTTTTTCCCCATAGGAAACAGCTGATATTAGCAGTACCTAAACTTCAGAAGAAATGTCAACAAATGAGACATGGAAAAAACTTCCACCCCATCAAATATAACTTTTTTCCTAGATCACATGGCTGTATTCCCAACAAACCTTGAAATACAATATGTCCACATTTACTTTTTGTGCTGTTATTCAGTATCCATGGTGTTTCCCAATGTCGTACCTGACCAGTGATGGGTACCAAGCTTTATCCCAGTCCTTGCCTAGATCACTGTACCTGGCTCGTAAAGGAGACCAGACTCCCTGTAGTTTGGGCAGAAAGCAGAATACGCAGACCTTTGTCTGTCAGGTATTTCCCAACATAGCATTCCAGGGCTTTCACCTACCTCCCTCCATACCTGCCTTCCCCAAAACTTGTTCCTGACAAGGGCTTGCTCTTCTCGAGGATGAATACTGTCTTCTCTCGGGAACAGCTTTGCAAAATACACTGCCAAATCTATAAAAATAATGGGTTTGGAAGCCAGACATTTCCCCATCCCTCTCAGACCAAGACAGCCTGGAACTTGATTACAAACACATCAGTTTGCACAGGAGAAGCATCAACCATGTTCCAAATCTGAACTGACTTCCAAAGAAAAGTGGAGAAGGTTAGTTAGCAGATCTCTTGGGAAAAGCCTCTTAAGAGTGCCTCCCAGGATAATTTAGTAAAAACAGTTTCTCTGCAAGAACATTTCTGTTCCTAAGAATCACTCAAATCAGATAGTTCTCTCATAGTCTCCATCGCTCTAAGGAGAAATAGAAACTAGGACATGATAGTTTTTAAAGCTATTGAGAATAAAAGGCTAAAAAGAAGCTATAGACTTGGGTTTCCAGATGGACTATACACACAAAAAAAGCCTGACGTCTCACTGGAAGGCTGTTTAGAATTGCCCTTTCCACAGGACATTGATACCCGAGACACCACAGAAATGACCACCACTACAGCATCAGCAGCATATTCATGGACCTCAATTCGTCCCTGGTCCAGCTCTCTCCAGATGCCAGGAAATCGCAGCATCTGTGGTTTTGAGCAGCCACATCCTAGAAAACTCCACAGATGGAGAGGCTACAGTCTCTCCAATCATCATTGCTCTGGCTATACCTGTAGCAAGAGTCCAGTAAGCAGAGGTTGAAAGAAGATTTTGACGGCTTACCTCACTCCTACCAGGCTCATCCTCATTTTGCTTTCAAATAGCTAGTGCAGCCACAGTGATCAGATAAGTGCTAGGGGTGGAGAAATAAAGCAGAAGATGTTTTCCTTTTTCCTCTTGTCCAGAATGGGTAGATCACAGACACTGGAGATATTAGAAGTCATAGCCTTACCTCAGGCTATCTCAGTAGTTTTGCACAACAGACATCTCATAGCTAGCTAGCACAGTGGAAAAAAAAATTCCATCATTGTTTATTATCTATCTGCAGCTTAATTCAATTTAATCTCACCAGCTACTCTGAATCACTTTTAGTTCCGTCAAATGAGATATAAAAAAGTAAACTCAATACACAAAACATGTACGCAGAATCTAAAATTAAAAGAAAAGGAGAACCTCTTTGTTACTGTGGTTTTTATCCTGTGAGCTGAGCTCAGCAGGCACTTTATCATTACTCCAAACTGCTAATTATTTCCTCTCCTATCTCCTGTGAAACAGCAGCATTTGCACCCAAGATAGGGTCTGTTCAAAGATTCCCATGGATTTCCTCTGTCCTTTTACCAGTGCAAATAAACATTGCTATCAAAGAGGAAACAATGCATCACATTCATGGCATCCAACACATCTCCCGCACTCACCATGCAGGATTTCAGACAGTGGTATTAGATGGGGAATACACAGTCATCTTGTATGCAATTATTTCTTATTCTCACAGGAGACTTCTCGCAGTAGTTGCTCTGCCGTGTTACCTATGAATATGCAGCTATGATAACTTATGGATTATGCATGGAGTTTTGCTCGTAAAACAGTTTAAAGACTCATCCAAAATGTTTTTTCAATAGCATAAATCCTGTTGTTTTACTTTCTGAAGACAAAGCTTTCCTTTCACCCACATGGCTGCCATGTACACCTCTCTTTGGAAATTGTTCCCATGCTTTTGAGGTTTCAGTCGCTGCCCTATTTCTGTATCAATTCAGATGCCAAGGAAGTAGTATTCAATCACAATCACTAGTAGTCAGGGTTTGGCAGCTGGCACAGCTGTTCACAAAAGCACGTAGGACTATAACTAGAAGACAGCTACAGAAGCAGCAAAAATAATATGCATACAGTGGGCAGACTTTCAATGCCCACCTCGAACCTCTGCCAGTTAAGGGAAACAATCATTTAATTTTCTTGCAGAGAGGCAGATGATTGACTTTTCATTCAGAGTGGCCCTGAGGAGGTCAGCAGAAAAAAAGAAATACTGAAAAGTAATGTCAACATCCAAGCCAAGATGGACTCCAATGTGCCGAAAGGCCCACAGTCACCAACACAAGCAGAGGCTAAGCAGATTAGTATCACCAAAATTG
Organism: Clamator glandarius; assembly: GCA_033459285.1. Classification (NCBI taxonomy): domain Eukaryota; kingdom Metazoa; phylum Chordata; class Aves; order Cuculiformes; family Cuculidae; genus Clamator; species Clamator glandarius. The sequence goes on along the minus strand of JAUNZM010000631.1, from coordinate 1,994,797 downwards.
AAAGAAAGAGCCCTTGCCCAGGCCCCACAGAGCAGCTTCCTAGAAACGATGATAAACTCCATCAAGATTGCTTGGATGCAGATGATACCCAAGTAGCACAACTGCCCAAGAAGTCCTGTTCCCAAACTAACAGTTTATTCCACTACTTACATTTTAGAATTGAATTCCTTATGTGATAGGACTCTGTGACCTTGCTGTTTAGCATACGAGAAGATGAAGCTCCAATAGCTCCCTCTCAACCACCTTCCCAATGAAAAGAGATTTTGGACAAATTTTGCTGAAATTATGGTCATATAAAATCTACACACAAGCTCAGGAAATGTCAGCAATTACTAGACTGACCTCAAGGATCAGAGAGAAAGTAAGACTAGAGGGAGGTTTGTTTTTCTGCAATAATTTAGTAGTAGATGGTGACTTTTGTTTAGACCTTCTGAAGAGAAGTAGCGCTGACACAGGCACTTTACCAGTTTAATTAACACAATATTGAGAGACAAGTCTCAGACCCTCACAATCTTTCACAAATCAAACCTCTAGTGCTGAAATTTCTTTGGTGCCTTTTTTGGGTGGTGAATTTCAAACTTCTGATTGATGCTTCATCCTTTGTGCTTTCCAATTGTTTTATACAGTGAAACTAGATCAGCTGGGCTTCTTGATTAAGGTCTTTGCTTGTAAATTGCTGTATGTTTTACAGCTCTCAGTAGAGGCTGAGACCACAAAGCATTTCACCTGCATTTTGTTTGCCTGTAAGTAAAACAAATACCCAGAAGCATTTCCCTTCAGAATGTGATTGCCTTCATAAACCAAACAAAGTAGCCTCATTGAACATATCAGAACACTCCGAGCTTGCAGCCAGACTGAAATGGCCCAGAGATTTCAAAAGTTTAAATTAGGAGTAAAGAAAGAAGTTAAAATCAGCCAGGAAGCCAGTAAAAGAAGCAATGGAACATTAAGGGCTTAGTGATGGGTCAGAACTCTATAGTAATGCCCCATCCCTGGAGGTTTTCAAGACCAGGTTGGATGGGCCTTGAGCAGCCTGATCCCATGGGAGGTGCCCCTGCCCATCACATGGGGGTTGCAACTGGATGGGCTTTAAGGTCCCTTCCAACCCAAACTATTCTATGATTACATTCAGGACTCAAGGGTTAATTTACAGCCAACTACTCAAAATAAACCAGATCTGCCTACAAATCAGGGAAAATACTGCCACAGGTTTAGGACTCCTCTGCATCAAAAAAACTGTTCTCCTTGAACAATTTTGACTACCAAAAGTAGAGGACAGCCTCCCCTCACCTAAAGAAAACACATAAGTTGGCTGTTCTTCTGCGTCAGGATCCAAACGATGTGTTCACAAACTGCATCTCCATTATCTTCCCACTTACTGCTTGACAAAGACAGCATTGAGCCTAGACTGATGCATGCTAACAGGAATAAAAATCCTCTATTTCAGCTAGTAGATGGAGATAGATTGAGAGGAAATCACTTACAGACAGAAAATACGTATTTCTATCTAACCTATACATTCAAGGAAAATTTAAACGACTACTTTATATAGGCTGAGATACAGCTGAGACTTTCCTTGAAGCTCGTTTGTAACATTTTAAAAAAGTCCATTTATCTTGACTTTCATCAGCACATATGGTATGCCAGAAAGCATAGGAAATAATCATATGACCAAACAACTACTGGTATGTAAATGAAGGCAAAATCAATTCACCCTACACTTACTACTGAATGAAAACCATCCCAAAACATTAAACATTAGAGGGAAAAAAAATGACCCTATAAACTGAAAAGGAAACTAAAGAATTGAATTTCCTTGTTTAACTCAAATTATGCATTTCTTTTAGTGTAATGTTTTTATTTCAATGATATTCATATTCACTTCTCATATACACTGTACCTGGACTTACCAACAGTGTACGTGGTTCAAAGACGTTCAAGACTCAGGGCAACGCATCTTGTGGAAGACTTAGCACACCACCGCTACTGCTAAATCATTCAGCATGGTGTATATTCAAAACTGAATGTTTTAAAAGGGCACCTAGATCTGCACTATGTACCTGTGCAAACACTGCCACAATATCACCAGGCTATTTGTATTCACCATGCTCTGTCACCATTTATCCTGTAATGCTATAAATAAAATACTCGAGTTAAAGCTCCCTGATCATAAATTTAAAAAGGAAATCTACAATTGAAGGAATTAGTTACTCAAAGTGTTTTCAGCTACCAAAATGTGTGTATAAAATATCAGAGCAAAACTTAAAATGTATCAGCTCGATAACAGAAAAATACGGGTTCCTGTCAAAAGCTGCCAACCCTCATTAATCACATCCTGATGAATGAAACACTTTTCATTGCCATGAACATATATTTACTCTGAAACGGTGGAAATGTTTCAGGTTAATCTTTTTGACAAAGTAGTCAACTCAGTGAAATAATTTTCTCCATACAGCCTGGATCCTCAACTAGTATAACTCCAAGGGGCTTGGCTGGAGCAAATGAAGTTATGCTGATTTATATCAGCCATGGCCCCATCCAAAACTTTCTCTGTTTCAGTGAAACTGCATTAGTCAAAATCCTCAGGGAACTTTGGGACATATTTTCACATGTTAAGCCAATGATCTGCTTGGAGAGGCTTCCAAATTTATTTCAGAAGAGAAGCTGAAAAATGCATGGTCATGTTATCCTTTAAACTGGTGCTGTGAGGGGATGAACTGACTCTGCTTAAGCGTATTTTAAGAACAAGAGTCACTTGGGGAATATCTAATGTCTTGGAATAAACATATTTAGCTGGAAATGAGACCTAAACCAAAACAACACATAAAAACCCTGGCTGTGTGTTTAAGCATACTGTACTTACAGTATCTTTTCTTGAGGAAAGAGAACATCAGGTATATAAATGAGAAATTTGGTCTTGATATTTTTTTCACTCTCTTATAACAGTGCACATGAAGTATCGGAGAATCATTTAAGTTGGAAGAGACCTTAAAGATCATGGAATCCAAGTCCAAGACTAAAGCATGTCCCTAAGCAGCACATCTCTGTGTCTTTAAATCCCTCCAGGGACGGTGACTCGACTACTTCCCTGGGCAGCCTGTTCTTGTGCTTGATAATCCTTTCGGTGAAGAAATTCTTCAGTTTAAACCTGCCATGGCATAACTCGTGGCCATTTCTTCTCACACTATCTCTTATTACTTGGGAGAAGAGACCAAACCCTTACTTCGCTACAACCTCCTTTCAGGGCACTATAGAGAGCGATGAGGTCTCTCTCTCAACCTTCTCTTCTCCAGATGAAAGAGTTCCCTCAGCCTCTCCTCACAACCCCTGTGCTCCAGAAACTTCCCCAGCTCTGCTGCCCTTCTCGGAACTCACTCCAGCCCCTCAACGTCTTTCCTGGAGCGAGGAGGCCCAGTAAAGCATAGTAAAGCCCAAGCAGAGCATCACAGCACCACAGTTCATTATGTTTAATGAGCACTGTTGTCTGACTTAATAGGAAAATGTACTCTTTATTTGGGCAGCTCCAAGAGCCATGTTTAACATCACTGAGCACTAAAACTGTTCAATGCACAAAAAAACCCACACTGCTTTCTACACCGATTTCAAAGTATTTCACTATAATGAATAAGTTTGAGAGTTTTTTCTTACCCAGCAGTTAGCACTGAAAGTACAATATTTAACAACACAGAACTAAGAGAAGTTTCTTTACCATCCTATAACCAAGCTTAGGACAACTCGAAGCAGAGACACTCTGCACAAGGTACCACTCGCACAAGGACTGCAAAGCAGCCGGTTTGTATGCATTTCATACCCAAAGCAAGGGCCGGAGCAGAGGCCAGATATTTTATCATTTTTCAGATTGAAACAGAATTCACTGCTGTTAGGAAAAAAAAATGATCATCTAATTTTCAGAATTGTAATCTGCAGAATTCTTCCTAAAAGGGTCCTCTTGAAAAAGCAATTTCAAACGACAGGCTTGTTTTCAGTGCAAGTAGAAAGCAGTGTAGAAGGGAAGTCGTACATCAGCAGTGCCGAGCATGCAGGGGCAGAGCTGGGCCACAGAGAGCTGCTGGCTGAAGGTCACCCAGGCTCAGCTCCTAAAAATATCAAAAGAACCAATGGGAATCAACAGCAACAGTAATGAGCTGAAGGTGACACATATTAGTGATACAAGAGGATTTTAGTGGCTGGAAGGGGAGGTTTGTCTCCCTCCTCTGAGGTGTTAACAAATATTTACACAAACTGAGCAGATTTAGGACAGGCCGAGCCAAACCATCCAAACAGGAGGCAAAGACAGGCTCTCTGCTGAATGACCCCAAGTTCTATAGTTAATGTATCCTCTGGGGATACAGATCTGGCTTAGACTAAGTCAGGTAAATAAAAATGAAGCCTAGCTCTCGAAGTCTAGTAATAGCTCTGTACTTTAAATTAGAAAGATAAGGCTAATAATGGGGTTAAAACTACAAGTAGGGTGCATGTGCCAAGCCCAAACAAGAAAAAACCCAAGACAATAACAAATGAAAAGCGAGGCAAAGGGCCCGTGCCAATTCATGCATGGGATGCTAGATGAATTACGTGTACCTAGAAAAGGACAAATTTGCCCTCATTGATGCACAGACACATGCCCTACCCTTAAAGTGAGGTACAGCACTTACCCAGGAGCCACCAACGTGCACACTCCAACGCCACCCTCAGATAAAACTAATGCTAACAGGCTGCAAATTTATGCAGCCGCAACAAGAAGCCACTGTCACGTGGGAAGACAGAAGCACAAAGCACAGGGCAGGATCCATTTTTCCCCCAAAAGTAACATCTTAAAAGCCTTGTATTATCTTGCAACTACAGATTAGTCTACTGCAGAAGATGACATTCAGAAACATGCATTTCATGGATTTCCAAGTACACAGCAGAAGGGGGTAAAAACAAAAATTATCATATGTATTCCTAGAAATGCTGCACGAAGCCAAAGTAAACCACTCAACTCCACCAACTACAAAGTCATCTCTTATTCTGACAGCACAATGCAATGCTCCTTGAGGAAAGAGGGTGTGGTAGGAGAAGGACTGTACAATGCTGACATCCTCGTCTCTATGACTGCCTTGTTCCTGGTCAAAAAGCACACTTAGTTTCCAGGCCCTGCATTCAAAGGTTAGCCCACAGAAAGAATGAAGAAAAACATTAACAGACCTTCAAGACAGAAAAAATCGTAAAGGAAATTCCAAAGTAAAACACCACTTGCAAACCTTATAATCCTAGTGCAATTTAATACTTAGAGGTAAGCAGGAATGAAATAAAATTAAAACCTTAACTGCCATGATTATTCAGAGTATTTCAAATTCCTCAAATATTTCTTCAAGTAGATCAAACCCTATGGTTTTTTTAATAGGAAGCTGACTCATTTTTCCCAGTGTTAGTTTACTTTTTAGCAACTTATTATTCAGATTAAGAAGAAGAAGCCATGCTGCAAACATGACGCCCAGGCTGTGGAGCAGAGTTGCTTCTCACCAGGTCCTCCATTTTTTCCCTATTTAAACTAACACACGAATTGCAACTCTGCAACCAGTGTGGACCCTTTCCTGCCTGAGCATCCCCAGATCAACCCCCTAATAAACATTTCTTGCCTGCTCAAACAAGTTGTGACGCGCTGGGAAATAGCAGTCTAGTGGGGACTTGGGCTGCTTAGGCCTGAGGTCACAGGAATTGCAGAGCAGCTGCCCAGGGTCAGCGATGCCTGCCCAAAAGCCACCTCCTCATTGCTGCCCTCTCTGCAGGCAGCACCAGTCCTCCCCACACATCCACTCTTGCCTCAAGTTCCCTTTGCCTCCCCAGCCAGAGCCTGCCTGTTGGTCATTTTTCTGCAGAGCACGTCACAACCCTTCCATAAGCTTTGAAGAGAGAGGTTCTATAAGGATTTCCTTTTTAATCATCTTTTCCTTTTTATCACCTACAGTCTGAGGCTTTCTAAGCACACAAGCTTTGTTGAGATGTTGCGTTGGCCAAGGCAACACCCCAGCACTCCCAGGTTTCTGCTAAATGAAGAACAGGCATCAGTTCCAGTCCTGACTAAGAGAAACACAACAAGGGCCATAGAGACTGAAAAAACACTATTTCAGCTGCTACCTGGGTGGCATGAAACCGACGGCAGGTTTAGGGTTTGATGTATGCCCTTCTCCCGCATTGAGTGTCTTCTGTGTGAGACATGCTAACAAAAAGGGGAGTCCTAGTGGCCAAGGCAAGAAAAACACGAGGGCAAACATGACAAAAATGGAGACAAGATACAGCAGGAAGCCAAAGGTTCATTGAAAACTGAATGGCAAAAATTAAATAACTACAAAAGTACTGCTGGTTTCCAGTCAATAGATATATTTGCACGAGCAGGCTCTTCTGTCAGTTAAGAAAAGATGACACTTGCAAACTAAGTGGTGTGTGATCTTTTTTCAGTGGTCAGCGCTTGCATTTCAAGAGTGATCATGCTGGTGCATGTAACCCTGAAGTTATATATAACCCACACAGCCCCAAAGTTTAATGGTATTTTCCTCCTCTACTCCCCACTTTTCTTCGGAAAAGTATGGGGCTGAAGTCGCGTTGACTCTCTCTTGTGCTTCAGATGACTCTTTGGATCAGGGATGATAGCACCTTCCAGTTGGCAACACCACCATCACAAAACTAACAATTCCTTACTTCTACGTTATTTCTACACATAATGTAGTACGGAATCAAAAAAAAGCCCTCCCATTTGCAAATCTGAAGCAGTAATTTAATAAAGAAGCAGAACCACACCATCAGTGCTTGGTAGACCTTTCACAAGCACACCAAAACCCAGGCAGTTCCCTGTTACATCTGCACATCCTCCACATGCCTACAGGATCCTGAGGTCTCTGGCTGCTGCTTGTATATCGCAGTAAACTGTATTCACTGGCATGCAATTTATTTTTGCCTAACAGTTGGATGGCATGGCATGAGACATCCTGAGGAGAAGTGAATTAGTCCAGTCAAAATTTAGTGCAAGGAAATCTTTTTCAAAAAGACTTATCTCAACGAGGTAACAAGATGAGCAACTGACGAGCTCAAGCACTGGCACACATACCCCTGGATGAGCAGTAAAATAAAAAAATTACTTTTCCTTTAGTGCTTGGAAATTGAGGAACTCTTGTGCTTAATATAAAGAAGAGAATAAATTTAGATACTGCCCCTGCAAGTAGGATGCTGAATAATTTTATTTCAGGTATATTCAATAAAATATTTCTTGCTCGTTATTCTGATGAATGAGAATTTTAATTTACTGCAGTTAATTATTTATTGTTATGAAACATTACAGCTCCCGGACGGTCATTGTTACTGGAATAACTGCCAGGGAACCTGCAGCATCTTGCAGGGGCCTTTTCCCCTTTATTCCATTCAAGAAGAAAATACAAGTATCTGCCAGCTCCCGAAGAAGTTTGCCCTCTTCATATTATCACTACAACCATATGCTCCTCCCACTACTGACTCTCTCCTTTTTCCAATAAAAGGCATTAAGCGCAGATTGATTTCAAAGAGAAGGAATTAAGCAGCTCCTTTCATGCAGATTACCATGAAAATAAACTCTGGGCAAGAAAACTCTGGTGCAACCAATATTGTTCAAGTAGCTCAAGTATTGGCAAGGTGATTGTCCTTGCCTCCTCCAGGAATAACAATCCTTATTTCCAAGCACACTGCACACACTAATAAATAAATCATAAGACAATATCTGCGTAATTATGTGCCTCAGCATCCCACCCCAAAGCCAACCAAGCCACAGAGCTCATTGCCTCCACCAAAAAATCACCAAAAGCCTTTTCACAGGTTTGGGGCTTGGGATGAAGGAAGAAGAACACAGCAAATACTCGCAGTTCGTAAATCCTTCTCTGCTGCTTCCCAGCCAAACAAAAATATAAACCACAGGAGACCAGCATGTCTCTGCTTTTTATCCAGCAAAAGGCCAAACTGTTGCTCTTTCTGTTCCAGGAAGAAAGAAAGAAAATAAATAAAAAAAGAAAATGAAGAGTAAGTGAATTAGCAGAGTTTCTTCGTAAAGTCTCCAACACCAATCTCAGTAAGAGAGCCACCACCACGCCTCAGCTTCTCCTGGGCCACAGACACATGCAGTTGGCTGCATTTTAGTATAAGTCAGGATCATTTAGCTGTTCTTAAAACTGACAGCAAGACAGGATCATTACGAGAATGCAGGTTTTCAGAAACTCGTTACTACTAACACGGCCCTCGCCCTGTCACTTCTTGACCCCAGGCTCAAATACGGAAGGACAGAAAGTAAAAAACAAAAAGGTTGGGGTAAGCATTTGGTTTTTTATAGAACATTTTGTTTCTTTAAACTTAACATGTAAATCTGACTATTAGCTGCTTCAGCAGAATAAAGAGCAACTAGATTGGAGAAAGTGTAGCCAGCAGTGAATATGCATACAAAGTAACTCTGGAGTGTAAACAAAGCTGGTATAAACCATTCCACTTTGTTCTTTTTCATTAGTTTGCAGAGATTATATTCAACTATTTGCTTTTAAATCACATTTGAAAACAGCAATTTTGTATAAACAGTCCTGATTTCAAGTGCAAACACTGCTTAATTAGAATTAGTGGGGAAATTATTTTACGTCCTGTGGAAAATGAGCCTGCTTTCATTTCAAGTCGAAAAGTATTTGCAGCACAAAGGATATTCATTTTATTCCTGGGGAAAATAGAAATCCCAATGATGAAAAGGTTCTCTCAGATTCTCGAGGATGAGGCAAATGGAGAGGCAAGAGGGGAAAAATCTTTGCTTTTCAGTGAGATGATCCCCTACAGCAATAACCCCCTGCCCTGCCCAGACTGGAAAGCACCTGCAGGAAGGGTGGTGATGCCAGTGCCCAGCAAAAAGAGCCAGCAGCAAATATCATTGATAAATCCAACAAAAAGAGAATATATTCCATCTACATTACACACAAGCATGCCTTTCAAAAAGTCCAGAGCCCAGCAAAAGTTAATCCTTTGGGGAAATAAACAACATTCACTGGCACTAAACCAATTTTAAAGGGGAAAAAAAAAAATCACCAAAAACCCCACCCAAAAAAACAGCAGCAAGAAACAACATGGGGAAAACCAGAACCTGAATATCTAAAAACTTTTTTAAAGTCAGGATGCGCTGTCTGTCACTGTTCATTGCCATGCTTTCCTCTGGTCAACAGATCCATGCTATATATATTAAATTAAGAGAAGAAAGAGAAAAGAGGAGAGGTGGTATTATCTCCAGCTTTGGTATCATCTCCAGCTTCACTCCATCAGAAGCTGTTGTTCTCAGTCTCAGTTGTGCTCCACAGTTAAATTAGATGGGGCCACTGTGGATTACTAAGCATTGCCCCAGCAGGACAGCAGGGTGGGAGACCACAAAACCTCTAATAAACTTACCTGAAAAGAGTAAGACCATAACAGGTACATCAATAACTCTAATTTCTGCCAAAGATGGACTTTGGTAGGAGATTATTTCACCAACGCTCACATTTACTTAAGGAAGTCAAATGACAAGTTACTTCAAATGAAAGGAAACAATACCAGAAGGGAACATAGTAATAAAGTTAACTCACCAAAGAGCCACTCTGGTCATTTGAGGCCCCATTACCACTACTTAACCAGCCCAAATTACTGACTACTGTGTGGAGTTTTCACTAATGCATTGACTTTGCTTTCCTGTAAATTCCCAGTGCTACACAGCTGGCAAAGCCTGGGTACAAACATATGCCTCTTTTTATCACCATGGCATTCTTACCCCATGTTGGTTAGTCTCGTTTCCTCTAATTAAACAAACACATCTCCTGTACGTTAGTAAAATATCTCCTTCATGCACGCAGCTTCTGAATGAAGCTCTAAGGACTGTATCATGTGCTTGCATTCAGCGCTACCAAAATCTTCACTTCACTTTCTTCCTCCAAGTTTGACTGCATCATTATTGAACAGAAGAAAAAAAAAAAGTTTGTGTTATTCAAACTCTCTAGAACATCCCAGAGAAACAGAAGCTGTTTGACTCACACCTTTATGCAACACACCACCCCAGGTTCAGCACAGCAGACAGATGTGCAGACAGAAGAGCAATCTTTGCCCCAAAAGCAGTAATCTATCCTATGTACTCCCAGCTGTCCTCAGTAATGGCCATTACCTTGGCCTAGTACTGTCATTCCTGGACTCTTAAGTTGTTTGAAGAGCACAAATAAAGGTGTGCAACCACAGCTAACCTTCCTTCTGCAAGTTTTCAGAAATACAACATTCGTCAAGGTAAAGAAACAGAGCTAGCAATTTTTTCATCTTTTATTCATTCGACTATCTCTAGCTGCAAAAGAATCATGAAATTGGAAATTAAAGTTTGGACAGACCCAGGAAAGCAATTCAAATGCAAATACCAGCAGCTTGGTGCAAAGACAATGCAATTCAACACATGGACACCAAATTATAACAAAAATTCATTAAAGGAGGTGTCAGACCAGACAAATAACTGAGCAACCTGGTTCAAAACATGATGTCGGAAATTTCAATACATCTGTTTTACAAATAATCAGGAACTACATGCTTAATATCAAGCTTCATCAGACACCTAACACAAAGGTGAAACGTAAGACTTAAGGCCATGCATTCGCTCTCTTGGGTTTTATCGGAGTTAGAAAATTGTTTCTGGGCACCTAGATAGAGATACTCTGTGCACTTCTACATGAATCCTCTCTCACTGTGAACACTTCAGGCATTTAGCAAGGCAAAGCTATCATTTTTCTCAAACAAAGTAAGTCTGAATGGGTGAGATTTCCATCAACACAATGCCTCTGCATTACAGGAGCTCTCCATCTGCTTGGCTTTGTGCTCTCCCCTGCTCTGGGGTTATCAGTACCATTGCCAAGCTGCCTTCGGGAGCGAAGATGCAATTTTGGACTAGCAGCTCCGTCTCTCTTCACAATGCCTCATTCATCCTCTGGAAGCTTGATGAGGTCATTGTCTTGAGTGCATCGAGAAGTGAAGAACATACCAATTTCCAGCCATGACTGCTCCACTGGCATGCTAACATTAGCCAGTGGCTGGCTAGATTAAGGGCTGCATTGGCTTGCACCCAAAAGAGCCGCTGGGGACAGGAGGAGGAGAGGATAGATAGCTCCTCATGTGCCTCACCCTCAAAATTGGAAAACTCTGAGATTCCACAAGTATAGCATTAAATATAAGATTACTTAACAAAGGAGATGTTATTCACAGTAGTGTGAAGATGATCCAAAATCCACACTTGTGCTTTGGGTCATCAAAACTACTTGGCACAAGCATCCCAGATTGATTTCAGGTGACAAAGGAATGCTAGGCTCCATCAAGATTTCTGGTAACCCAAAGGTTAAAATAAATGGTGGTATAATCAAAAAGATAACAGAGCTCCTTGATTCACTCTTGTACAAAGATTGGCATTCCATTCATGGCACAGCAAACATTTTCCAGTTGACCAACACTGCTGATGAACCCAAAACATCCTTTGTTCCTCCTTTGGGGACCTACAAAAGTGATCTCCAAGATGATGTACAGCCATTTGCCATCACTTCCCCTCAGACCTGCAGACAGCTCACTACTCTCTCTCTCTCCTGGAAGGAAAACAACTAAATTCTTCACTTAATATGTAAAACAGAAGCCCATGTTTTCTGAAAAAAATGGAAATGAGCATCTTCCGGAAAAACAAAAACATAATAAACTGCCTAATAATGCCTGCAAACTTTATCTCCATCACGCATAAGCAAAGCACAGATTTTCTGCTAGATCATATTCAGTACACAAATCCACTTAAAAACATGAACTCATAAACATATGGTTTAAGCGTCCCACAAGTTTTGGGGGTTTGTTTTTGTTTGGGTTTATTTTTTTTTAAAGGGCACAAATTCTGAATATCTTCTGAAAGGATGAAATTGCTGCCAACTCAAATCTGAATCAGCTATTGAACACCTCCACAAATTACCTTGACGTCTGAAGAAAACAAACCATCCAAATGCTACCCAGAAATGTTAGAGAACAGGCGATGAATCACAGTGGTGATGTTGCTTTCCTGGTTGAAAAGACACAGTCATGATTAGGTGATGCTATCAGGCGTCACAGAACAATCACCCACCCATACCTATTTTTCAGTAGCTGCTTTTGAGAGCTTTTCAGGTGTGCAGTGGATTTATTTTTGGCTGAGAAAGCAACATTCTCACCTCATCAGCTACTTGATCTACCCATTAAGTAGCAAACTCCTCTTAAATCTTGGTTTCTTTTTCTCTAAAGTCCCTTCCAAAAAATAAACAAATGTATTTAAAAGATCAGACATGTTTTCTTTCATACAAGCAAAGACAGAGGCATTTTTAGGCCTATCAATATTTTCAAAGCCAGTCTCCTGTATCACCCCCAAATAGCTGGAGGAAAAGAAAATGACTTTTGCACCTGTTTTGTGCTCTCTCTAAACAAAACGGTTGTTTCCCAATCCACTGAAAAATGAGAAGCAGATAATGAATGACAAATAATTGCTTCCAGACTAAGAAAAAGAGACCCTGTGGGCAAATACTCATCTGATGTGGGATGTCAGACTGGATCAGAAATAAATGGGGTGCTATGCGATCTCAATAGTTACTGAAATGGCAACGATGTTATATATATTAGTACATCCAAAAAGTGAAGCAGATGTCGTCATCTGCTTGTTTGCTGTAGAAAAGTGGAATCTGCATCTCCTCTGGAGGTAATCCCTCAATGAGATCAAGCAGATGGAACCCCATGGTCCATGAGACAAGAGTGAACTGGGAAGCAAGGATTAAGGAGAAATGCATTAAACAAAGAAGATGCCATAGTTTCCTCGCATGCAAGCACACGCTTCCTTCATTACACAAGAGAAGTGGAGTTCATTGGTCATGACCACCTTTCAGCCAAATTTCCAAGTTACAAGCAGTCCACACAAGCAGCCCTTGAGGTTCCCTGACCAGCATCTGCCCAACTCAAGGTGCCCCAGCATCATCAAGCTGCACAGCAGGTCTGGTGGGAGGGATAAGACAGTCACCAAGGTGAGAACATCTTCCTATATCTCAGGCTAACCTGAAGAAAAAAAGAGTAGAAATTTCATGAGGACAGAGAACAGCTTCACAGTCCCTCTAGGTCTTGCCAGCTGTATCAGTCTTGGTCCTGTTCACCAGCAAATTAAGCACCAAGAACTACCGACACCCTACAGCCACAACAGATCAGGCTAAGTAACAAAAAGAAGTAAACAGAATTGAAGGACAGGCCCGAGGTTTATTTCTGCATATGGCTTTTATGCAACTCCTGTTGAGCACTAGCACACTGAAGCAGACCTTGCTGTTTCAAGGCAGCCATTCCCTGCAATTCTAGAGACGAGCTGATTTACACTGTCAGATGGGTGTACCAGCACCCAAAGGTACTATAAACAAGACTTGGCACACAGTCTATCACACACAAAAGGAAGCCAAGATAATGCAGTGCAAGTCTGCAGGAGAAAATGTGATTTCTTTCCAAGCAAAAGAAACTAGAAAGTACAATAAAACCTCCAGCCAGGCTACCTTCCGTAGGGTTCAGTCAATAATGCGTAACAAAACAAACTGAATGATTTTTACCTGGAAAACTGATGAAGAGATTGTGAAATTGCCTAATATACAGTCACTCAGGATTAATCACAAAGGGTGCCATTGACTACTTACTTCCTGGTCTGCAGATAACTCGGAACAGATGCTTTGACTACTTACAACCTGAGCATATTAATTCAACTATCTGCATGAAACTTGTTTGCTTTTAAAAAGAAATAGCTTTTCCCAACCAAGACAACTGAGTTTTGTTCTGTTACTTTTAAGATTAAATATGATCCCTGCGGCTCTCTAGGAAAGTGCTGCGCTTTCTGGGCACAACGGTCTATAGGTGCTGATGAGACCCTTGATTTATAGCACATAAACCCTCAACTTTACAGCATCCTTGTCATTCTACTGAATCACAGTGGACTAAGCCTTGGAGACTTAAGTTTCACTGTCCTTGCCAAGGCAGCGCTGGCTTGCTCAGTCCTACTCCTTCATCCTGCTTAGTCTTTATTTACTTGCACAGGTTTGTGCGTGGTTTTCTGCATGATTATTATATTTCTCATTCATCTCGAGACTGATGTCAAGTCTGGGCAGCTACGTGATCCAGAGACTCAACAGGGAACAACAGGGAATTTCTCCTACAAGCCTTGCCTTCCTTTTAGATTAAAGCAGGTAAAATGACCGCATTACCAATACCACTCTGCCATTCAGTTACAGTATTCAGCAAGACCTTTTCTGGCCACCTCCACTATTTTTCCTCAATTGCTCTATCTGTTTACTGAGCTGGATTTTCCCCATTCATTCAGAAGACATTCCACACAGGATTACACCAATCTCCATGCTCCCACAGTGCAAGAATTGATCTCTGATCTCTTTTCAAAAGAAACATAAACTGTCTTTTTCTGAAGCCAGTATTACCTTCCCCTTCCCTCCCTGCAAGCCTTAGCTGTGTTGGCTGCAAAACAAAATCATTTTTGAAGTTATTAACCTGTGCTGGATAGCTGATGGGAGAATTCGGCACATCTCATCAAATGGATCCCTTTGGTTCACACAGCAGCCTAAGTAGGTGTTGGCTGGCATGATTAACACACTGAATGTAACAGCAATTGTTTCCGCTCCGTTCCCACTTTAGGTTATAGAGATGCTTTTATTGCAGTTGTTCTTTAAATTAAAAGACTGTTTCAGATTGAAATGCAAATTCTTAGGGCTGCTTAGCAATAACAGCCAAAGGGGAAACAATTACCATTACAGAAGAAAAAAATATAGGAAGGATTTTTTAAAAATCTCCTGCAAGATCTTTGTTAAATCTTGTCAACAACATTATCTGGCTTCTCCATGCTGTAAAAATGAGGTTTTATTTCAGTAAATGCCACTGGGCAAGGACAGGAAAACTGGGTAAGACTTGGAAGTGCAAGATGCTGCTTTATACCATGTCACAGATGCTGAAGTCCTTTCCTTTCGCTCCAGCTGGCTTCAAAATAAGAGTGGTTTAGGACACATGGTATTTTTGAGGCTCTCAGTACAGAGGAAGATGTGTACTGCCAAGTCCACAAGAAAGGGTGATGCAGGGAGTCCCTGGAATACTGTGTCCAGCTCTGGAGCCCTCACGGCAAGAGGGACGTGGACCTGTTGGAGCAGGTCCAGAGGAGGCCACAAAAAATGTTCAAAGGCCTGGAACACCTCACTTATGAAGAGAGGTTGAGAGAGTTGGGATTGTTCAGCCCAAACACCATTTGCAGAAAGCAGAATTAAATGCACCTGCTCCGATTCATAAGTAGGATGTCCTGCCTACAAACCTGGGCTCCTTTTTGCAGAAAAAGCATGAGCAGAGCAAGGCTAGGGAGCAGAATTTTTAGCCCACCACAAAGGCAACTGCCTAGGGATCCATGGGTGCTGCAAACTGCTCTCTGATACACCTATTGAGTTTAACGGCTGCCGCACAGGCACTGGGGAAGAAGCCCGGGGAGTCTTACAGTGCCCCGAAGGTACTCTTAAATATGAAGGCCATTAATAAAGTTCCACATCAGATATTTAGTAGAACACTGATATACTTTGTATATAAATCAGTATTTCTCCTGAAATAACTACTTTTATCAATTAAAAAATTTCATTCCTACATTCAAGACTTCAGTTATCTTATGAATAAAGTCCTTTATGAGCTCCTGCCAGAAGTCTCCATCACACCCACCAGGAAATCCAGAATATAACATGAGACCAAGAAAAATTACGCAATAAGAACTATATGGCAAACTTACAGAAAATTATCATCAGGAGGTCATTCAGAGAAGTTATAGAGGAAAGTTATGCCGGAGCTAGTGAAGCTGAGCACCACCCACCGGTAAGCTGCAAGACCAGGAGAGACAGAGATGGGGAATGGCAGCAGGTTCCTGTCCGGAGAAGGAAACCTGCTCCCCCCACCCAGGCAATTAACCCCCAGATCTCTCTGGGGAACAAATAAGAGGTGCTGAGGGTGCATCCTAGCCCTAAAGATGAAGAGGGCTGCACCCACAGCCTAGAAATGTTTCCAAAACTCCATCATCCTCCCACAGCCTTAAAAACATCCTCGGTTAAAAAGAAGAGGAGGGTGATTGTCTTGGGGGATTCCCTTCTCAAAGGAATGGAGGGTCCCATCTGTAGGCCGGACCCGCTCCATAGGGAGGTCTGCTGCTTGCCGGGAGCATCAGTGAGGGACGTTACTAGAAAGCTCCCTTCCCTGGTCAAAGACACAGATTACTACCCGCTCTTAGTTTTTCAAATTGTTAATGAAGAAATAGAACGTAGAAGGCCTAAAGCCATTAAAAGGGACTTCGAGGCACTTGGGAGAATGATCGAGGGCTCTGGGGCACAGGTAATATTTAACTCCATCCCAATACTAAGGAATCTGGAGCATGAAATGAGGAATAAGAAACTAATTAATGAATGGCTTAGGGACTAGTGTGAGAAGAGGGGCTTTGGGTTCTTTAATCATGGGGAGGCCCACGCACCCCCAGGCTTTCTTACCAGGGATGGGACACGCCTGTCTCCTAGGGGGACAAAAGCCCTCACCAAAAACCTAGTTAAGCTCATAAATCGAGCTTTAAACTAGATGTGAGGGGGGAGGGGATGGAGGCCAGGCAGGATGGGAGTGAGCCTGGAGGTGACACTTCAGTGGCAAAGGGGGGGGGTGCTGGCAATGCCTGCTGGTGTATCACCACTAAGCAAGAGGGGGTGAGTGCACCTGGGGATGGCAGGCAGCAAACTGGCACTGTGGCCTTAGTTAAGTCAAGGACCACTCAGTTGGGGAGAAGCCCTATTACGAAGGCTGAAGCTACGCCTGCCCAGCTGAAGTGCATTTACACCAATGCACGCAGCATGGGAAATAAGAAGGAGGAGCTGGAAGCTGTGGTAGGGCAGGGAGACTACGATGTCGTTGCCATTGCAGAGACGTGGTGGGATGACTCGTACAACTGGAGCGTACCCATGGTGGGGTATAAACTCTTCAGTAAGGACAAGATGGGCAGAAGAGGAGGCGGGGTAGCCCTCTATGTTAGAGAGGGCATTGATACCCTCGAACTGGACTACGGTCAGGATGGGACTGAGTGCCTGTGGGTGAAAATCAGTGGAGCCCATGGGCAGGCAGGTATTGTGATGGGAATCTGCTATAGACCACCCAGCCAAGAAGAAGCAGCTGATAAGCTCTTCTACAAACAACTGAGTGTAGTCTCAAAATGGCTACCTCTAGTCCTTGTGGGAGACTTCAATTTCCCAGATATAGGCTGAGAGTATAATACAGCAGAAAGGAAGCAGTCCCAGAGGTTCCTGGAGTGTGTGGAAGACAACTTCCTCACACAGCTGGTGAGCAAACCGACAAGGGACGGTGCCCTCCTGGACCTGCTGTTTGTGAACAGAGAAGGACTGGTGGGGGATGTGAAAGTTGGAGGACGCTTGGGGCAAAGCGATCATGAGATGATAGAGTTCTTGGTGCAGGGTAAAATGAAGAAGGAGGTTAGCAGAACAGCTGCGCTTAACTTTCAGAGAGCAGACTTTGGACTGTTCAGAAGGCTGTTCAGAAGAGTCCCATGGGAGGCACTCCTTGAAGGCAAAGGTGTCCACGAGGGCTGGGCGCTCTTCAAGAAGGAAATCCTAGCAGCTCAGGAGAAAGCCATCCTCAAGTTCCGGAAAAGTAGCCGGAGGGGTATGAAACCAGCGTGGTTGAGTAGGGAGGTCCTAAGAGACATCAATAGGAAGAGGAGGGTCTACGACCTCTGGAGGAAGGGGCAGGCATCCTGGGTGGACTATAGGGAGGAAGAGAGAATGTGCAGGGAAAAAATCAGGAGGGCTAAGGCCCAACTAGAAATGCGATTGGCCAAGACTGTGAAAGACAACAAAAAGTCTTTCTACAAATATATCAACAGCAAAAGGAGGACTAGGGAGAATCTCCAGTTCCTAGTAGATGCAGGGGGAACAACAATAACAGGGGACAAAGACAAGGCTGAAGTACTCAGTGCCTACTTTGCCTCAGTCTTTAACAGTAAGGAAAATTGTTCCCTCTGTGCACAACCCCAAGGGTTGGAAGAGAAGTATGAGATTCCCAAGATCCAAGAAGAGGTGGTTAGAGACTTGCTTGCCCAGCTAGATGCCCACAAGTCTATGGGGCCGGATGGAGTCCACCCAAGAGTTTTGAGGGAACGGGCGGCTGTGCTGGCCAAACCCCTTGCCATCATCTTCCAACAGTCCTGGAGGACTGGGGAGGTTCCGCTGGACTGGAGGCTGATGTCGTGCCCATCTATAAGAAGGGGCGCAGGGAGGATCCAGGGAACTACAGGCCTGTCAGTCTGACCTCGGTACCGGGGAAAGTCATGGAGCAGGTGATCTTGAGTGCGATCAAGAAGCACTTGCAAGAGAACCGGGTGATCAGGCCCAGTCAACACGGGTTCATGAAAGGCAGGTCTTGCCAGACTAATCTGATCACCTTCTATGACTGAGTAACTAAACTCTTGGACGAGGGAAAGGCTGTGGATGTGGTCTTCCTGGACTTTAGTAAAGCCTTTGATACAGTTTCTCATAGCATTCTGCTTCGGAAACTGTCGGCCTCTGGCCTGGACGGGTGCACACTCTCCTGGGTGAAAAACTGGTTGAATGACCGGGCCCAGAGGGTGGTGGGAAATGGAGTTAAATCCAGCTGGAGGCCAGTGAAAAGTGGGGTTCCCCAGGGCTCAGTCCTGGGTCCAGTCCTGTTTAATGTATTTATCAACAACCTGGATGAAGGCATTGAGTGCTCCCTTAGCCAGTTTGCAGATGACATCAAGCTGGGAGGAACTGTCGATCTGCTGGAGAGTCAGGAGGCTCCAAAGGGACCTGAACAGGCTGGACTGCTGGGCTGAGACCAACGGCATGAGGTTTAACAAGGCCAAATGCCGAGTCCTGCACTTGGGGCACAACAACCCTAAGCAGAGGTACAAACTAGGAGAAGCCTGGCTGGAAAGCTGCCAGGAGGAGAAGGACCTGGGAGTGTTGGTTGACAGCTGACTGAACATGAGCCAGCAGTGTGCCCAGGTGGCCAAGAAGGCCAATGGCATCTTGGCTTGTATCAGAAACGGCATAACCAGCAGGTCCAGGGAGGTTATTCTCCCTCTGTACTCGGCACTGGTGAGACTGCACCTCGAGTCCTGTGTTCAGTTCTGGGCCCCTCACCACAAGAAGGATGTTGAGGCTCTGGAGCGAGTCCAGAGAAGGGCAACAAAGCTGGTGAAGGGGCTGGAGAACAAATCTTATGAGGAGCGACTGGGAGAGCTGGGGTTGTTTAGCCTGGAAAAGAGGAGGCTGAGAGGAGACCTTTTTACTCTCTACAACTACCTGAAGGGAGGTTGTGGAGAGGAGGGTGCTGGCCTCTTCTCCCAAGTAACAGGGGACAGGAAGAGAGGGAATGGCCTCAAGCTCCACCAGGGAGATTTAGGCTTGAGATAAGAAAAAATTCTTCACGGAAAGGGTGATTAGGCATTGGAACAGTCTGCCCATGGGGGTGGTTGAGTCACCGTCCCTGGAGGTGTTTAAGGTGAGGGTGGATGAGGTACTTAGGGGCATGAGTTAGGGATTGGTGGGAATGGTTGGACTCGACGATCCGGTGGGTCTCTTCCAACCTGGTTATTCTGTGAAAAAATGTGGATATCCTCAGAGATCAGTTCGCGAGAGTAAAGAGCATTAGTACCACTCCAGTCCAGAAAGATGCTTGGTATGTTGAAATGGTCTGGAGGTTGTAGTTTTATTGGTGTTGTCATTATCATCGTCAAAGATGAAAAGCTGATGAATACCAATGATGCTCTAAAATGTCCTATTCTAACCATACAAAAAGATAGCAAGTGTCACTGTCCAAACAAAAATTCCTTTCTGCCCAGAAGGCATAGATTGTTCTGGGACAGTAGGTTGGCACTTTTCATCAGTACTGAGCAAGTCAAGTGAAAATCCAAATTTACATAGCATGTGACCTTGATAATGACTCCATCATCAAGGTTTTAAAATTTGCGGAGTCCCTCCAGCTGAACTCCTCTTCCCTGGAGGTGTTTAAGGTGCGGGTGGATGAGGAACTGAGGGGCATGGTTTAGAGATTGGTGGGAATGGTTGGACTCGATGATCCAGTGGGTCTCTTCCAAGCTGGTGATTCTATGATTCTATGAACTTACCTCATTAATAATTCCTGTTTTGTGGGAATGATGTAGAAGACAGAAGATATTTCTTCTTCAACAGGTGGTCCTTAAATTCAGAACAAAGTTTTAAACCCAGGCCCCAAGTCATGCGGTGATGGATGAAAATTCTGAAAATAACCATGAACCCTTTCTGTCCAACCACGTATCAGAAGTGCACTGTCTATATTTGATATATCAGGAAGATCCTATGTTTCCCAGTTCTTGTTTTTTCTTTTTTTACTAGGTCATTAGTCGCCCAACGAGGCATGGGGTCTGAGGGATGGAAATGTTCTTGATACAGTGCAAGTACTCAATCCAAAGCAGGTCTCCAGATTCCATACAATAGGGACATCTGGCCTACTTCAACATGTACTGGAGGAGAAAGCACTCAGCCTTCTCTATTTAGGTGAGGTTAGACTTCCACAGACAGATACCCTACTTGTATGTCCTTTCCCACAGTAGAATAAGCAACCAGAAAGATGAGGAATGTCACCATGCTCTTTCATTAACAATCCAGCAGTTAAAGCTTAAGTTCTTCATTACATGATATGTTTAGGAGTTTTCTCCCAGATAGCAAGGAAGAAAGGGGACAACGCTCTTTTTGCGATGGCAAAACCTCAAAGAGGGTCTGGGTTGTCCATTCCTACAGGCAGCACACCTGGGAAAGTCAGCATCCCAGCAAACCTTTACGCAAAACTCACTATCTGCAACAGAGAAGGCACCATTTACAGAGCTGAGGTGTGTTAAGCATTCAAAAAATTTAAATTAGGTTGACCTGGAAAGTTAAACTACTGAAGCTGTGACACATGGCACAAGGATCAATTTTAGACATATCAGTTTAGTCATCTTTTTGTCATTCTGGTCTGTTCAACTTCCACAACACGCAGAACTTCAACGTCGCTAGGAAAATCAGGGCGCTTCCACAGCTCTCAGTCCTGACTGTATGACAGAATGATGTTAGAAACAAACACTACGCTCTGGAGAGATCAGCAGTAATATTTTTGTACATTAGTAAAGAGTTGCCATCAGGAAAGTCAATTTTTTTTCTCAGTAGAGACCAATATGAGGCTACGACATTGAACAGTTTGCTTATGTGGTCAACATCAGGCTTAATAAGAGAGGGAAAAACTGGTGGGGAAATGTTGGTAAAACACTTCTTTCAAAAGAAACGTAGCTGTTAACCCACACCAAAAGCAGACCAAATGTATTGCCATTCTGGTTCTTAACGCACTATCTTTTTCCACAGACTACACTTGAAGATTTTCAAGCAATCCAGAAGGCCACCCACTGAAGAGCAACAACAGAGTCTCAGAAGGCAACAATGATAGATTCTGACTATCCTGCACATAGCAAAGGCCGTAAAACAATTGCCACAGAAGGAAATAACTAAGTCAAATTAATCAAACTACAATTTTACAGAATTCATACTTGAAATCTAAGTGTTTCTACACTTCAGAAAGAACTGCTTATGTGAAATTTGCATACAGAATTTGTCTGCTGTTTTCAGAAGCATAAAACACCCAGAATTGCTATGACTTCTATAGCAAACTTCCATTTGACTGGTACTGTTAGGTTCGAGCAGCAAATAGTGCAAACGTTTCCATTGCATGCCCATGCTTCCTGCCTGAGCTGCATCCCCGCCACCTCTGTCAGCTGTATTGCTCCTGCACCGCCTCCTTTCCACAGAGGCGGTCTGCTCCCAGAAAGATGTTGTTAAGCTGCAAAACAAAGATGATGGGTTGCAACAGGAAAGTAGAATTGCTCTGCTTAGATACACCTAATCCCCATTTATTTTTCTAGTTTTATATACATATATTCTGTTAGCATGCCTTTCATCACCAAAAACATTTTTGCATTTTTGCTGTTAAAGCTTGAACACCTGTTCAGGTCTGTTGGTGCCCTCTCATTCTTGGAGGGTAAAAATCCCGCTCAGCCCTGACATTTTTTCATTTCCTACTCACATTCTGCAAAATATTTTTAATCTTTATTATCTCCTTGCTTTTTCATTGCCTCTTCACAGAATCACAGAATAACCAGGTTGGAAGAGACCCACTGGATCATCGGGTCCAACCATTTCCCAATCCCTAAATCATGCTCCTAAGGACCTGCTGGTTACGCCGTTCCTGATCCAAGCCAAGATGCCATTGGCCTTCTTGACCACCTGGACACTGCTGGCTCATGTTCAGTTGGTTGTCAACCAGCACCCCCAGGTCCTTCTCCTCCTGGCAGCTTTCCAGCCAGGCTTCTCCTAGTCTGTACCTCTGCTTAGGGTTGTTGTGCCCCAAGTGCAGGACCCGGCATTTGGCCTTGTTAAACCTCATGCCGTTGGTCTCAGCCCAGCAGTCCAGCCTGTTCAGGTCCCTTTGGAGCCTCCTGACTCTCCAGCAGATCCACACTTCCTCCCAGCTTGGTGTCATCTGCAAACTTGCTAAGGGAGGACTCAATGCCTTCATCCAGGTCGTTGATAAAGACATTAAACAGGACTGGACCCAGGACTGAGCCCTGGGGAACTCCACCTTTCACTGGCCTCCAGCTGGATTTAACTCCATTTACTACCACCCTCTGGGCCCGGTCATTCAACCAGTTTTTCACCCAGGAGAGTGTGCGCCCGTCCAGGCCAGAGGCCGACAGTTTCCGAAGCAGAATGCTGTGAGAAACTGTATCAAAGGCTTTACTAAAGTCCAGGAAGACCACATCCACAGCCTTTCCCTCGTCCAAGAGTCTAGTCACTCAGTCATAGAAGGTGATCAGATTAGTCTGGCAAGACCTGCCTTTCATGAACCCGTGTTGACTGGGCCTGATCACCTGGTTCTCTTGCAAGTGCTTCTTGATCGCACTCAAGATCACCCGCTCCATGACTTTCCCCAGTATCGAGGTCAGACTGACAGGCCTATAGTTCCCCGGATCCTCCCTGAGCCCCTTCTTATAGATGGGCACGACATCAGCCAGCCTCCAGTCCAGCGGAACCTCCCCAGTCATCCAGGACTGTTGGAAGATGATGGAAAGGGGTTTGGCCAGCACATCCGCCAGTTCCCTCAAAACTCTTGGGTGGACTCCATCCGGCCCCATAGACTTGTGGGCATCTAGCTGGGCAAGCAAGTCTCTAACCACCTCTTCTTGGATCTTGGGAATCTCATACTTCACTTCCAACCCTTGGGGTTGTGCACAGAGGAAACAATTTTCCTTACTGTTAAAGATGAGGCAAAGTAGGCATTGAGCACTTCAGCCTTGTCTTCGTCCCCTGTTATTGTTGTTCCCCCTGCATCTACTAGGGACTGGAGATTCTCCCTAGTCCTCCTTTTGCTGTTGATGTATTTGTAGAAAGACTTTTTGTTGTCTTTCACAGTCTTGGCCAATCGCATTTCTAGTTGGGCCTTAGCCCTCCTGACTTTTTCCCTGCACGTTCTCACTTCCTCCCTATAGTCCACCCAGGATGCCTGCCCCTTCCTCCAGAGGTCGTAGACCCTCCTCTTCCTATTGATGTCTCTTAGGACCTCCCTACTCAACCACGCTGGTTTCTTACCCCTCCGGCTACTTTTCCGGAACTTGGGGACGGCTTTCTCCTGAGCTGCCAGGAGTTCCTTCTTGAAGAGCGCCCAGCCCTCATGGACACCTTTGCCTTCAAGGAGTGCCTCCCACAGGACTTTTCCGACCAGCCTTCTGAACAGCCCAAAGTCTGCTCTCTGAAAGTTGAGGGCGACTGTTCTGCTAACCTCCTTCTCCATTTTACCCTGCACTGAGAACTCTATCATCTCATGATCGCTTTGCCCCAAGCATCCTCCAACCTTCACATCCCCCACCAGTCCTTCTCTGTTCACCAACAGCAGGTCCAGGAGGGCACCGTCCCTTGTCGGTTTGCTCACCAGCTGTGTGAGGAAGTTGTCTTCCACACACTCCAGGAACCTCCGGGACTGCAGACTTTCTTGGCATTTTCCACAACCACTCCGTATCTCCAAACATTCTTGTCTCCACCCCATTTTGGACTTTCACAGCCCCTTTCTGATATGTGATCAGTATTGCTCGGAGCCCTTAATGTGGCGACAAACTAAGATCCTGTACCATGCTGTGCTGATGGGTTTTGGTTTACTTTTAACTCCTTTTTCAGTAAAACCAAATACACTATTTATCTGGGGCTCCTTCACTAACCACCGGCCACAAGGCGCAGCCAGGGCATGCAGGAATGACAACCCCAACCTTTCTCTCCCGAGTGCAACAGCGAATTTAAATCCCATCTACATAGTGCCCACTGTAACAGCCTCTAGGACAGGATGTCATCATCCAGAAGGACCTGGACAAGCTGGAGAAGTGGGGCCTGTGAGAACATCATGAGGTTCAACAAGGCCAAGTGCAAGGTCCTGCACCTGGGGCGGGGCAATCCACAGTTTCAATACAGGATGTGGGTGATGTGATTGAGTGCAGCCCTGCAGAGAAGGACTTGGGGGTGCTAGGGGATGAGAAGCTCGGCATGAGCCAGCAACGGGCACTCACAGCCCACAAGGCCAACCATGTCCTCAGCTGCATCAAAGCAGCGCGGCCAGCAGGGCAAGGGAGGTGGTTCTGCCCCTCTATTCCTCTCTAGTAAGACCCCACATGGAGTACTGTGTTCAGTTCTGGAATCCTCAACATAAGGATGAGATGGAACTGTTGGAACAGGTCTAGAGGAGGCTACAGAGATGATCCAATTGCTGGAGAACCTCCAATACAAGGACAGGCTGAGGGAGTTGGGGTTGTTCAGCCTGGAGAAGAGAAGGCTCTGAGGAGACCTTAAAGTGACCTTCCAGTACCTGAAGGGGCTACAAGAAAGCTGGGGCGGGACTGTTCACAAAGGCTTGGAGTGATGGGATTAGGGGGAATGGCTATGAAATCGAGGCAGAAGATTTAACCTAGACCTAAGGAGGAATTTCTTCACCATGACGATGGTGAGGCCCTGGCCCAGGTTGCCCAGGGAAGCTGTGGCTGCCCCATCCCTGGAGGCCAGGTTGGATGGGCCTTGGGCAGCCTGATCCAGTGGGAGGTGTCCTTGCCTATGACAGGGGGGTTGGACCTGGATGATCTTTAAGGTCCTTTCCAACTCAAACTACCCTGTTTCTATGGTTCTTTGAAGTTCCTGACAACAAACTTGCCTTTTCAATCATCCAGTCACTTCCTTTACATGTATTTTTTGTAGGACATTCCTTGTACATATAAAAGTGTAATTTATACAAACAAGTGCTCAGGTAAAACAGCACATTTTTGTCACTGTTTAAAGTATTATGGTATGAAGGGTGAGTATTCCCAGATTTATTCTCAAGGAATCATATATATTAAATGTGTTTGGTTTACACATCCCAAAATGATTGTCTCTAATGCCAAATTAAGTAAAACTTGATGTAGAAAAGCCTGCGTTTTCTCCAGTTTTGGGATCATCACTGGTGATACTCAGCAGTAAGTGGACATCAGCTGGCAGCTTTGCTTAGGCTGCAGAAGGCAAAAGGTGGAATCGAGTGCTTCTCTGCTCACAAAACTTACGTGAGCAAACAGGCAAAGATTATTTTTGTTGTTAAAGCAATCAGTTGACCTGAAAAACACAGTAAAAACTGCCATCTTACCCCAAAAACTCACTGCTATTCGCCAGCCAGAACATAACTCCTCCACCAGGATGGAATGTACAAAGCTGACACATTCAGCATTCGCATACAGTAGTTATAAATTTTAGAAGCGACAAGTGAGCTACGGTTGTGCCTTTTTTAGCCTGCCCTGGTTTATGTGATGAAATTTTCTCTTCTGTGATCTTCTGTGATTTTTTTAAGTCACTACTGCAGATTTTCATAGTTGTTTTCTCTCCCTTCCTGATGTCATTTGCAGAAGTGAGGGGTTTATGGTAAGACATCATTAATATTAATCTAAAAAAACTCTTCATTAACTGACAGCAGAACTGAAATGTGCTGCGTTTACCACTTTGTAGCAGCAAAATTAGAAGCACAATGACTCACTACTGAAACTCAGCTGCAAGTGTCCCCCACAACCACATCTGAGAAGAAACCACCAGCCAAGGAGCCAGCACCAGCAAACCAGCTTCACTCTTCCTCTGCCACTCAGAGCAGATAAGAGCTCTCTACCCACTGACATTCACTGCTGTAGATGCTGCTGCTTCCAAGAGGGAAAGAAGGGTAGTTTAGGAATAGTCATTTGCTAATCAAATCATAGTGTGGGTTTAATTCAATTCCCTGCAGAGCACCTTGGAACAGTTCTGTTCTCGGACTGTCAGGTTAAATTTATTTGTAAATTTTTCTTAGACGTGACTCCATACAAGGAATTTAAATTCTACATACTTTTTTTTTCCCCTCTTTAGGCACCCTTTGTTCTAATGGGATTGTTTTGATGGATTTACAATGGCACATTCACAATTTTTTGCTCTCTACGAAACTGAGTCTTTCAATCTTTATAACTAACTTCAGGAATTTATTCTTAGGAAAGATTTCCTGCCCCTCCCTATGGGCACACATGGCCACGAATTTTGAAACTCCTGGTTATCCCACAATCCAAACAGGTCAGAAAGGCAAAGCCTCCTGGGTAAGAACTATGTACTTTAAAGCTGGATTTCTTCAGGTTTAGAGAACTACGCAAGGTTTATGGGAAAGCCTCAAGGCTAAAGCACATTGCACTTAGCAAAGACCAAATTTGCAAGGCTTCTTGCTGGTTAGTAGTGGGCTCCCCTCATGCCAATAGCTCTGTAACATGAAGTTATAGGGAATAACATCCTCTACAAACACAGGACAACCGAAAACAAGTCTCTGGCAGGGCTATAAGAAAACCTAATGTTGATGTTAATGACAACCACAATGCTGAAACAGAAGTAAGTTGTTAATAGTAAGCTTTTATAAATGATGTTCTTTCTACTTCTTATGGAGCTCTTAAAAAAATCACTAATTTGTAATATCAGAGTGAATACTTACTGATTGCTATTCATGGATCAGAGCGATTCCTAACTCACATATCCCACAATTTGACAGCTGATGTGCATAATATTGTGAATACAGCATATAACAAATCTCAAGACAGTGAAATAAGCCTCAGAACATCTCTTTTCTGTGTGCAAGATTTATGGAAAATGCCTACTGAGTGCCAATTCTAACTCGTAGGTATTGGAAAATTAAAACTGCATTATAAAACATATCACTCTTGTCACTTATTTGGGGTTAACAAAAGCCCCAAAGAGTTTTTCATCCTTAACCTGCTCAAACATTAATTGCCCTAAGGAATGTGATTTATCTTGTTGCTACCTTAATAAACCCTTTCTACTTCTTACTGACTTGGCCTGATTAGCATTGAAAAATCATCTCTGAAAGTCCACACGTAACTATACTATTCGACAGTACGTTCACTCCTACTAGTTTTCATTTACTATCAACATTTTTTGTTTCACTTTGGCATAAGCCTTCATTCTCTTTTTAAGCTACATTATTTGGGACAAAACACTAAGCAAAGATTTAGCATGCTGTTCATCTTACTATAATAAATAGAAACATTAAACAATGGGGCCAGATTCCAAGAGCATGGAGACAGCAGTTCACCAACAGATGGGACTGTGTCAGTTTATCACCCGAGGACCTGGCTCTGAACGCTAACATATGATCATCACTTGACTATGGTACTGAGAAACAAATCTAGTGGGAAGTTAAGAGTGATAAGTAGCTTCAAAAGTGATAAGTACCTCCAAAATGATTGCTAAAACAGGTTTGTTTTAGTTTTTTCTTGCAGTTGATCCAGCGACAGAGATTGTTAAGAATCAGACCCCTAAAAAAATTAATGGCAAACTTTTGAGGAGATCTAGCAAAGCACCTTCTGGTGACAAGTATCAGAACCTGTAAAGGAAAGCAAGCCCTAGGGACAACCCCCTCAAAGCCTTGTGCTACCACACAGAAGTTTTGGTTACCCTGCATCCAAGATAAAGTCCTCTGGCTCATCCACCGCCTGTCCTTCTGATCCCGCTGGTCTGGCACACACGATTACAAACCAGAAAAGACAGACATTACAGCTACCCCAATATCAGGAATAGATTCTGCCAGGTGTGTACTTTGAGGTCTCAAAGCCTCCAGACTTCTGAGAACAGTGGAAGTGACTGAGGAGATACACTTGGTTCTTTGATTCCACAGCCTCCTCCCCTAGCTTGCTTCCACCAAGAAAACAGAGACCTGCTTATTTTAACAGCTAAATAAGACACATTTATTTTGTAAAGTAAGATGGAAAGCTAAGATTACCTTTAAAATATAAATGGCTAAAGCTGCACAAGAATCTGCTGGGACACCTAAGCATTACCCAGTACTTCAGTCTTCCCAACCACCACCAAAAGCACCTAAGGAGACCAAAATGCCTCAATTCCCCAATGATCATGACCTCTTCAGCCAACAGAGCACAAGACTAGGAGATAAATTATCCTCCAAGCAGCATATATGAGCAAAGTTAGTACTGCAATGTTAAATACTTTCAGCTAAGTGGGGTCTGTGAAGAAGGCTTGTTTCTTCCAAGAAGGAAAACAAGGTACATGAGATAGCTGACAAATGATAACAAGCAGGAGTTACTGAAGAAAAGCAGAAAATAAACATTCATCATTCACAAAGTCCAGTTATTCCCTCCAGACAAACATTAGCAAGGATACCTCCTTCTTTTCTTATCTTGTACCTTCTGGGAACAAACATATTCCTTGGTTGAAAAGTCTTCCATGGATTCAACTCAGTCCAAATTTCAAAACAGGAAACCAGTGTTTAAAGGAGATGTCTGGAAGTATGTCATCTTAGGGCATGTTGACCACTTGGCTCTAATAGAAGGCTATACTGGGACCTACCTTCTCAGTCACTGTGGAGCATCTGCCCCATGGATTACTAAAAATCTGAATGGATCATTGGAAAACTATCAAGATTAGGGGCAGAAATCACCCTAGGATCCTCAGGAATACTTTCCCAGGGATGTCTGCACTAAAATTCACAAGTCATTCATCATTTTGCACTAGTGAACTTGGCAGGGCATTGCCACAGGTTGTCCTTCATTTCACACCAAGGGTCTTTTATCAATATTATAAATTGGCTTCACTTTTACAATGAAAACAACGGCCACAGGAAAACATGGTGAAGCCCATGTTTTGGGCTGAAAGTCCTGAAAATGCTCATCTAAGTAAGATTCCACCCAGTTATGAACAAAGTTCCTTTACAAGCTCCTTGACCTCTCCATCTTCCTCCAAGAGTATGAAAGAAAAGGACAGAAGTAGATGAAAAACTTTGGGCATCACAAAATGCACTTAATTTTAAGGAATCTGTGATGTTACATATTATTACATGAAAAAAAAACAAACACCAAAATCCAGCTAGAAAATAACTTCATTTCTTCCTACTTCAAGATAAGAGTTAGTATCGTTTCAGCAGAGATAAACAGTCCCGGGTGGATCTCTACTGGAAGGATGCGACTGTATAACTACAACAGGATTATTGCTTTTTGGGATCTGCATTGTCTCAAAACTCAGCTGCTGCTTTTATTTATCATATTAGAAAGCCCACCCAGTCTTATTTCATGTTCTAGTCATCTCACAAAATAGCAGTTTCGTGTCAGAACCGAGAGGTTATAAAAATATTTAGCACAAGGATGGTAAACATCTCATTTTTCTTAGTTTTTCAACCTTAAATTCCTATACTCGTATTGTATTTAATTATCATCTATGCCTAGATGTGCTAAGAATAGCAGCTGCCAGGACACACCCTCATTTCCATCATTTTAGAATACAGTGCAAACATTGATCAGATATTTTAAAATCTTAAAGATTTGTTTCCTAAGAGTAAAATTCTCTTTTTTCCCCCATTCACCTGCGAGGGCTACACGTAAGTTTAAGATCAAGACCAACATATTAAACAGAAAGAAAAATAAGAAAGCTTTGCCAAAGAAAAATCAAAAAACCTCCCCCTTCCCTGGTTTTATTCCCTTATTATTTACTTATTTTCAGATTCCTCCCTGTCAAAATTCTGGTCTGCAGAATGTCTTGGTCATACAAATCCATGGTATTTTTTTTTTCCCCCCACTGATAAGAGGAGAGAAATGAAATCTCACCTGAATTTTCCCTAAAGCAAAGAGGTGTTCAGCCAAATTGCAGTGCATAAGGAACATGAACATAGAATCTTTGCCTGTGTTCTACCAAGAGAAATTGCTATTGCATCCCCCCATTTCACCCACTGCTGCATGAAAACAGTGATGACAAACTCACCACTCAATTCAAACACAGAACAACTGGCAGCACAGGAGAGCTAAAAGCAGCAGTGTTTATAATGATTTACCTTTCTGAGAAGGGGTCTTGAGCACTCAGGAATTATATTGTACACATTGACTATAAACTAGAGATAATGTTCGAGAGGCTGAATAGGCATCTTATCAAGCAGAGGGTCACCAAGATGTATGTCTTTGCCTGCATTTGTAAAGTGCACTTTCCAGTTAGACTACTGGAGACCTTGGATGTCTATGGACCAAAAGCTCCTTCCTTTCTCAATTCTCCAATTTCCACCCTTTTATTTTCCACTATAGATAAAGGGGAGCGGGGAGAGGGGGGGAAGTGGGAATTTTACGAGGTAGAAATGATCCAAGTTCACAGTTTAAACAAGCAGCAGGAAGCCTTTCTCTCCTTCCCCTTCCTCAAACTGTTTATTTTGAGCTCTCTTTGTGCAACCCAGAGCAGTAAGAAAGGGCACCGGTTTGCATGGTTTGATTACTTTTACTGTAGATCAGCTTTCAAAGTAAACAAGCAACCCAAAGCAAATACAACCTAACAAGAGGCAACACTCTGCCTCTAATGTTCCTTTAATAATAGTTTGGATTGCTAACACTAGTGTCTTTCTATCTGCATAGCAGACTAAATTATATAGCCGTGTATTTTAATGGGCAGAAACAAAGGTCAAAATCCAGGCGCTTTCATGTATACTATTAGGATGAAAAGTCCTTTTATTTTACATTTCAGTTGTGGGAGTTTCAACAAAAGGAAGTCATGGAATGGTGGGAGAGAGGAGAAAGACATTTGTGCCTCCTTTTTCAGCTGCTATTAATAAAATGAATGAGGCTTTATTTCACCAATTTAAATAAAACCTTCTTAACGACAAAAGCTGTCTCCACATAACTGCTAAGAAATACAAAAAATAAATAGCACATCAACTATGATCTTAAGTGCGGGAAAAAATATGCAATCATTGTTTCCCATACAGTGGGAATGAATCTCTTTGACAAACTCCAATACCCCTCCCTAGCAATGAAGACCAGGGCTTTTGCTAAACATGCTCCAGCCTTGTTCAGTACTTCACTGCAAAGAGACAGGGAACTTCGTATTCAGGAAAGCCAAGATAATGATGAACGAAATGGCAAGAGTTGTAAATCACTGTGAGTATGAGCAGATCCCAAAGAAAGCAGGGCATTAATTTTCAAAATGAAAATATTTTCAGGTCATCTTGACACTAGAACTTTTACAGCATTGCTTAAGAACCTGCCAGCTGTCCTGTCTCATCCAAATATAACAGGGAAGTTTGCACTGACAGCAGAGCTTGAACACGGACAGAGGAACCAAACTCAGCTACTCAGGTGCTTGGCAGCACTTGTACAAAGGCAATATGTACTGCACAGTCCCTTCTTTCCACTGGCAATACCTCTAGACCCTGAAGCTGGTTTATTATCATTATTAATATTATTATTATTATTGCTAAAATAAATTATATTTGAAAGGTCTGAAGTCATTAGCTCCCAGGTCTTGTCATTTTCTTCTCCTCTCCTACCAAATCCCGGCCTAGAGTAAACACATGTTAGGTTTTCATTACTGAAAAGGAATTATTTCATCAAATAATATCCTTAGAATATATCCTCTTGCCATTCCTTAACAAAAATAATATAGGATTAAAGGCTTTGTTTGTTTGCCTGTTCATTAAAAAGAGGTCAGTATGTAAGAACGGCAGAGGTGAGCTACAGGCTATCTGCTCACCCCACATGCTCAGCCAGGCAGAGGGGCAGGTCACAGAACCATAGAATCACCAGGTTGGAAGAGACCCACCGGATCATCGAGTCCAACCATTCCCATCAATCACTAAACCATCTCCCTCAGCACCTCATCCACCTGTCCCTTAAACCGCCCCAGGGAAGGTGACTCAACCACCTCCCTGGGCAGCCTCTGCCAGTGCCCAATGACCCTTTCTGTGATAGTTTTTTTCCTAATGTCCTGCCTAAATCTCCCCTGGCAGAGCTTGAGGCCATTCCCTTGCATCCTGTCCCCTGTCACTTGGGAGAAGAGGCCATTACTCTCCTCTCTACAACGTCCTTTCAGGTAGTTGTAGAGAGCAATGAGGTCTCCCCTCAGCCTCCTCTTCTCCAGGCTGAACACCCCCAGCTCTCTCAGCCGCTCCTCATAAGGCCTGTTCTCCAGCCCCTTCACCAGCTTCGTTGCTCTTCTCTGGACTCGCTCCAGAGCCTCAACATCCTTCTTGTGGTGAGGGGCCCAGAACTGAACACAGGATTCAAGGTGCGGTCTAACCAGTGCCAAGTACAGAGGGAGAAGAACCTCCCTGGACCTGCTGACCACATCGTTTCTGCTCCAAGCCAAGATGCCATTGGCCTTCTTGGCCACCTGGGCCACTGCTGGCTCATGTTCAGTCGCTGTCAACCAACACCCCCAGGTCCCTCTCCTCTGGGCAGCTTTCTAGGTGGGGTTGTTCAGCCTGGAGAAGAGAAGGCTCCCAGAAGACCTTAGAGCAACCTTCCAGTACCTGAGGGGCTACAAGAAAGCTGGGGAGGGACTTTGTAAAAAGCTTTGTAGTGATAGGACAAGGGGCAGTGGCTCTAAACTGGAGAGGAGAAGATTTATACTGGACATAAGGAGGGAATTCTTCACAATGAGGTTGGTGGAACACTGGAACAGGTTTTCTAGAAAAACACTGGCTCCATGAGAGGCCAGTTTCTAATGGGCAACTACTGAGACACCTTGTACACCTGGAATGACACCTCACATTTCTACCCTTGCCTTCTCCAGCACATCCTTACAAAATCTGCTCTGCAGTAGAGTAATCTTTGGAATTAAGATACCGATCTTAGAGAATCTCGCAAGCCCAGAGAGCCTTGGTCTTGTCCTAATATGTAAAGGTCTCAGCACTGGACATGGGAGAGATGTGGGGAGGGATTATCAATGACTGATCAAAAATTCCCCAGAGGAGTTATGAACACTACATCACTTACATCCATGGGAAAAATAAAAATTAAATGGGAAAACCATGAAGTCTGCAGGATGCCAGTGAGGAGCATAAGTATCTCTAACTCCAGGAAAAACCCTGATCTGACTCCAGCCCAGCTCTCCAAAAGAAGAATGAAGAAGTTTTAAAAAAAAAAAAAAAAAAAAAAAAAAAAAAAAGGCTAAAAACAGTGAAAACATTAAATGGAGGAGTGGAAGAAGAAAGAAGAAATCATTTCAAAAGCACATCTTCACAAAACTAATAGAAAGTCCTGTGAAAGGACTAGTGATTTCCTGGTGTGCTGTGCAGAAAATCCCACTTTGCTGTAAATGTCTAATTGATTCCTTCCCACACAGTCTTCTTCATGGACAATGACTCTATGCTCTCCAGTCTCAAGAGCCATCAAATACCCGTTGCACTGAGATGCTATTTTCTGCCATTTGCTTGGGAAGGCAGATCCAAACCTCTCGAGAAGAGGCTTGGAGGCTCAGGTAGGGCGCAAAACACTCATACTGAAAAGCAGAATAAGTCTTAAAAGCAGCACTTCTGCGATTGTATCAGAAAAGGCCTGATTGCAATGGATGCAGCTATTATTACCTTCCCGAGTGTCCTTGGGACATGCAGAAAGGTAAGATCTACCTACATTATCAGGAATATATTTGGAAAAAGCACTGAAAACTGTCCTATCCTAAACCAAAAAGGCAGGAATTTCATGGTGGTATAAACGACCACCGGTCTTGGGAATGCCTAGCAAGGATACTCCATGGGCATAAATGACAGAACCCAGTATGTAGCCAGGTAAATCCCTACCTGCATAGGCTCAATTCCCTCTCTCCAAGCAGGATACCAGAGCATGAGACTGACCTAAAATGCTCCAGCAGACAGAGTTCAGCCAACATCTCTGCATTTAATTCTCTGAACCACAAAACTGACTAAAGAGTTTCTAAAATTTGTTACAGGCAATATCCTCGCAGCATAGCAGAGGAAAAAACAAGCAAACAAACACTTCAATATGGTTCTCCTTGAGATGAATGACGGTCATTATCAGTGTTGGTGAATACCAACAAGGACAGGAGAAACTGATGCATCTGGACTTTGTAATGACAATAGTAACAGGCCATAATAAAGGAAGGGACCTCTTGGAAGTCTTGCAACATAAAAATAAAAACTAAAAAAAAAATAAAATAAAAAATGGTGCAGACCAAGAAACATGATGCACTCTCTCCACCAAGGTAGCAGTACTACTGCCCCACCTTTTGCTATTCTGGACTTGCACTTGGGAAAAAAGTCATTTAGTCTACTTGAATCCAAAATGGATCTCTCATCTCCATTTCTCTTTCATTTAGAGGAATCAGTCCTACTAAATCCTTTCTCTGAGATGGAACTGACTCAGAAGACCCTAGGGCTAGAAGAGCAATTGTGTCCTATTAAATGAGATCCTTGTGAGAGTAGTCAACAAAAAAGAGACAAAAGAGGGGTCAGAGGGAGGGTGTCTGCATCCAAGAGTCTGCAGTGATCATCATCCAGTTAGTTCAGGGAAAAGAATCACATAACTGCACAGTCAGGTGAAAGCAAACAGGAGAGAAAAGGATGAGACACTCCAGCACACCTTCAGAAGTGAGAACATCAGCCAAAGGAGTGATGGTGAAATCTTACAGCATCGCAAAACTTGGGCAATGGCTGTGACAACCCACAGGAGGCAGCAAGGTGATGTCTCAAGGAACACAGATGTTTCTATATGCCTGCTTTAGTTTTGATTCAACAGCAAAAATCCTCAGAGACCGAAGAGCTGCTTTAAGGACTGCACCCATCTGAGATCAGACAGCTCTGCCACCTCTGATGAGAGGTCTTCTACAGCCTCTTGCATTTCTCTCTGTAGTTCAAATGGCTATAGAGACTTTGTCTCCCCTGATCAACACCAAGTCTGACATGCTGCCAAATTCTGTAATTTCTATGAATAAGTTCCTTCCCTAGACACCTCCAACTCCCCAAAAACAGGTTCCCATGCAAAGTCCAAATTAGACACCTCAGTGCTTTGTAGAAGCTACCAAGAATGGGGCAACAAAAAAGAAGGTTTCCTTTGAAAATATAAGGCGCATCTCCATGACTGAAGACAAATATAAAATTAAACTTAAATGGAGAGGAAAAACTGCTAAAACAGGGCCTAGGGAAAGTGTAGGTTGTTTCTCAACATGGGTTCTTAAGAAACTGCTTCTTCCCTTTTCATGACTACAGAAGCAGAAGCCCACACAGTACTGGTGGAGCTATTTTTCTTCACTCAGCTTCTCAAGCTGTACTGCAGAGGTGTAACTCCAAATTAATTTGCACAAAGACACACAGTTGGGGAGGATGTTGCAGCACACATTTTCATTACAAAATCACGAGCAACAAAACAGTTAATTCAAGTATTTTAAACTTCCTTCCCCCCACAGCTCACCGTATTTTCTTCCACACTTTATGAGAATAGCAACAAACATAAAAGCATGACCCTTTACACCTATTAATATCTGTTTATATTGACATGACTGTTATTCACATGAGAGCCTAAAACCTGTACCTTGTCGCCTGATTTATCTAAAGCTCTGCTGATATATTTTCCTTTCATAATGCAGCCATCAAATTTGACATACTGCAGTTGACAGGTTCAGGCAGAGAGGGAGCACAAGAGGAAACATTTGGTTTCAGGTGTGAGATATCACATTTATCCTCATTAGTGTGAGGTAACACCTACACATAACTCAAACCTGTCAACACAGATCTAGATGTATCTCTCTGAAAGAGACCTTTCCAGGTTTTCACGTGTGAAGTGCTTTTAGAAAATTTTATAAATGTTATGCCCAAAGAAGGCACAACAACAAAGAAGTCAGCAAATGCAAACCTGCAAAACTGGAGCATGGAAAACACTTGGGTTTTTTTCCCTAAAGTAAAGTGGAGGAGGAAGGCTCATTTCAGAGGCAGAATATAATCACTTAGTAGAACCTCTCTGAACTCTAAAAGAAACTTCAGTGTTAAGACAAACAAGCCATTGAACCTCTCTTTGAGCTACTTAGTTTCTAAGAAAAGTAACATTTCTTATGCATTAATTTTTATTCTCAAAATTGTTTTACTTGCAGAGTCAAGACCATCAGTACAGAACAGTTCACATGTATACAGCACAGCATCACTTGTCCCTGTTTTTACTGCCAGCCTTCTCGACCTGGAGGAACACTGTAGCTGTAGGTGGACAAAGCACATATATTTAATGCTTCCAGCAACTTCAGCTCCTAATGAATATTTGCTTATATCACAAATAAGTTAATGTCCACCTTCAAAGCACAGATATAAGGGAATTTTTTAGGTGTTGCCAGAGATTAAGGGCATCTCTTTACCCAATTCAGTTAATATTTTTCAAACACAGAATCACAGAATAGTCTGGGTTGGAAGGGACCTTAAAGATCATTTAATTCCAACCCCCCTGCCATGGGCAGGGACACCTCCCACTGGATCAGGCTGCCCAAGGCCCATCCAACCTGTGGCCTTGAACCCCTCCAGGGATGGGGCAGCCACAGCTTCCCTGGGCAACGAGGACCAGGGCCTTACCAGTCTCATAGTGAAGAAATTCCTCCTTATGTCTAACTAAATCTGCCCCTCTCCAGTTTATAGCCATTGCCCCTCATCCTATCACCACAAGCCTTTGTGAACAGTCCCTCCCTGGCTTTCTTGTAGCCCCTTCAGTTACTGGAAGGTCACTACAAGGTCTCCTTGGAGCCTTCTCCAGCCCGAACAACCCCAACTCTCAGCCTGTCCTCATTTGGGAGATGCTCCAGCCCTCGGATCATCTTTGTAGCTTCCTCTGGACCCATTCCAACAGTTCCCTCTCCTTATGTTGAGAATTACAGAACTGGACACAGATATGTGATACTTCACAATATGCAAAAGTTGTGGGATTTTCTTGTTACTTATTGAACACAGAGGAATAAAAGGGTGTTCCCTGAAGCAAACCATTTTGAGAATCTGATAAAATATAGTTTCCACCTTGTAGCTTCATAGAAATCCTGCTTCCATAGCTCATGAGAGCCACCCAAGAAAAATGGACACATGCCATTTCCCTCAAGAGTCTTTATAACCAGCTTACTTTCTGTAAGGCTTAAGGAAAAGCTTTGGAGGGGAAGAGAAACACTTATCTTGGACAAAACACTACTCTGGAAACATAGGTCGCTATGACTGCCCAAATCAAACAGCTTTCCACACCCTATTCAAGGTCTGTGTGCTGAGAAGTCTGTCCTAGACATAGGACTTAGTGTGTGCTACTGTTCAATGATCACACAGATACCTGATGACAGCACTGCTGCCAAGGAGCAGACAAACATTTAAAATGCAAAGAACAGTCTGTAAACAGCAAAAACCCTGCCTGAGGTGAGGTGACGTACAAAGCCATAAGGAGATCTCCTTTTATTGGGCTCCAATTGTGATGCTGCCTTCTCACCCCCCTGGTGCCTATCTAAGAGTGCTTTTTAAGGAGCCTGTCAGGTTGTCGTGCCTCTGTGTGTACCTCCTATTAGTGTTTCCCTCCCTCCTAGAAGAAATTCATTGGCATCAACCTATTAAATGTCAGCTCAACAAATATGTTCTTCATTATCTGCATTTAATACGTAAGGCATTTCTACGGTGCTCTGAGTCACAAATCCATCAAACTCAGGTATGTCAGATGACTAACTTAAGCAAATCAGCAGGATAACACTAGAAAAATATGGTGTTTTAAGGACTGGGACATGGTGGAGCCAACAATAGTCCTGAAAACAGGTAAGCTGGGGGCCTTTATTCTCCAAGAGATAGAAATCTAGTCAGAAAGACACAGACTACTGCCAGAGTAGCACAGAAGTAAAAAAAAAACCCAAACAAAGCATGTCTAAATTTGGGATTCTGCTTGCTGAGAAATTTCAGGTTCAGCTCCTGACTGATGACTTTGTTTTCTTTCTGCATACTCAGAGCCCAAGTTGAGCCCAAACCATTACTTCCATGGCTTCAGACCTGGTAGAAACAGCAATACCAGGGCTTTCACATTAGGATCCCATGTGCCTCAGCGCAGCCAGGCAAAGAGAAAGAGACCCAGAAGGGCTCTCCAACAAGCACAGCTCCAATTCTGTAGCTCCTCAGGGCTGTATCTCATGAAAGCTCACCAGCAAAACAGCAAGTTTCCAGTTAAATCCTACCTATATAGATCAATGACTTTTTTCTTCCTTTTTAAGCTGTTTTATTTTAATTTTCTTTTATTTTTTTAAACAAAGTCTTTGCTCAACACTTTATACATTCAAGAAATGTAAAGGCAGTTCAAAAATTCCAGATGCATACCCAGGAAGTGAGTCTACCAGGACTCGGACCGCTTCTTTTTTTAGAGGAGAATGAGCATATTACCAGCTACTGGGTTTAGAGGATGAGACTAAGCACACATCTCCCTTAGCTATTCTACACAAATTCTCAAGAGCGAGCCCCCAGATCAGTGCATGTGAATGCCAGAGGCTGTTTAGATTGAGAACTCCTCAATCTGATGGGTATGTGCCTCCAAAATCCAAGCCATGGAACATGCCAAAGGCACACTCCTATCCTTCAAACTCAGCACTTGCCTATATCCAGCATAAGACAGAGAGAACGTCTTCCTTTTGGACTCAGGACCTCATTCAGATTTCCCTCTGAAATTCACTCTTTCTACTCCAAGAATATTTCCCTCGGCTTCCTCCTCTACACATCTAAATCACAGTTTACAGCATCCTCCTATTTTCCTGCACCATGTTTCACTTCTCCCTGCCTAGCTTTACAGTTTTGACAAATAACAGGTTGAATAATAGAAATGAAATATTTTCTTCTTGTGCTTTCAGTAACCTCAGTCTTTTCTCAGGCTTCACTGTATTAACTGACTTTCCATCTCTAGAGTCCATCCTGTTTGCACCAGTGCTGCCCTCACTCCTGAAAACAAAAACAAATACAGGCAGGGCAGGAAATCTGATGCAAGACATGGAATAATGGGACAAAGAATAAAATGTTTTTACTCAGTCACTGCCTGCAGGGGAGCACATGACTGGAGGGGAAAGCGTCAAGCTGACTGCTGGGTAAGACTGAGCAAGTGCACAAACAAAAATGACTGCACGTGTAACCCAGTATTGGGCAGCATGAAATCACATGGAAAAGTGAAGTCAAGTCTTTTCCTGACACTTTGCTTAGGTACAGTCAATCCTACAGCCACTTCCACACAAGAAAAGTGGCAAATCTGGAACTGCCTTCAGAAAGCATCATCAAGCCATAGTGAAGCATAGTTCAGAGGTCAACACTGATCATTATCCTGCTTCTCAAGATGCACCGAGCTCAGTAAATGTCACACACACATGAATTTTAACATCCATAGGAAAGAACCAAAATACTCAAGGATCGTAATTATAATGGTCTCACCAGGACTAGTAGAGTCCTTCTGTCTGGAGGGGAAAATTAAAACAGACATTACTACTGCTTCACCATGATAAATGGGAACAGACAGTAACAGCGAAAATGATGGATGTTTTCAAATTCATCTTACTTAAATTATTATTTAAAATCAGTCTAAGGAAACATCAAGAGTATACAACTCAGACTTCTGGTAAGAGGTTCCATCTAAACGCTGAATCAGGTTATCAAATGCTCTAAGTGAATAATTTTTATTCATATTAATCATGGCTATAGGTCAAAGTAAGGAAAGAAAGACAAATTAATGGAAAAAATATTTGCAACATTTACTTGATTTTTGTGAAAATACTTCTCACTATTACTCATAAAGACAGCTTTCCCCATTAAAGTTTTGTAAAGAATAAAGTATATAATTGAGGAGGGGGGTGTTAATAACTGAGAGGACACAGCACGATAAGCCGAAATGAGCTAATGAGTCTGTTCTCATAACCATAATCCAAACCATTTGATAACATCATCTTCCATTTCCATTGCTTTATCATCACTCATTGCATTATGTCTAAACATAGACTATAAACTCTTCATAATTTTGTTTGTAAAGCATTACGCATATTTACGCAGCTATCTAAATAATCTTAAATTAAGTTACAAGACCAGCCAAAGACTGGGGGAGAGCCAAGTCATGCCCTCATACACAGAGGGCTGCCAGAGGAGCAAGGATAAGCTAGAGTGCCCAAAAGACACTAAAGCTGTCTTTGACATACATTTGGTTTAGAAGACAAGAACTCAGGGATAGAGGTTGGACAAATCTCTGCTAAATTCAAGAAACTGACAGTACATCACCATCAGACACACCAAATAAAGGGTCATGTGAGAACCAAGCCATCTTCACAGCTCCAAACTGTGGCAGTAACAGGTGAGCCTGCAAATCCCCCCAGAAATCCTCTCCAAGGAATGTGAAGAGCCTGAGCAAAAGACATGCTGATTTTGACAGTATCCTATTGTTATGAGGTTTATCAAGGGACACCATTGAATGCCACATCCGAAACCAGCTGTGCAGCAAAAATACTGTGAGTGTGACTCATGGGGTAGTGTTGTGGGAGGCAGACACATATGTGCTGTGAAAAAACTCCACTTTATTATTAAAAAAATACTATCCAAATATTATTTTAAAGCAGGGGTTTTTTATTAGTGGCAGAATAGATCCTGCACTTCATCAAACAACTCTTGGTATTCAAATGCACGACTGAAAAACCTAAATCTTTTCATGTCACTCTGAGGATGGAAACAAAGAGTTTGCAACCCAAACTACATACTTCGTAACATAAAATACCATTTGTATGTGCGAAACTGAAGAATACTAAAAGCTGTAGGAATTAAACTTGTGCCTCAAGAAAGGACTTAACCTTAAAAGGACAGAACATTAATGCTGTTTTGGGAAACTAGTGAACAGCATTTGCAACTATACAGCATTAAGAGCTTGGCAGGAAACCATGTTTAGAAGGATGGCTTACTGTTCTAAAATATTTTTCTTTAAAAAAACAATTTAAGAAATGAATTTGCGGGTGTACAAATACATCTAAACACAGAAGACATACATAAATAACCTGTAGTTTTCCCATATTTGCTCAAAAGATACGGGTAAGTGAGAAACCTCAATTCCCCTTAGGTGTCATCCAGCCAAAATGCTTGCAAGTCTACTAGATGGCTCTGGTAAAAGGAGCAAGAAAAATTTTATAAGCATCCATGCATTTGCTTTGTACCAAATCAAACTGGGAATTTGATTGTTGTGTTAGCTGAATTTGCATCACAACTTATCAGCAGTCATTCTCAGAAGAGGGATGCTGTAGTAGATGGACATGAGGTTTGATCCAACTTACTAACTCCTACAAGTGACAGAATCATAAAATAGTTTGGGTTGGAAGGGACCTTAATGATCATCCAGTTCCAACCCCCCTCCCGTGAGCAGGGACACCTCCCATTGGATCAGGTGCCCAAGGCCCATCCAACCTGGCCTTGAACCCCTCCAGGGATGAGACATCATGACTTTTCTGGGCAACCTGTGCCAGTGCCATGCCAGATGAACATGCACTTCCTTTAAAAAGAAAACACATCTGTAAAATATGCCAAATTTGACATGTGAAGAGTTAGAAAGCTTGGAAAGAATAAGATGCAAAATGCAAATAGCTGACATTTTAGGAGAAGCAGAGTACTGGCAACACTGATTCTGCTAGAAGATTTTCAAAAACCTGACGGCTCCCTAGAACAGCAGAATATCCACTGCTCATGTTCCACCAGGAAAACAAAACCCTTCCACGACACATACTGTGACAAATCAGATGTGCTAAACCACAGATGCTACGCTTATTTTGTTCAGAGGAATGAAAAGTACCATTTTCCATTACACTATGCATTGCTTCTGGAGAGAGTCTCATGTGCTTTATCAACATTTATAAGCTTGTCTTCGCAATGCCCTAATAAGGTAGTGAGTCACAACCATATTCTCCTTGTTATACAGTCATTTCCCATTTCCATAACACCATTATTTCTGTTACGTCCCTAATTTTATACAGCAAGCCACTGGTATTGCTTCAAAGCCAAAGAACTATATTTAGTGGACGTTCATTCCAACAGATCTCAGTGTAAGGTTAACAGCTTTCACCTTCTTTCGTTATATAGGGAGGCTAACAAATCTAGCCAGGGATTTTCCACGCAAAAGAAGTCCACACAGTTTTTCAACAACCATATTTAGAAAACATCTTTAGCCTCTTTTTTTTTTTTTTGAAACATTTTTTCTCATGAAATAAAGTTTTCATCTCCATATGCATTGAAAAAAAAGAAATAAATATTAGCTTTTTTAACTGTACCTTCCATGACATACACCAGGGAACCCACATCTCCTTCCTTGATGATGCAGCTGTCTTTGCCATACTCCACAGGATACATACAATCCACAATCTCCTGGATCTGAGACAGTTCCAGATTCTTCATGAAATCATTGTCAAGAATTGCCTCCTTTATTAGCTCCTTGGACCTGTAGCAAAAAAAAGGCAAGATTTATCCATCTGTCCACCAGCCAAGCTCATTAACAGCATCTAACACATAGCACAACCACAAAAGTGCCCCAAGGAGGGAAAAAAATGCTGAAGTTTTCCCTAAAAATCTGATAATGTCCATGTGCAGGGAAGTTAAAAAAATACAGATATGTTAACTTGTAATTATCTTTTTGTAATTAAGTTTCAGATACATAAAGGATTGAAGTAAAAATAGATTTCACATGATTGTAATATTATCTTTTAGCCATGCTTTGCATCTAAAAAAACACCAAAGAATAACGAATGAACTTGAAGTATCTTCCATATACAAAACTGAAAGGAAACACAAACAGCAAGCTAAAGAATTTATGACTTAGTTTATTATATTTTCTGTTAAATTAAATAAAGTGGAGGGCACTAAAGTGCAAAGCCACACTGATGCTCAGAGTATTAATTAAACACCAAAGGCCATTACATTCATTAGAGAAAGCATCACTGATACAGGAATAATTATAGAATCATAGAATAGTTTGGGTTGGAAGGGACCTTAAAGCCCATTCAGTTCCAAATCCCCTGCCATGGGCAGGGACACCTCCCACTAGATCAGGGGCACCAAGCCCCATCCAATATGGCCTTGAACCCCTCCAGGGATGGGGCAGCCACAGCTCCCCTGGGCAACCTGGGCCAGGGCCTCAACTCTCTCATTGTGAAGAAATTCCTCCTTATATCTAGTCTAAATCTGCCCCTCTCCAGTTTACAGCCATTGCCCCTCGTTCTATCACTACAAACCTTTATACAAAGTCCCTCCCCAGCTTTCTTGTAGCCCCTTCAGGTACTGAAAGGTTGCTTTAA
Source organism: Clamator glandarius (assembly GCA_033459285.1). NCBI lineage: Eukaryota > Metazoa > Chordata > Aves > Cuculiformes > Cuculidae > Clamator > Clamator glandarius. Next base: position 1,951,052 of record JAUNZM010000631.1, on the reverse strand, counting down.
GGTCTCCTTGGAGCCTTCTCTTCTCCAGGCTGAACAACCCTAGCACTCTCAGTCTGTCCACATATGAAAGGTGCTCCAGCCCTCAGATCATCCTTGTAGCCTTCTCTGGACCCTTCCAACAGTTCCATTTCCTTCTTACGCGGAGGATTCCAGAACTGCAGACAATAATCCAGATGAGGTCCTACAAGAGAGGGGCAGAATCACCTCTCTCAACCTGCTGGCCACGCTGCTTTTGATGCAACCCAGGATCCCATCAGCCTTCCGGGCTGCGAGCACAGATAACGCCACCATTAATTCATTTATTTGATGACTAAATGAAAAAAATCCGAAGTTATATTTGGTGCATTACACCTGCTGTTTAGGTTTTGCATGCAGTGGGGCTGGAAGTCTGGAGTTCTTAGTAGGCACTTTGCACTGTTGAGTAAGGGAGGCGTTATTTCTGAAGACACAGACTTGAGATTTCTCAAAGTTTGAGCGTTCTCTGGGAGACTCCTGAAACAGGCACACAGCACAATCCGCTCTCCCAAGAAGTGCCGCTGCCACTGTCATGTTATGACAGAAAGCGTGCAACAAAACCTCTGACATGTTTTTCCTGATTTTCCTGAGATTCCTTCAGTTTCTACAAGTGCTCCATACAGGGTGAGTCACACGCAGATGAACCCTCCAATCTTCCCTTCAGACTGTCAAGTTCAACGCCATCCATCTGCTAATGCAGAACCACCACGTTCTGACTTGTTCAAAAAACTCCTAAAGTGACTTGTGCAAATCAATAATTGGGGCAGCTCAATCTAGATCTAGACCTAAACTAAAGCCTCTAAAACTCCTACTGGCTGGACACAAGCCCCTTGGTTCTTCATTTCTCATTCTGCAGCTTCACTTCTGCAGGGGGAACTATTTGTTAGTGGGAGCATAGCCCAGGCTAATGACAGTTACCTGCAGATATTTTGCATTCAAAAGAGTTTTATCTTTTTGAAATAAGAATACGAAACAAAGAAAGGTACATTATGGTTTGTGTCTCCTTGAAAAAGACGCAAATTGGGACTTCAGAAGTCCAAAACCAGACAGATAGCCTTGGAGATATTACACCTGTGCCCTAGTCCTTTTAAAGTATACCTCAAGGTTATATGCAATACAGATTCAATTCATTAATGTTTAAAATTCTTTCAAAGCTTTTGATAGTTTTGAGGTTATTTCAACAAAACACGCTGCCTTACACAAGAGCCCATCAGTGCTGACACAGCTGAAGGGCAGGATGAGAAGCAGACCGGGCTTTTCAAGCACTGTCTGCAAGACAAGACAAACTCAAACCGCTACAAAACTCTTTTGCTTTTAAGAAATTTGATTTGACTTCACATACCATCACTCTAATTCCTTATGCATGCAAATAAAAATCACCAGAAAAACCTAATCTGTGTTGCTTCTTGCTTTCAGTAGCCCAAGAAGCTGGCAATTTGTAAGGCTAACCAGACAACCAATGACAGATAACCCACTTTCCTTATTCCTTCCTCCTGCCCTAGAACACGACTACCCTTTCTATGCTCTGCCTTGCCTCAGTACTGCTCTTTTGGTCTTGGTCACCCCTCTAGGTCCCCCAAATCCTCCCTACAAAGGCACTAATTACTAGCATTACTCAAACCGCCTGCCAAAGAAGAAAGCATAATAAAAGCTTTCACATTAGTCACACCAACTAGCACTACCATTTCAGCCATTTATTTCATTCCGAGGCTCAAAATAAGGCTTTCTCCTTGATAAAGTCTGTCTCTCAAGTACCCACAAGAGAATGGGGAGAATTCAGACATGGCTTAAGTCAGACCTCCTCTACTAATCTAAAGGCCCTCAGCAAGAAAAAAAAAATCAATGCTTCTGTTGTTGGAATCAAGTACAGCGAAGGATTTGGAAAAGATTGGGTATATTTGGTCTAAACAACAGCAAAAGATGTGCAGAGGGGCTAGGAAAACTCATTAGAAGTCTATTTTGAGGAGAAGCAGCAAAACATACGCATTATGAACAAACTTAGGGAATTTCTGAGCTTAATAGTATTATTACAGCTCGAGTACGTCTGAACAAACTGATTCACAGCATCTGCCCTTCAACAAAGAAAGACCAGAAAAATTAAAGCTCAGGTGCCCACCAAGTCATTCAAACCCTTTTAACAACAATATGAAATACATTAGGAGGAAAAACACGCCAGTCGGGACATCAATAGCACAGTTTCATCTCTGCCAGACCTAATCATCTTAAAATTAAACATCTCCATAGAATAGCCTGGATAATAACTCGAGTCACACTTGAATGTAGCCAAAATAGATATCATTATTTAAGGATAATTAGTTAAAATGAGACTTCAAACACAAAGAGCAGAGCATGAGAGAAAAGCATCTCCAGCTGCCCATAAACACTGCTGGATGCAGGAACGAGAACCCCAGGAACCAACTGCATATTTATCAGTATATTCGCACCAGACTAATCCATGCTTCATAGTTTGTACGCTACAAATCTTAATCAGGAGATAGTCCATCCGTCTTTAAAAAAAATAAAAAGCTTTGTTTGACATATTTGAAAATCAGTTGATACTAAAAATACATTGTCATAGCTACAATAAAAGTTATTCTATTGTTCCCTGCAAGAGAATATTCGTCACTCTAATAATTCAAAAAAATTATTCACGAAATGTAGATTACCATTCCCACATACTTGCACATGCCTAGCCTTCAGCAACTTCAATATTATATTATGCAGGTTTTTACAACATAGAAAATTGTGCAATTTCAGGTAACTAGATTTTTCTTTTCTTTTATATTGATTTTTACATGAAATGAAACTCAAAATCTATAAATTAACTGGTAGTTCACAATTATTCATTAAGAAATTCTTTTCTGAATCACACCAGTCCTTAAGCATCATCGATATTTTAAAACGGCATCTATCCCAGACACATTTGTGAATGCAGAAATCTACCCAATAATACAAAAAATTCTATTTAAAATTTTTAAAAACACACTCCTGCTATTGCAAGAAAGTGGTTTAAGCAAGAGACAGCTGTTTCACTACCTCTTATTTTCAAATAGTATTTATTCTGTATTTTCTGATTCCTGTTTCTACTAGAAACAATCTGCAAACCAACTCTACTAGAAAATTCGTAAGGCAAGAGAACTATTTCCATATGGCCCCGTTTTAAGAAGGGGACATTTCCAGGAATATGCACTGAGCACAGAATTGAATGGTCCCCAACGCAGAGGGAGAGCCAGAGGAGAAAGCAGTTATCTTTACTCTTCAGAGGAAGGAACCTGGCACTAAGCCATCACTATTTTTCTGAAAGATTGACAGTCAAGTGCAACACAGACTTGATGAATGGGTTAAAAAAAAAAAAAAAAAAAAAAGTGCATAGTCCTTTACAATACATCTCTTCCTAAATCAGTTTAAGTCCACACAGTCATTAATAAGGCAGCAACAGGAAGAAGCTGATCGCATTTTAATTTGTAGAAGTCGCACAAAAATCACCTTAAGAAGTTTGCTAAAAATACACTTAACATCGACACCTGGATGTCTGGTCACAAATGCCTCTCAGAGCAAAGCAGAAGCACACGTGCGAGTTCACACACCTCCTAATCCCACACGGGGGGCTGGGCTGGTCCCCCAGCCCACACAGAGCCAGCCAAACCCCAGCAAGAGCACACAACAGCTTGGAAACCACAAAATGCATGGACAAAATTCAGCCACATTTTCTGCCTCAGCCGTGCTGGAAAAGGCTCATTTAAAGGTTTGCCCTACTGCAGTGGCCCTAAAACTCAGAATTTTGAGAACCGTATTGGTCAAAGCCCTGCTGCTAACTTTCACTGGCTACTCAAACAAGCAGGAAGGCAGAAAATCAAAATTTTGATTCGTAGCACATGTGAAAAAACAACCTGAGATGTTATGCAGCTCTAGATAAGAAGCAGAGTTAACGCTACAGTGGTTTGCAATGCACATAGTAAAATACCAAACCCTGTATGACAGCCTGTTGTTATCCTGACAATAATTCACATTGTACAAAGAGCAGAACGAATAGTCACCTCGGGCTCTGTGCCCACAGCGAGAAACACACATATTCTCTATGCCTTCCAGAGTGTATAATAAATATTAGAACAAAAAATTAATTTTTGTCCCAAACCGTCCTATTCCAGCATTGGAAGAGTTGCTGGCCGAGTTCAAGGGAAGGAAGAATTTAGGCGCAGACGGGAACACTTACTGCTGGACACATCTAGGGATGCTTACAGAAAGGCAAAGCCCTGGCTGACACCCACTATGCTGGTGCTGGTACCGCATCAGTTTGCAAGGGAGTTCGCAGGAATCTGAGGTTCAAAGACGGCAGCAGAAGCCACACGGGTCTCAGTCTCCTGGTAACCTGGTGCTGTAAGAGATGACTAAACAGAGGTGGATCAAGAAGAATAAACGAAGCAGACTGGAATTTTACAGTGTTTGCAAGTATGTCACAACACTATGTACTAAACCATTTGAAACTACCAGCAAGAAAGATGAAAAGTAATACACTGTACAGGTTGGAAGACATCTCAAAAAAAAGGGAAAGAAAAAGTACATTTTGTATTAATAGTCAAGAAGAAGAAAAAAAAAAAAAACACAAGAGCTTTTCTTTAGCTCTTCCCCTCTCCAAACTTTTATTTGAAAGTTTTCAATATTGACTTCTATACCAATACTAACATGGGGGAAGGAGAATTTTGTTCTAGGCAGACTCCTGGTGCGGAAAGCTCAAGTATTACTAATGACCTCAAGCCCCATATTTAGGAGGAAAACTTCTACACGAACCTGACCAAGTAGAGAGACAGAGCTCACTGCCAGGGATGGAGTTTAAAGTAGTAGAAGTGCAGCTCTCTGGGCGATGAGAATTCCTTTCTCACCGGTATGATAAACCTTGCTCAAAACTACTACTACCTTTCTTAGTGCTATTTCACCACAGCTGTAAAAACCCCAATTAAATACACACATACATCCTTTACATTTATCCACCAACTAATCCTATCAACGATATTTGTAGAAACTCATGCAGAAACACTACTTTTTTGGGAGTTTCCATATCCCTCCACAAGGAATTAAGCTGCTTTCAGCAGGTAAGAAACGTGGAAAAAAAATCCACAGCCTCTGACCCAGAATATGATGAGCAAATCAAGAGCTCAGACAACTCCTGCAAGAGCCATCTGTTTAAAATCCACACCGCAAAATGTTCAGGAGTGTTTATTTCTACAAAATGTGGCTATGGGAAAAAAATACAAGAAGTATTGTGCCTGCTCCAGATTTCCAGAAACTATTCAGCAGGATACAAACACACTGTAAAAAATGTTAAACAGCTATTTTTAAGGTGTACCTAGACATAGCTCTATTTGGTAAGGGAGCATCCATTCCAGTAACACAAAAAGCAAAGATGACAGGTTTCTAGCAGGTCTAGGAAGCTCTTTTGTCAAAGCCCATGTTTACACAGCTTTTAACTCTGTTTTTAAGCCCTTCTGTACTTAGAAGAGTATGAAAGACTAGAGCATATACTCACACACCGCTCTGCAAAAGAATATAATGAATGAACCAAAAAAAGTAGCTTAGACATGATACTTTAAACATTCTCATAGAGATGCTCCCTTCAGCACAACACCCCCCCCCTGCCCCCACAGACACACCTTCTAAAAAGGTAGTAAATATATAGATACGGAAGTCTTACTAAACAATTGCTATTGCTTACTTTAGAATTTTTCAACCCACCACACGGCCCATAGGTCCTACACGTATTTGTCTGCATACTTCCTCTTCTTGGTTCTGTTTAGGAATACCGTGGCCTGGCCAAACAGAGAGGCTCAAAAGCAACAGTCGAAAATCATAAAGCCTTCAGCGACATCAAAACAACTGTCAACAAGAGACAGCAGTCAAAATCTCCTCCTTGCACTCATCCCTTCTCAACAGGCTGCATTACACACTGTCGTTATCTCGTAGGTTCCCACGTAAGAAACAGAGGCGGAATGTTAACTTCCTGACATGAGTATTTGATCCCTGACCACCAACTTGAAGCCCACAGCCTTAGGAAAGGTGGCTTTGAAACCAAAGTGTTTATGTTGTCCGAGAAATTATTTGTTTCAAGTCAATCATGGAAGGGCAGTGGGTCCTCCCCAGTGGCTCCGGGAGGTTTTACACTAGAGGCAGTAACAAACACCCGCAGCACAGGGCAGCACGTGCTTTTCACATGACAGCAGTGCAATAGGAACTTTCTGGAGCACACAGTACTGGATAATGCCTTTAAATACAAAAGCATACAACTGAACAAATGGAGCATCTCTGCATCTTACTATGAGGAGCAGAACAGTCCAGAAAAGCCCTTTGGTAGAAGTTGAGTCTTATTTGGACTGTACAGCCCTCAACAGCTACATTACTCTGCATTAGCTTTTGTTTGGGCTATGGATAAATGAGCTTTGAATATAAAGGGAATTTTAAACATAATTCCAGAGAGCTATTCTTGTCTTATTAACTGGGAATAAGGGCAGGATTCAAGTCCAGGACTGAAAAACATGAAGGCCATTCATACTTGTGGATTTTCTCTGCAGCACTTACCTTTCCCAAAATATATAAGGAAGAAACATACACCTCAGGGTGCAAGAAGAAATTCCCGAGTAGGACTGTAAGCAGTTTCAGCCCAAACCATCACTGCATAGCTGGGTGGAAGAATATGTACTTCAGAAGGGCACACTGAAGTTTTTTTTAAACTGACATTTTGATTAAAGAAACTATGCCCCAATCTAAACCTGCCAAAAAGGAAAGAACCCCCAGTTTTCATTCTTCTTTTACTTCAATACCAATTACAGTTGCAGAATTGAGTCGCTCTGTAAGGAATGTGTCGATCAGACAGCTCCACTTAGGATTTCTAAATGTATCAGTAAAACACGCAGTTCAGTTACACTGGTGTTCATTATATCATATTTTGGAATTCGATGCTTAAAAAGCAAAATAATGTAAGAAAATAATCAAAACCTCCTTTGCATGTTAACATCTCACCCCACAGATCATAATTTACCACCTTTTTCTAGGCAAGTATTTTGCATCCTACAAAAACCCAGATTTAGATACTGGAAACATTGGCAAGCTCAGTAAAAAGAAAGAAGTAGTCAGCTCTTGCCAACACAATTTGCCTCCTTCTGAAATATCTGACAACTCCAAGGAACTCCCACATGAGCTTCATTTTGAGAAACCACTACCAATACCTCCAAACAGGATCGAGCAGCTATTTGATTGCCTGAAGCAAACAGAAGGAGGTTTGGGCAGCTAATTACAGGTGAAAACACATGGCAAGGTCATGGTGAAGGAGGAATAAGGTGTCTCTCTCTCAGAGACATCCAGCCTAAAAAAAAGTGATCTACTGAAGGGTGCTATCCCAATGCATCTCAGTTTTGGTGCTCACATCCAGCACAACTGAGCTGGAGACTTTTTGCACTAGCAAAAATAGCAGAGAAAACATATGCACCCATATGTCAACACCAAGGGATCCAGAGACAATCCAAACACCTCCAGGTGGAGTTTAGTTAGCAAGATTGAGTCACAGAGATCTAGACAACACATCTTGAAGGTCACAACAATGTATCTTGAAAAGAACCACCTACTTTGAAGGCAAGAGTTTCTCCATCAGTCAAACAATTACCCACATACACATCCATTTTTGGCATCTCCACACAGTGAACTCTGACTGGAGGCAGGTATGAGAAGTATAGCTAAATGGCAACTAAAACAGTTCCCTGAAGTTTATTAGCATAATTTGAGGTCTCTGTGGCTTCATAGTGATAAATGAACATGTGGACAGAGAAATACATTCAGATGCCCTGAAGAAGAAAGTTACTGATAGCCACTACAGAGATGGCCTTTGCACTGGTGGAACAAGCAGGAAACCTGCCAAGTGGATGATAACCTAATTTAAATAGATGCAGAAATCAAATTAGAGAACCTCTGAGAAGAGACAGCTCATTCTTGTCTCTTGGATTAGAGACTAAAAACACTCTGCAAGCTTTTCCAAATGCCCTGTTGTCCAGGCGAAATTAATGTGCTCTGCAAAAGCACTTTGCTCCTCCTTGGCATAAAGGCATCAAAAGTGAACACTGTCACAACAGCATAAATGTATAGCTGCTTCCAGTGTGAGTTTAGGATGGGATTTCACAGAAAATATGATGTATGGGGGGGAAAATGGCAACAGATTTAACATCACTTACTCTGATTCACCTAACATCTCTGATGGATGTTACTGTCACTGGGAAAGTTGCTTCAGCTCTTTGTTTTCAGCCACCTGGAGAAGCCCCCTGCTTAAATGCCATAGGTGTACAACAGCGGAATGCAGACAAGTGCTTGGAGCCTTAGTCTTTCAATAAAGGTTCTTAAAGATTTTAAGGAGAAATATTTCTTCCTGCTTTACGAGTCAGCAGGAGGACTGACATTAGCTGCCATGCTTCGAGACATAAATATTTGAAAGACGTACAGGATTATCTAAATAACATATCCTCTGGCAAGAGCCAAGGAGCAACCAGAGGGGATTTAAAGGCAAGCACTGCTAATGTAACCACGTCCACCAGGATACAGCGATCCTGAGCCAAGTTGTGGGAGCACCATCATGCAGTGTCTACCTAGTCTCCTAATAAACCAGATTACAGCCAGGCAAACACCTTAGGGCAGATAATACGAACTCTAAACAACCAGACAACTTGATAAAGTTTAACTGGAGAAGTAACAGCAGCAGGAAGCTCTATAAGGTGTCTGTGGAGAGTGCAGCAAGCTGAAGCTCGTACCAGGGCAGCAGCACTGACAGTTTCTTTCCCTTCCAAGTCAGATCAGGGAGAAATTGTCACATTCAAAATACTATGTCCTAATTTGTATTTTCACTCCATGAGCATTGGCTGTTACTATCCTGCTGAACTTTGAAGACTATCCCGACAGCAACTACCTCATAGGAGATGGGTCTTTTTGTTCAGAAATACTCTTGCTAATCTTTGTTTTAGGAAGACTACTCAGAATCCCAGGCTTGTGAAGCTGCCTCTGGCTGCAACTGAAAAAAAAGGTACAGAAACTCTGAAGCAGGAGGACCAGACTTTGGCATTGTCCTCACAAAGAGATACTGCAGGTGGGACTGTGACCCAACAGCCCCAGCAAGGATGCTGAGCTACAAAGCAGTCATGAGAGTAGCATAAGGCGATCACCTCCAGAGAAGTAAAGTTCTCACAATAAAACCTAAGCCTGGAAAAACACAGCCTCAGGGAAACGTGCCCATAAACTCTCAGACTACCTAGTCAAGGGCGATCTACAGGAGGCAAGAGGAGAATTCAGAGAAATTTCTCCAATTCCCATGAGCTATGTGGGACAAACCTAAAACCTATTCCACCTCATCCAGCCACATATAAATGCAAGTCACAAAGAATTTTAAAGCATTGTTTTGAGGAAAAATAGAGACAAATATGACATCAGAAGAAGGACACCAATTTCAGATGGAAGGCAAGGAAAAGATAAAAAGTTTCTAAGGACTTTAGAATGGTCTTTCTTTGATCAAAATGACTGTCCTCCAGAGGAGCTGGATGCTTCCAGGAATTCCAGCCTGAAAGGGCATTGAAGGGGAAGGTCATATTTCTTGCAAATGAGAGGGTATCTTTGCACAAGCAGCACACTTGTAACCTCACATTTCACGGCATCACTCATCTTCAGGGAATGCTAACAGGAATGGATGTACGAAGGTAAAAGAAGGATGCAGCAACACAAACACATTCTACCCAGGTAAAGCAGGGGAAAGGCGTGCTCACCAGGGAAATGATTCTGCTGAGCAAATTTTGAAGACTACTCAGTAAGGCAATCTAACCCTACAAGTAGTTGTAACCTCCTGGTGTTACAGCCCAGCCACAATCCCAGCACAGGGGATGTTGAGGTATTCCAAGGGAAAGCTCTCCTCTTTACAAATGGGACTATTCCAGTGAGAAACAAGAGCACGGCTTGTTTCTTGAGGATAGACAGCAATACGCATTAAGCAGATTGCTATTCCACCTCCAGCGGCAAGCCAAGAAGGCCATTCCTTTAATAAGACAGGAATACTCAAGATTCATTCTACTGAGACATGAGTGATGGGAAGCATACATATTTGCCACCACAGGACAGGCTCTGCAGACAGTAAGCAAGGCTCTGTTCTCAGAGACAGGGTGCACGAAACATACCTGTAGCTTCTTTCTGTTACATCAGGGGATGGGGAGAGGTTCCTTTCAATTGCAGCAACCACAAAGCCTATGGGTGAGCAGCGTATGGGGCGATACGAGGAGGCAGGCACATACTGATTTGCTGGTAGGTAAATCCATGAATGCATACGTCAATGAGGATTTGAAAGAGTGAGGAATCACACGTCAGAGAAAAGACCAAGATTACTCAAATCCCATTCAGTGGAATGCAAGACATCTTCAAAAATCTTGGGAAGGATTGTACATTTAATCTTCAAGCCTCCAGGATGGTCACTTTATACAACCCCACATGGGAGGGCCTGGAAAACCAACCCATCTCTACAAATGATGCCTTGTATCAAGGATTTGTTGCATTAAGTGAAATCCATAAGAAGATACCACCATTGGCCATCTTTATCTCATACTTCATTGGTTCAAGAGTGCTAACAAGAACTTAGCCATACACGTTTGCCCCGAAGTATTTTTAATGTGTGGCATGCAGCAGATCAAACCATTTGCTGTGTAGTGATTTAGAAGCACCTACTACAACGACACTCTCTACAGCTATGGGCAGTTATCATTGCCCCTGCTCCCCATAACGTATAATGAAAAAGTGCCAATCTGCTGCCCTAGTCCTTAAAGAAAAACCTTTTCTTCTTAGTAAGGCTCCAAACAGGGGCACCAGAGAGGATAAACAATGACAGAAAAGACAAGCCAGAAGAGGGCACACCTTTATCTGCAGTACACGAGCAGAAAAGTAAGTTTGCCTACATGCCTGATGTACTACTTTTTATGATTACTTTCTTTTCCTTGCATTACTGTCCTGTACTTGCTTTCCAATTTCCCACCACCCTTATGTGTCATCACCTTCCCATTACAACAGCTCTGGATCATCTTTCCTTTTTCTGCTCGAGAAATTTATTTGAAATTTCGAGTGCTTTGCACCATCTTTTCTCTTTCCTTCCACCCCTCAGATTCTCCATCAGGCACTTCTGCCCAAGACACAAATAGTGTCTCCCCTCTTGCTCCCCCTGCAAGCTGCTGCCCCTTACTATTTCTTAGCTTCCCTGGGGCAGAGCAGAGACCTGCTGCAAACAGCAGCCAAAGCAAACCACAAACCGCAGCCGGCAACAGGGCAGGAGCAGAAAGTTGAGCCCCAGGCCAGGAGGCAAAAGTCTGAAGGAAGAACTGACCAGCTCTGAAATGGGGCTGCAAGAAGGACCCTGAGGGTGCAACATGGAAGAACAGGAAGGGAAGAAGGAAATAGCAGAGGTACTTGCATCAGATTTGATGGAAAACGTGGGGGAGGGAAACACACATAAAAAAAAGAGCAGTAAATCAATGTCTCACGATAAGACAGAAACAATGGTCCTTCCAACAGTGCACACACAGCTCTCTATGGAAACTGTTTGTTTCCTCCGTCCTGAGTATTTTACAGGATTAGGAAGGCAGTTTTGTTCACTTTTTGAAGCACAGTGCTACCACTCTTCCCCATTCTAGGTTTGTTCCACGTTCTGCAGCCTGTGTTAGGAAATATTTACATAAAGGAATACACAGAAAGAGCTAAAAAGATGGAGAAAATGTGCATGCCAAGGAGCCAAGTTATTTTGGTCTAGGAAACAGGAACTACTGGAGCAAGCCGAAACAACTTCAGACCCAGTTTAACCCCAATAGATCTAAAAAGACTGTTACTTGGAAGTTGTTTAAGTGCATTTTAAAGACGCTCAGATAGCCCTTTGCTTTACAGTCAAAAAGAGATACAAGCTTTTTGCATATATGCTAATGTACCACACATTCATAAGCAGAACATGATTAGAAAGATCAGCCCAAACCTGCGTTAAGCCAATGAACAATGAAAGTAATTGGTACTCAAGATCCTGAAAAAACACCTTCCTTTATTGAGTTTATGGAACAAAACCACACAAACCTTTGAAGGCAGTGAGCAACTAGCTGACCTTTTAGTATTTTAACTCTAAATTCAGCCTATTACCTCCTCTCAGCTAGCAAACACCAGCAACAGCCACAGCTAGAAAACTGTGACAATATCAAGAAGCAGCACTTTATCATTCTTCCAGGGACCTGCGCTTCCACCTCTGCCTTTACAGCAAGTTTGAAACATCCTTTGCTTCCAACAGACTTCAATTTACTTACCCATATGCATGCAGAGGCCACCCACTGGGTCATGTGTTTCACTGATGAAATACCTCTGCTCACCTAAAAAAATAGTTTTAGCTGGCTCTGATACACAGACAGATCTTTGGAAATTCACTTTAATTTTACCTGTGTCCCTATGAGGCATATTCACTCCAGAAATGAAAATCCTGAGTTTCTCCATTATGGAAGACTGAGAGCAGGCATCTATCTCTTCCAGCTTCGCTTGCTCCTGTCAATTTTCTCCCTTCTATTACAACAGTAAAATTACCAGCTATTTAAACATCTTTAACCCTGGTGTTCCTTAGGACAAAAGTTCTCTAAAATGTGAGGTGTAATGCTCTTAGATGCTAAAAGCAACATTATGATTTGGCTTCCCATGTTTTTGTTTCTCTACAGCATGTTCTTTCAGCAGTTGGTGGCATTAACTTCACAAGGTGCTCAACAAATCACAGCATTTCTTTCCCCTCACACCATAAACTTGTACAAATGCTCTTGCTCACACCCAAGGCAAGAGACTTTAGGAACACAACAGTCTGTTTGCATCTGCTGGTTTTATGTATACGCATCTGCATTTTTTTTGGCAGCAGTTCAAGAGAGCTGGTCTAAACAGGGCTATCTGTCCAAGTCCTACTTTGACAATATGCCTTTCTCCTCAAGAGGTAAAATCTAACAATTCCTACATATGGTGTTTAATAAAACTGCATGCTACTTTCTAGTTCTTTTTTCTGAATAGGGATAAAATGCTGTTCTATTTATAAAGGTAAGGTAAATCACATACAGTCTGCGGAGCCCTAGCAACTCTGTTATTAAAACAGAATATTTTATTTAGGCAGCTCCTTTCAGAGAGAAAAAAATAATCTCAGAATAAGGCCTTTCCACTTCCAATCCGAGTTAAGGTACATATGCAATTTTGTGTACACTGAGGAGAACGCAAATACAAATGTTTGTTTGTTCTTCACTTGAATTATAACAACTATTATTTTTTTAAGCACTCTATAACATTTCTACAGGTTGTTTTGACAAGCCACGACTATAAATCCTGCCTAGCAGTCAAGCAAGGAGAAAGCTTTGCATTATCTAGTAGGCAAGGAAATAAACTGCCAAGAATAGCAAAGGGGGCTGGGGGCGAGAAGGGGGTTAAACATCCCTGTTGAATCGTTGCCTTCAGCCTCACTTCCACCACCTTCCCATAACAGGATACTCCAGTCATTGATACTTTCACATCAGTTACTGAGGAGGTCAGACAAGGATTCAGTACCATAGGAAGCTGACAATACTCACATGTTCCTTGGCATGGTTAGAACCTGACAGACAGTTTTTAATCTTTATCCAGTGAACAACTACTTCAAAATGAACAGTTTTTACGATAATATTGATGATTATCCCATAGTAAAACACAGAGGCCTGTGTGTAAGACTGAGTAAAATAGCTAATGGTACCTACGTAGATGCTAGCATTGCAAGAAGCCCATCCAGGACTCTGAGGAAGGCAGCAACTGGCAAGTAAACATAGAAATCCCATCTAAACCAATCTCAGTTAATTGCTGTAACTTAAGTTGAAACCACAATACATAAGAAATTCCTCAACTGAACCTGGTTAGGAAATTGAATTCCTGATGACATTTCCTCTTTGATACTCTCCTACCATGGCCTCTGAGGTCTGGTGAATTGTTGAGGGCTGTCCTGTGCCATCAAGCCAACATCAAAGAACTCAAGTGCAAGCAAAAATGCCACTGAGGAAGATATCACACCAAGTTTCAGTTTTACAGTTGTCATCTTTCTCCCTCAAGCAGTTCAGAGGAGCCTGTGGAGGCCAGAAAGGTCAAAGAAACCAAAGAAGTGCCAGACAGAATTACAACTTGCAGGTGCTCCAACTTCACTTTTTTGGAGAGATATGCCCAGCACACCCTGCTGGAATCCAAGCAGAAATCCCAAGTGACCAGTTATACCTTCCAAGAAACAAGCGGGGCTCCACATAGCTTTTAGACTCTAAAAAAAAAAAAAACCTACAGAAAGTTTCCAGCCTGAATTTCAACTATACAAAACTGTAAGCTCTTCTCACTCCTGGCACATCTCTAAGCAGCAATAAACCAAATTTTTAAGATTGTTCTGTAACTTAATCTCAGATTAGTAGGAAAAGAAAACCTTAAATAAATCTGTCATTAGCCTATATCTGTGGTAAGTTTTGTTATTTAGGTGGAAACCTGGGGAAAGATTCTCCAGTTGTGAAAATCAATGCCCCATGGGACCACTTGAATTTCATGTCCTCTTTTTGTTAAAGAGGATGCCTTGTAGTTTGCTATTTAATTAGGAACTGAACATAATTTCTAATCACCGAGCACTCATGCTTACAAAGGAATTACAGTTAACATATTCTCTGGGTTATAAAAATTGAAACTTCACAAATGCTGGTTAGTCACCGCTAAAAGTCAGATAGACCAAAGGCTGCAACAGTGGCAGCAGAGTAAAGTTTGTTCTCTCCCTCTCCGGTATGACACCAGGTGCCCCAAGCTGACCAACTTCTTGTAATTAGGAGACAAAAAACATATGAACAGCACAAGCATGTCTGAAAAGTTAAAAATAAAGGAATAAACTAACCTAATGCAACTCTCTGGTCACCTGTGAGGCTGCAAGAAGCACTTTACATGGGCAAATGAAGTCTTCCTCGTTAAATGTAGCAAAGGATTGATGCAGACCTGCAGACTCCCTCTCCTAATCTGTTCTGGCAAGACAACAATGCCATTTGCTTCCTTGAAAAAAAAGCCAAACAAACTTATGTCTACACGAATAAAGGGCTAACTGTACAATCAGTACCAACAGTTGTGCCAGGAAAAAGAGCCTGTTGCAAGAAAAAACCATGGTGGGAAATGCATCACACAAGGGAAAACGCTTACAGCACAGCTCAGACTTCTTACATGGATCAATAAGGCTTTGGTCACAGAGAAAAGTTGGGAGGGGTTAGGGTTTTGTTTGAAGCACCGTTTTGTAATCAGACCAGCGAATGGATGTAGCACTAACGAAGGGCACAGAGGACCTCGGAGAGTCTGGAGAGAGGGGCTGCGTGCCTGCAAGCTTGCCTTCTTTATTTTCAGCTGCGACAGATGTCCTTTCCCTACCACTCAGAATTACTCTTTTTGCAAAGAACAGAAGCCACAAACAGCCAAGACATTTGCAGACAGTAAAAAAAGCGGTTTTGAGGGTGTGAGGAGGAGGGTCAAAAGCAGAAATCTGTTTATTTGGCACCTAAATATAGCCCAATTCACTCAGCAAACATTTTTTCTCTACTACATGTCATTTTGTCTATATTTAGAAGCTGTAAGGAACCAGCTGTAGCATCACCATTTTATTACATCCTCTGATAAGGAATTTGCTTTTGGTCCCCCAGAATAAATCTCTGCCATTAAGTGAACATAAGCACTCACCTCAATCTTGGGTATAAAAATTAAGTTTTCAGCTGAAGTACCAGCAGTGAGGACGAGCTCCTAAAGTTGCCCTTGCATGAAGGAGCCCTGCCCAGTTATACCTGACTGTGAACCAAGCCCTCATCATCAAAGAGGACACACCAGGAGGCTGTTATTCCAAATCAGCCACAGGTTGATTAGTGATTTCATTCAGCAAGATCCAGCTGCCAGAAGACAGGTCCCAACCAACTGCATTCAGAACAGAGGCCGCTTCTAAGAAAAGCCTTTTAAGATAGTAAACAAAAATGAGTTTCAGCATTTTGAGATTCCTCTTTAAACAGTATTACAACCCTCCAGAGTATTTTTGCCTTGTTTTTATTTTTTAAATAAGATTGCATACCTGGACACTTGTAGCACGTGGAGAAACTCTTTGTGATGAAAATTACCTTACATTAGGCTTAGAGCTACACAGAAATTTTGTCTCTTGGGCCAGAATCACTTAAATTAAACCCCACCTGTTGAAGTTTTATCATACAGAAACATCTTTGTCCATATGGCATCTGATTTACCTCTTTAACTGAGAGCACACATAGACAATTGATTTAACTTTTCAGAACCTCTCCCCACGCAACAGATGATACATTTTAAAAAGCATAGGGCACAGGCAACAAAAGATGGCTTTTTACTGAAAAAAAAAAAAAAAAAAAAAACAGATTCGACAATTTTTCCCCATTGCTTTCACACTGATTTGCTGAGGTGGCTGTCTTTTATTCTCAATGTATGTACTGCAGGAAAGTGCACTTCAGTCTACAAAGCAATCCAGAGAAAATGGTATCGAGGCACTGAATGGCTGTGCCTGAGTAATTTCAGGATTGCCAACACAAATAGATCAAACCCAGTCTTTTGAAAAATGTAGAGAGCACAAAAAAGGTTTAAAACAAGCAGATGATGGTGGAAGAAAGAAAACCCATATGGCAGCGTAAGCAAGACAGGCGTAGAGCTGCTTCTCTCCCAGCAATGGATCTCTAGCACCAATGGGTGACACCCAGGCTCCGCGTTCAGGCCCTGGCAGCCCTCAGTTCTGCCTCTTCACCTGTCTCTTGGTGATCTGAGGGATTTGACATCAGGCCACAGTGACCTGTGATTTAAGGTGCGATGGCCCCTCTCACATTTTGTACTGGGAAGTCAAACAGAGAGACGAGGCAACTCTGAAGAAGCTACACAACAAACAACCTGACATTAAGTTAGCTTTTTTGTGCATCATATTCTTCAGTTGAATTGATAAAAATTTCATTAAGAGGATCAGAAAAAGTATGGAATATTATCTCCCCATAATATAACATTTATAGAATCATAGAATTACCAGGTTGGAAGAGACCCACTGGATCATTGAGTCAAACCATTCCTATCAAACACTAAACCATGTCCCTCAGCATCTCATCCACCCGTGCCTTAAACACCTCCAGGGAAGGTGACTCAACCACCTCCCTGGGCAGCCTCTGCCAGTGCCCGATGACCCTTTCTGTGAAAATTTTTTTCCTCATAGAATCATAGAATAATCAGGTTGGAAGAGACCCACAGGATCATCAAGTCCAACCATTCCTATCAAATGTAACAATAAACATGTAACAATAAAGTGGATAAATTAAGTTAAAAATACTGAATCACAGAATGACCAGGTTGGAAGAGACCCACTGGATCGTCGAGTCCAGCCATTCCCACCAATCCCTAAATCATGCTCCTAAGCACCTCATCCACCCTAACCTTAAACACCTCCAGGGACGGTGACTCAACCACCTCCCTTGGCAGACCGTTCCAATGCCTAACCACCCTCTCTGTGAAGAATTTCTTCCTAATCTCAAGCCTAAATCTCCCCTGGCAGAGCTTGAGGCCATTCCCTCTTATCCTGTCCCCTGTCACTTGGGAGAAGAGGCCAGCACCCTCCTCTCCACAACCTCCCTTCAGGTAGCTGTAGAGAGTAATAAGGTCTCCCCTCAGCCTCCTCTTCTCCAGGCTGAACAGCCCCAGCTCTCTCAGCCGCTCCTCATAAGATTTGTTCTCCAGCCCCTTCACCAGCTTCGTTGCTCTTCTCTGGACTCGCTCCAGAGCCACAACATCCTTCTTGTGGTGAGGGGCCCAGAACTGAACACAGGACTCGAGGTGCGGTCTCACCAGTGCCGAGTACAGAGGGAGAATAACCTCCCTGGACCTGCTGGTTACGCCGTTCCTGATCCAAGCCAGGATGCCATTGGCCTTTTTGGCCACCTGGGCCACTGCTGGCTCATGTTCAGTCGGCTGTCAACCAACACTCCCAGGTCCTTCTCCTCCTGGCAGCTTTCCAGCCAGGCTTCTCCTAGTTTGTACCTCTGCTTAGGGTTGTTGTGCCCCAAGTGCAGGACTCGGCATTTGGCCTTGTTAAACCTCATGCCGTTGGTCTTTGCCCAGCAGTCCAGCTGTTCAGCCTGAACCAGTCATGTTCAGCCTGAACCTCCCCTGGGGGAGCTTGAGGCCATTCCCTCTCGTCCTGTCCCCTGTCACTTGGGAGAAGAGCCCAGCTCCCTCCTCCCCACAACCTCCTTTCAGGTAGTTATAGAGAGCAATGAGGTCTCCTCTCGACCTCCTCTTCTCCAGGCTAAACAACCCCAGTATGAACAAAGTAAAAAGTATTTCAACTGCTGAAAGACAAAATCAGAATACGTAATGGGGTGGAGGCTTCCAACCATGCAAGTGCAGCGTGTAATTTTTTTAAACTTCAAGTGCTATTCAGGAACTAACACCTAAGTCTCATAAGGCTGCTCCAGCATACATTAAAACTTCAAATACCTGTAAAGATCCTACCTTCTTGGTATGCTACACAAGCAGCTGCATTTTACATAATTCTCTGGACCATTCTGAGGACATCTGCTTTACTTCAGTGCATAGGTCAGGTTGTCCTAACTTACACATTCAGATCCTGTACCAGGCAAACAGGGCACAAGTTTACCAAGCTTTGCATTTTATTTGCTACATATGTTACGCCAATTCAACAACTCTGCCACAATGCTCTGGAAGATTGTGTGGCTGTATTTAAAAAGCAGCTTTCTTCAGTACTAGTCCCACAATCAAAATTTTTGTGGCCAGTAAACCAAGTGAGCTTAATCAAATAAATTTATAACATTTGTCCATCACAGACTACATCAATAATATTTTGTGGGGGGAAAAGAGTTCAAAAAACAAGTGGAAAGAGGTTCGTTTTAATTAAACCTACAATTGAAAGAGTCCTTTATAGCTCACAGGTGGAATTTCCATTGAAAGCAAGGGAAGAGAAAGGAGCCACTGTGGTCTGGAGGTGAAGTCTGAGCGACATGGACTCACACCCTTGGTTCTGCCCAGTTTCAGTCAGGTCCCCCATGCAGTTGTCGTCACTGCTGATGGGGCAACACCACTCTCCATGGAAGCTTTCCCATTTATACTTGCAAATACCGGGGATAATGCCTTAACCTGGGTTTATACATCCTAAGTGATGCTTTAAATATCAGGCTAGTGGTTTCCAATTTGAGCTCCTTTTGCCTTTCAAATAATAATAAAAAAAAATTTAAAAACACTTGTTGCATCCGTGCAACAGTAAAGGCACAAAATCAAAAAGCTGAGATTTGCTTTGCATTGTCCCTTTTGGGCTTGCTTTGCCCACTTCAGTAACAGCAACAGTGATTCTTGTTCAAAGTCCAAAGGAAAAAAAATAGTTGGGGATTTAAGGGGGAAGTGATAATTTGTTGGTCGCCATGGACAACATACCCTCTGGAAGTACCTGCCATGATGTTTGATGAGAAAATAACAACGCTCGCAAAGCAGAAGGCAGAGCAGCTGCTTTCTGCACGACAGGAGCAGAGGTCAGGTCCATCACCGCACAGAGCCAAATGTCATTTTCCCCAGTGCCTGCCCCCTAACAAACAGCGGAGGCACACGTAACTTGCATTCACAATCCCTAGCTGACGTGTGCTGGTATTCAGGCTTGCATGCCTGCAGAAAACACTCCCTGATGGTGCATGCCCTCCTGCAGGCACATCAATAAATCTAGCAAATGAATGGAGGGAAATAAGACAGATAGTTAACGTTCCCTCGGGAATGCTCTAATGAACGACGGCTGGACCACAATACAATATCTACCCCGCAACACTGCACCGCTTCCAAAAAAACCCCACGTGAGCTCTTCCAGCCAAGGCAAGCTGTGACTCCAAGATACCCTGTCAGAGTCGGTTAAGAACCAGCACAATAAGAGAGTTGCACCACCTGTGTCCCTTCTCCAAGCAGAAGCATCACAAAACTTCAATTATCTTCCCACAGCAACAGCGCTAACTTCAAGCAGCAATCCAGAGGCTACGTTTTCTTTTCTGCAATGCCCTGAATCAGGCCAACATCTAGTAAAATGGGAGTATCGACCTTACTTAAGCTCTCCCAATGTACTCATTATCATGGTATTTGAGTACATCTGTGTTTGGGTATACTGTTATCAAAGAAAAGCCATCGTCTCTCCACATTTCATTTCTCTCGTGTGCCTCGCAAAGCTAGGCTACTACCGGGAAAACAGAAAGCAATCAAGTATCTGATGAGCAGGATATGTGACCTCTCCTTTGTGCAATTACTGCATTAACAGGGTTTACGAGTGCAAGGATGTGTAACGAAAAAAACCCACTTATTTATATTTTTATATATATATATTCATATTCCAAATCAATTTGTTTTTAAATACGTAGCCAGTTTAGATAAGCAGCACCATTTGAGCACTCAGACACAAGTTATGCCTGAAGCTACGCATATCCCTACACTCCTAACTGAGAGTTAGCCACTCTTTTGTCTGGACGCTCCCCACCCGCGACATGCTGCTGTTACTTGGTCCACAGGGAGGGCTGTAGTAAGGACAAGTAATGATAAACGCTAAACCGCAGCCTCCCAGAGCCGGAGCAGCACTTCATCAAGCAGTGCACAAAGACGTATCGAGTCACTGCAGGGTGACATTCAGCCACTGCACAGGTACGCCGTGATGTTTTGTCAATATAACTCAAAGTCATTACCACTAGACGTCCCGATACAGAGCAAACCAGTCGCTCGCTTGCTTTCTGCCCTTTCTGGTGCCGGTTCTTAAAGGCAGAGGATGCGCATTTTCTGCCCTCCAGCTGAGCCAAATGAGGGGCACGCAGCCAGTGCGACAGAATTGCTGTTTGCCCACGGGATGTCACAACCAATCAGTTGCAAGTCAACTGATTTTGTACTAACTGGCACACTAGAAAAGCCGGGTTGTCAGGAAAATCAAGCCTCCCTCAGTATCTGGGGGCTGGAAGCTCTCTGCCTTCTGATGGATATAGGAAAAAAGGCAGTTTTTTTTTTAGGGAGGTGTAAAGTCTGGACACTACAAGATGGACCAGATTCCTCGAAGGAAGAAGAGCTGCCCCAATGATAGCTACGTTGAACAGTCCCGCTGAAGACCAGGTGTCAAAATCATTTATCTCTCATTCATTAAGCGTATCTATCAAAATACAAAACACAGCAGCTGCCAAAAGATGCCTCTCTCCTCTATGTGACCGAGTTTAGCCACCATTAAACCTCATGGTCTTTCACTAATTTAAGCAATACTGAAACTTCCGTGCAAAGAGGTGGATGCACACCCCACTGCACACGTGCTTCCAGTGCAGAAAGGAGGATGCCTGATCTTCCATTTTACCTCAAGGAATTTCTCAGTTTTTAAGAGCCACAACTTTCAAAGCATCTCTATAGTTACTAAGACAGCTATTGTTTCCAACAAGCATAAAGTTCTAGCTGAACAGCATCACATTTGGTTTATCTACACCTTTCTCAAGCACTCGCTATTGCCTTGATGTGCTGTTGCCTGAGTCATATGGCAATGGATTTCTGCTACTCCTCAGAAATGTTACCCACCAAGAAAGTTATTGTCCTCATTTAGCCTGTGGACTCCCCAAGCATTAATGAATTCCCCTCACCCCTTGTATCTTTGCACACAACTGTCACAAAGAAGCAGTTCAAACAGTAACAAGCACTGACAGATCCCAGGGACTCACTTACATTGGGGGTAGGAAGTAATGGCTTCAGATTTTTGTCACATCCATGTCACCAATTATTCATTCTTTTGCTCCTGAATCAGAATGCTACTCTGTGGCTGCTACGACAGCATTTCAAAATTCCCAGACCCCAGCTGATGGTAGAAAAAAATCTGTACACACCACTGATATTAAAGCATGCGTGTTTTCTATCCTAATAAAAATCCATCTCACATTGTATTTGTGTTAGTGCAATACTCCTATCCATTTAGATAAGTATGTATGTGCACATACACAATTGTCATTACCTCTCTCTCTCAAAGCTAGGATATCAGACTTAACGCAAAGTAGATGTGCATTTACAAGACTTCAGTTTAGTTTTTGGACAACCCAGACAGCTAGATTATGGTCTCTCCTAACCACCCAGATCACCCACCACCATCACCACCTCACAGAATGCTGAAAAAGTGAACAAAATGAGGTGGCCTGACCAGGTAGTTGTCGAATTCACTTCAAGCCTAGGTCACAGAACCAGTCCTCAGCTTTCCTGACACAGTTTGTGTGTTTAACAGGAAACACCTGAAACAACTACGCTTGCAAACCGACTCAGAACAGGAAATTATGGAGAGAGAAACACAGCTCTGAGCAGCAAAGGTGTCTCAGCACGATGACAGGTGTTTTTTGGTGATATCCTGCTTTAAGATTGCTCCTAACAAACAAGCACCAAGCACCACCCAAATAATCCCAACTACTTTGAAATTTTGAAGTCTGGGAGCCCATTTTCTACTTTGAAACCAGGCACAGGGCTCAAGTTTGGCTATATGAGCTCAGGCAGTAGTTTCCAAGGAAACCAGCAACTGCTTGAACATTGCAAAATGCAAGTCCTGTGCTCGCTCTTTCACAAGTACACTGTAGCTATCACCGTGACACAAACCCTCCCAGGTAGGTGCTTCACTGCTATTTCTATAAGACCTTAAAAGTATTTCAGACATCTAGGATGTCAGTATACACAGTACGTGTCCAAGCAACTTGCACACTCGCAACCAAACCACTTCTGTAGATACTGAAACAAGGAAAAGGTAATTATTTGAATGATTTTAGGCTCCAATGTAGCAAATACTTCTTTTTTTTTTCCTGTTTTGTCAGCCCTTCAAAACAAAAACAAGCTATATGAACTGTGAAAGTCACGGACTTCTCTGCCTGCAGGTGGCCCCTAGAACTGGCAGCACAGCAGGTGAAAAATATCCATACAAATATTTATCCTTTAGCCAGCTACAAATCCAAGTATTTTGGTATCATGAAAAGCCAAAATAGAAGAAATACCAGGAGCAAAGGTAGTAAGGAGTGTCTTTATGACAGTAAGTAGCATTTAAACCATTTCCAGTTCAAAAAGGAGTTTCCCAGGACCCCTTTACTGTAAAATAAGGTTCCTATCCAATGACTTCTGAAATCTTAGCATCCCATAGTATCTATCCCCAAGCAGGGTAGCCAAAAAAAAAAAAAAAAAAGCCACAAAAACTGTATATATCAAATCACTGCATCCTTTTTAACTCTTCAAGGGAATAATGTTCTTCCTTTACTCATATTTTGCATCTACTGCTCAGCACGATGGATGGTAAAAGTACGGAGTCCACATGCCTTCTCAGTGAGTCTGCAAGGCAGGTCACAGCAAGCAATTGGCTAGTCTAAATTCACCTTTTTCCTCAATATCAGCACACTGATCTGGACTGGGGTTTTTTTATTAATTCCAGACATGTAAGGTGCTTATTGCATCCAGGAACACAGGATGCTAAAGCTCAATACGTTATTTTCACAGCAAGTCTGGAGAGAAGGCATTCTTCAACATGGTCTGAGACTTCATTTTCTGTCGATGTAACTTTATAACTATCCACCTATAGCATTCACCAAGCAATAGAGATAAAAGGAAAAAGTTAATTCTGTAGAAAATATATTCAGATGTATTACAATTTTTAAAAGTTTCTGTGCTAATGATCACCTTCATTTAAGTGCTATTAGGTTGCTTAAAACTCCTGTATTTGCTGACTACTTTTGTTTTGTATATAAACACCATAAAGATTTCAATATAGCTTTCAAACAGAGCTAATTTGCTTGAAAACAGTGTATTTCCAGTACCCTGCTAAAATCAAAATCAGAAAGCTGCAGAAGTTCCAAGAAGTATGTGTTGCTTGTTGCTACTAAGCAGAACTAAAAGTAAATGAAATTGCAGTGACGTTTATTCTTGTTATCACTGGTCGAATGAAGAATCATAGAAAAATGACAAAACAATAACATGGCTTTAATAGCTTTGCCTAGTGAATTGGTTCTTCCCTTCCTTCAGGTAAAACACCTCCAGTTCTTAGAGCTGACATTCAGCAAAAACATCACCTGATTAAACAAGTGTACTTCATGGATGACCCAGAACACTACTTGCTAATAGTAAAACCTAACCCTATAGTCTGGTAACCAAGAGTGGGAGGGAAGAGTCAAAGATGATTACAGAACATGTAATCTAACCTGCCATAGTAAGACAAGGCTCAGCTCAATCGCTTCACTCTGTACAAGCGGACACATGTTCCAATACAAACATTTTCTTACCCTCAGTCAGAGAATGTCAACATGCAAGAGTGAGCAGGAGTTAAGATCAAGACAATGCGCCAGCCCATAGCACTTTGTCCGTGTCTGTTTTAGCTAATACCCATCCCGTTACCCAGACCTGGTTCCCTGTGATTTTCACCTCTTCCCAAAAATCCAGTCGGTGCTCAAAGGAACCCGTTATTTGTCTGCAGAAGACGTGAAAGCAAAACCAACAGAGATCCTCTACAGGCTTTCAGACAACGCTCTGTGGAATTGCTGTGAACGTTGGCAGCATCATGTGCAGTGCTGTTTCAGCTCAGAAGGGAACTGTTTTGAAGATGATTGTGGTTGATTTTCTTAAATTGTTAAATCAAAAGCTACAGGCACAGTCTCATCTCATGAGCTGGACCTCATGACTAAATACAACATAGTTATGTCTTACCACCACTAGCAACCGAAGCCTCTGACGGCTGAATTATACAAAGAGCCAAACTACCACTGATCTCACGCTTGCCACTTCACAATCCATTAAGCAGCACAGACTCCAAGGCATCAGTCATACATGTGCCTCCTGCGCAGAGGAACGCCCCGTCCACCACCACCACTAAAGCCAGACTTATTTTACTCTGTTTTGACAACATCTGACAGACTTGCATTCACCACTATCCTTGACGCACTGCATGTTAAAACTTCTGTCAGGAAGCATATCATCCCTCACAATAAAACCTCATCCCTGCAAGGCTGAGGAGGCTCTGCTCTCAGCCCTTCTGCCTGAACAGCAGCAGAGCAAGTTGGATGTTTGGGGAGTCAAGAGAGGAGATGGATGACGAGGCAACCCTGCCAAGCTGCCTCAGCCGGCCATGAAGATCAGCTAAGTTTAGGACTGGGCTGCAGGGAAGGCAACAAGTCCCATCTACCCAGGTCCAGCAAAAACTTGCTGCAGGAGTGGGTTGTTCTTTGCAGCACCTGAGACCTTGTCCACACAAATCAGCCAGCTAAATCCAAACACAAATGTTACAATAGGCTTTGGTGGCCTGACGATGTGAGAAAGGGAGGAGAAAAGCCCATCTGAATCCTTCCTAAGCAGGGAGGGGAAAGCTGGTCCACAGGGTGATCATTCCCCAAGGCAATGCTCGTGGCCACATCTCATACTGGTGGGCACATCTTCCTTTCTCACAGACCTACCAGTGCCCCATCACCACTTGGCACATATCAGTGAAGCCCTAAACCTAAAGTCCTAACCCCCTAGATCACAGAATCACTTAGGTTGGAAAAGACTTTTAAGATCATCAAGACCAACTATAATCCTAACACCACCAAGTCCACCACTAAACCACATTCCTAAGCACCACGTCTACACATCTTCTAAATACCTCCAGGGATGGTGACTCCACCGCTTCCCTGGGCAGCCTGTTCCAGTGCTCGACAAACCTTTTGGTGAAGTAATATTTCCTAACACCCAGCCTAAACCTGCCCCGGTTATCCCCATTAACAGATGTCAGCATTTAATCCAGAATTAGAAGATCCTTCCAGGCACATAAACCTTTGGCAGCACAATGCTAACTTAATTCAGACAGATTCAGCGTTATATCACATAGCACATAAAAGCAACTACAGCAGCTAATTACTCTCTAACAAATCATAAATGCATTTGAATCGGTCACTGGACACATCATACTGAATTACATATTGATAGTGAAAAAAACCATAAGGTTGCCCTAGTGCATCCATTGCTGCTGATTGCTGTTGATACGATGACTTCTGCAGCTCCACACCAAACCCAGAAAGTAGCAGGACTAAAGCAGGACTAAAGTGGCCACCATCCCCAGTCTGATTTCATAGTTCCCATCCCAAACTTTAGGAAGAAATCACTGCAGGATAGCATCTCAGTTCCTTATCACAGGTCCCTAAATCTTCTCAGCCATCAGCTTCTACTGGTTATATTATATTGGAACCATCCTCCAAACGATTTTAAGAAAGAGGAAAGCATGAGGTTTAAGAAAAGAGTCTGGGGGGTTTGCTGGTTTTCAGTGTTTTACAATAGTTTGAGAGTTTCCATTAATGAACAGCTCCTGGGTACTGCAGCACACACATCATTTAGAAACACCAGCAGATAATTCTGTGCAACCATTCTAAATATGAAGTGCTTTTCAAATATTTCGGGGGGGGGGGGGTTATTACTATTACAATCAGTTAAAAGTATGCCTTTAGTCCACAGAAGATGTGCACGATTGCCTTCAAAGAAGCAATTTGGTCATTGAAGGGATTTTGCTAAATCTCTTGTATGTATGTTGTATTTTTCTTAAGGCCATGCAACCAAGTTTTATTTTCTTTTTTTTTTTTCCAAACCAGAACTCACAGGCTGCTCTTCCACCAAAAAACGAATCTCTGGGATTTTGGCAGATACTCCAACTTCACATTCAAAGCATTCCTAAGCCTGTTAACTCACAAAACCGGGTCATTTTTCATCTTACTCAGCATTTTCTATAAACAACATCACATTTCGTTGTTATCTCGGTTAATGACAGCGCATACACCACCTCTAACAAGAGGAGATCAGGCCCTATAGATTTCTTCATGCTCATGAGCTCTCTGCTTTGTTTTACATTCTGCTTCTACATTTTTTTCCCCCTTCTGGAAAGCAAAATATGCTGATTACAGAGTCTTCCAAAAAAGCAAACAGCTGCTGCCAATCACCAAACAAAACAGCCTTTTAAAATTAAAGCCCTGGGTATTTTCCCATGGCAAGTACAAAATAACAAAAGTGAAGAGACGAGAGTTACAGCTCCCTAGTTAAAAAGGCTGTTCTTTGGTCTGCAGCTCTGTAAAATCTTAATTGGAATAACAGTTGGTACAAACGTGGTCTCACAGTCCTCTCCTCGTGCTGACAGGCTGTTAGCAGCCAAGATATATCCTGCCAGAGGTCAAAGGTGTGGAAAAACAAACACAGCAGCAATTTTAGAAGATGAAGAGGAGATAAGGATTTGTTAAGGCATTTTTCGACCGTGGAAAAACTATCCAGCTCTCTCCACAGTCTGTACCCGCTTACTCCAGTAACTCCATGCAAGCTATTTCCTTTGGGGGGAGAAAGAAAAAGCCACTTACTTTAGACAACTGGCTTCTAGTTACTTGAATGGGAAGAATGATAAATATGCCTGTACTTGACTTCTCTCACTGGTCTCATAACTTGAAAGAAAATAGCAAGATTTTAGCTATAAGCACCTCATGTGAACTCACACAATCTCATTTCACATTAAAGAAAAAAAAAAAAAAGAAAAAGTTTAAACACAAAATAAGCCCAACCCTGCAACAGCACCTAAAGCTTTTTAACACTCAGAAATAGGTATTTTTTTTAAGCAATATGCATCTTAAATGGTGGGGATTATGTGCAAGGCAAGATCTTGCAGGAAATTAACACTATTTCTCCATACGAGGCAACTAAATTTACTTCCACGTTTAAAAGCCATTCAAAGTTTAGCTGTTTTATAACCCTAAATCTACACACCATCAACAGCAGCTTCCATAGATGCTTCACCACAGAGCGCTACAGGTCTCAAAGGTCTGACATGGCCCTCACGATCGTTCCTCCTTGTTTCTCAGAGGCTTCCTACTACTACTGAACCTACTGACCTCCAGCCACCTCAGCTGCTCCATCAGACCCAGCACCACTTAACTGCAAAAAGACACAGGCTACCAAATAACCGAAGATTTCCTCTTTAGGAAATGTCTTCTTGATGTTCCTACTCCTTCTGTAGCGCTGGAAAACACACTGACACTTTGGTGGCTTGTCAAAACCAAAGGTTGGATGCCACTACCTCAAGAGTCATGGAGGCTCAGCGTGAACAGGGAAAAGAAGTCAACTCTTCTTTACACATTTTGGTCCTTCCTATACTGCTCCCAGGTCCTCTCCACATCCTAACCCCTGGGGCCACCATGAACAGTTATCTTGAACATCAACACATCATCAAGACTGTGTCCCATTTCTTAAATCAAGACAAGGACTTCTCCTCAGCCACACACGAGCACTGTGTCCGCACTGCATGTAGAAAAGCATAAAAAAAGTCAACATTTAGCTATTAATGATCCCAAATAAATTAAACCGGTCCTGCTTCCTCACCTCAGAGCAGGTCATCTGGGTTGCATTTTAATAACAAGAACTACAGGTAAGCAACATACACGGCTCCTGTTCTCCTCTATTTAGGTGGCCACATCTTCCTTTCTATAGGGATGCTCAAGTTAAAAGTGCTCATCAGCACAGATACAGATTTAGGCAAGCACCCAAGCACCATCTACCACTAGAAGACATCATGTAGACGTCCGGTGTTCAGCATCAGATTTTGAGGGCTTCTCATCACCGCAACGTGATGCCTCAAACAGAAGAATAAGCGCTTCCCAGAGCCACTCAGCTCCTGAAGCGGTGGAAGAGATTCTTTTCCACTTCAGTGATTAATGTCTGAAGCTGCAAGTTGCCTTAAACGCCGTGACTAGTATTAGAGTACTGAACACGGAAGGTCAATATGGAACGCTCCCTCGGGCAGACAGCGCAAATTATGCCCCACCTGAGGCAACCGTGAGGAATTTATGCAACAGGCAATTACAATTCAAGCTGGAAAACATTAATTCAAGGCTTCGCCAGCCTTCCTAGGTATTGCACTGGAAGCACCAGAGATTCTAAGCTCGTTCTGCCGAAACTCAGAGCATTCCTTGAGCCTTGGTGGGCTCGATTCACACTTGGAGGGACGAACACACACACAGAGTAGAAAAAATAAGTGGGTTTGGATGCAATACGCTGTCCTACAGCTTAATTGAGGAAATTAATGCCCTCAGGACGTCTTACCCTGCCTGAGGCGCCTGCAGCTACTGCTCGGCTCCCCCACCCAGACACTTTTCGGGGTGATTTTTCTGCTGGAGGATTTTCGGTTCCACTCCAGCGTCTCCCCGCTGCCTTTTCGAAGCCGAAGCCGCTGCCCGTTCTCCTTAAATGGCCAAAATAGCAGCGGGGAGGCGGCGGCGGCGACCCCAGCAGCGGCGGGTCGGGGGTCCCCGCGCCGGTTGCCAGGAGACGGGGGATGCTCGGGACCCCCGAGGCAAGAGATACCTCTTGCCTCGGGGGTCCCGAGCATCCCCCGTCTCCTCTTGCCACTCCTGAGCCAAACGCGTCGCATCCCCGGCGGGACGGGGGCGACCGAGCCCAGAAGGAACCGGGAAGGAACGAGCGCGGCTTCTTCCTCGTTCCCGAGCCCGGAGATCGCGACTTTCCCACCGCGCGGAGCCGCCCGGAGGATGCGAGACCGGGAGGTCCTGGGGATGGAGGGAGAGAAGCGCCCGCGGGCAGCGAGGGGCATGCGGGGAGAGGCACCGGAGGGGAGATGCGGGAAGGGGAGAAGCACCATGGGGGAGATGCGGGGAGAGGCACCGGGGGGAGATGAGAAGCACCGGAGGGGAGATGCGGGGAGAGGCACCGGGGGGAGATGAGAAGCACCGGAGGGGAGATGCGGGGAGAGGCACCGGGGAGAGATGCGGGGAGGGGAGAAGCACAGGAGGGGAGATGCGGGGAGGGGAGATGCGGGGAGGGGAGAAGCACCGGAGGAGAGATGCGGGGAGAGGTACCGGGGGGAGATGAGAAGCACCGGAGGGGAGATGCGGGGAGGGGAGAAGCACCGGAGGGAGATGCGGGGAGGGGAGAAGCACCGGGGGGGGGGGGGGGGGGGTGGAGTGGTGGGAGATGCGGGGAGAGGCACGGGGCGCTCCCAGCGGGCGACCCCCTTCCCCCCCCGCTTACTGTGGGCTCTTGGGGTAGAAGGGGAGGGTGACGTGGCTGAGGTCCTGGATGTCGAAGGCGGTGGGCTCGGCCGAGATCGCCTGCCGCTTGGTCCTCTGCTCGCCCTGCAAGGTGCCGGCGCTCTGCTGCTGCGCCTGCTGCGTGGCCGGCCGGATCACCGAGCGGTACTTGTCCAGCTCGTTCTGCAGCTTCTGGATCAGTTCGTCCTTCTGGTCCAACTCCAGCTCCAGCTCGTCGATGAGCGCATCCCGCTGCCGCAGCTCCTCGATCTTCTCCTGCAGCGCGTACTGGAGATCGCGCAGGGTGCCCATGGTCCCGCCGCTCTCGGGGCGCTCTCCGGGCTCCGGCCCGTCCCCCCCGGGCCCCCCCGGGTCCCCCCGCTCCCCGCCCGGCGCTCGGGGCCGGTTCCGAGCCGCCTGCGTCAGGCGAGGCTGGAGCCGAGCGGGGGATGCGCGGCGCTCCCTCCCCTCCCGGCCGCGCCTCCGTACACTTTTCCTACACAACTTGCCCCGCTCCCCTGCCTGCCGTTTACTTTCTTTTTTTTTTTTTTTTTTTCTCCTCTCTCCTCTTTTTTTCTCCTTTTTTAAACACCCGGGTCGCGTCGCCTTCTCCGAGCGCCGCCTGGCACGGCTCAGCCTCAGCAAAAACCCAGGTTTTAATGTGGATACCCCTCAAACGTGCCTGCGCTGGGGTTTTAAGCCGCTAAAACAAAAAAATTTAAAAAAGAAAAAAAAAATTCTTTGTCTTAAAAATTGGTAAGCAGACTTTCTGCACAGCGGCGATGCCCAACACGTGAGGGTGAGTTTTGTTTCTATCACACCAAACGCAACAGGGTCTTCCCACACCTTGCGCGGCCTGCGGCCACCACACAGCCCAGTGCCAGCCTCTGCAGGACAGAAATAACCCCACAAAACACGCGGGACGAGAACCTCAGTCCCAAATGACTCCGTTTTCCAGGCGCGGAAGGGACAGCAATGCACAATGTGCCAACGCCAGTGGGTCGATGCAGCTCCCATGGCAGAAAGAGGCGTCTGCGAGCAAGAAAAGAGCAGCTGTGGGAGTTTGCGAACAAACTCAGGGCCCGGAGGAGCCAGGGGTGAAGCCCCATGGCCCAACGTGGCACAGGTGCCTCCAATGGCTCCTGCACCCACACGCTCTCACACCTGCACACCTTCAAGGCAGCAGAAGCAGCTGCCTCAGTTCCCTCTTTGGAGCGTGATTTGGGGGGCAGAGAGGGAGGATGCAGCCATGTGTAGGTTTATTAGAGGTGGGTGGTACCTACATCTTTGTATCAACCATTAGTAGGTGTCTATTCCTCCCATTCAGGCATTAGCCTGAAAGGACAGACATCCAGACAGACAGTGTCTGTCAGCTTTTTTTTTTTGGTTGCTTTTGCTTTGTTATTTTTTATTTTTTAACTGTTGCATCCTGGTGCTTGGCTGAGTCCGAAGTTCCAGCTTTCAACCTGCACATGGTCTTCATAAAATAAGTTTGAAAGAAAAAAAAAAAGCAGCAGCTCCCTGCTCAGTGCTGTTGTGTGAAATGGCCTGGCCTCTGCTCATAAGCACAAGGCTTGGCAGCTTCCTCAGCATACATGATAACTCCTCTGGTTTTTGAGATGCATATTAAAAAGAAATTGTGTTATGTAAAATGCTTCTCTTTTCAGTCCCCTTGATACACATGTGCCAGGCACAAAACTCAAGTCCTCTGGTTGTTTTCTTAGGTTGCCAAAGTGATTTAAGTTCAGATAGTGTTTTTTACTGTATATTCCCTCCATTCCAATCTTGTGTAACTCGCTAGGAAAAAAGTACCAAATACTTTCCAAACATTTCCAGTTTAAAGACCAGTATTAAATAGATGCACTCCTGCTGCCTACAAACTAGAAATCAATTATAAATAAAGTATTTTAATAGCATTCAGCCAACATGCTTAAAGTTTTATTGCTTTCCTCCCTACAGATGTGATACCAACTTCTGTATGAGGGAAACAGCAACATGGTTAACTGAAGCCCAGCAGGCTTCAAAAGAATAACAGCCCTGGGGGGGAAACTTGTGTGTAATTTCTCAATGACAAGCAGTAAAGCCACATTACTTGGTTTCAATTAGAGTTGCACAGCCTGAGACTAAGAAAACAGTACCCAAATCAGAAAGGATCTGGGGAAAACCGTGAAAAATTATGGGTAAGAGAAATGGCAAGGAATTTAGCCGAGTACATCTAAAGAAAATATTTATTCACAGGTGGAAAGTACATTTTCGTAAGACCTATGTGGCTTAAAGAGAGATTCTTCTGATTCTGTTTTAGATCTAGGACTATAATCAGCAGCTCTGAAGTCTAAGGCTGGTCTTCTCTGATTTAAGGATGAGGCCAAAGCAGCTCAAAGGGCTTCAAACCTGACAGCCAAGTTCTGCCAAAGGAAGGCACTTGCCTGTTTTCAGCTATTCACCACTCTCCCAGAGAAAGCATCGTTGGGTGAGTGCAGATCTCCTCCCTGTGGTTAGTACTTCAGGCTTTAGCGATACTGTCTGATGTGTAACCTCAGGGATCCCAGGGTACCGCCCCACTCTGATAAAAATAAATCCTCCAATCCCATTCCTTTCAGCTTAAAGTTACCAATTAAAAAAAAAAAAGAAAAATCTCAGACAGAGCAGCTGCTTTGTCTTCTTGGAAAGAAACAGCTTTAGGAAGAAGAACGGTAGGAATGCACCAGCTGGCCTGGGTTTCAGGAGAACGGGGCAAAGCTCCTTGCGGTTTGTTAAGGAGCCTTTGCTTATGGTTGTCCCAAAGCTTTTTTTCTTATCCAGCCACAGCAACGCTGTGCCAGGGTGTCACGTAAGCAGGAAACAAAAAAAAAAAAAAAGAGCATCTACAGATGGCATCCTTTTCGCCCCCAACACTGCATGCTGGGGCTTGCTGACACGAAACAGGGGTGTTTCTTCTCTTCAAAGAGGCTCTGATAGATTCAAAATGTTTCCTTCCTGCATACCTCCTAGGTTTTAATAGTTTTTGCTTCTAATACTTTCCAGGATCACCTGTCACCAAATTCACCCACTCAGCTGCTGCCTTCCAAGCTAAAAACATATTTGAAAGCTCCCTATTCTGCAAACATCTCCCTGCGCTCACCCATCAAAGCTCAGATAGCAAGTGGGATTGCTGAGAGGTAAACGTCGCTGCAGCAGGCCAGGAGAAGCTGGAGATGCATCGCTGAGTATACACGTAAACATTTTCCTCCTCCTGGAAGCATTTTTTTTCCCCTTGCCTAATCCACTCCAATTCCTTACCCTTTTCCCAAAATTTCTATGGGAGCAGATCTGCCTGTGCTAGAAAGTCAAACCACCTGGATTTGCAATGCGTGTCTCTGCTGGTCAGGCTTTTCTGCAAATTTGGGAAGGTGTGTGGCTCTACCTGCCGCTGGCACCCAGCCAGCTGCAAAGCCAAATGCATTCCCTACGTGCAGATTCACAGCAACACCTTTACAATGTGAAGAAGGAAAGGCTAAAAATACTGGAAAGCAGCACGTACAGGAGCTGAAGTCCTGGGGAAAAAAGCATGCTATAAGGAACCAAAGTTGCAGCTCACTCTGGACAGTCACCAGGTCTCATCTGTGGGATGCTGCTCCTCCTATTCCACCCTGTACCCAACAGTCACACCGTGCCCTGAGGCAGAGGAAGGAGTGCCACCTGCTGAAACATGAACACATCTGACTGCTCCATAGAGCACATCTGACCATTGGTTTTGCCTTTTGCCCTAAACAGCACGCCTCTGGCAGCTCCTTCTGGGGCCACGGTGCCACTGGGAAATAATTCAGCCCCCAAGGATGGCGATGAGACTGGAATTAACTGTGTCAAAGCAGCCTTGCCAATACCAAGGAGCAGGAATTTGCAGTATTTGGGGAGCACTTCAGCCCCGTTTAACTTTGAAAATAAATCTTATTGGCTTGTAAAGTTGGACTTTCCCTCTTATTTTGGTCCTTTCTGGAGCCTCTAAAAATGAAGCAGAAACCCATTTGTTCCTCCTTACCAAAGTGATGGAGATACCCAGGGTTGGGCCCTCATGCATGTTGTCTTTTAAACCCCGTTGATTCCTGAGTACTAAAAGGCAAATCAACATCTCAAGTGGATTATCTCAAGAATTTTCCTTTAGTGTGTAGATTCTTTCCACAATCAGTATTAAACACTGAAAAGCAGCTGTTGTGAAAAGTGTGCACCAGCCTCAGCCTGCCCTAGGAAATTGTCCCAGGATGAGGATCATTTGAAGTAGAGTATAGGAGAAAAAAAAAATACCCCAAGACCTATTAACATTACCAAAAATCACTCACTGCATAGACAAGAAAAAAAAGATCTGCTGTACTACAACTGATAATATACTTAGGTTTTTGTATTGCATTAGGGGCACAAAAAATAATGTTCATGTCACGAAAGGCAAAAGGACGAGACATGATTGTAGAATAGCATGGAATTATCATGTTACATGGTGGTTTCAAGCCCTCCTTCTTTCCTCGCGTGCACAGATGCATGTGCCAGAATCAGATTTAAAATTCAAGTTTCCTGTTCTTTTTCATGGGTCCTTTGCCCAGAAAAATAGATGGCACAAAGGACCTAACACACTGGCAAGGTGAGAGATAATCCTCCCCTCATCATTTTTCCAGGCTGGAGGAAAGCCTCTGTCTGTGGTTCCTGCTGGTGGACTGCAGAGCTGAAACAGCAGACAAGTATAAGTCAGTCATCTTTATGGGAGGAGCACTGGTTTTATATAAAAATGGCACAATAAATTATTCTTAATATCCAGAAGCTGAATACACTTCGACAAGCCAAAGTCGCAACTGTTTCCTTAAACTAGAGCAACCAAAACAGCCCTTCTGACTTCTTTTCCCCATCAACAAGACCCTATTCCCTACAGCCCTGCCTATGTGTTCATAGAAAACACAGATCCTCTGCCCTCCAAAAAAGCATCTGACACACTTTAGCTGAAAGATGTCTTTCTAAGCCAGGCTTTTTCTCCCATAATGGCATGAAAAGCTGGATTTTAAACAGCTAACCCCATCAGATGGCTGCATGCGATGGCAGTGGCTCTCTGCATCCCTCTGCTTCGGTGCTGGTTCAGCTCCTCACCAGTCCCTGCAGGGTAGGAAGAGATGCAACAGGTTTCCTGGTAGCACCTTATCACATTCTCAGCCTAAATGAAACCTTTGGGGCTGGGCTTTCTCCAAGAGGGAGTAAACACGTTTTCTGTGTGCCCCTAGATAGGAGCTGCAAATAGCAGCAGATCTTCAGACAGGTCAGACATGGGAACCACCACCCCTGATTCCAGTCTCTCCTGTCCTCAGGTGACTGATTGATTTTTTTTTCTCACCTGCCAGAAAGGGATGGAAAGCCTGGCAAGGTTAAACATGACCAAGGCTTAGACACATCTTCCTGTGGGCTGGATTAAGTCAGAAGCAGCTTCAAAATTATTCAGCTGCCTTAAGAAGTCTCTTCAGGCTCATGTTAAGCCACAACATGTTCTCAAAACTGCCAACATAAATACTTAGTGCTGCTTTCCACTGCCTTTGCCCTACGACTTTCTCAGCAGTCCCAGGGCACAGACTGTGTAGAGCAAAAGCAGCATTTAGACAAGGAGAACCCTGGAAATGTAGTTTTCTTTTGCTCTCAGCCTTAAGCTACCGGCAAATGAACCCAGAGACCAATTAAACTAAATGTAAGGATGCAGAACAAGTCTTGGAGCCAGGAGATACTCTATATAATGGAGATGAAGTTTGCAGAAAATGGCAGCTCAGTTCACATATTTAAAGGAAGTGGGAAGCCATGTGTTGGATCTGAGGCCACTGATTTTCATGGAGACACGGCTGGGAGAGGCCAGCCAGTTTCCTTGCACTTTCTGCCAACCAGAGGTTAACCACTTGGGATGGCCCATGCTCAGTGATCCTCTTCTCTTCACAATTCCTCCTCCCACCATATGACATCTCAGTGTTACAGTGAAGGGGTGAAAGAGCTTGGTGACTCATATGTCACCCAGCCCATGCACCAAACAGCATGGGGTCACTGCCCGAGGATGAAAACAACCCACCATCACCACAGGGACAACATCCTAATGCCAAAAAACTCTGCAGTTTATTTGAATGATCAACACGCATGAGCTACCAAAAGTCTCCCAAATCTCACTTTCCAGAAGCAAGACCGTTGACAAAGCCATTGACACAGCCAGAAACCCTACGGCTGCCTAATACACGCTGTGCGTCACCTTTGTATTGTGTGGGTTAGGAGAGGTACTTGGGCAGAACATAACTCCGACCTTACCATACTACATGCTCCAGGCAGTCAGGAACTCAACGAGGTGTCAGGACATCTGGGGTCAAATCCCAGCTTTCTGCCTTTGTTTCTGACTTCATCCTCTCCTGCTAACCTTTCCTGCGTGAGATCATCTCCTTGTCTGTCTTTCTATGGGACTCTGACTAGCAGCAAGAGGTCCCAGGGGCACGCTTGGAGTAATGATTCTTGCATCAGCATTCAGCAATACACTGGGAAAAACTCATGTCAATTCAACACTACACAAACACAACTAAACTCAGGAGCTGTTACCATGCAGTTACATCTTTTCCCATCTCCAACCTCTGTTGCCTTCTGCAACTCACTGATGTTTTTAGTCACGGTTCTCTAGTTGCAAAAAGCAGTAAGCGAAGTACTTACAAAGGTGTGAACAGCAAGAGACTTGGTTTCCCCCCAAATTATTTTAATTGATAGCAGCTCGTTTCTACAGCCTGATTATGAAGCTGCTTGATGTCATTTCTGAACTTCCTGGGTTTTATGGTGACAAACCACTTGCTGGCCCTGAATGTCTGCAATTCCGGGTGCTCCCTCTCATCGCCCTTTTGGATCCTGCAGTGTTTCTTATCTCTCTTTGCCAGTAATGCACCACTCACCTACCATAATTGCCTTGGTTTGTCGGGCTGATTTATCCAACCTTCAAAACAATTCATTTATATTTTAAATTGGATTAGAAATAAAAATGTATTCCTAGTGTGTCACCATTATTTTATAATGAATGCATCATGAACGAGGGCACCATCTCTTTATGTAATCAAATTAATTCCTTTACTTATTAAGAAATTATTATTTTACTGTTCCAGATATTTATAACAATAAGCATAAACCATATACTTTAAATCTTTGTTTTACATGCCTGAACAACAGGCTGGGTATTTTTTTTTGAGATAAATATAAGTTGTACTAAAAGTTGCCTTCCTTTTTAGTAACAGATTAATGCTAGACTTTGTTCCAAGGTCTTTGTCTGACATGTGCATGTCCTGGGCAAATATGAATATTTTACTGAAATAAGAGACTTTAACTTTATTTTCTAGAAGTGTTTATGTCCATGATTATAGCAATACTAAACCTTCTCTTGCTCAAAAGATTTCCAGAAAAGGTTTGTACTTGAAGTTGACCCTCATGATCATAATAAATTTCTGCATTTCACAGAGGACCCAACTCATTAATGTACCAAGGAAATATCCATGAAACATCTGCAAAGAGGGGCTCACCTTGCGTTTCACAACAGTTTTACAGTGCTCTGCTGATTTCTACAGCTATTTCGTATTTATGCTTGGGGAAACTCCTCCAAGTTGCGTTCTTTTAGTGTGTAAAAATGTTTATGCTCACAGTTTTCTCTTGATTGGTGTTTGCTCAAACTGATTGCTCTACTCGTCAGAGCATTAGAGATGAGTGTTCACCTGACTTCCTAAGCATTGCCAACATCTTTCATCTGACTGCCCTGATGCATTGGGTGAATCGGGGATGGAAAGCACTTTTACTCAAACCTTTGCACAATTTCTGCTCTGAATTAGCAGCCAACCCCCTGGATAAGATCCCTGCACACACTCACTGCATGGCCACTAGCCGATCTTGGAAGAACACATGGAACCACAGTTCCTCCGCAGCCACGAGTAAGTCAAGCTCTGAAAACCTAGGCCTGTGGTGACTTTTCTTACTCCATCTCCAGCTCATTTTGCTCTGAACCCAACTCCCCTCTTTTGCATGGTATTAAAACATACACAGAAACATGCTGTGAAGATTCACCTAAATTCTTCTCCACCATAAAACACACCGGGAAGGTTTGCGCTTGCACATCTTCTCTAACACCTCCCAGTCTTTGATCTGGGTGGAGAACTGCACAAATTCCACCATCAGGGTATCATATTGACTGCTGGGAGCTTTCTCAAAGCCAGAAGGAAAAAATCATTTGCAAGTGATGATGCTGCAAAGGCAACATGCGCTTTGGGTCTACTTCTCTCTGCTCTAAAAAGAAACATTTCTAGATTGGTCAGGACCTTTATAGGCTACTTCTCTGCAAGAACTATTTCTGTTGAAATTTTCCATCATCTCTGCTTTTCCTTGAGCAGCTTGGCCTAAATATAATAGGGCAATTTCTTCATAGCCTTATTTACACAATACATAAACGCAAAGCTTAGTGTACAAACTCATATTCAAAACATAGAATCATAGAATCATAGAATCACCAGGTTGGAAGAGACCCACCGGATCATTGAGTCCAACCATTCCTATCAAATACTAAACCATGTCCCTCAGCACCTTGTTCACCCGTGCCCTAAGCACCTCCAGGGAAGGTGACTCAACTCCCTCCCTGGGCAGCCTGTTCCAGTGCCCAGTGACCCTTTCTGTGAAATAATTTTTCCTAATGTAGAGCCTAAACCTCCCCTGGCAGAGCTTGAGGCCATTTCCTCTTGTCGTGTCCCCTGTCACTTGGGAGAAGAGCCCAGCACATCTGACATGCTGTGGAAGTCTCATGTTGTTAGAACAAGAAGGATCAATACCGGTACACGGCATAAAACCTGCACTGTGGCAGAGAGGAAGGCGACGTATTTTATACTTCTGCTCCCTGGAACAAGAGTGCAAATTCACAACCTGCTTCAAAAATCCCCTGGCTCCTTTCCGAATAAACAAATGTCAGTTTGGGGTTTTTAAGCCCACTCTTTTCCTTTTTCTTTTTTCCATAAAAGCCACAACTATCAGCAAAACAATTTATTTCAGCTGATGATTTGGGCATTATGTAGTGTCAAGGCTGTGTGCCGCCTCCCTGTGCAGTGGGTGCTTGGCCCCCACTCTGTTCCCTTACATGGCCTGCAGCTCTGGCAGGCACAGCATTCTCCACATTCTTCTTTTTTTCCTCTGCTTTTTAAGTCATATTTCTTTTAGGAGGAGAAAACACAAAACACAAGGAGTAATGCCGCCCTCTACTGCCCTGCTCGACAAGGTTGAGGTGCATGGCTGCAAACTACCAAGGACTTGTTGAATTACCAGCACCACAAAAAAAACCCCACCAAAATATTTTTAAAAACCCCAAAACTCAAAAAAACCTCAGTCAAAAGGCAATATATAAACAAAACCATGCATAGAAAAATAAAAAAATAGGTATACATTAGGAGGAAAAAAGAGACTATGGGAGCCAAGGATGTTGCTCAAAGCCTTAAGTTCCCATCAATGTTAGTATATTCTATGTCTCAGCAAGGGCATAGGATTAGGGCTGTAAGTTTTTTATCGATTTAGCTGCCACAGCTCTCAAGAAGTGATTGTATGTCATATTAAGAGCCACAATTATATAAAAGTGGGCACTTACAAAACCACAGCACTGTCTCTCTAAATGTCCTTTCTTCTTAATATTCAGTTTATAGATAAGCAAGCTGTCAGACAGAGGAACTATACCTGCAAGTCCCAGAAATCACATTTTAAGTGATTTGTTGGGGTTTTTTTTGTTTTTTTTACTGTACTATGTGTTCTTCCTAAAGAGATGTGAAAGATAAACTGATTTGTTGAAAGTTTGAATCAATTATGTGATTCGGTAATAGATCTTATAAGGGAGTCGTTAGGAGATCATTGATTCACAGCCATTCCCAGCTTCTGGCTCAACACCCAGTACTTGCTGCCACTGTGATAACATGAAGCAACTCCAAGCACACACATAAAAGTCAGAACATACAAAGCTAAAAACCTCTATCTGTTAGTATTAATGACCAACAGAATCGGAAAAAAAACCCCAATCTGACAAAGAAAGACATTTCATTTTCACTATATACCATGTATATATTCTGTATTTAGTCTCATTTCTTTAGATTCTAAGTTATTACATTTTCAAAAGTCTGAATCTTTTTACTTTCTATTCCCTAGTAAGCTCTCAGAAGTCAATAAAATTAAAATAGCTCATGCTAAAACTATAAACTAACACTGCAACTGCAATTAACTCATAACCTCAAAGAAAAACTTTCCCAAGCTCCTCAGATGTACAGAGAAAGTTAAACTTTACAAGGAAGTTCTTATTTAAAAAACATTAATGGAATTTCCAGATGAAATTGGTATTGATTGTGCAGTGGAATAGCAAATGCTGAGCACAGAGGTCTAAATTATGGGCAAAGGATCAATACAGGACCCTGCTAGAATGGAAGATTTAAATAGATGTCTTTTCCCCCTCAAACTTGTATGTACTTCTGTAGGAAACACTCTGGATACAGAGCAAATAATGTTTTTAAAAGGCATATCCAACCCAAACAGATTAGGAGATTCAGGGAAATAATTTTACCCTCAGGCTAAAATGGTACAGTACCCAATTCTTACATTATACAGAGAGGTAAAACCTTCTTTTAGGCCAGCTAATGATCCCGCAAGAAAGGGGTGTTATTTTTACACTAAGCCATAAAATACATTTGTGATATCTATAAGAAATAAGCCACAAAACGTCTACCAGGAGATGAAGTGGGAGACGTGCACCTTATTTCTGATACGCAGCCTAGGAATAAGCAAAATTCTGCAATCTGTGCTCTTTCAAAAGCATAATTATCTACCAATACACCATAATCATTCCTTGTTCATAGATTCCTACAGCTTGAGCTGGATTTGAAGTATCAGTGAGTTATAAAACATCTCCTCAAACCTGCTAGCACAAGGACAGTGGGAACTGTGCCAATCATCTCCACTTTGCAATGTAACCCTGTTCTCATATAATATTCTTACACACTCATGGATGGAAATGAGGTAATTTCTCACCTGTTGCTTCTACTCTTACTTTAATTCAGTGCCATTCTTTGCAATTACCCAAATATGCAAATAAAATCTGCATGTTACGCAACCTATTAAAAAAATTTCATCAAAACCAATAAAGATGAAGCAGGTTTTGAGATTCCCAGTA
The DNA here is from genome assembly GCA_033459285.1 of Clamator glandarius. Taxonomy (NCBI): domain Eukaryota; kingdom Metazoa; phylum Chordata; class Aves; order Cuculiformes; family Cuculidae; genus Clamator; species Clamator glandarius. The sequence goes on along the minus strand of JAUNZM010000631.1, from coordinate 1,909,718 downwards.
GACAATCCATTTCACCTAGATAATTCATAGAATCATAAAATCACTCCTGATCAGAGGGGAAGCTTGAAGCAGAGGTAAATGCCAAACCTGTACATTCCATATTGGGATATGAAAAAGATTTCTTAAATTTCTCTCTCATTGACCCCTCCTAGCAGGCTTCTTCCAAGTCCATAACAAACTGTCCACATAGATTCAATTCTAAATAAGAATTACTTTCACAGAGAAAAGCAATGCTTATTAACAAAACAGGAACAGAAGGAAAACATGAATCCTCCAAGAGATTATCCTTTAGACCCAAACAGACTTATTGAAATGTCCTTCAAGCAATCAGGATGGCAGATGCATCCTCACATAAATAAGGAGTCTTAGGCACATTTTCAGCACGACGCCTCTAGGAATAATAAAAAAAGAGAGCCAAATCTGAATATATCCACTTATACATGAGTCAGAGAGGGTATATTTCCACATGAAGGCTATATTGTAAATCGATTACCTATCTACAAAGCAACCAGTTCCAACTGGAAGACCCATTTTCCTTAGGCTAGGTGTTATTCATCCACTGAAGAGAGTAATGCAGATAGAAAATTTCGATGACAACTATCCCCAGTCCTAATATTTCAGCTGACACTATTCAGTTGAAATCAAACCTTTGAACTAATGCGATATTTTTCCTTTGTAACTACTAAATACCTTTTTGCCTTTTACTGGCAGAGCCTTTTACTGTATGCTCAGGTTTTACTGCCCTCTGAATGGCAAGCTATGTGTTTGCAAAACTAGACCTTCAATTTGTATGTAATTCCTAGGCCACCTTCATCATGTTAATGGGCTTAAAAATATATATACTTGATATTTTAATAACTTATATTTATCTTTTTATACTTGATGTTTGTAATACTTGATATTTTTTTCTCCCCATCTCTCCACCTCTTCAGCAATACATAGTAAAGAAATGGTAGCACTGTGCAGATGACAATGTCTTGCATTCTATTACTAACAGTTTTCAGTAATATCAAGTTCTTGCAGAGGACAGTGATTAAAGCTTTAAAAAATGTGGTTTCCCCTTGAAGGAAAGGAGGATCATTCAATCATTCAAACCACATCATTTAATCCATACTTTTAACTATAGCTTTAGTTTATTTCTATTTAGGTATAGTTCATTTCTGTTCCTAAAAAAATCAAAGCAGCCTAAAAGATGAACTAATTGCAGCTCCTGCTGGCTGCATGGGTTAATTAACATAATTACTCATTTGTATCCTGGTCAGCTTGCTGTATCCATGTACTGTATTTCCAGCTTGAATAATTTAACACGTATTAATTATTTATACCTTATAGCTCTTTCAAAGGAGTTGTTTGGAGTCAATGCCAGCTATTAGACCTGGCAGACAAGGCCAAGTGCTGCCCCACGAGGGCCAGCTCCACCATCACGCCCCCATTTATCCCAGTGATTACAGAAGGAAAATAGGAAGAGTTGCATTTAGCTACCAAAAAGCATCATGCATTAAACCTCCCTACGTCCAACGCTTGATTTATAGACAATGCCAATGAGTTCAAAGGAAACTGAAAAAATGCACCTCCTTGCTAAGCCCCTTTTTCTTTTTACTAGTCAATATAATACATTTTAAGCAGCAAGACTGCAAGCAGGCAGACACCCTTCCCCCATAAGCTTTGCCATCATCACCTTTTCCAGTAATCGAAGTGCTGGTTTAAAGCTAGGAGAAGACTACACAGCCATGAAATGGTCATCAAAACATCCCAAAAAAAGGGGCAGGGACGGGGGCAAGGGGGTGCCTGCTGAACATCCTCCACCCATAGCTTTACCTCTGCCTGTCCTACCAGCTGCCCTCTGCAAGGTGCCAAGAAAGCCAAGGTGATCTCCTGCTAGGAAGAACCTCTCCACCTTCCTCTGTTGCTTGGTGGAAGCCTCAATAAAGAACTGGCTACACGTGAATCCAAAGGTGATGTTATGACAAGTACGTAATAGAAAACAACTAGCTAAATGGAGAGATAACAACTAGAGACCAATAACAATGTGTAACTGTTGGTAGCTCAGGCTGAACTGCTTTTCAGAGTGCTAACGTCCCCACTGTGGGAAAGGCTACTCAGTGTCTGGAGACAGCATTGAAGAAGGCAAACAAATACCAGGGCTGAGGAAAAAGATCTTTATTAAGGAAAGGACTCAATTTGTTTAGCTTATGGTGAAAAAAATAATCAAGAGAAAATTTAATTATATTATGTAGACAATATAATGTAGATGAAGTGTTCAGTATTTAATGGCATTTGGGAGAAGCAGGGAAAAGCGTTACAAGAACTGGAAGACAGGTAAATCCTTATGAAAAAATCAGGCAACTATTTTGAACACAAAGGGCAAATAACCACAAGAACAAACTCCCAAGGAAAGTGGTAGATCATATACATCTCCACCTGCAACTTGAGTTTAGCAGTGCCACCTCAGCCACCTTCTCTTCTGTTCTACCAGCAAGCTCTAAGATGCCCAGCACTACCCAAGTTGAGCAGATTTATGTTGTAAAAGCCCCAAACCAAGCAGCTTTTTCCTGCCCAAGCATTTATTAACAAGTCTTCCTCTTGCTTTCCATTCGGGTGTTGCTCACTGCCCTTGCTGGTGTGAAGACATCTCAGCCAGCCATCCCTTCCTTTTATAGCTGCTGCAAAGAGCCATGCCGACAGCAAAATATTCTGCCCAGCTAAGCCATGCCTGCCAGCATACAGGAGACGCTTCCCCCCACCTAACAGTTTTTTTTAGGGGTTTGGCAGCATCCACCCAGGAATCCTTACCCAGGGTTTAAACTATAAAAATACCAGTGTCTGAATAGTGCAGCTTTTCAACCTCCCCTGGTCCCGCTGGGCTAGCGCAACCTCTGATTGCATCTGCAGAGCTCCTCAGAGGGCGGTGTGGTTACCCAGATATACCGGAGGGCACCGCTGGCTATATACTTTCCCTTATTCAAACCATCTGTTTAAAGATCTCTGGTCTATAAGTCCATTTACAGGAGCAGAGGGTGGGGAGGCAGACCTGAAAATGTTTTTTCATTCCCAGGAATGCTTGGGGTCTGTGCAGCCATCCAGCTTTTCCCTTCATTCCCTGGCAACTGACACATCACGGATTTTGATCATTTTTAACCACTTCCCAACATTAAGCTACGGGTCGTCCTTGGCATTTTGCCTCCTTCACCAGGGTCTTGAGGGACACGTAACCTGAAGTCAAGGCTACGAGACATGGGTCTGTCGTTGCCTTAATCATGCAACATTTCCTGTCATGTGGAAAATAACACTGAAATAATCCATGTGTGTTTACTCTCGGCACTGAATGACTGCCTGAGAACTTCAACTGGTGTTTCAAAATGCTCCCCCATCCACTGCCACTGCCTGGTGGGTACCCAGAGCCTCACGTGGCCTTTTTTCATCTGTCACCCCTTCTGCACATGCATGGACAGAGGGGTCGATCACAGCACATCAGCCAGCTCCCCCACGCTTTCACCAGACAAGTGTCAACCTTCCCAACTGGATTAAAAAACAACAGCAACAAGGGACGTGCTGGAAAACCAGGCATTTCGTGACTATAATCAACTTTGTAATGTGATTTACGACCAAAGAGTGATAACATGTTCTGGTTTTAATATTCAGTGTTACCCTAGCCTGATCCTTTTCAGCGGTGTAACATCCCTTATCGGAGTTGTTAAGCCAGCACTAAGAATACAGCCCAGCCTGGCAGCCTGTAACGCACGCAACGCCCTCATCCTCCGCAGTGAACTAAAACCATGGATAACACTGCTACGTGTCACACCTTGTGCTTATGAGTACTGCTGCGTATCATACACTTACACATGCTCTTTTCTTCCATGTCTCTATTCCCTCCCAAAAGACTTTGTGGCCAGGAAGGAGATGGCATAGCATCCACCTGTTCAACCCCTGTCTAACATTTCATCCAGACCCAATCCATCCCTGGTTCTCCTGGACAGTGGTACCAAGACCTTTTTCTCTTGCACTACCAACTACTCTGCCAAACTCGTACGAGCTAAAAAGCTATGAAAAAATTAGGAGACGTTGTCTGTATGAAGAGGCAGAACAAATAGCCTGGTTTTAATAAACATTTTACTATCAAGCCAGGACTAGGGTTTTCAGAGCTCAGACTTCATTTCGAGATGCATCCAGGAAAACTAGCTACCAATACAAAGAAACACATGTTAACCGTTTCCTTCCCTTCTCCCCATCTTTCAAGACTCTCTGTCTTCTGGCACTAAGCGGTGCCACAAGTCAAACACAACTTCCATTTCCCATTTGCTTGCAAAGCCAGATCATTACACTGGGGTGCATTGCAGTTCAAATGTGAAAGCTCCTGCTTAGCCACTATTTTTGACTCAAACTTGGAATTTTTACAGCTAAAGATATGATTCTGAACCTTTTCACAATCTGAAAAGGTCCCTTTTCCCCATATACTTCTGTTCACTGGGATTTTTTAATTCAGGGGTTTTGCTCTTCTCTTTTGGTTTGTCAGTTGTGGCCATGCAATAAGCTGGAAAGGGGAACGGGCGTCTAAATTTCACAAGGCCACTAGCAGCAAATCTCCCAGCCTAAAAATAACATCCGCGAGAACACATGCCATTTACACATTACCTGCTAAAAAAGCACATATACTTTACAGTCTGTAAACGCACCTCCTCTCACTGAACCCGGTGGGCTGCAGGGTCCTTTCCCACAGAGCCGTACACCATCACTCTCCAGCCAAATCAGTGGCTTTGCATCTCCTCTCTGCTGGGCAAGGCAACATGGGTCTATAGGAAACATGCCTGGCATTCACCTCCACCAAACAACGTGCCTCTTAAGCTGTCCCGAATTTCTTCTCTACTGCTTCTTAAAATCCAATGGAGCTCCCAGGCTGGAACCAGTGGTGCATTCTCCCCACAGCCCTTGATCTTATTTTGGAGGTGCTACAGATGCAAGTCTTAAACAAATCTGCATAATTTCTCATTTCACACCTGAATTTTCCTTCAGTGATCTTAAATGAGAGGAACACTTGAAGAGAAAAAAACCTGTGTTTAACCTCCTGTATGTTTTTATTGATTGAAGATCAGTATACTGTCATTTATTTTATCATGCCAGGCCTGCTTTATCACACTGATAAACACAGGAATTACTTTATGCTGAATGCATCATTGCATGTATACCAGTGGAAACTGTATTTGTAAAGGCAAAAATGAGAGACCACCTAAAGGTTTTAAAGATCAGCCAGTAATAGGATGACATTTCACTTCTTCAGGAACATTTGTCCATAATGAAAGCAACGCAATGTCTAAGCAGATGAAATCGGGTCATAATTATCCCATTATCGTTAGGTTGGTCTGAGGGCTAGACCAAGATAATGTCAGCAGAAAATGTTTCCTCCACACTGGGATATCATTACCTCAATAGTTTCATTAGCAGAGTATTAGGCTCAAGCAGGTTCTGCTGCAAACAGGCACTCAGACAACAGAAACAGCCTGGAACAGCAGCCTTTCAGCTGCACCCTCAAAGCCTGGTATCGAAAACCGCCTCTTATGATACAGGATGGGGAGAGAAATACTTGTGATGGGACCACCAGTGAGAAGAGGAGCGGAAGAAATCACACAAGCTCAAGGCCATCCATGTGTTCCTAGTTTGGTAGCTGCAAATAATACACCTAAAGACCTATTTAGCACGTGCTAGTTTACACAGGAGCTATATATTTTATGTGCATGGGCTAGCATGCAGGCAAGCTATACGGGATATACGAGCAGTATCCCCACCTCTAGAGCAACGAACACATCTTCCACCACCCCGAGCCCACTTCTTGCAGGAAAGTTGTGACAATCCTGATGGTCACCATATGAAAGACCACCTCTGCTTTTGGGACCAGGTTCCTTACACTAAGAAGAAAGGTGTTAAAATAAAAGGAGAGAGAAAGGAGGGCTCTGTAGAGCAGAAGTGAAGTGTTAGGATGGCTTTGCCAAGATACCACAGGCTAGAGAGAAGTCTCCTGTGCATCTAATGTGCTCAAAATCCACTTAATTCACATTAACTGAAGGGGCAGGAAAAGTTGCATAGTAAACTCAATGGTCATAGCTCCCTTAGGAAGGCAAAATCTCATTATAGGGAAAGTCCTCGGATAACAAAATGATCTCATGTGTCAACATCTTAAATAAACAGAGTGGGACATGTGCTATGGACAGACAAAATATTGGAACAGAGAACGCAAGAGGTATTTATAAACCAGTTTTTCAAAATTCAAAAAAAAAAGATGGGCCAAAGTGTCATTACGTTTTCTCTGCTGATGATCTGCAGCAAGTTTTGAAACACCAAATAAAACATTTTGGAGGGCCAAAGTAAAGAAGCGCTCCATGAAGATTTTTAGCATGTAAATGGGATTGCACAGATAATTGTGTCATCTTGACATGGATCCTTGCCATCCTCTGGGATGTGCAATTCTCAGTGTAATTGCTGAAGAAATTAAGGCAATACGAAGAATACCAACCTATGCGGCTCTGTGGAAAATAAATCTCATTAAATGAACGTAGCAAGTTTTATTAAACCGCTTGCAGATTGGGTTGAAAAAGCATTTGCAGCTATGTAACGTAATTAGGCTGCTGTAAACAGGCTGACTTACAAACTTAGGCTCGTTGAGTGTGTCTCCAGCTCCAGGGTTTTTATCTCATCAGAGGGAAGGTTAAAAGCTATGAGCTTCCATTAGAAGAGTGCTCAAGAAAAGCACAGGAATGGATGGCTAATCCAGCAAACAGTGAGGGCAGGATTTAACAGCAGGATTCTGATGTTCGATTAATTCAGCTTGGAAATTTGAAACAAATATTTAAGGAAGAACAATTAGGGTAACTGATCTTCTCAACAGTTTGCAAGGGACCATGGTGCTTTCTCAGTCACTGGCAAATTTTTAAACCATGATCAGGTTTTCTTAATATTATCTTTTAAAAGACAGAAATACACTTGAGAAAACAGAGCCTCTAAAAAGGTGAATAGCCCATCGCCTGTAAATCAGACTAGATGAGCACAGCCTGCCTCCCTGACCTTGTAAGATACCCACTCATGAAAACTAAAGTGATTTTCATTCATTCTTCTGTGCAAGCACGCTAAAAGGGCTCAAAAGTGGATATAAATATAACACTGAAGTCTCTTTCTCTAAATCAAGGTTACTTGCTGAATTTACAAACGCTGTCAGCCCAACATCCTGCAGACGTTTCAGTCTGGAAACACACAGAGTGCAGATGTACAGACTTTATCAGCTCTGTATTATGCCTCACAATGTGAAAATGATTGCATGATGAGTAAATCCAACGCCCACACAAATAACTGCTGCTTCCAGTTCCTAATGAATCACAGACTGAGAACAGGGTCAGAAGAATAGTGATTGTGGGAAAAAAAACCAAAACAGCTCAAATGGACTGCTTTGCTTGCCTGGGCAAGAACAATCAAAGAAACACTAGCTGGGGAGTTTAATGAAGTATTTTGGTGGACAACTAACTACTACACTCATGTGAATTTTTTCCACACATATCTTCACTTTTTATTTAAAGCCTTTAAGAGAGAGTTGATTTTAGCTACTTGATATTTAGGAACAGAACAAAAGAGAAGGAGAAGCCCTTCTCTTCAATACATAAGTCAAACAACCCAGTCTGAAACACGGAGATCAGTTGTACCTCCTCTCTGGTATGGGAGTAGCAGCTTCCCAGTACCTGAAAGGGCTACAAGAAAGCTGGGGAGGGACTTTTTATAAAGGCGTGGAGTGATAGGGCAAAGGGGAATGGCTTTAAATTGGAGAGGGGAAGGCTTAGACTAGACATTATGAGGAAATTCTTCACAATGAGGGTGATGAGGCACTGGCCCAGGTTGCCAGGGAAGCTGTGGCTGCCCCATCCCTGGAGGGGTTCAAGGCCAGGCTGGATGGGCCTCGGGAAGCCTGATCCAGTGGGAGGTGTCCCTGACCAGGGCAGGGGGGTTGGAACTGGATGATCTTTAAGGTCCCTTCCACCCAAACCATTCTATGATTCTGAGTTATGGGGCAACCCAGTCAAAAAAGTGCAAGAGCTGACAATAAGCTGCTGCAAAAGGAGCTGGGTGGGAGAGACACAAGACTATTTGGATGCAAACAGTCTCTGCAATGAGATGATTATCATCACCAATGCTTTATGATAGCTTGTACTGCACAGACTCAGAAGAGATTAATCAGGCATCAAAATTTCCATAAAGCTGCCCTTCACTTGACCCATGACACCATTTCCACTTCCTTTTCCCACGCATTTTTGCTCTTCTCCCTCCAAACATATGGTTTTATGGAGTAAGAAATTTCATATCCATAATACCCACACCAGCTCAATCCATTTTTTCTAGCATCTTTTCCCAGAAGAATAAGATTCTGTTTGAAGCTGCCAGGAGTGATCTCCCATCAAAAGATAAAATATTCTCTTTTTTTTTTTTTAAGTGATTATTTTAATGTCACGGAAGGGAGGGACAAACTTCAATTTTGCTTCAACTCTCTCGCCTCCAGCAGGGTTGAGTTACGCAGGGAAGGGAAGATGCAAAAAATTAGGGTTTCTGCAAGGAGACCAATTGTTCTGGTCTGTGTTTCCAAAAAGGAGATCTGGTCCTTTCCCTGAATTGGCCTTCTGATAGTAAAACTGCAGATCGAAACAATGTGCTCCTGGCAGGGAGAGCCTGACTGCAAAAAATGCCATGTTAAAGCCTCAGCCACGTATTATATGATAAAAGGGAACACACAGGTTTCACCCTTTACCTTGATGCAGGTTTTGTAAAGTACCATGACAAATCAGGGGGGAAGAGAACACACATAAAAAAAAATATTCAAGAGTCTTTTCCTGAGCTACAAAGGCAGCTTAAGTGAGAAATAAAGCCACCAAGAAGGCAGCCAGTGCATCATCTGCCCAGGCATCCACACAACCTGCCTTTTTCCATCCATATATGTGAATAGATGCGAATAGAAAAGGAGAACGTGGTAAGGAAAGATTTTAAAGAGATGGTGATGGTGACTCAAAAAAAAAAAATAAAAAGAAAGAACACAAACCAAACCAACAACTCACAGAAAATAACACACAAAAAAGAAAGACAAAATGGGGCAAATGCAGCTTTTCCAGCTATAGGGGACTGCTGGGTTTTTTTAAGTGATGTCCACAAATGTGGTTGGTATCTCAGGTCTCATGACTAGCCAGTAAATTCTCCATTTAGGCTGAAATACCATCAGAGCTGCCTACCAGACTTTGTGAAAAAGGGAAGCCTAAACCTCACCATGCCCCTAGCCAAATACCACTCCTGTCTGAGTGCCACATTCCCAGCCATCCACCATATCACCAAGTAAAATGGAAGATTTTGTCTGAAATGGAAGCACTGTATTGCATCAACTAACAGCCTTTATTTTCCTTATTTACAGTCTGAGCCTCCCCCTCGTTTCAATTCCTTTTCTGCACTAACGCATTATTTTTAATAAGCTGATGTTTTCCCATTTACTAACAGAAACCAGTCATCTTGCCCATTTACCAAGTCATCACGACACTGCCCACATATATATAGTGTTATTGGCACTTGCCACAATGAATCCAACCACTGCACACGTATTTATTCTGTTACCCACAGGTATCGCTGCTGTGCTCCATCTCTGTTGTGTCTTTCCCTTTGCACAAGCTCAATAGCTGTGTCTTCATGCCCATCCTCTTGGCAAGTCCTTTTTATTTATCAGGAGATCAGCTGTAAACCAGTACTATTGCACTTATCTGAGGGTTTGCTGTTAGCAAAGCCAAATTCAGTGCTTTAAAAGCAGATGCAGCAAAAGGGAATGAGCAATTTCTCCCAGACTGTAGCATCTTCCATCCTGCTCCTCATTTTGGTAGAAATGTTCACATAAATCATATCTAGCAAAGCAAACATAATACACCCTACTGCCATAAAACACACTCTGCTCCCATTTTCACTGAGCTTAATTATTCCTTGTTTCTTCATTTCTACGCCAAACTAAGTCCTGGTTAGTTGTCATCAGCCACACTCAGGCCTCTCATATCTTCAAGCACTCAAGGTTTGTCCCTTGTGTCCAGAGGGACAAAATGTGCATCACTACCAAGATTCAATGTTTTTAGCATCAAAATGTTAATACGGCTTTACTGCATTAAACAAAAAAAAAGGGAAGGGGGGAGGGAGACTTTTCCACCATTTGCCCCCAGTAACACCATAAATAAATTGAATTTCAGAACATAAGAGCCATTCAAGCTGTGTGGAAGGTACCAGGCCAAGGAAGCGGGTAAGTCCAATTCAGCAGAATGCTGGTTGTTCCTCTGGGCTTTTTCAGGAGCTCCAAAACGGACTTGGGAATAAAATTCCTTAGTTGTAGGGTATGGTAGCTGAGAACAAGTATCATGTTGCAAAGAAGAGCTCACCTGCAGCTCCTTACAAGTAGGTGAATACCATAGCAAGAGAAAATGAGTTTCTGCCAAGTAAATATTTAAACATTTAAAACAGGAGAGAATTAATTTAAGGAGATAACGATCCTATTACTCTCTTCTAAATAACTGTATTGTATCAGTGATCAAACTGCAAAACAAACTGATAGGTATTAGTAAAGGAAAGATCTCATCTAATACCTAACATCCAGATCCGGTCTTGAAAGGAACAAGAACACACACAAGTGTGTTAGTAAACTGTTTGTGTCTGTAGCGCACACTTCTGTAGTTAACTCTAGCCCAATGTTATTTTTACAGGAAAACTAAATTAAAAGTGCAGGTTTTTGTTGGTTTGGTTTGGTTGGGTTTTGGTGTAAGTCCAGGATTTTTTTTCTCATCCTTCCAAAGTAAATGGGTATTTAAGGAATAGGAAAATACTCTCGTTTTTAATATACATTTAAAATTGTCTCCGGGTAAGTATAGGATGACTACTGCTTTCATAATAAAAAACAACAGCAGAAAACAAAAGGCGGGAGGGGGAAAACACACTCCCGTTTTGCCAGTTTTCAAATGCATGTTTTATGGCCAGCCACCTTCACAGACTTTCTCATTCAGGTATCACAATGCCAGGCGCCCCATAGATGTCACTAGAATTAAAGACGTTCAAGTTTTGTAGCAAAAAATGAGCCTGATTTCAGCTCTGACTCACTGAGATAGCTCATTATTTTCCTAACCAGAAGCTGAGCTACAGCCACCAAGCAGTATCCCAAAATACAAGTGTACTGAGTTCACCATGCTCAGCTGCCAAGAACTCAGCCCCTTACTAAAAAAAGCAAACCGGCATGCTTGCCTTGGCTCCAATTCTGTCTTCTGTATTAAGAAAAAAAGAAAAAATACACTTCTCATTAGCCTCTGACCACCATCTAAAACCAGCCAAGCTGTTGTCTGCAATGGTGTATAAATCCTACTCTCCATCCACCTTCCTGGTCCTTCCCTATGACATTGGCGGAGCTGCCAATGGCGGAGGCTCCATCACCTTGTAGCTCTCTGGGGACCAACTCTGTGGGAGCAAAATATGAAGAGACTGGCAGAAAGAAACCATTACACAGAAAGGCAACAGAAAAAAAAGACAGACCTGGACAGCAAGCAATTTTCATGCTCCTCCAGCCTCTGCAGAGATGTTGCTCTAAGTACTGAAGAGGTATTCATGACCCTGGTGTAAAGACAGACTTCTTCACTTGTTTATTTGCTGTGCCTCAAACATTGTCTGAGTGCAGGGCTGCATGTGCCTGAGGGGCTTTTCTGTGGCTCCTGGTTAACAATGAGAGGGGCAGGTGTAGAAGCAGGCACTGCTCTCCCCACCACCACCATCTGCTAGTAGAGCACAGACTTGCTCTATCAATAGTGCCTGATGTACCCAGCACCCCATGGAACTGGCCTGAGGAAGGACTGCTGAAGAACTACTGGAACATGCGCTCCTGAAGAAATGCAGCTGGAGGACCATAGGTGTGGTCCATAGACCACATGTTCCTGAGGAATCTCTGTGCCCCACTGGAGTGGTGATAGTTTTCCGCTTTTCCCTGCTACTTCTTTCTTTCTCTTTCTTACTTACCTTACTGTACTGTTTTTTTCACTGCACTACGGATTGAATTGGATCTAATCAGAATTGCGCTGTAGTTTGTGTAGCGCCCTTGGCTGTGTTCGGGGTATCAGACTGTGATCTGAACGGATTGGGATCTGTTTGAGAATTTGCAACTCGGAGTACACCCTAATATCTCTTCTGTGACTTTTGTCTGTGTCAAAAATAAATATTGCATTTGAATTCACCTTGGGAGACTTGTCAGTCTCTAATTTCCATGCAGATATCAAAAGAACCTTGTTTACTCCCCCTTTTCAACTGTGCCAGTCAGAGTGGGTCCTAACACTACTGGTGTCAGGGGTTTCTGAGGTCATGGTTGGAGTTACCCCAAAACAGTTCACCTGCATTGCAAGGGTTAAAAGAGCCCATGGAAATACAACACATACCAGCACCTGCTACACACTGCTGGGACAATGCTGTAAATACCGCCCATGTTGAATACAGACAAATTACCCCAAAATAGCATCTTCTCCTCCTTTGGCTGTAGTGAAGAAGCTCAGATTTTGCATGCAGAAGCAAAGCTGCTGGACAGAAAGGCCCAGGTTCTCTCTGCTTTCTTCATACCTGGGCAACCCTTGGTCTGGCCCACTTCAGGGCTACACCAGGAAATGCTTTCACTAAATGGATGTGGGTGGGTTAGAGACATCCCACACACAGCTCACTTCTGGGTGCTGCTGTTCATCAAGGCAAGCTCGTCCCAGTAGTGCACATTTATCCCCTTCTATTCAAATTTAACAAATGGCTTCATTTTTCTTAACTTCACGTGGCTGGGCTACATGAGCCCTCTGGGCATCCAGGCAGGGAAATTGAGGCAGGGGGGTATGCTACAACCCATCCTCCATGGCATCATCAATGTGAACAGCACGGCATTGCATGGCACAATGATGGGGACAGGAGCAACATACCCAACATCACCCAGCTACAAGATGTGACTTTAATACAAGACAAGGAAATACTCTTAAATAATAAAACCCTCACTCTAATCCTCAATTACATGCTCAACATCTCAAGGATGTATCATATTAGTCACCCAGGAGCTATGCCATGTTCTTCATCAATGGCTTTCTTCTTCTAGCCATCTTCTACAGGGATCTGAACAGGCTGGACCGCTGGGCTGAGACCAATGGGATGAGGTCTAACAAGGCCAAATGCCAGGTCCTGCACTTAGAATCATAGAATCCTAGAACAACCAGGTTGGAATAGACCCACCAGATCATTGAGTCCAACCATTCCTATCAAACACTAAACCATGTCCCTTAGCACCTCGTCCATCCGTGCCTTAAACACCGCCAGGGAAGGTGAATCAACCACTTCCCTGGGTAGCCTGATCCAGTGCCCAATGATCCTTTCCGTGAAAATTTTTTTCCTAATGTCCAGCCTAAATCTCCCCTGGCGGAGCTTGTGGCCGTTCCCTCTCGTCCTGTCCCCTGTCACTTGGGAGAAGAAGCCAGCTCCCTCCCCTCCAAATCCTCCTTTCAGGTAGTTCTAGAGAGCAATGAGGTCTCCCCTCAGCCTCCTCTTCTCTAGGCTAAACACCCCCATGGTTGGACTCAATGATCTGGTGGGTCTGTTCCAACCTGGTTGTTCTAGGATTCTATGATTCTAACTGCAAGCTCTGCCAGGGGAGGTTTAGGCTGGGCATTAGGAAAAAAATTTTCACAGAAAGGGTCACTGGACAGTGGCAGAGGCTGCCCAGGGAGGTGGTTGAGTCACCTTCCCTGGAGATATTTAAGGGACGGGTGAACAAGCTGCTGAGGGACATGGTTTAGTATTTGATAGGAATGGTTGGACTCAATGATCCGGTGGGTCTTTTCCAACCTGGTGATTCTATGATTCTCAGACACCACTGCCCTCCAGTGATAAGTGCTGGGAGATAAAAAGTAAAATGCCTCAGAGTACCCTTGGTGACGCAGCCTTGTTATTGCCAACATTTTCCTCCATGTCTGCCAGACAAAAGCAACTTTCCAGTTATTTTACCCAAAATACTCTCTGCCACACTGCAGTCTGCATTTCCTTCTGTTCATGACTGCAGGAATGATCCCAACACAGCAGGGAGCTGCTCCTCTCCAGCAGCAAAAATAAAAGACACCAAGCCATATTATAACCCATTGCAGCCTCAAAGGGGACATTCCTACAGACACAGGTCAAAACTACCCTCTAATATTGCAGAGCAATTTTATCAAACAGAGTTACCCACCCAAGCCTCTCAAGAGTCGTTTTCTCCTTCATAGATTTCTGCAGTGTCATCTCTCCAGATTACTTCGTCTAACTTTTCTGTGCTTGCCATATGGCCACAAGAGTCTTCCCAACACACAGATACATTTTGGTTTGACTTCCAAGGAAACCCTGGGCTTCAGCAAGAGACACTGTTTGATATATTCATATATTCTAGCTTGGTTTTTCATTTAGGTAAAATTTTAAGTAAGCCTGTGCGTTCCTCATCAGTCTTATTCAAAGAATAATATCTCTCCTTGGTCTTCCTCTGCACCACAGCCCCTTCTGACATGCCTTCAAACCACAGCCCAGCTGGAAGCCACCCTTCAGGATGCATTTCTTAACGGACCCCTTTCCACTACACCCACGGATTCCAGTTATTAAAGCTGCATTTTGACTTAGTTATTCCAAAGACACCTACCATACACCCAAGTTTTGGCATGCATGTTAAGCCACTCAAAGGATTTGGGTGTATTTGTTTGTATTAATAAGAAATTATTCCTGGTTGTCCTTCCCACTTTCATTTACTGCAGGTTAAATAATACAGAGCATGGCTCTCGGGCCAATCCTTAGCATATGAAGCATTAAAAAATGCTCACGATACTGACAATATCACATGCAGATATATAAACAGAAAGTGGAAATACAAGATTCAGGCCCTGATCCCTTATTACAAACAACTCAACAGAATTTTTTTATTTTTTTTTTCCAAACTGAGTTTACACACTGACTGGCCATATAAACTTCTTGGAGGATTTTACAGAAACTTCCAGCAAAAAGCAAAATGCAAACAAAAATAACTCCAAAATCCCATCCTGTGGTGCTCACTGGAATCAATCACAGCATCACACTGTACTCCATTACTGCAAACCATAACCCAGAAAATCCAAATATCAAGATACTGATGTCCTGAACCTGTTTCCCACATGCACAGTTACCTTCTGGGTGTTTTATGTCAATTAATGATCTGTTTTCTACCAATGTTTTTGTATGCTGTTTGAACCCTACAGTCACACAATCAGCTTGTAATTAATTCACTGCTACAAGGACACGGTAGGTGTATGGTTTTACCCCATTCTACATAACAATAAGTCTCAAAACCACAAATGCACCAAGAAAGCCAATGGCAAAGGTGCACAAAATAAAACTGATTTAAGTCAAACAAGAGGCAAAAATTTCTTTATGCTTAGTTACATCTTCAGCTTCTGGTTTTCTACCATCTCTAACCCAAATGGTACATCACCACAGGCCAGGACAACTTGAATATCACATTCATCCACTACTGTACCTGTATGTGGTTTCCACAACATGCCTCTACTAAAGTTCCACTTGCTATACTTCCCCTGTAAAATACAGAGACGTTTTCAAGCCCTAGGGAGAGCAAGCAGTCCTGCCCCAGCACATGTAACAGCATACAACAATCCTCATCTTTAATGGACAACTGTAATGATCCCTCACCCTTTCAGAGATACAGCAACATCTCTAGGGAGGGGAAACACAACATGAAGCTGCTTCGGCACATCCTTCACAGCTCATCGTCTTTCAGGAGAACCATCAGCTGTATTTTAGGACTATATGTAATTTCACATTATAACTGACATCTAAACTAAATGAAAAGTTATACCTGCTCTGTTACACTGGAATCAGTTGCTCTGGAATGCATTACAAAAGGATCCCCCAAAGCCAACAGGTGTCTTTATCAGTAAGGGTCAACAGCAGTGAAGGATTCAAGTGAGCGTTTCTGTTTAGCCCAATGTTGTT
Source organism: Clamator glandarius (assembly GCA_033459285.1). Lineage (NCBI taxonomy): Eukaryota > Metazoa > Chordata > Aves > Cuculiformes > Cuculidae > Clamator > Clamator glandarius. The sequence continues at coordinate 1,893,677 of JAUNZM010000631.1, read as the reverse complement.
TAAATAAGTTCATTCATACTACAGTTAAACATCTTCCCTTGACACAAGTTCTCAGGGATTTGTTCAGACTTCAGCCTTAGCAGAGAAGAAGCCATTCGATAACAAAGCAGATCTCATTAATCCAATCATTGAGCAGCAGTCAAAGCTGAAGCTGGTGGAGGCAGCAGAACAGGAGGTTATTGGCAGACCGCAGACCTAGTCCTGGTCACAGGCTTACAGGTCATTTCAGCATGTGCCAAATCCAGGATTGTCCCTCCCCGGCAGCACAGCATCTCTGCTCTCCCAAACCACCAAAGCTTTGGTTGACTCTCCTGCCATGAGGTCTGGGTACACTCTGCTGCCAGAATTGACTTCAAAGGGCTCCTCGCTTGGGAGCACTAAGCTACCAGCATTTCAGAAACCCCAGAAAGATTTCATTAGGAGAGTTTCTGGTCCATCCCCAGCAGTGCTGACGCTGACGCTACAGCAGGTTGCTCAGGGCTGTGTCCAGGCAAGTCAGGGCAGCCCCAAGAATGAAAAGTCCTGCCAACGTCATGGCTTGTGGGCAGATTTGGGCACTGACTCACAGATACCCTTTCTTATGCAGGTATGTGACCACCACCTGCTCTTTCTGTCTCTCAGGACCCTGCTGGACACAGCCAAGAGATTTGGTTGCACTATTGGAGAAGTTGCTCCCCTATCCTTGTAGTATTTTGCAGAAAACTTGAGCTTTGCCCCAGACATTAATTCGATTAAAAAATACAAGCATCACCATCTGTGCTTACAGATCCCCACAGTTCAGCCAAGAGCATCTTACGCTCTGCTACCACTTGCGTGGTCTTGAGCTCAGCTGCCTTTCCTCTTGCTTTTTTATCATCTTCTTGAGACACACATGCCTCATTTGTGACTGCAGGGTTTTATTGCTAATGGAGCAAATATGCTCAAAGAATGTCCATGAGCAAAATGTAGAAAAACTCTATAAAAAAAAAAAATTGTCCTCATCTTTTCCAGTTGGGAGGTCACGGCAGAGGATAAAGTGCCTTAAGAAGCCAAGCTCTGTTCAGTATTTTCCAGGACCTTCATCAACTCTGCAGGCAACCAAGTGAACATCTTGGAAAAGATTTTTTTTTTCCCGAAGTTGCACTTTAGTAAAGGGGCAAAGATTTGCAGTCTTATTTTAGTCCTTTCCGTCTCTTTTTACTTTGATGCTCTTCACCGCCTGGGGGATTTTCGCCAGAGAACTAACTTTTCCATGGTACAGTTCTGACAAAAATGACACTTGCTGTGACTAAGAAGTAACCAAATAAAAGAGTAACTGGGGCCAAGCAGTTTACAATACCATATATGCCCACTTCTACATGCTGCTTTTAAAAATGCAGTAGGAAATGAGACACGGGATCCTTTTTCTCCTCCAAATCAAACAACATCCACAAGCTTCCATGTAAAAATAACACATTTGCTAGATCCCATCTCCCCTTTATCTTTTTTTTTTTCACAGAATCTTTTAGGTTGGAAAAGACCTTTAAGATCATTGAGTCCAACCGTAAACCTAACACCACCAACTCCACCGCTAAACCATGTCCCTAAGTGCCACATCTTCCAAACACCTCCAGGGATGGTGAAATGATGGTTTAAATGAACTCATATCAGAGATATGAAAGACAAAAGAAGTTTATCGTGACATTGCCTGGGAGCACAACTATAGGTTTAAAGACTATGTGTAATATCATTTTCAGGGACTCGTAACCAAAGCAGGCAAGCTCTGGGCAGGTGGGAAGTGGGTTACACAGTAATCTAGCAGCTGCTTGAAAAATCTGTCCTGCCTGTAGTTCAGTTCCCCAAGGGAGGTGCCAAAAGCCTTGTGTCTTGAGGCATTAAAAATCGTCAGAAGGAAGAATTTGCCATGACGTCGCTGGGAACAGCTCCGCATCAGCCATGTGCGGGTGGTGGCATCTCATCTCCTGCCCATCCCGGGCCTGATCCTGTCCCTGGAGACCACACAGTCACCCCCTGCGTGGTGTGATGTATGGATGAGGGTGCTGAGCCCCAGGAGGGGATGCATGAGATGCTAGCCATGATGGTGACTGTCAGGTTTGGGATGTCATGTCAGGTGTTGTAAGCTCACCTCAGTATAAAATGGAGTAATAAGTAGTGAGGCCAAATATTTCAATTTTTCATTAAAAACCACCCAGAAAATTTGTAATGCTGCCATCTTGCCCACACTTCAAAAGGGCCAGGGATCATAAGTAGTTTTTCTTTTAAATTAATTTAAAATATTTACATAGAAATAAATACATTTAATATTACTTTTTGCAGGACCTGGAAGGTAAAGCTCAATTTATCTGCTTTTGATGTGCTGTCAAAGCGATGATGCCATTCTGCCTGCAAGGAAGCAGTCGACAGATTCAATGGAAAAGGTGGTATCAGTCACCAGGGCTGTTGGTGACAGACAGACAGACGCCTAGCCATACTCCGCAGAGAGGTGCCGTCCAATGTCCTTCAGGAACATGATTTCCCCGTGTTGCGGCTCACTTTTGAGGTCTCACGTGAGCTGAAGGAAAGCAATGCCCAGGGAAGGGGGAGCGGTAACTCCAGCCCATTAAAAATTAAAAGAAGGGAAATGGTTTCAATTGATTAACCATAAACATTTGCTTCTCTCTCTCTAAAATCCTTCCGCTTATTTTACTGACCTCAGACTTCTCAAGGGACCCAATGACCCATGCCATACCTCTTCCTACTGCATGCAACAACCTGCTTATCTACTAACTTCACTCAATATTGTTCACTGCTTCATGTCACAGACTAACTTGCTCCATCTAGATAATTAGAAGGGAGACCGACCAAGTACAGTCCTGCTTTCATTTCAGTTGCTCCCTTTGCAATATTTTCCAGCACTCCCCAAAGTTAAATAACACCCGGGTCAAACTTCCCTCCTTTCTACCTTCTTCCTCTCTTTCCAGCCCAGAGATGCGCTACCAACACTACAAGTAATAAGAGCAGCATTAATTCTTCCCATGCTGACACAATTTAACCTAGTAAAATCCTTACGATCTTTGGTGTCGATCACCCAGGGATGACCAACTCAGGCTGGGGGCAGATGGGAGTGGATCAGTGATGGGTCAGTGAGGGAAGAGGCATTTTTTAGGGTCATAACTAAAGTCAGAATTACTGCTGTCTCCATACCCCTTCTCCAAGTTCGGGAAAGAGATCCTCATTCTTATAGACGTATTGCAAAAGAGAAAGAGCAGAAAACCAGAGGACTCAGAGACAGCAAAACCTGCCTGTTTAAATTATTTAAGGCACAGCTGCTTAGCAGTATCAAATATTAGAAGAGCTGCAGTACCAAAATATCCTTTCCTTAGTTTAAACATCTGCCGCAGGCTACACATTTGTCCCCAATAGCAAAAGCAAGGCAAATGCTTATTTTCCAGCTTCCCGAGTCCTCAAGGGATGGTTGTTACAGGTACTGGAGAAGTAGCTGGATTGTTTTTCACATGGAGGCTGAATGCAGGATCGATATTGCTTTAGTGGCTGGCAGATGATGAGATCATGTCTAAATTAACACAACTCAGCCACCCGGCAGGGAGCTCAGTTCCCAGAAAGGGCTGGGGGAGGAAGGACACAGCCCCAGCTGCCCTAGGGAAGGAGGTACTCTCTTGCCATGCCCAGGGTGGTTGGAGCAAAGTATGGGTGAAGCCATCAACAGACTAGTCCTTCTCAGCTCCAGGGGTGGTGGACGTGGACATGATGGGCAAACTGTAAGCCAAAACTGTGTTACAGGGAGGGAGAAAATATAAGGCCACTCGGAAGATCACCTTGCTTTAGGCTGGAGCAACCCAAGCAGCCCAGTCCACCTTTGAAGATAACCTTGCCTCGAGTTTTGGACTAGAAACCTCCTGCTTACCTGGTCCTGGCCTGAGCACTACCTGAAGACTGACTTTAGCACCCATGAGAGAGGTCGATCCTGACATCATCAGCCACCAGCTTATAGCAAGTGTTGGAGCCAGGAGGTATATAAAGTTGAAAGAATTTCCTCCAATCTTCCATCTGCACTATTATAGAGACCACCCAATGCCTTTAATACCGAGTTTAATCATTGCAGCTGAACACACTCTTTCAGTAACACATCCCCTCCGGCACCTCAGACAAGGTGGAAAGGGGGAAAATGATAGATTCATGCTGGGATTTCATCTGGAAAACCACCTACAAGAGGAGTGGGCCAGGGCTGTGGAGCCAAAACCACACAATACACCTCAATACCTTGCCTTAAACGTTAGACCCCACTGCCATCTTGTGGCAAATGCTTACCAAAATAAAGTAAAAGAAAGGAAAACCTGTTAAAAAGTTGTGGACAACATTAGCTGGCACAGTAAGGAAAGATAGGTAAGTTATTTGGAACAGAGTGGGAAAACTCATCATTTCTTCTAAATGACACTGAGACTGAATCTATAGCACCGTGTCAGGTAAAAATTTATGTGAAAAAAAAAACACAGGGATGGGATCATCCAAACCAAATTTGCAAAACCGAGAATATAATCACATGCATAAAGCATAATTGCTTGTATGGCCGTGACTGCCTTTTAGTTGTGGTTCTGGCACATCAATACTAGCAAAGATTTAGTCACTATTTCAAAACATTTAACAGTTTCCAAAGTAATTTAGCATCACCCTGGTACAAATAAGGCTTGTTGACTCCAATAAGCAGGATTACGCTGGACTTACATATTGCACCTCTGAATTAAAGATCATATTTACTGGAATTTGCCAAGAGGGTGATTTAAAAGATGGGGATTATGGCTCATGTCGATCACTCACATGGCATGAAGCATCTTCAGATGCTGAAAATGCCCACAGTAGCACTCTTTGGGTCTTCAAAAAGCACCTCGCCACGGGAATGAGGCAGTTTTGAAAATCTCCACAGTTCTTATCCGGCTGTTAGTCCTAGCCAAGTGCTCCAAGTACACCTCAGCATTTACTTTTTGCATCATTTATCACTTACAGCGCTCAAGTCATGGCAGAGCCTTTGCTTAGCAACTGGGGATCGCTTCCTAGGAACTGCTTTCCGAGGCATCAGCAAAGTGCCTCGACTGCTGTATCATCCTGTCACACCATGGATGGCTCTTATCACACTAGAGAAAACAACAACAAATTGGGTTTCCTTCTTCATATCGCAATAAGCACCTGCTAGATGTGCTATCAGACAACACTGATGTGTGTATGATCTGAAATACTCATTGGGTTTAGTTGCAAGTGAATAAAAACTCACTGAACAAATATAAATCCATGAATCATTGATAAGAAGCGCGTCTCTTTCCTCTATACAAATCTATGCCAGCGAGAACAGATCAAGAAAACACCAGTGAAGAATTACATCTTGAAAAACAGACATAAAAAGTGTCAGTGTCCTGAGTATTTTGAAAGAAAATCTTTTTTATATCAGACTATCTCTATACACTTGACCATCTACACAGCAATGCTTTCTTCTATTATAATGCATGCAATTAAGTTATTGGGATGAATAACAGCATAACATCATACTTCCAGGCAAGAGATAGCAGCTCTTTCAATACCCTCCTCTTTTCACAGCCCTTTTCTTTGAATCATTCCAGGTCTTTACAACTTTGATACCACTACACATTACGGGATGGGTTACAAGAGGCACAACATACTGCTAGAGACAACCTATTTTCCGATTTCAGCTGGGATTTAACTATTTTTTGAGTTTCTATTGTCCCGTTTAATAGTTTCAACTTATTGGGAGTTTTAAATGGTAATGTACCTTACAGAGAAACTTGCCCTAAAATAAACTACATTGTTGATAGTCATATATTTATCTTTAGAGATGAAAGAAAGAGCATTTGAAAGTTGACCCCAGATCTGGGTAAGAAGGTTTCTATCGGCATTAATTTGAAATCAATGCACAGAACAGATGGGTCTAAACATTATCTTGGGGGTTTCATGGCATGGAAATTGTTGCTGCATTTTGGAAAAGAAGTACTACCCATCTCCAACCTCTCAGCAACCTGAAGACTTGTGGGATGAACAGTTTAGATGATGCTATCAGTTGCTTGCTGCGAAAACACAGGCAGAAGACTGTTCCAGATCTATAAGCTACACCCATAAATAAATTAGCCAAAAGGCTGTCAGCAGTTTTTTGATGAAAAAGCCAGTGAAACCCTCAGAGGCATTAGAGGGAGCTGGCACCAGACAGACCCACTTATGCCTCAGGTCAGCATGAAAAACTGGGAAACATCATCATCCTCTCAGCAGGGGCAGACTGCAGCAAAGTCCTTTACCCACAGTGCCCGGGACACCAGAGCAGGAACCTGGAATCGGATCAACAGGCAAGATGTCTCCTCAAAAAACACACACTTAACCCTCTGGTGGGTATTAATTTGGCGGCGATAAGGGAAAAAAGGCAGGTGGTGGGTGCAGCATGTTTGATACAACGTCACTCTTCCGGCAATGAGACAGGCGAAGAATTAAACAGCCCTTAATCAAAACCTGAGAGCAATCCAAAACTGGCTTGGTTACCATCGTCATGGCTACCATGAGCGTGGCTCAGGTATGGGAAGAGGCTGTGGAATGAAGTGCCAGGCCAGGGAAATGCCCACGGGCCCCACCAGACTTTCACCTGTGCATCGAAACATCTCTGGGTGATGGAAATTATGTAGAACGGGGCAAACAACCTTCATGACATCAAGCAGACATGGTGTTTTCCGGCACTGGCCTGCCACCCCAAGCTGGGAACGGCAGGGAGAAGTCTCAAGTAAGAATTAAACCTTGGTAGAGCTGTGAGCATATTTAGTAACTCCTAAATGAGTTATTATATGCGGGCAGGCAATGAGGTCCCTGCCATTACTGCACACGCTGGGTCACTGTCCCCTTCCCCTGCCAGAGCTGAGGCTCAGGACGACCACAGCCTTCAAAAAAAAACAACGGTGAAGGAAAAAGTTGGACCTGGGTTTCCTCCCTGGCTGCAACTTGCAGCCTCAGCTCTGAGCAGAGTGTGGAGGGCCGCACTAACCCCAGGAAGGATGCGCTGACATTATCCCTGTGGCTGACAGTCACACACCTCTCTGGGCACAGCAGTTTGTTTTATTAAATTGTGCCATACAGTGAGAAAAAAAAACAGAATAAATCAATATAGCCCAAAGCCAACTGCTTCTCACACTTCTTTAAATAAATAATAGCCTCATTAACAAAGGGCAGGGCACGACTGTGGAGTTTGGTCTGGGTGGTGGCAAAGTGCATTTTGTTAGAAGATTGAGGAGAGCGGTGTGAACCTGCACCCAAACGCACCCGGACACCAAAGAGATTGTCAGGAACGATTTTGCTGCGATCTGTCGCTACGCGTGGAAGAAATTGCAGCCGTCTCTTGCTCGGTGACGGCTCCCTCGGAACAGAGGGTGACACTGGGCCCCGCACACAACTCACTGTGCGAGCGCACGACTTCTCCATCACACTCGGAATCCCCAGGGGGACAGAACAGCACTGCGCGCCCGTAATACAGAATATATAAAGATACGTAAATGTTTAAAGATATATTAACGTATAAAGATACCATAGAATCATAGAATCACCAGGAGGAGACCCACCGGATCATCGAGTCCAACCATTCCTATCAGTCACTAACCCATGTCCCTTAGCACCTCGTCCACCCGGGCCTTAAACCCCTCCAGGGAAGGTGACTCAACTCCCTCCCTGGGCAGCCTCTGCCAGTGCCCAATCACCCTTTCCATGAAAAATTTTTTCCTGATGTCCAGCCTAAATCTCCCCAAATGTAAATGCATAAAGATATATAAATGTATAAAGATATACAATATATGAAGATATAAAGATATGAATAAAGATATAATGGCATAAAGAAGCTATAAAGATATAATTATATAAAGATATATAAAGATATATAAAGATATATAAAGATATATAAAGATATATAAAGATATATAAAGATATATAAAGATATACAGCTATAAAGGGGTCCCGCCCCGAGGCTCCCGGGACCTCAGGCTGAGCGATGCGGGTCCCACGCTCCCCCAGACCCCGACCCAGCGCTGAGGGGGAACCGAGAGGCGAAGCCCCGGCCCGCAGCGAGCTCTCCGGGCTCGGGGTCGGCGCGGCGGGGCCGGGGTGAGGCCGGGAGCCCGTGTGAACCAAGTTTCCCCGTGTCCGGGCCGGTCTCGCCGCTCCCCGGGGCTGCTGGAAGCCCCCAGGCTCTTCCCGGGGGGAGCGGGGGTGGGGGGGACGTCGCGCCGCCTCGCTCCCCTCTTTCCGCCCCTTCCCCGGTGTAAACAGCGCGGGTGAGTGAACCCAAAGCTGGGAGTGGAGAGAGAAGTGAACTCCGAGAGAGAGAAGGGGGAGGAGAGAGAGAGAGAGCGAGAGAGAGAGAGAGCGGAGATGCTCCGTGCGAAAAGTCGCTCCGGAGCGGGCTCCGAGGAGCAGCGGGGCTGGAGCCGAGAGCAGCGGGGCTGGAGCCGAGAGCAGAGGGGCTGGAGCCGAGAGCAGCGGGGCTGGAGCCGAGAGCAGCGGGGCTGGAGCCGAGAGCAGAGGCGCTGGACCGAGCCCGGCAGCCGCTGGGAAGGCGGCTCAGCCCCAGCCCCAAAGCAGCCGCCGTCCCAGCGCCGCGGCGGGTCTGGGCGAGCCCCGCCGCCCCGTCCCTCCGTCCCTGCTCGGGGAGCGGGTGTCCCGGCGGTGCCGTCTCTACCTGTCGGCCTTGGCGAACTTGCGGAAAGCCTGTCGCAGGTCGTGGAAGGAGCGGTAGGTCTGCGGCTCGGCCGAGATGCCCTGAGCCCGCGTGGTGCGGGGCCCGATGTGCGGGCTGGGGGCCGGCAGCACCGACTGGCATTTGTGCAGCCGCCGCCGCAGCTCCTGGATCTCCTCGTCCTTCTCCCCCAAGCGCCTCTCCAGCTCCTTGATCCGCTCCTCCTTCAGCAGCAGCAGCTTGGTGAAGTCCCCTTCCAGCTCGGTCATTTTCGGGGCTGGCTCAGGGCATCCCCGCGCCCCGCCGGGGGAAACACCCGGGAAACGGGCAGAAACGGGAAAAAACGGCGCCGGAGGGGGCGGACGAGGAAAGGGGAAAGAGCTTTTGTGCCACTCTGCGAGGCTGGGATCCTGGAAATAGCAACAATTACCATGTGATCGGAGGGTGACGCAGCTCCTTGTAACTGGAGCCGAAGACTTGGGATTCAAACGAGAGCACTTCATAAATATTGAATCGCGTTCTGCTAATGAGCCACGTGGAGCCGCCTCCCGCCCCTCCCTCCCTCCGCCCCGCTGCCCCCCTCCTCCCGCGGGTACCCCCATCCCCGGGGGGCAGCCTGCGTCCCTCCCTGCCGGGCGTCCCACCCCTCGCATCCCTCGCATCCCTCCCCGGCACGGATTCCGCAGATCTTCCCGACGTCTCCTGCCCTCCGGGTCACCCCCATCACAGAATCGCCAGGTTGGAATAGACCTCTCGGGTCATCGAGCCCAACCATTTCTATCTGCCGCTGAACCACGTCCCCGTGCTGAAAAAAAAAAAAAAAAAATCCCCCTGCGGGGCACCCCAGCTGCCAGCACAGCCGGACAGCCCGCAGCTCTCGGACAGACACACGGACACGGGGCTGTCCCCTGGGCTGCCCTGGAACTGGGGGGCAGGCAGCCCGAGCCCCTGCCAGCGGCTCTGAGGAGGCAGGAGCTCTCCCTTTCTGGACTTATTTGGAAGAGCCCATCAGGCACATGAATTTTTAACGCCGGCACCGTCAGCTCCCGGATTAAATTGCCCTCCCAAAGCAGGCTCCCTCGCAGGGAGGAGGGCAGGAGCCCCTTGCTGCAGGCAGCGGGTGGAAGAATCAATTAGCAGCCTCCCTGCTAACGGGCCGGAGGAGTAGAGGGGGGTTGCACAATTATAGCTGTCCCTGCAGCCTCTCACGTGTGGTTGGAATCCCCTGGGGGCTTAGAGCTGCTCCCTGTCCCTGTCCTGAGGCCAGGAACATGCCTGGGGCCAAGGGGTCAGGCAGGGCGGGGGGAGCAAGTTGAGGGGGAAATAAGTTTAAAAAAAAAAAAATAATTCTATTTTGCTCTATTGCAAGGCAAAGAGCGCCATCTCGTGTAGGAAAGGATCATGCTGCACGGGGCAAGGATCTTATGGGACCCTCCAGACACTGTAACTGGTGGGAAAGGGCAGTGCTGGGCAGGGACAGCCTGGAGCTCAGCCACGCACCGATGTTAAGCACCTTCATGCTATAGTTACTTGTTAAAATCTTGATGTTGTTTTAAATTGCTTTATTTAGGAAAACAGGAGCGTGGTCCTGCACTCCTCGGGGCTGTCATGAAAGTAATTGCTACCGGGGAACCAGAGAAAGAAATGCACCAGAAAATACATAATTTCCATATAAAACACATAACCACACACTCAGAAGAAGGATGCAACTCTTCTCAAAATGCTTTTTAAAAAACGGCTGAACATCTTTTTTTACTGGAGCCGTGTGATTCCACGTTTCTACCCTAGTAACAACACTTTCTGGTTTGAGTTGTTTCACAGCCTTAGGGGTCCAGCAGAGCAAAGAGAAAACTCCTAGTACATTGTGAATTAAGTATAATTCTATATTTACTGTCAATTAAAACGATGGCTAAGATATCATCGCTAGTACACACTGACAGGGTCTCCGGTTTTCACTGCTACATTACTGGGCCCCACGTGCAGACCTTGTGTGTGAAGCTTTTGATAGATGCAGCTTTAACTTAAACAAAAATCTCTGGAGCAGTGGACAACAGAATCCAGTCCCAACCTGCTTTCTTGGCCATGCAAGCTCAGTTTTAAGTATATGAGCAGTCCAACATGTGACCATTATTAATATCCCATCTGGCTATGGTTGTTTGAGACTCACAGGAGGGAAAACACACTCAATTGTCTACTTTAGATCTAGATTAAGAGCTGTATACTTAGAACAGACATTGAATTGAATCTGTGAGCTCACTGACAGCTACAACCAGCAGCTGCTGCTGCAGCTTCAAAGTCAGCTCCCGAGGAAGCCCAAAAAAGAGTTATCCACAGAGCAAGTGGTTTGCACAGCCTGTGAAATCGCAGCTTCTTCTCAGTCCCCACATCAAGCCACAGTCGCCCTCAGCATCTATCACCCCTTCCAGGAATACACCTGATGACTGAGCCTAAAGCTATCTCAAGATGAGCATCTTTCAAAAAGCACAGAAATAAAACATCAGCCTAAGCAACAGCAAGAAGAATCAAGGTGCTGAATAAGGCTAGACATCTTAATTGGCTTCAACCCTCTTAAGTCCTCCAGACTTCCCATATGTAAGAAAAAACAGTCAGGGAGTGAGGCAGCTTTCAGCTGGAAACCCTTCAGGACAAGTCTGTTTGGAGTCACAGCCAGTGACCTTGGGGCTTCAAGAAGATTCAGCGTTATCCAGTCTTCTTCCTGGGGAGGAAAGGTTACATTCCTCCCCCACCTTTCCTACAAACTCACCAGCCAGCTGCAGAAAATAAAAACATGACTGGTCCCAGTTGTTCTGGATAGTCCCGTTTATCTTGAGTCGCCTCTGGTCTTACCGTTCTGCTTTTAAGATAGGGACAATTGCAGCTATTGCCAGTGGTAAGGATGAGGGGGTGGCACTGATTGTAGCCCAGGCGGTTCCTACAAGAGCTGGCAAAGAATTTTACAACCAGCTAGTATCGGTGCCTTCTGCTAGCACTTTTTCAAAATACAGCTTTTGAGTCCTATTGGTGATATCTCAAAGAAAGAGCATGATACCACCTATATAAAATGGCATCAGTCACAGAGCATCCTGAAGGACCATTCCCACGACTAAATCCCAGCCGTGGGTGAACAGCCACAATGAGAACTTCGCAGCAGCACGTTGCATTTTGTACAGGGAAGTAACCCTGTTGGCTTTGGCCAGCGCTGCCAGAGCTTATTTTCTTGGCTCCCAGCAGCTTTTCTGTTATGGAGCACTACAGAAAACAGGCTACAGAAAGTAGATATGTAAAATATGCCAGCAATCGAACCCAGGAAGGATCAGCACCTTCATTTCTCATTCAGGCTTCTTCTAGTAAAGGCAGATCACTTTGCAAGCCTGAAGCATGCAGACATTACTCAGACTGCGGCTGTAATTATGCCGCTGGAAGCCATGCCAGCCTAGCCTTTAGTGTAACTTTAAGAGAGTATCAAAATTGATGCTGAATTTTTATAAAATCAATACCCTGGCTTTTATTCTGCTTGTACAGCCCCCACCATTTTGCTTTTAAACTCGCCTTTGCAAGTGAAGAGCCTCTGCTGCAATAGAGGGGACTTGAGGTCACAGCACTGTACATTCTGGAGGAGACGTATGAACCATAGAACTGTTTGAGTTGGAAGGGACCTGAAAGATCACTTAGTTCCAGCCCCCCTGCCACTGGCAAGGATGCCTCCCACAGGATCAGGCTGCCCAAGGCTCCATCCAACCTGACCTTGAACACCTCCAGGGATAGAGCAGCCACAACGTCCCTGGGCAACCCATGCCGGTGCCTCACCACTCTCATGGTAAAGAATTTCCTCCTAATGTCTACTCTAAATATTACCCTCTCCAGTTTATAGCCATTGCCCCTCGTCCTGTCACTACAAGCCTTTGCATGGAGGTAGTGATCATCCCATGTTAAAAAAAAATATATTGAAAAAATAAAAATCATTATTTATGATCTATTTAAATAGTGAAAGAAGTCTATATATATTCACCCACCCACCTTAATGTCAGCTAAACTTTTGTGGCAGCTTCCTAAAGGATGCCATTGTCTTGTGGACAATGAAGCACTGGGTAGGACCTTAAGACATTTAGAAGACTTTATACTTGCATTTGTAGAAGGAAAGCATTAATGAAGGCAGCAGTCAAGTAATCCATCAAAGGTATTTTTGTTTCAAAGGGCAGGAGATATATCATACAGGTCTATCAAGAAGTTCTCTCTTCAGATGCAGGGCTACAACACAGGAGAAGATGTGGCCGTGTGGGACGTGGTGCCCCAAGTCCCAAGTGTGATGCTGGTGGCCCTCATCACAGCACGTCCCAGCCCTGGCCTGGTCACACAGCCCTGATCTCCCTTCAGCTTTCACCTGTATTTGGGGAATCACCCCTTGGGAACAGCTGCAATGCCAAAAGCAGGGTGGTACCATATCAAATGCTAATTGACTTTGGACAGAGCCCAAGCACTTCTTGCCTCCTTCCAGGATTTTCATTTTAATGATTTTATTTTATCATGCAAAAGATAAGTTGTTATGGGAAGGCATTTTAAGATTACAAAGAGGAAGGACTAATTTTATGCTGTTCCCATGTTCAGTGAACATCATTTTAGTCCCTATTTCACTAGGTTATTTAATAAACTGTGTCACCTCCTCAGTGTATAATTTACTAACAGCTACGAGGCCTTTTCACCATGCAGTAACTGCTCAAATAGGAAGTAGGAAGCATCCAAACAGTTTGCTTGTCATGGAGAAATGCAAAAGAGATATAAATATATATATATAAAAAAAAAAATCAGCCTGCTCAATCCCCTAGTAGCTGATCTACAGAGCAGCCTGTGTGCTGAGATCCTTGCAGAGCTTCTTACAGTCTTTCTTGCTGCCTGACACCTTTGTGAGCGCCTCTGAGCTGGCTTTGGGCAGAGCAGTGTGTGAGGATGTTTATGCTGAGTGTCTTACAGCCGTAAGCCCCGCAGCTGCTAAAGTGTGCAAGTATTTCTTGCTCCTCTGGATCACAGAAAGCATCTGGCAATGCTGCTTGAACCTTTTCATAGAACTGGACTGAATTTACCCCCACTGCTATTAACTACAGCTCGCCAAAACTTCCAGCAAAATGACATCACAAACACTGTGAGCTGCAGAAAACTATTCTGATCATCGATATCTAGGATTTCATCTTACGAAATTTCATTAGCTCATGCAAAGATAGTGATGTCCCACATTAAATATTTTTCTTGCAGCAATAAGCTGGAAATTTTTTGTTGTATTCTCCTCCTGCGTTTCAAAATGTTTTCTTGCTGTTGCCTACAACTTATTGCCTTGTATACAATTTCTTCTACATAATTATATAAGTTAAAATTATCACAATGTCATTTTCTTAAACTTAAGGAAGATTAGAAAGCCAAAAATATTTGTTTTAATACATCATTATCTTAGAATCATAGATTAGTTTGAGTTGGAAGAGACCTTAAAGAGTTCCACGCCCCTGCCATGGGCAGGGACACCTCCCACTGGATCAGGTGCCCAAGGCTCATCCAACCTGGCCTTGAACACCTCCAGGGATGGGGCAGCCACAGCCTCCCTGGGCAACCTGGGCCAGGGCCTCAGCACCCTCATGGTGAAGAAATTCCTCCTTATATCTAGTCTAAATCTGCTCCTCTCCAGTTTATAGCCATTCTGTCATATCATCACGTACATGCTTTTACTGCTGAGCTCTCACCACAACTGCTCAACAGCATCAGAGTATAGTGGCAAAAAAACCCCCTCCAGTAAGTACAAGGATAGCAGGGACTTCATCTGAGTTTCATTCTGTCCAGTTCCCTAGTTCTGGGGTGGGTTTTGGCATGTTATTATATAAATAATATTAACTCTTCCCCCTCTTTAGCCATTTGCAGATCTGCACGTGCTCGTAGTCACATTCCCTTGTATTTTGCAGCAGCCGGGACATATGGATGTCTCACTCCCCCTCCCTCACTGTCCCACTGAACCCCAATACATTTTTGTTAGTACACAGACTGCAAAGAGCACTTTTCTTTTTAATACTGAGAATTTTAAAAAAAAAACCACAACCCCCCCCCCCCCCAAAAATATTTAAACTGCACAACTGAGGCAAAAATCCAGCATCCAAATTTAGATGCTGTGAACATCTATGCCTGAATTCCTGCTGGCTTTTTTCCTGTACTGTCCCAGTAGAGTTTCCCCTTCTGCATTTGTGGTTTGCAAGGCCGTATCTTCACTCCTGTGCTGCACGTCATGATTTTGCAAAAATGTTGATCATGTAGAAAAATTGAGAGCTTTGTAATAACTCAGTTTAAAAAAAAAATCCCTTTCTGCCAGACTTGTGTCTCCCCCCTCATCTTTTAAAAAGAAGATTGCCAAGTAATAACTTCCTTTTTTATCATCTTCTGTCACTTCATCTTATTAAAAATTTAGGTGAATGCTTTTTTGAACCAAGTACCTTTTCTGTAAAGACTTTTTTTTTAAAAAATACAGAATTAAATAACAAAAAAAAATTGTAAATCTATACTAAAACTACCTTCACCTTTCAAGAAAACTCATCTTCCAGAGCATTTCAGCTCTTCTGCAACCCAACGGAAACATTCCTCAATTTCTTGAAAGGCTGATAGAAGAAATTGGACCTTTAAATCTCAGAAAAGCACTAAGACCATGCACAGGAGGAACAAACCCTGTTGAGGAACATTGTCCAAGGCACATACAAGACAGCACATTTATATCCCAAATCTTGGCACAGCCAGAGCCAGCTCACACAAAGTGTTACCACGTGGGGAGTGAAGAGTGACTTCTGGAGTCATAGGAATTCAAGCCTGAGAATATACATTTTTCTGGTACAAGACCCATCATAGCACTTTCTCGTTCCTGCAAAACCACAGGAATGAAAGAGTCTTCACGATCGCTTGCTTCTCTGTCAAAAAAAAAAAAAAAAGGTAGAAAGGTAGTAATCCTCTCGAAAACTGAGCTGCCAGACTCGGTAATTGTGCTCCTCCTGCATGAGAAACACTGCTTGTGAATGGCATTACGGCTGCAAAAAGGAGTTCTGACACATGGAAAATATTTAATCTCAAATATTAAGTCCTAACGCCTCAGTTTTCAGAGACAGAGGGAAAAAGGCAGGGTAAGAAGAGTTAAGTTCTTGATAAAATGGCTGCTCTGAGGTTCCTGATGGGAAATGACAAAATTCGCAGAATCACAGAATCACAGAATAACCAGGTTGGAAGAGACCCACTGGATCATCAAGTCCAACCATTCCTATCAAACACTAAACCATGTTCCTTAGCACCTCATCCACCCGTGCCTTTAAACACCTCCAGGGAAAGTGAATCAACCACCTCCCTGGGCAGCCTGTTCCAGTCTTCTTTCTTTTTTCTTCTTTCTTATTTCCTGCAATACATTATCGTGTCAAGCAATGACTATATACTTCATTCCTCTTGAACCAACCAGATGGTTCCCAGATGAGCACTCTGAGACACTTTCCATGCTTTTGCAGAAAAATACTGTTCCAGGTCTCAAATGTGTCCATCTCCTTTAGTTGCACGGTGCTGCACTCAAGATAAGCAATATATCCAAGTTCAGTTATGCTTGTGTCTCTTCAAAGCAAAACATCTGAAGTCAAAGAAACAACAGGTCATCAATGACATGAGAGGCTTCTTTGTTTGGCACCATGCAGATGATCAAAGTTTACTGAAGGTCTAACTACCACTTCTAGAACATTCCATTATGGCCACCCAAGAGATATGGACTCCCCTGAAGGTTTTAGGGTTTTTTTGAGGGAAGTAGGTACAGGCACCCAATCTTATGCCAGGCTCAGACTGGCTGCACCAAGGTGGGGGTCTCCAGCCAATGTCACAGCGACAGCAAGTTGCTCAGGGCCACATCTAGGTGAGTCAGGGCAGCTCCATCTCAAGACTGGAGGTACTTCACTGTTTTTCAGCAGAGGGAGGAAAAAAATATCATATTTATTCACACACCAGATTAAGGGAAACCAGATTAAGGGAAATCAGAGATCAGAACATAACAACAAACAGTTCAGATGGGGAAAGGGATTCAAAACCTGGAAGAGGATGTCCCCTTACATGAAGGAATATGTCAGTGCCCAATAGCAGTGCTGATGCTGCTAATGTTGCCTACAAGTGACAAACAGCAAGAGGAATGGCTTAATGGAGAAACCAAAGGCTTTTCAACACCACATAACACAAGGTGGATATGCCATGAGCTGAAATGCAAGGGGCACAGAAAATGTTTCCAACCCAAGTCCTCAGAGCCGAGCTCTGCTCCAAAGTCGCCTCTTCTCCCTGGGGTTTCTGAAGCACCTCAGCTTCATTTTCCAAAGAAGTAAGTCCAGGTTTAACATTCCCAGTATCTTACAGACCATAAGCATTCACAGTACAAAACACTTTCATCCTTTCTGCTCTGCATGTTGCATCGTGCTTAATAATGTTGGTGTCAGCGGGCAACCTCTGGCAGCACGACACAGCTGCTAACAGCCACCTGGCCAACCACAAATACATCAAGTCACCTACAGTCTACATGGAGACTGAAATGTTTCTGTAGAACGCTCATCATCTCATCTGTGACAAATCTAGAAACCTTTCTGCTCCTTACAGTCATGTCCAAGTGCCAAAATAAAACCAACATGCTTAGCACGACAACTGATGGTTATCTTGGGAAGATGACACCAGGCCTGACCACAAAGGATTGCTGTTCCTGAGCACTACTCCATATGTGTATTTGATCAGCTCCAAAACCAGGCTGCACTAGGGGTATTTGTGGAAGTCTGTTTTGAAATATAATCCATCTTTTCCTTTCTGAGGTCTACTAATCTGTTACCTTTTAATGTAACATTTGAGATGGCGACTGAAACGTAAACAATGAGAAGAGACTCACTTGAGATGTCAAAAATGGGTCTAAAATTAGGAAGATGATGAAGAAGTTGAAAATTACCATAGTCTGTTTTGCAGTAAAGGGTACATTTAGCAACAATAATGCCAAATGTGAGCTAGTCTCATGCCAAAAAAAAATGGCTCTATGAGGTCTGTATATAGATTTCAGGCTATGACTGTAGGGGAAGAAATTACCTCCAAATGCAGCCTTGAACCGCATGTTTATTTTCTCACTAGTGACTCTTGCATTGTGCTATTCAAACTTTAAAAAACACTAAGAGTTGCCTTCTTGAAGCAGTAACACCTGCAGTCAGTCACTCTAGCTTGACAGCACCCACCACCAAGTAATCCCACCAAGCTCCTGCTGGCAGTACCAGGGTGGGAGTCTCCAGCCAGACTTTACTCCCAGCAGGGCAAACACCGCAGCCGGGGCAGGTTGCTCAGGGCAGTATCTGGGTGCATCAGGGCAGTTTAAGGATGGGGATACCCTGTTGTGCAGGGCCCAGTTCCAGACATGATCTTTCAGGAGACGTTATTCATCAATGAGGCTATTCTTAGGACCTAGAAACAGCTTCCATTCCTCACTGTGCTGCTGCAGCCCAGCTCCTGGACAATGCAGTCATTAACTGTGTTATTTATTATTGTTATTATTCTTTTATTACTTGGCTTGCACCCTGCTTTTCTAGGATGTCATATGAGCATCAACTACTTTACAGACATGCTGAGAATATTTGATGGTATGAGTCCAGCGAGCACCCTGCAACATCCCTGTCACAGCTGTTTTGGTTTTAACTTTTACATCTTCATCTCAAACACCTAACTATAGATACAAACTGTTTAGTTTATTTTCTTTCAGCAAAGCTTGCATTCTCAAAGAACATCCTGTAGCTTCCTAGACTTTATTTTGATTTCCACAGTATTTTAGCAATAATAATATAATTTCCCAGCAGAGCTGTTAATGTCAATCTCTGGACTGTGAGACATTAATATACTGAATATCAATGTTCTTTTCCACTTCAGTTTTGCCTTGTTTTGCAGCTATTTTTACCTTGTATCCCTTGAGGACTCGGTGCTTTCAAAATGTACTTTAAAATCCCAAGAAACTGTACATTGAGCTTCTCTGCTCTTTGCTTTTGGAAGCTACTGATGAGAGAAACCATCGAAAGAAGAAAGATCCTTAGCTGCCTGCAAACTCTTCCAACACAAGTTTACATCAAATCTTCCTCAGAAACAGTCTTAATTTATTAAACGGATTAAATACCTTTGGACTAAGAAATAACACACACACTGCTCACCACAAATGTTCGTACTGTTTTGGCAGAGGGGAAAGAATTAAAAAACCCACTGACTCGCAAAGGCTCCATAGTGTCAACAAGCTAGGAGTTAGTCAACACTGACTTTAGCAGCAACAAATTACATATTTCAGGTAGAACAGGTCAAATAAATTAATGAAAGTCCATCTAATTAGATAAAAATGGATCAGGCATCCACTACAGTTGGGGAATTTTATTTTTTAAATCTAGCAAATAGTTGAAAATGAGAAGAGTTACTGATGCTGCTGAAGCTACAACTGAACTCTTTTGTATGTGAGAGTGTATTGCTGTTGCAAACAATCTTTAGAAGCAATATCTTCTGGTTGGGGTTTTTCCTCCTTGAACTCCAGAACTGTATTTATGACCTTCTTTATACTTTCTGTTAAAGATGAAAACACAGTTCAGCAATAGGCACCTAGCACCAGGCAGCATCTGTAGCATAGACTAGCTCAATGCAGGAAGCAAAACCAACAAAACCAAATGCCTTTCTTTAAAGTATAAAGTAACATTTTTCCTCCGGTCAATTTATTCCTCATTTGAGCATTTTATGCATCACCTACTTTCCATATTGTATCCTGAAAACAGCCAGATAAGCACGCTTTCCTCTCATGAGCCACCTTATTAATTGGCTAAGAGACAACACTGTGCGTTTTTCAAAGTAAAAGGACAGGACAGAATTGCTGTTCAGAGTCACTGTTTGCCATGCAGATAAAGTTGTGTTTGTGCATATAATAAGAAGAAAATGCACAAGGTGGTGGAACCAGCTGTATTATTTTAGTAACCTTATTTTTCCTGTATTCCAGGTCAGTCCCATGGGAAAAAAATGCCTCTAGCTGGTACCAAAGCCTGATTTGAGCAGATGAACCTGGCCTTGCAGGCACCAGAAAAGCTTGTGACAACTCACCTGGGAAGGTGTTTGCAGCGAGGTTTGAATTACTGCTCAAGGCTGGCTATAAGATCTCTTCACTCCTCTCTCCACCAGGGTCAGGACCTGTTAAAAAAAATATATGTCAGACCCACAAAGCAGACTTCAAGTAGGCTTTTGTTTTCTGACAGAATTTTTTGCTATTGTAACTGTAGGTGTGGGAAATTGCTCTGAGTGACCCTTCAACTGAAGACACGTGTGCTGAGCTATATTCTGCACCTACCTTAACATAACACTATGCAATTCCTTTTCCACTATAGATGCAAAGGTGTTTAGCAGAAGGGATGTGTCACCCGAACTTGACCCATGACAGTAACTCTGATTCCACTGTGGTCACACAAGGGAAGTGCTGCAATAAATGGTACCTGCATTAAAGAGGACTGAGAAGCCCTTGGCCTAGTCAGGATTTTTGGGTTGATGCTTGCAGTATCTTTCTACAGAAGGATTTCCAGTTCTAAATCATCTGAAGTGATTCTAGTGGGAGGCGTCCCTGCCCATCACAGCGGGGTTGGAACTAGATGATTGTTAAGGTCCCTTCCAACCCAAACGATTCTATGATTCTATGATTCTAATACTGCATCTTAATGGTTATATATTGGAGAGGGGCAGATTTAAACCAGACATAAAGAAGAATTTCTTCACTATGAGAACAATGAGGCACTAGAAGAGGTTGCCCAGAGAAGCTGTGGCTGCCCCATCCCTGGAGGTGTTCAAGGCCAGGTTGGATGGGCCTTGGAACAACCTGATCCAGAGGGAGATGTCCCTGCCCATGGCAGGGGGTTTGGAACTGGGTTATCTGTAAGGTCCCTTCCAACTCAGACCATTCTATGATTCTGCGATACTGGATGTCTGTTACAGTTTCACGTTTTTCAGAAGTCACTTACATGCAACTGAAATTATTCCAACATCTGAAATACTCTGATTTTAGTTAAAAATCAAAACATTAATGCAATCAATCTTGCTGGTGCCTCTGCACTCACATTGTAATGCAATATAGCAACCAACATTTTACCAGCAGTGCTGCAGCTCTGGAAAACCTTTGCTGGACTTTCTGTTAGACTGACTTGCTCTGTGATACTGCATTCAACTCACACACTCCCACTCTAAACCATTTATTGTAACTTCTGCCTTGAGAAAAATGTGCCCACCAACATCCCATGTGCAAGTCACAAGGGTTCTGTTCACCCTCAAGGTGTGTCTCCTCTCCAGGGTAGCTGTCCTGGAGCAGGTCTCAAGAGGAACAGCTTTTGCTACCTATCCTGTCCATGGTAAGCTACTGAATTTTTCTACTCTATAAAGAATATGTAGGCTTCAATTCTTTATTTTCATTGTCCTGAATGTGTAATTTGTTTTTATGTTCTTGCTGAAGTGGCAGCTGCAGCTAAAGTCAGACATTGCTTTGATCAAGGTTTTGGCTGCTGAACGCACCACCAGCTCTGTCCCCTAAAAACACATCTGCCTTGCAACCAGTTCCAGTACTTTTTGCTCTTGCTTTGTCCTTGCAAATTACAGGGAGGTTTGCTTGTCCCAGATTCACTCTAGTAGGGGAACGGCCAATTTTGGTGGTGAAAACAGGCTGAACCATTCTCACCAAATACTTCAGTTTAGCAATTTTTTGCAGATTCTTCCATATTTTAACAATGATCTCACTGTTTCTTCTCTGTTTCAGTTTGGAGTATTTAATCAGAAGACACCTCCAAACCATGTCTCTAACTCAAAAACTCCAAAGCCTGTGTCCCCTGCTCAGAATCTTTCCTGCCTTCTTGGTTTCTTTGCAAATGAGAAACATTGCAAAGCTTCACTCTTTCCAGATAGATTTGTATTGTGTCACAAACTACAGCAGCATCTTAAAACTGGCTCGTTCGCCCCCAAGCAGCAGTAGGACATACTGCTTGTCTTCTATCGCTCTGTCCCAGTAACATTTGAGAGGAGCTGAGGGGCAAGAAAGCATGATGCCAAATACATCAAATAACAAAAAGTTGGTCACGTTACATCTTCCTGGGAGATCTGGTGGTGCAGCCTGTAAGCTTTAAAGAATCCCCTACTGTCTTTATGTCCAGCTTGTTTCAAAGCCACGAGATGCTGCACAGCTCCTGGATTCAAGTGGAATAAGCACAGTCGGCAGTGGGCAAGATGGTTTCTCTCTAGTTTTTTCCAGCTCCTCTCAATTCAAATCCTTCCAGGCAATATCTCCATCTAAGGCTAAGTGGAAAACAGCCAGCCCAAGTCTGGCAAGTTTCTAGGCAGCTGAAAGTGGGTCATTTTAGAAGAGTGAGCAGTAGCCTTACCTGGCACGGCACTTTACAGCTGGTACCTGGCAATGCTTTGCTGTATGTGTTTCCTATTCCTATAATTAATATAATCAGTTTTATTTCTCCCTGCACTTCTCCCTTGATTGCGCCTCCACAAGATCCGAGAGGAGCCAACCTAGTGGTAAATGCAGCGTGGGCCAACTATTCAGCCAGAGTTTCCATACTGATAAATAACAGGTAGAGTTACTGAATACCTTGAATAGTTTTCCTGTTTTATTTAGGGCATTCCTGCAGGACCACTTTTGGAACCCCAGGGGACCTTCTACAATTTCAAGATAAACATATTTATTTTTTGTTCTCTGTCTTATATGTACACTTCATATTCAACAGCATAAAAATTTTATCCAATATAAACTGAATGAGCCTGTTTGCATATTAAAAAAAAAAAATCTGTGCTATTTCTGGAATATAATTACTTGTCAATTCCAGAAGAGGTAATAAAAAATTTTGTTAAGAGACAGGAATGGAGGACCAGGCCCAAAGGGAAATATATTTCCTTTGTAAAGGACATTGGCTCTGCAAAGCTTTAATCGCCCAGAGGAAAATAACCTAGTAATGGGGAAAAAAAAAAAGGCCTAACCTGCAGCACTGCTGCACACTGGATAATCAACAGTTTCTGAGAGTCTGCAAAGAGCCACATCCCAGAGACTCCACTAAATTCTTACAAGACCAGCACTTTTTAAACATTGAACTTGGACTGATCTAAGGTTGCAATAAATGTACCCACTACACTTTCATTTAAGCTGAAAAGATCTACAAAAGTTGTCATGTATGCTATGAAGAGTAAGATCCTATTCTTCCCATTGATTTTTACAATTAATAGGTGAACTAAAACACTGAAATTCATTCCCATAGCTGTGTTAGATGTAGTTTTATAATAGCATTGGTTTTGGTTATCCTGGTAGGACTTTTGTACCAGCATCTTTCTCTAGGAGGTGTCAGTAATTATGGAGTAGGTACCAGGATGGCGCTTTACAGCCTCTAGAAAAGGCAATGGTAAACAACAGATAGAAAGCCTTAGTCCTCTCATGGATAGAAAGTGATGGCTGCCCCTGCCTGTCACTGCCAGCAATAACACCTAGATAAGCAAATGCATAGTGCAAAGAAGTTATTCCATAGGAGAACACAGGTAAATTTAATTACAGGGCAGAAATTCAGGTCATGAGGAGCATCAGCAGAAGATATTTACCTCTCTACAATGACTCATGTCACATTTCCCACCCGTGAGAGGTGATGTTAACAAAAAAAAAATAAAATCCCAACAAGATCCAACCCAACTGATCCCAAGAACATGATAAAGTGAAACTGTGGCACTTGAGCTCTGACTTCATGACCATTTTCAATTCAGAGCTGTTGGTCTCCTTCCAGATCCACCAGTCGGCCTGTGGTTCTTCCTGCTCTAGTGACAGTGCAGTTAGAACAGTAAAATCTTTAGAGATAGCATTCATTTGTCAGAAATTAGTTCCCCCACCACTGCAAAAAGTCTCAGTAAGGTTTTCCACTTGACGTAAAGAAATATTCCACTCAAAAAAATTACGCTGGCACCACTACATGCCATGAAGATCTTGACAAAGAGAAAGAAAGAAAAAAGAAAAATAAAAACATAATCATCTGGTATTGACTCAAATTCATTAACTCTTTTTCAAGAAGATATTTTAAGAAAATGCAAGGTTTTATCTTGAAACAGTCCCAACAGCTGAGTCAACCCAAAAGGAATTTCAGGTTTCTTCATTCCACAAGAGGAGGAGAAAAAAAAAAAACACAAGCAATAATTCCAGTTGACAAAAAAAGTACTCATTTTTTTGTTTTCTGGCTGAACCAGAAAGAAAGGTTTTCCACCCAGCTCTGTCCTCGAGTGCAAGGTTTTGCAAGTGGAAGCAAGCTGAATTCTTTTGATGATGAGTAAAGCAGAGGAGTGGCTAGCGTGCTGCTGGCTGCCTTGGCTCTGCACTAACACCCCATAAAAACCTGCATGCATCACGCAGAACAGCAGCAAATCCTAGCACATTTTGGGATTAAATCAGTGGAATTGTCTCCAAACATACTTTAAATGCAAAGTTATTCTGCTTGGAACCCTGCCAGGCAACTGCTTTGAAGCAAAGATATGGTGGATATTATTCAGCTTTAGAGTTAACTTCTCCAATAGCTGATCCAGAAAGGGTCTGACAACGTATGGGCTAGTCCCAGTCTACTTAGATTAAGGAAGTTTTTGGTAACTCTATTGAAAATCAAAGCGCAGGTCCAGACAGAACCTCTGGCAGTGGTCTCCAGGCTTTCCCAGTCTTGTGAGAGGCCCAGGATTCTCTCCATATATTCATGAAGAGTCTCAATGAAGAGCCAGACAACAACGGGTTGAGCTCCTCTCAAACAATTCTCTGCCCAGTCTGTGTTTGTGCTTGTGATTTTCCTGAACCAGGTGTAGGACCTTACACTTGGCCTTGTGGAACTTTGTGAGGTTCGCACAGGCCCACCTCTCAAGCCCGTCCAGGTCCCTCTGGATGGCATCCCTCCCTTCCTTCAGTGTGTCAACCGTGCCACACAGCTTGGTGTCATCAGCAAACTTGCTGAGCATGCCCTCAATCTCACCGTCCACGTCTGTGACAAAGACATTAAACAGCCCCAGTCCCAACAGTGACCCCTGCGGGACGCCACTCATCACCAGCCTTGACTTGGACATCGAGCCATTGACCACAACTCTGAGTGTGATCATCCAGCCAATTCCTTATCCACCAAGAGGTCCATCTGTCAAATCCATATCTCTCCAATTTAGAGACACGGATATTGTGCAGAACAGCATCCAATTCTTTGCACAGGCCCAGGCAGACGATGTCAGTTACTCTTCCCTTCCCCACCAGTGCTGTGGCCCTGGCACAGAAGGCCATCAAACTCACCAGGCACAATTTGCCCTCAGTGAAGCCAAGCTGGCTGTTGCCAGTCACCTCCTTATTTTCTATGTGCCTCAGCAGAGTTTCCAGGAGGATCTGCTCCACGACGCTGCTGGGCACAGAGGGGAGACTAACCAGCTTGTTATTCTCTGGGTCTTCTTTTTTCAAAAGCAGGAGTTATTTCCAGTCAGGGGGAACTTCACCAGACTACAATGACATCTCAAATATGGAGGATAGTGGTTTAGCAGCTTCATCCATCAGTCCCCTCAGGACCTGTGGATGCATCTCATCAGGTCCCACGGACTTGTGCACCTCCAGGTTCCTTAGATGGTCTTGAACCTGACCCTTTCCTACAGCGGGTAGATCTTCATTCTCCCAGTCTCTGCCTTTGTCTTCTGTACCTTGGGCAGCGTGGCTTAAGCCTTCGCCAGTGAACACAAAAGACAAAAAAAGTTGTTAAGCATCTTATCCTTCTCCACAGCCCAAGTAATCACATCTCCAGTTTCATTTCAGAGAGGCCCCACATTCTCCCTAGTCTTCCTTTTATCACCAACATACCAATAGAAGCTTTTCTTGTTGTCCTTGGACAGATTTCATTCTAGCAGGGCTTTAGCTTCCCTAACCTGATCCCTGGCTGCTTGGACAGTTTCTCTGTATTCCTCCCAGGCTACCTGTCCTGGCTTCCACACTCTCTAGGCTTCCTTTTTGTGTTTAAACTTGTCTAGGAGTTCCTTGTTCATCCTTGCAGGTCTGGCAGTTTTGCTTGACTTCCTCTTCACTGGGATGCAGTATTTTTCTCCCAGCCCTTTTTTCTTGTTTTGTTGAATAAAATCTCTTCTCTGAAATATTTCTCAAAGGAATACTCCTAAACTTGGAGGAAATATGACTATGCACCGATTAATGTTGATATTGTCAGATAAAACAAAATTGCTGATAAACAGAGCATCACCACACACGTTTTCTATTTCTGCCCACAATCTGATTAAAGAGTTACTTGAGCAATCCCATAGGTAACATGGAACCAACCATCCTCTCCAGGAAACACAGCAGCGCTGCTCAAAGA
The DNA here is from genome assembly GCA_033459285.1 of Clamator glandarius. Lineage (NCBI taxonomy): Eukaryota > Metazoa > Chordata > Aves > Cuculiformes > Cuculidae > Clamator > Clamator glandarius. The sequence goes on along the minus strand of JAUNZM010000631.1, from coordinate 1,867,592 downwards.
CCTGATGCCTTGGCAGCAGAAAGTCTCTGGCAAGGTTAGAGAAGAAATCAAACAGACTACAAACATGCTGCTTTGACCCATTTGTGAGCTTTTCCCAACAGAATTGACTCAGGCAAACTACAAATTGGACAAAACCTTGATTTTGCTCTGAGCAACAGTTGGCTCTTGTCACCTCCAGAGGTCCCTTTGGATGTTACCACTTTTCAACTCTAAAACCTTGTTGGACCCTTATGTAAGGAGGGATCTTCTAGTTGAGGGGATGGGCAGTGGTGCTCCATCCCCTTCCAGAATACTAGCAATATTTTGATTGCATGCTAGAGCAGTAGAATATATTCCCATTTAAACCACACTCTTTTTGGTAAACTGACAAAAAGTTCTCCCAGGGAGAATATTTTCTTACAATTTAGAATTTGCACATACATTGCTCTGAACATTTTTTTCCCAGGATATACAAATTATTAATTAAAATCTCTAGTTTTGTAACGAGTTTGGTTGATTTCAAAGGAGGGGGAAAGCAGTGTGTTACGGAAATATTGCTAGTAAGGATTGCCAGGAAAGGTGGACATCTCTTTTATGACAGCTCCAGCAGAAAGCTAGTCTGGAGCTGCCTGATAAACCACTTTTGCATTGGAAAAAAGACAATTTGTCAAAGCTGAAACTGTCTCAAAGAAACATCAGAACTTCAGGAGAGGCCATCTTCTTGAGCCCAGGGTCGTGTCTCTGATCACAAGAAGATTGGCCAGGAAATCTTGCAAGATGGATGTCAGTTTTGTATATTATAGTTTTTCTAACAAGACCCTGAGCTCCTGCACCATCTCTGCACCACTGCAGAAACTTGAAACACTGGCAAGTGCTGCATTGGAGCAAGAAGCCTGGTTCACCCAAAACCATTGCAAAAAGGAGAAAGGGTCTCCAATATTGCCTACACCAGAGCTTGTCTCTGCTTTCCCCCTGCATCCTTACTCCATCTGGATGCTCCTGCCCATAGCACTATCCAGAATTTATCTTCAGGACATAAATAGTTGCCAGGGCCAGAGATGGTATATCAAAAGATCAGAGCTGGAAAGGCACTTTCTGCTAGGGAGAAACAAGTACACTTAGGGGTATGGATTCAGACCTACACACTAGACATTACCAAATTCACTGGCCTTGGGGACCTATATGAAAATCCCCACAAACCCCAAAACACTTCAGCTCATAACAGTAAACTGTACTTTTGTATTTGTTGTGAACTTGAAGCAGAGCTAACCTCAATCCCTGTTTCTTAGTCACAGCTTAGACAAAATGGTAGGAATAGACTCTGGAGCAGTGTTGTCAGTTCTTATTTATTTTAAAGAAACATCATTTCTCTAGGCACGGAAGCATTTGAAGGTTTAGTCTTGGCTGCAGCTGAAAAGCGTTGTTTAAAAACTCCGCTTCTAAATGAATATATTTCCCATACATCATTATGCAGGGCAGTTTCAGGGAAGGTAATGGCAGGCTGTCAGCTGGCAGAGCTCATTTTAAACAGCCAACTGCAACACCTACAAAGCTAACAGGGTCCCAGATTCATTTAAAAAATAATAAAATAAAAAAGGCTTCAAAGGACAAAAAATATGCCTTACACCTATGTCGAAGTGACACAAGCCTGCTTAAACTACTCAGATCAGTCTCTTTTTCCATTCTGTTATGTTAAATATTTACTCTGTTAGTGGTTGGTAGTCACACATCCAAAAATAAACACTACTACCTTCTATTACAGACCCTGTTTTGTTCAGATTTGGCCTAACATGGTGGATCAGCCCAGCCACCCACCTGAACTTGGGGACAGCTTGGCAGCCCTGATGAGCAACAATGCCACAATTTTACTGGTTGGATCCAAACCCAAACCCTCAGGGAAGTTCACATTTAGACCAGGTGGAAGGGCTAAGTCTCATGATTTGGACCCAAACTGCTTTTTATAATCTCCTGAAGAAATAAGCCTTCCTGCTTTTGACCTGTGCTCCAACAAGGTCTTGTACCCAACAAGCCAACTCTACACCAGCCTCTGCCAGGAGAACCCTACACCTTTAGGTCAAGACCACCCATAATGAAAATCAACACACCAGAAAACAGACCGCCCGACAAACCACCAAGGGAAAGAAAAGAAAGAGGAAACAGAAGAACAAGATTTAGGGAAAGAGTTTAATAAATATATTTCTTGGCTAGCACTGATTCTGGTTCTGTGCACTTTAAGGCTGCTGGACCAAAGGTAAGTATGTAAGTCTCCAGCACTGTGATGTCCATATGTAGTGGGGCAACAGGGTCAGGGTAACACAGAATCACAGAATCACCAGGTTGGAAAAGACCTCCAGGATCATCAAGTCCAACCATAACACTTAACAGAGTTTAGCGTCTCTCCAGTTTTTATAGGAGAGTAATTCTTCCTGTACCTACAGATCCTGAGTAGCTGCTCAGATGCTCACAGCTCCATACTTTCCTTTCCTAGTAGTACTTGGCTGTTCTTCTCATATCCTTTTTTCCCTCTTTCATCCCTACAGGTATGTGGTACAGGCAAGGACAGACCCTACACTCTTGATGTAAAAGGTAGTCCCTCTGCCTGAGCAAAAGCAGCCAACATTAACCTTGATATTTCTTTCCTGCCAGAAGGGAATTCAGTGGCGGAAAAGGGAGAGGTGGCAGCAGGCTCTTTGTGCAAGGAAGAATATCCTATCTGTCCCACATGAGTCTGGCCACAATTACACTGCAGGAACCCCACAAGATAGTTGCTGAGCAAGAACAGATGTGTGGTGTCACCTACTGGTTTTCTTGTGCACCAGATGCAACTTTTCAATTAGTCCCAGTAAGGAAAAACAGAACTAAAGGAATGATCTTGGGCACTTACAAAAACGCAACCCAGCAGCACAACAGCAACATCAGTGCAAAGAAAACTCGATTTCCCCATTTTTTACGTGGTGCTCTATTTTGCTGGCTAATGAAAGGACCGGTGTTTGGCCTGGTGGTTGGATTAGGCTTACCCCTAGTTTGGTGTCATTATTGAACACATACCCAAGCAGATAACTTTGCCCCTTCTGCAGAGAAATAGGTGGGCCACACACCTCACCTGGCACAGCATTCTACGAGGTTAAATGATGCTTCCCACTGTTTGTTCTTCCCACCAACCACCTCTAATTTAAGAGGACACTTTTTTTTTTGCCCTTTCTATTTCTCAGTGAATTAATAAACCTGGGACTTACAAAGCCCAAGTCGGGACACCAAACCCTATTACAGCTATGGTTTACTTTCTGAATTGCTGGTGAGGTTCTGTATCTGGTTTATAAAGTTTTGTACTTGATGCCTTAATAACAGCAGAATGTCTCAAGTGCTTTTCTGCAATACTGCAATATAATAAAGCACACCTTAATTCAGCATGATACAGGAACAGTTTTCAGAAGAATATTATTGCATATTAGAAAGGTGTGGTGAGGTATAGAAACATGACTAACATTTCTAGAGTGAACTGGGAAATATCCCAAATGCTTGCATTCACTAGGCTGACACAGGAGTTATGAAATGGTCTTTGAAAGAAAACACAAGTGGAAAAAGCAAAAGCCATATGGAAGAAAAGAGCCTCCTAAACTATTTGATCTTGTCTCCCCAGATGGTCAAAACTCAGAAGAGGCAAAAGACTCAGCATAGTGGTTATGTCTGGCTTACAAGTGCCCTAGCCTCCCAGCCTCCAAGGTCCATCAGTGTGTTTTGGTTTTTTTTTTCAAAAGTTATATTTCTATATAAAAATAAATATAAGCCTCATTCATGTCTATTTCTCCTACTGTCTTGTATTTTATGAAAATTGTTACCATTTCTCTTATCCTTGCTCTTATATCCCAAGATCAATAGGTCCGCATCTCTCAGCTTATTTGGCCAGTTCCTGCCTGAAGGGAGCGTGCTCCATCCCAGGGGTTCACAGCAGGACCAGGAGGTAGCTGCAACAGTTAAACAAAATCTCTTGCTCCAAACACAACAAACCCCTCATTCAACAGTGCATAATTTGTCCTTAGAAACTTCTTTCTCCTTAAGAGGATTTATAGCCACATGAATAAATTCATGCTTTCCGTTCTCCTCCCTTGGACACACCAACAAAGTACCTTTCTTCACATTGATTTGTAACATCTGGCCATGACCATTTCAAGCTATGTCGTGCCACTTGGGTGGTTTCGCCTCCTTCAAGCTTTTGTTCTAAGACAAGACCCAAAGGAAGCTACCAGGATCCTGAAGTGGCATTTTTATTGGAGCCAGAGCACCACTGATGTCCATGTGCTATCGGACAGCTTTATTTCAACCAATACTTCAGGATCTCTCCGGAGGTGCAAAAATGCCTTTGCCCATATCAAAAATAAGCTATATACTGGCAGTACACATGCAGACTGCAGCATGTAGAATTCGTGCAATTTTATGCAGAGTTTCCTTCCAAAACAAACAGACAAATAATTGTGCAAGCCCTGTCTTTCCATGTCACTTCTTATTTTTCCTGAAAAAAATAAACAAACAAAACTTTTCTCCTGCACATATATAAGCTACAAAAAGATACCGCAAAATATCCACACCTCACCTTTGAGTTTAATTATTTGTTTTATGACATTTGGTTTCTGCTGGGAGAAAGTTTTAAGTATATTATGCTGTTGGAACGGGTCCAGGAGAAGCTGGAGCACCTCCCATACAAGGACAGGATGATAGAATTGGGGTGGTTCAGCCTGGAGAAGAGGAGGCTCAAAGGAGACCTTAGAGTGACATTCCAGTACCTGAAGGGCCTAAAAAAAAGCTGGAGAGGGGCTGTTTGCAAAGGCTTATGATAGGACAAGGGGCAGTGGGTATAAACTTGAGAGGGTCATATTTAGACTAGACATAAGGAGGAATTTCTTCACCCTGAGGGTGGTGAGGCCCTGACCCAGGTTGCCCAGGTGAGCTGCAGCTGCCCCATCCCTGGAGGGGTTCAAGGCCAGGCTGGATGGGCCTTGGGCATCTGATCCAGTGGGAGGTGTCCCTGCCCATGGCAGGGGGGTTGGAACTGGATGATCTTTAAGGTCCCTTCCAACCCAAACTATTCTACAATTCTATGATTCTATGATTATTTAAACAAGTTCTAACAGAATTATATTACTTGCTGTCAGCGATTTATACAGTAAATCCAGTTATTACTTGTCACTTATGTCTCTCATACACCATCACTTTTAGAACATTCTATTACTTCAGAACTTACTTAAGGTAAAATGGGAGCAGGTTTGGAAGTCAAAGCTTAAAAAAAGTCATTCCCAAATCAAATAAATTTAATATCAGCTTACATCTTTTAGGAGAAAAATCACCAAAAACTAAAACTCGGGTCTTAACTTGTCTTCTATTTTTCTCCCACAGTATGGAAATATTCACCTCGATCCTCATTTTCATTGTCACAGCTATTCTATTTTGCCCATGAAGCATGTATTCAGAAGCGTCCTTTTAAAATAAATAGTTTTTCCTTCTGTTTCACGAAAGCCATGACCATTGATAATGATGAACTCACCACCTTTATTGTTTTATGAAGGGAATCAATATATTGCAGAAAGGAATTACGATTTTTAGCTACTTTACTTAAACTCTAAAACCTATGGCTTCAAAGTTTGCTTCATGTACTCTTACTTAAGTAGGAGGACTTTGTTTTACAAAAAACTCAAATCACTGTTACTTATTTCTGAAGTACACGGTACTATTACGCCCATGATAAACCATTACGCCCATGATAAACCTGTCTTTTTCCAAGACTGAATGGACATCATACTGTAAGTATCAAGAAGCTACATGAACAGAAGCAGGGGAAAAAGTCAGGAAGCAGGGTGGGAAATTTTCAGTAAAATTAAAAATAGCTAAACAAAACTTCCAGTTAACTTTCCAAGAGCTTAGTGACATCTTTTGAAGGCTTATTTGCCAAAGACGAACAAAGGAGACAAAAATTCATAACAAGGAGACAAAAACATTTTCATTACCAGTGTTTCCACCAGCTCCTGTTTTAAATCATCCTTTTTGCAATTACTTCCTGACGCAGATTTTAGAAACCAATATCAAGCAGACAAATTAGTAACAAGCACATTTCATGTGCTTGATGGAACAGAGTTACCTATGCTCACGTACAGGGCTCAGCTTCTGCATTATTATTATTCAGACTGAAATTGCCCCAGGGAACATGGATACAATTACAAAACAGTTATTTATACTTTTCCCTTTGTGATATCCATCATTAGAACTTGCAGAAGACCCACGAGACTGCAGAAGTCGTAATTGCAGCAGCCCCACGCACTGAGTTACAGAATCATAGAATAGTTTGAGTTGGAAGGGACCTTAAAGTTCATCTAGTTCCAACCCCTCTGCCATGGGCAGGGACACCTCCCACTGGATCAGGCTGCCCAAGCCCCATCCAACCTGGCCTTGAACCCCTCCAGGGATGGAGCAGCCACAGCTTCCCCGGGCAACCTGGGCCAGGGCCTCAGCACCCTCATGGTGAAGAAATTCCTCCTTGTGTCTGGCCTGAAGTTTATACCCTTTGCCCCTTGTCCTATCACTACAAGCCTTTGTGAACAATTCCTCTCCAGCTTTCTTGTAGCCCCTTCAGGTACTGGAAGGTTGCTACAAGGTCTCCTCGGAGCCTTCTCTTCTACAGGCTGATCAACCCCTGTCCTTGTATGGGAGGTGCTCCAGCCTTTTGATCATCTTTGTAGCCTCCTCTGGACCCATTCCAACAGCTCCATCTCCTTCTTCTGTTGAGGATTCCAGAACTGGACACAGCACTCCAGATGAGGTCTCACAAGAAAGGAATAGAGGGGCAGAATCATCTCCTTTTGATAGGGAAAAATCATGAAATTATATCTGCCTGCCACTCCCAAGCTCTGCCCAGGAGGTCAGGAGAAGCAACAGATCCTGAACCCTCTCCAAGTACTATGCTCAGTGGTAGGAAGACATCACTGGGGTTGGTTGGGTTGATTGTTTTTAAATATGCTCCAAAAGCCACATTTGAATCGCCGAATTAAGCACAAAGGTGGATACTGGAGGAAAAGATATTTTCTCTGGAGCAATGGCATATTTGAGCCAAGAAATGGGTGAACACAGCAGTGCCTGAGTGAGACAGCGGTTGTGCTGAGTGAGGAGTGAGATGCTGCTCATGTCGAGGTAACCAGACCCCCCATTACCTACCCAGGGCTCAGGAATACCTAATGCTTTTAAAGCTGAGCAAACATCAGCATGGCACTTTTCCAAACATGAAGCGTCAGTGACACCTAATTGTAAATGCTTCATTTCACACACCTCAAAACGGAGCCTGAGACTGCCTTTAGTGTAGTTCAGCGTCAGTGTAGGCAAAGGCTGCTAGTGGGGGGTCACCTTTTGGCTGGCAAACGTACACGCTGTAGAATGGTCGTGGTCCAGCATCAAGGTGAGAGATACCCACAGCAGGAAGCAATTACAGGGATGGCTTCTTATGTTGGGATGCTAAATTTACATGTCATATAAGAAATTACTCTACCAAACCACCATTACCCATTTCATTAATATTAGGGTCCAAAAAGATTTTAGTGGAGGCAAACATTCAATTTTGCTCTTGCATGATACCCCTGAGGACCACAGTGTTTGGATGCTCAGAGGTTGCCACTCCTGAAAGCCACCCACCACAGAGATTCATCCTGACTGAATTTACTTGCAGACTTCTCTGGGTGCAACAAACCCTCCCCAAAACCTATGTTGGCTTTCCCCATTGCAATTCTTCTCTCAGATAATGATTTTACAGCAATTCCTGTGAACCCACAATTTGCACGCTACGTGCACTCAGGCCACCAGCAAGAGAGATTTCTCTCTCCTGTTGTATCTCTCCTGTTGTCTCTCTCCAGCGAGCCCAAAACTCCTGTTGAAGACAGGATCAGTGCCAGGCTGTGTCCCTTGTCCCAGTATCTCAGCTGGGAGAAGGAGTGACAAAGAAGACAGATCAGCTGGGAAAGCCTTCAGAGTGGAGCAAACGAACTGGTGTCAAAATGGTAGCCTGGGGTTAGCCCTTAAACTGCTCTCTGACTCTAGTCTTTTGCATTTATTTACAAAAAAAATGGGTCTGAGTAGGTGCTGTTGGAGTGGCAATGACCCAGCTATCTGGTCAAAGGCCTGCAGGGAGCTGGAAGATAGAGCAGGTTAACGTTTAACCCACTGGGACTGTAAACCAGCCCCAGGACTGCTGAACCTTTGGAGTTTGATATGATGATTAGGGAATAACTGGAGCAACACGTCGCAAACTCTCCATAATCAAGGAGACCTTTTTCCCAGGCGGTGATCTCCAAAATTGCTCAGGTACGCGGTCACTCATACTTCAGTGAGGTGTGGGGTGCGGGGACCGGCCCCCTGGAAAATTGAGCTTTCGAGTAGAATGGAGAACGAGCAGCTCCATCACGCGCCCTCATCCTGCAATGGTGCTCCACCACCATATTCATATCTCAGGTGTTGCTTGACACCGGTGGGGCTGGACTTGGGGGTGCAGGGACCACCCTGCATGGTGGGGCTTGACCCACACACCGGCACAGCACCACATGGCTCACCTTTATCTTTGATGAGCAAGGTGGAGAGATAAATGCTGCTTGGGGGACTTCGTGTAATATCTGCTCACCGGCTACAGCAAGGATCTTTTTCTACTGCTTTCTCCCTGCCGATCGTCGGTGGCTGCCAGAAAAGCAGAGGCAGACAAAGTGAGAAGGAGTAGGATGGATTTTCCCTGTGATAATTAGGCCTGAATTTGTTAAAGCACAACTTTCTGGGCTAATCATTAGAGATCTTTCCATCCTACTTCTTATTCCTCCTCCTCTTTGCCAGTCTCTGTTTGAAAGCCAACCATTGCTCCTAAAAGACTAAATTTTCTCTAATCTCTTCAAAGTAGTGGGCTTTCTGTGCAATACGTACGTAACGCTTCTCCTATTCCTTGGTGGAATAGGAGGCTTGGGTGAGAGCAGGCACAGAATGGAGATTGGTTTCAAAGCAACTGGCACATGATGCTGCTAATTAAACAGGGGGGAAGGAGGTTAGGCTCTGCTTCAGGTGTCCTTCATCCTTAGAAAGGAATTTCTGGAGGCATGTTGCGTACACTTGGTAGCACAGCTGCAAGCCATGCGAGAGGGGAAAGGTATTTTGAAGAAAGAAGCCACTTACTCAACAAAAATGACTGAGCAAAAAAATTGCCAGTTTATACATGAAATATTTTCCCAGGGCTCATGTGCTGCAAAGTGTGCAATGCTTTTCCATGACTTCTAATTTACCTTGTTTTCTTGCAAATAGCAACAAGTTCCTACTTGACTAACCGAGCTGGAAAAAAAAACCCCTATGCCCAGGAAAGCAAAGGAACTAAAGCCTTGTGCTGCATTGCTCAACCCGACCCTATTCCGCAGTGTGTCTCAGCCCAGCAAAGAGCTGGTGGCAGCTCACAGATTTTCATGTCTGTTTTTAGGAAGAATATGATGAATGTTTTATATTATGTTAAATATGCATACATATATATATATGTGTGTGTGTGTTTCTTGAAGCCTGGAGGGAGGAAAAGTAATACCAAAACCTTGAAAAGCAAGCTGATAACCTAAAGGAAAGTAGTTTCTTTAGTAACTACCTGTCCAAGTTATTAAAGGAAAAGAGTGGATATACTTATCCAGTCTTTTCAAAGGCTGATATTCTTCACGAGGAGCAGTTTTGCCAGGGAGGTGCTGGTGCAAAGCAGCCTTCATTAGATGTGTTTGAGTGACTCAACACATTCAAACACAGAGATGTATTGATCCGGAGAGGATAAACACAGTTTCGTTATCTCATTCATGGAAACAGTAACCAGGTTTCCCCGAAAGGGCTAGAAAGGGGCAGGCTCAGGGTACAAAAGTGGTGGGGGAAGAGAGAAAGGTCTGGCTGTGAATACCGCCTTTCCTCCTCTCAATAAAAATCCCAGCCTGGGAGACATCCCTTGAACAGGGAAACCGATTCTCTCTTTTCCAAGCAAATTACTCAAAAGTGAAGCAAAACCCATGTTTGGGACATAATAACTCCTGGATTCATCTTGCTCTATGCTGACTGGAGCAAAGCCGTGGAATCTGCCTGCAGTAGCTGGCAAATAAACCATGTGTTGAAGCAGTCATGGAGCAGTGCAGCGGTACTATAATTATTTTTTCTTGTCAATATGGGATTTGCTAGACATAAAAGTACTTTTTCTTGCCTTGACATTTTAGAGCTTTAATAGAAACCTAAAATAAATGACAATGTTCAATGGAGAAAAATCAAACTAAATTAAATTAAATTAAAGCAACACTCTGATTTAAGATAAAAGCAGTACCTTTCTTTTCTAACGGTGTGATGTTCCCGATTCTGTGACCATGATAACAAAGTAGCATTGTTAAAAATTTGGTCAAAAATGAGGATGAAATAGAAACCTCTGAAGGGGCTGGGGAGGGTGATGGCGATGGGTGTTTAAACAGTGCTAAAAATACTGCCTGAATGTGCTGCAGCCATTAACACTTTCCAACATGAGCCACAAAAGTGGAGTTTTCCCTCTGTGAAGGTAGATTTGCTAATTGATTAATGGTCCAGGGAACAAAGAAAAAGAGAAAGTAGTCATGTTTTCCCAGGTCTGTGACGGCAGCTCTCCTCCCTTACCCTTAATGACCAAAAAAGACCAGCCCAGCATGCCAGCACTGATGCAAGAACTGAGGCTGTTGCCTGGACTAAGAGGAAGAGGCTGAAAGCCCATCAGTTTTGGAAATAGAACACCCTAACATGGCATGTGTCCTGGAAACCGGCTGGATGCACTAGTGGATACTGAACCTTGGGTGGCAGAGGTGGGATTGTGGCCCATGCAAAAAGGTGTTTAGATGTCTTCAGGCCAAGGGAGGTAGCAGAGAAAGGTCTCCAAGAAGAGTTGCTTGGAAAACTGGGGGCTGGAAAGACTGTTTTACTATGCTTGGGATTTGTTGTGTTGAAATTTATGTCTCCATCCCAGAGAAATCCAACTGGCAAAGGAAAGCTCTCTAGCAACAGGGCTTATAAATTGACTATGAAATACTTTAGGCTGATAATTAGTAGGAGGGACCTAATTTTTTAGAGCAGTGCTGTGAAGCCAGATCCAGGTAACACACCGAGTTGTCCGCATGCACATTCAAGCCCTAGGGGTGCAGCATTGTCCAGCCCTGGCCTCCAACGCTCCTCCTGGATAGGAGCTGCAGAGCAACTCAGGGTGGAGGTACCCTGGGATGGGGTTCTCCAGCCAGAGCCTACTCCCAGCAGACCAAACACTGCAGGCTGCTGAGGGCTGTGTTCCAGGCAATTCAGGGTATCCCCGGGGATGGGGATCTTCCGCTGCTCGAATGGGGAAAAGCTGTTTCCTTGAACAAAGCCAATCTTTCTTGCAAGGCAGCAGCGTGTGGAAGCACTGGACACAGATTAAGGTCAGATTATTGTTAAGACACACCTTGGGAGCACAGTGACCAATTTTTCTGGCACTTTCCAGAAATGCATAGGAGTCTCCAACATTGGAATTGACTGTGGCTCCCTTATTCCTAGTGGATTGCTTAAGCATATCCTTGAGTACAGCAGTGTCTAGACATACTGGTCTAGAGCCTAAAAATTTTGCAGGATGCTTTTCGAGAAGTGCCCAGAAGAGCTTGTCTGGTCTTATGTAACAAAACAGAAGCCAAAGAGGGATATTGCTCCTGCTGTAAATGCATCAGCCTGGAGATGTTCTGTTCCTATCAATCTCCCAGACCCAAGGCTTATCTTGGTGCTCTGCATGAAACCATCACCTGGGGTGAGATGTTACTGGAAGTCACTCCTTCCCAGAGGAGAGGTATGGAGACATACGGCATTTAAGGCTCTGAGTGGAAAGGCACTCAAAGCATATTGAGACACACAGCCTTTAAGGGAGTGCACTGTGAAATAGCACAACTGGTGGGGGAAGGTGGGCAGGGAGCTAAAAAATGGGCTCTTACACTACTCATCTATCTAGGTCGTGGCTAGGGACGGACTGGAAGCCTGAGATGCTATGGAAACCCGCTGAGGTTTGCTTGGCTGCACTCCAGCCACTTTCCCGGCACAGAGAAGGAGACGGTGTCGGCGCAGGGCGATGCGCCTGCTGGCTGCTGGCAGCCTGCTTCTGCCTGCTTTGGCGCTCCCACACCTGGGGCAGCCTCTGTGGTGGGAACTGGGGAACTGCAGCACCAATATACCCAGCAGAGAAGAAAAAAAATATGAAAATTGAGGCAGTGAATATTAGGGATATCTGCATAGTGCAGCCGTCTCTTTTCACCCTTTCCTCTGCACCAGCCTTTGGGTACAAGAGGATGGGCTTGAGTTGAGATATAAGTGCAAACAGAGACCTGTGGGACACTGTGCACATTTACACCAATGCGCTTGCTCCTCAAGGGAGGATCCAAAACCACTTTGGATTTTAATTGGTTTCTCTTAACAACTACTTTTTTTTGTTTTGTTTTCCTTCTTAAACAGCCTGGGAAAGCATCCAGCTCATTTCTGCAAAGCAGTGTGCTAATCCTGCCCCATGCCACCCTTAACCCCAGCTCCGAAGGAGCCAGCAGAAACTACAAGCATTGATAGGGGTTTGCTTCTGCCTTCAGCAAGGGTGAAATAAAATAATAACCAGGCTCCATTTGCTGTTGAAAAGACTCATTTTGGAATCAGAGACAGGAGAAAGTTATTGCATTGGACAGTCCGTCTCTCAGCCCCCTCACAGTAGTAATTAAACACCTGCCAAACTGGGAGAGTGACAACAAAAAAATCAGAAGGGTCTCACAAACCTCAGGAAAAAAAAAAAAAACCTGCAATATCTGGCATTATAGATATCTCTCATTTTCCAAATATTTAAGTTGTGCTCTCCAGAGTTCAGTGTGGCAGAGCCTGAGTGACTCAGGGCTGAGGCCCTACAAAGACCTAGGATCATGTCCCATTTTTGGCCCTGCAAATAATCCATCTATTTAGATCTAAGCGCATGCTTACGTTTTCCAGGATGCAAAGATATAGGAACACAGAGCAAGTAATGTCCAAAGGCAAAGTGCCCAGGCTCAGACCTTAGATATTCCCTCAATCGACCCCAGAAGGGACATGTGCTAGTAAAATATTTGGGTTATTGGAAAAAGTTCTTATTTCACATAAAACTATTATTTATCATGACACGATCAGAAAGTCTGTCACAATAGCATATGTTGCATTTTACCTGTATTTCTTTACATGCAATGCTCATGTCACATGCACCAAGAGATCTGGTGTGCAGGTGGATTGTTTAAGGTCCTCTCCTCGAATTTGTCATTATCCAGGGCACAGCCACAGCAATCCATCTTCCTACCACCTATCTGTCTCTCCTCTTGGATCCTCCAGACTTCCCTTCTTCCCTAGCCAGCATCCCCATGACCACCCTGTGCCCTTCCCCATCCCTGTGCCATAGGGTTCTTGGGGAGCTCAGTCCCACACAACCCCAGTACACCCACCTCAGTCCCTTTCAGCCCTGTCTGCTCTCCAAGCAAGTCTAGGAGTCATCGCTGTCTTCAGTTGCGTCCATTTTCATACAACTGAAAGCAATTTAAGGCAATAGCAATCATTTTGAATGACATTATTTACCAGTTTGGGTAATTAAGCTGGTGAAGGGGGCTGGAAAACAAGCCCTATAAAATGTGGCTGAGGGAAGCAGCTTGTTTAGCTTGAAGGAAGATCTTATTGCTGTTTACAACTACCTGAAAGAATGTTGTAGTACTATTAGGTGGATGTTTATCTCTTCTCCCAAGTAACTAGTGATAGGATGAGAGGAAATGGCTTTGAGCTGCACCATAGGAGATTCAGATTAGACATCAGGAAAAATTTCTTCATTGAGAGAGTTCTCAGGTGCTGGCAGAGGCTGCTCAGGGAAGTGGGTGAGTCCCTGTTCCTGGAGGTATTTAAAAGACAGGTAGATGAGGTGCTTGAGAATATGGCTTGGGAGCAGACAGGTATGGTTGGACTCTGATCTCAAAGGTCTTTTCCAAACATGTGATTCTAAAATTCTAATTTCCTACTATGAGTTCTTGGTCCTACCAGTCCACAGCACATGCCCTGGCTGTGAGGGCCCAAGGAGGCAATTGGTTTTGCTCTTGCTGGTGTTCAGCTTCTACAAGGTTCCCTTCCCAGCATCAATGGGATGCAATGGCTTGAAGTCACCATGCAGTCATACAGGATTAGGTATCTTAGGTACATGTGTTTCCCTCCTAAGACACGTGCACCTATATGTTACAATGTCCCTCTGCAACTCAGTGGAGTACTGCCCAAAAAAATCTGACTGTAGATTTAAAAGCTGGTTTTTTTCCTCTGACGTGTAAGAGTGGGATATTTTTTGTTTATCCATAGTCTATGGTGTTCTGGTTTTATCTCAAAATGAAGGAAGAATGAACCTGTTAACTTTCTCAGGCAGTGGTCTTTTTCCTCCTAGCCATATTAATTTATTTAATTTATCTTAAATTTGATTGCAGTGAGCACCCCTAATTAACCTGATTTTTTGCTGATAATCACTCACAATGGAATCAAATCACAAATCCGGGGATGGATTGACCGGCACACAGAAAGAAGCTGCCCTCCGTGCGTTAATTCAGCGAACAGGATATAATTTGATCCAGGTAGGAATTCATGTTCACGTCCTTTTGGGCGCAATGTCTGGCTTCATCCTGAAGTAACGTGTTGCACTGGGGGCTTGAGCAGTGAATCTGTACTGGTAAAGGGCTCCTTGCTTGTTCTTCTTGAGCTTTTTCATAGTGTACATACTGCCCATAACTCTATGTATGAGATGCTGCCTTCTACAAAGCAGGACTTTATTCCTCTATTCTTTGCCCAATACCAAATGATGGCAAAGGGTGGAAAAAAACCCTGAGCATTGCTAAATGTCGGGAATGGTTGGGATTGCTGTCTCAAAGCCATGGCTGCAGTGGTAGAATAGCAATGAAAACCCGCTAAGCGAAGTTTCAGAAGATCATAGCTTCAGACTTGACTGTAGGAAGTCCAACACATCACCACCAGATCTGCCTTTCACACAGATCCTTGCACACATGCAAGGGTCACCTGTCCAAACAACAGAAGTTTGCTCCCAGTTTACTCTTCAAGTTCTCAAAGTGCAAAGCCTCATCTGGTTAGGGCAGGTGGAGATCAGACGTGTCCTTCCAAAGCCCTCTAAGCAAGGCTTTCTCAGCATGACTAAAACAAGCAAACTTTTCAAAAATGTTAGGTACTATGCATCCTGGAAGAAGTGGATGAGAACAGTGGCTACCTCGAGCTTTGCGTCCCTTTGTGTAGCACTAGAGGGCACAACAGCCCAAAGCAAAAACTGAGACTCCTGGGAAAAAATTGTTTTCCCATAGCCCTTAATCCTGTGGATACTCCAGAACCAGGCCAGCAACTGGGTTTGTTGCCCTTGAGGAGGCTTTCTGTTGTACCTGCCTCAGAAGATAAATAACCTCTACGTCTTATATTTTCTATGGCTTTCTTTAACCTTGCCTTCAGTTTTTCATATCATCACATCTGGCTATAGCTCATTCCTAAACCAAAGGTTTCATCCTCCATCCCCCTGCCCAATCCCAACATTTTCTTTCTCCCTACCCTTTCCATTCCAAGCTTATCATTTTACCTTTTTCATTCCTCTTCTAATTTTCTTTTCTGTGTCTCTGTGGGTTTTTCTTCCAACGTATCTACTGGTGCAGCCAAAAACCTTCTTCCTCAGTGTGCAAGGGTCACTCCCCTTCGTAAAGGGGATGATGAATTCCTCCTTCCCACCAGACACTTTGCCAAGATGAGTCTGGCTTCAAGCCGCAAATGAAGCCAATGTAGACTGAGAGATCTTATGTCTTGCTGCATCTCCTCACACACCAGCTCCCCCATACATTGACAAAATGAAAAGAAATGAACTGTTTGATTGCGTCTCACTTGGATTAAACTAGGGTATTAAGAGTCCTCTGGCCATTTTCAGGCCAATTCTGATGAGCTCAGAGTTCCTCCAGGTGATATTCCTGTGAAGATCACAGACAACTGCAACAGCACAAAACATCAACATCACTTTTTACCTTCATCTAACAAATATCTCAACAGATGGGAAAAAAACATATAATCATCATGATCAGTTCAGCCAAACTGCAAGCAGAAAAATAACCTGAAATATCACAATCTTCCTGGGAATTCATTCATAAATTCAAATGTCACCAAGACTCCATCGCTCTGCTGAAAATCTTTGTGAAACAGAAATGAGCACAGATAATTCTGAGCCTGTTACAGGCTCAGAAAAACTGAAAGACCTATATATTCTTATTTTCCTTCAAGGATCCCTGTTTGCTTTGGCTTTTCTCTTAAGTCAGTCTTATGGGCATTCTCTTGCCTGGGATAATCCCAGGGTGAGAATTTACTACAGAAATCATCAGGGGGGACAAAAATAGATAAATGACCAGAGTCCCAGCTTTTCTGAGCACAGGGCACTGCTGCAGGACAGGAGAGGGAAGGGAGGTGAAATTGGAAAGGGGGAGGAAGCAGGAGAATGAAGGAAGAATGAGAAATGCAGGAAAGATGATTAAAAATATTGAAGGAGAACAGAGACATGGTAGCTTAGCAAAAAAAAAATAAGTGGAAAAATTGCCTGGTTAATATCTCTGGATATTATTTGAGGCCAAGTCTTGCTCCCTGTCTAAATAAACTTCTACATAGGCAGGCATCATCTTTTGCCCCTTGGACAACCTCCCACCATCAACGGGCCCTGCTCCATCCCCTCTGTTTCTGTCATCTCCACTGCTCAGACCTCCTCCCCTCTGGGCTTCTTCAGAAATGCCCAGCAGAGTTAGAGAAAACATTTCACTGCTCCTGCATGCAGGGAGGGGTCATCATTGGGGTGCACCCTTTCTCCAGGCCCAGGTCCTTACCATTCCCTGTGCCAAGCATTGCTGCCTCTTCACTAAGCCCAACTGCTAGTCCAAACGTTTCCTTTTTTTTTTCAAGTGCGTTGAGCAACTCCAGCGTCACTAACTGGCAGTGATGCCTGTGCCTCCCAGGCTTTTTCATTTTGTCCATGCCTCTCCAAATTTCTATATTCATTCTCATTTTTCCCCCTATGTTAGCACTTTCTGAGGTCCAGATGCCTTCTGCTTTCAGAAAGTCCTTCTGCTTTCAAATATGATCCTTCCAGTATCTTTTCTCTGGTCTGTATAGGAAGCTGTCCATCAGTTACTAAATTCAGAGGCAATATCATTACTAATAAATGTTTACAACTGGGTAAAGAACCATGACAATTTATAAATTTTGTGAGCATTGTATTACGTAGTCCACAACTTCAACATAGTCCATAGAGATCCACCTCCCATAGTCACGATTACCTACATTTTCCAATATGGTATTTGACTGTGCCCATCTTGGACAACTGAAGTAGCAATTGCATTGTAGAGCATGCATGTTACTTAACAAAATACAGCTAGATAAAGCCAGACCATTCTCCAGTACATCACCAGTGTATAAATGGAATATTGAAGCCTTTCAGTACAGACATCGCAGTGGGGCAGCCGATGCACTCTACCTTATCTCTGAGGAGTCTGTAAAGCATTGTTCCTGGCAGGGAAGGAGGCCATCTGCCTCTAGCCCAGTGGTGATAGAGCGTGTCTAAAGTGCCATTCATTGGGAAGGGGTTGATTGCATCTGTACTTAAAATCAATATCTAAACCATTCTTTTCTTTTCTGCCTGGCAGGAAAATGGGCAGAGGAAATACGGAGGCCCACCACCCGGCTGGGACGGTCCTCCGCCAGAGAGGGGGTGCGAGATCTTTATTGGGAAACTTCCTCGAGACCTCTTTGAAGATGAACTTATACCACTGTGTGAAAAAGTAAGACTGTATGTTGGGTAGTTGTATTGCAGAGGCTAGTGATGATCAAAACTGCATTTCAAGGCTCAACTGGAGGTGATTTCACCCAAGGCTACTGGTGGAGTTCTAACGTGATGCAGTTACAGATCTTGTTTAAACACCTCCCAGAAAGATTTTTTTTCTTTCTGTTTGCAGATTGGCAAAATCTATGAAATGAGAATGATGATGGACTTTAATGGCAACAACAGGGGCTATGCCTTTGTGACCTTCTCGAATAAACAGGAGGCAAAGAATGCAATAAAGCAACTCAATAATTATGAAATCAGGTAAGAATGGCAAACACTTCCACATCAACTTTAAATCAGATATATTAGGGTATTTTGTTATGTAAGCTATATTTTTCCTTGCAGGCCAGAGGAAAGTCATTTAGACACCTAAGCTTTCAGAGGAAATGACTGCTTGTCTCCCTGTGCAGTCATTGCTCTACTCAGTGGTGCAAAGGCCGCATGTAAGACTCATCAGAACCAAAGTATTTTGCAGGAAATTTCTTCCTTGCCAAAAAAGAAAAAGAATCTACCAGAAAATTGGAAATAATATTTTGGTTTGGATCAAATTAACTTTCACCTAACTGTTGCTGTTTCTTTCAGTGTTCTCCTCTAGGCTCTTTTTTGTTGGTTTATTCCTACCGACAGTCTCTCTTGGGGCCTGTATGGCAGATATGTTCTGGGACACAGAGCAAGTGCAAAAAAAATGGTGAAATAGGATGGAATGGGCAAAACAGTGACATTTCCTAATAGACAGGAACAAAAAAAGCCCTTGTGTTTGTGACTAAAAATTGGGAACAAAACACCCAGAAATCAACAACATATGGGCCCATCAATATGTTTTGGTTTTATTTCAACCGCCTCTAATGTTTTTTTTTCAAGTTTGAAGTGGGATGAGTAGATGACTTTGCTTAGAAGCATTTAGAGATAAACCATTCTGGCAATTTTATGGCTTTCATTTAAAAACAAAAAAAAAAGACACCGAATTGCTTTACTAACAACCCTAAGAATGAACAGGTCAAAAGGCACATGGGGAAGACTTGGAAACAAAATTGAAGGGTCTTAAAGACCAAACTTTATCTACCTCCACCTCCTCCAATTACTTCCCTTCCAACAATGACTCCTCTAAAGAATTTTTTAGATTTTAAAGACCCACAATATGTGATGAGACCACAAAGAGGACAGCAATGTGCATGTAAGCACAATAATTGGCATCAAGCCCCCAAATGGTGTTTCCCCATGACAAGGGATGTTCTTTCCCCAAAACATTGGTCATGAAGCCTAATGATGACTGGGAAGTTAGGGCCACTGGTGAAACACAGTGAATCCTGGCTTATACTGGTGGCAACGTAAGAGTCACTGCTGTGACCGTGGGTGGTAGAAACAGTTGCCTGGTAGCAGTCATTCTTACAAATAGCAAAAGGGAGAATCCCAGGAAATAAAAGCAAAATTTGGCTTTGGTTTCTCCGTGACCTCAAATCTTTGACTATCTTACTTTGATGTCAAATTTAATAGATTGGCAGCCTTCCCATTAGTCCTTACATTGGGCAAGACCACCCTTAATATCTCAAGTGACATACACCGCAGGAGCAATGGGCCTTGTGTTTGACATCACGTTTTGAGACAAGAGGGGGAGTTTATTTCAATTTTCCTCTCTTTGAAATCTGATCCTGACTCCTGACAAATGAGCCATGTTGATTATGTGCAGGAATGGGCGTCTCCTTGGAGTCTGTGCCAGTGTGGACAACTGCCGCTTGTTTGTGGGAGGGATCCCCAAAACGAAGAAGAGGGAAGAAATTCTGGCAGAGATGAAGAAAGTCACAGATGGAGTCGTAGATGTCATTGTCTATCCTAGTGCAGCCGATAAAACAAAAAACCGGGGTTTTGCTTTTGTGGAATACGAAAGCCATCGGGCTGCAGCGATGGCCAGGAGAAAATTGCTCCCAGGTTAGTACAAGTGGTGATGGTAATAGGGATGTGTCCATCTCATAGAATCACCAGGTTGGAAAAGACCCACCGGATCATGAAGTCCAACCATTCCTATAAAACACTAAACCATGCCCCTCAGCACCTCATCCACCTGTGCCTTAAACCCCTCCAGGGAAGGTGATCCAACCCTCTCCCTGGGCAGCCTCTGCCAGTGCCCAGTGACCCTTTCTGTGAAAGTTTTTTTCCTAATGTTCAGCCTAAACCTCCCCTGGTGGAGCTTGAGGCCATTCTTAGCATTCAGCTGTGTACATGTTGCACTGTGGTGAGAGCAAAGTCTCCAGAGGGCTCAAGTACCCTGAGACACTTGGAGCAAAGCAAGGCCCTGATACACTGCAGCTGGCTGATGAAACCCTGGCTCTGGGGTGCGCGGTGAATGATTCACTAACAGATCCTGAGGTAGCACCATACTCATTATCTTTGTTCATCATTTAGGAGCTTGAATCTATTAAAAATACAGCTAGACAGATTTAGCTGCCTGCATCCATGCAGCTCTGTTATAGGATATGTGTTATCCTGTGTTTGTCACAGGTTATGTAAAAATTTTAGCCTTAATTATGGCCTCTTGGAGCAAATCACTCAGGAAAGCATCGAAGAACATACTCAGCCTTGAGAAGTTACTGGGTATGTTCCTGAAAATGAGTATTTTGTTTGTGGGAATAAAACTCCAAAGGAGGAATTGCTTTATGATTCAAACAATGTAAAGAATACATCTATGCAATTTTGGACTGGGGGACATTCAGAGACCATTGTGAAGCAGAGAGAGATTTGGCAGGTATTAGATGAAGGAGTCACTTACCATTAAGTGGGTTTGCAGTGATTTCACCATCTCTCTCTTGCTCTCTTATGCTCGACAGCCCCTGCACTTCTTTGCCAAACCCAGCTCACTTGCTGGTAAAAGAATCTAATAAACCTTCTGTTTTGAGATTTGCTACTAAACCACCAGCCTTCTTTCACTTTTTCTGTATGACAGCCCATGAAACAAAACAACTAACTTAAATCCATTTTTTCTTATTGTAAAATGAGTATTTGAGTGCAGAGTATGCTTAGCTATTGTGGGATATCTTATGCTGACTATTTTTCCTTTAAATCTGCATTTTCCGCATCAGTTTAGCATCTCCCTAATTGTGGGACCACATTCTGCTGCTCTGCATGACTTTTCCAAGTTTTCTATATCGAGATTGAAGGAAGAAGCAGGCACAACCACAGCTGCCAATGACAGCCTTGAGGGAGCAGAGCTCTTGAAATCCTCAGTAAAGGCAGCGAGACAGATAGAACAAACATGTAGCCCTGAACAGATATGTGCAGTGCAATAGTGATTTCCAGTTTAAGGGACATCTCGGTAAACAGTTTGTGGAATTTCAAAGGCCTGAGCAAGAGCCAGTCTTCTGAGGTTGCAAACATAAGGGAGGAACTCAAAAAGAGTTTGAAGCCAGAACTGAAAATGCCTTCAGCTGATGTCTTGGATGAATATGACACTGAATATCATTCTCACAGAATCACAGAATAGTTTGGGTTGGAAGGGACCTTAAAGCCCATCCAGTTCCAACACCCCTGTGGCAGGCAGGGACACCTCCCACTGGATCAGGCTGCCCAAGGCCCATCCAACCTTGAATATCTTACCAAGACACTTCTTTGACTCTGAACCTTGCTACTCTTTGAAGGAGTTTTGTAGAAAAGATAAAAACGCTTAAAAATGAAGATGCTTTTTATGAAAAGTTTGTCCTGTCTCCTGATTCAACAAGAGTGGAGGGAGACTGCATTTTAGCAAGAAGCCAGTGAAGGCACCAAGGTTGGCTTCTTGCTGCAAGTCAGCCAGGTCATTATTTCCACTATTGAACAGAAAATGGCAATTCAGAAAGAGTTACACAGCCCTCCAATTTAACTGATTACCATTAGCAGCCACCTCTCTTATTTCTGGTTGCTAACCACCCAAGTCAGACTGCACAGCACCGAAGTCTGAACATCAGCCCAACCTAGCTCTGCATATCTGGATCATTAATGACCCTTCCTAGCAGGGAGCAGCCCCTTTCCATTTTGTTTAATTTTCGCTTCTGATATAGAAAAACAGGTCTCCAAATTCTACCCTCACCCCCAGATTTTCTCTATTTTGGAGCTCGGATCCAATCTTAAATGGATTATCCAAGAAGAGATGCAAGGTAGGATGTCTGGTTTTTAGATCTCTCAAAACCTGTTTTGCAGGATTCTTGTTTTTCCTCTACCAGCATCGGCATCCCCATGTTTCTTCTGGGTTTTAACATAATGGAGGTCTCGGAGAGCCTAATCTTCATGCCATAAGGATCAGAAGGAAAGAAAGAAAGATAGATCACTCACTCTTTGAAGGATATTTGCAGAAGAGGCAGACATTTGTTTCATTATTTGGAGGGGATGTCTAGCACTTAACGTGCTGCTAAGACAGAAGATGGTGTCTACTGTACATCCAAGGAACTAGGTGCTGGGCTGATTCAAATTGCTGGAGAAAAAGTGGGCCACGGATAGAGCACGTGAAATTTTGGGGTCTGGATGTTAGTGAGTGGCCAGATTTTAACCACTCTTGAAGACAAAAGGGAGGAAGATCTCCCTACAATATGTGAAGAGAGGATGGGGAAGAAAAAGAGGAGGAAAGAGGTGCTATTAATGTCAGGAGAAGACAGGATGTGAAGAAGTTATCTCTGTGTAGAGGTACCTCTGCCTTACTGCACATCTTGATGCTCATTACTGTGGTTCACACAACTTTGAGGCAAGGCCACAGCAGTCAGCTTTAATTTCATATTAAACATTGCTAATTGACTAATCAATTGACATCTTCGCTTTTGCTATTTCATTTTATCCAGCTGGGACTGCTATAACTCTTTCCTATTATCTAGGGAATGAAACTTTTGCATTTGAGAGGGATTTTTATGAGTTCATTAAAATATTTCCCTTTAGAGAGCCCTTCAGGAAACACAGGTGTTTGTGAATCGTGGTATATATTCATTTCTTCAGTTCTGGATGCTGCATTTCTGCAGGCATCTAAGGTATTAGTGCGAGCACACTGACCACCTGCTTTTGAAAATGAGTTAACAAAGCAGCCGTGCTTTGAGCTAGAAAGGCTCATACCAGCCCCATTTGTAGAACTGGCCAATTCTGCTGTTCATACTGCACGTGAAAGAGTTTCTTAACAGAAGTGAGAGGGATCAAAGCCTGTTTGACACTGACTATGCCAATCCCTTTAAAGGAAGGATCCAGTTGTGGGGACACCCAATCGCTGTTGACTGGGCAGAACCAGAAGTAGAGGTGGACGAAGACACCATGTCATCGGTAAAGATTCTCTATGTGAGGAACCTCATGCTCTCAACCACTGAAGAGACCATAGAAAAGGAGTTCAACAACATCAAACCAGGTAGGGACCCACTGACGTGCTAGCTCCTAAATAAATACTGTTACTGCAAATGGAAACATCGCCCCATTCATAAGGTTCTGCAGGAAGGAATATTCATGTAAAATGTTCATGTGTAATGCCACAAAAATAATCATTAGGCTCCCTCTCAACATGCATGTCACATCACATCATTCCTTTAAGGGCTGCTCAATTTCCAGATAACAACACTACTAACATTTTTAGGATGACTGGCCACTGGAAGAGATCCAAAAGGCTGCATAGGGATGCCTGTGTCCAAAACATGAATCCTTTTGGTCTTTAAGAAGGTGGAGTTGGAGTTACAGCTGGGTGATTTCAGCACTTTTCTCTGCAGCAAGGGGTGATGATAGAGTGGTATTTTTTATCTAATATATCTAAATCCTGAATTTTATCATTTTCATACAAAAAAACCCCCATGCTTCTGTAAATTTGTAAATAATCAGTGCTTACCATTTAATGCAGACAATTACAATATTCCTTCATGGCATATATTACATGTGCTTAGGGTGAGATGTTTCAAAAAGTGAGGAGGTTGGTTGGGGATAAAAATCCTGCTGACTTTCAAAGAAGATTTTACTTCTGAGCCGCTCCAGCTTTAGGAAATGCCACCCTAAACCAATAAATTAAAAATAACCGATTTCTGCAGCTCTCCAAGAAACACAGTCCATTAGGCATTAGAAACTCATGCGTGGCAATCTGAATTGCCTTTCGTCTCATTCCTCTTAACTTCCTTCTATTAATTTTTTAAAATACACTACAAAGCTTCAGTTTTCTTTCACTCACTTTCCATTTCTGCTCTAGGCATTTCCTTTGTGTAGTAGGCTGTAATGCAAAGGTCTTTATGAGATATCTTTATGAGTCTTTCCTATACTTTTAATGTTTCTGGCTAACAGTTTTGGCACCACCAAGATGTTAAGAGACCCCATTTTACTACTGAGTTAAATAAGTCATCCCAGTCTCTTAACTGTTTCCTTCTTTATTTACCCAGTTTTACTCCTGGATTTTGAACTGCTCACACCTCCCAGAAACACATTATGCCTATTTGACACTTTTGTAACAGTCATCTGCCTTCCCTCTAAGACACGTTTTCTATTACAAAAACAGAAGTTCTTTATCAAGTTTAATTTTCCTCTTGTAACTTTATCCTTTTGCTTCCCATGCTGGAAATTATTTTTATTTTTTTAAATGGACAGCTTTATTGTAGGTAAAAATTAGGAATGCCTTCTTTCAAGCCATATTGTGCTTTCAAAAAGGAAAAAAACCCAAGTCTGAGCAGTGTAACCTGAGCCTTGGAGAGACCAGATGTAGTTTAAGTTATAGTCAAATTATGATCAAAACAGCAATCAAGTGTCTGGCACCATTCACTCCCCCTTGGCTACCTGCCCTATCCGTTGTGGCGCGCTTCGGTGCTGCTTGCCTGAAGTGTGTGCTTGATTCAGGGCATTTAAGAAGCTGTTTTGACAATAACAAGTCATCCAGTGAAAAATAATCCTAACCAGAGGAGTTACAATCCTGAAGCCCCCATGCCAGCACGATTACTACATCACTATAGGCTCTGTACACGGTATCAGGAATCCTGCTTCTGCGTCGCAATTTGTGCTGTATTACAAGTACTATCTCTTAAATCTGTGCTAAACTCAGTGCTGGATGACTTCTACAGAGATCTGCATCGCTTGTCTCACTGGAATGACTTGCTATCTAGAGATTTTGGCAAAAATCCTCATCCCTGGCACAGTTCCCAGCAGAAAGGTCATGTTCTCCTAATATACTGAAGGAGACAATATTCCCTCAGTAACATCACAGAGACAATCTCTCTGTGGAGATGATCCAAGGTCTGGGTATTGCATTGCTCTGGCCCAGCAGAGGCAGAAACAGAAAGGAACAAGATTCATGGTTCAAGCAAGGATCAGCAACAGAGTGCTATCAAGGAGGCAGAAAGGGGTTTTTAAGAACACAGAGAGTTAATTAAAGCCTTTAGTTGCAAGCAAGGCATCAGTATAACTTCAGACTTAGAAAATCATCCTCCAGTCCCAGAAGTGCTACTTACCATTCCAGTGTCATCTTGAAGACATGCAGGCTGCTCAGGTTGTAGGCTGGGACAGTCTTCATTTAGCCTGCTGGAGCTCCTAATGATTCCCACTGAATTCCAAAGAAATCTATTTTCTCCTGCAGTTATTTAAATAAGTGCTTTTTGTGGCAGTATAACATTTCCCTGTGCACCTGTTCAGCTTTAAAGGGTAAGAAGCCAACAGAACAGTCATTCAGCATCCCTTAGTCGTATTTCCAAAGGATATTTCTGGGAGTTGTATAGCCTTGGTGGCTAGACTGGTTGAAAATATGCCTCCCAATGCACATGAGTGTGGAAGATGAACAATTAGAGGAGAAAAGGTAGATGTCTAAAGCTCGTGACCATGGGGAATAGGACCAGTGTGGTTATTTTGGAGACAAACATGTTAGCGCTGAGTATCTCGCTGCCAGCATGTTCCTAGCAGCAGAGCAGATGATAAGGGAAAGCTTTAGAGCAGGGACATAGTGGAGTAGAACAAGAAGCCATTTACATTTGAATCAATCACAGAGGCGTAGGAAGATTCAGGCTGAAGGCACCAGGGTGGCAGTCTTCAGCCCAACCTCACTCCCGGTAGCGCCAGTGCCACAGCTGCAGAAAGCTGATCAGGACCATGCCCAGGTGAACTGTGGCATCCTCAGAGATAGGGATCCCCCACCACCTGAGTCCCCATTCCAGGGATCCTCCATTCACATTGGAAAGGCTGTTTTTCAGGGCCAGAGCTGCTGCCCCATTGGTCCCGGCCCATCCCCATGCTTGGGATTGCGGTGCCAGGCAGGACTTGGAGTTTGTTCTTGCTGAACATCCCAAGTCAATGGTTAAAAGGAGAGCCGCATTGTTTTACGGCACAGGCGAGAGCTTGCCTGAAGCTGCCTCTGATTAGCATGTACGATGCACGTACAAAACCATGGAGGTGGCAACCACACAGTGAGGTTACCTGTAGCTCACCAAGTCCTGGGCTGCTCCATGTCCTGCTCAGACATCTGATTCTCAGTGGTCTCTAAGAGAATCACAGAATCATTAGGTTGGAAAAGGCCTTCAAGATCATCAACTCCAATCATACCTGTCTACTAAGTCATGTCCCCAAGCATCTCATCTACCTGCTTTTTAAACAGCTCCAGGGATGGTGACTTGGTCACCTCTCTGGGCAGCCTCTGCCAGTACCTGAAAATCCTTTTGTGTGAAAGAATATTTCCTAATGTCCAACCTAAACTTCCCTGTGCGCAACTTGAGGCCATTCCCTCTTGTCCTATCACCTAACACTTGGGAGAAGAGACCAACACCCACCTCTCCACAACCTCGTTTCAGGTAGTTTGTAGACAATGATAAAGTCTCCCCTCAGCCTCCTCTTCTCCAGGTTAAACAACCCCAGGTCCCTCAGTAGCTCCTCATAAGACTTTTTCTCCAGCCCTTCATCAGCTTCATCGCTCTTCTCTGGACACGATCAAGGACCTCAGTGTCTTTCTAATAGTGAGAGGCTCAAAACTGAACACAGAATTCAAGAAGGGAGACACAATACTGAAGGTAGCATCCAGCAGAGCATTTTGGACAGGAGAAAACTGCTCCAATGTAATGGGAAACTTACTGGTGTGTAACCTGAAGTATTTCTATCTTTCCTTGACATACTGCACCATTTATATTTATTTTCCAGTGGTATATGCGTCCTATGAGGTAGGAAGACCCTGTAATACTTTTTTACCTTTGGTAAGCCTTTGCTCTCCAAGGGCTCATAACCCAACATAGTTGCTCTTTCAGATCTGTTTTCCAGCTAAGACCCATTTCCATCTGTTTTCTGCAGGTGCAGTAGAGAGAGTAAAGAAAATCAGAGACTATGCCTTTGTGCACTTTAATAAGAGAGAAGATGCCATTGAAGCCATGAAAGCCTTGAATGGGAAGGTAAAACTGCTGTAAATGCTAATTCATGGGTCTTACAGTATATTGTATGCAGCTGAAACAAAGCTGACTAGTTTATTAGCTACAAAAACCTCCTGAAGATGTTAGCCCTATTTTCTCTTTACAGGTTTCTTTATATTTCCGAATTCCTGATGTACAAAGACCGTTCATTTTGGCTTCTTGCTCTTTGCATTTATTCTAAATGTTTGCTGCTCACACTGTAGTTCACCCTTCACAAAAAAAAATAAAGAAAAAAAAAGCAGAGCAAAGCTGAAATGAGGACTAGCAAATGAGGATTTATGGTTCCCTTGGCTCACCCTCACATCCTTGTTCCACGTCTGCCAACAAAAACACTCACAGAGCAGCGTGTGAATGGCAAACGGGGACAAACAAGGTCAACCCAAAACATCTGCTCCAAATTCAGATGCAGATTTGCAAGGAGGTTGCTGTATTTAGTACTTCTTGTGCTGCATGTAATTCGCGGCACCGTAGTGCAAGAGCTGTTCCCGAAGAGGTGTTAACCCTGCTCCTATTTTTAGTGCTACCGCTATTCTCCACAGGAGCACGTAAAATCTCACTGACTTACACACTACTTTGCGGGGAAGTGAAGCCTTTTGAAGGCTTCACAACTGTACTAATTTGGTTAAGGAGCCTCTCCTGGCAGGAGTCAGGGCTGGCTGCTCTCAGTACATTAAAACTGAACCCAGCCAGTGCCTTCTACCACCAGTGGGAGGGAGATTTTGGCTTTCTCTGGGTTGTCTTTCTCCATCTTCTTATCCCTTTGGCAAACCATGTGAGGAAACTGCCTCCCTAGGCAGGATAATCCACATGCACTTTGAAGACTTACATTTGTGCTTCTCCCCTGCTCTCTCCTGGCGTGAAGGTGCTGGATGGGTCCCCGATTGAGGTGACGTTAGCCAAGCCTGTTGACAAAGACAGCTATGTCCGATACACTCGGGGCACAGGTGGCAGAGGTACCATGCTGCAAGGAGAATACACCTATGCCTTCGGACACATGTACGACCCCGCCACCGCTTACCTAGGTGCCCCCGTTTTCTACGCACCCCAAGCCTACACAGCTATCCCCAACCTCCACTTCCCCACCACCAAGGAGCTCAGCAACAGAAGCATCATACGGCCCCCATCCATCAGAGGTAACTCCCGTCATACCAATACTCAATTCTAGCAAAATATCTCTCTGGGGCTTGGGTGGCTGCACCCTGGATTCTTGTTGAAGGCATTAGCTTTGCCCTACATACTGGATCCCTTTCAGACAGGGATGGAAAACTGAGGTTTTAGGCTCTGTCCTTCCCAAAGGTATAGTGATTTTCCAGTAGACTAAACAGGTCATGAAAAAAAAAAATCATTTTCCTAGAGCAAGCTTGAACCAGCTTCCAGATTGTGCTCCATCCAGCATAAATAAACCACAAATCCTTCTGGTTTTGCCCCAGCAAGGAAGACCAAGGAAAGCTATTTTCCTTTCCCCCTTCAGAGTCAACTACCTCAACCAGACACCAGCACAGCTCTATGCTGTGTTTCCTCTTTGCTTTGAACATTACAAGGAAAATTTTACCAGTCCTGGTGTTCTCTGACCAAAGATGTGGAGTTTTCCAAGAAGGTGGCATTGGCCTGATGCAGGGTAGAGAACCAACACTGAAATCAAGAAAGCCATTAATTCCATGCTCTGGAAGATGGACTCCTTTTTTTCTGGTGGATCATTAACCTAATAATAAGCAGTCTATGGAAACAGAAAGTATTTCTGAAAGATGCTGGGGCTCTGTCTGTGATCTCAGGTGACTAAACCTGGGACCAAACTAAATCCTCAAGCTCTAGTACCTCTAAATTAAATATCATTGCAGGTATCATCTGGTAAGTCAGAATTAAGTTTGGAGACTAAGAAATAAAAAGCAAATAAAACTGCCCCTTTGAACTTTCCTCCAAAGATCACCTGTGGCTGTTAGCTTCTGTCCCTAAGACCATGGCCAGGTCCCACAACAGGCTGGGGCCCTACATGGCACCACAGTATGACTGGCAATGACCATGCCAGGCAATGTTTTCCCCATTCCCAAGGAAGGGGACAGAGGAGCAGGGATTTCCATTCCTCTCCCCCATGTTTTTACCTGCAGTGTTGAAACCAGCTTTGATATAGGTGCACTGGGAAAGGTGCAGAGGTGAGAACCCACCAGCCCCCTCTTGCCTTCCAGTCTCCCCAGCCTCCTAGGGAGGGCTCCTTGAGTTAAAACAGAAGTGTTATGTGGGGAGAAAACCAAAATTATTTGGTTCGTATAAGCAAAGGATTGTATAAACTTTGAATTCTTCAAGAAAGTGAAATTCAGCTGGTGGGCAGCAAATGACATCAGCCATGCCCTTTCTGCCTTTCATCTATAAATCTAGGTAGAAAGATGTCACAAAATCAAAACCAGCCAGAAAATATGGGAACCGAGTCAAAAAGAAGCAGTGCTCTCCCAAAACCCCTCACCTGTCCAAGTACATGAGCCCAAAAGGAAAGATCATAGATGTTGAGCCTGGTTGATTCCAGCAGCAGGCTACAGGGGGGGGGGGGGGGGGCTCCTGCCCATGTTTTCCACAAACCCAGTGAGTGGGGCTAACTTTTCCATTTCAGCAAGAATCAGGGTAATTTTTCCGGTGATTTGATTCAGTTTAATGCCTTCTTACATTCCTAGAAATTTACATGAATGTACCTGTAGGGGCTGCGGGAGTTAGAGGACTGGGAGGTCGCGGCTACCTGGCGTATACGGGCCCGGGGCGTGGATACCAGCTCAAAGGAGAAAAGAGAGGAGAGGATAAACTCTACGACCTCTTGCCAGGAATGGAGCTCACACCAATGAACCACATCACACTAAAGCCCCAAGGGATCAAACTTGCTCCTCAGGTATGTGTGCAAAAATAAGAGAATTAATATCCAAACCAGAGGTTGTGTTTTCCCAAAATGCCTTTGGGAAAACAGCCTCCTGCTTGAATCTGGGGAATGATAACTGAATCCCAATGATTACATCTCAAAAGACATTTAAAAAAATTAAATATGCCCTGCAATAATTAAAAAAAAAAACCCAAAAACCCCAACATCTTTGCGATACCCACCTGCCTTACTAACAGCATCTGCTCACCTTTAGAGAGCCCATGGGTGTAAGATGAAATACAACTGTCGCTCCATGAAAGCACTGAGGGTAAAGAAATTGTCTTCCAAAATGGGTTTGATAAACATCATGCATTGCCTGGGGCTTCACCAAGAAACTAAACTTGAAAAATAATACATATTTTTAGATCATTTGTGGTAACTGCTCAACCCAGCCCAGTACAGAAACTCTAGTTGCTCCAGGAGGTTTTTGAGGTGGCTGTGGTTAATGCTGGTGGTGAGGATCCAGGACTGAGATCCAGAGAGATGGTTGAGGGCACAAACCCAGAACAAATTACCCAGTTTCTGAGCGTCTGGCTCTTACAGCAACTACTTTCCCCTTACGTCATCCAAAACAACACAAAAAACTACCTTCACCCTGAATTTTGAAGCACATCTTTGCCTATTAACACTTCCAGTTTGCCAAAATCTATGAAAAAAATCATTTTCTCCCCTTCAGACACCTGGAAATCCACCCACACCCACCCCACCCCCCCGTGCAAAATTTCAGAGTCCCAAGACTCTATTTTATTAGCATATAAAAGGGGTGAAATAGCCCGAGTGGTGCTGCTCTGCCTTAGGGCATATGAAATCCACTTTTTCCTCTTCCCACCCATACCAAACCTCAGCTTGTTTATTCTAAGTAGTGCAGTAAGGGTGCAGGGCACTTGCAACACTGGTGTTTTGGGGCACATTTTCCCAGCAGCTGAGCTCCCTAATCCCCTCACTGCTAGTATTTCACAACAGCAGGTCTTAAACAGCTACATTTTACCTCACGACAGCCTCATCAATAGGACAGCCCTATTAATACTTGTCAACCTGGTCAGCCTTTTCCATCCACTGCACTGAGACTATTTCAATGCCATCTTTGAAGGACCGACTTTGTTCCCACTGTCTAGCTGGGATGCCTGGTGTTAATATATAGATCTGCCTTACTGAGGATTTAAATGTTGATGTAACATTACAAAACTGACATCTATATAAAGGCACTGGGGCAGCAGGGCACCAGTGTAGCCGTAGTCAAGAAATCATAAACTAGTTTA
The DNA here is from genome assembly GCA_033459285.1 of Clamator glandarius. Classification (NCBI taxonomy): domain Eukaryota; kingdom Metazoa; phylum Chordata; class Aves; order Cuculiformes; family Cuculidae; genus Clamator; species Clamator glandarius. The sequence continues at coordinate 1,836,182 of JAUNZM010000631.1, read as the reverse complement.
TGTGCATAACAAAATGCTAAATGGAGCTATGAATGCAACATTAAAAGCAGCACAGGCTTTTAAATTTTGCATTTTAAATTTTACAATTTAATTTTAATTTTTAAAAAGTGAAATGTAAATTTTACATGAGGTAGACCACAGGTTGGTGGCGCGAGGGTTCTCCACTCCAACACAGCTGGCAGCATGGCCAGTTCTGCAAAGCCCCAAGACCCAACATCTTCTCAGCTGAGTGTCAGGTTTGGTGGAGGTCCTTGAAAAAAATAACTGGTCTGAGCACCGCTCACAGCGAGACACAGGAACACTGAGCTGTATTCAAGCTTATTTGGGACAGGACATACTTAATGGGTTAAAAAAAAGAAATACAAAACCAAAGCAAGAGTGTTTCTGGACAGTGATTCCCAATTACCATGAAATAAGCTGTGCTAGGGCTGGGGGCAATGCAGTTCAGTATTGCTCTTTCAAACTAGAAGTAGAAATCATCTATTGAAGCCCGTATAATTAATTGGATGGAAACACAGCCTTTTTTCTTTTTTTTTAAAAAAAAAGATTATTTGGACTTTTCATACCCTGTAACCTACTAAGACAGGGAGGCAACAGAGCTGTGAAGATGAATGCAACCCTATTAAATAGAAGTGCATAGACAGAGTTTCTGGGGAGAATTCAAAGAAAATCACACCAATAACAGAATAAAACAGTTAATCAGCGAAAGGACAAAGATGTCTGATTTAACAGAGTAATAATTAACTTCAGGAATGGAATGAAATTTTAAAGTATAAAACATTTAGATGAATACTATATTTCAGGGTGAATCCTGTCTGCCATTTATTTTACATTTTTTTTTGCTAAGCCTTGAGGAAGCTGCCATGACATCCAAGAAAATCCCTTGGAGGAGAGGAAGCTGACCAGTGCAAGGGCTGGAGCTGGGTGAGAGAGCTGCCCAGGGAGGTGGCTGAGTCCTCATCCCTGGAGGTATTAAAAAGATGGGTAGATGAAGGGCTTAGTTTTATGATTTAGTAGTGGACAGGTACGGTTAGACTTGATCTCAAAGGTCTTTTCCAGCTAGAGATTCTGTGATTCTATGATTCTATGAGGAGGCTACTGTGTAGCAGTTAATGCAAGCAAAAATCCCTTTTCTCCCTAGGTCTTGGAAGAAATCTGCCAGAAAAACAACTGGGGACAACCTGTATATCAGCTCCACTCTGCAATTGGCCAAGACCAAAGACAGCTCTTCCTATACAAAATCACCATCCCTGCCCTTGCCAGCCAGAACCCCACCATGTATGTAACTGTCTGAGGTTTTATGGAGTTTAGGGTTTGTTTTTTTTAAAGTTATGTTTTATTTAGCTCATCAAAATACAATTGCACGGGTCCCTATCTCCTTTATACACATATATTAGAGATAAAAACATCCCCAAACTAAACTAGACTGGTGGTGATATCTGCCATGCTTAGTGCTCTCTCTCTCTGGTGGTGCAAGGATTACAGCCAGAAATAATCAGGCAAAAGGGTGCTTATTAGTACAAAAAAATAAAGCATACCATAGCTCTTGTGGGAAAAAGGAAGCAGCCTGAAGGAACACGCTGATAATTCAGCTCCAAATATGATTCTAAACACTTCTGACCTAGAGCATTGTTTGCTGTGTATTTAAAGAAAAACCTAGACTGCAGTAGGCTTTCTTTTGGACTCAGAATGCGCAACAATGTTCTGAAGCGTTGTTGTGTCCAAGAAACTTAGCAAGGAAACCAGACTGGTACAAGGAGAATATTTCTGCTAATACAGTAAAATATTATTTCCATTTGATATGTGGGATGATGCTATCTATGAGTAGATCAAAAGGTCTTGCAGGAAAGCTTTGAGAAAAACAAAACCAAGCTAATAATTTGCTGTACTCGCAGACATCCCTTCACACCACCCAAGCTCAGTGCCTATATTGATGAAGCCAAAACCTACGCAGCAGAGTACACCCTTCAGACACTGGGGATTCCCACGGAGGGAGCAGAGGTGCCTCCTGCAGCACCAGCTTTTCCAGGTATGGGAAGATCTGTACAGCAAAGGCCTTCTGGAATATTATTTTTCCTGCTTCTTCCATGCAGATGTCAAGAATGAACCCATCACAGGCCGCTGAGGACAGACCTCTCTACATTCCCCGATACGTCCCTACCTTGACTCGTGTTACTTACGTCTGTGATATCTTTATTGGTTTTAGTACTTTATACCCAAACCATGGTGTACTGATCATCCAGCAACTCAGGCTGGAGATACCAGCACGGAGGGTCTCTGATCCACCCCTGCTCCCAGCAAGGGCAGCGCTGCAGGTACAGCAGGTTGTTTGGGGCAGTGATTAAGGATGGGGATTGGCTCAGGGCCCAATCCCAGGTATGAACCTCTCCTCCACTTCTTCCAGTTTGTGGATGCCTCCCTTCAACTGGGAGCCCCAGATAGGATGCAGGATCCAGAACTGGTGTCCCAGTGCCGTGTTCGGGATGAGTCATCCTCCCTGGACCTGCTGGCTGCAATCTAGCCAATGCCACCCAGGACAGTGTAGATCTTCCTCTCTGCAAAGATGCACAATTGATTGACTCATGGTCCATCTGCCCTCCTCCATCACCTCCCGCTCTTTTCGAACCAACACCTATCATCCACCAAAGAAATCAGAAAACTATGAAAGTGAGGATCTGATCCCAGCTCTCACTCTCCCTCGGAAAGGGGGTTTTTTTCCAGTTTGGGAATTCATACTCAGCAGTGCCTGCCCAGAACAGCTTGGGAAGTCATGGAAAACACAGGATGGGAGCAGGAATTCAGCTCACAGACATTACATTTACTGTGCTCTCCAACGTAACAGTTACTCTGATGTAGTGGGAGCAACGCATGCCAAACTGCACATGAGGAATGCATTAGTCAGTACTACTGAGTTGTTCAGAGTGTCTCAAGGATGGACATTAAAAAAAAAAATCTATCTGTCTTCCTGCCACAGAAGTCCGCAAGAGCCACAGAAAAATCAATTTGTCTGGGTTTGTGCAGGCTTCCGCAGCATGGAAACCAAATGGGTTCTTTATTGAATCCAGTCTCCATTTACTGCTTAATTATAATCTCTCCTTTTTCTTTCATCCACCCTTATTTATTTGTCTTGGAAACTCAACAAACTGACATACATTAAAGTTTCTGCTTGCAATACACACTGGTCCTTGAGTAGGGCTTGCTGAAGCCCAGCTCACCTCAGACGAAGGCCAAGGAGCAGCTCATTACTCTTATGATGGTTGCAGACATGCTTCAATTGACAGATTTCTCAATTCCTAGTCAAAATATTGCACCTCTTTTTGCCAATGCAAAGAAGATATTTCAAGTGGCCACAGTACTCAAATTATAGTGAATTTCTCACGTTTTCCCCATTCTACATCAATGAGATAATGCTCCCAGTGATGCCTAATATCTCCATTCCCCCTGCCGAGAGAACCTTGGCTCTGACTGACCTAGAGTTGATCCCATAGCCAAACTGGTCAGTCAAGGATTTTGGACCCTGGGAGATGCAGTTTGGCAGTAAAGCTTGGTCCAGCAGAACCAATGCTCCAGCTGCTCTTCCCAGCTTTGGTCTTTGTCTTCATTCTTGATTCTTTCACAATAAAATATCAAGATCTGGTCCACATGCTCCTATACCCTGCTTTCAGACAAAGCAACCCCAAATTAGGTTTGTTTTCTTAGTGATTCATTTTAAATCAGCAAAGCCAATGTTTTCTCATGGAAAATTTTGAAGTGTTGAAACCACATTTTCCATTAGAAACTGATGGGAAAATCCGATTTACTCAATCATAGAATCGTTAAGGTTGGAAAAGACCTCTAAGGTCACCAAGTCCAGTCACCAACCCAACACACCTACTAAAGCATAACCCCAAGTGCCACATCTACAGACTTTAGGAGATCCTGTGATACAGCATAGAGGGAGTTTCCCTGATTTTTATTGTTACTGTCCTGAATTGCATGTATTTTGAATGTGAAGGGTATCAGAGCCCTATTTTCTCTATGAAACCTGTCCAGATTTCCCTGATATTACTTCATTTTCTCACTCTCCTCATGTCAAGCACGGGAGGCCATTCACAGAGCACCATTAACAAACATCCTCTTAGCTCAGAGATAACAAAAGCATAAGGAAAAAGTATTCAACAGAGAGAGGCATTATTTCAAGCAATGTGTCTAACAATCACTAGGTGAGAAAATGCATCAATTGCTCAGCTTTTTTTTATACTACTTTTAATGTGGAGAAAAAAACCTGCCAGAAAAGACATTTTTATTTTAAATACGTTATTCCCGTTAACAAACTCATTGCTCCCTACATCATTCCTATCGACAGCAAAGTCTTCCTAACAAAACTCTAGGGTAATAGTGAGTTTTGAACTATGCCTTTCATTAATCTGTACTTTTTCCCTCCTTTTCCCTGCAGGATATACCATTGCTAATGCAGCTGCGACTGTCACAGCCACACAGCTCAAACAAGCGGTTACTATGGGACAAGATTTAGCAACATACGCAGCCTACGAAGCATATCCAGCCTTCGCAGTCACTGCACGCAGCGATGGATACGGAGCATTTTAATCCTGTCTTTATTCGAGTTCCCTTAAATTGAGCACAGGTAGAAAAAAGGCATCTCACTGGTAATTCTTACACCCTCATGATTTTAAACTAATCTGTTGCCTGAAGTCAGATTTTACTTGGAATTTCATTCTTGTAGTTGTTTAGTTTCAAAACAGGATGTCAGGGAAGGAAAAGGAGAAAATATGTATTAAAAAAAAGATGTCTCAAAATCAGATTTTCACACTAGAAAACAAAATTTCAGCACAGAAAATGAGTGGCTCTCAAGTGTGTGTATATACATACTTATATGTGTGTATACACACACACTATTGTGTATGTGTTTACAAGCTGTGCTGAAAACAGTTGGTCCGGTGGACGTTGTGACATTGGACCAGGGAAGGACAGGGTGTCTACAACAAGTCCCTCTGTGCAGCATTTGGTCTCCACTATTCATCCCAAAATTTCAGCCAAGCAGACTCCAAGATTTCTCAAGCCAGGCAGAATAACAGGCGAAATGAGAGGCTGCCCTTCAGCCACATGGAGGTTTCCAGTTTGCCTCAAGCTGCCTCCCAGCATCCCGTGCCACCAGCACTGTGGGCATGTGTTTAGGCACCTCAAATGCTTTTTAAATTCATTCTCCACAATGAAGGAAAAAAGCCATTTGTCATGATGACTGCCTGGCCAGCCTAACAGGCTAGTTTCCACACCCTTGATGTTAATTTGATCCTTAAAGCAGGAGGCATGCATTCAGCAAATTCCCCACCTCTTACTTTGCTACTTCCCAGCCATACTTACAAATCATAAACCAGCAAATAATGGCCTTTTTTTTCTACTTCTTATCCAATGGCACATTTAGTTAAAGACAGAAAAAATTTCAGGACTATTAAGGCTGAGGATCAGAAAAGTGCTGTTCATTAGGGCCAATTCTCTACTTAATTAGAACTCAAGATCACATAGCGATGGGCAAGTAATAACAGGCGCCTCTATAGGAAGAAAATTATATGCAAGGAACATTTTCAACAGCATAGAAGGAGCCCTGCCTGGCTATCAGTGCTGATTTACACATTAAAGCAAGGCTGCTGTGACTCTTACAAAAATTAATTTAGTGTGAGACGGTTCCTGTCAACCGTAAAGGTTCCTCTTGTTTTGGAGAGCGCCAGTGTTGGTCTTCATTTGAACACTTTGGCGGTTCTTAGAGCATCCTTTGGTTTACAGCAGGAGGGAATTATGCATTTATTTGTGCCATCGAATTGAAGTATGAGTAATGATGCTCTGGAGATAGAAGGATCCAGTGTTAGATAACGACAGCACACAGTAATGCCATATAATAAGTATATCCTAGGTAGTAATTCATACAAAGTAAACTCGAATCTGCTCAGTCAAAAAAATACTCTGCCCTTTGTGGGGTAGAATTTTCAGCTGGGTTGGTGATGCCCCATCAGAGATCTGGTCCCAGATTTGTCATCCAGTGTAGATAAGGTAATGTGGCAACATTTCAAGCAGAATTTTCCTGTGCACCTGCAAAGCCATACAAAATATAACGTCTGTGACAAGGTGTGACTACCGGGAGCTAAGTGTTTTCTAGTCTCAGGCTTCAGCTGAGTTGCTTTCGCTAGGAATGGAACAAAACCACATAAGCTATATAGTCTGCAGTTCTATTAGACCCTTTCTATTTATAAAGTAGCTCATTAGTGTGATCTTGAAGGTATTACAAGCCCTCTGTGATTGCTGTTCAGCCCACTTGGATTCACAGAAAACAGGAAGCTTGTTCACAGAGGGCAAAATAAGCAAGAGTGTTATGGGTACTGTGGCTTTATTTTCTCTTCTGCCTTTTATACTGTGTTTGATTGCCAACGAGTAACATATCCATGCATGTTTCTCTCTGTAAAAGACTACCGTTGGCAGGAAGCATTTCTCAATTTCCATGTTCAGTAGCTTCAGTCTGCTTTTTCAAGCTATTTATATAAGTTCAGAAAGATGTCAAAGAAAAGGGCAAGAAGCAGTATTAAAAAGAATGTGCATGAAGCACTTATTTTTGTACGCGTAGTACAATATTTGTATAGAGTTTTAACACTATGATGTGTAGTGAAAAATCACAGTATCCATTTACTGGAGGACAATCACGTATGTTTAAACAGAATGAAGTGAAAATGGCATCTCAATGATCCATTACAACGAAATTATAACTGGGGTTAAATTCTGTGAAGTAAGTCTATAATTCTAGAGTAATCCAAGGACATTAACCGGACTTTGAAATATCATTAAAGGTTTCTAAACAAACATATATGCCTTAGTCCTTTTATACCCCAAGTTTCATCTAAAAAGGGTCATCCTATCCATGGTAAATAAAAGCACACTTTGCTCTGTACTGATTGATTTGAGGTCACAAACTGCTCAGCAATGCCAAGAGTGTTTTCAACATGCACTTTGGTGACACTTGGCACGCATGTGACACAGAAAATCGAAGTGTTATACTTCTGCACTTTTAAGTCAAAAATCCACAGATTAAGGGTTTCTTTTCTACCATCTTTTGGGCAAATATTTATTTTTCTGTCAACCTTGAAGGAAATCCTTTTTTTCTACAATTTATCACAGCAGTAATACCTTGGTTCCCTACCTGATCCCAGTGGAGATGTCTCTGGGGTGATACCAATAGTGAGACAGCAATTTGCAAAAATAAGAGGGTAGACAGGGCGATACATGATTTAGACTATGAGGAATTGGTTCCACCTCAGGAAGAGCCTGTTTCCAGGTCACCAGTAGGTAAATCAGCTATAGCACTGGTCATTCTAAGAAGATGAGGACCTGCTACTTGCAAGACCATGACTAAGTTAAACAACTAAGCAAAAGCAATTCCTGCTGCCACACCCAGTACAAAGGGTTTGGGGTTTGCCCCTTTTCAGTGAGATCCTGAGCCCAAGAAATAAGGAAAGATCTGGTACCTTGCTACTGACAGCACACGCTACTCATCAAGGGTCTCCCTACCAAGAGATTTCACCAAAATAGCTTGACATTGTTCTTACAAGTTTACAAAGAGGTCAGCTGCATTCTGGGCTTTAGCAAGAACAGCAGCTCTGCCAGCTCTATTATTTTACCTCATTAGCTTTTCCTGGTGTCCTGCTTTCGTTTTCTTTGAAATCAGGGCAATGGTGGATTTAGCTTTTGTGCTTTAACATTTCCCATATCAGAGAACTGAGATTCCTTCTTTGCTCAGCTGCACCTGGCTGATCAGTTTTGGAGAGCAAGAGTGATTTTTCAAGAAATCTCAAACCTGAAACCCAAATTATAAAAAACTTTATTTCCCATCTATAAAGCTGTGGGTTTCCAGTGGACAGCAAGACAAAGCTAAAACCATATCCAGCCTCTGTGAACATGTAGAGCAGGTCATCTTGAGTGCTATCACACAGCACATACAAAACAACTAGGTGACCAGACCCAGTCAACGTGGGTTTATGAAAGGCAGGTCCTGCCAATCTAACCTGATTGCCTTCTGTGGCAAGGTAACTCACTTAATGGATGAGGGAAAGGCTGTGGATGTGGTGTACTTGGACTCAGTAAGGCCTTTGACACCATTTCTCACAGCATTCTGCTTGAGAAACTGGCTGACACTGACCTGGACAGGTGTACCCTCTGCTGGGTGAAAAACTGGCTGGATGGCTGTGCCCAAAGAGTTGTGGCGAATAGAGTTAACTCCAGCTGGAGGCCAGTTCCAAGTGGGGTTCCCCAGGGCTCAGTGCTGGGTCCAGCCCTGTTCAATGTCTTTATCAATGATCTGGATGAAGGCATTGAGTGCTCCCTTAGCACGTTCACAGACGACACTTGCCTGGGAGGAAGTGTTGATCTGCTGGAGGGTTGGGAGGCTCTGCAGAGGGATCTGGACAGGCTGCACTGAGGCCAATGGGATGGAGTTAACAAGTCCAAGTGCCAAGTCCTGCACTTGGGACACAGCAACCCCGTGCAGCGGGGATTCCAGAGTGGCTGGAAAACTCCTGGAGGAAAAGGACCTGGGGGGGATTGGTCGACAGCCAACTGAACATGAGCCATCAGTGGCCAAGAAGGTCAGCAGCATCTTGGCTTGTATCAGAAACAGCGTGGCCAGCAGGACCAGGGAGGTGATTTTGCCCCTGTACTCAGCACTGGTGAAGCTGCACCTCAAATCCTGTATTCAGTTTTGGGTCCCACACGACAAGAAAGACATCAAGGTCCTGGAGTGTGTCCGGAGAAGAGCAACAAAGCAGGTGGAGTGGCTGGAGAACAAGTCTTACAAGGAGTTGTTGAGAGAACTAGGATTGTTTAGCCTGGAGAAGAGGAGGCTGAGGGGAGACCTTACCACTGTCTACAACTACCTGAAAGGAGGCTGTGAAGAGGTGGGTGTTGGTTTCTTCTCCCAAATGATAGGTGATAGGACAAGAGGGAATGGCCTCAAGCTGTGCCAGGGGAGGTTCAGATTGAACATTAGGAAAAATCTCTTTACCAAAAGGGTTTTCAAGCACTGGAATGGACTGCCCAGGAAGGTGGTGGAGTCACCATCCCTGGAAGTATTTAATGGACAGGTAGATGAGGTGCTTAGGGATATGATTTAATTAGTAGGCAGGTACAGTTGGAGTTGATGATCTCAAAGGTCTTTTCCAACCCAGCTATCAACTTGGTTGAACTGCAAAGGATGAGAAGATCAATGACCCAGAAAAATCAGCAAACAGCCACACGTTTGGCTGTTTGCAAGGCAGGAGGTACAAGAGATGTTTCCCTTCTCCCTTCTTTGAGCCAGCCCTTTCCTAGAGGTTTCTGCAGCACAAGGCCTCACACCTGAGATGCAAAGTGAGAGTAAAGCATGTCTGAGGACTACACAGCAACTCCAGTTGTTGAGCTGGGTAGACCTGGAAACATCCCACTCGGCACCTGTATGCCAGTGTGTCCCATATTCCACTGAAACTCCCTCCAGAAGTCCATGGGATAAGATCTCCAGTGACTTTAATGGGGAGTTGCTTTACCTCTGAACTTGCATGACTCCCGTTTCCCACTAGCTCAGCTAAATCTCCCATAGACCATCTCATGTCCCCATGACATTCTTACCTGTATTTCCCTTTTTGAACAGAAATATAAAACAACTTTGGAGGGTGATATACCAGTCAGGAACCACAAAACACTGCTGTTCACTCACTGCCTGGGGGTCAGCCTGGCCCCAGTGCTGCTCATGGTACTGTCATGGGATTCTCCTTTCTTTCAAGGGCTGGAAACTCTTGTGTCCTCCCACAACCTTGGTCTTGGCTAAAATCACAATTCTCAGCTGCCCTTCGTTAAGTGCTGGTGGAGCATTTAGACAGACCCAACCCACCAATCCTTCTCCTTCGAGTGGGTGCTTGGAATGGGCTGCTGTCTCCCAGAGATTCCCTGCCACCTCAAATTCTCTCCATGTCCAGGAATTTGTTCTATCCTGGCTCTAGCTGCCAGCAGGAGATGGAGACTGTTCATACACAGATTTGGGGAATCACTAGAAGAGTGACATTCCTTCATCCCCAGACACACCTCAGGCATATGCAGCTCCAGTTATGAAGATGTTAAGCTGCAGATAGTCACTGGTGGACCTGTAGATAGCTCCACAGATCCTCTGTGGGACGTGTGTAAACAGCAGACAACCATAGGATCAGACAGATCCTAAAAGGCTGCATAAAAGCCCAGAGACAGCAGAGGGATTCTCCCTTTCCCCTTCATTTCTTTGAGTCAGATCCTAACTTAGCATCTCCTTCACAGCTCCAGATGCTGTCAGTACATTCAGGAGGAGAAAGTGCCTTGCAGGAGGAAAGTTGTGGTGCGGTTGGTTTTGCAAAGGAGCTTTGTGAGGAGGCTCAGTTCCTCAAGTTCATACTAGTGTACATCCCACAATTAAAAGAAGTTGAAGTTCTGCTCCCCTTCCGAGCACGGACACAGGGCACGAACGGCCACACGTTGAAGGAGAGCAGCCCAAAAGAGTGAAGAGCAACTGTGACAAGTAATGCTATATCTAACAGTGGCAAGTTGCCCAAATTCCTGAAAATTTTTTCTAGACTTGAAGTCTGTTCAGCGTGGAGCTTGTTCTCATGTAAAACGGCACTGGCACCTAGTGGCTGCTGGATTCAACCACAGAGTCCCAAAAAGGCGTGCAGGTGGCCAGGAAGGGCACTGTGCCACTGTGCCCCCAGGAGCTGACAGACACAGTGCCAGGGAAGAGTGAGAAACAACAGCTTCCTAAGAGCTCTCTTTTGGGGTCAGATGCTTGCATTTTAGGGAGTAAATCTTACCCATGAGCACATTAACTGTGCAACTGTAAGAAAATACATAGTTAATGTAATGCAATAATACAAACAAAATTATCTAAAACAATTAAGTAAACTATCTCAGTGTTTCTTCAGCCAAAAATGAACCATTATCCCCTGTCTCCCAATGTGTTTCTTTTAGGAGAACAGCAGCACTCCTGTTCAATTTATTCCAGTTCACACAGTGTAACAAAAATGTCAAGTACTGAGGGAGGGGTTGCTGCACATGGATTCATTTGGCAGCTCCCATGTTTTCTGGAGATGATCCAGCCCCATTTTAAGGGGCTCTCTTATGTTTCATGGTGCAGGGTCCCGCATGAAAACATCAGCAACTTTGCAAGAAACTTTCTGGATCATTTTGCAACTTGCGTATGGCTGCACTGACCCAGCCTGTCCCACGGCACCACGTGGTGCCAGAGGAGCATCTTCTGCTGCTGCCTGTACCCCGCAAACACCCTCGCTCCATCAGAGCCCTTTGGTCAGTGAGAGCAAATTGCTGACAGGCCACCTTGGTGAGATATTAGGAAAGGACATAAATAACATCTTCAGAGATTTGATTTCCAATGCTGTTCTTCCAAAGCTCTCCCTTTCCTGACTCAATACTGCAATTGCTTTGAGCTCCTCTGGATGCAGATCTCTGAGACTGATTGCAGCTGGACGAAATGAATAATTCATCCTTTCCTACTGATTTTAAAGAGCAGTGAAATTATCTGACTGACAATTCTCTGAAGAATTAAAGAGATTGCATACAAAACTGGTACACATTGTTGGATCTTATTAAACATTTACAATTGTTTTAAGACTCTACAAGAAGCCTACATCCAGATCTGAAAGGCGTATTTTCTGCTCCCTCTGGCCCCCAGATCTACTACTTACAGAGCCTGGAAGAGACCTGGGGACCATGGAGGCAGACCAGCTTATCACAACCCATGGCAGCACTGGTGGGCTGGACCTGCCAACAGCACTGAGTCAGGATGGTTGTGGCTTTATCCAGTTAGCTCCTGAAAATCCCAGGAAAAAGATCCTCCACCTTCTTGGGAACCCTTCTGCGTAAAAACCCTGTCAGTCAACAGCTTTTAGGGCTATCCTTCTGCCCTTTTGACGAGATCTTCATTCTCTGCTTCGACTAAGCCCTCCAATGTCTTTCCCATGGGTTGGAGGGCACAACAAACCCTTCTGGTGACCTACTTGTAGTTGATCCCAGTCCTCTCCATGCTTTGGCCTCAGCTCTGGGCAGCCCTTCAGCCAGCCAGAAACTGCTCACCTTGTATTCTTGATGCTAAAATAAGGTAGGCTGAGGTCTATCCAGATCTGCCTCGTGCACAGCTTTAACCCACAAGTTCAGTTCTTACTAATTTCCATCTGAAGGTCCCAAAGTATTAACTTGTTGCAGTAAAAACCTACCCCTGCCATGACTGGACATAAGCCACGTTTTGTTAGCAGCTGTGGGTTCTGCCTTACCCACAGGTCCCTCCCAAAATCCCCATTTTGCATATTACTCCTGGTGTAATCCTAGCACCCTCCCACTGGAACAACCTCTGGCACATCTTTTTGATGTGTTCTGAAGTGATATTTAGAGTTATATTTAGATATTTGCTGTCCTTTGCTGTGCTTGGAGGGCTGAGCAGAGGCTTAACACAGAGAAAACAAGAGTGGACAAAGCCAGACCCAAAGCCTTTTTTACTCAGCATCCTACCTGTGGATCATGCCACACATGTACCATGTCTTCAGGTAAAAAACTTAGAGCAAACATATACAGTCCTTCTAGGGACTCAGCCTCCAGCCTCCCTCTAGTTTCTCAGGGCACTGATAACAATGTGAGAGGTTCCAGAAGACTTCTTTTCCCAAAACTTGCTCAGCATCCTCTTGAAATGACACAAACCCACACATGGTGGGCATCACTGAGCCTGCCCGGCACACTGGTCAGTTCAAAAGTGACATTTGTGAAAGGGAAGACTACAGTTTAGAGGGAAAAATCTGCCAACTGCTTCAATATTTTACTTCGCAAACAACTGATCTTCCTTTCTTCACTGGAGTCCTCTATACACTCACTTTCATCAGACACCTGTGAAACTGGGACCACTGATTTAAAAGAACCATGAACAATTCACTTCATTTGACACTGTTGTCCCAGTGATGTGATGGCTTTTAACTCAGAGAATGAATCCTCCAAAGGCCTAAATTAAAATGACTAAATGAAATAATATCCAAACCTTTCTGATGAATATCTATCCTATTTATCCCCTTACTGTCGTAGGAGCTCGGCTTTGCCAGTTACTTCAAGCACAATTGAGGAGTCTTCTGATACTTTGTGAATTCAGTACTTTCTGAATTCTTTACAGTTTTATGGACTGGCCTCAGCTTTATGGACTGTTTTATGATCTGGATTGGCTCCAGATACCTCATGAATTCTCTTTGGGAGAGCCTATTCACAACCAATAAGCCCGTGTTTAAAACAAAGGAAAAACATTTAAATCTTTTACTACAATAAGAATCAACTGCAATGAGATCTGGCCAGTACAGGAAGAGCTTGAATAAATGAATCACATTAGACTAGTGAGACAGAACTGCATATAAAAGTCAAAACTTTGTAGGAAGTTGAGCTTTGCCCAACAAAGGAAAACCTGTATCACTAGAGAGACAGCAATGATGTACAGAGTCATATACACCACAAAACAAAACCTCCCAGCCGGTCATTATGAACATCACAGACATCAGATCTACTACTCCAAGGAAACAATTCCTTTAATGAACAAGATCACCTACAGATTTGTGATTTCAAATGCTGAAGATTTGCCTTCAAAAGGAATAGAGGCAGTGTGGTTGATGGACAGTCTTTTCCTGTAGTGCCCGAAGTACCGTATCCTGTAGAGCCCCGGCTCTGTGCCCTCAGGGATGTGCCACTCAATAGTCACAGTACTCTGACCAAGCCATCCTTTTTCCCAGTAAAACCTAGCAGACAAACCAAAAGTTGCAGGCAGCAAGAAAATCCACTTTTCAATGTTTCAATATCCTGAGAGCTCACTAAATGAAATGAGATGAATGTGCTCCAGTTAAGTATATTTTAAGACCTTCTTTTAACCTTTCCTCATACACTTAAGCTAAAAGAGCAGCAATGAACAAATCAATCCAATGCCAGACAGGTGAACATGAGAAACATGGACAAAGAAGTCAGCAATCCCATTTGCAGATGATGAATAAAGATACCAATGTGTTCTTACATTCCAAATTCTATATCATAACCCCATACAACATTACCTCTGTGTCCAATACTTGTTACCTTAGCCAACCCCTTGCATGGGGTATGCTGACCCAAGAGGGTGAGTATTTATTGAAGATCACAAGCAAAATCTTTCATAATCAAACTCAGGGCTTCTGCAATTGATTTCAACATCAGACTCCTTGTGCAAAACTGTGTCTGTTCAACCTCAGAACTCCACAGACAGCCACACATCACACAAAGGTGAGGGATTTTTATCCAGCCATGATGGAGCACTTTGTGGGGAGGTGAAGATTAACTTGCTCTTCTTTTGATAGTGCCAATGAGGGCCACTGCTGGACATCTCCCTAACAGTATCCAGGCCAGATATTAGAGTTGTCAGGAACTACTGAGACAGCACCTCAGGTCATGGCTTTACCTAAAGAATGCAGATGAACATTCCAGTACTTGAAGGGGCTACAAGAAAGTCAGGGAGGGACTGTTTACAAAGGCTTGGAATGATAGGATGAGGGGCAATGGTTACAAATCAGAGAGGGGAAGATTTAGTCTAGACATAAGGAAGAATTTCTTCACGATGACGGTGCTGAGGCCCTCGCCCAGGTTGCCCAGGGAAGCTGTGGCTGCCCCGTCCCTGGAGGTGTTCAAGGCCAGGTTGGATGGGCCTTGGGCAGCCTGATCCAATGGGAGGTGACCCTGCCTGTGGCAGGGAGGTTGGAACTGGATGATCCTTAAGGTCCCTTCCAACCCAAACTATTCTATGATTCTAACAAAATACCTTGATTTAGTTTCGCCATATCAGTCTTACCGAGAGTTTGAAAGAAATATTTACAGACATGACTGGATGAAAAACAGTGAATGATGGGGAAATTTTGGGTTGGTAAACAGAGACCATAGGCTGGCACAGGGCAATATATCCACCTGCTTGCTCTTGTCCAAGGTTTTAGCTCTGGATTGCACTGGCTTGTCTTGGGAGCAAGGTAGCTGTAAGGTGATAGCACAAAGCCTACAGTGGTGTGGGATCTCCATTCTTGGGAACAACCTCCACTCACCTGGGCATGACCCCAAGCAACCTGCTATAGCTCTGACACTGGCATCCTTGGGAGTTAGGTTGGACCAGAGACCTGCAGCCTTAACCTTGCTCTAATAGCATGACCTAAAAGTTCTACTGTGATAGATCTATGCCACCACTTAGCCTCCTCCCCATTTTGTCTTCGGGCTTGATGAACCAGGACACACCTTTGGGACTCAGGAACTAGAATGTAGCTCAGATCCCACCTGGGAAGAGGCTTCTCATAGATGAGCTATTGGAGATTTAACAGTGTCTTATCTTGGTTGGCTGCTTGCTAAAGGCAGGGCCAGACAAATTCTTGCCTGTGGCTTAGTCCTTCATCCTAAACCACTCCAGGAAAGCAATTAGTGCCTCGTGGCAAATACGGGGTGGGGCCAAAACCTTCCCTACTGCAAACACCAAGACAGCACCCCGCAAACAGGCAAGTCTGCACTGGGTTCATCCCTGATGCAATGGCGAGCTCTGGACAAAGGGCAGATAACAGCTATCTCCTTCCCCAATAGCTACACCTCCTTTAAGTAAACCTTCTTATCTTTTGATCCCTGAAAACATGCATTGTACAAATGCAGCCATAAACTATTTAACACTTTGCAGCACTAAGCTAACTAATAACAAGCTTGCTCGTGCTGTTCTCCTGTTGCAATGTCAGCACATTCAATAGCAATGAACATTCATTTTCCATGTTCAAGAATACCAGTCTAACTCCACTAATATCATAGAACCATAGAACAGTTTGGGTTGGAAGGGACCTTAAAGATCATCCAGTTCCAACCTCCCCTGCCATGGACAGGGACACCTCCCACTGGATCAGGCTGCCCAAGGTCCATCCAACCTGGCCTTGAACCCCTCCAGGGACGGGGCAGCCACAGCTTTCCTGGGCAACCTGGGCCAGGGCCTCACCACTCTCATGGCGAAGAAATTCTTTGTTATTTCTAGTCTAAATCTGTCCCTCTCCAGTTTATACCCATTGTCCCTCGTGCTATCACTTCATGTCTTTGTGAATAGCCCCTCTCCGCCTTTCTTGTAGCCCCTTCAGGTACCAGGAGGTCTCTAATATCTAGTAAAAGCGTTAGATACTTCCTGTTCCCATTGCCTTAATTGCTGACATTTCAGGGTTAACAGACTGACATCACAAAAATAGAATAATTTTCACCTTAACAGAACCATTTACACTTTCTTGTGGTCTTTGGTCCTTTCCTGGAGCAACAGGAAGGGGCATACTACTGTCTGCATTGGCCTTCTGGTCAGCCCCTTAAGGTAGGAAAAGGCCAAACAGCTCCTCTTCCTTCTCAGCAGATGCATTTAAGGATCACTCAGTGATCCAGAGTCTGACTTTTCGCAGGGAGGAAAACATTAATCCTAGACCGATGTATGGGTGATAAAATGCTATCATTTCCCTTACTCTAACCGGGAACTTCACTGGAAAGAGTGACATCAGTGATAGTGACAAAGTACCACAATGCAGGTGTTAAACAGAGAACAAGAACCTAGAAATGTGGAGCTCCAGGTGCAGGTAGGAACACATTACCCACTATTGGGACAAAAAATCCTATCTACTGGACCGGGTTTAGAGAGCAGTTGGTTGCAGCTGGGCAGAGAGAATTACACCCTATCAAATATTCATAATAAATCCAGAAGACTTCCCAAAGAACCCGAGTGGTCAGGAACATTGGCTCCCTGAACTCAGGTGTTATGTGTTTACACTGGGAAGCTGCAAGGTCAGAAGACCTCAAGACAAATGGTTTTCAGGGTCTAGTTTCTCACAGATAAGTTGCAGAGGCAGGTAGGAAAATGTCTGGTTTTATTCAAATGGTGGAGTAATTTGAATTTGAATGGTTTGACATAAGATGACACCTTTATTTTGTGTGCTGACTTTTGGGGTAGCTCTGAAAGGTGACACCAGCTTTGCTGCTTATTGGATATTTTTCCTTAAGACTGACATCTCTAACCTTAGCTTTGCTTTCTTACTTTATGATGCACAGCAAAAGCTGGCCAATTTTTCACTTTGAAAACCCTACTGTAGTGAACCCTCACGTTTTGTGTTTCCTGTTCATCAGCACAGTATGGCAGATGGATGTCTGTAGGCTGTGAACTGGTTGGACCACCAGCCTTCTGTAATTCTTGCTCTTCCCTCTGCCTTTCCCAATCATATAAGCCTTCATTGCACAAGCTACACCCAAGGAGAAGCAGATTGTTGTGGTCTTGACAAGTTAACCACCCAAATATGGACCAATCTGTCCCCAGGGAGTATCATCTGCAGGGAGAAGACCAACCTACTGTTGGGAGCTCTGAAATGAAGCTCTTCAGGTTAAACTCCAGTTATTCTATGGAGTCTGTGGAACAGTGAAACTTGGTCAGAGCACTCACCTGGTGTCCCAGGAGGCATCGTTCTGTACTACATGCCACCTGTCTGAAGTGTTGGCATATCTTTCCACCATAAGGAAGTTGTGCTCAGTCTGGAATAAAAATAACAGATAGCCTGACACTGAGGGGACAGGTATGTCCTTTTCTGTGTCAATTTAAACTGAAAAAAGACTACGCTTTCTGTGTTTTACTGGCAAATACAATAGTTACTAACAAAAATGCTTATATTTCCCTGCCAAAGCATGGATTTAAACTAATAAATGACACAAAGAACAAGGAAAGGATGTGATCATTAAAAAGGGAATGGACAGGGAGGCATTTGCTGTCAATGTCTGTGCAAGATGAGCGATAGGACAAACTAACTACTTGTCCAATTTTTTTTTGTTTTATTAAAATAATGTACTGGACTGATAGGATGGAGACTAGAGACCATATTTGCTACAACTGGATGGCACTGGATGGATACTGACTGGGAGTGTCTGTCCTAACACATGGCATGGATGCCTTCAACTTCAATGTGATGAAGAGATCTTGAATGATCCGTATCTGACTAAATTAGGGCATTTGCCCCAAAAGCTTTCTGCTGGTGTGAATTCCCAAAACACATGCTAAAGGGAGGAACTATCTTCTTCTGAAGTCCCCGCAAAGAAAAAAAGCACTAGAACCACACAATCTTACCCCTTCTCAAACACGAACATCAAAGATAAAAATGCATCAGGCGGAGGCAGTAATTTATTTTCTTCTAACCCCAAACATCCCCGATTCTAGTGTTGTTGCATTATACTTACCACATTCTCTGCAGAGTTCCTGGGGTTTGCACCCACAAATTTTACTCCAACAACTTCTCTCTGGGGGGTAAATTGAGATTTATGTTAAAGACTGAGCAGCGTGCTGCACATTAAGAACATCCTTTGAATATGCCATATGAGTTTTTACTCGTTTGGCTGGGGTTTTGTGGTTTGTTTTAAAAGATTTATAATTTCATTTTTTGAGATAGCAATGGATACTGGTATTCTATGCCTCAAATTTGCCCTTGTCCTGCTTGCTGGGCATAAGGTTTCTGTGTAAAAGAGGGAGAGAAACAGGTGGGATTTTTAAGAATGCCTCCCTGACTTCTTCCTACCTTCCTGCTGGAGAGAGCAATGAGCTGAAAATTCTTGCTCTGAACACCTTATCTAAAATTTAAGCATTGAGGACTGAACTTTTCCTGACATTTTTATTTCATTTACATTCCACACCAGAGGCATCAAATGTGACCTGATTTCTGCTTGTAAAGAAATCACTGTACAATATTTGCCTGTTTAATCATGATCTGCTCTTTTATGTCGAATCAGAAGGGGAAATCTTCTTAATGTTGAATAAAAGGCCTGTATTTTCACCTTCATTCACTCATTTAATCACATTCAGTACAATGACACTGGCATGAAAATGTTCTGTCTCTGCCTTTTCTACCATATCCAGTAAGAGCAACGAGGCCTTTTTAGTCTGAGTGTACCTTAACACTCTAGAAAACATAGACTTTTTCAGATGAAGGGTAAGAATTTAAAGATTATTTCCTAAATAGGTTTTCACAGATCCTTGAAGTTCTTACCACTTGATACTGCTGTCTCGCATCTTGCAGCACATCCCCAAATGCTTTATTCACTGGCACACGATCAACAGCGATAGGAGGCACCAAGGTCAAGCTACTTATATTGAAAACTGGAGGCTCTGGACCACGTGGCAAATCCTGAACTGTATTCTGGGAGAGAGAAAATGTGCTCATTAAACATATGAATAGATAACCATTATGTCCCTCTTGAATCACATCACTGCTGTGGCTTTCTAGCTAAGTCAATTGCGTGGATAGATTTTGAAGAACAAAGGCAATAAACTGAGTGTGAATAAAGCCAAGAGGATCTTCATCCATGCTCTGCACGCAGAAGCAATCCCCACTGCCCTGTTGCTGTGGACTTCCAGATCCACCTGCTAGTATATCCCCCAGCTCGAGGAGCAGTGCCAGCCAGCTGGTCTGCACGTTCACATTGTGCACGGATGCAACGGTAACAAACGTTGTCATGTATAGCAGAAATGCAGCAGATTTTCCTTGCTCTTGGTAGAAGAACAGCAACTTCAGGACATGATGAAAGTTTGGAGTTACCTACTTCCTAAATTTCAAACACCCACCCCCCTCTCAAGTATTATGAGACCTCCTTTATAGGAATTGCTTTTGTACCATGAGAATTTCTCGAAGTGGTTTCTTATGAGAAAAGAAGGGGTAGCAATCATGTAGCCTCACTGAGAACAATTACAGCCATCAAAGTGTGCAAGATTTAAATACCTTTGTCAGCGTGTGGTACATAGACATTTTTTATTACCATAGCAATAGCTCTTGCAAGTCCTCTATACAGCTGAATATAAGCAGAAAGGGTGTGCGGCCCATAAATAGTTGATGCAGCCTCATATCGTTGAACCTAGCAAAGGACAGATTCAGAAAAGGAAGGTTTGTAGGACTCTTGAGCAGTTTATACAGCTCATCCTACTGCACCAAGACAAGATCAGCACTACACCTGCAGGTGTCTGTTTACTCCCTTATTGCTTGAGAGACAGCCCAACAACTTGCCTAAGTATTTTTATTGCAGTTTCAGGTCACTCTCCATTCTCCATTCCATCACAAATAGGGAGGACCGGTTGTCACTCTTCCAATTATCACAGCTCTTTTATTCTTTTAAAGGTGTACGATGTAGGTCATCTCTCAACATTTTGGGTTGGACAGCCCCAGTTATTCCAACTTTCCTTTGCAGTTTGGGGTTCCTAAACCCAAGAAGTCCATCCAACAGCCCACATCTTCCTCAAAGCACGGCATCTACCATGCCATGTGGGACCCTTAAAGGTGGGTCTTGTGAGCTTTATTGTGGTCTTTCCCACAGCAACATGGCACTGTAATTCACGTTCCCCTCATGACCCTATGGCTCTAAGTCTTTCTTCTGGCAATTTTGCCATTTTATGAAGATAATTCCTAATTCATCCAAGTCATCAGGAGATTAGTAAAACAAACAAGACCTAATTGGAGCTCCCTTCAGTACATCTGACCATTTCCACAGTAGTGTCCACATGTACTCTCTAGCTACGGTCAGGAAACCACATTAGCCCTTGAACCATGTCAATTAGGCCAGAATAAACAAGGAGTTCTTGTGATTTCTGCTACAGATTCTTCAGCTTTTTGTGGTGGCAAAGGAAAAATACTCTAAACAAACATAATTTCATGTGAATTATCATCCCATATAGCCAAAAGCTGAACTCAGTTAAACATGCTCCATCTGCAGTTTTAACATTTACCTGGTACTCTTCATAGGTGGTAATGTAATGCGTGTAGACATTGCACAGACCTGCAATTACGACATCCATTTGTGGTTTACCATGAGAATCAAATTCCTAAGGAAATAAATTACTTGTCTTGTAACAACTGCTTAATGCACAATTATAATGTTGTTGTTGTTTATCAGGACAGAATACAAAGTTACAGTTGGTAAGGAGCTTAATGTTCAGGAATGCAACCCTACAAGTGTAATTTGCCTTTACTAACATCTCATACTCACTTCCCAAAGAAAAAGAGGAGAAATGACCTCATACTTCAGCAAATTAAATAAATTTAGGAGGAGTTTGAAACTGATATCTCTGTACTCCTAAAAGAACTGGTGATGTAAGTATGTGAGACAGCCTCAGCAAGTTGTGGAGGCAGCATCTGAGATTAAGGTGGTATTCAGGCTAAAGCTGGGAATAGGACGTTTCAATTAGATAAATGGAAAAAATATATTTGCCATTATTTTCCAGTTGTTCTCAAGTTGCATACTCCTGATAGGGATTAGAGAACCAAACCCATCCACCCTAGAGATGAAACTCCTGCCAGCATCTACTATGCCTGAATCCCAGATGAATTAGCTCGTGTTGGCTTAATGGATTGAAACTCGATCGGTTTTCTTCTTTTGGGGAGGTTATTAATTTCTCCTGCATGTCAGTAAGCACGTGCAAAATATGTCTGAAACAATTACGAGCAGGAAACATCTCCAAGGTACAAAACCCATGACTCCATCTGGGAGGAGACAAGGTATAAAACAGAAGAATCAAGAAATGTGGCGTTCCAAATCCACTGTGCTCTGGAGAAACCTTTTCCTCAACAACTTACTCTTTTAACAGCTTCCCGCAGCCTGCGTCCAGACATGGTCCTAGGGACATTAAGGGGACAAAGTTAGTCTCCAGAAATGCTGAGAGCTAAACTAGGACTTGCTAGGTGGACATGCAGCCTCCCAACAGAAATTCATGTAGCATTTGCAGCGCTGCTTAAGGCTTCTCTTTGGTGAGCTTAATCAAAACACATCTCATCACAGCCAAGATGAAGTTGGAGGTACCCCAGGGCAGGTTGGGTAGGAAAAAAAACTTGGTAGAAATAAATTATGGTCTTATTCAGATTTTCACCATTGCACCATCAACTGTCAGTGTAATTCAGCATTACAATGTTTGTGGGATGAACAAAAATCAGTTAACTAGTTCCATTTGTTTCATCGAAAGTGCATTTTGCAATGAGCAGTTAAAATATTTTAGAAGGGTTTTTTGCATCACATTCATTTCCATGGCCAGTTTACAGAATCGAGAAGAAAATGGGAAATTCCAGGTAAGCAGTGGAGGCAGTATGCAAGGAAGTAGGCACAGTGGACATATACGTGTAGTGTCTGCACAGATATTATCTGCTGGGGGAAACTTTTAGCCTACAGTCCCTTTCTACACACATGCAGAAGTATTGCAGGTAGCTTCAATGTGCAGCACACAGAACGAGACCAAAGAAATGCGTACGTGAACTCTCCAGGAACAGCAACAATTGCCAGCGATCCAATGGCAGCAATCTGAACGTCCACAATGTCGGGGTGCCAGGGGTGAGGCCAAGTCATCTGAGTGAAAAGAAAGTGGATATAACTCTTGCAGGACAGCAACAAACAAAGACAGATGAGCCATTTTTCCTCCACATACAGTGAGATGTCTGATCATAACAGACAGTTAAGGCACATGTAAATACTATGGATAAGGCAAAAAAACCTGTCGTCAGAGAGGTAGCTACAAGCAAAGTGAGTGATTAAGGTCAAGGTGACACCTAGAAACCCCTCAGCTGCATGGGAAAGGAATAGCGTTAGGATCAATGAGGTTGATCATCTGACCAGGAGAACAAAAACGAAATCAGAAAGCCCAATAGCAATGGGAAATGAGAGTTACTTCTTCATTAGCTGGGCAAATGCACTATCAGTTGTGATGCAGAGGGAGAGCTTCCAAGTCAGTTATGATGCTCAGGGAAACCTCAACCTTGCCCCTGACTTCAGACTGCCCCTTAGCAGGGACCACACCAAACTCAGATTCAGCACCACTGTAGCAGCCAAAAAACACGCTATAGCAGTATTCCTTCTTGGAAAATAATAGCTAAATAAAAATGAAGATGACTGTTCAGAAGAAATTAAGAACAGTAAGAGGTCAAGGGCAGCATAAGTCCAGCAAATGAAATGCAAAATATCACTGCAGCAAGCCAAAAAGATTTTTGAGGAGCAATTTACTGGGGGCAAAACTTGAATGGCCAAAACTTGTGAAGTACATCAGAAACAGGAGACCTAATGAGGCATTTGTAAAAGGATGCTCAGAAGGTGTTAAAGCTGTAAGAATAAAGAGTCATTTACTTTCAGTAGCACTGCACTGGATGGAGGAGGCTTTGTGCTGGTATGTCATTTTATGAGAGATGATGTGAGGAGCTGATTGAACACAAAGCTATACTAAGAAAGCTTTTAATGAGACTGATGAAAGGAATAACAATGGATACCTCATCTAAGCACCTAAAGGACCTTGGACAAGATCCTGCTCCACTGAAGTGCATTTATCTTAGTGCCAAGGGAACAGCTGGTAGAAAATGGAGCATCAAGTTTCTTTTAAAGTTTTAAGTAGGATTTTGGGAAAGTTCAGTAAGAACAAACACCAATCCCTGTCTGGGACAGAGCAGCTCTGAGCATGGGGATGGGCTGGGACCAACAGGGCTGCAGGGGCTAGCTCTAAGTAACAGAGTGGAGCATTTCTAGAGAGGGAACCCAAGCAGTGGGAGATCTCCATCCTTGCTGACTGCCTGGACTCTTCTGGACATGGCCCTGAGCAACCTGCTGTAGCTGCAGTATTGATCCTGCTAGGAGTGGGGTTGTGCTGGAGAACCCCACCCCAGGGTACTGTCAGCTCGAACCTTGTGTGATTTTACTTGTGGATGAGTAAGTCTGGCATCACTCAATATTATTGCTCACAGAACTGTCCTTACCTCTCCAGTACTAAAAAGGATTGGCTTGGGTTTGTGGCAGGCTTTTGTTTCATTGGATGGCTCTCCCAGCAGCTGGTCCCGAATTCCATCCCAAAACGGGTCCCCTTCCACTGAACCTTGAAGGGGAAACATCTTTTAAATGCTGTTCCTTCTGCTGCCTCAGCAGCTACTGGACATAAAACTCATTTATTATCCCCTCCTTGCTTATGTGGGATAGGATATTTTCCAGGGAATTCTGACCATGTCCCTTTCCTGGGATGGTTTGAAATGTCAAGATTTAGCCCAGCTGAGCTCCATCTTGGCAGCATTTGGGTAAGGAGAAGAAATGAGAAAAATTGCCTGAAAGCCAGATCTTTCTTCTCCCCACTTCCTAACAAGCCCTTTCCCTCCTTCAGAACTTCCCTCTCCCTTCTCCAGAAGCTTTCCAGTGAGCACAAACTTGTGAGGGGGCTGTGAGATCACAACTTCCTAAAAGACATCCCTTTGAAGACTGTGCTTCAACCAGCTGCTGCTGTTCTGAAATGACTCTGAGGATTGATTCTTTCTGGGGGATGCTCCATGTCTTCCCCATTTGTATGAAGCCACAGTGACATCCCTAAATTACCTTGTGTGAAGTTGAAAGCCCCAGCTCCATCAATAGTCCCAGCAGCAAAGCTGTGTCCTAAGGCTGGTTTACATGTTTTAACCTTAATAAGAAGGGAAAAAAATTTAAAAAGTGATATTTTAAAACCAGTTCTGCCCAGCATGCTGAGTCCTGCTATGAGAATGTGACATTTTCCACTTTTTATGCCTGTAACCCAACAGATCCCACTCTTACTCTGTGTGTGGCATTGAGCTCCACCGAGACGTTGCTCATGTTCACCCATTGATGTACTGAACTGATGGGTCCTGTGACCTCCTGGGAAGCATTTTCGTACAGCTCCTAAGGGACATACAAGGTGGAAATCCTTGAGGAAGAAGAAATGAATCATAGAATCACAGAATGGTTTGGGTTGGAAGGGGCCTTAAGTGTCCCATGGGCAGGGACACTTCCCACTAAATCAGGCTGCTCAAGGTCCATCCAGCCTGGTCTTGAACATCTCAAGGAATCCAGCTCTTCAGAGAATCAACTATATGAATTATTTCTGCATTCTGTTGATATCTTCCGGTGGCCTCTTCCAGATGTTAAAGCAAGAGTGTATTTCCCAAACTTCTTAGTTTTCATCACTCTGTCTATACATCCCGCATTCCCCAAGTCCTGCGTGCTCTTCCTGTCTCAGGTAACATAGGGAGGACACTCTGTGGTCAGCAGTTTTGCTCAAGCCTTTCTTTTTACAGCTGAAACATTCACCTATTCCATGAGGCTGACAATTTCTTTCTCCGAGTTGCAACATTCATCATTTCTCACATCTCAGACCAGCCAAAAGAAATTCTTTCCATGAGAAAGATGCACTTTGTTGCATTGATTGCTTCGAAACACATGGACCTTACGATGCATTTACTGTGCCATTTGGCTCTCCAGTGAGTGGTTTTCTGGCAGTCATGCCTCAAGTTGGTACATAGAAAGTGTTACTAGAAATTATACAAGTTTAGTAACTTTCCTATAACTGCGAGGAGGAATAGAGGACACAGACTTTGAAGGCCAAGAGTCTGCAGTGTTAAAACCAACAGTGATGTTTTCCCTGCCATTTGACACACACGCCAGGCCACTCTGGGCTAGGACAATCTTTCACTTGTGAGTCACAGTCAGCCTGCAGTAACTTCAGGGTAAGCATCTGACATAGCAGCGAAAAGGAAACTGCCACTCTCAAGCCTTCTTCCTCCTCTGCTGGAACCATTCCAGTTCCTAAAAGCTGCTGTCCCTGAAGTAGTGCCAAAATACATCCTCTTACTCACTACTCTCACGTTACATGAAGCCATAGAGGGGGAACCAGTAACTTCAGGGGACTCTGGAGCCCAGGGACACAGATGATGTAAGGGAACCCATAGGCGGAGGACACCAGCTGAGTAAATGCAAACCCACACAGGGCAAGGTGAGTGTCTTTCATGAATGTTAAAGCTGTTAGATTTTAACTCACATTTGTGTTAGTTTCGGAGCATGATGCCAAAGGTGGCCAACAAATCATGTGTGGTGGTAACCCTGAGCTCTTCCAGGAGTCTTTAACACGAACAGTTTTTGCCATTTTGACATCTCTGAGATGTGTGGATGGGAGGGAAGGGAAAGATTATAAGGGGCAAGATCCACATAATATACTGATGAGGAATGTAAAGATTAAAGGTCCAAACCAACATTTTCAACAGCACCTACAACAATGTAGCTAAATAAAAGTGTGCGCTTTCTGAACCATCAGGAATCTTTTCCCTAAGCATATGGACTTTAGAGTAATTTAAGTCTAATTTCACAAAAACAGGTGCAAGAATGAACATATATTCATGTAATAACAGCATTCACACATACTTGTAAACATCACTTACCCTTGCTTTGAAGTAGATATTTTGCCCTATAATTCTTGTGCTGTCAAACATGTCATTACCAGGACCCATGGCCATGCACATCGTTGCCTGATGAGAAATTTGTTTAAAAGCTAGCAGTTAGTTCATACAGAGAACAAGTGGCATTGCAAAGTGGATGAGCTCACAAGCGATTGCCATACTGTGGGAACTAATTGCTTTTTGCAGTGAAAATTGCTTCCTGACTCAAATGTGGGCACCAAAGCACCATGTTAACCTTTGCATAAAGATAAACTTAAGATCAGGCTGAATGACTAGAGAACATGGTGTATGAGGACAAGACTTGGTAAATTCCTGAAGTAGGTATCCCAAATAGCCAAAAAAGAAGGGATTTTTTTTTCATATTCTCTTCATTCACAATGGTCCACGGTGTGGCTCTCTATTTGCTGCTCAACCTCAAGCTTTCTCCTTATCAGACATTGATGTAGATCACGTAGAACACACTTACCCCTCCCAGGGGACAGGTGCTCTGCGGGTTATCACACGATTCTCCTGTGTTCCTGCAGAATGGGCCTTTGGTGTTGGGCGACACATCTCCCAAGTTAGAGGATGCAAAGGCAGCAACAAAGGAGCCCTGGCAAAACCAGACATGGGGGGATGTGCTTTAGTGCAGTGATTGTAAACATCACCTACAGCTTTCCCTGTAGTCAAAGCTGGTGCTACAGCCAGGTGATGAACATGTGATGCTGATAAACATTTCTGAAGCAACTGGGAGGACTGGAATGGGGATTTGGGAGTGTCTCAAGGGTTAGGGACAGGAAAAGCAAGGGACAATAGGATGCATGGGATGTAACTGCCCTTTCAGGGGGACCTCCACACTGCTTTAGTAGCCAGGCAGTGTTTCTTCATCTACGTTGTCCGTCTCAGAGGTAGCTCTTCCCCACCACATTCCCAGTTTCTGACATTACTGATTAGATATTAATGGATGGTTGTAGCACTGTGCACAGGATGTATTTTCTGCCAGGCTTTCACCGTGTCTGGTTTACAGGGTGAGATCTGACTGCAGGAACTAACACCAAGCAGTACTCACCAGAAGCAAGGCTGTACACACCAAGTGTCAACTGAATTCAGTTCTCACAGATATTCTCATTTCTTCCCCTCTTTTAAAGATGGGGTGCACCAACACCAGATATTTTGATATATTATGAGCTCTTAAGCCATTTTCTTGTAAGCCTGTTAGACACAATGTGCCCAGTAGACCACACAGCTAAACACCAATCCCGCAAACACTTCTTAGCTTGGCGTGCATGGCAACTTGTACTGACTTGCACCCATAATTATGCACTGCAGTCAAGTCCTGTTAAAGGCTTTTAGATAATCCACTATAAAAAGAAACATTTGTGAATTAGGAATTAGATAGACTTCCTTTCGTTTCCATCTTTGGTATGAGCTGTATGTGTTCCCCTGCATAGAGTATTAAAATAGGAATTGGGCAGCTGTTTCAAGGTACGTGCTGGAGATACACACAGGAAACCCTCTTAATCATGACTGAAAGTGTCTGTGAGATGGGTTCATGCCCATATTTGCACTTTAAGGGGAAACAGTACTTTTTAAAGGAGCTGTATTTGAGCTCTGAAGGTAGCAAATCTTCCAGATATATGAAAATCAGAAGGCAGAATTGGCTGGAAGCTGCAAGAAAGAAGTGGGGCTGACCACAGCCTTGATATAATATATTGATCCCTTTGGATCAAATATTCAATGCATCTTCCTAGTATTTCTGATAGTCGAATCAAAATAGATGTGGGTTATTCCAAAAGTCTAAATAAATGCCACTGATTACTTGTTTGAGAAGTCAAGAGTAAACCTTGCAGTTTGTCTCCTCTAAATGGGGAGAGTAAATCTTCATTTTCCTCCTCCTTATTCTCTGTTTGTCCTGCTGTCCTACTTCACTGTTTGAAAGAACAAGCTCTGGCCCACAGAAAGCACCAACCATCCCCTCCTCATAGCAGCAAGTGCTTTCCTATTATGTTCAGTAGTCTGAAAACAGTCCCACCTCTCCAGGAAGCATCCCCTCGTTCTTCTCCTGTTCAAACAAGTGAGATGCGTAGCCCACGTTGTCACTGTTCACAAGCTGGTTTGTGTTGTTCATGCTGACGGGGTGGACGGCAAACCAGCTGAGGAGGAGTCGGGAGACACACACAAGAAATCCATTGTTCAGTCTACTGTCAATTGGTTTGTTCAATCTACACATTTGCAACTGACTTACGGAAAATATTTTTGGAAGAGTACAAACATAGACTCTTGCTACCTAGGGGGTGGATTAACAAGGGCAGAGCTATTCTTCTCCTCTCCCTTCCTGACCAGGAAGGATCATCGCCATGATGGTCCAGGCCTTAAGGCCACATGAATTTGGCACCATAATTATCAAGGCCACCAAGAGCTCTTTCAGGTCTGCACTCTCTCTTCTGAGTCCAGAGGGACTGCATTTTGAAAGGATTTATATTTTCTTTTTTTTTTTTTTTTTTTAAGAAACAAAGAGGAATCAACTATGCAAAAAAAGTGAGGGGGGAGAAAGGAACACTGTCATTCATATAAAAAAAGGAAACCCTCCTCTTCCTCTCTTCCTCTTAATGCAGTTGGACTTTCACATGTGACTTCTAAACAAGGAAAATGAAATTATGGCTTTGGTGTTGCACGTTACTTCATTTGCCTGGCCTGGAGATCTGAACTTCACGTGGCTCAACGCTGCCCCACAGACCTCTCAATAGGGCAGGCACCATCAGTGCTGCCTGTGGGAGCGGCGTGCTTCCCACACAACGTGTTTAAGAAAACAGCCAAGAGAAGGGAAGCCCAAACAGCCCTGGAGATGCAGGGTCCAAGATCTGCTTCAAGGGGCACAGCAAGCGCCCCCGAGGGGATTTTTCTGCACATCTACAAGAGAAGACCAACTATGTTCACCTTCCCCAGATGCACCTGGGTTGTGCCAAGAGACGTGCCCAGCGGTAGATGGGCCAGGTGCTGCTGTATCTCCCAGAGGAGACGAGGGACACAGACTTGGTTTACACACTCACGGCCTCTCACTTACTCTTCCCTCAGAGACCCTCTGGTGAGTAGCTGGGAGAAATACTCTATAGGCAGCAGTCGGTGTTGGGAAGGAGGGTTTGTGCAGGAAGGTAGAACTGTTACAGAACTCTGATTTATGAGGATTTGGAGAAAAATATGTTAATTCAGTGATCAGTACCTGATAAGTCCCATCTCGCGTCCATTCTCATCTACCATCTTTAGCATCACCATTTCTTTATCTGTGTTGGATGAATACCTGGATGAAAAAGAAGCAGGGAAATCCCACTAGTGCCAGAGCTGTGGTCGTGCTCTGTGTTGCTCAGACACATTAAATCTCTGCTAGGTTGAGCAAGGAAATGAAGAGGTTATTACAGGTACTGGCAAAGCACAGTGAGACCTTAGAGGAGCATCTGAAAATAGGCATGAAGGTAAGGAAAGAGTTATGGTTGTTGCTGACCTCAGGCACTGCTTCTACAGGGGATGAAGAGAAGAGGTGCACTCTCTGAGAGAGAGGGGCACAGGGAGGTGGTTGAGTCACCTTCCCTGGAAGTGTTTAAGGGACAGGTGGACAAGGCACTGACGGGCATGGGTTAGTGATTGATAGGAATGGTTGGACTCGGTGATCCGATGGGTCTTTTCCAACCTGGTGATCCTATGATTCTATGATTCAATGCCTTCTAACTCTAACCTTAAATCACACCTTTGATCAATGTTTTGCATGCTTGGAGGACGCAACCTCAACTTTCAAGCACACTCTTGCAACAAATTTTTGGGTGGTGCACACACCCAAGCATAGGATGGCAATCGCGTCGTTCTGCCATGGTCTCAGCTCCACAGTTGCAACCATCCCCTGAATGACTAGAAGCACCAGCTGTGAGTTGCCTGTGTCATGGTGGCAACTGAAGGGTCCTCCTCAGAGCTCTGTTCTCTTCTGGTTGAGGAGCTTTTACCTGCTTCGTTCAGACTCTGGATTCTCAAGGTAGGAGAATGGGCTTCGGTTGATCTGGCTGTTTTCTACTACGCCTCTGTTTACAAAAAGCCTCCCTTTCTTCATATTCTGATGCGCTATATCGATGCTCTGAAAAGCAAGAATGCAGGGAACATTAGTCCATGCAAATATGATATAGGTGAAATGATCAAGGAAAACCCTTTTTCTGTCTGTCCACAACACTTTTTGGGAATTTTGGATTTTTTTTTTTTCTTAAGCAATCCAAACTTCTAGAAAATTACAGTAACATTTTGAAATCACCCACAGCTGTCTCTTTCTGAAGACAGAGTTCAAGATTTCTGTTTTTTGATCTGGTTTCAGTTTTAAGACTGAGACATTCAGAGATGCTACAACAAACATCACAGCAAGAGCTCTGTCAGTCACAAAGAGTTTATGGGCTCTCATGTCATCAGACTGGGCAACACTGACCTTTACGATGCCGTTCACTATAGCATTGAGGGACGGTCGGATTAACCCTTTGCTAGTGATCCAGAAGAGGGTGTACTGGAAGTAGCCACCAGGCCCTGAGTGCGTGTGGGTGCCACTGAGAATGACATTGTCCTGCTGGTACAGCTCACCATACTTGCTCTTCAGTTTGTTGAGCACCTAAGGGGAAGAGGGTGGTCCTAAAAACCCATTTGTAACACTCAACAGTTAAAGCGATTTCTATCAGCCCTTTGGAAAAAAAAAATCGCAACCATTCATCTTCCTCCTTGCTCTTCTCTTTCTGTCTGATACTTCCATACTGGTGTCACAACAAGTAGGTTATGGCTGTTGACTTGGCAAGAGCCTTAAAATAATAAAAACTGGTAAATGAAGACCTGTATGGCCAACTGGCAGTGAAGCCCAGATCATCCAGGGATACCCCAGTTCCCTGGCATCTCCTTCCCTCTTCTGTGGTGTTGGAGACCCAGCATCAGACTGGCACCGTGATAATGTGCTTGTGATTAGAACATATTCGTGATAATTTCTCTGTAAGAAAAGCATGGTCGAAGTCCATCTTCACTGCTGAGGAATCAAAAGCTCTTCTTCAAGAGACACGACGTCTCTTCAATATTGTGCTGCAATTTGATCCCAAAACAAACAGCCAATGTACTGCCATGTTCAATATTATGATTTCATATTAACTACAACCTCAATGTTAATGCCAGCGATAACTCAGACTGTGAAATCATTAATTTCCAGCCATGTACCTCTATCCTCAGTTTTTGAGACACCATTCCAATGTCGGCACTGACAAACACCACTCGTTTGGAGTCATCAAGGTCTGCCACGATGAAGGCTCGGCTGTAGAGGCGTGTGAGAAGCCCACCGCCTACCTGGTCCGGGTTAGCATATCCCATCTGGAAGAGAACAGCTCCATGAAGCTTATGCAGCCGAAGCACTGAGCAATGTGTTCATTCCCATGTATTCTTCTAAGTAGATTTGCCGGAGGACTCATGCAATATATGAACACTCAGAGCTGCAAACATCTTGCCCCTATAACTGCAAGAATCATAGAATGGTCTGGGTTGGAAGGGACATAAAAGATCATCCAGTTCCAAACCTATTGCCATGGGCAAGGAACACCTACCACTAGATCAGATTGCTCAAAGATTGTTTGAAGAAAACAACCATTTGGCAAGACAGACCCTCTAAACCAGAAGTCCTGCAAAAAATACTCAGAGATGATGAAAATCAATATTTTGCCAGCTTCACAGTTAATTTCCCCAACTTACCAGAGGAATTTCTGCCACAGGTCCCGTGCAGTCAGCTCGACCGACGCCCAATAAGTAGTTTGCTCCCACTGCACTGGGATCTATAATAAGAATAAATAGTAGATTAGTGGGTACATGAGCAAGCAGAATCAGGGACAGGAGCAGTAAAAGTTTTTTTAAAGAGAATGCATCCCCAGAATTAGCAGGCCTGTGGACAAGGGAATCCAGCTGGTTCTGTCCACGTGGGTTTCCAGTGGGCTGACAATGTGGTTACAGAGTGTGCTGGGGCTGTTAAGGCACGGGGGGTTGTAAAGGGTGGACCAGGCACGAAGAGCTGCAGAGGGATCTCACCAGCCAGGGTCACTGTAAACTGAGTAAAATGTGTCACGATTCAGAGAGACAGGGAAACAAGCTGAGCATTGCCAATTCCATGACAGGAAAAAGATCCAAGGGTGTAAGTGCTGTTTGCACACAAAAAATTCAACTCAGCATCAGTGAGAAAAAAGAGATGGCATAGCAGGACTTGCCAGGAAAGGACTAGAGAGGAAAGAGGGGCACATCTATATGTGCCCCTTGTGCCTCCAACACATCCCACGTCCAGTCCCAAAGGAGGGAAAGGCAGCTCTGAGCAATGACATCCAGGCAAGTGGTGAGGAAAAGGACTCCTGAAGGAAAATGTGTCTCATCACAGGTGCTGGAGTCCTTGTACAGTATGGATGAAATGCCTGGACAAACTCATGGAAGAAAAGCCACTGAAGGCTATTAAACTGAAAAAAAAAAAAATTCTCTGTATCTTAGGAAATCCCAGAGCCACAAATCACTGGAGGCTGAGATAACGCCGTGGGAAAATATTTCCATGCTCGTTCTGTTCTCACAGTCTTCCCCAGCCCGCTGATTGCACTCAAGTCAGGGCATTAGGATAAAGGAATGCTGGGTTCTTCCCAGCCCAGCCTTTCCTAGTCTGCCCCTTGGAACAGAGGAGAAACGCTGGCCACAGAGTGACCACAGAGTATTTCTCTCATTTCAAATGGCATGAATGAATGAATGGGGCTACCCATTAAAGCTAACATTCCTCCACCTTCTCCTCCAAGAGCTAAGACACGGGGAGGAATCACATGTACAAGACTTTTATGCGTTACAACATAAACACATGAAGAAAGTGTGAACTGCACCTCATTTGAGATAAAAGTCTAGAAACTGGAAGGAAGGTCCCTTTGCTGACAAGTCCTCATCCAGGGCAGGGCAATGCCCAAGATCTGGGAAACTAAGGCTTCAAAGCATTTTATCTCCCCATGAGATTTTTATCTCTCCAGAAAACAAACATGGGTAGAGTGAATTGAGAGCTAACCTGACAGCCCCATGCCTGGTGATGGGGCTGGAGGTGTAAATGGGCTGTGACGGGATTGAGAGCTAACTCTGGGCTTCTCCCACCTGCCCGTGCCTGGTGATGGGGCTGTGATGGGACTGCAGCCACTGCGAAGGCCCTTAGCTGAGAATGAGGGGCTTTCAAGCTCCCCCTCCACCTGGTGGAGGTGAGGAAATGAGGTTCCCTGGATCCCTGCAACCAGCAGCACCCACTAGCCCCAAGGCTGTGCATCCATGCCTCAAGAGATGCTGGTGTTGCGTCTGAGCACCACCCTCCTGCCACAGGGGACAGCAGCAGCCCCTCGCCGAGGCTGTTGAGAGGAGCACACACAGAGATGTTTGTGAAGGCTCAGCAGTGCCCAGCGACCTCCTACCTTTATCCCTTTAATTTAAATTTCTGCACTGGGCACACACAAGCAAGATGTGATGCTGGGACTGAAAAACCTCAACTTGCCATTGCTCTCTTTGACGAGAAAGTGGAGGACGAGGAGCACCACGGTCACCACTATCATCAGCACCAGGCAAACGATGAGGGTCACCTCCAGGCGGGAGAAGGAGCACTTGGACCTCTTTGCACACATGGTGGGTGCACTGTGAAAGCAGAAGGGAGCCCATGGGGTAAGCAGATGAAACAGCCCCGATATCAGGATTGTCCCACCCACTCGCACCCTCAAGAAGCTGGTTTGTGCTCCCGGTGCCAATGTCAGAGCGGGCAGCAGCAGTGATAAGGACGGGAAGCAGAGATCTGTTTTTCAATCTGCTTAAGACAGCAAAAATCTATCTCCTGTGAGCAGTTATTCCCCGTCACGAGGCTCAATAGGACAGGGTAAGCGGCTGAATTGATGATCCCACATTTCCCAGAACATTTTGCTTGCTCTTTTAAATAGATCTTCTAAATAAAACCCACAATTTTCCACCAGGCCCTGTGCTCAGCGAGTGGCCAAGACAGATGCTGTGACCTGGAGCCTTGTAGCTTCTCTGCTGCTCGAACGCTCAGAGCACATGAGAAAATAATATTGTCACCATAAGAAGGGTTAATTTAGGAAAATGAGCCTGAGAGAAGCACACCCCATTGCGTGTCCAAGTGCAGTTTTCTCCTGGCTAGAAAAAGCACCAAATGTGACAGCTTTCCAAGATGAGACTCTATGTACAGATGCTGGGATTCTTCATTGTATGCAGAGCTCTTTGGGTTTAGCTTTTGTATACTGCTCTTTCTCCTTGGATAGAGGTTTATTTTGGGGCTAAATATTAACAAAAATAATATTCAAAATACAGCTATGGGAAAATAGACTCTTTCCCCAACTGATAAAAGCTCTGGTGACCTCTGACTTGTCCCGCTGTGACACCTGAAAATTGCAACGAGGGATTGAGTCTTGCCCTGAGAGAAGTGGCACTCGTAGCAAGGACGTGCCTTTTCCCCTTCCTCTAGGCATTTGTACAAGCTAGACGTAAGTCTTTAAAACAGCTTTGGACATTTCCATGTGTCCTTAGATGCGTTAGTAGATCAAACTTACTGCAGATCCCACTTCTCCACCTGTGACCAAACCCCATATATCCCACAGAGGAACGACTCCTTGTTTAGGGTGGGGGGGCTCTCCCCCCTCAAGGATGCTCCCGGCTAGCCCGGACACGGCCCCGGGCAGCCTTCGGTGTTGGGCCTGCTGGGGTCCAGCTGCCACAGGAGTGAAGATGGGGAAGGATGGACACGCAGTTAGGGAGGGAAGAGTAAAGTGGAGTCTCTAATTTTCCTGGAGGCAACATTTGCCTTACACTGGGTCTGGCATAGTGCTTGGTAAAGCTCATGCCTGCAGGCTCCTCTCCGAAGGTGATTGTGCCCTGGAAGCGAAAAAACTGCACAAAAGAACTGCTGGAATTCGCATTTGTGGTCTTGGTGAGGTTTCAAGGAGAAGCAACATCACCGGAGAGCCAGGCGGTCACCTAGACTTGCTATAGGTGACCTTTCTTATCAGCTTCTCTTGCTCCAGTAACCACAGCAGTCATGATCATTGCTGAATTTCACTAAACAGATTTTTTAGTGGCAACAAAACTAACATTTCAGGCTTCCTCCCTGCCATTTTTTGTCTGCAAGTGTTGGCATTGGCAGCCAGCCACTTATGGTATCACAAGCCGAACAGATAATCCATATCACAGCACCAGCCTTAAACGCACCTGCACATCACACAATTACAGTTTTCTTTTTCCAACTGATCCAACTGAAAAATAACACTAGAAGAAGCAAATATTAGTGCTATGATATCCCAGTGAAATCTCACGCAAACTTACCTGAGATCCCTAGCGTCTCCCAGCTTGAGACCTCTTTCAAGCTTAAAAGTTCAGCTTGAAA
Organism: Clamator glandarius; assembly: GCA_033459285.1. Lineage (NCBI taxonomy): Eukaryota > Metazoa > Chordata > Aves > Cuculiformes > Cuculidae > Clamator > Clamator glandarius. Next base: position 1,800,467 of record JAUNZM010000631.1, on the reverse strand, counting down.
ATTATTGCTGTTATAGCCCTGTGAGTCAAGCACTGTACGAGATAAGAAGAAACCAATCAATAATTTGTACCACACAAGAGGTGATAGGGTTTTTTTTTCCCCAGTGCATTTATTTTAGGTCACAAACAGTACCTATCTCTCTAACGTAGTATGTTTGGGGTAACAGTGATCAGCTCCAATGCACAAGGAATCTGGGAAAAGGATTTTTTTCCTTCCTCTTTACTTCATCACAGCTTGACTAGCCTGTGGGATGGCTGCTGCTCCTAGCTGGCCAGGTTTCCAAACTCTAATAGAACTTGAATGTATGATTGTATTTTAAGTGTAAAGTACATTTTATTAATATATGTTTATTTATTTAAAACATTATTTGTTGAAAACCAGCTTTTCCCACCTGTTTTCCTTTTGAGTCCCAGACAGGTTGCAATGTGCCTAACTTCACTGGCTGCTGAAGGACGCTGTGTCCAATGGGTTTTGACAGTTTGCTCTTCCCAAACACGATGGGACCCTCAGAGGGCAGCTGCCTGTCGTTGTTCCAGGGTGGAGGAAAGGCCTCACGGACAATTCCCCTTTGCTTCCCCTGCACTCATGCATTTCAGTGGGAATTTAAGGCTGGGGCCAACTCTGACATTTTTCCCTCCCACTCAGTTTCCAACAAGCAAACATCTCAGAGGGTTCAGTTTTCCTCTTTCATCACCATTTGTTTTCTGCTCTCTAACCCAAGGGTTAATAGTCCAGCCAGTGCTGAGCTCTCGCAGTCTGAGTCATCGCGTCAAGGTTACGTTCCGTATTGCCTTTTGCCTCAGCGATTTTTGGACTGGCTGGTGGGGAGAAGCAAGATTTACTGATAGGTTATCTCCTTGCTGTGATACCGAAGGAACGCGCTTGCCTCTGCCGCTGGTGGAGGAACAACCTGCCGTGTGTGCTGACAGACGTCCCCGCGCTGCTGGGAACCCTGCTCCAGGCCGCGAGGTCACCCCAGACTGAGGACACTCCTTGGAGGTAACTGAAGAGCCTTGTCTGACAAAACCATGGGCAGCCAATCACTCTGCTGTCAAGGTTCTCAGACGGCGATGAGCCGCGAATCGGTCATGTATTGGCAGGGAGAGCAAGAGCTCTTCCCAAATGTGATGTACTTGTTAGACCATCATGAAAACTTAAGAATCTGAGTTTTAAGGAGTTCATACAGAGATGGTGTGTCCTGCCAATCTCAGTCCATGAGATGCAAAAGGCCAAGGAAAAGACCTCATTGCAGCCCAGCAACTCCAGAAAACGCAACTCGGCTGCTGCTGGGCATAGAGAAAGAAAAGACAGTTTGACAGCAGCTCAAAACACATTTTGGGGAGTATCTTAAAAGTCTGAGGTCATGGAGACTCACAGCTCCTCATCTCCTCCAGGTGGCATGACCATGTCCACCCACCCTGGCTCAGGACTGCAGACGCAACAAACTTTTTGGCACAGAAAAGGGACTTTCGGGACTGCAAAGGCTTCAGCTGAAGTGGTCCGGTGCTTCGTAAATCCCTTTGAACTCCTTCCTGCCTGTGGAAATTCAACCCAGTGCATTCAGAGAAGGTGAATTAGCAAGATGGTGACCAGAAAAGTGTTTATTGAGCACACAGAGACCATCATATGGCGGTGCAAGAGGTATCCCAGAGCATCTGACAGCCACTGTCAGTCTAGTGAGAAATAATGACAAACTGGCTCTATAGAGAAGTCCTGGAAATGTTTCATGGAAGAAAAACTCTGCACTGGCTTCCGCACCTCATGCCCACCACATCAGACAGGTCACCAGCACAACCACCACAAGGGAGGACTGTGGTCCCACCGGGGGCACAACATTTACCCTAAAGCAGCCACACTGGAGCACCCGGCCTGAAAAAGAACCCCCTCCTCGCAAAAGCTGCCCCGTCGGGGGCAGGATGCTCGTGAACCTGCTCTTTGACTGCTGGTGGTCAAGATCAGTACCCCTGCAGATCCAGGCTAGGAGGGAACCAGAGCCTAAGAAGACACAGTAGTCATGGTTTGAGGCATCAGGATGTCTCTGAAATTATGCTCCATGTTGGGGGTGAGAGAATATACAGGATTTGAAAGTGGGCACACATGTCAAATGCACGCAGATTCAGGACAGTTGTCTCCTTCGTAAGTCCCTGGGCAGCCTACACGTCAGTCGTAGAGTATCGAGTTACCTTCTCATAAGATGAAACATTTTCCAGAGCTCATTCTCTTTTCCAAGACCACGAATCCTTCACCTTCTTCCCCTTCCCATTTTGTCCTAAACGAAACTTCAAAAGTTGTATTTTAATACTAATTCTTTTCCTACTGAATAAAGGGCTTCTGCCCATTGCTGCTATCACATGATGGCAATTTGTTCCCTTCCCGGGCACGTTCAGTAACTGCAAAACAGTATGGAATTTTTGTTCCCAACAAACACTGCGGAGCACTCCGGGACAAGCCAGCAAAGCCCTTGCAGACCCACTTCATTTGACGCCACCACCCAACTGACTCTTTAGCTGGAACCACTTAGCTGGTCTTACCTTCTCCTGACAAGTGCTCTTGATTTCTCATACGAGACCAGGTAGCAGATTTTAATTACTTGGAAGTATTTGACAAGGAGCATTTGGGAGACTGTGGACCCTCTCACTCAGAAGGATTAAAGTTACACGGATGTGGAACAACTTTCTAGGTAAACCACGTAAAGAGATCTCAGATGATAAAATGACATTATATTTTCCTCTATTAAAACATTTCATACATCTGGAAAGTTAAAAATATTTCATTAATGCACTCTTAGTTAAAAAAAGAAAAGCTTCTACACCCGCTTATGGTTAATGGATCCACTGCCGCACTAAGGCAAAGCTGGGAGATGGAAACCCAGTAAACACAGATTTGCAAAGACACATTTCCTTGTGCAGTGAAGGCTGTGCTTCCACATCACTAAGAAAGAGGATTCAAATCACCTCTACATATGATCCATTAGAAAAAAAAATTAAATTGAGCAACTTTGCTTTTTAAACAAATAAAGCATTTTGTTTCCCTTTCCGCTCCTCATTTTTTATTTTCTCACTTTCTGGAACACCAGATCATTTTGGGTAACTGATCCTTCCCTCCAGCATCCACATTTCACTTTAATACCAGCCTGGGGCACTGAGGACTTCCCACCTGCCCTTGGTGATATTTCCTAATATCCAATTTGAACCTCCCCTGGCGCAACTTGAGGCCATTCCCTCTCACCCGTCACTTGGGAGAAGAGGCCAGCACCCTCCTCTCTACAACCTCCTTCCAGGTAGTTGTAGAGAGCAATGAGGTCTCCCCTCAGCCTCCTCTTCTCCAGGCTAAACACCCCCAGCTCTCTCAGCTTCTCCTCATCAGGCCTGTTCTCCAGCCCCTTCACCAGCTTCGTTGCTCTTCTCTGGAAACGCCCCAGGACCTCACTGTCCTACCTCACAGTCCTACATCTTACACAGGCCAAGCAAGCAGAAAAATCTTCATCCACTAAAAATGGTAAATAAAAATAACGCTTTAAGTGGTGAGGATGAAAGTAATTACCACCTTTGCTGAGTCAGAAGGACAAAATCCTTCTACGAAGGGTCTCTGGTTTTCTACATGGCTCATTGTCTTCGGGCAGCAGCCCAACCGCCCCATTTTGCCAAGCCTGACTAGGTTCTAGTTGACAGACCAGAGACATCTCGGTGTGAATGGCCCAAAGCCAACACATGTTCCTATCTGTGTTACAATTAAAACTTCATTTTCTAGCAGCAAGTCTGGCCTGGGGTTTGGGGTGGAGCACCTGTCACTTTGTGCTGGCAAAACACAGCTGCCTCGGACACTTCCACCTACTGGACAAGGTGTGGTGTTCTCAGACATCTTCAAAAAGCCCTCTGGGAGATTCATAACGATTCTGCTGCCTTTCTGTTAGCAAAACTCATAAAAACCAGGAGTCCAGAAGAGACCTTCCAGCTGGTAGAAGTCACCGCACCCACAGAGCTGGGAAGAGGATGGATCTGCTGCGTGATCTGGCTGAGTTTTTGTTTGCCTCTGCTGGGGACATCAAAAGGGTGGATGGGTGAGGAAGAGACTGACATCTGCCTTGCCCAAGCCTTTCTTTATTATGCTGAAATGTTTTGTGCTGCTGTCTATGGAAGCAGGAAGTCTGGCTGGATTTCTACAGCCCCTGATGCCAGCAGCCTTGCGTTTTTATGGGGCAAATGTTTTTTTTTCCTGGGAAGCCACTGTAGATGCCTTGTAGCAGCAAGCAGTTCCCTAGGGAGATCAGGCATGCACAGGCCTTGTCACATAGAGAAGGGGGACACCTCAATTCAAGCCTCTTTGCTAAACTGTGGCCAGTTCCTCAGCAGAAATTTGAAACAACCATCATCTCAACATGGATGTGTTGCTTATATGGACTCAAAGCCTAGGACATTCACCAAAGCCTGGGATCCTGGATGTGATGAGGGAAAAGCAATTATGAATTCTCTTAGATAATGTTGTTTATTTAATAAGGAATGGCCAAAGTCCTTTTTACACGGACGCAGGAGGATCCTGATGGCAGACGATAACGTTTCTGCGAAGAGCTGTCAGCAAAAAGCTGATCAGGCTTTGGCAAGGACACCCCAGGAGCTGATTGAGGCAGCACCACGTGGATCTTCTTCCTCATCTTTCCTGGTCAAAACACTCCTGTTCTTGCTCCAAGCAGCAGCAGGCGGCTCTGTCGGCTGAAGGGTTGAACCCATGGACATTGTGGCCACGCTGGCACGCAGACTGGCCCAGAAGCACCACATGGGAGCACAAGATCCCTCTCGAACTCTCTAGTTGGTTGTCCAATGCTCAGTGTTTGCAGTGATTTCCTTCTGGAGTATCTTCTGCCTCCAGCAGCCAAGGCAGAAATCCAGGTGTTTCACCATATTCTGAGCTGGGCTTAGAGCTCCTCATGCATCTCTTTGGAAAACTTGAGCGTGGTGAACAGGTGGTGAGTCCACGTGAGCATTGGTGTAGCTGCTGCCTATCACTTTGTGAAACCCTTAGTTCTTCTGGTTAAGTAAGATTTCCCACTCCTGAGCTGGGAGAGCTCATTCCATTGGGTTCAACAGGAGCTTTGGTGGACACACCTCTCGTCTGCTCACAGGAGGTGTATGAACTTGGCTTGAGCAAGACAAGGAAACGTGGCTAAAGGCAGCTCGAAAGACATCACTTAGGCTGAGGACTCCTTTCTGTGGGTACAGGTGAAACCTAAAATTTTCAGTGGGGAAGGAAGAGGAGGGCAAAAGTGATGTCAAAGGGACAGAAAACTGTAAGAGGAGACTCATAAAGAGCCACACAACAAAACTTGCTGCATTTCCAGCTCTGGGTTACCTGGCATCCCTCAAGGACTTCAAGAACCTGTCCTTGTACATGTGTTCAACAGCCAGGGTGGAGGTTGAAGGTATTTTCCGGGACAGACACCAACAGTTCTGCAGCACATGGCACTCAGGTGTTTGCAGCTTACTAGGAGACAGCTGAGCTGGGGAAATGCTGTGGTCCACGGCGTAGCTGGAAGCGGCTCCTGGTAGTGGGATTGGACCAATTTGTGGTGGTAACTGGTGAGTTTCCTGCTGGACAACACAGCTGGGAGCACGTACAGAAGTTTGGGAAGGACTGGTGGAATCGAGAGAAATTAACCTGAAACAAAGGGTTGATCAAATAACTCATTTGGCAACATCTCTTTCTCCCAGGGAAAAAACAAATAGGCAATTACGGTGACTCTGCCGTGGCTACAGGCCACCAGCAGCAAAGCCCAAGCAGAAGCCACTATTAGTTGAGTTAGGGTGTATGCTGGCCAAAAGTCACCCAGAACATTGTAAACGGGTCCAAAGGAGACACGCTTCAACTCTGCAGCTGCAGAGCCTGCAGTCTGGCAAAGCCCAAGGAGGCAGATGCACTATGTGGGCAAAAATAGGGGCCCTGCAGAAATGCTCGTAGGGCAAATCGTCCCCGTTGCGTTGAAGGGGATGGGACCAAACCCAAAGCAGCTGGACCTGAAGGATCATCCCCATAATTGGAGAAGAACAATCGAGGGAGTCATCATTGTTTGTACAGAGAACTTTTGAGAGCAAAATTGCTGAAGAGATTTCTAAGTTTAGGCCGGCAGCGCTTTCAGTGCCCAGGAGTGTCCTAAGGCAAAATGCTACAGGAACCTCTTTTGGCTTCAGCCCATCATCTCCTGGCTGAAGACCATTCACCCCCCACGCTAATGAATACCCTTTTCCTCCCTTCACCAACCCACAACAAGATCACAAGACAGCTGGATGCACGTGGAGGCATTTGTCAAAAGGCAAATACTTTGGCAAATACTTCGCTTGCACCTGTACCAGTGCTTCTCAGAGTCATTCCTTGGCCCTGGGAGGAGGCTTTGCTCGAATGTACGTGGCAGCCGTCCCGCAGGCACAGCACTTACCTGGGCCATGGGAAAGCCTGAGGAAAGCATCGCTCTGACGAAGAGCCAAGCAGCACATGCAAAGCAGAAGAACTCCGGCACAAGACTGGGAAATCCTTCTCACCCCCCTGGGCCTGGAGACAAAAAAACAATGACACAGAATTGGTCAGATCCTTCCCAAGGTAACTCCCACTGTTTTTTTTCCCCAAGCAAAAATTGGGTGGAAAATGGACTGCTCTAAGCCTACATGCCAACCACCTGCCAGCAGGAATGACCACCAGGGCCAGAGATGCTGCTGCATCTCCCATCAAGTTGGGGAATTCTCGCCTGCTCCCAAACCTTGCGAGATGTATTTATTTATTAAAACAAGGCTGCAGAATGGACGTGCAGAAGGCGTCGTGCCCAAACCTTGGTTCTCACCAGCATTCCTCACCACGCCTCCAGCACACACGGATAATCAGTGGCAGAAATGCCCCTGAGAGGATATGCCAATGCTGGAAAACGTTGATTTTCTATGAGGAAGACGTGCATTCCTGCTGGGTTACAGAGGACACGCGTGAGGACACCACGCTGCATCATGTGAAGGCTTCGTCTCTGTTTTGGTCTCCCAGCTCTGGAAGCAGACCTTAGCAAATGGTCAAAAAGAAGCCACAAAACCTTCCAGTGGACACTGCTGCTGCATCCAACTGCCGAGCAGGACCAGAAGCGGTGCCAGAGCAGTAACAGCGCCTCATCTCCAGGGAACACTCTGACACCTTGTCACCAGAAGGATAAGACAAAGGGGGACTGAGCTGCTCCTGAATAAAAGTAGGAGAGGAGAGTTGATGGGGGTCCATCGCTCTTTTCAGAGAGTACAGAAAGGAAAGGGGATCCCTGCCCTTGTTTGGCTCCTCAAAAACCTCCCACCTTTGTATTTTAAGGGGCTTCTCCATACCTGCAAGGACTAAAAGCTAAACTGAGGTGGATTTCAGCAGCATGGGCACTCAAAGTCCACCCTCCAGGAACCTCTTGGTTTTTGTTTCTCCAGGACTCCAACAGCTGCTCCTCCATCTCAAGTTGTCCTTTCCCAGCCTTTTTTAGTGGAGAGCTCTCCTTCAAATTTCATCCTCCAGGAATCTGCACTGGACAGCATGCTAAGGTTTACCCTTCTACACACAAACCAGGCAGTTCTGTCTTCAAATCCATCCTCCTACAGGCGCCCTGAAACCCAGTGCTCACCTACAAGCCAAGAGAAGAGGGAATGGCAATGAGAGAAAAGCTGTTAGCTTGGTTTCAATGAAGGCAGCACAACGCCAAAATCCACCTCTGTTATCCACTTCTTGCAGCCCAGTAGCATGAGCTCGATGTACCCTCCTTTCTCATGGGAATCGGTGGTAGAGGCCCCCGTCTGCCCAAGCAGCAGCAGATGCATGCAATACACTTGTGTGCCAGTGCCCCAGGGCACGGGGACAAACACTCCAGTGGTTTCTCCCTCTCACTGGGAAGCAGACTGATGCTGGAAGTTGCCCAAGGATCTCACCCCAGAAATAGAAAGGTCAAGAGGCAAACATGGGTGCCCATGGAGATGGTGGAGTCCCCATCCCTGGGGGTGTTTGAAAGGCGGGGAGACGAGGTGCTTGGGGATATGATCCAGCAGTGGGCAGGGATGGTTGGAATCTATAATCTCCAAGGTCTTTTCCAAGCGCCTCCAGGAGACCACCATCACCCCTCAGCTATTATGCTTCTCCAGAAAGCAAAGGCAGAAGAATCACAACACACGCACCAGACTGGAGTGGGCTGGGGAAGTGCTGAACGGTGGGAAATCGGGGATCCCCAACAGTTGGCACGATGCTAAACGATGAGCAGCTGCACTCCAGGCACCAACCCACAGCATTAGTGCCACCACAAGCCATCACCCATCGTAACAAGCCGGTGCTGCTGAGCAGATGCCCCCAGGGAAGGAGAGGAACAAGGCAGCACACGCGCCACAGTCTGAAGTTGACACTGCTGCCCAGCAGCGCCATCCTGGATCTATTCCCTCGGTCCCCTCCTCTGGACTAGGCAGCACCAGAGCAGTGCCCCGAGATCCATCTCCCTGCTCACCCAGACTTATTTCTCAAGCCAACGTGCGTTACCAAACCACACCTCGGCTGTGACAACAGACACCACATGCAGCAAGGTCCATGCAGAAAGTCAGACAGTACAATGCAGAATTCAGCAGATTCCATTTAATGTCAGGTGCATATATCCATACATTTACTTATGTCAATGGTTTCGATGTGCGTGATGCCAGGCCTTGAAAAATCTACTCGCTCATTTACGTCTGGGAGCATGAATTCTCTCAAGCGACCACCCCAGGGCAGGTTTGCTTTTTGTAAAACAGACTTTCAACCACACAGTTGCAAAGATAACTGTGAATTGAAGGTAAAGCAGACAGAGCTGATCCCCGGAGCTCACAGGCAGCTCCGCAAATGCTGCTGCCAAGGGTTTTGCCAAGCAGGGGGTGAAGCGCTCACTCCCCTCCCAGGGAGAAAGAGAAGTGATAAGGAACGGGCTGCTCTGGTTCTGCATCCCAAGCGACAGGAAGGCAGCAGAAGTAACACCTCATCAATTCAAGGACATTTTTGGCCAAGACTGAGGAACAGGGCAGAGAAGTAGATAAACCATCCCCAAAAAGAGAAGCAAGAAATGACACTTGGATCACCCTGTACTCACAGAAATGTCACTTCGTTTTTTGTCTTTTAAGCAACAGGACTGACAGATGCTGGCGTCGCACCCTGCCCCACGCTCCGTCCCAGCAGTTTGGGGGTAGATTTTTCAAGCCCTGGAGATGGCTCCCAGGAAGGCTCCTCCCATCCACTCGGCTCCCACACAACCAGAATCTATTGCATAGCATTTATTTCAGATAAGGCACTGATTTGCCCAATGCAAACAGCAATTCGAAATCAATGCAGTTTCCATACAGTCCAAATTTGATGGCCTACAGTGCAATAACATAAAATTAAAGGCAAGGTTCAGAAGAATAAACCTAGCTTTAAATTTAAACTTAATATTAAAAAGATAAAGGAAACTACATTTTTCAAAAGCCTTTTTATTTTCCTTCACCATTGTTGTTTTACAATACAAATATCACCTTGTGAATACACAAAAACCCTACAGAAGATAACTCTGCTTCACGTAAAATACAGAATGGATATATATATATATATTTATATATATATTTTCTCTTCTTCATTCTTTAAAAAAACTATTTTGTTCTGCACATTGGCAAGTTTAGGATAGAATACTTCCCCAAACATACAGTATGTATGGTAGGAGTCAAACTTATAATTACATGCAGTTTCTGCACAAATATTTTAAAGAAATAGATTATCTTTGTTGTTTTTCAACAACATTTTGATACGGGATGGAGAAACCATTCATAGTTCACTCAGTGATCATTTGTAAAATTCTTAAAAAACAGGAATTCATGGCTGTTTTTCTCTTTTAAAATACAGCTACCAAGTAGACAATAAAGTGATGCTTTTTTGACCTGCCCACAATGTGTGAGCCAGATCAGACCCTTTTTATTTGTTCCCCCCATACACATGGCAATTTCAACATTAGAAGTAAATTTCCAGTTTAATTTAGCTATAAATGCAAAAATTAGTAATTATACAGTATATATATAATTCTGCTTTCATGAATACTTTATTTTAAATAAAAACATTTAAGACTGCCTACTGACCATACAATCAAGACAAGAAAGGCACTAGAAACATAGACAAATCTCTCTCTCCCAAGAAGCATTTTCTTTAAATTTTAACTCTCTATTCTCTGGCATGTAAAAATCTTTTTAAATTTTAATTTTCATACACATTTTGAAAAATAAAGTTAGGAAATACTTAGAAAATCACTTTACAACTTTTTTTCTCTTTTTTCTTTTTTTTTTTTGCACATTTTGACACAGTCACTGCAGATTCTACAAAATCAAGATTCCCGAACCTTTCTGTGTCTATCATCTTATTTGTAGCACGATGCAACAGGTAGAAATATTTCTCGATTTTACCCAAGGCAGGTGTTTAGAAACCTTCATATAGTCATTTGCTAGAAAATGGCTTACAGCCCAATCTTTGGGGCAAGAGATATGAAAAGTATGTTTTCCCAAGAAAATAATATGGTTTATTCCCAGACGTGACTGGAAAGACCAGAACTTATGATATAAAAGCTTTCATTTATGCTGTTGCATCATATACAAAGGAATATGGAAATGGGTAAATGTAAATTCCAAATCTATTCACAGGAAGTGTATAACAGTGCATGATAAGTTAAATTTTCTTTATTGTTGTCCAACGCAGATCCTTTGGAGAGAAAAAAAGATCACAGTGCTTACCAGGTAACTGAATAGGTTAAGTCAAGGGAACTGTTAAAATAAAGAGTTAGGGGGCAGCTGATTTTTTTTATGGCATCTTCTCATATGAAGTCCTTAGCACTTGGGACAGGTCCTTTCCCTTCATTCTGTCTGTCGACACACTGTTACGTGTCATTCTCCAGGCGGCTGTATTTCACCTGCCTGCCCCGGTGCAGAGCTGGCCAGGGGAAGGGCCAGTGGTAGGAGCGAGGTACAATTCCTTGGACATTCTTTTCAAAGTACTGGAAGGGCTTGTACCACCAGACCCTTGCAAGGAGGTTTGTTTGGGAAGCTTCTTTTAGCACCTGCACAAAGGTAAGCAGAAAAAAACAGAATTATATAAAAGCATCTGTCTTACTTGCGCGACTTCACTGCATGTCACTTACCACCACTGAGCAGCGGTGCCTTGCTTACAGCAGCCTCCAAAACTCACTCCTCAGCTAGGAACACCTCCCAAACAGACCTGACGTGGACAAAGATCAAGAGGAGCCAAGCTACTTCTCTGCAGCCTCCCTGCATGCACCAGCTGTTGCTCCCAAGTGAGGCTCACCCTCATTTCCAAGACCTCAGCTGTGTAATGGTCCTTCAGGAAAAGAACGAAGGGCCGAAAAGATCAGTCTCTCCTCTCCTTTGGGAATGAAAAAAAACATCCCAAAGCACAGCTGTTACCATAAGTACCTCTGAAATCATCCGCAGGTCAAGAATCACTTTGAAGCCTGGCTGTGAACCGAAAGAGCAATGAGCAAGGCATGTCTCAACCCACCCGGAGAAGGCAATGAACCCTGCCCTGCCCTCCAAACACTCTCCAACCACTCCCACCCATTCTCTACTTCTCCGAACCATAAGCAAGCCACAGCTGGGATGCAAGGAGCGGGTAGGCATCAAGGGAGTCATCCAACTACCCCTGCTGTGAGTTTTCAATGCAGAGCACGAAAAGCACTGTATCAGCCCACCAAAAAGTGCGAGCATGGGGCCTGCATGCCAAGCTTGCTTTCCTGGTCGTAAACTAACACATAAAATAAATCCACTTTAGCCCCATGGGGCTTTTGCTTTTAAGATTAGACACAAGTCACTGTCCCCTGCACATAGAGCAGCACCAGAAAGGAAAGACCAGCACACAAATGTGTGCTCAGGTAAGGATCCAGAGACGGGTGTTCCTCAGCAACTCTGGAGTTTAGGGAAGCAATGTCGAGACACAATAAGACAAAAGGCTCTTCTGAAGGCAGCCCTTATTAGCACTCAGGGCAAGCCTGACTTCAGTAGCTTCCAGCTTGGAAGCACATCCACTCAGCACCATCCTGACAGAGCTCAGGAGCAAATTCTGGTGCTGTATGACATCTGGGAAGCCTGGGCACAGATTACTGTCAAACACCTGGGTTCCCAACCTGACTGAACATCGAAGTCCATGCTTTGCAGCTAGGCCTTTGGTGGTAAATTGTACCACAGGCCTCAACTGCGATTTAGTGCTTCAAGTAGCATCAAAACCACTGGAATAATATGACATGGTAGCTAGAAGACCTTGATATGATCTAAAAATCTGTACCATCAAAATAGTAACTGATTTCCTACCATCATACTGGGTCTTTCTTAAACATTATTAACAGGAGTCATATGAAGAGATAAGCAAATTATCTTCCTCCATGTTGCACAGAAAAGATTTGGACACCAATCTGCTCTTACAGACCTAAGACAAGTTACCCTGTCTAAAGCTTCTCCTAATTCAGCACGTTGTTTGCATAACAGATAACAGACTTGTGTGTTTTTTCTCACACTTCTCCACAATGTAAGCTCATCTCTTATTGATCTAGTTCAGTGACAGGAAAGAACATCAAGGATGACATAAGACCTCAAACAGACTTCTTCGTTCAACCTTTGAATCATTTACTGCTGCTCTCTGAGTACTACGAATAATGCTTTGCTATCTCCCATCGTGTGCTACATCTCCCGAGAAGCAGCTCCTCATTCTCAGGATTTCCACAAACACCCCATTCTCTGTGCCTTCACAGGCATAGGCCTTAGGACAGGAGCAGTCTGTCCTCTGCTCTACTGTCCTTCAAAAGGAAAACATCTCCCCTGGTTAGGGGAATCTACCACTACTCGAAACATGTCAAGAAACTTGTTCAGTTTTAGTGAAGCTTCATTTACAGAAACCACAGGATACAAGGAAAATACAGTTGGCTTCAACAAAAATAAAGAAGGAATCAAGGCAAAAAAAAAATCCATCATATTCACTTGGTTTGCTCTTCTATCACAAGAACAGCCAATTGGCTCAAAACCAGAAGGACTTCAAAAACTGAGATTACATAACTGGAAGCAGGTAGCCTGCCTGCAGGTACACCTTCAGATATTTTTTGCAGTCAAGAGACAAGATAAAACCAACTGATGAGTCCTCCTTTTTCCTGCAAACCCAATGCAAGGGGGAAGGAAGTTCCACAAGACAGGTCAGTTCACTCCTACAGCTGCAAAAGGCTCGAGGCAAAGTGTGGATATTTGCCCACCACCACCCTATGGCAAACAGAGTCACGTGGATCCAGAGAATGGGAGAAACTCACTTGCTGGTTGGCCATTGTGTGATACCACCAGAAAAGTCTTGTAGTGATGTAGTAAGCCACCACCACATCCACAGTGTAGTGGTCATGAGCAAGGAGGATGCAAACCATCCCAACCACGCTGAGTGCCCAGCAAAGGCAGTGATACCACCAGAGTCGCCGTGGGGAATCTGGAAAGAAGCAAAACCAGCAATTACTTCAAAGTGAAACGTTATCAACATGCGAGACTATTGCTGTAATTCATAGAGGACACAGACTGCAGTCTGGGGTGGGTAACGCCAAGATTAAGAGCAGGAATGTTGAGATTACAAAATAGGTATCATTCTCTTAAGGCATTACTTATAATTGTACTCAGTCCTTGGAAAATAGAAAGGTTACGAAATCTATGAGAAAGGGGCCCAATACTTTATAGTTGTACCCTGGTCAGTAAAATTAGCTGATTTGTATATCAATATTGATTCTATGTAGAAGGCAATCCATTGCTCTTGCCTTTCATAAAAGACAAATGCATACATTAAAGCTGAAATCTTGCAAAATGAGTAACTTGCGTTCAACATGGCAGTGTGCCTCTTCCACACGAGGAGACACACTGTTCAAACACCATTCATCAGGCAGAGTGCAATGCAGGTTTCAATTATATTCTAAATAAATTAATTTTTAAGTAAAATGCTTAAATCAGATGCCTACATGGTAAAGTGTTCTATTTTGTCTCCAAAGTTTTCCAGGAAGCGCTGTGTCTCTGAAGTTCTACTGTCTTTTATTTAATTGAAAAAACATGCATTTTTACTTTGATGATCAGCACAACCATAATTCTTCAACTAGCATGGAATTCTACAACAGGAAATTCCAGATGAACAGTGACGAACTTACACTCTTTGATAAATAAGTACGTGAGAGTTAATATGACGGTGTGACCGCTGTACAGATAGTCGCCGCACATGTTGTGGGATCCTGTGATGGACAATCCTCCACCAGCAATCAACTTCATTATCCTTCGTAGATGAGATTCCCAGTCTCCAAAAAGCTGGTGGAAGAGTAAAACAAGAGCACAGTAAAATGTCAGCGCTAACCTCTCAGAGTTCAAAGAAAGCAATGGTGCTAGCCAGCAACTTGGCCTTTCAGTTCTTCTTTTTGCTTTGATACACATTAAGTCCCCAACCTTTCCCAAAAGCTAGTAGCACGTTTCTAGAAGAGAAAAAGACTAAAAATGAGACATGAGTTTTTATTGATGCTTTGCTGATCTTCATGTGAACACAGGCTGCGTGCACTTCCATCTGTTTGTCTAAAACATTATTTCATTATAAGTATTTAATGTATGGAGAATCATGGAATTTATTACAATTTCCCTGCAAACACAGTATTGCAAAGGAATGTTTTCTCCTACACTCTCAACACAGGTTGAAAAGTTAAGTTAAAAAGGCAGGTTTATTGACACACAGAGTCATTACGTCTATGCGTGTGTAAAACCCCTTTACACCAGGTCACTTCCAGGGACAATGAAAAACAGCAGCTTTTCAGTATAATGACAAAGCAAAAAACAGAGTAATGGGGTGAAAGTCCTGTCTGTGGCTCCACTCAGAGGGCTACGCTCACAGCAAAACAGGCAGGTAGGCAAAAATCATTTTCAATGTTCTTTGTAAGTACTTATTGTCACTACCATGGGAAGGGATCATCTTTCTCAGAGGTTTTGTGGGCAACCTTTCCTAACATTTGTGGCTGTGCAGGAAAATGATTTTTAGTGGGACTATTCAAGCAGAGCTAATGGGTTTCAGATTTCTTTTAATTCATCATATTCTTGCACTGAGATATACTCATATATACTGGGCACACACATACACACACATGAACTTCACACATATACACCAAGACTCTTGGAAAAACTTATGACTTCTGTAATACTATCTCCAAAATCCAGCTTCACCAATAAAAAGTAATTAAAACCATTTCCAGCGATATCTAAAATTCTGTCATGTTCTCTAAACATCTGTTTTTCCTTCTATTCAAGAGGCAATACCCTCTTAAAATAAATGAAGCTTAATTTAATTAATTCTGTTTGTAACAGCACACACCCTACAGATGATAATCCAACAGAAAACAGGATGAAATGCCAAGGTGCTCATCCAGCCGCCACAAGCCACACTGAAGGCACAGAAGAGAGTATCTCACTCCAGTCTCCAAGGCCTCCCACTGCCCTGTCTTGGAAAATATTCAAAATCATTTCTTTCCGCTTCTCATTTCAAAACAAACATACATGGTGTCCGTCTGAGCACAAAGCCAAACTCCTGTGCTGGCCCTCTACCCACACACTCCATGCGTGCCATGGGGACCTTCCTCCAAGCTTCCTGGCCTTGCTCTATCCCACCCACAATCCGTGACACTGGCTGTGATGGAACTGCTGAAAAAACTTTAATTTGCCTCAGGAAAGCCAGATCAATGTAAACCGAATCCTTCTGGTGCACATCCCTCTCGCTCCTCCACGGTGACTGGCAGCTAGCACCAGCTCCAGACTTTGCTTTTGCTGCTCCCAGCTCTAACACAAGGCCAAACGTTAAACAAATCCGCAAAGAAAACGTTTGCCATGGGACAAGCACAACCAGGATGTACCGAGTCTCTCCAGGGCCCAGCAGGAGTAGGAAGCAGCTGAGCTCAAAGGAGGAGGACTAAAGGACAACGCACTTGCCTATACCTACACTGCATCCTTACCTCGTCTGAAAATTGATGGTAACCATTTAACAGAAAGAAATCCTGGAATCAGGATTCTCCTGGCTGGCCACTGTAGGTGCATTGTTCCTTTATTTCAAAAGCTTGTTCTTGCTTTAAGAAGTGGAAATTGTACTTTTCAGACAGATTAACATAGGGCCTTCACGGTGATTAAACAGTTCCTGCTAACAGTTCCCTTGCAAAACATTAAAATGCTCCCCAGAAGCAAACTCTTCACAATCATAAATAACTCGATAAGGTGTCAAGAGATTATTCTTTTCTCACCAGTGTACTTACAGCTTTCAAGAAAGCCCAGCTAATCCTTAGTCTTACTGGGGCAAAAGAAAAGCACAACACAGGCTTGTCTTTACTTGAGTAACGAGATGGACTTGCCAGTGCTGTAAATTTCAAAAACTGGCAGATTTACTCACTTTGGCCCATAAATATCTGTGTTCTTTCTTCTTTAATCTCAGAACAGCCAACTGATCAAATACAATGTTGATTCCTCTGCCACTTACTTCTCTTTACAAAAGACCTCAGTCCCTCAAAAAGCCACACGTGGCTTGGCAAACACTCTGCCTTGTCAAACAACATTCATTGGCTTTATTTCCCTGAGGAACCGAAGCATTTCGACTCTGTTTGTACTGGCGCTTCATACGTACCAGCGATCCTTGCTGAACAGTGGCAGCACATGTACTGCATGGAATCAGGACTCTGACTTGTGGGTTTACTACCAAGCTCTTGAACTGGGCATGCAGTAGGTGTTTCATACATTTTTTACCCCCTTTCTTCCACTTAAATCAAGTTGTAAGATAAACAACTCCAGGAGGGACATGCTTACACCAATGCCTGCATGATCTGAAAAGGATTCACCACCACTGTCCCTGTCCCACCTCCATCCTGAGCACACGAATTACCGTTCGAGGCTGACTGCAAGGGTTTTGCCTAAGCACCTGTCTTAACAGCCTAGTTTCAGCCACAGCTTTCACAAGCCCATTTTATCCCTCTGCACAACAAACAGGAGTCAGCGCTAGACAGGGGATGAGGTGGCAAGTCCTCGTGCAAACACAATTGCAAAAAATATACGCAGGGATGAACGGCTGCAAAGGAGACCTGATTTCAGCAGCCTTAGAAACATCTCTTGGGGTCATTTTCAAATACAAA
Source organism: Clamator glandarius (assembly GCA_033459285.1). Lineage (NCBI taxonomy): Eukaryota > Metazoa > Chordata > Aves > Cuculiformes > Cuculidae > Clamator > Clamator glandarius. The sequence continues at coordinate 1,783,279 of JAUNZM010000631.1, read as the reverse complement.
TCGTGCTCAGATCTGACATACTCAAGTGCTTAGAAATAAAATGAGTCACACACGGCACCCCCACAGATTGCACACTTTCGACTGCTTTGGTGGAGACAGAAAAACGCTGACTGAGCGCATTAGTTGAAAATGCCACAGAAATTGAATAATTAGCACGTTGAAAAGCGTGGGAGGGCCTGCCCTGCCCCAAAGCAACCATCAACACCTTCACTGAGAGGCAAGGGGATGATGAGCAGAAAGAAGGAAGGCCCTATCCTGCCAAACCGGTACTTTCAAATTAGTAACAATTATTAAGAAAGTGTTGCTCACAGAAAGCAGGACAAGGGGAAAACATACAGATTGAAATAAGAAAAGGTAACCAGAAGAAGTTTACCTTCGGAGAACAGTTGAAATGCATGCCAGGTACTGGGAGCGTAGTCACATACATTGTAATACACCGATACAGGTAGAGTGTGCCAACTATACAGAAAAACCTTCTGCTAACTATAGACCTAGAAGGAAAAAAAAAAGAAAGAGAAAGAAAAATAAGGCAGTCACTCAATGCAAATAAAGTCTGCAAAGGCAAAAATAATAAAATACCAACTGTTCTCAATGCTTTTAAAATTTGTGACAGTATCAGCTCACATCTAAGAATATTGAATTACTTTACAAATATTCCTACACTTTACAGGTCAGCAACTCAAAAAACATTACCCACAAAGGCAGTTACAGGAAATTTAAGGATTAAAATACAAAAGCCTGCACAGATTTAGTGCTGAAGACATGATAAGGAATTTCACACACCATGCCCCTCCATCAGCATTCAGTGGTCACTAATTTTCTGTTCAAGGCAGGGGACAGAGTTATATTATTTTCATTATGATGAAAAGGAATAAGTTTATTTCAGCTGACGTACACATTTAGGAATTCCAAAGTGCTGCTTGAGAAGAAAGGACTTGTATGAGACAAACATGAAGGACACATCTTTCCCGAGAAGCATTAAAGAGCAGCGAAACCTCCAAAATAAAAACTTAGAGCTGTGTTGCCTTCAGGACAGGAGGCTTTCACGGGAAGCCTCTCTCAAGGCAAGCAGCAAGTAGATGGTGGCATCTCTCATGGATCAAAGTCACTGATGTACGTAGAGAGGTCAGACGAAGTTTTGAGGTACCAACACGAGCTCAGTTTGGACACAGAAGTGGCAGCCAGCCCCAAAACTGGCCTGTTAAGTTTCGCTGCTATATACCAGTTCATAACAGCGCAAAGGAAGAGCTTCGGCTTGAACCCCTTCTGTCACATCCCTCAGGATGGGAGCAACTTCCAGCTGAGCACACGCAGCACTCGGCCAGAGCAGCTGCTCCCAGCCCTGCAAACTGTGAAGGCAAACGCAGCCACCGCAGCTTGTGTCCAGAACCACTCCAGCCCTTTGCACCCCGCCAGTTACAGACCCCGTTGGCGTCGGCTGATTCTAAACTGTTGCCATTTACAATTATGATCTGGGGAATGCAAGGGTTATAACACAAGCTGCAAGTTCTGGCATTCGTTGACTGTTATTTTAAAGCTTTCACTTTTTAAAAAGGTAATATTTCTATCAAGCCGAGTTCTTCCAGCACTCAGATTTGGCCATCTTTTGTGTTTTTAATAGCTTTTGGCAGAGGCATTAAACTGCAGCGTTCAACTCTCGAAGAACATCTTTGCAGTGCCAGATCAACAACCTGATTGTCTGAATTTATCAGAAAAGCTTCAGCTATTACAGTGTAAGTGCATTTTGCATCCACATGCTATCGGAACACACTATTTTGTATTTTTTCTTCCCTGTCCTAGTGTAAATACAGACAAAGCTGGGAGCTAAAAATTGTGATTTATTATTGTAGCTCTGTGGACTGAAATTTAAGAGTTGAGGGTATCACATCACAGGGCAGCAGTTTTCCTTTGCATTTCATATGGGGAATTTTTCTCTCTGAAGGATGAGCCGATAAAGACCTCACACTTGTGCTCGAATTTCATAATCAGACACAAACTTGCTTTTCCATATAACCTGGTATAAAGACAAACAGGGTGGTAGGGATTAAAGACTGAACAGCCCTGTATTTTGAGAGACTGAAGAAGTGTTTTACTGAGCACTGAGTTGTTTTTACTTTAAATTACCCACAGAGCTACCTTCTTTAGCTGGATTTAACGTATTTTAGCTCAGGAAAGCCTGTGTCAAAGTGCTTTGAATTGTAACATTAAAAAAAAAATCATTTAAGGCCTCATGTTTTTGCTTCTCAAAGGATGTGCGTGCATGCGTGTGATTATGAGACAGCTATCAAGTAAAACCTCTAAGCTTATTACTGGCCAAGACAACTTTTATTGCAACTATCCAGACCTCAGCTAATGCAGGTGGCGAGCATGCTGCTTTTTCAACCCCGTGAGCGTGCAGGCTGAATCAGATGTCAAGCATGGCCAAAATGCAGCATTGTACTTCTACCAAAACATCTGGGAACACTTCCCAGAGAATTTAATTCTGCCTCGGCAGCTCGCCTGGATTCCTCGAGCTCCCTGCTGTGTCTGCAGAAAAAGGCTCGAGTAGCCTGGAGTCCCCAGCCAAGACCTAGCTGCACACACAGCCTGCTCCCAGTTCCCGGTGAGAAACCAGTCCAACCCACTGCCATGGACAGGACTCCACATGGATGTTCAAAGAACCCTGTCACCGATCCCCTCACATCAAATGAAGGGCCTTGCCCCAAAGCCAGACAGAAGCTCCAGTCTCTACCTGAAGGTCAAATTAATTTTCAGGACAGAAGTTAGTAATGGGGGTGAAAAACTCTCTACTGTGGTTGGCTGAACACACGCACCCAACACCCTCTTCCAATTTGGCTCTGGCCTTGCAGAACAACAAAGAACACACACGGGTCCTATTTAATGTTATCAAATGACCCCTTGACTAAGAACTGAAGACCTGAACAATTAGCATCAAGAATGACACTGACCATCCTTTACTGAATGATCTATCATCCTTCATTGCTTGGGAAAGCAGCAGGCTCAGCTTGGATGAAATCAGGCCACCGACAAATAATGGATCTGGCAGGGTAAGTGACAGGAATTTCACCACTCAGAAAAGAAAAGCGTTTCATCAAGTCTGAGACTATGACACTGCCTCCTTTGCTCAAAGGTTCAACCCAGCCACAGGCTGCGACACAGCTCGTGGGTAACAACACTGCTGGTTCACCACTGACCTCGAGCTGCCACTTGGAGGCATCCATGGAGCATGGCAACAGCTCACTGACACCATCACAGACCTGAGGAGGGTCTAGTTGGATTAATTCAAGAATAAAGAGAGGGAATTAAGTTTCAAAGGGAGGCAATAAGCCACGTCAAAATGCAATTCAGCACTTTTTATAGCGCCATCCAAGCACCTTTTTATAGTTCACCACCCAAAGCCACCGAGAATGAGGTCCTCCAGATAAAGCTACCCCACTTGGTTCCTGCCTCCATGAGCACCTCTCCCCTTCTTCCTTTTCTGCTGCTTACTGACAGCTTGGGCTCTTGGACTTCAATCCCTCTACTCACTGACATGAAAGACAACTTTCAATCTCCCCGGCATTACTGACCAGCACTGACCAGCTGTTCCAGGGCTGATACTGGGAATGGAAAGCTCTGCGAATCCCTAGCATCTTCCCCTAACGCCAGAAAGAGCCCTTCTAAAGCGAATAAGACTAAACACACCAAAGCAAATGGGGACAGGGGTACCTTCACATCTATCAAAAATACCAACATGCTTCCATCATCAAATCACTGCTTTCAAACTTAGGGAGCCAGTTCTTCATCTACAAGATTCTGCTTGGTTCCATCATAGAGTGTGTGATCCCTCGTATCACCCTATCAACCTGACACCTCATTCTTGAGAGCGATCTCATGTCACCTTCTCCAGATGCTAGCTTTGGTTTGGAACAACATTTATGCTCAGAGACCTCAAGAAAGCTGATGGTTCCCCACATTTACCATAGGCAGCTAGAGCAGTGGGGAGAGGAGCTGGAGCGATGAGTAGCACTGTAACCACCAACATAACGGTGATCCCAAAGCTTATGGCCATAAACAAAACATGAGGCCAAGCTGGGGCAAATCCTTCCTCCTGTACAGATGTACACTTTTTGTTTTAATTAAAAAAACACAAGCAATTCCAGTATGGTTCTGTAGTAACAATAAAATAACCATCCTACAAACCTTCTTTTAAGGAACGTCACCACGTCACCTCTGTAAAGTGCACAATGGCTTTAAAATTTCAGCTTATAAAATACATTAAGCAGCATAAAGCAGCAGGAAAGACTAATTGTGGATTACTTAAGTATTTGCCACATTCCTATGGAGATCCACAGCTGTGTTGCACAAGGGGATCCTGCCCAGCTTAGCAATTCTCTCTTTTCAAGCCACCTGTACCTTATGAAGCTGGTGAACCACATGCTTACATTTAAGTTTTAATGTTTTTCTCCATTATAAGGGCAAGGGATCCATTGGCCTCTGGTTTTATTTCTTTTAAAAAAGGGAAATCTGTAACCCTGAGGTCATTACAAAGTCCTGCGAAATGAAGGATTTTCTAATTCATGTGTTGGGGCCCAAATTACATTCCTTCCTCAGTTCCCTATATAGGAGTCACAAAAAAGAGTCAGTGAAGAGGTAAAGAATGAGACATCGTATCAGTAGAGGCAAAGAGGAGAACTTCTTTGGGCTGGGCAGCTGTGGGGAGATGCTTGTGCCTGGTTTGTGAAAGGAAAGGTGATATGCCACCTCATAACACTTAAAGTCATTTGACTATGGACACATCATTCACAGCCATGGCAACACAAAGGTTTCTATCGGAAAGGTAGGGTAAGGCAGCTCAAGGTCTGGATTTATGGCAGCATAAACACCCTCAACTGAGCATCCACACACGCTCTGTAGAGGGTAAGCGGTGGGTTTACTTCCACTGGCAGAGGAACTCACCCTTGCACTTCTGACCAGTACAAGCAAGGAGGCAGAGAACCACCCAGCCCTTGCAAATTCATTGCGTATCGATGCTTTTGCACATTTCATGATTAGCTTTTGACACACCCCGTGTTGGACATTACCCACCCCGTCTAATGTGAAGCAGAAAATGTACTTCAGTGTTTTTTCGCACAGCACTGTTCAGGTAGTGGACTAAACCGTTGCCTGTTGGTTTTGTCCAGGAGTACCATAATCTCAGGGCAGGTCTTTGCATCAGACAAATGAGAGACACTAAACTGACCCCAAGCTGGTTCACAGCCGCGGTCACAACAGTGACCTGTGCTCCCTCTAAGCAGACAGGACAGTGAACTGAGTTACAAACATCACCACATCCAAATCACGGCTTTTCACACAGTAAAAGGCTCCAAGACAATTGGGCAGGCAAACAAGACCAGGGCTATTTCTTAAGTTTCTTAGATAGCAGCTGGGCTGAATCTCTCCCTTCTGCATGAGCAGCCCACACAAGCTGCAGAGCCCATGGGATGACATCTGCTCCAGTTCGGGAAACCAAAATCATAGAATTATAGAACGGTTTGAGTTGGAAGGAAACTTAAAGATCATCCAGTTCCACGCCCCTGCCATGGGCAGGGACACCTCCCACTGGATCAGGCTGCCCAAGGCCCATCCAACTTAGCCTTGAACACCTCCAGGGATGGGGCAGCAACAGCTCCTCTGGGCAACCTGGGCCAGGGTCTCCCCACCCTCATTGCGAAGAATTTTCTCCTAATGTCTAGTCTAAGCCTTCCCCTCTCCAATTTAAAGCCATTCCTCCTCATCCTATCACTCCAAGCCTTTGTAAAAAATCCCTCCCCTGCTTTCTTGTTGTCCCTTTTAGGTCACTATAAGGTCACCTCAGAAGCTTCTCTTCTCCAAGCTGAACAACCCCAACTTTCTCAGCCTGTCCTCATATGGGAGGTGCTCCATCCCAGAAAGACCAGGAATATCACACGAGGCTTCATTTCATGTGGATATATCTGACCTCCAAACGCCATGACTAGTATACGCTAGAACTCAGTTTTCAAGAAGTTTTACTTACTTGTATTTTAAGAGCAGCCACTGAACAAACCACAGTCCCACAAGGATCATGCCGTTGATTTCACAAATAGAAAAAGCCCATTGCACTCGATCAAAGCGATCAAAAAATGCATCTGGTAGGGGAGGCTGCACCTCCTTGGGAGGCACTCGTTCATGAACAACTGAGATAGTCACTGTGGTAAAGATGAAACAAGAAAGTGCATAAATAAAAGCCAGGAAAGTCTTTCCCCATTCCATAGGATACTGTGAGCGCTCTGGCTCTGGCATGGGGATCCTTATCATTTCCTTCTTATATCCATTTGGCATCCCGTTCAGCTCCATTTTACTGCTAAAGCCATTCTCGCGTGTGGTGTTGCTCACACTGATGCGGATATGCCCATTGACGTGCCCGTTTTTGTGAGCCTCAATGTGGTGAGCCATTTTTAAAGTTTCAATCATGTGCAATAACCGCTGTCCGCTGTCAGAAGACACCCGGGAGAGAGGCGTCTTCTTAAAATCCTCCTCTGTGAGGTTGATCAAATCCTGCCCAGTGAAGCTCTTCAACGGCTCACAATACTCTGGCACAGCGTTCTCGGTTAGCCAATTTGTCACCTCCTCGGGTGACCACAACACCACTTCTTTCATCTCGCCAGGCAGCTGGGGCACAGTCAGACATCAATTTTAAATTGGGCAGCAGTCAAGGTGACTCCAGTGCATCAGAAAGCTCCTCCTTGGCTTCATCTTGTCCAAGGAAGCAGTTTGTTGAGAGGCAAGTCCCCGTTTCTAACCATCCGACACAAGAATTCAGGTGCTGTGGCAAGCATAGGAAATGGTTCACTTCATACTCGTGCTGGCATTCTTCTCCCTGGGGAGGAGAAAAACCCTCATTAGGACAGCATTACCAATAGTCTGTAATACATGTTTAAAGCCAAAATTACTGCAAAAGAAGAGCTAGACTGGCACAGGAAAGACAAACTGATCCGAGCTCCAGCCTTGCACACACAGCACGGCCCTTTCCGAGCTTGCTGCTGATTCCAGAGGGCTTTAGCAGTTTGTATCAGACATGCCACTTTGTGGCTGTGGGAAGGACTCCTTTTTGCTCTATGTTTATTACATTTTCTATTACTACACAGCTCTGATGCACAACTAGTATCCAAACACCTCTTAAAATCACAATACAAACAGATTTAAGGATCTACAGAGCAAACGCTTAGTGTTATTCATGCCACAGACCTTCTCTTCCCCTTACAGATAGGTATCTTAATGCAACGTGTTACATCTAGTTACCGAACAGGAAGCTTGGGTTTCGTTTTGCAAGGCAAAAATATCTAGTGCGCCGCAAAAACCACTTGTCTACAGGTCAGCAACAACAGAAAAGGTAGAGATAAGCAAGGTTACACTCTCAGGGCTAAAGCACCAGCAGGAAAATCAGTGCCCAAACAGGTTAGCCTGAAAATAAAGTGTTTAGGTGTGCGGGACTCTAGCAGGTATTTATGAGCTCTCCAAGGTAAATTCTGTGGTTTCCACGCTATACTGTGCAATTCAAAGAAATCTTCGTCATCAACTAAAAAAGGAATCAGTAAAGAAATGAAAGTGAAACTTTAAAAAAAAAGGAACTAGATAACTTAGAAAGCTTCCAAAAGCTGTCCAATACAGAAGTTACAGGAACTTGGTGGAACCTCTTGCTGCCGAGAGGAGCAGCAGCATCCCAAGCATGAGCCAGTGACTGTGCCGCACTGAACGCTGCCAGCATTCCAGAGGTGAGATGGTTTTGTACATAAAATGGTCCTCCCCAAAGCAAAGAGAGTTGAGCGAGGATCCCTGTCCCGGCCTGCCATCCCATGGACTGAGTTTTTCCTGCAGGCAGCTGCAGCATCGCAAACACAAAATAACAGAAGGAAAGTAACAGCACAGGGAAAAGGCACTGCATATTTTCCAAAGCCCTATCATGCCTTTATCAGCTTAAGGAATATTTTTAGCCTCTAACAAGCTACCAGATGTTTGTGTTTCATCACAGGTTGCAAAACTACCACTGAGGAAAGCCAAAATAATCTACATTACTGGCACGATTTGAGTAGAAGTGGTATAAAACAGATACAGAGCCATACTCCTATGTGAAACATGACCCTGCCGCACAAACACACATATTTTTAACCTGTTATCTCTAAACTGAGCATGAAACACAAGGTGCAGTTTTTAATGTTTCTCCAAGGAACAAACCAGGTCTGGTGACTGAGAAGAGAAAAAAGCTGTGGACTTTGAAAAAAGGACTGGCAGGACTTTGTGTGTGCACCTCGTATTTCCTGGGCGCATCTTGCACGCACACATGGAGCAAACAGGGATGAAGACGAATACTGCCCATGGCAAACACTTGCACTGTTTTAAACCAGTAGAATAGAGGATTCAGCTCTATTTTCTTTCTTTTTTTTCCAGTGAGATTATACATACTGAGGAAGCCTTTTAGCCACGAATGACTTAATTATTCAAATTGTGTTTAGCAATCAGTATTTAGTTACACAGGCCTGTACATGGAAAAGAAAGATTAATTTAATTATGAATGTTAGCCCTCATTAGAAACTCCTACCAGACTTTGCGTCCCCACCACGCCAGTCTCTGCTGTACTCGCTGCAGTCTCAATCATAGAATAACCAGGTTGGACGAGAACCACCGGATCATTGAGTCCAACCATTCCTATCAAACCACTAAACCAACATTGTCACAGGGCACCTAATGTCCTGGGGTTGGCCACAGCCCAGCGCTCAAGCCACAAGCCCTGCATCCTTACTCTGGGCTGGTGGCACCAGCAGCTACAGGAAGACATTTTGCCAACTCCAGTTCCCCATCTGGCCTCAGGCAACGCTAAGGGCAACAGCATCCCTGAGCTGCCTCACTGGCCAATGCCTGTGGCTTAATTCGCTCATTGCAGACCACGGAGAGGGAAAAACCATCACCCTTTTTTGTCCACAATATTTCAGTCTCAAGTGACGCATCAGCAATCTGCAACTCAAGGAGTCAGTGCCTGTGTGAAGGAAAATGTAACATACACTGTCACACTTGTCCTATGGTCAAAATTCAAATTGAAATCCAGGAGATGCGGCACCAGAAACTACGCAGCATCCAATTCACAATGAATACCAACTGACAGGTTGCTGTTTCCAAGGGCAGCGCCTTACAAAAACCTTGATAAAGCCCAAGTTATTTATTTTTCAACCCTGCTGCAAACCCTGGGCTCTTAGTCCGCAGCAGAACCTCATTGTCCCAAGTTTTGCTTTATGAATTCAGCCTGGCTTTGGGGTTGATGGAGCACACTGTGTACACCACCAGGTGGGGCAATATTAAACCTTTTCAGTTTTAATCACTGGAGTGACTGAATCAGTTCCCCACACCACTCACAAGGAGGAAAGCGAACCTTTAGCTGTTCTCTCCCTGACATACCAGCCTTTCCATCCAGTCCGGCCCCTAACAACAGCCACAAGTGTGAAGACCAACTTCTTCACATGTATTTGCTGTGCCTCAAACATTGAGTGCAGGGCTGCGTGTGCCTGAGGGGCTTTTCTGTGGCTGCTGGTTAACCACCAGAGGGGCAGGTATAGAAGCAGGCACTGCTCTCCTCACCACCACCTGCTAATAGGGGATGAATTCACCCTACAAATAGTGCTTTGTGTGCCCAACACCCCATGGAACTGCCTGAGGAGGAGCTGCTGCCGGATGGACCACGTTTTCCTGAGGAACTACTGTCTTCCACTGGAGTGGAGATAATTTTTCTTTTTCCCCTTCTTCTTTCTCTCCCTTTACTACCTATCTCACTGTATCTTCTTTTTCTTTGGCCCTATGGATCAAATCAGAGTTGTGTTGCAGTTTGTTTAGCACCCTTGGCTACATTCAGGGTATCAGACTGTGATCTGAACAGACTAGGATCTGTTTTTGCAGCTTTGAGAAGCTGCAACTCAGAGTGCACCAGAGCATCCGTTTTGTGATTCAGGCTGTAATCAAAGTAAAACCTGCATTTAAATTCACCCTGGGAGATTATTTGGTCTCCAATTTGCTGCACAGATACTGAAATAAACTTTTTCATCCTCCTTTTCAGCTCTCCAGGTCAGAGTGGGCTGTAACAGCAAGCCTCGTGCATACTCAAGGATTCAGGATCCCAAAGACACGGTGCAAAAGGCTGCATTCATCCTGTTCAGGAGTCTGGAGCCAACCTTCAAATTACATCTCAAACTCCTTAGCACACACATACATCTCCTCTTCCCGTGGCTAAGCTAGTAGGCTTCAAAATGAGCTCTGTGTGGAGCCTAGAAAAACAAAAATCTGTTGCCAGCTGCAAATACTATTCCAATATCAGTACAAGAGTCATAATAAGCTGATGTAACCTGATGATACCTGGCCTGCCAATGTTTTGAGAGCTAACAAACGTGTGTCTTGCAATAAGACTGCAGGGGTTGGCAATATTGCTAAAAATTACAATCAATTCAGGAACTAGCTCACGCTTCTTTGAACTCACCATAGGTAATGCCACTGTGAGTACCACACAAAAATAAAAATTGCTCAACTCTTTCTTTATCTTTATGGGATATGGAATATAAAGTTATCTCCTAACATTTTTTTTTGTTGGAAACCCCATCCCACAAGCAGAGGTACACACTTTCAGCCCATCTTGCCCCTGCAGATGGATGGACAACATGGGGTTCACCAAGGAGCAAGATGCTACAGAGCAGAAACTTCAGTCCTTGCAGATGGTGTTTCCAGGACTGCGAGCGCAGCACCAGGTTACGCGCAATCCCTACCCATCACTACCACAACATCAGCAAAATCACTCTTAAACACCTTTCATAAGAGCAAAGCAATTGATACTTGGGGAGGAAGACTGAGAGGAAAGGCTCTCGGTCTGTGACTCTGCTACGGTCACAGAGCTGATTCTGTTTTAAGTTAAAATGAGGAAAAACTAAAACATCCATCATTCAGACCTCCATTTCACAGCCTAACGGGGGAGGAATAGGCAAAAACCCATCCTTACAAACACCTTACAACTTGTCACATTAAAAATATCTCCTTGCTTTCTATCATGTGTTCACAAAAGCTTCATAGGTTGAGGTTAGCAAGAGCAATAACGGAGACTAACAGCCCTCGCTGGCTCCCCTGCTTCAACGAAATGTCTTCTCTTGTCCACAAAAGCCAGAGGGAAAAGGTAGGGATGGGCCTCAGAGGCTGTTGGGCTATGTCTGCTGGCTCTGCTTGGTCCCACCACCCCAGCAGGCCACGCAGACAGGCAGGGGCACAGGCGCACACCTGAGCCTCCCCTGCTCCAATTCAGTTTGTTAGCCTGGGCCAGGCAATTAAAGTGCTCCCTCTGTCTGCAGCAGATCTGCTTCACTGAGGACCCAGTGTCAAATAACAAATGCAATTATAATAATATCAAGTGCACGATGATAATGATGTTGTGTAAAACTGGTAACTCAAAATACCCACCACAAGACTGAGCAAGATGCAGCAACTTCAGCAAGGGCTCCAGCCCCCACCTCCTGTTTATACAATCTTTTCCCCCCCTGTTCCCAGCAAACATTGTAAGTGCTAACTCAAAACTTTCAGTTCCTTTTCCACTTCCCTGACAGGGAGTACTTCCCACCATCACTCCAATCTGCCCATGCAAGGTTTGTAACACCACAACCATGCCCACTCCAGTGGGTTAAACAAGTATTTGAGAGCGCACTAAATAAGCCTGCTTATCCAAACCTCTCCTTTTCTGCATCACTTTGACGACATGTGGTTGGGCTGAACCTGCAAGCGTTCACGTCTTTGCTTAAGGGACAAGACAATCAGCAACAAACCCGACACCCCCACAACTGACCCGGTGCCACAGTGCAGAAAAATTCTGCAGTTCTGTCTTCAGGTCTGTGTGGAGGATGATGAAGTCCTCACATCAGATATCACTGTCTCAGCATTTATTTCAAAGTCCACGGGCTCACTGCTGAGGAAGTGATGGACATCACCGGGGCACGAGCAATCCCTATTACCTCCAAACTTGCAAGCAGAAAACATTGTCTTTCAAACCACATCCACATAGAATGGCAAAAAAGATCCCCCCAAACCAGTTTGTTCATCTCCCATCTCCTTCTAAAGCACCCTGAACCCCAACTGAAGAAAACCCAAATCAAATCATGCTTTCCTCATGTTTGTACAGTGCTTTTCTTCTCTAAGTGAGGACCTGTGCTGCCAAGGCAACAGTCACTATAGAAATCAGTAAAATAACCAATCATTTCAAAAACTGCAACAAGCTCCTCACTAGGAACCAAGGAGATTTTCAAATCCTTTCAGAGGCAGTGGGTGCGTTTCAGTGGCAGCACCAAGCATCCTTCCCTAACACCCTAGAAAAGTTAAAATTATAAAAACCTTAGCAAAAAAATAGGGTTTAAGCAAGCAAGGTCCAGGAATGAGCAGAGCTTGAAGATAAAACAGCAGCATTTTGTCCACTGCGAAACAAATGCTGAGATGTAAGCTCGGGCAGGTAAGTGGGAGAAAAATCAAATGCTGTAACACTAAGTTTCAGTGCTTTAGAAATGAACACACAACTGACCTCCCCAAACCCCCTGTGAGCAGGCCCTATACGGAGACCGAGCACTCCAGACGAAAGCCAGTGGTGCTCATATCGCACTTTTACAGCTCAAAACAAACTGTTTGCAACAGCAGGGGCTGAGTCACCTCCTCTACAGGCAATTTATCATCACGAACAATAACGCTCCAGAACCTCAGTAACTGGACGTTCTGTACTTGCAAATCATCCCAACACACCAGTTAACAACGAAAGGGTTATGCCTGCCACAAACGATATGCTGGATATCACTAACAAGCTCTCCAGCAACATACCAAACTGCTCCTGTCCCTCCAGGATAGCTTTGCCTCCAAACCAGAGACAATACCTTGCAAGAGGCTGTCAGCACTTTAAAACATTCCAATGAAGCCAGTTTTGTGCTGTAAATACAAATATATGCAAAAGCAGAATACCTACAAATATAAAACTGAGACACAGATGAGCTCACAAGTTTCACTGAGCTCCAAGATAGGTTTCCAAGGTCGGTCCCAAATGGAAAACATTGTCCTGTGGATGGAAATTCAGAGCAAGCAGAATTACTACTGTGAAAAGAGAGGCTGAGATCAATATGTGAGGCAACTCCCACATACCCTGAATAGCTATTTATGCAGCTTTAGAGAGAGAAAAAATTGCCTGTATAGTACACAAATCCCCAAGCAGCCCATTTTTTTTCTACATTACTCTATAGGAAGAAGAAGAAATGAAGCCCACTGTGTATTTCCAATCTTAATTTAACAAAAAAAAAAAAAAAAAAAAAAGAAAAGAAAACCCACTTACAGAGGCAGAGATCTCAGCATAACAGCACTGAACCCGAGCCTGGAGCTCAATGGCAAGGATTTCAAAATGAAAGTATTTGAATCAAATTTGAATAACCAAACAGCTCATGTTTAGGCGAGAAATGCTGCTACCGGATCTCTGATGCAGAAATACATCATCTGTCTAGGGTGTGGGCATGGGGATAGAGAGGCACGTGTTCTGTGCAAGGTTACAGAGAGGCCTCTTTCCTCCAAACTTGAAGAAGCCTTTTTCCTTCATTTCTTTGTAGCTCTAGATCTCTTTGCTCAACTTTCTTCCTCTCCCTTCTTCTTCCTTGCGCATGGACGTACTAATGGAAACCAGCAAACACTCCCAAGGCGGCTTCACCTGACCAGCAATGTCCTCACAGGAGCAGTTGCCTTTGTTTTGACACTAAAAAAATCCTACTTTGAGTGATTTGGTGACAGCAAGGATGAGGTGAGGAATGCACTTCTAGCCTTTGGTTTAAGTTACAAAGAATTTTCAACTGAAAAGCCTCTTCAACTGCGAGGACAAGCCAGGCGGCAGGACGAGAGCCCCAACTGGCACCTGCTGGAACAGCTATGGGCAGGGACACCCCAAGTGCACATCTGATTTGGTACTGCACACCACGACCCTCATGACTGAATCCTGAAGTAATGCAGCAACTGCGAGAGCAGTGGGATGAATGAGAGCTTCGTTTTGAACTGTTGCAATGAAAAACCCACACTCCAACTCCCCACCTCAAACGTTTTTAGTTCTGTGCAAGAAAGATGCAAATAACACCACAAAGTTATTTTTCACTTGGGTTGTGAGGGGAGCGGTAGGGAAGAAGAACACTACAACTACATTCAACTCCTAAGAATATTACCCTTGAGAGAAAGTGGGTTTGCGGTCTTCTTTGCCCTCCACCCGCAAGAGAGTACATGAAGATTGAGTGTCACAAACCCTTCCCCACAGGTAATGTGCTTCCATACCAGGACCTGTAATTTGTCGGCAAATTCCTACAGCAGCACTCAACCCACCCACCGCATCGCTCCCTTCTGCGCTGGATACAAACAAACCACCCGTGGACAGCGTGACATATGCTGCCCTCCTACCTGGCACAACCAGTCCCTGGACCGAAGCAGCTCTAGAAGTTTTGGGGCCTGATGCTGAGGTGACCACAAGCTGTAGCCATCATCTCCACAACAGCTAAATACACATCCAGGTAATACTTCAGGATCTGGGTCAGCCAGAGATGGGGCTATATTTTCAGCTCTGCCCTGTGTCCTCATGCAACCTCTGAGCTTGCTCCATTACTAAAAAGCACAAACCACTACTTGCCTTCCTCTTGAAACTATCCAAATCCTTATATTTGTCTGCACACAAGAGAAGACTTTGGAAGGGAAACAACTAGAAAACTGAAAGGAGTCGAGAAAGTGTTTCCTACCCAAGGCACAGAAATGGGGAGAGGGTGGAGAAGGGCAGAAGAATGGAAATAAGGAAATAAAGAGAGACTGAACGTTTGTGACATGCTCCGTATTTTAACTCAGTTTGGTTAACTCAGTTCAGGTGTTTGGGGCTGATTATTTTTACCTACAACGAATACCTAAAAGTCATTTATTGTTAGAAAGTCAAATTTGTGGTGAGCCTGTAGGAACCCAACTAGGAGTAAGAAACTAAAACAAATAAATTTTTTTAAAAATCATGAAATGAAATATCAAAAGGGAAAGAGTAATTTCACCTAAGGAAGCAGAGGGCAGTCTCACGACCAAAGGTGACGTGGGTCTAAACTGCAGTTCCATCTATTTTGCTACAGCAGCTGCGTAGACTGCGAAAAAGAAAGCCAGATGAAACTACAGTGAAAAACAGAGCCTCACTGAAGACTTAAATTAATTAATTGCCATGGGTTTTTAATATTCAGGACTGTTACTGTATTAGACAGCATCCAGACCACAACAGTTGCTTCCTCCAAACTGCCTCTCCCCAAGCTCTGACTTAAGCAAAAAGAAAACTCAGTTTGCATGCTCAGAATTTCAGCCTAGAATGTTTCCATATTTCATTAGAAATATAAATATTTTATTTCAGATCCACTACTTTTGAAGTCCAGTGCATCAAACCCAGATCAAAAAGACTCTAAGCCTCAAGAGTTGAAATATAAATATCTATGTATCTTCATGCCAGATGCTGTTCTTTGCATCTCAGCTGTTACTATTCATAAACCACCCACAAAAGGCACACCACCAAGATCATTAACGTTCAATGCTGTTACGCCCATAAAACAAAACAATTCCTGGGTTTGTCATTATCAATTTAGTTTCAGCTAACACATACTGGTCTGAAAGACAGAACACCACAAATATTCAGGACTGTTTCTGGTATAAATAGTCCTAACCAAATTTTTGAACGCATTCCTCCTCCTTCCAGCACTATCTGTTCAGAGTTGTACCACAGATCAAATTATATCTGCATGAAGGAGAGGAAGACTCTTATTTCACGATTGCTCTAGAACAACCAGAAACACAGGAAAGGATAGAAAAAGAAAATAAAAAAGAATTTCTGCTTGCCAACAAGTTACAGCTGTACAATCCACATGATGGGAACTTGTCTTACTACAGCCAGACCTCCTGAAAATTCAGATGAACTGCCCTGGCATCTTTATTTTGTGGGTAACACTACAAGCAAAAAAAAGTATCTCAGCTCGCTTGCCAGACCGCAGCCGCCTTCTTTACTCCCTTTTCCACCAGTCATGGATGCCAAATCTCGCTGTTTGCAGTGGAGATCTGCCACCACCGGCGTTTGGCTTGATGGCAAAACCACGCTTGTGTTCATTCAGCAAAATCCAGTGTAGCTAGAGAGACAAAGCCTCTCTCCTCCCGCATCCAGCCAGCCAGCATCTGCCTTCGAAAGCAAAACTGCCAGAAAGGGATGGCAATTCAGCTCAGTTCTCTTCCCTGCTCTAAGGGTTCTTATTTTTTTTGCCATTTGCAGATAATTGTGTGACTATTGCTGGGCGTTTCAGACCTGCTGCTGCCGCCACCAGACAGGACACTTCGATGCTACAAAAAGCTTCACATTTCAGAATTTGGTCTTTGGAAACCCAAGGTATTTCTCTCCCCCAGTGCTGTAAAGTAGCTTTATCTCTGTACAGGACTCAGATCTTGACACCATTGCCTATTCACATGCAGGTCCTCCCAATCTACATCAGAAACGTCATCCCTCCCACTGATTATCCTGTGACATACCCTCCTTTCATCTTGTTTCTGACAACAATTTGGCACTGAACTCAAAGATCAAGTATGGACAAATGCCCTCCCCAAAACACTGACAGTTCCCAACATTTTTAATTGCCAGACATTTTAAGACCACAAGCCACCACTGGAAACAGGCTCGCTTCCACAGAGCCAGTGCCGGCGACGATGCACGCTGCCAAGTGTCAGCTTACAAGCGGAATCATTTGAAATGATTAGTGTGTTCAAAGTCTGTAAAACACTATGTTTTAAATATTCCTCTCAACTTAAAGTTATGATCAACTATGTACACAGATCAGGAGAGATAAGGGAAGATAAGAAACTCATATCTTGGTATCCAACTGTTCTGGAAATTCTAGTAATTCAATAACCAAGAGAAAGCCTCAAAAGTAAGTTCCTCCTACAGATACTCAATTACCTCTGATTTTTTTTTTTTCTAGTGACACTCTCAAGGTATAGGAGATGTGCCTGCATCATGTTGTCCTAACTCTGGTTCTGATCCAGGGGTGGGGGTGTTGGGCAGGGTGGCTCTCAGAAGGCCTTTTCTTCAGCAGAGAGTGACTTCACTATCTGGCATACAGAACACAAAAGACTGGATGACCACACAACAGATTCACACGCTGACCTGGGAGGTATTCAAAGTGTCATCAGTTCCAAAAGTAGCCTGTAATTCCAGCCAAACGAGAGACTCTCAGTTCAAGGTACTGGCTAAGTACAACCACCTCGCACTCCTGCCTCAAAATGAAGCTACATTTAAAAACTCTCAAACTCCCTCACCTGGGGAACAGCCATCATCCACTACCGACCCACAGCCCATAAAACTACTGCAAAGCAACTCAAAACCAGAGTGTAAAGCACAGTCAGCAGCTAATTCGCATTTCACAATCAGAAAGAATTAAAATCACTTCAATTAGATGCCTCGAGATGGTTGTTGGTGTGATCCCTTCTCCTCTGCCACAGAAGGGGTGCAGGGATCAGCCCCCACCGGCTCTGATCGGCACGCACTGCCAGCACCACCGCGCAACCTCCAGCAAACTTTGCTTACCAGTCCAAACCTTTCCTTTTTAATTTGAGAGGGGCAAATAGAGCTGTACAGTATGAACTGTGGGATGCTCTCCTCGAGATCCGTTTCCTTTCTCACCACTGTACACTAGGTAGGAGGAGTTAGCAGCTCGTGGCACAGCGCTAGACGTCACGTCATTTCTGCAACCCACCCCAGCGTAAGTGCCCATGGGGCACATCACAGCGCGAGCGTTTTATGGAGCGCCTATCGCCTGCAGGTCCCTGCACTGAATCGTCCACATGCTGCTCACAGCAAACAAATCAAATTGCTCAGTCACCGTGGGTGAATTTAGAAATTGAAAAGCCACAGCTGCTCTTAGAAGAATATCCAAAAATCAGCATTCCTTCCCAGAAAGTAAGACATGGGAATTAACCATTTAATCAATTCAGGAATGCCTGTCATTCCAAAAGGATCACCAAGCTGGCTTGCCTACAAAAACCAGACTGAGCTTCCTAGTTCATGCAACCAGGAGGACAAGCCCTACTCGTTCGTAGCAGCAAGAGAACTTCAGAAACCCAGCAGCACTATACTCCTTCCAGCCACAAGAAGAGGAACCCAAATAAATGGCAGGGAAGGAGATGAGAGGAAGGGAGAGGAGGAAGGATTTAAATCTACGGTCACGTGGACACCATAGCTTTCTGCAAGCAGATGGGTAAAGCCCAGATTAGCAAGCTATTAACAAACGCAAGGCAGCAATGGCGATGAGGCGCAGCTTGAAAACAGCTGAACTCTGACCTGCCTTGCTGAGCAAGCCAAAGCTCCCTCTCCCAGATGGATCAGCATCGGCCACAAAGTCACAGATCTGCTGACCAGTAGAAAAGGATGGGACATCTCCAGAGAAGCGAAGCATGGTTGAAAAAAGCTGCTGAGACTGAAGCTGGAAGAGGAATGGTAAAATAGCTAATGAAGCAGCAGGCATGTAGGAGAGCACAGTACTCCTTTAAATTAAACTTCAGCAGCAAGATGCAAAAGGATCACTAGAAATAAGCCTTCCCATAGGTAAACACTCAGAACATGCACTCTCTAGAGAAGTCCAGTGGGATGCAATATCTCAGCTGTGTACCTGAGTAAGCAAATAAAAGAAAGGAATAACAATTATGCTGACGTTTCCAATGTTCAGAGGCTCATACTAGCAGCGGAGCAGTTAGTATGTTACGATATTGTAGAAACTCATCTAATGAGAAGCCCTTGAGAGCAAAGTGCCAGTAGAACCCCATTCAGCCACCTTATCACAGGCCCCATGTCAACGCAATGCTCCTTCAAGGCCTGGAAATGTATATATCACCTCTCCAGTTTAGGGAGAATGGCTATAAATTGGAAAGGGGAAGATTTAGACTAGACATTAGGAAGAAACTCTTCACAGTGAGGGTGGGGAAGGCCCTGGCCCAGGCTGCCCAGAGAAGTTGTGGCTGTTCCATCCCTGGAGGGGTTCAAGGTCAGGCTGAATGGGCCTTGGGCAGCCTGATCCAGTGGGAGGTGTCCTGCCCATGGCAGGGGGGGTGGAACTGGACAATCTTTAAGGTTCCTTCCAGCTCAAAGCATTTTATGATTCTACAATATATGCCTCCTAAACACATTAGTAAAAATCATCCTTTAAGAGCACAAAACAAATAGGGGCCAACTTGACACAGCTACCACTCTGCCTCCTCATCCCACAACCAGACTCAGTCTGCAGGACTACCCTTGCGCCATGCTCCGACACACATCTTCTGGGTAAACCCTAAGAAAGCTCCAAAATCTTCTAAACCTGATAACATACGGTATTTAATAAGAGGCCATTAAAAATGTAGAAAGATCAGTCTTCTGGTAAGGCCAACACTTCTCCTGCAAGCAATATAAGACTGCCAACATGATTGCTGTTTGGGGAAAAAAAAGTACTCTTCTGGAAATGATAAAATCAAGTACCATGAAGTGGTCATTACCAAAAGATATTCAACAATCACAGCAATTTGCATCTGGGGCTTGTTGGGGTGGGAGTTCTTTTGGTTTTGGAGGGGTAAGGGTGGGGCTGCATTATCAGAGATCGCACAGAAGATAAATACACATGAAATTTGCTTTTAAAAGCAAATACATTATTACACGGCCTTAGGCACTCCAAAGTCTTTTTATTGGATCTGAAAATACTTACATTCACAAATATTTAATGTGGGCGAGGGGATAAGAGCTCCGTGGCAGAAGTCCTGAGGAAATATGCAGCTCACCCCATGTGGCACCACAACAGCACTGAAAAGAAGTGTCTTATTATGGGTTTTATTTCATGTCATTAGTGAAACAACGTAGGAAGTTGATTTAATTTGATCCCGAGAGAAACTTATGAGCGTCTGAATTGGTCACTGGCAGCCAAACTACAAAAGCCTGACCTCACAGGCCCGGACCGAAAACAGCATGTCCCATCATGTATGGGTAAAGAGCAAAGACAAGCCTGGCACAGGATTCAGCCCGGTCCAGCGCAGCCTGTCTCATCCCAACTGAAACACAAGACGCACCATACACACAGCATCGTGTGAATTAAGATTTAAGGGGAAAAATGCAGATCTTGGACCGGAAAATCCAGTGAATGTAGGACAACACAAGGATACCGCACCCCAACCTGTTACGGGGATTTACAATTGGCTGTCAACAGCTGGGCTGAAGGTTCTCCTCACGTTCTGGAGCAGCAGCAAGGGATAAATATATAGAAAGATCCTGAAAAAGAGTGGCACAGCCACTGGGGCAGGGAGCAGCACACACACAGTGCCATCTCGAGAACAAGGAAACTTGCATTTCCTTAGTTCAGTAAAAGTCAGTTTTTGCCAAGTAACCAATTTCCTTACAGTCTTCATTAAATAAAATATGAAGGGCAGGCAGAGACATAAAATATAAATGCATGTATTTCCATAAACAGCAGGCCTTGTTATTGTAGATGTTGAATAAATCATTGAGGACAACAGGACTTTTGTCCCCTAACAGAGGACACAGACCTCAGGGTCAATTAGCAGGCAAGCAAGTTTTATATTAACAAGTGTTGCATTTATTCTCAACTTCATGATCCACATGGCCTAGAAATAGCAGAAACCACTTTGGTTCATGTATTATTTAGTCAGGCTCAATGAGTGAAAGCCAGAATCCAACCTCAGGACAAACATATGATTTTGGCACAAATCTGCAACAAATATAAAACTTGCAATGGGGTGGCAAGACGCTCACCAGTCAGAACAGCTGAAACTCTCCTACTGCCAGATTTCTCTGCAAAGCTGCCTGGAGATACCAAAGTAGTCATGAATTACCCTACTGAAACTCGTAGATGTTTTCCAGCACTTTCCACATCTATGGAAGATTTGCCCCCAAGCACTGCTATCTCCTTTTTCTTAATAGTTTTTATTTCAGGCAGTGGACTGACAAATAACACTGTTGCAGTGCTTAGGGTTACAATGCACAACAACCTTCCTTTCTTGCATTTCTAAAATTTGACTCAAAAGGGACAGCAACTTTCAAACAACTGCACCTGGCACCTCAAACTTCAGTTGTGAAAACTCACTGCGTATCGAGTTGAAAACCGTACTTCACCTTGAAAATTACGATGTGGTTTAACATATTTTCAGATTTCCTTTTTACTGCTATGTAATTCCTTAGGTTGCAGCCAGACAAATGAGTTCCAGACAAAGACTGCTTAGCTGAATATGTGACTCTTCTGGGGCAGGACAGGATAGCGAAGCTCCAAGACAGTGCAGGTGGGGTCTGTCAGGGACTCCACACTACTCTTTCCCACCGTACAGGTCTATAAAGCTCAACAGGTCCCCACCGAAGCTCCTGAAACAGCAGGTCAGCCCTTTGGAAAAACACCAAGCCACACATCAGCTTGTGGTTGCCTCGTGCCCCAGTGCAATAGAATTGAAAGTCATCTCCATACCCAAACTTACTTCCAAATGTAAAATCACTTCTGCTTACCTATTTTGAAAGGAGTTCCTACTATGTCAAAGCTCTGTATAAAGCTGGATTTATTGATGCAGACCCATGATTACCAACAAGCTGTAGAAGACAAAATGTGTGATGCTGGAATCTAGCAAAATCAGGAAGGAAAAAAAATAGCCAGTAACAAAAATCAGGAGTGTTCATCCCAAACTGAGATCTAGGCAGAAAACAGTGTGGGTGTTCATGCCCTGTAGGTTTTTTTTCTTTCTAGTTTTTCTTATCATCATCATCAGTGGCACTCCTTCCTTCCCCTTTCCCCCATTCTCTGCAGCCCGTTTCAGCCCCGTGTGTGGCACACGCGCCACATTAAAGGTCAGCAGGCTTAGGAGAAAATGGAGAGGTTGCTAAAGCCAAGGCAGTGTGAAATCGTCACCCAAAACAGAGGGCACAACCTTCTAGATAAATTTGTGACAGACAAGAAGCAGTGCCGGCAACCCAGCCCAGCAACTCCCAGTGAGCCCTGGCAGCTTCTTCCTGCTCCTCCTCTTCCAAGGATTTTTAAAAGAAGGGA
Source organism: Clamator glandarius (assembly GCA_033459285.1). Classification (NCBI taxonomy): domain Eukaryota; kingdom Metazoa; phylum Chordata; class Aves; order Cuculiformes; family Cuculidae; genus Clamator; species Clamator glandarius. The sequence continues at coordinate 1,761,164 of JAUNZM010000631.1, read as the reverse complement.
AATCAGCCTGCAAGGATCCTGAGGACTGGAAATAAATTATGGCCCTGTTCATCAATTAGCTCAGGCTGCACGGCAATGAGAGTCACAGCATGCTCTGGAATCGCTCAAAATAAACTCCTCTGATGGAATCGCTCCTGTGCTGATGACTCAATTATCCCTGGGAAGACCGTTACAGAACATTAAACATTAACAAAAGTCTAAGCCTGTGTCACTTTTCTCTCAGATAAAACTAATTCAGTGACTGAGTGCTTTTAGCTCAAGGAACCCTGAATTATTGGATCAATTCCTTTTCTACCTTTCCCTCACAAGTTGCAAAAGTCAGGGTACTCTATACAGGGAAAATGTTTGCAAATAGTCCCTCTACTTTGTTATTATACAGGGAAGATTGCCTTTTTTTTTTTCTTTTTTTTTTCTTTCCTGTAAACATAGCAGCTCAGAAATCCAAAAAGCAGCACGCCTGGGTTTGGAGGGTTTTCTCCAGCCTCCCCAGAAGAGTTGCTTTATTTCTCTAAAATTCCATTCCTGGCAAATGGTTCTGCAGCTGATATTTTCTGAAGCTGCAAGGAGAAGCGTGAAGATGAAGAAACCCTAAACAGAGCAGAGAGTTGGTTTCACTTCTCACTTTGCATTTGCAATACATTATTAGCTTTTCATAGCTTCAAACTGAAGAGGACTAGAGATCCCTCTCGCCATCTGAAGCATCTCTCCAGCCTCTCCCTGCATCTACGCAAACACACACTGAAGTTTCTCGAGGCTTGCCCAAGTCAGACCCTTGTTGTTCTAACCCCAGCACAACATGCAAACGCAGTGCAGAGGGCTGAACAATGCCAGGATTTTGCTGTGGATTTAGGTAGGGTGTGACTAGTTCAGAACAGACAAACCAAGGGCCCCAAAGAAAATCACGTACCTAAGATTAAAAGAGAAAATTTCAAAACACAAAAGGAGTTAGAGATAATAAGGGAAGAATCCAGAGAGCCAGGAAAACTAAGAAACTGAAATCGAAGTTGCACCAAAACTAACTAGCTGGTGGTCTTCCCATTAAATCCTCCTCATCCTCTATGCTTCCCACTCACCAGTCCCAAAGCATCAGCTTCCCCAATACAAATAAAATGGGATTTAACTGTGTTTAACTTCACAAATAAAGTATGACGGTGTCAGCATTCTTACTGGCGAAAAATCTGCTTGACTGCTAAAGTGATCTTTCAAATCTACAAGAAAACAGTGTTATATGCAGCACTGGGACCAATGAATTTTTACTCCCAGTTATGAAAAGCAGCTCAGCAACAAGGAGGAAAGCATGAAAATTAACTGAGTAAAACTAGCTGTTTGTCTTCAGGATTCATGTACAGAGGTTGAAAGAATAACTTCAATTCTTAGCTTCACTTTTAAAAGACAGAATAATTTCAGTTTCACAAACCAAAAAGTAAAATTTGACCTGATAACGAATCCCACCAAGCTCTGGATATGCTTTCATCTACAGCTCCTTGAGGAGGATAAATGCTATTTGTCTTAAAGTCATTTCCCTGGGGAAAGTGTTATGTTACAGGCTTTCCAAACTAAGTATTACACAGCTAAGTGATATTTAGCTATGTTGAACTGCTTTCCCCCCCCCGCCATGTCCTATGCCAGGAATACTTGGTACAACATGCTTTCTGGTTTTTAGGATCCATCCAAGTTATCTGAAATGCCCCTGGATATTTCCTTCATCATTTGGCACCGAGCAGGATGGTTCCATCGTTATCGACTGGGAATGCTGCCAGGACAGAAACTCATCTGACCAAGGAGCAGCTTGAGAAGTGACATTGTTCTCAAGACCAACAAAGAGTTAAAAGCAACCAAAAACAAACCCAAACCCCCAAAGCAAAAGTCAAAAAAAAAACCATCCGGAAACAAACTTTTCAGCAAAGAAAATAATGGTTTCCTTAACTGGCTTTTGTCTTTATTTTAGGAAGGCAACAGAATGCATATCCAAAGTCACAAGGACCAGCACTACGCACAGCGATAAACCTCAGGTGAAGAGTTGCTGAGGAAACACTGGGTAACGGCCGCTTCCTGCAAGGAACGAGCTCAGGAAGCTTGTCATTTCCAACCCACACCATCACCCCGGGAATGCCTCCTGACACTGCATGTTCACTTCAAAATAAAGTCTCTTGTAAGGGTGCAATCTGATAACCAAGCAAGACACTTATATTTAGTAAAGGACATTTAGACTCAACCTCTCCCCATAAACTCTAAGAATACATACACAACTCAAACAGCAAAGCCAACCTCCTTAAGGCTCTTAACTTGGGCAGACTAACCCAAATTCACTCAGTCGAAGCAGCACCAGGCACGCTGCTGCTCTGATTTTAAACCCAGCCTGTGCACTCCAGAGAGCTGAGGTTACCAACACGAAGCGTCGAGCTGCTCACCTGAACTCAGCTCCAGCCCTCACACGCCTGATCTTGGGTTACCTGTGCCAGCAGAGTTCAACAAAGCCTCCTCCTGGAGGCCTGACCTCCCTCCTGCCTCGTACTCCCACTCTCCTGTCTTGCGCTTGGGTGACTGCGTGGCAGAACAACAGCTCTTTTCCTGGTTTTCTGCTGGGCTGGGCAACCGAACCAGCTGGCTGCACAGGCACAGAAACACAGGCTAGTCCTTCCCCCTTCGGTGGCAGCAGCGAGTTACAGAGCAGCTCGGCTGTATACTGAAACCATACTTCAGGTTTCCTAATCCGCCTTTCTATTTTTAACCAGAGCCATTTCCCCCACCTTCTCTGCCTTGCAGACAGCTGCAGCGAGCAGCTGGAGACAGCCGGGTGCTCCATCAGGCCAATTTTCCTGGCAAAATTCACTCACAGGCCAGCAGCAAGTGCACAAGGGGCAACAGAGACACTTAAATACTACCCTGAACCTCAACGTAGCCAAGAGGGAACAGAGCTGTCTTCCTTTTCCCTACCCGCCAGGGCCTTGATGTCTCTTACTGAACACAGAGCACAATGACCTGGTTTGTCCAAAAGACTGCTACTCTCCTGGCTCACACAAACCAGCCAAGATCCCACTCAGCACCTCGTGTCCCTCAAAAAACCTAAAGGAGAGATGTATAAGCAAAGATTCAGAGCACAGACCCACTCCAGTGCTTTGCTGCCTGAGCCAGCTCTGGCAGGACAGAGATGGAAGCTACAAGCCAGCAGCACCTTTGATACAGCACTAAGAGCACTTGTTGGGACGTCCCCAGTACAGAGAGATGTCTGGCCTTCCACAAACCACCATCTCTCAGGCAAAGGCTTGGATTCATGTTCTGCTGGTTTGGTTTTCTCCTCCACTTGATATTAGGGTGTAACGCAAGGCACATGATGAACTATGAATTCTCTCCTCATATGGTAGAACAACTTTAAAAAGCTCAGCTTTAAAAAGATAACGCATAGCCACTCTGTAAAGTTAGCCAAGCAAAATAGGCACTTTCCTGAGCAGCAAGAGCGGTTTTAAGCTTTCACGGCTGGTTAGAAACCCAGGGCACAGGCTGTGCAAGGCACTGAGCCACACAGAACAGCACGAAGCAGGCTTTTGGGTTTGGGGTTGGTTTTCTTTTTTGTTTCAAGTGAGGTCCAGGTTTCTGAGTCCTGCTCTCAACTGAAAATCTCCTCATAGGACCAGGCAGACCGTTGGCATAAGACAGGCAGGCTGAAAGATCATCAGCTACAAGGAACACAGCTTGGGGAGGACAAGGCCATTCAGGGAGTTTAGCTGGATGTTTTGAGTCATGCTCTTGGATGCAGGCAACTAGAACAGTCTAAGCCTTCCTTGAGCTAAGCTCTTTTTCTTTTGTTTGAGCAATGGCTGCAAACATTGCAAATGAGGCTGCTTTTGCTGTTCTCCATATAACCATGTTTTCACATGCTATGTATTTTCTGTACTTTAAGTTACTTTCACAAAGTAGGCTTATTGCAAACATGGTCAATCAAAACCTAAGCAAATGCAGATGGGACACCACAGATTATAAGTACTGAATGCCTTGGAAAAATCCACTTCTTACATGCATTCAGACACACAAGTCATGCAAAACACAAGTCTGATGTGGATTTAAGCACAGCAAGGCCCACAGCAAATCTTCCCAGCTCAACAGATTTGAATCGCAGGATTCCAGGAAACAAAGCTGCTAGGCAAAACTGCCCAACAGCAATAAATCAATTTAAAATTAAGTTTCATTAATGAGTTACAGCATTTACAGGTAGGTAAGGAGCAGAAACTGATGCAATTCAGCAACTGCCATGCCACAGAAGTGGCCAGGGGAGAGGAACCCCCCATGAACCCCAAGGCCATACCCAGGCCACCACAGGTGGTAGGCAGCACCAAGAACCTGTTCCCCACGCCGTGCACCAGCAGCAGCCCAGAAAAGCAAGCTGCTCTCATCAGTTTGAGGATAACGACACTCAAGTCACTGCCTTCCGCAAAACTCTTCCAGCCTCAAGTTAACTTCAAAGAGTTAAAACAGATTCTCCTCCACCCAAACCAGCTTCGGAGCAGGAGTCACATGAAATAAAAGTACCATCCACCTACAGTTCCTCCTGCACAACAGCAATGCATGAGCTGATCCCCTGAAGCAGCCTGGCATGCTAGGTTCTCCCTCACCTCAGCCTGAGCTACTCTCTTAAGAAAGCACTTTATTCTTTGTGCATGGTCCTCTCCCATGCCTAATTCACCAGACTACGTCATTTTATTAACCACTACAGAAAGCACAAAACCAAGATCTGCAAGTAACTTCACTTCTTAACTCCTGGAGGAAGGGAGCTTGAGGGATGAGAAGCCTCTTTAGCAGTTTTTCATAGAATCATGGAATGGTTTGAGTTGGAAGGGACCTCAAATATCATCCAGCTCCAACCCCTGTGCCGTGGGCAGGGACACCTCCCCCTGGACCAGGCTGCCCAGGCCCATCCAATCTGGCTTTGAACACCTCCAGGGATGGGGCAGGCACAGCTTCCCTGGGCAACTTGAGCCAGGGCCTCCCCACCTTCACTATGAAGAATTTCTTCTTCCTATCTAACTTTCTTCCAGTTTAAGGCCGTTCTCCCTTGTCTTGTCACTACATGCCCTCACAAATAAAGACCCTCTCCAGCTTTCCTGTAGGTCCCCGTTAGGCACTGCAAGGCTGCTGGAAGTTCTCCCTGAAGCCTTTTTTTTTAAGAGCACTGGGTCTGTCTGTTAATGATACACCTAACAATGCTGTAACCAAACATCTGATAAGAGCATGTTTTGTTATAGTCTGCCTTTCTGCCTTTATCTGCACAACCAAAACTACTCACAAACAAAGCAGGTATGGTAGCACTTGACAGGACAGGAAGAAAATAACGCTCCTCCGACCTTGCTTACCCCATCCTTCTTTAAAAAAAAAGTCTTTTTGTATATACACATGCAAATATATGTACATATAAACTAAAAATCAATGCCTGAAATAGCTTTTCTGTGTGTGTGTATATATATATTCACAAATATGCATATATAAATGCACACAGAGAAATGAACTACTGCAGGCACAGTTGTATTTTTTTTAGTTTCTTCCCAATTGTTCATCTCATCAGTATAAATCAAACACAAAGCTTTGAGATTAAAGCACTGAGTTCAAAAGAGGTTTATGATGAGAAGAAAAGGTAGTTGTGCCAGAAAAGCACAAACGGGATCACATACCGTGCAAAGACTCGGCTGCGTATCTAAGACACAGCTTACGGATAAAGTCATATTCCACTTTCTGAAGTGTGTTCAGCTTGCCAAGCAGATTTCTGTGGTTTCCCCGTGACTGTGTCCCTTCATACACCCCGGGGCCACCTTCGCACAACCAAAGCACTCACGCTTTTGGTCAGCAGGTGACACCGTGACACATGTCGAATGGCACAGTCACAAGGCACTGCCACCAAAAGCTCACATACAGTCTAAAAAACATTTTTGCTCTTACTGCTTGGTATGAACACTTGCCACAATTGCCCTGGGGATATCTGACTGCAATTAAGGAGAGGGTTAAGCTGGGGAGAGGTCCCTGACTTTTAGTTTTTGCAAGTAAGTGCAACTTCAATGCTGTGTAATACCTGCCTTGTACTGCTGTGCTGCAAACACAACCTCCAAACCCCGAAACCACAGAGAGACTCCAACATCTAGCAGCAGCAAGAGATGAACCTGTTTGATGGAAACACACTGGACCCTGGACACTATTCTGGGGGACAAGACTGGAGTGCTCACCAGTCAGGGTGAGTATTTTGGGGCGGGGGGGGGGGGGGGGGGGGCAAACCACCAAACCCAAACAACCAATAAACAAGAGACTAACCACAAGCTTGAGTGCCACCTTTAACAAGAAATCCCCCAAAGCCGTATTTTAGATCTTACTGTATCTGAGTCCTGCTCCTTCCGAAACATGGCCCCTGGCCCTTCACTAGCAGCCAATCATGCCTTTTAACTAAAACACGATCACTCAGAGCCGCAGAACTACTCACTCGCAGAAACCAGGCAGCAGGTAACAGCAGCCAACTTCTCTTCCCAGCTGCCGGCCAGACATGACACTTAGGCAGGAGGAGAGGGAGACAGCAGCAAGGCCTCCGGGAGCTGAAATGTTTTACAATTCCTCTGCCACTTTGGTAGAGCAACTCCCGGACCCGAGAATCCCAGAAGTTGCCTTTCAACTTTCCTGCACCAGCAGCGCAGCACCGAGCTTGGCCAGCCCTGCAGGAGGCACCTGCAAAGGCACAAGAGGTGAGCGGTGGGATCGGAGGCGACAAGCTAACGCCCGCTGCCACCACCACCGTTGTCTCGCCCCACGAGTGCGCCAGCAGCGGGAGAGAGGAGGAGACGAGGAGAGGAGGGACGGGAGGGCAGCCCTGCAGTTCCCTACAGCAGCCGGCACAACTCTGCCAGCAGCTCCGGGTTTTACCAGCAAAGTAGCAGCTAAACCGGGGGGGGGAATAAAGTTATCGTATACATCCAGGTTTGTTGATTCTTAATGCGTAAGCCAAAGCAAAGCCTTGTACTAGTATTACTTTTGAAAGACACAAAATGACACCGTGAAGCTGAAAGAGTCAGTGCCAAAAGGATTTTTTTTTCCAGTATGTATAAATACCAGATGTTAAGTCTTATCCGAAAAAAAAAATTCCTCAGAACAAAAAACATTCCTATTTCACCACACCCAAACAAAGCAAAAAAACTAATTCCCAAATCTTTCAATGAAGTTCTTGGCTACATCCCCCTGCTGCCACCAGCAGCAGAGTCCCTGGCTAGGCAGCATCGCTGGCCCCGCAGGCATGCACCCAGCCTTCCTCCCAAAAGACACGCCAAGGACTGGAAACACGGAGGAAGCTGGCACCTCCTCCACAGATACAGGCGGTGGCAAAGATAAGCAGGAAAAGCAGGTGTGAGCATTCCTGATAAGCATGAGAGGGAGTGGCTGGGCTGCTGGCCGCTTGCCTCCAGACAGCAGGGAGGTCCATGTAACTGAGTACAAAACCACAATACAAAGCAGACTGAAGCCACATGTTGGAGAGACTGATGGGACGAGCAGTGCTGGTGGAGTGTGTTCCAGCAGCTTACTCTAAACCAGCCTCTAAACCGTCCACTGGTCACTAGACACAAAAGAGATACTGCCCAGGAGTGAAGTCGGAGGCGTACAAAGCAGCCTGCTTCCACTCCACAGAGGAAATAATGTGGAAGAAAAATAGCATCAGGTTTTCTGAAGTCCATCCCAAGAGAGGGAGCCTGTTGCCAGCAATACCTAGGAATCTCCAGAGCCACATCAAAGGAATACAGGATAAGGAAAATATTTTCAGAAGGCGCACACAGAAAACCTTCCATACTAATCTTGTCATACAGAAAACAAGTATTTTTAAGGTGTAGTGGGTCTGGGGATTTTAGTAGATACATGCCCTTGGGCGTGGGCCATTAATCCTTGCTCCCTAACGCACGCAGACATGCAGGTATCAAATGCAAGGATAACGCAGGATCAGTTGCTCCTCCACAAAGCCCAGAAGCCAAACAAGTCCACGGGTTTGTTACTGATCTTCAAATGCTGGTGAGGAGATTTTGATGCAGGACTGACCATGCCTGCAAGTGCAAATTCCAGGAGAACACAGCCAGCATCTCATAGTGTCAGTGTGCCCAGCCAATTCCCTTACCTTTAGTTAATTTTAAAAAGTGTTTTGTTTTGAAGATCAACAAAAAAGCACTTTGCTTAATCAGTTCAACTTGTTTCTTTCTCAAATCGCTTCTTCCCTAATTTAAGAATTAAAATTCACATCAGTTCATTCTCCTATTCCTGCAGACTGTCAGGAACATGGAGCTGGCAGACTGTGGCTCAAGTAGACTGACCATCACATTTCCTTTTTCATGGCTTTCTTAGGAAGGATTTTAACAGTTAAGTTGTAGTTCCAGCAGGCTGCAGAGTCAAGTCTAACTCAGCCAATTTTAAATAAAACCTGAGGAGAGACAGGGAGGGTGGAAGAACCACCAGTGACCTCCTTGTGCCTTTTCTTCCAGCAGCCTTCTAGTAATTGAGCACTAACACTTGACAGATGCATCTGCCCAAACTCATCCCACTTTCCAGGAGGGATTCTGGAGTAGGACTGGTAATTACTCATTACCCAAAGGTTTCTTAAATGTAATTCAATCGGTACCAATTCTGTAAATTCCTCCCACTGAGCCAAAATGAGGAACTGAGGGATTAATTAGGACACACACTACAGGCCACAGATTCCTTGTTATGTAGATGACACTGCGGTCTACTTCGGGCCACTACACACCCTATGGGACAGCAGAAGTCACCTGGTGAGGACAGACGCCAACTTTAGCTCACTTCTGGCAATAAATGTGTACACAAATGCTTTTTTATTACTCCAGCAGATTTTATCTGTGCATGTTCTTCCCCAGTAATCCACGACTGTATGGGTTCAGTGACCTGAAGGCGCATAACAAAGGCAGCCCTGTTTTTCCCAGGAGTGAGATGGGGTCAGAAGGGAGAAGAGATGACAGTTTGACAAGTATTACAGGTAAGTAAAGTAAGCTTTGGGAACACCTTTTCAAGATGTTTAATCATTATGAATTTAAATATTGCATGTGCCCAGACAGATACAACACAATACCATATAAAGTCCTAAACAAACAGAAAGAAAAATACTTACGGAGCTCTTCTGAGGTAAGTGCAAAGGATTTTTCTTCTCCTACACAATTCAACCAGGACATATTTAGCCTCAGGGCTAAAGAGGACAGTCTGAACGGATGACATCATTTTCTTTCTATAGAACATCTGGGAGTATTGCTCTCAGTGAAGTGGCTGTTGCTCTGCTTCACCTCCACCTCCCCACATTGCACTTCAATACGAGGAGGACAATTGCCATAAAAATGCCTGAAGCAGAGAGACGGCCACTGAGCATTGACCTGTTTGCTTCTTTCTTGATCAGGGCATGAGCTGCGTGACACAACACTAGATTTGAGGTTGACTGCTGGCACTTAAGAGAAAAGGCTACCACAAGAGCTAATGTTTCTTTGTAAGTTCAAATACAACATGCACAGATAAGAGAACCAATAACCTTGCTGGAGAACAGTCCTCCCCATCTACCATCAGATAGATAAATCGGGCACCAAAGGTGGGAAGTGACGCCTAGTGCTCCAGGAAGACCTTTTAAATAGCCTTCCAGTACCTGAAGGGGCTACAAGAAAGCTGGGGAGGGGCTCTTTACAAAGGCTTGGAGTGAGAGGACAAGGGAGAATGGCTTTAAAGTGGAGAGGGGCAGATTTAGACTGGACACGAGGAGGAATTTCTTCACTCTGAGCGGGGGGGAGGCCCTGGCCCAGGTTGCCTGGGGAAGCTGTGGCTGCCCCATCCCTGGAGGGGTTCAAGGCCAGGTTGGATGGGCCTTGGGCAGCCTGGTCCAGTGGGAGGTGCCCCTGCCCATGGCAGGGGGGTGGAACTGGATGATCTTTAAGATCCTTTCCAATTCAAACCATTCTATGATAAAACAGACACTTTTTAAAGAAATACATTTTTCTCTCCTTAGGGCTTTAATAAATGAAACACACACTTGCCTTCGTTACTCAGGATCACCACCAGCACAAAACTGTACCAGTTCAAAGACTGATCTCTAGGATCAACACCTCAAAGGAGGACATGTTCATACTGCTTCACATGAGCCATACAAATCCATACATCCACCACACATACTTCAAAAAATTTTTAAGCCCACAACTCAGAAAAGTGGGGACACTGTTGAGTTTTGAATAGCTTTGACAGGCCTTTCAGCACATCTGCACTTTTTACTGAAGGTCTAAAATACTCATCACTAAAACCTGTTGCGGCCACCACTGCCTTCAGAGTGTTTTTAACCAGCAAATGTGTATATTCTCTCTGATATAACACACGAACCTGAACAGGCCAGGAGCTGAGAAAACCAACCAAAGCAAACCAGAAACCCCCAGTGGATACCTCTCCCAAATCCAACATCTTTCCTACTGAGAAATAACCGGAAGGTTATGTTATTTAATATAACTAAATGAATAACTTATTTATAATATTAGTTATTATTACAGCCACATTATATCATTAACAGCCATTGCAACTTGTCACATGCAAGGCTGTTAAGAACAGTCAGTTGCTTCTGAAACTGAAAAAATGTCATTAAAGTTACCTTAATGGGGTTTCTGTTCTATACTAGAAATATTAAAAGGTTGACTTCAAAAATCTAAAAGGTATTTATTAAGGTAACTTCCAGGACGGCCAGCTCAAGTGGTCAGGAGTATCAAATCCAAAGGGTGGTTCCCGAGTGTTGATGTACTCATCAGCTCCAGCAATTAATTTCCAGAGAGGAAAGCTGTGTCAAACAGCGTGTGACTCATGGAGCAACGTCCAGAGGAAACCACACTTCTCCTTTTCCTATAAAAAGCTCAACTTGCTGTTGAACCAAGTTACCAGAACAAAAATCCTTACTCCAACAAAGGAGCTAATTTCGGCATTGCTTGTTTGAGCACGCATGCAAGAACGAAGGTGTATTTTAAATCATTGGCAAAGAGGATGCGTACAGTTTTGGGCCCCTCACCACAAGAAGGACAGTGAGGTCCTGGAATGTGTCTAAAGAAGAGCAACGAAGCTGGGGAAAGGGCTGGAGAACAAGTCTTACAAGGAGCAGCTGAGGGAACTGGGGTTGTTCAGCCTGGAGAAGAGGAGGCTGAGGGGAGACCTTATCACTGCCTACAACTGCCTGAAAAAAGACTGCAGAGAGGTGTGTGTTGGTCTCTCTGCCCAACTGACAGGTGACAGGACAAGAGTGAATGGCCTCAAGCTGCACCAGGGGAGGTTCAGATTGGACAACAGGAAAAACTTCTTCACTGAAAGGGTTCTCAATTACTGGCAGAGTCAGGGGTGGTGGAGTCACCACCCCTGGAGGTGTTTTAAAGGCAGGTAGATGAGGCGCTTGGGGACATGATTTAGTAGTGGACAGGTACAGTTGGACTTGATGATCTCAAAGGTTTTTTCTAACTTAGAGATTCTATGAGTCTATAAACATGGTAGCAAACCACTGCCTTCTGGAAACTCAGTGGAAAGCATCTCCTGTTCCTCTTTCAGAAGCAAATTAAGAAATACATTGTGTTGTTGTACTTGAACACGTGTTTGTACTTTGACTTTGCACTAGTTTTGCAACCTCTAGGTGCTTTGGTTGGCTAACCTGGTCCTGGGCAGCTCCCAGTTCGCTCCACTTCGGCATCTGATAGTCACAGGACTCCATCACATTGCGACAGCCCTGAGGGATCACACACAGACACACACAAACATCCCTGTGCCATGTGACTGAAACCTGTAAAAAGGATGACAGAAACACCAGTGGGATCCCCATACATCCTCAGAGGTCCACCAGGACGCAGGACCTTTTGCTGCTGCTGAAGCAAGCCTTCGGTTGTCCAAGCCATGCAAGCAGCTTAAATCTCTGGAGTTCTTGTCTAACTGACATCAACTTTGCAACGGATAGAATCAGTCACAGGCTGCAGGGTGTGTACATCCTTCTGCTGTTTCTGGCTGCCCTTTATATCCTTGGAGAAATGCCTGGATTTCCTCAGTGGAGGCTCTGCCATTAGAAGCTGGGGTTGCTCTGTGGAGTCTTAACAGCCAGCACCCCTCCAGAGGCAAGAAAAAACAAAGCAGCACACCATGTAACTGCAATTTGCTTCCATACAGGAGATGTGCAATAAAGACACTCAGATCAAAGCACATGTTCAGTACCACTGCAGTCACATTTTAACCTAGAAGAGTGAAGCTTCCCATAAAAGAGAAACGATAGGCACAGGACACCCTTTTCAAATTCAGTCTCAACTAGAAGGGCATTTTTCACATGACAAGTTGTTACTCGCACATGACTGCATCCCGCATCCAGCTACAGCACTCCCAGCTCATAAAGTGCCACTCCTATTCTCTTACCCACTAATTTTTTCCTCCAAGACATCTCATTATCCAAGTGTGCCAAAATCCTCTGGCTAAAGAAGTCACCACCTCAGAATGTCAGTTTGGTTGTATTTCTTCCAAACTCAAAAGTTCCATCCAAAAGCCTCTGTTTACAGGTCAGCAACAGATCACTTCCCTCACTGAATACTGTAATGGGACAGTGACCGAGAGCACCACAGAGTTGATTCCTTCGCTGTTTGCCCCACACCTTGCTCCGACACTCCTGGTTTTGTATACCAGTAGCGTGGCCCATCTCAAGTGTTCTGGCTTCTTTAAAGCTTTTGACAGATGAAGCTGGCCTTGCCCAGGATCACGGCACAAAATGATAGATGCCAGCTGCTATCATCATCCAAGAAGCAACCAAGAACCTTTCAGGAAAATACCCTTGCTTGGTTTAAGCGTGGCTGGCTGCAGAAACAGAGCCAAAACGTCCATACCTGGGCTTATGCAGAGCACTGCAAGGCAAATGCTTTTCCTTTCCAAAGAGAAAGGAGTTTATACCGAATGCACATTTCATTAACACTCAGGACCACTTGCTCGTAGGCCTGCCTGGCAATCCCTGTGTTAGAGCAGTGAGGTTTGAAATTGTGCTAATGCCAATCTTTGTGCCAGGGAGAGGCAGAGACGTGACCGTCTTGGCCGCTTCCTCCAATTCTATCTATTTGGCAGCAGCAGCACTGCACCCTTCTACGAACACCAACTTCATGCTCTGCTAAGGTTATCCCTTCTCTCCAGAAGCTCCTTATTAGCCTGAAAGAATTAAAAGGAGCTAACACTTTCCAGTACAAGCAAAATTAGTATCTTAAAAAAAAAAAAAACAAAACCAAAACCAAAGTAAGTTAATATGTGGTGATATTTCCTGGTGGAGGTCAACAATGGGGCTCTAGGGTGTGGAGGGGGCTTTCTCACATTAAAGATCAACTAACCCGGTTTCCACGTCCTGAGCATTGGTTTGCACGCTGCAAGAGTCACACGGAAAACAAACCAGAGAGAAATCCAGCTCTTTAATTCGCAATAGATTGCCCCAGCACCTCAGCAGGGTGAGTAATGATCCCAAACACTTGGCCAGCCCCCCCTGCTCTCCATGCTGTGAGCACCTTCCCTCTCAGACCAGGGGAGCAGACCCAGAACAATGCATACCCCACTTAAAGACTTTGAAGATGAAGTACAAGTCAGTTGGCAATTAATCACTAACCCCCGGCTCCCTTTTCCTACGTAACTGAAAGTAAATATACACAGGTTAAATGGCACTGACTCAGACATACCCACTTATGCAGTGACTTACTCATTAATAAGCATGATGCACATTAAAGCTGCAAATTAGGGCTTCAAATATCCACTTCCTCCATCCCAAGGGCAAAAGGAACAACACAACAGAAGCGATAAGGAGCTACTTGTGAGGACTGCGAGGTGTTGTATTCCCAGTATCCTGTGTCAGCACAGCTGACATTATCATTGCTTCACACACAAACGAGCCATGAGGTTCCATCATCGCAACACGTATCTTCTTGTGACTTCTCCACACAAAAAGTGCCATTGAGTGACCAGATAAACTCAGAGCAGTAAAGGAGAAAAAGTGACATCCAGGAAGCCTGATCCATTAATTACTAAAGATATGAAGGGCTTACTGGGGAAGTGTGTCAATGTGATCCTACTCTCAAACCAGAGGGATGACAGCAATGCTGGCACAGGCACGGGCTGCTTCTGGGACTGCTCAAGACTGGAAGGTACTTTACTCTTGGTAGAGACACGTTCCCAGTCCCTGTTTTCAGGCGCTGGCCTGTTAGACCCTGTATGTACAACCTTGGCCTCTGTGCATGTGAGAAACAAGAAAAGATGAAGAACGTAGTGCTCGCTGCTTAGCACAGGCATGATGCTCCAGGCCCAGGAAGCATCCCTTGTGCTGCAGAAGCAACGGGCAGCATTGCAGGATGCAAAATACTTCCAAGTACACACACGGAATTACAGATTTTTACATGAAAATTACAAAGCAACCTGTTTGTTTGAAGTTGAGACCTTTGATTCACTTTAGGGTTTTCCCTCAGATACAGACTGGGCAGTCATTTCCTCCGTCCAATCTATTTCTATAGGAAGCACAAGCATCAGCTCTGTGTAAGCATTGAAAATAACTACTTGGTCCTTCCACAAGAACTATTAAAACTCTGCTTCCTAATGAAAAAAAACAGTCTTTACAAAAGCCAAATTCATTATATTTCTTATAAGCAAACTTTGTCACAAGCACCCAGATTTGTCTGCCTACAATGGAGAGCACTAACCTGAAGAGTTCACTCTGCTCCCACCAAAGCCAAGCCTCAGTGGCTCTGACCGCAAAAGGCACCGTGTGCCCCAAGTAGAAGCTGAAGCCTGTATTTTCTGGTACATTCTGAGTTCTGCCTAAGTGCAGCATCCATTCATGCAAGATGAGGTTCAATGCATATCAATTTCTAAATCTCTTTAGGAGTTTTGTACTTCAGAAGGATGAATGTATACACATTTGATGTCTAAGTAGGCAGCAGATTTCATTTCAACTCACCTGCTATCGATGTTTTATCGTTAGTTTTATGACCAAGGATCTGTCCACAGCCTTACCAGAAAAACTACTACTTCCGTCAATACCAAGAAAGCCTAAAAGTACATTATGTGTAAGCAGCAATTGCTAAATCAAGCCGTGGTCAAATACCTTTCCCCTGGCATTCATCAAATATATTTTGGCTGGCATTTACCACGTTCACACTTGTATCTCTGTTCTCAACACCAGTCACATCTTTTTGAAACCCGCACAGGAGACCAACATGCCACTCTGAATTCAGTATTGATCCTGCAAGTCCCCGTGTGATCAAAGCACATTCTGCTTGATGGCTCATTGCACCATGGTTATACCTGGTAGATTATCCAAAACCACAAATAACTGGAGCTGGTTCTGCACATGGGGGGTGGAGTAGATGAGGATATCACACTGTGGACACCACCACCTTTCTCATGCTCACGCTTGAGTCAAAGGCATTTTTTTTTAAATATCTTTCTTGACTAGTTCTAAAGAAGGAGATTACTTGGATATTGTTGTAGTGCATGCTATGACTTTTTAGAGCAAGAAGAGATTGGTGCAGGTGGGGAGGAAACTAAAGAGAACTAACTAGAACAATATTTCTGCAAACCTGCTGCTATTAAACATCATGTTTCATACAAATCGCTGTCAGAGGTTTCACTTCTGCAGTTACAGTTCACAAAAATGCAATTCTGTAAGGAGTCTAAAATATCTAATAGGGAGTACAAAAGGATATGGGAAAATACTCAAGCTTTCTAAAGGAGTGGATTTGCTTTCTTGCCCTGTTCCTTTATAAAGTACTGTCAGACCCGCTTGGCGATTGGCATTTCTGCAAAAATACAACGCTCAACCATGCTCAGCTTCACTGGCCTTTTAGAAAACTCTAGGCCTTGAGGTGTTACATCCGGTGGTCTTTTACAACTCACAAGTAGCAAAAAGTAGTAAACGCAGCTTCAGACCACAGAAAACCTGTACTTAAACCAGATGTAAAGGGTCTCAGTTTGCAGACTGTCCAACAAGCACAACACAGACTATTCCATCAAGACCATTAGAGAATTTCCATCCAAATTCATTGCGGTAGATACAGAGGGAGCGCAATAAAAATGAAAAGTTTCGTGAAGGTTTTGAGAAGCCAAAGCATTGAATTGCTTAGAAAATGAAACACGGTTAAAATTCAGTTTTACTAGAACAAAATCACTTCTACAATACAACTGGGGGGGGGGGGGGGGGAAGGTGAGGATAGGAACAGGGGGACAGAACGTAGAACACAAAACCTCTCTACTCACCTCTGCAGATTGTTGTAATTTTAAGTTTGCTGCACACCTCTCGAACAGCGGAATCATAGAATGGTTTGAGTTGGAAGACCATCTAATTCCACCCCACTGCCATGAGCAGGAGCACTTACCACTAGATGAGGCTGCCCAAGGCCCATCCAACGTGGCCCTGAACACCTCCAGGGATGGGGCAGCCACAACTTCTGTGGGCAGCCTGGGCAAGGGCCTCACCACCCTCAGAGTGGAGAAATTCCTCCTCATGTCCAGTCTAAATCTACCCCTCTCCACTTTAAAGCCATTCTCCCTTGTCCTCTCACTCCAAGCCTTTGTAAACAGTCCCTCATCAGCTTTCTTGTAGCCCCTTCAGGTACTGGAAGGCTGTATAAGAGGTCTTCCTGAAGCCTCCTCTTCCCCCGGCTGAACAAGCCCAAGTCTCTCAGCCTGTCCTCAGAGCAGAGGTGCTCCAGCCTCCATGGCCCCCTCTGGACCCGTTCCAACAGCTCCATATCCTTCCTATGTTGAGGATTCCAGAACTGGACTAGGTAGGAGGGGAACAAGCAAGCCCTGAGTGCTGATGCTGTTCTGTAAGCCCTTGATCAGTCTCACTGGACTATTACAGAATCGTTTACCTGAGACCTAAAGGCTTCCAACAGCAACTTTCACAGGCCCTTTTTAAAATACCACCCCCGTGCTTAACACCTCTACACTCCATACAATCCCTGCAATTAAAAGTTCACAGTTTGTGAGGATGTTTGTTACCAAATCAGTTAGAAAAAGGCCATTTACCTTCCAGGGCTTCCTGTCCTTCCCAGGCTACTGTTTTTTATCACTTTCCAGGCCTCCCTTCTCACTAAGGTGAGAAGAAAGACCGGCTTTCTCTCGCAAGTTTGGTTTTGGTTTGGCTCAGCTGGAGAGACTTCTTCCAAAGCAAACACTCCTGCAACATCACTGGGTATAAATATAGACACACGCCACAGGAGAAGGAAATACAGCCTTTCTGTAGATATTTTGTTACATAGGAAAGGCGTAAGCAGCAAAGAGTATCAGACAGAAATAAGGTCTTTTTCTAAAGCTACATGCACAACGTTGACTCAGACACTAGAGCCAGGCTGAATGCTCCAAGATAAATATCGCGTCCATCCAATAACAGGGAGCTTCTCACATATCCTGCCTTTTGCCAGAAGACGTGCTATTCCTGCTCAGCAAAGCTGCCGTCTTGGCAGCTCACACACATTTTCACACACCCAGTTAAACTTCAGGAAAGCCACCATCGCTCTTGTACGCAACTACGGAAGCGTCTGTGGGGAAGGAAGATCTTGCACTGGTTCCTGGGAACTCTGCACCCTCGGGTACCTCTGTAGTATCCTTACCCCTCTGCACACAGCACTGGGAACGGCAGGTCTACCTGCACTTGCAGGGTTACAGCCGCTGCCACCACGGAGGACACGTGTGACTCAATGAGTTATCTGGATGCACGCTGGCTCTTTATGAACTGTTGTCACGAGGGACTTTCGTAATCCTGATATCTGCTGGAGGAACAACAATTGAGATTTCTGGAGTGCACTGATGACCATGACAATTTCCTAATACACGTGATCAAGGAGAGGTGCTCTGCTGGACCTCATTCTTCTAAACAAGAAAAAGCTGATGAGGGATGTAAAGGTCAGGGCAGCCTCGGCTGCAGCCACTATCACATGGAGGAGTTCAAGACTCTGAGAGGAAGGGAAAAAAAGCTGCATTAGAGCCCTGGACTTCAGGAGAGCAAACTTCAGCATCTTCAGGGATGTGCTTGAAGAATCCCATGGGATACAGCCTTGGAGAGAAGAGAGGCCTAGAAGAGCTGGCTGATATTAAAGGACCACCTCCTCCAAGCATAGTCTATCCCAACAAGCAGGTTATCAAGCTGAGCTGGCAGGAGGCCTACACTGAGGAGGAAGGAGCTCCTGACTGAACCCCAATGCAAACAAAGTGCAGCTGCAGGGTTAGGTGACCCAGGAGGAATCTGGGAACATACACAGGGTTAAGAGAGCCAAAGCTCATCTGGAGTTGAATCTGGCAAGGGATGTGAAGGGCAACTGTAAGGCCAACCTTCAGGAACTGCAGGTCCCTGAGACCACACAGTAAATCCAAAAGCAAGGGGGACTTAGCTTTAGCAGGAGAGGATCAGGTGATGGAACAGTAGATTGGACATATACCCATCTGTGGGAACAGATGGGATGGACCCTCAACTGCTGAGGGAGCCGGCTGACCTCACTGCAAGGCCATACAGCATTTTCTTCGAATAGTCATGGCAACTGGGAGAGGTTCCTGATGACTGGAGGAAAGCAAATTTCATTCCTGTCTTGGAGAAGGGCAAGGAAATGGATCTGTGGAACTACAGGTCAGTCAGCCTTGCTCCATCCCTGGGAAAGAACAGCTAAATCTGCAGACCATTTCCAGTCCCATGAAGGACGAGAGGGTGATGAGGAGTTGTCAGTGGATTTATGAAGGAGGAAAATCACACTTCACCAGCCTGACCTCCTCTTGTGACGAAACAATTGTCTTGGTGGATGGGAGGAGTGCAAAGGACGTTGTCTGTCTTGACTTCAGAGGAGTTTCAACACTGTCTCTTGTAACTTCCTCGGACAAGCTGGCAAACTCTGGCATAGACAAGTAGAGGTGGACAGAAAATTGGCTGAACAGCCAGGCTCAGAGGGTTGTTATCAGTGGCACAAAGTCCAGTTGCAGGCCAGACACCAGTGGTCTACCCATGGGTTGATAGGAGAGGCAATGTTGTTTAACCACTTCATTACTGATCTAGATGATGTGCAAAACATACCCTTGGCAAGTTTTCTGATGACAAAAGTGGGAGGAGTGGTCAATACCCTACACGGTCACATTGTCGCCTGGATGAACACATGGCAGATGGGAATCTCATGGTGTTCAAACAAAGGAAAAGCAAAGTTCTCCACCTGGGGAAGAATGACCCCAGACGCCAGTACGTGCTGGGGGCTAACAGACTGGAAAGCAGCTTTGCAAAGAAAGACCTGTGGTTCTGGATGTCAACAACCTACCATGAGCCAGCAACGCACCCTTGCAGCAAAGGCAGCCGGCAGTATCCTGGGCTGCACGAGAAGTGTTGTCAGCAGGCCTGGGAAAGCCATCCACGCCCTCTGCTCAGCACTGGTGAGGCTACACCTAGTTGCTGGGTCCACTTCTGGGCTCCTCAGGGCAAAAGAGACATGGACATACTAGAGAGAGTCCAGCAAAGGACCACAAAGATGACCAAGGGACTGGTGCATCTCTCTCGTGAGAAAAGGCTGAGAGAGCTGGGCCTGTTCAACTGGCAGAAGAGAAGGCTCAGGAGGGATTTTAATCCATGTGTACAAACACTTGAAGGGAGAGTGCAAAGAAGCTAGACTGTCATCAGTGGTGCCCAGTAACAGTGCAGATAGCACAAACTGAAACATACTGGACCATAAGAAAAGGCTGGTTATTGGGAGGGTGGTTTAACACTGCACCAGGCTTCCCAAAGAGGTTTTGGAGTCTCTACCCTTGAAGATATTCAAAATCCAACTGCACATAGTCCTGGGCAACCAGCTATAGGTGGCCAGGGCGAGTTGGACAAGATGACCTACAGAGGTCCCCACCAACCTCAAATAGTCTATGGTTCAGTGATCATTTTGCAAGACCACTTGTGCACTCGAAACATCATTTATGACTAAGAAAAACCCAAGTGTTCAGAAGCAGCATCTCAGTCCTGCCTAAGGTACCACCCATGGCAGAAACCCACAGCATCACTGTGTTGACAGATCACACACCAGTTCAGCAGGAGACAACTAACACATGACACATCTTGCTCTTGAGGTGAGATTCAGCTTCAAGTCCTCACTAGCTTGCCTTTTGCTACGATTTGACTCAAACGCCACTTTCTGAATGTGACACAAGGGTCAGAGACTGGGAACATGAACAGATCAGTCAGGAGGAGTTTCTTCAAATTCCTTTAATACCTCTCCTCTATCTCCATCAAGTTTTGCCTTTTTTAAAATCACCTTTTTGATGAATGCTTTAAAAAGCACTCCTCAGCTCCGAAAATGCTTTGTTCACCTCTGAAAGCCAGGGGATGATGCTCTTCTTTTAGAACAAAGGAAGAAGGGTCAGACATGGATACCCCTCTAGGGTTACCAGCTAAAGTCTGCATTGACCCAGCAGGCATCTACTTCTTGCAGGTATAAGAGAACGGAAGTCTTAAAGACTTTGATTTTAGGGCCAAGAGATAAGTTGAAGTTGCAATTTCTTTAAAAATCCAGCATTCCCTGATTCCCCAGCTGGAGGTGGTCTGGCAAATAGAAGCCAGTGGGGGTCATCAGTAATGGAGGGAAATACAAAACCAATCCTCTCTACTAAGACTTCATCCGAACCAGAAGTTCAGGAACAGGGAAGTCACTGTGAGGTACTCAGGGTTTTGTACAAAAGTTCAAGATAAAACATGTTTCCATCCAACCGTTAGCGCATTTGTCTTGACTGGTTCTCAGTTTAGCACACCTCCTCCTCCTCCTTTTCCTCTCTTTGCAAATCAAGCAAGTACACTGGAGGCTGAACAGGGAGGCGCCCACAGCCGAGATCTGCTCTGACAGCTCTCACATTCATGGCTACAGCACTTGCAGTCTCTTCACCCAGAAAAAAAAAAATTACATTAAACTGCCTTGTTGCATGTGTTGGGTCACAAGGATTTTAAGGCCATCTACAATTTGGACTTCCTTCTATGGATACTTCTCAATGTGAGCCTTGCATCAGCACACCCATTGCTGAGACCCACAGAGCACCCCAGCCTGCAAGGGACTTCTGGGGGTCAGCAAGTCCATCCCCTGCTCCAAGCTTGGCCAGCTCTGAAGCCAGGCCAAAGGTCCATTTTCTGTCAGGGTCTAGCACCCCAAGCAATGCCACGTTTCATACTGGAGCTGGGGAAGGGTTTTAGGGACTATTCCATTTGAAGCTGTCAAGCTAGATTTAGGTGTAATGCAACGGATGCACAGAGAGACAGCCCTGGAACAATCGACATTCACTGCGCTGACCTCCTGGTCTCAACAGAGGCTCAGATTCTCAGCTCACCTACAGTTCTGTCTTTCCAAATCCTGCAGCTGTGAACATGAAAATCAGACCAGCACCTCAAGACATCAAAGCAATTCATACCAGTGAGGCTAAGGAGTTGGTTTCTTTACACTTAGAGCGCTTTTAGCCCATAAGAAACCCCATTTATGTGGTACTTTTCTTTTGGGCAGTATCAGCTCCTCTTTCATACTGAATTAAAACTGATAAAGCCGAACAAACTAAACACAGAATTATCTACAGAATCCTCTCTGGACCTCCAAGGGAAGAGAGAGGCTGCTAATTACAGCCTAACCCATCTCCTCAATGGATTAAGAGCATTAGCAACTCTGTCTTGATAATGCACGGCAGCGCTAGTGTTTTGTTAAATTGGGGATTTGGGTTCTCATTAAAGGAGCTGGAGTGGCAGCACCTTCAAACTCCATCTCCCCTGTGAGAGAGTGAAGATAGGCTGTTCTCCATAGCCAAACTCCTCTTGGTTACTCCCAGTTAATTAATCCCATCAGCAGCAGCCATCACACTAGGAAGCTGTCCAATTTTGGCTGTAGGCATGGAAAAGAGCCTCAGAGAGGAACTGCTATTTACATGTAATACTGCCATGAGCTGCTTTAAAGAGCAGAAGCACATTTTCTTGCCTGAAGGCTGGTAACATGAAGCATCTACGCTTGTGATTCATCTTTTCAATACCCTTGGCACTCTGCTGGGGTGAAAAGTAGCTCAGATTATTCCTAAGGAGTATCTGTGCAGCAGGTTTCAGGGATATCTACTGATTAAAGCAGACAATTAAGTCCAGACAGAAAGGTTTTGCAGACACTAACCTGCTTGCAAAGCCAGTTGCCTTCCACAGCAACAGAGCAGCTCCTCCCCAAGAGTCACATCAAGCGAAGAGACACCGGCAGACCGCATCTGGCATTCAGACACAGCAGCTGCTCAGCAAAACAGGGACACTAGGACATGCAGCACATTACTGCTTTGTTAGATCCACCCATCAGAGCAACCTGTGCTGTTGTTGCTAGCACAATAATGAACATTTTGCTGAAGTTTCATGGGTATTGAGAGTATTGGGAGAAAAAACCAAAAACCACAGGTGCACACGCATACACACACACATGCAGAGGTGTATATAGAAGCAGCACAGTAGTCCAGAGGAAGCCAGGACTCCACCCTGCCCCAAATAACCGCATACACGATACCCACACTCCAGCTGAGGCAGCTACAGCCTGTCCTCTAACATCTGTTTTCTGAGTGGTCCCAAGTCAGAAAAGCAAAGGTATATTCAGGGAACATCCTCATACCAACACCAAGTGCATGAATGATGAACAATATAAAACCAACATAGCACAGCCAGTCTTTTCATTATAGTCTCACCTAACAGGAACCTTGCTATAGTTCTGGATCATTCATCCAGGGACAACAATAACTGCATTACTTCCTTCAATATACCATGCGACAGGACAACGTGACTAGGACAGATACAGCAGCTTTTCCTCCCAAGTAAGAAAGGCTACAGGCCTTCCTGTGATCGGTGATGTTGTAAATTTGAGAGTTGGCAGGAAAGACCTACACTATTTATAAATTGCTTTCAATATCAAGATGTTCTCCTCAAGCCTCTGTAAGTCAGTGCACTGCTTAGTTGCTCTTGCTGTTAAGAGCATGACTTTTTGTTAATACAGTGGAAGACTGTACTTGCTACACCACTAAGTAAAGGAAAATTCAAGTTTCCACAGCCCTCACACATCTCTAAAATAAAAATGGTAAAAAAAGAGCAAGATCCTAACAAGACCTGCTGCACTTCTCAGTGCCGTGCTGAAGAGCTGTGCTTAACTCTGTTTCTGGCATCCAAAAATGGACCAGGGCTTTCCATGCTAAATGAGAGCTGACTGCAGAAAATTCAATGGTAAATGTTTATTAGCAGCTGAATTCTAATTTTAGCCTCTAGACACTTTTAGTGCCAATAAAAAAAAAAAAAAAAACCACCAAAACCCAAGAGACCAAATAACCCACACAGGGATTCTGAGAGAATCTGCCTCTGCTATTTCAAAAGCCATTCTGAGATTCAGGAAATCTTTATATTTTCTTTTTTTTGTTAATCACTATTTAACTTCATGTACTGGAAGCATTAAGTTACTCCACAACATCAGACTGGAGTGTGCAAGAAAGCAAACCTCTTAGAAAAGAGGGAGACATGAATTCCCATGGGAAACAAGTTTCCAATACAAACACTTCACTAGTGTTACAATCCACAACTAGGAGCAAAAGCATGGCAAAGGTCATGGGACTCCAGGAACACAGGAGTACCCCATGCTGGTGCACTCTAAGCTTTTCTGAGTAAATATCTCCAGGCTCATATGGGCTCCATCAGCCCCTGCAGAGCGCTTCCACATCCATCTAAACATCTTCTCAAGCCTTTATTGCATCTTCACGGCCATCAGAACCAGATACACTACTACGGTTCAACAACAATTTTCCTGCCCAGGTCCACCCCTTCCACTCTACCAGCAGAACAGACGATAAAAACCTTAGCAGAGCCGACAGCTCTGTGCAGATCAGGTTGTGCAATGTTCCCAGCAGCAGCTTCAAACTGTGCAGCTGGTATTACTTGCAGATGCTCATCACAGCAGCACGCAAGGTCATATCGCAGACTAGAAGCAGTCCAGGATCTCCAGGGAGAAGCACAGGTGCAGATCCTACTGGAAAGCAAATGTGTTCTTTATTTTCCTTCCCGCAAAGGTATTTCCTCGGGTGCAGCTCAGGCACCAGAGGGTTGTGCTCTGGGTAATTAGGAGCCTAACAGAAAAAAGAAGAAAAAGAAAGGCCAGTCCCCGGGCAAGCAGTTGCCTGCAAGGACGAGCGTCACTTTGTGGATACTGTGCTGCTGCCAAAAGGCTTTCCCCATTAATTCTGACCACATCAGCACCTACCTTTACTCACTGGCCAACTATGTCCAAAATTCCCAGTAAGAAGTAGTGTTCTTGTGTCTCACAACTCTGATGCTCAGCCTACAGTCCTTCCTTCTTCCAAATCATCATCAGACCTAGAAACATATCCTCAATTTAGCTTCCCTCTCCACCCCACAAGCTCACCACAGACTGATGGAGTCCCACAAGCTGAATGATACCTCTTTCTACGCTTTCTGAAGTCAATAGGCTCTTCATTTGGAGCCAGATGTGCCGCTTGTTATACTTGCTGCTACTGGTTTTGTTCTACTATGAGAACAGGCACTTCCATGAAAAATAAAAGCTAAATTCTCCTATTGCAAGTCTGTAGGGTGCACATGAAGGCAAAGCGACAGCAGATGATGCAAAAGCTGACCTTTCCCCTTGACCTACAGCTCAGAAAAGAGGCTATTCTCTGGGGAAATCATCCCTGCCTGCCTCGGTCTAAATTCATCCTCTCCTCATCTCACTACTCCAGAAAGTGACCAGGAGTCTCTCCAACCCAGGCGCCCTGCACCATCTCTTCCCTGGCTGCCTTCAAAGCTTAGAATAGTGCCCAGGGATGGTACAAGAAGTACGGGAGCCTACAGATCCCCATGAGATCGCTATTACAGCCAGACTCAACTTCAGCGACAGCGCAGACACTTGGAAGCAGACCCGTGACACAGCGGTACTGGGACTTGGGCACCACACGCCGTTCCCAGCACCCACACGGGCACCCCCGCAGGAAACCTTCTAACACGATGCCAGTGCCGGGGCTGACACAGCTGATCACTCTGCTCTGGGGGTTTCCCTCTGACACAGAATTTCCTAAACAAGGGAAAAGACAACGGCAATTCTCCCCAGAGAGAGGATGTCAGCACAGCCCTAGAGACCTCATTTCCTATCTGTGCTGGTGTTAGACCTCATCTTCCCTCTGTGTCAAGAGATGTATTTTTGTTGCCAAGATCACAGTTTGGTTTGTCTTGAGGGTTCCTCCCCTCCCTTGCTATTTTTAAACCATAAAACTACTTAGCCATAGCTCCAAAACCAGAAAGCTACAGCACACAAGACCTTCACAACACAGCAAAAATTTCAGTAGACAAGCAATACAAAAGCACTTCTTTGCACAGTAATTCAAAACCTCAGCTGTACCAATGAAGTGCAATAATCAAATCTTGCAATAAGTCGAGGCTGTTAGACCCAATGCCAGTAAAAAGCTACCCACATGATACGCTACCGCTCTTTGCTGGGGAAAAACATTTCAGATTCAGTCTCTCACTTAAATTTAAGATCCTTGTATTAATTCCATTTGCCACACACATCAGAGCCCTCTACTCCTCAATACCAACTTTTCTAACTATCACTGCAGCCTCAGGTTTCCTCAGGTGAGCACCTCCTTCCCATACAGTAGATCTAACACTTTTTAGCAGTGGCATATTAGCATTTTGCATAAGATAATACAGAGGAAATCGCTGATTGTTAACCATTTCAAGACAAAGAGGCACCAGTTCAGCCTGTAAAAGTGACTGCAGGTTAGTAAGCATGAGCAGCAGGTACTCTGGTGGTGAAAGGCATATGCAAGGCAGGCTTTTGCTGGAGAAAAGCAACTGCTTGACTTCCAAGGTAACTGACAGTTTTTAATCTTATCTAGATGAAGGTATAATTCAGTTATCTACCTATTAAATATTCCGCACCACAGTTATTTAACATAATTAAAATGGCAGACATCTGGTTACAGGGTAGCCATCCTCCAACATGGAACCTGTGCACACACAAATAACACCTGTCTCCAAAGATGTTAACCTGCTTGCCTCTGGATATAAGCGTGATTTTCTGTCCCCAAAGGCAAACTTGCTAGCATTTGTTTTAATAATATTTTGTTGTGGGTTTTAAACTCCTCATCTTTCTTTTGACGCTTGTTTATGTTTCCAACACACTAAAGGATGCGTACAGTTTGTACTATTTACATTACAGCAGCTTTCCACATCACACTTGTCTTACACTACTCTTTATTTCTTCAGAACACTGTAAGAACAGATCTTCTTTAGCACAATTTCATTTCCCTTGCTGCCAGGAAAGCTTGGCCTGTTTGAAAAGGGCTCCTGAAGGCTCTTCGCTTCAAACTAGCATTCGTAAGGTCAACACTAATATCCAAACAAGAGGACAGAAATGCACCAAGAAGCATGTAGACGATTTTTCAGTAGTGACTGGGTTAAAAAA
Source organism: Clamator glandarius (assembly GCA_033459285.1). Classification (NCBI taxonomy): domain Eukaryota; kingdom Metazoa; phylum Chordata; class Aves; order Cuculiformes; family Cuculidae; genus Clamator; species Clamator glandarius. The sequence goes on along the minus strand of JAUNZM010000631.1, from coordinate 1,734,681 downwards.
CTACCATCCGCAGGTCCTAATGAACAAACCCTTAATTTGACCTCTTTTCTTAGAGGGCTTTTGTAAATGCAAGAATTTGCTCAGGAGGTGTGCTCACAGAGAGGCACAAACACAATCTCAAAATGAAATGGTTCTTGCACACACTGTCACCCTCAGAAAGGTACAGCATTTCTTCATCCTGCTAAGTCAAAGCTACTGCAATTGGTAGACAGGCCAAAAAAAAGCTGCCTGGAGGAGAAGAACCTGGGAGTGTTTGGTGACAGCGACTGAACATGAGCCAGCAGTGGCCCAGGTGGCCAAGAAGGCCAATAGCATCTTGGCTTGGATCAGAAACGGCGTGGCCAGCAGGTCCAGGGAGGTTATTCTCCCTGTGTACTCGGCACTGGTGAGACCGCACCTTGAATTCTGTGTTCAGTTCTGGGCCCCTCACCACAAGAAGCATGTTGAGGCTCTGGAGCGAGTCCAGAGAAGAGCAACGAAGCTGGTGAAGGGGCTGGAGAACAGGCCTTAGGAGGAGCAGCTGAGAGAGCTGGGGTTGTTTAGTCTGGAGAAGAGGAGGCTGAGGGGAGACCTCATTGCTCTCTATAACTACTTGAAAAGAGGTTGTGGAGAGGAGGGAGCTGGGCTCTTCTCCCAGGTGACAGGGTCAGGATGAGAGGGAACGACCTCAAGCTCCGCCAGGGGAGGTTCAGGCTAGACATCAGGAAAAATTTTTTGTGGAAAGGGTCACTGGGCACTGGAACAGGCTGCCCAGGGAGGTGGTTGAGTCACCTTCCCTGGAGAGATTTAAAGGACAGGTGGATGAGGTGCTGAGGGGTGTGGTTTAGTGTTTGATAGGAATGGTTGGACTCAATGATCCTAGGTGTCTTTTCCAACCTAGTGATTCTGTGAAATGCTTTTTCTGTCTAACCAATTTATGCTTAAATCATCTTAATCTATGCAGAAGATGCAAGGAAAAATGTAAAGTATGACTTGATAAATTCTCGCTGGTTTCTGCTGCAAACAGGCTTGCTTTTCTTTTGCAATTACAGAAGAGGGAATTTTCCCCCTCACACCACTTTCAGTTGCCACAAGCAGCCAATTGTTTTGATTTAACCATGTGGCACTCCTGATGCAAACACACAGCTCACGTTAGCACAGATTCAAACAGAAGGCAATTCACCCCCATTCCAACAAGAACAGTGATTTGTACTGAATTCTTGTGGGGAGCATACTGAAAGAGGTACTCACAGCTACAGAGACGGCAGAGCCTCTGCTTGCCAGACAAGCCTTGCAGTGCTTCCAAACATCTCGTTGCTTTTACATATGTCATACATCAGACCCTGTTAAGAGCAAACATCATGCAGATTAACTGCCCCAAATCCATGAAGTCACATTGCTCAGAACTGTATCTCTATGCCTCCCCGCACAGAAATCCCACAGTCACATCCTCTCTCGCTCAAAAACTGATCCCTTATCTCTGAAAACTCCCACTCCATCCCTCTGCTAAGGGAAGTGAAATGTCGGAAACTGACTCCTAGCTGGGGCAACAGCATCTGCAAACCCTGCCATGCTGCAAAACTTCACCAGCCTCCTTCTCCTTTGGCACATGTAAGCTATGTGCCAGCAAAAACACCTTCCTCTCCCTTCCCAGGAATAAACCAGGCTACTCACTCCACTAAAGTGAAAATACCAAATCAGCCCAGAAAAGTTTAGCCAGACTTACACTGCTTTAGCTGGGTTTGTACCGGCTGTGCTTGCAGGCACTTATAAAAAGGGCCGAGAAGAGTTCAGAAAAAATGTGCAAGAAGAGGTTCAAGGTCTCCTACGTACAACAGCAAAGACTATACCCACTGGTTAAATAAGCTGTGGAGCTACCGTATTTGCAGCCTTGAGTTTTACACTGACCAAATCACACCGCAGCCGTTTTAATGCACTGAAGTCAGCAGTAGGTATTTAGGCGTAGAAGAGAAAATGGGTTCAAGTGATATATTTTTAAAAATAACCAGAATTCTAAAGAACATCAACATATCTGAACACAAACCCAAGAGCTTTTCTTTGGGAGATCTGTCAGATATTTCTACTTAAGATGCACCCGGTAACTGCAGGTAACAACATGAGGCCAGGAAACAACTAGGGGAGGGGGAGAAAGCATCACCTGACAAGTTTCCAGCAGCAAAGCATGTATGAACTTTAAGACCTGAATTACAAATTTAGCTTGGTGGGAACTTTACCTCCAAGCCAAACAGACACTTGCAGGTATCTACTGTGGTTTGCAAAAACTTCTCAGACAAGCTTCAACATTGGGAATAGCAAGCAAGGAGTAAAAGACCCAACCAGATGCCTCCTGCATGTGGAGAAATTGGGGTGGGGAGCTTTCAGTTGTCTGGGCTTGGTGGGGTTTTGGTTCTGCTTGGGAGCAGGGGACGTTTGCTTGCACTTGGTTGCATTGTTTGCTTTTTTAAAGGATAGTTTGGATTACTATTTGCAAACAGTTTTAGAGACTGAAAACACTGCAATCTAACCTTCACTTGTTTGTGAGCAAAGCAAATCTAATCCCACAGTCAGGTTATTCTATCTGGTAGCAAAGTAAATGAGCTAAAATCAAAGGAAATGGAGAGTTACCATGGTATACTAAGATGCGTCACTTCTCTTGGCTCTTCTGGCGCCACGTGATAGCCCAGCTGGGAGGGAAGAATTCAGCAGATGGGATAAGAAAAAAAAAAAGTAAAAAGGGCTCTAGATTACAGCAAAGTTTAAGCTTTTAGATACAACCTGCTAACTGCTTATGGCTATGGAAATACAGGCAAACATTTAGCTGTAAAACAAACTGTTTGTCCATAAATCTATTGCCACCGTGCAAGAAATACACACTTTCTCTTCCAACAGTCATCATCTACACTTTTTCAGTTCCTCACAGCTAATTTAGTGCAAGCACATTCAGAAATAGCACCCTGGCTCCCTGCAGTAAGAACTATCACTTGCCTTTCAGAGGCAGCAGAGCAGGTCAGTAGTTTCCACTTTGTTCATAAATACAGAAGCAGCCACTTAACAGCACCAGACACAAGCAACCAGAGTTCAAGAGAGATCAGAAGAGGGATAAATCACTTGGAATTTACTCTCAAAGTCATCATGCCTTGGGATGAAGCCCACTGAGCCAAGACTCTGCCTTACTTTTCGAGGTATTGCTGTTGAGCAGCATGTCACTGCAAAGCTGCCACAGGCATGCTAGCACAGGAGGTGACCCACCCATATGCTCACCCACACTCTGGGTTTCACTTCACCCAGTCCAGTATAAATTTTCAAATATTTCCTGCTTTCAAGTCTTTCTTCTCTACACAAAATCGTAGAGTGGTTCACTGTCTGACATTTTTTTCTCCTTTTGCAGCTGCCAGTTCCTTTCTAGAGTGTCAAAACTGCTCCAATTGAAAGGACATTATTCCACCTCCATCCACCTCCTTCCACCTCCCAAAGTCTCCTTACTCCCACATGCAGCTGAGTGCCAAAGCCTCCAGGGAAACATGGTTCTTTCCTACGCCAGCCAAGCAAGCTACCTCTCTGTAGTAAAAAGCAACGCACAGTGTAAAAAGCCCTCACCATCTGAGCTGCCCCAGTGACACCTATGGTGCAATCCCAGAGTTTCAGCTCTACCCAAATATCACGTCATGCTGAATATCAAGTTTGCTGGGAAATAGTAAAGCCCGTCTGTCTCCAGTGCATCAAAAAACCCGGATCATTACCCCAGGCTGCAGTTGGCAAGCTGCCACTCCAACCTGCCCATCTATTCACACTCTCCTATTAGCTCCAGACTGCAGAATTTTCATAAAGTAACACAGCAAACTATCCAAGATGACTACTGCTATAATCTCCTCTTAAACATCAACTTTTTACCATCAGAATCATTTGCTAACTATGTGCCTGTTTCCCATTAGCTACCAAAAATATCAAATAATACAGAAGCCAAGAAATCCCACATTTAATCTGCTACTCCAGCTTGTGCGTTAGCACACATCTATATGACATGGCATTTGGAAGCAGCTAAGCATTATTTATTATCTACTGAAAAAATGAAGTTTCACATTTCTGCAACAAGTTTAACACAGATGGTGTTACCTTCTTCCAAATATTCTTTAATAACCCTTCCCTGAGACAGGAGATCCTTTTTGTAACAACCATGGTTAGGTTTTACCCAGCCTCCTTTTAACCTCTGACCTTTCAGCAATGCCCTGCAGTAGGGAACACCAACATATCAGTGCAACACCGAAAGCAAAACTTTATCTTGTTTTAAACTTGTTGCATCTTTGGGTTATTTTACACTATTTTTTTGAACTCCACACTGATGAGTCAAAGTTTATTTACCTCCTTTTATACAACACTTGCTCTGTGCCTTCGATCACCTTTATCATCCTTTGATGAATCTTTTCCTTTTTGGAGATCAGCTGGCACAAGGAACTATGGGGAAAAAGTTGTGTTCAGGGTTGCTTTGCTGCCTTTTCTTCCCTCCACAGTAGCTTCTTTTTTCTCTACACCTTCACTAATACCATTAATTCGTTCACTACTTTACTTTTCAGCTATTTTCAGTGTACGGATTTCCAAACTCAGGTTAAAAAAAAGGCTCCCGAGAGCCAAACAAACCCCTACAACTAATAAAGTTTTGCATCATGCCAGTCTTGTACACACACACCTTGGGTTTCAAAGACAGGAAGGAGCCTGAGAAGAGCAGTAATCCCTTAATGTCTCACAGTGGCTGTTTCCAATACCTCATTCCAATACTCGCCAGGGGAGATTCAGGCTGGACATTAGGAAAAAATTTTTCACGGAAAGGGTCATTGGGCACTGGAACAGGCTGCCCAGGGAGGTGGTTGATTCACCTTCCCTGGAGGAGTTTAAGGCACGGGTGGACGAGGTGCATGGGCATGGTTTAGTGTTTGATAGGAATGGTTGGACTCAATGATCCGGTGGGTCTCTTCCAACCTGGTTATTCTATGATTCCATGATTTTAGCCAAAGCAGCAGAACAAGGTATTAATCACATCCCTGTCTGTGCATGAGGATGCCTTCCTCCATCCTCTTGCTTCCCTCTGCTAAAGCACCTGCCCACTGCCACTCAGGCACAGCTCAACAATCACATCCTTCTTTTCCACGTCCCAACCCAGGGCTCTTGATGCTTTTGCAAAGCACCTGCAACCCAACAGGCACACTCAGCTCCTCTCTTGCTCAGAGAGGCACATTGGCATCCCCCTGTTTGCATGTATCGCTGGCCCTACTCCGCAGTGCTGCTTGGGCTGGCTCTGAGCTGCTCTGCATGCTGCACACCCACTGGCACCTCATTACAGCAAGCCCTAAAGAAGAAGCAGCAAAAGCACTACTGCCCTGCATTGCTGAAGCCAAAAGCACAGGGACGAAGAGAGTAGCAGGGAGAGGGGAGCATGGATCTTGCGTTCCACGCTGGCAAGCCTGGATTCAGGCTCCATATAAAGAAGTAGAATGCACATTCCAAGCTTCTTGTACTTTGAAAAAGATATATAGATACTTTGGTCAGCTGTACTTCCTGATACAGTACCAACAAAAGTGACCTATCCAGAGGCACACAGAAATAACTCTGCTTTTTTTATTAGTAACCAATTGCTGCTTTATAGCTTCATTGACGTTGTACCACATACCAGATCCCTCACCTCAACTGTACTGGACACACACTCGTTTCCTGTTTTCATGCGGAAACAGAGGACCCAACACTTTGTGTAATTAATAACCACTGTACGCCAAGGGGCTGAACAGTATCCTGAAACTCCTGCCCGATACACAGATTTTTCCCAGTTTTAGCATCTCAAACTCCTCTCAAAACAGGAGAAAAACACAGATTTGCCTTTAAGTTTGCATTTTCACTTCACCCCAAATTACCACAGAGAAGCAGATAGTAGCTGAATATAAGAATTTTCCAGCTACTACTAAAGAAATGGTGCATAAATATTAAAGAATCCTTAGACAGGCATTTTACAGACAAAAAATGTGATTATAAATACACCAACAAAGAACTTGAGATTTAGCCTGACTTCTGCAGGGACAATGCACCTTGTAGAAGCAACAAGCAGCAGGACACAGTCAAAAACTTGCTGTTCATGTAAGTTCACTTAAAGGAATGATCTTCTAAGCCTTCAGATTTACCCCTTTGCAAGGCAGTGGGGTAAAAATAAGACCTTCCTTGGGATAACCTGCCAGGTACTCCTACTGTACAGTTTTGGATGCTGGTTGGAACAGACCGCAGGGATGGGTTAGTTTTGCCTGTGATAATTGATCCAGCACCGCACCTTGAGAAGAAAGAGAATCAACAGGTCCATGAACAGACTTTCTTGGGTACCTCACCTGGAATTTCAGGTTTCAAAAGAGATCCTGCTTGTACAATTCAAATTACATGAATGAGGTCTGTGAAACAGCACTCCTTTAGCTGGAGGCTAGTCCTCAGGCATTCACATACCTTTTATTTTTCCAGCAAGCCACTCCTTTCTAGACCACTTCTCCATCCAGTTTTCACAGCGTACAGGGACAACCTCCTGCCCTCTCAGTGCACACTCGTAGCTGTTTCACTGATACCTAATGTAGATCCTCTTTCTCAACAGTAACATTTCGGCTACAGCATCACCTTTCTCCAATGCCCACTTCTCGCCCAGATCACATCACATCACATGAGAGTCAGGCACAGGGAGAGAGTATCAAGACAGTTTGCCAATTCAGGTATGAAATGCTGCGCAATTGTTCTCCAAAGTGACAGACAGAAAAAGTGTGGATGGCAAGAGGTTACTGCTTTGTCACTCACCCTCCACTCCCCTTAAAAGTCTCCTTTATCCTGAATTCCTCCTGTGTTCTCTTTCTGTTCCATGCTCAGCTCAACTCACATTTTCATCTCAGACTCTGGGCCTCCCTGCTTCCACTGCAGAAATTCTAGACAATGACTGAAATGCCAGTGAAATTATAACGGTGCTGTTTTACCCTTCCATGGGAGACAAACATGCAGAAAACCGGCTGTTGTGCTAGAATCTGCAGAGAGGAGCTCACCTTAACCCCAACACATGCGGTGCACTGCGATATCAGAGCAACAAGCTGGTGGCTCCAGCCTGAGGCCTGCAGTGGGACCTCGCACCATGCTCACGAAGGACACCTCTCACCAAACACCATTTTCAGGAAAAGCCTGTATAATGCCAAACTACACAGCACCCAAACTATGTTGATTTAAGACATCTCTGCAGGTATCACGTTGTCATAAGACCATCAACATTAGAGGTCTCGAATTACCATATTGGAACAGCAACCCAAATGATTTGCGTTTGGTTTCCCTTGAAGCTTAAGATGACAACCCCAGAAATTACTAATTTAGGAGCTACAGCTTTGACTTGGGTCTGTACTAGTAGTTAGCATTACTCATTGCAAAGGGGAAAGAGGCTCAGAAAAAAAAATCCCTCATTAAGGAACTGCTTTAGAGTGCAGAAATACAAATAATGACTATCTGCTGTTGCCCCCTTGAATTTTGGCTGGGTGTGCTGTCTGCAAACAGTGCTGCATTTGAGTTGCAAAGCTGAGTACACAACATATTTCCCCCTGCACACAGAAACTGGCTCACTTTCATACTGCCTGCTTCAGCTAAAATGCTGTCTTATATACATTCTGAAAAACTAAATCTAACAGAACATAGCCAAGTATGAGACAAAATTTTTAAGATCTTTCTCTTTGCGGTTTACTTTTCTATCTCTTCATTTTAACACAGCATTCACCATAGACAATATTATTTATATTTGACAAGGGAGCTATCTAGTCATTACAAAACCTTTCTTAACAGAATACTTTGGGAAAACCTTGAAGGGGGGTGAGCACAAAATCAGTGTATTTCCATGTACCACTTGCAATTTTGTGATTATAATATCTGTGATTATAATATTTGTGATGAAGTGTCTCAGGACACTGCATTTAATTTAGCTGTTGCTCTAAACTAGAGTGAGTCAATGCACTTAAAGAATCCAGCATCAGCCCTTGCTGAAACAATCTCCCACCCAACCAGCAGATGATGTTTCAGCGTTAGCAGTAATTTAAGGACAGAGCTGTCCTCCTGCATTGATAGACCTACACTGAGCATTAGTCTTTAGGGGTTATGAGAAGAGAGCTCACGTGTTGGCTTTAAGCAAGCTGACCTCCTCACAAAGCACAAACGCAACCTCACCATGAATATCATTGAGTATCAGAAAAATCGTTTAGAGAAATAGCAACTACAACATCGCTACTTGCCTTACATCCTTTGTAAACAGCTTTTAAACTGCCAGGTATAGGTATGATTAAGGAGTAGCTGGAGATGAAAAGAGACATCTTCATAATTGCTGACAGGTAAGTTTATTTGAGCTTCAGCACAAGCATTTAAATATGAAAGAGCACAAGAAGAATGCTGAAAGACAACTGACAGCTTGAGGAATACACACTAGTTTTCAAATAATTTCTGTGATGTAGGGTAATATTTATGATCACAGCATTCACTGGGAATTTGAGAATCCATTTAGCAGCAAATTTGGCAGATGAACTGCCTGGGGACTTCAAACAGGATCAGCAAAAACTTTAGAGCATTGCAAAACCGGAGTCAGTGCCTTTGCATTCTTGGTATTCAGCTACCTTTCCAGAGAAACTTCACAACAAACTAAAACACAGGGGGAAATCATCAAGCAGAAGAGCAAGTACAGTGCTACAGTTGGTTTCAGTAGAGATGCATGCTGTCCATATTGACTGCTATGCCCAGACCTGTTAGTGTACAGGACTGACTCAATTTCGCATTTGCTGCTGGCTTCATTTAAATGCCTTTCGTGCAAGACTTTTTTTTTTGGAGCAGACAGTTTGATGAACTAGTGCCACAGCAGGGTGGTTATGCTGTCAGGCGTAAAGTATGCAATCCCTTGGCAGGGGGCAGACACAAATAGCTGCTTCGGGCTGAGGAGAGCACCAGCCTATTTGGACCAGCAGCAACACCCACAAAACATGTGAGGTGGCCTTGTAAGCACAGTTAATACATCCTAAGAACAAAAACAGCAGTTGGGCAAAGCGCGTTTCTTATCCTTTCTGCCACTCGCCTTTCAAGATGTGCCGTACAGCTCAGGGAGCTCCAAAGCTGTATTTGCACCAGCTTTGCAAGAAACTTTTAGAAAAGCTAGCGGAATTCAGCAGTGTGTCAAAGTATGGAGATGGCTGTAATGAAGCTCCACGTGGCAGAAAAGGGCAGGTAGGAACCTAAGGTAGAAGCATGCTCTAGACAAGACAATATTTAAGTCTGTCTGGTTGCAGCTTGGATACACATGATTTGAACAGTTTGGACAGTCATAGAGGACTCTGATGACAGTGCAGACAACCTCCACTGGCACTATAAAATCCCTCAGCATTTCAATACCAAATATTCTACCCATCCTTTGCTACATATTTATCAGCATGGAGCAAAATATATTAGATATAACATTTTGTCTTCCTAAATAATACATGGAAATCTGTCAAAACAGTTGCTGACAGCCTTTCATTGGAAATGGGGACAGCAGAGAGGAAAAAAAGTCTTGTCTTAGTACATCTTGAAAACAGATCTATGAGAGGAGAGAAAAACATTTAACAAATGAACTGAAACAAAGCATCATGTGCAAGAATCCAAATAACCATATCATCTGCAGAATAAGAAAAATGCAAAATCACGGTGTGATTTTAAACAGCTACGTCTGTCATTAAAATAACAAATTACACAATCAATAAGACAGACCTATTTAACAGGGTCAAATTCAACACAGGAACATAGCCCGTTGCATCCATCTAATGACTGAAGATGGAGGAAAACCACCAATGAATAATGCAAGTTTCCAAAATGCATAAAAATCAGCAGTATCACCGTCCAAATCTGCGTCTCCTGCAGCAGTATCACCGTCCAAATCTGCGTCTCCTGAACTGTAGCCTAAGAGGATGCTCAGATTCATTAAATGCTTCAGCACCGTTTGAATACAGCTTTGCTGAATGCAAAGAAATGAGATCCAAAGCAGAGAGTAAAACAAGATTAGAGATCAGCAAGATGGTGTTCACCTTGTGAAACCAAATAAACAAGACATTTTGAATGATTTCCAGCATGACTTCAGCACAAAATAACACCCGCACTTCAATGTACTAGTTGATATTTTAACTGCATGCTAAGAGCTACAGCAACAGTCACCCACATCAGCTGCTCAGCCTTCAAAGGAAGTGAGAAGAGTTGCAAAGAGCAGTGTTGAACTTCAGAACAGTAACTGCCTTTCAGAAAGAGATTAAGGTATTTACATTCACTCTTCAAGCGCTTCAACCCAAGCAAAGCACACTGGTTCTTATTCAAATTTCTGGTACTTGCAAGGTGCCCCATCCCATCCCCAGATGTCTCAGCTAAATGATGTGATCCTTGAAAGGAGCTGGGATGGCATTCACCATCCATTCCGACTGAGACCTCAGGTACACAAAAGGTAAGTAGCAAAAGCTAAGCCAAAGCAAAAAGGAGCACAAGGAAAGAGAATGCACACCAAGACAGTAACCCCATTTTCTTGTTGAATACAGCCACGAATTAGTGAGTACATCCTTACAGAAAATCCTATTACTTGGGCCTGTAAGCTGTGAAACAATCTCAAAGTAAACTCGGGACAAAGGAATAGTCATTTGCTATTTCAGTTGACAAACTCATCTAGAGAAGGAATATATCCTCTTTGGATTAAGGATTAATTAGCAGCAGGTACAGCCTGTTTTTATTAACCGCAGCCATTTTCTGCTAGCAGATCCTTTGCCTTTTTCAAGAAAATGGGGAGCAGCAATGTGTCAAGGGAAAATGAATGAGGAGACATTAGCAAAACTATCACCAGCAACCTGCTTAATGCTGCTCATCTACCATGACCCAGCCAAGCTACTTAATAAGCAGCAATGGCTAGGAAATCTACCAGTCTGATCCATCTGAACAAAGAGAACTGGGAACATACAGTATCTGCTCCAAAATTCAATTAAACTTTCAGTTTTGGATAAGCTCCCAAGGCATTATGTCGTCACCTCTCTCCCCTCTTGGTACAGAGTTGCTCCATTAACAGAGGAGGAAACAGCAGCAGCACATCCGACCATGGACTGGATGCAGGTACTCCCAAGGGACTGCATGGATTCACTCCTCATCCTCCTCACCTATAAAGTGCAACCTGTGGAGTTCATATTTCTATGAAAACCACCTATGCAGATCCTGCAACACTCATTTGCCATCGCCATGTCTACAGGACAGTTTTGATACACGCAGCGTATCTGGAAAATGTGAAGGGGAGGTTAGTAGGGGGGTCAAAAAGGAGCCAGGAAGGACACACTCAGGCCTTCCCAGCGAGGGAGGCAAAAACAGCCACCAGGCAGGTGCTGCTGTAAAGGTGCTGCCTCTTGTGTGCAGGAGGTGAATAAAGCCAGTGCTCACACAGATCACTAGCATTAACATGCCACATCACCTCCTCAACCACTACCAACCCCTACTCCCGGCAGCAAAGGTATTGCTCAAACAAGTTATTACTCCTTGCACTGCAAGGAGCAATGAACCCCTGTCCTACAGAGGATATAGGAAAACTGGAAACTTAAATTCATTTACATACATGATTAATATACTCCCCCAAAGGTGCTTTCATGGGTACAGGGCAACACCCAGAAACCAGGCAACACTTCTAATAGAGACTATCCCCCATTCTTTCGACATTTTACAGGGTAGTGGGATTTTGTCATGGGATGGTTTTTTTGGCTTTGTTTTACTTTTTAAAACATCTGCTCCAACCAACTGTTGCCCTTTTAACTGGGAAATCTGAGTGCAAAAATCTCGGTGTTCTTGAACTACTGAGTAGGCTGCACTGGAATTTAATTTTAACCATTCCAAGCCCTTGCTCTATTAATATACATTTTTATTTCTGGACAAACAACTTGGGCAAAAAAAAAATATTTTCAAAAGATACTGCATACACTGAAGCTCTGCTCCCATGGAGTTAAATTCAGTAGGTATAAGCACACTCAGCAGTAACAAGCTTAAACAAAAATCACTGAGACAGAAACTGAGTTCTAGCCATAAACCACTGCTTTACACTGCACCGCCTGCTTTAAATAGTCATCGTTACACCGTCATTACATAGCAACCAGTGCACTTGCTTTGCCCTCCAAGCCTAGAGAGCTGCCATGGCCAGAACCGTAAGCGCTATATAAAAGTAATATCCAGTCTTCTCGCTTTCAAGGCCACTGAAGTTTATATCTAAAAGAGAATTCAGCAAGCAGCTGAATCAAGCGCACTGAGTGCCAAGTTGGAGGATGAGTATATTTATATAACAAAAGGCTTCCCGGATTATTTTAAGGCTCAAGTTCTGTAAAGCTTTCAACTGAGAAGAGGGATGCTTTCCCTTTGTTTAAAAAGTAATACTTGCACAAAGAAAAGAATAAAAAAGCCACTGAAGAGACAGCAGCATCTTGCTATTCCACTATATTAGATCCCTAGATTTGAGTAACGAGTCATCCTGTGCTTTGTGACACCACAAGTCACAGGTTGCCATATACTGACAGAAATACACAAAAAATAGAGATATTCCCAGTCCCAAGGCATTAGCAAGTAATACCTTTACAGAAATTACACATGCCCATTGGTACCTGGTTTGAATCTTTCTCATCTAGCACAGAACAAAGCACCCTTTCATCTCCTGAACTGTACCTGTTGATGTTCAACCCCTATTAAATCTGCATTAAACTTTAAGTAACACATTACTGCATTATTCATAACATCTCTGTACTGGACCCACAGGAAACAAAAGTTGAATCAATGCACTAACATGAGCTTCTGGTGTCTGGTAGAAGTGCATTTCACCCTCAATATTTATATAGTTGAAGAAAAGCAGGAATTTCTCATGAGTGATGAAAACAAGCCTATATATTATGGTTTGTCCAGAACAACTATCACAAATATCAGCTTTCAGAAAGTGGCAACTGCAAAATCAAAACTTGCTCCAAAAAATTCACCTTACACACAATACACAAAAATCAGCCCCCCCAATTTCAGCAGCTATGACGTTCAGTCAAGCTAATTTAGTTGTTATTTCTGATTACTGATGGCATTTCTTCCAGTATCTGTGGAAGCACTCCTAGACATCTTCATGTTAAAACACTTGAGATTTAGTGGCATGCCGACCCATAACATCTGTAGAAGAGGGGCTAAAACCAACCTTCCCAAAACCAAACACACTTGGTACACCTGCAGGAAGAATCCCACTGCATTAGACAAACCACAAATGAAAGCTGCTCTCCTGCTCCATCTCTCCCCACAGGCGCTCAGAACCAGCCAGTTCAGCCTCACTAACATTCCAGAAGATTTTGAGAAGAAGGCAGCAGCTTTCCCAGCTGTGAATGGAGGCATGAAAGACTGGGCTCATTTCCTGAGCTAGTCATTCTGCTTACACACAAACAAGAACAGTTTTAAAAACACATTCTCTCTCAAAATCTCCAGGCCCAATAGTTCTACTTTTATTTTCTCATTCCTACAACACCTCTCGCTCCAGCCCTTACATCAGCCATGGGGCTTTCCAGTACCAACAAACACAATAAAACCACAAAAATCTTAACAGATGCCTTTCAGCAGATTCTCACACAGCTTCAAAGGATTATTAGAAGACAAAAACATAACCAGAAGCAGCAAGAAGGGGCATATGCCCCATTTGTTTTCTCTCTGCAGGTCATTCATCTACGTCAAAGCCAGAACTGGAAACAGAAATCAGGGATTCCAGCCGCCAGTCTGGTTGTCTACCCAATGTATCATCCAGGTTCAACAGCCAAAAAAGGAACGGTTCAGTTGACTTTTCCTAAGATATGGAATTTAGTTAGGCTGCTTGGGGAAATTTTTTTCTTGAATGAAAAGGGTGCCAGGCTGGTACAAGCAACTCCCAACCTAACAGAACATAGAGGGAATCATTATATTCTCTACTAAGCCTTGCTTTTCAATGAGAACCTCAAAGAAACCAATCAGTCCAGGTGCCAAAGAAAGTGACACCCAGCTGTAGGACATGAAGTCAGAAGAAACAAATCCGCAAGGGAGGATCGCTGACTGCTGCCAATGCTGAGCACGGCCATGGCCACACAGGAAAAGAACAATTAATCCAAAGTCAAAAGGGTATCTGCCCATGCAAGTCCAAAACAAGAACTTATCCAAAATCAAGTCACATTTAATATCAGTCTACCATAAACAGTGTTTAAAAAATGCATCGCTCCAAAATACACATCTGAAAATGCAAAATTCATTTACTTACCTGGAATTGTTCTGCCCAGAGCACTTGATTCATCAGGTCAGAAATTCACCAAGAATATAAAAGTCCAAGCTCAGAAGACCTGCTGCTGGCTGCTTCTCACATAGTCATAAGAGTTACTATTGAAAAAATAAATAAAAGCAATTACATATTAAGAAGCAGAACTAACAGCAAGCTTTCTATCTAAACATTAGGAGTTATTACAATATGAAGACGACCTCGAGGCCCACCAATAGCTGTGATATACAGTAAAGACAGCTGCATTTTAAAAATAGCATTTCTAAAAGGATACAGAGAGAGGATTCTTGTGTCCAAATAAGACATATAAGCAGCTTTCATAGGATCTGAAAGAGACCTGGAGCACTTCTTCATCCGCTTTGTTAATCCACAAAGAGCCAACCCACTACTCCCCCCATGCACCAGTCTTCCTGAAGGACTGCACCTTGGACACACGCTCATTTTCCTCACAGCCTGCAGCAGTAAGAGTGGTTAGGATGAGACTGCCACCCTTAGAACAATGCAAGAAATAGAGCTGCAGACTATCTGGTTTGGTCCACGGGCACCAAAGTCCAGAAGCCACCTACTCCCAATGGCACGAGAATCGCAGTGTTTCACTTTCAAAAGCCTTTTCCAGTTCCAGAGATCCCCAGAGCAATCAGGCAGAATAACTCCTGTGATATACACCACCATTTGGGGCACAATCTAAAGAAATAAATCTCAACATTTCCTTTGAAAGGAGCTGGTAAAGTCATCCAGGCTCTGAAGCAGGCATCTCACAAGATGACAGTTTTGCTGACAAATAAGCTGATGCAAGGGGGAGCGAAGGAGGAAGGTCAAAAACATTTTCTGTTGGTCTTCAAGATAACCAAAACCATTTATGAGAGGGAGGAAGCACTTGCACTGAAGCCAAACCAAAAACTAAAAGCCAAAATGCATGTGACCAAAACCTTGACAGGCAGCACCCAGGCTTCTCTCCATCCCTGTTACTTAACTTTAGCACTTCCAAACATTAGACCCAGAAGCAGCAGACAAACCACTCAATGCCACAGCTGGGAAGCAAATACACTCTTATTCCAAACCCCCAGCTTTCAAGAGAGACAAAACCAGGGGGGAGATTTATAAGAGAATCAGACCCCTTTCACACAAGGCTCTGCTAGGCTATTTTGACTAAACTTACAGGTAAGGGAAAGCCACATGGCCTCCCTGCTTCTTTCACATTACTTAGAAAACTGTGATTCATACATTTACATTCAAATATGGGGCAGGGGTGTGTGTGGAAATCAGATTCTGCTTGCTTAAGTAGAACAAAATCCAAATAAGCGACTGCCAGGAAGCAAGCAGTCTGTGGCACAGCAATTCTGCTTTCTTGGACTCCCTTTTCAGCTACACTTAGGATTACTTGGAAATTTGCTTTTGGATTTTACGCTACATTCTTGCCTCATCTTCGAGATGATTCAAAGTACTTCAGGAAGGTGCCATCAGGTGCCCCTTACCCTGAACACCCGCCCTGAACACCCACCGGCCCAGCCTCTAGCAGCCAGAAGACAGGTTGGAAGTCAGCTTTTGCCATAGAATCATAAGGCTGGAAAAGACCTTGGAGATCATCATCTCACCTGCTCACTGCTAAAGCATATCCCCAAGCACTTCATCTACCTGCCTTTTAAACACTTCAAACACTTTTAAACTTGGTGACTCAACCACCTCCCTGGGCAGCCTGATCCAGTGCTGTCCATCTGGATGGAGACACGACTGCCAGCGGTGGGGTTGCTCAGTACAAGCCTTGCTAACTTGCCCTTTTTTCTGCAAGACTGTAGTAATGAGAGCTGATTTTTACAAAATGTACAAGTTATCGTGAACACCCACCAGCACAACCTCAGTAAGGAGGAAGGCCCTGTTTCCATGAGTAACTGCACTCAAAACAGCTACCCTCCTGCACGCATCATACTCTCTGCTCGCAGCCAACTCATCTGCCAAGTTTTACGAAGCCCAAGAGCCACCCACCTGCTGAGCAGCATCAGCCTGCCGGGCTCCTCCCAGCATCTGGAGTGAAAGCTCCAAAGTGCGTACCCGCTCTTCTAGGAGGACGGATCCCTCTCTGATCCAAGAGATGACAAAGCATAAACTGGTGCTCAAAAGTAAACACACATTTTCAATGAGCAAGTCGTGAATCAGCATGTGCTGCTGAGCACCACAAGCACTCCCAAGATGCTTGATACCAGCTGTAGCCTCTTCCTGCCTAGTATAAAGGCATACAATCCTGTGAGGACATGGCTCCTGCCACACACACAATTATTTCTGAGCCAGGTAGAAAAATGTAGAAGCAATTCACACTGACAGCTGGCTTCGCTTCCTACTAGAGTTATACTGTTAGCAGAACTGTATGGTGAGGCTTGATTACAGCTCATTCCTTAACGTTCTTGTGGCACTCATGCACTTCGTAGTATTTTTTTTTCCCCAACTGCAACATGTCTTATATGCTTTTCAGAATAAAAGATCTACCTTATCTAAACCACTTAGCCTGGGTGCCACACTCCTCCACTCCCTCTCCCCAAGGGAGACCCCCTTCCAGTTGCGCAGCGGTGCCTTCTGCTCTGCTGGGCTGCAGGCTGCCAAGTTCAGGGCCCAGTCTCCGTAAGCCGCATGGGAACATATTTATGGTAGTAGCTGAGATCCTGGAGTTGCTAAGCAATAGCGAGCCCTTATAGCACAAAAGGCCCCTTCTGGTTTAGCATACGGCAGGGCAAAGTCCGGCTCTGTCCGTGACAGCATGTGCTCTAACATACACAGCATTTCTTGACTGCTGAAGCACCAGCTGAGAAGTAATTCTGATGGTTTTGAGGCTAGGAGGATTAATTTCTGAAGTTATTGCCAGTCTTACTGTCCACATCACAAGACACCTAATAATTACCAGGCATTCTCAGTGGCACCCAAACACCTTCTAGAGCATCACTAGTTTGTTCAGAATAAAGGAACCATTTTGTAACACCTGATCTCATATACCAAAACCAACACAGCCTCAAGTTTAGGAAAGGCTCAGAGCCAACACTGCATCCGACTAATGCATTTAAATAGATTACAGATTGCAGAAATCTGCAGGATTCCCAGAAAGGGCAAATAATTTCCTTTATTACTATTCAAATGTTTTTAGGTGAATGCTACTGTCCTTATTATCCATGAAGAACTGTAAGTGAACCAGTCATCCATACATTACATCAGGGGACTAATGCCCACAATCTAAGTACTAGTTTTACTTCTGTCAAGTCATCTCCCTGTGCCGTACATCAGCCGTGCCTGCAAATCATGGACACAGAACTGTAGAACTGAGGATACTCTTCCTCTTTTCCTTCCCTGTTACGTATACACAAGCAGCAAGCAGCAGTGTTGCAAAAGGAGCGAGAGTCTGCTGTTGTCATACTTTCTTATCCAACAAACAGTAACGATCCGGGAAGTCTGAAAAGGCTGCACTAACCGGCTACCGACAGCTGCTCAGAAAAAGGCACCTCAACGATTAGAAGAGCATTTTCATTTTACACCCCAGCACAGGAAGGCAGGCTTATTTCCACATTTCTCTGGCATGTTTGCTTCTTGTTTGCCAAACACACATTAACATGTCCTTAAAACTCCTTAAAATACACTGGAGAAATTCAGCCTAAATGGATCCCTTGCACAAGTTCACCGGCCCAGTCAGCTTGTGAATTATATCAAATTAATTGATTTAAAGATAATGTAAGGTATTCTGAGAGAGTATTTAGCTGATGCTCAAGATGTCATTTTAATCCTCCTCAGAGTTAACACAGGAAGCTAGTAAAATCTGTGATGCAGCTCTTACACAAAAATATCTCCAAAGGCAGGCTAACCACTGAACTACTTTGCAAACTGCTTCTAATCTATAGTCATTAGCCTCTGCTCTCTTCCTGTGGAGCAAATAAAACCACACAGCCAAGAATGACCCTCATCTGTGTTATATAGACACATCTGCAGTAAGGAACCTAAATCCTATTGCCCCTCGGCTTTTGCTACTATGTTTTAGGGTATCTTCTTTAATTGTAAGAAAGTAAAATTGGTTTAGCTCCTATTTCCATTTTAGAAAGATTCAGAGACAATTCCCCCTGCCAGACATATGGTGCTTTTAATCAGCGTGCAGTGAAGCACTAAGGGAGGCATCCTGAAATGTTCCCTTCATCTTTCCAACATGGAAAGATGGTAGCAAAACAGGTAGCACATTGCAAACTCATCTCAGTGACCCCAGGTCCTGATAAAACCAAAAGCAACATAATTATGTAACTTAGAAGGCCAATGGCATCTTGGCTTAGATCAGAAACGGTGTGACTAGCAGGTCCAGGGAGGTTATTCTCCCTCTTCACTCGGCACTGGTGAGACCGCTCCTCAAATCCTGTGTTCAGTTCTGGGCCCCTCACCACAAGAGGGATGTTGAGGCTCTGGAGCGAGTCCAGAGAAGAGCAACGAAGCTGGGGAAGGGACTGGAGAACAAATCTTATGAGGAGCGACTGGGAGAGCTGGGGGTGTTTAGTCTGGAGAAGAGGAGGCTGAGGGAAGACCTCATTGCTCTCTACAACTACCTGAGGGGAAGTTGTAGAGAGGAGGGAGCTGGCTTCTTCTCCCAAGTGACAGGGGACAGGACGAGAGGGAACGGCCACAAGCTCCACCAGGGGAGATTTAGACTGGACATTAGGAAAAAAAATTTCACAGAAAGGGTCATTGGGCACTGGAACAGGCTGCCCAGGGAGGTGGTTAAGTCACCTTCCCTGGAGGTGTTTAAGGCACAGGTGGATGAGGTGCTAAGGGACATGGTTTAGTGTTTGATAGGAATGGTTGGACTCGATGATCCGTGGGGTCTCTTCCAACCTGGTTATTCTATGATTAGCAAGATTTATTCACACAATTACCTTTGCATGGTTCTTCTAGCATCCCAGGGACCCGACCTGGGGTCTGGGAACGAAACTGAGGGGAAGAAGCGCAAAAGAATTCAGTGACAAATGGAAGAAGCGCAAAAGAATTTAGTGACAAATGGAAGAGCCAGCACGCTTTCTACTCTATTAAAATTTGCACTTTTATCACAGATGCACACAACCGTGCTGTCTCACATCAGAGACATCTGTGGACGTTCTGCAGTAGCTTTCGGAAAGCCAGACATACACCATCAAGTCCTGATTCCCACTGTACACAGTAAATAAGGTGAAGTATCATTTTTACAAGTGTGAGAAAGAAAACATCTGCATGAGTACCAGTCTAAATGGCAAATTTTTGAGGCCTCTTACTAACTAACTATGGCATCAAGAGGAGGAGATGTAACAAAGGAAGAATCGGCTCCCAGTAAGAAATTGCCAGACCTAGAACTCCCTTTGCCTGTTTCCTGATTCATGTCATAAGAGATCTACTACATGGGTATGCAACCAGCAGCGATCCCATTAACAGAATGTCTCCTTCCCTGTTTCCAAAACAATCATTCCTCTCTCAGGCCTCATCCCCAACTTCTTGTTGTTCAGCCTTCCAAAAAAAACCACAAACATGGCCTCAACATTGCTCCCGGTCTCCTTATTAGTCACAACACATACCAACTGCCCCATGGATACTCAGTAATCTTTACACCTGATGGATTCCAGGATACTGAGAACTGACTTGGTACATATCAATACTTTCAACTGTCCCTACAAAGTGAAATGCTCAAAGTTTCTCAGATTCACCAGAAAACACTTTAATGATAAAAAATAAGATTAGTAAATTCTAAAAAGCAAGTTATTATTAGGTTGGAAAACATTAATAAAATTAAACAAACTGCAGCTTACTCATAGTCAGGCTGTTTTCAGGACATTATTCACATTCAGACCAAGCTAGATAATTTGCCCAGGTTATAAAAACTCAAGATCCAATTATCAAAGAGATCACATTTTCTGGACTGATATTTGCATGAAGTTTCCACTGCATATAGCTCCCACTAGCAATCCACTGCCTGCATAATGCAAAGTCCAACACAAAAAAAAAAAAAAACCAAGACTAACCCTGCAGCTCAGGAACCAAGAGCACAAGGGGAGAGTCAGAGATGGTTACAGAACATGTTCTAAACTCTCATAGTAAGACAAGGCTCAGCTCAATTATTTCCCTCAGTACAAGTGATGTGGTTTCAAATAGAAACCTTTTCTTACACTCAGTTGGAAAAAGTCAGTGTGCAAGAGTGAACAGTGAGTTACATCAAGTTTCTTGTGAAACTGAAGAAATCTGCGATGGAAAATTTTCAATTATTGACCAAAGCTGATGGTGAAGTAATCTCAAAAATCCAGTTGGTGCTCAAAGGAACCCATTTTCTGTCAGCAGAAGATGTGAAAGCAAAGCCAACAGAGATCCTCTATAGCCTTTCAGACAACGCTCTGTGGAATTCCTTTGAGGGTGGGCAGCATCATGTATAAGGTGTGTCAGCTCAGCAGGTAACTGTTTTGAAGGTGACTGTAGCTGATGTTCTTAATTTGTTAAATAAAGACTTACAGGCACAGTCCCGTTTGGTTTTGTGTCAGACCTCTTTTGCATCCACAAAAGTGTCTACTGGAAGGACTTTCTTGAAAAGTATACTTTCTTGAAGAGTATACCTTTTCGAATGCAATGCTCTCTGCTGCAGCCCCTGCTTCTGAAATACATGCCCCCTGATGACCAGCAAACCCACCAAGGGTTCTCTCAACTAGCAATTGGAAAACCTACTCAAAGGTCACACACCTCTTCCTGAAAAGTCGTCTGGTTATGACAAGCCTTCCCTTCAGCCTGTGACCTTTCGTACAACACCTGGTGAGTTCATTATGCAAACAAGTCAGAGTTAAGGAATGCAGGTTACAACCAGCCTTACAGACCCTGCTGCTGCTCTGGGAACAGACAGTGACATGAGCAGAGTTTCCTGTCTTCCGCCACCAACAGAAACTACTTTAAGTTGCTTATTATTCTGCTCATTTTTACCCATCAAACTAGTGTCTGGCTTCTCACGGACCATTTCCAATTGACTGGTACCTATTCTGGCTTCACAGGAGCTGGAGGAAAATGGGACTCCATTACAAGCACAGTCTATGTGCTTCTGCAGACAGAAATGGTTCACCTCAACCCGTAAGCAACATCACACAAGAATTCACACTATATGTAAATGCATGACACCCCATCCAAAAGCCTTCCTGTCAAGTTGTTTACTGACTCGGAAACAAACCACAGCAGTTTAAACTTAGCTCTTCGCTTTTTGCCAAGGTCTTAAAACAACAGGCCCTTAGACACATTCCACCTTTGCAAGAGTCTTTAAAAAGTAAGAGCTGATACAAAGCTGTTACAAAGAGAGAAATTGGAGTAACTGGTCTGACAAAGGGAGATGCACTCTTCATGGACCAGAGAGTTGAGAAGTTGCATTTCTCATACCTAGATTTTTCAGCTTTTAGCATGAAGACAATACGATGAGTTTGAGACTTGGACAATATGGTTCCTGCAGAGTAGAGGTAATGATGGCACAGTAAGGAGAGACCAGGATGGATGCCGTTACGCTTACCAAAGGATCCCAGAGGGAGGATGGGCAGAATGGAGAGACGGGGTCATTTACAGACTGTGCAGTCTGCAAAAATTAAGGTAAATAAGCAGAGGACAAACCTAGATCTGCTGTGTGTTTTCGGCTCCAGAAGAGTTACGAGCATTAATTGAGATTCACTTCTGGAACATGATCCTCCACTGGTTACTGAAGGCCTCCTCTGTCAGCCACCCCAGATCACAGGCACACACCAGCTCACTTCTGCTGCTTCTCCAAAGACACACAGTGCATTGTGTGGAGTGCAGCAAATTCCAAAAGTACCAATGGATGCCGATTGTAGTCCTGGGCAGAGAGGTCAGCAGATACTCAGCAGGACAGTTGGAAAGATGCACTGACAAGTTGTGTTCATTGCTCAAGCTTTGCAGTAAGCTAAAAGCAATCTGCTTCATGAAGCACACCAAGGTCTCCACTGAAATGGAAAACCCCCAAAACTACCCTAAACACATTCTCTTCTCATCTGGTGAATATACTCAAAACGTACCCAAGCAGCTTTCCCTACATTACTGCAGTAGCTAAAGATCTTTTGAGTTTCCAAAAATATGCTGTTAGCAACACTGAAATTTATAAAGGAGGCTTCTTTAAGCCTCTTTAAGCCTTAAAATATCATTCAGTACTTTGTACTTGGGTCTCTTCTAAACAGAAGACCTGCAAGATAGTAATACTGATGCTAGAACAGGACTGACGTACTCAGTGTTTG
Source organism: Clamator glandarius (assembly GCA_033459285.1). Classification (NCBI taxonomy): domain Eukaryota; kingdom Metazoa; phylum Chordata; class Aves; order Cuculiformes; family Cuculidae; genus Clamator; species Clamator glandarius. Next base: position 1,712,133 of record JAUNZM010000631.1, on the reverse strand, counting down.
GGCAGCCATCCCATTCTAACCTCTTTTGCAATTCACCTTATTATCCAGGAAAATGGAATCAAAGAAAAGCTGAAAAACGGAAAACCAGAAGGTACCATCCTCCCAGCACCTCTGGGCTGAAGCCAGCACACCCAAGACCAGTGACTACTTTTGGCAGAAACTCCCTTCACTGCTGCCATCACACCACTCTTAAGTCTGGCACTTGCTTCCACTATTACATCCCTTAAATTCAGTCACCCCGAGCTTCAGGGCTTTTATTTTCACAATACCCCTGAGCAACAAAAAAACCCATAGCTGTTAAATTGCAACAGTGGGACTAACATGCAAGAGCAGCTAAGCAGCTGCCCTGCAGGAGCCAACACTGAGGTCTAAACTACTTTAAGCTCCAGGAGTTGCCTGAGCCTGTATTTAGTAACCCTCAGGGAATCTCTCATCCAAACTCTGGCTTAGTCCCCCCAAACATGATCCTGTTGAAATACTTTGTGTCTATAGCGTTATCTGGCAAGGAGACTGAATATCCATCAGTGGAGAGGGGATTCAGTGCGCTGCTGTCTAGTCCTCAGGATTCCAGTTACTGCCACATCCCATCTCCCACATAGTTGGGATGGAAAGAGATCCTTGTTTCTAGCTTGCAGGCTACTAACAGCTTCAAGCAGGTATGTTTATGCTGCTACCTAACTTTTAAGCCATCACAAGCTGTCAGGTTTCCTTCCTTAGCTGTTCCTGAAACAAAAGCGAAGTTACAATCCTCAGGTTAACAACACTCTTCTCCTCTTTTAACATTATGTGGGAGATGTTTTAGAAAACCTTAACTGCAAACAAACAACAAAAAGTCTTTCTACAAATACATCAACAGTAAAAGGAGGGCTAGGGAGAATCTCCAGTCCCTAGTAGATGCAGAGGGAACAAGAGTAACAGGGAACAAAGACAAGGCTGAAGTGCTCAATGCCTACTTTGCCTCAGTCTTTAACAGTAAGGAAAATTGTTCCCTCTGTGCACAACCCCAAGGGTTGGAAGAGAAGTATGAGATTCCCAAGGTCCAAGAGGAGGTGGTTAGAGACTTGCTTGCCCAGCTAGATGCCCACAAGTCTATGGGGCCAGATGGAGTCCACCCAAGAGTTTTGAGGGAACGGGCAGATGTGCTGGCCAAACCCCTTTCCATCATCTTCCAACAGTCCTGGATGACTGGGGAGGTTCCGCTGGACTGGAGGCTGGCTGATGTCGTGCCCATCTATAAGAAGGGGTGCAGGGAGGATCCGGGAAACTACAGGCCTGTCAGTCTGACCTCGGTACCAGGGAAAGTCATGGAGCGGGTGATCTTGAGTGCTATCAAGAAGCACTTGCAAGAGAACCGGGTGATCAGGCCCAGTCAACACGGGTTCATGAAAGGCAGGTCTTGCCAGAGTAATCTGATCATCTTCTATGACTGAGTAACTAGACTCCTGGATGAGGGAAAGGTTGTGGATGTGGTCTTCCTGGACTTTAGTAAAGCCTTTGATACAGTTTCTCATAGCATTCTGCTTCGGAAACTGTCGGCCTCTGGCCTGGACAGGCGCACACTCTCCTGGGTGAAAAACTGGTTGAATTACTGGGCCCAGAGGGTGGTGGTAAATGGAGTTAAATCCAGCTGGAGGCCAGTGACAAGTGGGGTTCCCCAGGGCTCAGTCCAGGGTCCAGTCCTGCTTAATGTCTTTATCAACGACCTGGATGAAGGCATCGAGTGCTCCCTTAGCAAGTTTGCAGATGACACCAAGCTAGGTGGAAGTGTTGATCTGCTGGAGAGTCAGGAGGCTCTGCAAAGGGACCTGAACAGGCTGGACTGCTGGGCTGAGACCAACGACATGAGGTTTAACAAGGCCAAATGCCGGGTCCTGCACTTGGGGCACAACAACCCTAAGCAGAGGTACAGACTAGGAGAAGCCTGGCTGGAAAGCTGCCAGGAGGAGAAGGACCTGGGGGTGTTGGTTGACAACCGACTGAACATGAGCCAGCAGTGTGCCCAGGTGGCCAAGAAGGCCAATGGCATCTTGGCTTGTATCAGGAACGGCGTAACCAGCAGGTCCAGGGAGGTTATTCTCCCTCTGTACTCGGCACTAGTGAGACTGCTCCTCGAGTCCTGTGTTCAGTTCTGGGCCCCTCACCACAAGAAGGATGTTGCGGCTCTGGAGCGAGTCCAGAGAAGAGCAACAAAGCTGGTGAAGGGGCTGGAAAACAAATCTTATGAGGAGAGGCTGGGAGAGCTGGGGTTGTTTAGCCTGGAGAAGAGGAGGCTGAGGGGAGACCTTATTACTCTCTACAACTACCTGAAGGGAGGTTGTGGAGAGGAGGGAGCTGGCCTCTTCTCCCAAGTGACAGGGGACAGGACGAGAGGGAATATCCTCAAGCTCCGCCAGGGGAGATTTAGGCTTGAGATAAGGAAAAAATTCTTCACCGAAAGGGTGGTTAGGCATTGGAACAGGCTGCCCAGGGAGGTGGTTGACTCATATTCCCTGGAGGTGTTTAAGGTGAGGGTGGATGAGGTACTTAGGGGCACAGTTTAGGGATTAGTGGGTCTCTTCCAGCCTGGCGATTCTGTGATTCTGTGAAATAGCAAATAAATGTGCCTTTCCTCTGCAAGAAAAATTACACAGGCACAGACTTCATCTCAGCAGGTTCCTCCATGATTCCTAAGATGCCATACTAAGATTCTCAAGCACTGAAAGTGGCAGAACAACAGATTTTGACATTCTTTCATGCAAGGGATCATCTCTGACAACAGTCAAAGTATCTTAATATCCCAAAAAGCCGATCACTCCGACCTCTAATGCTGCTAGCAAAGTTCAACAAATGTCAACGACGTATTTTCCATTTCCTTCAGGATTTAAACAGCCTACAGAATAAAAGGACAGAGCAACAATCATCCCAACAGAGGACAAAGCTGATCACCGCACTGCCTGAACAACGTGAGACAACGTAGTGGCAGGAGAACGCACATCTGCTGGTGTCAGTGCTAAACCAAACATACCAGATCCGCCTACAGAGAGCATTTCTGCCATTACTCCTGCTCTGGTTTTCTACAGTGGAACCTGATCGGGCTGGTGTTAAGCCAGCACTCCTCAAATACATTTCTAGCTGCTCCTACTTACTACACAGCAACATTAAGTGAGCACTCTGGGGAGAAAAACTACTGTAAACTGTTTCATAAACCTGACTATAGATGCCAGTGATTTTTCATAAAATAAATGGCTTGGAATGTGACACGTCACTCAAAATTAACATTTAGATTCGACATGTTGCCCCATTACATCCCACTCCTGCCCCTAAACTGCATTAGAGGTCCTTGTAAACACTGCAACATTCACAACGGCTGCATTCCAGTCTGAGGGTAAAAAGGTTGCTGTAAGTGGTTTATACAGTACATGCTTTGTTCATCCAAAAACATTCCGGCTCCAAGAAACATTAAAGCAAGACATAGATTTCCATACTTGCACAGTAAAGAACTGCAGCTCCTACAGTTATTGCCAGGAACATTCCTCTTTAAGGCTTTACAGATATGAAAGACTACTTTGCTAAAGCAAAACTACAAACCAAAATCAAATGTAATGCTCTTAATATGCTAAAAGCAGGTTGTTATAGCAAGGGTGAGAACAAGCAGAGGACAAAGCAAGGGTGCCACTTCAGCTTCCTCCCTTCGTTCAGAGCAGATCATTGTATTATTCAGTAGGAAAAACTTGACGGTGAAGCAGGGTGAACCAAAGCCTGTGGGGTCTTCCCCAGTAAGCAGAAGTCTGGAAAACCACTATAAGAGCACAAGGAATTTCCCTGTCACCTGGTCCAGAATTTCACTGAAACCCAGCTAGCCAGCAGATCATCTAACATACTGAACTCCTGTAATAGACTCACCACCTTAGAAATAAAACTCTGCCCAAAGCACATTAGGCTGTTATTTAAGAAGGGGTAGGGTCACCAGAGGCAAAAGCATGTCAGCTGACAGGCAATATTTTCAAACAACACTCTGAATTCAGCACAACTCAATTATCACAGGGGTACAGAACTGGAAGACAGGAATATTAAGAATGCTATTGTCCAAAGGCAGCAAAGCAGCACCTCCTTTTCTAGTTTGAAGCTCTTTCCATTTAAAGACATGACCTAGGCATGCTCTCAACACATTTGATTCACGATCCCTGTTTTAGGAGAGCAGCAATGTGCCTAAATGAGTTTAAATCAGATGTGTTGGTAAGGTCAGGATACCTAGCTAGGGAAAAAAAGAAAGAGGAGAGAGCAGAGGACGATTACCTCCAGCCCCTCCATACTGGTCCTGTAGTAGTTACTGCTTAGTGCATTTCTCTGTACTGCCTCCTCATTTAGCTCTGCTGGCTTCCCATCTCATAGCTCCAAATCCTTGCTTTTCTTGAGTTGTGGTTTCACTCTCTGGCCTCTCTCAGGGAATTCCCAGCCACAAGCTGGTTCTGCATCAGCTTCTCCCTTCCCTAAACTTCTGAATTCATCAATTAACTTACCTCAAGCTACATTACAAATGTAGAATTACCTAAATATAAACTGAAAAAAATAGTAAGCTTTTAAAGCAGTGATGTGGCAGGTAAGGAAATGTTTTCCTGCTCTGTTAACATCACCACATGGAGGTCTACAGCAAAGTAATACTACTTCCATACTTTTATGTTAAAAAACACTAAGGATCCCATACAGCACTGGTGCAATAAAACACCAAGTTTTGACAGTATCAGAAACGTCTGTGCAGAAAAATGAGCCCTACAGTTGGATGAGCCATTTCCCTGTAAGGTACTAAAAACCAAATAGCCCTTCACATCAGTCTTACCTGTACTGCCTTACAGGCTGGAGTTTGCCTGGTGAGGTCAGGAATCTCAGACAAAGAGGGGTAAACTGCACAGAGTGAAATCCAGAGAAACCAATATATCAAGAAACTCAAAGAGAGTAAGGTGGAATAAACTTCGGATAACTTGGTGCTTACCCTTCACAAGGTTAAATTCCACCCTACAAGTCTGGTTTTTCAAGACTAGTCTTGTGCAACGTTTCAATACGGGAATAGAGCCAGACAAGGCTCAAGAGTTTAAGGAAAAGCCAGCAGGTTTATTGTGGGGCCCTGATGATGCACCAATCTGCAGAAACAATCACAGCTTTTCTGTGGGAGCACAGATCATTTCAGCCTTGCTCTAAAAAGCCAAAGTTTTATTGCTTAGTACTGAACAGTTTTGCAAGACCAAGAGCACATCACAACCCCTACATGACAGTAAAATCAGATAGGCTTCATTTTCCGTATTTTTCTTAGACAGAGAGTAGTTCACACCAGGCATATTAAATGCCAAAATTAGCTGGTTCGCTTAACTGCAATATACAAAACCACCTGAGGTAGGAACAACACAAGCAACAAGTTAACATGATTTTCAAGTCTTTTTTTTAAGGGGGTGGGGAAAAGACCTGTACTCCCCCTTTGAAAGGCCAAGGTGGGTAGAAAGGGAGGCTTCTCATATACCAAAAGGATTATGCAGCAGTTCCAGGCTTCACCAGAACCGTGCAATCTCTAAAAACATGATCTTCCTGTTCCCCTCTCCAAAAGACATATGCTTTACAAACCTGCTGGGGCAGAAAGCCTAATTCTTAAACACATGTGAGGAGGTGTGCAAATGGCAGTGCCAAGTTTCACGTGTGTCAAACTAAAAGCCACAGAGATTTTATTCTTTGCTGCTAGTCCATGCAGAGAGCGATGGGCAAAGTTGTCTCCCACCATTGAATTTACATGTCAATTCTAAAGTAGACAAAGAAGTTTGAAAATAAAAGTGCCCTTCAGCCTCCCTGTCCACTCAAATTCATCTCCAGACACCTGCAAAATGACACAGCTATCTGGTTTGTCCAATTAAGTCATTGGTCAGCAGAGACCAACCAATCAACCACTGCCAATGCCCTATTAGTGACTTAAATTAGTGGCATAACTGTTCATCCCACCTCCTTTCCAGTTCACTGCAGAAAGTGGCGGCATCGAAAATAACTCTATTCTCTTCACTTTCATTGATTTGCAAAGGTTATCCTCACCTCAGAGAAATTCCTGCACTTGGGGCACAACAACCCAGCTACAGACTAGAAGTCTGGCTAGAAAGCTGCCTGGAGGAGAAGGAGCTGTGACTGCTGGTTGACAGCAACTGAACATGAGCCACCAGTGGCCCAGTTGGCCAAAAAGGCCAATGGCATCTTGGTCTGTATCAGAAATGGCGTGACCAGCAGGTCCAGGGAGATTATTCTCCCTCTGGACTCAGCACTGGTGAGACCACTCCTCAAATCCTGTGTTCAGTTCTGGGCCCCTCACCACAAGAAGCATGTTGAGGCTCTGGAGCGAGTCCAAAGAGCAACGAAGCTGGTGAGGGGGCTGGAGAACAGGCCTTATGAGGAACAGCTGAGAGAGCTGGGGGTGTTTAGCCTGGAGAAGAGGAGGCTGAGGGGAGACCTCATTGCTCTCTACAACTACTTGAAAGGAGATTGTAGAAAGGAGGGAGCTGGGCTCTTCCCCCGAGTGACAGGGGACAGGACGAGAGGGAATGGCCTCAAACTCTGCCAGGGGAGGTTTAGACTGGACATTAGCAAAAAATTTTTCAAAGACAGGGTCATTGGGCAGTGGCAGAGGCTGCTCAGGGAGGTGGTTGATTCACCTTCCCTGGAGGTGTTTAAGGCACGGGTGGACGAGGTGCTAAGGGGCACGGTTTAGTATTTGCCAGGAATGGTTGGACTTGATGATCCGGTGGGTCTCTTCCAACCTGGTGACTCTATGATTCTACAACAAACTTTTGCCTTCTTCAAACCCCCCTTTTTAAATTTTGGGTCTGAATTAATTATAGGCCAGGAAGGAGATGAGCATTAGCTCAGCTTCGGTTGCCCGCTGGAGTTTCTGTGCTACTCTGACCTAGCCAGATCTCAGTGATCAGAAGAAAGCCTCTCAGCACAGTGCAAATGCCAGTGCAACAGTAATGAAAGATGAAATCTGCTGTGCAATCTTGTTCTCTGTACCTCTGCACAACACATTTTATTTTAGGTTAGAACGTCTGATGCAGGAGGTAGAAAATTGATGGGCAGAGGTGCAACAGCTGAAAACAAACTCAAACACCAACAAGACATTTCCATTTCACATTTAGTTACAATAACTTTACATTCAACTCACACTCAGCATTTCTGAATGTCATGGTGGCAAGATTTATACTGGCACACTAATGTCACCTTCACACGTGGCTTCCCCGCAGCCGCAAGCTGCTTACAAAAAGCCTGTCACCATCCTTGCCAACTAGATCAAATGCTGCTTTTTTTTTTTGCCTCTTGCTTAACAGGGAAAGAAAAAAATTGAGCAAGCTGGGTCAGGGACAGAAGAGGAAGATGGGAAGTTAAGCAGGCGAGTCCTGAGTAGCAAGGAAATCTTTGGTTAGAGAGCCAGAGATTGAACTTAGTGAAACTCTTCTATAATCACAAGTTACATGAGCCAAAGGCAGCAACAAAACTTAGGTCTGGGGAGAAACCAAAGATCAGAAAAGGAAAGGTGTGGAAGCACATCCAACAGAACAGATGTGCATTTTAAGCTTACACAATGTTTACATACACAGACAAACTGACCCTCCAGTAGCGGTCTACTTTCTTATGTACAATCCTTCCCTCCAGATGAGGGCTGCTGTTCTCGCATCACTTTAAATATACACCACAGGTATGTAACAAAGCAACAGAGCTGCCCAGCAACACCTGGGCAGCAAGTTCCGCATTCAGGAGGAAAGAAAGGCTAAAGAAAAAGAACGAAATCGGCTTATGTCAAGCACACCTTTTCCTGAAGCACCTCCCCTTACCAGAGAGCTACTTCTCACCCTGGGCAGCCAGCGATGAAGTGATGTACACCCAGAAGGACAATCAGAGCCTCTGACAGGCTGACGCTATTGCTGCAGTTCCTTTTTCCTCTCTTTTGCTTAAAAGTATAAAGACTTAATCTTTTTTTCCTCTTTTAAGCTTATCAAGCACATCTCGCACACCTCTCATACCCACTTAAAGCCAGGGGTTAAGCGGGGCTACAGTGAGACAGCAGAGATGCTATTACACTAAAACTGTCTTACATGATGGTTTTTGCCAATTCTGTTGGTGTCACAGTTCTCCATGAAAAGTAAGAAGAAGCTGGAAGGCAGATCTGTTCATCACAGCAGCCTAAAACAGGTAATGGCACAGTAACTTAATGCATACTTGCTCTCCGGGAGTATTAAATTCCACAGACGGGTCTGTGGAGGAGCTTGATGACCCGGCTGAGATGCAGCAGCCCGCTCCCAAATTTCACAAACCGTGCCTGTTTCTTGGGTCTCCAGAGACTAAGCACTCAGTGAGCTGGAAGTGGTTTATTTCCTTGGGGCTGTGAAACACAGCAGTTCACCACCAACACTCCATGGGGAGAAGCTACAGACCTCAATCTCCCAGCGAGGCTTTGGTGTCATCTGCCACAAAAACCAAATTAGTCACAAACTTATTTCTCCTGAGACCCTGACTTGAACCTCTGGAGGAACTGAGATTCACCTATTCTTCTATTGCAGCAGCCAGAGACCTGCAGATATGCTCCAAGAGAAATGAATTCCAGCTGGATTTGCACTTCACTAATTCACTGCAAGCAAAAAAATGAAGTTACAAGATGATACCTGCAAGAATGACAGGATGCTTTAATCAAGCTACAAAAGCAGTGTGTAACGGTGACTGACAGGCAACACTCCCTGCGTTAAAAAACAATAGATCCACAGTCTGATGCAAATACCTAAACCTCAAAGTAAGACTGAGTTTTTGGTGGGCTTAAACGGAGCCATTGATACACAGATGACTTGCCACGGGCAGTTCATGGGTCATCGCTGTTGGAAGGCAGCACTGTGTCTCCACAATAAATTAAAAAAAGTTAAGAAGCAAAAAAGAAAGAAAAAAAACTCCCAGCCAAAAAAGTTACTCCGGTTTTCAAAAGTCCTCATAGGTCACAGCAGAAAAATGTTTCACATACTTAAAGTTTTCTACCTGTTGTCTTGACCTGAAAGCCATCAATTTAGAAAAGGAATTTTCTGGACCTCACCTCTGCCAGGCTACACTAAGTGCTTTTTAATCTCATTTCTCTTGGGCACTGAAAAGCATTTGTACATTGCTACAACATCCCACCTCTGCAGTTAAATAGATGGGAAGAAACGGTTACCTCCAGGCTGCCAGGAATCAATGATCAGTATTCATTTAGAAAAGCTACACAAAAAAGAGATGCTTTCAGAGCTGGCTCTCAAGAGTGCTCTGCTGGCGAGGCCTCTGCCTTCGAGGCAGAGCAAAGCCTCTCTAGTGCCAAGCAAACCTGGATGGGTGCTACAAGGGACATGCGCTGCAAAGCCTCCACTGTTCTGCTGCAGACTGTCTTTCCTAGCCACAACAGCTCGATTCCAAGAATATCCATCAATGCAACTAACAAATTACATGCTGCTTTGAGTTTAAATATCTAAAGATTCTCATTTAACTTTGACTAATTCCAAAGAGGAGGCGCGTAAGAGATCTGACAGTCTTTCTGCTGCACAAACCAAACACAGATTGATGGGCAGAGGTGGCTCTCCTGGATGCAGGAACCACCGTGTCACAGCCTCACCGTCGCCTTTACTTCAAAAGCTTCAGACCTCAAAGACCAGCCCTGTTTTGACCTGCATAAGCCACTTGCTCTCCCTCTGCTGTCCCATCTGTTAGTCCTCATCATCTCTTCATTTTCATTACGCAACCTCAACGTTTTTAATTTTGAAGTATTTTATGATGCTTTTAGTATTTCAGCAAAAGCTGAGTTCCTTTCCCCTTCTGACAGTTTCTATGGTAATTTTTTAGATCACCCAGTTACCAAACTGTGGTTTTTGAAAGACCAAGTTCCCTGAAGAAACCAAAGTATTGGGTTGGAGAGGGAGGGGGGAATTCTCTGCTGCATTCAGCTCCTGTTAGAAATGCTAATAGCCCGGAGTCCACAAACTGCATCTGCACAGATGTGAAGGATTAATAATCTCTTCCAAACAACAACGCCAACAGGGAAAACATTACTGGCTTTTGCACTACTTCTTTTTGGGAGACCATAATGCCTCTGTTACTCGAGTTTTCCATTAGCGTTACAAATGCCAAAAGAACGTCTTCCATTCTTAACAGTTAATCACGTGATTTATGAAAGGTGCAAACCCACTAAATTGGCAGGAAAAAGAAAAGTTGACCTCCAGCAATGTATTTTCAAATTTGTCCTGAACAAAATAATATATTTTCTCTAAAAAATAATGGGAAAAAGGGCAGAAACTTGAGCAACTTTTTTCCCAAAATGGAAAAATGCTGCTGGGGCTGCAGGGAAACCTTGTGCTTGGGAACCAGGAGTCAGTGACAATAGAAAGGACCTTCCCTCGTGTGCACAAAAGGCCCCACAATGCCTTGTTCAGAAGGGATAACAGTAACACAACACCAAAAAGAGCACCACTACCATAAAACATCAAAATCGCAACACTAAACAAACCCATTTGAAAACGGCTGGTTTTGCCTGTTTCTGTTAAGCAGCCAGTGCGACATCAACCCACCAGTCTTGCCTTTCAGGATTTGTTTTCCCAGTTGTCCACTTTTGGTTCCCAATGCAAGCAAGAAATTTATGCACCAGCAGCACCAGGTCCTCAGAAACATCAGTAGTACCAGATATCCCACTTTTCAGCAGAAGAAACCCTTTGTCCTGCATATTTGACAAGCCAGCTGGCCTCAGATCCGGCAAAACATGGGGGTTTGCATCCACCTACCCCTTCCCTCAGCCCTCAAAAGTAGACAAACTTCAGGGCCAGGAGCAGGAATCTGATCCACCCCTCCAAAAATCATCTGCAAAACCTTGGGACTATAGCCAAGCAACCACTAGCAACCTTCACTGCTGGAATGGGACCATTCCCTCAGCAGGGAGGGAGAGAAGGGAGCCCAAACAGCCAGGAATTACAGTCAGCTTTCCCTCCCCTGCCCTGCCCTCAGTCAAGGTGTATCCCTGACTCCAGCCTCACGCCTACATTTGCTAGCAAAACCAGATCTCCTTGAAACTCGAAAATTGTGATTCCGCTTGCACTTCTGGATGTTAACACACAGGCTGATCTCTTGCAGAGCAAGCATGACACAGTGGCACGGTTAAGACCTGTGTGGGAGCATATCTGGGGGTGCCTTCACTTGTTATTCTGGCTCATGGCAGACAGCTTGGTGAAAATCCAAACGTGCTCACTTACAACAAGCAGGATGATGCTCCCTCCTTTCCCCGCACACCGTTTTTCGGTCGCTAAAGGAAGGGGCAGTAACTGTGGCAAAGCATCCTGTCATGCCTCCCCACAACCCAGCACTCAGGGTGTTTGCTTAATAGCCTGGCTGGGGGAAGGGTGAGAACCAACCTGGAGGGCACAACTGCAGGTTTTACTGTAATAGGCTTAAATGCCAAGCCGGTAGCTGCAAAAGGGATATCTGAAGTCCCAAAAGCATAAGTAGATTCTGCTCTCATCAGAGGTAGCCACGGGTCTTTCCATAGAGGATTAAAGACTGGTTTACACGTGTTGCAAAGCAGTTTCATTAGGGGAAAAAAGGAAACATTCTCTATAAACAATAATAATAATAAAAAAAAAAACAACACAAACCCTAAATTTCTGATGCTGACCTTACTAAGCCAGTCACTGTTTTCTGCTTCAGCACACTCAAAAACCAGCCCTCAGATGATGTTTAACCGAGTGCATATATTAGCACAGTTATAATCTACATGGACATTTTCATCTCTTCCTGAAATTTCTAAGAGATTAATTGCATGTGAGCATGAAAGGAGAATCTGAGTTTGACAATGCTTGCCAGAACAACATTCCGACATTTGGAGTATACAACAATACACACAGTGCCCGATCCAGCAAAGGCAGCTCTTGTTTAATAATCAAGTTCCCTTTCCCCTCTCACCTTTATCAGAGGCCCCAACCACAGCACAGGGTCCCTGGCAACAAGGCAGGAAGCAGCAAAACCTGTGCCATATGCTCTAGGGGAGACCAAGACTCACTCTTCCTAAGCAGGAGCCTGGGCACCCTCCTTCCACAGCAGCAGATGCTCCTCCGTGACTCCAATTTCTGCTCCCCGTGGGCTCAGCTGGGGCTCCCTCGCATCCCTGGCTGCCTCTGCTCATGCTGATCACAAGCAGTTGGAGAGATATGGGCTCTGTTTCCTTCCTGCTACTCTTCAGCTAAAAGCCACCTCTCAGGGAGGTCTGCAAGCCCAGCGCAAAGGTGGTAGCAACAGAGGTCAACAGAGCCTTGAGAAGGTGGGAACGGACACAAGGAGGGGCAAGACAGAGGGACAGCAAGAAGAACGGACCAGGAAGGAACGCTCTAGTAAGTGATTTGAAAGTGTATGATTTCAGCTGCATTCCCGAGCCTCACTTGAATGACGAGAACTACCACAACTGGTAGGTTTACCTTGGGAATACTTCTGTGAAATGCTGTGCTTCAAAACGTGTCTCTTTACCGCCCTACGTATCAATACCTAGACACAAGAAGTAAGCTCGTTTTCAGATTTCTAGGCATCTAAGAAAGTCTCCAGCTAAGGGAAGAGCTCTCCTCGCCTCCCTGCTGTTCTCCTGAGCCGCTGCAGGAACGGTGCTGCCCTCACCCTGCGGATGTAAATCATAGCAATAAAAGTATCAATTAAAAACAGAAAAGTACTTTGTTCAAGACCATCTAACATACCCTGTACAAGACAATCTGTCTTCGAAGGGGCTGTCATGAGATCTCCATTTAAAAAAAAAAAAAAACATACCACCACAAATAAAATGCAGGTTATTATTAAGCATAGAGGAAATTGCTTCAATAAATGACCACAGAGTAACTCACCTCTGCTTTATATATATATAAAAAAAGAAGCGTTTGTAAAGCAGTCCTTGAAAGGAAACAAATCCTCAAATTCCGAAGAGAATAATACTGCCTCCAGAGAAGCCAGCAAAAAGACCACTCCTCATTTTATTTACTTTAATTCTTCCCCTGATTTTTAAAGTTATAACTACAGAACTGTCAGCATGTCTCCAAATACTTCAGATATTTGGCTCTGCAGTGTCTGTGGAAATAAACAGATTTCGCTTCCTTCTCACTTAAGTATGTGTTGCCTCTTTTAGAGACCATTAGCAACATTAAGAGCAAAGACAAAAGGATGCAAGACCTACACACAGCTGCACACCCAAACCCCTTGTGCCTGCTAGCTCTCATCGAAATCTGGGCCAGGGCCTCACCACCTTCATGGTGAAGAAAATCTTCCTTCTGTCTAGCCTAAATCTGTGTCTCTCCAGTTTATAGCCATTGCCCCTCATCCTACCACTACAAGCCTTTGTGAACAGTCCCTCCCCAGCTTTCTTGTAGGTCTCCTTCAGGTACTCCTTTCATACTCCTTTATGTTTAGGATACACACCAAAGGCAAGCATACATTCACACAAATACATTTTACTTAGAACACTAAGAACTGGCGTTATAATGCTGAAACCCCTTCCTAGAGGACAGGCTGGACAAGGCTGCTACAGCACATATGTCACAGCATCAATGTCTTAATCATATCTTACTAAGAACAGGCACTACAAATACCCCAGCGGCATCTTGCCTGTGCCCTGCCCCATTGGTCCCCTGTCACCAGATCCTTTCCCAGTCACAGTATCTCTGTTCGCTTCAGCCCTTTCTGCTGGAGGGACAGCGTCGTGCTCTGCCAGCCTTGCAAGTGCCCAGGTCTGCAGCACCAAGGCTGGACCCTAGCTCAGAAGCATCCCTGGGGAGGGAGGGACAGCACTGCTCTTGGCAGAGGGACTCCCATCCCAGAGGGAAAAGATCTCACAGTTCCACACTGCGTGACACTAATGCATTGCTCCAGCACCCTAAAACCTACCAAGATCAGGCAAAGAGTCTCAATGGTACTTGAGAACTTCTTTCCAAGTGCAATAAGTTACGAACATAGCGCAGTATTGCACAAAAACTACACTAAAATACACCTCACAAGTATTTAAGGCTTTTCCAATTCAGAAAAGTGCCAGGAAACTCTCTCATGGTGTTCTTGCAACAAAACAAACCAAATAAAAAAATAATACAACATTCATTCATAAACGATTCTTTGCAGAAGTTATTCTACGTTGGTGGTGTAGAGATTGCCATGAATACTTTGCATGACAGAGACCTGGGAAAGTCAGTTACTACAGTGCTGCTGAGGGAGGAAACTGCAAGGCACAATCCCACCTATTGACATTCACTGTGTTGCCATTTCCCTCTTGATAAGGTCCTACTCTGCTAGGTAATCCACACGGCATTTCTCCAAAATCTCCAGGGATACCCTCTGAGAAGGGAGAGAGGAGAAAAAAAACAGCTCTATGATAGTCATTAATTAATTCAGCCCAGAAAACTCACTTTGAGCAGACTTACCTGAACTTCTGGTTTCTCTGGAAACTGAATCTGCAGCCTCTCAACCTAAAAGCTGAGATTTAGTTGACAGGGATCAGAGCTTACAGCTCCAAGGCATTCATCACTCACCTTGGCCCCAGAGTGGGAAGCCCCTGCTTCCCATAACCCCCCTTCTACAGCAACCAGCAGCTCAGAGTAATACACCGGTGACAACCAGTCTCCCTCACTCCAGGAAATTCACGCAGTTCATCTTTAGGGAACACGTGGATTTCATTCACATACTGAACGCATCTCTAAGAGTCTTACTGCTACTTAGGTGAAAACTCATAATAAATTAATTAGGATCCTTTAGAAAGTAATACGGCATTCTTATAAGCACTTGCACGGACACTAAATAACATGCAGTTAGCCAAAATCTTAATGATAATTTATACATGAGCTCACACTGAAGGGACTGAACCATCTGCCCTAACTATGCGTGAGTAACCAACACTACAAGGTGCCGTTACTTTTCCTGATGTTCAGAAAGGGGTAAGGTGTGCTGACTGGACCGCTGGACATCCAGCTACTCTGAAATCCCTTCACCCTGCAAGGTCCAACTATGCACGACGCAGCTGGAAACAATGGTTACAAGCAGCAGCACCTTTCCTATGGAAGACAGAAGCCTTCACTTCAACACAGGCTGCAAGAAAAATCAATCCTTCTCACAGCATAAAAACAATATTTCTAAATCTATCTGTGGTTTAAAGTGTTCAGATATAGTTTATTAATTATATTTATTAAGCAGTCCAGACAAATTATAGATTCATTTTTCTTGAACTCATTAAAGTACTCGAAAACGTGAATATGACTTGGACGTTTGTAATTATCAAGGTGTTTTGGCTTTTTAATCTGCTATGACAAGTTTTCCACACACAGACGAGCCTTTAGAGCCTTCACCTTGAGAAGGCTGGAGCATCAGTGTCCCCACAGACAGGAACACACGTACAATCACACTCCCAACAGCATCAGGGTGTCTTTGCACGAATACAAAGACCACATACCATAATACATAATTTATGTGCTGAAAGCACAGCTAGACAGAGGCAGGCAAAGCATTATCCATGTCATAGTTTTTGCAAGGTTTATGGCGGAAGGGCCAATCACTGATAAGGTAACTGGCCAATCTGCAAATAAACACAAGGAATTCACTTACTAGCGTGGCATCACATTTCAGGCTACAACCATCGAAAGACCAAAAAGTCAGTTCTGAACATGGAAACAAGATTCTCAGATCATTAACAAATAAAATCCAAAACAAGCTATGAAGCCGACATTTCTGTAGAGTGAAACCATTTTAAATACTTGTTCCCACCCAGCTACAAATGGAGAGCATCAAAGCACTATTACCAGTGTGAGAGAGACCACATGGTTAATGCAATCTGCTTTTAACCTCCTAAATATTTTGTGCAATATTAGCAAAGAAGCTGCCTAATGGTAAGAATCATAAAAGCATTGTAAAGATTGGCAGCCACTCAACAAAGTGGCCAAGGAAACTTCCCCGTAGGCAGTTATAATACGATACCACTCGATTCACTTGTGCTATGATGAAATGCGAGTTAAGTGGCACCACTTAGAATTTAAGATCTTTAAGGCAGCAGAGAAGAAAACAGTTAACAGCCTCTTCTGTTGTAAAAATCTGGCACACCAGTATCTTAAACATAATCTCTTATGTTGGGTTCTTCCCTCTCCTCCACTCCATCCCACGGTGGCACTGAGAAACACTAACTAAATCTTACAGGAAAGGCTTTTTCTATCAACAAGGTGGGATCCCCTCTCCCCAAAGCCCACATTAGGTTCTTAAAGCAACTAATTTCCTTCCTTGGAGACTCTCAAACACAACTGGACCCTGAGCAGCCTGATGAACCTTTGAGTTTAGTCTTGCTCTGAGCAGGAGGTAACATCCATTTGTTTGTGATTGTCATCTCTACAAATATTCTCATAGTCACTTATTTAACTCTCAGCTGAACTCTGGCATTCCCTATCAAAAACATTACAGATGATCAGAGACAAGATACATGGCTGTACAGGTCTGTGTCTTCTCAGCATAGAAACTCATATTCTTGGAAGCATTCCCAAAGAAATTCTGAACAAAGTATCAGAAAGTGAATAATCCACTTCTGATAGAAGTGCTTCTGGCCCTGGTTTTGTTTTTAAAATGTCCTTTGATAAACCATCTATTTACACTGCGAAAGGGAGAAAACTGAAGTGGGGAAACTGCACATGCACAAAAACAAAGGCATTATCTGACAAGTCATTTTGTTTATTTGCAGCTAATTGCTCGTTACTGCGAAATAAGGCTTTTGCAGTCTTTCATCATAAGTCGGTAAGAAACCCTAGTCCATTACCAAGCAGTTGCTTTTGGCACAGCATGTCTCCATAAAATCATGTTTCCATTAAATGCATACCCTGGCATCCCAAAAGTATTGGTGGAAACAGAACAACTTGTTCTGTCAAATCATTTCATAGGGACCTTCACATACTTGCATTCGCCCTTTTCTGATTGTTCTCACTTTGCTCACAGTGCTGCTTTGAACACCAGCTATCCACACACTGCCTCCACTTGGCACACTGCCCCCCAAACACACGACTGCAGCATTTTGAGAATAGGTATGCTCCTCTTCCTTTTTCTGTCTTGTTCACTTAACTATTAGACTAAAAATGTATTCCCTAAACACGCAAAATCCACAGATCGTCAGTACTTCATATTCTTCACGCACTCTCTGCAAGCAACAAGGCTCACCCCAAGTTCCCCACTGCCTGACTCACCTGCTGGTGCTGGATTTTTGCTCCTGTTTAAAGCAAAAGGACCTTGAGCCCTGAAGCACCATTACTAGCCAAGCTGGCTAACAGTGCTGACACTGAAGGTGGTCACCTTGGAGTTACCTCATCAGCGCATGGTGAATACACTCTGGGAACTGCCATTCACATAGTCAAGCTGGCACGTTTGCAGCAATCACCCTCAAGGTGCTTTCAAGGCCTTTTTCATCATTGTAACAGCAGGAGTAATTTTTAAACCTCACAAATAGTTTTAAATTAACTTCCCTGACAAAGTTTTCCAGACCAATATAATTCAAGTACATAAAACTCTATGCAGAAGAGCAGGGGTGCAAGGAAGACAAAGTAGAGGCCTTCAGAGCAAAGGAGAAACTATAGCTCCATTTACACATAGCTGTTTCATTAGCATGTAGATTCAAAGACATTCCTGTGCATTTATTGAAGCGCTACCCAAGCCTTCCTAGCAAGTAGAAATCCATTCTGTGCACAAATAGGGCTTTTATAGCTTGGCACAGCGCTCGACTGCAGAGTCGAACTTTTCAATGCCTGGTAAATTTTTACTTGAAAGTGGCAGGAGAGCTTATGCCAGAAGCCCATATGAAATGACAGCTCAGTGGCAGAAGGTCAAACCACGGTATCAAGAGACTTTATGGAAGTGTTTCAAGACAAACTTCTTAAAAGCATTGTGCTGGCCAGCGAAGCACCGATTTATACTGCTAGCAAAGTCTTGTAACAATCTTCCCGACTCCTTTCCAGTGAAGGTCAGTACCTTTAATACGCTGCCATACAGAAAGCACAGCAGCAGGGCATCCTGTAGGTGGTTAGAGCTGTTTCTGTGTCTAATCTCTGGTTATTTTTACTGAAGTTAAGAATAACAAAGCAGTGTTAAATGGCAGAGGTTTTGTGCAGACTGTCCTCTACACAAACAAAAAAAACCCCAACCAGACAAAACCAAACAAACAAAAAAATTGAGGTGCAAAAGGTGAATAAAAACTCACTGTTGACCTACAAACGACCCAAGAAAGCACAACAGTCTGAAGACAAACAGCCCAAACCATTACCCTTTCTCCATTAGCACCTAAAACTGTGGCTGCAGGAGAAGGACAAATTTAATTTGAACTGAGAGAAAGGTTCTGTGTCCTCTATCATTTTAATAGAAGCATGCAAGTTAGTGCTGACAGTGACCCTGAACAGATGTCAAGCATGAAGACTTCCAACATTCTGGATTTTGCCAGCTGTCACCACATCCTAATAAAACAACAGACAGTAAAGCTCCATTGAAATCTGATTATGTCCACTCAGGGTCTCTCCTTCCATCTACACAAATGTACTGTTAGATTGACTTAAAAGATCAAATTTGCAAATGCTCACACACTCTCCCATTGAAGCATTTCAATTGTCTAAATCTGCCATTTTAACAAATTCAAGTGTAAGACTTTAAATTCAATTAGCACAAATTTCAGCGCTCCCAACATTAAATTTGCAAGTGACATTTAATGGCATTCAACACAGGCAAAACAAAGCTAATACCCTAATGGACCAGCAAGGAAAATCGTAAGACACTCCAAAACATGATGCTCTTTTTCAGTCAAGGAAATTAAAGGTGTAGGCTGCACCAGACAGGAAGAGATGACAGCTATTAAAAGTCCTTCTTAAACCAGGGCTGCAAAAGCTCTTCTCTCCAGATACAGCACACAGCTTACAGCTGCATATGATGTGAGAGCAAAGACAAAAAGCGGCTACTTTATTCAACGAGATCACCTGTCTAACTGCTGGCTTTTGAGGGCAATATTCCTCATGCATGGCTGTTTCATTTCTTGAGACAGGAATTACAATCTCTTCTGACATTTTTACTTTTGTTCCCTCCTATCTGTTTTTCTGATGAAGGCTTAGGCAATGCAGCCCCACTCATCACCATTCCCCAGACCCACACCAACTGGCGCACACAGGAGCACTATATTTTCCAAACTGTGATAGTTTTGGCTGGGACAGGGATAATTTTCTTCACAGTAGCTAGACTGGGGCCATGGTTTGGGCTTGTGCTGGAAAAAGTGCTGATAAATCAGGGATGTTTTAGTCAGTGCTGAGCAGAGCTTACACAGGGTTAAGGTCTTTTTTGCTCCCCACCCCACCAGCAGAGTGAGCTGGAGATACACAAGGAGCTGGGAGGGGACACAGCTGGGACACTTGACCTCAACTGTCCCAAGGGATATTCCACACCATAGGACATCACGCTCAGCACATAAAGCAGGGGGAAGAAGGAGGAAGGGAGGAAGGGACATTCAGAGTATCGGCATTTATCTTCCCAAGCAACTGTTACACTTGATGGAAACCTGCTTTCGCAGAAATGGCTGAAGACCTGCCTGCTGATGAGAAGTGGTGAATGAATTCCTTGTTTTGCTTTGCTTGCACACATGGCTTTTGCTTTCTCTAATAAATTGTCTTTATCTCAAGCCATGAGTTTTCCCACTTTTACATTTCCGATTCTCTCCCCCATCCCACCACGGGAGAGCGAGCAAGGGGCTGGCTGGTGCCGAGTTGCACAGTCCCATCCCAGCCAGGTGATAGGATGCCTGTGCAGCCCAAGAAGCCAGCCCAGTGAGTACACCCGAAGAATTCTGCTACCCCACCTCCCCACTGCGCACCTGCACCTGATACAGCTGGGTAAGAAAGCTGACAGTTTTCACACAGCTATGCTTCCCACGTTAGAAAAATCCAAAGCTAATGGACTTCAGGGATTCCGTCAAGTCTTTTTTCCCAAGTGGCAATATGCTTCACCTTAAGACCTTTAAATAAAGCAAGCTACCTCCAAAGACCTTCAAAATCAGGGTGACAGTATGCAGACTAGGCTGGGATGTCCAAGAGAGAAAACAGCTTTAGAGTCATGGTTAAGAAGAGGGAGAGTTGTTAGGTTTTTTGGGGTTTGGTTTTTTTTTTTTTTGTACATTTAAATCTCAGCTAACTAGCACAAGCAAAACCTACCCTTAGTGAAGATGCTTCCACAATAAAGATTTATTACTGTTTTCCTTTGAATAAGGATACGAGAGCAGCACCCCACAAGCCTACAAAGGAAGCAAATGCCACAAAAGAACGGGGCATGTTCTGTTCCACAAAAGTCTTGCTCCTCTGATTTGGATGAGTGAACGGCAAAACCAGCAACAGCAATAAAGAAATGCAGCTTTTAAAATGGAATTAAGAGATATATTTTAGTCTCTTAAATTATACTTCCTTTTGCCCAACAGCTCTTGACCAAAAGCTATGCGAACTAAGCCCAGGTGGTACTTTCAAGGATTCTTTTTTTTCCCCCCTCAACTACACTGACAGTTTTGATAAGACCAGAAACAATACAGACAAACATTTTAAAGAAGTTTAAATATTCATTTATGTCAACAAACCATGCATAGTACAGGGAAACCACTTACACTTACTAGTTTATTAGAACAGATGTTCTTAAAAATCAAGCCCAAGCAACCTGCACCAAACACTGTCTCAGCTAAGTAAAATTTCAAAACCACAAAATATATTAGGGATGAAAGCGTCACGAAAAGCCAGTAGGTTTCACGCTTTCTTCAGGCTTCTCATTTCCTCCAGCCTTTGGGGAAACAGGGAGAGAGGACTTAATTATTAACTTGAGACCTCACTGCTCTCTATAACTACCTGAAAGGAGGTTGTAGAGAGGAGGGAGCTGGCCTCTTCTCCCAAGTGACAGGGGACAGGACGAGAGGCAATGGCCTCAAGCTCCACCAGGGGAGATTTAGGCTGGACATTAGGAAAAAATTTTTCATGGAAAGGGTCACTGGGCACTGGAACAGGCTGCCCAGGGAGGTGGTTGAGTCACCCTCCCTGGAGGTGTTTAAGGCACGGGTGGACGAGGTGTTAAGGGACATGGTTTAGTGTTTGATAGGAGTGGTTGGACTCGATGATCTGGTGGGTCTCTTCCAACCTGGTTACTCTATGATTCTTTGATTCTATGATGCCACACACTTTGGGAATTCAAGCTGTATTAAAAGCCAGAGATTCCAACCCACAGCACGGGAGTCATGCAGAACATCAGCCTCTGGAGGGCTGCCTGCCCCTTTCTGCACACTGCTGTCTTGAGCACAAAAAGCCTCTGATGACATCAAAACCCTTCGGAAAACACCAACAGTACAGAGGAACTCAGTTCATGACCCTCAGATTCTATTAAAAAAATCTCTCAAAACTGAGGTTTTTGAGCTCATTTTGAACTCACTTCTACTTCAGAGCATTCTTTCCACATACAGTTGGTTTTGATGCGTGGCACTTGAATTAGGATTGAAAAAGCATTCAGATGCCCTGCTGTGTTTCAGCGAAGAACAGTTTGGGCCCTACCTCACTGTGAAGCCTTAAAAATCCTTCCCGCACAACACATGTCTAGGAACCACACCATGAGAGAAGGATCTCACGTCACGTTCAGCAAAAACAGCATTCATGGCCATGTGCAAGTCTCCCAGTTTGTTCCCTGACAGCGCTATACAGATTTTTATTTTTTTTTTTACTCCAAACAGGCCCTTCCTGAGAGAACAAGGTTCTGGATTATTTTTGTCTTAGCATTTTTTACAGGATGTCCTGTGCCCCAATTAAAAAGCCTTTAATTCAGCAACTGTTCCTTCCAGCCAGACTGAAATTCCTATTACATCTGAGTAAGTCCCAGGCCATCCATATTTTGCACATCAATTAACCAATGCTGAACAACACAGAGCAGCAGCAACGAGAAGATGAGAATAATTTTGCAGTTGCCATTAACGATGTCGCATGTGTTCTTCTTCCACACATTCAGTTCAAGAGAACTCAATAATTATTTAATTAAAAACAGCTTGACAAGCACTGAGAGAAAAAATTATATATGTGGAGCACAGGTACACAACAGGCGCTATGAACAAGCCACTGTCTTATAAGGATACCGTTAACTCTGAGTAGTCAATCAGTATTCATTAATACCTCCAAGTCCTGAAAATTACCTGCATACTTTGACTTATTAAATTTAGAACCATCACAAGTTTTCATTAAAAGCTAATGAAATACATGTGGAGCCACATTGTCTCTAGGCTGATATATGAAGGCCAAAAAATTATTTGAGAACCAATTTGTTGCACAGACCACAAACACAATTTCAAGGCACCCGAGTTAAATTTAATCCGGCTCTGCATGCACAAACCTGGAATACCAAGGCAATCTCTCTGGATTTAAAGGGGTTTTATTACCTTTACTATAAAGATAGCTGTTATCTTTCATCTGCCACCACGCGGGGTTGATTGCGTTCACTTTCCAAACTCTAAACACTTTCAAAGAGCTGAAGCAATTCCAATACCCACCAACATACCCCACAAAATAAGGCAGAAGCCTGCATTAACTCCAGTGCAGCATCCACACTCCAAACAAATAAACGCACCCAATCCCAAACCCGCTAAAGTCAACAGCAGAGCATCCACCGACTCAAAACTTCCAAGCTTCACATCTGTGTTTCAGGTCCAACAAATGGGCACGAAAGCCAACAGCAACCATTTCCATCCCCACAGACCTGGGGCGGCAGAACGGAGTCTGAAGGGATCGCTTACAAAAACTGTCATCACACCCCAACGCCCCCGACGCCGCCACCAGCCCAAGCGACACCCAGAGGTTCATCAACATCCCTCTCCAACTCTGCTGAGAGGCTGCCTGCATCAGCCCCATCAGCACCAGGTCAATATAGCAGAGCTTATATTTTTTTTAACAAATAAAATTCTTTCCTCTCGCTTTCCACGCTTGCCTCACATATTTACGATGCCTGAAAGCACCGAGGCCTTCTTTAATGACGTTTTCACACGAGAAAATAAATTAGACATCTTAATCACAACAGGACCTCCAGTGGGAACAAAGTAAAAAGACAGACATATGCATTATACACCCAAACCCCTGCACCTCACCAGCACACCCAGCAGTGATTTCACATGCAGACAAGGAGGGGAGCTGCCCCCCTGACTGTTTCTTCCCTCAAAAGCATGGCCAAAGGAAGCCTCAGCCCCACCGACACCAGCCTAGCAGTGCCCAGGCCCCAGGGGAACGGAGCTCCAAGGGTCCTGGGGCCAAGGGGGGCCAGAGCCCCGACGGTCCTAAGGCCAAAGGGGACCAGAGGTCCCCGGTGTCACCAGGACCGAGGGAACCAGAGCTCCAAGGGTCCCAGGGCCAAGGGGAAAAGAGGTCCCTGGTGTCACCAGGACCAAGAGGACCAGAGCTCCGAGGCTCCCGTGGCGGGGGGACAGCAGCCCCCGGGGCACCGCGGCGAGAGGAGCGGGGCTCTTGGTTGCCACCGGGGGCCAAGAGGAGCGGAGCTGCCAGGACCGAGGGGAGCAGGGCTGCCTGGTACCGCGGGGACCGCCGTTCGCCCGTGCCCCGGGACCTGAAGGGGCCGCGGGGATCGGGGCTCTCGGGGTCTGCGGGGCCCGTATGTTCGCGGTGCCGAGGGCCGCGGGGCTACCGGTTCCGAGGCACCGGAGGCCGCCGGTGCCGAGGGCCGCTCCCCTTTCCCCCTCCTTTCCCTTTCCCCCTCTTTTCCCTTTTCCTTTTACCCCCTCCCAGCTCTCACCGTACGGGCTTGCGGCCGCCGGGCGGGTCCCGGGGCGGCAGCAGCACCGGTCGCGTGCGGCGGGGAGGGCGCGGGGGCAGGGGCGGGGCGCGCCTGCGTCACGTGACGCGCGCGCGCACCGCCCCCTCCCGTTCCCCCCAACACTCGCGCACGCGACAAGCGCCGCCACAACCCCCCCTCTCGCCCTTCCCTCGCCGCCATCTTGTGCCTCCCACCCCCATAGACATAGGCACACACACACACAAAAACACACAGACACGGCGGGAAAAGAGACCGATTCGCCCGAAAACTGATGCGAAGTAGGGGATATTTCATAAAATTACAGAATCATAGAATCACCAGGTTGGAAAAGACCCACCAGATCATCGAGTCCAACCATTCCTATCAATCACTAAACCATGTCCCTCAGCACCTCATCCACCTGTGCCTTAAACACCCCCAAGGAGGGTTACTCAACCACCTCCCTGGGCAGCCTCTGCCAGTGCCCATGACCCGTTCCATGAAAAATTTTTTCCTAATGTCCAGTCTAAACCTCCCCTGGTGGAGCTTGAGGCCATTCCCACTCGTCCTGTCCCCTGTCATTTGAGAGAGGAGGCCAGCTCCCTCCTCTCTACAACCTCCTTTCAGGTAGTTGGAGAGAGCAATGAGGTCTCCCCTCAGCCTCCTCCAGGCTAAACACGCCCAGCTCCCTCAGTCGTTCCTCACAAGGCCTGTTCTCCAGCCCCTTCACCAGCTTCGTTGCTCTTCTCTGGACTCGCTCCAGAGCCTCAACATCCTTCTTAACATCCTTCTTGCAGGGAGTGGCCCATAACTGAACACAGTACTCGAGGTGCGGTCTCACCAGTGCTGAGTCCAGACGGAGAATAACCTCTTTGGACCTGCTGGTCACACCGTTTCTGATCCAAGCCAAGATGCCATCGGCCTTCTTGGCCACCTGGGCCACTGTTGGCTCATGTTCAGTCCGCCAAGTGGGATAGTTCAAAGTGGAATAGTTTGAAATAAGCCAAAGTGCAGTTGAACCTGAGCAGCCATGGCGCTCTAAGTTCAACAAAGAGTCCCTCTGAGAGTGTGGTTTTATCTTTAAGAAGGTGTTCTCCAGACACTTCTGTTTGAAAATGGTAATGCCTCGTGTACAGTATTGATACAAAATGGGGAATATTTTGAAAATTCACAAAGTGATGGGAATGGTTGGACTCAATGATCCAGTGGGTCCGTTCCAACCTAGTGATTCTATGATTCTATGAATTCAAATTTTAAGCTAAAGAGTAGCTTCGTCCAAGCAGCTCTGCTGTTGAAAATCAGACAAAACGTCCCTCTGAAAGTGTTTTGTCTTTAAAAAGCTGTTTTCCAGGCACTGCTTATTGTTTGAAAATGATAATGCCTTGTGTGCAGTATTGATACGAAACCTGGAATATTTTGAAACTTCCAAAGTGGATTAATTTAAAGAGGATTATTTTGATTTAAGATAAACAACAGTTTGATCCAAGCAGTCATGTTGAAAGTTAGACACAATGTCCCTCTGAGAGTGTTTTTTCTTTAAAAAGCTGCTTTTCTAGACACCGTTAATTGCTCGAAAATGATAACACCTCATGTGCAGTGTTGATACAAAACATGGAATATTTTGAAACTTCCAAAGTGGAATATTTTGATTTAAGCTAAAGTACAGTCTAATCCAAGCAGTTGTGGTGCTGAAAGTTCAACACCATATCCCTCTGAGATTGATTTTTCATTAAAAAAGTGGTTTTCAGACACTGTTCATTGTTTGAAAATGATAACACCTTGTGTGCATTATTGATACAAAATGTGGAATAGTCTAAAACTTGACAAAGTGGAATAATTCAAAGGGGAATATTTTGACTTAGGCTAAAGTACAGTTAAGTTTCACCTGAGCAGTTGTGGTATTTGAAAGTTAGATAGAACATCCCTCTGACAGCATGTTTTCTTTAAAACAGTGTTTTTCCAGACATTGTTCTTTCTTTGAAGATAATAATGCCTGGTTTTCGGTATGATCTGTGCTGAACAGATGCCTTTTGTTCTGTAATCACCTCCATTTGCAGTACTTCCCTAACTCAAATTCAACGTCAAGCGGAGAGCTGGAGCCAGCTCCAAATGAGCAAGAATTTTGACTGTTGCAAAGTTTCATAACGTTAAAATTACACGTTGGAAAGTAGTAGAAGATGCATAAAATTTCTGGGAAAATTTATGCATCTGCACATAAGTGGGGAATATGTTCTGTCCCAGCTCTTGTTTGGTTGGACATGATTGATGGAAGTCACTCCCTCACATTGCCCAGGCCTGATAAAGGATGCTTGCTTTCTAAAACTGCAAAACAAATCTGAGAGTTTGATTTGCCGGCATTTTCACTATCAGAATGTGCGATTTTGGAGCTTTCTGACCACATGTAGCCAAGCATAAGTAAATAAATACATAACCCTGGGCATCAGCACAGCTTGGGGCGGGCAGAGGAGCGCAGTGCGGTGTGAGAGGGCCTCATCCTAACCCATCCGAGTCCTGGCAGCAGGGCACCCGCATCTGCCTCCCCCAGGAGGGGACCTCATGTGCCTGGCCGGCCTGTGGAACCATTCCCTTTCCACGGGGAAATGCAATCCGGGTGTGGGGTGAGTGTGTCCTGCCCCAAGCACCAGAAGAGTGGAAGGTGCGAGGCTGGGGTCAACTGTAACGTCTGCTTTTCACTCTAGGTGCTATTTCTGGCCATTTGGCTTCTGTTTGCCTTCGTCACTGTAACATCGACAGCTCTGGAGACGTGAGAAGTCAGCTGTTATTAATAAAATCTTAGTTAAGATAAAATTGCAGCACGATTAAGCTTGCAAGCAAACTCTGGGTGTCATCTTCTCCAGAAAGGAGGTAGAATTTAGTTTCATAAACCCTAATGTTCATATCAAGTCTCACACCTTACAAACCCTGCCCTGTTAATACAAAGAAGTTGGGGTTTTCCCTGTCCAAAAAGGTCAAAAGCATTTTGTGGTGCCTGTTGAGGCCATGAGGATAGCCGCGTGTGCTGAGCCTGGTTTCCTGTGGGTCAGTTCCCCAGCGTGGGAAGATCCGGCAGGGTCTGATTAAACTCTTCTTGTATTTCAGTCATTTGTTGTCTCTGCAGGGTGGTTGTTAGCCAGCAGATCCTGGAGATAGCAGAGCTGCAACACATCCAGCTGTCCCTCTCCAGGCAGGAGGAGGATGAAAACACACAAGGGAGGGACTGGATGTGTAGGTATCTCGCAGTGACATTGAGTAAGAGACAGCTTTTGCTGATCGGGGCACACAAACATGCTGACATCTAAAAATCCCCTCATGACTTATCCTAATCAACGAGTGATTGCAAACATTACTGAAACAAAATAAAAATTAAGCCTGAATAACTAGTAATATATGCATGGGGACAGGTGAACCACAATGATGTCCTGCTCCTGTGTGGAGAAATACCTAATACTGCAGTTCCTTAAAATGTAGTTTAACCATTCAAACAGAAAAGTCTCTGTGGAATAAAACTCAAATTTAGAGCCAGTGTGAAGGCTGCTTTTTGAGATCTGCCGTGACCTGCAGCTCATTACACCTCTTCATCAGTGTTGATGAAGAGGGAAGGCGTTTGGTCTGACCTGGGATCCAGGCAAAAGCTTTCTCCCTGTGCGAACTCTGTGGCAGTTAGGAGGGGAAACACAGGTGGAAAAGGATGGCTTACGAGAAAGGTGCTGCCCCTCCCTGCAAGAAGGATGTTGAGGCTCTGGAGCGAGTCCAGAGAAGAGCTACGAAGCTGGTGAAGGGGCTGGAGAACAGGCCTTATGAGGAGCAGCTGAGAGAGCTGGGGGTGTTTAGCCTGGAGAAGAGGAGGCTGAGGGGAGACCTCATTGTTCTCTCCAACTACCTGAAAGGAGGTTGTGGAGAGGAGGGAGCTGGCCTCTTCTCCCAAGTGACAGGGGACAGGACAAGGGGCAGTGACCTCAAGCTCTGCCAGGGGAGGTTCAGACCAGGTATCAGAGAGAAATTTTTCAAAGAAAGGGTCACTGGGCACTGGCATAGGCTGCCCAGGGAGGGTGTTGAGTCACTATCCCTGGAGGTGTTTAAAGGATGGGTAGACGAGGTGCTGAGGGACATGGTTTAGCGTCTGATAGGAATGATTGGACTCGAGGATCCTGGAGGTCTTTTCCAATATAGTGATTCTGTGATTCTATGATTCTATGATTCTGTGAAACCCAGCACAAGATTTCACTTGACTTTTCTCCCAGGCAAATAATTTGCAATCCAGTTTTTACCCTGTTGTTTATGCACAGCACTCATGGCTAGATAGAAATGCGCTTTTTTCACATGAATTGGAACACAGAGTTTGTGTTCCATTGTATTGGCTACAGCATCAGCACTCTGCTTGACATCTCATAGAATTCATCCTGGAAGTGAGTGGGGAATGCAGGTTACGTGTTAGGCGACCCAGCTTTTTGGCGGTGCTCTGACAGTCATACACACAGAAGAGATTTTTTCCCAGGTGAAGGGACAGAACCAGAGACTTCCCAAGCTGAGCCAGAACTCCTTGATCTTTTCCCATCGAGGAAGAAAGCACCTCAGTGAACCCTCCAAGCTAACAAAATAACTGTTCTAGACAGGAGTCTGCAGGGAGTCTAAACCCCACCTGTACCACCACCTTGCACCCATCCAGACAGGTCCTCTCCTTCCTCTCACTTTTGCTGCCGTGGCCTTGCTTTTAATTCAGTCGCTCTGTCTGTTGGGGATTTTGTTGCTAAACACAACCTAGGCTTCAGCAGCATCAGCTCTCTCATCCCCTGAGGAGGGATCTATCTGTGAGTAGATTTACTACTGGTCGCTTGATTCTGTTTTTCCCCAAGTTGAACAGGCTTAAAACCTGTTTCTTCCCCAAGCTTTGTACGGCTGACTTGCGTGAGCATGGTTGTGCCAAGAAAGCTTTAGGACTGGGGATTTGGGTTAGCTGACTGCTCCCTGCTTCATCTTTCCTTGGAATACAGAAAGCTGATGATGAAAGCGGAGAGGACCTGTTGGAAGCAATGCCAGACTTCACCATCGCTGCAAGTGCCAAGCACCCACCCAGCCAAAAGGGACGAACAGGCTTATTGGGAGTGCTGATGTGTCCTCCCTGGGGCAGTGGAACCTGTGGGGGACTGGTAGTTCCTATCACGTTGTTTCTTTTTGTTTGCTCCCCTTGGGTGATGCTATCAAGATAGCAATGTTCCTAATGAGGGCTTCTGCTTTTCAGCAGGGTGCTGTTTTCTCCCTATCATTTCTTGCAACCCCATCCTGCTATTGCCATAATAGGATTAACATCGCTGACACTTCCCCCAGGGTAATCACATAATAAATTCTCACTTTCCAGGGTTGTTCCTCTAGTATGGGCATTTTCCAGCAAATACTATGAACGCAAAGGCTGTGCAAATTGATTCCCTGGGAGCCCGACCTCCCTGTTGGGAATTACAATGGGTTGTCCAAGAAGCTTAGAAATATCTGTCCTGGACGGCCGCCTGGGATTAATCCTGCTGTGCCCTTTGTATTCCTGAAAACAACCTTTCCTGCCAGGCTGCAACCAGTCCCAAAGCCCGAGAGTGGGGAAGGCACTGGGCAGTTACAGCAGCACCAGGGAACATCATTCCGGGGGCTCCTGCACTTGGGAGAATTGGCAATAGGGGGTGTGGGGGGAAGAACCCATGGCTCCATTCAGCCGGGGGTTTCTCCTGCTGAAGCTTTGATTAACTCCATTAATCAAAATAAATGTAGAAATGAATGGATCAACAGAAAAATGCTAACAGATCACTTTCATTACTAATCATTAGGCATTGATCAATAATTAATAAGTTAATGACAATCAATTCAAAACAATGCTTTTATTTAGATGTAATACATTTACTATTAGAACATCAATACTTCACTAATGAACTACTATTAAACCAACTTAATTAACGTTTCAATACCCTTCTTCGTCTTACCACACTTACCACAGGTACATCTGTCAGCATAGCAAGTTTAACATTAAAGGGCAGCATCGACTCGGTGCCTTTGCGGTATTGTGTTGGTATCACTTTGACACCACATGACAACATTTATGCAGTGAGGTTACGCTAAGCCTGAAGCCGAATGGGGCTGCACTGACTGTGATTGTTTTAAAGGCCTTAGAAACAGCAGGAGCGATTGTTGCTCCAGATTTGTAGATCGCAGTCTCATGGGTCTTTGTCCCCATCCTCTGATGGTGACAGGCAGTGTTGAGGACAACATTAACAGCAGCAGAGTGGAAAATAAGAATTAAATACACCAAGAATGGAGTC
The DNA here is from genome assembly GCA_033459285.1 of Clamator glandarius. Taxonomy (NCBI): domain Eukaryota; kingdom Metazoa; phylum Chordata; class Aves; order Cuculiformes; family Cuculidae; genus Clamator; species Clamator glandarius. The sequence continues at coordinate 1,682,017 of JAUNZM010000631.1, read as the reverse complement.
AAGCAAGGGGCATGCTGTGTTCACGTGCCACGGTTTTAAGTAACCACAGAGCAGGGCTCTTTCTTTACTGCCTTGTAAATGGTAAAAGAGACCAAAACATCTGTTTCCAAAGGAGGCAGGGATTCCAATTCAGGTATCTAATTGTTGAACCAAGTGATAAAGGCTGAGATGACGTCATCTTCTCAGCTCAGCAGCGGTAACATCCAGTGATTTGTTGCAGACAAACAACATAGTAAATGCAAGACTGGGGAGTTTTCCTCCTGTCAGTTCAGATCATTAGAAAAATATGTAAACTCATTTCTGTAATCAATGTGGTTTTAGTGGCTGATTGCTCCTGATTAAAACAGAATGTGTCTTTGGGGGAAAATGCCTCAAAATATGAAATGAAAGGAGAAATGCTTAACGGAGGCAGGGCAATAGCAACCGTTTCCCATTTAAATACAAGAAAGAAAAATGAAAAGAGGCACAAAATAGAGCAAAAGCAGGAGGAGAAGCCAGTTTGACTGACAGAGCAAGTCAGCAGTTATCCAGAGTTAATCAGGGCAGGGCTGTCCTTGCCCCACTGTCCCAACTGGGCTGGGTCCTGGGGAGTGGACCTGTCCCTGTGCTTCTGGAGCAGTAACAGGACAGCTTGTGGCATCACCGTTTCCTCCCATCAGTGGATCCATCCAACATTTCCTTTAGCACCATGCAAGGCATTTCCCATCGGATAATGAAAGGGCTGACAGGGGATCGTATAAAAATGACTGGGAAATAAAAGCTGGAGCTCCGACTTGCCACCATGCAGACGTGGGTGGCAGACAACGAGAATCTGTGGGGCTGAGCGGAATGGAATCGATGGTACCATGTCTCCCATCACAGATATCGCTGCTCCCAAACCCTTCAGCCAGGGGCACACCTCACTGGCATCCCACAGGGACCCCTGTGCTACAGTACACAGCATCCACAGGAGGTTATTCTCCCTATTTCCATCACTGCTAACCAGATTTACTACTCTTTTTAGGGAAAAAAAGGTATTTTCTTTTCAGGCAGCAATGTGTTTCCTGAGACCGGCACTTCTAGGCTTATTGCATCACTTACTGCCTTTTCTGTGTCGTCTTCAGCTCCAATGCTGTCCTGCTTTCATCTGGGGTAGAGTTAATTTTCTTTCTCACAGCCACTGTGTTTAGGAGTCAGTATATTGATAATGCACTCATGGTTTCAGCTGTTGCTAAGAAATCAAGGACTTTCCAGCCTCCCATACTCTGCCAGCAGGGAGGTGTGCAGGGAGGTGGAGGCAGCACAGCCCAGCAGCCACCCCAAACTCATCAAAGGGATGTTCCATACCACACAATATCATGCTCAGTATATAAATGGAGAGCTGGCTGATGTCCAGAACTCACTGATTCATGAACTCTGCTCAGGATGGGCTGCAAGGCCAGTCATCAGGCAGTGAACAATTCTTTCTGCAACATTTGTTTTGTATGTTCTGTTATAGATATTATTATCAGAGAATCACAGAATCATAGAATGGTTTGAGTTGGAAGGAACCTTAGAGATCACCTAATTCCAACCCTGCTGCCACAGGCAGGAACACCTGCCACTGGATCAGGCTGCCCAAGGCCCATCCAACCTGGCCTTGAACACCTCCACAGCTCCCCTGGACAACCTAGGCCACTCTCTCACTTCCCTCATTGTGAAGAATTTCCTCCTTATGTCCAGTCTAAATCTGCCCCTCTCCAATTTAAAGCCGTTCCTCCTCATCTTATCACCACAAGCCTTTGCAAACAGTCTCTCCCCAGCTTTCTTGTAGCCCCTTCAGGTACTGGAAGACCCCTATAAGGTCTCCTCGGAGCCTTCTCTTCTCCAGGCTGAACAATCCTAACTCTCTCAGCCTGTCCTCATATGGGAGGTGCTCCAGGTCTTATCCTTATTCTCTCTCTTTGTTGTCATATTAAACTGCTTTTATCTCAACCCATGAATCCTGCTTCTCCCTCTCCCTGATTTTGTCCCCTACCCCACCTGGGCAGGGGGAGTGAGCGGTGCCGGACTGCCGGGTTACACTGCTCTGCCTCCTCTTTCAGGGAGTGAGCGCCTGCTCCCAACGAGGCTTGTCGGAACCCACAAGGCTTTCCCACATTGGCCCTCCTCACCAAAACTGTCTCCAGCACCAGCTGACGGAGCAAAATTGTTTTAGCTGTGCTTTTTGCGGGGAGGTTTTTAACACCAATGCTGGCATGTGCTTTTTGTCCCTCTCACTGAGTCAAAAAGGAGAAGCGCGGCTGATGGAGGGCACAGATAGAACAGCATTATGACAGCGGCTTGACGAGGCTGTTATCTCTGCACTCTTGCAGGCTGTGGTAGGAGATTTCAGCTGATTCTTATCAAAACTGCACCTCGCAGGATGCAACCTGTAAATTTTCCCACGTTGCTGATGCTGATCATTCAAAAAGCTTTTTTTTCCCAGGACAATAACATTGACTATAAATAAATAAACAAACCTAAGAGTGGATTTTAATTTGCTGTGCTGCATGGCTCTGCTTACCTGTTTCCTTGTAGAACCCTGCACTTCTCCCCGGTAGGGTCAATGATGTTTTTCCACACACACACAGGGCTCAGCTGTGCCTGGGCTGGAGCTGAGGTGCATCCTCCTCCCGCAGCCGGTGTCTGGGGCAGCACAGGGCTCTGTAGCAGCCTGGGAGGCATTAGTTACAGGGTGATTAAAACTCAGTTACCTCAGCCAGGCAGTGGCAGGGGTTGGAAAAGAAAACCTTGCTCCACAACATCAGCAGCACCAAGGTGGGATTCCACATAGCTGTGTTAGTGCAGTCACTCGGGGAGCCCCAGTGAGCTTTCAGAAGAGGAGATTACCTTGTGGATCCTCCTTGATTCAGTTTGCCAGCGGGTTTCTTCTCAGAGCAGCATGATAAAAACGTGGGAGAATGGGAGGAAATGGCTTTGCAATTGCTTAAGGCTGGGAAGAGGCATATTTCTTGGGGCAAAGTAGTGTTATAGCCACACTGTAGGAAGACAAATGAGGACTGGGTGTTTCACAGATGCAGAAGCGGTGAAGTCCCAGCTCCATCCTACCATAGCCATTCAGGTATTCACTGAATCCATCTGCTGAGTGTAGTTCCCAGCCATCACAGAGCTCTGTGCTCTCCAGCAAGTCCTGGAGATGGTCACCTTGAAACCAGTGTCCCACCATGGGGTCAGATGTGCCATCACAGGCTGGAGGTACCCTGGGGTGAAGGGCTCTGGCCCAGCCCTGCAGCTGCAGCAGGTTGCTGGGGTCCATGTCTGAGTGAGCTGGGACATCCCCGAGGATGGAGGTTCCTAACCAAGGGGAAATGGGCTGTTTCCTTGGGGATGGCTGGGGTTTCCTATGCTACAAAAACGCCTATAGGGCTCTTACTGTGGCCCTCTGAGCAGAGTCCAGCCCTGGAGTCTCCATAACCATTTAGAGCAGTGGGAGATGCTGTTGGATCTCCCTTTGCCTCCCCATCTCTGGCTTCTCCAGCCTCTCCTTGCACAACCTGACCACCACCCATTATTGCCAGGGTGTTCCTGTGCTTACTCTGCTTTGGGGATCCTTGGAGCATCAAACAGATCCCAGTACCCAGATGTGGCCTCCCCAGTGTGGAGCAGAAAAGAATGCTCCCCCCTTCACTTGCTACCCACCCTGCGTCAAGGTGAAAAACAAGGTGATGCCTCCAGGTCACGTTCAAGTTACCTCATTTGGAGACCCTGCGAATTGTGTCTGGAGAGAAGCTGTGCACAGGTCCAGGGCCGTCCACCTGTGCATGGCCACCGAGCCCCACACCATTTCAATTCCGTGCTGCCTGAGGAGGAAAATGATACTTGGATGCTCCCCGTCAAGCTCTTTTGTGGTTTTCTGCTGAGCTTCAAGATTTTGTGGTCAAGTAGCAACAGGTCTCCTTCCTGCTTAGTCCTAGGATCTGATCCTGTAGACTTTTTCTGGCTGTGTTCTGTATTTATGTTTCCCCTCACATGATTTGGGGAATTGCCACCCCCAAACCATTTGGGGATTTTGTCCTGTGATGCTGGCACCAAGGGAGGGCACCAGCTTCTTTCTCAAACTGGATTTGCTCGGTTTTCCCTGCAGAGGCAGCACTTGACTAGCAAGCCAGTTTAAAGGTAGAAAAAGATCTGTATCTTAAAAACTAATCCTTGTTGCTCGTGAACACAGCTCTGATAACAGGACTGAGGTCAGTGTGAGCCTGCACTATCTGGGTTTAGCCGTTATCATTTATTTTAATGTTCAACTCTCTGACTATTCCTACTTAGTGATTTTTGTCCTGCATCACCGTGAGAGCTCTATTCCTCAAATTAGAATAAGGTCTATAAACCACCCCCCCTTTAATAATAATAAAAATACTATGATTTTCCTGCTCGAGTGTGGGCAACAGTCTTGCTCTGGATGGGAGGTGTCCAGAACCTCCTTCCCAGCACGGCTGCTGGAATGGCGTGGGCCCAGGAAGATAAGGACAACTTTAAAATAGAATAAATCTCTGTCTGGATCCCCTCAGACCATCCAGAGAAACACCAGGTCTTCTCAGAAAATAGACTGAGGTCCTACCAACTTGACAAATACATAAAATCAGAGAAGTCTATAGGGCATCAGGTTCCCTACGTGAGGATGAGCACACAACATTATTCTAGCCCTGGTGCTAATGAAGTTTTCACTCAAACAGCCTCTAGATAAAATAATCTGGTGTTGCCCCAAGGCAAACTAGAAGCAAGGAGAAGTGGAGGGGAAAAGCAGATGCTGCTGTTCTCGTTTTTATGGCAGATTTTGGTAACCTGAAGATTTAAGACCATAATCCAAGCAGAGCAAGCTTTCATTACTCAAGTAGGACTGGAAAGTAGCATAAACTGCATAAAATTCAGAATCAGGTAACCTCCTCGCTACTGGCAAGCATGGGAGAGAGCCTGACCCCTTCAGGTTGGCTACAGAATTTAACACTATAAAGAAATGTTTATGCCTCTTCCAAAGAAAGAAAAGGCAACTGCAAAGCACGTTTATCTTACCTGTGGTTCAGATATTACTGTGGCCTGGCTTGCCTGGCTGGGAGTGCGTTCCAGAGGAGAGGGTGGCAGAGGTTTTGCAGGAAGAACGTGGGAAGTGGAGGGAATGCCATCAAATTCGAGAGGAGTGTAGTCCCAGAGCGCCAGCCAGACGTGTCAATCCTATTAGCAGCATTATTCACGGGTCAGGGCACAAGGGCTGAGGGTTGACTGTGTTTGTTCTGCAAATTGGACTAATATTGTGAAGACCATAAAAGAGGGTATGTGGCATGTTCGGCTTCTTGCTGGTATCTAAGATCACAGCATGTTACGTTTCCTTGGAATTACATTAGCTCAGATCCAATTTTATGGTAATTTACGGCTCAGAAAGACTTCATTTCGTTAATAACAGCCACCATCTTTTTAACTTTAATATCTCATAAATCATAGCAAAAAAAAAAAATTCTTCTTGACTTGGAGTGAGGCAGCTGGCCCAAAAGGAAATCTGAATACCTCGGGGGCAGCCAGGCCGGGGGTTTGCTCTGGAAAGGTGCTGTGACATCCAGGTAACCCAGCAGCCAGCAAAGCGGGAGAGAGGCACACTGAGTTTTTGGATAAAAATGCAGATCACGAGGATGGCATTACCAGAGGTAATCTACAGCTTAGGCCAACACAGCCCTGTCCTAAAAGAAGCTGCGAGGGGCTTTAACGCCTCTCATTAGCTGGTCTGTGCACATCAGCGCTGCATGGCTGGCGGGGGGGCAGACTTGGAGCCAGGGACTCCCACACGGCTGCACCAAAGTGCAGCAGCTTTGCCATCAAACCTCCTGGTGATCCTTTTCTTTGCTGCACTCACTTTTGCGGTGACATTGCTGTTGTGACACACTCAATCACGCGTCTGTCACAGGCTAGAAGCGATTATCTTTGCAGCAGTAATTTGATTTCACAAGCGCTGGGTGTGATATCCCTGCCATCTGTGCACCCCTGGTGCAATGAGGATATTTCAGCACCAGTGAATAGCTCGTCTGGTGTCACCCCCTTCCCACGTCCCTCAGGGCTCAGCCTTGGACAGCAAGTGTTGCAAATGTCCTTTGGCACTTGCTTAAATATACAGCAGTAATAACACATGGCTCATAATAATAATGGTATTAAGCTGAACACTAAAACACAGGAAAGCATTTTTTTAACAGAGGTGACATGGTATTTTTGATGCGGGAAGGATGTTTGATGTAAATGTTGCGAGAAAAATTCATAATGAGTATGTACATGAATACAGATGTGATTTGGATGGCACGCATAGGACGTTTAGAAATGGAAATCTCATTATCCTCACAGCAATTCAGGACTATTAGAGGGAAGCTTAGGGTCTTTAATCAGTAAGACTATATTAGCATAACAGAGTTAATTGCAATAAAGTAAAAGATGCTGATGAAAGAACACTTTTCCCCATGTAAGACCTGCTGCCTACTGTATGCGAAACCACCAGTGGGCCAAATCCTTCCTCTGATTTGCTGAGCCCTTCTCCTTCTCCCCAAGTCAAGAGGAGAAAAAGTGAGTTAGCTTTCTGTACGGCTGGCCCCAACCTGTGTGTCTTTGCCCTGGTCTCACAGAGGGAGGAACACAGGCTGCCCTTTACGCTTTCTTGGCCTCCTGCTTCTGTCGGTGAAGCCCGACGGATGGCAAGATCCTTGCACAGAGACCAGAGGCTAAAGCCCCAAGTGGAAACACACAGCTCCTCTGCCGGGGGCAACAAACGCCCTGATGGCAGAAATGGGAGGGCTTGGCCTGGCCCTAAGGGCAACCTGCATGGCTCTGGACTCTGCTGACACACATCTTCCTTTCCCGAGCTGCAGAAACAGTGACGCCTTGTAGGGCAACAGCAACCAGCTGCAAGAGCAAGGGAGGAAACGGCCACAGGGCTGTAACCGAGCCCAGGGACGCTGCTGTCCTTGCTAACCTTCTCATCCCAAATACACAATGTCACAAGCTTAAATGTGCAGCAAGCTCTGCTTGAGTAGATGTTACTACAGAGTATTCTTGATACAGCATTTGCAAAAGTGTTATCAGTGTCCACCCTCTGCAAAGTCACGTTGCTCTGGGCCACGTGTTGCAGTCAGGGCAGGGTTGCTTATATCCCTGCAACATGCCCAGGAATGAAATTGTTTGTTCTAGATTATTCAGGATTTGAACTAGAATCATGCATAAAGCCACCTCCTTCATAAGGTCACAGTGTCACCGCAATGCTGGACCTCTTGGGGTCCCTACTCCACCTCCTGCTTGCAGCAGGAGTCAACTCTGGTCTGGTTGTGGGCTGGGTACTCCAGGCCCTGATCTGCTTGGCATCAGGGAACAAAACCAAGGACCCAGCCCTTCCTTTTGGAAAGCATTGTGTTTTCCCCCATAATTATGGTGTGCTGGGTTTGTTCCCTCATCAAGGCATTCTCTGGCTTGTTTTAAAACCCACTGATCCATAGATGTCAACAGTTTTATTATCTTTGTACCTGGGGTGCTGTTCTGCAAGAAGTGTGGCTGAGAGCATCAAGGTGCTGCAATTCCTTCCAAACGAGGGACAAATAGAACTGCATCTCTTCCTTGTCCTGCATAGAAAGCCTCGCTGAATGCATGACGTGCCATTTCTTTCCTCTTGCTGCTACTCCAAGCTGCTCTTGGTGTTGTCTGAGATGGTCCTTGTATCCTTCTCTGCCTGATGCCAAAGCACAGCTGCGCTCCAAGGATGCAGCTCTTGTCACACTGGTTTCCCTTCTCTGTGCCCAGAGACGCTCAACACCGCTGGAGAGATCAAAGACACCTTGAGATAATTCTCCTTATTTAACTGTAATTGTTGATTAGGGCAGATTGTTGAGTTCATGGCTGGCCAGGGACTCCTGAGACGACTCCTAGTCACGATGCTCCCTCTCACCTGGCTCCCCTGGCTCAGTCTTAGCTCATCTCCTTGGAAGAAATGGCCCATATCTGTAATCCTGCTTCTGGCAATGCCCAGACGTTTTTCAGAGTTGGTCCGCTTTGCCTTCAGTTCATGTACAAGGACTTCCAAACCAGCTCTGTCACCATGGGTCTGGCTGCTCTCAGATGTTCCTGGGCCCTCCAAACTTCCTATATAGCCTTTAGAAAACGGCTTATAATGGAGCCCTTCCTCCTCCCTTCAGAGCCCAGAGCTATGCACAGGCACGGTAGCCACCTCAGTAGAGAGCAGAGAACAAACTGAAGTAGTTTTGAAGTAGTTTTGTAGTAGTTTTCTGACAAGTAGACTCTTAACATCTCCTTTCTGTTCTAAAGAAATACTTCTTTTTGTTTGTTTCTAAATCGTTTGAAAAGGGGTAATTAGAAAGGATTATTCCTCTTCTCTGGGTGACATGAGTGCCTGTAGTTCATCTAGGAATGGCCATATGGCATCAGTCATGAAGTGCTGTACGTCTCCACCAGCACATCTGGAGCACAAAACTGCTGCAGCGAGACTTTACCAAGGTTGTGCTCTGCACTGCAGTGCTTCTCACAGGTTTCCTTTGTGTTTAACAGCCCATGATTATTTTCGGCTTAAAATAATGTGCTCTAAGGTCCTGGAAGAATTAGCTGGCTCTCCTGCACCGAGGAGCAGCACTGAGTTCAATTCTGTGTAATGAATTACCCCTCGTTCAGACCACACAGACTTCAGAGGGCTCTGTGACTCTGCCTGCCGAGCTGACGGCTGCTTCAAGGGCCAAACGCCGATATATGCTAGGGAGTCAAACGCCAAGTGCCTCCATCAGGGAAAAGAAAACCTATGAACATCGCCGAATTGTCCAAGCAGTGTCACCCAGCCCTGGCAGGGATAATCAAAGCTTTTTCAAAGCATGTTGGGGTTTTTTTTTTGTGCAAAGTATGTAGGGGCGTAAAATCTTACTAGTGTGATAGTTTCAAATGAGACCATCATTTCTCCTTGTTAAATAACTAGTAAGCAAATACATATTCATGAGCAGGGAGATTTATAGTGGCTACAGAAAGGATACTCAGGCTGCCATCAGCAGCTTTGGGCAGAGAGGTCCAGGCAGGATCTTTAAATGCACAGATCACAATTATTTTGTTTGGTGTCTCCTTGCATCAGAGTAAAAATACTCAGACTTGTGGCTATAATTTTCCATGAGATAAACAACAGCTTTGGCTAAGTACAACCCACTGAATCTGCCGAATGAAAAGTTTAAAGGTAGTTTTGCAGTTCAGGGCAGTGTAAGGATGGCACAAGACAGCATTTCAAACAAGGCTGGTTTGTAAACTTGCTCTGCAAAAATAAGTAAGATCTGTTTGTAGTAAGACGGCTACAGTCTCAAAGCCTAGCTGGAATTTCTTTGGCCAAAATTATAGGGAAGCTAAACCAGAGGCTTTATAAAAGGAGCAAGCTGCAACGTTTTCGTGGAAGAGGGAGTATTTTACAGTAAGCAATAAGATCCAACTGTCACCTTTTTTATTTTACTCTTATTCCAACCCCATGATTTCCCCAAAATAGACTCACTCGCCATGGAAGTCACATTCATCTTGATTCAGTTAATGATATTTATACTTTTACATTGCATGGGATTAATTTTCCTGTCCTGTTAATGCAGCATGTGATTATTACGTGTCTTTACTGTGCGCACAGACATATATTTTCTGTGTCAGAAAGGAAAGCAACTGACATTTTAAATTACTGAATGATAATTGTAGGTGGCTTTTTCATAAAGATTAAGGAATTCCTTTCAATGTGATAAATGGTTATGACTCTTTTTTATGCTAAATCAGTTCACAAGTGAATTTATTTGACAGTTATGGGTTGTGGACCTACTGAAGAACGTTTTCCTCCCCTCAAAGCATATGTGTTAATATAGTGAACACGTGTGCCATCGTATTATGGAGTAAAGATACTGAATCTTCCCAAATGATGGTGTTCGGGACTAATGCCTTGTACAAGTAACTCTATGGAACAGATCTAGCCAGATTTCAATAAGGCTTATTTCACATCAACATCTAAAGAAGTGCAGTCAGTGCCTGAGCAAAAGAAGATCCAATGACAAGCACTGAAGCAAAGTAAATTATTATCCTGGCATTTTAAGTAAAAGGCTTTACAGAATCAATATGCAGCCCTGCGCCGTTGTCCTGCCAAATGCAAAAGAGAATTTCAACAAGGGAAATCTGCCAAAAAAGAAAAGATTTTATCCTGGTGTGACGTGAGTGAAGGAAAGACAGACATTCAATAACGGTAAATGTCAAGAAAGCCAAAGAAATAAGAGCTCCCATTCTGCACAGCACCATTTCCCCAGTTATAAAGTAGTGACTTAAGTATGAGCCCCTGCTGCTTGTGAAACTCTGAAGCCTCCTGAATGGAGCAGCTCACTGCCTTCAACCAAACCACAGCAGGCCTTGCATTCCCCCTAAGTAAGGAAGAAGAAAAATCATAGAATCATAGAATCAGCAGGTTGGAAAAGACCCACTGGATGCCCCTCATCACCTCATCCACCCATCCTTTAAACACCTCCAGGGAAAGTGACTCAACCACCTCCCTGGGCAGCCTCTGCCAGTGCCCAATGACCCGTTCCATGAAAAATTTTTTTCCTAATGTTCAGCCTGAACCTCCCCTGGTGCAGCTTGAGGCCATTCCTTCTCACCCTGTCCCCTGACACTTGGGAGAAGAGGCCGGCTCCCTCCTCTCCACAACCTCCTTTTAGGTAGTTGGAGAGAGCAATGAGGTCTCTCCTCAGCCTCCTCTTCTCCAGGATAAACACCCCCAGCTCTCTCAGCCGCTCCTCATAAGGCCTGTTCTCCAGCCCCTTCACCAGCTTCATTGCTCTTCTCTGGATTCGCTCCAGAGCCTCAACATCCTTCTTGTGGTGAGGGGCCCAGAACTGAACACAGGATTCAAGGAGCAGTCTCACCAGTGCCGAGAACAGAGGGGGAATAACCTCCTTGGACCTGCTGGCCAATTTCTGATTGGCCATTGATCATTTCTGATCCAAGCCAGGATGCCATTTGCCTTCTTGGCCACCTGGGCCACTGCTGGCTCATGTTCAGTCACTGTCAACCAGCACCCCAAAGTCCTTCTCCCCCAGGCAGCTTTCTAAACAGACTTAGAATCATAGAATCACCAGGTTGGAAGAGACCCACCGGATCATTGAGTCCAACCATTCCCACCAATCTCTAAACCATGCCCCTCAGTACCTCTTCCACCCTCACCATAAACACCTCCAGGGAAGGCAAGTCAGCCACCTCCCTGGGCAGACTGTTCCATTGCCTAATGACCCTTCCAGTGAAGAATTTTTTTCCTTATGTCGAGCCTGCACCTCCCCTGGTGGAGCTTGAGGCCATTCCCTCTTGTCCTGTGCCCTGTCACTTGGGAAAAGAGACCAGCTCCCTCCTCTCCACAACCTCCCTTCAAGTATTTGTAGAGAGCAATAAGGTCTCCCCTCAGCCTCCTCTTCTCCAGGCTAAACAACCCCACCATTTCTGATCCAAGCCAAGATGCCATTGGCCTTCTTGGCCACCTGGGCCACTGCTGGCTCATGTTCAGTCGCTGTCAACCAACACCCCCAGGTCCTTCTCCTCCTGGCAGCTTTCCAGCCAGACTTCTCCTAGTCTATAGCTGCACAGAGTTGTTTTGCCCCAGGTGCAGGACCCGGCATTTGGCCTTGTTAAACCTCATCCCATTGGTCTCTGCCCAGCAGTCCAGCCTGTTCAGATCCCTTTGGAGCCTCCCTACCCTCCAGCAGATTGACACTTCCACCTAGCTTAGTGTCATCTGCAAACTTGCTAAGGGTGCACTCGATGCCTTCATCCAGGTCATGGATAAAGACATTGAACAGGGCTGGACCCAGCACTGAGCCCTGGGGAACCCCACTTGGAACTGGCCTCCAGCTGGATTTAACTCCATTTCCCACCACTCTCTGGGCTCAGCCATCCAACCAGTTTTCCACCCAGCAGAGTGTGCGCCTGTCCAGGCCACAGGTGACAATTTCCATAGCAGAATGCTGTGAGAGACTGTGTCAAAGGCTTTACTGAAGTCCAGAAAGATACATCCACAGCCTTTCCCTCGTCCAGCATCCGAGTCACTTTGTCATAGAAGGTGATCAGATTACTCTGGCAAGACCTGCCTTTCATGAACCCATGTTGACTGGGCCTGATCCCCCGGTTCTCTTGCATGTGCTTCATGATCGCACTCAAGATCACCTCTTCCATGACTTTGTCTGGCCCTGAGGTCAGACTGACAGGCCTGTAGTTCCCTGGATCCTCCCTGTGACCCTTCTTGTAGATGGGCACAACATCAGCCAGCCTCCAGTCCAGTGGGACTTCCCCCGCCTTCCAGGACTGTTGGCAGATGATGGAAAGGGGTTTGGCCAGCACATCCGCCGGCTCCTTCAATACCCTCGGGTGGATCCCATCTGGCCCCATAGACTTGTGGGTGTCCAGCTGGGCAAGCAAGTCTCTAACCACCTCCTCTTGGATCATGGGAGCCTCATTTTGCTCCTCTAGCTCCTGGGTTTGTACACAGAGGGAACAACTTTCTTTACAATTAAAGACTGAGGCAAAGAAGGCATTAAGTACCTCAGCCTTTTCCTCATCTCCTGTCACTGTTGTTCCTTCTGCATCCAGTAGGGTCTGTATGGTCTCCCTAGTCCTCCTTTCATTATTTATATATTTATAGAAAGATTTTTTATTATCTTTCACAGACTTAGCCAATCTCATTTCTAGTTGGGCCTTAGCCCTCCTGATTTTTTCCCTGCACGATCTCGCTTTCCCCCTGTAGTCCACCCAAGAGGCCTGTCCCTTCTTCCAAAGCTCATAAACATTTCTCTTCTTTTTGATTTCTCTCAAGATCTCCCTGTTCAACCAAGCTCGTTTTTACCCCTGCCGGCTCTTTTTCCAGAACACGGGGATGGCTTTCTCCTGAGCTGCTAGGATCTCCTTTTTGAAGAGCTCACAGCCCTCGTGGGCTCCCTTGCCCTTAAGCACTGTCTCCCATGGGACTTTGCCAACCAGCCTTCTGAAGAGTTCAAAGTCTGCCCTCTGGAAATTTAATGCTACTGTCCTGCTAACCACCCTCTTCACTTCACCTAGAACAGAAAACCCTATCATCTCATGATCACTTAGTCCTAGGCGTCCTCCTACTGCCACATCCCCCACAAGGCCTTCTCTGTTCACAAACAGCAGGTCCAGGAGAGCACCTGCCCTTGTTGGTTCATTCACCAGCTGTGCAAGGAAGTTGTCTTCCACGCACTCCAGGAACCTCTTAGACTGCTTCCTTTCTGCTCTATTGTACTTCCAGCAGATATCAGGAAGATTGACATCTCCCACAAGAACGAGAGGCATTGATCTAGAGACTATCCCCAGCTGTTTATAGAAGAGCTCGTCAGCTGCTTCTCCTTGGCTGGGTGGCCTGTAACAGACTCCCAGCACAAAATCTGCCTTCTTGTGGGCTCCTCTGATTCTAACCCACAGGCACTCGATCTCTTCATCACCATAATCCAGCTCAACAGTATCCAACTCCTCCCTTACACAGATGGCTACCTCCTCTCCTACCCGTCCTGTCCCACCTGAAGTGTTCGTACCCACCATAGCTGCATGCTCGAGTTGGACAACGACAGCAGGCAACCCTCCCCCACCTACATCTTGTTTCTGCATGAGAGTGGGAACACAGATTCACGTTCAACCATGTTGATGACAACAAAGCAAAACTTGCCCACATCTCTGTTTTTGCCAGGCATGCGGTGTGAGGAATTTGAGTAACAACCTCCCCTGCTGCGCTTCAAAAGGAGCTTTCCCTTCCCTTACGAGCAGGGTTGCAGCAGTCCCTTTTTCCTGACTCTCTGGGAGGCGATCCTTGCCCTGGCAGGGACCTGGCCCCGGCTGTGCCCTGTGCTGTGGGATGATGTGCTTCCCACGTCCAACCCGACTCCCTCTCGGCTGCGGCTTTGGGCTGGGGCCCCCTGTTACATTGCCTGTCACCGCCAAGAAAAGTTTGGCTCAGACCTCATAACCCAACAGGCTCTGCAAACACTCGGGAACCTGAAGAGGGATAAAACATCTCAAATATTTCCTAGATTAATTCTTTCTTTTGAATTTGAGTGGATTCTTCAAACACATATAAAGAAGATGATTTTCATAGCTCTTCGCTTTCAGTACAAGACTCAAACAGCATTCCCAAAGCAGAACACGTCAGTGTCATTTCTCTACCCCCCCTCTCTCCAGTCTTGTGCCACAGGCACCATTATTTTGCTGTGCGGCACTTTCAACCCCATATAAAGAAAAGTAAATTAATTTACCTTAATGAATAGTAAATCCAACCTACAACTCCCTTTTCGTTTATCCAAGCTAAAAGCATGACTGACGGAATCTGATTTTGAGGGGCAAGGAGACAAAAAAAGTTTTTAATTTGGTACCACAGACTTCCACGGAGAAGTTAAGGATTTTCCAGACAAAATCCTAAGACCCAGCTAACTCCAGCTGAATGCCTCTTTCTGTTCATTCTCCTTTTGTGTTGCAGCTGCTAACTGTGCTAAAAGAAAGACCCCGATGACCAACATGTTGTTCATTCCTGTTATTGAAATCCGTGCTCTGAAATGCAGGCAGCATCAGCTGAGCTCTGGGCAAAGCTGCAGAGCACATCAACACCTTTCCTCTGCAAAGCTGTTTGCCATCCCTCCCAGCGTGGTTTTGGGTGGAGCAAAACGTTGCAAAAAAGACATACACGGATTATGTGGCTTGTCTGCAATCCACGCTGCCTGGAAAACATGAAAACAACTAAATACACAAGAGCGAAAACTAATCAAACCGTGAATATGGAAAACATTTTCAGTCAGTTTGTGTATGAGATTTATTGATAACTGGTATGGGCTGTACTTGCTGCCATAATAGTGGTGGGGATGGATGAGGTTGCAGACTTCGGGAAGGACAGAACAAGCATCTGTCTTCATTTTAGCACTGACGGGGTCTAGGAGCTAATGCTTGATATTTGCTTCTCCTCCTGTGTGAGGGTATTGGCAACTACAGTGATTTCTCTGGCTTCCTAATGCCTTGCCAGGTCTCAGATCTCAATGAGAAAAAAGCTAAGCTTCCCAAAACAGGGCAGTGAAGAGCACACAGAGGAGCGAGCCAGCAGGGAGTTGTTATGTCCCATGGTAAAAAAAATCAAATAAAGTGACAAAGTTAACTAGTCCATATAAGAAAGACATTTCAAATGGAACTTAAATTGCCTCCAATCTTATTGGAGGCCCTAAGAAATATCTGTAAAACAGCCTCTTACATCCCTTGGAAGATAAAAGCTAATGTGGCCTAGATTTTTCTAATGATAATGTGAGTGATCAACACTTTTTAAAAGAAAATAAAATAGAAAATTTAGAAGGAATTTAAAAGCAGTATCATAATGAGAATTTGCTGCCTTAGGATTGGGAGAAATGTTACCAGACAACATTTTATTTGGTGAATCTCACAAAAAGGTGGCATGGTCATGAAGAAAATCTGTCTTGAATAACTGATGGAATTTTAGAAAGCTGCTGACCAGCTGTGACTGTACATCTGCTGATTAAATTGGCAAAGCGCCCCCATTTCCAGTCCTCCATCCTAACGATTTAACAAGATGTGGCTTTGAATGCAGCCTGGTACAGTTCAATTTATTTCATGCCAGCTCCTGACACTGAGTTTTTCTGAAGCTCTTTCAGAGCTTTTCTGTCCCTCTTTTCATGCAGGGGGGGATGGCACTGGTGAGGGGAGGTCACGCTGTCAGCATTGTCACCATAATGTCCCTTTTGTCTTGGGCAAGAAGCTTGGCTGTAAAAGTGCGTTGCAGGATCAAAGCTCTGCCCAGAAGCAGAGTGGGAGAACGTGGCACAGGATCAAAGCATCCTGTCTCACAGATCTCAGGATCTGCCATCAGAGGCAGGAGAACCACATTGTTCTGTCATCAAGCTTGGTAAATTTATCACGTGGTCAGCTAATATAATAATATTATATATAAAGTTATATAACATTATTAATGTGAGCCAGCAGTGGCCCAGGTGGCCAAGAAGGCCAATGGCATCTTGGCTTGGATCAGAAATGGCGTGGCCAGCAGGTCCAGGGAGGTTATTCTCCCTCTATACTCAGCACTGGTGAGACCGCTCCTTGAATCCTGTGTTCAGTTCTGGGCCCCTCACCACAAGAAGGATGTTAAGGGCTCTGGAGCGAGTCCAGAGAAGAGCAACGAAGCTGGTGGTGCCCACAAGAAAGCTGGAGAGGGACTGTTCACAAAGGCTTGTAGTGACAGGACGAGGACGAATGGCTTTAAATTGGAGAGAGGGAGATTTAGACTGGACATAAGGAAGAATTTCTTCAGGTTGCCCAGGGGAGCTGTGGCTGCCCCATCCCTGGAGGTGTTCAAGGCCAGGTTGGATGGACCTTGGGCAGCCTGATCCAGTGGGAGGTGTCCCTGCCCGTGGGAGGTGTCCCTGCCCATGGCAGGGAGGTTGGAACTGGCTGATCTTTAAGGTCCCTTCCAACCCAAACTATTCTATGATTCTAAGTCATTTACTGCTGGAAGGTTTTTCCTGAAGCTTAGAATCCTTCTAATGTCCATCCTGCAATTACTTGTGCCCTGTTGGCAACCATCTGCCTGTCCTCTCCTAAGATGTTCACCACCCCATTAGCAATTCTGTGGAATTCTGCCCTTGGGCAAATGTGGCTGTGGATGGCCAGTGCTGGGCACACAGTTTTCCAGGTGCGATGTCATCAATACTCGTGGTGGGT
Source organism: Clamator glandarius (assembly GCA_033459285.1). Taxonomy (NCBI): domain Eukaryota; kingdom Metazoa; phylum Chordata; class Aves; order Cuculiformes; family Cuculidae; genus Clamator; species Clamator glandarius. The sequence continues at coordinate 1,665,268 of JAUNZM010000631.1, read as the reverse complement.
AGCATGGATCTTTCCTCATGTCTACTGACAATGTCTCTTCTGACCTGACTTAAATTCCTATTTGCTGTTAAGTGGAGGCATGCACAGATGGCTCACAGTTTCCTGGAGATCATCTGGTCTGTTCAAGCCTTTCTCTTTCTTTGTTATTTTGAGCTGATGAGCTTGCAGTAGAAATCCCTGTTGTTTGAAACAAAAGCACAGTTTTTCATGATTAAATCTCAGCCCATATTGGTTGTTCTCTGTCCTTGGGTCACTGCCCAGATTTGAGCTGTTAGCAAACTTCATTATTACGGCCTTCTTTTAGCCTTCAAAGCCTAAACCCAGGCTGGCAGAACCACTGAATTATTGATGATTCTTTCACAATTCACTATTTTAACTAGTCCCTTGTCTTCAGTATTTTACAATCTTCTAGCTTTTTCTCCTGCTTTCTATTAAATGAAAATACAATCCAGAAAGTTACTTTTTCTGTATGTAGAGCACACATCCACATTGGGTAGTTTCTCTCTTCCTGTGTGGAAAAAGAAACTGCTGTTATTTATTTTTACTCTTGGAAAGCCCAGTTTGGCTGGATTTTGAGGGTTTCTGAATTTATCTCCATGATTTTTTTTCAAACTCCAAGCCATTCCATGGCCTGAGTGTGTTTGCTGTATGGGTTCACACTGTTCAAGAACTGGAAGGACTTGACATGTTCCAGAAAAACAAGCCACGTAATTATGGGGTTGCCATACCGATGGAGTTGCCCACACAGGGTGAAGCCACACTGCAAGACCAGAAACTCTGCTTGCAAAGAGGTCAAACCACTTAGGATCCCCAAAGGTTTCTGTATTTTCTCTGGGAGAACAAGCCATGTGATACATGGTCTCCTTACGACACAGGTGTGCTGACCAAGCCATTTAGACAACATGCCAGAAGGGAGAGGGTGTTATAGCACTCGGAGTCTTCGAGAGTTCCACGTCCCTCATTCATAGCTAAACAGGACCGATATCCCAGGTGCTGGATGGCCAACTACAAAAGCAGAGCGGCAAACAGCCACAAGAATAGTGATGCAAGCACGGGTGCGGAGATATAGGCCCATTCAGGGTTGACCGAGGTCAAGGAGGGCCTTTCCCATCAGCGAGCAGGCAGTGGCTCCACCCTAATTATAAGCCATTTAAACAAATAAGGCAGATGGAAAAGCAGGCCTGGGGAGTTGGGAAAAGACTTTGAGCCCAGTCTCAAGGACGTCCCATTGAGCAGCTGTACAGTAGCCACCCTTCGCAAGGGGAGGGAGGGACTGGGAAGGTGATCCCCTGACCAAGCAGTCCAGTGGCACTGCTGCAAGTCCCAAACCGGGACAGCATACAAGCCAGACAGCAAGCAAAAGTATTCGGAGATGGTCCCTCTCTCTGCATTCAGACAGAAGGGACGAAATCTGAATTCAACCCTTTCTGTATAAAGCAATTGGGGTGTGTGTTGTTCCTTTTCCAGTTCTCTGAGTGCTAACCAGTGTGTGGCATCAGCTAAAGAAAACTCCATCACTTGCTATGAGTGATGAATGTGTTTCTTCTGCTCTCAGCTCACATGCACAGAAGACAAAGGACTTACCCAAAAAAACCCAGAAAATTGTTCTGGAGATCCTACACTTCAAAAGGAAGCAGCAAGAACCTGACAGTGCCCCCAGATCAAAGTAATTTTGCACCTAGGATACAAAAACATGCATCCAAAGTGAGCATTGCTCTGCTGACATGGCTTTGCACCGGAGAGCAGAGATGTCATAACCAGTTGACAGAGGATCAACAGCCTCAGTTTCTGGATTCCACCATCTCACCCAGCAGCAGCAGAAACTCAGCTTTGCTCACTGAGCACAAACACAAGCAACTGCATGTGAGCCAGTAATGTTCCCAAGGACGAGGGTCACACTCCTCACAGGAGAAATAAAAGCAGCTCAATTATCAGCAACAGTACAAAGTGCACAAGAAGCTCCCAAAGCTAATGTGCATCATCTCCCAAGTATGAACACATGACGCAAAAGCAGGCTGAGTTCCTCCAAGCACACACTCTCCACCTCCTCTGAGTTTCTACAACACCTCACCTTTTTGACCCTCTTTGTGCCAGATCAAACTCACCTCCACGCCGCCCCATATCTCCTGCCCAGGCCAAGAGCCAGAACAGTAACACATCTCATGTGGATCTTCACAGCTGGGCTGCTGTCTAAGCCTTGAGCCTAGCCCCAACCTGCAGCCCTTCCACTGCTGCCAAAAGCCAGTGATAGTGTATCTGCGGGGTTTGTCTGGTTGAGCAAGATAAAATTGGGTTGTCTGGGTCACGCAGTGCCTTTGGATCTTTCTGGTTTTGATTTTGGCCTTCAAAAGTCGACATTCACTTGCTTACAGAGAAGAAACAACTAAACACCAAGCAAAGAGAGGGTAGCTTTCTGCTCTGAGCTACCTCTGCTGAAGCTACACAGACCTTATTCAGAAGATGATCCCCAATGATGAGGCCTGGGTGTCCACTCGCGTCTTTCTTACTTCCCTGTTCCTTTGGGACTATGAAGCTGAAATGCTGAGAACAACTTCTTTTGTTTCTACGGAAGGATCATTATTTCCGTGCTGGGTCCAGCCCTGTTCCATGTCTTTCTCAATGACATGGATGAGGGGACCAAATGTACCCTAAGTAAGTTTGTCGATGACTCTAAGCTAGGTGGAAGAGTGGATCTGCTGGAGGGAAGGGAGGCTCCAAAGGGATCTGAACAGGCTGGACCACTGGGCTGAGACCAATGGGATGAGGTTTAACAAGGCCAAATGCCGGGTCCTGCACTTGGGGCACAACAACCCTGTGCAGCTACAGACTAGGAGAAGCCTGGCTGGAAAGCTGCCAGGAGGAGAGGGACCTGGGGGTGCTGGTTGACAGCGATTGAACATGAGCCAGCAGTGGCCCAGGTGGCCAAGAAGGCCAATGGCATCTTGGCTTGAATCAGAAACGGTGTGACCAGCAGGTCCAGGGAGGTTGTTCTCCCTCTGTACTCGGCACTGGTGAGACCGCACCTCGAGTCCTGTGTTCAGTTCTGGGCCCCTCACCACAAGAAGGATGTTGTGGCTCTGGAGCGAGTCCAGAGAAGAGCAACGAAGCTGGTGAAGGGGCTGGAGAACAGGCCTGATGAGGAGCGGCTGAGAGAGCTGGGGGTGTTTAGCCTGGAGAAGAGGAGGCTGAGGGGAGACCTTCTTACTCTTTACAACTACCTGAAAGGAGATTGTAGAAAGGTGGGAGCTGGGCTCTTCCCCCGAGTGACAGGGCACAGGACAAGAGGGAATGGCCTCAAGCTCTGCCAGGGGAGGTTCAGGCTGGACATTAGGGAAAAAATTTTCACAGAAAGGGTCACTGGGCACTGGCAGAGGCTGCCCAGGAAGGGGGTTGAGTCACTTTCCCTGGAGGGGTTTAAAAGATGGGTGGACAAGGTGCTGAGGGGCATGCCTATGTGGCAGTTGGGAATTGTTGGACTTCATGATCCTGGAGGTCTTTTCCAACGTATTGATTCTGTGATTCTGCCACGTCTGACCACCAGATAACAAGGAATGGCTGGCAGCCAGCGGGAAGAGATCCTTTGCCTGGCGATCTGTAGGTTGAAAATACAGAGAATGGAAGGAGTGTTTGCCTGAGAAAGACAGCGGGACACAGAACCAGACTCCAACACACTTTATGACCTCCCCTCAACTTGCCCCCGCCCCCAGCGTCATCTCGGTCACGCCCCCTTGGGTAGGCGGGCGCACATAACCACGCCCCCTTAGAGGGAGATGCCGACATAGCCACGCCCACTCTTTACAGTTAGCCACGCCCCTTCCTGAGGTGGCACCCTCCTAGCCCGCCCCTTTCGGGCGGGGCGCCCATATGGCCACGCCCCCACTAGGGATTCTTCGGCCACGCCCCCTCCGGGGCCGCCCCAGCGAGGGACAACACGCTGGGGGCCGCCTAGGCTGCGCCTGTCTGCAAGGAAAACTCCTTTTTAACCCATTTATGGCTCCTCACAGCAGTGCAGGCTCCGCCCCTGGGGGGGGGGCGAGGTTTTGACAGCGTCCCTTGAGAGGGCGTGGCTAGGATGGGGCTTCTTCTAAGAGGGGGCGTGGTCTGAGTGGGTTGGGAGGGCGCTCTTCTCCCAAGGGGGCGTGGCCTGTGATGGGGACGTGAGGAGGGCGCTCCTTCTCGGGGGCGTGGCCTGACATCGGGGGCGTGGCTAGGCGAGCGCTCCTTCTCAATGGGGCGTGGTCTGACCTGGGGGCGTGGCTGGGATTGCGCCCCTTTCGAACTCGGGGCGTGGCCTGAGAGGTTTGGGCGTGGCTGTGTTGTGCCCCGGTATATGGGGCGCGGCCTAACGGCGGGGGCGTGGTCACCCCGTGGAGGCGTGGTCACGTCTCCCGCTCCTCCCCTAGGGGCGTGTCCCGCCCGCTGCCGGCAGTTCCCGCCATGGCGCCGCGCCTGCCGGTCGCCGTGCTGCCCGCCGCTCTCCTCCTGCTGCTGGCGCTGGCGGCGGCCGCCCGCGGGGGGCTGAGCGGCTACTTCGGCACGAAGTCGCGGTACGAGGAGGTGAACCCGCACCTGTGGCAGGACCCGCTGTCGCTGGGCCCGGCGGCGCCGCCGCGGCCGCCGGCGTCGTGCCTGGCGCTGCAGCTGCGGGCGGTGCTGCGGCACGGCACGCGCTTCCCCACGGCCGGGCAGGTGCGGCGCCTGCGGCAGCTCCACGGCCGCCTCCGCGCCGCCTGCCCCGGCGCCGCCGCGCTGGCCGCCTGGCCGCTGGGCTACGAGGAGAGCCTGGACGGGCGGCTGGCGCCGCAGGGACAGCGCGACATGGAGGGGCTGGCGCGCCGCCTCGCCGCTCGCTTCCCCGCGCTCTTCGCCGCCCGCCGCCGCCTGCGCCTCGGCAGCAGCTCCAAGCACCGCTGCCTGCAGAGCGGGGCCGCCTTCCGCCGCGGGCTCGGGCCCGACCTCGGCGACCACGGTGAGAGCCGGACCCCGCTCCTCCCGGGGGGCTGCGGGATCCCCCGCTCCCTCCGGGGGGAAACCACCCCGCCTCCCCATCTTACTCGCTCCCCGAGGGGCTGGGGGATCCCGAAGCTCCCTGCGGGTCTGAGAGGCCCCCCATTTGCTCCCCAAGGGGCTGAGGGTCCTCTGCTCCCCGCGTGGGTGACACCTCCATTCCTCTTCCTGAGGAGCTGAGGGACCCCTCCTTGCTCTCCGAGGGGCTGAGGGATCCCCCCATTTGTTCCCCAAGGGGCTGAGGAACCCCTACTCCCCTCGTGGGGAATCCCCCTCCTCCCTTCCTCGCTCCCTGAGGGGCCCCAGTGTTCCCCGAGGGGCTGAGGGATCCCCCACTCCCTTTCTGAGGAGCTATGGGGCCCTTCCTCGCTCCCCGAGGGGTTGAGGGATCTCAGTGCTCCCTGAGGGTCTGAGAGACACCCCCCCCCCTATTTGCTCCCTGAGGGGCTGAGGGCCGCCCACTCTCTCCCTGAGGGATCGTGGTGCTCCCCGAGAGGCTGAGGGATCCCTGCGCTGCCCTGAGTATGAGGGAAGCCACGAGGCCAGTCCTGTCTGTCCTGCGTCTGTGGGGGACCCTGCACCCCGTTCCCTTTCCCCGGGGACACTGCTGTGGTGGGAGGACAGTCCCGGTCAGGCCGCTGGGCCCCAGTACCCGTGGGAACAGCTCTGCTTCCCCTAGCTCCATCCCTGATGATGACATTTGCTTTCAGAGGTGGAAGTTGAAGTCAACGATTCCTTGATGCGGTTTTTTGATCACTGTGCCAAGTTTGTGGCCTTGGTGGAAGAGAATGACGCGGCGATGTGCCAAGTGAATGCCTTCAAAGAGGGGCCGGAGATGAGGAAGGTGTTGGAGAAGGTCGCGAGTGTGTTGTGTTTGCCTGTGGAGGAGCTGAACGCAGGTAACCTGTTACAGGTGGCTTCGGCTCCAGGTCTGGCAGAGAAAAACTTCTGAGACAGCATATAGTTACACAGAGTAGGTAATGCAAAGTAAGCTATTAATCGGAGATGCAGTCTCTAATTAAATGCATGAGGCTGTAGATGTGTAGTGGTAGTAAGGAGTGCTTGTTAGCTGTTGATCAGAAGAAAAACATATTTGGAAACATCTTTCCTGTAGAGAAAATGAGCATTACCTTTGTTAGGAAAGATATATTATTTTAATTCTGCTTTGTTGAGCAGTTGTAGCTTTTGTAAAACCTGTTATGATTTAAACACTCAAATTGAGTCAGGAAAAAGTGGACTGGTATATGTGCATTGCACCTTCCCTTGTCCAGAAGAGATGTGCCAAATAGGTGTGGCTGTTGTTTCCAGTGTGTCTGTAAAGCTGAAGTCTCAATTTGCAGCACGTTGTCATCAAACTCAGGGGATGAGTAGCGCTAGTCGGGCTGCTCTGCGCCGAGCAGCCAGTCCTGCCTCATGCTGCCTCTTCTGTCCGTTGTGGTAGGGAGGGCACGTACACAACTGACACCTGCAGCACCTGGTGTGGAATGCTCTCGTTTCCCCCTTGTAGCAATGTAACCAGAAAAGCTTGAAGTCTGAAATTTGGACTCTGTGCAGTAATTCTGTTGAAAACTGCTTATTTTTGGTGCTTGGCCTTTGCACTCTGGTTATTTATTGGATTACATTGTTTGCATTTCTAAGTTACAATTAGATTTTGTTTTAGAGGGAAGTTGAGAGGCTGTTGCTGCTTGTGTAGCAGTGGTTTATCTTTTCCTTGTTGACTGGCTTTATTGCAGATCTTGTTCAAGTGGCTTTTCTCACCTGCTCATATGAGTTGGCTATAAAAAATGTGACCTCCCCGTGGTGTTCACTCTTCAATGAAGAAGATGCTAAGGTAGGTGTTAAATGCCAGAGAGATTTTAGAAGCCTTCAAAAGATGCCTTGGTGTTTGGATGTGTCCTCGCACAGCCAGAAGTTGTCAGTTTTGTGCCCCTTATTCTTCATTCGCATATGAAGCGCTGCTTTGGGCTCCAGAGAGCTCTGGGTCAGTGAAGCAGCAAGACTGAGACACATTTCTTCATTCTGACTGAAATGCTGGTGCAGTCTGGATTTGTCCCAGTTAAAATGGTCTTTTGCTATTGTGCTTAACTCTTCTATACTTTTATTTCTGTAATGTCAGAAAGGCCCTGGACAGCTCTATTTTGCATATGATAAATATACAATAAAAAACCTTGATTCCAGAGGACTTCAAATGAGGTCTTTCAGGTCCTCTAAGACTCTTTTTCTGCAGTTTGGGGTCTGTCCCATTTCTATACCTAATGCCTGTTAATAAGCCTACTAGAACCCAGATGAATGAGAATCATGTTGGTTTCTCTGCTTTCAAAAGGTACCTGGTGTACCCTTTGAAGGGATCGAGAGAGGGGGATTAAGAGTGATGGTGTTTGTTCTGCACTCCAAAAGTGAGGGCCCCCCAAGGCTCTTAAAGAGACTTGGCACGACTGGGGAAGAAGGGAGGCCTCTGCGAGGGTGGGTGGTTAGCCAGAGGATAGGCAGTGGAGTTCGGAGCAAATGCTCTCCCCTTGGAGAGGAGGAGGGTCAGCGTGGACTTCTGCTGAGGCCTGTGCTATTCAGTGGAGTTATTTATAACTTGGTAGCAACAGGGGAAAGCTTCCCGACTATGTGGAGATACTTGGTATAGTAAAAGTGCAGGGTGTTGGAGAGGCTTTGCAGAGGGGCCCCATGAGGGTGGATGACACAGCAGTGCAGTGGCAGATGGTGCTTGCTGCCAAGTGATGTGTGGAGGGTAAGAAGCTGAAACCACATCCAGGAGGTGGTTGTCTCTCAGATCCATTGTGCCACTGAGAAGTGAAATTTTGGTGGTTCTAGATCCATGAAAATGGATCAGTTCAGCTACAGTAAAAATTAATGAACAAAAAACCAAAACGAAACAACTTTAATGCCAGGAGCTCTTAGAGAAGGAAAAGAGAACAAGGAGAGCATCATGTGCCCTTATGTAAATCCAAGGCACAGTTCTGTCTCTGAGATGTGCTTGTATCTCAAAGAGGATAGAAAATAAAAACAGACATGTGCAGTCAAAGGTATGGGATCGCTTCCATCTGAAGAATGATTGACGAAGCTAAGGATCTTTGACCTTTGTCAGGCAAAATTAGAAATGCTCAAACAGTGGTAGATGATGATTGTCTTGCTACGTGCAGTACCTAATGGCACCAAATGAATCTGGCACCAGGCAGGTTCACAACAAATGGGTTTTATGCAGCGTGTAGGTGAGCCAGAGAACACTATTAAGGCAAAAACTTGATGTGTTCAGAGGGGAGTTTGGGTTATTGTGGGAGAGAATCTACTGGAGTGTATTAAATTTGCAGAAAACCACCTTAGGATGCAAAGTCCTGGGCTGAAAAATCGCTGGATTGTGGGGAAGTGTCCCCACTGCCTTCCCTAGGTCTGATGATGAGCATGACTGGAGACAAGATGCTGAATTTGCTGGCTTCTCAGTCTCATTTATGTGTTTGGTTTTATGCTGAAACAGCAGTTTGATTGGAAATCTTGATGTTTGGTTTTTAGTCTGTGCCAAAAAGATATTGTTTTCATGTCATGGGTGTTAGCATCATTGCTCCAGGTCGTGTGGCTTTTATTTTCTCCTCAGTACAGGAGTAAAACTTGTGAATTCTGTAACTTTAGGTACTGGAATATCTGAACGACCTGAAGCAATACTGGAAGAGAGGATATGGCTATGATATCAATAGTCGCTCCAGCTGCATTTTATTCCAGGATATCTTCCAGCATTTGGACAAAGCAGTGGAAGAGAGCAAAAGGTAAATAAAAAGCTTTTGTGCTTTGGCTACAGGCTTTCTGTGGTCAATCCCAAGATGGATATAAGGTCAATAGAAGTTATGTACTTTGAAACATAACAGTGTTAGGAGAGTTTGAGTGAGGAGTATTTTAATAGAGACAGTAACATTTTTAATAAAGCAAAACTACTGTAACAGGTGTGTATATATATAATTTTTTTTTATTCAGTCGATGCTCTTGTGCCCAGCTAATGCCTTTCCATTTTTTAACTTACTGATCCACACAGCCCTTCAGGGGGTAGCCAGCTGCTCTGTCTGGAAACAGTGTTCTCTTCCTGCAGTTTTTAAGAGGCTTTTGAGTTGAAACAATGAACTGTTTACTTAAAATGTCCTTGTTAAAATAATTTGTGGTGAGAATGGAAGTCTGGATTGAAAATGTCCATGTGATACATTGTGTTATCTGGTTACCAAAGCACTTCAGCATGGCAGTCTTTCTTTCTGTGTGTGTTTGATTAGAGTCTCTTGTGTTATTAAAACTTTCTGTTCAGATTAAAGGTATTGAGATGTAACTATGGAAATGTAATTATTACATTTCAGTCCAAATAGTAAAGGGACTCTAGGCCAGAACAGGCTGTTACAGGATGCAAGAGTCCAGAGCTGTAACAGCAAACCAGCCTGGTAATAAACTGCTTTGCTGCGCAAGGGAAGGATGATACGCTTGGTGCTCTGAAAGAAGAGGAAAAAGACGCTTCTGTCCTGAAATTGTTGCAAACGCCTTGATTTGCTGCATGAACATGAAGTCAGTAGTTCCACTGGCCAGTCTGAGAACTCTGTCTAGGGTGTTTGGTTTCCCATCCTTATTTTTCTGTAATTTGGGAATAACACTGTAGTTGTAGGCAGGTACTAGGCCTTACAAGTGACTGTTAGGAGACTTGAAGAGGCAGTAATGGGGATCTTCAAAGGGTAGTGGTCTGATAGTTGTTTCTCTTCATCTGTTGCCATGATTTGACAACAGTCATTTTGTGTCAGTGGAAGCCAATAGCTGCGGTATTCCATCCGCTGAGTTGTGCAGGCATCAATGCTGCCTTTGTAGTGTCATGGATATAACCATACCTGTACTTTCCTAAAAATTAGTTATCTTTGTGTATTGCTTACTCCTGTGAGCTGGTACCAGTCAGCAGTTGTCATTCAGTATCTGTTTGTTGTTGATCTTGTCTTGCATGAGTTGTTATGATAGGGGAGACATAAAATAGGAATGAAACTGTTGTGGCATGGAGAGAAAAAAAGCTTCAATTAGAGGCTGGGACGCTTGTGTCGGAGTTACCTGCATTTGCTTTCATGTGCTGCTGATCTCTTTTTTTGTATTCCTGAGCGCTGCTTTAGGCTTAAATGCAGTGAGAATGGATGTTGTAAATTATTGTGTGCGTGTTCTTCATGCAAACCGAGCAATTATAAATTCATAGTCTAGTGACCAGCCATATGAATTAATACCTTAGCAGATAAGTGTGGAAATGTTCATAGAAGTACATAAAATGAAGGATACGATCGTAGGATTCTATAAGTACTGTGCCATTAAATACTTGATAGAGACTAATTTATAAGAAACACTAACTTATAACCAGCAAATTCAGCTTTGCTGTTGATACGTAATCAGTAGTTACGTGTGGTGGATGATTTTGCATCTTTGGGACTTTATTTCTACATTTAATATGTTAAACTAGATCTAGCTAACACACAGCAGAATGACATTAATGACTTATATTTCAGAAACAAAGCAGGACTTGTGGATGTTTGAGGCTGTATGTATGTGGATTTTACTTGATAACTTATTGGAAAACACTTTTTTCCTTTTAGTTGGCAAACTGTAGTTAGAAGTAGCATCCACATTTTGGATTGGAGGAATGATCCATAAAGTTGATCATAGCAGAGAAGACAGCAAGGTAGTTTTGCTCCTATAAAAGTTTGCTGACTCGGGATCCAAGTTGGAAATTAACAGTGGTAGAACAACTGTGTAGTAAGTCAGTTGAATCATAGAATCACCAGGTTGGAAAAGACCCACTGGATCATTGAGTCCAACCATTCCTGTCAAACACTAAACCATGTCCCTCAGCGCCTTGTCCACCTGTCTCTTAAACACCTCCAGGGAAGGTGACTCAACCACCTCCCTGGGCAGCCTCTGCCAGTGCCCAATGACCCTTTCCATGAAAATTTTTTTCCTAATGTTCAGCCTAAACCTCCCCTGGCAGAGCTTGAGGCCATTCCCTCTCACCTTGTCCCCTGTCACTTGGGAGAAGAGGCCATTACCCTCCTCTCCACAACCTCCTTTTAGGTACTTGTAGAGAGCAATGAGGTCTCCCCTCATTCTCAAAAGCTTGGTTGGCTTTTTTGGTATCTTTTAGCATGGGATGCCCAGAGATGCCCTGTGTTCGTTACTGGAGCTCTGAGTAATGCAAGAATGTTGGTAGCGTTTAATGTCTGACATGATTTCTTTAATCTAAAGTTGAGTTATCGCTAGGTAAACAGTACAGGTACTATCTTAGTTACTTATTGCTGGGATTCACCTGGATAATCAGACCGATGTGTCTGTTTTTAACAGAACATGAATTTATTATGTGGCTTTGGGGAGGAGCTGCTGGAAGTGAAAGTGGGCTGAAGGAAACTCACTTTGATAGTGACTGCCTGTCAGCCAAGCTGCTTTAAGAAATTGTGCTTGTTAGTCAACTGTGGTGCCTGGAAATTTGAGGTTTGCATGGGAGTCGATGGTAGCTCTCATTCTGATAGTGGTGGAGTCTAAGCAGATCAGCCTTTAAATAAACTTTCGCTGCATCCTTTCCTCAGCCTGCTAGAGAGGTAAATGAAAAATACGTTAGGGCACAAGTCATTAACAGCCAACTGTGAACAGATTGCCAAGCGTGCTGCTGCAATTGCCTCTGTCATGTGCTGTGTCTGTCTCCATGAACAGAGAGAGTAAGAACCGGGAAAGAAAATCAGGAAGAAGCACAAGTTCAAAGAAAAACAAGCAAGCAAGACCCTTAAGACCACTCTGTCCTGAAACTTGACTCACATAAAGAGAGAGATCGGTTTGGTTTGCTTTTACTGTAATATACTCCTTGAACAGTGACAGCCTCTATGTCCTAAAATTATATGCACTAGTTAGAAAGTAGATGTGTGTGTTAGCCACGTGTAAGGTATCCCTGTAAGTTTGATAATAACCAAAAAGCCATAATAGACAAAATCTCCGCCCGTACTTCCAATTTATTAAGTAGGCCAGCAGTCACTAAATTACAAGGTGGGGTAGGTAGCTTTCTTGGGGAAGAACAGGTGTCTGAGGCCACAGAATTTTGATTGCAGTCACTAGGCCTCTCGTATTGCCACTATGGAGGGAGGCAGGGAGTTCATGCATGTGTGTAAACAATCAGGACCCAAAAAATCTTGCGAACTTCAAAGCTGAGTGAGCTGAGCAATTTAATCTGCATTGTCCTAAGTGGGAACTGAAAACTCCTGAAGTGCATTGCCTCGTGCCAAAGGAGCGTGTCACTCCGTGCCGTGACATAAGGTGGCACTCTTAAAGCAGTGAAGACTTGAGTGTAATCTGAATTGAGTAACTCGGTGCACTTGAGAGTATGTGGAAATGTGCCACCGCCCATGTGTTGGAGGAGCTTGTCTCTCTTGTGATCTGGAGAGCGGATGTGAAGCTAATGGTTTTTCATCCAGGGAGAGAGGCTTATCCCAGGTCCCCAGGCAATTTGAGAGTAGAGCTGCAAACAAGAAACCATGCAAACAAAAAATATGCCTGCGTTAACTGTCAAGAATGTTTGTCTGTGCCTCTGTGTGTGCATGAGGTGTCTTTTTTTATGGTATTGTGCAGCTTCAAGGAAGTTGGCTGAATACTTTTGCCACAGTTCATTACTTGGAAAATGAACCTTTGTGATGATGAAATGTCATTTAGTGGAATGATGTTTCAATTTAGCAGTGTTTAATGTTGATATGTATCTGGCCATTTGCCTTAAAAAGTTAAGAAAAAAGAATTACTTTGAGCATTATCTTTGCTCCAAGTTCTCCTTTCTTTCTGGAGAGCTTAAATGGGCCACCCAAAAGCAGACAGGGGAGCATTTCTGTTCCAGCAAGAAGCTGAGGGGTCTGTGTTATCTGTTCCGCTTCAGGCTTGGCAGTGGTAAGGAGTGTTGACAACGGTGCATTTTGCAGCATACTTTAAGTGTTTCTATTCAATAGCTTTGACCTATATTCATTCCCAGTTACAACTGACTTAAAAAGAGAAACCTTTCTTTTATCGTAGCCCTGTTTCTTCCATGAAGTGTTTCTTGACCTTGCAATCCAATTGCTCACCGAATGTAGTTGCCTTATTAGCTGCTTCAATAAAGCTCACTTGCATTTCTTCTGAGGAAAATACCTTCTGCTGTTTAGTCTGTCCTTAAGAAAATGATGAGGGTGCTAGTAAATGCCTTTGGCTAGTTAGTCCCAACTTCAATTGGCAGCGCAAGAGTTTCAGAAGTTCTTAGCATCTCCTGTCATAAATTCCAACAGAATTCGTGATTTAAACTAGTAACATCCTCTTCTGTGTCGGTCTTCCTGTACAGCAGGATGGTTTTGAAAAGGAATTTCACTATGTACTTGTCAACCGTCCCCATCCACAAAGCTGGTGGAAAGGTGTTGGAATACCTGCAACATCAGGAACTAGGGCCTGATGTTGGATTTATTGATAGTTATGTCAGTGAACACCTACTGTTAGCACACCTGTGCATGGGCCCTATTCTTCTGTATCCTCAATAGTCATAGAGTGTAAAAGTCCAATAAAGGTTAATTCTTCAGTGGAAGGCATCTGCTTCCCGAGGCCTTGCTGCAGTTGTAGTGACCTTTTCAGGACCACAGGCCCCCCCATCCCTTCTTACTGTCTGTAAGGAAATGTCACCATCGTGTTTCTAGGGAGAGGCTAAGAGCCAGAACTTCTGTCTTCCATACAAATCTTCTTAATTCCTAACAAAAAATTGCATTTGGTAAGTTGAACATAAAATTAAGCCAGGTGATCTGTTCTACTGCAGTGGCATACTTGGGCAGTTGTCTTGGTCCATAAAGCATTTTATTTTTATGTAGGCCCAAGAACTGCATTTTCCCAAGTCTTCCTGCTGCAGATAGAAAATAAGGAGTCAGGTTAGGCAACTACGTGGCGAAGAAACTGATGGGGAAGTAAGCTTCACAAATCATTGGATTTTCCCCCCACTGGAGCCTCAGTCTCACTGAAAATGTCTCTGCTGGTCTTCATATTGGTAAAACTGGCAGGGAGTGATGCGAGCATGCATGTTCACTTGCAGTTGTGCTTCTACTGAAGAATCCTTGAAGGGCTGCCCTTACCAGTCAGCATCTGTTTGAACAATTACAATGTGTCCAGCTTTCCAAAGCTGTGGTGTTTAGAGACACTTCTGCATTGGGATGTGGAGGAGCAATCAGCGAGTATCTCCTCACCACAAAAGGAGCATCGAATTCTTTGTAGCACTCATGTGGGCTAAGGCTGGTGACCAAAACCTGTTATGATTTCTGCCCCACCGCACCCAACACGATGCTGATGGCAGCAATAGCCTCCAACTTGCTGGGCCCTTGTCTGTCCTCCTCAGGAAGCAGATCTGGGCTGTGCTGCCAGCTCAACCCCACTGCTTGCTGGCTTTCTGCCTGGTGGGAAACTTGATGCCCTGAAATAAGGAGTGAGGGAGAGAAAATGCTGTGAGGGTGCAGGAGGGAGCCCCTGCTGCTGCCGTGTAGTGCATGGATCTGTAGGAAAACAGAAGGGATAAAGATATGCATTGCTCTTCAGCTTCTCTCAGATGCCCAGGTGAGCCTCACATCTGTCATCTGGGAGTGCTGCTCTGCCAGCTGGAGCTGTGTATGTTGATGAGAAGTCCTTGTATTTTGATAGTTAATGCAGTACGCAGCTGCTATTCTTGTATAAAAAGAACCTTAACAGCTACACGCTTGGGCAGGAGTGGATTTGAAAAGTGGTTGTGGCACATTTCTAAGGATATCAGCTATTCATTAAGGCTGTTTTAAATATTTGAAGCTAGATGAAAAAAAGTATCACAAGTTTGCTTTTCTGGCTTGTGAAAGAGAATGCCAAATACCTGTTATTATTTGTGCTGTCTGAATGGATTACCTGAGTTAGTGGCTCTGGAAACTGGGAGGTATGTGTTGTGCAGCCATCTCAATATTTAAAGTTATGAGCCTGAAAACTGAAAATGCTAACCTAGGTGTGCATACACGCTGCAAAATGTTTGGTGTTTTCCACTGAGACTAAGCAGGTTCAAGATTTTTAAGAAAAAGACTTACTTGGATTTGAATGTAGTTAAAGATGAAGTGAAGGTGATCTTTGTAGCTATAGCAGGCTAAGCTGTAACTTCAACAGCATGATTTGCCAATTTGTTGGTAGCTTTTATTGTTTAGTGTAATTGGGTTGCCTCTATGCAGGTCAGTTGACAACACAATTGATAACCTTTCTGTAGCAATTTGCTACTGTGCCCTAATCGCTCCTTTGCAAACTATGACTCAGTACAAAAGAACTCAGTATATGATCTAAAAACAAGTAACTGTTTAAAACTATCTTTCATAGCACGTACAAAGGGAACGGAGCAAAAAGCTTCCATATATGCAGTAGAAATGATCTGATTGGGTTTAAAACAAACCTCTTGCTCATCTCCAAATTGTTCAATCGCTTGTTTTAATAAGATGTCTTGGTTGCTGCTAGGATTCTGCATTGCAGAGTGCAGGTTCTTGTCCCTCTGGGTGCATCGGTGGGTTCAGGGTGCTGTGTGTCCCTTGGTGGAAGCTGTGCCCCAGTGTGCCTGGTCACCCACCCAGCAGCGGCACAGCTCCAACCAAGTGCCAGGGTGGGACACCAAGATCTGTAGTTTACGTGATGTGAAGTGCAGGGCAGTTGGTACCCAGACGCATGCGAATGGGCTGACTTCAAGGTATGAAATGGCTCGTACTGAGCTGGATCAGAGCTCTCCAGATGGTCCCTTTCTCAGAGAGTGTGGAGGTGTGGGTGATTCCACATGGCTCAGTCACTTCAGGGATGTCCCCACCATGTCCCCTGGCTCTTTTGGGTACTGGGAGAGGCTGCAATGAAAGCTACTGGACTCAGGGCTTGTCACTTTGTCTGTGTATTCTGTAGTGATATAATGTTTGGAGCACAAGTCTTATGAGGAGCAGCTTAGGGAACTGGGGTTGTTTAGCCTAGGGAAGAGAAGACTGAGAGGTCACCTTATTGCTGTCTACAACTACCTAAAAGGAGGTTGTAGTGTGGTGGGTGTTGGTCTCTTCAAAAAAATTAACAAGTGATAGGATGAGAGGAAATGGTCTCAAGCTGCACCAGGGGAGGTTTAGATTGGATATTTGGAAAAATTTCTTTACTGAAAGAGTGGTGAAGCCCTGGACCAGGCTGTGCAGGGAAGTGGTGGAGTCACCACCCCTGGAGGTTTTCAAAACATGTAGATGTGGTGCTTCAGGACATAGTTTAGTAGGCATGTTATGTTGATGGTTGGACTTAATGATTTTGGAAGTTCTTTCCAAGTTTTATGATTCTGTTACTTGCCAAAAAAACCTGCTGGACTTCAGGATATCTGTTCAGAGAGGAGACCACACACAAGCATGTGATGAGTAAACTGTATTAAGATGTTTGTGTGTTCACAGAACAATGTGCCAGCTGTACAGTTCAGTAGACTACGCAGTTCTCATTAGTACACCCAAAGGATACGTGGGTCTTGACTTCATTTCCAGAAAATCAGAGAAATAGGATGACTTTTGCTAATAAACTGTCAATATCCCAAGCAGCACTTTGTACCATAGTGTACAGTTGGGTTTGATAGCTCCATCTTTCAGTGATGGAGCTTCTGACATGATTAGAGGGTACTTTGGGGAAAACAGATAAGGACATGACATCCACAGGTCTTTGTAGCGTGTTTGGCAGCATCCCTGTGTCTGTATTTCTGAATGTGCTGTGTGTGTTTGCTGACTTGGGTGCCTTGGCACCCCTGAGAACCTCTCCTGGGAATGCATCTCTTCATCCATCTGCCTAGAACTAGGTACTTAAAGTGTTGCTTGTACCTTTCAAACCTCCCAGAGCATACTTAATCTCACATTAATTACCTCATGTTTGCTTACTCAGGATTGCTCTTAAAAGATAGCTCAGCAACTTTTATAGAGTCATATCCTTTTATCTAAGGAATTAAAAAAACAAGGAAGATGATACCAAGGCAACTTAACACACTAATCAACTGGTCTAACCAGTATTCACCCTGTACAAGAAGGATTTGACAAGTGGCGTGACCCTCTTGATTTGGTTTTGGCTCATCAGGATGGTTCAACATTTAGCATCCACATGCTGATGCTGCAGTAAGACATTTAGCCTCCGAGGCCCATGAGAATGTGAGAGGTGGCTTTATTCAGAAAAGAGCCTTTGAAACTGCAGAAGCTCTGAAGTGAAATGCAGTGAAGCCTAGTTAGCTTTGAGTGGTTTAACTCTTGCAAGACTAGGTAAGAGCTGTAGCCTTTTATTGGAATTTTAAGTGAGTTGTGCATAATCTTGTTAGCTTTTGAGGTTTGCCTTTGCCGCGAGCAAGCTCATGCACACGCTTGCCAGAAAAGAATAACGTTTCTGTCTTGTCAGTATTTGTGGTGGCGTTTTGTTGTGTTGGTACCGATTGTGGAAATGAATGAGCACAGCTGGCTTCTGTTCTGCTATTTAAGGTGGACCTTTTGACATGAGGACATAAAACTGGTGAATTTACTTACTCTCCTTCCCACTAGTGGTAACACTAAGCGACACAACTTGAGCATTTCTGCTGCCCTCCAAGTTCCACCCCTGCCACTGCATTTCCTGATATCTGCTGCTTCCCTATGTAGATCTAGGGTTCCTCC
Source organism: Clamator glandarius (assembly GCA_033459285.1). NCBI lineage: Eukaryota > Metazoa > Chordata > Aves > Cuculiformes > Cuculidae > Clamator > Clamator glandarius. The sequence continues at coordinate 1,647,590 of JAUNZM010000631.1, read as the reverse complement.
AGCTGTTTTTTCCAGGAATTAAATCACATGGGAAGGTGGAAGGGGTGGAGAATTCATCCTATAGCTGAAAGTAGAGATTTTTAAGTCCTTTGTTCTTACTTTCACATTAAGGAGAAAAATGACAGACTGGTCTAAGCTTCCTTGTTTAACAGTTGTAAAGTTTTACCTCCTTGGAATTTGTTGGGGGGATTTTTACATGAGGCTTGAGGGCAAGCTAGCAAAGCTTTGCTGTAGGAGATATTTCTTATCCCACTGTCTCCTGGGGGTTGGGTTGTGTCTAGCTGAGAGTTTAATTGCTGCTTAGGAACTAGATTTTGTTTAAGACAAGATTCACTTCTATATCTACAGCGATAAATCAGTAGCCCTAAGAGAGTAGAAATGATCTGTTGAGGATGAGTGAGCTGATGATTCAGGATTAAACCCTAATCAGCCAAGACTAAGGAGAACTTGAGTTTGCCTGAAGGATTGATCCTGTGTCCGTGCTTCTCAGGGCAAATTTTTTTCCATGGTGAGATTTAGTTTTTGGAGTCATGCTGATGCATTGTTTTCAAGCTGCAGTCAGATTTACTGAGAGGGTTACAGCATGGGTAGTTCAGCAGCTGAATTTGACACATCTCTTCAGTGACCCCTGCTCGTGTTCTGCTTAGTGACAGTCACTTCTGCTCCTTTGGAAGTGCCCCAAACGGTGAAGGTTAAGCCAATCACCAGCAATCACTGTCAGACAAGATCTTAATACTTTATGGCCAAGTTTTATGCACAAGCTCTCCATCTCTCTTTAAAGCTGGAAGTTTGATTTATGAGGTTTTTTTTTCCTGCTGATCAGCATGCTTTCCCAAGTCATTTAGTACTAAATAAAAGGGAGGAAAAAAGTGAATTGAAGTAGTAGTTGCCAGAATACAACATTGAGAACTTTGATGTTTCCACGTGAGTCATTAAATGATTACAAAGAGCATTAAGTGTGGAAACCTCGGGCCTCCTGTTTAATATTTTATTTGCCTGTGCTACTGTTTGTGGTTTATCAGGGTTGTTTATTGTGCTTTGCACTCCTGTCTTTACCACTGCCCCTACTTTTCTGATAAAGTAACCTTTGCTTGTGAACTTGCTCTGAAGAGGCAATCTTTGGTGATTTTCCCATAATTAAAAATATTGCTGTTGCTGTTTTAACCTTGATGGTGATTTTTATTGTAGTTATTAGATGACATGAAACCACATCTTAGCTGGAGTCATGACCCCGGAGACTGAACAAGGAGTGCTTGAGTAGTCTTAAAAATCAGATATCCAGTGCTGGTGAGAAATCACGTGTACTGAGTTTAGAGGCTTTTGAAAACTCAGGATTGTCTTGTATAAGGAAATAGTTTTAATCCATGTTAAAATAATACAATGGGATAGCTGTGGGTGCGAGATGTTTTGTCTCCCAAGGTGGCTTGGCCTGTCAGCATAAGGATTTCATGAGACTAAAGAAGGTCAAATAAAAACTCAAGTTACAATGAGAATGACTGCCTTGTTTTGCCTTCGTGAGATTTTCTTTTCTTCTTCTCCAAAACTTCTGTGCGTGCATGCTGTAACTTGTGTCCTGGTTTGAAAACATGTCTTGCTGTGTTTTGTAATTTAGAGTTTAGGACAGTTTTTTTTATGATTTACTTCCATTTCAAAATTCCTACTAGCATCGGCTGGAAAGTAAAGCCAAACCTTACTGTAAAGCCAGGGCTGACAGCCTGGATGTTTCTGGTTTTTTTTCATAACATCTCTGAAACCCTTTTCTTTGAGAGTTGGGAGACTGGGAAGGGAAGTGTACCTGTGTGTGAATCTAATCCCTGTGGAGTTAATAATGCCTGCCTACTATGTAACACTTGTTTTGGAGACTTTACCCAACATACTTACATTATTGGCTTCCTTGCCTAGTAAATCATAAAATCCAGACCACTCTATTTGGAAGTACGTAAGGTGTGCAGCTGGAATGAAATGAAAATGTGTGAAGTTGCTAGAGCTGGGTGGTGCTTCCCTGGGAGTGCGGAAAAGAACTTGAATGAAATAGCTGAAATAACACCCATGTATGTTGGATTGAGCTCAGCAGCTTGGGGGGGGCGGGGCTGGCAGGTGTGATGATTTTTAAAACAAATAATTAAATAAAGGAAAAATGAGAAGAGCAGCTCCTGTAAAGAATGAGTTGCAGGCCAGTCTAATGGAAATAACAGTTTGAGACTAGCATTGATAGTGTCAGTATGGCTATTTGTAAGGAAAACCTACCTCCTGGAGCTCTTGGATCAACAAGCATCCAAATAAGATGATCTGGGAGACGTGGTCATGATTTCCAACATCTTTCAACACATTTCCTTATCAAAAGAAATTAAGCAGCCTGAGGTTAAGGGGGAGTGCCCTGACCTGGGGGAAGATTGAGTAAAAGTACAAGAAATGGAGACCGGGAATTGCTAATTGATTTTCCTAGCAGAGGCAGGTCACCAGCGAGGCTCTGGGCTGCTCAGCATGTTGTAAATGACTGGGGAAAAGCGGTGAGACATTCAGTGGCATTGCACATGCAGCACTTTTGTTCAAGATAAGTAAGATAAATTGTTTCTACAAGAAGGATTGTAAAAGGACCTTGTGAGGCTAACTGGGCTTGAAAATTGCAGATCTGTGAGGTAATGCATACAGTAAAAATTATCTTCCTATCTGTCAGGTAGAATCTGGAGTAGCTTACAGCTCAGGAGTTTTCACATCATTATGCTTGCCTGCAAGTATCTCAGACTTCTGTAATCTAACTAGAAAAGATGTTGTGTGGGGAGTTGAGAAAACAGCGTCGTGGGTGCAGCATGGATTTACAATGTAGTTTACCATCTTGAGTGCTGTGTTTGTCATACTCTGATCTAAAAGGGTACCACTCATTTGGGAAAACTGTGGAATGGTTAAGGTAGGATATCTTAACTTGGAACGAATATTATTGCAAAGTTGTAAATAGAAAGGATTAATTCATAGAATCAGAGTAGTTGGAGTTGGAAGGGACCTTAAAGATCATCTAGTTCCAACCCCTGCCATGGGCAGGGACACCTCCTATGGGATCAGGATACTTGAACACCTCCAGGGATGGGGCTTCCATGACTTCTCTGGTGAACCTGTGCCAGGGCCTCCCCACCCTCACAGTAACAAATTCTTCCTAGTACCTAATCTAAATCTCCCCTTTCAGCTTAAAACCATAACCCCTTATCCCAACCCTACACTCCACGATAAAGAGCCCTTCCCCAGCCTTCCTGTAGCCCCCTTTAAGTACAGGTAGGCTGCTCTAAGGTCTCCCTGGAGCCTCCTCTTCTCCAAGCTAAACAAGTCCAACTCTCTTAGCCTGTCCTCCTATGAGAGGCGTTACAGCTCTCTGATCATCTTCCTGACTCTCCTCTGGACTCTAACAGGTCTGCGTCCTCCCTGTGCTGAGGACTCCAGAGCTGGATGCAGCACTCCACGTGAGGTTCTCATGAAGCAGAGTAGAGGGGCAGAATCGCCTCCCTCAGCCTGCTGGTCACACTCTCTGGATGCAGCCCAGGACACGGCTGGTTTCTGGGCTGTGAGCGCACACTGACAGCCCATGTTGAGCTTCTCATCCATCAACACCCCCCGCGTCCTTCTCTTCAGGCCTCTTCTCAACCCACTCTCTGCCCAGCCTGCATTTGTGCTTGGGATTAACCCAAACCAGATGCAGGGCCTTGCTCTCGGCCTTGTTGAACTCCATGAGGTTCGCACAGGCCCACCTCTCAAGCCCATCCAGTCCCTCTGGATGGCATCTCTCTCTTCCTTCCAGTGTGTCGATTGTGCCATGCAGCTTGGTGTCATCAGTTAACTTGTGGAGGGTGCCCTTAACTCCCACTGTCCACGTCTGTGACAAAGATGTTAAACAGCCCCAGTCCCAGTACTGACCCCTGCGGGACGCCACTCATCACTGGTCTCCACTTGGACATCGAGCCATTGACCCCGACTCTGAGTAGCATCATCCAGCCAATTCCTTATCCACCGAGGGGTTCAACCATCAAATCTGAACCTCTCCAGCTTAAGAGACAAGGATGTCATGCAGGACAGCATCCAATTCTTTGCACAGGCCCAGGCAGACGATGTCAGTTACTCTTCCCTTCCCCACCAGTGCTGTGGCCCTGGCACAGAAGGCCATCAAACTCACCAGGCACAATTTGCCCTCAGTGAAGCCAAGCTGGCTGTTGCCAGTCACCTCCTTATTTTCTATGTGCCTCAGCAGAGCTTCCAGGAGGATCTGCTCCACGACGCTGCCAGGCACAGAGGGGAGACTGACCACCTATTGTTCTCTGGATCTTCCTTTTTTAAAAGTGGGAGTTATGCTTCCCCTTCTCCAGTCAGGGAAATGGTCCTTAGCACCTGCAAACAGGATAAGTTAAAAGCTGTGTGTGAAGCTGGGCAGCTTCCTGCTGCAGGGTCTTGTGGGCTAGAAATGTGCATGGATTTAAGGGAGAGATTTTACAAAGAAAACGTTCCTTGAGAAGTCCTGGGGTGTCTCTGAGCTGGAAATTGCAGGATGTCAAAGTAATAGCCCTCTGTCATCTTCTCCCAGGTACCTGTGTTGCTGCTGTTTCTGTTTGTTGATTGACAGGAGGGATGCGAGTCTGTCCCTTGAAGGGGGAGGGGATATAAATGAGCTAGTCAAATGAGTAAGAGGAGGGAACACAGAGTGGAGGGAGAAGAGAGGCGAAAGAGGTGAAAGATCAAAAAGTTTTACGATTTTAAAGTGAGGGAAGGGTCTTAAATAAGAAGGGGAGAAATGTAGGCAGAACTAGTGATTTGGGAGGAGCTGGAAGAGAGGGGCTGTAGTGAGTGTGCACCTCCTGGTGCAGCAAAGGCATGGGTGGAAGAAGAGCAACATCCTCTGTGCTGAACCTTTCTGTGGTTTTAATGCTGCCTTTTAACAGAGGAAACAGAGGTGTGTTTCTGATATATTTTTTTAAGTGATGTTTTGCCTGAGGGCAGAGTATGTGCATGTCTGCGCACCTGTCTGCAGAGTACAGTGAGAAAAGCTGTTGGCTCAGCAGGCAGTCGAACGGTGCAAGGTGTGTGTTTCAGAGTGCTCAAACACCACGGCTGTATCAAGCTGATAGTACCAAACCCATTCTGTGCACTTAGTGAATTCCTGCTTCTCTGATCAAAGTTCAAATCTACAGGCAAGTCCCCCAGTTAACTGTCTATCTCTTGCTTTAGACTTTATGCTAGAGCAGAGGTAACGCCTCCTTTCCAGGCCAATCAAGATGTGACTTACCTGTGGGTGGACTTTACTGGCAGCTGGAGTGTTGCCAAACATCACCTCCGTCTCCTGAAAGCCAAAAGTGTATTTGCACGTGTTAGAACAGGTGACCAGGGCTTTTAAGTGCCTCTTGGAGATGGTCCCAAAAACTCATCATCCTTCTCTGGAGCAAGGGGCACATTTTCCTCTTGGCTGACGCTTCCTTGTGCATCTTGTGTTCTTTTGGTTGAACAACATGTAAATTTTAGTTGCATAAGCTGTTCTTTTGTTCTGGGCTCTGTTAGCAATAGGAATCAGTTGCTTAATTTGCTGGCCTACGTGCTTAGGGAGTATAATCTTTTTGACCACTCGATATTCTTGAGAATTGCTAATGGCAGTTGTCCTGCTTATAATTTGGATTAATAAATTGTGGAGAGAAAAACATTTCCTCCAATGACTGGATCTCTGTCTTGAGACTAAACTTTGGTACGTGCTGATGTGTCTTCCAAACAGCTGACCTGTATTATATGGGAAATACATTTGGCAGTATTTTGTTGTCAAATTATAGTTCTTTTTCTAGCACGGTACGTGGTTAAAAACCTTGATGGTCACAGGCGCAGGCAGGAAATGCTCCTTTTAAAATCCTGCACTGGTGATGATGCAACAGGGAGGGAAGCAGTTTGTGTCTTAAATCAGTAATTTCTTTGCTTGTGCTGGTAATTATGAGGCTGTAGTTCTGTGCAAGGGAGCAGTGGCTTAATGTGGTTTCTTAATGTGCCAGTGAGTTTGTATTTAGATTTAATTTTTATCTTGAAACTGTGTTGTCCCTTATCTTTACTACAGCAGTTGGAAAAGTTTTTTGATCCTCAAATCCAGCAAAATTAGTGAAGAAAGCTTTAAAACTTTCCAGGTCTAAAATGATGATAATATGTCAGCTTCTCTATGCTGTACCTTGGATTTATTTAGGTAGAGGCTTATTAAAAGGAGTTTTAAAAAAATGTGTAATTTGAAGTGTTTAGAATAGCTAAAGGATGTGCTTTAATAGTGGGCTGTATCCAAGCAGCCCATGATGAGGGAGCGTCTGTGCGTATTCACAGTGGTTCTGCATTAACAGAAATAATGACTTTGAGTTCCTACTGTGTCCTCGAGCCTCCCCACGTGCTGGCAGTGGAAGGGAACTGTCACGTGAAGGGCTTGACCTGCTTTGTACTTTCACAAAGCCTTGCAGCTGGCTTGGTGATTTGTTGTCCTTCTCTCAGATCCCTAATGGGAGGAGGCAGTGTTATTTAAAGGTTTTATATTTAATCCAAATCCAGTGTATTAACTGTAGCATGGTCACTGGCTCGTCCCCTACCTGGGAAGAGCACTGGGAACGGGTTCCACGCAGGGAGTTGGAGTACGAAGTATATGGGCGCACAACGTGAATCGATGTCCTGCTTTTGTTTGCCACATTTATAATGATCTCTAACTGTAGCCTAACTACACCTGATGTAAGAGCCAATACCTTAAATCAGGACAAAATTTAGGGGGCTTGGATGCTTTATAAAAAAGGTCTGTAATACACTGAAATTGCTAAACAGGTTTTTATCAGGCACTGGAGTAAATTGAGTTCAAAGTCTACTTCAAGCCTCTCTTGCTGTGCAATGTGTTGGTGTGTTTATTTTAAAGCACAGGCTCTTGCTCATCCTCTGCACCTTTTTCTTTTTTAGCTCAAAACCCATTTCTTCACCCTTGATTGTACAGATTGGACATGCAGAGACACTTCAGCCACTGCTTGCCCTTATGGGTTTCTTCAAAGATGATGAGCCTCTCAAGGCAAACAATTATGCCAGACAAGCCCATCGGAAGTTTCGCAGTGGCCGGATTGTGCCTTACGCAGCCAACCTGGTATTTGTGCTTTACCACTGCGATCAAGTGAAAACCTCTGAAGAAGAGTATCAAGTGCAGATACTGTTGAATGAAAAACTGATGTCATTCCATCACTCAAACGAAACCATCTCTACTTACGCGGACCTGAAGGACTATTACAAGGACATCCTGGAAAACTGCCACTTCAAAGAAGAGTGTGAATTACCAAAAGTTAACATTACTGCTGTTGACGAACTTTGAGGGAATGAAGCAGAGCAGGTGTTCTACAAATCGATGTGGGTTCCATTCTACAAACATTGTGAACAAGGCCCTTTTGATGGTTTGCTCCTGCTGTGTGGACTTTATAAGCTTGCAGATATGATGGGTTGGCCCAGTTAGCCCAGTGCACTTTTTATTTATGACATTAGCAGAATTACAAAAGCAAATGCTGTAACTGAGATATTGCTATGATTTGTAAGAAGTGTGTGAGGCAAGATGAAGCGTATGTTTATATGCATGAATAAGTAATTTCATTGGTCATTCCTCTTACGAAAGTGCCATAGCTGTATTTAAGAGCTAGGACAACTTCTGTTTTATCAGAGTTGAAGGTGGTTGAACTGATTAAATATTGCTTTGCGCTGCCTGTTTTGCTAGCTGCTCTTTTCCTGTGGCAGGCATGAAATAATTCAAATCCTGTTAGCTTTTTTGCTCCTTTTCCTGAGCTTTTGGGAGGGAGAGCTTATATAGTCCCTTTCCACAGCAGCCCAGCTTCTGCCTGGGCAGCACCATGAGAACATCTTTCTTGGGCATTTAAAGCAGGAGGAATTGTGGTCTTCCTGCATGCATTATCTGCTTGAAAAGGGCCTGGGAGTTGTCTTAGTCCTCATCAGCCCATCAGGCGTAGCAAGCTAGGCTCCAGGGTAAGAAAACCACCTTTGAAAAGAGGTGATGGGAAGTGACCACTCTTCCCTTAAGTGCACTGGGAGGGAAGCTTTGGACTGTAAGTATCTGGCTGAGACTTAACTTCTACTAGCTTCAGGACCCCAAACGTGGTGTCACTTACCTAGGCCTTACACATTTGATGTGCCACTTTGTTCTTGAATGAAGCTGGTTTTAAAGAAATTAATTGCATACTGCATACTGGTGATCTTCTAAAGCAACCGCATTTACCCTAGGTTCACTTGCTACTGAAAGCTGAAAAGTGAGCTCTGCAGTGTGGCAGGAAAAGGAAGAATGTAGATAATTTTTCTGAGATGTCTGAAATGCAGTACAACAGGTAATAATGCCTTCATTGCCCAGAAGGGAATGATTGTGTGCACACATTGCTCAAAGCAAAGACAGCCTGACTTTATGGTGCTGGTGGCTCTTGGAGCGCATGCTCACACCCTGTAATGAGTGTTGCTGAGCTCACCCCAGCGTAGTTTGCTGGGGAGGGGCTGAAAGGTTGATGTAAGCAGTTACCACAGGCCATCAGGTGCGCTATAAACATTTATACCCCTCGCTTGCTGCAGGGGAACTTCTTTTTGTAGGCTCACCCTCAGAACTGGGAACTGAACTGCTGCAAAAATAGGAACAGGAAAGAGAGAGCCAAAGGGGCTTGGAAAGGAGGACTTGAATGAGTCTAATTTTATTTTTATTCTTCTTCTGGACTTAGGCTTGGCTTATGTTTTTTTAATGTCTCTTGTATAAGAGCACTTAAAGGTTACTTATCTGTAAGTTAAGGAGCAGTCAAAAACTGTGTTTTACTGTTGTGCTCTGAGATAGTGAGGGGCTTTTCCTAGAGCCCTGTTTCATTAGTGCACTGATTTCTGTGGAGACCGAGATTTGATCTGGTACTGATCAAAACTGGTGGCTATTTCAGCATTAACATCACAGAGAAATACTTGCCTGTGCTAGCTCTGCAGCACTTTTCTGAAACTGGTGAAATACTCAAGGAGCAGAATTAATGCTGGAACAACTGTAGGAATAGGTCAGGATAATTGTCAGCCTTGGGATATGATTTTTGCAGCTCATGCTTTGCATGTCTCCTTTTTTACATGATCCCACCATGAGACTAAGCCAACGGATCATAATTGTGATAAATGCCTCTTAGCAAACTTTATTGCAACATTTGAGGCAAGCTACTACGGCATGAACCTTTGTTTCAAGGCAGTTAAGTTTGGTAAATAGCAGATATCCACCTTTGAACAAACACTTCTTTCTGGGAGTCAGTCATCCTGGGATGATTCATGATTTGAACAGAGGGATGAAAGCCCGACAATTGGAGATGAATGTTTGTCTGTGCAGCGAAACTGATTTTAAGAGCTCATGTTTGTTAACAGACACATCCTTCTTCCTTATGCAGGAGGAATACATTTGCCCTTGGCTGCTTTTTTGATCGTGTGCCCATTGAGGTGGAGGAACCAAAAAAACCTCCTCCACCATGAAGCATCATTTGCTTCTGGATTACCCGGCTGATTGCATGCTTAGATTCTTTTCACAGGACTTCAAGAATGACTTTTCCAAAGCTGTTTTGTCTTGGGTGTACAGGTCCATCATACCTCCAGCAAAAATCTATCTTTGATGGCTGTCAGGTAACTGGGAGGGAAAGTGTGCCATTTTGTTTCTGGTCTGTATTTAAAGGATGTCCTGACTCGCTCCTTTGGCAAAATTAGAGGCTGAATGGGGAAACTGCACAATTGTAGCAGAAGCGCGTGGACGTGTAAATATTCTTGGCACTTGTTCATGCGACAGATTCTTACTATTAGAGAGGTGACTTCAGCATGACTCTTTGATTTAGTAAGTATATAAAATTGTTTATATACTAAAAAGGAAAACTAGGATGGATCAAAGTATTTCCATGAAGCTGGGCTCTGGCTCAGTGTGCAGCGTTTGAACAGGCTGTTGCGTTTCATGGCGTGGCAGACAACCACATTCTGAAAAAGGCCAGCAAGAAAAGTGATGCCTTCTCTCCATGTGGCTCTGCAGGGAGCAGCTCCTCTCAGGCACCCCTTGAGGACTTTGTTTGCAACCTTTCTCAAACTGGAAGCTTTCATTAATGAAAAATACTGACAGTGTTCCTGGATGCTGCTCTTAAGTACGTTTGAAATGTATTTTATTTTGTTAGGTGTCTAAAGCTTAACTAATCTCTCTGGTAAATTCTTTTTTTTCTTCCTAGTAAGTATTGCTGCTGTAATTCTGGTTAGCATCAAGCTGTTGAATCACTGGACGTAATGTGAATTTGTAATGATATGGTACTAACTGGATGAATTTTGAGAACTTGTTTTGGATTTTCAGTGCTTTGAAATAAAACTGCACACTCTTCATTTGTATTTTTGTGCAGTACTAATGACATGATCTTCAGTATTATGGATGTGTTCTGCTTCAAAATAAATTTGGTAGGTTGCTATTACTTGCATTGGTGTCTCTGATTATTTGTAGTCATCACATTCCTTGGTGACAGACTATGCCATAACTAGGTTTTTACTGTTGCATTTTGCAATGAGTGAGAATTTACTCATGTTTCTAGGAGCCCTGGTTTTCATAGAATCAGGGAACTGTTTGGGTTGGAAGGAACCTCAAAGATCATCCAGTTCCACCCCCTGCGATGGGCAGGGACACCTCCTGCTGGATCAGGTGCCCAAGGCCCATCCAACCTGGCCTTGAACCCCTCCAGGGATGGGGCAGCCACAGCTTCCCTGGGCAACCTGGGCCAGGGCCTCACCACCCTCACAGGAAAATTTCTTCCTTCCATCTTTCCTAAATCTCCCCTCTTTCCGTTTAAAGCCATTGCCCCTCGTCCTGTTACTACAGGCCCTTAGAAATCCCTCTGCAGTTCTCCTGTAAGCCCTCTAGGTACTGGAAGGCTGCTCCAAGGACTGTCCAGAGACCTTACATAGGCCATATGGACCTCTCCTGCTGTTTTAAGAACACGGCTGGTTTCCTGACCAGGTGTTTGCAGGTTTTACTGTAATCTGTGAAATGTCTGGAAATGTCCTGCCTTGCAAAGGGAAGCGAGGGTTTACCCATATGGTTTTGATGCTGTCCAGCATCTCCTGCACTGTTGTTTTTCTGAACGTTATTATGTTCTCAGTAAGTGATTGATGCTGTTGATTTGATAAAGGTTTAGCAATGGACATCACAAAATACTCTCTAACCTTTCATTTCTTGTAGATACTGGTAGTAGAACCTTGTTATTGAGTATCCATTAGCTACTCGGTTTGTTAATTCTCTGATTAACTGTGTGTAAAAATGAAGCTTTGCCTGCAGCGAGCTCATGTGCTGAGAATGCTGCACTTCTCTAAATGTGCTGTGATGGGAATGGCAGCACATTCCATGGAGGGCTCTGTCTTCATTTTCAGAAGTATTAGTCTGAAATAGAAAACAATTTATGCTGTTTTGCTTAAAATCAAGAAAAAAAACCCCAACCAAAATGCATAGTCATATGAAAAGGAGGGAAATATCTCAAAAAGTAAGATACTAAACTTACATATAACCTTCCAGAGGAAGAATGTGATCACCACCCCTGTTTTCAGGTGTGTACTGGGTTACGTGGTCATTTTGTTAGTTGTCTAACTTGGAAAGGACGTTACTGTTATCAGATGTCAGTTTATCTTTGAGTTGTTAAATTCTTGCTTCCTTGGGCTTTCTACTGCTCCTGTATGCTAGAGTCATTCCCAGCCTGGCCATCCTGAGGACTGACCTTGCTAGACTGGAGCACGGCTGTCTTGTGTCCTCCACCACCTGCGAAGGGCGCCCAGTTGTGGGCCATCAGCAGAAGCCTGGAGTACCCATGTAAACAGACACTGGTAAGCTTGCGGAAGCACGGCACCCACTGCAGCTGAGCCAGGGAGAGCTCATAACTTTGTTTAAGATTCCTGGGTTACTTTCCCCCACCCCTCACCTCAGCCTTGCTCCTCCTATGGATTTGTTATCTCGAGGCCAGCTGCGCTTTCGTCACCTTTGTCGTCACTGATGGGTCAGCCACGCACTTGGCTTTTGCGCCTGGCATAGCAGCTTTCTTTGTTTTAAGTCTCGTCTGTTCTCTGTGTTGCTGTCACCAATGGGTGTGGGTGTATGGTTTGTCTTTGATATCCTGCCACCTCCACATTCATCTTCGTCAGGAAGACTCAGCAATTCCCATGTCTCCAGTTTAGCTTCTGAGTGCTGTTTTTCTGCACGATTTCTCAGGATCTACGGTCCAGTAAAAACACTATTTCTAAGTCACTTTGTTTCTGATGTTGGTAAAGCCTTGAAGAGGGTTTTCATTGTTGTGAAATATATGCCAGGCCAGAGCTGGGTTCTGCTTCCAGATCTGATACAGGTAGATGTTTGTAAAGACTGTAAGGCTTTTTCCCCCCTCCCTTGTTTGCTTCCAGAAATGGAAAATGAAGATTATATATAGATTAATCAGCATTTGCAGCTTTTTTTCCAACATAGCTCAATACCTTAAAGAGATATTTTTACTCAAAGTGGAGACAGGGAGGTTCAGGCTGGCAATGTGCTGGACTTGTTTTAAACAATTCCTTCAAAAAGGGTCTTAAAACAAACATTGTTTTCCTGATATTCCCTTGAAATGTTAGCGCGCACCTCCTACTGTGTTTAATAAAAACAAATAATTACCGTTCAGGGGAAAAATTCTAGTTGAGGGACTGGGATGGAAGGAGCTAGCTGAATTACTGGGTACTGTCACAGACGCTTCTGTGTTAGGGACCTATAGCTCTCCAAGACTTCACTGGGTGTGATAACAAAGCCTGAATGTCATCCAGAAACAGAAGGTGCTAAGCTCATCCTGGAAGCAAAGTGTGCACCCAAGAAAGAGGAGCCAGGCTGGATCAGGCTGAAGGTCCTTTACCCTAATGACGTCTGCCTTTTGGCAGGATGTGGTGCTTAAGCAAACATCTTAGGGACAGAGCAAATATTTGCCCCATGTGCTCCTGATTACCAGTTGTTGGTGGCTATGGAGGTTTTGTGAGTTGAGGAAAGTCTGTTTGCATTTAGCTTTATGTATCGCTCTTTGTGAATTTCTCTTCTTCATGGCTTTCCTGTTGCTTTGCTTTCCAAACCTGAATCCTGTGTTCAGTTCTGGGCCCCTCACCACAAGAAGGATGTTGAGGCTCTGGAGCGAGTCCAGAGAAGAGCAACGAAGCTGGTGAGGGGCTGGAGAACAGGCCTTAGAGGAGCGGCTGAGAGGGCTCTGGGTGTTTAGCCTGGAGAAGAGGAGGCTGAGGGGAGACCTCATTGCTCTCTATAACTACCTGAAAGGAGGTTGTGGAGAGGAGGGAGCTGGGCTCTTCTCCCAAGTGGCAGGACGAGAGGGAATGGCCTCAAGCTCCACCAGGGGAGGTTTAGGCTGGACATTAGGAAAAATTTTTTCACAGAAAGGGTCATTGGGCACTGGCAGAGGCTGCCCAGGGAGGGGGTTGAGTCACCTTCCTGGGAGGTGTCTAAGGCACTGGTAGACGAGGCACTGAGGGGCATGGTTTAGTGTTTGATAGGAATGGTTGTACTCGATGATCTGGTGGGTCTTTTCCAACCTGGTGATTCTATGATTTGCCTTGGGATGGGATGTGACAGATGCCAGAGCTCAGCTGTGGGCTTTGAGCAGATCCAGCTCCTTTTGTTTCACTTGAGCCTGGCACCTTTCTCAAGGCCCTGATTTCAAAACCAGTAGTGACTTTCCAACACACTTGATTAGCGGAGCTGATTTCCATATCTGAAGCTGGGCATGAAGTATGCAGCAGCTCCATCATTTTGTGTGATAAAGATCTTGTTTGTGTTGTCTTTTCCTGAACACCAGCTGTTCGTTCATCTGATTCCTTGGAGCGTTTTTATTGGGAGAGGAGTTGAACACTTGAACTCTTTGCATCCTACTTGTGCTACTTATGACTTGTATTTTCTGCAGGGTGGGGGAGTTTCATCTCGCTGATTTTCTCCTTGTGCTGAAATTGTTCTGTTCTTCTAATTGTTATCATTGCTACTTTTATTTTTGGCTTGATTTTACCCTGTGCCTATAAATATACTTCCAGGACCAGTCTTGCACACAGCATTCAAGGTGAGGGTGCACCATCAACTTGAAAAGGGGTGAAATGATAATTCTTGTTAAGTTTTCTCGGTTGTTATTTCTCACCTTTGAATAAATAGCATCCCATTTCTTTTCTTGGTAGGTGGTGAGCATCAGGCCAATGTGTGTTGAGCTCTTCACTGGTACCTCCTGGCAGTGCTTAAAGCACCTCCTGCTCCTGATGGTGTTTAAAAGTGTCAGTAACCAGTGGTTCCATGGTTGATTCTCGAGGAAAACACTGTCCTCCATGTAGAATGCATTCCTCCTTCTTGCTTTTGGAGGCTATTTACTCCTCTAAGTAATATGGTTATGTAAAAATACCTGTACAACAGCTTTGTATTCTATGGTTTATTTACAGTGTCCTGTGTTTATAATTGTGGTAAATTTTAACGAATAATTGATTCACTAGAATAAATTTATGGGAGTGGGAGAGGAAATATTTTTAAGCAATCGGTTGCCTGGCTTCAAGGCACAGCATTAGAGGAAAATAAGGTGGAAAGGAGTTTCTGAGAGGTCCTCTACTCCACTCCCCTGTCCTCTGTGGTGTCTCCCCTGTGGTTTGTCAAGGGCATTTGCTGTTCTCAGCAGTCATTCAGTGCATCTGCTGCATAGTGCCAGCTGCAAATTCAGCAGGCACTGATTTTTACCTCATTCCCCATGTCCAGAACAGTGCTAGTCTCAGGTCTAACCCGGGTAGGACTCCACTGGATACCCTTTCCAGTTTGAGGGAGACCTACCCTCTGCCTCTGGTTTTCCAGTTTCTGCATCTGTGCTTTCTTTGCCTTTCAGAGGTGTAGCCACGTCACCTGAAACAGCTGCCTGGGGCTTTTCTAGTTCCTGTTGTAGTCTGGCATCCTCAGGTTTTACTTCTGCTCTAGAGCAAAACAGGCGTGTTTGCAGCATGACTGACATTGTGCGGCCCTCGCAAGCTCTTACTCATCTCAGTGCTGGCTTCTTCATGCCTACAAAGAGTTTGATCATTGTTCTGATATTCTTCTGGATATTAAAGTCAACCTTTGTTCTGTAATCACTATCTTCTCTTAGAGGTGATCGTTTAGCCAGATAGTTCTGGCTGAAGCACAAGGAGGTGGCTCTTGATCCTCTCTGGCCACTCAGTTGTGCTTATTTATTTTAATGCTTTGCTTTTAATTAGGAGTGTTTTATTTAACGTGTATGAAGCTTTACTGCTTAGTTTACAGAAGTGATGACTTAGTCAGATGGACAAAGCGCTGTTCTAAGGAACACCCCGCAGTTGTCCTGACGTTGGAGGGGAGGAGATACTGTAGGCTGTCACATGTCCTCCACAGCCACTGTTTTAGAGAATGTCTTTCACAACTGTATCCACCCATTGCTTCTGAAAAAAACAACCCCCTAATCTGCCAGTTCCTGGTATATCTGCCAAAAGAGAGATTGGAAAACCTTTGTCTTTTGATTGCCAGCCTACAACTTTGCACTTGGCCTTTGTGCCCCAGTTCTGTCTTCCCTCATCGAGCTGCCTCATAGCTTTGGAGATGCCACGTGCATCTCATTTTGGTTTTTCCTTTGCTAGATCTGATAAGTCGATCCCTCCTTATCTCTCCACCTCACTCTCCTCCTCACCTGTGCTCGCTCTTGTTTCACTTCAGTTCTTTCAAACATAAACGACCACAACTGTACTTGGTTTTCCAGATGTGGTCTTACAAATAGCTCATTGCTGACAGTGAGATTTCCTCTACCTTCCCACTTGGGAGGGTTAATCATTACACGAGTGAGGGTTTTATATTTATTTGGTTGGTTGAGGGCTGCTTTCTGTGGCGCTGTAGAGTTTTTTTTTGCTCCCATCATCTGCTACAGAACATTTTCACCAGGTGTCACAGGTCATTTCTTGTGCATGGATTTGTGTATAACAGATTTATTATATTGTGACTAGTTATATTCTGCATTTCCCTATTTGCCTGCACTGCTGTGTAAAACCCAACGCTTCCAGCCCCCTCAAGAATATGTAAAGCATTGCTGTGGCTTGGATTTGCAGGAAAGCTTTAGGGCTTCAGATTTGATTTCAAATAACTCAATTCTAGGGCTGTTCTTCAGCCCCTGCAGTCCTTTGTGTGGCAGAGAATGGTGTGTCGGGAGTGCAGGCTCAGCTGTGAATCCACCAGCCTGGGTGTTTGGGTTTACAGCGAAGCTCCCCTGAGGCTGATTATCCAGCCTCAACAGCTGATAGGAGAAGGTTCCCCCTTTGTCTTTTTCTGGGGTTGAGGTCAGGTGAGGTGGATGCTTCTGTGTTGCCCTGCAGCAGGTCTCCCCTTTCTCCATCTCCAAGCCTTCTGCTTGGAAAACCTCACCATGCAAAACTGGTGACTCCCCGACTGTCCCGTGCCACGTGCCCTATGTCCCTGGTCATCAGACAGGAAAGAGGTGCTAAAGAAAAGGGTTCTTCATAAGTTAAAGTCCTTTTCTGTTGTTTGGTTGGTTGTTTTTTTCCCAGGTGTTCCATCTGCTGAGTCGAACCAGCTCTCTGCATAAGGCTTGAGATGGGTGTAAAAGCCAAATCCGGAGGTGGTGCTTTGTGCCGCAGGCTTCCAGCTGAATGAAGCAAGACAAAATTAACTGCAGAGGCTCATGTGACCTACTTCTTAAGCTCTTCTGTGCAGCCTTCAGATCAGAAAACTGAACAGGAGGAGATAGCTTTCATGGTAAATGAGAAATTGTTTCCATCCTGTATGACAATGGAGAGCTTTCACATTGTTTTTAACTGTATCATGGTTATTTGGGCCATGCAGTTTGCTGTAGCAGAATATCATCTGACTTTTGATCCTGCTGAAAGTTAGAGCTGTTAACCTGTTCTGAGAAAGAGGCTTTTCTTTACACCCTGAAGGTCCTTCCCGTGCAGTTCAGTCTGACTGGCCAGGTGCACCCAGTGCCCTAAACTCAGTTTTCTCTGATGATGACATCGAACAGTAGCTTAGAGCCAGTCCCCAAAGCCCTCGGCTGCCTTGCTGTGGAAGTTCAGTGGATGAGCAAAATGCTGGACTTGGGGAGAGTGAAGGAAATGGGTGGGGAAGAAGGTTGTCCTTCGAGTCAGGAAAGCGTAACAGGAGGGCGGCTAAATGGATGTAGATGCTTCATAAAAACTGAGCAGCGGATGGCATCTGTGTTGGAGCAGAATGGAAGTGTCAGCTGTGGTCTGTGCCACTTCCCACGGCCTCGGGCAGAGAAGGGCTGAGCCAACCCCATCCCTGTGGAAACTCAGCTGGAAAGGTGAGGGAAACAGTATGGGACACATAATCGCAACAAAGCAGAGCGAACAAAGAAAGAAACAAAATTCTCTTCTTTCTCCCTCTCTCTTTTTTCTCCTGACAGGAGGGGTTGCAGGGCTGGGTCAGCAGTGGGGCTCCAGGTGACGGGCTCTGCTGAAGCCTGAATAGAACTGAACTCTCAGAGGGGGAAAGCTGCTGTTGGGTCAAGTCGTTTGGTTTCTTTCCCACAAGCAGAACATGCCCTGTAGTTGTTACTTTGGTTCAGTGCACTGCATTTTTTTAACTTTTAATGGCTTTTTAAAGGTGGACTGTAAGGGAGGGAAAGGAAATCACTGAGGCAGACCTTGAGGAGCTACGTGCTCGGTCTCATGCCATCTTAGACTTATAAATACAGGGCCCTGCACCCCCAAGTACGCTCTGTTTTAGGAACCGAGCTGATTGAACCACCATACTGCTAGTCTTACCTACTTTCCAGCTGGGCATGGGGTGAGGTAACAGACAGTCGTGTGCCAGAACATACCCACAGCCCTTTATGAAATATCTCGGCGAAACGTAGTAGCTGGGCACCGCTACTTCAAAATAAGATGTTCTGTATGTCTCTTCTCCCTCGTGGTAGCTGCTGGGAGCAACACAGTTGTTTGGTCAGACTCACTGAGTTGCAAGTGCTGAAGATGTGCTTCTCATAGCTCCTCCTTTGTTCCAGGGATTCAGTTGGTGTTTGAGGTTGATGTTTGAGATCCACTTGCTGATCCTTTGCCAAGGAGACTCCTGGAACCCAGTTGGCACCATAGGCTTGGGCACTTCAAGGAAACGGGTAAGAAGAAAAGAAACATTACTTTCTGGTATTTCCTTGTACCAATATTCACCACCAACGACATTATTTATCATGTAGAAAATTGATGTGATTGGATAAAGCACCCAACATGTTTCACAAGTAGTAGACGGTGACAACCTGATTTTTTAAAGCTTATCGCCTATAATTAAGGATTCCTTTTTGAGCAGAATGGTAAAAAGACTTCTCTACATTTTTCTAAAAATTACAAACTCTAGGTAAAGTTCACCAAACCCAAAGTCTCACAAAACTGAACATGTTTTCCTCTAAGAAAATGGTCATTTATCTTAGTGGTTATCTAACCTCTGTCTTGGATAGATAGCTTGGTTGGTAACCTGTGTAACAAATTGCACTAGGAAATGGCCTGGAGAAAAAGTGCTAAAGTTCACTAGTGAATTGCAGATCCAAAGTCATCTGTCCTTGCACAGGGGTAAAGGCAGATGAACGCAGGTGAACAGCAAAGCCAGTGGATACTGCGGGGTCATTCATTCTGCTGGCTGAAAAAGGGCTTGGTGCTAGAGAGCTGGTCATAGAATCATAGAATAACCAGGCTGGAAGAGACACACCGGATCATCGAGTCCAACCATTCCTATCAAACCATAACTGCCCCGGGGTCTGGGGACAGTGAGAGGTACAAGCTGCTCTCCTGCAATGCTGGTTTCTTTGCAAGGAGCCTAGGAGGAACTTAGACTTCCAAACGTGGTAGGAGTCAACTTTGCTTGTACTTCTCCATTTGTAACACTACCTGGCCCTGGAATGGCTTGGTTTCCTTGGGCCTTTCTTAACCTCCTCCCAACACGACTGCTTTGGTTGCCATTTTTTCTACAAAGATACCAGGCTGGCCATTTTAGACCTTTTTCTGTACTGACCTGGTTTCAGAAGAAGACATTAGAGGTTTCTAATCTCCTTGCCTGAGTTCCCAGGTTGCAGCAGTCTGTAGGGAAAATGAGTCTGTAAAAATGAGTCTTTGGGGAAATTTTAGGAACTCTCAAATGAAAAAATAAAGCCAAAAGCATCACATAAGAAAAACAAAGCAACTGAAATATCTCCCACATGAGAATGAGCAGTAGAGTTTCCATGAGACTCCCTGTCTTTATTCTAGTATTGTGAGGGGGACAAAGTAGGGAAATGTGATAGGGACAAGAAATCACCTAGGACAAAGGCAATGGATCTAGAGCAGAAAATTGCATACAATAAATAAATATCTTTACTGCAATATGACGCACCACAAAAACAAATGAACCCTTGCCTTGCTTCCAAAGAGATTTGTAAACTTGATTGTTACTAATTCATCATGCAAGGTGAGTGTGAAGAAAGCAACACACTTTTGTGAGTGAGCAAACTGCAGCATCAAAGACTTGCTGATCTCCTCTATCTCTGGATCTACAAGCTGCCCTGAGCAGTTATGGAAAGACAGTCAGACAGAAATCGCTGGCAGAGAAATCTCTAAGGCACTGTAGTTTTTTAAAGACAGGCAAAGGAAAATAGAGAAATTTGAATAAGGAAAAAGAAATAAGAATAAAGAGGTGAGGGAGAAAAATGAAAGACCCCTGCCAGAATTTAGTTTAGAGATCTGGACGCTGAGTGGTGCTTGGAGGACAGTGGAAAAGTTTGTACCCACTCTAAAAAGGAGAGCGAAAGAAGTGGCTGTGTGATGGCACATTTTTCATTATTACCATTTCCCTGATGATTATGGGGATTTGCTACACGTGGGAATAACATCCCAACGGCTGGACCAGGTGCCCTGGGAACCTCCAGAGCTGCCCGTTACAGACCAGAGCGTGCATAGGAGAGTCCAAGCCTGATGGGGAGCAGTAGTGATTGTGTCACTGAGGCACAGCAATTTAAAAAGCCTACCTGGAAATCCCATCTATGCTGTTTAACGAGGGCTCTGAAGCAGTGAGAGAAGCAGGTAGGTGAACAGGGCGTGCATGTCCCCGTCAGTGGGCACTGTGTGGAGCACAACAGTGGCTGTTAAATTGTCATTACAGGTGGAGATAGTTGTGAAGACAGCAGATTGTTAAACGCTCTCTCTTTGCTCTTGTTCTGCCAACTGGTGTGAGCTACAGAAGGACAAAAATATGTTCTAGAGTTGAAGCTGAAGTTCAGTATCTCTCCTTCCTGGGTGACTGGAAGACACTACTATTCTTCTCTTCTCCTTCTCCTCTTTATTCTAAACCAAGAGTAGTGGTTTCTTTTCCTGACTCCTGGACAGTGCTTTAGGGATGCAAAGATCCCGGTTTGTACAAAGGTTGTTCCTGCCCTGGGCTCATTCTTGCCATTGTGAAATCTTGGCAAACTGGTTTTGAACTTACAGTTTCTGGCTGGCTGTAGCAGTCCCCAATAACACTGGGTGTTGCCAACACTAAAGGTTTCTGTGGCTGATTTATTGTCACTTCTGGAGCTTCTGCTCACCTCCAGCAGCTTTCCCAAAGTTGGGGATGGTCCCATGTGTTTGAATTATAAAACAAGAAGAGGGAAAAAAAATCCTGTTTCCTGCTCTCACTAAAGGCCAAATTGCTTCTGGCAGGAGCTAGTGCCCTCCCAGCCTGTATCTCTGGTGCTTCCAGCAGACACTGCTGTGCTTTTGCAAACTTTCTGATTTGATGTTTCACGAGTGAGGTTTTAGGGCTGCAAATCCAGTCTTATTCACAGGATTCAGAACTATTTGTGAGCAGCCATCGGTGAAAGGTGAAGCAGATAAGCTGGAACTGCTTGTTGGGGCAGTTCAGTATCAGAGCTGGTATCTCTGTGGGCTGATGCCAAAGGTATTATGTATGTTAATTCATGGAATACTTAATTTTCAAAGGTTCTGGTCTTAATGCATTCGGTATTTGATGAGCAGAATTTGTTAGTTTCCTGGTGATTGAAGGATGCTCCGTTAGCTGGGGTGACAGCCCCTGGGAGGCTGTTGTCTGTGTACAAGCAAAAGCCGCTGAGCCTGGGGCTGCCTTTCTTAGATGTTTCTCCACTGATTTTCCCTACGGGCTCCCTCCTGAGAGCTGTCTTTGGGCTGTTTGTCCTCTGTAAGATCTCTTCCTTACCACTTGCTGCTGATGAGCAAACTCACGGAGTAATACTGTGGCAGCTGAGGGCTGGGGAAGCATGGAAGTGTGAGCACTTCACTGATCATGTAGGAAAACATCATCTGAACAAAGCCAGAGAAACTAGGATGATACGGTGCTGAAGATGACAACTTTGTCTCCATCACTTGAAAAACAAAGTAAGGCACTGAGACCGAAACTTTCATCTGCAGGTTCCCTGATATTAAAGAATGAAACACAGCAGAGACCATCTAGTAGTACTCCAGTTGGAATGTAGGGAGGGCTGCTCGCTTGGCAAGTGTAGCTCTGGCATGTGGGAGAGCTTGGCTTCCGTGGCACACAAATTCAGGCTTGGCCATCCTTCCTGATTCTTCCACCCTTTGCTCCTGCTTTGCCAAACTTAGGACGCAGAGCAGGTGGGAGCTGCAGAGGGAACAGCATCACTAGTAACACTGCATCTGATCTTGGGGCTCCTTCTCCTGAGACTGTGGTGTTAATCTGGGAAATGCTTTCCCAGCTAGACTTCAGCAAGGTAAGAGGACCGGTGCAACGATTTAAGAGTACATGCATGTGCAAAATCAAGGATGGTGCCCTCTCCTTTTATCTTTCTCATGTGGGAGAACGCTGCAAGGGACACCCCTCTCCTTTCATGACACTTGCCCAAAGGCTGATACCATCCTGTGAGCAGAAAGTTTTAGTTTTCACCTCTGCCACGCTGCAAGTGGGCAGAGGGCTGCAAGGGACATTCTGCTGCTGGTGAACTTGTTACTTGTCAGCTTTGCTATTGGGGAAATGAGTGATCATGCCTGGCTTGCAAGTGTTCACGTGAGTCTTTGCACTTCAGGGTAATTCTTTGGGTTATGCTGGGATGGGATTTTTGATTATGAAGATGCTGCAGTGGATTTTGAACTGGGAGGATGGCAAACGCCTTGCAAGCAGCTGCTCACCAGGCCTGTTTGGTGAAGTTATATATAGATTTTGCTCTCTGTGGATCCTGTTAGTGTAACAGTAGGTTGCACAATTGGCTCTTAAGAAAGCTTTTTTGTCTAGAGATTTATTACTGCTTTGGAATCGTAGTGTGAAGGCAAAACAGACTTTCCAAGGAAGCGCTGAATAATCCCCATCCTGAGTGCACGCAAGCACCTTCCCGGGCATAACTTTCTTCCATCCCTCGAAGTACGGAGTGCAACAAACATCTCCGATCCTGTAAACAGAGTGTGAAGACCCACAAATAAAAATATTGCCTGTAATGCTTTACCATATATACTAGGATCTAAAAGCAGCCAAATCATTTCTGAAGCTGCTTTTTACCAAGCAAGGTGGCTGCTCAAGTGCACCTTTTTTCCATCTGGAGAGAGTTCTTCACCTCCCTGCCTGCTTTGCTGGTGCTGCTGCTTTCCCCAGCAGTGCTGGCTGGAGCTGCTACAGCTTGTTAAATAGCCTGAGAAGTTTGTTAAGGAAAATTAATTGAGTGTCACTAATTTGCAAGTCTCTTGAGATAATCAACTGGATTTTTATTCTTTTTTTTTTTTTTGCTTAATTTTGGATTCCATTTTATCAATTACTTCCTTGAAAAGCACACACAAATTAAAACCTGAGGCAATAGCCATATAGGTTTAATTATTAGATGTTAATGCTACAGAGGTTCATACCATTGTTTGCATTGTGCTTGGGAAAACAGAGGAGAAATCCTTGATGTTTTGTATGCAAAATGTTTATTTGCTTAAATTCTCAGTCAGGTTATGAGCAGTCGACTTAATTCCTAGAAGGGACATACCTCTGATGAAGTAAGAAATGAAGAATGATGCAACAAATTGATTCCCATTCTGTCTCGCTGATAGATATCTAGGGAAACATGGAGGTGTTAAGCGCTCTCCATTCTATTTTTTGTGTTGCGTAGTAACGCAAGTTTTCTGTCTTTCTGCTGACCTTTCTGTTGCTCATTTTTAATGAGAAAGAATGTTTTTTCCTTAAAAAAGTCTTTACTACATCAGGCCAGAATGGTTTTATATCAGTCTGTGGTTACAGAAGCCCCTCTTTCTGCCTTTTCTTGCTGCTCCTCTCTTCTCAGTAAATGCATTTCCCTATGTGCTTTGGTCCTTCAGGCGTGTTTTCAACCCCTTGTTTTTACTGAAGAGACACAGAGGGAAGGTAGCATGGTGAGGGTGTAAAGATGTGAATTTAAAATTCATCCCACAGAAGAATATCCAACTAAATGGAAAAATTCTCACCTAAAATTAATACTTATAGATATCAAGATGCATAATTTAACACTGGAGGTAAAACCAGGCCCTTCCATGTTCCTATATAGCAGAGCCACAAACACAATGACAACTGTGGTTAATCTGTAATCACTTGTATTTTTCCCAAGATTTTCCCCCAATACTTTTCCTGCCAGGTCAGCATTGATTTGATCAGTTCTGGAGCTCTCGCATTAACAGATTTATTCAAACCCATGAACAAATAAAAGGTGAGATGTGGAGCCTGGGTGCTCTGATTCATTCACGGCACAAAGTTGCTTCTAAGCAGCAGCTAAACAAACTGAGCAGCCTTGGATAGTGCTTAGGGGGAAGCTGAGCAGCTGATGCTGTTTTGCCTTGTGCCCGCAGACTTTGTCATTTAATGTGTCCTTCTCACGATGTCCTCTAGAGGATGAAGCATAGCCTGTGTCCTGTCTAGGTGACGGTTACGGGAGGGCTCCTTGTACCAGGATGTGCTTTTCCAATGGATAATATGTTCGGGCTTGTTTACCTGTTCTTCCAACCATGCTCTATTGTTTTTCTGGCAGGAACTTATTCTTTAGGTGGATAATCAAAAAACAATCTCAGGAAAGACACAAAATGAGAGATGCTAAAATGTGACCTTATTATTATTCAGCCACGTTAACCCCAAAAATAATCATATTAGTTTAGCTTGAATTACAATGAGGATT
This sequence comes from Clamator glandarius, assembly GCA_033459285.1. Classification (NCBI taxonomy): domain Eukaryota; kingdom Metazoa; phylum Chordata; class Aves; order Cuculiformes; family Cuculidae; genus Clamator; species Clamator glandarius. The sequence goes on along the minus strand of JAUNZM010000631.1, from coordinate 1,623,426 downwards.
AATCCAACTGATACTTGGTCACACTGTAATTGCTGCGTGTCTTCAGGAGTTAGATGAACAGGTGCTGCTTGTCTTTTCCAGCCCCATTCCTTTGTCGCCGCATTGTCCCTGCTCCTCCTTCCCCACGTTGGGCTCTGTTCCTCCTCCAGCAAGTTCCCATTTGAGGAACCCTATTTATTTCCCCATCTTTCCTTTCATCTCTCCCTTGGGGCTTCCCATTTTCTGTTTTAGGAGTCCTTCTCCCACTTACTTTCACAGAGTCACTAGGTTGGAAAAGACCCCTAGGAACATCGAGTCCAACCATTCCATTTTTCCACTATCGTTTTCCTTTTCCATCAAGGGGCTCCATGCAGGGTGCCAACATTTTAAACTCTGCCAGAATGAAGGGCAGGAATGAAACAGGAGTGGCTTTGTGGTAAAGGACATGCGGCTATTGCTGACCACATGATGAACATGTACCAGGAGGTGCCTTCAGCTGCCTCCTCAAAAGCAGACTGTGCACTTTGGATCTAGGGAAGTGCTTGCTATTGTGGGCAGGGTTAGACATGAGTTACCTCCTCCTAGAGGAGAGGCAGCAGCACCGTTGGCAAAGTTGTCCTCATAGCCCTGGGCTGGATTGAGGGATGGATGGGTAGGGATCAGGATGAAGTGGTCAGAGGACAAGTGCCACACTGGGTCGAGCTGTGCATCCTCAGGTGCACAGAAATAACAAGGTGTGCCGAATTACACACCCATGGGGAATGTTTCTTTCTTGGTTGCTGGCTCCTGGGCTGTCCCAAGGATGTAGTGGGGTTTCCCTCCATTGGGACATGACCTGTCTCATGCTTGGGATTCAAGCTTTTGCAGCTGTGGCAAGCTGAGGATATTTGGTGAAGTTGTCAGGTGTGGGCTTCTGTCCCCCTCGCCTGCTGAGCTCTAAGTGCCCGTGGACTCCTGAGCATTTCTTTCGAACCTGCTCGGTGCTTTGGCATCAGCCTGCAACACTGCTTACTCTGCACCACTCTTGCTCTCCGGAGGCAGCTGTTCACCTCGCTCAGCATGGGATGCTGCCCTGTCAAAGGCAGGGAGCTCTGGCCAGGAGCAGGACCTATCTCCTGGCCTATGGTGGCTTATTCCCCAGGGGCAGCAGCACCTTAGCTCTAAGGCGAATTGATGATTGATGAGAAGCTCCACACGAGCTGGCAAGGTGCGCTCACAGCCCAGAAGGCTGACTGTGTCCTGAGCTGAACCAAAAGCAGCGTGGCCAGCAGGGTGAGGGAGGGGATTCTGCCCCTCTTCTCCTCTCTTGTGAGACCCCACCTGGAGCATTGTGTCCAATTCTGGAATCCTCAACATAAGAAGGAGATGGAGCTGTTGGAACAGGTCCAAGAGATGCTACAAGGATTATCTGAGGGCTGGAGCACCTCCCACACGAGGACAGGCTGAGAGAGTTGGGGTGGTTCAGCCTGGAGAAGAGAAGGCTCCGAGGAGATCTTATAGCGACCTTCCAGTGCTTTGAAGGGGCTACAAGAAAGCTGGAGAGGGATTGTTCATTCAGGCTTGTAGGGATAGGTCAAAGGGGAATGGCTTTAAACTGGAGAATGGCAGATTTAGACTGGACATAAGGAAGAATTTCTTCAGGTTGCCCAGGGAAGCTGTGGCTGCCCCATTCAAGGCCAGGTTGGATGGACCTTGAGCAGCCTGAGCCCTGCCCAGGTGTCCCTGCCCAGGGCAGGGGTGGAACTGGATGGGCTCTATGGTCCCTTGCCACCCAAACCATTCTATGAATGCTGGGGGGGAAGGCTGGAGGGAACGCCATGGGGGACATGCGGAGAGGGAACCATGTGAGGGAGTGCCACGAGGGAATGTTCTGCAGGAACACTCCAAGGGAATGCTTTGCCGGAACTCGGCAAGGGAATGCTGCGGGGAAACGTGGCGGGGAACCCTGTGTGGGAACACTCTGAGGGAATGCTGCAAGGGAACGAGCCGAGGGGAGGCTCCAAGGGAGCTCTGTGAGGAAGCACAGCGAGGGAACCCCATGAGGGAATGTTCCGCCAGGGAATGTTCTGCAGGAACGCGGCGAGGGAATGCTGCCAGGGAACCCTCTGAGGGAACGCTGCATGAAAACACTGCAGAGGAACGGGGGAACGTGGTGAGGGAATGCTCTGCGGGAATCTTGTGCGGGAATGCTGTGAGGGAGTACTTGGAGGGAATGCAGGGAGGGAACGTCCTGCGGGAATGCTGCGACGGACTGTGGCAAAGGAACGTGGCCAAGAAATGCTGCCAGGGGACAGTCTGAGGGAGCGATCCGAGGGAATGAGGGAATGCTCAGAGGGAACGCCATGGGGGAACGGTCCGAGGGAATGAGGGAATGATCTGAGGTTATACTGTGGGGGAACACTGCGAGGGAGTGATCCAAAGGAATGAGGGAATGCTGGGGTGGGGGGAGCGATCCGAGGGAACGAGGGAATGCTGTGGGGGAGCTCTGCGAGGGAATGAGGGGATGCTGCAAGGGAAAGCTGAGCGGGCGCGATCCAAGGCAATGAGGGAACGCTCCAGGGGTGCGATCCAGGGGTGCGATCCAGGGGAACCCGTGGCGGGCGGCGTGGCCCGGGCTGCGGGGCGGGCCCTGCGGGCGGCGCCGGGGGCGGTGGCTCCGGCTGCGCTTAAAGCCCCGGCCCGGGCGGCGGCGCCGCAGCCACCATGTCGAGCCGGCAGCACACGGTACGGGCAGCGCCGACCCAACTCGAGTTCCCCCACGGCCTTCCCAACTTCCCTCTCCCTCCCTCCCTCCCTCCCTCCCTCCCTCCCTCCCTCCCTCCCTCCCTCCCTCCCTCCCTCCGTCTTTCACTTCATTTACTCATCTCCCACTCTCCATCCCTCTCTCCCTCTCTGGCTCTCTGCCTCCCTCCATTTCTCACTCCATCTCACTCTCCATCTCCTCCTCTTTCCCTCTCTCCTTCATTCACCCTCTCTGTCTTCCCCTCCATCTCTCCTTCGCTCCTATATTCCCTCCCTCCCTCCTTTTCTCCCTCCCTCCATCTCTCCCTCCTTCCCTTCCTCCCTCCCTCCTTTTCTCCCTCCCTCCATCTCTCCCTCCTTCTCTTCCTCCCTCCCTCCATCTCCCCCCCTGTGCTTCCTCACTCTCCATCTCCCCCTCCATCTCTCCCTCCATCTTCCCATTCCTCCTTTACTCCTTCCCTCCCTCTGTCCCTCTCCCCCATTTCCCACAGCGTCAGGGCTCCCCGGGGTCCCAGCGCGTTGGCTTCATGGACGAGCTGCCCGCAAAGAGCTCAGCTCCCTTATGAACCGATATCGCAAATCGCAGCCGCTCTCCCACTGCCCTTCTTTGCTTCTTCCCTTTGGGACGCGGGGTCTGGGTCCCTCTGGCTTCACGCGCATTTCCCAGGTTTCAAATCAGAACTGTTAGAAATCTTGACGCGAGTCTCTCGGGCTGACTTTGCTGGTTTATTTATTTATTTATTTACTTATTACCTTGTCGTAAATCTTTGTGATGGATTTAATGCCTTTTGAGCACACTGGTAGTGTGTCCAAATGGGAATGTGACCAAAACCACGCATCACAAGGCGTGCTTGTGCGCTGAGGTGCTCTCGGAGCGGAGAAAACCTGTGGTTTAGGGATTATTTCAGGGAGGGGAGGTGTAAGATGTGAACTGTGTACAGGAGTTTTGTTTACTGTGTGGCAGGAGAGAGGCGTTACTGAACTTCCAGAATAATCCCTCTCCTTTGCCTCCACCCTAGGCTTAAAAACTGACCTTTATAAGCAAGATTGCAGCTGAACTTCGAACAGCGACTGTCAAAACAGATGTTATCAGGTTGGCAGCTGTAGGTGTATTTTCATGCCGTTTACATAGTGGGATGAGAAAAGGCATGATTTCAATGACAGCAAGAGTTCTCAGTAATTACAATGAAACAGCGTTGACATCCCATTAGTGATCCTCCCGCTTTATTGCCAGGGACGTGTGTTGCACAGAGCGTAGATGAAGTTTTTCCTCCTGACGTGGTCTCAGTGTCAGCTTGGTCTCAGCCATCACAAGTCGGTGTCAAAGGCAGGGGATAAGGCATTTCACTGGGGTAGGGCTCCCTGGATCAGCACAATTATTTGCATATGCACATGGAGGATTGCATTCAGTCTCAGGGCTGTTACACACTGTGGTTCAGAAGGGTTGAACATTGGCAGCACCTCGGGGATTTTGCCTAATAAAGGGGTAGGCAGCAGCACAGGGTTCCTCTGCAACTAGCAGCCTGGGGGAGTTTGAATGTGGTGGTGAATTTTTCATGACAACTTTTCTAGCTGTGACAACCAAAACAGTTCCATTAGAAAACGAAGATGGGATGTACAGAATAATTTGCCCTTCTGAGATCCCTATTAGTGCTTCTGTTTATCCTTCTGTTGCCCCTTAATTAATCCTTATTTTTATTTTCACACTAACATGAGTCCTTATTACTTAAAAAAATCCTTGTGACTAATAAAATCTCAGGTTTTACTACTTTTTCATAGTGTGAGTGATGTGTTAATCTTTCTCCCACCGACAAGGTTTTGTGAGGCTGGATGTTTCCAGCGTTCTTCACTATCTGAGAATAAGTAAAAAATGGGTTTTACAGGCAGTGTTGCTTAGCTGTCAGCTCTTGAAAGGTGCAGTAGTGCTAGCTGTTGCAGGATGGACTGGCTGTGCTCCTCATTTTAGAAACTGAATATTTATAAGCCCAGATTTTAAAACCCAAATTCAGCCTGAATGCTCTCTGGAGTGGGAATCTAGTTTGAAGGTGTTATAATGGCACACTGATGTATTGATAGAAGCTTATGGTAAGGTACAGGGAAGAAAAATTAAAGTTTTTTGCTCCTGTGCACTAGCGCATAAGCAAGGCATCTTAAGTCTGCTGGAAACCTGAGACTTGGTGTGCAGGAATCTCTGGCTGGCTGGTTGGTATGGAAATGCACTCATCATTTTTGCTCATGACATCGCAAGAGACATCAACTCCTCTATGTGCCAGCCAGCATCCCTACGTTCACAGACCTTATTGACAGAAAGCATTTATTTCTGACCAGTTTCAGGACTGATTTTTTTGGGAGAAGAACGGTCTGCAACAATGACCTTAAAGACTTAATGTTCCTTACAGAGCTCTCTTGTGTGCCCCAGTGGTGAAAACCTGCTCTTAGAAGTAAGTCCACTGTAAAGTAATTGCAGTGAGTAGCATGGAGCTGTGGGACTGCTCTTGTTTATTGTGTGGGCTCTTGCACAGTGCGGCATTCAGGGCTGAGCCGTTCTTTTAGCCCCGTCGAAATATCGGCTTGTTCTCCCTACACCTGTGGCGCCACTGGTATTTCCGCCCTCGTTAGCTCTCCCTGCCAAGCAGCATGTTCATAAGGTGCAGGAGGGTACAGATGATGCAGTGTGCTCCATGGAGACGGCTTGCCAGGAAGCCCATACCCCCTGGAAGGGATGGCCCATCACCAGAGCCTCTGCCTGCCTGGCTTGCCCATCCCTGCAAGCATGTGGAACTGCAGCTCAACGCATCTCGTGAGACAGAGGTGTGCAGAGCCAGTGCTGGAGTCCTGCCCTAGCCGTGGGCCCGGGTCATTGTGCTGTCTGCTCTCAGCAAGTTTTTCTTTGGGTGTCTGCACGGGTGCTTAGGGGAGAACAAAAACCTCATATTGAAAGCGCCTCTTTCACGGTCAGTGTTACATTTACTCATCTGTCCTGTCTTGCAACAGCAACTCCAGAAAGCTGAATGGCGTGGCACGTGGCATCCCTTCCTTTTGCCTGGATGCTGTGGATCACAAAGATGTATCTTCTGATGGTTTGGTTTTGCTTGTGTAGGGCTTACAGGCAGAATTGCAAATTACGTGGTCTACTTTACAGATAAATTAACATGTAAAAGTAGTTTAGATTTTTTTTAGATTTATTTAAAGAGAAGGAAAAAACCCCACGAGATCAGATGACAACCCTCAGGAAATATGAAAAGGCTTAGCTTCTTTGCCTAAAAACTATTCTGGCGTTGATAAAACTGCAGCCCCAGGATGGAGTTCAGATGGGCTGAGTGATATCACAGGCTGTACAGCAGCGCATGTACAGCTTCACCAGTTTAATTTCATGGCAGTGTAAAATAAAAGGTTTATGTAAAAAAGCCAAACCTTGTGTTCATCTCCTCACATCCTTAGTCTCTGCTATTGCCTTGAATATAAGACCAAAACATCTATGGCTATAAACTGGAGAGACACAGATTTAGACTGGACATAAGAAGGAATTTCTTCACCATGAGGGTGGTGAGGCCCTGGCCCAGGCTGCCCAGAGAAGCTGTGGCTGCTCCATCCCTGGAGGGGTTCAAGGCCAGGCTAGATGGGCCTTGGGCAGCCTGATCCAGTGGGAGGTGTCCCTGCCCATGGCAGGGGAGGTGGAACTGGATGATCTTTAAGGTCCCTTCCAACCCAAACTGTGCTATGATTCTATGATCTTAAGGACATTTATGTTCAAAGCAGTTCTGGGTTGCTCTCCGCAGTGAGACTTGCACAGACCACAAGCAGAGGCCTGATTTCAGGGAATTACCATGGCTTGGTCTGGGTTGAATTACTCAAGACAGTGTTCCTGACGTTTTATCGATTGATTTAAAAGTCTTGGATTTACAATCGTGGTTTGTTTTATGAAGCATGGTGCCTATCTCATTGCACTGTTACAGGAAAAGGTGATGGTTTCCAAGTTGCTCACTGTGTGCGTAGTATATCTCATTTTGTTTTCTATCACTTTTTTTGCTTTACATCTCTTTTGCTCACAGATCACAGAAATGTCCACAGGTCAACTATTTCAGTATGCTGTTGTTTTGATTTCTGTTGTTTCCTATAGCTCTCTCCCCTTTCTCCCTGTTTCTCTTGAAGTCCTTTGCTATTAAAAACTCAACCTTTCCAGTCTGTTGCTCCCACTTTGCTGTTCTATTCACTTCCACGGTTTTGTAGGACTGCCAGTGTGCCAGACCTGTGTTTATTAACCATAGTCTGCTCCGTGAGAGCAAATTTGGGGAATTTCAAGGAAGAAAAGCCAGAAAAAGTTGCAGTTTCCTAAATCTGAATGCCTCTCTGTTTCCATGATTCAGGAAGGCCAAGCCCTCTAGGGGATGGGGAATGAAATAATTAGCTTGGTGCTGTCCAGCCGCAGAAGCTGGAAGCTGAGAACCTCAGTGGATCTTTTTCAAGTGCAGGAAGGCTTGTCTGCCCTCGCCCCACTCCAACAGTGTCATGGAGCAGCAGGGTGTGTTTTCCAGGAGGCTGCGTGGACAGCATCTCTTGAGGAAGGGTTCTTCTGCTGAGGCAGGTCATTCCTGCCTGAACACCCCTTCCCTCCAAGGGGAGAGGCCAGTAGGTCAGGCCTGATCCCTACCAGTGTGCTCAGAGGGTAATCTTTTGCTTTCCCAACAGGACTAGCGGCTCTTTGGGATATCTCTTCATCTCCCAGGAGCCTCATTTGGAGGAGCCTAGCTGAGCACCGCTGCTTCTGGTCGTGGTTGGCATGGTGGGTGCCATCTAGGGTGCTACCCAGGGCACCTAAACCCAACCATAACTTCTCCAGCTGTAAGCTGAAGTGCTTTCAGTCAGCAGGTTGTTTCCTGTCTTGCTGCTGGACTCCTGGATAAATACAAACTCCAGCCCTGTCTCATTTTCAGGTTGCACTGATGAAGTAAAGGGCAGTTACAAATCCATGCCAAAACCCCTAACTCAGGCATAGATTTCCATCCATGCTTTCCTTAGGCAGCCCCTACAAGTGGTTTTAGGCATGATAGTGAATGCTTTTGAAGACCCCATTCTACCCAGACTTGTGCACTGCAGCTGCTACTCAGTCATAGGCCACTGGGATTTTGTTTTCCCGGAAAGTTTTCAAGAGCTGTGCTGGCATACTTGCATTTTTTTTACTGGGCTGATGTGGATCCTGGAGGGTGTCTTTGAGTAGCCTCTAAAAATGAAAAGACCTCGCTTATCTACAGCCAGGTGTTTCAGATAAACTTGCAGCTGTAGGCACCCACAAAAATAAGTGGCGTGCAGGGCCCGTGTTGGCACTCGTAATGACACACTGTGCCTTGAACCTGTACTTTGGTCACAGTGCTTGTACACTTTGGTATCTTAAGTCCATTAAGAGAAATGTCATGTAATTCAGGTTACTGTTTATTAATTTACTGTTGTCATGATGATCTCTGATTTACCTCTGAATCACATCTGTAGGAAGTGAGAAATAATTCCTTAATGGTCCTACAGCTTAATCATTTCTAAGTGGAAATGTGCTTGGAGTGTATCATTAACAAAAGGAGGGATGCAAAAAAGCCTGGTCCAGGTATTTGGCATGGATGTGCATTGTGAAATGGGACGCTGGGAAGTGAGGATTTCGCCTCTGGGGATGGTAGCTTATTGTTAACGTTGCCTCCTGGCCCTCACAGCGCAGTCCCTTTTCATTTACTTATGGCTTGGCCTGGTTACAACTATGTGTATAGGAAGTTTTATCTACTGAGTGGGTGCCAAAGTGTGTTTGCCTGTTCAAAAAGCAGAGCTTAAGGAAGGAGCTGGTTTGCATAGATTTAATCTTTTTTTTAACATGGCTTCTCTTTATATGTAGCACTTCAGGACTTGCTGAGATGAACCTTTTGGAGCATATTTGGAAAATGACCATTTGTACCTACATTTCCAAGACGTTCTGACCTTGAGGTTTTTGCGGCCTCGCTAGCAGAACAAAAGATTTTCTTCAATATCAAACCGTTTCTCAGCTTTCCATTGTGGTCAAAAAGTGTGTCGGCAGGAGGTCATTTTTCAGGCCTGCCCAGCCTTTCTGATGAGAAGATCATTTGTTTGTGTTGCCAGCGGGTTTGAGAAGAGCAAAATAACCCCTCATTTTAGAGGAGATGACTGCTGCTGCAAGAGACCGCGTTGTGCGCTTGCCTCTGCCAGGGACTCTGGGCATGGTGCTGACTGAGTCATCTCGGCTCATGGCTGGGGCTGCATCACATCTGCCTATGTCTTTACAAAGCTGTTTGGTGACCCTGGGGATGGAGTGTTGAGCTCTTGGAGGCGCGACCTGAAGCCCAGGGGAGCTGTCCTTCAACTGTGTTGTTTTTATAGGGCCCACATATTGTGACAGGTTCATCTGCTGTTTGCGTTACTGTCTGCTGCTCTTCTATGTCTGTAAAACTGAGGATGATGTCACCCCCAGAGAGGTACTGGGCATTCGCATGAACTTTTGAGGAACTGAGTAACAATAATCCCCAAGGAAAACACGTAACTGTCCTTCACCCAGCCTTGGAGCGGTGTGTAATGACTAAGATCCGTGCCTCCACCAAGTTTAGGGAGGAGTGAGGGAAATACTGAATAGTTCAAGAAGAGGACAAGTAGAGTTTGAGAAGAGTTCTTGGTGCTGACTTAGGCAAAGGTCTTATGCACTCATGTAATTAAAAGCCTGTCTTGCAGTTTGTATGGGTCGGGTAGAAGGAGCAGCAAACCATCATCCTGGTGTCTCTAAATTGAGTCCTCAGTTTGGACTTGGGTCATGCAGCTTGTTGTGTAGGTGGCACATTGAATGATGTGACTGTGAAAACAAGCCCACTTTTGGCCAACAGAAACACTGAGAGGACTGAGGAAGTACCTGAGTGACAAGAAGGTCAGTCTAGCCCTGTCTGTAGTTTCCAGCAGCAGCCAGGAGTGGGATCCAGGGTAGTTTATATGGGTAGGATGCCACAGTGTGTTCTCCCAGCTTCTGTTGATTTATGACTTGAGATACCAGGGGCCATGCCTTTCTTCCTGATAGTGCTTAGTGAATTTCCCTTCCATGAATTTGTCTTAATGATTTTTTCCAGCCAAGTGAACTTTTGGCCTGCCCTGCAGAATTCCCCTGTTTCACATGTCACGCGTGGTGGTTCTGGCCAAGTTTCCCTGCTGTTCTTCCTGCTGCTGCTTTCGCACTTAGCAAACCTTCAAAAATTGCTGGGATGGAGGGACATCTCCTATCACCTACTGGCAGCCATTGACCATTGCAAAGTCAAGTGCGTAGAGTTCAGGACATCAGGTTCAAGGCTGCGTACTCATCTCAAATACTGAATGAAGCAGCGAGAGGCACCATGCGGCCACGATGCTGAATTGTCACCAGCCTGGCCTTGTGTCCAGCTGTATTCCTTCAGCAGGCTGCCACAATGTCTTGTAGAGGAGAAGTGACACAGGTAGGGTTAGTTCTTTTAAGGAAATACATGTATTTTAAAATCTGATGAAGCTGTTTGATCCTCTGTAGTTCCCACTGCTTAAGAACTGCTACTGATTCTCAAAAGGTACAAGATTTCCTTTCTGGAAAGGATATGATGGGCATATTAAAATGGGTATGTTACTCCTGTATCATTTAGAGCTGAGAAGGCCTTGATTTAGCCTGTGCTAGCTTAGAGGATGGAGGGAGTTTCTGCTTTCTTACTTAGCTGGAGATGGAGCTAGTGTCCCACTGCCTGCTTATAGCCATGGTTATTGTAAACTGAGTTAATGGAGATCAAGAGTTGCTGAATGTGCCTTGCCGTGTTTTGTGTCAGAGATGTGCCAGTGCAGCTTATAAAGATAAGTTAACAGTCCTGGTTTGTTGGCCTAATTTCTGGAGCTCCAAAAGGGAATGGTTTCAACAAAATGGGATATCACTTTGACACATCGGCTTCTGGCATTTGCAGGAGGACCTTCTGGGTAAGCCAGCCCCACATGGCATCTGAACAGCCACGCTTGTGGTTTTGATTGTATCTTACAACTGAACAAAATTTATTTCAGCTGACAATCTCCTGAAACTATACTGCAAGTTTCTTTTTGCATGGTATTTGGTGTCCTGTCTTTCTGCCTTGCTTGTCTAAGAGGTTGGGTGCCTGCGTTGCCACAGTAAGAAAAGGGACATGTACAGTGACTTATTTAATGTAGGGAGCCACAGTCTAATTCCTCAATCTCATTTTCAAGAAAAAAATTATTACATGTAAATATAATTCCTGCCTGGAATGGGTTTTTTTTATTTTGAAGTTAATGTGTAGTCAGACTACATACTCTTGTCTCCCTTTCCTCTTGTCCCTGAAATCTGAGGGACTGATACTCAGTTTACCATTTCTATAACCTGATATTTTTCTCCAAAAGAAGATACAGAAGCATGACATGGTTTCTGGGTCGTTTTTCCTGGCAGGGGAGCAGTGATGTGATGCTGTTTCGGCAACGGCGAGGCTGTAGCACCATATAGAGCAGCTCAGCTGGGTGTGGGGCACGGCTCTGCACACTGCCAGGCACCGGGTTTGCTGGTGGAGGTTGCTGGGCTGCACCAGCTCTGGGTTTTTTAACCAGTCACCTACCTTCTGCTCATGTAGGTGTCACTGATCACTTTCTGTGAGTGTTCAATCCCCAAATTTATCTGTAGCGCAGTAAGAATGTCATTTAAGTTCCCTCCTTTTGCGAGATAACTGGGTTTTGTGTTGTCGATGGTCCTGTGGTCTTGACATGATCCAGAGCAGGCATAACAGACCCCAGGCATCAGAGCAAAGCAGTTCTTGTGCAACTTCAGACCTATTGTCTCTCAAATAAGCATGAGCCAAACTGCTCAAGCAGGTCCATTAAGGGGAGGTAATTTATCAGAACCACTCTGAATATAAAAAGTAGGGCAACCATGGAAGGATTTCTTCTGTAATTTGTTATTTTTGTCAGCAGATGACAAGACACTTTGTTTGCCAAGTGTTTCTTGCCCATGCATCCCTCCCTTGTGATTTCTGGAATGAAAAGAAGAGTTTTTTTGTAATATCTGCCCTGGCCTTGCAACTTTGTCCCAAATATGTAGGCAGGCAGGGTGAATCACTGGTTTTCTTGTGTCGAGGCAATTAGAGGGGTGACATAATCTAATTGAGAGATAAAGAAAAGCCTGATCTGAGTGCCTCCAGAGAGGCAGATTTCAACACCCAGCATGCTAGTTTGAAGTCACTTAGTCTAGAAATCGGTGTTGGGTTTGAAAAGTGACTGCAACATGAGCCTGGGTTTGCTGGATATTTTTTTTTCTGGATTTGTATAAAATTTGGGTTGTGGCAACCTAAAACATGCAAATTTATACCAACAGAAAAATATTTTAGCTCTGGTCAAAAATAAGGTCTTGCTAAGAGCTCAAAAATTCCTGTGGGTTAAGAAAAAAACACAGCCTTGAAAACTTTGTGTGTTAGTGACATTTGGCATCTCCACCCGTCTGTCTCCAAGCTGAAAGGCTGCTTGTTTCGGGTAACTGGGATGTCTCTGCTGGTCTCCTTAAGACCTTTTGTGTAACGTTCCTGGCAGGGGACAGAGGCCAAGGTAGCAATGTCAAGAGGAACAAGCGTCAAAGGCAGAAGGTGCCAACGAGCAAGCGAGGTTTGCTGTGGTTTATTCAGAGCACTGAATGAAGAAAGGGAGCCCAGTTCAGCATCCCGCCTGCTGCGAGGGAACGCTGGCAACCTCGGCCCTGTAGGGTATTCAGTGACACATTGCAGTATTGCTCAGTCTAAAAAGGTGACAGAACGTGATTTCTGCTCACGTATGGGTGATGAGAGAGGAGACTAGTCCTGTGTGCGGGAAGGAAGGAGGGACAAGAGCACAGGAAGGAGGAGGGTGGGTGGTACAGTACCACGTTGTGTGCTTGAGGAGTCCTGCTTCCCCATCTGGGCCTGTGGGCCAGGCATGTGGTGGTGGAATCCTGAGAGGTAAAATGGGCAAAATTTCCTGGGAAACCCCATCTCAGTGGGGTTTTTCCATGGGAAAGAGAAGAGCTGATTCTGAAGTATTTACCACCTTAGTCCATTCAACGAATCAAACTCGGTTTCGGGAAGTCTGTAGGTTTAGAGTTACAAGAGCTAAATAGGCACTTCAGTGACTCTGGGGTTTCTCCATCATTCTTCAATATGATCATGGTCAAATTTTTGCATCTACAAGCGAAACGCCCCCTTTTCCCTCTCTTCCTCCTTTTCAGAATAATAGTTTTGCTTTTCTGCAGCAAGGTTTAAACCTTAGAGAAGATTTTTTCCCCGTGTTGGTGATGGGTGCTTTATCTTCTCGATGATGTCAGCTTGTGTATTTGCAAGAGCAGCCTTGGGAATTGCCCTGGTAGAAGTAGATGAATTTTTTAAGGAAAAGTGACATAAGCTTGATTTTTAGGCATCAAATTCAACTGGTAGGACAAAAGATTTCTTTTTTTCAGTAAGATGGCAGGATTTGGGAGGTGGTCTTAGGCAATAAGTTTCTGGAAGTTTAATCAGGTGTTTGACTTCAAACTTGAAAGCTTGCTTAATCATTTAATCATTTTAAAAGGTCACTTTACTATTTGCAAATATGATCAGCTAAAAGCATTTTGAAAGCCTCTAATTTATTTATTTGGTTTTTTCCTCCTGGAGTAATATCCAAGCTGGAGTACCCAAATAGGGTGTGTATTAAATGCTTGACTGGAAAAAAAATGAATCATATTCCAAATGATGTGAGATAGCCCTATAAATAAAAATGCAGCTGAGGCCCTCACTTTTGGGTCAGGGTTTGCCCAGGGCCATGAGCACTGCCAGCCACCATTTGAATACTAACTGTGTTTGCATGAGACTGACCCTTCTGCTAAGCGAGCCGTCTGTGTGACTAACGTGCCCTTAATAGCATTGCTCTACAAGGGCATCCTTCTGCTGGCATCATTTTTGGCCTGATCTGTGCTGTGTTTTGAGAAAGGAGTCCCTCTCTGGAGTGAAATGTTGCTGCTGTGGCTCTTGGACCGCTTCCAGTACCCTTGCCCATGCCAGCTACAGCAGGCAGGGGCTTTCCTGCAGCTGTGAGGAATGAAGGGCATGATAAGGATGTTGATTTAGACTTTATCAGCCTTTGTGATGACCAGCACCGCTTTCTAATGGCAAATCTTTCCTCCTGCAACATCGGGTGCTCTGCCTTCTGTGTATGGCTGAACAAGGGTTGGGTTGAGGATGTCATATGCGCTTAAGGGATTACTTGAATGTCCTGCTCAGCTCCCATCTCTTCTGCTTTGTTTCCCCACCCCCGTTGGCTGTGGAACGTGGCACTCACCCTGGTCCCATTCATTATGCAGCTGTGGAGATGTTGGCTAAAGAAATGGGCAGATGGGGGCAGGAGGAGATGCTGGCCTTGTGTCCTAAGGACAGCCAGAGTTTATACATATGTGAACTTGGAAGATGGCAAATCATCCATGTAATTTGTTTGGACAACCCTAAATGTTTTTTGTCTAATGCATTTTCTGTTAATTGTGTGGTGGTTCTGCTCCTAACACGTTAGTGATGGCTGGGAGATGTTCCTCAGATATGGTGCATTTAACTTTGAGTTGAGAGGAGAAAATGCTCCCGATAACATCTCTCCTGGGGGTGTTCAGTTCACGTGGGCAAGCACAGCTGCTCTCTGTCAGGGCCAAATACTTGATAGAAGAGCTGAGGTTACTTTATTAGGCACCGTGAATTGAGAAGCACTAGCACTATGCTTGAGATCTTGGTGTTTCTGATTTTGTCAGCCTCATGGGAAGGTTTAGTAGGAGGGAAGGCCAAAAGCAGAGCTAGGATTTGGCTTATTTGGCCGCTGCAGCCTTGGCACAAGGTTTGGGGCCATGTCTATTTTTTCCTCATTTCCTGGATCAGATAAGACAGAGTGGGCTGAGCACTGAGATCATCCAGCCATGGCCAAAGAGCAGATTTCCAAGAGAAGCAGGGAGCATGTCAGCATCCTTCTTAACCATCTGGCTGACAGAGGCAGCGTGGCTCTCCTTTGGAGATGTTGTTGGGTCATTTATTGCCTTGCTTAGAGCCTTGTTTGTGGCTGAATTAGAACTTCCTCTCCCAAACCTCCCTACTTCGATCTAGACTACTGCAAGAAATGTTTACCAGGAGTCCCAACATTGTCCCCACCATGCGGCCCAACATTCAGGCATAAGTGTGTTGCGATGATTAGATTATCTCTTCAAAATGTGTTTTGCTTATGATAAAAATGTTAAAACCATGAGAATAAAATCAGTAGGACAGTCCTGCACCTGATTAAATCCCTTCCACCACTTATCTCTGCCTCCTGATGGTCTTGCAGTCTGTGCGCTGACTACATGAAATCTCTCCAGGATTTGCTTTCGGGCCACTGATGCTTATTTTTGGTGGTGCCTTCACTCTGTTTGATGATGCTTCAGCTCTGATTTCCCAAGCCATGTCCTAGGTGATGGTTCCTGCTGAACAGCCTGGTCCCAGCTAGGCAAGCTGCCAGCCCAGCTATATGCTCGCATTTCCCTCTGCCTTTTTTTACTTTTGGCATACCTGGTGACAAGAATTTGAGTCAGCTTGTGGCAGACAGTTGTGCAGGGTCAGGAAGAGTTTACCGGCAGGATTATTAACATAGCAGAAAAATCAGAGGGATTTGGTACCCTTTGGAGCTCCTGGCAGGTAGGAGAGATCTGACAGTGCTGCTGAATTGCAAAAATGCTTTCCGAAGCTCCAAAAGATGCTAGCGTGCAAAATAAAAGCTGAGAGATGCCTACACAGTGCAGATTTATGATGGCAACATGTACTTTTAACATAACAATCTTGTTACATCAGCAGTGTAGGAATGTTTTAGTTCCCGCATCTCCTCAGGGCACAGACATTACTGTAGTTCATCTCCTGTAGGTCAGATCCAGCAGATCAACATTTTTCCAAAATAAATATGTGGCTGGGGTTCCTACTGATGCAGGGGTCATGAAAGAGATTTGAAGTGTGCAGTTTTGTTTCTCCACATAGAAAAGTCTGTTGTGATCTGCAAACAAATTGCAAAATACCTGTTTTATGTTGTTTGGAGTGTTAGATGTGAGGAGTGTGTGATCAGCAGGCAAGTATTAAGCTGAAGGAGAGAAGTTTCACTGCCGGGCTGAGTGGTGGCAAGCTGTCTGAAGGTGAGTTTGGGCACTTGTGCTTTGCTAAGGGTCCTTGGCCAGGCAACACAAAATTGCAGAGTGGTGCCAGAGCTCAGCCAAGAGTAAACACAGCAGAAACGCACCCACGAATCTTAGGAGAAGGGGTTATTTTTGTCAGCTGGGTCTTCTGCATGTACTCATTTAGTCTCACTGCTGAAGCCTGGACCCCTGGGACGGGTCAAAATTGAACCACAGTGGTGCTGCCTCACCTGCAGAAGCTCAGGGTGTTCAAACAGATTTTTGACAATCACCTGCAAAAAACCCAAAACAGAACAAAACACAAACCCCCAAATCTTAAGTTCTTATCTCTTATTTTGTGAGCCACCAGGGTGTGCTGAGCACACTCACTTTTCCAGGGTCAGCTCTAGAGAGGTTTTGCTTCTTGTTTTTGTTTTGCTATGGTATCTGGGCTCTGTGTTTCAGACAGCATCTCATCCATGCCCTACACTCCAGCCCCTAGATCATTGCTTTTATCCGTTGAAACATCTGCAGAAGGGGGAAGCAATGGCAAGGACCCTCTCTGGTGACTGCAGCAATGAAAATGAGAAGCAAGACTCCTGGAGGGAGATGTGTCACTAGAGGTGGTTAGGATAGCCCCAGCCTTGCAAACCTTCTCAGCTCAGGACTTCCACCAAATCGTACGGTGGTGGCACGGGGTGGGTATCGGTCACCTTGTGCCAGCTCTGGAGCAATCGCTTTTCCCTCCTAGAGCTTCTTCCAGTGCAACCCCACGATTGCGATGCCGACATTGAGGCGAGCTGAGAGGTAGCCTTGAAGGCAAGATTTTTGCCATTATTATGATTATTTGGGACAGAGCTATACTTACCAGTGTATTAAAACAATCTAGAGTGAGGTAGCTGTTCAATGTGCCCACAAGCAATTGCAGATGGAAAATTTGCAGGCATAAAGAGGCTAATTTTGGAGCCTTCCACTAAAATCAGGCATGAAATTCTGAGTGTAGTTATAAATGGCTGTGATGGGAGATTGTCTCTGCTGGGATGCTGGTGTCTCTGAACGATAATAATAATAAACACATGAGGAGAGTATTTTTTCTCTTCTGTTATGGAATAATTTTCACCCAGATTTCTGCGCAGGCAGAGCCTTCTGTTGCGTACAAAATAGAAGTCTTTGATGAATGCTTATGCCTTTGCTGTACCATGTTAAAGTGTTAGTGGCCCAGGAAGCAGAGAGGGAAGAAAAACAGGCTATTTTGTGATGATGTTTAAAAGTGGCCTTTTACTTCATCATCTCTCCCATTCCTCTTTTTTCTTTTCAAATTTTTTTCTTGAACGAATGAAAGATGATCACCTCCCTTCTGTGACTTCAGACACAGAAATATTTATGTAGCGAGATGTAAATCATGAGAAAGCCCAGACCTGCTCTTGTGCTGATGATACAAAATGGATAAACTTACAATCATTACAGTCGTGAAGAATGTGGCTAGGGAGAAAGTATTTATATCTCTCTCCCCCTGGAGACGTTTCCTTTGGCTGCCTCAGTTAGAAACATTATCCTTGCAATTAAGAAGATCTTGTAGCTATTTTGTGTGCAAAAATTCTTCGTTGAAGTTGCACTGCTGGGTCTGCAGGACACACAGGTTCTTTTAGTCTGCGTCCGAGTGGAGAGGCTGGGGCTGCTCTGCCTGCAGCTGGTTGGCATTAAGAAGCACCAAAATTCAGGCCTCTGTCTCAGCGCGGCGCTAGGCCCTTGCTTGTACTGGGAAGTGCACACGTACACGTTAGGTGATTTTTTATGCCTCCCATCCCATTGTCTTTTGCTGATTGGGTCCCGTTCTTGCTCAGCTCAGCCCTGCTGTGTCACTGTTTCTTGCCCCAGCCACAATTATTATCTGCCATGTTACATTAAAGTAAATTAGCACTTTAAGTTGCTTTTGTTTTGCAAGCATCAATTAAAATAATAGGGTAGTCTACCTGTTTTTTAAAATGCTGAAGAGGCAGGGAGCGTGCTGACTGTGCCAGCGGGGCTCTGTGCCCTCCCCTGCCTGTCTGCAGCTGTGTCGGTCACCAGCAGATCTCCTGTGGCACAGCGAGTTGCCTTTTGCCCCTGCTGGCACAAAGGCGTTGCCGCCAGGAGGGCTCCGAGCAGAGGCAAATGCTGTCTTCAAAAATTGAATCTGCACTGAAATCAAACAGTGCAAAAGCAACCATTTTCTTTGCTGTTTTTCCTTTTGCCTCAAATTGCTGAATTTTGTTGTAATGAATCATGTGGCTGTTTAATGAATTTGTGTTTCTCTCCCTTAAAATAGTCCCAGCTGAGATATTCCTTTATGCGGAGAGCAAGGAGTTAACAAAAGTGTTTTGTTTTTCTTTGTTTTCATCAGGGATCAACCAATGTGGTTTACCAAGCCCATCACGTCAGCAGGAGTAAGAGAGGACAAGTTGTTGGTACCAGGGGTGGATTTCGAGGCTGCACAGTTTGGCTAACAGGTATTTTCACCTGTGTGTGAAAGCGTGGCTTCACCTGTGAAACCCATTTGCATACAGAAGTATGGTTTGGAGTTGGGGCTTGGCTCAAATCCAGCCAGTCCTTGGCACTGAAACATGCCCAGGGTTGTCCAGAGCAGCATGCAGATGTTTTTGTTCTGGGTTAGTGGGAAGTTTATTGGGACACCTAGGTTTACTGTGTTCAAAGTGACCTCATGAGGAGCACAATGAGGCAGTGATCTTGTTTGAAGAACAGATACTCCCAAAGAGCGAGTTGCACTGGAAGCGATTCCTTGTACAGCCATTGAGGGTTTCTTACGTTATTTCTCATTCTTTATGCCTCCTGATGTGTTGCCTTTCTCTTCTGCTTTGAAAGATAAATTAATTGTTTGGGGATTAGGGGCTGCTAGAAATGACAATTGAATTTATTTTGCTCCACTAGTATTGACACAACTCTGTCTTTTCCTGCTTGTCCAGTTGTTTCCTTGCTTGTTACATATTGGTATTTTCTTTCAATGCTGAAAGATCTACTTGGAAGGGTTTGTGAAGCCATTCTGATATGCATTCATATCAGCTTATGTGCTAGACGGCTGGAATAAAACACACTTCTGTTTTGTTCTCCTCTTTAATTTTGAAATGAAAGCTAACACCTAGTCTGCTTTTATAGGATTTCTGAAGCCAAAAAACTTATTCAAGACAATTTCCTTCTTTTTCAAATATCACTCAAAGGTCCTGTACCTGAAAGGTTTGAGCTTCTCTGGCTCATGATTATTCTGTGAAACAGACAGTGCTCTCCTAACCTCTTTCAATTCAATTTTAAGAGACTGTATGGAAGGACACTTAATTGCGTAGATTAAATGGGAGGGCATTTGAATGTCCTACACTGCCAGCGCAGAAGAGCTATCAGTTAGTTCTGTTGTGCTACAAAAAAAATAAAGGCACAGACAGATTCATGTCCATCCAGACAGGTTCTCTCTTGAGCACAAACATGGGTTTGCATCAGACTAAAAGTCCACCTTCCCCAGGGTCTTGTCTCTTTAAGTGGTAAATAGTAGGTGTCAGGCAAAGGTTATAAAAACAGATAATCAGATGATGCTATCTCCATAGGAGATTCTCCAAGGCTAAGTGTTTTCTGAGACAAGTGTGGTGTTTGGAGGTGTTATCTCTCCTAAGTCAAGGTCCTGTTCTGTCTCAAGGAGTTTTCCATGCATGAATCCTCACCCAGGGTAAAGGAGGAGTTGGGTGCTCCAGGTGCGTTTGTGGTTTCTGACACAGTCAGTAGTGAGTGCTTTTTGTGCAAATGAATGGAGCTCATCTGAGCAGCAGGCACCTCACTTTGGATTGTTGTCTTTCTGGTTGGTGGCTTCAGGAGGCACAGGCAGCTGAGGTTGTGCTGCTTGTCTACACAACTGTCCTGCTCCTGCAGAAGGAGGTGTCTGTGGATGCAGAGAGACAATTGCTGCTGGAGCCTGTCACACTTCATATAGTTGCAACAAGAACCTCTCCTTGGGTTTAGTCTGGGAGAGCTTTTGGCTGTTCATAGGAGGAACAGGAGGAGGAAGACACTGAGAGACTCACAGGCAGCATCATCGTTTTGAGCTTTCCCTACTTACTGTTACCTATTTGTCCCACCATGGCCTAGTAAGAGGTACTTCTGCAACACTATTGGGCTGAACTTCTCCAGATGCTGGGATGTGGCAGCTTTTCTTATGGCATTAATGGCATCCCTTCCATAAAAAGGATTGCCCTGGGCTCTGTGGTGACTGTGTAATAAAAGGTGAATGCAACTTTCTTACCTCGTTCCTTCCTTAAAGCAACTTTAGACAGAAGGAGTTTTTTTGCCAGTGTCCCAAGAGGTATTGCATTACACTGTCACTTTCAATCTTTTGACCTCAAACCTGAACCTCACTGTTCTGTCTCCAATAGGCCTTTCTGGAGCTGGCAAGACAACCATTGGTTTTGCTTTGGAAGAGTACTTGGTCTCACATGGCATCCCTTGCTATTCCCTGGATGGTGATAATGTTCGACATGGCTTGAATAAGAACCTGGGTTTCTCAGCTGCGGACCGCGAGGAGAACATCCGCCGCATTGCGGAGGTGGCCAGGCTGTTTGCTGACGCAGGACTTGTCTGCATAACTAGTTTCATTTCTCCTTTCGCAAAGGTAAACTCGCTGCATCATCTTCTGCTCTTTTCTGGGCAGCCTTAATCTCATGATTGGACTTAGAGCAGAAGAGATTTACATAGAGGAGCATATACGCCATCGAACCCTCCTTTTAATTTCTTTCGTGAACCACCACTAATACCCAGAACTACATGCAGTCAGTACCAATTTCTGGAGGGCAGTTTGACGCAACCTCTTTGAATATATTCAGTATTACAAACTGATTAACAGCTAGGAGAAGTTTAAAACCTCTCTGCAGAGCCTATTACTATTAACTCATTAGGAGGCAGAAAAAAAGGCATAGAAACAATAGCCTGTCATAATGCTATCACTACTGCATTTGAAGAAATATTGATTGCATTTTAATACTTCTGGAGAATACCAAGAACCTGCTGTTATCAAGCTGAGGGAAACAGTTCCTTTTCTTAACACAAGGCAGGTAATTATTCACACTCTAAAATTCTAGTGTCCTGCTCAATGAAGAGTCTTGACGTTTCAGATGGAAAGAGCTGAAAACAGGTTGAAGTTGGAGATTTTTAAATAATTTATTAACATTATCCTTAAAGAAAAGGGAGAAGGGAAGTGAAAAGCCCTTATTAGAATTAGTGTAAATTTAATAAATCTGTACCAGAGACAGGTTTACCTGTACTGAATTACAGGGCACGGCATGTATTAGGAGGATGCTTGCTGCAGTTTGGACACGTGATTTTTCTGTCTTTCTTCTGACAGGATCGTCAAAATGCACGGAAAATTCATGAGGCAGCTGGACTTCCTTTCTTTGAAATCTTTGTAGATGCTCCCCTGAATATTTGTGAAAGCAGAGATGTGAAGGGCCTGTACAAAAAGGCAAGAGCTGGAGAGATCAAAGGTATGGAAGAGCGAGCTCTTATTTTGCCTTTTGCTTTCTCAAGCACTGGATAGCTTGTCATTGTAGCTCTGCATGTAGAGGTAGGTTACTAAAGGTGCTTTGTAGAGTATCAGGAGTATCTTGTTTCCCTAATTTTGCTATCACAAGCATCACCTGTAGTACCAGTATGGTTGAGTGCTCACTGGTTATTTGCACAGCATTGTTTGCTCTAAAGCACTGAGTATTACATTTAATAAATTTAGTTTGGGTTTAATTGTCTGTAGGATTCACAGGGATTGACTCAGAGTATGAGAAGCCGGAATCTCCTGAACTGGTGTTGAAGACCAATGTTGCATCAGTGTGTGAGTGTATTCAGCAGGTCGTGGAGCTCCTCCAAACACAAGTAGGTCATTTTTGTGCCAGTGATGCCAGTAGCTTGTAAACCTTCTTTCGGACACTGACTTTCTGGTGTGCGTTCAGCATGTCACTTAAAACTGCTTTCTTGTCTCTCTCTTTCAGAACATTGTGCCCCAGGGTTCAATTAAAGATGTTCTTGAGCTGTTTGTGCCTGAAAATAAACTCAATAGTGTCCGAGCTGAAGCGGAAATGCTGCCAGCCGTAGAGATCACTAAGGTACCACCACGCACGGACACTGTGCTATCATTCAGTCACTGTTGAGTTGTTCAGAGGGTAGGACTTTGATGGGAATGTTGGTAGAGGGGTCTCCGTTCCTCAGAGGGCTGTGTCCCTTTGTGGCTGTGGTTTATGGTGAGCTGAAGTGTGGTCCTGATCCTCAGCTGTTTTCTGCTGTGTCTCCACCTTGTGCTGTAGCTGGCTAAGGCCATCAGGCTGCATTGTTGTGTTCGTACAGCCCCGCAAGCAGTTGTGCTATGAAAGTACGAGTCTGGCTGAAACACTGACCCCTAAACTGCCCCCAAACCCGCCCTGGCTTTCCTCCCCTCTCCAAATGTCCAATATTTGAAGAAAAGCAAATGAGAGCACTATTGCAGCACAAGGGAAGGAAAAGCAACCTCTGAGTGTGACCTGGTGACAGGAGTGCCGTTTGGGTTTGTTTTGCAGCTGGATCTGCAGTGGGTGCAGGTGCTGAGCGAAGGCTGGGCCACTCCGCTGACCGGCTTCATGCGCGAGGCAGAGTACTTGCAAGTGATCCATTTTGGCACCCTGCTGAATGGTACGAATCCCCACGCTTTGTATTAACGCTGCCCAGCAAGCTGCTGCGGGATGCGATGCTTTACCCCGTGGTATGTCGGCACGCAGCCCCATGGAAAAGCTTAATGCTTGGCCACCTTGTCATCCTCCTTCCCTCTCATGTGTTAAATGCGAGGGCTTGTAAAGGACCATGGGGGCCAGGAAGCCATGCTCCAAAACACACCAGAGGGTATGAAAGGTGACAAAGTTGACTGTGCTGTGGCCTGGCCCCTGGCTCACAGCTTTGACTTTTCACGTGGTGCCAGTTTAATGTTTTGGCAGCCATTGTGTAGCTCTTTTCATGCATGGTTATGCCAGAGTAAATAAAGGTGCAAACACAAAGCCAAGTAAGCAGGGAGGCTGCCAGGCTGAATTTGAGGTGGGAGAAGATTGCAGCTGTTTCTTAGAAAGAGGAGCAGGGCCTGCTCCTCCCCTGCTTCATTTTCCTTCTTAACCATTACCGAGAGTAATAGGGAAGACCTTATTACTCTCTACAACTACCTGAAGGGAGGTTGTAGAGAGGAGGGTGCTGGCCTCTTCTCCCAAGTGACAGGGGACAGGACGAGAGGGAATGGCCTCAAGCTCTGCCAGGGGAGATTTAGGCTTGAGATAAGGAAAAAATTCTTCACCCAAAGGGTTGTTAGGCATTGGAACGGTCTGCCCAGGGAGGTGGTTGAGTCACCGTCCCTGGATGTGTTTAAGGTGAGGGTGGATGAGGTACTTAGGGGCATGATTTAGGGATTGGTGGGAATGGTTGGACTCAATGATCCGGTGGGTCTCTTCCAACCTGGTTATTCTGTGATTCTGTGAAATTCGAAGTAAATCAGATTTACCTATTCATTAGCAACATGTTAGAAGTGCTGCATCCCTGAGAAACCCAAAGAGTATTCTGGCAATGATTATCTACAACTGAGACAGGGGCAGTAGGTATATCTGTCCAGTTTCTCAGCTGTAGATGTCATCGCAGTGACATCGCATACATGCAGGGCACTCACTTTGGGTTTTGTCGTAATCTCTGGCCTCAGGGATTTGGGACCTTGGCAAGTGAGACCCTTTAAGCCTTGCACTCCTTCTAGAGGTTCCCATAGTCGCACAGGGCAATGACTTCCTGCTGTTTATTAGGATTTGGGCATCATGCAGCAGATGCAAAGTTCGGGAGTGCTTGCTTTGGACTGGAGGAGTGTCCATGCAGGGACTTATGCGTTCAGACATGTTGTAGCCTTAAACCTCCCGCCTAATGTGCAAACAGTGTTAAAAAGCACATGTCCTTATTGTCAGATGCTGATCTGTGATCTTTGAGCTGCTGTTGTGCCTGACGAGGTCTCAGAGGTGCCCCGTGACGACCACGTTGTTCCAGATCTCCGCACTTTGTGCTGGAGGCTCATCTCAGGCAGCATCTGTTTTTAGAGCACTCCCCAAAACCTGTCAGCTGGACTGAGCATGGCTCCTCTGGGGTCCATGGGTGTATGGTTGGGATTTGTAGTGCTCCATGGGTCAAGGACAAAGCACAGGACACCTGCTTTTGGAGGGATATGAACTCTCCAGAGCAAGGTCTTTGCAGCAGGGGGCGTCCCCCCCGCCCTCGCCCCCAGCCCTGGTCTCCACAGCGATCTCCAAACTCGGCATCTGTGTGGTCAGGCCCACCAGGTGACATCTGGGCAGGAAGGAGAGCGCCCCTGATTTGATCAGATGAACGTTAGGGAACAGTGGAGGGTGGTGCCGAGATGGGGTGCAGTATTGCCAGAGAGAGATCCGAGGCTGGTCTTTGCGGAGTCATCGGTCTAGCCCTTTTGCCCTGGGGTACGAGAGGTGGTTTTGGCAGCTCTAACTGTGCGTGGAAGAGCTGTGATCTATTCTTGTGGACTCGTGCAAGTCAGTGCTCCTGTCACTCAGACTTTGAGCGGTAAAGCCCACGTTGGTGCTACTTACATGTGGAGGGATGAGACGCCACGATGGCCTCCAGGGAGGAAGGTGGATCTGCAGGAGCACCGCTGTCTCCAGCGCCCTGCCCTCTGCACCACACTGTCGGGCCTGGGTGACAGCAAAAGCGTAGGCAGCGTGTGCCACGACTGGCCACCGTGACCCGTGGGGAGCAGGCGTGCGCTGGGGAGGTTGGGGCTGTGCCAAGGAGGCCCACGGCCTTGCCACCAGGTGCATGCCTGCAGGCACGCAGTGGTTGCCAGAGGTTTCAAATGAGTGGCTTTGATTCTTCAAATGGCTGCTGTACCTGGTGCCTGTGAGTGTTAATGATCTTAATTGTGTTTGTATTCTCCCAGGAAGGAATCGCTCTGTAGCTGGTATGTATGCAACTGTTCTTAGGTTTTATGGAAATTACTTCAATTTAGATTGTCCTGCCATAAAGTAATTTTTTAAGATTTAACAAAATTACTAAGACTAAACACAACCACAGCCTGGTTATGATTCAGCCAATTGTGAAGTGGCATGACATACTTCATGTCCTACCAACTGGTCTTCACAGAAATCCCAGTTGTGTAATTTAGTAATTACCTCCTCTTGAGTGATTTTTTGTTTTTCTCAATTCTGCGTCTTGTATTTGGAAATGGACCATGGAGATCCTCAGCTTCAGCATCATTTGTTGGTTTCATAATTCAGCTTTTGCTTTTGACGTTATTGACTGATCACGGGTTAGTGTAATTGAAATGGATGAACTTGATGTTGATTGGATCCCATGTGACTGTAGTTACAATTATTCATGAAGGTTCTTGAAGATTGCTGTGCGGCAGACGAATGATACCTAGTCGTGAATGAAAAGTAAATGCAAATGTTTTAATAAACATTTAAAAAATCTACATATTCAAATCCTCAAATTAAGACTCTCAAGGGTCCACAGTGATTTCAGTCGAATCAGAACAAATTGAATCAGTGATCTGTTTGTTCTTGTTCGGGAATGGAAGCCCATGGGAGAGACTGATTCTTCTGTATTAATACCAGGATATCTAGGGAGAAATGGGAGGATGGGGAAACTGGGGGAGTAGAGACAAAACCAACATGACTTCTAGGTATTTATGGACAACACTGAAATTAGAAACTACTCATGCAAATGTAGACTTGTTGTATAAACACAGCAAATCAAATAAAAAATTATCCTTTAGAGAGATAAAGGAGGAGGAGAAACAGTATAAGGATATCCAGAAGAGCAAACAAAGACAGCAAAGCGTGACAGTGTTTACTCGATTGAAAGAGGCAGTTCAGGAAACGTGCAGGGTATGAGGTGCCTTGGGGAACACCAAGCGGGAGTAGTCTTAATCAAGGTGGTTCTGGTGGAGGAGGTAGAGGTTGCGTTTTCCAAGTATATTTAAATTTTTCCAAGAGACTTTACAACAAGCAAACTGGAGAAGAACCAGCCTCTGCAGGGAGATAGTGCAGGAAGTAATTAAATGCTCCAGGTGTCTTTGAGATGTCTCTGGCCCAAAGGTAAGGAGTTTTCATGTTCTGCTACCATTGCTCTTTATTAGTGGTGCAGAAAAAAACTGAGGCAATGAATAAATCTACGTGACTGATGGTGAATCCCCAAGTTAGTCCTGGCAACTGTGTCTGTCCAGAGGGAGGATGTGTGTCTCCAAAACCTCTGTCTGCTTGGTGCTACCTCTGAAAACCCATGTTGGTGCCCGAGACTGAGGCTGGGGGATATTAAAATCCTCCCCCTTTCTTGCCAGATGGCGTTGTCAACCTGAGTATCCCCATCGTGCTGCCAATCTCCACAGAGGACAAGAAGCGGCTGGAGGGCTGCGAGGCTCTGGCTCTCAGCTATGCAGGGCGGCGGGTGGCTGTCCTGAAGAACCCCGAGTACTTTGAGCACAGGAAAGAGGAGCGCTGCGCCCGCGTCTGGGGCACAACCTGTGCCAACCACCCGCATGTCAAAGTAGGCTTGTCCCCTTGCTGCTGTGGGAAACGTGGCTAGGGTGGGAAATGTGGGCAGGGACTGGAGAACCAAGCCTTTCAAGTGCCATGGGAGTTTTGTCTGCCTTCTATGTCCAACCTTTCACTGGGAACCATCATGTCCCAGGCAGGCAGGACTGAATTTTTAGACTCACATGTTAATGTTGCACTTGCAGTTGCATCAGATAACGAGTGCAAGGTGAAAGGGAAAACAAGCGTGCTGCAAGGAGCTGCTCCTTTCATTCACTCATCTTCACCGGTGTGCCTACATATAAATGTTTTAGCACAAGCGCCACCTTAGCCCTCAGAGTTATCCTGCGCTTGAGGTGTGGTGATCTCAGTAATGCCACAGGTCACAGGTTCGTGCTCCTGTTAGCTAAGTTTTACTCCTCGATTTGGCTGTTTCGTACAGTCAGCCAACAAGAGTTATATTTTTACAGCTTATCTCCTCCCACTTGCTCTCTGGCAGCAGACGGAACATCACCCCTTAGGAAAGGAGCTCCAGCTTATACTGAGTGACTCGAGCTGCCTGTTTAAAAGGCAAAAACTGTTTTAGTTCTTTTGCACTGCCTCCACAGTTGCTCACCTTGGAACAGATTTGCTCCTCCTGCATATTCCCAGGATGAAAATGCAAAGAATGAGGTGGAAGAAGGTCTTATGCTATAATTTGTAGACCCCCTGCTGCCAGAGAGGAGTGCAGCACCCCACTGGGTGCAGTGTTGGGCTCTCAGTGGCTGATGCCTCTGCACTGCTCATGACATTCAATTCACGTGGTCCTTGTAAGAATGTTTTGTGCTTACAATGTGCAGAATGAGAAGGGACGATCACCCTACAAGCAGAGGCAAACCTAAGACTTTTCAAATGAGACTGGGGAATGGAAAAGGAGGTAATTTTGCTCTCCCTTCTGTAATGCACATGCGCATAATTCACAGATGGTTATGGAGAGTGGAGATTGGCTGGTTGGTGGAGACCTCCTCGTGCTGGAGAAGATCAGATGGAACGATGGGCTTGACCAGTACCGCCTGACACCACTCGAGCTCAAGCAGAAATTCAGAGAAATGAATGCTGGTGGGTGCCCGGGGTTAGCACTGGCGATGCAGCTCCCCTTGTCCTACCCAGCACGATATGTGTGTCTTCTGTGGTTATTTGCTCTCAAGCTCGTAGTTTGACAGACGCACCCAAAATGGGACTATTTGGGTGGAGCTAGCAGTGAGAGAGACATAGGGCAGGGAACAAAAAGTGACACTGGGTCTCTTTGGTTAAGGATGGTGCTTGTGATGAGCTGTGTCCTCAATGGGCATCTCTGAGCATGGGACTAGAGAGCATCAAGCGTCTTGCTTATGCCCTCTCTGGTGAGTCCGAGCCTCTCTTTGAATACCCCAGGCATTTAAAGCCCTGCGCTGCCGTGCTCAGCCTTCACACCTCGGGGACAGGTCCGATCTCTTCTCCTAGGCATCTATCCTGACAGGCTAGTGGGCATCAGACACTTACCCTCACTTCAGGGAGTGAATGTTTGCCTTCCTGAAGGTTCCATTGAGCTTGGAGAGAGGATGGGTCACTTAAGAAGTCAGGGAACTTGGTGG
Organism: Clamator glandarius; assembly: GCA_033459285.1. Classification (NCBI taxonomy): domain Eukaryota; kingdom Metazoa; phylum Chordata; class Aves; order Cuculiformes; family Cuculidae; genus Clamator; species Clamator glandarius. The sequence continues at coordinate 1,595,368 of JAUNZM010000631.1, read as the reverse complement.
TGTTGTCCAGGGGCATGTAAAAGCATTGTAGGAGAGCTGGTAGCACTGAAATTGGCCCCAAAGAAGGATGTGCAATGAAAAGAAACTTGACAGAGTGATGAAGAGGACGTGCATGTATGAAACACTCATCTAAGGTATTTAAGGCCTTGCCCATGTGAAGGTAGGGCTTGCATCTTACAACATATGTATCTTATGACTGTGTTGAAGTATATAGTGTGTGAATGAAACCACAGGGTCTGATGGCCAGTACAAGCTTCTGAATCTTTCCCTTTTAGATGCTGTCTTCGCATTTCAGCTGCGCAACCCTGTCCACAACGGGCACGCCCTGCTTATGCAGGACACACGGCGCCAGCTTTTGGAGAGGGGTTACAAAAACCCCGTGCTTCTCCTGCATCCCCTGGGAGGATGGACCAAAGATGATGATGTCCCACTGGATTGGCGGATGAAGCAACATGCGGCAGTGCTGGAGGAGCAAGTCCTGGATCCCAAGTCGACCATCGTTGCAATCTTCCCCTCTCCCATGCTCTACGCTGGCCCCACAGAGGTAACGTAGCTGTTGGCTGCTCACTGTGATGAGGCATGAAACCTGTCTGTGGGGATGATTGCTGCCAGCCTGCCTGCACAGCTCCAGAAAGCTGTGGGGAAGGGAGCCAGTAGCCTTTGCCTCACTATCAGCTCCTTCCATGGTCACATGCAGCTTGCTACAGCAGCTGTCACCCAGCAGAGCTTGGCCTCATGAGCTCCTGTGCTGCCACAAGTTGTGTGAAGAGCTGGGGAGAAGGGAGCTCAAAACAGACGAAACTGCTGTGCCCTTTCCCTCTGTCGGGCAGGGATGCTCCTTTGGTTTTGCCCGATGGTTGTTCCCTTTCTGCCTCTAAACTGTTGGGATGAAAGTGTTAGATGCTAAACCTCCCCTGAAGGAGGAAGGAGAGGGATGCCTGGGCAGCATTTGCCCAGGTGGGGCACGAGGGCTGCTGTCTTTGCATGTTCGAAAAGCAAACCTCTATCTCCATTCACTGTTGGATTGGAACAAGAGCAGTTCCCATCCTCAGTGTTCCCCTCGAAATATGTCCTTAGGAGAACTGTGATGTTGCATTAGATCCAAGCAGTGGAAGATGAGTCTGGTCAGCCTGATCCCTATGAGAAATTGCATGTCTCCTTCCTTCCTTTCTTCCTGCATACGGATCACCAGGATCTCTCCTGCAGTCCAGGGCAGGTGGCTTTGTTGCTGCTCTGCCCTCAGCCAGCGCTTCTTGTCTCTCTCCTGTGCAGGTGCAGTGGCACTGCCGCGCTCGTATGGTTGCCGGGGCCAATTTCTACATCGTGGGGCGCGACCCTGCGGGAATGCCTCACCCCGAGACTAAGAAGGACCTGTACGAGCCCACGCAGGGAGGGAAGGTCCTCAGCATGGCCCCAGGCCTGACCTCGGTTGAAATCATCCCCTTCCGGGTGGCTGCTTACAATAAAGTGAAAAGGGCCATGGATTTTTATGACCCTAAAAGGTAATGCAGGCAGCAGCATCACTGTTCCTTCAGTCTATGCAGTGCATGCTGTTTGCGATTGCGTCTGGCTTGCAGCTTGCCAGGGGAAAAGGAAAAGTAGGTGGTGCTCTTCTTACGGAGATGAGTGGGAGAAGAACCTGTGAAAGCCACCCACTTTTGGCTCCAAGAGCTGACACTATGTCAAAGGTGGGTCACATGAGGCTAAAGATTCACCTTTGGAGCCACCATGGAGAAGAAACAGAGCTTGGGGAATAAGTGGCAGTAGAAATACAGCCTCTTGCAGCTGGAGAAGTGTGTTACATACAGCCCCAGCTCCTGTCAAGAGAGGAACTGTATTGCTGCCGACTGTAAGCCGGGTATGAAGCTCCCGACAGATGCTGACAGTGCTGGGAGGTTTCCGATGGCACTTGGCACACTGGGGGTGACGTGGACCAGCTGTGCTGATTTCACCCCTGTCTCTGTTTCGCACAGGCACGATGATTTTGACTTCATCTCAGGAACACGCATGAGGAAACTTGCTCGTGAAGGTGAAAACCCACCTGATGGCTTCATGGCCCCCAAAGCTTGGAAGGTCCTCACTGAGTACTACCAGTCACTGGAAAAAAAAAATTAACACTACTTCTCCTCCCTAGAAATCCTTGTATTAAGAGTGAGCAATGATTGATTGATTCCCCGTGACACAGATCAGTTACTTGACATTTCCAGTGCTCTGACTAGGATTTTCCTACCTTGGTCAGAGTGTTTTTTACGAATCAGAAATACTTGAGCCTGGTCCTTCTCCCCTTGAAGCTGCCAGCAGTGTCTCAGCCCTGCGCGTGGCTGCAGGAAGCCCAGCACAACCTCCAAACAGACCAGCCAGGTCATTTTGGTGTCGCTAGGGCCACACTGTGGCCCCAGCGCACAGCTGGGACCTTGGCACCAGGACAAAAACATGCCTGTCCCCTGCGTGGAGCAGAAAAAAAGTGCCTTTCTGCTACCCTGCACTTAGAGCTGCCTGAAGAGGCAGGACCAGCTGCTGAGGCAAGGAGCTCTTGCTGCTGCCGGGGTGGGAGAGGGAGACAGGTGCTCGGTGCTTGGATCCAGTTGCTGCCCTCCAGGTTGTGCCTTAGACAATTTTTACTAACAAACAGTGGGATTTTTTTAATGGCCTTTTTTGAGAGGTTGTTTTTTTTTTTAATCAGCCTTGACCAGCACCGGTTTCTTGTGGCAGAGTCAATTGTTCACTGTTCTTGTTGCTTCCTCCTGTTTGACCCCTCCGATCGAAACAAAACCTGGTGCTCCGAGTTCGGCTTTCTGTGGGGCCTCTGCCGTGGCAACCGTGTGCGTACAGCCTGGTGAGCCCATGGTCACTGGAAGCTGTCCTGGGAGGCACCAGAAAGCCCGGAGATCTCTGAGAAAGCTCACGGCAGCAAGCAAAAATTGAGGATGCTGTTTACGTGCTTTCCTGTGTGTCCTCCCACCTGGCGGGATCATATCCCCCTTTCCTCTGCTCGTGCTTCTCCTGTCTGAAAGGCAAATTAAAGGCAAAGCAGACAAGTCACAGCATGAGGTGGGTCTGAGCGCTGCACCCAGTAAATCGTGTGAGAGATGGCTCAAGTGCTTGCCCTCACCTGTCCCACCAGCCCTATGTGGGTCCAGGTGAGCTGATTTTACTTCGTATCTGTGGGACGGGGGTGCTGGCTCCAGCTGGGGAAGAGTGGGCGCTGCCGTGCTTGGGGCGATGGAGCCGAGTGATGGGGGCTGCTCCCAGCTCTGCCCCGCGGAAAGTTACTGCAGCCCGTACCTGCTTTTTTGTTCCCCCCAAATGGACTTTGCTGTTGCACCAAGGCTTTTCCACGGACTCACAGCTCCTGCAGTGGCCTCTGAGGGGGCTGAGCGGGTGACTCCACACCAAAGCTTTGCCTGGCCCCAGCTCATCGAGCACGTCCTGCTGGGTCTGGTGCAAGCCTTGGCGGGGCTGGGAGACCTCACCCGATGGCCACTCCAGCAGCTGAGCAAGGAGCTTGTCCTGGCCTCCCCGCGCTGGTCTTTAGGGGAGAAGACAGCTCTATGCATGTGAGTTATCGCATGAGCTTGGGTCAGTGATTTTTTGTGCTCTACTTTTATTAGTAGAGGCCCCAGGACTGGTCAGAAAGTGTTTCAGAGGAGATGGAAACAGGGTTCTCCTCCTGCTTCAGTTTTAATTGCGAATGGATCTGTGCTCAGTAAAACCAATCAGGCTTCCTCTTGCTGCTGGGACGGTGTCGTGAGCTGCATCTCAAGCTCAGCTCTGTTGTGGCGCAGTGGCCGAGGGCACACGTGTGATCCAGATGGAATATTGTTGCAAAAAAAGGAAATGTCTTTATTTGTCAGCTGGTTTGGGTTTTATTTCTTTTTTCATAATTCTTTTAAGTTTTCCGAGCAGGGTGCCCAGAGCTGGGCTCTCCCTTAGGGAAAACGCGGCCAAGCCCTCGTGGCAGCTGGGAGCACACAAGCACCGGTGCCTTTTCCCCTGGGGCCCGCGGGCAGGGACCTGGGAAACAAGAGCAACGCTCCCCCCGGCAATTGCAGCACTTGTCATTGTGTCGTTTTTAGGTAGCGAACCCAAGCTGTTGCCACTCATCTTAAAAATAATCAGTTTTAAAATCCCCACAGTAAATCCAAGTGGTTGCAGCAAAACACAAATGTTATATTTTCTCCTTAAGTAGTGTAGTGTGCTGATTATCGCTGATTAAAATAGAGAATGCAGAGTAGGGGGTTTTGTAGTGTATTTATTAAAGACACGAAACTGGAATTTGTACCTCAACCGATGCATCTCATGATTTAATATATTCTGAACTTGATACTCTGCTATAAAAAAACTCACTTTTAGTACAAATAAATATTTATATGCATAACTAACTCTTGCTTTGTAATTTTTTGGGGGGAAATGGCAGCCATGTGGTTCACACAAGGCTGGGCTTGGCTGCAGTGCTGGGAGCCGCTGCCTCGGCCCAGCCATGCGCTCAGGGCCAGGCCGACCACGGAACCGATTTCCCTTTTGGAAACCTCACCTAATTCTCATTTTTGCCATCTGAGCTGCCGAACAAATGGTGTTTAACAGGCATGGGAACTGCCCGGCCCTCTGCTGCCCCACATTTCTGTGCTGCTTCACCAGCTCTTCAGCATCTCCCGGGGCTGCTGGGCGCGGGCTGTGCGGCTCGACCAAGGCTGCAGCCTCCAATTCCTACCTGGGGAGAGACACCAGGAGGCGTTTGCTCGCATGCCGGGGCTCCCCAACACCAGGCAGGGAGAAGATGCCTCTGCCCAAGCCAGTCGCAAAAGAAAAACCCCAAATCCCTGTGTTTACAGAAGTCAAAACTGAACTTCAAAGCCAAACTTCATGCTGGTGAAGGTTAAAGCAAACAGATCAACAAAACCACAGCCATTTCCATACCTGATATTTAAGGCAACAGTGATTTTTTTTTGTTTGTTTGTTTATGTTGCAGTCTTGGGCTGGCAAGATTTATCTGTTCTACAGCCTGGGGATAATAGAGGTACAGCCTGTCCTAAGTGCACTGTCTGCCACTGATTGCTGTGGATCAACAGCTCCTAAACAAATTATTTGCCTGTTGGAAATGTCAGTGCCTCTTCCTGCTGGAGGATTTGAACTTTAAACTCCAAGAAAGACCTGTTTCTCACACAAAATGTTGCATTACAGCCTGGAGCTCAGCACTAGAGGCTGGATCAGCTTCAGCCCACCCTTGGTTTGAGCAAGTGACCCCAGGGTGGGAGGAGAGGAGTTCGGCTCAGCCCCAGTCTAAGGAGAGGCAGGAGCAGCTGGTGAGGAGGATGGTCTGATCTGCTGGAGATGTGGAAGTCATAGAATCATACAATTGCTTGGATGGAAGAGACCTTTGAGATCATCAAGGCCAACTGTCCCTGTCCAGTACTAGACAAGCACCTCATCTACCTGCCTTTTAAACACCTGCAGGGATGGGGACTCAACCACCTCCCTGGGCAGCCTCTGTCAGGGCCTGAGAACCCTTTGGGTGAAGAAATTTTTCCTGATGTCCAATCTGAACCTCCCCTGGCAGAGCTTGAGGCCATTCCCTCTCGTCCTGTCCCCTGTCACTTGGGAGAAGAGGCCATTACCCTCCTCTCTTCAACCTCCCTTCAGGTAGTTGTAGAGAGCAATGAGGTCTCCCCTCAGCCTCCTCTTCTCCAGGCTAAACAACCCCAGCTCTCTCAGCTGCTCCTCTTAACACCTGTTCTCCAGCCCCTTCACCAGCTTCGTTGCTTTTCTCTGGACACATCCCAGGACCCCAGTAATCTTCCTTGTAGTGACGGGATCAAAACGGAACCCAGGATGCGAGGTGCAGCCTCACCAGTGCTGAGCACAGGGGCAGAATCACTTCCCTGCTCCTGCTAGCCACACTGTTTCTGATAAAGGCCAAGGTGCCATTGGCCTTAATTACAGCATTCACGGAATGGTCTGGGTTGGAAGGGACCTTAAAGCCCATCCAGTTCCAACCCCCCTGCCCTGAGCAGGGACACTTCCCACAGGATCAGGCTGCCCAAGGTCCATCCAACCTGGCCTCGAACAACATCCCCAGGCAACCTGTGCCAGGGCCTCACCACCCCTGTAGTGAAGAAATTCACACACAGAATCACACAGAATAACCAGGTTGGAAGAGACCCACTGGATCGTTGAGTCCAACCATATTCCTCCTCACATCCAGTGTAAATCTTCCCCTCTGCAATTTGAAGCCATCAGAACATTCCTGTGTGCAAACAATGCCCTTCCCTTTCAAGGTGCCATGGCATTGTTTGCACGAAGGGTCTGTGCTTTGACGCAGATGCCCAAAGGGGTTAGCAGGAGCAGGCACGTATGGAAAAGCCCCTGGAAAAGTTGCACCAGCCCAGCGTTTCTCAGGGGTAGCAACTACTGAAAGAGGCTGCGAGAACTTCAGCGCAGGCACTGAGACCGGCGTAGCCAGAGGGATTCATCTGCCACATACACAAGTTAAACAAGAAACAAGGTGCCAGTGTGCAGCACTATTTGTGTGTTTAAGGCCAGTCCCCAAATTCAGGCTGACTGACCTCGCTGCTTGTGGGATGAGCGTTCCCTATCCCAGACTTTTCAATTTCCACAACCCAGTATTTTCTGCAGTACCTTTTTTCCCTACGTCCTTGTATTAAAAGCATATTGCTGCAGTGCGGACTTTTCTCCTCACATTAAAAACTCACAGTAATTATTCCCCCCAGCCCACGAGCAGCCTACGAGACCGAAGGACACCGGGGAGACACTGCGCTTAATGCAAGTGGGCATCGGCACTCGAGAACGTTCAATGGCTCCAGCGGCTTTTATTTTACTTTGCAGTGTGTTTTGTTTTACAGTTATCTTGCTTTCCTCCCCTCATCAGCCGGCAGAGCTGTGACACCGCGTCCCGCCTCGGGGCAGGGAACAAGTCCAATTACAGATTTGTGCTGAATTAGTTCATTATTTGTAATATTCTGAGAAGAAAAAACAAGTTATTGAAAACCTATGACAATAACTTTACCAAAACACTTCTGCCACTTACATTTTTAACTCTTTGCCTTTACCATGACATCATGTTACATGAACTCACTGTAATCAGTATATTACTAAATCACATTTATAAACCTGAACCCCGTTCCCTTCCTCTTCAGTTCTGCAGATTAGAGCATAACATCCCAAAACCTCTTTTTGCACCTCGGCACCCGACACTTCCTGGTCCGACACCACCGTGGAGCAGGGGGGCTTCCAGAGGAGATGGAATAGCAGGCAGCCCTCGGAGCAGTGCGTAACAGATCAGAAAGCCAGGGAGCTCAGAATATGTGGGGCTTTACAAAAGACCAGCTCAGATTCTACTGTAACTACTCACATCAAGGTGGAAATAAAAACAGCATTCATTTTAAAAGCCTCAAAAAGCAGAATTCTTACAAAATGAAAAGTATTCAAATGTTTTACAGTAGTTCACTATCTTTACTAAATGGCACCAGATTTCAAGTGGTCATGGGAAAGAAAAATCAGTAACATTTCAAATTTTGCTAGGAAGTTATTCTAGAAGCAGAATTTCTATCTTCATATTTGCTGCTAAAAGGAAGAGGTAAATGTGAATTGAGTATCAACGAATCTTTAATCTATACATTCGCTGATTTGGTTTGATTCAGTACATAGAAAAGATTTTTCCATACTCCAGTTATCTACAGATTATGTCTATATATAAAAAAAAAAGTGTGGATATATACATTTCATACATACACCCACGCTCGTACATATATACACAGACTGGTAATGGATCATCTTCCCTGCTCACTGGTGACCTGCCGAACCCACGCAACACGTCAGATCCCACATTAAGGCTACACAGCGCATCCACGAGGGGACGAGACACAGGCAGTCGCTCTTGGTCTGGGCTATAATTGTTCCACTTTGCGAGCTACTGTTACACTTCTAGTTGTGCACGATGAAATTTCAATAACTTAGAATTTGTTGTATAAAAACAACTGCAGAAACAGAATTCCCTTACCCAGGAACATCTCCGCTCCCACCCTGACATTGGTTTTGCTAACTGATTATGGAAGTCAAACTAAATCATATCAGAAACTGCAAACACACTTAATCCAAACTAACGTGCATCAAAACATTCTGCAGCGTGGCATCCTTCGATCTTCTCATCTTCTCAATTGCCCTGTGGAGATCCTGCTGCTGCACAGGCCGGATTTCATCTTCATCGTGGCTTTAAAAGAAAGGGAGAAAGAAAGGAAAAAAAGCAAGAGAATGATTTGGGTGCTGCGTAAAGGCTATTCCAACAATGAGAAGTAATCACTGAGAACAGCAGCTGTGACATTGACCCAATGCAACACTGGAATCACACCCTGACCATGAAGGTATTGTCTGCAAGCGTGGGAGATCATCAGAAGAATGTCATGTGCATGCAGGAGTGTCATCAGCATTTAAACCTGGCAATGGAGCATAGTAACACCACTCTCTTGTTGGGTCATGCCACCTCAAAGCTTCACCCCTTGCTATGGTCTTATTTTCATAGTCAAAGTGAATACAGGGCACATATATGGAATCACAAAATGCTTTGGGTTGGAAGGGACCTTAAAGATCATCCAGTTCCACCCCTGCCATGGACACATACACCTCTCACTGGATCAGGCTGCCCAAGGCCTCATCCAACCTGGCCTTGAACCCCTCCAGTGATGGGGCAGCCACAGCTTCCCTGGGAAACCTGGGCCAGGGCCTCCCCGACCTCACTGTGAAGAATTTCCTCCTTATGCCTAGTCTAAATCTTCCTCTCTCCAATTCATAGCCATAGATGCTGGGTTTTAAGTTGTATAGCAGCAATTTGCCAAGGAAAAGAGAGCCTCCTGTGTTCTGTGACTCACAGCAAGGCTTTTTAAACCTCTATAAAGTTGTAATTCAAATCAGAAAAATCACCAATGCTGTTCAGCTACCATAACAGACAGAATAAAGACACATACGTCTCCTCTTCACGGGCAGAATTAACATATTCTCTGACACAGAGGAGTGCTGCGTCCCGGCACATTTCTTTCAGATCGCTGCCTGAGAAGCCGTCAGTCTCTTTAGCAACTTCGAGGAGATCTACACGCCTGTCCACCTGTCCAAAAACAAGCGGGAAGAGCATGAAAACTCCAAAGTAATTTACTTCATTTGACAAAGACAAGAAACAGTCACCTCTATGTACGTTTTACTGGCCCTAAGATGACCTCTTTCAGTCTTGAATTTTTCAGAGCTGAAAAGCAAATTATTTTATTAATTTACAGTTTGAACCCTCCAATTAGTTCTTTTCATTAAATGAAATGGATGCTTCATCCCATAGAAACCCACAGACAATAAAAAAAGAACAGGCCGCCACAGTCACACATCCTATTACTGACCCAGCTCCTGGGTGGTTTTGGAAAGCTACTGGACAGCAAAGACCACATCACCATGATAAGGATTCATTCACAGAATTATAAAATCATAGAATAGTTTGGGTTGGAAGGGACCTTAAAGAATCCCTCCCTCGCCCTGTTGGCCACGCTGCTTTTGATGCAGCCCAGGACACAGTTGGCCTTCTGGGCTGCGAGCGCACACTGCCGGCTCATGCCGAGCTTCTCGTCAATCAACTCATTTCCCAAATGCCCCCACAAGTTTCCAGCGACAGCGCTACTTTTTTTTAGTAAAGGGCTTGATCATGTGTGTCTTTTCATCTGCAGGCAGTGACCATTACCCTGCAAGCTCCTTTCACAGCCACAGCCTTTCCTTTGTACATTAGCTGGCAGAGTGCATTTTGTTTTCATTAACACTTCTTTCCACCAGTAACAGAGCAAGGCTGGAAAAAATTCCTGCCACATTTATGTTCTGTTGTTGCCTCATTTCAGTGCAGAGAGTAAGAATTTTGAAAGCAGTTGTTCACTACCTCAGCAACATCTTTGTTTGCCGAATAACTGAATAATTGCTCCTACGTTGGAAACGAGGAACTCCGAGGCAAAATGATGCCTCACTCCATGCATCAGGTCAAAAGCTGAACTCATTTCAGCCAGGACTCCATATTTATTCAGCCCATTTCCAGAACCTCCAACAACAGTCCCTTCTGGCACATTTTTCAACCCATCAGTATTTTATTTTCAAATAGTTAAAGTCAAACAAGTCTAAAAAAAGGCTGAACTTGAGGAGTGACTTCTTCCAAGACGGAAAGTATTCCGTGACGCTGAAAGCTGCCTGGCAGAGAAGGACCCAGGGGTGTTGGTTGACAGCGACTGAACACAAGCCAGCAGTTGCCCAGGGGAAAAGGCCAATGGCATCTTGGCCTTTATCAGAAATGGTGTGGCCAGCAGGAGCAGAGAAGTGATTCTGCCCCTGGACTCAGCACTGGTGAGGCCGCACCTTGAATCCTGTGTTCAGTTTTGGGCCCCTCACTGCAAGAAAGACATTGAGGTCCTGAGGCACATCCAAAGAAGAGCAGCAAAGCTGGTGAAGGGGCTGGAGAACAAGTCTTATGAGGAATGGCTGAGGGAACTGGTGTCTGGAGAAGAATGAGAGGAGACCTTATCACTGCCTACAACTGCCTGAAAGGAGGTTGTGGAGAGGTTGGTGTTGGTCTCTTCTCCCAAGAAACAGGTGACAGGACAAACAGGGAGAGGCCACAAGCTGCACCAGGGGAAGTTTAGATTGGACATGAGGAAAAACTTCTTCACCGAAAGGGTTCTCAAGCACTGGCAGAGGTTGCCCAGGGGCATGGTTGTCACTGTCCCTGGAGGTATTTAAAAGGTGGGAAGATGACGTGCCTGAGGACATGATTTAGTAGTGGACAGGTACGGTTGGAGTTGATGATCTCAAAGGTCTATTCCAACCCAGGAATTCTATGAAGGCAAAGACCTAGGTAATCTTTGCTGCTTCCAGCTATCCTGAAAATCCATGCACTCCCCAGGACAACCCAAAAAGGCACCAACATCCACTGAGCACACTTCTGATCCCCCACCACTCCTTCCACTTTTCTTGGAAGATAACAGCAACAACAATACCGTGCTGTTGGCTCAGATCTGGAACTTGTACTCGAGCCACAGCTCCCCCACCTACAAGCCAGCATGCAGTGCTCTGGTTTGGGCCTGGGGTGAGCCACATGGCTACCCAGGCACAGAAATCATGGCAAAAGAGGCAGCTGGCTTACACCAAAGTGCCTCCTCCGGACACTACAGCCTGGCTGCACCAAGGTGCTTTGCTTTCAGGCACGATCCTGCACACAAATAGCAAAGCCACTAACAGTCAGCTGTGGATCTGTAATGAACTTGCTCAACGTGGAGCTGAAGGCCATCAAGAAGTGAAAAGAGCAGAGCAACTAGCTAAGAAAATGAGCAAGTTATGTAGCAGGCATTAAGGATTTCCCTTTGAGTGAGAAAGAAGAAACAAGTTTTTAAGAAAACAGAGGGTGTGCCTACCCCATCATGTGGAGGACTGCCAGGAAGTTTGTCATCCTGGCTTGAAGAGAAGCTGGGCTTGAGACCCAATTCTTCCTCCTATGGAATAATCAATACAGGCTGGGGTTTGGTTTTTTTTTATCCTCCCTGAAAACTGTTATTTGTGTGGCTGTGATTCATTGCCAGATGCTTGTTACACCTTGCATTCTTTCAGGTCTGTATTTAGGAGCCGATTGAGGTTTTTACTGAAGGTCTTAAGGCTGCAACTCGCAGGCACCCAGTTATCAAGGCAAAGCAGCCTCAGGGTCCACTTGTGTGCAAGGGCTGCGTGGCTGCAGATTTTTAGGGAGCCTGTATAAAGGTCTGTCAGTTGGCAAACCTCCTTTACAGCTCTTGAGAGAAATCTGAGTCTGAAATCACCTCTTACAAGAGACCAGAGATTAGAATCATAGAATCATTAAGGTTGGAAAAGACCTCTCAGATCATCAAGTTCAACCATCACCCCAACACCACCCCATGCCTACTAAACCATGTCCCGAAGTACCACGTCTACACATTCATTGAAAACCTCTAGGGATGGTGACTTCAACAATTCCCTGGGCGGCCTCTGCCAGTGCTTCATCACTCTTTCAGTGAAGAAATTTTTCCTAATATCCAGGCTAAACTTCCCCTGACACAACTTGAGACCATTTCCTCTCATCCTATTGCTTGTTACCTGGGAGACCAACAACCACCTTACTACAACCTCCTTTAAGGCACTTGTGGAGATCAATAAGGTCTTCCCTCAGCTTCCTTACCTCCAGACTAAACATCCCAGGTTTTGTCAGCTGCTCCTTGTAACACTTGCTCTCCAGCCCCTTCACCAGTTTTGTTTCTCTCCTCTGCACACGCTCAGCACCTCAATGCCTTTCTTGCAGTGAGGGGATCAAAACTGAACACAGGATTCCAGGTGCGGCCTCACCAGATCCCTTCCCTGCTCCTGCTGGCCACACCACTTCTGATCCAAGCCAGGATACTGTTGCCCTTCTTGACCACGTGGGTACACTGGAAATGTTTTCATTTGTTTTGAGCTTTTCTGTAAACAGAACAGGTCTTCCTCCACAGCTCCTCTGCAATTTCATAGCAGTTCCATTTTTATATTTATGTCTAGTATCTTGCAAAAAAGTTACACTATATTCTACTCCTGTTTGAACAACTCAAAATGACCGCTTGCAAAGCTACCTCCCCAGGAATCACAGGAATTCACAATGATCAGCTGTCATTTTTAGGCCTCTTAAAAAAAGTACAATGGTTTTACTAACAAACATTTATTAGAATGGACCTCAACCAGGAGACACTTTGCAACTTTAAGACAATTAGTGCTGCAGACCAAATACGGCAGGAACCTGCGATAACAGAGATCCCATATCCTGCCAACAGACACGACCAGAACTGCTCATGGCTAGTTCCCCTTGGAATGCACATGGTGACACCGACACTGCACAGTACTAGTAACGTCTATAGTAGTTTTCCTCTAAAGGAAATATAAACTACAGATCAAAGTGCAAAAAGCAGCACTGTCAAAACTCTCATTCCTCCTTTCTCGACTTGAGTTGATGGATTGTAGAGAGTTACAAAAAAAATTCAGTATCTCTTCTCCCTGCTTCATGATGTCTTGATATTTCTTTTACTGATCAAAGTGGTTTCCAAACATGATCACCTTTAGCATGCTTACAGAGATAAATATATCATACTCTCACACCACAAGAAAACAGAAATTAAGACATTTTCCTTGGAGATGGTGATTCACCACAAAATCCAAGACTGCTGCACTGACTGAGGCTCATGCTTAAACCAGCAGACAACTCTACTGCTTTAATTTAACACCACACCTAAAACAACAAAAGATTTCTAAAAGATATACCCTGGCAGATAATCTCTACCTTATTCCAGAACAGTCAATTATACAACTTGTTTTCTACGACTCCAGAGCTTGCACTCATCATAACTGTAATACAATAAATTAACCATTAAAAGAAGTCTACTTACATTTTCATTTTTCAAAATAAGCTTCAAGATTGCTTCTCTTTGTTTCAGAGCCTGAAACAAAAGAGAATAAAGTTACTCAAATACAAAAATAAACATATGTAACATCTACCTCAGTTGTGCGCGGTGTGGGCTTTCAGTTACAGTTCAGTGACACAAGCAGATCCCTCAAAAGGGAGATGTGATCAACGCCAAGGAAACCTATCTGATGGCAAATTACTCTGCAAAATGAGATCTGGGGTACTTCGACCCCAGGAGCATGTGAAACTAAACATTTGAGCACATACATTTACAGTAAGGAAAGGGAAAATACACTGACATTTAGTCTCACTTTGCCCTACATGAAAGCAGCTGTCCTCAAAGATTTCCCATCATCTTTAATGGAGGGCAGGGTCTCTAGATCTAGCAGCTGCTCTCAATAATTTGCTAAATGAGATGAGAGGATAAACCATTCTGCTTAATAATAAATTTAATTCTAGAGATGACACTTGGGAAATTTTAAGCAATATAAATCACATATAATGATGAGGTTACTGAAAGAAACAGTTAAATCCCAAGCATGTCCTTAATAGCAAAAGCCAACACAGGCTGCAAAGGAAACTTCTTTTGTGTCTCCTCAAACCAAACTCATCCTGAATTCGCTTTACTGTTAAAAGGGAAAAAAACGACTCCATAGACCCTCTGGTAGTGAACAGTTTACACTCTGTCTGGAAAAAACCTTTTTTCCATTTCCCTTTGCCTTACCGATAATTTTTTATGAGTAACTTTGGGCATTTTCATCTCAAACTTAGTTACTCTCCAGTGGCACCACCTGGGCGCATCTGCAACCCACCGTGCAGGCTGCATCTTGGCCCTTGAGTTGTAACCAGTCTCAGTTGTACCACAGAGTCCCACAGCAAGAACAAGAGACAAGCGGCTATAGCAGAGTTTGAGGCAAGTTACATGCCCTAAACAACACAACTCCTCCTGTTGTAGTTCTGACCCTGAGAGAAGAAGCCAACCACTGTAATATCTGGAGGCATCGTTACCTGCACATAATTCACCCTTCTAATGATGGTTCTCAATAGAAAGACATGATAAAATAGTGAAATAAACATCCTCGCTCCTTACTAATGCAAGGAAAACTTGAAGATGAGTAAGGTGTATAAAACCCTATGAGCAGGCATGGCAGAAAAGCAGTGACTAAGTAATAAATACTTTGTTGTGGGTAGTATCCACCCACAAGGAGCAAAAGCCAGTTCAAACAAGATGGGTCTGGGAACACGACTACTCTTGCACAATCAATACGAAGTGTACTCCTCCAGTTTTGTCTCTAAGTTTTTGCAAAAAAGGAATAGTGAAGGGTATTTCTGTAGCCAGAAGGGAATATGGAAATCCACAACTGAGCTTTTTGTAATATTGATATGGAAACGCCTTGTGACATTGCCAAGTGTTCGAAGGAGACTAAATAACTTTAAGAAGGATGACAATAACACAATTTATAGTCACAGCAACTTTGTGAGGGCCAGTATAATTGATAAGGACCTTACCCACTGCCTGTTTGGCACAAATCATAGTCAGAATAAAAACTATTTCCCCATTCGCTTACTGTGCCTGACTGTGGAAAGACTTCAGCAGAATGTAGACCTTTCAGTGCCTCTTTTCTCCTTGAAAACTAAATACCGTGTAACCAGAAGGTATAAATGGTAGTCAATTTGTACCTCCTTCTTGCCACTATCCTTCCTGGGTGCCACCCTCCTCCACAGTCAAGCCTGTGCAATCACTCTTATACTTTTTGTGGATGTTTGCAAGTTAAAATTAAGCTATTTCCAGGGTGCAGCATCTAAGCTGCTCCACTCTTACTGATGAAGAAAACAGGTGGGAAACCCTCAGAGCACACAGAGTTGTTTCAGAGAAAAGACACAAGGAACCAAGATTTCCATGAGAAAGCTCACCTTAAAAAGTCAAAATATGTGCTTCTAAAAAACTAAAACCAGGGGGAACTAACACAGTATTCCCTTGACAAAAAAAAGAGGTGCATTTCCAGGCTGTAGCTCAGCGACTGGACACACAGCTCAAGCAAACCTGGCATGACTTACAGGTTGGTTGATGTGAAACCGGGTTGGCATTCTTCTCATGATGGCAGAGTCAAGATCCTGAGGACGGTTGGTGGCTCCCATTACTATTACCTGCATACATTAACAGAATAAACTAGTCGGCCTGAAACCAGTTTTTGAAAACATTGGCGTACCAGAGTTTCAAAACCAAACACGTGACTCTCTGCGCTTTATCAAGAACATCGACATTTAAAGACGTTACATAATGCTTCTTGGTACTACTTACAGCAACTGGACTTAAACAGGCAGCTTAAGAGAGCATCGGTACCTGGGTGGAGATTTTTACAGAAGTCTAAAGCTTTCTGAGCCCAATTTGAAAGTTCAAACTCTAAGCAGTAACCCAAAACTTCTGCTTATGAGTCTTGTCAATATCTCTTTAGTTCCTGGTGCTCTGGAAGGAACTGGAAAGGAGGTATTTTGATAAGATATTTAAAAACATGGCATTTTTGTGCTGTGTTGAAAAAAGAAAGGCAATCAGTTCACCAGGATGACCAAAATGGCAGCTTTTATATGCACTAGAGCATTGTTTCTTTTTCTAGCAGTAAAAAAAAAGCATTAAAATCAATAAGAACCTATATGTACTGGTGCTGCAAGGGAAGTGCATTAGATATGTGTAAACTGAATTCAACACAAGAATATTTACCTCACTTGACTGCGTTCCAGCTATTAGTTGAAGAACAAATTTACTTCCCATACACATCAGCTTTGTTTTCTCATTCTAAGTTATGTACACTGTAAATACCCAGTCACAGAAGTGAAAAATGTCAGGGAAATTAATCTCCTCTGCATCCAGTTTCCTGACAGGCTTCTGGTCCTTTGCCGGAGGTCAGTGTTCCGCAGCCAGCTCTGCCCCTGGCTGGAGCAGAATCACCCTGCCACCTAGAGGTTTCAGGACATCGTAGCTGATCCAACCCCAAAACCTCAAAAGACATGTTTTTTGCCAGGGCTCCTGCAGTCTGTCTTCTAGAAACGTCAAGCATGCAAGCACTTTGCTCTTGCTGCATGCTGAACACATGCTAAGGTGCAGAGGAGCTGCCTCTTGCCCAGAGGGGTCTCTGTCCCATGCTGTGCTTCCCAGGGTCAGCATCAAGGCTCAGTGCCTGGACCAGAAGCGACATTCCCTCTGTGCTGCTGGAGACGGGACACCCCCTGGGGCACAAACGCAGCTCTATGGGGCTTCCAGACACGAGCAGTCCCAGTCCCTTCCAGCAGCATAGCTCTGTTTTCCAGGCACTGTGCCCCAAGGTAGCATTAGACTCGAGACTACTTGGTGGGTTTAGTCCAAAGCTGAATGCCCTATCTGAGTGCAGTCAACACAGGAACAATTAATAGTCATCACAACACTTATTTACCATTGCTCCCTAGCCTTTGGAATTTTTGTTACTATAACAAAAAACCAAATTCAATCTTTATTCAAAGGAAATTTGTTTGGCAACAATCAGACAAGCAACCCAAAGTTCCCAAGTAAATATTTATAATTAACAGAAGAGCCCAGCAAGATGCCTGTCAAAATCTGCGCCAAAGCAAATGTCAAAATGGTCCCTAAAAGAACCTGGGCTGCACTGACATCTTGGGCAGGAGTGTGAGATCCGGTATTGCAACAAAACACCTAAGTTTTTCAAAGCCTGAATCAGACCAGGCGTTGCCTTCAGCCAGTGGTTTGCACTGCACCAGTGGCTCCCGACCCTGCAGAGGCACACTGGGAAGGGTCAAGAGTGACCTCTGCAGGCTCTGCAGGCTGACAGGTGGGCAAGACCAAGTTTTAACTCACTGCAGAGAACAAACAACATCACTTGCTCCAAGAAGTTGCCACTACATTGGGAAGAAACGTGCACTTGCAAGATCATATCAGCTTCCTGCCAAGTGTTCATTCCTTTGGACCCCTGCTATTGGTTAGGAAACACCCTGCTCTGAAGTATCTCAGTCTATATATTCCCTGTGTTCTAATCAGTTTTTAAAACATCAACTGAAAAAATCCCTAGTACAAGCTTAAGGGAGGAAGAAAAGCAGATTTTACAAAGAAAGAACTAATGGACATCAGACCACGGGGACCCATTCACAGAAAAACATAGAGTAAAAAGGCTGAAAATCTTTGGGAGAATCGACATCTTTTCTAAAGGCCTCAAAGAGATTGCTCCAGGTGACACCTCAGACACACATCAAGCAGGCTTCCCTCTACACTGGATTCCAGTCCTTTGTCTTACAAATGTCTGTTTGTTTTTAAAGTACCAAGCAGCTTTTGTAATTTTTTTCTCTCCAAAATTCAATACTTCTCCTGAGATAACAGGAGGGGGGCAGAAGTGTACAGGAATAAGGGGATGGAAACAGAATTCAATAGAATTTGTCTTTGCCAACATCAGCTCCCCAACGTTTTCAGATTAATTCTAGAATCCAGTGCTTGTCTAACAGTTTTCTGGAAACAACTCAAGCACACTGCAACTGGGATGAACACTCAGATCTTTTAATGCCCTTCCTGAAATCAAAGATTCACTTCACCTGAAGAAAATACTGTTGACAAAAAGTTTTTCAGCGCAGTTAAAAATCCCCAATTTTGGCAGCTTAAATTAAACAGTTAAATTAATAAGATTTAAAATGTTTCTGAAAATAACACCACTTAATTAAAAAAAACCAAAACATATACAAAAGCAGTCTTCTCAAGAAGAAAAATGATCTATTAATGTAACTCATCTCATTTCCATAATATACCAGTAATGACTAACACTGACAGGTAAAGAAACGCTTTTTGCAATCGCTACACGCAATCTGCCACTCTACGCAAACGGCTCTGTGCACAGTAACTGAGAGGGAAGAATCACGTAACTTTTCTCATCATCTTTTGTACTTACTTGGCAGTTATAATCGGTGTCCAGTCCGTCCCACAAACTCATAAACTGAGCTTTCATCATAGCTGTAGCTTCATGGTCAGAACTTGATCGACTTCTTAAGAAGGAATCTGTGCAAAAGGATTCAGTAAAATAGTTTAGTTTCAATCCTGCCATAGAAACTACGCTGTTTGGTCTCTCCTCTGCAGACCTGTGTTATTCCCTATCTTATAAATACTTTTAAAAAAGTTTAAATAAACATGGGTCAACAAATTAAAAATATTTCTCATGACAAAGAACAGGAAAGTGGAATCTCATTGCATTTTTAAGTGGATCTTTTAAATTACATTACACAAATATGTACCTATTACATGAGATTGTCCCACATATTGTGCTTCAAATTTTCACTTTTCTGAATTCATGGAAAGTGTAACTTTCACCTTAATTTCCCATGCAGGGATGGAAGCATCCAGAGTCTGACACCAAAGCACAGGAGAGAAGCAAGCTGCAGGCCTGATGCAAAGTGGGCTACACATTGTTCCGCAGAGCTCTAACTCTCCTAGTGGCTGCCTAAAGAATTTCTAACAGCTAGGAATTTCCACATGTATACAAAAGTGTAAAAAGCATCTTAAGAACATAGCCCCTTTGTAAACCTAAGCTGTGGAAAGGCTAAAAGCTCTGTCAGGCTCTGCTCCTGATCACCCCCTAAGCAGTGCCACAAGGCAACAAGCAATTTTAACTGAACTGCTCAAGTTCACAGGGATTTAAACACTAAGGTGACAAGTCCACATGATTACCAGCACCTTTATTGTCCTTCTACGTGGAGCTCCCCTCCAACTTTTTCAGCCTTACTTAACTGTTATTCCTGCGCCCTCCCAAGTCCCTTCTTTGCTTTCCATTATGTGCCCTCACAACAGAAGTGTTGCAGTGGATTTGATGATGAGTTTCCTTAATAAGTAGTTCCCTTGACCCAAGAACAGCTTTCCTCACGAGCCACTCAACCAAAAACAAGCAGCAACTTGTCTCCTTGTAATTCCCTCCACTAACACAAGGAAGAAATACGCTGTTTTTCCTAAATTCCCACTATTACTTCACAATACAATTTGCGCTACTAAACTTTGTTCCATTGCTACTCTTTCTCTTTTAAGGAGAGGATGACAGTAGATCAATACAACCATGAGCTTGAACCTACAGTTTAATGTCACTAGGCTACAGTTTCTTACAAAAAAAAGACAGATTTTTACCTATTTCGTCAATAAAAATGATGGATGGCTGAAGCTTTATAGCAAGGGAGAAGACTGCAGCAGCCAGTTTTTGAGACTCTCCATACCATTTGTCAGTCAGTGTCGAAGGCTGGAGATTAATAAATCGACATCCCGCTTCCTTTGCTGTAGCTTTGGCGATGAGCGTTTTGCCACAGCCAGGAGGGCCATAGAGAAGCACGCCTGAAAAAGGAACAACGGGGTTAACGCTCTCTGGCTGTCACAGAGCAGGCAGGCTTTGCTGTGACAGACCTGATAGTGTCCAGGCTTGTATTTTATCTGAGTTTTAGAAGATAAGAAACTAGCCATGCACTGTCCCATCAAATCAGAGTTATTTAAGATACCCTTATCATAAAATTAAAGCTAAGAATATCTAGAAACAGGTATGGTGAAATTAAAGGGAGACATTTGTCTGAAAGGTGACTTTTACTACTGTGACTATAAAGGTAACATAAAATTTATTTCTTGTAAGCATTTGACAGGCCTGGTTTATAGCCAGTTTCAGCCTTGCTAATAAAAGTTCGCACAAGGAAGAGCCCACAAACATTTTAAATAAATTACCCACAATTAAATGTGACATCTCGTAGTATTTTTAATCTTGTCATAGTGAAAGCATTCACAGTAGTGTTTTGCTAACACAGTTGTAAAGAAAACAATTTAAAGATAAAAACAGAGAAGTTTAGGATTTTTTCTGTTTATGCAACTGATGACCACAAACTTAATTACTCTGAAGCAATGAATTCCTATTAACACACAGTACAAGCCACTAATAAAACCAGGGTGCTTGCCCTATATGGAAAGATCTGCTTTAAAAAGGTAAATAAAAAATAATTTTTTCCTTCAGCTTATTAGATCATGACATTAAAGTAGTTTTCCAGACAGCTTCAATCTGTGACTTAAACAGAAAGCAGCTTGGAAAAACTAAACCAGTTACAAAAGTGCTTCATTTTCCACCATTTAGTACATGAAACAGAGATGGTCACTGATACAGACAGCAATTATTAATTTTCAGAGAATTTGTGAAGATAAACTTTGGCATTTTGCCCAGCATGTTAGGTTCAAATCTGCCTGTTTGCAGTAACATAGAGCAAATATGGCCATAAGCACTCCGGCAGAGAACCCAAATTCTGTTTTACTGACGGAAAGCTAGTTTGCCACCCGCCAGTCTCCTTACTGCCTCGATACTGTGCAATTCAACTCCAGAGAAAAACAAGGCATCTCCAGAATAAAAACTGGATCTCTGTCTCTTCGAATAGCTGGAATTTCTAGGACTGTGACAACAAGATGTCTGGCAAGATTAGCTTAGACTGATGTCTTGTGTTTATGATTTATGTTCCTATGATACCACAGAAATATTTATCCAAGTGCACGCAGCTGTGCAGCAGTTACAGCTCACCTCTGCCGGAGGACAAGCTGGGGTCTAAGAAAAAAAAAACCATGATAGTTTAGGCTGTTAAAAATGTGTGCTGCACAGATTAGCAGTGCAACAAAATGTAGCACCAATAAGTGAAAAGTAATTATCACTTCATTGTTAAGATGAAACTTACTCACTAGAGCATGGCAAGAGGAGAGGAAAAATCTGAGAGTTTTCCCTGGCATCACTCCCAAGGGTTGTACTTCGGACTGGCAACCCACTTCCTCTTTCCCTTCTGGGTAACTGACTTCTTTTTTTTAATACTAACAAGTACCTCTTCAACATTTTGTTCCTACCTTTTGGTGGTTGTAAGAGCCTGGAATTCTCAAACAAATACTTCTTCTTGATCGGCAAAATGACAGTGTCTTTCAAATCTGTAATGACATCATCCAAGCCCGCAATATCACTCCAGGTTACCTAGTGAGAACAAACAGTATTAGAAATGAACATCATAGTCCCTGCCAACAAAAAACATCCACCAGCTTAAAAAATAAAGATGAAGACTGCTTAAACAGCCTGTGCTGTCAATTATGCAATTGTAGTTTTAAATTACAGAAAGGTGTCCTACGTATTTTATTGATACATCTAAACGGCAAATAATGTAATCCAAAGTCAAAATCAAGATTTTCCACATCTGATATGCTTCATCGGAGTAACATGGAAAACAGTTCCTTACATGCATGCTAAGCGGGTCTACAAGATGTGCAGCAATACTCATTTCATATTCAGTAAGCTTGACATTCTTCACTCCAATTTGCTTCATTAGTTTTTCAGCCTGGGGGAAAATAATATGCCAGGAAAATCAGAGAAAGAAACTGAACACTTAAGTCAAAACTTAGTTTTTTAAAGAACTGCTATTTGGATTCTGAAAAGATTCTCCATGAGTCACATCTGAAAAAAAAAAAAAGTTAAATCTTTCTGGAGTAGAAGGTTCTGCTATTTCCAAATGACTTCTTGTCACTTGAGTGGAACTAAGTCATATGTCTCAGTTCCCCCCAAATAAAGTGCCACGTCAGCCCTCCCCCCCTCAAATTCACAAGTCATAAGTGCCACCTGAAAAGCAACCAAAATAAGCATTAAAACAGGGAGTTTGCTGTTCAGAACAGGTGTGCAGACACACAGGTACCCTCAGTACAAAATCACGTCATAATCTCTGCAGGAGTTTTCAAAGCTGATCCAGGTATGTTACACCTAAAGAAAGCCCCTCGGTCCTTACACATTTTAGACAGGATTCAGATTAAAAGCCTGCAACTTATTATTAAATAGAACTCTAGAGTTCTTTCATGTGCTTGATTATCTTCATTCACAAACATGCAAGTAACACACACAGACTTCAGTGGCAAATACAATTGCATTATTATAAAAGCCTTACCCCCAAACCTCCACAGTACTGTATTAAGGAGATATTAATATATTAAAAAAAAATTACTCACATAAGCCAGTCAGGTTTTTTCTGTGCATTCAATGTTTTCTTTTTCCCCAATTCAAAAGGGCAGCTCATTTCATAGAATCCTAGAGTGGTCTGGATTGGAAGAGACCTTAAAGATCATCCAGTTCCAACCCCTCTGCCATGGGCAGGGACACCTTCCACGGGATCAGGCTGCCCAAGCCCCATCCAACCTGGCCTTGGACACCTCCAGGGATGGGGCAGCCACAGCTTCCCTGGGCAACCTGTGCCCGTGCCGCCCCGCCCCAACCTCACAGGAAAAAGCTTCATCCTAATATCTAATCTAAATCTCCCCTCTTTCAGCTTAAAACCATAACCTCTTATCCCAACCCTGCACTCCATGATAAAGAGTCCTTCCCCAGCCTTCCTGTAGCCCCCTTTAAGTACAGGTAGGCTGCTCTAAGGTCTCCCTGGAGCCTCCTCTTCTCCAAGCTAAACAAGCCCAACTCTCTTAGCCTGTCCTCCTATGAGAGGCGTTACAGCTCTCTGATCATCTTCCTGACTCTCCTCTGGACTCTAACAGGTCTGCGTCCTCCCTGTGCTGAGGACTCCAGAGCTGGATGCAGCACTCCACGTGAGGTTCTCATGAAGCAGAGCAGAGGGGCAGAATCGCCTCCCTCAGCCTGCTGGTCACACTCTCTGGATGCAGCCCAGGACACGGCTGGTTTCTGGGCTGTGAGCGCACACTGACAGCCCATGTTGAGCGTCTCATCCACCAGCACCCCCCGAGTCCTTCTCTTCAGGCCTCTTCTCAACCCACTCTCTGCCCAGCCTGCATTTGTGCTTGGGATTAACCCAAACCAGATGCAGGGCCTTGCTCTCGGCCTTGTTGAACTCCATGAGGTTCGCACAGGCCCACCTCTCAAGCCCATCCAGTCCCTCTGGATGGCATCTCTCTCTTCCTTCCAGTGTGTCGATTGTGCCATGCAGCTTGGTGTCATCAGTTAACTTGTGGAGGGTGCCCTCAACTCCCACTGTCCACGTCTGTGACAAAGACGTTAAACAGCCCCAGTCCCAGTACCGACCCCTGTGGGACGCCACTCATCACTGGTCTCCACTTGGACATCGAGCCATTGACCCCGACTCTGAGTAGCATCATCCAGCCAATTCCTTATCCACCGAGGGGTTCAACCATCAAATCTGAACCTCTCCAACTTAAGAGACAAGGATGTCATGCAGGACAGCATCCAATTCTTTGCACAGGCCCAGGCAGACGATGTCAGTTACTCTTCCCTTCCCCACTAGTGCTGTGGCCCTGGCACAGAAGGCCATCAAACTCACCAGGCACAATTTGCCCTCAGTGAAGCCAAGCTGGCTGTTGCCAGTCACCTCCTTATTTTCTATGTGCCTCAGCAGAGCTTCCAGGAGGATCTGCTCCATGACACTGCCAGGCACAGAGGGAAGACTGACTGCCTGTTGTTCTCTGGATCTTCCTTTTTTAAAAGTGGGAGTTATGCTTCCCCTTCTCCAGTCAGTGGGAACTTCACCAGACTGCCACAACTTCTCAAATACGATGGATAGTGTCTTAGCAACTTCAGCCACCATTTCCCCCAGGACCTGCGGGTGCATCTCCTCAGGTTCCATGGACTTGTGCACCTTCAGGTTCCTTAGACGGTCTCACATTTGTTGTGTCAACACGCTTTCACAATTTGGTTTCTCTTTACGCTCAGACTTGCAGTTAGCTCTGATGTACTCTTGGGACATTGCAACCTCTTGTATAACAGCTGGTGCTACCTCAAATGTGAAAGCGGATTTTTAATGTAGTGCTAATTCTTAAATTAAGATTTCATTAAAAAAGAAAACCCACCTAAAATGGAATCAATTGCTCAAAATTGCCCTTTGAATCTGTGAAATTTGTGTGAGCTAGACAAGAAAAAATGTTGCAACATTTCCTTCAATATCTTCCAAAGGAAATATTCAACTTTTGGCTGCGAAAAGCACCTAAATCTTTTCCCACAGCATTAATGCCCATGAATCGTTCTAGTTCAACACAAGGAATGAGGCTTCTCACTTTTTCTCCCCTTCCCAGGGCATTTTGACTGCTGCTGGAGAGGTGAAAAGGAATAAAGCACAAGTTCAAGAGACTGGGGGAGCGTTATTTAATGTGACTGGTCCTTAGCAAAGCTGTCAGAAGCAGAAACTGCACTGATCCCACATACACTTCCAGACAATGACAGACAACATTGTGCTCCAGTTCAACAGTTTTTCCACCACTTCAAGCTAGAAATTTTAATTTGTTATAAAAATCTAAGCACAGATTATGCTAACAGCCTAGATCTTGAGATACACTAAAGAATACTTCTTTATGATTCCACTTGCTTTTGTCAATTACTTCATTGGTTCTTGCCAGTCCAGTTTACAGTTAGCAGATTCCCTTGTATGAACAGTAACAAATGAGACAGCATTTCACCAAGTATTCATGAATAAAATCCTACCTGTTTTTGAGCTTCTACTTTCTGCTTCCTGGTGGGATCAATGGCATCAACCATCCATTTAATGGTAAAATATGTTACAGCACCAAATATGGTTAATCTAAAAATTAATCCCACCACTTCATTCCGGCTCAGGGGACGTGAAAATGCTTCGGCATGGACCATCTTGCTTCTCAACACTAAATGTGAAAAAACGAAGGGAGGCATAGAAAGAACAAAAATTAAAGCTGAGAAAATATCTGCCTCGTATTTAAACACCATTTATAAAAATAACTGCCCACACGCACAGTGGTCATAAAGCTTCCCATGAAGATATAATGAAATGCCTCAACAATAGCACAACCCCAACATATAAAACTGTGCAATATAAAACATGCAGCACTGAGTGTAATGATGGTTTCATTTCCACTTTCAGTAAGCAAGGAAGAAACAGCAGAACAATCTGAGGCCTTATTTGCTGCCTGACTGCATGCAAAAAGGTCCTGATTTCACTCTTTACTCAAGAAATCTACATTCCTCTCAGCTACACAATAGCCTAATAAAGATAACTTTATTTCAGTGCCAAGTTAACATTCTCATCAAGACTGACATTTTGCAACTGTCATTGACCCAAGAATGCTAAGTCACATAGAGAAAGATAACGACATTTATTTAAACAGGAAGGTCTTTTCCCTAAGAGGAAGTTTAAAGGAAAGGGACCAAGCTGCTACATAAAGAAGCAAGATAATTTGTATTTTACTAAAATGAGGGCAGGAGCTGGAGCCTGCACCTAGCAGAATACATTTTGAGTTATTAATATCCCTGGAAAACTGAAAATGCTAGATGTGGCACATGGCTATCATGGGAAAAGGCTGGCTGCTGCGCAAGCCAAAACCAGAAAGCACAGCACCTTCAAGTTAAGGGAGCATACAGCAGAGAGGAAAAGCTTCTTTCTAAATCCTTGAAAAATTACTTGTAAAATTAAGGTGTTCTTTCCACAGTCTATTTTCTCCTCAACTCATGAGGTTTCAACTAAAAATCTCCAATGATCTCCTCATTCACTCCAAATTCTCACTGCATGGGCAAAACCAGTGGCAATTCCTTTGGCAGCTTCCAGTGCTCCCTGGATGGCCTCCAAAACTAGCTGTCAGCCAGGGAAAAGCCAGAGTACCTACAGCCAAGATATCCTTGAATTCCCTGTCACTTGACTAGCAGTTGCATTAAGCAGACGCTGTACTCAGTTCAAGGTGATACCATCCCTTAGATTCTGTTCACAAGGACCTGGCAGACTGGGATCAGGAGAAGCACTTCGACATGACAAGACCTCAATGGCTCGCTACTAAGTGGATCACTAGAACTGTTCTCAGCGGCTCACTACTGTATTCCGGTTTGGATCATGAAAATGGCTTTGCATTTTTTAACTCTTCCTCCTTTGCTGAGAAAAACCAAGGCTGTCGCTGTGCATACATGCTTAGAAATCAAGTAAAATGTGCCTGCCTGGGCATCTAAGCAAGTGACACCATGCTAGCAGGCTCTTTTAAGCCCAATTTGTTAACATAATAAAAGATTTGCTAAAATGTATTCAGTGAGCAAGATGAACACTTCCAAATCCACCAAAAACCCCAATGCTAACCCCCACTTCTTCTGCAGTCCTTGCTCTAATAAGACAAAGCATTAACAGGAGATAAATGAAAGCATTGCCTTCCCAAGCAAAGTTCCACTTTCCCCACACAAATCTGAGCCTATGTTTTTCCAACAGACGGCTGAAAGGAGGACAAGGATGGGGACAGGGAGAAGGAGGAGTGGGATGGGGAGGAGGAGGACAGGGAGAAGGAGGGGGAGAAGGAGAGGGAGGGGAGGATAAAGGGAAAAGGAGGGGAGGAGAAAGGGAGAAGGAGAGAGGGAGGGGCGAGAAGGAGGGGGCGAGAAGGAGGAGGGAGAAGGAGGAGAAGGAGGGGGAAAAGGGGGGAGAAGGAGGAGAAGAAGGAGGGGAAGGAGGGGGAGAAGGAGGGGGGAGAAGGAGAAGGACGGGGAGGAGGACGGGGAAAAGGAGGAGGAGAGGGGGAGAAGGACGGGGACGAGGAGGAGGAGAACGGGGAGGGGGATAGGGAGAATGAGAGGGAGGAGGAGGGAGGAGGAGGAGGGGAGAGGAGGAGGAGGGGGGAGAAGGAGGAGGGGGGAGAGGGAGGAGGGAGGAGGGGGAGAGGGAGGAGGGGGGAGAGGGAGGAGGGGGGAGAGGGAGAAGAACGGGGAGAGGAACAGGGAGAAGGGGAAGGACGGGGAGAAGGGGAAGGACGGGGAGGAGAGCCGGCAGGGCGCGGTGCCGGCCGGGCCGCAGGGTCACTCACCTGCGGGCCGCGGGCGGAAGGCGACAGCGCGGGCCCGGCTCGGTGCGGCGCGTCCCGCGTCCCCCGCCGGGCGGGTCCCGGAGCCCCGCACGAACGTTCCGGCCCGCGCCGAGGCCGAGACCATAAAACATCCGTAAGAGACTGATAGGATATCGATAGGAGATCGGGAAGGTATCGATAAAAGACTGATAGGAGACCGGGAAGATATCAACAAGAGATCACTAAGACATTGGTAAAGTATTGCTAAGGTATTTCTAAGAGAATGATAAAGGATTGCTAAGAAATTCATAAGACATTGATAAGAGATTGCTGAGACATTGGTAAGCAACTGCTAGGGCATTGATAAGAGATTGCCAAGTCATTCATAAGACAGTGATACGAGATTGCTAAGACATAAGTAAGAGATTGATAAGAAATTGTGAAGACATTGGTAAGAGATTTCTAAGGGATTGCTAAGGTATTTGTAGGAGATTGATAAGATGTTGATAAGAGATCGTGATGGTGGTTTCCAGCTACAAGCTGTAGTGAGAACAGTAACTTCTCTCTCTCCATGTAGCAACAGGAAAGCCTCCAGGAAAAGGTTAAAGTATGGGGATCGCTGTAATAAATGTAATTAACCCAAAGTTTTGGTACCTCATCTTCTAGCCGTCTGCTGCTGTGCTGGTGCTGCTGGTGGGATCGTGTCTGGCTGTGGCAGGAGCAGGGAGGGGTTTGTGCAAGGCTAGAGCTATTTGGGATGTCCTCAAGTGTTGGGCCTGGTACATGAACGCAGGTGAGCTCACGAACTGTCTCGGGCCCACAGCACCCGGGCCCCGTGGCTCTGCACCATCGCTGCTCCACCACCACCCTGCTCAGTTTCCTTCCTGCAGCTGATCTGGCTCCTGCTTCAGCCCAGGCATGATCTCCAGTGACCTGGGGGAGCTGCCATCCACTCACCAACACCCACTGGCAATGCTTCCAGCATTAAATCCACATGCAAAAAATACTCGCGTTCTCAAAGTACCAAAGGACTCTTCCAGCAGGTTTGTTTAGATTCCATTTATTGGATTAATATGCACCAACCCCCCAAAACATTAAAAAAAATAGTTTTGAAACAGCTTTAGCTCCTTCAGCAGGATTGATGAATCAGTATTTCCCTTTCATCATTCTTCCAAATAGAAAAAGCATTTATTTGGAAAACAAATATGTCAATGTCTAAACGCACCTATTGATTTGCCGATGGCCTTCCTTTGCTGCTGCTCCTCTAGTCTTTAACAGTAAATAAGATCACAATCTTCCAGATAACTTTTTTTTTCAATCTATGTGGAATTTGATCTGGTGGGTCTCTTCCAACCTGGTGATTCTATGATTCTAATATGAGAAGAGTTTCCCTTTGATGTTTTAGAAATGAACTGGATATAACCATTGGTGCCGACAGCTTTTGCTATTAATTTGAGGCTTACATTCATTCTTGCAATCATTCCTTTTGAACAGAAAAAGGCTCATCAGTCATTTCACTGTCCATGTGCCATGAACTTGGAAAATGCTAGTGTGTCCAAATTACCATTACTGTAGGAAACTATCTAGGACCCTTCTGTTTTTTCTCCCACTTTTAAAAAATTACACCTGTTTTGCTGCAGTTAAGGAGAACTGGGAACACACACACAAGTTTTAAAAGCCTGAAACCTACATTTTACCACTCCTATTTGGCAGTGTGGTGGCAACCTTTGAAAGAAGTCCTCTGCTGAAAATTACCTTGCTATATGACGAAAGATGCAAGTTTTCAGAAGCTGATCAGGGTCAGGGTGAGGGTTAGGTTGATGTAGAAGGCATCAGTCGGATTGAGGGAGGCAGATTTACAAATTTATTTACCTACTAACTGTTTCTTCAAAGGCATTGCCTAGCAAGCTCTCTCCCGATCCCTTAGCAGACGGGGCAGACACGGATCTCCAGCAGGTTCTATGTTCCTAACACTTCACAGAAGTCACACATTCCAAGCTGCCTTAGAATTTTGTTCTGTATTACCTCAACAAGCTGATAGTTCACCTAAAATTGGGGGAAAAAAAAATCACACGGAAGACCCCAAACATGCCATGCCAAGCGATGTGGAAGACAGAAATTGGAAAATGAGACTGTGCCAGGCCCCCTGATGCCCTGTCCATCACTAACACTGGCAGCTCCAAGGACTCACAGGAGTCAGGAGTTTCCCTCGTTTCTATATATTTTTCTTCCTTAGTACCCTACATTTATTTTCTAATCACAATGGAGCAATTCCATGTTTTGTCCTATTGTCCAGACTTCCAAGTGCATCAAGAGTTGGCAGCTCATTTCTGCTGGTTCCAAAGCACTTGAACATCCCAATAATTCTTCATATTTATTCAAAGAATGAGCACAATGTATTATGTAGCACTGAACTGTAAAGTCACTCCCATTGGAGGATGGTGGGTTTGCCTGATGCAGAGACCTTAGAAATCCCGAGGTTTTAATTATGGCTGCAATAACTCATCTCCACATCTTTAGGAAGCACCTCATTCACTGCAATAGGGTGAATAATGTTCTTTAGAAGAGCAGAAATAATAATTGAGCCTTATAACTGTGTCTTTCTCAGGGAAGAGACATTTTCCACGCAAGCAGATCCCCCGCCTCCGGGCCCGGCAGGCCACGCCCCCTCACAGGGAAGAGCACGCCCACCCCGCTGAGACCACGCCCCCTCCAGGCAGTCCCCCCGCCCGCGGTGCCGCTGCCACTTCCGCCCGCGGGGGAAGGGGCCGCCGCGAGCGCAGCCCGCACCCACGTGACACCCTCTCCCTCTCCCTCTCCCTCTCCCTCTCCCTCTCCCTCTCCCCTCCCCCTCCCCCTCCCCCTCCCCTCCCCTCCCCTCCCCTCCCCTCCCCTCCCCTCCCCTCGTCATTTTACCGCACCGCCCGTATCCCTCCGCCGCGCCGCCTCCCTCTCTCCTGCTGTGGAGACGGGGATAGGGCGGTGGCGGCCGGCGAGGCTCGTCGAGGGGCGTGGAGCGGCGACCGGAGGCGAGGGAGGCGTCGCCGCCGCCCGCGTCCGCTCGGCGAGCGGGGAGCGGTGTGGGGGACTACTTTTGGTGCCGGGCGGAGGCGTCACGGGGGGCGTGTCGGCGCTGCGTGCCCCTCTCGGAAGCCGCGGCCATGATGGGCGCTTAGCGCTGCCGCGGCGCTGCCGGCGCGGAGCAGGCCGGGGGATGCTCGGGGCCGCGCCGCTGGCCCGCACGCCCTGAGGAGCCGCCGCCGCCCCCGCCGCCGCCGCTCAGCGCCCGCCCGGCCCCACCGCGCGGCTCCGGGCCCGCCGCCGCCGCCCCGGGCGGGGAGCGGGGCGGAGCGGGGCCGGGCCGGGGGGCGCCCCGCGCCGCCGTCACCATTGCCGGGGCCCGGAGCGCCGGGGAGCTGCTCTCGCCGCCCCGTTCGCCTCAAAGACGGCGGCGGCGGCGGCAGCCTCAGGGACTCGGCCCGGCTCCGGACCCTCCCTGCTCGGCCGCCGCCGCCGCTGCTGCTGCCGCTCCCGCCTCGCTCGGCGCAGCGGCGGCCGGAGGAGGAGGAGGCGCAGGAGGAGGAGGAGGAGGGGGCGGCGGCCGCCGCCGCCGGGAGCCGCCGCGGGGGGAGCCCGAGCCGCCCGGGGGCCGTCGTCCCGCCGCCGCCCGGCCCCGCGGCCCGGCGCCCGGGCCCTGCGCGCTGTCCCGGAGCGGCCCGCGGCTGCCAGACATGACCGCCATCATCAAAGAGATCGTCAGCAGGAACAAAAGGCGATACCAGGAGGATGGCTTCGACCTGGACCTGACCTGTATCCTCCCCGCGGGGCCGCGGTCCGGCACCGGGCGCCGCACGCACCGCGATTGCATCAGACCTGCGCGGCGGTTACCTAACGCCGCCCGGGGCCGGGGCTGCCCGGGCCGCCGCGCCCTCCCCGCCGCCTTTTGTCCGGGGCCGGGGGGGTCCGCGGCCTCGCGTAGGAAACGCGCCCGTTCTGCTGTGGCTCACGCCCAGAGCGCCTCGTTCGTAATTTGGTTCGCTAACCCGTCTTCAGTTGCGAGTAACAATCGTGGCGGGCCCGTCGTGCGGCAGGAGGGGCGACGCCGGTGTCCTCTGGCCCTCTGTTCATCCAGAGCGTGTGCTGGGTCGCAGTGCAGTGCCGCAGGGTTCTCGGTAACGAGAGGTGTCCATCGCTTCTTCCAAAGTAAAAAATCCCTCTTCCCGGAGCGATGCGTGAACTACCCATTGGGCACGGTCTCGGATATGGCAAGCACAAGGATGCCTTACAAGCGAGATCTCGTGCGGTCTCTCAAGGAGGATTGTAATTCTGGAATATGTAATTAGCGTGTAATTAGAACTAATGAATCAAGCCTTACAGAAGCATTGCTGGTGTATAGTTTTGCTGACCTTTTGAGCAGATGTGCTGTAGCCGTGGCAGGCAGATGTTCGGCTTTGAATGTGTGATGGAATCAATGGTCCGTAGGGACTGTTCTCAGGCATGGTCCTCTGTGGTGGAGGAAGATGGTTATTATGGTAGAGGTTTTGGAGCTTAAAAATTGGAACCTTCCAAGGCAGAATGAACGTTGATAAGAGCCTTCAACACTAGACTTGCCCCAGAGAGACAGTGCTTTCTGTTCTGCATCAGGGTCGGGGTGAAATTTAATGAATTTTGGAGCAATTAGGTTTGTGTCATAGCAGATGCTACAAATAAATCCAGTTCCTGTCCAGGTTCAAGACAGATAACAGCTGTAACTCTTGCAGAGCTGCTGCTATGGCATTGAGCCTTGGCCTGAAATTTTGGTGGCTTTAAAATGGCCTGAAAGGTTCTTGACTTTAGTAGGTGACTGCTGAGCTTTTAGTTAAAAAAAGTAGCAGCACTGTTACGCAGTTCCTGTGTTCTCTTAATGGTGCTGGTAAAATACAGTTCTGGACTTGTGTTTTCGAAGGTTTGCACTTGGTTGTTTTGTTGGCCCGGGACTCAAGCAGATGTAACGCTGACACAGGCCAGCACAGCCCTTGCTGCTGACCCAGAGATGGACATCCAAGTTGGAGCATGTGATTCTCCGAGTGGTGGGTTTGTGGCAACTTTGGGACTATGGAAAAGAGTCAAGCGGTGGCAAAAAATGTGGTTTGGGCCTCAGAGGGTTGGTGTTTCAGATACCTTTGCCTAGACGTGCTGTTGGTAGGGAGAGATTTTTTTGACCTAAACTAGTGGTCTTCTGCTGGCAAGAACATTGGTGAATGTTGAACCTGGATTGTCTTGCTCAAGACTGCTAATTTTGCATTAGGAGACCACTGAGCACTGTGCTCAGGCTGGTGTTTTGGTTTTTTTTTTTTTCCCAAAAGGGGTAGCTAGCTGCAGTTCTCTAATGAAATTTATAGGAAAGTTGGGTTTTCTTCATGGCTGCAAAAACATCTTTGGGAGAAACCTGTGCTTACAGTCTTTTTTTTTTTTTTTGGTACCTGCATATTTTGAACAGATAATGAATGAATGAAAGCCACTGCCTGTACAGTACAGCGGCTTTGCTTGCAGGCTGACATTGCTGCTGAAGTGAAAGTTCAAATTTTTATCACTTTCTGCAGGCTTCTTGGTGATCATTTTGCAGGGCTTTGATGGCATTGTTACTCATCATACCTGGAAAATAACCTGTTTACTTCTTGGATGCTTTGACAAGATGGCAGTTCGCTCTCCAACCATGCAACATTAGATGGAGAAAGAAAAAACGGGGAACGTAAGTGAGCTGGTTGGGGACACTTACGGTGTATGGTAGAAGGACTGGGGTTTAAGTTCTCGAAGGTGTTTCTCACCGTGTGGTGGAGCTCAGTATTTTGAGACTGTAAGAAGCTGCCATCTGCATTTCTGCTGTTGGTTAGCTTTACTTCCCTGCGCACCCATATCGACAGGAGGTGTCCTGTGTTAGGCATTACTGGTTATTTCAGGGTAACTGCTTCTGTTGAGCTGGAAGAGAGACTGACATGGGTTGGATAGCCCAGTGATGTGGGCATTTAGCTGGGATGTGGGAAATGGAGGTGTGAATTCCTCCTGCAGTAAATATTTCTGTATGAATAGTGCAGTGGTGGTGGCGGCTCAAAAATTCTCTGTAGCTGGTGAATGCTACCTGACCTTTGGGAGGTGGAGAACTTAATGAATCTCCAGTGAATCCAGGTGAGGTGCCTGATGGCCAGCTTCTATTCGGCAGTCTTTTTTTCTGCCCATCTCTGAGGGAGGGTTCCAGGTGGACAAAGACTCACAATCTTTGTTTCAGTCTCCCAGGACATTGCAGGAAATCCCTGGGTGCTGGAAGGCAGGTTGGGTTAGGCACTGGAGTGCCAGAGTCCCGTGTGAGGACTTGTTTTCTTCTGCTGTTGGGATGTTTCACATCCTTCTAGAACTTGTACAAATGTACGGATGGTACAGCACATCATGCCTGGAACTCCCAGTTCTTCAAGAGTCTAAGAGTTCTTCCTCTGTGGATAACATAGGAATCTTGGGAAAGGGAAATACTTACTTCTCAAAATCAGTAGCCTTACCTACACTATACAAAAGTAGCCCTCTGTGCCCATTATGAGACACATTTTTAAAAACCTATTGATGTTACTTTTCATCTAATCAAATGTTCCTTTCTCTCTGAATGGTCTGTCATGCACTATTGGAAAAAATACTTTGAAATTTGAAGAAGAAAGAGCTTCGAAGTTGTAGACATTAAATCAGCCTTTTAGTACATTATTTCAGATATTGTATTGATTCATGATATTTCTGTCATAATAGTTCTGTTTCTATTTAATTTCTATAATACTGGGTACCTTTTGGTGCAAATGAATGAAAAGGAAAGTTGGGATTAATGGCCTTATTCTAAGAAGCTTACATTTCTTCATGATGCACTGAGCAGTGTGTTTTCTGAGGGTTAAGCGGTGTGTTTTCTGAGGCTGTGTCATCTTTGGTATTTCTGAAATTATGCAGCTCAATTGTTGACCAATTAACTGCAGGGGACAGTGTAGAGAGTATGCTTATGTGCAGGTCTTGCACATTGCAGTGATTGCCTGTGTCTTCAGAGGTCCCTGTGTAACGGAGTTTAACAAGTGACTTAACTGTTTGAGGCTACAGTGGGGAAAAATGTAGCTGATTCTTGTGCCCATTACTGTTTTCATTAAATTTTATCTCCTATTTCCAGGCCCGCTGTTATGCACAAAAATGGCCATCCAGCCCAAGCACAGAGCAGAGTGTGCCTAGCTTGATGCTGAATTGAAGCACGTGTGGCTCGTGACCTACATAGTCATATAGGCTGCAGCAATATTCAGTAAAGATTAGATGTTGGATAGTTTATTTAGAAATCCTGCATGTAGTTTGTCTCATAATGAAAGGCAGAGAATGCTAAAATTGAGAGTGGAAACTCCTTAGAATATAATTCTGCTTTATGCTGTTTGCGGTCCTAAAGATCTTTGCATTTTAAATGAGAGATTAAATTATGTGACTTCACTTAAAATGGCTTGGCTTCCAGGAAAAAAATGAATTAGTGGCATGAGGTACGTACTGAGTTTAAAAATAGAGCCTGAGTTGGAAATGCCATTTGTTTAAAATGCTTGGTTTTGGTTTAAGAGTGAGATTTGTTAGATGTTTAGTAACAAGTTTTTTTTCTTACACACAAGCGCAGTAAGGGCTGCTGGTAAAGGTTTAGGAGAAAGCAGAAAAAACCAACTGGCAAGGCATTTTATTGGTGGAAAAGTATTTCTTTGTTCTAGAGTAAACCATCTTAGTAAGCAGTATTAAGAGCCCAATAGACTCAGTTTTGCTTCTGGAGCTGGGGATGATCTTGCGTTTTGGTCAAGAAGGTTGCTGCCAGTTTTGCTCTGAGTTTATCTAAGAAGTCTGTTTGAAGAGGCAGCAGTAAAATGGTGCTTGGCTGGGGACTTCCCAGAGTTTGATTGGGTTACCTGCTTTCTGTAGGATGTATTTGAGTCTGGAAGGACTGGTCTTTCTGCACTTAAAAGGGTAAAGAATTTTTAATTCACCAGATGGAGAAAGTATGGTGGTGATAGATGCAAGTGCGTTTGTGCATTTTCTCCTCTGGTTAGAGGTGTGCTGGGTCATTCACTTTTCCTTACAACTTAAGCTCCCCCCCTCCTTTGACTTAATAGCCATAGTACCTGTGTGTTTGTGGGGAGCATTGTTTGACAGCTGAAGCCTGTGTGCAAACCCCCACCATTCAAGCAAGAGCTCAGTTGTGCAGCACAGGCTGCAGCCCTTCAAAGTGATCCCAGCCCCTTTCTGCCCTCCTTTTTGACTGCTGTTGCTTGCAAGGGGACTTTAAAGATGCTTGACAAATTACAGCTCATCTCTTGGCACTTACTGAAGTGCAGTGCCAGTTTCCTAATGAACTACTTGATCTTGCATCATCAGAAATTTTTGATCAATGTGCAGCATTGTTGGAGGCGGTTTGCACAAGCTAAACACGAAGTTAAAAAATAACTGCTTGTGCGGACTTTTAAATTGAGAAAAGCTGCAATCTGATTTTCATTTCACGTAGATCTGCTGTTGAGGTGATGGCTGTACGTTCTTTTCAAGGCAGTGGCAGAATCAAGTACACCTAAGGTGGACACTTTACAGAATCTTTTTAAATGATGACCTTTTGGGGAAAAAAAAACCAAAACCCAAACCCACAACTAAAGCTAATTTTCACTGATATCTGTTTGTTAGCTTAATGAAGTATATGTCATTTTCAGAAGATCCAAACCTTTGCTGCTAAACATTGAGGTTAATGCTGGATAAAGTGCGAGCTTTACTGGGACTGCTGTTGGTTTTGAGCATTGCTTTCCTTAAGGGAAAATCTGGCAAGTTCATCTATAAGAAGACTGATGAGGTGTTATTACTTGAGGCCCTTGAGAAATTGACTTTAAGATTGATCAGCGACTTTGAGAGTGGTTAAGTCAGTGCTGAGGACTCCTGAATATCCCACCTGTTAAGCCCTTGATGTAATTAGTTGGCCATGCCTCAACACTGGGTTGAACTCGAGTCTTGAAGAAAGCTGGTGAATTTTGAAAGTTCATATTTCTAGGAACTTGAGTCAGTCAGGAAGGCCTTGCTGTCCTCCAGACAGTTATGTGTGATTTCCACAGACTTCATGAGATGGTTATGGCATATTTAGGGAAAGAGTATGGCCTTGAGTATGGAGCTCATGCAGCACTAGGGATGGCTATTACTGCCACAAGAGAATACACGTGGAAGGCTTAGTTGGCTCGTTATGGCCTTGAGGCCGGTGATCAGCAGATTTTCTTGGGACTAAAAGGTGTTTTATTGGGCTATCCAGTGCTACACTTAATACATCTCTTTTAAAAACATTTTACTACCAAAAGGTTTTGAAGCGCAGTGACTGCTGCAGGGAAAGCCAGTATTTGCTAAATGATGTGTTACAATGCTGTGTAGAGGAGTATAGGGATTTTATATTTTCTCCCAGAGGAGAAGTGAATGTATTTTCTTCCTTGTAGAATGATTTGGACAGGTAAATCCTCTTTGTTGTGGATATAATTTGTTCTGTAATAATATAACTGAAAGAATGTGTTCCATTAACACATTATGTTAAAAAAAACTGTGTGAAGAATCTCGAAGCCATGTGAAAACTAAACTTCAAAATGTAATAGCTACAAAGCTAAAATTTTATGTATGAAGTTTCTGTCTACCAAGTTGATTTTGCCAGTTGTGACTCTGAATAGTTTCTTAAATGAAATTATATTTTTAATGGATTAATGTTGCCACATTAGTACTGCATAAGCTGACAAATTATACCCCTGGTACCTTAGCCTAGAGTCTTCCCTTACAGCATGTTTAAACAAGAAAAGGATTCTTGTGTAATGGTTTAAGCAACAGTTGTTGTGTTCTAATAAACACAACAAAGAAGGAAGAAAAGGGAGCGTATAGACAGTTAAACTGTCAAATACCTTAATTGCCTTACAGACCAAGGTGGTGGCTGTCATTGCTCATAACTGCCTTCCTTTTGAAGCCCACCTCCTTTCTGGTTTAAGTATACAGCCAGTAGTCTGGAACTTGGATCAACGTGTGATTTGTATTCATTTACTGTGCCTAATGTAGGGTGGATATTGAAGGTTAATTGTTGTGTGGCTTTTTCAAGGGAGTAAATGGGATATGGCCTGGAGTGGTGCGTAATGGGTATGCAAAAATCTTAAAACTTAAAACGACTTAAAAATTATTTAAAAACTTAAGTATGGTAACTGAGCTCCTCTGATTTGGCACTTCTGTGGAGGTTCTGGGGGATTAAAACAGCGCATATCTGTCTGTTTGAGTTACAGGATGGTGATTTCTGGATTGTATGAGGCAAATTTATTTGAAAATGTGGGAACATTTGTAAGTGGCCCTGTAGAGCCAGACCTATTCTGAACACGAATGCTTTGTGGGTGATTGACTATAATTTGGGTTGAGAGATTGCTGTTAGTTTTTGAATGTACTTTGGCCCCTGATTGATGTTTCAGATGTATAGAAATCTTTAGTGCAGTTTGTAGTTCAAGCTAGCATCCTCTTTGCTCCTATAGTCCTTGCCTCATTTACTGTCTTGCCTATGTGGCCCTGATAAAAGTTGTGTGGAATGGAAGTAAATAATAGTGCAATTAGGCCATATATCGTGCTGCATAAATCTAGGTTATCTTAATAATGATTTTTAGGCAGTGTAGCTAAAGTAGTGGGCTCTGGGATTCAAATGGTAATTGTCTCTGCTGCTAAAAAATTAAATTCAAATGCAGCGTGTTTGGGATGATGACTATTGGAAAAGCTGGCATTGTTCCCTTTAAAGATGAAGTCCCAGCTTCACAGCCTCAGCGTGCAACAGTGCATAAAAACTGCTTAATATCCAGTTTTTTTGAAGTGAAGTGCTTAAGAAGTGTGTTTATAAACTTAATTCTACTTTGTGAAGCTGTAGTATAATGGCTTTTAATTGCATGATTAATTTTCGTAAAGGCCTCTGCTTAATTCATTGCATTGCCTGGGTACATATCAAGTTAGAATTAAAGTAGTTGTGTATTTTCTGTTCTTTAATTTCTTGTGTGGGTGAGTTAGAGAAGTAAAGTTCGGGTTTTTTGTACTAACAGTTAGAGGAGGAAAATGCTAGATCTCGTTAGAACAAAATTAATGGCATGTACTCTTTGGTTGCAAAATGGTTTACAGAATGGCCTTAAGTCTTGTTTTGCTGCTTGCCTTAGCTTCTCTTGGATCACCACCACTCTCACCCTACCAAATGATAAATTCACACAAATCGTGGTTTTCATAGCTTACGTTTCATAAAGCTTTTTAGTGTGACGTATTTGTTCTCCAGCCTGATAGCTGTTTTAAATTCCCTTGTCTCTTAAAGTTTCGGATGCCCTTTCAGACTTGCAGAAAGTTGAGGCTGAGCCATTTTTCACTTCCTGACAGTAAATATCAAGGTAGTGATTGTGCTGACTTTTTACTGAATAAAATGCTTGTATTTTTCTGTGGGCATTTGAGGTTAGGACATGCTGAAGTGTATGTTGGCGCTTCTTTAAATGTGATCCTGCAGAGTTGGGGTAGTGTGCTGAGGACGTGTACCTGGGAGGTCCTTGAAAGAGTTTGCGTCGAATTTGCATCTCTTTCCTCAGTCTTTGTCAGAACTAGCTCTTTTGTAGAGTAGACATCATCTTCTTTCATGCTTCTGTTATTCTTTTTGTATTTACCCTGTGAGGTTTATGAGGTTGATACCGTGTTTTGCAAAAAAAAAAAAGTGCCTGCTTTTTATGTGGATTGTGTGGGTTTTTCTCCAGTTGTCCTGACCCTGCTAGCAACAAGGCCTCCATATGGCTGAAAGCTCATGACACATTTTGTACGGCTCACATATGAAAGGAGGGATGTTTGCTTTGGGAATACTTCCGAAAGGCAGTATAGTGAGCAGGTCCAAAGGCCCCGCTATAGGATGGAAGGGAGTTGAGAATGTATCTGGTTCCTTAGACAACCTGGCTGTATCATCTTCAAGTTTCTTATGATTTACTTACTCTCAGTGCTGTGGGAGTTTTCCCCTCCAGGCCTATTATCAGCCCTGTGACCTCACCTGAACAGGTTTGCCTCCTGCATACAAAGGAGGATGTACTTCTAGTGGCTTTTGGGGGGGGGGTTGCTACATTTAAATAACAACCTGAAAGGTTAAAAAATAAAAGAAGAAGAAAAGAAAGGATTGTAGTTGAAATATTGACATTAAGGGGTTAAATGCTTTTCTTCTAAATCACAAAATGTTTCTCTTGGACACATCTGAGTTGGTCTCTTTTCTTGTTCTTTAAGGCACAGATGGTAGGGTTGGCAAGTGTGCAGCTGGCTGGCTACAAGGAATTCTCCTTTGCTCTGAAGAACTTTCTTCCTGTTCATTTCCTCTATACTTCCTGATTATCCAGACTCATAGGAAAATAGTAAACTTACTTTGTGTTTCATGCTCGCTAATGGAAATGCAACCTTCTAAAAAAAAGTATGCATGTGTAAAGACTGAACAGTATATTTGCTAGGAAACTCTTCCTGATTTGGCTGGGTATTTTTTTCCTATGCTGCTTTTTTTTTTGTAGGGATGCTGTCAAGAAAATGTTACTAATAAG
Source organism: Clamator glandarius (assembly GCA_033459285.1). NCBI lineage: Eukaryota > Metazoa > Chordata > Aves > Cuculiformes > Cuculidae > Clamator > Clamator glandarius. The sequence goes on along the minus strand of JAUNZM010000631.1, from coordinate 1,555,551 downwards.
ACCTTGGCCATTTGTCAGGACTCTTAAATCTGTTTGAGGATAGAGTGTGGACACTTCTCGTAACGCTCCCCCTGTAGCTTCAGGCTGTCAAGCTGTTGAACAGCAATAACACTTTTGATTTGGTATTTTTTTTTTTTTTCTGCAGTTGCTATACAAAGTCTTTGAAGCTGGAGTTCAAGGGCTGGAGGTTAGCATGCTAACATTTCATAGCTGGTAGGGCCAGGTGCACTGCTAGACCACGTTGCACGGTTACTGAAGTTAGAGTTTCAGAAAAATGCAGACAAATTGAGACAACAAAGCAACTTTCAGAGACTTCAAAGTCATGTTGTTCTTCTGCTCTTTGGTATTGCTAACAAATGAGACTTAACAGTTGACAGGTTGGCTGTTATGTGCTGGAGGATAGTTTCCTTTGCACTGTGGCTCTCTGTGGCCAGGAGAGTGATGGAGGATTTATCGTGGAGCAAAACTGACAGCAGCTTATGGGAGAATGAGGAGCGGGCTGTTCAGGAGTGGATTACAGCAAGTACATTTCTTACTTGCCTGAACTGGAAATGAAAATTTGCATTCGTGGCAGTTGTGAAGTTTTTTCAGCCCATAGATTCACCAGTTTAAATCTGTTAGTTGTTTAAGATTCATATTTGGAAGCTGGAAACTGAGGGTCAGGAAAGTGGACTTTTGTCCTTAGAGTCTGAAGTGTGATGTTGGAGTTTTTAGCCACCAAGTATGACTTGAACAGTTGGCCATCATTCACAGCTTCAGGCTCACTCAGCTTGTTTTATATTTCCTTTTTAAAGAAAGACGAAGTCTTATGCTTGCTAGGTCTACCTGAAGCCTTTGATTGTAAAGATCTAGTAGTTTTAAAGTTACTTTGTTTGCACTTTGACTTAAAATCTGCTGTCAGCATTGGGTTTAAAAGGCAAAGCTGTATGTAAATTCTTACGCACTGCATGCTCCTGCATGTGTATAACGTAGGAAGATGGGTTGTTTACTTTCTGTTTTTCTGTTACAGCTGCCTTTGTGAGCAGAACTGGCATAAGGGATTAAATACTTTGTGTGAACTAGAACTTCATAAAATTCCTTGGGAATTCTAATGACTCACATTCTAGATAGAACATCAATCATTGTAGCAGAAGTTATAGCATAGCTGGCTGGTTTTGCGTGTTTCGTGGGGCTCTTTAAGAACTTGATCTGTAAATATTTCAGTATGCTTTTTTGGCTACCTTCCATTATTAGGAAGAAAGTGGAATTTGTGAACATAGTTATAGGACCAACACTAGTCATTTGCTTTTATGTATGTGTATGTATTTAAAATTTAAAGTGTATACTGCAAATTCTTTAATTTGATCTCGGCATAATGTGGATACATAGACAGCTATTTTTGAAATGATTATAACTGTTTGCATTATGATACAGGATTTTTCTCATAGCAACTGGAAAGACTTATCTTTAGCGTGTGGGAATGATTTCAGGTTTTAAGAACAATGTTTTATTGAAGCTACAAACAGTATAAGAGCAAAGGTGTTTCTGAAGTGGCGTATGGGTTATGTGCTTTGATAGGTCTTCAGTGTTTTCTTGTGGTCTTTGACAGCTTAGCAAATCATTGTGCTTTAAGGTTTGTTGAAGGTTTTTAAGGCTTGTTGGGTATAGCATAGAGTTGTCATTCATTTGAAAGGTGAAGTTTTGTGGTTAGTAAGAAGTTTGAACTTGACTAGAGGATGGCATTTTAGTGTTTTGCTGTGGTGAAACATGAGTCTGTCTCATGCAATTTCTTTATTAAAATCACTACCTAAAATAGCCTTCGTATTTACAAGATTGAGAAAGGAACGAGTGCTTTAAAAACTATTTAAACCATTTCCTGGGAGTGAGTTTTGTAGTAGCCACTTTGGCAAAATGTGGCGGGGTTTATTTTATGTTTTTTTAGAAAGCCTATTTCAAATTTTGGTAGTTACTATGACAGTTTGGTTAACTTTGTTTTGACTGTGTTATAGAACATCCTTAAATGGCTGAGGCTTTATCCATTTTAATTTGCCTGTCCTTAGAACCCTCCCCCCCCAAAAAAAAAAAAACCAAAAAAACCTCAACTTGGAAATGATATTGAACTTGTTGCATGTTGTAAATTGTCAGTTCTTCTAGATTTCTAAAATTATCTGCATCATTACCAATTTCATTATGACTCAGAATTCTTACTTGGAATGTAAGCCCCCAGCTTCCAAGCTCCTTTGTAAGATGTCTTGTCTGGGTGGCAAATATCTTAATTTCAGCTTTGGAAATCAATGTTAGATTAGCAGAGATGTGAAAAGCAGTGTTTGACCTACTGATAGAACTACTTTGTGAAGACGATGCTTATAGTGGATGGTTGCTGCCATGCCCTTCTGCATGGTGATTGCAGGCTGCACTTGAGGAAGACTGTTGTCCATGCAAAAAAACAGGTTAGTACTGATGCAGTACCCACCATCCCCTTTTCTTGCTCCAGATCTTGGAGCATCTTTTTGCAGGAAAGGGTGGAAGGGCTTGGGTTTTATGGCAGCTCTTTAAGTGGAGTGTCAAAACTGCTATTTCTGCTCAGAGATTTACATCAACTGTGCAAATGGCAACAGGGATTCCACTCTATCCTTCCATCTTACATTGCTTCTTAAAGTAAAAGGCATTCTTCAGTTGCATAACTAATGAAAGAGTTTCAAAGCAGCATGCTCCTTCAGCATGCTTGTCGGATGCATATATTAAACAGGCATAAAATGATCTTTAAAAGTGCACCTGTAATGATGCATGGGTAAACTTAGGCATTCGATTATGCTTGGCTTGCTCCTATTTTGTGGGTGAAAAACTGGTTGAATGACCGGGCCCAGAGGGTGGTGGTAAATGGAGTTAAATCCAGCTGGAGGCCAGTTACAAGTGGGGTTCCCCAGGGCTCAGTCCTGGGTCCAGTCCTGTTTAATGTCTTTATCAACGACCTGGATGAAGGCATTGAGTCCTCCCTTAGCAAGTTTGCAGATGACACCAAGCTGGGAGGAAGTGTCGATCTGCTGGAGGGTCGGGAGGCTCTGCAAAGGGACCTGAACAGGCTGGACTGCTGGGCTGAGACCAACGGCATGAGGTTTAACAAGGCCAAATGCCGGGTCCTGCACTTGGGGCACAACAACCCTAAGCAGAGGTACAGACTAGGAGAAGCCTGGCTGGAAAGCTGCCAGGAGGAGAAGGACCTGGGAGTGTTGGTTGACAACCGACTGAACATGAGCCAGCAGTGTGCCCAGGTGGCCAAAAAGGCCAATGGCATCCTGGCTTGTATCAGGAACGGCGTGACCAGCAGGTCCAGGGAGGTTATTCTCCCCCTGTACTCGGCACTGGTGAGACCGCACCTCGAGTCCTGTGTTCTGGGCCCCTCACCACAAGAAGGATGCTGAGGCTCTGGAGCGAGTCCAGAGAAGGGCAACAAAGCTGGTAAAGGGGCTGGAGAACAAATCTTACGAGGAGCGGCTAAGAGAGCTGGGGTTGTTTAGCCTGGAGAAGAGGAGGCTGAGGGGAGACCTTATTACTCTCTACAACTACCTGAAGGGAGGTTGTGGAGAGGAGGGAGCTGGCCTCTTCTCCCAAGTGACAGGGGACAGGACGAGAGGGAATGGCCTCAAGCTCCACCAGGGGAAATTCAGGCTTGAGATTAGGAAGAAGTTCTTCACAGAGAGGGTGTTTAGGGATTGGAACAGTCTGCCAAGGCAGGTGGTTGAGTCACCGTCCCGGGAGGTGTTTAAGGTTAGGGTGGATGAGGTGCTTAGGAGCATGATTTAGGGAATGGTGGGAATGGTTGGACTCGACGATCCAGTGGGTCTCTTCCAACCTGGTCAGTCTGTGATTCTGTGATTATTTAAAAGAAGAAATACACGTGAGCATTGCAGGTGCTGGTTGTGCATTACCCTTGAGGGCTGAGGGAGTAAACAAGGGTCTGTTGAGATGCAGGAGCCAGAAGAGGACCATGCTTCCCAAAAGCGAGAGACCGCCTAATTATTTTGGAACTTTTTCTCTCTCTGTGCCTGCGTTCTAAGGCTCTGATGTTTGGACAAGCCTGTGAGCCTGCAAACCAGCAATACTGCTGTTAAGATATTCTGATCTCTTTGCTTGGGATGTCTGTCTGCTTCACTTCCATCTTGCACCAGCTGGTAATCCTGGAAAGTATCTTATTTCTTTGACTGCCAGAGAGGAAGAGCCAACAGCAGAAGAAAAGCATCTGAACATAAACTGTAGGCTGAAGCACGTGAAGAACATATGTAGTGAAGTTCGAGATGGCAAGTAGAAATTGAAGCCAGTTACATGGTAATTTGGTGAAGTTTGGGCATCTGTCTCATGGGTGTAGTTGAAACTGAGTTTTGTTTTGATGCAGAGCTTTGGGTTTTGATGTGGTGTGTCAAAATAAGTTGTTTGTTTTTTTTTTTTTTAACCCAGAATGCTTATTTTCTATGGAGAAGTGTTGCTGAAAGCAGGCTGATAAACTGGGTTGTTTTGCTACGGTAATTCCTTTAGCTGTGTTGGAGACCAGGTTGCTGGAGGAAGTGTTTTTGAATATAAATGTTAAAACTGGCAGTAGTTGAAATTGTGTCGAAATTGGAAATGAGTAGTGACCAGTGGAGTGTGCAAGCTGAAAGTCAGGTAATTGACTGTTCTGCTGCATAGAGCAAGTGGCTCTGTTTATAGCCAGTTTCTTCTGCTTCTGGCAAGTAATAACTGATAAAATAATAAATACATTGCTAATTGCGTAGCACCTTGTATTAATTTAACAGGGGTGTGGACTGCTTGCAGAATAAAATATGTTATCACAGGCTCAAAGTTAAGCAGCTTAGTGTTTTGGGGTGGGTTGTGTTTTGTTTGGGCATTTTTGACCAAGATAAAGCTTTTTCGGGTTTTGGGCAGGTACAGAATAAATTGGAAACCAATATGAGCCTTTCAGCATCTGTATTTAAGGCAGCTAATATTTGTTCAGATATCTCAAAAGCTTTCATATTTTTCTCATTGTTTGTGTAAATCATCTTTTAATAGTTCAAGCAGACAAGTGTCTGTTAATACTTGGTTTATTACATAGTAAATGCTAATTCTTATTTTGAGAGTAGGAAACATTATTTCTGTTTATTCAGTTCTAATGTTTTTCTTAAGTCCTCTGGAAACTAAATGCAGAGCTCAGTCCATGCTGCTTCCCCATGAGTGGCCTGTGGGAATTCTGCAAGGATGGACGGTAACTGCTAGGCTGCTTCAGGCTTTTCTTTATGTACAACTGATTGGAATTCGGATGTCTTGGAAGCTGCTGTGGTGTCCTCCATTCTGATAGTTACTCTTTGGAGCTTTGTTGGTTTTATCCTTATATGGTTAAAATATGATTCTTGACAATTGTGGAATAATTTAGTTTAGGGGCCTCTGGAAATCACCTGTTTCAGCCCCCTTGTTCAAAGCAGGGCCAACTTCAAACATATGCTTTGTTCTTACTCCTTCTAAATTTAGTTTGAGGAGGAGTATGTTAATGCAGCAGAGTATGGTCTGTTTTCAAGCTGCTAGTTTCATTTCTGTTTTGCTTTTCAGTGAAGCTTCTTTACTACAATATCATTTCTAATAATGCCTCAAACTTGGGATTACTTTCTCTTCTTGAGTTCTGTTTAAAAAAATATAAAATCCATATATTATTACGCCACCAGGAAAATAAATACCAGTGACTTTCTTCCAGTTTGTTGAGAATTTATTATGTTAGCTTTAGATGCAAATTTACAATTTCGTTATTTGATGTTCCCCCTTAGCGATAATTTGTTTTTTCTAAGAGTACTTTTCCCAAGTTCTTCATCGCAGGCTGCTTTTGGCAAGTGAATTGCATGTAGTTCATAATAAGAAACTAGAATATTTTCTCTAGAAGTGGAGAATTGTATTTCTTTAATAAATACTTTTCGGATCTGTGCATTCCCATCTATTGCAGTATCTTACATTTAGGCATTCAGAGCTACCATATAGCTCCTTGTGTGTTTTGTAGAAATGATGGAAGGTGATAAAGACATTACTGGTTATGTAGCCTTTCCAGGGCTGGCATGCCAGAAACACGCTCTTCTGTTTATTCTGCTGTTTCGCTTGCTATACGTGCTTGGGCATTGCTGGAGACTTGAGCATGGGGTTGTATTTGGAAGATGTTGCCTTTTAGTCACACAAGACTGTTTTAATAGTTTCACATTGGATTTCTTCTACCACTGAAACTGTAAAGACCCGCATGTTGCGTCTCCAACTCTAGAGAGATGATGGGTGATGGAAATGAATTGCTTGACTCTGCTTTTCTAGTGGATTGCCTTCCTAGTGGCCATTAACTGTCGGCTACCTGGTGCCACAGCTTTTTGATAAGTTGCCTGTTTGATATGTAAAGACATTTCTGTTACAGTGACTGTGGTTAAAATACTGTGTTTTCTCTAGCTTCCCTCCTGGTATTTTTTTACTCTCCCCCAACATCTTTCTCAGCCTTTTTTGGAAAAGATCCCTTATTACTTCATTTATGAAGCTGAATTGTTCACAGGTGGGAGTAGGTCAGAATTGTTGCTCTGACTTTGGTGCTGTTAAACATTTGATTAATGTCCATTCCATGCAGTTGTAGATATTTCATGTGCTTTACAAATGTTTCCTTAACTTGCATGTTCAGATATTTATCCAAACATAATTGCCATGGGTTTTCCTGCAGAGAGGCTTGAAGGAGTATACCGGAACAATATTGATGATGTAGTAAGGTAAGACTTTGTTCTTTTCGCTACTTATTCTTGTGAATCTGAAGTATCCTTTCTGCACTCCTTGCTGTTCTGCTAAGGAAAGGGTGTGTGTTCTGAATTGTGGAAATGGCAAAAGTTTTGCATCTTATAGATGTTGCCTTCCTAGCTTTCCTGAAGAATGTTAGAAACAATCAAAATTATATTTTCAAGAATTTTAGGCCAGCCTGCTGTTCTTGGTCGATCTCACATGCATGTAATTTGATTTTTAGTGTCAAAAATTGAATGCAGTTAATTGTGCTGGAGTGTAAGGAGGTTTTCTGATTGTATCACTACATACAAGAAAGCTTTTGTCCTTTTTGAGACCGTTGAAGGAGTCCCATAAACCCAAACTACCTGGCTGTATTTCTTTACCAGCAGTCAGAACCACCTTTTCATTAAGTTGATGTGGGCATTGCATCTGCTATGTGAAGAATGTTCCTGATGGACTCCAGCGCTGGAAGTTGTAGGATAGGGGCAAAGGCTAGACTTGGAATAAAACACATGGAAATAATCCAAATCAATAATAATGAGTAGTCTTTGGAGGCCCTCTTCCATTCACAGCATTGGCTTCAGTTGCTGCTCTATGAAGGAAAATGCATTTTATTCATTAAGTATGTAGATATGTGTAAATTTAAGTTTTGAAAGGGGATTACTATATAATTAAGTTGTCCATAAACACTGTTTATCGAAAGAAATAATGATCTCCTAAAAGTCTAATCAACCAAAGTAAGATATGGAAAGATGTAAATTAAGTGGCTGTACAGAACTGGGGGCTAAGGTAGTATTGTGTTTGTTGCACCCTATTTTTAGATAAGAGTAATGCACAAAAAGTGATCTTGCAGCATTCTGCATGTTGCAGTCAGCAGGTTCTCATCTGCTCCTGTCATCTTTTTTATTGTGGAGTTATTTGCCAAGACCTTTTATGCAGAAATGCCGTGTGTTGCTGTTGAGGCCAGTGGGCTTTTTCTGAATAGTTGGTATCCTGACAAATGTAACATCAATGCCTTACAAGAAGTATGACCTGGACTGCTGACTGTCTTCTGTGATTGATGCTTTGAGAGGTTTTAGATGGAATTCCATCCTTAGAAAAATAGGATTATAGAATCACTAAGTTGGAAAAGACCTTTGAGATCAACTCCAGCTGTGCCTGCCCACTACTAAATTGTTTCCCTAAGCACCTCATCTACCTGCCTTTTAAACACCTCCAGGAGTAGTGACTCAACCACCTCCCTGGGCAACCTCTGCCAGTGCTTGAGAACCCTTTGTGGAAAAGTTTTTCCTTATGTCTGATCTGAACCTGCCCTGGCACAACTTGAGGCCGTTTCCTCTCATTCTATCACTTGGGAGAAGAGACCAACACCCTCCTCTCCCCAACCTCCCTTCAGGTAGTTGTAGACAGTGATAAGGTCTCCCCTCAGCCTCCTCTTCTCCAGGCTAAACAACCCCAGCTCCCTCAGCTGCACCTCATAAGACTTGTTCTCCAGCCCCTTCCCCAGCTTCGTTGCTCTTCTCTGGACACACTCCAAGACCTGAATGTCTTTCTTGTAGTGAGGGGCCCAAAACTGAATAGTATTTGAGGTACGGCCTCACCAGTGCTGAATACAGGGGCAGAATCACTTCCCTGCTCCTGCTGGCCACACTGTTTCTGATACAAGCCACGATGCCATTGGCCGCCTTGGCCACCTGGGCCACTGCTGGCTCATGTTCAGCTGCTGTCAACCAACACCCCTAGGTCCTTCTCCTCCAGGAAGCTTTCTAGCCACTCTTCCCCAAGCCTGCACTGGGTTGTTGAGTCCCAAGTACTTGGCCTTGTTGAATCTCATCCTGCTGGTCTCAGCCCATCAATCCAGCCTGTTCAGATCCCTTTGCAGAGCCTCCCTACCCTCAAGCAGATCAATGCTTCTTCCCAGCTTAGTGTCATCTGTGAAGTTACAAAGGGTACACTCAGTCCCCTCATCCAGGTCATTGATAAAGGTATTGAACAGGACTGGATTGATCATGAAAGTTTATCCTCAGCTTTGTCGCTGTTAGTGGCAGAAGGAGAGTTGGCTCTCCTTGCTCTCTTGTTTAAACAAGTGGGGACATCTCCTGAGAGGAAGCATGTGCCCACCACCTTCCTTGGTCTCAAAGCCTGCCAGCATGATTCTCAGCAGGTGGGAATCATGAAGTATTTCTGCTGATGAAATTGGAGTCCCATCTTCACTGCTACATAAGGAGCTTTTGCATCTGTTCTTACTCTAATGCATTGGTTTAACCACAGAGTAGTTCTAGGTTCTTCTGGAATATTATGACTGATAACCAGAGCTTGTTTTCGCATGAGCTTTCCAGGATTTTAGCAGCTACTGTTTCTTTTTCAATTTGAACAGCATGTTCTGTCATGGCTAATTAAATTCCTTCTGGCTGATGTGCAGATACACACTGTTGATGATGTTAAGTGTAAACATTTATATGTTATTTCTTCTTGAACATTGCCAGGTGACACATCATATATAATCACAGCAATTTTGATGAATTGTGTTTGCAGTTGGGCCCTCTGAGGCTTGTGTGGGAAGTTTTTATTACAAAATAAGCATGAAAATAAAATGAATGTGAAAAAGTACAGTGGTGTTCCTCCTCTTTCCCAAACCCAGAATGTCATCGGGCACTGTCCCTAGACCTCAGTGGCAAATAAGAGCCACTTTAAAAACTTGCTATTAAAATGAATTATTCTGGTTGTTCTGATTGGAATGTGAAAACGATTTTAACTACTTTTTTTCATTGGAAAGTCTATATATACTTTGCATAGATGATTAACCTGGAAGTGAGTGTTTACAGATAACTCATGTAATCAATGCTTTCTCCTTTACAAATAAACAAACCTTCCTGAGTGCAATATATTTGTGCTGTTATCTTAGAAGTCCATGCAGATTGGTCCATACAATAAATATTTCAGTTGCAGGTCAGATCTTGGTCTCCTCAGTTGCATAAGTAGTCATATTTGTACTACTGGATTATTTGTATGAGCAACGTTTGCAGCATGCTGCCTCCTTGACTTTGAGGCTCTGCAGGGCCAGCTGGGACTTTGAATGCAGAACTGCTTTAACAATGCTGCAAATTAAGGTCACCGTTATTGCAATGTATGTTTAATGCCTCTTTTTTTTCTATTTAAGGTTTTTGGATTCAAAGCATAAAAACCATTACAAGATATACAATCTGTAAGTATGCTCTTATGGATGTATTTTCCAAAATAATGAGTTCTAAAATAGCTTATGAGTGAAAGTAGCTCGTTGTTGCACTGAAGCAGAGCTAGAGAGGTTTTGCACATTTCTTAAAACAATTAAGCCTGATTGAGAGCACTGTTACTTCATTTAGTGGAGCTGAGTGAGGTTAAATGAAATGCTGGTGTGTATTCATATTACTTGAACGCTTTTAAATGACTTGGCATCCAGCCCATCTGGAGCTTGCACCATTTGATTAAAAAGTGAAAAGTAATTCACAGCAGGCTTTCTGTTAATGTATTAATGTCTGCAGTGAAAAATTGCCAAATGAATATTTTTGTGGTTTTTTCTTCTGTTTTTTTTACTGATCTATACTGGTACCCAGGATATGTGTGTTTACTTCCTCACTACTCTTGACTGTCCCTCTTTATTACTCAGAAAAAGCTGTTGCAGTGATTTCAATGCGATAGTTTCTCACTTTCCCAAGTGTATTTTTTTCCTCTGAAAGTTGTTATGCAGAAAGCTGGTCTTCTTGCAGAAAGGATTTCTGTTGTTGTTCCTTGATCATCTTTATATGTTGACTTAGACTAATTTCACTTGTATAAATTATTTGGTGATGTCGGCCAATATTGAAAAGTAGGTTCTGGTTTTCCTACCCCTCATTTTTTTTTCCCAGTAAACTAAGTTGACAATTTACTGATTCTCTGAGCTAGTAAACGGGTTTTTTTTTTAATGAGACTGTTTCTAAACATCTACTATTAATGGAAAAGTTACTGTAGTGTGGGATTCCAAGTAATGCATTACATTGTAAACTATCATTCTTTAAAAATAAATATACCTTTAAATTAGTTGAAGGATTATGCACCAGACAGCTCTGATTCTTGAAGCTGAGGACTTGTATACTGTTTATGGCAGTTGTCTGTAAAGCCTGGGGCAGGATGGGACAGACAAAGATATATAAATAAAATATGCATTAAAAATAAACAAATTTGATACCTATCCTACAGTTCAGTAACAAAATTACCTTTTCCAGCTTTTACTAAGTGTTGTCTTGGTGGTACTTGAGTGTGGCAAGGGCAGAGCTTTCTAGAATGGCTGATAGCTCCTTTGGCATGTAGATGCAGTCCCTAAAGAGGTAACTTTCTGGATATCTTCCTTTGAAGTCTTCTGGCACTCAGCGCCGGAGACCTGCATCGTGTAAAATCTGACTGCCATGGTTTATTCAACCTCCATGAAGCCTCCCAAGAGCTACCACCAGGTTTGAGAAGCAAAGCAAACAGGACAGATAGAACTGAGTTTCCTCCTGCCTCTCAGGGCTGAGTTGAGCTGTTGGCTTCTGTGAAGTGTGGCTCTGCTATTGCTTACTACATGAGGGCTTGCTGTGCTGCCTAGTATGGAGCTGCTTGTTTCAACGTGGCTTGTGAGGTGATGAGTGAAAACAATGGGTTGCTTGTTGTAGGCTTGGTCAGAAAGTAAGAGTTGAGTAAGACTTCTGTGTGTCTTAGCAAGTAGCTTCTCAGGGAGGTGGTGCTTGACGAGTTCCTATTCAGCTGTATGCTAGTGACCTCATTTTACTTTAGAAAAAAGCAAAAAAACAATCCCCCAGGCTTACCCAGGAACAACTTTAAAGTTTTTGAGAGGCAAGAACTGTGATGAGACAGATGGTTTTGACTTGTGCTGCGGTGTTGTGTGTGTTCAGATGTGGAAAGAACTTGTCCAGGTGTGCCAGAGGATTTTTTTCTTCAAGTTCTTCACATAAAATATCAAATTTTCGGTTCTTGATGCAAGAATCCCCCATCAATTTTCCTACTTACTGACTTCAAAACAGTCACAAATGAGACTTGCTAAAAGTACTGTATTTAACCTCAGATGAAAACTTTTGCAGGAGGAAGCATTCTTTAGAAAGTGCGTGGATTTTCTTCCTCCTTAAACATGGATCATTTGTGAATGAACATTGAAGTAATTACAGCACAGCTTGAAAAATGTGGCTTTTAAACTGTATCTCTGGCTAGAGAGGCCAGGTTATCTCTTTTATCTTTGTGTGCAGAATTTACATGCACATTAAGTACATCTGTGTCATCAGGTGAATTGTTGCAATGTTGGATCATGAGATAGGGAAGAAATTGCAGCCTTCAGGTATTTTGGAGATCAGTATCTCTCTAGATTGAGCTGCTCCTTGGTAAATAATCAACCTGTTGCCTATGTTTAAAAGGAGGAGGTGGATGTTTAGAGGATTTATGTGATGATATTCAAACTTCAAATGCTGAGTTCCCTTAAGGTGGCTCTTACTGTGAGATTGATAATAATGCGTGTGTTGAACAGTTTTATTGGAAAGAATCTAGAGAGATTTTTCTGAACTGATGCTTAAATGATGTCAGTGAGGCCTCATCCTGCACCTTCAGCTCTTAACTTCCCAGTGAATGCTGAGCAATCAATTTAATTTTGTTTCTTGTTTGTGTTAGTTTTTCAGTGTGCCTTTAACCCTTTGCTGTTTCTTCAGTGTTCTTTATTTTAACAAGTTCTTTCACTTTCATCTCACGATTTAATGTACTGCCAAATTGTCACCTCCCCCACTGTGGTGATCTTCATCTCCTCTATAGTTCTTTTTTAACTGTCCTGCGGACAGACAGTTAAAGGAAGCTGGAACAAACAATGCGGATTTGGTGTGTACTTTCTGTACCTCTCTGTACGTGGGGTTAGGCTTTGGCATTTTTACTGTAGCCTGTCCTCTCATCAGTGGGATCCATGGTTATGATCAGCAAGGTGCCTGGCTGGCAGTGCTTGGGATCTGGGTTGCTTTAAACTCACTTCAGTCATAAGGAGGGAAAAAAAAAGGTTAGGTTTCATCTGGAGATCTAACTGTATTACAGGTCTAATTGTTTTTTAAAAACCCAGTGCATTTGAAGTGCTGTGCAACAGAAGCATCCCCCCCCAAAGCATGTGTTGATGGGACCTCTGCTGCAGACCTGTGTAACGAAACAGGAGGGTGTTTTGAACCACTCCATCTGGAGCTGTGCATTTGTTGTGTACAGCTCCCATAAGGGGCCATGAAGAGCGACACGACTGTGTTCTGTTCTTAGATTCTGTCCTGGGTATCAGCAAAACTATTTTTTACCCCTTATGGTGTTCTACTTGATGCTCTCTCAAACTTAAACATTTGAAGGCTTTTTTTGCCCATGTGAGGATTTGGTTTAGTTTTGGGGGTTTTTTTTGTATTTTGAAGAATCATCTCTTAGTACCACTTTGAAATGAGTGTTTCTTTAAAAGGGAAAAGGAAACTTTCTTGGATAAGTTACTTGTGTTAACTGTTTTGCTCAACTGTGAAAGTTCAGATGCTAACTAGCTTGTAAGAGGCTTTGCCCAGCCAGGCTGATGGCTGCTCCAGGCATAGTGACTCCTTATGTACGATGTCCAACCTTTCTTCTCAAAGGCTTGAGTGCAGATGTTTTTTGAGTCCCATCTGTCAGCTAATCTGCACTGTATCACTTTTTACCCAGAGAAAGTGTCAGCAGTGTCAGTAGAGCTGTAAAAAATGCTAGACTTTCCCTAGCAGAGGTTACAGTTGAGAAGGCTCTGGCATCCAGAGAAAGGGAAGTGATGCATGCACATGCAACCCCAGCAGACCTGCCTGTGTCCCTGGCATGTGAGTCTTGTGGACAAAACTCAGTGCAGCAGATGCGAGGCTCCAGTTACATGCAGTGGTCATACAAGTAGAAGCCTAAAAGTCTGTGTGTCTGAAAGTGTCATGTAAGCTCCACATGGCCCCAAAGACTGCAGTTGTAGTGTACCTATTAAGGAAAGATAAGTTCATACCAGTCCTGAAACTGGTGTGGCTATTCATACCAGTCCTGAAACTGGTGTGGCTATTTGAACCCTGTCAGGAATGTAGATTATAATAAGAGCAGAAGATCTAGATGCATTTTGTCTACTGAAATGACTCCCCATCATTTTGTTTTAACCTGGAGTTCCATTGTTTCAAAGCAGAGTTGTTCTTGTTTTGCTGTCTGAGCTGCAGTTTCACTTGTTTTGTGTAGGGGCACATCGTTTTGTCTTTAGAGAGCAATTCCAAGGAAAATTACGGGGGGCATCCACTTCTCACCTTCTTTCCCCTTACCCCCAACATCTGATCTAGCTTGTTCCCTTACTGTGTGCCATTTTGGCTGTATTGGAGCCCTGTTGAGTTGTTCATATCTAGTCACTGATGTTTGTCCCTAGGGTAGCAATCCTGCAAGTCCAATACAGTGTTATTTGCTGTGCTGCCTGCTGACTAGAGTGGGTCTCCTAGAGTGGTGGGACAGACATTGATGCAACTTCCAGGTCTTCAGAAATGTGCCATTTTCCAGGGTTTATGAGGGCAAACCTGGCTCACTAGCCTTTTGGGTTTTTTTGAGTTCATCTGCTTTCAAGTATGAATGCCATCTGGAGAGCAGCACCACAATTCTCTGTTGTGGCACTCAGTGGTGCTTTTGGTTGCCTCTGGTCTTGTGGTGATCCTGTAACTGGATGAAGATTGCTTGCTTGAGTTGCACTAGCCAAGGATCCTCAATGTTCTTGTGATCCCATCACCCTGAGCACCCATGTTGTCATTGAGGCATCTTGCTGTATCTTTTGAGTCCAGTCGAGTGGATGAAGGTCACAGCAGTCGCTTTGTGTGTTTGTATGGGAGTACAGAGCTGCTCGAGCGGCTGCAGCTGTTAATACTGCAGTGTTAAAAAGTGGTAGTGTATTGCGTTACTTGCATGAATGTCTCCATTGAGAGTCACGCTGACTGAAATGTACTGATGGACTTCAATTACCATAGAGTAAGCAATTGCTTTTCATTATATATTAGTGAGCAACTCCTCACATCTGCAACAAAGCAGGATTTCTGTATGTAACATCTAGCTGTAGTTTTAAATCATAAAGCTGCTGGGTATACATAATTTTGCCATTTGTTGTTCTGTATATTCCAAGGTGTAACAAATGCTGGGAGTGCCTCAGACACTGTTCTTGAACTCTTGTCTATTTTTCTTTTTCAGATGTGCTGAAAGACATTATGACACCGCCAAATTTAACTGCAGAGGTATGTTTTACTGTAAAGTGTGTGTCATTCTCTATACTTAAGTGTTTCTGAATGAAAATATAAAGGAGGAGCTGGCAGGTAGTAATGTAGGAGATCAGAGTGCAAGGAACGATGTCAGATTGCTTTGAGTCTTTAAAGAAACTTGCTATATTCTTGATGCTTTCAAAAAAGGTGTGTTCCTGACAGTTGACTAGAGCAAGATCTAAAGCAATTGAAAGTCTACTGTTGCAAAAATTTTTGCAAAATGGGTTATAGAGACGTTTCTGTTAAATCAGCGTGCAAACATATTGTGAAATTTTAGATGTGAAGCTTAGTAGTCTGTTTTTTATGTAGAAGCGTCACTTAGAATAAAAGTGGAGAACACTTAGGCCACTGTCACTATTCACATAAACAGCTCTTTAAAGATCTGGAACAAACCTGCAGTTGTTTTTGTTTTTTTTTTTAAAAAAAAAAGGAATTAATTCCCATGTGATGCCTGTTTGAGATGAGCTGGTTCTAGGCACCTCGCAGAGCTACCAGAGCTGGTGGGGAAACTTTTGATGAGACCCTCTGTAAGTGGAAACTGATGGAGTTGCTTTGTCAGTATTGACTCCTCAAGTAATAAATACAGATTTACCTTTATTCTTTGTACGCAGCAGCATCTCTGTGCAGAGTAGTAGAGCTTGTAGGTCTTCCTGCCGTGCTTCAGAATGGCAGTGTAGGTAAGGAGTATGTGTCTGTATGTGACCGTAGGAGATGAAAAAATTTCGGCCTTTCTGGCTAATAGTGCATCATAGCAAGGGCTCAGCTTTTTTATTATTGTTTTAAATCATCCTTCTAGTTGTCAAAGGCCTGTTCAGAATATACCCAGAATGTTATTAGCTGCTCTAATGTCTGAATGTAGGACTGAAATAGTCATGTTGAAGTCATCTTTGCCACATTGAATGGCAGTGTCCAGAAGCCTCACTAAAAACATACAAGCCAGAAAAAGTATTTTAAGATCTGCTTGAGCAATACTTTGGGTAAGAGGAGAAAAGACATAAATGAAAAGGGAGTGCTTTGCCTGTGTCCAGAACACATGCTTGCTTTAATTTATGCTTGTTTTTAAGGGATGCTCAGATCCCTTCACTGTCAATTGCAGGCCAAAATGTTGTTTGTGACAGCACCTTTTGCAGCACCTGTCTAAAACAACACTGTTGTAGGGGGAGCTACATGCTGCATTTTTCCTTTTCATCCTTGAAGTGGTTACCGTGGATAATCAAATTGGTGACTCAGGGCTTCCCATAGTTGAGGATCAACAGTTCTACAGATCCAAAATCTTCTAAAGTGAATTAATTTTGAAGGGAACTTATTTGTACACTGAGCAGGAAACACCATAGTAGTTCATTATTCAGCATGGTTGCGCTTGTGTCAAATTCAAAAACAAACGTGAAGGCTCTTCATGTACTTTGGATGCTAGCTTTCTGTCTAGGGTTTTTGCAGTTCCTGAAGTACTTCCATACTGGAAATTGCCTTCTGCTTTGCCACAGGCTTTTCCTTTTTAATTTTTTCACTCCTTTACTTGCTGTGCGGTTTTTGTTGCAACATTTAGGAGTTGGAGAGAGTTATCAGAACCACTTTCCATGCTTTGTTCTCCAGTGCTAGGAACTAAAATCCATGGAGGACCTGCACCCTCTCAAGGACCTGCTTGAGGTTGTGCAATTTAATGTTTCCTGGGGTTGCTTTCTGACACTTACTCTCTGCACCATCACAGGGCATCCATTTCTTCAGCTGTTCATTCCATCTCTGCAGAAAATACTACAAGGTTTGCCTTTGATCCCAAATATTGGGGAGAATCTTCAGCATGCCATTACTACTTGGGATTTTTCAGGCTATTCTTTCAGGACAATGTTGTCTTTCATTTTCATGGGAATCTTATTGGATATAGTTAAGTTAGATTGGAAGTTGTATGGAGGAATTCACAGCATTTCCTAACTGCTTCTTTTCTTAGACATTTCTGAATAAATTTCTCCTTTAATTTACATCTGCTGCAAAAGGTGTCATCTCTTAAGTTTACATAAAACAGTGATTTGGAGAGTCTTTGAATCTTCCATGTGGAAGATCTCATTAGTGTATTTTCATATTTATTAACCTTTACTGCTTCTTTAGGAAAGATTATTAACTTTGAGCTTCCATATCTGGTCTTCTGGAAGATTAAGGGGGCAGTCTGTCTTGTGAATTAAACTGCCCTCGCAGATCCCTCTGCAAGGCTTCAGACTTGTGCTGAAGTAGTTTAGCAGTTCCATATTTTCATCCCTCACTTCTGCTCTTTAAATCCTTGGGAATTCTTCAAAGAGAGCCTTGCCTATGTGACAGAAGAGTAGTACTTATGAAACGAATACAAACACTTGCCAAAAAAAGAAATTTATTCATCTTTAGACCAGAAAAGGAAATGTTGTTTCTCGGTGAGAATTTGAGTGAAACAGAGTTGTATTTATAAGATCCCGAGTCTGTTGTTTGAGAACTGGGATGTACTTCATAAAGTGCTGTTCTGATGAAACTAGTACAGCTCGGTGTAATTCTGCCTGTCAGCATGGCATTGTCTGTCAACTCCTCTAAGGTGTTAGAAGTTTGGGTGCTTGTCTTTGCTTATTGCTTACTTTTTTTGCTCTCTTGAGTGTTCTTTCACTTCCTGCATGCTTGCTTTCCATCTCTAGATGGAAAAAAAAATGTTTGTATGAATCTACATATCCATCCATGTAAGAAAAAGGACAACTTTGTTCAGCATTTTGGCTTTAGAATTCATAAGTATTGCAAGTGCCTTACATGAGGTTTTTATTTGAGCAAATTCTGAGTTTGTTGCCAGTGTAGACCCAACTGTGCTCAGAATTTTTCCGCAAAATGCCAGTTGTCTGTTCAGTGACTGAGGTCTGACCCCACTTTCTCTCTGTAGGCAGTGTAATCATTGCTGGAGCAATAGGTTTTTACAAGGTTATTCTTTGTGCCAATGCACTCTTAAATTGTAGGGAATTCATGATGTAAAATAGAGACAGTCGGTGCCACTCATTTCAGCAGTGATGTGGAATAGTCTCTTCATGTAGCAGGATGCTTGCTTGCATGTTACAAGAGAAATGGCTGCAACGAATATAAGTAGTACATTACTGAACAATATTGGAATAAAAAATGTGCTTACCTATATGTAAGATAGGGTTTTACTTACAAACTTGATTCTTTTGTGTGCTTGTCACAAAGTTGACCTGTCTAGTTGAGCTAGCTGTGATTTCCTTTTGAGATTTTGATGAATTACTACCTCTCATTGCAGTTGCACAGTACCCTTTCGAAGACCATAACCCACCACAGCTAGAACTCATCAAACCTTTTTGTGAAGATCTTGACCAATGGCTAAGTGAAGATGACAATCATGTTGCAGCAATCCACTGTAAAGCTGGAAAGGGACGAACTGGTGTAATGATATGTGCATATTTGTTGCATCGAGGCAAATTTTTAAAGGCTCAAGAAGCCCTAGATTTCTACGGGGAAGTAAGGACCAGAGACAAGAAGGTGAGTTTGCTGTTCTTCTGTTTTCCTACCTGTATCTTTATGCTTTTACTGCTTGAGGTCAATTTGGATAGTCAAGCCCTTTAAGAAATACTTCACATCAGTTGTGATATCTGATTTGATTTAGCTTTAACACTATTGGATCAGTTTGGTAATTCTAGCTGAAAAAGCTTTCTACAGCAGCAGCACTTGGTCGCAACACTAAAGCAGTCTGGTTTTCCATCTCCTGGTCAAGATGATCTGGACAGTTTATTTTAAATAGCCTTTTAGCTAGCATTCTGTTGTGTTGCATCAAAAGGGCAGTTGATGAGTGAACATGTTCAGCGTTTTCAGCCCAAATAAGAGGATTATTCTAGCTTGTTTTACTTGAATGGATGTATTGTTGATCTCCTCAGTTTCTCTTGACTTCCGTGGCCGTGTTTGGAGGTGCAGTGTTATTAATGTGTTACAGTTGAATATCCCTGCTGGAGGATTCTGTTGTTGGATGCCTCTTTTTGATAAAAAGGTTAAGCCTGGATGCTAGCTGCCTCAAAGCCTGCTTTGTGAGGTGCTGTCATTTAGTTTCTTGTACTTCTCTGGAGAAAAAGTGAGTGGGCCCTATTTCAGAAAAATTATGTTCGTGGGTGTAAGAGTTTTCCATTGAGACCTTATCAGTGGTACAAAGAGACTTAGCAGCAGCTGTGTGTTGGACCTTTGGTTATGCCTCATTATTGGTAATTTAACTTCCTTATTTGAAATCTCCAAATATGATAAGGTGTGACTTGCAGGGTCGCTTCAGCAAGCTTCCCTGCTTCCCCTTCAATCGCTGCCATGTATATGTTGCTAGAGCAGCCCAGGATGATCCCTGCAGACCACTTTCAGCCTACTGAAGGCTCTCTGTTTTCCTGTAATATTTGCATAACGTATTAATTTCACAGTATGTAGACCTCCAGTAAGCAGAACTTTGTGTTTGAAGGTTCTTGAAAGCAGAAGTGTCACAAAAGGAATTTTAGGACTTGGCTGTTAATTCACTGGAAGGAGCAAATAGCTTCTTAGTTTGCTCTGTGTATGAGGTGGAGCTGTTATGCCATGTACTGCTGAGAAGACAGTTGTGGTGTGATACTGGAGTGGGAATAGTGTCAAGGTTTCCCTTTGAAAGTGTCAAAACTTTGCAGGTTTTTGTAAGAGTGCATGGTAGTGAATAGGAATGAGCTGTGTAGATTACTCGTGTTGATAAAGATTATCTTAAGAGTCAGATAAAACATCACAAAAACTACAAAACTGAACAAATATGGGGTGCTGCAGGTTGTACCTCAGTTTCCCTTTTGTAAAAGGAAGGCAGTATTTCTGCACTACTTATGTTGTGAGTAAGGTTAGTTAGGTGCTTGTAAAAACCCCCATGGTACCTCTGGCATGTTTGAGGTAAGGGAATGCTTAGTGAACAGGAAGAGTAAGAGCCTTGTTGGTGAGCTTCACTGCAGATACTGTCTGTAACCTGCAACTTTCTACTGAAAGAGTTGATTTCCACACACATGCACACCCCCCCTGCTCCTCTTGCACATGGTTATCTTTATGTGGACAGTGGGCAGCACACAGCTCACATAATTTTTAGAGTAGTATTCATAAGCAGATATTCCAGTGCAGGTTCTGGGAGGTTTTTCTTCTCTTGTGGCTCATATTTCAGTGTCATATGTTGAGTGCTGCTCCCTGATTTGACACTTCACCACATCTTCATGTAAGTGACTTCCTGATATCAAAGGAAACGGGGCATCAGAAGAGCTGCTTGCTCCTAGGGAGGGACAAGAAAATACTTTATTTTTTTGTCACTGGACCAACATACATATGGTGAAGAAAAATTGGCTTTAATTAGATACCAAATTTTCTTCATCTGAAGCAAGCACTAGCTGTGCACTTTGTATATAGCCTCTGAGAGCAGTATAGCTAAAATTGTTGTTGCTGTTAATATGCGTGGCAAAGGGATTCTCAAGAGGGTCTAGTCCATGCCAGCCGGAAGCGCGAGTCTGATTGCAAGAGGAAGTATGACTAAGTGGTCAAGAGAACAACCTCGAGTACTTCTGTAGCAAGCTTTTCCCAAGTCCCCGCTGGGACAAGCAGCTTCTTGGAGGCCTTTGCAACATTAAGTGAGAGCTGTAGATGAGGCTGTGTGTTGCTTGATAGTCCACTAATGTATTGTCATCCTGGGAAAGGCAGTGGGGAATAAGACATTGAGTCTAAAAGTATCTGTGACCAAAAACTACTGGCTTTGGGGTTTTTTTCCTCCTTTGTAAGCTGCCTCTTTTGACTTTTGTAACTCTTCGTAGTAGTGGGAACTTTTTCAGAAGAAGGGAATGATGAACTATTCAAGTGCTTAAGCTGGAAATGATCCATTCAGGAGCATGTCTTACGCCAATCACACTGTATTTTTAGGAACAGGTCCTAATAGCGGTGTAACTGAACAGGAAATGGAAACCAATTACTTTGTGCAAGAAAGTCTCAGAATGACTCTGAGCAGGGTAGATACTGTCTAATGTGTCGTGTTAGAGCTTATCAGTTGTAATGCCTGTTGGACATACTCGGGTGAAAACCTCTGCTAAACCTGATGCTGTGAGCCCAAGTCTGAGGCTGCAGCTTTAGCTTTCCTCTCCAAGTGGAGCCATGTTATTAAAGTGAATGGTGGGACTATTATTTCAAAAAATGTTTGTTCTTTGTAATATTGCTGATGCTACATTGAAAGAAGAACCAGGAGCATCACCTGACAGTTTTTGTGATGTCTACATAGCTTAGCAGTCAGTGCCTGTGAAACTCTCACATAGGGACTAGAAGAGTACATGTAATGTCCATTTAAAAATGATGATGGTGATAGATGGGAAATGTAAGCCTCTCAAGGAGAATACTTACTGCTTCTCTGTTCTTCACTGTTTTTGAGTGAAAGTAAGTGCATGTTGATTGCATTTCTCAGATCATAGCATGTTATGAAAGTGTTTTAAAACCAGACCTTTGGAAAACGGAGAACTTCCTGTTCCACTTCAGTGTGGCTGGTACTTGGAGCCTTCAGGGTAAAGGCTGTGTCTCCAGGGAGTAAAAATCTCTAACCGGAGGGATAGAATGGCCTGCCTGAGAACTGGTTTTGCTTTGCGATTGACTACGGCTTTATGCAGCCACAAAACTGGTGGTATGTTCCCTCTCTTCTCCCTCATGCCAGACATCCTTTATAGCATGAAGAAGCTGCAAGTTAAGCAGAATGCGTTTTCCTTGCCTGTGTAGTTTTCTTCTGATTAGCAACGTTAGCAAATTAATGATGGTTTGCTCTGAGGCTAGGATTTTCTCATTCATGAAGTTCAGATCCCAGGAAAACAAGCTTTGAAGCTCCCTTTAAAAGTGGGTCTGATAACTACTGAGATGATATCTGAACCAGAAACGTAGTCACTGTAGAAGTCTACTTAAGGTCATTGTGTGGGTGCTCTAGAGTCAAGTCCTTTGTGTCATTTAGAAACAACTGAAATGGTAAGGAGACAGTGTTATCAACATACTTAAAAATTATGACAGGAAGTGAATATTTTCATGTGTGCTTATTAAAGTATTCTGGCCACTCTTACCTTATGAGTATTACAGGGCGAGGCAGGTATTGGATCTGAAAGTTTATAGAAATACTGTGTTCTGGGCTTTGTGTTCAAAATGCCCATAGACTCATATGGAAATCTTTTTTTTTTCCCCCAGTTTTTCTCATTTAGTTGTAACAAGAAAGTTTACTGTTACTGTTGCAAGTACTTAATTGAAGTATTTTTCATCTTTATCACTTTTGCTTTATGATTCTATGATCTGACGTTCCTCACCCCAAAAAAAACCACAGCAGCATGAAACCATCTTTTGTGTGACCCTCAGGGTGCCAAAGACATTTATTTTTAAGATCAGGAAAAATCTGTGCTCTTTACCTCATTGCTTGAGGTGGATGTTTGGAGATATGTACTAAAACAACTGGGAAACCAGTGTCCTGCTTGCTCTGTGCTTGGAACTGGTTGGTAATTAATTGCCTGCTGTTCAATATTAGTGCAAACAGCTTCCTCTTAAATGTTGTGATGAGTGTGAGAGATGTGGGCACACGTCTGGGGGAAAAGGGGGACATGTGCAGAGGCTGTCTTTGGGAATGGCTTGAAGGTAAGTTATGTCCTTGAGGTGCCTGGGATGGTCCACAATGAAGAAATCACCGAGGGTCATCACAAGTTACCATGCTAAAAGCCTGTTCGGCTGGGTTTCTGGGCAGTGTAGAAAGCAGTGCAGCACTCCCCTGCTTCCCTGGTCCAGCCAGCTTAGATGCTTCACTCTTGTCTGTGTCACCAGTGTAGCTGCTGCAGAGGTATGCTCGGCATAAATTGCAATTGTTTATTCCTGGTGCTTTATCTGACTTCTCATTTGTGATTTGTTTTCTTTGAGTTATATTTCGAGATGATGGGCAGGAGCTCTGTTAGTGGTGCTAATAAATGGTCTTGATGGTTTTGGATGTTTGTTTTCCCTCTGTTTAGGGAGTGACAATTCCCAGTCAGAGACGCTACGTCTACTACTATAGCTACCTGTTAAAGAACCACCTGGATTACAGACCAGTGGCACTGCTGTTTCACAAGATGATGTTTGAAACAATTCCCATGTTCAGCGGCGGAACTTGCAGTAAGTACCCAGCACTATGTTCAAATCCATTAGCTCTTCTAAGGAAACACTTTGGCCTCTGGACTTGATTTGCTTATGTGACGGTTACCATTCTGTTACAAGGCACGAAATGCTGCACATCTTGATGGAGGACAGGATTATGTTTAAATACTTCACGTTCCAAAATCATCTGGGTTAGTGTGGTCTATGCACTAGCATCCTCCCAAGTGTAGTATTTGAGGTCTGTGAAGGACTCACATGGTTGTCACTACAGTTTTAAATTGGGAAGTATTTAATGGTTTGAAGGGAAGCGATGTGTGTGTATATATATATATACACACACATATATATACAGAAGTGAAGTATATGTATTTGGATATTTGCTCCCTACTTTTATAAAAAGCCTTTTTTTAATACATCAACTCTTGGGAAACAAGAGTTGCTGAAAAACATTTGCTCAATGGCAAGTTGGCTTCAAATGCAATAACATCACTCTACCCATCATGTTTTAAAAAACTTCTATTAACTAGATATTAACTACAGTTAATATCTAGTTAACTCTGGAATCATCATTTCTCTATATGGAGGCTTATAAAGTATTAATACACCTGTGAATGATTAATCTGGTTTGATGATACACAGTGTCTTAGCAAGGAACTGCAGATTCCTTGAAACTTTGAAGTGAAAATCCACATTCACTTCTTGTGGGCTGCATTACAGAGCAGCTTAGAGAGCCTAATGTTGCGTGTTCATTTTTATTAGTGGAAAAAGTCCTTGTGTTGGTTTGCTATGGGGATTACTGCAATAGGTAATTTAATTCCAGTCCGTCCTGTGGCTTTGACTTAAAATTGCACTATAATATTATGAGGCAGTACCATAACATGTAATGCAGATAAGAAAAAAAAATCAAGCAACTTGTCAGGCTTGCTGTATTTACAGGAGGAGGAGGAAGGGAGGAGCTTCTGGCAAAAAACCTCTCCTCTAGAGTACAGGTTTGGAGGTCAAACTTTTGCAATTAACGCTTATTTAATGTTTTGGATGAACTTGCTGCGCTTGTGAAATCAAGCTAAAAGTATGAATCGCCTGCCTGAGCATTTGTTTGTAGCAGACAGTGTGCTATTTTCACAGTGGGATGTTGGGATAAACAGAAGTTTTGCTAAGCACCTGAGAACGTATAGTAACTGTCAACTTCAGCATCTTCATGTACTGCAATATTTTTCATTTTTATGGAATTTTCAGTGGTTTTTCACAGTTTGAAACCAATGGTCTGTTATTCCTTTAGTCGTGTTACCTGCTGCAAAGGGAGTAATTTTACCAGTGCATATCTTTCAATCTGACTTCCTTTTTATCTTCCTTCTATTCTAAAGTCACTAATCAAGATGGTATTGCCTTGGGCAAAATGAAGATGTGATAGAGTTTCATAGCTCTGAGGATTTGAGGAAGTTCTGTAGCTGTTTTATAGCTAGACCACTCAACAAGGTAGTGTGGTTGTGCTTGGCAGGAGCTTCCAAAGGCTCTGTAGGAGTGGTTTCAGAGTGGCTGCATGCTTTGCAGCAGGTTACAGATCAAGTATGTATTGCCTAGAGAGCAACCTGCATCTGAGACCAACAGAAGTCAGGAGCAAATGAAGAAGGGACTTCTTCAAATTAATTTAATACTTCTGGCCTTCATGCTGGTAACTGGCAATTTCCAAAGCAAATCTGCTTAGACCGTACCAACAGTGTACCTCATAATTTCAGCTGTTACCCCTGCAGATTTAATGTGGGGAGTTATGCTGTGTTGGGCACTTTCTGGTGGTGGTGATACAGACACTAGCAGCCTGTGTCTGTAGAGTCTATTGGTGCGGGTTGGTTTGTGTATTAATGTTAAGTATCCTTGTTTTTGTTTGCGTAACAGTTCTGTTTCTGTAAAAGCAGAAATCAGTTTGTGCTGACCTGACTGCCCACTCTGCAATGTGAAGAAGACACAAGAGAATAAAACCCCTCGGTTATGTCCATATTACACAGAGATGAGAGGCAATATGTGAGGAAAAGTCAAGAAGTTGTGACTTCATATACTACTTTCTTATTACATTAAAAACAAGTGGCAGATTTCTAGGAGCTCTGTGATTGCTCATGAGTATTGCTGCAAAGCACAGAAACCTGTTAGGTTGTTTCCAGTAACATTTAGTAAAGTTTGATGCCCTGCAGTGCTTAACTTTTAATAGATGTTTACTTAGCTTTCAAAATATCATGACTCGTGATTGTGATTCTGATATCAATATTGTACTTTCTGACATGTTAAGGCATTTCTTACAACGTGTCACTCTGTTTTGCCATGCAGATCCTCAGTTTGTGGTGTACCAGCTAAAGGTAAAGATATTCACCTCCCCTTCAGGACCCTCAAGACGTGAAGACAAGTACATGTACTTTGAATTCCCTCAGCCTTTGCCAGTATGCGGTGATATCAAAGTGGAGTTTTTCCACAAACAGAACAAGATGTTGAAAAAGGTTGGTTTTCTCGCTTTCCTGGAAAATGTTGTCAAGGCAATCCAGATGCCGGGCTGGGATGTTGGTTATTGCTCAGTGATGTTTAATCACAGTGTTTAATTCTTTGATGTCTAGTTTTCCCAAGGAGAGAATCTGTCACAAAATGAAAGATGGATATTTTGAGAGTTGGTGAGATTAAGTACAAAGGTTGGGTAAAAATTATGCTGGATATGTCTTGCAGTCGCTTGGGCAGCAGTAATTTAATTGAGGAAGAAACATTCTTGTTCTAAAAATAGACTTGCCTACTGAGCAAGTTAGCTCCAGCTGTTTTCCTCACTAAATTTTCATGAGGTCTGAGCAGGCACAGAAGATTCTATCTGTGTGCTCTTGGCTGATTTCTAACCATCTGTCAAATTTGGTTGTTTTTTTGGATAATGGAGTTCTTTATAAAAGCATCTCTGCAATCTCTTTAGCCATCTCTCTGTTCTGCCATGACATCAGGCTTTTAGAGAAGTCACTCAGAACTGAGACTTTTGTCAGTGTGAATTGTGGAAAAAAAAAATCTACAATTTAGTTTGACACCAAAGTCAGCAAGTTCTTAAAGATGAATTCCATATCACTGGGTTTCTTTCATTCTCATGCTTGTGGATGTAGTTTGCATCTGCCAAAGTGAAAGGTGAGGATGAGACCTTGTTGAATAAAGGTTACATTTGTATTTAATTCTTTAAATTCTGTATGAATTTTTTATGAACAGTTGTTTGCGGTTTAATGGATGTTATAAAACTTAAGAGCATTCATTGAGTGAATTCTGTGTACAGGCAAAGCATAAAAATGAAATACTATAGTGGGTTGGGAAACAAGTATAAGTGATGAGATAACGAAGTCTCTTAACTCCTGCATACAGATTATACCCACTAGATGTGTGTGTGAACACAGGTGCATGCTATTCTGTGGCCTTGTTCAGTTACAAGGTATTGGTAACTAGTTTAACAGTGTAATTTCAGGAGCTGAAAATGTTCTGTTTGTTATGCACTCATTTCTGCGAAAATTTTTATAAGGGGAATGTTCTCTTCTGCCTGTTTGAGGAGATGTTTTAGTTGGTCAGTGCAGCTATATGCAATACAGAGGACTGTAAGACAAAGCATTTAAAAGTAGAAATTCTGCTTTAAGTCAAGAGTAAAATCACTGACATTTGAAACTGCAATGCACAGGAGCCAGTTTTAAGAACGGACTTCTAAAGGAGCACCCAGATAAGTACTGTGGGCTAGACGTGACTGATGCAGTGAGGAGAAGAAACAAAACCCAAACATCCGAGACAAGGTCCTGCTTTATCCAGTCTCTGTCCTCTATCAAGTGTGAATTTGTTGTTTCTTTACTGTCTTCAGTAATACATGGATTGCAAACGGACTTTGTAGGAAGCGTTGTGCTGCCCTGCCCTTCCCTGTGTAGGCCCCTGAAATATCAGTGTCAGTGCACAGCTCGTGCTGGATCTTGAAGTTGATAATTTGGGGTTTTTTTTCTTGTGCATGTGGGTTTTTTTTGTTTCTCTGTCGTGTAGCTTGACTATTCTTCCATCTTGGATGGCTGCTGTAGTCCATCTCATTTTGCTTCCATATATCTGTGTGGAGCCTCTTTCTTCCAGTTATTAATGTTGACATGATAATCTTCAAGTATTTCAGAGCATCCTTACATCACTTGGCTCAAGAAGAATCTGTTTAAAAATAATACAGAAGACCTTGTAACCTTCCTACCTGTGGAACCTGGAGGTATAGGGGACCTTCTTTAGGCGTCCTCTGAGTATGGATGAGAGGAAAAGGTTGATTTGGGTTTTTTTTTTTAGGAGTCGCTGCTGTTTTGTACCCAGACTGTAGCATAGGCAGGGCTAACAGCTCTGTTTGAGTTGTTGGGTGTGCTATTTCATCTCTTGAGTCTGTATAGATGACAAGTTCTGCTACACAGTTCAAGAGGACTTTGGGGGATTGCTGTTTAGTAAACACTGACGAGGGAACTCTCTGAAAATGTCAGAAGACTTTAACAGTTGATTTAAAAATGGTACAAGAAGTTCCATCAAGCCATGGCTTTGGGAAGGCTGCAAGGCTGCCATGGAGCAGGTTGAAACACTATCTCCATCTTATGGCTGGATAGCATCTCCAAACACCTCAGCTGGTGCTGCAGGGTGATTACAAGTGCATGTAGATCTCTGCAGAATTAGACTGTCAGGAGGGTATGGGAACTCCTAGAGGATGGCTTAAGTGACCTTGGGTTGTATCTCAGTCTGCAGTCAGAGGCAGATATCTGTTCTAGAGTGAGGGGTTTTTTTCTGTCAGTCTGAGAACTGAAAATATGCCCAAGGTAGGGATAAATATTGTCAGAAGAGTGTGATTAAATCAGCTTCTGTCTCAAGTGTCTGATACTGCACTATAGATTTTATGATACAGATTTGGTTATGGGGAGAAATACATCTGCAGCTTTTCTAAGGCAGATGCCTATGATGTAACTAACTATGATAACGCACATTGAGAAAAGGCCTCTAGCTAATACTTATTTTCAGAAGCTATTCATTAAATTTGGCCTCTGTGAGCACTTGATCTGGTACTTCGATTTCCCGTATAAAGCCCAAGTTCAGTTCATCCCTTGATTTTAAAAATTCTTATCGTTGGCCCATATTACATTAACTTTATTTGTTGTCTCCCATGAAATATCTTGGAGCCTGACGCTTTAACTGAAGCTGATTGAATCCTCACATTAATTAATTAGTTTTGGTTTTCAGTGGAAGCAATGACACAGTTATAAGCATTAAGAGCTAAGTCCACCAAAAAGTGACCGAGTCTTCCCTCAATTTGAGTGGCTGTGCCATGTTCAAGTACCCATGAACTTAGTCTATTAAGCTAATTAAGTTAGAGTAATGGGAAGGGAAGGAAAATAACTTGATGCTTTTAAAAGCTGGAGGGAGATAAAAGGAAAAATGACCAACTCAGTAAAGTTTTATTGTTTATTTTGAATTCCCAAAGACCTCTGCAAATTTATCCCAAGGAAAACAAATTAAAAGATTTCTAGTGAGAAGTTTGTCTTATCTTCTCCAGACTGTCAGTAAAGCTGAGCCCCTGCTGTACTTGTTCAGGCAGGTCCTTAAGTGCCAAGTAAATCCTTCCTGGTTCCACTCCATCTGATGAAGTTTTAAGATGAGGGATGACAAGACTATGCCTTCTGCTTCTGCTGGCATTGGTTTACATCCAGTGGCCTTGTTTGCTTTGGCACGGTTTCCCTTCAAACCTGCTTTGGCACTATTGGTATAAGCCATTTTCCATCCGTCTGCTGCAGCGTGTCCATCAGCTTTGTCCTCTCCTCACCGAAGGTGGTACTGAGCACCAGCACTGAAGTGCCTTACTGCTTCTACATCGTGGTTCTGGAGGAGGAGGAAACAGTAGTACTGTCACCCCAGCTGCAAGAGGTGGGATCTCCCTTAACAGTGCTCATGGTGAGGAAACGCACACTCTCCTCTCAGACCACGCTGGCCTTTTTGCCAGTAGTGAGGCTGCGGATGTTCTGTCCACTTCCTTACAGAGCATCAGCTCAGGCTTGCTTTTTCCTGCTGTTTATTGCAGATGGCACCTGGACACCAAATCCCTCCTGTACTGTAGCTGGAAAGCTGATGCCGTTGGCTGATTCTTTGTAGAAACATGGGTTTCTTCATTGATGTGATAGCTTGAAAGGACTTGATGGCAGTGGCAAACATCCGTTAGTCTCCCAGGACTGCTCTAATTACAGCTTGTTAATCTGGTAGATTACTTTGATTCCCAGAGGTACTGGAGAGGCATGTGTTGAAGTGGGTAACAGCGTAACTACCCAGAGTGTTTCTTGACAGAATTATTTAACTTTTGTCTCTGCCCTTGCACTTCCTTATAGGTTGGGGGTCTCTTAGGTGCTTACAGAAATGCACACAAGCTGGAAATGGTTTTTGTATGCTTTACCTAAAATACTGAAAATAGGTAAGTTGACCTTTGGTATAGAAGGCAGGTAGAAATTATTTCGTCAGACACTTCTGAATTTCCAGTATTTGTGTGCTTACAAGTTTTTATTAATTAGTGAGGAAGAATAATAAAAGTTAAGCTGTAGCCCAGCTCTTCCCTGCCCCTTTCTTGATGACCTTAGAAAATGTGATGTTCTGCAGGTGCAGTATTGCCTTCAGTAGGGAGACATGCTGATATGATAAACACTAGAACCACTTCTGATCCGCTGTTGCTTTCCAGCAGAGGTGAATAGCTAGGAAGATGGGACAGGACCTGTATTTGCCAATAAGAAATTAGATCTCTCTGGTAAACCAAATATTAGTTTAGGAGGAGTCTGGTCATCTTCTGGTCCTGTATAATATCAAGAAGTCTTAGATTTTGGTATGTGCTAGCTTTGTCACCCCTGCAGCTTTAACAGAAATGCAGAAATACTGACTATTATGGAAAGTCTGCATTTTGGATCTGAAAACGTGGTAAAAGAGAAGGCATAATTTGTGAAGAGGAAGTAAATGTAGCTCAGAGTTTCAGATGGGGAAGTGCTTAATGTGCTAGTCAGAACCAACCTGCTAACGGTAGTATATCTTGGAAGCATCAAGTCTTGACTGACAAAAGTATGGCAAGTGATGGAGAGGTAACACAAGAGCATTCAGCGCATCCCACATTGCTGTTTAGCTGAGAATATAAAGGTGAAGTTCCTGGGCGTATTCTCTCAAGAGTCTGTCTAGCCAAGGCCAAAATACTGCTATGTCTTCATTCGCATGTATGGAGAGACACTCGCAGTGACCCTGCTAGTCACAGGGATAAGCATGTAACATGCTGTCTGATAGCAGCTAGTTCTCCAGTGAGTTTTTAAGTCATATATTTTTGTTTTGCTTCTTTGTACAGATATACCTGTTGCAACATTAGAGTGAATAATCTAACATGCACTTTCTGGCTGTTGCAGATCTGTCCTGCTTAAGTCGAATACATTTTAACTTGTAATACCTCATCTACCTGTTGAGTCGAAGGGCAGCTGGCTCTTTCAGAGTCTGACTTTATCTTAGTATGGGTCAGAAAACATCTCCGTAAAGCAGTAATGAATCCACTACAGCATAAGTGCTGGGTTTGTAGGGTGGTTCTACTCCATTACAGCTATTTCTGTATAAAAATAAAACGTTGGTTTAGTGTTTGATAGGAATGGTTGGACTCGATGATCCGGTGGGTCTCTTCCAACCTGGTGGTTCTGTGATTCTGTGAAGCTGTGAGTGGGGATGTTTCTTATTGATACATATTTCTCACCTAAGCTGGTTCCCACAGGTCATCTGTTAGTTTTGGCTACTGCTTGGCAAGATATGCCTTGTGATTACAAGTTTAACACTTGTTTTATTTGTCATCTGATTTTTTGTAAGTATGATTATTTAAAAAACAATTTGTGATGAGGAGTGACTTCTGAAAACTTAAATGCTTAAAACTGAGTTTGATTAATACAGTTTGCCTAGTGTCTAGAAGAATTGGTGAAAGTGTCTTTTCATGCAATGTAACACATGATGTACTGTTGTCCAAACAAGTTTTGTCTGATATTACCAATTTGTTTCCAGATGATGATATTAGCCTAATTAATTAGCTAGTGCCACTAGCAAATACTAAAGCAAGCTTGTTCTTTGTGTTCTTCCTCCCCCAGGACAAAATGTTTCACTTTTGGGTAAACACATTCTTCATAGGACTGGATGAAAATTCAGACAAAGTAGAAAACGGAAGTCTAGTTGCAGATCAGGAACTTGATGGTATTTTCAGTACAGAGCGCTCAGATAATGATAAGGAATATTTAATCCTTACATTAACAAAAAATGATCTAGACAAAGCAAATAAAGACAAAGCCAACAGATATTTCTCTCCAAACTTCAAGGTCAGTATATATTATGTGTAAACAAAACTGAAAACTGCATGACGTTATCTGATTTCTGTCTTACCTTATGGAGGAACCCTTTAAAATGTAGAAATTGTGTTCATATATTAGTATTGCCACTACTCATCAAAGCGTCTAGCTTTGTAAGTTTATGTGCTTTTTAGGAAGTTGATAAATGCTGAGAGACTGGGAGTGAGTGCTTTGGCTTGTTTCAGGTATTGCAGGAGAGGCAGGTAGCATCTTTCTTGTACCAACTGTGTTGCCATGAGCTCTAAGCATTACACAGTAATTCCTGAGTTGATTTGCAGAGGTGCGTGATTCACAGGAATACCTTAATCTGCGGGTTTAGCCGTGAGGAACATGAGCCATTGCTAGCACTGTTTTTTTAAAATCGTAAAAGGCATTTTTAAGAACTTCAGTGTTTTTTTTAACTCATAAAACATTGGATGTCTGTAGTGCTCACGTGAAGGTAATGGTCACAGTTGCTTGGATCAAACTTGGCACACATGCAGACAAGTCACCACTTAGTGTCTCGTTCATTTCTATGCACTCTTATAATGGCCTGTGCTGCAGAGGTCTGGAGGGTAGGTTGATTGGAAGGCTTTGGGGCGTGGCCTGCTGCAATGATGTCCTGCTCCTGCAACACAGAGTGCCAGTGCTTGGGGCTGATGTGCAGAACTCCTCCAGCTGGGCTTGAAAAACCTGTTGCTTTGCCAGTTCTTTATGTTGTCAAGGTGTTGGTAAGAGAGGCTGGCTAACTTCAGAAGGGCTCGCTCTTTATTTCCTTCTTTTCCAGTGTAGAGAAAGGAGCCGTACTGTTAAAAATCGCATTGTTACTTGCGCTCAGTTAAAGTCCAGGTTCCCTTTTTAAATCTTTTTTTTTTCTTCCTTTCCCAGGTGAAGCTATTTTTCACAAAAACAGTAGAAGAGCCATCAAATCCAGAGGCTAGCAGTTCAACTTCTGTAACACCAGATGTTAGTGACAATGAACCTGATCATTATAGATACTCTGACACCACTGACTCTGATCCAGAGAATGAACCTTTTGATGAAGATCAGCATACGCAGATTACAAAAGTCTGAATATTTTTTTTATCGGAGATAAAAAAAAAAACAACTTAAAAAAAACCAACCACAAAGTGACAAACTTGAATAAACTGAATAAAGGACCTTTTTAAGTGGCAAAAGGACATAGTGTCAGATTACCAATTATTGGAACAATTCTTTCCTGACCAATCTTGTTTTGCCCTATAAATCTACAGGGTTTGACACTTGTCCAGTTGGAAAACAAAGTTACGTAGCTCTGATATGTATATACCTTTTTGTGTCAAAAGGACATTAAAACTTCAATTAGGAACTATAAACATGGCACTTTCCCATTTTATTCCAGTTTTATAAAAGTGGAGACAGACCTGATGTGTATACGTAGGAATTTTTCCTTTTGTGTTCTGTCACCAAACGAAGTTTCGAAAATATACAGGTTCACATCCTGCCCCTTTTTTTGCACTTGTGTGGCAACAGAAAAGTCTGCAGTTGGCTAAGAGATGCTTCGAGAAGGTTTTACTACATTCTAATGCATGGTTTTTGGATGGGGGATGGAAAGTAATGCTCAGAAAGGAAAATAGCCCACTGGAGCTTGGTGTGTGTACCGTATCCGGCTATTGACGTGCACCTTTCTTTAGCATGCTACCGTAATTCATTCTGGACAATTGAAGAGTCGCTGCTGTCACTGCTTGTTGTTTGTGCATTTTATTTTTTTTAAGTGTAATGGTGCTAGAAAAGGCAGCTAGAGGGAGTGATTCTGTATAGGGGTACAGGAATGAACCTTCACAACACCATAAAGACCTGCAAATGAAGGGACAAAAATTATTGCGGTCACAGAAAGGAAACACAGCAACAATGACTTAACCATACAAATGTGGAGGCTATCAACTAAAATATGGGCTTAAAACAAATTGTTACAAAATTAGACAATGATTTAATAATTTTATTTCTCAATTGTAATGGCTGCTCCATCTTCTCTGTAGTCAAGGCCAGTGCTAAAAGTCTGATACTATTAGTGCATACATCAGTCAATGTCTTACACTTATATTATTAGTTTTTCAATCATATTCCTGCTGTGAATACTTCATGTGCTGCCTTGCAAGCATTTTTCTCATTAATGTAATACTATTTTGTAATGGTGCACAGAAAATTTCAGTTGGAGATTCTCTAGGTTAGTGTTTGTTTTGAAGATGTATGATGCATTTATTCAATCAAACCCCTGTCAGACCTTCCACCCCTTTGAACTTACACATTCTATTACAATGAGTTTTGCAGTTTTGCACACTTTTTAAAAAAAATTGTCATTAACTGTTAGAGAATTTTACTTGAATCCTCAGTACCTATGATGGTTTGAAAACAGGCATCACACATGATATAGAGGAAAACAGTGTTGCAGTAAATTCTCAATGCTGTGACTATGAGATGTGTACTTTTAAAAGGCAGACCTTGTCCCAAATTTATTGTTTTCTATTAAGAAAGAAGCCCTCAACAAACCACACAACAGTTGATTTGTAAACTTGCAGCGTTGTGTTACTTGTTTGCAGGGATATGGCCAGGATTAGGGCTTGTGATTCGCTTGTGGTATATAATTGACATACCCAGGCTGTAGATGACTTAAGAGTACAATTACTGTTGCATACAAATATGAAGTAGCTGACAAAATTGCTCTCCTTAAAATACACCATGAATAGCTGTCCCCAAATTGACTCTATTTTAGGATGTAACACACCCCTTCCCCCTTTAATTAACTTATTGGTGCTGACATTGAAGTTCATTAGCTGTGTTCTCGCCTAGATAACTGTTTATGGAATCTGTATGGGCCCTGTACAACAGCATTAATGGTAAAAATTCAAATAAGACAAGGCAGGAGTTCCAGTAATTATTGGTAAACAAAGCTATAAAGTGCTTTTTATTTTTGGTATCTGTTGGTAAATTTTGCTCATCAGATTTATGATTCTAACTTCTAACAAAGCTGATAAATATTTTGAGTTATAGGTTCAATTAGACTTTAATAGCTTAATGGATCAAGATTGCTGGTTCCAGTACTCATTATTCCCACTGTTATTGACAAGCGGGAGGTGGTTACCTTGGGATGTGACGTTTAACTCTTACCCTTTGAATCATGTTTCACGTCATCTGTTTTTTTAGTAGTTGAAGGTTGTGTTGGCTAATAAACAAAAATGTTCATGCTTTAAAAGTACTCAGATATTGACACTGCTGTGTGTCCCACTTTGGGTAATAAAAATTGGATGGATATGGTTCCAGTATGTAACGCTGAGGGCTGGATTCGAAATCATGATGCGGTGGGCTTTTGCACTGTTATTTTTCCTTTGGAATGTGAAGGTTGGAATGAGGGTTTTGATTTTTTTGAATGTTTCGATGTCTTTGAGAAGCCTTGCTTACATTTTATGGTGTAGTCATTGGAAATGGAAAAATGGCATTATATATATATTATATATATAAATATATATTATACATACTCTCCTATACTTTATTTCAGTTACCACCCCCATAGAAGTTGACAAGAATTACTATGACTGAAAGGTTTTCGATTCCTTATTAAAACTTTATTTATGACAGTATTCATAATTAGCTTGAACTGCATTCTATAGGTAATCTCTCCTTGAGTTTCTGGACTGTATGCTTAAACCTTTCTGGATGTGCAGCAGCTTACATGTCTGAAACTATGTGAAGGCATCACTTTGGTAAGAGCTTGTAGGTCCTGAAGCATCCCCTAGTCATTGGTAGCCCCACTCAAAATATTTGCCACAGCTGTTAAAGGGCAGTTGTATAAATAGCATCTGGATTTGTTCCTGTGGCACACATTGTCAACTGAAGTGGAGTTTACATGCAGCATCAAATGTTTCAGCTTTCAAAAACAAGGAAAAAAAAATTAAAAAGTCAGATGCTAGTGTGCAAGTTCCATGTTTAGTCCTAGCAAATGTGTGCAATATGTTAACGATGCCTGTGGTTGCCACAAAGTGCCTCGTTTACCTTTTAAATACTTACTATTAGAAAGTGTCGTGCATGCAGATGGATGGGGTGGAACTGTGCACTAAAAGGGGCTCCAACTGCAGTGTTTGGCAAAGCTGCCTTTCTCTGCCGGTTCAAATTTTCAGTCTGTTTTCATATAGCATATATATATATATCGCTACTAAAATTAAAAAAAATCAGTCTGTTAAGCAGCCTTACTCTCATTCAGCCTCTTCAAATACTATTGTGCTGTGCAACAGTGGCTCTGTGTGTAATGCTATGCACTGAGAATACACAAAACCCAAGTATGACATGTACAGGATAATGCCTCATACAAATCAGATGTCCGTTTGTTATTGTGTTTAACAACCCTTTATCTCTTAGTGTTAAAACTCCACTTAAAACTGATTAAAGTCTCATTCTTGTCACTGTGTGGGTGTTTTATTGAAGTATTTTGAGTATGGAAATGGTCAGTTAATCATTTCACTTGTAAACCGTGAAAGTTTTGAGCATGATTGTTAGAGCAAAGGATGTTCCTTGTGCATTGAGGGATTTTAAGAGAACAGCAGTTTAAACCTCCGGTATGTTCAGAAGCTTTACACAAATGTAGGTATTAAATGTAGGTTTTGCGCAGGATCCCCCCCTTTACCCTGAAGCCATCGCAGCGAGATGCAGGCCTGCTTTCCTGGGGAGCTAAACCATTTTTAGTGTCCAGTTAAGAGAACTCTTTCTGAAATGTATATTACCTTATTTTTAACAATGACCAGTGCATCCCTTATGTGAATCAAACCTGAGAAGTCTTCTCAAGAAGTAGCTTTAAACTGGCAATGAGGTGCAATTTAATTGGCCAGTGGAAAAAAGTGCACTCAACACGTTTGAGTATGTAGTTTGGGGGTTCTATTCTTGTGGCTCATCTATTTTCAAATGACTTTAAACTGACACTTTAACCCTAACACCACTTATTTTTTTCAGTACCTTTGAGCCTCTAGAAAAGAGAGAGCCTTTGCATTTCTAGTTCTGACATGGAACTGTCCCGCTGTTCTGCACCCTGCGGGTCCCAGGGATGCTGAGTCGAGCTGTGTTAAGTTAATCTTGTTACTCCTCTTTCTTTCCTGCTGGTGTTAATGTCAGCCCTGTGTCTCATCTGGCTGAGCATCTACAAAAATGTATCTGAAGTGGAGGTTTGGTATGTAGCCTGTTCTGTTCTTCGGTGGCAAGAGAAGTGGAAAGTAGTTCTGGTGCTTTATGGGGGTAGAGTGTTTGCCGGCTGCGCCTGGCCCTTCCAGGTGAACAGCCCAGTCAAGAGCTTTCCGCTGCTTTAATAAAGCAGCAGACACTACTACCCCGCCTGTTAAAACGTGCTCCCTTTTTTTGAGTAGGCTTGTTTTTCATCCAGAAGATGAAAGAGTGGGAAGGTGTAGAAAGGAAGGATGGGAAGCTCTAAGGAAAGTAGTCTGGATGGTGTTCAGGATGTTGAATAGCTCCTACAAATATCTATATATAGGAAGGGATTCTAGTCTGAAGACAGGTAAAAAGTGCTGTTGTGATGAGATTGTTGTATTTGACTTGCACTTGTCGGGTTGACTGGAGGTCCCACACTCCCATCTTTAGCAGCTAAAAGCTGCTAATGTAAAAATTGTTCATTTTTCCTCTTTAAGGCTGTGCATAGGAGTGCTCTGGCGACTGAGGTGATGATTGCACTTCCCAGGATGGTGCTGGATGCCTCTACAGGGGGACGCTCCTGGGTGCTGCATCCCTGCATCTGTTCTCCGTGCCCTCCTCTGACCTCCTTTCCTGCTGAAGGCTCCAGCGCGGGTGCTCTGGTGAGCTTTTTCTACCTCTGGCACTGGCAGCAAACAGCAGCTCGGTCTGTGCGGGTCTCTAGACAGCTGTGGAGTGATTGTTAATTATTAATTGCATCTTTTTTAAAACTGCAGCCAGAGTTATAAATTGTGCTCTTTTAAGAAGGAGTTATGTTGGTAACAGGCTGTTTTAAAGCACTGGGGGTTTTTTGCAGTTGGTTGGCATTTTGGTTATGAAATGAGTGATAACATCTGCTAGTGATGCTGTTTCTCTATTAGTCTAACCACGTTCTCTGAGGTTGATGTGCTGCAGTGGTCCCTGGCCTGTTGCCTGGCAGGGTGTCACTCTGTGTTCTGAAAAAGAAAATCCATTGGTTTTGAACTGATGTCCACTACAATTGAAGCCCCTAATTTTGGCTTTTTTGGTAACTCTTGCATCTTATGCTTTATGACACCTTCCAGTTGGCCTTTTTTAATGCTCCTTTATTTTTCTGTGCATTTCTTCTCACTCTCTGCTCTTGTTCTGTACCTTCAAACTTTTTGCCTCTGGTATCTTTGTTGCAGCATAGGACAGGTAATTATTTTCTGACTACTTCTTTTTTTTGTTTTTAGTTTTTTCACACAGACCTTTAGTCTGAAGGCGTAGCACGAAGAAACTTTTTTTAGGTTGCTTTTCTTGGAAGATTAGCTCTGAAAAACGTTAGTTTTGTGCAAATTCAGCAGGTACGTTTGCCTCGGTGAGCTGCTGAGGTGCGGTAGGGAACTGCACGTGTTTGTTCAGCCTAATGGGAACGATGAGCACATGTACTTGACTTGTGATAAGCAACCTGCACAAAAAGATCTTGTTAGTTAACTGCTAGGCTATGTTTTCCAGCTGCAAAAATTTGTGTATGAGTTGCACAGACTATGGCTGAGTAGAAGACAGTTTTAGTGATTAAGTGACAAGGATGCTTGTGCTTGAGAACATACCTTGTGTCCCGTAGCTAACTGCAGATGGTTAAAAAAGGTCGTGCTTGGCCTTCTTTTCTTTTCCTGCTTCAGAGCCTGTTTGTGTCAAGTTTTAAGCTGATAAAAAATGGTATTTGTCCTCCAAAATACCTTTTGTGTAATCAAGAGTGTTTAAAACGCTTTTTTTTTTTTTCAGCCTTCAACAATCTAATGATAGTATCAGGGTTACATGGGTCTAGAAGGTGAAGGGGCTTGAAAGCAGGTGGGAAATGCTGGGTTAAGAAATTCGTGTGGGCTGGATGGATATCAGGGCTGCCCCATCCTCCGTAATGTTTGTGTAATAGGAGGTACGTGGCAGAAGAAAATGGGAGGGGTTCTGTAACAGAAATATGTGCACAAGTAAACATTTTAAATGGAAACTAATGAGTTTTGGGGATAAGAAGGCAACGACTTTCTTTGATGTAAAGTTGAATTTGGTGATGGGAGAGAAACTTGATGGGTGGAGGCATGGAATTTGTGAGAAAAGGGATGATGGCAGATGTTTAGACAGACTTGCAGAGATTTTGCAAAGATGGTATTAAACGGCTGATGCAAGTTGTCTGAGAGGCATCTGGAGGGCTGAGTCTAGGCAGGAGATAAATCTGAGAGATTGGCTTGAGGATCATTTGCTCTGAAGGTGTTTGAAACTATGGAAGGAGGATGGCTGACAGCTATATGTTAGCTAGGACTGCAATGAGTTTAGGAGAATGTTGGTGTTTGCATGGGAGGATGGTGAGAAGCCCATGTAAAGATCATGCAGCAGCGAAAGCAGACTGATAACTCTCCTTTTCATTTGCCACTGGATGTTATTTCCCTTCTCTGAATATTAGCACTTGGAAAAGACTTGGCTTTTTCATAAGATTTCTGGATATCTAGGTACACTGTAAAGTAGCTCTGGGCTATGATTTGTGGCCGTCTGAAGGTTCAGTGTTGTTCAGGTCTGAGTTACAGGTGCGTTGCTGGGGCAAGCCAACTGCAGCTGAGATGTTGGAGAGGGCTGAGGGCATGACAGCATCCTGGATAAACTGCAGCCCTGCTGGAAAAGGAAAGGGCCGGAAGCATTTGGAAAATAGTGAACTGAGAAATGGAGAGTAATAATAAAAAAACTGAAGAGGAAGGAAATGCTTCTGCCAGTTTTGGAATTATTTTAACCCCAGAGGATTGTCTATCCTTTTGGCTCTCAATTAGCTCTTTTGTGTAGAAAGGAGAGAAAAGCTTTCTGCTAGGACCTAAGCTGACAGGTCGTATACTTTTGCCTTGTTGTATGAACCTGGAAAGTTCCTTCTTGCTATGTGTCTCCAGGATGATGTCCTCACCTCTTCCTGTTGAGCATATAGGGATGACACCTGGTGCCATACAGGTTGCTTTCCTCAAGTAGAAAGCTTGGTTATTTCTTGGCGTGCTGCTAGCTTGCTTTAAAATTTGGCTTCTGATGTCTTCTTCAAAAGTCTCATTTTGAACCATGTGCTCCTTGTTTCATCCTTTTATCAGTAGCACTCTGATGTTTCTTCGTGCCCTGGATGTTCCTTTGCATACTAGAGCAATGCCTGGAGGTTCCTCCACATACCAGAACGATTTCTGTTTCCCAAGCCTTCATCAAGAGCTTAAGTTCTGAATCTTGTGGCTTCAGTGCATGAGACCATGTGACCAGGGTTGCCAGGTCAACCCGAAGCTTTTCTTGTGCTGATTTAACATAAGCAAATACCTTTCTTGGGATGTATGTGCTGTTGGTGCATATCAGTTGTCACATGTCCGGAGTGGTGCAGGTCTTGGGCCCTTGAGGTGGATCTGTAGTCCTCTGATGAGGACTTGCTCGTGAGTGTGACACAACCTGTACTGATTTTGTCACGGAGATTTTGCCTCCAACATTGCTGCTTCTCCTTCACTTCTGCCTCTTGTGCTTGAGGCACCGAGCTTTGGGACTGGGAGATAAGGTGCTGTGAACTATTCCTCTGACTTCTGCTTTTTTTCTTAAGTTCAGTGAATAGTCTCCTGCTTTGGGGGTGTCTCTGCCCATCAGAGGCTCTATACTGGTCACCAGCTTGTTGACTCATTCTCCCTTGAAGCAGGTGAAGGAATGGCACCCACAGGTGAAATCCATGTGTCCTTTTCTGGTTGGATCTGTGTTGCAGCACTACCCGGGACACCGTTGCTTCCCCTGAAGCAACCCAAAGCAAAGAAGGAAGGTGCTGCAAAGAACAAGCTTCGCCTTTTCCATCTCTGCAGCTTTGTCAAACTTATATTCCAGGAGAGTAAGATCTGGAGATCTTATTGTAGGGAAATAAGATAAGATCTACTGAACTTTTATGTACGTGTAGAATAGAACCCCTACCTGTTTGATAAAAATCAGTTTTAGCCGAGCATCTGTTGACTGACATCCAGGAGGTGGTTTGATACTGGTGATGGAAGTTATACATCACTGTGTGCCACTTGTTCACGTTGTTCCATGGTGCCCAGTTGCTCTATTAACCAAGCAGGGAGAAGCAGATCCTCACCGCTTTGTGGCAAAAGACTGGAATTGAGGATACCAGCCACTGTCAACAAGATCAACTTCTCTGCAGTGAATTTTCCCGGCTCCTTTGCTCTCTTTTGGATGATGGCAAGGTTGCGGCACAGTGAGAAGTCACAACACATCCATTCATTTGTATTTGGTGAGGGTCCCAAACTGTGATCATGACCTTAGCTAGGGTTGCTTGCTCAGGTCAAATACTTTGTAGAGATTTTCCTTCCCTGCTTCCTGTCCTCTTTCCTCTTCTCTGTCCTTACTTCAAAAAACTGAAAAAAACTCTGACTCTGCCCCACCTTAGGATTAGAAAATTTTGATTACTTTGGCTCAGAGTGGTGCAAGAGCACGACTTCAGGCTCCTCTGGGAATGTAGGACTATTTCTTAAAGATTTAACATGTTTTGCAACACCGAGAGATGCATTGATGGATGTTTGTGCATACAAACTCACCATGGTGGTTATTTCATTTGGTGCTCGCAGCCAGGGCTTGCTGAGGAGGTGGGAAGATGTGGCACAAGGAGGTAGGTGTGCCTTAAAGGCATTTTTGCTGGCCAGAGGGATGTGTAGAGTAGCACAGCTGGGAAAGGGAATTAGTTTGGGATCAATTAAGCATAAGGCAGTCTTAGTCTGGGTCCCTGATCCAGTAATCACACTTTCATTTAGGTGCCGTGGCATCCAAAAATCAAATCACCCACTAGGGTTAAGATGTTCAAGGTGTGGTTTTGACACGTTAATGTCAGCACCCTAGTGTTCTCGCTTCAATGCTTTTCTCCCTTTTGAAAAGTGCCTTTTTCTGATGAAGCTCACGACCTTTTTGTGGACAAAACACTGCCCAGTTCATCTGATGTGTGTCTGTAGCTCAACTTCTCACCAGTCAACCCTTTTCCTGCAGCAATTGTGTAGGAGCTGGTTTCTTGGTGCTTTTGGTTTGATGCTCTGCTCTCGCTCGATACCTGCAGCTTTGAGTGGTTTCTCTCTGTAACGCTGTGAGTAGGATGACTCATGGCAGAAGTGGGGCTGCTGCTACTTGTTGCTTCCTTTTGACAAAACCATTGGTGTTTGGCTGGAGGGATTTATTTCAAATTGTGCGTGTTTATGTACGGCAAAGCTCGTGGAGCACTTTCCAACTCTTTTCTTGCCTCTTTCCACATGGAGCATGTGGGATGAAGAATTAGAGATGTTAGGGACCAGATGCAACTCAATGATGGACATAGTCGCAAAATAGCACATTTGATGCATTCTGACTCTCCTCTTCCAAAAAAAATTGAAGTCCTTCAGACAGAGCACGCTTGGCTGAACTGCAGGGAGAATGGGAAGGCAAGAGGAGAAAGAGGCAAGCTGAGAGGTCTGGGCAAGGAGGTAGAAGGGAGGTTAAAGGATGAAGATTACCCGCATCTGAAGGAAAACCTGAAATACAAGAACTGAATGGCCCATCACTGACTACTTGCTTTGGATGATTGGGTTTGTTTTTTCAGCTTAGCAACTTGTTGTAAAGCCTTAAAATATAAGAACTGTTTTGAATGTACATCTGTGTAACTGTGCATCTGTTTGGGTTTCTGGCTTACTGAAGTAGGTGTCCAGCCTCTGTGGCTGGAGGCAACTGCTCAGGGATGAGTAAGAATGTGCATGCATAGAAGACCAGCCTGTAACCAAAACCAGTTGGTGGCCGGGGACTTCCTGAACCTGAAGTAGTTTGTCTGTTTAGCAACTTTTGATGTGTTCATCTTGAAATCACAGGCCCGGTTTCCCTTCAAATTGGTGTATAATATCTTTGCATCCACTGCATCTTCAGACTGGGGATTTCAGAGGTCCTGTGATCTTTTGGATGAAGTGATGAAGCATCTTCTTAACTGCAGCTGATCATTCCTAATGCTTGTGTTGGAAGAGGCAGTGGAAGGCCAGTCCTTCCTTCTCCTTTCTGTGCCACTTTCTATTTTGTAGGTCTCTGGCAAAGACTTCTCCAGCATGAAGACTTCCAGTCTGAACTACATGCAGTACTTCCAGGAGAAAGACATCTCCAAACCTTTATCCCTTGCAGAAGCATCCTTTCAGGAGCAATATGCACAGCAGCTGTGACTGCTGGACCTGTGCGGAGTTTGCATTTCCCAAGAGATCATGCAGTCTTGTTGTGACTTGAGAGGGAAGTAGTGCCAGAGCAGTGAGGGTTTGGTGACAAGCTGGGTTTCCCTGGGGGATTAACATGCCATGAGTCCCGTGTGTGCAGTTGCTGTAGGTCCATGGGCTGTGGCGTGTGCTGCAGCTATCTTCAATGCAGGCCGTGTGGTGTTATCGTGAGAATGATTTCTCTGTCTGGTCTGTGTATTGAATTTAAAACCATAGGATCAAAATCAGCAGTTTCTATCTCAAGCAAGCTTTCTCTTTTTCTCTAATTGAGCTCCATTGGGTAGTTTAATTGGGAGATGGTTGCTCTTGAATAAGCATTTTGAATAAATGAGCTGGTTTAGCAGTGCTTATGCCAAATAATACTTTTTTATCTTGCATGAATGATGGTCCTCACCTGTTTTCTCCTTCTTTGCCAGGTTTGTGTGATGACCCAGCCTTTTACTCCCAGCAAGCTTTTGCCTGCTTGGGGCCATTGGGCGCTGCTGCTCTCCTACTGTTTAGGCACTGTGCAGGCAGCTGGGCAAGAGTTAATCCCCCTTACATGGATGTCTCACCAATTCGTGCTTAAATAGGTTGGTGATTTTGCTCTGCTCTCAGCTGTCAGGTCTCAGTCGAAGCCCTGGTAGGGATTTTGCATCCTCTCAGCTGCTCTGTGTCCGTGCAGGTACCCAGCACTCCTGCAGACATGGTGTGCACAACCACCACCCAGCTACAGCCTCTGGCTGCTTTGGTCTCACCAGGGCTTCAGCTTGGTTTTTTGTTCCATTTTGATGCTGAAAGTTGACTTTTTATCTCATCTATAGTCTTTCACTGTGAGCTGAGGTGGCCCCTGCTCTGATTTCACAGTGCAGCACGCCTCCCATGGGACTTGTCCGTCCAGCATTCTGAACAGCAGACTTTGGGCTGTTCAGAAAGCTGGTCAGAAAAGTCCCATGGGAGGCGCTCCTTGAGGGCAAAGGTGTCCATGAGGGCTGGGCGCTCTTCAAGAAGGAACTCCTAGCAGCTCAGGAGAAAGCCGTCCCCAAGTTCCGGAAAAGTAGCCAGCGGGGTAAGAAACCAGCATGGTTGAGTAGGGAGGTCCTAAGAGACATCAATAGGAAGAGGAGGGTCTACGACCTCTGGAGGAAGGGGCAGGCATCCTGGGTGGACTATAGGGAGGAAGTGAGAACGTGCAGAGAAAAAGTCAGGGGGGCTAAGGCCCAACTAGAAATGCGATTGACTGTGAAAGACAACAAAAAGTCTTTCTACAAATACATCAACAGCAAAAGGAGGGCTAGGGAGAATCTCCAGTCCCTAGTAGATGAAGGGGGAACAACAATAACAGGGGACAAAGACAAGGCTGAAGTGCTCAATGCCTACTTTGCCTCAGTCTTTAACATTAAGGAAAATTGTTCCTTCTGTGCACAACCCCAAGGGTTGGAAGTGAAGTATGAGATTCCCAAGGTCCAAGAGGAGGTGGTTAGAGACTTGCTTGCCCAGCTAGATGCCCACAAGTCTATGGGGCCAGATGGAGTCCACCCAAGAGTTTTGAGGGAACTGGCGCATGTGCTGGCCAAACTCCTTTCCATCATCTTCCAACAGTCCTGGAGGACTGGGGAGGTTCCGCTGGACTGGAGGCTGATGTCGTGCCCATCTATAAGAAGGGGAGCAGGGAGGATCCGGGGAACTACAGGCCTGTCAGCCTGACCTCTCTACGGGGGAAAG
Source organism: Clamator glandarius (assembly GCA_033459285.1). NCBI lineage: Eukaryota > Metazoa > Chordata > Aves > Cuculiformes > Cuculidae > Clamator > Clamator glandarius. The sequence continues at coordinate 1,510,902 of JAUNZM010000631.1, read as the reverse complement.
TCATGGAGCGGGTGATCTTGAGTGCGATCATGAAGCACTTGCAAGAGAACCGGGTAATCAGGCTCAGTCAACACGGGTTCATGAAAGGCAGGTCTTGCCAGACTAATCTGATCACCTTCTATGACCGAGTAACTAAACTCTTGGACGAGGGAAAGGCTGTGGATGTGGTCTTCCTGGACTTCAGTAAAGCCTTTGATACAGTTTCTCATAGCATTCTGCTTCGGAAACTGTCGGCCTCTGGCCTGGACGGGTGCACACTCTCCTGGGTGAAAAACTGGTTGAATGACCGGGCCCAGAGGGTGGTGGTAAATGGAGTTAAATCCAGCTGGAGGCCAGTTCCAAGTGGGGTTCCCCAGGGCTCAGTCCTGGGTCCAGTCCTGTTTAATGTCTTTATCAATGACCTGGATGAAGGCATCGAGTGCTCCCTTAGCAAGTTTGCAGATGACACCAAGCTGGGTGGAAGTGTCGATTTGCTGGAGGGTCGGGAGGCTCCAAAGGGACCTGAACAGGCTGGACTGCTGGGCTGAGACCAACGGCATGAGGTTTAACAAGGCCAAGTGCCGGGTCCTGCACTTGGGGCATAACAACCCTAAGCAGAGCTACAGACTAGGAGAAGCCTGGCTGGAAAGCTGCCTGGAGGAGAAGGACCTGGGGGTGTTGGTTGACAGTTGACTGAACATGAGCCAGCAGTGTGCCCAGGTGGCCAAGAAGGCCAATGGCATCTTGGCTTGTATCAGAAACGGCGTGACCAGCAGGTCCAGGGAGGTTATTCTCCCTCTGTACTCGGCACTGGTGAGACCGCACCTCGAGTCCTGTGTTCAGTTCTGGGCCCCTCACCACAAGAAGGATGTTGTGGCTCTGGAGCGAGTCCAGAGAAGAGCAACGAAGCTGGTGAAGGGGCTGGAGAACAAATCTTATGAGGAGCGACTGGGAGAGCTGGGGTTGTTTAGCCTGGAGAAGAGGAGGCTGAGAGGAGACCTTATTACTCTCTACAACTAACTGAAGGGAGGTTGTGGAGAGGAGGGTGCTGGCCTCTTCTCCCAAGTGACAGGGGACGTGACGAGAGGGAATGGCCTCAAGCTCCACCAGGGGAGATTTAGGCTTGAGATTAGGAAAAAATTCTTCACGGAGAGGGTGGTTAGGCATTGGAATGGTCTGCCAAGGGAGGTGGTTGAGTTGCCGTCCCTGGAGGTGTTTAAGGTGAGGGTGGATGAGGTGCTTAGGAGCATGATTTAGGGATTGGTGGGAATGGTTGGACTCGATGATCCAGTGGGTCTCTTCCAACCTGGTTATTCTGTGATTCTGTGTGGTGCGTCAGACCCACTGTGCTTACGGCAGGTGGAAGGTCTGCTGGAGAACAGCTGCTACCTCTCGCAGACTGCTCCCCTTCAGCCCTTCTCGCTCCTGCGCTGTGTAAATAAATAGAGGTATATCTGCTTTGTGTGATGTGTGCTCTAGCTGCTGCTCCTGCTTTCTTTATGGTGATACTTATTTCTAGGGTTGGAAAAAAGAGCCACGATGCTGTGGTCTGACCTCCTCAGGCTTCCTACATTGGAGACATATTTTCAGGTTGGGCGATGGCACCTTTCTAAAGATTTTTTTGGTTTTCCTAGTGCAAATTATGCTGATATTGGACCATTTCAGCCTGGAGGTGGCAGACATCTGGCTTTCATCTAAGGACTTTTATCACAGGAGTCTCTACCACAGCTTGAAGCCATATCGAGCACTTGCAGACCTCAACAGTGTAAACTACATGCTGATCCATGGTGAATCACAAATCCGTGGTGAGTGCCAACTGCCTGTGTCTCTCCTCTGTGGATGTAGCTCTTCAGCCATGGTTTGTCTGTCTTGGTGCAGCAGCAGAGGCCTAATAGCGGAACAGCTTCCCCCTCCTGCTGCAACAAGGTGCTCCGCTCCGGTCACAGGGGACACGCTCCTGAGGGGTCATTTCCTCTCCACTTTCTTGTCTCCCTACTTGCAGCTTTTCCTTATTTCCTGATTTAGCTGGATTCCTGACAACACATAATAATAATTATTTTATGGATTTAGATCAATAGGAGCCTGAACTGTGCATTTTTTGTTCATCTGACAGGCGAGTGTCTTTGCCAGCACATCCCTAACCCCCACTGAAATGTAGCTTTGTACTGTGCTTGTTTGGGCTTTGCCTGTTGTTGTGCAGGATCTTTTGGTTTTTTTAATTAAATGTGGAATAACCTAGCCCTTTTATGCCCCACAGATGGAAATACCTTTCTTTCTGCTCTGTCAGGGCTGAGCATGGGTCAGAGCAGCAGGAGACTGTTACCACCTTATCTAGGTGGTATCTCCCTTCTCCAGGCTGTCAGAGTTACTCATGAGGCTAAGATGCGGATGGTTTTCCACTCTGATGAAGAATGAGAAGATTAAAACTGCTCAGCCTTTTTCTGGATTGGGAAAATCAAAGAAATCGTGAGATGTTTTCAGGGTTTGACATTCTCTTGCGGTTGCTACAATGGAGCATCCTGTATGCAGTGGTCTGGGGATGCTGGTGCCTTGGGTTCAACTCTTGGTCTTGCGTTGGGTGTAACTGAGACTGAAACCTGATTTTTCTCCTCTGCAGCCTGATGCAGCTCTGACTGCTGCAGAGCTTCCTCTGCTCCTGCACTCCTTTCCCCATGATGTGCTGTCACAGGCCCCACTGCTCGTACAGCAAACCACCCATTCAAATGGATGTTTTCCTATGAAAGCATGTTGCCTAGTCATTGAATTTTTTTATTATTTTTTTTTTCCCCAACAAAAAAAAGTCACAGGCTGGAAAGATTTCTCACCTGCTCAATGTAATAGTAATGAGCTTACAGGTTGTGCTGCAAAATCTGCCCACAATTCTATTTAATGGACTAGGAAATATTTCCCTTCCCCCCCTCAAAAGACCTTGGACTGCTAATACTGTTTTTATTCCACATTCTTTTTGCACAAGGAGGGACCATGTTGTGCAGGCAGGCAGAGCAACATCTCCATGACCAAGGAGCTGGAAGCTGGTGCTGTAGGAGGTTGTCCAGAGTGTCCGGGAGGGAGCTGATGGTGCTTGAAATCACAGGGGTTTATCCGTGCGCGTCTGCTTGACGAATACTTGAGGTCTCACACGAACGGGTGCTATTGTGCTATTCCTGCTTGCTCTCTGGGGATGTGATAGTGATCAAAGCTGGGCATCGAGGCATCTCAGAAGTGTCCTGCCAGGCCTAGGTTTATAGGATTGTGTTCATTTTCCCACCCAGCTGTTACAAAAGCTTTTGCTTTTCCAAAGATGTGTTATTTGTGCTATTTGTTCATGATGCTCTGTCAAAAAAACCTCAATATTTTTAGCCTCGGGTTCGTTTGGTTGCCAGTGTGCTACATGCTGCTGGCTCAGGTTTTCTAACCTGTGTTTGGTTAATGAAGTCACCAGCAACGTTTCGGAGCTTCTGAGCCTGCTTCAAGGCGATCAGCGATTTAAGCATATCTGAAGGTTAATGAAACTCAGGATTTACCCTGCTTTTCACTGTCAGAAAATAGCCTTGAGGCTCCCAAAATGCTCCAGAAGACTTCGAAAATAGAGCTGCCTGTTTGCCTTGATGTACCCAAAATCTGTGCTGCTGAAGAGATTCAATTAAACTGAGACCGTCTCCTGGTGAAATTTGAATTTGGTGATTTGTGACTAAATAGAAAAGAATATTCTTACTTGGAAGGGACCTACAATGATCAATTAGATCTTAGTCTCTCTGTTTCCCCTGTACCAACTTCTCTTCAACTGAACATAGTTTCACAATTATTTATAACTTTATTTACTATGTGTGTATAATCACTATTCTGTGTAACTTTTATACATAATCATGTGAAATACTGTATATTTTCCTATAGGAAATATAAAATGTAGACCTTGATAAAAATCAGGATTGATTATTGTGCACAGTGATGGCAGGATAAGGCTTGTGCTCTAAGCTGTGTCAAATTTTATTCAGGAGACTTTTCCTTTAAGAAAATGTTTTTTTTTTTTTCTTTCTTCCTTTGAGAAAAGTCCCTCTGGAGAGCAGCAACACTTTCTTGTGGAGCAAAGCCTTGCTGCTTCTGATTTTATTCTGCGTAGTGGGTGGAAGAGGGCAACGAATGCTTTCCCGCACCAGAGGACACTGGAGCAGCTTTGGGATGTCACAGACTGTGCCGGTGTCTGTTAGGCATCTTCTGACCAATGCTATTTGTCTGAATTCCCAGGAATGCTGCTTGTTCTTCAGAGCGGAAAAATGTTCTATTTTTGGCCATGACAGCTTTTTTTTTTCCTGGGAAAAGAGAGTTTTAAACAAAGCATGGCAAGAGTTCATGTGTGTGTAGGTCTTAATAGTGTGTAATAGGGATGGAGTAAGGCTTTGCAAATAAGCTTCAGGCAGATACATGAGGAAGTTATTAATGCTCCACTTGTGATTTAAGGGTAAGAAAATGCATCATTAAGTGGATGATCGTGGAGACTCTGGCATGTCGGAGTGGAAGCAGACTTTGGATATGTGGGAAAATATCTCTTTGACCAGAAAGAGATCAAAACAAATGGGTAAATAAACATTGAAGCATATGTCTTGAGACTTAAAAAAATGAGATGTGGTGGACCGAAACCCAGCATCGTTCAGGAGCTTGACGAAATTTGGATGAGCAAAGGCCCAACCATGGGGCTAATATAAAAAAAAAAAAAAAAAGCTGTTTTGGAGTGGCAGCTCAAGGCTGGAGGTTCCTGGTAGTGGGAACCTTGTGCCCTCCCACCCAGCCTGTGGGGTTTCACTGGCAGAAGGGATGTGCTCCGAGGTGGCAGAGGGTTATTGCATGCTTCCAAAATGGCCAAGAGTTTGTTCTTATTGCTGGTTATGGATGAAGAGATTGGTTGTGCCCAGCTCCATGTGACATACTCTGGGTGAAGAAGTGTTTTCTCATGTCCAACCTAAACCTGTGGGTGGTGATCCTCCTATTTCTTTCAGGAAAGTTTTGGCCCCATCCATCCCTGCCTACGCCCCAGTTGGGGGCTGCTTAAAGGTGCTCCCAGCATCCCCAAGGCCAGACCCAACAAGCCCATTCACTCCTCAGACCCCAAACTGCACGTGCACTTCTACAGCTTTAACCTTTCCAGGTGAAATGGAGTTAGACACCAAGGTAATGCTACTACGAAGGCCCAGACTCACTTGTCTACTTCTAGATGATGGCTTGGACAAGGATTTGATTGCCTGGAATTCTTGCTCTTTCCTTCTCCTTTGATAGGTGATGCTGTGTGTTAGAAGTATCTTAAACAAAACCAGCAAACAGAGAATCTCAAATGTTGTTTGGAGTTGGCAATGAATGAGCCCCAAACTGCTTTCCTTTAGAAAGTGCCCTGCAAAAAAATCTGATCTGAGATCTCTCTGAATGCTTTGAAGTCATACTAAAGCAGGAAGTTAATTAGAGCTGCTTTGATATCTTATGGTGTGTTTTAATAGCTGCTTCGGAGGCAGCTCAAACAGCAAGAGTATGATCTAGTGCACACTCCCCAGAGTCTGCATTGCCCCTACCGAAATGTGTCTACGTGTCACGGCTGGAGCCAGTTGTTTCCTTTCCTAAGAGATCAAACTCGCTTCCTTGGGGACTTGGAAAAATAAAAGTCAGACCTCAGTGGACTGCTGCTTTTTTGTAATCTTTTTAAAATAGTAGAAGTAGTAATACTATTATTATTATTAAATCCTTTGATGCTGTGATGTTGCAGCTGCAGCTCAAAATTTCCCAGTTTCTCACTTCTGTTTTCAGTTGTTTTTCTCCCAAGTTCTCTAGTAGTCTAACATTTTCCATGGCTTATTTGCATTTAAATTACTTCCCTGAATGTTTTTAAATGAAATCATGGCAGTGAAGAAGTTTGAGTTGTCTCTTCTTGATGAAGAACTTCTATGTAGCCCAGAAGCAAAGGGTTTGACACTGTCGGTTCACCTTCTTGGAGGAAAACTCTTGTGCTTGCTCACAAACATGAACTGAAATCTTTTACTGTGATGATTAATGATTGCATTTGGGCAATGTGCTCTATTATGGAAAAAAACCCCACTTTTTTAAAGTTTTTCATTGCTGCATCTGTAGCTTTTATCCTTCTTTCTTGTCTTTTGACTGATCTTTAAACTACTTTTATGACTCGATTTTTGTTGCATTTGTTATAATATTGATTGAATGAATGATGCTTTGGAGCTACATGCTTATGCACAAAGTCCAAGTCTTATTCCTTGAAGCCCATCACTGTGTCACACAAGAAAGAAGAATTGAAGAAACCACGTATATTATTTTATGTCCATGTCCTAGTCCCCACGTCACCTCTCTGTTGTGCTCTTTCCTCCCATGGTTTTAAGGTGAAGCAAGAATGCAGCATTAAGGCGGAGAAGCAGCCGTAGGTGCAAAATCCAGCGTCAGCCCTTCTACCCTACAAGGCGGCTTCTCGCTATGACTGCGTCTTCTGGGCAGTGTGACCGTCCTTGTTGTAAGCAGAATGGAAAAGGCGGCACCTTTTCTTAGAACAGCGATTGCTCACAGGTAGCATTTTACCCTGGTGTGGGGGTTCAGATGTGTACCTGCAACCTGCCTCCTTCGGCTTATTGCATGTGTACCTAGAATGGGAGGAGACACAGATTGACCACACAATTGTACTGAAAGCAACAAGTAGCTTAGTTGTATGTGTGGTGGGGGGAGAGAGGGGAGATAGCCAGGATTTTTCATTACTCTTTGCTCCTCCTTTTTTCACTTTGTATGAGCTTTTAGGAAAACGTCTGTTGAAGGCTGAGCTGTAAACACAGGGGCAGGTCAGCGGAGGCTGTGAATCCGTGGGGCTTTGCTGCAGCTGGTCCAGTTAATAGCAGCAGGAGGATCTGGTTTTGTAGAATTAATGATGTGCAAGCTCCCAGTATGCGTTCATCCCCAGGGAGGACAAGCAGCCTTGGTGCCTTTCTTCTGGAAGCATGTCACAGGGCAAAGCTGGAGGACAAGTCCCACCAAAGCCCTTTTGCTCCAAGGTGTTGTCTCTGCCTTCTCCTCTCAGATCAGCATCACTTCTGCTAACTCTTGGCACTGGCCCCCCCCTGCTTTCTGCAATGACTCCAGCAACACCTGCTTTGCCTGTTATCGACTCTCCTCTCCTGGCCTCCAGCCTGTGCCTCCGCTGCCTTTGATTAACAGCAATTTCCTTCCCCAGCCTGGAAGTTCTTGCTGAATGGGATTGTCGTCTCAAAGCACTGGGAGTGCTTGCACGGGTGTGTGAAGAACACAGACTCTGCACTGTTAGGCATCTTGGGAACTCTTGTGCTTACTTGGAAGTTGGGATTGCCAGTCAGCTGCTTCCCTCTTTGATATAACTCTTTAATGCCTCTCCATCTCTGACCCCTAAATCCAGTTGTCTCCTTAATTCCCCCCAATTTTGCCTCTGCTGCCGTAGCACAAGAAATTGCTTGGCAGTGATTTTTGCTTCCTTGTAGCTATTTCATCCTTGTCCAAAGCCTCCTGGGAGATCTCCCTGCCTGGCTGCGGGGTGCAGCACGCAGCTATCCCTGAAGCCATCAATACTTGCACCTAATTTAACATGTGCTGAAGCTGGTTCATGGGGCTGGTGATAATTACATTTTAAAAATGAAGTACTTGTGAGACATGTCCTTGGTGAGATGCAGGAACCAAATGGATGATTAGGCAAGGTTTTGGGGAGGAATGTGCTATCTTTCTATGCTGTCTAATAGAGGGCTACTCTTGGAACAGATGCTTCTTTTCACGGTGAAAGTTGATGCTTTTCTTGCAAGAGGCAGTGGAGCCTGCTCTGGATGACTCGGGCTCGATGGGCTCCAGCCAGAGCAGCACAGGAAATGAGGGGAAAGAACAGGAAGATTAAATACGTGTAGCTGTTCAGCTGGTGAAAGTTACCAATGCTGCTTCTGCAATCTTTGAACTTGATATTTATTACTATTAAATATTAATTCTATTTGTTGTGCTATTTGTATTTTGCAGGAATCTTCACTGGTTTCTCCTGCCGTGGAAAGCTAATGTCTGTTACAGTTTGTGAAACACTTACTTGTCTTTCCTGAAAGAAAGTGAAGTTGTCAAAGTGTAACTGTGGGGTTTTTTACATAAATGATCTCTTGTACCTTTAAAAATATTTTTTTCACCTGATGTCCCAGAACTGTGACCCTTTAAATCTCTAGAAAACCAGTTATTTTCAAACGTTTTTAAATTAGCAAGGTACCCTGACATGCTCTTGCAGAGGCTGTGGGTTTATGGATGTTGTCCCTGGCTGATGTTTATCCCTCTCTCCTGCTCAAGGCTACCGACTCCCATCTCTCCCTAAAGAGTGACACTGCTTGGTTGTTGCTGCTTTTCACTGGAAGGCGGGGGAAGTCCCACTGGACTGGAGGCTGATGTTGTGCCCATCTACAAGAAGGGTCGCAGGGAGGATCCAGGGAACTACAGGCCTGTCAGCCTGACCTCAGGGCCAGGGAAAGTGATGGAACAGGTCATCTTGAGTGCTATCACGAAGCACATGCAAGAGAACTGGGTGATCAGGCCCAGTCAACACAGGTTCACAAAAGCCAGGTCTTGCCAAACTAACCTGATCACCTTCTATGACCAAGTGATTCGACTGCTGGACGAGGGAAAGGCTGTGGATGTATCTTTCTGGACTTCAGTAAAGCCTTTGACACAGTTTCTCACAGCATTCTGCTTCAGAATCTGTCACCTCTGTCCTGGGCAGGCGCACACTCTGCTGGGTGGAAAACTGGTTGGATGGAGGGCCCAGAGAGTGGTGGGAAATGGAGTTAAATCCAGCTGGAGGCCAGTGACAAGTGGGGTTCCCCAGGGCTCAGTCCTGGGTCCAGTCCTGTTTAATGTCTTTATCAATGACCTGGATGTCGAGTGCACCCTTAGCAAGGTTGCAGATGACACTAAGCTGAGTGGAAGTGTGGATCTGCTGGAGGGTAGGGAGGCTCCAAAGGGATCTGAACAGGCTGGACTGCTGGGCGGAGTCCAATGGGATGTGGTTTAACAAGGCCAAATGCCGGGTCCTGCACTCGGGGCACAACAACCCTGTGCAGCTACAGACTAGAAGAAGCCTGGCTGGAAAGCTGCCTGGAGGAGAGGGACCTGGGGGTGTTGGTTGACAGCGACTGAACATGAGCCAGCAATGTGCCCAGGTGGCCAAGAAGGCCAATGGCATCTTGGCTTGTATCAGAAATGGCGTGGCCAGCAGGTCCAGGGAGGTTATTCTCCCTCTGTACTCGGCACTGGTGAGACCGCACCTCGAATCCTGTGTTCAGTTCTGGGCCCCTCGCCACAATAAGGATGTTGAGGCTCTGGAGTGAGCCCAGAGAAGGGCAACGAAGCTGGGGAAGGGGCTGGAGAACAGGCCTTATGAGGAGCGGCTGAGAGAGCTGGGGGTGTTTATCCTGGAGAAGAGGAGGCTGAGGGGAGACCTCATTGCTTTCTACAACTACCTGAAAGGAGGTTGTGGAGAGGAGGGAGCTGGCCTCTTCTCCCAAATGACAGGACAAGAGGGAATGGCCTCAAGCTCTGCCAGGGGAGATTTAGGCTGGACATTAGAAAAACATTATTCACAGAAAGGGTCATTGGGCACTGGAACAGGCTGCCCAGGGAGGAGGTTGAGTTACGTTCCCTGGAGGTGTTTAAGGCACGGGTGGACGAGGTGCTGAGGGACATGGTTTAGTGTTTGATAGGAGTGGTTGGACTTGATGATCCGGTGGGTCTCTTCCAACCTGGTGATTCTGTGATTCTCATCATCTGCAGCTGAGCCCTGTGTGAAACTGTTGGGATGGGAGAGATGCAGCAGCTACATCAGCATCTTGTAGCTCCCTGTCCTCAAGTGCCAACATGACCAAGATGTTGGTACGTTGTCTGTTGCTACAGGGTGAATCTGTAGGTGAGGACACGCTGCCTCCTGGGGAAGACAGAGCCCGTTAAAGAAGGGAACCACTCCTGTGAAGTGATGTACCTGGGAGAGCCTGGGTTGGTGGGATGTCAGCTGCTCTCCTACCGAATGGACGTGTTCAGCTCTTTTAATTCAGGCTGTGGCAGCAGCAGAGGAGACTCCAAGCCATGTCTCCATGTAGCACAGCATCACTGTGCAGAGGCAAACCAAAGCATCTGAGACGTGGTCAAGTGTCTAGTGGAGGAGGGAGCATGAGGCTTAGGAGTAGAGAATAATTTAGGTCAGAAGAGCTACTTGGGTGTCTATAGGTCAGACTTTACCTAATGTCATGCCAGCTGTGAAATTACTTACTTCGTACCAAAGCTGCTAATTTCTACTTGCGAATGGCATTACTGCAGTCAGGTGCGATGGCTTTCCTGCTGTATCAGACCACGGATTTCAAAGACCTGCTTAAAAAGGCACTTGGCCTTCAGGATCCTTCCTCTTACCAATGGTGTCTGTCACCAAGCTTCTGAAAATGTGGAGAGGGAGGGGGGAAATCCTCTTGAATGCCTGCAGGTTAATATCCTTCCAGGAAAAAAAAAAAAGAAGAATGACACTTGGCTCATGCTAGAGAACAAATACAAAACCTCCCTGACTGTCGAAATTGCCATCTGCAATAGAGGGAAAAAGAAAAAACATGTTTGGCGTGGCAGGCTTGAAGTGATGCAGTCTATCAGAATTATAAAATGTTCTTGGAATTGCTAAATGTTAGAGATAATTCCACCACAGAAAGTCTCCTGGTACAGATTAAATCTATTAAACAGTGGCTTGACACTAGACATTGGAATGGGAAGGCTGTGTTGGAGAAAAAGCCATAGAGAAATAGAGGGGAAGCCAAGACAACTTGACTTCCATTCAAAACGGAAACCAAACCAAGCACTGAAACAGTCTGTAAGAGGTGGAAGTAGAAAATGCTAGGGATATCAACAAAATATTAAGAGTTGTTCAAAACTGATAAGGAAGTAAATGTAAATGAGAAGAAATTTTGAGACAGTGGGATTAAAAGAAGATAAATGCTACCATCTTAGAATCATAGAATCCCTAGGTTGGAATAGGCCTTTGAGATCATCAACTCCAACCATACCTGTCCACTGCTAAATCATATCCCTAAGCACTTGATCTATCCGCCTATTAAACCCCTCCAGGGATGGGGACTCAACCACGTCCCTGGGCACCCTCTGCCAGTGCTTGAAAACCCTTTCGGTGAAGAATTTTTTCCTAATGTACAACCTAAACTCCCTCTGAAGCAGCTTGAGGCCATTCCTTCTTGTCCTGTTCCCTGTCACTTGGGAGAAGAGACCAACACCAACCTCTCCACAATCTCCTTTCAGGTAGTTGTAGAGAGTGATAAGGTCTCCCCTCAACCTCCTCTTCTCTAAGCTAAACAACCCCAGCTCCCTCAGCCCCTCCTCATAAGCCCTGTTCTCCAGCCCCTTCCCCAGCTTCGTTGCTCTTCTCTGGACTCGCTCCAGGACCCCAATGTCTTTCTTGTAGCAAGGGATTCCAGATGTGGCCTCAGCAGTGCCCAGTACAGGGGCAGAATTACTTCCCTGCTCTTGCTGGTCACGCCGTTTCTGATACAAGCCAAGATGCCATTGGCCTCCTTGGCCACCTGGGCCACTGCTGGCTCATGTTCAGTCAGCTGTTCACCAACACCCCCAGGTCTTTCCTTCCTGCTATCATGGTCACCATCAGGAGACCTGATCTTTCACGTAGATAGACTTGAATCATGGTGGGTGAGGTTAAATGGTTGGGGTTAGACCTTACAAGATAAATTACATTGAGCTAAATTGACCAGAAAGGTATTAGATGTTCTTAAAGTCAGAAAAATCTCCCTTGGTACGTTGTGCTAGTTAGGAAGAGGTGTGGCAGGCAAACAATAATGTCCCTTCCCGTGTCTCTGTTTGAATGAAGAACTGCCAAGATAATGCTTTTGGATAAGTAGCTCCTGACAGGTTCGAAGGAGCCTGAGGAGCTCTGACAGTTGCTGGGAGCTCTCAAACTCCACTATTGAAATGGTGGCAGCTACCAGACAGGCTGCAGGAAGACACCTCAAGCCATTGCAATGATGCAGGTTGACCTAAGCCCTGACAGCAGTCGGGAGGTGGGGGCATAGTATAACTACACCTGCTTAGTGGATAATACTGGGAAAATATCCAGCCTTTTCTGCTCATGATGGTTTTAAACGTTGAATTGCATGCAGATAAGATATGTTTGTGCTTCCACTAAGGCATTATATCTGCCCTGTAAGACAGACTGAAGAGGAGACATTTAAACACGGACATTGAACACACTAATGGGTTAAAACTAGCTGGTGAGTCTGGACATCCCTCTAATTGAAAATAATTGCAGGCTGTGAATCTCATGAGGTTCCACAAGGCCAAATGCAAGGTCCTACACCTGGGTTGGGGCAATCCACAGCTTCATTACAGGATGGGGGATGATGTAATTGAGAGCAGCCCTGCTGAGAAGGGTGCAGGGGGATGAGAAGCTCACCCAGAACGCTAATGGTACCCTGGGCTGCATCAAAAGCAGCCTGGCCAGCAGGGTGAGGGAGGCGATTCTGTTCCTCTCTTGTGAGACCTCATCTGGAGTACTGGGTCCAGTTCTGGAATCTTCCACATAAGAAGGATGTGGAGCTGTTGGAATGCCAGAGGAGGCTACAAAGATGATCTGAAGGCTGAAGCACCTTCCCTATGAGGACAGGCTGAGAGAGATGGGATTGTTCAGCCTGGAGAAGAGAAGACTCTGAGGACACCTTAGAGCAGCTTCCAGTACCTGAAGGGGCTACAAGAAAGCTGGGGAGGGACTGTTCACAAAGGCTTGGAATGACAGGATGAGGGGGAATGGCTTTAAATTGGAGAGGGGCAGATTTAGACTAGACGTAAGGAGGAAGTATTTCACCATGACAGTGATGAGGGACGGGCCCAGGCTGCCCAGGGAAGCTGTGGCTGCCCCATCCCTGGAGGTATTCAAGGTTAGGTAGGATGGACCTTGGGCAGCCTGATCCAGTGGGAGGTGTCCCTGCCCAGGGGAGGGATGGAACTGGATGATGTTTGAGGTCCCTTCCAGCCCAAGCCATTCTATGACTCTGTGATCCCCCAGCGAGGGTCCAGCCTGGGTTGATTCATGGATATATGCTATTTTTTATTTTTAAAAATATTAAGAATTTTGGTGGCATTTGCTTTACACTCCTGTGCTATTCTGCAGGGGAAAAGCCTTGTCAGCATCACATTCGTGTGTTTGAATTTTTATGCTGATGAGCTTTTTTCAGCTTTGGCCCCAATCCCACTGCAGGAGTTGTGACAGTTCTGGGCTTGGCCAAGGGTGGCCAGGAGTGGCCAGCCCTGCTCTGTACAGTGGCCACGGGTCCTCAGTTGCTGCTTGAGTTCCCTGTCACCATGCATGAGTTGTTCCTGCCTCTTGCACTAGTGGTTGTTTTGTCTTTTTCATCTTGCTCTGGCAAAGGGTTATTTTGAAAGACCAGTTAAAAAAATCCAAAACACTTTATGGGAGTGGTCACGTAAATAAGAGGGTGACCGCAAATAAAATTGAGATAGCATGTGGAAAAGCTTAGGAACACAGAATCTGGGTAAATCCTGCCGAAGCTGCTTGGTTATCTGCTGCCGAGCCTGGCTGTGGAGCTGCTTTGGGAGCAAGCCAACAAGATGCTGTCCTTAAAGTAAAAAGCAAAGAAAAACCAAGAAGTGGGCATGGCAGGATCCAACATCTGCCGCTGGCCTCAGCGTGGCAGGTCAGGTTGCAGCAGAGTGAGGGGTTACAGCAGGGGCTGCTGCTCTCTGCTGCCTGCAGGTACCACCTCTTCTTGATCGGCAAACCCTGGTGTCCAGCAACCTCCTACCACCTCCAGAGCGAGGGATGTTGTAGGTGGCAGGAGTCTGCAGATTCACGGCTTGTGGGACTGTAAATCAGCACTGATGATGGACAGTTAAAAGGAAAAAGCCCATAAGGTGGGATGGATGGCCTTAGCTGACCTTCCAAATGTTGGTTGTTTAGGCCAAAGTTCCACTCACGCATTGACTTTAAATGGACATAAACCAGGCATTTTTGGGTAGACCAAGACCTTGACCGAGGAAAGAAGAGGAAAGAAGAACAGGATCTGCTATGGCATCAGCCTGGATAAAGTTTAATGATGAAAATCCTTGGGTAGGAATGTACCCTTGGAGCTCCCTAGGGCCAGGGCTGTGGATACAGCAGGCTGCTGGTGGGCACGTGCAGGTGAATTGGGATGTCCTTGAGGATGGAGATTGCCGGCTGCTTGAGCATCTGTCACAGGGGTGCCCCGCTCACGCGAAGGTAACTCTTTCTACACAGTGCTTAACGCACCCAGGTACGAAACCAAGAAGCACGACTGTCGAAGCTTAAATTTGTGGTTTGTATTTCATAAAGTGTCAAAAAGTCTTAAATCTGGTCAGCCTTTGAAAGATCAGTTCCTTTTTGTAGAGAACAGAGTATGTCCTTGTTGAACCTGTGATTCCCTAACAGCAACCAAACCACTAATGGTGGACATGGGGTTATTTTGGATGTGGAGTTGCTACAAGGTGGTTTGTTTCCAATTTTTCTTGAGCAAGTTTGGACATGGAGATATGTGTTTTGGGTTTTTTTTTTCTGGGTTTGATACCAGGGTCCAAATTTAGACACTCAAAACAGCAGTGTGGTTTGCTACTTGATTCACAGATTTCAAAAAAATTTCCTTGCAGAGGGAATTTGGAGGAATGTAAGGGTTTGCCTTTCAAATGGAGTTGTGATAGGGGACGAGAAACAATGAGAACCAGCAGGCCTACAGAAAAAAGGCAAAATATGCAGAAAAGTTGTACTAAATCATAGGCTGGATGCAGAATTATTTCCTTGCTTGCTGAAATCTAGAGTGACTCAGACGTCTTGTTTGGTTTTGCCATTGAGGGTGCAGACTGGATCTGGTCTCCAGGATGCTTGCAGGTCCAAACCTGACTGAGATGCTCCCAAAAAGAGTTTATCTTTAGAGAAAAATCTGGTACGACATTGTAAAGACATGCTGTGATGATCAGGGTAGCCCAGAGGACTCATATGACAAATTTTAGGCATGAGATCCATTTGGGAGGTGTTGAATGGGAAAAAGGATGGGGAGCTGGTGGAAGGAGAGTAATGCTGAAGGGGACCTGGAGTCCCAGGGAATGGTGAGCTGGTCCAGAGGCAGCAGTGGAAGTCAGCCCTTACCAGGGCTGTCCAAGTGCAGGCTGCAGGTCTGGAGAAGACATAATTCCCTCTGCCCAGCAGCAGAGAGGCCACAACTGGGCGCTGGAAGTGGTGCCCCCGGTACAAGAGAAACATCTGCAAATTGTGAGTTCCAGTGTAGGGCCTCATGGAGAATGGAATGGGGAAAGCAGCCCAGGGGTTTCATTCAAGTGAAAAGTTATTTCTTTTGTTTTTCAGGTACTAGGCACAGTATTTTGAAATAGGTCTAAGAAAATCCTCCTTGCAGTATCATAGAATCATAGAATGGCTTGGGTTGGAAGGAACCTTAAAGATCATTTAATTCCATAGCCCTGCCATGGATAGGGACACCTCCTGCGGGACCAGGCTGCTCAAGCCCTTGAACACCTCGAGGGATGGGGCAGCCACAGCTTCCCTGGGCAACCTGGGCCCGTTCCTCATCACCGTCATTGTGAAAAACTTCCTCTTTATGTCTAGTCTAAATCTGCCCCTCTCCAATTTAAAGCCATTCCTCCTCATCCTGTCATTCCAAGCCTTTGTGAACAGTCCCTCCCCAGCTTTCTTCTAGCCCCTTCAGGTACACGAAGTTCAAAGTCTCCTCGGAGCCTTCTCTTCTCCAACCCTGACTCTCTCAGTCCTCATAGGGAAGGTGCTCCGATATGATTTCTCTTCCAGAAAATCCAGGGAAGCTGCATGTGCTTTTTTTTTGGTACATCTTCCAGAGGTGATTGCAAGCATTTGTATGCAGCTGCAAGGTCAAGATGCTGCGTCCAAGCTGACTCAAATCATGGAGGTTTGAATGACTGATTTTTTTAGAAGGCTTCAAATCCACTTATTTTTCAACTGTGCTGGTTGTGCTCATTTATTAACTTCCTTCTTCACCTAATTTGCTGTGTGTCAGATGTTCACACCCAGGAAATGTGTGCTTGCATAACTGAAACTTTTGCAACTCAAATGTTCAGTGTTAACTTTGGCTTTTAGTTGTTGGATTTTTTTATTAAAAAAAAATGGTCTTCAAAGCCTCTGCTGTACGTGCAGATGTACAGTAACATCATGCTTTTAATTCCTAGATTGAGTAATACAGACCTACTCTCTTCCTCTGACACATGATAAAGCCTCAGGAAACTTCTCCGTATAGGGAACTGGCTGGTTTTTAGGGGGCGCAGGGTGGGCACGCTTTGAGTAAAAATGTGAAGCAATGACAAGAAGTTGGGCTGCACAGATAAGAGCCAGGTCTGCTTCAGTTCAGATTCCTGAATTTACTTGTTTCATTTGGGTGATCAACATTGTCTAAATGCCATGCATTTGTAGCCAAGTGATCATTTCACTTGTTGCTCACCATAATAGAAAAAAAATATTAGCTTTATATTTTTAATAATACTCGGGGAGTAATCTTGTCATGTACCCATAATTTTGGTATGAGTTCCATTATTTGGAGGGTGCAAGTAAAGAAAGTGTGCATCACATCCTCTAAAATCATGGCTGGTTTTGATTTTTAATTAGCAGGTAACATTTTCCAGGGCATGACTGCCCTTGCTTCTCTGCGTAGGAGCAGGGATTTAATGCTCGGGGGATCCCTGAATTGCTCTGTGCTCTCCCTGCTCCTCATGCTGCAAGATCTCGAGCCTGGGCTCTGCAACAGGGTCGAAATTACTCATTTAAACAAGCAATCTCCTTCATGCAGCCAGCCAGGCTCTTGGGTCTTGGAAGATGATCATAGAATCATAGAATAACCAGGTTGGAAGAGACTCACCGGATCATCGAGTCCAAACACTCCTATCAAACACTAAACCATGCCCTTCAGCACCTCATCCACCCACGCCTTAAACACCTCCAGGGAAGGTGACCCAACCCCCTCCCTGGGCAGCCTCTGCCAGTGCCCAATGACCCTTTCTGTGAATAATGTTTTTCTAATGTCCAGCCTAAACCTCCCCTGACAGAGCTTGTGGCCATTCCCTTTCGTCCTGTCTCCTGTCACTTGGGAGAAGAGGCCAGCTCCCTCCTCTCCACAACCTCCTTTCAGGTAGTTGTAGAGAGCAATGAGGTCACCTCTCAGCCTCCTCTTCTCCAGACTAAACACCCCCAGCTCTCTCAGCCGCTCCTCATAAGGCCTGTTCTCCAGCCCCTTCACCAGCTTTGTTGCCCTTCTCTGGACTCGCTTCAGAGCCTCAACATCCTTCTTGTGGTGAGGGGCCCAGAACTGAACACAGTACTCGAGATGCGGTCTCACCAGTGCTTAGCACAGAGGGAGAATAACCTCCCTGGACCTGCTGGTCATGCCATTTCTGATGCAAGCCAAGATGCCATTGGCCTTCTCGGCCACCTGGGCCACTGCTGGCTCATATTCAGTTGGCTGTCAACCAACACCCCCAGGTCCTTCTCCTCCAGGCAGCTTTCTAGACAGACTTCACCTAGTCTGTAAGCTGCACAGGGTTGTTGTGCCCCAAGAGCAGGACCCGGCATTTGGCCTTGTTAAACCTCATCCCACTGGTCTCCGCCCAGTGGTCCAGCCTGCTCAGATCCCTTTGGAGCCTCCCTACCCTCCAGCAGATCCACACTTCCACCCAGCTTAGTGTCATCTGCAAACTTGCTAAGGGTGCACTCGATGCCTTCATCCAGGTCATTGATAAAGACGTTGAACAGGGCTGGACCCAGCACTGAGCCCTGGGGAACCCCACTTGTCACTGGCCTTAACACCACTAAGCACCACTCTCTGGGCCCTCCATCCAACCAGTTTTCCACCCAGCAAAGTGTGCGCCTGCCCAGGACAGAGGTGACAGTTTCTGAAGCAGAATGCTGTGAGAAACTGTGTAAAAGGCTTTTCTGAAGCCTGAAGGAATGGAGGGTCCCATCTGTAGGCCGGACTCGCTCCATAGGGAGGTCTGCTGCTTGCCGGGAGCATCAGTGAGGGAAGTTACTAGAAAGCTCCCTTCCCTGGTCAAAGACACAGATTACTACCTGCTCTTAGTTTTTCAAATTGGTAATGAAGAAATAGAATGTAGAAGGCCTAATGCCATTAAAAGGGACTTCAAGGCACTTGGGAGAATGATCGAGGGCTCTGGGGCACAGGTAGTATTCAACTCCATCCCAATACTAAGGAATCAGGAGCATGAAATGAGGAATAAGAAACTAATTAATGAATGGCTTAGGGACTGGTGTGAGAAGAGGGGTTTGGGTTCTTTAATCATGGGGAGGCCCACGCACCCCCAGGCTTTCTTACCAGAGATGGGACACGCCTGTCTCCTAGGGGGACAAAAGCCCTCACTAAAAACCTAGTTAAGCTCATAAATCGAGCTTTAAACTAGATGTGAGGGGGGAGGCAGGATGGGAGTGAGCCTGGAGGTGACACTTCAGTGGCAAAGGGGTGGTGTGCTGGCAATGCCTGCCGGTATATCACCACTAAGCAAGAGGGGGTGAGTGCACCTGGGGATGGCAGGCAGCAAACTGGCACTGTGGCCTTAGTTAAGTCAAGGATCGCTCAGTTGGGGAGAAGCCCTGTTACGAAGGCTGAAGCTACGCCTGCCCAGCTGAAGTGCATTTACACCAATGCACGCAGCATGGGAAATAAGAAGGAGGAGCTGGAAGCTGTGGTAGGGCAGGGAGACTACGATGTCATTGCCATTGCGGAGACGTGGTGGGATGACTTGTACAACTGGAGCGTACCCATGGTGCGGTATAAACTCTTCAGGAAGGGCAGAAGAGGAGGCAGGGTAGCCCTCTATGTTAGAGAGGGCTTTGATACCCTTGAACTGGACTATGTTCAAGATGGGACTGAGTGCCTGTGGGTGAAAATCAGTGGAGCCCATGGGCAGGCAGGTATTGTGATGGGAGTCTGCTATAGACCACCCAGCCAAGAAGAAGCAGCTGATAAGCTCTTCTACAAACAACTTAGTGTAGTCTCAAAATGGCTACCTCTAGTCCTTGTGGGAGACTTCAATTTTCCAGATATAGGCTGGGAGTATAATACAGCAGAAAGGAAGCAGTCCCGGAGGTTCCTGGAGTGTGTGGAAGACAACTTCCTCACACAGCTGGTGAGCGAACCGACAAGGGACGGTGCCCTCCTGGACCTGCTGTTTGTGAACAGAGAAGGACTGGTGGGGGATGTGAAGGTTGGAGGATGCTTGGGGCAAAGCAATCATGAGATGATAGAGTTCTCAGTGCAGGGTAAGATGAAGAAGGAGGTTAGCAGAACAGTCGCCCTCAACTTTCAGAGAGCAGACTTTGGGCTTTTCAGAAGACTGGTCGGAAAAGTCCCATGGGAGGCGCTCCTTGAGGGCAAAGGTGTCCATGAGGGCTGGGCACTCTTCAAGAAGGAACTCCTAGCAGCTCAGGAGAAAGCCGTCCCCAAGTTCCGGAAAAGTGGCCGGCGGGGTAAGAAACCAGCATGGTTGAGTAGGGAGGTCCTAAGAGACATCAATAGGAAGAGGAGGGTCTACGACCTCTGGAGGAAGGGGCAGGCATCCTGGGTGGACTATAGGGAGGAAGTGAGAACGTGCAGGGAAAAAGTCAGGAGGGCTAAGGCCCAACTAGAAATGCGATTGGCCAGGACTGGGAAAGACAACAAAAAGCCTTTCTACAAGTACATCAACAGCAAAAGGAGGGCTAGGGAGAATCTCCAGTCCCTAGTAGATGCAGAGGGAACAAGAGCAACAGGGGACAAAGACAAGGCTGAAGTGCTCAATGCCTACTTTGCCTCAGTCTTTAACAGTAAGGAAAACTGTTCCCTCTGTGCACAACCCCAAGGGTTGGAAGTGAAGTATGAGATTCCCAAGGTCCAAGAGGAGGTGGTTAGAGACTTGCTTGCCCAGCTAGACGCCCACAAGTCTATGGGGCCAGATGGAGTCCACCCAAGAGTTTTGAGGGAACTGGCGGATGTGCTGGCCAAACCCCTTTCCATCATCTTCCAACAGTCCTGGAGGTTCCACTGGACTGGAGGCTGGCTGATGTCGTGCCCATCTATAAGAAGGGGCGCAGGGAGGATCCGAGGAACTACAGGCCTGTCAGTCTGACCTCGGTACCAGGGAAAGTCATGGAGCGGGTGATCTTGAGTGCGATCATGAAGCACTTGCAAGGGAACCGAGTGATCAGGCCCAGTCAACACTGGTTCATGAAAGGCAGGTCTTGCCAGACTAATCTGATCACCTTCTATGACCAAGTGACTAAACTCTTGGACGAGGGAAAGGCTGTGGATGTGGTCTTCCTGGACTTTAGTAAAGCCTTTGATACAGTTTCTCACAACATTCTGCTTCGGAAACTGTCGGCCTCTGGCCTGGACGGGCGCACACTCTCCTGGGTGAAAAACTGGTTGAATGACTGGGCCCAGAGGGTGGTGGGAAATGGAGTTAAATCCAGCTGGAGGCCAGTTCCAAGTGGGGTTCCCCAGGGCTCAGTCCTGGGTCCAGTCCTGTTTAACGTCTTTATCAACGACCTGGATGAAGGCATCGAGTGCTCCCTTAGCAAGTTTGCAGATGACACCAAGCTGGGTGGAAGTGTCGATTTGCTGGAGGGTCGGGAGGCTCTGCAAAGGGACCTGAACAGGCTGGACTGCTGGGCGGAGACCAGTGGGATGAGGTTTAACAAGGCCAAATGCCAGGTCCTGCTCTTGGGGCATAACAACCCTAAGCAGAGCTACAGACTAGGAGAAGTCTGGCTGGAAAGCTGCCTGGAGGAGAAGGACCTGGGGATGTTGGTTGACAGCAACTGAACATGAGCCAGCAGTGTGCCCAGGTGGCCAAGAAGGCCAATGGCATCTTGACCTGTATCAGAAACGGCGTGACCAGCAGGTCCAGGGAGGTTATTCTCCCTCTGTACTCGGCACTGGTGAGACCGCACCTCGAGTCCTGTGTTCAGTTCTGGGCCCCTCACCACAAGAAGGATGTTGAGGCTCTGAAGTGAGTCCAGAGAAGAGCAACGAAACTGGTGAAGGGGCTGGAGAACAAATCTTATGAGGAGCGACTGGGAGAGCTGGGGTTGTTTAGCCTGGAGAAGAGGAGGCTGAGGGGAGACCTTATTACTCTCTACAACTACCTGAAGGGAGGTTGTGGAGAGGAGGGTGCTGGCCTCTTCTCCCAAGTGACAGGGGACGTGACGAGAGGGAATGGCCTCAAGCTCCACCAGGGGTGATTTAGGCTTGAGATTAGGAAAAAATTCTTCACGGAGAGGGTGGTTAGGCATTGGAATGGTCTGCCAAGGGAGGTGGTTGAGTTGCCGTCCCTGGAGGTGTTTAAGGTTAGGGTGGATGAGGTACTTAGGAGCATGATTTAGGGATTGGTGGGAATGGTTGGACTCGATGATCCAGTGGGTCTCTTCCAACCTGGTTATTCTGTGATTCTGTGTCATTTTGTGATTTTTTTTAAGAGCTCCCAGCCCTCATGGGCTCCCTTGCCCTTAAGCACTGTCTCCCATGAGACTTTGCCAACCAGCCTTCTGAAGAGTTCAAAGTCTGCCCTCTGGAAATTTAATGCTACTGTCCTGCTAACCACCCTCTTCACTTTGCCGAGAACAGAAAACCCTATCATCTCATGATCACTTAGTCCTAGGCGTCCTCCTACTGCCACATCCCCCACAAGGCCTTCTCTGTTCACAAAGAGCAGGTCCAGGAGGGCACCTGCCCTTGTCGGTTTGTTCACCAGCTGTGCAAGAAAGTTGTCTTCCATGCACTCCAGGAACCTCCTAGACTGCTTCCTTTCTGCGCTATTGTACTTCCAGCAGATATCTGGAAGATTGAAGTCTCCCACAAGAACGAGAGGCATTGATCTAGAGATTAACCCCAGCTGTTTATAGAAGAGCTCGTCAGCTGCTTCTCCTTGGCTGGGTGGCCTGTAACAAACTCCTGTCACAAAATCTACCTTCCTATGGGGTCCTCTGATTCTAACTACTCCAACAGTGCTGAACTGCTATTTTTTGATTTGGTGAAATATTGTGATCTCTGTCGCCAAGGGAAAACCCTCAGCATTGTGTATGCAGACAGCAGGATGTGGAGATTCGTGTCTGAGCCTTTTGACTTGAGAAAGCCTTTACTTGCAATTGCATATAAGTGGAGAAACACTATTTTTGAGCTAATAAGTATGTGTTTTAGTGCAAGCTTTGTATGCTGGAGGGTAAGGGTCTCTGCTTCCACCTCTTGACAAAGAGGGAGAACAGTCACAGCACCCAGTCAAGGAAATGCTCACCTGGAGACCTTGAGCTGTCTACAGAGAAGGGGAAAAGGTGGGCATAGTCCTCAGATACCTAGTGCAGGTCATCCAGAGACCAAGGGGGTTCTTATGCCCCCTTCACTACTTAGCTAGAAAGTGCCATGACTGCCCTGTTCCATTGGCAGGAGCAGAATCCTGCTGGTGGGGAGCTTGCCCAAGTCCATCTTAGGGCTTCCAGGCTGGAATTTGCTGTGCCTGTCCAAGTGGTGTTAGCAAGTTGTAGGGGAAGGTATGACTTGCCTGTGGATTTAGGGAAAGAAGAAATGCCCTGTTATCTAGGCTAGTATGAACACATCGCTGAGTGTACAGCGAACCACCAGGCAGGACAACCTCTACTCCAGAGTGCATGGGGAGCATCAATTGTTCTTGTTACAGAGACCCGATGTTGCATTGTCTTGGGCAGCATATGGAGAGAGAGGCTATTTGAATGATGCTGTTGCCATCTGTTACAAGGCTGACAGTGTGGCTTCCTACTGAATCCTCTCTAATCCAGGGAGTGCAGCAGATGTTCCACTGTGGACCTTACTGATTTTAAAACAGTTACAGTTCTTGCACACTGTAAGAGCAAAATTATTTCCAGATTAAACACACATATCTGAGGTGTTATTTAGAGCGTGCAATTAATTGCTTTTCAGTTGATCGCTGTCTTGAAAGAACAGATGCGTATAAAGATATGAGATGAGACTGTGATCTAGGTGCAGTGCTGAAAGAGTTATATGGACTTTACTGGCTTCTGTATTTCATGGTTGTACAGATACAGATTTCCTCGGAGAGAAGCATTGACTTGCAAGATTCCTCCTTTTCTATAAGAAAAGCTGCTGGAACAAAACCCTGCAATGCTACAAGCAGGCTTGTATCTACCGTACGGTCACACATGCTGTCATTGCCTCATCTTTAGAAAACCATATGATGTTCTGGAACAACCCCTGAACACTGAATTGTGGTCCTAAATTTGTGATAATACATCGTAGAGGGTTCACTATCAGTGCTTTGCTGAAAGAACAGTGTGAACATTGTCTGTATATGTACCATGATGAAGACCTTATCTGAAATCAGAAAACGGAACAGCTTTGAAACAAAATTTGTGTCCTGCCCAAAAATGTGGACATAAGAGCTCATCAAACCTTGACTTAGGATATTCACTGTGCAACTCTGTGTTTGCTGCATGAAAAATAAAGGCCACATTCAGAAACAAATAAAAGTTCAGTGGTGGAATCAGAAGCACAATTTATAACCTGGGCTGGGTGAGAATGAATTACTGGTGACACGTGTAGCTTCTCCATCATCAGGAAAAAACGTGTCCTGAAGCAGCAAGATGACCAGACAATTTGGTGTAAGTGGTTTTCCAAGTATAAGATTCTGAGTAGGAGTGATGTCACTTTGTGGATAATAGCAGAGCCTAAAGGATTGCAGAAGAGGGATCACAAGCTTGGAAGTGAAACTGGAAGTAGGATTCCCTCAAAGGGAACATCTCCACCACAAAGTCACATTACCTTGCCAAGCTCAATAACTTGGATGTAACCACAAGCCTCAAGAAGGGGCATCTCAGGCTGGGAAGGAGAGGACAGAGTTATATCCCAGATCAGGTAGTAAACTGAAGGAGGAAAATCTAGGATTAGGTCAATGAGCTGAATTTAGTGGAAATTTCAGTCCATGTGTCCTTCCAGAAGGCTTCTAAACACTAGGCTGCTGCTTATTCCTACAGGCTTCTATGAAAATCTTCAGGTTTAATAAATCTAATTGTTTGCCAGGAACAACATTTTTTTTGTGAAACATCTTCAAAAGAACCTGAAATTGTAAGCTTGCTAAAGAAAATCAGATATAGTTTCCAGCATGGTGGGACTTCAAACAAGAATTCAGAGAGTTGGTTTTGTTTGGGAGTTTGTTAGCCTGTGGCCACGCTCTAACCACACATGTTTTCTGGGCCCCTGTTCCTGCAAATACTGGCTAGTCTGGAGATCTATGAACTGTTCTTGTCCTCTTCATTGTGAGGATTTCATAAATAACTATGTGTTCACTTTCAAATTCTTCTGAAGGGATGAAAATGACTGCTTCCTCCAAAGAAATCCTAACTCTTGTGGGTTCTATTTAGCAGTTTCATGTTGTCCCATTTTCTCAAGCTCATTTTGTGGTCCTGCACCAGCATGTGTCAGGGCATTGGGGTTTCAGTACGCCACCAATATCAACTGCTTCTGAACTGCTGCTAACCTGAGGATGGTGTTTAGAATGCAAAGGACTTCAATAGGTGGACAGGAAAGCGTGTTACTTAGAAATCAGGTGGAGCTGCCTGCTCTCCTTTTGGGTGAAGAACAGGGATGTTCGGAATTTGGTCTGGATTATGGATAGGTGACACCTTTGGTCTCAGGGGAAATCAGCTTTGAGCGAATCGGTTCTACAAAACCTCCATTTTGTGTGTGTGTGTATATTTATTAACTTTTAGCTCCACCCTCCATCCCTTTTTTCTGTTTGATAGAAGGCTGGTTTTTTTCAGATTCTTTGGTGTCCGTGGCAGAAAGAACAGCCTTTACAGCAGCTACTGAGGAATCAAGATGTGCAGCTGAGGGAAAACTATGTCCTTCCTGAGGCATAAAGCTTGGCTCTGGTGGTGCTTTCTTCAGGTGGCTACATGCATGGTATTAGGTGTCACAAATGACTCACGGATGACTGCAGTATTTAAGGCTTCTTGTGTGGGGTTGATCTGAGGTGGAGAAAGAGAGATCTTGTTTGACTCTGAGCACTGTTTCTTCAAAGGGTGACATAGAAGTCTTTTGGCTGTGAAGTTCTCCCTCTGGCAAAGCTGAGCCTTACAACAAAATATCTTGGGAGTTCCTCTAGATTTGTGGAAGCCAAGATGACCAACACATCCAGCAAAACAGACACTTCCTGATGTGTGTTTGAATGCAACCAAAGATTTTATTTAATATGTCAAACTGCTGTGAAAACTCCTCCAAAACTAGAATTAAGCTTGTGCATCCAGGCCATCCTACAGCAACATCTACAGGATCTTCTTTAGCAATAAGGGAGCCTTACCTTCAAGCTTACCCTGTGTTGCCTGTATCTCTTTTGGAGGACCAGAGGAGATTCAGAAGAGCTGACCGTGATTCTTGTAGTTATTTGTATTATTTCAGTCTTGTTTGAGAAGTGCAATATGTCCCTTCTCCTGACATGGTACAATTAGAAAGGGTGGATGGATTCAAGAAAGGCCAAAATGATGCACTGTAAGAATCAAATACAATTTTCAACCCTTACTGCTTATCACCAGCTCAGAAACTTAAGTGTGGTTGTAATCACATGGTTGCTACAACATACGAGACAAAGGCTTAAGATAATATTGCTGGAATTACTTTACCCTGATGTCAGCAATACTAAGCCGTTCATGGGTGATCTGTGCATCCATTTGAAACACACAGGCAAAGAAAATGATGCAGAGGCTCAAGATTCCCCTGTATCCTGGGACAAAAGCTTAGGAGATGTCAGAGGTTCAAGTGGCTCTGCATTTCAAGTGGCTCTGCATTTCTTGAGGTCTAAACTTCACTTTCAGTGCTTTAGTGGCTTTAAGCTAACCTTAATGAAAGCAACTTTGTTTTGGCAAGTTACACTAAGGCTGTATCTGGATGGTGTTGCAATGTCCTTTGGGCTGCGGGAGAAAGCAGTGCTTGAAATATGCGTGTTTGAGCAAGTTCAATGCAGTTTGCCTTCGCTGGAGCCTGACTTCCTTCCTTGGATGAAGCCAAAGATCTGCAGGCTCTAATAACATGGCAGCAAACCAACTTGGCATATAGAAACAAGAAGGGTGCCTCCCAGATCCAGTCGCATAGAAGTGTCAGAGTGTATGGCGAGTAGATGAAGGTAGAAAGAGGCCTAGTTTATTTTCTTTTCTTCAAAATGTAGTGTTCTTGCTGAGAATAATTTCATAATTGCAAGCATGTGGTGAAAGTTTCTAGATATCAGGAGAGAGTTGAGGTTTGAACCTGTGGTGTTCTCAACATTTTGACACAAGGAGCAAAGGTGTTGGTTATGGTTCTTAGTGCTGAGGATTTCTTGGGTGGATTTGTCCCAGCCTTTCCTCTGGCAGGCACTGTAGTCGCTTCTGCTCATGGATTGGGTGCCGTGGAGCTCGTATGTGGCGAGTGTTCATTACTGCCAGCCACATGATGACCTGGCTGACCCACGGTGATCTCAAAGAACAGAACTAGTCTAACATGGACTATTCTTTGTTTCCCAGCTTTTTGATATGCTCAGGGTTGCGTTTTGTTGGCCACGTGGACTAGAGGTTTCCTTGAGACAGCAAGATTTGAGACTGGTGCAACTACTCATTTTTAGGAGCAGAGGACTTAAAACAAATCATCAGGAGTTACAAAAGTTGTTGTAAAACTGAGAGTTCGTGTTTTATTTGTTTCTGTTGTTCCAAATGTAAAACCGGAGAGCTCTTCAACATCTTTGTCATAGTGCTCTTCCCCACGACGAAAACATGTCTTCAGCCTGCTGGGAATGACAAACAATGCTGGCAAAAGTAGGGTCAACAAGGCTAAGACAAAATGCTTGTATTTATAATTTATTTTACCGTGGAAGGGACCTGAGGCAGATGCAGGGTCCTGTAGGGTTAACTGCAATGCAGAAATAGAACAGAGCATAATCCCAGTCCCTGAAGGGTTTGAGCTATGTGGGACTTCCTCACTGGCCAGATTGACACCAACATGCTTGGAGACTGTGTCACAGCCATACTGGTTTTAATTGTAAAAATATTTATAGACTTTTTCAATTGCAATTTAAATTTCTTCTGTCTTGTCTTCTGCTCTTGGATGGCCACTGCGGAAGGATCCCTTTGGTGAGACAAAAAGGTTATGGAAATAATAGAAATGAATGTCTGCAGCTCGAGTGAGACATGAAAAGTTTTCTTTGGGTGAGAGCCAGGTACTGGTGAGGTCTGCAGGAGTTCTGCTCTTTGCCTCAGTGGGGCCAAGCTTTCACACTTGGGGATCATGTCCTGAGGAAGAATTTAGTCTAAAATAATTTTCAAAACACTCACACCCAAGTGTTTCTTTGAGACTGAGTGGCTTTGTGTTTCTGATTGACTCAAATTGCTCCCCTTAGCATCTGCCGTGGGTGAGATTTCAGCGAAGAGCCAAGAACAAGGGAGGATCAAATCTGAACAGGCCTGATGCTCAGTTCTTAAACCAGCAGTTTCTTTCATTGTATGAGCATAAGGACTTTTTGGGCATCTGCTCAAGCTGTGTATTTTTGGTGGGAGATGTGCCTTGGAGCCCTAGCACATGAGAGCACTACACTGTGATTGCAGCCTGGGTGTGGAACATGGCATCCTTGGGAGATCCTTGCGTCCCTTCTGCAGATGTCCTACCTAGCAACTTGTTGAAAGAGGAAAAGAGAAATGGTAAAAAGCATTTTGATTCCTACTGTACATGCATACTCTTCTTCACTATTTTCCCCTCCTTTTTCAGGACATGGTGTCAGAAAAAACAACTTGTTTGATTCATAGCCCTGAAATCGCTGAAGATGCAAGGCCAGGCTTTTCTCTCGATGTTAAGACCTGCTCTAGTATCACACTTAATCAGGCCAGAATTATCACCATTTAAGCTTTGCCTCCTGAAGTCAATTTGTTCCATAGCAGACCCCCAACAAACTGATGGGTTTTTATCCTGAAAGGGATTGTGCAATAATTTTAAAGGATTCCTTTTTTAATACCTTGAAAATTCTTTGAGGAATAGACTTGTAGTGTATGGGCTCTGCTGTGTTATCCTTGAATTTGTCATGTGTGGAGTGCATGATTTAGGCTTGAAAAAAAACACTAACCTCTGAATCAGCATCTGCAATACAGGGGCTCTCAACCACCAAGAGGCTGTGCTCTCGAAAGTGTGTTTGTGTGTGGAAGAATAAAGAGAATAAAAGGAAATCTGGGAAAATTGGGGGGTTTTATTTTTAGAAAAAGAATTTATTTTTGCTAGGAGAACTTTCATTTTCTCTGTTCCAAACTAAAGCAGTGATATGATCCTGCTGGGCCTCAGGCTATTTGCTTAAAATAAAGATCTAAAAAGATGGACCATCTGGAAGACTTTGCAGAAGTGTGTTAGTGCAGTTTGATGTGGAAGAGCATCCATTGGACAATTTTTTTGAACACTGGTCAGTCCCCTGAGGGTTTTTTCTGTGTGCGTGTGTTGAGTTGATGGGAACTTCTCAGAGACTTTTGCTTCATGTTCCAGTCCTGGTCACTTCTTTCCTGTTTTATTACAGGCTGAAAGG
Source organism: Clamator glandarius (assembly GCA_033459285.1). Taxonomy (NCBI): domain Eukaryota; kingdom Metazoa; phylum Chordata; class Aves; order Cuculiformes; family Cuculidae; genus Clamator; species Clamator glandarius. The sequence goes on along the minus strand of JAUNZM010000631.1, from coordinate 1,482,273 downwards.
GAATGTTCTATTTCCTCCTAGAAGCAGCCTCCCTCCTCCTGCTATGACAAGAACCAGAACCATCTCCTTAGAGAACAGAAGATGAAGAAAATGTATTTTCTCTTGGGTTTGAGGTTTTATTTTGGTGTTGTTTCCCTGGCTGGTTTCCTCTGTACCCAGGACAGTGCTTTGCATAGCTGGTTTCACTGTTGTGATGAGTGCCCGTTGCGCTTCCTCTCTCATGCAGGGGGTGATGGAGGGTCTCAACTTCACCTTTCCTTCCCTCCGCTTTGCAAGGTGGTGGTGGGCACTGCTCTAGTAGGCACTTTTCATGAGCTTTTGGGCTGAAACTTCTGCCAGGAATGGGGATTCCTCTGGGTCAGTAGCCTCCAAACTTTGTGTGTGCACCTCCAATATAAGTGTCTGTAGTTATTTATAAATTATGTATGAGTTATGTACTGAAATGCTACTATTTCTTCCTGCAACCCAATGGATCATCTTGTGCATCCCACTTTGGAGATCACTGCACTAGGCGATGAAAGCACAGGGGGAGGCAGGGGGCTAGTGGCACAAGGTTGACCAGATTTCTGGTTTACCAGGGCACTTGTAAGGTCTTCCTCCGCTTCCCAGTGTTTTTGAGAGGCCTGGTCCCTGTGACACTAAATCATAGAGTGGGAAGCTTTCCATTTTGTTGAGTTTTTCAGGACTTAAGCATTGCTCAACAGGCTTCAATGATGCTTCTGAGATGAGCAGAAAGTTGACCCCATTCCTGGGAAAAGGGATGAATCTGAAGCACATGCAGCATTCCTGTTCTTAGATTTAAGTGCCCGCCCTGCGCATGATAATGCAGATTTGACTTTAGCCCATGCAAGGTACTCTGTCACTTGTAATCAAAGGATTTAGATCCTTGTAGTTGCAAGCATCCACAGGGAAAAAAAAGCACCTCTTTTGTTTTAAGAAATGTTGGGCAAATCTGTTTGTTTGGAGTTTTTTTACCTTTTGGTGGAAATTTTCAGGACACGAGCAAGATCAACAAGCAATATCAACTCCTCCTCCTCAAAGGCATTCTCAGTGTTGCATGCAACCTCCACGAGCAGATGATTCTTTTTTGGAGGGTGGCAGAGAGGGACGTTAGAAAGCTGGCTCAGATTGTTAAAAAGGACAGGTGTAGGCACTTTCCCTCCTCTCAGTGTGGCCCATGTAGAAAGTGTTGAAGGGCTAAAGGACATCACAATGTCGTGGCCATTTGTGCCCTTAACTGCTGTTGCTTTCGTCAGCCGTATGTACAGCTGCGTTCTTTTTATAGTGCCACATATGGCACTATCATGATTGAATTTTTCATAATAATTGATCTGTCTTGTATCGTTCTGTTCACTTTAGCAGAGCTAATTAAAACAGATTGAGATTCGGAATAAAATACGGTCTGGTTAGCATAGGAACCACAAAAAGCCCAACTTCACAGAAATGATGATGCACAATCTGTTTTGCCAAGTCTGGTTCATACTATTTATAGGTAGCACTTGACCAAGGCTGATACCAGTTATGTTTCTGTATGACTCTTCCATAAGAGGTGGTACCAGGGGAGCGGGTGGCTGCCTCTGTCCACATTAACACTGTTGTTCCCTCCAGCAAAGCCAGCAGGTCTAAGATTCAGTGACTGGTGACTCTGTCCACACCGCAAGGAAAACCACGCACATGGGGAATTAGAGCTGCAACATCCCACCCCTGGACAGTGGGATGCTCAAGGTTCTCATATCATCTGCTTGGCTTCACACAACAAACTACAGAAATATCAACGCAGAAAGAAGTTGGAATTGGTAAGCTGAGTCTGGCCTTGTATTTAGAGGGAAAAAACCCTTTGCTGATCTCTAAATCTCCCTTTGCTGAAGCCAGAGCTTGGCTCTTTGGTTCAGACTCTCAAACAAAGAAGTAGTGGTGGTGGGCTGCAGATAACTAAGAATGTTGGAACTCTCCTACAAGATTAGGAAGCTGCAAAAATGAGCTGCAGCTACTTTCTCTCCCAGTGCTTTCAGCTGCAACTGAGAATCTAGACCAGACTTTATTTTTGGCAAGGGGAGAAAAAATAAATCTCCTTTGATACTGTGAAAAAATGAAAGTAATTGTTGAGCCCTGTGCCTTGAGCAAGGATCACTTCTGTTGTATAGCAGCAGTGTTTTAGATGTGAAATCCACTCACTTTGAGTGGTGATGGGGAATAAAAGTAGACATAAAAGGGATTTATTGTGAAATAATGGATTTAATCCCTAGTAATACTTTCTTTGGGATTATACTTGGAATATTTATATTTGTGATCTCTGGAATTAGACTCTGCTGGTGTTACAAACCAAAGCATGTGAGATTCACTGCAGGATGAGTTTGAGCTGTGAATAGAGATGAGTGAATTACGTGCACAGAACAAAGCAGCTGATGAATTTGCAGTTCTATTTTTGATTATGCAAAATATACAGGCGAGGATAAGAACAGCAAAAAGAAGAAAAAAACCAACCCCAAACCCAACTCAAAGCATAAAAGACCCCAGATTCTCTCTTCTTCCTAGTTAAAAGCAGACTTAGGTCATTGAGATCTTTGGGGACTACTGGTTAGACCTTCTTCTTGAGTGTTTTCTGCTTATGTGAATTACAAGTTGTATCTGCTCCCGCTGGCATCACCGTGGACATGAGGCATAAAATGGCTTGGTGCAGATAGTTTTTATGGTCACAATGCTTTCCAGAGAGATTTGACAAGCCCGAGTTCCTCTGCCCAAACAATGCCCATATTCACAAGCTTTCGGTCTCTCAACAGGTGGTTAATTCGGCCTGATGTATGCTGAGAAGTCTTCCTGAGAAGTTTGTTTCTGAGTATATTAAAACAAAACAGGTACAAAATGTGCTGTGAAAACTTGGTATGTAAATTTGAGGTCCCAAAAACTTCACAGAAAGCTACTCAAAGATCTTCTCTTAGTTTCCCTGCCAAATTTCAACTTTTCCCACTCAAGTTGGGGCATAGATGGCTAACTAGAGGGAAAGTTCTTCTGTGTCATGCTTTGAAACAGCTGAACTTTAAAATTTTTTTAAAACAACTCATCCTCTCCAAAACCCAAACAACAACAACAAAAGCTGTGGAACAGAGAGCAAGCTATAGAATGGGAAAATTATTTATTGCTCATTCTGTTCCTGGTTTTGCTGTTGGATGCACAACTTCACTTCTGGTTGCAAAGGTCACTTCTGCCATCAAATTTTGATCAGGCTCCCAACCTCACCCTGACCTTGGGAGGTGCCATTCTGGAGTGGCATAAAAAGCTTGGGTGAAGAAGCAGCAAGGACATGAGCCCTGGATGCCCCCTTTGAAGCAGGGACCACATTGGTCTGATGCCCTGTGCCAGCTGCATCTCCAAGGTCTTGGCAATGATCTCTGGTCATTGCACCGCTACGTTGCTCTCTGGAGCCACAGAGCGCTCATGCCAAAAGAGACACACCCCAGGCGTTGCCTATTCTGAAAAAGTGCTGCCTCCTGAAAAGCTGAGGTAGGATTGATCTGCTGGGTCTCCAGTTTTGGGAAATTCACAGAGTGCTTGGGTTCCCATTAGATCTTCTGCTCAGAGCATGGTGATCCCTAAAAAAAACCCAAACAACCCAAATTGTAAGGGCTTCTTGAAACAGGACAATGCATGCCAGGTAATCCCCTCAGAAGCAGCCACTCACTACAGATCGTTTTCCAAAGGAATACAGTCTTACATTTCCTCAGGAGCGGGTGGGGGTGGGGGCGGGTAGAAGAAGTGTGTTAATCCTTTCCATTTTTGGTTCAAAGGGAGTGAGCTACTTTTCCTAACAGCAATATATATTGAAGGGTTACGAGTGGTGCATGAGGAGCTTGCAATAATTCCTGCTTGGCTGATGCTCAGAAGCTTTTTTTGGAGTGCACTGTGTCTGATTATGGCTGCTGACAGCCTTGTACACAGCATGCAGCATGGTGTAAACTACTGACATTCAAGGACTGGCATGAGAATTTCTCCCCTTGGAGCCCTTAAGAAGTGGCAGACAGGAGAGCCTCCTGCTCCAGGATGAGTGTGTTGATGCATGTGTCCTCTCTGTTGCTGTTTATGCAGAGCCTCTAGCTTGCAGATGGATGGTGCACAGTAGACCCCTATCCCCTTGTTACAAGACTTCGTGGTGCTCTGAAGCTCTTCTCTTCAGCTTTCAATGCCTGATGCTGCTTCCTTCCCTTTCAGCCACATTGGAGAGCATTACCCAGACTTCTCATCTTTCTACTGTAAAATTTAGCTGTTTAATATTTCCTGTGCCTTTCCTCTCTCCCTCCCACACATGTCCTTGGACAGAGCGCACCCTCAGCAACTTTGCAGGCGATGCAGAACTAGGGGGAGTGTCTGACATACTTAAGAGCAGAGGGTCAGTCCAAAGGGACCTTGAGAAACTTGGGGATTCAGCCAACAGAAACTTCATAGCCTCAGCAGCAAGATATGCAAAGCCCTGCACTGGGGGAGGGAAAATCCCATCGTGGAGATGCAGGCTGGAAATCAGCTGGCCAAGCAGCTCTCCTGGAAACAACCTAGGGGTTACAGCGGGTGCTGCATTGAATATGACCCAAGGTGTGCTCTCACCACAAAGGTGGTTGACCACATCCTGTGCGACCTTAGGCTCAGCAGGAGATTAAAAGATGTCCTTATTCCCTCTATTCAATGCTGTGGATGTCACATCTGGATACTATGTCCAGTCTTGGTCATCATCCACTGCAGCGCTGCTTGGAGTAAATCTGTGGCACTCTCTGCCAGGTGATGATGGTTCCCCTGGGCTCAAAAAGAGAGAGGATGCAACCACAGAAGGCAGATCAGCTGGGAATACATTTATGGAAGAAAGGTCTGCATGGAAAACTGCTAATTGTATTGATATGACCTCTAATTCAGTGGGCCTGAGCTCTAAACTGCTGGGCCTTGCAGCAGAATGTGTAGCTATGTGTTTGAGCTGTTCTTCAGTAATAAGTACCTATTAGTGACTGCTGCTGAAGGCATGATAAAGATCAGGTTTGAGCTGCAGCAGTTGTTTCATTCTTCTGTATCTTCCTGGGAAGCCCTTCTTCAGTGAGAAAGGTGGCAGATGGATAGAAATGTGCCCAGGTTTGGAGAAAACTCAGAGGAGCTGTTGGCGGTGAAGCTCAGGATGGTGTGCAGGAAAAGAGGATTTGGGGATTTTTTTCCCACATCTCATGTTTAGCAGAGCTGGGACAAGAGCCGCTTTTAAGAAATCCCTTCAAGACCTCTCCCCTTGGATCTCCTTGTAAGCCAAGCTCTAGCTTGGTGGGTATGAATGTGACTTGTCCCTCCTGGTCTCCTAGCTTAGCAGAGAACAACGTGAACCCTGGGTCTGTAGGCATCCTAGAGTTGGCTTCATTGCCCGTTCTCTTGTGGTTCTGTGTTGCTTAAACCCTCAGGCTTTTGTGATTTTCCCTCAAAGATGCCAGAGTGACAAATGCACAAGCAGCCTTTTTGGAATATCACCTTCTCTTAAGGGAATCCCGTTTTCTTTGGATGCCAGAGTCAGGTACCTTCTTCTTATGGCCCCCCATCTCCCATCCCCCAACTCTCATGGTATTTTCTGCAATGACATCTACTATTACTGGCAAAAAAATTTAAATGTGCCAGGAGCAACACTTTCTTTGCAAAAAAAGAACCAGTGCCCCTTTAAAAATTTGCTTCCTAACCTGAGCCAAAGGCCTCCTACCAATGCCCTTTAAATTAGCATGCTCAGAAGAAACATCTTGGTAGACATCCCAGTCTGGCTGAAATCAGCAAGAGACATGCACGTTGACCTTACTGGGAAGTGTCTGTTACCACAGCCTTCCCATGCAGACCTTTAAGCTGTCTGAATTTGCTTCAGAGACATGGGCACTGACTCTGCAAGCTAAACTTGTGACTAGAGGAGAAAGAACTGAAAAAAAGGAGGAGCTTCTCTGCAGGTCTCAGGTGGTGGTCACAGAAAAAGTGCCGGTTACTTTCTTGACTATCAACTTTTTTTTCCTTTTGGTAGCAGATGATGGTTCTCAAAGATAAACACAGCTTATTTATTTAGAGTATTCTAGTTTTTTAAAAAAAGTAAAGGAATGGGAGGAAAAATCAAACCAAAAGTCCTGCTTTTCAAATGTTATCAAATATTTGGAAGTTTGGGGCCTGAAAGTGAGAGATGGATTTACCAGTTTCCATTAGCAGACACAACTTGACAAACACGCATGCTGGGGGTGGTGAAACTCTGTGGCAGCACCAGCTCCCCTTGTGTGCTAGCCTGTATGGTATCCACAGAGATTTTTAGTTTCCAACCTTAATTTAATTTCTATATGTGGACTTCTTGATCCAAATTTCCCTTTCAGCAGAGTGCTGATGCTTGGGAAGTTTGGAGGAGGTGATGAATTAGTTGCATACCTGATTTGTACCGATACAAGTAATGAAGGATTGGCAGCTCATCCTGTCAGGAGCAAAGACCACACAACATCTGTTTTTTTTCTACAAGAGAGCAAAGCCCAACCTTTCCTTGAAATTAAGCAATAATAGTAGAAGACAAGCACGCTTATCCCTGGGGGAGGATAATACAGGTTTCAGATTTTGATGGTGAACCTTTTGCAGCTTTCCAACCTGATATCCCCCTTTTCTAGCACATGTTTTTTTATGGGTGCTCTGTCTGACATTGATAGAGGGTTTGGAACTAGATTATCTTCAAGATCCCTTCCAACCCAAACGACTCTATGATTGGTTCTAGTCTAGACACACAGAGACTCGCAGGTGGCAACCGAGTAACATAACAGATGTGACTTACAGTTCATCAGGTTGCTTTCATGAAGCAAAAGGGCACTGTAATTAGATCTGGGTAGAACCTGGTAGAAGGACATGACAATGGCACTTGCAGATCATGTCATGCTATGCTTACATTGTCTGAATACCTGTGCATGTAATTTTTGTGTAGCTGGGAAGAAGTTAGTCCTGGTGCCGTTTGTCACGTTAAGCAGGTGAGATTCTGACAGGAGGCTAGGAAGACACTCCCATCAAGGCACGAGACTGAAAATCTCAGATTTGGTTGACTGTTTATGACTAAAGGATTATCTTGTGTGCTTATGCAAGTCAGAATCCGGTTGCCTGTGTGTGTCTCCTTAGAGATTGATACTCACAGGGTTAATACATGTAGTTTGTGGTCCAAACTGGATGGCCAGCAGCCACTTGCAGCAATGCCCATCAAAGAGACAATTTTACAGTTCCGGAGGCAGTGGGTGATTTAATTCAAGAGACAGATTAAAATCATTTGAGGATTGCCTTGATAAGTTCACTGCTTCATTAGTGCTTAAACACTTCTAACCAGTTAACAAGTAGATATAATAAACATCTGACAAAGTCAGAAGTGCCATTCTTACCAAGACATTTCTTTTTGGTGGAGGAAGAGAGGTCCAGGCTTGTCAAGACATCCGTCAAGTAAGGTCGTCACTTTTTCTTCCCCAAAGAAAAGAAGTTTTTCAGGCATCAGCTATATACCTTTATCAAAACCTTTGGCGCCTCTTGGTGAGGTGTGGCTAGGTCAATTAGTGGGTGTTAATTGGTTCTTGGCAAGGCTGTTTGTGTCATCAGAAGAGGGGACTCACTGTTCCTTCGAGGTGGGGAGCTCAGCCCATGCTTTTGGGGGTGTCTTTGGTTTTTTTGTCTGAAGTAACACCAGGCTGTGAGGCCTTTGCCCTATTTAGCTGCTACAAATGTCAAGCCACCTCCCAGTCCATCTGTTTAACTGGGTGCATTGTCCGTTGCTGGCTGCTTTTTTTGCCAACTGCTCTCTTTTGCAAAAAATCAAGCTTATTTTGCCACTCACAGGGCCTAAAAATCTGTTATACTGCATCGTTATGTCAAGAGACAAAACTTAGGTTTTGTCCCTCAGCACACCACCGTGCATGGTCCTTCCATGCACCTGGACAGGAGTCTCTCTTTTACAGCTGGTGCTGAACATCCAGCCAGGGAGAGCACGCAGAGGTAGAGGTCTTCAAGTTCTCTTCTAGTGTCAAGTTTCTTGTTTTAAGCATGCTTGAGAATGAACATATAGAAGGCTTGAGAAAAACAGGGCAGGGTCTTGATATGAATGATGTGAAAAAGACCACAGAAACTGTGGAAAAGCTGAATCTGGGAAAATATCCTCTGCTGTTGAGAAAAGTTCAGTGAGGAGATTTCTAGGTCAACAGTACTGCTTTTCTGAAACATAAGAGCATTACTCCTCCTTTGTTTCAAAGCATCGTGCTATAAAACGAGAATAAAAACTCAGTTTAACTTTTTATCTTTTCAGTGCATACAGGAAGGTTTATGGAAGGGGAATGAGGATCTCCTTCTCCTTGAGGACGTGCTCTTCTTCTTCTGCTTCTTCTGCATTCCTGCCTGTGCCATTATTGAGAGCTGTTCTGCGCATGCCAGCAGGATTGGAACTGGATGGGCTTTAAGATCCCCTCCAGCTCAAACCATTCTATGATTCTATGATTGTTAGACCTCTATCATTTTCAGTATCAAAGCTCTATTTCCCTCTTACTAGATCTGGGACCAATAAAATACTAGGAGCTGTATGTAATTGCTTTGCATTCTTTCCATTCTTTTTTTTTGCTTCGTTGTGAGTCAGAATGCTGAGGTTCTTCAAGAGGCTGGAAAAAGGAGAGTGCCTAATTTCCATGGGCACACAGAGTACCAGCATCTGGACAGAGTTATAACAAAAAAAAAATTATACATAGCATTTATGGTTATGAAGAATCTCAGTTTCTTGTCCATATGAGGCATTCACAGATTCTGTAACAGAGAATAAAGGCTCATCTTTCTACTTAAAACTGACTGTTTGATAGAAGATTAAAAACAGACCAACAACTGGAATTATGTCATCAACATGAACATCAGTTCTGCTGGCTGGAGCAAAGCTCACTGCATCAGGCAGTGGACACATCTCCATATCCATATACATCATCTCACATTTTCACCTGCTCTAGACATCATAGGAAAATGTATGTCACCTTGGTGAGAGGAGACAAGCAAAAGCAGTGGGATGAAAGGATGAATCTTGCTGGTGGATCTGTGTTAACTGTCCTTTCCAGCTCAGGGCAGAAGGAGATCATGGAGGCCCGTGCCTTGGTAATTTGTCTTGCTGAGACTTCACCTGCTAAACTGTATTTAAGCTACAACTGGAGATGCTATTGCCATTGGCTAAAAGGAAGAACAATTTTGTTTTCCAAAGGAAAGGTCCAGTTGCACCAAGGGAAAGAGATTCATGGCACAAGCTAGATTTGTCTTAATCCTGTGTCCTGGGTCTTACCAACTTTCACCATCCATCAGCAAATCTACTAATGGGTCAGATCCAAGGTATCTGTGTCATTTTGGCTGCTGTGATCACTATGGAGACATAAATAATGTTGTGAGATGATCAACCTCCTATCTTGTCCTCCTCCACTGCAGAGCACGGTGCGTCAGCCCAGCCAGCAAGAGACACAACCAGTTCCCATCTTCTCTGTCATTTTTGCCCTCTTATGACTGCATACATCAACATCAAGATGCCACTGCTGTTTCACCCAAGTTGCATTCGTTCTACTGTTTCTGTAAAGGTGGATTGTCTGCTTTTTTCTACAGAGACAAGACTATCCCATTCCTTTCACTGTTGGAAGTTGTCCATTTCAAAATCTCCATTATTTTTTTTTTCTAATGGCCTATTTGAGTTGGTGAAGTGTTGAATATTATCATGTTTTCAGTAGAGAGAGGTCTGATTTCTACTCTGGAAACATCCAAAAGGATTTTTTTTTTCATGAAAAATGCCTCTATAGAAACTTAGCATGGACACTGTCCCCAGCAATGCAATGGTGCCTGATCTCATCCTCTGCATGTCTCAAAACACAGATAGAATGACAGAATCCCAGAATGGTGAGGGTTAGAAGGGACCTCTGGAGCTCATCCAGTCCAACCTCCATGCTAAAGCAGGTTCATCTCAAGCAGGTTGCACAGGAACATGTTCAGGCAGGTTTTTAATATCTCCTGAGAAAGAGATTCCACAACCTCTCTGGGCAGCCTGTTCCAGTGCTCTGTCATCCTCGCAGTAGTTTTCCTGTGAACCAGTTTGTGCTTGCTGCCCCTTGTCCTGTTGCAGGGTGCCATTGAGAAGAATCTAGCCCCATCCTCTTGACACCTGAATACCACATCTAAAGAAAACATCCTTGTCAGGAGGATCACATAGAATCATAGAATGATATGGGTTTCTTCTTTCTATACAGCTGAATTTCTCATTTTGCATTTCTTCCTCCTAGTTTAGAATTTATTCCTTATGTCTAGTCTGAATCTCCCTCTTTTAGTTTAAAACCATTACCTCTTGTACTATTGCTGCAGGCCCTGCTAAAATGTTTGTCCTCATCATTGTTACAGGCCCCCTTTAAAGTTCTAAGAGGACTTCAGTACTGAAAGGCTGTGGTAAGGTCTTCTGGAGACCTTCTCTTCTCTGGGCTGAACAATCCCAGCTTTCTCAGCCTTTCTTCACAGGAGAGAAGCTCCAGCCCTCTGATCATTTTTGTGGCTTCCTCTGGATCCTCTCCAACAGGTCCGTGTTCTTCCTGTGCTGGGGGCTCCAGAGTTGGATGCAGGACTCCAGGTGGGGTCTCATCAGAGCTGAGTAGAGGGGCAGAGTTGCCTCCCTCAGCCTGCTGGTCACAATGTTTTAATGCAACCAAAGGTACAGTTGGCCTTCTGGGCTCTGGGTGCACATTGCCTGCTCATGTCCAACCTTTCATCCACTAGTACCTTCAAATCCTTCTCCACAAGACTGTTGTCTCCATGACCCAGCCTGTATTGATACTGAGTGTTGCCTCGACCCAATGTAGGACCTGGCACTTGGCCTTTTTTAACCTCATGAGACTCACATGCGCCCAGTTCTCAAGTTTGTGCAGGTCCCTCTGGCTGCCTCCCCATCCCTCATGCATATAACCACATCACTCAGGTTGGTGTCATCTTAAATCTTGCTGAGAGTGTAGTTGATCCCTCTGTTTATGTTATTGATGAAGATACTGAACAGTACTGGCCGCAGTACAGATCCCTGAAGGACAGTGCTTGTCACTGATCTCCATCTGGACACTGAGCTATTGATCATTATCCTCTGGATGTGACCCTCCAACCAATTCCTCCTATACTGAACAGCCCACCCATCAAGCCCATCTCTCTCCAGTTTAGAGAAGAGGATGCTGGCAGAAGTCCAGATAGGTGACATCCACAGCTCTTCCCTTGTCCACTAATGTGGCCACTAGGTTGGTCAGGCAGGACTTGCCCTCGATGAAGCTGTGCTGGCTGTCTCAAATCACCTCCACATGCTTTTGCCCAGCTTCTAGGAAGATAGGTTCCCCGGCACAGAGGTGAGGCTGATGGGTAGGTAGTTCCCAGGGTCCTCCTTTATACCCTTTTTCTAAATGGGTGCAATGTTTTCCCTTTCCCAGTCACCAGGGACATATCCTGACTGCCGTGACTTTTCAGATATCATGGAGAGTGGGTTGGCAACCACATCAGCCAACTCCAGGAGCCCGGGATGCATCTCATCAGTCTCATAGATTTATGTACTTCAAAGTTCCTCTGGTGGTCATGAATCTCGTCTCCCTTTCTCATCTGTTGTTACCAGTTGTTGTTTGCCAGTTGTGTTCACTGAGGAGATGCAGTACATGTTCTTTCACTTTCCTTTCCCGGCTGGCATACCTGTAGAAACCCTTCTTATTATTCTTTGTGTCCCTTGTCATGTTCAGCTCCGGCTGCACCTTGGCTTTCCTGACCCCATCCCCACAAAACTGGGCTACTTTCCTTTACTCTTCCCCGGGTTCTTGTCCCTGCTTCCACTGCCTGTGCAGTCCCTTCTTGCCCTTTAGTCAGACTAGCAGGTCTCAACTCAGTCTCTTGCCTCCCTTTCTTGGTTGCTTACATCTGGGAACTGAGAGTTCTTGTGCTGTGTGGGAAGCATCCTTGAAGATCTGCCAGCTCTGTTCTGCTCCCTTATCCCCAAGGACATTTTCCCAGGAGTACTGTTGACTAACTCCTTGAACAGCTAGCAGCTGAAAAGATTTGGTGTCCTGCTTTTCCTCTTTGCCTGACCCTCAGAACTGTAAACTCACGGCATGACCACTACAGCCCAGGCCACCTCCAGTCTTGACGTCACCAATTAGCTCATGAGTACGTGAACATCGGATCCAGTATCCCATTCCCTCTTGTAGGGCTTACAAAGGAGGTATCCTCAATGCACTCCAGAAGTCTCCTGGCTCAAGCTCCACCAGGGGAGGTTCAGGCTGGACATCAGAAAAAAATGTTTCTCGGAAAGGGTCATTAGGCACTGGCAGAGGCTGCCCAGGGAGGGGATTGTGTCACCTTCCCTGGAGGAGTTTAAAAGATGGGTGGATGAGGTGCTGAGGGGCATGGTTTAGTGGTTGATAGGAATGACTGGACTTGATGATCCAGTGGGTCTTTTCCAATCTAGTGATTCTGTGATTCTGTGTCTACATGGTGGTTTTGTTTTAATGAAGCAGAGCCCTGTTTAGCATCAGCTGAAGAAAACTTCGAGGAAGAAAATCGACACTGACACTGGTAGTATGAACAGCAACATAAACCAAGGAGAGGCCCAATCTGTAAGATCATCTTTAAAATGTGAAAAAACCCACTGCTGATGGTGTCAGATTGCTAAATGTCATCAGCTTTGGCAGTGCTAGCAGGGCAGCTGTGAGGCAGCCACCAGCTCGGTGGAGACTTCCACCAGTCTCCACAGGCTTTGGGGAAACTGGGACTGCAAGGTGAGTATTAAAAACTGGTATTGACAATCCTCCATGATAAGTAGCCGTTGATGGAAAGTGTTTCTTCATTCTCACCAACTGGGAGCCCCACATATGTATTTTATGAAGTGTGGGAACCCAAAAACCTTAAGTTCAGTTTCCATTACTCATTGTTTTAATTTTACATAGTCATTTTTCTTGCCTAAACGGACCAGTCTTCCACTTAACATTGCGCGACAGGCCTAATTTATTTGTGGTCCACTCACCTTGGAGACAAGGTCACAGGTTGCTGATCTAGCAATCACTGATTTTTCTTTTCCCCACTCTGGTCACGAAAAATGGTTTCTCAAACACAAGTGTCATGACCTCGATTTTGAAAATCAGTTTGAGTCAAAAAATAGTTTTCACAGAGAGAAAGAGGCAGCTACAGGGAGGTTCTGCTCTTCTGACTCCTGTTAGCACAGGAACAGAACAAACCACAATCTGCAAAGCACAGCAGGCAACCCAAGGTGTGATGCAGAGCCCTCAGCCAGCGAAATGCAAAAATATGGTGGGGTAATGGCACAATAGAAGCAAAACTATTCATTTCTAAATTAGTGCCTTCTTCTGGGCTGCAGTGGAAGGAACAGCTACCTCAGGAGGATCCTTGACATTAGAGCAAATATCAAGGAATGGTTTTTTGCATTAATATATCATCTAAACTGCTGTCATTGATATCCAAATGTTGTGAGTCCAATTCTGTTTTGATTTTTGTGCAAAAACATCTTGTTGAAATAATAAAAAACAAGTGATTGTGTGTAGGAGGTCAAAGCGCTGCTCTGTGTGAATCTTCAGGGCACAAGAAGAGTCAATGGTTCTGTGTCGATGCAGAGCAGCTGAGCAGTTGTGCCACAAACTTCTGAACATTCCCCTGCCTGATGGAGGTATGTTGGTCAGGCATTAGGCAAGGCTCTAGATTATTGGGCCATAAGGGTCATGTCTAAATAGCATAAAGGTTGAAATGCTTTTTTTAGTCTTTGTACTACAAAAGTTCGTAGAAAACCTGTCCATCACATTTAAAGAGTGAGGAAGTCTTGACAAAGAGATGCCTTACGATCAGTCTCACCGGGTGGTGTTGTGCACAGCAAGGCAACGCTGGAGACTCTTCCCTTGCTCCATAGGTAATGCCTGGGATCAGCCCCTCTCCTCCTCCTTAGTGGGTGGAGTGAAGACGACAGAGTCATCTCTAAGGTTGCAGGTCCCCTCCTCACTTGTTGTGTCAGGATGCTCTGTCGCACAGTCCTCCAAACTGAGCAATGCCTTCCTCTGCTGAGCTCACTCTTCTGCCCTCCACAAAGACCTGTTGACTTCTGACCCAGCCTTGCACTGACACGTCAACTTCTGACCTAGTCTTGGCTACTGCCTTGCAGAGGACTTGAGAGACGACTCTGCTGCCACCATTTCTCCAAACTCTGAATGAAGTATGACACATGAGCTTTGGGTTTTCTTGCTCAAGCAGCTGGTGAAGGAATCCTCCTGACCCTGGAGCAAAGTATGACTGTGTGGTCTTGGAGCCCTTTTAGAAACTTCTGGTGTGGCCATACCTTGGAAACAATAATTTCAAAGCTTCTCCTGTTGCATTTGTCTCTGAAAAGTGGTGTAAAGCCAGTATCTCCAGGACCTGTCATAGAGTCTCACTACAAGCTGTTGTTCTGGGGTTGGATTTTTTGTACAAACACTACAAAGAAATCCTCTCTGGTGCTTATCTGTGTGTTCAAAACTGTGGCACAGTGCTGAGAGGTGTCATCTTCTGCACTTGTTGGCCTAGAGTTTCTGTGTAAGTGTGTGTTATGATGGCATTAACTCTGCCAAGCTCCTCCAGCACTATCTCAGCACCTGATTTGCACTGGTGGGCTGGAATAGGCCATTCACCTTCCTCTGCCTCCGCTTCTGGCAGTGGTGAGGCTCCATGATGGAGCACCATGGGCAGGGAATGAAGTATGTTACCGCCTTCATGATTTTTCTCACTATGGTTTTGGTGCCTGACTTTTGCCCTCATTCCTAAGGGCTCCCCATGTCTGTCTGTTCCCATGGATGTGGTTTGATGGACTTGCAAGGAAATGCAGATACCTGCTTTTGCAAAAGGGGCATCTTCCTTGTCTGTTTAGATCAAGGGTGGAAAGAATCTTCTGTTTTTCAAGACATTCTTCAATGCCACAGAGGAAAACAATGTCTCTAACCCATCCTTCCCTCCTTGTTTGCCTCTGCGGCTCTTGGCCAAAGATCTGCCTCCCTTTCTCCATGGCAGTGCTGCAGGTGATGCTCAGTATTTGCAAATTCGTATTGTCCTTGTAGTCCTCACTGTGCAGGACTGATTTCCACCCATCAGTGTCATCACTGGGTCTTGGCCACCTCAGTGTTCCTGTTCCCATCCGGCTTGCTTGCCTGTCCTGGAGTTAATGGCAGTAGGCTGTAATTATCTTCGATACTGGATCTTCCTTCCTCCTTACCCTGATGGCTGGTGAGTGTGCAGGACCATGCAGGACTAGGGGATTTGGGGGCAACTCGGCAATGCTCACCATCTTCTTTGCACCACTTCTGTGAGATGGACAGTTGTCACAGGAACAGTCACCAATTCCCGTTGAATGATGACTCTTGTTATAAGAGGTAATAGCATTACTGTTTTAAAATTGAGGCCAAATCTATTTGTCCTCAGGAAAATCCTGCAGACACCAGTTTCTCAGGAGTCCTCAAATCCTGCTTCTCCCATTAAAGCTTACTCAACACGAGGCAGCACGTTAAGAAATTTCCTGGGTGTTTCCCAAAACCTGTAGTGCTTGTGTGAAAACATCGTGCAGGTGTGAGTGCATCCATTCCAGTTAAACAGGGAGATGGAGTGGAAATATAAGATGCGTAGTCATAACTGTCGTAGATTGACATGGAAATCTTATAATATTACAGGCTTAATAACTTTTTTATTCCTATATGCCTTCCATAGACACTTCAGGACATGTATTACTGACACAAGAGGACGTTTTCTCTTTAGTCTTGTGTAAGCTAATATAAGTTTATGTCCTTTCTATTCCTCAATCAGTTTGTTCTTCAACAAATTCCATTCTCTTCTTTAACTATTGAATTCACATCTTGTGTTGTACTCCATATGAAATGTTTGAGCAGGCAAAAGAATGAGACTGTTCGTTCTTCTGCATAGTTCTTCAAAGCTAACTTTCACTTTATTTGCACTCCTTGGCAGTTCTAGAAGCTTTCTTCAGGAATCAAAGAGAAGGACACGCAGATCTGGGCTACAAACTAAGTTCTTGCTACTCACAGAAGGTATATTGTGGTGGGGAATTTTGGTGCAGCTTCTGTCAGTGGAGACCTAGGTGGAAACCAGCCCAAGTGAAAGACAACGTGGGACAGAGTGGCTCCAGCACAGGGGAAGAGTTTTCCAGAACCTGTATTGTTCTTCTCTTGCCCTTAAGTTGTACCAGTGCTTGCTAGACACCGCACTGGTGGGGGTTTTTGTAGGTAGGCTGGAAAAGTAGGAACTCCGTGTGTTAGAGGGGTCAACTCCTGCCTCCTGGGCAGGTATGTCCACCCACCCATCCATACAGCCTGGCTGTGTGGTACTCCCATGCTTAAGGACAACTGTATGGCACCTGCTAGGGTGTGGGATCATAGAGAAATGGAAAGGGTTTGCATGGTTTGGTTTTGGTTTTTTATTTGTTTGGAGTTTATGTGTGTGTGGCTTGATTTTAGGTTTTTTTCCTTGCTGTTGTTTTGGTTTTTTTAACAAAATAACAGTATTTGAAACAAGTGTTAGGAGATGTAGGGACAATAAATTCCCTTTGATTCTTCTCACCTTCAGATATCTTGGAAGTCTCTTCCTTGTAAATTGCAGTTTACAAACCCCTTGGATCCTGCTTTATGGATTTGCACCAGGTCAGACGATAGCACCTCAACTCCAAAGGCAAATAGGAAGAAGACCTTTTTGTTTTTCTTTTTTAAAAATGTGAATTTAATTACATTTTAAAATTAAGAGAGGTATTCTTGTCTGCATTTTCTTTATTTATTTTACCTACTATTTCTCTTCACATGAAGCTGCTATACCTTGGTCCGCAAGATAGGCGTGCTTGAATTGCTGTGATATGTGATGCAGAAGAAGTTGCTCTGCAGAATGAACAGAGTAAATTGTGCATCTCCCAATGAAGACCTGGTAAGAAAGCATGTGTGACACTAAATTCTCGTCTCAGATGGTCTGCACAACATCAGAATTTCTGGGCAGAGAAAACACCTTCTGCACCTTAAATCAACTCTAAATCATTTAATGGAGTGGTGTCCACTGTAGGAATCTGTGGTTATCATTGAATTAGAGCTCAGTAATAAATAACATAATCATCAGGATAAGTGATGTTGTTTAGAGAAGAGTAATTAAACTGTCCAATCTCCAGGCTGAAGCAGAGTCAGGTCCTGCTGCAGCCTTGAGCCCACTTCCATTTCTCTGTCCCTCCTGGGCCTTACCTCACAACATATTCCCATGGTTAAATTCCCAGGCGGATGCTCCCACAGCAGTGAGGGAGTGAAACGTGCTGGCCCAAGGTCTCTGACTTAGCCTATTAAACCTCTGGCAAGTCCCCATCTGAGCCAGCAGACCTGTAGAAACGATCCTCAATGTTGATTCCACTAGAAGGAGGCAGCAAAAAGAAACGTTCATCCACTTCTTGCCATGTGCCTAAACATTAACAGGGCTCATATGTCCATATGTGAAAACGAAACAATATCTTACAGAAACCAGCTGTCCCTCACCACTGAACAGCCTTGGCACTTTAACACCATTTTGTGTTCTTTAGGTTGGGTGTAAGGTTAATTAAGAAGTCCCTGTAACAGCCCTTTGAAGTAGAGGCAGCTAGGCTGAATCCTTCCTCTTCCTCCATCTGTCCAAGCCCCCACAGCAGGGCAGGTGGGACTGGAGGCAGGACTTCATGGCTGGGGAAAGAGGATGTCACAAAACAGATGGGAGCCCCACCAAAGGGAAGAGAGTTTCCCAGGCTAGCACACATGTCCAGCAACTGTTCTGTTAGAGGGGGCAGGTGAATCCATGATGAAGCCTTTGGAGGTGTCAGGATCTCTTGGAACCTCAAAAATTTTGAGCAGAGCTGACGTTGAACAGATTTTTCCTGTGTCATATTTGCTTTTTCTTGAGTTTTCAAAAAGGTGGTCTGCAAAGATGCCTGCTCTTGAGCATGGAACAGTGGGTAATAAATAAAAAAGTACTAGGATTTCAGTTTCCATTTGCTGAACTTCAGCTTCTTGCCAGGAGCTCTTCCAGAAGAGCACAAGAATAAAGTGGTTAACAGCAGAGATGCTACCACAAGTGTCTTACTGTCCAATGCTGGATATGAATACATATCTGCTTCAGTACGCTAGCTATGAAATACTGGCCTAATCTCCCCAGACTGATGCTGCCTCCATTATTTTAGTCTTAACATCTGAGAGAGGGAGACCAAACTGCTCCTGATGTCAAATAGCAGGAATCCTTCATAAATGACTACATTTACTTTATTTGCCTTTTACTACGTCTATAAAAAGGCAAACCAAATAATTTCCTTGTCACTGCAGACCTTCAGAGCTCCAGGCTTATTCCTCAGGATTTGGGTAGTGTTCAAAAGACAGCTGGAGATGCTCCCTTCCCCTTTTCCACCCCTAGGTGTGGAAAGACCATGCCATATCTGGAGACACCAGGAGCTCCTGGTGGCAATGAGCATGTAGCTCAGTGAAATGTAGGTATATTTCTAGAGAGATGTGGTATTTGGGGAAGGATGCTGCTCAGAGGGGCACAGCAAGGTCCTCAGAGGCACCAGCAAAAGCTGCAGCGTGGGAAGCCCCACATTACTGAGATCCAGGCTTTTCAATGCATTCAATAGCAATGTGGAAAAGGGTGGCAAAGCTGAAAAGGGTGGCTGGCTTCACAACAGTGAAGAACTGCAGATTCACTAACTAGGTGCAAAGTCAGGCACAAAGGAAAAATAACCCCATGAGACAATGGGCTCCAGCTGATGATCAGCACTCAGGAATGAGATCCCAATATTTTGATGGATATTTCCATGAAAGCATCAGTTCATTACTCAGGAACATCAAAAAAAAAGCAAAAAGACCATAGAGAATTAACATGAAAGGAAAAGAGATGTTCACCATGCTACAGGACATCCACCGTGTTCCTTTGTCTTGGATGCTAGGTGCTGTTTTAGTCTTCCCATCTCCAAAGGAATACAACAGAGCTGGAAAAGCTTTGGGGTGTTTGAAAGATCTGGAACGGCTTCTGTAGGAGACACTGTTAAAGCCAGATCTGCCTAGTTGTACATGACCTCTCCTGCTACAAAAAAAAAAAAAAGCTCTGTATCAGATGACACTAATTTCAGATTGACTTCAGGTTGGATAAGAGGAAAGTGTTGCTCTCAGGATGTGTTTACCTTGCAGGGTCCCCCAATGCATGGCTTTCAGGGATGTGAGGAGATTTTGTGACTTGAAAAAGGCAATGAACAAGTTCCTAACCAAGGAATTGGTTCAAGGATATTGATCGCTTCCAAAATGAATTATTTCATAAAATCCCCAAGCAACAAAATACCAGAAGCTGTGAGAGCGCCCAGGTGAAATCCCCCCTGCATGTTTTTCTTGTTCTTGCACCCTTCCTCAGATTTTTGGCCAGAATTCAAGACAAGATCCTGGGCTTAGTGGATTTGTGCCCATATAACCATTTATTTGTTCTTCTGATACAGGAAATCAAAAAGAGACGTTCCCTTCTGAAGGAGGATGCAACAAGAAATGTACCATGCATGAGGGATTTCTGCTTCACAGCCTGATTCAGACTAAACACTTAATCACGAAGCCCAGAGTTCAGAAGTTGAAGGCTGGCAAAATTAAAACCCCAAACCTGTGTGAAATAGTAGAAGCACATCCGTTTCAGAAAACTTGTGTTAATGGATTTCTGAGTAAAAAAACCTACAGATTATCTCACAATCCAATCATTCATCAACTGAATCAGTAAGCAATATTGCCAAGATAAAAGCTGTTTGCACTAAAACACTGAATAAGCACAGAAATGTGTGCAGTTTGCAGTGTGTACGCAGCTTATTTTGACAGGAGAAAAGGGTCTCAGTCTTCTGGGTGATTCACTTGCTGCCATTTGGCTCCACTTCAGGGCTGAAGGTTTCGGAATTACTCACTGCCCCGTGCTAACGAATCGGAAGTCAAATAACACTATTGAAGTTTCTTGCAGATTTGCCCCCTTTGAACCTGCAAGAGGTGCTGAGCAGACAACTTCAAAATGAGACCATATCACTAGTCTTTTTTTTCCTAGCTTGATGTAGGTTTCATTCCAGTTTTGTGCGAGTCTGTGTTTTAGACCTACTGGTTTGCCCATGGCTGATGCTAAGCAAGACTTGACAGAACAATGTCAGCACTTCACTGTAAAGAGGCAAATGGGCTTTTATTATTGATGATGTGGTGCTCTACATTATTACCCAAGCATCACAAAGGCTTTTCCATAATATCATAGAATCACAGACTCATTTGGGTTGGAAAAGATGTTTTAGATCATTGAATCCAAACCTAACACTGCCAACTCTACCAATAAACCACGTCTCTAAACCACATCTACACTTCTTTTAAATACCTTCAAGGATGGTGACTCCAACACTTCCCTGAGCAGTCTGTTTGATAACCCTATTGGTGAAGAAATATTTCCTAACATCCAGTCTAAACCTTGCCTGGAACAACCTGAGACCATCTCCTCTTGTCCTATCACTTGTTACTTGGGAGAAGATATGGACACTCACCTCACTACATCCTCCTTTCAGGCAGTTGTAGAGAGCAATAAGGTCTCCCCTCAGCCTCTTTTTCTCCAGGCTAAACAACCCCAGTTCCCGCAGCTGCTCCTCGTAACACTTGTGCTCCAACCCCATCCCCAGCTCCATTGCTCTTCCCTGGACGTGCTCCAGCCCCTCAGTGTCTGCCTTGTAGAGAGGGGCCCAAAGCTGAACGTGGGATTCGAGGTGTGGCCTCACCAGCACCGAGTGAAGGGGGAGGGTCTCTTCCCTGCTCCTGCTGGCCACCCCATTGCTGATCCAAGCCAGGATGCTGCTGGTCTTTTTGGCCACCTGGGCTACGGCTGGCTCGTGTTCAGCTGCTGTTGAGCAGCACCCCCAGATCCTTCTCTGGCAGGCGGCTTTCCTGCCACTCTTCCCCAAGGCAGGAGCGCTGGCAAAGGATCGGTGTGTCCCAAGTGCAGGACCTGGCACTTGGCCCTGTTAAACTTCATACAACTGACCTTGACCTATCAGTCCAGCCTGTCCGGGTCCCTCTGCCGAGCCTTCCTACCCTCAAGCAGATCAAGGCTCCTGCAGAATTTGGTGTCATCCACAAACTCACTGAGGGAGCACTCGATCCCTTCATCCAGACTGTTGATAAAGATGTTGAACAGAGCTGGCCCCAACACAGATCCTGAGGGACACCACTTGTGACTGGCTGCCACTGGGTTTCACTCCAGTCACTGCAACTCTCTGGTCCAGCCATCCAGTTTTTTACTCAGTGAAAAGTGGGCACATCCTATTCATCCTTTTTCCAGGAGAATGCCCTGGGAAAGGGTGTCAAAGGCTTTACTAAAGTCTAGGTAAAAAATATCTACTGCAATTCCTTCATTTTCTAAGCTGACTCACTTAGAAAAGCAAGCCACGAGATCATCTTAGATAGGTAAGACCTGCTTTTCCTAAAGCCATGCTAACTGGCACTGGTCACTGGTTCTCCTCTATGTGGTGTGTGATGGTACTCAAGATGACACGCTCAGTAGCTTTTCCCTGGTACTGAGTTAGGCCTGTAGCTCCCCAGATCCTCCTTCTGGCCCTTCTTGCAGGTAGGTGTCCTGTTTGGTAATCCCCGATCAAGTGAGACCTCCCGAGTCAGCCAGGGCTGCTGACAAAGGATGGAGCAGGGCTTGGTGAGCACTTCTGCCAGCACCCGGAGCGCTCGGGTGGATCCCATCTGACCCCATAGGCTTGTGTGTGTCTGGGTGCAGTAGCAGGTCAGTAACCATTTCCCTTTGGATCATGTGGGCTCCATTCTGCTCCCCTTCCTTTCCTTCCAGCTCAGGGGACTGGGCACCCAGACAACAGCTGGTCTTACTGGCAAAACTCAGTGATCATAGAATCATGGAATGGTTTGAGTTGGAAAGGACTTTAAATATCATCTAATTCCACCCCTCTGCCATGGGCAGGGACACCTCCCACTGGATCAGGCTGCCCAAGGCCCATCCGACCTGGCCTTGAATAGTTCTGTGGTCAAGGTCTGCCTGAAGTTTCAGGAAATGGCTTGGGTAGGTTTTAATTGGCTTTAGGCTGTTTTGGTAGTGTTACCTCTCTCAATGGGCTTTCTTCCTCCCTGTGTTGGGAACATTTCTGCTCCCATTCCCACCCAACCCTTCTCTTCTTAAAACACAGCTTTGTGATTTCATGAAGAGCAAGGAAGTAAAACCCTGGATCTCATTGCTTTCTAACCAGATAAGATAATATTAATTATTCATAACTAGTCCAAAGAAACCTCAGACACCAGAGAACCTGCAATGAAAGTGGAAGTCTTTGAAGACTGTGCCCTGGTTTTAGTATAATGACTGCTACTAGCAAAGAATAATATGCATGTCTCAGTTTGATGTTCTTAAAGCTGAACTGGAGATTACTAAGGAGACAATTCCATGTTTGATGTAGTCGAAGGATTACAGTAGTCACACACATTGTGCTGACCTTTCACTAGCTGTGAACTGGCTGGCTCTCACGTCCCTCCCCCACAGGCTGAGACAGCTGTAAACACCCCCATAATAACAAGACAATGGTAATATCTTATTTATTTTCCATTAAGAACCAGGCTTAGGTGGCCTGAGAGGCTGAGCAAGAAATCCCATCCATGCCCTCCTGCCACAGCCTGGCCACTGCTCGTCCTTAACCCCTTGAGGGCACCAGCGATTGTCACACACAGAGAAACACCTGGTGTTCTTGGTGGCCCTCTCTGAGCAGAGTCTGACCCTGGCGTTTCTAGGACCCCTTCTGCAAGGTGAAAATAGTAACACTATTCCCTCTCCACCTCTCACCAGCTCTTCACAGCCTTGATTTTTCCCCAGGGACAGGAGCAGAGGGTGGTGAGGATGGAAGGGCATTGCTGACAGGTGTGATTGTATTTCAGCTTGAGGACTATCCAGAAAAGAGCCCCAAATATTAGTAAACATTTCCATCTTTGGCAATAACTCTACCTTTCCATGGAAGCAAGCTTCAGTGCATCTTCCACTACAGAAAAAGAAAACTTGGTCATTTTGCTTAAACTGGAGCAGCTCAGCTCCTAGATCCCTTCAGATCCTGACCTTCAAACTCAGGTCTCTTCCCCTGGGGCACACGCTGCAGCCTGACTGTGCATTTTGCTGAGTCCCGCAGAGCAAAAGCTGCACCCTCTCACATGTCCTCAGGGGATTACAGGACTCTGCAGCCACGTCCAGCCTCTCTGTAATGATACAGGCTGAAAAGGAAAGGATCCAGATAGTTGGGCTATTCTACTTCTCAAAAGAAGATCATGAAGTGGTTCCCTTGCCATGTGTTAAAGAGGGACCTATTGAATTCCAACGGGCTCCTTAGTGCAGTGAAAAATGGCCTGTTGAGTCCTGGTGGTTCAAGCTGCAGACAATCAGTTTAGAAAAAACACCCAGGAGTGAATGAAGTACTGAAGCAGGTAACAGAATGAAGTCCTAATTTTACCATTTCTTGACATTCTCAGCTTCTCAGGGATGAACACAAGCTGCTCCATTTGCAGTAACTAAGGGAAATAGAATGATCTATGATTCTGAAGGACTGAACTGATGGTTCCTTCTGGCATTGTGCAGCAAACTCTATGTTTCTGCTCCCCTCACTGTTACTTCCACACATTGAGGTCGAATCTAGGGCCATGGATCTGAAGTACGTGGTTATGGACTAGTTTTGGAAAGAAGATCTTGTTTTGTGCTCAAAACATTCCACTGCATCTATTGATGAATACTGATGTAGATGGAAGTGCAACCCATATCAAGAAGAGCAGGATGAGGGTCAAAATGAGGCTTGTGAGGAGAAAAAAATTTCTGACGAGACAAGCTCATATTGGACAAAACATCTGCCTGATCCATAGCCAGCAGCAACCCTAGAGGCAAAAAAGGAGGAAAAAGAAAGAGAATTTATCTGTTTTCATGTTAAACTTAATGAGATGAGTGTGAGAAACCATATGATCTAAGAGTCCTGCTTGACTTGAAACATGTCAAGTTAGCTTAGCATAGCTAATTAGCATAGCTATGGGTTAGCATTGCTAACGGGAATCTCAGCCCACTCCCCACACAGCTAATTTCCATAGCATTTAACATGCTGACAGTAACTGGCTTGGGTCAGAGGAGAGCCGTTCAGGGCAAAATTCACATTTAGGTAAACTCTGAGACCTTGATCGCTCTGGGTGTCCGAGGCAGTGTTGCCCGTACATCCTCTGCACTGACATCACCTGGTGGATTTGAGCTGAGAGAGCAGCAAAGTGGCATTTCATAGGTCACTAGTTGAGAGCAGCAGATAGGATTGGGGATAGCAGGTCAAGAGGGAAAAGGTGGCAGATACTATTTTTTTCCAAGGAATTAATTTACTCAGATACACATCTGACCTCGTCTAAAACCAAAGCAAAAGTCATAGATCTTTTAGTAGCCAGAGGACACGAGTGGCACTTCTGAACTCTACTTGGCACTGAAGGAGTCACTGCCTGTTTTTGAAGAACTAGACTCAGATTACTGAGGTTGCTGAAGGGCTTTTTATTATTACAGCTATTCAAGATACTGCCTTGTTTTTGGTTGTAAACACTTCACCTGTTGGTACAGCACAGTGGAAATGTTTGTGGCTAAGCCTGCTGATAGATCCCACCCAAGCACAACCATGCACTGCAACATGTGTAAGCTGTAAGACCTCCGGGATCATGGAGTCCAACCATTCCTATCAATCACTAAGCCATGCAAGAAACACAGCATCTGAAGCCTGAGAGGTGAGACTGCATGCCTGGTTTTATTTCAACAGCCCACAGGGCCATCTGCCAATGTGACGGCTACCAAGGAGGGATCAAACAAACTGCTCTAATAAAAGACATGAACGCAGAGACCCACCTCTCCCCTCATTACCTCTGCATCTGAGTTGGACACCCCACGCACGTCTGTTGGTTGTGAGGGATTGCAGGGGCTCCGCTGCCCACCCCATCCACACCCAGTGGGTCAGGGGCACCCTGAGCCATCCTCCAAACCACAGCCTGAGGGCAGGGGTCAAAGCAACAGATGCAGTTAATGGTCCAGCACCTCAGCAGCGCATACAGATGGATACAGTTTTACAACATTCACAACCTTAGACGGAGTGTTGGGGAGGTTATTTTCATCTCACCACCCCCTGCAAAGGGTTTAATCCTGAGAGAGATTAGGAATAATTCATACACGGTGGGATTAGACCCCAAATTTTCCTTCTGAAGCTCTTCACAGCACAATGACATGCCTGCAGGCTTTCCCAGCCCTGCGTGTGCTTACACTTCCATTGGTGTTTGGAGATGTTACTGTAAGGAGGTGAAAATATTCCCTCCATCACCTTCATGGCCATCCCTCACCCCCAGCAATGTGGGGTGTTAAGAATTTGTGGTCTGGTGTCATGAGGGAAGCCTGCAAATCACCTACAATCTGCCCAGAGCACACATTTAGGTTCAGAAACAGCAACTGAAAGCATACCAATGAAATTTTGCATGCAGCCCTCCAGTGCAGCTGGGAAGTTAATGCAGACTTTTAAGGGCTGGTGACAGGCTGCAAATTAGTCCCACGCTCACCTTGGGCAGGGCTCATCTCCAGCTCCCTCACCCAGAGAAATTCTAAGCATGCCAGTGCATTTGAATGTGGTTTGCAGTTTCTACCTCTCTACTCTGCATGTTGGGCTTCCAAAAGTGTGCTGAAGCATGGATGGAGCCGGAATCTTTTGTAAGCCGTGGCCAACTGGGAATAAGAGTTAGTTCTTTACAGCAGATGTGTAGCTCAAAGTTCACCATAAGTGCATTCGCACCAAGAGCACAGCGTGTATTGTTCTGCAAGAAGGCAAAGCTCAGTCCTTCAACAGAATATGGAAGAACTACTAAGAATAAAGTAATCAAGTGACAGAGAGACAAAATTAACCTTCTGGGCACTCCCTGGAAGTAGAGATTTTTGTAACACCCTTGTGTTAAACACCTGTCCTCACAAATGCAGGTGGAAAAGTTGCTGTACAGCGCTCTGTCTCTGTTTCTCTTACAAGTTTAGGAGTTGAATATCATATTCCTTCAAAAATGGCTAGCTGGACCAAGCCCAGCTGTAAGAACCCACATGAAGTCCTCTGTATACACACTGCATTTGAGAATATGGCTCAGGATTTTTGTCTGCAATTATGACAAAAAAATCAAAAGCAAAAAATCATGGAAACATAAAATGGTTTGAGTGGGAAGAGACCTTAAAGCCCATACAGTTCCACCCCTGCCATGGGCAGGAACATCTCCCACTGGGTCAGGCTGCCCAAGGCCCATCCAACCTGGCCTTGAAAACTTCCAGGGCCTCCAGGTTGCCCAGGGCCTCACCACCCTCATTGGGAATTCCTCTTTATGTCTAGTCTGAATCTGTACTTCTCCAATTTATAGCCATTCCCTCTCCTCCTGTCATTCCAAGCCTTTGTAAACAGTCCCTTCCCAGCTTTCTTGTAGCCCCTTCAGGTACTGGAAGGTTGCTGTAAGGTCTAAGGTCTCCTCTAAGGTCTCCTCGGAGCCTTTGCTTTTCCAGGCTGAACAACCCCAACTCTCTCAGCCTGTCCTCATATGATGCTCCAGCCCTCAGATCATTTTCATGGCCTCCTCTGGACCCACTCCAACACCTCCATCTCCTTCTTATGCTGAGGATTCCAGACCTGGACACAATCCTCCAGATGAGGTCTCTCCTACAAGAGAGGAATAGAGGGGCAGAATCATCTCTCTTGCCCTGATGGCCATGCTGGTTTTGATGCAGACCAAGAGAAGTTTGGCCTTCTGGGCTGTGAGCATGCATTGCTGGCTCATTTCAAACTTCTCATAAATCATGTATTTTTAAAAAAATTGTCCATACAAAAATGGATCGTTTTCTCACTGATCAAATTAAGAAATAATACCTGCAGTCAAGAAAGGCAAAAGGAGAAGACAAATTCCATGAGAAAACTTCACCTAGGCTTTTGTAGGTGGATCCAAGCAAACAAAAGTACGTTCCTGATGGATCTTTGCCTGTGCTATTTACTTGTTCAGAGAAAGAGATGAATGCAGTCCCTTGCTGTGATGTTGATTGTAGGCCGGTGCAGTTCTCTCTAATTCAGCAGGAGCAGATTCTGCCCAAAAGCTGACATCGGCCCTTGTGATTTGTGATAACTGCCATAACAAACCCGTGTTTCTATTTTTCCTGCAGCCACTCTCCAGCAATGTGCCAGTGACTGCAAAGAGGGAGATTCTGCTCCTGGTGTTTCCCTGGGTCATGAATCCACCTCCATAGGCTTTCCAGAATGAGGTCCAGCTGGTTTCACCTTGCTCTCTAGCCATGGTAACACAACGCCGGCAGCAACAAGGACAAATCTTGTTCCCTCCTGTACTTGACTGTGCATCGCTTGGCCACATGGCTCCCGCGTGAGTTATTCCTGGAATTCTCCCTGCTGGACCAAATTCCTTTCTCTAGAGCTAAGCTGTTCACTCAGCATGAATCCTACCTTCGGGTTTAGCACTGATGGAAACGCTCCTGAGCATATTACACCAGAAGAACCACTCATCCCAGATCAGAAGGTTAATAACAGGGGCTTGTCAAAGACCAGCTGTAGCTTTTATCCCATGGGTCTGCAAGGATGTGCATGTGTGGAGGGGTTTGGTGGAAATCTGCTACCTCGTCCAGAGTTCTCACTAAATAGGGCTACATCATCTACTAGAGATCTCCTTTAATCTCACAAATGTGCTTCATGTCGTGATCCTCCACGTAGAGAGAGTTAACTCCTGCTCTGCCAAATATTTTCTTCTCTGGCTGAAGTCAACTCAGGTGGCCAAGAAACTGTGAACAGGGCATTCCTGAGGGTGCCCCACTTGCACAGGATTGGGCTGTTTCCTTGGGGCTGGCCAGGTTTTCCTGTGTTACAGGTTATGATGGTGCATTTGGGGCTCTTGCTGTGCCCCTCCAAGCAGAGCCCAGCTCCGGCATCCCCAAGACCTCTTTGGGCAGGGGGAGATGCTGCTGGATCCCCCTGTGCCTCCTCATCTCCAGCTGAGCAAGCCCAGCTCCCCTGCCTCTCTTCATACATCCCAGCCCTCACCCACCACTGCTGAGGCCCTGGAAGCCTCCACTATATACCACCACTAGAACCATCTCATATTTGTCTTCCATTCCCATCCTGAAATTACCTCAGACACAATGAGCTTCTAGACCCTCTCGTCACAACTTGCCACAGGGACCATGGGTCCAGCTGCTTGTTCACACTTACAGATCATCAGCACACTTCCCAGCAGCTTCTGCAAGTAGCTGGTGTGTAATGTCCAACACAGGCTGGCAGGGCACAGGTCAGCCCTGGTGAGCAGATGGAAAACAAGCTGGTGTCACTTTGAGCTAGCTAGATGTTAACAGCCTTTGCCTGCTCAGCAGCTTGGAGCAGACTGACCTCTAATCTCCTCACTAGAGCAGTCTGAGGGGTTGTACCACTAGGGTCTTGGCCTCCAAGGTGGTATTCCAAGGCTACTAGAAGAATGTTGGAAGAAGCCAACACACCCAAAACATGTCCCTTTCCAAGCCCTGTGGTGCTCCCAGCATGCAGCAACACCAGTCAGCTCTCACTGAGCCAGTCTGCAAGGTGCGCGTTGCTGCTGGGTCCATGAACACCTTGTACATGACCCTTCCTGCCAGCCATGAGATGAGAAGATGAAGTGTCAGAATCTTCTAAGCCACTTTCTTCTTCAGCATTGCTGTGGCTTGAATCCATGTCTTCAAGATGGCTCCGCTCTTTAAATGTCCTGCGCATGTCATGTTGCCCAGGAAAGCTGTGGCTGCCCCATCCCTGGAGATGTCCAAGGCCAGGTTGGATGGGCCTTGGGCAGCCTGATCCAGTGGGAGGTGTCTCTGCTCGTGGCAGGGGTGGAACCGGATGGTCTTTAAGGTCCCTTCCAATCCAAACCATAGCGTGATTCTATGATTCTTTCATTTGCTGTTTTGCTTCCTGTTTCCGGCACATGGTCCTGGAGGTGCAAATGTGATGAGCAATTTATCTGGCAAAATAGCCAGAAACTGTCTCCAGCTACATTTGGGGTGGAAAAACCATTTTTTTCCCTGTCCGAGAACCACTGAGTCCCGCTCAGAAATCCTTTGGCAAGTCCTTTGGCAAGCAACAGGGGACTAGCTTAAGCACTGGACTGTGGTATGTTAAGGGTTTTCTTTATATTTGCTCCAGTCTTGCTGTGTTTGTGGTTCACATTCCCAAGCTAGACTCCAAAACTGCCTTTTAAATAAAAGGAGAGTGGGATTTGCACAGCACAGCTGTACTAAAGGAGGCAGTAAATCCAAAATGATCAGGGCTGCAGGGTGCTGATAGTCTGCGTTTTGGACCAGAATTGCTTCAGCATCTCCCTGTAAAGAGCGATAATCTTGCAGAGCCAAAGGCTCTTGCTACAAGACATTTGTGAGCAGCTTGAGAACAAGAATCTCTTTGTCCTGGAGTGTTTGTGAGACTCCGTTTCTTCTCTGGTGGGGAATGGCCACCGGCACGCTTACTGCTCGGCAGCTGCAATTGAAACGCTGGCTGCATTTCACTAAGCTTTGAGGTGCTGAGCTAGGATTTTCTGTGCCCTGAAAAGATGGCGATGGAGAGTGGCCGAGCCCCTCCTCCCTTGCCAGCTCAGCCCCTTCCCCTCTGTTCTGGGCAAGGAAAGCAAGCAGCTGCCGGCACAGAGGTTGACCTACATTCCAGTGCTGAGCTGTGCCACCACTTTCCTCCCGCTGCCCCCAGCTCTGCGTTCTAGGCTGAGAAAGGCAGAGGATGGCCAAAGCCGTACACCGTGCGAGCATCACTTCCATGCCCTGAAACAAGCTGAGGGAAACAAGATCTTGGTCCTCGCAGCAGGGCGTGCTTCACTTTAAAGGTCTTGATGCGCGTGATCATCCTGGAGGAGAGATCTGAGCGGGCGATAGCACTGAGAAAGGAAGGATGTCTCAGCACCCGCACAGGTGAGGGAGGAGGTGCCACTCGACTCGACAGGAACCCTGTGACGAAAAGATAATTTCAAGCTGAGTTGTGGTTTACCACATGGTCCTCGTGACCGGCTGAGCGGTCAGGAGGCAGGGGCAGCAGGGAACAGGCTCGCTTTCCCACAGCTGGGGCCCACACAGGCTTAGAAGGGCTTGGCTGGGACAGAACGGTGGCTTTCCACTCACCTGTGTTACTCCAGCTCACCTTAACCCCTATCCCAGATTCTTTGGGCAGCTAGAGAGAAGGGGGACAGCCATGCAGAGCATGCTGCACGAGGACGCAACTTGGGTTTTTCCTCTACTGGGACAATGCCTGAAGCACCTGCTCATGGTGATGCTCAGCTGTTGTTGGATGAGAATTGGGGAATTACAAAAACCACAAGGCTTCTCAAGGACCTCTGTGGGTTTCAGCACCATGACCTCCAAGACAGAAGCGGTCTGCTCTGCACTCCGTTTGCTCCACACTAGATCTCTCCACTTGCAATTCAGCAATAGCTGCCAAGGTCATTTCTCACCTGTTTCCATTCATTTACCTCAAGGAGAAACTGTTTGACTTTTCCTGAAAGGAAAGCAGGTCGCACTCACTCCTCCTTGGAAAGATTTGTGTCCCTGTTGTGTGGGGCTACTTCTTCTATTGCAGCTGCAAATGCAGGCTGAGCCTTGCAGCCCTGCGGCAGGGACATCACCAGCTGATCTTGAATGTGCCTCTCGAATGTCAGAATTAGGCAAAAAAAATCCTAAGGAGGCTGAGGGCAAGGTGGTGAGAGGGTCAGAGCGGCAGCAGAAGGCTCTGGGATTTCAGGGCTTCCACTCTGCCATGCAAAGCAGCTTAGAGACGTCACATATGAGCCAGAGCCTGGATTAGAGGCAAAACCGGCTCTTTCACCAGGGAAATCGCTGTGCAGCAGCTCAAGCACTCTCTGGGCAGCTCAGAGAGTGCCCACATCCCTCCAAGAGTGCTTGGGCTCCTGATCCCAGCACCAATCTCCTAATGGTGTGTCGCCAGCCACTTGGATTTTGCAGCGTGAAGCAGCTGAGCGAACGCTGGCTTTGCCTGGGTGCCCACAAAGCCCCTCGGTGCCAGGGCTCAGCCTGCAGCCGAGGGCAGTTGCGCAGACCCAGACCAAACTGCACAATTCAGGCAGCACAGAGTCAGGTTCCTCTTCTTCGCGTCACCTCAAAGGGGAACTGATCTCTTAGTATCACACGCCAACACTGGTGTGGCCACTCAACGATGTCGGCTTTCCAGCTGATGCTGTACAAGCACCATGTTATCCTTCCATCAGGAAGAACTGTGGTCATGGTGGAGGATGGGGATGCCCCAACTAGCCCAGACGTGGCACTGACCGACCTGGTGTCCCCAGGGCTCGATGCTGGGTCCAGTCCTGCTCAATACCTTTAGAAATTACCTGGATGAGGGATCGAATGCACCCTCAGTGAGTTTGTGGATGACACTAAACTGGGAGGAAGTGTGGATCTGCTAGAGGGTGGGGAGGCTTTACAGAGGGATCTGGACAGGCTGGGTCGATGGGCTGAGGCCAGTGGGATGAGGTTTAACAAGGCCAAGTGTAGAGTCCTTGGGACACTGCAGCCCTGTGCAGCTCCTGCCTTGGGGAAGAGTGGCAGGAAAGCCGCCTGCCAGAGAAGGACCTGGGAGTGCTGCTCAACAGCAGCTGAACACGAGCCAGCCGTGGCCCAGGTGGCCAAAAAGACCAGCAGCATCCTGGCTTGGATCAGCAATGGGGTGGCCAGCAGGAGCAGGGAAGAGACCCTCCCCCTTCACTCGGTGCTGGTGAGGCCACACCTCGAATCCCACGTTCAGCTTTGGGCCCCTCTCTACAAGGCAGACACTGAGGGGCTGGAGCACGTCCAGGGAAGAGCAATGGAGCTGGGGATGGGGTTGGAGCACAAGTGTTACGAGGAGCAGCTGCGGGAACTGGGGTTGTTTAGCCTGGAGAAAAGGAGGTCGAGGGGAGACGTTATCACTCTCTACAGCTCTCTGAAATGAGGCTGTAGAGAGGTGGGGTTCAGTTTCTTCTCTCATGTATGAATAAGTAGGACAATAGGAAATGGCCTCAAGTTGCACCAGGTGAGGTTTATACTGGATAACAGAAAAACCTTCACCAAAAGGGTTGTCAAGCACTGGCAGAGGCTGCCCAGGGAAGTGATGAAATCTTTGTCCCTGGAGGTATTTAAAAGATATGTAGATGTGGTGCTCAGAGACATGATTTAGTGGCGGACCTGGCAGTGTTAGGTTTATGGTAGGACTCCATGATCCTAAAGGTCTTTTCCAACTTAAAGGATTCTGTGTTTCTGTCATTCTGTGATATGGGGAAGGATGGGAGCAATCTGAGATTCAACGTGACCCATGTTTGAAAACCTATGAATCAATCATCTCATGATTCAGAAAAATTTCTGGATCTGTGATTTGCTGACTATTGGGTATTTTTCAGTCTCATAATGACCAAGGCTGTAAGACACTGAAAAGATGGGCCCAGAGACATCTGCAGTTATCTGTCACTCATGGTATTGAAGCCTGCTGCTGATATAAAGCCCCTGTGAGAGTACCATGAGGCCTCGGAGCACGCACATTTGCAAGGTGGTGAGCAGAATGACACAGCACGAAGTCAAAGATGAGTCTCATTTTCTATTTTCTGCATGTCTCACACTTTCGGGATTTGTCTGTCTTTGGACTTATAGTGGTTTGGCTCGCTTCCACTCAAAATTGAAGGAAGGGGAAGGAAGCACAAATTATATCATGTTTTAATGCAAAATTCATCTTTGAAGAAAGGATCAGAAAACGATGACTAAAGATGAGAAAAACAGTACAAGTGAAGAATCTGGAAAGATCTCCTAAATTTAGATTCTGCTCCTTCACCCCTAAAGGAAAAGGCAGAGCTTGGATGAAAGCAGACTGGCAGGATGGTACCTGCAAACAATCACCATGGGTCCAGCAACGTTTGACTCACTTGCCACGGTGAAATCTCCCAGGGGAACTGATAACCCAGCCGAAACACCTCTTGCATGGTTTGGCATGTTGCTCCCTTGGAGATCAACTCCTGCAGGATGGCCAGGCCTGGATGGAAGCTGTGTAACACATGTGAAAACAGGACCTGGTTCTCCGCAGGGTACAGCTCTTTGATTAAAGTTTTGCAACACTGCAACATAAAAACTTATTTCAGCTGTGAGTTTAGTTGCTGATGATCTCGTGCTAAAGCGAACCAATACTAAATGCCTCACCAGATTAGATTTATTCCATGACCAAGAGGCTCTTCGTGGCTACCTTGATGAGTGAAAGACAGAGGCCACATGCATTTGTAAAAGATTAACGCACGTGTTCGATTGGTTGAAATGTGAGGCTCTGGAGCTGGTTGATTCGGATACAAGAACACCACCTAGTTTTAAACTCAAGGACTTCATGGAAAGAAGAAAAAAAAAGCATCAATAAAACCACATGATATCATGAAATACCTTCCAGAGATGTTTTTAAAATTAACTTAAGATTTAAAGTTCTTAGCGTCACTTAAAATACTGCATTCGAAATGGTCAAAGGCAGCAGTAAATTGCAGTGTTCGCTTGCTGTGAATGCAGGATGTCAGAGTTCTGTGAAAGGCAGGGGTACAAGAATTAAGAGGCTGAATTGTACTTCTCTAATGGTTAAAATTCTGGTTGTTGAAAACAGCATTTTGTTATTTTTAGTGCTGTAGTAGAGAGAGGTACTAAACTTCTGGCATGTGATTTATGAGAAAGGGCAAGCTAAAAACAAATTTAGAATAAATAAATGATTTCTTTGATAATTTCTGAGTGATTTCAAAATTGACTTCACAGAAACACAGATTAGTGTATAGAAATACTTGAAACCATGACAGGTAGTATTTTCAACACAATTATACTTGGTGTTTATTTTTTAAGTATTTCAAATCAAATTCCTTGTTCATTCCCCCGCATGTGTTATTTATATACTTCCCTGGAGCCATTCACCTATTTCTATACCTGTTCTGCCAAAATAAAGTACAGAGCTGTCTACAACTCACCTCACGTTCAGACTGGCTGTTTACTTTAAATGAGCTTTTATGGTGGTGGTGATGTAACCCTACACCTAAAATGTCAGCAGAGTTTTCCTATTACCACACAGCCACAGACCCTGCTTAGATAAATTCTTTTCCCTCTTCCTCTTGGCATTTACCAGGCAAAGCAACTAAATCGTTCTGTGTTAGCAGCTTCTACCCTGATTCCTCCATCACCTGGAAGGAGGGGAAGGCTGCTCCTTGTTCAGGGGACCTGTGACCAGCAGGCGCACTGTAGATCCTCTAACCTGGCAAATACCGAACTATTTTAAGTGCACCCGCTTTCCTGGCCAGTCCGCTTTACTGGGATAAACTCATGTTAGAGCTCAGATGCCAATGTCTATTCCCAAGATACCTTTGGGACAGCAGCCTACTGCTATGAGTGCACACCTTCTCCCCATTCTTCTTTTACAAGCACAGCGAGGCTGATGCTCCTTAGACTGCAACAGCTCTGGTAGCGTGTTTCAGATGCACATCACTGCCAGTAACGTCATCAAGTTCTTAAATAAAACTGTGGGCTAAGAAAGGTGCCGGCAGGCAACTACTATCCCTCACTTAAGAGTTGCCTGTGCATGGAGATGGGGTTAGATATGCCTAACCATGCTATGGCCTGAATTGAGAGGCACAGCGAAGTTTGTCCCATCACTGGTTCCCCATGGCCAACACAATAACCACGACCATGATCTCCATGCCCCTTTGCTCTGCCAGCTGGCCGGTTAGCTCAGTTGGTTAGAGCGTGGTGCTAATAACGCCAAGGTCGCGGGTTCGATCCCCGTACGGGCCAAGCAGTGAGCTTTGTTTTTCCAGTTCTGGAGTCCTCAACATAAGGAGGACATGGAGCTGTGGGAACAACGGGTCCAGAGGAGGCTACAAGGATGAACCTAGGGCTGGAGCATCTACGATACCAGGACAGGCTGAGTTGGCTGAGTTGGGGTCGTTCAGCCTGGAGAAAGAGAAGGCTCCAAGCAGACCTTATAGTGACCTCCCAGTACCTGAAGGGGCTACAAGAAAGCTGAGGAGGGACCTTTTACAAAGCCTTGGAGTGATAGGATGAGGAGGAACGGCTTTAAACTGGAGAGGGGGATATTTAGACTGACCACAGGAGGAAATTTTTAACCATGAGGATGAGGAGGCCCTGGCCCAGGTTGCCTGATCCAGTGGGAGGTGTCCCTGCCATGGGCAGGGAGGTTGGGACTTGGATGGTCTTTAAGGTCCCTTCCAACCCCAACTATTCTATAACCAGGGCTTATGTACACCCGAAGAAATGACGACATGTATGTATGAAAACTCTGGGACCAATTGTGCATGTTCCTTCTGTCACTTCCAGGGCTCCAAATGCTCAGAGAAAGAGTAAACTCTGCAGCTCTGTGGGTTGTTGTGCTGCTTCAAGTCAGGCTCCGCTCCTTGACACAAGGTTCATGGGCTGTAAATGTATCAGGAGACTTGGCACGACTGCTGAAGCTCAGCTTTATTTCAAGCAAAGTAACCACTCACACCACAGATCCTGGAAAATTCAGTTCAATTCCAATCCAATAATTATTACAGCACACCAATACATCTTCCTTTATTTATTTTTGCAAGATAGAAGCCAGTGATGTTAATACTAAACTAGAATTCAATTCATCATAGTAAAATACATCATAAATCCAGACTTAGCAGTAGACTTTGAAATTGCTACAAATGAGACTTCACAGCCTCTGCAAGACTCAGAGCAGAATCTATGCAGCCATCAAAGTTGGAATGAGTAAATCCATCGCCCCCACAAATCAGGAGAGGTTGAGTATGAAGAATCATTTTCCCCAGACAATTGGGAACAGCTTTTGTAACCTGAAAAAGAAAAGTACATGTGGAGATGGAAAAGAAAGTATTTTATTTACCTCAATTTCATGCCAGAAAGGTTTGCATTCCTGAGAAATGGGAAGCACTCCTCCCATCCCAGGTTGTATGTCCAAGCATTAATGATAAAAGTACCACAGTAAAATAATCATCTTCTGGAGTCAAATAATAAAACTTTCCTGGGTGTAGAAATACAGAAACTTTAGAGTTTCATCCTGTCTTCTTCTCAGTCTCAGCAGAAATGAATTGCCTGCCCCTGGACAGACGAGGCACAGAGATCTCTAAACCAAAATGTATGGAGATAAAGGATCTCACCTCAGCAAAGGTGAGCTTGCAAAACCCCCCAGGTATGTAACTGTTCAACAAAGGAAAGGGAGCCTGCTGTTTCCAAGAGAGCCTGCAACACTCTGGGGTTGAGCAGGTTACCTTTCTGGATGGGAAGCACGTTGGTCTTCAGACTTAAAACTGTCATGATAACCTGCTGATGCTTCATGTTGCCGTGCAAGTGTACAGACAGTCTTGGGACAAGCCACCCTGTCTCCAGCTCTGCTACACTGGTCTCCTTTTTTTCATCTGAGTAGCACAACAATTCTAGACGTTGCTAGAGAGGCAATCAACACTTCCTCTGTAAGTAGCATGGGACAATTCTGAATAAGGTTGCTTTGATAAATATTTAATGTCATTCTCAATGTATACATTATACTAATTTTAAGTGTAGTTTTCCCAGCACTATAGCCTCAATTAAATTTGTATTTGTGGAGTGGCAGCTCTTGAGCAGTTGTGTGGAACAATTCTAAAAGCAAATGGGCTTTTCTTTGGCCAGTACTTATTACTGAAACTACCTGCAACTCACGGGGGAACAAGGCCCCTTTTTGGTATTGCACTTTATGACAAACACCAATACACGTCAAATGGCAGAGTAAAAGCACAAAGCCATTGTGGTTTTACCAAACTCGCCATGCCACACTCTCAAACCTGTGTGTAAAGGCCAAAAGTCAGTGTTGTGCTAAATCCTCGCATCCCAGAGCAGCAGCAGCAAATGCCAGAACGGAGATGAGGCGGCAGCAGAAGCAGCGCTGTCTAAAGGTAAATGTGAGGGCAAGGCAGGCTGAGGCAGAAGGGATAAAAAAATGATGGGAAGATGCAGAACAGCTTGAAGATGAAGTGATCGGAGGAGGAAGGTGGGAAGAAACGGTCCAAGAAAGGGAATGACAAAACAAGCCTCATAAGGATAAAATGTTGCAAAAGAGGAAAAGCATCTAGAAAGCCAGAGAGAGAAAAAGGAAAAAAAGAGCAGACGCACAGCAGTTGACCAGCAACACAGATCAAACCATGGAGACCATAAAGCATGTCAGAAAGTACAATTTTCTTTCACTCTTTTCTTGACTTTCTGCTTTTGGTCCAAGGATGTGTCTTGGACCTCTGCGCAGTGAACCGGCACCATACCCCGCTGTGCAGCTTTGGTGAGCAAGACCAAATCTCCAAGGCACCTCATTCAGTCCAGGCGATTTAATTGTACACTGAGCTAGCCACTACTGTGGTGTTATTTGCCAGTTCCAAGTATGGATCAGCTGCAGACCACCCACATTGATGTTACTGGCTGCATTTTTTGTTACCAGTACACTAGCATCTCTTTGAAAGAGGTAATTATCTGAAATTAATTTGTAGCCAGCTGCAACCCATTCTCCTTTACTCAACTTAAAATAAGAGGCTATACATGTAGAGTAAATCCAACCAGAGATCATCTTTCCCAGATTAACTTTAGGTCAGTACTTAATATATTCCTAAATTTGTCTTACAGATCAAGCTCCCTGATCATAATAATGAAGAAAGCTTTAGCAGAAAAAGGATTTTGAGTGTCCTTCCTTCTTGACGACGCAGTGCTTATTTGATGCTGGCTGCACCAAACTGCTTCTGCTTTGTTATACTGATCATAGCATCAATATTTTCACATCTCAGCCTCCGTCCTTTTCCCCTGCACCAAGATTTTGTCTCAATATAGCAAAGGCCCTCACTCTACCCACAGAGACCAGGGAAAGGAACAATCCTGCCTCTTCTTCAAGTTCTTTTGAAAATGTTTTCCAGTATATATTCCAAATTACCCTCAGCTACCTAGCACAACCTGTTGGATCTCCATCCTCAAAGACTTCAATACTCAGTTGGACAAAGCTGGCTTTGAGCAACACGTTGGACTAGAGACCTGAAGAGGTCCCTTAGGAGGTTCCCTCTGAAGAGGTCCAGTTTTTATGATTCCGTGTTTTTCCAGGACCCCTTTATACATATAAAAAGTGACTCTGTCAAAGTGACACAATGGGCTGAGAAGTCACTAGCTCTGAAATCTAATAGTGTCTTATCGTAATTAAAGCAGTGAATCCAGAATTGCAGCTGTGCTGCCGAGTAGTGTCAGTAGAAGTTTGGAAGCACTAATCCCTCATCTGCCATGGATAATTGTAATGTCTGCATTTTAATCCCAGTATTGTGTTTGGCTATGCGAAGGACATTACAGCCAGATTTAATTAACAAGTAGGATAAATCCCGTCTAACTGAGTCAGGGGAAAGATACACCCATCCTACCAGTTTCCTTTGCTTCTGTAGAACAGCTTATTAGGACCGAAAATAAAGATCACTTTAAGAGAAAGAGGGAGCTCTGTTCCAGAGATTTAATTTAGGTCATGATTATTTTACAGGGTGGCAACAGAGATCTCCTTATTGAGATAACAGATCTGACTTACACTGACTTATCTGCAGGCTAAGACACATTGACATTCATCCACCGAATTAAAGACTGGTGATAATTCCTCCTGTGACACAGTCATAAAGCTCAAGCAGCTGCTGAAGCCAGTGGTTTGGGTTAGCAGCAGCATGGTTGGTAGCAGGCAACAGAGGCAGCAGAAGAAAGCAGGTAGAGCTGTAAATTGTACAGTGGTTTGAGAAACTAACAAGAGTATCATTCAGCAGAATGATGTCTGAATGTAATTTTTAAACATGGGAAGCAGGGTGCACACCTAGTGATTTAGGAAGATGATGATTTTGAAGCAGTTGTGGAAAATAAAGGGCTCATTCCTACAGTCATTCTTCCAGCTACCTCTAAAAGATGAAACAATAGGTACAAGATTATAATGAAACCCGTGTGGTCATAATTTTGCCAGGATTCAAAAAAAACAGTTGTTTGGTAGAATGCAATTGAGCCCTCTGTTGATTTAGCAGTAAGAAATTAACTGCCATTCTCATCTTTTCCTTTACCCATGGGCCATAGATGATGCCTATGCTTATATGTCACCTTTGGCACAATGCAAAAGTAGTGCAACAAAAAGGCATATTAAGCCCTTTCCCTGCACACATAAACAAAATAGCTGATTTTGTCAGATTTTATGATACAGCTCTGTGGCAGCACCAGTATCTGGAATTCATTCAGTTTAAAAATACTTCTTGCTTTGTTTTGGGAGCCCTTTCCCGACTTGGACAACCAAGTGTCTGTTGGAGATAGATCCAGTTTTTTTCCTCCCTACCACCTACAGCTCTCATGCTTGCGAGCAGTCGGTAAAAGATAATACAGGAGAAAAGACCAGAAGTTGTAACCAGAAAAGGATGCCTTAACATCCTGCACAAAGATACTGTTACCAGCAACCCCCAACCCGCCCTGAACTCAGAAAAAGGAATATTTCACAGAATCACAGAATAACCAGGTTGGAAGAGACCCACTGGATCGTCGAGTCCAACCGTTCCCACCAATTCCTAAATCATGCTCCTAAAACATTTCAAATTTAAAACATACCATGATTTTTGGATGAGTTATCTGATGGGAAGGTCATTTTTATATGGCATTTGAGAACAAATACTATGAACCAGGAAAGGATTTGCAAACTACAAATCTTTAGCTTGCAGAAAAATAAACTTTGTGCTAATGAGACCAGGTTCCTAAATTGGACGCAGATCAAGGGATTTGGGTAGACTTCACAAATGTCATCTGCAGTAACTTTTCCAGACTTTATAAAAGTAAAAATTTTTAGGAGTCTGCTCTAAGTAAATATTTTGCATCAACTTCCACATTCAATGTCACTAATGTAATTTCACTTGAGAGGCTTTAGGTAAACATGTAGATACACTCCAATAGTTCAGGAAATTGCCAACAATTTCCTTGAATTTTTAAAAGAAGCCTGTAAACTGCACACTTTTTCTACAATTACCCTTAGGTAGTTTACTTTAAAATATTTTTCATGTAACATACTGTAAAATTGAACTGGGCCAAATCAAATAATAACAATTAGTACATCTGAACGCAAGGACTTCTGCTGCTCTGTGGTAGGGAGGGAATTTTGCTAATAATACCACATACTTTCAGATACAGAAGAGACAGATTGAGTCATATTTTTAAATACCGGTGCAAATACTACCAAATTATGTGGGATTTACTTCCTTCCTGTGTACTGCTTGTGTCCCTGATGCATAACTTCCCACTGAGTCAGGCCCACTATATAAAAAGATTACTAGAAACTATTTGGCTGTTGTTGGCCGGTCTTAGGCCCTGCACATGGCTACCTGGTAGAATGTATTACGGATTTTGAGCAACTATCTCCTATCCTCTTGCTCCTCGAGGATGAGAACCACTGGGTTGTATGAAGTCATCTTTCTTGCACCACAAGTTTGTACTGCGGCAGCAGCCTTCCAGCTGACTGATCCCAGCACAGATTACCTGAGAGTATCTCCATTTCTGAAACTTTATGCAGACTGGTTTAGGCAAGGATGGCAAAATCCTCTCCAGGTGACTGAGAATTAACTGCTGCACTTCTGCAGGGTCTGAATCCAGGTTCTCACTTCCAAATGTCACAGTTGTGTGAACTACAACTGAGGGCCCAATTTCAGGAGACTCTGAAATAAAGAAAAAAGATACTTTTAGAAGTTCACTCATTAATACTTGCCTTCCCTGCAAGCTGACAGGTGTGCCTCTAGCCTAGGAGTCAACAAGAAGGAAAATATCTGTGGCACCACTCTGTTCTTCAAGCTGGAAAAAACGCAAGGAGTAACAACACAACTTGTTCATGAGAACCACAATGAAGAAATCCAGGGTTTTTGCAAGATTTGTGATGGTTTTCCCACTGCAATAACCCTAGCTCAACAGGTGTCTCCTAGAGGAACCCCAAGGCATTCCCATGCCAAATAAGTTGCAGCTGGAAGGAGCAGGGAATATACTAGAAGCAATCTCTTCCCCTTTTTTCTCCCAGATATTTCAACAGGGTCTACAAGGAGGTCAACAAACTGGTGATTGTAGCACACTGGCAAAAGAGGATAACCAAAAGAAACACATAAAACTGCTTTATAGGAATTTTCCCAGTCAGGTGTAGGTATAGTAGCAATCAGTGTCCCTGCAGTTGCAGAGCATTCGGAGGCACATGGTCACAGCTGTCCACCAGCAAGGACCTGCCTGGGAGGTGGGTGTGGACGTGAAGCCTCTGAAAGGGCTACGCTTGGAACTGGGACTTGTGCTACCACTGGCAACAGGAAAGAGGAAACGCTTTATCAAATGCTGCAGCCATGAGGTTTTGTATGGAAGAGTATTCTAGGAAAAGTAATGTTGATGCTTCTGCTGCTTGCGAGGATTGAACCCTAAGGCCTCAGTACTCCGCTTATGACTGAACAGATCTGGAGTCCTTCTGAATGCAGCAGCGCACACCAGATGTAAAACAAAGAAATAGCAGTCACAGCCACCACAAGCCTGACATGTTCAGCCTGGAGAAGAGACGGTTTCAGTGAGACCTTATAGCGACCTTCCAGTACGTGAAGGGGCTACAAGAAAGCTGGGGAGGGACTGTTTACAAAAGTTTGGAGGGATAGGATGAGGGGCAATGGCTTTAAACTGGGAGAGGGGAAGATTTAGACTTGATATGAGGAGGAAATTCTTCACAGTGAGGGTGGTGAGAGACCACCCCAGGTTGCCCAGGTGAGCTGTGGCTGCCCCATTCCTGGAGGTGTTCAAGACCAGGTTGGATGGGCCTTCGGCAGCCTGATCCAGTGGGAGGTGTCCCTGCCCATGGCCGGAGGGTGTGGAATTAAATGATTTTTAAGGTCCCTTCCAACTCAAACTGCTCTATGACTCTATGACTCTATGAGGAGAAAGGAAACGCAAGGCAAGGCATGTTAGCTTGAGAAATCAGCACTTCCTTTTGGCCTGCACAAGTTAACTCAAGTCTTGTTGCTCTAGGATCTTCCAGGAAGTCAGTGTGTGTGATTGTGTGCGTGCACCTTTTGGGGAGCAAGAACCTTCAGTACAGGGTTCTGTACAGAACCTACAGAACTAATGCCCTCAGGCAAGTAAGTGCACATGAGCAAAACATAGAAAAAGAATTTGATCCTTGAAAATCAACCAGGCTGCAGTGCAAGGGGAGGAACTGAAGGCAGCTCAAGTGCTGATGTCCACCCCAGAAGCCTTGGAAATGGCCAGAGTTGTTATCGCTGGGGCTGGTTGAAGTTTCTCCACAGCAAGGGACTTTGGTCCCTACTGGCACATTGGTGGTCTGGACAGCAAACAATCATCAGCAAGAGAATTTGTCTAGAGAGTTTTCAGGATTAGAGATTTCCCTGTAAAAAGGCTCAAAGAGAACCCAGCAGATCGTTGTGTGAGTCATTCCTGCTGGGGTTGTTCAACTTTGAACAAACAGGATCCATTTACCGGAGCAAGGACACGACCTGGGTTCTGCTATATTTCATCCGAGAGCCTGAACTCACAAAGCTGGTCATTAAACAGGCGATTTCCTCTTATTCTATTCACCAAAAAAAGCCTTTTCTGGCTAAATCTTTATTTGAATTATCACATTCCTAGAAAAATATTTTAGTTACAGCGAATGAGCTTTTTCTGACGAAGCAATACACAAGGAAAGAAGCAGTTGAACACTTTGTGATTATTTCTGGCTGTTAGATACGAAGCTTGATAGAAATCTTTCTCTATGCTGTGTTGGTGAAGAGATGTCCAGCTTCAGCTCCTCCAGCTGGAGATTCCCTTTAAGAAGATGACAAGTTCCAGCTTTCCAAAGGCAATAAAAATGCCTTTCTCTGGCAAGCTTTCTGTCCTGGGCTGATGACTTCAGAATACACTACTGAGGTGCAGCAGTACCAAGTCCTAGGGCCAGCAGTAGGCATGAAAGCCACAGTTTTAACTTCAGTTAGGTGGGTCTCTTCACTGAGTTTCTTTCTTGGGTGGGCTGCTCGGTCAACCCTTGCTCTTGAGAACTGGGAAAATGTGGCAAAGGTGGGGGGTGGGGAGGGAGGAAGATGTTTCCTGGTTGTGATCAGAAATGTAACCTGACGGGTCATCTCTGGTCATCTCTGAAGGCACGAAGCCGTAGTGCTGGCTTTTCTTAAAGGTCTCCTTTTCCAAGTAAAGCACTCCTAAGAGCAGAAGATCACACTCTTCACTCCCTGGATGTGTTCTTAAGTTCTCTTTTCAGCAAGCACTACAGTTCTTTTCCTGGGTGATCTCCTGAAGTGTTCAGAAACTTTGAGTTTGTTTCTATTTCAATCTGAGGTGCTGATTTTGATCTTTTCTGTCTTGGGCTTGTAAGTAAGCTTTAAGATCGGGGATGGACAGGTCCAAGATATCCACCCAACATGGATTTGGGATAAGGACAAGGCAGATCTAGGGGACTGGGGCTGTAGAGTGAAACAGGGACCACAGCAAAGCAGTGACCTTCGTTCCTGACCAACGATGAACTGATTGCCTAACATCCAGCCACACAGTCACCTTCCTCAGATTCCTCCTGCCATCCCCAAGTTTGGTTTCACAGGCATCGTAAGACACCTCTGTTGGCATCAGCTTTTCCAACTGCCTGGAAGAATGTCAGAAATGCTACTTGGTCTCTCCTTCCCATTCTGGGGGAGAAAACAGGTATTCTGACATCTCTATATAGACACTGTCAGGGACAGAAGACCAAGTGGGTAAGCCTATTAGGTACACTGGGATTTATTATGGTGTACATGGTATTTTGGCAAATTTTTCCACATAAACTTGGCAAAAAGTCCATTAAAAGGCACCTAAGCATTCTGATGAAAGATGTACTCATTGCTTGCTGTGACTTGTTATAACAAATGATTCTTGCAGAGGGCTGCCTTCTTTCAAATTTCTCATCTCTTCCATAGCATGTACAAAACAAGTTTCGGGAGAACAGGCAGTTCGTTGAGTTTTTAATTCCTCCTTTGAGCTACTCATAGCTTGGAGAGCTTCCAGAGGCCGCTGAGTCACAGCCTTCCAGTACTGAAATATGCAGTCTGTGAGGATCAAGTTTAGCCTCAAGTCCTTTTCTTTCTTCTGCCAAAATACCGGCTAAGACAGAAGTTTAAAATAGATTTTTCCCTGAAAGCAATGACGGTATTTCAGCCTTGACATACCAGGTATGAACGACTGTTCAGCTGTTGCAGGAGTAAAGCTGTCATCTTCCTCCCAATACGTTTAGAGCAGGCTGCAACAGCTTGCTTGAAATCAAGGGCTCTGGCAGGGCTTCTCATAAGATTTCAATTTCCTTTATATGTCACAAGGATGCAAGCCATCCACAGTCATCCTAGCAGATGACAAAGAAGTATGGGAGATGTGGCAAGCTTGGGAATGCCCAGCAACATGAGGTGTAATGATCCAACAGTGAATGGAAGCAACATAAAAGCTTTCATCTGCTCCTAGTTCTCCTCCCCAATCATCCCAGCTGCATGGCAATTAATTCGATCAGTTGATGAGGTGGAAGGCATAGGATGCCAGGTATATTAGAGCCCGAATGAGATGGCACAGTTGACTGTAG
Source organism: Clamator glandarius (assembly GCA_033459285.1). NCBI lineage: Eukaryota > Metazoa > Chordata > Aves > Cuculiformes > Cuculidae > Clamator > Clamator glandarius. The sequence continues at coordinate 1,437,524 of JAUNZM010000631.1, read as the reverse complement.
CTTATACCTACTTAATGAGCAAGGAGCTGCTCTGCCAGCACTGGCAGCATCCTTGTCATCTGCAGTTGCTGAGGGACCCCACTGAAAAAAAACATGACCTGCAAGCTCATTCCTTGGCTCCCCTTCCTCCTTCCAGCCCACGCTGCACGGCAGCAGCAGCAACAGCAGCTGCAGGGGCTGCGTGCCTCCCCATTCCCTCCAATCTGCCTCCGTTCACTTGCACTGGGACAAAAGCTTGTACAGAGACCCTGTGAGGGTGCAGCCAGGGAGGGAAGCATCAGCATCAGCTTGTGCAGCGGCTCTGTGGTGTGCTGTGTGCCCAGGGCTCAGACCATCCTCTTCCCATGGCTTAAGGAAGAAGCGGTACCATAACTACAGGCTTCCTTTGCTTCCACATTGTTTTCTTTGTTTTACTGTTAATTTCTGACACTCTGCGGCATCACACAGGACTGACACAGGCAGACAGCAGATGCAAAGTGAGAAACATGAGGATAAACACATATTTTCAAAATTTATTTTGCTTCCATGTAAACAGAAAAGAGCTGTGCAATCTTTGGCAGCCAGGCCAGTGTCCCACCCATGACAGCAAAGGTGTCATGGGAGCCCCTAGATCTGTGCCTGGCCCACCAGCAGAGGCTGGGGCAGCGCAGCCCCTGTGGACTGTGCAGCAACTGGCTCTGGAGATGGGAAGAAGGGTAGAGCCAGTCTCTGATGTGGGACACAGACTGAACTTCAGGATGTCCTGTGGCCACCGTCGTGTCTCAGCCACCATCACAACCTACATGCAGTCACTCTGAGCAGCTTGCAGGGCTGAGCACAGTAGTAGGGATGAACAGATCCCAGGGGTTTTTGTCTTAAAGTCAAAGTATGAAGTTCCACCAGTACCTCACAGACACGTTTAGTCCACAAAGTGTGATCAGAAGTGTCCTAGCAAGTCTGAAACCACACACATGGATAAGGAAAATGGACGAATTGAAAAGACAGGAGCTGCATCTTATGCATCCTAGAGGGGTGACAGAGACAACAGAGCCTGACTTTTCTTAGAAGTTCAGAGCAACACGTCTAAAGCCAATGGGCACAACTGCAGTGAGAGAATATCCCAATTGCGAATTGAGGATACAGCCCCTTCCCATGTGAGTGGGGCAGCCCTGGAACAACACCCTGCGTGGTGGTGGGTCTCCATCCTCAGAGACTGCCTGACTCGCCTGGACACCTGCTGTAGCTGCTGGAAGTAGAATCAGGCCAGATTTCTTCACCCACTGCTGCCAGCTGGAGCCTGTCAGGTTTATATACGTCCACAAACACAGCCAAGGAAGACCTCCAGCACTGTGGAGCAAGAAGTACAAGCTGTCACAGGTAGAGGACACATCAGCTGTCTAGAAGGGGTGTCAAGGACAGAGAGCATGAAAGCAATTAGAGCTTACCACTCAGTGCACTTCAAGCCAGCTGTAACAGTGAATTAAGAACTAGCAAAGCATCCCCATGTCTGACCCTCTAGGGGTGCTGTGTTTTGAACTACAGCCTGGCAATGAAGGGAAAGGTGTTTAGATTGTGAGCAGGAGAAGGCAGCCATCAGCTTCTTAGTGTTTTGGGACTATCTCAACATTCATCGTGAATTCCCAGCTGGAGGAATCACACAGGGTCTGACGGGATTTATCCAAGGGTTCTTGAAAAGCTGGCTGATGTCATAGCAAGATCTCTCAATGATTTTTCAATGCCCTTGGGAATTTGCAGAGGTACCAGTTGATCAGAAGCTGGCAAATGTTGTCCCAATCTTCAAGAAGGGCAGCAGGGATCACACCAGTAACTCCAGACCTGTCAGTCTCACTTCAGTGAGAGAAAATTATTCTGGGAGCTACTGAAAAACACCTAAAAGACAACCACAGCCTGGGTTTATAATTGGAAGGTCCTACCTGGCAAACTCGATTTCCTTCTATGACAAAGCTACCTACCTAGTTGACCAAGGAAAACCAGTTGATGTAATCTTTCTGGATTTCCTGTCTCTCACAGGATCCTCCTAAACAAACTGTCCAGCATCCAGCTGGTTAAACACATAATGCAGTGGGTGAACACTTGGCTGATGGATTGGGCTCAAAGGGTCACAGTGAAAGTGGTTCCATCGGGCTGGTGACCAGTCACCAGTAGGATTCTGCAGGGATCCATTTTAGGACCAGTGTTCTTTAATATCTTCATGAATGACCTGGATGCAGGACTTGAAGGTTTACTAACCAAATTTGCTGATGACATGAAATGGGAGGTGGGAGGGCTGTTGACACTCTTGAAGGCAAACAGGCCCTGCAGAGGGATCTGGACAAATTGGAGAGCTGGACAATCACCAGCCACATGAAGCTTAATAAAGGTAAGTGCTGGATGTTGCACCCGGGACATGGCAACCCTGGATGGGCAGACAGACTGGGGAGCAAGAGGCTGGAAAGCAGCCCCATGGAAAAGGTCCAGGGGTTCTGGCTGACGACAACTTGAACATGAGCCAATAGTGCCCTGGCAGCCAAGAGGGCCAATTGTGCCCAGGGTGGCACCAAGCACTGCACTGCTAGCCAGTCAAGAGAGATGACTGTCTTGCTCTGCTTCACACTGGTGCAGCCCCACCTCGAGTACAGGGTGCAGTTCTGGGTGCTGCAGTATGAAAAGGATGTCAAGCTACTGGAGAGCGTGTAGAGCAAGGCCACAAAGTTGGTGAAGCGTCTAGAGGGAAAGTTGTATGAGGAGCAGCTGAAGTCATTTGGGCTGTTCAGCCTGAAGAACTGGAGACTGAGGGGGGACCTCATAGCAGTCTCCAGCTTCCTCACAAGAGAAGGAGTGAGGAGCAAGTCCTGATCTCTTCTCTCTGGTGACCAGAGATAGGACCTGAGGGAATGGCAAGAAGAAGTGTCAGAGGACATTTAGGTTGGATATTAGGAAAAGTTTCTTCACTCAGAGAGCGATGGAGCACTGGAACAGGCTCCTCAGGAAAGCAGTCATAACGCCAAGCCTTCTAAATATTCAAGCATTTGGACAATGCTCTGAGAAACATGGTGTGAATGTTGGGGTTGTCCTACGCAGGGACAGAAGTTGGACTTGATGATCCTTGTTGGGTCCCTTCCAACTCAGGTGATCCCATGAAGGGCAATGAAGTTGGTGAAGGGGCTGGAGAACAAGCCCTACGAAAGGTGGCTGAGGGACCCGCGGCTTTAGCCTGGAGAAGAGGAGGCTGAGGGGAGACCTTATCACTGTCTACAACTGTCTTAAAAGAGTTTGTAGAGGTGGGTGTTGGTCTCTTCTCCTAAGTGACAGGTGATAGGATGAGAAGAATGGACTTAAGCTGTGCCAGGGCAGTTTCAGATTGGACATCAGGGAAAATTTCTTCACAGAAAGGGTTCTCAAGCACTGGAACGGCTGCCCAGGGAGGTGGTTGAGTCACCATCCCTGGAGGGTTTAAAAGACGAGTAGACGAGGTGCTCAGGGATCTGGTTTAGTAGTGGACAGGTACAGTTGGACTCAATGATCTCAAAGTTCGTTTCCAACCAGGTGAGTCTATGATTCTATCTTTCTAAAAATTCTGATTTCTTTACTGAGAAGATAAAGGAATATGTATTTTTAAAAGGATACTCAAGAATTACGCTGAACCTGAAAGCCCGTAAGACAAATCTCCTCTTTAAATTATATAACCTCACAATCCTGAAGTGAAAGAAGGGAAACATTTCCATTTTTACGTGTCCTCAGTCTTCCAGAATGCAAAGAAGTGCAAAGATTGTTGAATTACAGAAATGAGGCTTGAAATAATTTATAGTGAAGAATTCCCACTGTCACCTCGACCAGTTATAAATATTGATGGGGTGTTTAAGGCAGCCAATCACACAAATATTTAATATTCATCCATAACCACGTAGGGAATTCAACGTACACTTCTTGTAGGCTCTTCCTTATGTAATGTTCAAGTGTGTTACCTCTGCCGAAGGAGACACGATTTTATGAACATCAGTGGAGATCTTCAGCTGATGGCAAAAACACCTTGCTTCTCAGAGGCTCACCACGCTCCAGGTTCCATTGCTAATGGCAGTATCGGAGAAACACTTTTATTATTGATTCTGATGTAGTGATAGGACAAGGGGTAATGGCTATAAATTGTAGAGAGGCAGATTTAAGACTGGACACAAGGAGGAATTTCTTCACAATGAGGGTGAGAAGGCCCTAGAACAGGTGGTAGAAGCTGCATCCCTGGAGGTGTTCAAGGCCAGGTTGGATGGGGTGTTGAGCAGCCTGATCCAGTGGGAGGTGTCCCTGCCCATGGCAGGGGGTTGGAATTAGATGATCTTTAAGGTCCCTTCCAACTCAAACTATTCTACGATTCTTCCACATAAAGTGGGAAGAAAACAGATGTCATGCATAGTTATCAGTAAGGAACCAGGCTGTATCAGGATGAAGCAAAGGAAGGGTAGCACAGTGGTGCCACAGAAAAAGGCTGCCAGGGACTCCCTGGGTACTGCTGCCTTCCCCAGTGAGGGCTAGACTTTGTCTTTCAGCCTTTGAGGGCTAGACTACTTGCTTTTAGAGAGATGTTATACAGATGTAGCAATTTTTGTATAATGTGCTTAACAAAGAGTCCCTTAGCAGCAAGCTAGAGTTATTTCCTTTGGATCTCTATAGTTCAATGCTGTTTGTTTACTAAAACTTTATCATTCCAGGTGGTAACAAGGATTAGATAAACATCCATTAACTGTGGATACATCAAAGTATGTATTGGAACACTGGAAAATTCAAATTTCAGCTTGCATCTGATCCATCAGTCATTTTTACTTATGCCTAGAGAACTGCAGCCATGCTCCTCTCGTTGTTGAGGATGTGGTCCTGATAAGAACTGCAGCCACATCTGATGCGCAATAATAAATTGGGGAGGGAGGGATGCACACAGACACTTGAGAAAACACACAACTGAATATAAGGCAACAGTGTGTATGACATAGAGGAGTCCTGGAAGTGGAACCATTCAGGTATTAACTGGAGAAAATGACAGCTTTTGGGGAAGGATGACTGTCCTGAAAGATCTCAGCTGCTTCAGCCAGGAGACACAATGTATATCTTAGCCTGAGCATTTCTCTGAATACTTTCACGTTGTCACCATTGTCTTCTTCAGATGACTCGGGATCAGTCAAGATTGAAGTATGGAAGAATGGGAAGAATGATGGATGAGTGGAGTGTGTTGTTAAAGCATCATCAATGGCACCTCAAAAAACAGACAGTGAACAAGGACAGGTTGGATGGGCCTTGGGCAGCCTGATCCTGGGAGGTGTCCCTGCCCAAGACAGGGGGCTTGGAACTGGTTTTAAGGTCCTCCCCAACTTAAACCATTCTATGATTCTATGACAGCAAGGTGCTGCTGTGCCTCCCACTGAAATGTTCCAGAGGTCAGCTGGAAAGAAAAATCTATATGTAAAATACTTACATATGTGCTAAAACAAACATCAAGGGACTTTATATTCAAGTGGTCTCACTGCAGCACTCCCTCAGTGTAAATAAATATCACATTCAGTCCCCCTTGCCCATGTTTTAAAGCATGTATGCTCCTGTGTTTCTACTGCACCAGCATTCAAAGAAAAGTGAATCCCTTGGTGACCACTTTCGATTTTCCTACTTCTGTATATCAGCATTCCTGAACATGACACTGGCAGGGTTTCCAAACCTCCTGTGCTCAGCCTGAGCGCTCACAACCAGAAATACCGTTCCAGAGAACGCGTACGGCTCTGTCCCTAGCACTGCTTTTCCTGGAACGAAGTGTAAATCTGCAAAATGCAAGTTCATCAGGAAAGACAACGCAGTCAAGGCATCTGGTTGACTGTTTATGTGTCACCAGGAGAGCCTTACTGGAGAGAAACCATCTTCAGTTGATGGCCCTCAGCTTTTTGCAGTCCTATAAAGGTATACAATTTGTTCTTCTTGGAAATATTTACTCATATAAACAGATTACTCCCTCGATATGAGTAAATTTCAGCACAAAAGGTACGTATCAACACTGAGGTTCTGGTAGTTTCTATGTATTTGTTAAAATAGGCCCCAAATAATATGCTTTCTATTTGGCAAAACTGCATTTGGAGACAGCAGTAATTCTCTTATAATTCCATGCTTGTTGTTCTCAGTGCTGGCGGTCTGAGATCACAAACACAAGCAGGTGAGCAAAGGATAGTTGAATTTTTCCCTTGGGCTGTCCCCTCTCCTGCCCAGCTAGAATCAGGCAGCTGGGATGCACAACGCCAGTCGGTGCTATTAACTACCAGATACTCACTGTTAAACACAAAGATATTATATCATGTAAGAAAATCTCCAGCTGCACATTGCCAGCAACATGGAGACAACGTCAGAGACAAAAAATCACTCCGTACTTGGCTTTCCTCACGTTCCGTTTTAAAATATTCACTGTTGGTCCTTGCTGGAAGAAGCATATCAGGGTGGATGCATCTTTGTCTTGGCCAGTTCAGCCATTCTTTTTTGTTTTATTTCCCCTCTTTTCTGACCAACAGGCTTTTCCTGACCAACTGGAGAAATAACAGAATTGGGTGAGCTGATTAATCTCTCTGGCTCCTTCACTCCCAGCACTGACTGCTGTTTCTGGAGGCACTTCAATAGGCATTGCTACCCAGTTGGCTTTGGTACGAAGAAAGGCACATTTCAAGAGCTGACTTGAACTGTCCTGTCACCACGAGAAAGAGGAGTGCAAGGCCCTGTGTCAGACACAGGAAAACACCACGCATCGGTTTGGCTGAGCAACAGACCTTTCTGAGAAGAACGTGCTGGTCCCTGTGGATCCACCACTGAATATAAGCCTGCAGTCCAGAGGTGGCAGATCATCACTTCGGGGCCCTGAGCAACAGGACATCACTTTGCAGCTGGACCTAACTTCAAACCTTGCACAGGGGTAGGACCAGGTGACCTGCAGCAATCTCTTCCAACCTAATGACCTTCACTCTAACTGGTAGGAGCAGGCAATGGACAGAGAGCAACAACCCCAGGTTAAGCCTTGGGATGTTTGGGTTGCAGATGAAGAAAGACTTCCTCCCAGTGGAAGCACAGCTCTGGGACAGGTCACCAGCCATGTGGAGGATCTCCACCCTGTGTTTCTTAAAAACCTCTGCTAGACAAGTTGTGGCTGCCCTGACCTTGCATTCGCACAGCCTCCTCTAAGTGGGAGCTGCAGTAGAGATCTGCAAAGGTCCTGGATGCCAGTGCCACTGTTATACAGTGACACTCCTTCACCATAACTTTATTAAATTGCATGTTTATGGTGCAGGACAGGGAAGGCACGGCCAGCCTTGTGGCTGTGTTCGAGCACAGTGACAGCGTGTAGATATAAGAGCAACAGGTGAGGTTTGCAATGCCCTGCCCAGCAGGCAGGAACATCGCTGATCTCTGCAGGCTTTGGGTAGGAAACAAGGAAGCCTGACTGAATAAGGACGACTGGAAACAGAAGTCTCCCAGGTCTAAATCTGAACATGCTTTAGCACAGTAAATACGGTAATAATTATTATGTATTAGGCAGCAGCTGATTATGAAAATCCTTCTTTATTTTGCTACAGTGAGGTTGCCACAAAGGCGGGTAGGTTTTTACCCCCCTTCACTGATGGGGTTAAACCTGGTTGTTGACGCAGTACGACCAAGTTACAGAATTGGGAAGCATTTTCAGCTCCCAATGAATTTTACTAAACTCAAACGCTAGCGGTTTTTCTTGAGCTATTCTCTGCCAATATACTCTTGGTATATGAAATACTTTCAATAAATAAAACAAATACTGACTCAAATGCCATCTTCCAGAAACAGACAAGAAGTGTCTGCCTTGTGGGATGTTCTCCAAGCTTTATCAAGCAGTCATACTACGTGCAGCCATTTGAAGGATTTTCCACGATTTTAAAAGCTAACTATGAATTAGACCAAACAACTTCCATTCTATAACACATTATTACTTCCAAGCACGCTTAGTGGAAACAACAGAGTTGTAAAGTAAGGGATGATGGGAGATAAATTGGCATGTGTGTGAATCAATGCTTAAACAAAGGAACCCCAGCTCTTTCTTGGAATAGCAACATTTTGATGTCTCAAATCTCCTGACACTGGTTTCATAAATGCAGTAACGTAAACCATGTGCTGGGTGGTGATTTTCTGAGGACCTTCCCGCTTTCTTTGTGTATTTTATTACAGGCCAAATGTGACATTAAATGCTATCCGCTATGGCTTGGAATTGAATACTTACTCTGTTCAGAATAGCAACACTCAATTAAACAGCATTTTTCATGATATACACCCTCTATTGTCACTGTGTTTAAGGGAAATAATGGGAGCACTGACCTATATTGCGTTTCTTATTATCGATGGAGATGAAGCGTATACAGGGATTACCAGTGATGTACTGTGCAGCCCAGGGGACATCAATCCATGTACCAGCTTCATAAAAAAGTCCCAGAGCATAGCGGGAGGAGTACCTTGCAGATTCCAGTTGCTGCCTTTGACTTTCATTAATTACTGTGGGAAAAAAAAAAAAAAAAAAGAAAGGAAAAAGAATAAATCAGACATTCCCTCTTCTCTCAGAACATTAAAAGCGTGAATGCTGTGGTTAAGCTGATTATTCCTTCCCGAAAATGACTGGACCGCTAAAACTAAGAATTTAATATGAAGCCTAGTGCTTTGTAATATTTTTTCTGGGACACCTCTTCATGAAGTTTTAACGGCACATTATGTAGAGTTTGTCCTTCACACGCAACCCTCCCCCAGCTTGCAGTGGGTTATCTCCCAGTTCTCCGCCAGTTGCCTCTGACTTGAAACTTCAACGACCAGAGACTTTGCTCCGGATCTTTTCTTAGAGGGTGAGTAAATGGGAACAAGAGGCTTGGGCTGCCTCTAGCACATCAAGCAAATTATTGCATGACTCTGCAAAAAACCTTCACATGTCACCAAAATAAACACAGGGACTCTTGACTCTCTGGAGCAGCAGGACAGCTCTGCGACTTCCATCCTGCAATTAAAACGAAGAAAATTCTGCGCTTCAGCACACAAAGGGTTCAGAGTGAAGTTCAGCACCTTCAGCTGAAGTTATTTTAAAGCACTTTAGAAAAATTCAGAGTAAATATGAACCCATACCTCCCAGTGATTAACTCTTTTATCTTCTAATTACAGTGAGATCTGCTTTTTGCCTCAATTTTATGATCTTCATAAGAAGCTGCGTGAAGTAACGTCAGCCCCACTGTGCACTCACAAACTATTTTCTTTCATGCCAAAGAATCATAGAATTATGAAATGGTCTGAGTTGGAAGAGACCTTAAAGACTATCTCCAGTTCCAACCCCGCTGCCACGGGCAGGGACACCTCCCATCAGACCAGATTGGCCAAGACCCATCCAACCTGGCCTTGAACACCTCCAGGGATGGGGCAGCCACAGCTTCCCTGGGCAACCTAGGCCAGGGCCTCACCCCTGTCATGGTGAATAATGTCTTCCTCATGGCCAGTCTAAATCTTCCCCTCTCCAATTTAAAGCCATTCTCCCTCATCCTATCACCACAAGCCTTTGTAAACAGTCCCTCCTCAGATTACTTGTAGACCCTTCAGGTACTGGAAGGTCACTACATGGTCTCCACGAAGCCTTCTCTTCTCTAGGCTGAACAACCCCAACTCTCTCAGCCTGTCCTCGTATGGGAGGTGCTCCAGCCCTCGAGTCATCCCTGTAGCCTCCTCTGGACCCGTTCCAACAGTTCCATCTCCTTCTTATGTTGAAGATTCCAGAACTGGACACAATACTCCAGGTGGAGTCTCACAAGAGTAGAGTAGAGGGGCAGAATCCCCTCCCTCGCCCTGCTGGCCACACTGCTTTTGATGCAGCCCAGAATACAGTTGGCCTTCTGGGCTCCGAGCACACATTGTCCAGCTACTCATCGCGCCCCAAGTCCTTCTCCGCAGGGCTACTCTCAATCACATCATCCCCCATCCTGCATTGAAACTGGGGTTGCCCCTACCCAGGTGTAGGACCTTATACTTGGCCTTGTTGAACCTCATGAGGTTCTCAGCCCCACTTCTCCACCCTGTTCATGTCCCTCTGGATGACACTATGTCCTTCCCGTGTGGTAACTGCACCACTCAGCTTGGTGTCATCTGCAAACCTGCTGCGGGTGCACTCAATCTGTCAATATCATTGATGAAGATACTAAACAGCCCCAGTCCCAGCACAGACCTCTGAGGGACACCACTAGTCATGGATCTCCATCTGGACACGGAGCCATTGACCACCACTCGATGACACCACTCAATATCTGGCTCACTGCCTGTGGGAAATGCTGTGGTGGATGTAGCCACCAGTTGCTCCTCTCTTCTTACAAGGTGTTCACATCAGCTGAATTTTGCATAAAGTGAAGCATCTCACTTGTTGACCTTTTACCTCTGAATATCTGATCTCCAAGCAAGCCCATGTGGGAGGTTGCTGTGATTTTGTCTTTGCACATCCTGTTCCAGCTCGCAGAAGTGCTGGCCACCCATTTGGTTATAGGAGCAGATGTGGTACCTAACTCCATTATCCGTCAAACTGCTGTATTTCTGCGGAGATGGATTTGTGTGTTGCTGGTGGAAAAACCTTGACATGAGCTGGCAATGCGTGCTTGCAGCCCAGGAGGCCAACCATGTCCTGGGCTGCATCAAAAGAAGCGTCCACTCTTCACAGACTGGTGACTTCTACAGGAGGATGCATGGTCTGCAGTCACAACCTCTCACCTGAAAGCCCACCAGGCTACTTATAGGCGTCTGGACCATCCCATTGCTCCTCTAGTTGTGTATTTTCTCCATGAAGTCTCTCCACTCCATTCCTCTGCATATCATGAAGAAGACAGATTTCAGAGGCTGCTTTCTGCCTCCTCCTCTGAAACACTGCTCACCTAACTAAGATTCCTGGCTAGTCTCCTCCACTTCACCAAGACCTCTGCACTGACACTAGCCTTACCTAATCACCAGCACACCAGAGGATCGTAAGTCAGACTCCATCTCAAATCCCATCAGAAATAAGCCTTGAAATGCCCCCAAGAAAAACCCTCACAAATTTTAACACAAATATGCTGAGGAACAGAGAAATGAAAGGGGCAGAAACACTCATCGACCCAAGAAAGCTGGGGAAAGGAGGAGAAATTAGGCATCTGGCACTATGTGTGGTGGTGGTGGGAGCTGCCTGACAGAGGAAGCCAGAGCACAGGCCTGTCCAGGAGGGTAGGAGAAGCTGAGCACAACTGGGTTTGAAGAAGCTCCCTTTCCCTCTCCAGTCCAGTGTCCCCGCTCTGAGAAGGTGCTGAAGGGATCCAGCTCCTTCTTAACTTGCCCTTGCATCTAGATCTTTCCAAAGAGGATCCATTTTTCTCCATGGGCCTCAAGAATTCCTCAAAGTGTTGGGTGAAAGATCCCTGGACCTCTGTTGTCACCTTCCCTTGGCAAGCTGCCTCCCCATAAGTCATGGCGCAGTAGTGATCCTGTTTGTGTGTCACTGGCCTGTGACCAAGACCCAGCAATGGTTTAGCACAGAATGCTGTCGGTACGCTATTGCCTTCAATGCGCTTCTGCAGGATGTGTACCTGCTGTCCATGGGAGAACAACTCCATTCCCAACAACACGCTCTGCAGAAAACCAGACAGCAGCGGTCGCAGAGCTGCTCTTCAAAGTATTTTCTTCTTGTTTCACCCCGAGCATGTTCCTGAGGAACTGGTGGCTCCCATCTTGCCTCAGGACTCCAGATGTGGTGCAGACCCTGTGCCTGTGCGTGCTGCCCACCTGCCCAGCTCCAAGAGCCACAGTGTGCAAAGGACTCTGCCCAGGTTCACTCTGCTCCCCTGGGGCTCAGGGCTCCCAGGTGCGCAGGGCTCCACCCCAAACCTTCAGAGCAGCCTGGTGGGGTGGCCACCTTGGGCTGTGGTGGGACACTGGCTTTTATTCCAGCTTTTTGTGCCATTCAAAGGTTTTGTGTTGACCCAGGCACTGGCAGGACTCTCCCAGCTCCATGTGTCTCCTGCAGGCTATCATCTCCATCCTCTTCCACAGCCTCTCTCTAGCTTCTGTAGGCTCTAGGGCTGGGAGATTTCATGGCATGGCACCACCACTTCACAAAGCTTGCGAGAAAGAGAGGAAGGGAGGGGATTAAGCAGGGACACAGAGCAGGTTGGAGGACTGCCCTGGAGGAAATGATTCTATACCAGCGTGAGAGGACCTCACACATCCTGCTCCACTGGAAATGTTCCCTGGCCTGTGCTAACTCCCTGCTCAAACCGTGAACTCAGCAGTGCAGGTATACGATGCCAGCACCCAGGAACCATCCTGGGGTCTCTTTACCACCAAGTCTGAATGGCAATGTTAGTAATTTCAGCAGCGCTTGTTCCAGTTCCTCCTGGCAGACCACAAGAGCCCAGACAGGGAACAGAGCTGCTGCTAAACACGTGGTGGTGGGGCTTGCCCAGAAACGTCCCTGTCACCCTTCAGGTATGGTCTCTGCACAGCTGGGTTTTGAGATGTCCCTCACCACCAAGACCTCTTCTTACAGCTATAATAAATAATCCCAACATATTATGCATTCTTGCTGTGCTTCAAAAGAATATAAAAGTCCTATAAACAAGCAAATAAATATTAAGCTGTAACAAACATCTAAAACACTACTTTGTCCACATTACTTTGGCAATTCATTTCTTCTTAGGGGAAAAAAAATAAACAAGAACTCCTCCAGCCTGCAAAGCAAATTCTCCTAGAAAAGCGCAGCACGCAGAAACCCCTGTGCTGCGGGAATGCATTTTCTGCCCCTTTACTCCTCTCTTGTGAGACCTCACCTGGAGTATTGTGTCCAATTCTGGAATCTTTAACATAAGAAGGAGATGGAACTGTTGGAATGGGTCCAGGAGAGGCTACAAAGATGACCCGAGGGCTGAAGCACCTCCCATACGAGGACAGGCTGAGAGAGTTGGGGTTGTTCAGCCTGGAGAAGAGAAGGCTCCAAGGAGACCATGTAGTGACCTTCCCGTACCTGAAGGGTCTACAAGAAATCTGAGGAGGGACTGTTTACAAAGGCTTGTGGTGATAGGATGAGGGGGAATGGCTTTAAATTGGAGAGGGGAAGATTTAGACTGGACATGAGAAAGAACTTCTTCACTGTGAGAGGGGGGAGACACTGGCCCAGGTTGCCCAGGGAAGCTGTGGCTGCCCCATCCCTGGAGGTGTTGGATGGAGATGGGCCAGGGGATGCTGGGGAAGGCAGCTGAAGGAAGGCACCGAGCCCAGATGAGCAACCTCCCTGCCGGGAGAGGGGAGAAGAGGGAAGTCAGGCAGCTTCGAGGGTGCGGGCACCAGCCAGAAGTGACAGAGCTGTGACTTAACAGATCAAAGGGCTGCAAACAGCTAGGATGGTTTGATCACAGTATTGAGGGAAGGAATTGCTTCAGGAAGAAGCTGCTTTTCAAAGCCTCAGGTAGATGGGGCAACACACAGGCTGAGGACAATTTTCGGGGATAGTGGCAGGCTGCTCACCAAAAAGAAATGAACCCCAGAAACACTGAGGAGTTTCATAGAATCATAGAACCCCTAGGATGGAAAAGACCTTTGAGATCATCAACTCCAACCGCATCTGTCTACTACTAAATCCTATCCCCAAGCACCTCATCGACCCACCTTATAAACACCTTTGGGGATGGTGACTCAACCACCTCCCTGGGCAGCCTTTGCCAGTGCTCAAGAACCCCATTGGTGAAGAAGTTCTTCCTAATGTCCAATCTAAACTTCCCCTGATGCAGCTTAAGGTCATTCTCTCTCACCCTATCACCTGTCACTTGGGAGAAGAGACCAACTCCCACCTCTCTACAACTTCCTTTCAGGTAGCTGTAGAGAGCAATAAGGTCTCCCCTCTGCCTCCTCTTCTCCAGACTAACCACCTCCAGCTCTCTCAGCTGCTCCTCATACAGTTTGTTCTCCAGCCCCTTCACCAGCTTCGTTGCTCTTCTCTGGACACACTCCAGGACCTCAATGTCTTTCCTACAGTGAGGGGCCCAAAACTGAACACCAGATTGGAGCTGTGGCCTCCAGGCTCAGTCCTGCTCTGCCCCGAGGTAACACAGAGCTGGAAGGGAACCTGCAAGTTGGAAACGGAGGGGCTGCACCACGCCGCCAGCCGCCCTGCGGGCAAGCACTTGGACTTGAGGCCAGGCTTAGGCTTGAGGCAGCTGTCGCTGGGGGCTGTGCAGGATGAGCTGCGGCATCCCTGTGGAGAGGGATTCCCCCACCAGGAGCCCCAGCCCAGAGTCACCCATTCGCATGAGGACGGGCCGTCTCCTTGGGGCCGGCCAGGGTTCCCTGTGCTGCACCCACGCCGGTGCGTCCGGTCTCCTTCTGACCACAGCACAAACCAGCAATGACTCCTACGCACCACCTCAAGGCATCAGGTTTATATCTCAACATTTAGAAGTGTATCAATTCAATTACTGATGTATGCTTGCTAACCGATTTGCTTCGTAACTGCTTAGGGTTTTTAAAAATTACATCCATGCTTTACTGGATTCTAAACTGCTGCAAATTAATAAAAATGAGGAAGGTTTTATAGCTTGAGAAAAGCTATAAAGTGTTTCATAAAGTGAGACAAAGTTGACTTTGAAATCCAGCAATGAAAAAGCTGAAGTGTATGTGAAAACAACGCTACGAGTTGTAAGACTGAGTTTTTCCCCTGCTCCATCCATTATGCATTTTAACAAGGCCAACAAGTTGATTTAAGGTCATGAAGAGAACCTTTCATTTTCAATACTTTTATTGGTTTAAATGAAAACCAGACTGTTGTTTTAACGTCATGTACAAAACCACAAAATAGCCAATATTTTTTCCCCTTCCAAGAAAAACAGTTAAGATGATTTTAATAAGATTTTTGACAAAAACACAGCTTTCAGACCATGGAGTCATCCAGCCATAGCGACATCTTTAAAGCAATGCATAAAGCCTGAAAATCTTATATTTTCCACTGAAAAACTCAGCTACAGCTGCACTATGGACACCACTGAAGTAAATGTCCTCTGGAGATTTCATCACATCAAAGCAAGGGGCACGTACACTTAATTTGCTGTTTCTTTAGACACTGACAGCAGAATGAATTATGCATCCATAACACTCAATAAATACAGCAAGGGCCTTTTATCTGTTGTTCCAGTACTTTAATGTCACCTTGCTGCCTCGCTCAGGCTGTGGGAAGAAGAGGACCCAGAGATCCCACTAGGGTCAATAAGCCAACGAAAAGCCAAGGCTTTGGCTGGCAAGCCAGGAGTACAGGCACCAGCACCCAGGACTGAGCCTGGCTGAGCAGTGCAGGGGCCAGGGAAGCAAAACCAAACCCAGCTGCTCCGATGGCCAACAATGGACTAGGAAAGTCAAGCTTTAACCCTGGACATTCAGTGCCTTGCCAGCAAGTATAGGAGAGGACTGCACTCTGTACCCTTATCGGCAGAAAGGCAGCGCAGGTGTGAGGTAGCACCCGGAGCAGCTCGCGGCTGTGGGCAGAGGCTCTGGAAAGGGCTGGCAACTGCAGCTTTGGGCAAACAGAGATAGGGAGGAGACATGGAGGGTCAGTAAACAATTTGGGTCAGTAAACAATTTGGGTCAGTCTGGTAACGGAAGCTGATAGGTTACTCATAATTTCACATGAAGTCCCATGTACTTGTCACTGCAGGACAGAGCTGTTGGGAGACAGGGAGAAAACATGTTCAAAAGTGCAAGGAAAAGCAGATGCTACAACGTGAGATGCGTTTAAAACAGTACTTGCTTTGGAAAGCTCTGCTATTCCTAATTCTGCACTTCTAAAAGCTCATCTCCCTATCAAGTCACTACGACTCCAGAGTCCAGCTGGGATGTCTGTATTCAGCTCTTGCACGTACATAAGGATGTGTGGGCAAATCTGGGTAAACAATTGAAGATCCTGGTTTGAAAGACTTCCAGAGATGACATTCTGTTTCACCATCCAGTTTTGCTGTGTGGCACAGAGGATGTTGCATCCTGACAACTAGCTGCTCAAAAGAAGATAACAAACAGCCAGATACAGCTTGTGTTGTCTCATACCACTATCATTGCGTACGTTCAAAACTGCTAAGCAGGTATGGCCAAGGTAACTGTAAACCTAGAGACATCTGGACGTTACCAGCCATCCAGTAAAAACCCTATAGTAGTACATTTAAGGAATATCAGTGCTATTAAAGTAGCAAAATACAAGCATGCTGAATTTCTAGGTTTTTCTTTTAGGAAAAAATAATTCCTTTTAGTCTTAACTTCTTTTACTGGAAAGTTCTGTTCCTCTAATAATCTGACAGCTTTAGCAGCAATAGCATTAGAGCTTGAGTACCCTCCCAATTCAATGCAACTCCTGCTCCTTGTGGGCCTGCTTCTTGCATTTTCTCAAGCCATTCCCAGCAAGCAGGTCTGAAAGGTGTGTCTGATAGGACTGGTGGTTTCTCCTCAGCACAACCACCCTGCTGAAGCTGTAAAAAATCAAGAAAAATGAAAATACTCTGAAGGATTCTGTGATCCCTGCACTAGGACTATGAGAGGGAAAAGATGCTTCTGCCCTGATTCTCCCCCTCTGTTCCTCTCTTGGGAGATCCCACCTGGAATATCGTGTCCAGTTCTGGAATCGTCAATATAAGAATGAGATGGAACTGTTGGAACGTGTCCAGAGGAGGCTACAGGGATGATCCAAGGGCTGGAGCTCCTCCCATACAAGGACAGGCTGAGAGAGTTGGGCTCATTCAGCCTGGAGAAGAGAAGGCTCCGAGGAGACCTTATAGCGACCTTCCAGTACCTGAAGGGTACAAGAAAGCTGAGTAGGGACTGTCCACAAAGGCTTGGAGTGACAGGACAAGGGGGAATGGCTTTAAAATGGAGAGGGGAAGATTCAGACCAGACACAAAGAGAAAGTTGCCCAGGGAAGCTGTGACTGCCCCATCCCTGGAGGTGGTGTTCAAGGCCAGATGAGATGGGGCCTTGCAGCCTGATCCAGTGGGAGGCGTCCCTGCCCGTGGATGGTTTTTAAGGTCCCTTCCAACTCAAACCATTCTATGATTCTATATATACCTTCTATTCTATATATACCTGTGATTCTGTGATTCTGTTTTTATTCCTCTTTGCTTGAGTCTTTGCAAGCAAAACCCTCAGCTGAAGCTTTGCCAGAAACTGTGACTCTCACAGTGCCCCAATACCAGCTCCCACTTTGAAACATTTGCAAAGAAAACAGCTCCTTTGTCCACCGCATGGCTCAGTGCTGAGGCTGATGCCTCTGCATCTGGGAGGAACGCATCTCTCTCTTGCCACTGTACAGCTGCCCTCCAGTTTTCAGAACCTGAGCTTCCTCTTCTGGAAACAAAACCAGCCCTACCCAATTCACAGTCTCCACTCGCCGTGGGATGGCACAAAGACAAATGACAAGTCCTGCTTCTGTTCTCTCTCCCACCTTCTGGAAAATTTTGTCATACACATGGATTTAAGAAAACCTGACAAAGTGGTAGGTGTTGCTTGTTTTCCAGCATTCGACTCAGCCTTTGACTAGGAAGGTTCCTCTCTACCTTTTTTCATCTTATCCATACTCTATTTCTCTAAACATATGGTTTTCTCACAGCTATTGCTCAACAACCCTCCCACAGCCACTATCCCTCAAAAGGTTGTCATAGTTCTTTAGACTGCTTTGCTTAAGATTTTATTTGCAGCATCTGACTTACTGATATGCTGACAGTAAAATCTAAACACATCAATAGGATGCTGTCAGTGACCTAGTATTTGTAAGTGGCTACCAATCACCACTGTTTCAAAAGTCAAAAAGGAAACTCTGTGTTTAAACAGCAACAAAGGTATTTTTAGCCTAGGTAACAAGTTAAGAGATTTTAGTAGGACACTCGCCAAGCAGAGCAGGCAGCCCAGCTGCCAATTGCAATACAGGACAGGGGATGATGTGACTGAGAGCAGCCCTGCAGAGAAGGACTTGGGGTGCTAGGGGATGAGAAGCTTGACACAAGCCCGCAAGGTATGCTCACAGCCCAGAAAGCCAACCGTGTCCTGGGCTGCATCAAAAGAAGTGTGGCCAGCAGAGTGAGGGAGGGGATTCCGCTCCTCTATTCCCTTCTTGTGAGACTTCACCTGGAGTATTGTGTCCAGTTCTGGAATCCTCAGCATAAGAAGGAAATGGAACTGTTGGAACAGGTCCAGAGGAGGCTACAAGGATGATCTGAGGGCTGGAGCATCTCCCATACAAGGACAGGCTAAGAGAGTTGGGGTTGTTCAGCCTGGAGAAAAGAAGGCTCTGAGGATATCTTACAGCAAACTTCCAGTACCTGAAGGGGCTACAGGAAAGCTGTAGAGGGACCCCATCCCTGGAGGTGTATGGGCCTTGGGCAGCCTGATCCAGTGGGAGGTGTCCCTGCCCAGGGCAAGGGGGTTGGAATTAGATGATCTTTAAGTTCCCTTCCAACTCAAACCATTCTGATTCTATGATTCTAAGTACTTGGAGACAGTTTATTGCCACGGCTGACAGAATGCTGCCATAGCTGTCTGGGAGGTGAATTAGACAAGATCACACATTATCACAACATTCACAGAATGAAGCCTCCTTGGATGGCAACCACTTCTCTCTCGGGGCTGGTGGAGACCTTTCCTACTGCTGTCCTGAGCCAGAAGCTGCTGCCCTTTGATCTCCAGCTGAGTGGTGACAAAGGACAGACATTTCACCATCCCTCTGCCATCACCAGTGACACTGTGCCGTGACACTGGCCCTCTGCCACCACTCTGACCGTTTCAAGACACAGGCTGTTCCTGCCTCTGCCTCTGCGTAGGAGGGAGCAGAGGTTATGAGAAAGGCTCCGGTTTTAACTTCAGCTTCTTTAACAAACAGCTTGAGATCTTTTAAAAAGGCAGCATAACAGTTAAATGCAACCGTGCCTGTATCTGCATTGAACTACTCACAAAACAGAGTTACATATTGCAATAGGCTTTTAATTTTCTTACTGTGGAATCATAAAACCATTCAAGCTGATGAAGACCTTTAAGACCATCGAGTTTGACCATTAACCTAACAATGCTCAGCTTTCATTTGAATAATCCTCCTTGGATCCAACGCAATGCTCAATCCTGCTTGTATGCAATGCCTATAACAACTTAAATAATTATTTCACTGCAGTCCTGGCTGGCTTGACTTAAAGCTTCTTTATCTAAAGTTTGTAGCACGTGAAGAAAAGGCATATTTAGAAATATACATGATTAAATGGAAAAGAAAGATGCTGGGAAAAAAAAAAAAGACAGCACAAGTAATTCCTAATGAAGTTTAGTATTTTGAGAACTAAGCTCGAATACCTGTCCACCAGCTGCTCTTGACAAGATGATTAGCAATTCACTCACTATTAAACTAAAACCATCTATTTTCACAAGGAACGTTGATATTAATCTCCTATCAAATGCTGCATTCAAGCCAACTCCTGCTATCAACAGAAAAATGAACTGGCACCACTTAAACTGGTCCCTGTTACATGTGCTTATATGCTCAGGTCATACTTTTCACAAAAAACTGCCTGATCTAAAGCAATAATCTTTTTTCCTCCTTTTAATATATAATTCAATGTACAAATTTAACAGGCCACTATCCTCCTTACGAAATTCCGTTGTTTATTTTTAACCTTATGTGGTATTATACACAGCTGAGGAGTTCCATGCTGCTCTCTTCAGCCTCTGCAGGTGCATTTAATCCATATATTGACATTGGTGTTCAGATTTTTGTATTTGTATTAATGGGGAAAATAACTTCTCAGACCCATTATTTGGGTGACTGGGTTGTGAATGCTGAAGCTGATTCTTAGTCAACAATCTATTCATTTCCTCAGCAATGCCCCTGGGAGCACCGACGCTCCTGAAGCTCAGTGCAACAGCAGCACACGGCATTTTGGTCCCACGGACCTGCAGCACGCGCCATCCCCACCCAGCACACCATGGAAACGTCGCTCACGGCAGCTTATCAGATCTGTGGTCTTCTTTCAAAATTAATGATATCTTTATCATTAATTCCACCTGGAAGAACAGGATTTATAAGTAAAAATAAAGAACGTGACAGACCTCAATTTTTCACAATTCAGACTCTTTCTAGGATTCCATCAACACCCTCACGGGGAAAGAAAGCCAGTCTTGTAATAATACAAAATGCCCATGTTCTAGCTGGTAAATTTCTTCCAGTTTTGCCTGGGAGGGAGCAGAAATAAATTCTTCTGTGAAGCCATCAGGACAGATTGACTCCTTCCAGCAAGGAATGAAGATACTCAGGATTTTCCAAGAGATTTTGGATGTGCTTGAGAATTAGGGAAATTTATTGACGAATTAATTAGGATTCTTCGTAAAGTCCAAATAAAACAAATATGATATAGACATACGCTCCAGTTTCTACCCTGTAATCATTTTTAGGAAATGACATATATATATGACATGCCATCATATAACTCTCATTAGCACAACTGCAAATAGTTTCCATACTACAGACAGAACAACATTTACTATGTGTTATTCTGGCAAAGCCTGCTTGTTTCTGTGACTGGCACTGAAGGAGACAAAAGCCAAAGATATCACTGATGAAATCTGATTTTATTCACAGAACTCTCTATGTATTTAAGATCTTTTCTTCCGAAATAGACTTTGAAAAGTTCAGCTAAAAAATAAATAAAGCTCATTGTCATAATTCCTCTGGATTAGTTTGCAAATTAATCCAGATTCATCTTCCTGCTGTGCTATGTCATGACAGAGGACTTAGAAGAGCATCCTTCCTATACCAAGTTACAAAGCACTACACACAGTTCTGTTACTTTCTGGTGTCAAAATATAGAAGTCCATTACTTACATAATCTTTGTCATAAAACATTTAGCGAATAAATTATGCACCTAACTGCACACAGCATTGAGCTGAATAATAAAGTTCAGAGGATTTATTTTCTTAAAGTATGACACCAGTTGCCTAAATAGCATTAAAAGCTTAGTGCTCCATGTTTTGACTTGGACAGAATAAACACACAAATAAATGGAATTAGATCTGCCCAATGTTTCTGGTTTCTGGGTCACAGCTCCCCACCGACTGTGATGGAAGACCCTGGTGCAACCAGGGGCTGATCTGCAAGGTCTCAGTACAGACCGTCTCCCTGCAACGTTCCCATTATCTAACTCAGGTCAATGCCTGCAATGCAACGCCAGACACTGGTAATACATACTTGGAGAATCAAAATGCAGCTTTATAATAACAGACAACAAAGTTATTTCAGTTTAAGTACTAGAGAAAATGCTTTCAGGCATCAATTATTGAGGAAGAATTCAGCCAGCCACTACAAAATCTACACTTAAGACAAAAAATTGACATATTTTTCTCTTTTTAAGTAGACACGCATGTCTAAGTCATTACTAGGAGGATGCCAAAGGAAAGAACACAGGGTAGAGCTGTGCACATCAAAAAGATGAAAGAATTTTATTAAACTTTTACAAGAATCTCCTTCAGGTGATATTTAGGGGATTTTTTCCCCCATTCAGGCCAGACTTGTTAGTAAGTTTTAGTACTACCTCTGTTTGGACCTCTCCTCTCCAGGACCTGGGGGTGCTGGTTGACAACCAATTGAACATGAGCCAGCAGTGTGCCCAGGTGGCCAAGAAGGCCAATGGCATCTTGGCTTGTATCAGAAACGGCGTGACCAGCAGGTCCAGGGAGGTTATTCTCCCTCTGTACTCGGCACTGGTGAGACCGCACCTCGAGTCCTGTGTTCAGTTCTGGGCCCCTCACCACAAGAAGGATGTTGTGGCTCTGGAGCGAGTCCAGAGAAGAGCAACGAAGCTGGTGAAGGGGCTGGAGAACAAATCTTATGAGGAGCGGCTGAGAGAGCTGGGGGTGTTCAGCCTGGAGAAGAGGAGGCTGAGGGGAGACCTTATTACTCTCTACAACTACCTGAAGGGAGGTTGTGGAGAGGAGGGAGCTGGCCTCTTCTCCCAAGTGACAGGGGACAGGACGAGAGGGAATGGCCTCAAGCTCTGCCAGGGGAGATTTAGGCTTGAGATTAGGAAAAAGATCTTCACGGAGAGGGTGGTTAGGCATTGGAACGGTCTGCCAAGGGAAGTGTTTGAGTCACCGTCCCTGGAGGTGTTTAAGGTGAGGGTAGATGAGGTGCTTAGGAGCATGATTTAGGGATTGGTGGGAATGGTTGGACTCGACGATCCAGTGGGTCTCTTCCAACCTGGTCATTCTGTGATTCTGTGATTTTCTCAACTGGTCCAAACAGCTGTATTTGGCTTTCCAGCTCTTGCACTGGAAGAGAGGTTTGTATCTCCAGAGACCGCTAATACAGTGCAGCTGACACTTCCAGGCTGAAGAATCCCAAGCTGTTTAGTCATCCCTGCTGAGAAGCCAATCTATGCCTCTGATCATCCATCTGGGCATCTCTGAGGGTTTTAGAATAATGAAAACTGAACAGCCCACAATACTGAAGTTGCAGGAACACCAAGGAGGCATCTAGCAGCACTGTGATACCCCTCTCTTCTGTTCTGTATTTATTTAATTAAGGACAAGATGAGCTTGTATTTTCATCGGATCTCAAGCTCTCACTGAAGTTGGTCAGATCAGGTCTCTGCATGAGACATAGAAGAGGAGGCTGAGGGGAGACCTCATTGCCTTCTATAACTACCTGAAAGGAGGTTGTAGAGAGGAGGGTAATGGCCTCTTCTCCCACGTGACAGGGGACAGGATGAGAGGGAATGGCCACAAGCTTCGCCAGGGGAGATTTAGGCTGGACATTAGGAAAAATTTTTTCACAGAAAGGGTCATTGGGCACTGGAACAGGCTACCCAGGGAAGTGGTTGATTCACCTTCCCTGGAGGGGTTTAAGGCACAGGTGGACGAGGTGCTAATGGGCATGGTTTAGTGTTTGATAGGAATGGTTGGAATCAATGATCTGGTGGGTCTCTTCCAACCTGGTTATTCTATGATTCTATATGGTAAGAATCACAGAACAGTTCGGGTTGGAAGGAACATTAAAGTCCCTGCCATCGCCAGGGACATCTTCCACTGGATCAGGCTGCCCCAGGCCCATCCACCTCATTGTGAAGACATGTCTGGTCTAAGTCTGCCCCTCTCCAATTTAAAGCCATTCCTCCTCATCCTATCCCTCCAAGCCTTTGTAAACAGTCCCATCTCAGCTTTCTTGTAGCCCCTTCAGGTACTGGAAGGTTGCTATAAGATATCCTCAGAGCCTTCTCTCCTCCAGGCTGAACAACCCCAACCTTCTCAGCCTGTCCTCATATGGGAGGTGCTCAAGCCCTCAGGTCATCCTCTTAGCCTCCTCTGGATCTGTTCCAACAGTTCCATTTCCTTTTTATGTTAAGGATTCCAGAACTGGACACAATACTCCAGGTAGGGTCTCACAAGAAAAGAACAGAGGGGCAGAATACCCTCCCTCGCCCTGCTGGCCACACTGCTTTTGATGCAGCCCAGGACACGGTTGGCCTTCTGGGCTGCAAGCGCACACTGCCGGCTCATGTCGTGTTTTTCATCAATCAGCACCCCAAGTCTTTCTCCACAGGGCTGATCTCAATCACATCATCCCTCATCCTGTTTTGAAACCACAGATATCCCTGACCCAGGAGTAGAACCTTGCACTTGGCCTTGTTAAACCTCATGAGGTTTTCCCCCTTTGATGAAGTTCCGTCCTCTCCCTTGGTGAGCTGAAAACTCAAGAAATATTGAATCCTACTCTTTGTGTCGCCATGTGTTGAGGAAAGTGTCCACTAAAATGCAAAAGGATCACCACAAGAAAACTACCAGTGAGTAGTGGAGGAACAGCACTGGCACAGAGATATGCCTGTACCAAGGTGCTAGAAAATTCAAGAGAAATCACACACAAATATTTGCAGAAGAAAAGGACTACATTATATTTGGAGGAAGTCTGTGACTTTCTACTGTTGGGAGAAATCTTCTCTTGGCGAGCTTAAACACTGAATACATTTAAATGTAAATTAAACCCTCAATGCAGCTTTCAAGTCAGTGTTGTCAAAGGCATACATACTATTTCAGAGGATGGGCTCACACTCCACTAAGACAAGACTGAGAGAACTGTGCTTGGACCTGTAGGACAAGCAGTAGGAAGACAACAGGTTTGAAAGGAAGAGAGGAAGGCCTAAGGCAGAAAGTGAGAGGTGACACAAGGCAGAGACACTTGTTTCTCACCTCATTACCAGGGAAAACAAATACTTGCTAAATGCAACCGACCAGAAATGGGCATGTGTAACTGCAATGCCTGCACTTCCTGGCACTGGTCACTTGCTGGTTATCAGCCTTTTGCCTGATGGCAACTAATCACTCCGTGCCTCAGAGGATTTTTATGAAGCCTTTAATTCACCCCAAATACTTTTTTAAATGCACTTGCCTGCCTTGTCAGTATTTTCAGGGATTTTGGGGGAGAAGATAAAACCATAAACTCCATTCTTTCAAGAGGAAAATGAAGAGAAGAATGCTCTTCTTTTCTGAAGAACAAGTTTATTATAAAACATAATTTCTAATGGGAAAGTTTATTTTTAGATGCTGTCTGCACTGTAATAATTAGTTCAACAGAATTTGGGACATGCTGTTTCAGGAACCCATATCCTGAAATAAAGCTACATAGTACCAGAGCATCACAGGGTGGCTGATCTTCATAACCATGTCAGGAACATCAAGAGATCAAAATGTGGATAGAATTTAAAGCTCAGTATTTACAATACTGTGCATGAAATGTGGGGAAAAAAATCCACAGTCTTGGAAGGCAAACCAAATCCAGTTGCTGGGGAAGAAGAGTCTATTGGACAACAGGAACGCCAGGACTTCACAACTACCAGCCTGGACAGGAATTAATTCCCATCCATGACATCTTTCAGAATTTACACATCTCATCTTCTCTAAAAACGCCCCAGATAAACAGTTTTCTTTTAATCTCACACCAAGTTACGTTAGCTTTAATATCAACCAAGAGAATCATGAAATACACAATAATCCCCCTCATGTAAGCAAAAAGACCCAGGATATAAAATTCCGCTTACAGCTACCCACTGACAATGTCCACAGGTAGTGCACACAGGAGATTTTGGGGTCTCTTTTTTTATCCAACAGGTTGGGGCTACATTTCTTTCTGGGTTTTATTTTGATTTTATTTTTTTTCCCTGCAGCTGAATTACTTACAGACTTTATGGAGCTTTCCTCCCAGAATTTCTAATAAAGCAAAGCTGAAACAAACCGCTTTATCCTCTTACTATTTTTAGGAGCATTATTTCAATTCTTATGTGCATATATCAGTTACTAAAAGGGCAGGGGAGAGGGGAAAGCATCTTTTCCAATGTATTCCAGCACTGCAAACAGAAGAATCTGATTCAGTGGATAGAAAGGGACAGAAAGGAGAGAAAAAGGAAGAAAATAGTACTGAAAAAAGAAATGCATGGAGATAAGTGGGAGGGCAGATGAGAATCAAGGTACAACATGAAACACGTGGCAATGGGGCAGGAAGAAAAGGCAAAGGAAAGCAAAGGAACAAACAATGGAAAACATTGTAGAGGTAACAGACTTACAAACAAAAAAGTTTAAGGAAAATCACTTTTCAAAAAGAAAGTGAAGAATGAATTAAGCGAAATGTAAACTAAATGGGGAAACCCTACAAATGAAGTTGAGGGAGGCAGAGCAGAATGAAGGCTCACCACCAAGAGTAACAGACATTTCTGCTTATTTCCATGGTAGATGTTCTGTCTCCATAAATCCAGAAGAGACATTGGGATGAATCCTTTCCCTGAATCAGCAGGGTACTTGATTTTCAGTTATGTGATTTAAGAATCAAAGCTGCCTTGCCTGGTGCTAAGCATCTGAAAGCTTTGACCATAACGTGCTGCCTTTATGCTGGGCACTGGGGGGGGTTCGGAGATCCTCCTTAGGCTGCAATCATTTCTCTGTTGTCCCCTTCCACTGTCCAGGGCTTTGCAGGATTTGCCAGGCTGAGGGTCTGTGCACTTCCTGCGAGTTCTGACCTTCGCTACATAAACACACAGGCTTTTTAGCTCCTGGCGTTTTCATATTAAAATTTAAACAAATATTTAATGTTGAAATAAGCTGGTGGAATAAATCTAGTTTGTTAGACACTGCTGAGATTGTTGCCGACAGAAGTCCATCCAAATGGAGACATTTAAGTGATTGGTTCCTTAAGAAAAAAGATTATTGGAATCTATTTTGTTTCTGCAGTTAACGTCATCTAAGAATCCATAATCTTTGCTTTTAAAATGTCTCACATAGGTAAGTTCAGTTGACCACAGTGGACTCAAAATTTAATGCAGAGTTGCCTGCAGCTCCAGAAAATTAGAGATTATGCTGTCATGGAGCAGAGCAGCCCACACTGCTGCTGCTAACACCAGCGTGTCTGTCAAGGATCACTTTCCCAGGTGCGTTCCACAGTCAGCTTTTGCACATGTTGCTCCACATTTTAGAGCTCAAATGGGAAAGAAGTTTACAGGGCTTGATATTGGGCATCTCCTATCAACCAGAAGGTTAGCAGAGCAGCTGCAACTGCCATCTTTACAGTCCAGGGTTAAAACTGGTGTCTGTCTTAACAAATCAAGTATCTGTTTACTGATGTAAACTTAACAGGAAACCTGCAGGGAACATCTAGTGCTCTAGGAGACATCATCAGAACCTAAAAATCTCTTTAAAGATTTCCAATGTAACTGCTGAAAAGAATAATCTAGGGACCTGTTTTTCTTCTCCCAATTATGTTCTGTGAGTTGTGATTTACTCTTCTGAACTACAGAACCACCCCATAATAGATCGCTCTATTGTAAAGTATCTTAAAATTACTATATTCTATAACTGACTGGACAGCACCACTACCAGTCCCAAACAAGTTTTGAGTTCATTCCACGTTTTCAGAAAACAAACTGAAAGGCTGAGACAATAAACAAACAAACCTGAATAATGAATCAGGCCCACCAGTAGATGCAACGGTAAAATACACAAAAAATACAATGAATGCAGAAATAAATATAAATATATTTAGGCAATATTATTGTCTAACTATAGAGCAAAAGGAAGAGGACTCATATCGCATAAGGATGGATGATAAAGAATCTTCAAATACACAATACAGTACTGAGAAAGCTGTTTCTATGTATAAAGACTTGACTAGATAGAAATAACAGATACTTCCCACTCAGAAGTACTAAAACAGCTGGCAGGTCTCCTGTGCCCTCTCTGATGTAGACTTTTAACGTAATCCTGGACTTCTAGGGAAATCACAGAGGTGTGGAAGGGTTTGAATTTTGTGCCAAAAGGACAAGCAGAAGTGACTACTGTAGGGAAAAAAACCTGACATCAGTCCCCAAGCATAGCAAATGAAATCTGATGAGGAGCTCACTTAATAGAAGTGACAGAATTAACAGCAACATGACTCCAAGGTACATCTTCCTGCAAATCTGATCTCTCTGCAGAAGGGCTGTCCATTTGATCCATTAAAGTAAGTAAAATATGTGAACATTTGTAAAGTATACAACTTACCCTGCATGGCTTAATGCTTAAAAGAGAGCATCCCATTGTACCAACAAAGCACAGGCTGAATGGGTTAGGAACTCGTGGGCTGACAGGTCTCGAGGAGCAGCTGTCAGCGGGTATTTCTAGCGAGTCTCTCCAGGGACTGGTAAGAAGATTAAAAGTATACAAACAATTTAATTGCTAAAAAATTAATGGCAATGAAATCTGCTAATGGCACAAAGTCTGGCTGAGTGGGAGGGCAGTCATGTGTGATCTGGATCACCATGCAGGAAAGTCAAAGTAGCGAAGAGGAGAGCTTAAATCTGTGCCTGCTGAAATGCTGTGGCCAATTTTGATCGTAAAAAGGTTCTGGAAGAAAAAGACGTCCACAAGGTGGGATAATCAAAAGAAGCTCAGCACTTCTCCAGTTAAAGAATTCCTGACACTAAAAGCTTCTGCAGCTGGCCCTGGAACACTTCAAGAGCTAGCAAGAAAACTTTGCAAAAGCACAGTTGGTTAACTAGTGTTTGACCTTTGATGGTTTCTGCAAACCCAGAATGAAGTTCTCTACAGTAGTGCCAGAGGGAAACCTAAGATCACGTTATTGCCATTGAGGTCTCTAGGCTTAGAATAGAGGGTTATCTGGATGAGGTGATGAGCAGTGACGTACCAGTGAGGAGACACAGATCAAACAATCTGCTCAATTCTTTCAAACTGAAGACCTCTGCAAAGTCTACCAACCACAGACTCCAAAGTGTTTGAAAGCATTTCATGCTTGCTCACCTAGCCATAACCCACTCCTTATCAAAGCAGGGAATGAGTTATGGGTGAGCAAGCATCTGAAGTCTGGTGGTTTTCCTTCCAAAGGCATGGTTGGTTTATGCTGTAGGAGCACACAGACTGTGCTCCAATGAGGAGCACAGGGGAGCTTGCTGCACTGGCCCTTTCAGTCACATCTTTAGACAGGAGCTCGGAAGGAATGGGTGATGCTCCCTCTTTCCCTCGCCCTACCGCATCAGCCCATATGACTCACGTAAGCCAAGATCGAAACACATATAACAAGTGACCTTGTATCTAAGGCACAAAAGTGACACCCTACAATAGGTGTCACAGTGATTCTAGTTCTTCACACTGTATGCAGTGTGACAGAGGGATCACAGCGCTCAATCACTGACCACACACAAGGCCATGCAGATAAAATAGCTGCTATTATTTAACAAGCAACTGTCAAACACTCCTCCCAAGACAGTAACTGTCTGGTGTCAGTGAATAACTCTTAAGGCATAAGTAGGCCAGGAAAATTTCCCATTTTGGCAGAGGAGATTCAGTTAAAAAGAAATCCTAAGTTTTATACAAACTTCATAAGAAATGGGGGGAGAAGAGGTGAGAGAATACCTCTGATTTTAAAAAAAAAACAAACCCACATTCGAGGTTCCCCAGGCTGCCTGATTGGTAAGGCAATGTGTCAGAAACAAGTGTTGGGCTGTCAAGAGAGGAGGTGAACAGCAACTAGCCTCAACCATAGCGGCACTGCGACCTCAACATGGTCCTCCAGCGTCACCGTCACCATGTACATCATACAGAGCATTCCGACCCCCCGACCTGCTGCCGGAGCACTCGGGTAGGTGGCAAAGGGCAAGGCAGGCGCCCACAAACAGCCAGGTGTTTGAGCTCCGACGTGCACCCAACGCACTGGTAGCAGTGCCATCTGCTGCAGGAGAGCTGAACGCCAGCCAAGGGCAATGCCAACCACAACACAGCACAAACCACCTTCGGGGCTCAGGGAAGAACCATCACGCTAAGGCATTAAAGGCTTTGCCATGTGAAGCATCAAACTTCACTGTATGTTGCAGAATACAGCTGATACCACTGCAACCACAGGAAAAACACTATCATGATAGTTACAAACCCAGTAGTTCTGTTTCTGAATAGTTGTATAGCAAAGCCCTCTGCCAAAAACCGGCAGAGAAAAAACTCTTGCAGCCCATCCCAACAAACTCATGACATGAAAAAACAATGTAACAAGCAACAGTAGAATTACGTCAGCAGAATGTGAAAAAAACTTCCATAAAGTAGGACTACGTTAAAAAAAAAAAAAAGACCAAGTTCTTGATCAAACACTACAAAATTGGGATCAAATGCCTTGAATCATCACAAGAACCCAATGCCCACGGGAAGTCTATGCGAAATCGTTCACTGAAAAAAATATCCAGGTTCCAAAGTAACTGCGGCAATAAATACCACTTCACTGGAAAAGATGATACTGACCAGGTCCTGGGCACTGTTTAACTCTGCCCATTTAATCTATTTCGCATAATTTTTAATTCATGTCTAATAAGGAACAAAGATTCAAAAGGTCTTCTGTTACTGCACTTAAAGCTGAATATAACCGTCACTACATCTTCAGGCTACTGTTTAGGAGGTTCACTCTCAGACACAAGTATTGGAAACTACTTATTTTTGACAAATCCCTTTATTCTTTAGTCACAAAGGGAAAAGGAATGCATGAAGTGAGTGGCCCAGGCTTCACAGAGTCTCATGTCTCTTCCCTGGATCAACTCATGTATGTTTAAATATAATCCAGAATAGGCAGCTAGATGTTATCACATTAATAGTAAATAACAGCAGTGTTTCTTAACAGCCCAAAATTTTCCTTCCTTTAGAGGAATAAAAACCCCAGGAAAACCTTATTATATTTCAAAGCATTCTGCTGAACACCTACTGGCACAGGTTCTTGTCCTGCACAAATCTCTGAATGGCCAGTCACTGAAGGGAAAATCAATTACAGCTCAGTCTTTTCTGCAGAAATCAGATCTGATATGTTCTCAGAAAACATCCCAGAAAAAAAACACAAAACACAAAACACAAACACCACCACAAAAAAAAAGAAAATCTCTCTGGTTATCTAGAAGCAATTCTTTAGAAACATTCATGTCCTACACTGTGACAGACAGCTTGCTCTGTCAGTTCACATGTAATGCACCTATCTCATTAAAACATGTTATTCTCAGATACCATTAGCCTTTGGCTAAAAAAGAAGGACATCAAGGGTATCCTAAACACATGTAAAAGTCACAGCGCAATTTCCCTTAGTGCTTATTTGCCTGGTGTAACACAGGCCCCTTCCTATCCTTGCCCCCTTGTGATTTATAAGAGGGCATTAAAGTGCAGGAACTCTTCTTGTGTTTGAAATCGACCTACCACATGAGCCCTGGCCCAAAATGAGGCTTTTTATACCATAACACAAATAATAAAAGACACTTCAGTACTGAAGTTAAATCAAACTGTAGAATGACCATTATGGATTTTTTATGGTTTAAACAACTCAGTCAATACCAGCCACTTTAATATGCATTGTTTATAAGACTGGAAACTCTTCTTTTGATGTGACTGAAGAAAGACTTGTTTGCAGCCATATTTAAAAAAAAAAAAGAAAAAAAAAAAAGCTTTTTAAGTTAAGAAAGCATTTTAAGACTGAAGCTTTCCTAGTCCAAGTCTCAGACTGCAGCATATTTTGCAGCTGAGTTATAAAACCTTTTAAAATATAGTGTATTATGGAAATTCTGTCAGACCATTAATTAAAGGAGGCGCCACAACAGTAGGGCTGCTTGCACAACAAATGGATTCTGCAAAGAGTATCAGGCACTCGCTGACCTCTGCGTTAAGTGCTTTTGCTTCAGCTCACTGTTTCCAACAGCACTGTCAATAAAGTCATCTGAATGAGATCACTCGCACATCCCGCTGCACAGCCCGTGGAGCACCTGACAGAAACTAGAGAGATGAAACAGTAGCTAAATGTCACCAGCAGCACTTTGAAACCACAAATGTGCAGATGCCTCCTAAAACAGACCAAGGAATTGCTGTTGCCTGGGAAATGGAAGAGGACATTTAAACGAGACTTTCAGGTGTGAGATTCAATCCAACTTTGGATCAAATCCACCATGTAGATCACAACAAATTATGCTCCTATGTCAACAATATTTCTGCCTTATTAGACTTTCATAAAGTATGAAATTCTGATGTCACTGAAGTCACGGGACATTCTGCCAACAGCTTCAGAGCCAAAGTTTTACAAGTGAATCAGAGAATCACCTGCTCATTAGAAAAATGGATGCTTTTAGAAAAATGAAGATTTATAATAGAAATTCATGATATGCTGATGAAATGGATCAAGAAGTCTGATAAATGCAAAAATAATCTTATTAGCCTTCTATCAAAGAAATTCAGATTCTGCAGGTAAAATGAATTTGGTGTACCTATTCCAACCAGGAACGTCTCCAGAGCACTGCTGCCCATCTTACTACAGCCTTCATTCTGGCATGCGCCCCGTGTGTCTAAATTTAATCCCACAGTTCCTTACCCCAAGGCAAGCAGGATTCTTTCCCAGTCAATTATGTTAATTGCAAAGAACTCGTCTGTCCCTCGGGAAACTGTGGGAAGATGGCTGCATCACCACTGCCAGAGATTCTGGCCACATCCTCAATGCTGCTGCAGAACTGCAGACAAGAACGGACAAAAAGGGGCTTTTCCCTCCAGGTTTAACTAATACTGTCAATTGTGCAAGCAGACTATTTTGGGGAGGATGCTGAAGTTGTCAGAAGAGATGGCCCTGGAAACAGACAGTTTTTAAGTGTTGTTTGGTTTTTTTCCAGGGGACAACCCAGGCATAGTATCCCCTTGGTTTTTGCATGCGCCCCCACAGCACCAGTAAATGTTCCCATTGCTAATTTCCTTTTGTATGTGGTCTTCAAAAGAAAGTTAAGAGAGTGCAGGACACCAGATATTTTCATAGAATCATAGAATCACCAGGTTGGAAAAGACCCACCAGATCATCAAGTCCAACCATTCCTATCAAACACTAAACCATGCCCCTTAACACCTCATTCACCTGTCCTTTAAACACAGGGAAGGTGAATCAACCACCTCCCTGGGCAGCCTCTGCCAGTGCCCAATGACCCTTCCCGTGAAAACTGTTTTTTCAGATGTCCAGCCTATGTCTCCCCTGGCGGAGCTTGAGGAGCTCCATCACCTCTTGTCCTGTCCTCTGTCACTTGGGAGAAGAGGCCAGCACCCTCCTCTCCACAACTTCCTTTCAGGTACTTGTAGAGAGCAATGAGGTCTCCCCTCAGCCTCCTCTTCTCCAGGATAAACACCCCCAGCTCTCTCAGCCGCTCCCCTTGTTCTCTAGCCCCTTCACCAGCTTCGTTGCTCTTCTCTGGACTCGCTCCAGAGCATCAACATCCTTCTTGTGGTGAGGGGCCCAGAACTGAACACAGGATTCAAAGTGCAGTCTCATCAGTGCCGAGTACAGAGGGAGAATAACCTCCCTGGACCTGCTGGTCACGCCATTTCTGATCCAAGCCAAGATACCATTGGCCTTCTTGGCCACCTGGGCCACTGCTGGTCCATGTTCAGTCAGCTGTCAACCAACACCCCCAGGTCCTTCTCCTCCTAGTAGCTTTCCAGCCGGACTTCTCCTAGTCTGGAGCTGCACAGGGTTGTTGTGCCCCAAGTGCAGGACCCGGCCTTTGGCCTTGTTAAACCTCATCCCATTGGTCTCAGCTCAGTGGTCCAGCCTGTTCAGATCCCTTTGGAGTCTCCATACCCTCCAGCAGATCCACACTTCCACCCAGCTTAGTGTCGCCTGCAAACTTGCTAAGGGAGCACTCAATGCCTTCATCCAGGTCATTGATAAAGACATTGAACAGGGCTGGACCCAGCACTGAGCCCTGGGGAATCCCACTTGTCACTGGCCTCCAGTTGGATTTAACACCATTTAACACCATTTCCCACCACCTTCTGGGCCTGGCCGTCCAGCCAGTTTTCCACCCAGCAGAGTGTGCGCCTGTCCAGGCCAGAGGTGACAGTTTCCGTAGCAGAATGCTGAGAGAAACTGTGTCAAAGTCTTTACTGAAGTCCAGGAAGATACATCCACAGCCTTTCCCTCGTCCAGCAGCCGAGTCACTCGGTCATAGAAGGTGATCAGGTTAGTTTGGCAAGACCTGCCTTTCATGAACCCGTGTTGACTGGGCCTGATCACCCGGTTCTCTTGCATGTGCTTCATGATAGCACTCAAGATCACCTCTTCCATGACTTTGTCTGGCCCTGAGGTCAGACTGACAGGCCTGTAGTTCCCTGGATCCTCCCTGCGACCCTTCTTCTAGATGAGCACAACATCAGCCAGCCTCCAGTCCAGTGGGACTTCCCCCGCCTTCCAGGACTGTTGGAAGATGGTGGAAAGGGGTTTGGCCAGCACATCCGCCAGCTCCTTCAATACCTTGGGTGGATTCCATCTGGCCCCATAGACTTGTGGGTGTCTAGTTGGGCAAGCATGGCTCTGACCACCTCCTCTTGGATCATGGGAGCCTCATTTTGCTCCTCTAGCTCCTGGGTTTGTACACAGAGGGAACAACTTTCTTTACAATTAAAGATTGAGGCAAAGAAGGCATTAAATACCTCAGCCTCTTCCTCATCCCCTGTCACTGTTGTTCCTTCTGCATCCTACAGGGACTGTATATTCTCCCTAGTCCTCCTTTTATTGTTAATATATTTACAGAAAGATTTTTTTATTATCTTTCACAGTCTTTGCCAATCTAATTACTAGTTGGGCCTTAGCCCCCCTGACTTTTTGTGACAATAAAGTCATTTAAAATATGCCTTGACATTCAGGTTTATTCAGTGAAAGACATGCAGTGGTAGCATATGCAAAGAGCCCTTTTTAGGAATATATGAAGAGACAGGACTGAAAAACATGTCTACTAATAGAAAGCCTGTGGACTGCACTCTATCCAGTCCACAAAAAGAACAGCAAGGTGTAATTTAAACCCACTAGGACTGCATAAATATGGGGAAAACCCCTCATATTTGATAGAGGACTGTTCCAGACACAAGTCTAGTAAGACCTAACACTTGCTAAACCTAGACTCTTTCCAAGGCACAACATAAAGGGAGAAATACGTCAATCAAAGGAAAGGACTGGAAGACCTCTTGCTCTTCCCAGAAGCTGAAAAACGACAAGCCAGAGCAAATCCCACTAAAATATATTGCAAGTGTTTATGCCTGGATTGGATGTTTCTTTCTAGATCGGCCCCAGTTAAAACAATCCTTATGGCCTGCAGGGGACTGTTTTATCTGGTCATACTAGTCCCTCTGGGCTTTCTAATCTGTAATCTAATTTTCAATCATGGAACAGCAGTACTACGTACTCTTCTTCCAAGGTTCCATCCTTGGAAATATGTAGTGCAGGATGTGGTAAATAAAAGAACACAGCAGTTATTTTTAAAGCTGGCTGAGATGAGATAAGGAGAAAAGACTATTTGTGGGTGATTTAAATGAATGTACTATATTTAATTCACAGCATTCACCAGAAGAAACAGCAAGAGGCACAAACAATTAAGATATACTGTGAAAATAAAGTAACACTACCTGTTTAGAATGAGTAAAGATGCCCTGCTCCTCAGCCAGCCATCAGATTTTCATTTTCCATTCATCCGTTTCCCCCCAAAGTCTAGAAGTGAAAGACATTTATTTGTGTTGGGTCTGGTGACATCGTATTTAAGAACGTACCAGGTTTCTCTGTTCTGCTGACAGAATTGAAAAATAAACATGCCTGAGCATGGTCTCTATGTTCAGCATTTAACCAGCTCCAGCTTGCTTCTGATCACTTCTAATTGCCAGAGTGGCCAAGTGGCTCTTCTAACTGCCCGACACTGCTGTGCTGCTCATGATTTCAACACACTTCACAGGTGGCAGAGGGGGCACCAGGTCTGCCAAAATCTTGGGTAGATTTTTTTCATTAAAAAAGGCCCAAGAATGCATTCTCTTTCAGGAGTGCCCTAGTACCTCTCCAGTTCTCCACATGATCAACAGACAAAAGATGCTCATATCTTGCATGTTTCTTTGAAAAGAATGTTAGCAATTATGAAGAAATCTAATTGATAAATAGTTAGCTCAGTGGAAAACCACAGGAACGGCGAAATGATCAAAGTCATTTGTAACAACAGACAAAACCAAACATTTGCTCATGTTTACCCAACACTGCTCCAGAAAAGAAATATTAAAGAACATTTAATAGTATATTTCACATCCCAGACAAAA
Source organism: Clamator glandarius (assembly GCA_033459285.1). NCBI lineage: Eukaryota > Metazoa > Chordata > Aves > Cuculiformes > Cuculidae > Clamator > Clamator glandarius. Next base: position 1,401,886 of record JAUNZM010000631.1, on the reverse strand, counting down.
TCTGTATGAAAAAAAATCAAATTCCAAATCTTGGGCAACTTATCTTTTGAGTATAAAAACACTCAGTACTGCTCTGAAGTCAAGTCTTCTACTTTTTATATGATAAGCAGATCTATGTTTATTAAATATCAAGTGGCTAATTTTCATTCCACAAGAGCTGTATGTACAATTACTTCAAGTTTTTCTGGAAGGCAGCACTGGACAGTCAGTCATTCTTTTAATCTGTTGATGCCTGTACTCCACAAGCTTACGAGTGGGAGCTCCTATAAAATTAACATGAAAGAACTGCACAGGCATAAAGAGCGTATTCACAGCCAGACAAACAATAAATAGCTCAACAAGGTCAGATTGTGATGTTACAGCAAATACTCATCTAGCATGGGTGCATGTTATTTAAAAGTTCAAAAAGTCACATACATTTTTAACAAACTGAAAAAAACATGTTATGAGTTTACTACTGTTGAGACCTCAGAACAATAGCTTAGCAGACTGGAGTAATAAGCCAAGCTGAAGTTTATGATGTCCTACGTCTTTTTCTGCATGACAGATTTAAGCCCCATGCAGCTCTGTAATCACATAACAATTCCCACACTTTACTGACTCAACCTTGATTCCCATAAACTACAAACTTCCTCCACCGTAACCAAGAGAAACTAAAAACAAAAATTATGCACTCTGCAAAATACATATTGAGTCTTGTAAAAGAAAAATGAAAATAATTACCCTACTGTCATTTAAATTCTACATAATTATCTTCTCTCACTTCAGTTAGCACAAGAGAAACAGAAACAGTCTGACTGCTTTGTGGTCAAGTCACAATGTATTTAGCAAATTTCCATGGCCCCTGCAGTAGATTTAATGCTCATAAGCTCTGTTCATGTTAAATTAGAAATTCCACAGTTTTGAAAAAAATAATAACTCCTCAAAACAGAGAAGTGCAAATAGTTAACCACCCTAATGCCCTGCGTAAAATAAATCATTTAAGTAAGGAAAGGAAGTAAAAATGTCAGCATCACCTCTAGCACCCTGCTTCCTCCAGAGCGCTGTATGTGGGGAGCTCGTCAACACGACAGCCATGCAGGGAGAACGGCATTTAGACTCTAAAACAGAGAGAGTGGGGAGGGCACCATGCAGCAGTGGTCCTGCTGTCCCCAGCTTCCTGGAAGACTCACAGGAAAGGGAATTATTTTGGGATCAGACTGTAGGATCTGGGAAAGGCCCTGGAAGTGGTTTCCACCATAAGGCTACGCTAAAATGTTGAATCACTTCCTGGGGGAAATGAGGCTGGTGATGGAGTCAGGGCTCTTTGTGCCCTCCTGCCCTACAGACTGTTTGCTTCTGGGACATTTGAGAAAAGCCACCATAGTACAACCTCGTCGGTGGCCATGCTCTGCCTTGTGCGGTTGCATCTCTTGTGCAGCCCTTCAAAGCTGACCCACTAAAGCCCTCCAAATAGGTAGGCAGCCAAGCTTTCCAGTGGAGGAGAAACAGAACTCTTTCTCCTACATTTGCAAAGGAAAAAGAGCCCCAAACCACAGTACATCACTTCATCTGGGCCTCCGTAATGGGGTCAAGCTACCCTTGCCTTCACCAGCACATGCCGTTGTGCCATCTCTGTGAGCACACTCACAGCATTGTGACCTGGGCACAGACCCAGCTACAGCGTTGCCTCCTCCGGGTAATCACTGATGGGTGGACAAGGCCAAAAGCATCCTTGGTACCGACTCCTCAGCTAGGGGAATATACTCCTTATTGAACTAAGTACAGCTAAGGTTAAAAAGGTTAAAAAGATAGCTCACTGATTTTAAACTGATATAGTCACCAGCTTCCAAACCCCCAAAGAAAACAATGCAACTGCTGAATTTTATAAAACCATTCAGAGAAATACCCCGTGATGCCTCTGTAAGATACACAGTTACCTGTGGCAGCAGAGGAACCTCTTTAAAACTGTGTTGCATCCTTCATTTTACTAGTTGAAGTTACAGGAATTATCATTCTGAAAGGACCTAATCTGTGTCTGAACCTAAGCACACCTTCTCTGCTGGCTTTATTTAACTTTAGCTGGTGACAGACCTCTGAGCAGGACAAAGCCAGTTGGGGCACAACAACCCTAAGCAGAGCTACAGACTAGGAGAAGTCTGTCTACAAAGCTGCCTGGAGGAGAAGGACCTGGGGGTGTTGGTTGACAGCAACTGAACATGAGTCAGCAATGTGCCCAGGTGGCCAAGAAGGCCAATGGCATCTTGGCTTGGATCAGAAATGGCATGACCAGCAGGTCGAGGGAGGTTCTTCTCCCTCTGTACTCAGCACTGGTGAGACCGCTCCTCGAATCCTGTGTTCAGTTCTGGGCCCCTCACCACAAGAAGGATGTTGATGCTCTGGAGCGAGTCCAGAGAAGGGCAACAAAGCTGGTGAGGGGCTGGAGAACAGGCCTTATGAGGAGTGGCTGAGAGAGCTGGGGGTGTTTAGCCTGCAGAAGGCTGAGAGGAGACCTCATTGCTCTCTACAACTACCTGAAAGGAGGTTGTAGAGAGGAGGGTAATGGCCTCTTCTCCCAAGTGACAGGGGACGTGACGAGAGGGAATGGCCTCAAGCTCTGCCAGGGGAGACTTAGGCTGGACATTAGGAAAAAATTTTTCACAGAAAGGGTCATTGGGCACTGGAACAGGCTGCCCAGGGAGGTGGTTGATTCATCTTCCCTGGAGGTGTTTAAGGCACGGGTGGATGAGGTGTTAAGGGGCACGGTTTAGTGTTTGATAGGAATGGTTGGACTTGATGATCTGGTGGGTCTCTTCCCATCTGGTTTTTCTATGATTTCTATGATTTCTATAACACTCTGTCACATCCCTGCCACCACAAGCTGCCTGCACAGATGCTCAAGGTTGTCCCAGTACTTCCATTAAAGGATTTTCACCAGACAGTGGGTATCTCTAGGCTTTTTTTTTTTTTTTTTACAGCTCAGTTTGGCCACTCACAATAAACTCTTTATCACAATTAACTATCAATAATATCTAAGTCCTACATGGATATATTTATCATATTTTCTCGTTTCCTTAAACAACTTCCCACAGCCATTTCAGCCGGACAGGCCTGCAAAGCTCTCCCTGAACAAGCCCCAGCCTCCAAGCAGCTCCAGGATGTTTCCCAGAGAAGCCATCCAGTCAAACTGCCAGCCTCACAGTCATCTGGAGGCTACAGCTTCACTGCTCACTTAAAACATGGTGGATGTACACATTTTCTAGTTCATTGGATTGAATGGTCTGCGCAATCAAGTATTTCCACATGCCCCCTTATTTTCACACTACACAGAACCCCTGCCTAGAGTTTTAATTTAACAACTCTCCAAAACATAGCAGGTTACCTTTTCCTAGTTACTACAAAATACAAAAGATAACTAAAAACATCTAAAAAGCTGTAAGTTACATTAAAATCTTGATATAAAGTTTTTTATAAAACTTGCACTGGGCTTACATTTGATAAAAGAGTCAATCTGATTTGTAAATTTTACTTTCACATGGAAGATACTGGGGGTGGAAAGTCTCAAATATTTTATGCATTTATATTAACCAATCACACAAACATGAACAGTTCTGGAATTCCTTTTACTTTAGAGGGGAGGAATTTAAGATACGGCTTTCAAACTCATTGTGAACAAGACCGCAAAAGCACAAAACCCAACAACTAGGAGGGTGATTCAAGCTGTCTGAAACACCATGGGCTTCCCCAAACAGGCCTTTGCATGGAACTGATAGTTCTATCAACTCAAAATGAAGTTTAAAGCCTGCACTCACAGATAACATTGCTGCACTTCAGCTTTGGCACCATCAGACTGAGCGCACCAACTGGCAACGTTGCATCTGAACAATTATGCGCATCACAGACAATTCTCAAGTTGATACCAAGTTGTGCACCCATGGAGACAACAGTAAGGCAGTTCAAAGTCCCCATTTCTTGCCCAAACAGGCCTGTACTTGAAGGCTGCATGTATAAATCTAATGCTGATAAACGTACTGGAGTTAGCAGCTTGTAAATTAAAATCTCCATCCTGATGTGATCTGATCACTGTTTATCCAGACAAACTGGATTCACACCAAAGTTGCAGGCAATCTGTTCAAAATTACCTAAGATGAAGCTTGCTATAATTACACTTTGTTTACCCTACAGCTGTGTCTACCAACTTGATCAGAAAAATGAAAACAAAGCCCCAGTGAAAACTAAAGCCACAGGTAGACCTCTCCTTCAAAACACTGAGCCACATTCTCCCCTCTCACTGTTCCTGTGCTACCCAGCAAAAGTCACCAGTATTGCTCATTGCATAATAATGCAAGACTTCATTTAAAATGGCCGGCAAAGGGGAGGTAATAGCCAGTTATCATTTATCTGATCTATTCTATGATTCACTTTATGATCTACCAAACTGAAAAAAGCCTCAGAACACTGTAGCCAAAATAGCTCATTTAATGGCTGAAGATATTCCGAGGCCTTGCTGCAAAAAAGTAGTACTAGTTCCCACATCAAAACATGAAATAAAATAAATGCTTTTAATAAAAAGCATGCTCCATCTTTGAGGATTGGCAAAACTCAGTTTATCAGAGAGTATACAGGATTTCCCCTTGCCAGTTGCCATATGAAAAATAACATCATGCAAATTAAAATAACAGAAAACTTTACAGCCGAAATTATGGTTTATTGTGGTTTATTGGGCAGTTCGAGTCCTAACTTGCTTTAATTTGGCTGCCACAAACCTGAACTTCTCCTTGTTACCTTCTGGCTTAAGGAGAAAGGATGCTGTGTACCTTGATTGGTGACGAATCACTTCAAGGATAGTCTTCCTATGAGAAACTACTGATGCTCCAGATGTGTCATGCAAATCTGTAGAATTGTGATAATGTGCAGTTCTCAAATATCACATGTGCACCCAGCCAGCCTTGGGCAATTCACCAAAAAATGGTGAACTTACATTTTTAAAGAATAGCATACAAACTTGACATGCATTTGTGCGTGGATGTGTAAACAATGGCTATACGTACATCTACACAGACATGTGCTTTTAATACTCCTTTAAAATTGCATTTTGAAGGTGTCATTCCTAATGTTCCGTTACTGCGGTTTCCAACAGCCAAACCAGCAAACCTCAGTGGGCAGCTTTCCATCTAGATTACAGAACTGCAGGACTCTTACCAAGGAATGTCTGAAGAGGCTAGAGACATGAGAGGTGTCTGTTCCCATGCTCACAAATACAGAATGCTCCAGTGTTTCTCCATTCCTGAGCTGCACATGAACTGTCACACCAGCCACCTGATCTAGACATTAAACCCCAAGGTACTACTGCCCAGACACATGTACAGGCAAATAGTCCCTAAAACAATAAGCCAGGAAAAAAATGAACCAGAAATTTGGTTTTGCTCTATTTCCAGAACATGTTATCCCTTCATTATGTTTGTACATATGAAGAACATGCATTATTCTCTTCATCATTCTGAAACCACTTAGAGGAAATTGCAAAAGATCTAGCAAACATCTTCAGCTCTTGCACAAAATTTCTAATCCTAATACAACTGATGACTCATGATTTGTAGCCTCAGTAAGTGAAATTGTTGACATCAAAAATCATTGCTAACAGTGAGCTGGCAAAATAATTATGCCCACTTACTGTTGCCCACTGGTTAACTGCCTCCCAAAAATAGAATCAGAGAGAGGTCAAATTAGAAGTGTCTGAATTACCAGGGCTCCCATTTTTCAACAGAAGGTTTCCATTCCACAACCAGCATTCCAGTAAAATATTTGCCATACAATACTCAGAGTATTAAAACTCCAATTTAATGACAGGCCCCACAAAATACTTCCTACCCGGCAGTTTTGTCTTCTGTTTACAGTTGAAGATTTCCAAACAATCCTTTAGCTTTTGTGAGAAGATGCTTTAGATGCCCCGCAATGAAAGCACATCTCAAAAGATCATAATCATTAGGCATTTGTAAAAAGAAGATACATGTTACAAACTACTTTCAGATTTTTTGAAGCACAATTCAGCGTAAGCCTCAACTGGTAAAAAACAATTAATTATTGTGCATTTGTGAAAACATTGGAAGTGTAGGGCTGGTCAGATTCTACATAACCATCTATTATGAAAAGCCATTTAGCAGATCTGTGAAATATTGGTTTCCTTCATATATTATTAGAAAGTGCAGAACTGTATGTGAAACCAGAGCATCCTGGAGGTCAACACAAGTCCAAACTAATTCCTTCAGCAAGGACCTCATCTTCCATGCATGCTTTGAAGCTTTCCACATTAAAGATGCTGAATTTACTCTCAGATTTTCTTGCATCCCCAGGGCTCCTGTTTCCTTAAGTCCACATCCCTTCTGCTATTGCCTTTCTGACTTGGGCAATAGTTATAATAACACGGGCTCACAATGATTGGATATCAGCTGCCATTTTCATTGCTTTTTGTAGCATCTTGGGATGCTCTAAGGTGAGCAACATCATCAAGAACAGCTTCAATTTTGTGTTCTAGATGAGATATTGCTGTCTCAGCACGAATAAAGCCACCTAATTCGGACCTTTGGTCCCTCTCTTTGTGGACGCCATGTTCTATGCCCATGTTCCAATGCTGCTGATGCTACTATGGTTCCATCCCTGAACTTCCCACTTTCCAGCCTATTCTCCCATCACACATCCCATGACACAGAAATAGGATACAGCAAAAGGACTTTCTGACATCATCCAGAAGCAATGCATGGCACTGGGGATATGAGAGGCATGAAAGCCTGGCAAGAGGCTGGGCTGCAGAACAAAGCCAGGCTTCATACAGAAGAATCAACGCTTCACTCTTCTACATAGGCACAACTTCTTTCTCTGCCACTCGGACACACGAGAAAACAAAGCACCTACAGCTGCAGCCCAGAGAGACGAAACACGCAGTCCTTTTGTGCAACAGGATCCAACCCACTTTTCTGGAGTTGTTCTGTGATGTGCCACAGGCTCCTAGAAGTGAGAGAGTAGCCAGCTTGGGTGACCATTAAAACACTGGGAGCCCAGGTCCAGCAAGGTTTTGTGCTGCATTACTGACATTCTCCAAGAGCCTTTGTTTGACCACGCTCTCCTAGGAGTCCCTCAGCACCAGCAGCACAGACAAACTGCTTGTGCTGTAGGAGTGGGACACTTTCCAGTCATTAAACATCTCCTAAAAAGGATACTGGAGTCATCAGGTCCTATAGATCAGAACAGGTTCTCCCTGCCTCCACCCCATGCTGTACATCTATGTGCAAAAGGTGACAGATGAGTGTAATTACATTGGTCAACATTTTAACATGAGGAAGGATCTTGGATTTCTCCTGCATATTAAGAATAACGCCATTCCCTTTCACTGTGGTATTGAGGAAACTGATATAACAAAGCCAAAGGACATTCAGTGTGCCCTGCTCACCAACCTACCTGCGCTTTCCTTTCCTAAATTCTGGTAATGCTGACATCCATGCACAAATCCACCACTGACACACGTGATGCTGACACTTTGTTTCATATGTTGATGGAACCAGAATATCCTGAACATCCTTTGTGCAATAGTGACTGAGGCCGCAGCAGAGGTCCGGAAGCCAGGAAGTATGTCTCCCTAGAAAACTATGAAAATTACAAAGCTGAGAGCAGCAAACACTGCTAGTCAACGTAACAGCCTTCCAGAGTACTGCCCCTTTCAGAAATGCAGCTCCTGTTTAAGCAGAAATATCTGGCAAACCATCCAAGACGCATCCTGCAGACACCTGTGCACACAGCTCTGTATTATGAGCAGACAGTAGACATAATAAAGGAAGAGCAAAACCTTTCACTTCCTAAAGGTACCTGTTACAGCAGCCACTGCCAAAAATTCAGCCAAATTTTTCGGGCACTCCAGCCTGCACTCAGCCATTTGATTTAATGCTTCCTTAGAGATCAATGTTCTCTACAGCGTGATATGTCACCACCTTTGAAAAAATTCTCATAAAGTGCCAAAACTTAGTAAAGCCTCAGAAAGCAGTATTTGCACCACCCCCAAATAAGCATTTTTCATATCAAAATGAAGCATTTTTGGTACCAACTGTTCCCACAGAAAGGAAGCACTCACTCCAATTTCCCCAAATGGAAAAAAGCAAGGAAAGACATTTTTAGATTGGACAAAAATACAAAGAACTGATATAACCAACAAGGAAGTGCAGTTTGTGCGGAACGCTATTAATCTATCTTGACTGAACAATATATACTTTTTTATTTCACTCTTCCGCCTCCACTTTTTGTTTGCTGTTGAGGACAGATAAGTGCTACTGGCAGTATCTTGGCAAAGGCAGTTCACAAAACAGTAAGGATTGTAATAGCAAAATGTCCTAAACCCTCAGAATTTGCTTCAGGCCTATTTGACTGAAAGATCTCAGTTCCACGTTCAGGGTGGAATAACAAGTGTTTCCTCTGTAGAGAGTGCCAGCCTAGTCAAACGAGGTGTTCTGAAATTCTGATTAAATCCCACAAGCTTCTGCCAATCATATATTATGAAGGCAAAGAAATGCAGGAAAGACCATCACCACTTCTGGAAGTCACAGATCAGAAGCACTGCTGGCTGACTGGGGCACAAAAGGAGTCCTAGCACGGAGACAAAAGCACCACGGTCAAGTTGAAAGACTGCTGCTGGAACTAGAAAGTAGTTTTGTTACAAACTAGCATTTAGGAGAAGCACATTCAGCATAGAAACAGAAACATGAATCGTCATTAGTAGCAAAAGTTGATTAAAATTGTAGCCACAGAATGATTGTCTCCCTCTGGTGATGGTGTAAAAGCTACAGAATCACAGAATAACCAGGTTGGAAGAGACCCACTGGATCGTCGAGTCCAACCATTCCCACCATTCCCTAAATCATGCTCCTAAGCACCTCATCTACTCTAACCTTAAACACCTCCCGGGACGGCGACTTAACCACCTCCCTTGGCAGACTGTTCCAATGCCTAACCACCCTCTCCGTGAAGAATTTTTTCCTAATCTCAAGCCTAAATCCTAATCTCTCCCCTGGCGGAGCTTGAGGCCATTCCCTCTCGTCCTGTCTCCTGTCACTTGGGAGAAGAGGCCAGCTCCCTCCTCTCCACAACCTCCCTTCAGGTAGTTGTAGAGAGTAATAAGGTCTCCCCTCAGCCTCCTCTTCTCCAGGCTAAACAACCCCAGCTCTCCCAGTCGCTCCTCATAAGATTTGTTCTCCAGTCCCTTCATCAGCTTCGTTGCTCTTCTCTGGACTCGCTCCAGAGCCACAACATCCTTCTTGTGGTGAGGGGCCCAGAACTGAACACAGGATTCGAGGAGCGGTCTCACCAGTGCCGAGTACAGAGGGAGAATAACCTCCCTGGACCTGCTGGTCACGCCGTTTCTGATCCAAGCCAAGATGCCATTGGCCTTCTTGGCCACCTGGGCACACTGCTGGCTCATGTTCAGTCGGTTGTCAACCAACACTCCCAGGTCCTTCTCCTCCTGGCAGCTTTCCAGCCAGGCTTCTCCTTAGTCTTCTGCTTAGGGTTGTTGTGCCCCAAGTGCAGGACCCGGCATTTGGCCTTGTTAAACCTCATGCCGTTGGTCTCAGCCCAGCAGTCCAGCCTGTTCAGGTCCCTTTGCAGAGCCTCCTGACTCTCCAGCAGATCCACACTTCCACCCAGCTTAGTGTCATCTGCAAACTTGCTAAGGGAGCACTCGATGCCTTCATGCAGGTCGTTGATAAAGACATTAAACAGGACTGGACCCAGGACTGAGCCCTGGGGAACCCCACTTTTCACTGGCCTCCAGCTGGATTTAACTCCATTTACCACCACCCTCTGGGCCCGGTCATTCAACCAGTTTTTCACCCAGGAGAGTGTGCGCCCGTCCAGGCCAGAGGCCGACAGTTTCTGAAGCAGAATGCTGTGAGAAACTGTATCAAAGGCTTTACTAAAGTCCAGGAAGACCACATCCACAGCCTTTCCCTCGTCCAAGAGTTTAGTTACTCGGTCATAGAAGGTGATCAGATTACTCTGGCAAGACCTGCCTTTCATGAACCCGTGTTGACCGGGCCTGATCACCCGGTTCTCTTGCAAGTGCTTCATGATCGCACTCAAGATCACCCGCTCCATGACTTTCCCTGGTACCGAGGTCAGACTGACAGGCCTGTAGTTCCCCGGATCCTCCCTGCACCCGTTTGTGCACAACATCAGCCAGCCTCCAGTCCAGCGGAACCTCCCCAGTCCTCCAGGACTGTTGGAAGATGATGGAAAGGGGTTTGAACAGCACATCCGCCCGTTCCCTCAAAACTCTTGGGTGGACTCCATCCGGCCCCATAGACTTGTGGGCATCTAGCTGGGCAAGCAAGTCTCTAACTACCTCCTCTTGGACCTTGGGAATCTCATACTTCTCTTCCAACCCTTGGGGTTGTGCACAGAGGGAACAATTTTCCTTACTGTTAAAGACTGAGGCAAAGTAGGCACTGAGTACTTCAGCCTTGTCTTCGTCCCCTGTTACTCTTGTTCCCACCAGAGGACACAAAAAGCTTTACTGAGCATAGAGTGAAGTGGGTTCTGCGCAGTCCTATGACTGAAAATGTCGAGGCAAGGCTGAAGGAAGAATACCACCATCTCTGTATCTTGATGAAAACTTAAGCGTGGAAGATGCATCATCTCATCACACTGTTCTGCAAGAGACAACTCTTGAGTACATGGGAACCCCAACTCTTGGTGCCAAGGCAACAGTGGCAGAGATGGAGATCAGCAGAACAAGTGTCGTGCCATGGTGGAAAGACCTGCTAGGTGCCACACTCCACGCTTCCAACATTGTCAGGAGCAGACAGAAAAGCAGGTGAAAAACCCAGACCAATCTGCAAACATTAGGTTATGGTTGCTCAACACTGATAGCATCGAAACAAGCCTGGGAAGGAAGGTGTTTCAACAACCCCAACTACTCAGCAGTAGACTGCTCCTGGAGGAAATGCAGATGGCTTGATCTTGCAGGGCTCTACTTTAGACCTGACCAGAGCAGTGCCCGAGAAAGCCAGACTGACATCTGGATGAGCCCAAAGGGCAGCCCTGTGAGCCTGGGAAATCCAAGTCAAAAACAGCACTCCCTAAGGCGAGAAGACGGACATCCAGCTGGAGATGTTTTAGTCAGTTTTCCCTGGGGTAAGGCTGCACTGGAAAACTACAAGGGACTGAGAAGAGAGGCTGAGATTATGAAGCAGATGGGGGGGTTCTTCCCTCACCAGTGTGAAAAACAAGAACCTCAACCAGCAGCAGCTGACATTAGCAGTTTTCACATGGAAACTGATAGAAGGGGCTTACTCATTCTAGTAAATACTCAGAACTACCTTGTCTATGCTTTCATTTAAGGGAGTTTTCAAACTCAGTTCACCACCATGTCCCTTTTGTGCCTGTTTTGTCAGTGCTACTATATTAGCTTTCTTTATTTATACTGAAGAATCTTTTTAGGGAAGATTTCTATGCCAAAAGTGCTAAATCTTCTTAAACATGAAAGTATCTTAAATGTGACACTGTGCCTTCAATCATTTAAGGGTATAAGTTTGGAACAGCTGTTGATGGAGTTATATTCTCTATTAGTTCAGCATAGAGGAAAACAGACACACTTCCAGGCTCACTAACCTTGCCTGCCTTTATCAAGTCTGAAATAGAAACTGTAATTGGCAAACTAAGCACTAATTGAGAGCAAGTGCTCTGCCTGTAACTTGATTATGTTAATCAAATAACAGTTTGGGGGAAGGAAAAAAAAAAGACGATGGTTGATAGTAACTCTTCTGCAAGACTAATGCAGGCGTCATCTTCCTCTTTGCTGGCATCCTTTTACTACATGGACACCCACTACCTTCCCTCTCCAACTGTTTAAATTACAGCTGCGTCTCCACAGGCAGGACAGCACACAGGCAATGCTCAGGTTCAGTTTCCATTTTGCTAGCGTTCTGTCTGTAATAAACACAACCAAGTTCTAGGTCTCTGGATATTTCAGACAATTTCCACAGCGAGAGGTGTATAAACTCTGTAAACATCACCGAGAGCTTCAATCACAACTGACTCTGGGAGGACACAGTCTCTGGACTATAATTAATCCACTTGTTTCATAGGGAAAAAAAATAAACATCTTTTTGCGTTTTCACCTTCAGTTGGATTAATTCACCCCCTTACTATTCTCAGTAACTCTACAAAACTAAATTTCCTTCATTTTTTGGCTTTCTTGGGTAAAGAAGCAAATGTGTCCTTCGATACGCAATATGGTTGAGAACACAGCTGAGAAAAAAATCTAGTAATGATAAAAGAACCAAATGAAATTCCACTATCAACTTTAAGCAGGATGAGTTGAACAAACTGTTGGGTCCACCATCCTCTTTCTTTGCTGGCAATTAATTTATGACAGTACTATTTTAAAAGTAAATCTAGCTTTTCTATGTACTTTTCCAGGATTCTCTTACCCTTGCTTTATCATGGCTCTGAGAAGGCACATGTTACTGCATATTCATGTAACTATCCAGCACATACTTGTAGATTCTTCTGGTTTTATTCAGATGCTCAAATTTTCCATCAGATTTAACAACCAGTATTTCTTCTATTGACTGCTTCTAACCTCTTCCTTCTATTCCTGAGTTCAGGGATTCTACATTTTATTTCCTCTTTTTCTTTCTGTTGGGACTTTTTTTGTGCGTGGACAGTTCCTGAATTTTGTATTATTTTCATTTACCAATGTCCTCCAAAGATAATTACCTAAAACCAGGAATTAATAGTTACCGAGCCAGTGTTGCTTCCTACCAACCTGATCTCAAACATTCCCCATACAATCAAGGCAACTCAATTTAAAATACATTTTAGTAAAAAAAATACATATATCTAAATTGCAGCTAAACATGTATCAAACTTCACAGTGCGTTTCTTCAGTGAAGGACATGCTATACAGTGGGGGAGAAGTGATCAAACAATAAGGAGGAAGCTTTAAATACCTTCCCACAGAAACATACATCTCCCTTCTTTATTGCAGTCCAAAATATGCCTTTTCTTTTGATTCAAAGCACTTCATCCATCAGTATTATGGAAAGACTAATAATTCTTATTAGAACCCACCAGTCGTGTTATTAGGGGGAAAAAAAAAATCTCTCAAAGTAGAGACTTTCCTAGAACTAAACATATACTATTATAAAGCTGCAAGCATTGATTGTAACAAAAGGTGAGATGCTAGAACTTTCAAAAAGAAACTGAAAGCTTTCAAGACCCCCTTAAAATCTCCCCTGGGAATAATTTGCAATCTGCTCTACTTTATGCAGACAGTGGCTTAAGCATCCAAGTGTAAAACTTAATCAAGGCTTTCATTTCAGGTTGGATTTCCTTCCTCTCCCTCCCCCCATTTCAAGTGAGCCAGCAGTGCACTTTCTCCACGCTACCAGTAGCCTGGTTGCTCTGTATGAGAGAAGGATCTAACCAATCGCAGCACCACACGCATTTCACACGAGCCTGGGATCCTGTTGCTAGCATCAGTCAGCACTCTGCTCTCCAAAACCAAAGCTTGGACTTCACAGCTTTTAACAGATGACATGTTCTCCTACCCCAGTTTAGTGCAAAAGCCAGGAAACGCTCACACCCCATTTTGCAATATTACATTCACACACGTTTCTAATCTACTGTCTTTTTCACCGGCTTTAATGCTGGGCAGTCTCATAATTAATTTTAGCAGTATTGCAAAAGATTCTAATGGCTCACGGTGGCTCCAGGCATATTATAGCACCAATGTTAGACAGCTGTTTTCATGGATTGTACCCTGTTATTACCATGACACCCTGCTGGTGGTAAACCTACATCCCTCAACTATGTTTCAATGAGTTCTCAGATGCATTTCAAAGCAATCAAACCATGAATTAGGCATCTCAGGAATAACAATTTACTATTACTCATCACCTGGGGAGATTATATGCTTTGAACTTAGAAAGCTGATCACTTGTCTTCCACTTCCCTCTTATGTGAATTTCACAAAACCTGCAGACTGGTGACAGTCGATAGGATTTCTGTAGCCAAAGGGAGAGCTATAACAGAGTGCTCAGAGAAAAGAGGTGCAGGAACATGCAAGCCAACGCATATTGCAACTTTTGCATCGGTAAAAAAAAAAAAAAAAAAGGAAAAAGATAAAAAAGAAGAGAGAGAAGCAAGTACAGGGGATATCTTCAAAGTCAAAACTGGAACCAGAAACAAAACATACTGACTTTTCTGTAGCTGCCTGTTGTTCTCAAGTGTGACTCAGCAAAATAAAGGCTTTTGTCTTCATGTAGAAGCAGAGACCACATTGCTCAGGAAGTGACAAAATTCCACTGTCTGCAATGTGACCGTAGCTCCATCTGTTTCATGGGGATGTACCACAGAGAATCCCAACTTTATAGAGACAGTAAATCAAGACTCTGATATAGAGACAGTAAATCATCCACATGAGCTGATGAAGCCAGAATAAGACTCCTGTTTTCCTGTAAGCAAGGAGAAGCAGTCAATGGAAAACCAGAAGTTCATAGAAAAAGTTGATGTGAGATGGTCATAGCTGAGAGCATTTGATTTTTCACTTGCATTTAATTAATCTGCAAATACCAGTTTTTATAAAGTAAAATAGGAAGAACACTCCAAGGAGGACAAGGCTACAGGACAAAGCCAGGACTACCACTACGATCAAATACTGTATGACAGTCACCATAAAAGTGCCAGCAGGCTTAAGACTAACATCTATATATGAAGTATTTCTACTTCCCTTTTTAAATCATATCTATCACAGATGCAAATGTTAAAGAAGGCTTAAAGGGGAACATGAAATAGTTTTAAAAAAAAAAATATTGTCTTAACGATACCGAGAGACGCTATTAACTGCTTGGATGCAAACAGACAAGAGGCTGCAGTTTGTCGGCATTTCTAAGTTAAGCATCATGTAGTAGGAAAGACAAGCAATCAATAAATTCATCTACCTACAGATTCTTCTGCTCATACGCACAGTACAGTATCTGTGTTTGGGCTAGTTTCTGTCACTCTCCCTTCTTCTCCCACATTGTCAGTCATTAGAGAGTTTTCTGATGGAAATACAGTATTATTCTACATACAGAAATGACCTGCTATCACACAAAGTACACTTCTGGTTAAAAAGTGTATGGGTTTTCTGCTAAAGAAAATTTACTTTTATATACCTTAGAGAAGCGATGTTTATCCTCAGTTTGATCAAACAAAGCTCTGCCTGCTTCAATGCATGAGTTTTTTGTTTTTCTTAAAGCCGTGAATGCATGTATCCGAGGCCTTTGCTTGCTTTGCAGAGTGGGAGTGTAGTGCACAAGCAAGCCCTGTCTATGACTGTCATAGCTGTGCAACGTGTTATAAGTAAAAACTTACGCTCTTAGAAGAAATTTTCATCCCTCCCCTTTTGCTGGATGCTGATGAAGTGCTGGGATAGACCTCAGCGTGAGAGTGAGAGCCAGTGAACCTGCATATATTAAGTTTTGTGGAGAAACTGAAATAGAGTAATTTCTCAAGTTGTTTTGCATGGTGAATGCCTAAGGCATCTAATTTTAACAAGAATTATATGATTTGTTTTCTTCTATTATTTTCTCACTTGAAACAGTTGTGAATGATTTTCAGAGCATATACTTAACGATGATGGGGAGAAAAAAGTAAATGCTAGTAAAAATAAGTGAATTAATAACAGATTTAATTTAGAGTTGGTTAGAAAGCCTGGTAGTTTGACCTACCAGATAAAAATTTTAAGGATGTTCTGTGTAGCACTCCTCAGAAAAGCTAAGAAGTCCAACATGCCATTTTGTTAATTCATTGTAACATTTTGTAAAATACCTCTCTGTTAGGCCATGGTAGTACTCTCTTTTACTGAAACCATGTTCTTCTTTCCCCTTCCTTATTTTCTTTTAAAATACATGCCTAGGTGAAGGGAAGACTAACACAGAAAGTGGTGGGCCAAGATAAACTACCTCATTTCCCTCTTGTATCTTGACTTCTTTTAGTGATCTAAAACATACCAAAGAGGAACTGCTATCCTTTTCTACCTCGTCTGCTATTGAGGTTGTTCTTAATAAAAGAGGCAACAACAAAAGCCTTTCTAATCGTTGCAGTTCTGTAATGATGGAAAAAAATGATATTGGGTAAGGAAATTGGCAAGCCTGAAACTTCAAATTATTCAAATATGCAAGAAGGAGAGTAGAAAACATCTCAGAGTCTGTCAGCAAACAGTCAGAACTCTATATAGGTGAAAGTGCCTTTGTAGATTAACATAAATACGTTTAGCAAATGCTGTGTATTTTACTAAACATTATGCTACATCGTGTTCTCTACTATCTCTAACTGAGCTCGTCTGCAGATCTACAAAGCAGAAAAGCCCAGACAGCCTTTCATGTCTCAAAACTGAGTCCTAATTGAACCTTCCTGTCCTACCCTCAGTGTTCATCTGTGTGGTAGGCATTGATCTCCATTTGCACAGGTTGAGATACTGATAAAGGGAAGTTAAGTATTAACCAAAGCTGAAAACAGCACTGGCATAAAAACCGCATTCACACTATGGAGTTCGCGGGTCCATGTTCTGACAGTGCCCGTCATTCCACTACCATTCCATTAATAATAGGGGGTTTTGCTTGTTTTCAAGTAACTTTCTTGCCTAGTATTCACATATACCCAAAATTTAATCACTAATAGAAAAGAGTATGAAATGACTAAAAGAAAAATTATAGCTTTGTACATTTGTAACACCTCACCCATAATCAGTATGTTTCATGGGGCTTCAACTCTATTGCATGTTCCGGATGTCTTATCCATTTTATTTCTTCTGTTTTATCATACCTTCTTTCATTTTGCATCCTGCCTCTCATCTTAGGCCTTCCAAAGGTTTTAGACACCCAACCAAGCATGCATAGCATGTGTTCTGAAAACAGGAATTAAGAAAGCTGTACCTAACAGCAAATGGCCCCTCTGCCATAATTGATCCAGCTTTCATAGAGTGTGCCTTTCATGCACACAATTTTACACATACAATCAAGCATATAAATTAAAAACCTGGTTCCCCAGTCACCTTTTTTAGCTTGTAAGAAGGTAAGTCACTGTTACAAAATAGTAATGCTCAGAAATGTAACAGTGACAAAAAAAACTTGTTCCTTGGAAGTGATTGACAGATCAGCTGCAACTTAGCAGAGGATTAAAAAAAAAACACAGATGGAACAGAAAAGAGAAAAAATATATATGCTTGTTGTTAGTTCATCATACCAAATACTGAATTCAAAAGCCAAACTTGCCCCTCCTCCTGCCACATCAAACCATTTCTTGGAAATTTGTTTATGACTTTTCCAGCTATCAATGGTGACTACTGACTCTAATACCTAAATCTGACAACAACAAAAAAGGCAAATACCAATCTCAACATGCTGCCCAGACTTATCTGCCTTGAAAATTCCCATTAAGAAAGAAAATGAAGGTAATCACTGAAACCCCACAAACTGCTGTGATTACTATTACCTTGACAGTTGTTTTTACAGAAAATAAAAGTACTGCCAAGATGACACCAAAAAAATAAAAGAAGAAAACATTTATGGCTAAAAGCAACATGACAGAAAAGAACAAACACTAATTTCAAAGAAACCAAAGTAAGCAATTTCTTTGCTTATAAATATACATATAAGTAGCAAAGCTTCACTGCCAGAAGAGTTGAGAGCTTAAAACAAAGTCAACCCCCTTAAAACTGGTATCAATCTAAATCCAGCTCAGGCCAGCAAGCCACCTGAAAATCCCATTTAGATTGGTTCCAAAACCGCAGGCTACCACAATGTTTCTGAGCACCTACAAGAGGTAAAAGCCAATCATCTTCCCTAGCAAACCTCGAACCAAAGTTGTTCACAAGGAACTGTCAGACTTCTTCCCCATGGATCACTGTAGCATTTTATCACATCCTAAGTGTTTAAAAAAAAAAACAAAAACAAAAAACCCAAACTGATGCGTTACATTTATTTTCCAAATAGCTGATGGTGTTTCTACTTCTTCCTCAGTATCTGAAGCGCAAAATATGGCACTGTGACTGTTACCATCAGGGAGAAGAGAGCTAGAAAAGCCACACACATTTCTACACAACAAAGCGGCAGGACTTGGAGGAGCTGGAAGTTTAAAAAGTGCTACCTCTCCTGCTGGCTAAAATTATGACCTGTCAGAGTACTTTAAGCAGGACGCAAATTAAGACTAGAATGCCTTCCTAGAAGTGTTTTGACAGCATCAGATATGCAACTTATTAGTCTCCCTTTTTCCAGCTTTACAGATGCTGACCTTGCCCGGGCCCTGCAGCGCAAGCATTATGCAAACAGACCTACACTGACATCTAAAGGTATCTATTACGTGATGACTTATGAAAATGTTTGAGAATTGCTAGTACCCTATAAAGCACTAACAATATAAAGATGAAGATACATTGCTTTTTAAACCCAGGAGACAAATTCTCACTCTCTCTCAAACATGAATACTTCCAAAAGTATAAGATTCCACACTGTACTACAAATTGATAACAACCTCCTGTAAAGGCGAAAGAATATCGATATACAAAGCATTAAAAGTTACCAGAAATTTGTATTTCTGAAGTTTAAGCAATGATTTACTGAGCAAACTATATGAGTTAAACGCAAGTTTGGGAAAGGGCACCGTGACTCTAACAATTCAATCAGTATTTAATTCTTCCAACAATCCTTTGCAGATAAATAAAAAATATTCAAAACCCAAATTTGAGACAACATTCCTTGTTTCAGTAATAATTGTGGCTTTTTCTTCTAAGCAGAAAAATCAAGCTCTTGCTTAAACAATTCTATCTTATGGAAATGACCAACCTTTTCAATCAAGTTGGGCACAATTTCTAAAAGTAGCTCAGCTACTTGAAAACAAGTGATTATTTTTAAGTTATTTATTTTTACCTGCTTTTTAGTTGTCTTTGACCATAATATACATTACAAAATGTGAACCTGGGTTTCAAGGTTTTGCAACAAGCATGTCTTAATTCAGAATAGATGAAAAGGGTCTTGATCTGCGTTCCAAAATACACTTCCTACTGTGCCAGTGAGAAAAGAATATGCAAACAACCTGCAAGTCCATTTCTTTTAAAGTCATACACCACTTTCTTATTCCACAGTCACTTACAGCCTTCAAGATACCTAAACCACTTGCTGTCTGCACATAGTTAATTTAATAAAATTCATTTTCCTAAATTTCTATAGCCAGTTGTCTTGTTCTCCTTAAAATATAAATCCAACAAGACAAAAATCAATAAATCCTTCTTCATCTAGAGGCACACACTCACCCTCTCATACCCATATTTACAGAGGAGCACTCGTCAGTCACATTTCAATCCAGTTGTATGTTTAAAGCACTGTTTTTGGGAATAGTCTCAGAGGCCACCGGTGCAACAAGACTAACTCTGGGAAGCCTTATTTGCATGTCCCTTGTTCTTTGGAATAAATCAAGTAAAAGAACAGCTTTAATCCTACTAAATAAGGCAATACATTCTTCACATCTTTAACAATTTCTAGCAACTGAGTCTGTTGCTATAACATAGGGTGCTTCATCAACCAGATCAATAAAGTCAACTAATCACATCTTCATTCCTTACCCAGCCTATTCCATTTCCTAAATTAAACAAGCTTCAGGGCTGTGAGACTGCCTGCTGATCCCACTGGATGGTAGTGGAACAGGAAAACAACTACACAGTTTTGAAGTGCCTCCCGAAACATTCAGGCCCACACTGATCACCCTAAGAGCAAATCTTCAGTGAGATTCAAACACTCAGAATCACCTACCTGAAAACTGCTAAGAAGCCACTAAGTGGAGTTTTAAATTTCCTTCCCATCAAGATTTACCTATGTGATGACTTCTTATTAGGAGTGAGATAACTCATCATTTCAAGATTAAAACTTCAGTACTCACTCAACAAAAAAAGGGGCAAAAGCAAAGCCCAAAACACCTTCAGGGCAAACAGATGTTTGAAGTTTACAACATTCAACTGCTATACTTTTCTTAGGTAGCCCCGTCATTACAAATTATATACATATAAAAAATTAAAACAAAAGTGAGGCAGGACTTGAAGTTGTTCTGCAAACCACATGTGAAGTTCTCAATCCCTCACGCCACCATTAGATAAAGAACTGATAGAAGACATCAAAACAGCTGCTAAAGAAAACAAAATCAGATAAATTAACTCAAGACTCAAATGAGCTTTGGGAAGCCTCACATCTGACTTTTAATATATAAAGCTCAGGCAATAGTTAGGGTTTTCAAACAAACTATTAAGGTACCTGACAAACGCAAGACCTCACCTATTTAATACAGCACACTCATTTGCACAGACTTCACCTTCCATTCCCAGTCATCTCATCGATGCACACACCAGCCGAGCTCTCATGAAAGTCATGTGGGTCAGAACAGCAGAGTGGCCTTGCGATTACAAGTCTTGGAACAGAGTTCATTCTGTCACACATACCACCACCGTCAACAAATTCAAGCTCCTAAACACTGGAAATAACAGTAAACCTGAAGAAAGCAGTGCCATGAGTACCATCTGAAACACTGGGTTACAAAGAAAATTCTGCCTTGAAATGAGGCAAGAACTACATTAGTTGCTGAACAAAGTTTACCAGGGAACAGAATGACAGGAGACCCACAGAGTGTTTTGAGTATCTTTGGGAATCTGGATTTAGCAGGGAATTTGAGTGCTACAGAAGAGCAAGGCAGCAAACGGTAAATGTATGCTTCTAAGTTATCACTGCAGATAAATTCGAAACACAATACAGCTAAAACACTAACAGGATATAATAACATTCTGGACAGAAACCATAGAAGAAAAAGGTGACTGTTCTCAGTTTCTCTGATAACATAAGCCACTGCCAGCGCTGTCTGGTCTTTTCTGCTACTACACCCCCCAATCTAATTTCAGTTGGGTTGACACAGTAGCCTGCTGTCTGTGCAGGGAAGAGGATTAAGGAATGGACCCAGGCTTTAATCTGGTAACAAACAGCCAGAAAGAGGAGAGAGAGAGGAAATGCCTGTATCCTGAGTTTCTCAGTCAGCTTCAACTGACCCGACTGCAAATTTCTAAATAAAGAGAAGGATCATATTTCTCTCAGGTTTGCTCAGCTTTAGAGCTTGCGCAGCCACAGACTGAACCACATCAACCTGCCCACACAAGCACAAATCTTCTTAGTTGTGGAGTTTTTTCCCCTTGAGTCAGTTTTCAGCCACACTAGTGACCTGACCCATTAGACACCTTTAAGGTAGTCAATGTGCACCGCAATGCTTCTGCAGAATACAAGTCTCTGCTGTCTACACCATGATGGCAAGGAAAAGGCAACAGAACGTAGGTTGTACAAAAAGTGGCTGAGGGTAAGGTATTCCCGAGGTTTGGTTTGTTTTTTTAATAACTGAGCATACCATACATTCTTGGAAATGATGATGCCCAGCACAAAAAGCAGACTGCAAGCTCAATACAAATTTTACATTTGACTCAATGAAGCCAGAATCTCATTAAGTTTAAAATTAATATTATTTTTTTCCTACTCTAATCCAAATGTGGACTGCAAAAATAACTTAAAAGTTTGCAGACATATCTGTGTGAGGTGAAGATAATCTCTATAAAAAGAACAGTCTCAATTACAGTGTTCTGAGCAGCCAGCAACTATTAAACCCCCCCGTACAAATCCATAACACCCCACCCAGTCTAGAGGCACTGCCTAAGCTATGAGAATATATGCACACAACATTAAAAAAATGTGTTCCACCAGTGAAGATTTCTGTCTGCTTACTTGACCACAGCACTAATTAAAATAAATGCCAAAGCCAGCAATTAAATGTTACAAACCTGCACCACATTTTCTAAAGGCTTTCAACTCTATAAGAGCAATAGTCTGAGTCATAGATTTCATATAAAAATAAAGGCTATCAAGTCATCAAAGTTGGTCTATGGTCACCTTTGCACTTTTCTCCCCCAGGTATGCTGAGCAGGTTTGGTCACAGGAAAGGAGAGAGCTTTTCTAAATGTGCTTTTCTCACCACCACCACCAAAAGAAAAACAATACGAGCTAAACTTCAAACAAAGAAGGATTTTACTGAAGGGCAGAGATAATATGTACCCTAGCATTGTTCCCAAAAATCAGCCATCAAAACCACTTTAGATCCAGGATATAAAAATTCCAAATCCGATATAGATGCCTTAACTAGACTTACTTAAGAAAAAGTTCTTAGTAGCACACCCAGTCTTCTTACAACACAGAAACCATCAGCTCATTAAACACATGTCCCATGAGATACAAATAAGAAGTTACACGATTGCTCAGTTTGGTCACTTTTTTTTGGTAGGGAATGTTTTTTCTTTCATTAGGCTCACGGCAAAGAGCAGCTATGGAAAGACTTCTTGATCTGAAGACAACCCCTGGACAGTACTGAAGATTGTCTGCCTTTGGGAAAAACTGAGAGGTATCTGTGTTTATTGTCAAGATAAACAATTTTTAGAGCATTTATTTGTTCTGTTCCAAGTCTCTCCTGTGTTCAAATGCAATCATCTTTATTATTTAGGAAAAAACCTAATGTAGGCATACACACATGGGCCCATGTTTAGCTAACCCCATTTTCCTGGGGTCCCGTTCTCTACTTTGAGATCCACCACTGGAATGACAAAATGTCTAGACAAGCACTAACTAAAGTTCCCACGACCAGGTCCCCTGGTGCTCTCTGCCAAAGCACCAGCAGCAGGGACAGGAAGGGAAGTACGTCCAGGATACAGTCAGGGTAAGGATAGTCAGATCAGGCTGAAATATACATGTCTACACACAAAAACAGTACCACCTTACATGTTGGAAACAATTTTTTTTTAATCAGTTTAGCTAAATCAGCATAATCTGCTGGCAGTTTAAGGTGCAGGTGCTCTGAATCTCTCCTGGGACTAAACAGGAAACCTAAGCTTAGAATTCAAACCACAGATTTGTGAGCATTTCTTTGCTCATATGGTTCAGCCACTTGCACAGTCCCTGTGCTGCTTTCCTACCCTTGCGGAAAGCACATAATGTGCCAGTAAGTCTGTGGGCCACATGGTAAGCTGACGATCACACCACCCTGATCCTACTAAAAATAACCCCCAGTGCCTTTTGGGGGAATGGGGGTGGAGCAACTGTGTGACTGTGGTCCCACAGACCATTGTGCTGATACAGCTGACTTGCTGGAGGAAGGACAGAAAAAGTAAGAGGGATGGCAGGAAGACACATTTCTGCAACATTAGCAGGCACAAGAGAGAAGCCGTGACAGAGCAAGAATGCCTCTGCGGGGCTTCTGTTTAAGAGCTGTCACCCTGATCTGGTCAAAGGATCTATCAAGGGTTCCCCTGAAGGAAGGGAGCAGCTGCCCAAGCTTCCCCATGTTCCTCCAAGTTAGAAGGCAAAGGGCAGCACAATGCCGGCCTGTCTTACTCCGAGCTCCATCAGATCAGAGTTTCAGTGTTTTACCAAAGGCAGGTAGTGTTGAATGAAAAGACAAAATGCACAGTAGTCCTTTATCTAACACATATTCTATTTCATTCTCCTTTTCAAACATCTCCTGCTCCCACACATCAGGTTTAAGCCTCACACTTCCCAGACAAACAGGGACATTGGAATTAGTGCGGTAGCCTATTTGAATTTCAATGTGTTCACCTGCAGAACATGTCCATAATACGCCCTATATACACATATATATAGATAGAGAGACATCTAAAAATAGGCTGTAAAACACACACTTAAGAATATACACATTCTACTTTGATTTTTCTTTCCTGATGTGCAATTCCAGCTCCAAGCTGGAATTAGCCTTTCTTAATAAAGTACTCCCTAAGAAGGGTGGCTATACCTGAGCTGCACAACTCCGTTTGCTTTAAAGGCTCACGCCATAGTGGTCATTGTGGCAGCTGAAGAGACAAGCATGCTCTGGTCCTCCTCAAATCCTCCTCTGCTCCCAGACACACAGTCCCACTCTCTCCTTTCTGCCTGCTTCCTCATGCTTGGCAGACCCCTGCTCTAGCTAATCCAGCTCCTTGGCTAAGCAGAGCCACTCCATACTTACATATGTGCTTATATATCTCTCTTTTCTTGCTGGATTGGCAAGTGAGATCAGCTCACAGGAGGGTACAAAATCCCACACTGGGAGGTGAACTGCAGAGCCCACATCAGCAGTGGGTGGTAGGGACAGGATGCCATTCACTGAATCACGGGTGAAATCCAGAAGCAGAAGAGAGAACAGCTCATTGTAACCATTAGGCTACAGCCAAGGAGAACTGTATTTTGTCTGGCTGTGTCATGTCAACAGCTCACCCACAGGCAAGGACATGGGGTGTCATTACAGAGCAGGACGCCTCACGTTTCTGTCACAGAACGGACAAGGAGCCTCTTGCACTTCTGTCAGCGTATTGCCTGGGTTTACCAACACAAATCCTTCCATGATCACAACCTCAGACCGTATGAAAACCCTTTGAAATGGAAGCAGAGGACTGCATTAATATCAACAGCTACTCTCATGCAAAACTAATAACTACGTGTATTTCCAGAAAGCATAAATATTTGCACAGTGTGATCCCTCAGCTCCTACAGTCTGCTAAGTAACCAACAAATCAGTGTACATGTTTACTCTAGACATTTTAGATATGCTGGGTGATGAGAGCAAACTCAAAGCCTGGATAAGCCCTCCCAAGATTGCTTGGAATTGGAACAAGAAAATTCAGAATTTATCACCATCCTATCCAAATAACAAAAACAGACACAGAGAGTGCTCAGCAAGAACTCGAGACTCTTGAAAAATTATCAGAGTTGTGCTTTCCTCACTCACACTATAAAGCCTCCCTATGTAAATATAGCCCTATTTTCCTTATATCTTCTCATCATCTCATATTATTTAAAGCATGTGGGACATTCACACAGATGGAAAAAAAATAGGTCAGGCTTGAAGCAAAAGATAAGCCATTTCATTTTATTAGTAGGTTAAACATGTGGAACTGTAATTTTAAATTTGAGTAAAGCAACTTAATGAAAACAATCTGAAAACAGATAAAAACTACTGCAAATTGTTGCAATCTTTAACTGCCATGTTGTCAAAACATCTTACAAAAACCTGTAACCTTTCTTTTTAGTAAATTTACTGGGTTTGCTTAAAAACAGTAAAAGAACACTAAAGAAACAAAGTAAGCTTATTTAGTAAGTCCGTCAATTTGATTTGAAAATGCACAAAAAAGGACTATATTGCTTAGAGATCACATGGAATCTGGTATGTGAATCTAGGAGTCTTCTAACAACAGCAGCCGACTATAACACTCCAGCATATGTGAAATACTGTTAGATTGTGAACATTTGCAAAATATAGTCCTTTCCTTTGCTAAGATCTAGCATTTAAACAAATTTCTTCCTTTTCCAAAACCAAATTTGCATTACAAAACCCAGAAACATATTTATTCATTTTCCTTTTACCTTCTGCATAACTACAGTATTTACTACCAAATTACAGAAAGCCAAATACAAATAAGTGCACTAAATTTAATTCAGTTATTCAAGGTGAATGCTTTAAACATCATTTGATTGCTGCCACCTACTGTTGTTTCAAACATGTTGCAAGGAGCTAGAAGAACCCTTTTCCCCTTTGGCCTCAACCCAATATCAGTGCTAAACTTTTTTAAAAGATTATGTCACGTAAAGAAAAGAAAGCAGGAGAAACAATGAAGACTTTGCAATAAGACTTTTTCCTTTCAATTTATTTTTTAGGTCAATTCTACCATAACTTCAAGAAAACCGGACCCACACAATTTGTGAATGAAAACCAAACAGATAAAATCAGTGAAGAGTAATTCCATCAGACACCAGTATCAGAGTCCTAAGAATGCCCATTTCACAAATTACCAGTTAAACAACTTTACTAGTTCAAGAGATTTCCTAGCTTACGACTTCCAGCAGCATTATTACTACTGGCATCTCTGCTGTTGCTAAATATGTAATTGAGGGGTCTATTTGGGCATGACAGCTACAGCAGGAATGAATAAAGGCTGAAAATGAAAATCAATAAATCTAAAAAGACTGGCCATAAGCAAGATAGTTCTTTCACTGCCCCTCTAGGTTAAGAATTGGTAAATGATGACAAGAATCAAAGAAATTTAATTGAACAAAAGAATGTAAGTAAACAGAAAATATCTTATAAATAGAGACATACACATATACTTGCATATATATATATATACACATAAAAATACATAAACAAAAACTATATACAAAAGGGTGTATACACACAAATGTCTCCATTAATCTCAGTTTTGGCTTTGCACTCATAAGAGAAATAATTCTGGAACAGTTATTTCTCATGCAGTCCATTTAAAATTATAATTCTGGTTTGCCAAGGGCCACTTAATTCTGTTTCGTCTTAAATGTATACAGATTCACAATATCATAGTGTTCAGGCTCATCTAAAAGATTAAAGAAGAGGAAAAAGACACAAACTAATAAATCAATTTAACGAATGCTTTAGTTCGCAGAGCTTTAAGTATTAAAATGGAAACTTTGCCACTGAACATAAAATTTGGGATGGTCATTATTTCACACCTTTAATTCTTTGAATATCATGTAAATAAATAAAAAATATTTTCAAAAAACTTGGAGAGGAAAGAAGACTGCAACTCGCCCTGTCACTAATCTTCATTCTCAAAGCTCACTGAAAATAATATTTTGGTCTGTTTCAAACTGGTAAGATTCATCTCATTTGCCTTCTGCAACAAGATATTAAAGGTGTCTAAACAAAGTTGTATTTTTATTTCTGTGCCTTTGGGACAAGTTAACATTTGTCAAATGGACAAGTAGATCAGCCACTGGACCCAAAACCACCTGCATTAAGGTCAAGTGACCACCAGGTCCTGGTCATCCTTGTGTAGGCACACGTAGAGTTTCACAGCGAAGAGGAACTTGCCACACACACATGCAGGATGCTTTTGTTGAAGCACCACCTATCTACACATATAGAAGCCTACATTTCAGGAGACGTCTCTGAAAACATGGGCATAGGTGCCCAGACTGTTTTGATGTTAAATAAACATACTACACATTTATGGCAAACACCTGTGAACCACTGCTTAAAAATACAATACTCACACTATTAAATATTCTCAAGCAAGTATTGATGTGACCGAGTCAGTCTCAAGGCTCAAACAGGAAAACCCCTGCAAGGGGTGAAATACCACTTCTGAATAGTCATTTGAACTCTCCAGCTCAAGTTTTTCTACACAGAAATATCAAAGTCTTATTCCAGGGCTTACTAATGGATCACCATATAGTCCACACAGCTGTTCCTTTGCACGTTCACTTATTTTACAGCCTTTATCTACACCTTAATGCTAACAATCCATCATCAAAATCCATTTAAAAATTCACTGGACTTCGAACTGATAGATCCAATTATACTTAAGTGGTTAAAATGGAACCTAGCATAGGTACACAGTTGGCAATTCAGTCTCTAGTGTGCAGCAAAACTGATATAAAAAGGCATCTCAGAGAGTTACCTCAGATGGGAAAGTGGTGAAGGAAAATTATGGAGGATATGGAAGATCCTTAAACCACCTGCCTCGAATTAAGAAACTGTTGAAGCAGGTTTCTGGAGCAAAGGATAGGATGCAGTAAAGGCTGGTTACAGTCAAACCAAGGGCCATTGGGGAAACAGACAAAGCTCACTCCACTGACACTGCTCACCACACACTGTAACACAAGCACGGTTAATATTAACAAGGCACCAAGCTACCTCTTTCATTTAGCTTCATTGTTTGTCTTCTGTACCATAAAGGCCTTTAAGGGCAGCAGTGAAGGTAGCTGTACTTCTAAATCCTGTCTCACTTCCTGTCCCCTGCCTGCAGCCTCAGAGTAGCTGCATGGGACCTGTGAGCAGGCTGCTGCTGCTAGAAGGAGAAAGCCCTCCCCTTCCTCCAACACTGCGTCCCTCATCTCAGCTGCAGCGCAAGCACGGCAGCAAAAACATTACTTCTACCCCAAGTGCCAGGGAAGGGGAAGTTTGCAACAAGGAGCAGGAACCTCCCCTTCCAGGAGCAGCTGGAATTGCTAGTTTCTATACTGGGAACGCACAAATATGTTTTCTGTTAGACGCAGCAAATTTTGTCTCTGGATTTGGAAGACGAGAGCATGCAGGTGACTGAGCTGCTTTACTGGTAAGGAAGCAGCCTTGGCACAGGTGCAAGCTAACACCAGCGACCAGGCTGTCACTCAACAAGTCAGATCAGCTTGCACAGCCAAGTGAAAACCAACATCTTCATTTGCACCATCGGGGTCAGTTTTGGGTTAGAACGGGGGACAGATCTGACTCCTGGTACAGTACTCACTCACTAGTGCTGATGGAGCAGGCAAAAGAAGGACAGCGTTAGCCTGAAGGAGGGAGGATGACTGCTCCTTTTATCAGCTATCCACAATTAACTGCCTTAAGCTTGACGTGAAATTGCATCTTAAATCCCAAGAGAGGTGGATAGAGAAAACCCCTGCTCTCTGTCAATGAAACTCAGCTCTTTAACATGCAATCAATATAAAGTTGAGATTTAGAGACAATGATGTACCCTGACTCTCTAAGTCAAAAAAGGATCCTGTTCAGGCTCTGAAATGCCTCCCTTACATTCTCACCTATTTTCTGCTCACTTCTTAGCTTAAGGGAACAGTAGTAAAGAAGTCAATAGCTCCAATGCTCAGAACTCCAGGGTGTGGGGAGTCAGCCCTGTTGCCCATGATGAAGAATTAACAACTGGTTGGAAATCTGGAAACTAGTCTTGCACAGGGTAGAGGTAGAGAGAGGAAGAGAAATGGGGAGAAGGGGAGGAAAAGACAAATCTTGCCATATTCCCTCAGATAAAAGTTAATACTACAGTTATACAGAAGATTAGGAAAAGGATGTTGTGGAAAGCACCTCACAGTTCCAGCACTCGCAAGAGCAAGTGAAATGAACTGTTCACCTTAACTACATCTTCTGAAGGGGACCTGCCCACTCTTTAGGCATGAAAGGATTTAATTACCCCAGGAATAACAATCTGCAAAGACATCAACACAGATTGAGGAAGGCCTTGAGATGCACACTAGAAGAACACGGGGAAGTCTGAGAAAACAGTACTATACACTAGTTCTTCTCATCTGTTACCAGGACATTCATTATTGACCACTGTTAGAAACCACACGGAGGGCCAGTCTCCCCCCACAGTCATTTACCCCCATAATGACACCACTGAGCAACCAAACAACCATCTTGTTATGCTGGTCCCCACAGGCTTGTACAGTTCAGGCTGTTGAGATTTCCCACCTGCTGTGAGGTGAATTAACAAAACTGAAGTAGCTTGAGTCAACCACGACTGCAAATAACATGGAATATTGCTCAGAGATATGTTGTTATAATACATCTAACAGAAATAGAGATGATGTCTCGCCAACCAAGAAAGTTCAGTGCGCACACCATTACTTTCCATGATAAAGGGACAGAAGAAATGAGAGAGCTTATAAACCAATGAAGAGCAGTCCTGTTCTTACAGGATATTTACCTATTTAGGCACAATAAGAGGATGTAATGAAAATATTTATTTTCTTTACCATGATCAGACAATTTTCCCTTTGCTACCGCTAGATGCTGTTCTGCAGTTCAATGTACAGCTGCCATCTATCCTTCACTTCCTCCATCCCATTGGCCCCGGTCTCTTCTTTTCCCTCATTCAGCTCCTGATTCCTAATGAAGTAACTTCAGATCGACCCTGGCAGCTCACTCTAACCACCTCCACCTACTGCTCTGGTATCTTTTAATAGACAGAAACCTTTCAGACCATGCTCACATATTCAAATATGTTAAAATCCAGAATATGGCAGAGCACAGGTAGCCAAGCATTGACATTCTTTTCATCTTTCAAGCACTGACGGGTTTTTCTACAAACCAGAGAGCAGAAAACCCACATATTTTCAAGTGTCTCATTCAGGAGATGGCAGCAGAGAGGCAACAAACCCTGCCTGACCAGAACTGGTGTGAGCCATACGGGTGCCCCTGTGCTGCTGCCAGTATGCTGAGTTCACATATTGGTTATTAGCCAGATGCAGCACGTCTTTGGTACAATACCACAGCTGAGGTGATAAATCCACAGCCCAACACACCTCAAATGACTCTGCCAGAGTCAGCACAGGCCTGGCTGGGCCTCCTGGCTTCTGCTCAGCATTAGCCCTCAGAACCATCTCCCACACAGCTGCATCAAGATCTCTGCCCAGTAATTCCTCACAGTGGCTGCTCTACAAGGATCAAGTATCATGGTAAATAGATCAAATCTGCTCACAGCCTTGGCAGTACCTCAGCTAACCAGCCCTCTCAGAAACAACGTTGCTGGGAGCCCGCTGTGGGTGGACACTGACTGTGCAGGGAACACAGCACGGGTGAGCGGGATTCATCAGCTTGCCCTCAGAGATAGGCTGCCCTCAGAAGCCTCACGCCTGAGACCACGTGCCTAAGCTAGTAAACTTGCCAAGACCTGAACTTACACTTCTTAGTACCAAGCTGCACTTTCTAAGCCTCCATGGCACCATTAACACATTCACCTCAATAAATCACCAAAGGATAATCAAAATTTACACATTTTGAGGGAATAAAACCTCCAGGAGGCAGCCAGAAAAAAAGCAAACAAGCCAGAGGGTCTGAGAAGGTTTTCTCTTATAAGCCAGAGACCAGAGAGCTACAATCTGGGCTTCTTCTGCTGCTGCAGCTCATATGATTTTAGGCGCTCTGAAATCATAGAATCGTTGGGGTTGGAAGGGACTTTAAAGATCACCTAGTCTCACCCCTCCTGCCACAGACAGGGACACTTCCCAATAGATGAGGCTGCCCAAGGCCCATCCAACCTGACCTTGAACACCTTTAGGGATGGGGCAGCCACAGCTTCCCTGGGCAACCTGAGCCAGTATCTCACCACTCTCACAGTGAAGAAATTCTTTCTTATACCCAGTCTAAATCTTCCCCTCTCCAGTGTATACCCATTCTTCCTAGTTCTATCTCCACAAGCCTTTGTGAACAGTCCCTCCTCAGCTTTCTTGTAGCTCCTTCAGGTACTGGAAGGTCGCTGTAAGATCTCTTCGGAGCCTTCTCTTCTCCAGGCTGAACAAGCCCAGCTCTCAGCCTGTCCTCATATGGAAGGTGCTCCAGCCCTCTGACCATCTTTGTAGCCTCCTCTGGACCCATTCCAACACCTCCACATCCTTCTTATGTTGTGGATTACAGAACTGGACTCAATACTCCAGGTAGGCTCTCACAAGAGAGGAGCAGAGGGGCAGAATCACTTCCCTCAACCTGCTGGCCATGCTCCTTTTTACTTGGCCCTGGATGTGGTTGGCCTTCTAGGCTGCGAGCGCACATTGCCGGCTCATGTCAAGCTTCTCATTGACCAGCACCCCCAAGCCCTTCTCTGCTAAGCAGCTCTAATCATGTTATTCTGCATCAAGTACTGAAATTGGGGATTGCCCCAACCCAGGTGCAGGAATGCCCAAAGGATTTTACCGACAGCGCAAATGTTATGCCAGTCTCACTCTTTGGGTCACCCCTACTGCGAACATGCCAAGGGCAGCACTGAAAATCAGCAAGACATGTCAACAGAGATAGAAACATGGACACAACCATGTGAGGACCACCCAAGGATCTTGTTGAAAAACTATTTTGAAGCTACAGAAAGACTAGTACTCTTTTAGAAGTCCCCAGAAATTAAAGATCAGATGAACAACGAACTCATGGAAAAAATAATAAATAATCAAGGTCTTCCCACACATACAGCCTCAAAATTACCCATCTCCCATGATCCTCAGATTCACTCTGTTCTGGTAGAAATTACCAGATAGCTCAGATTGCTGACTGATTCTTTGCTATACAAGATGCTCAAGTGCCATTTTAGGCTAGATACCCATGGTTTTGAGGCATTAACTTACTGTTTACAACGTCACCTTGCAGCTGAAGAATTTGTGGAACAGGAATTGTGAGAATAACTATATCAAACAGTTCCGGTGGTCCTGTTTTCCTGGAGACTTCCCATTTCCCATCTTTGAGAGATATGTGAGTTACATGGTGTTCATAGTAGACATCCGCACCTGCTTAGAAAAAGAAGTCATTAAATACATGTAGCACTGAATTCCACCAAGAAAATTACAGACTGGTTTTCCTTACTACACTGGATGACTTGCAAATAGTAAAGCGCACAGTCTTAGGGCAAAATGTTACAAATCAGGTCGAATCAATTTAAGAGCCATCATAAGCCATCATTAAAAGAGGGGAGGCTCATCAGCTGAAAGGATGTCATCATCACTTCCCTGTGCTAGGGATAGTATTCTACTCCTCTCTGACAGGATTCTGCTCAGTAAACAGATGGAAAACTACCAGCTGCCCTCTTGGTTAGGTTAGTTTACTGTGGGTTCAGTCATTGAACCAATTCAGAGTGAAATCTGACAAGCACAGGAGGCAGCACACAGCAAGCAATCAAAGCAGCTGAGAAAGCGAAAATCTCTCCCTGTTAAAATCTCTTATATATCAGAAGACAGGAACGTAGCTAATGATTTGCAAGATTAGGGTTTAAAAAAAAAAAGCTGATGAAAAAAACACAAACGATCACATGGAATAGCAAAGCTTGACTTCTCATAAAGTTAACGTATTTCAAGCCAGAGTTAAATTAGATAATCAACTGTGCAAGAGGTTCAGCCACATTATACCCAACACAGCAGTGACACACCTTAAACTAGCAGATAATCTCCTTCAGCCTTTCCTGAAGGACTAGATTTAGACTGGACATAATGAGGAAATTCTTCACAATGTGGGTGGGGAGGACCTAGCCCAGGTTACCCAGGGAAGTTGTGGCTGCTCCATCCCTGGAAGTGTTCAGGGACTTGAGCAGCCTGATCCAGTGGGAGGTGTCCCTGCCCATGGCAGGACGGTTAGAATTGGATGATCTTTAAGGTCCATTCCAACTCAAAGCATTCTAGGCGTCTATGATTCCATGACTTCCAACGTAATAGGACCACGTACTGCAGAAGCGTCCATTTCCACAGAACGCAGGGTGGAGCTCCCCTCCATGTTCCCAGCTGCTCGGTTAAACAGCAGTCAACATATGTACATGTTCACGAAAAAACACCCACTCACTTCATTCAAGCTGCATCTCAAACCTCTTCTCAATCATGGTCTCAGTTGCACTTAGTTATCTCTGTTCCAACTGTGTTAAGTCTGACTTTCATATGATAAAGAGAATGGCGTAAATATAAGCTTGACCTTGGTTCTACAGTAGCTGTATTAGTATAGAGAGTTTTTTGGATGCTAGCAGTGCAGCTGAAGTATAGAATCACAAAATCACTGGGCTGGAAAAGACCCACCAGATCATCGAGTCCAACCATTCCTACCAAATACTAAATCATGCCCCTCAATGCTTCGTCCACCCATCTCTTAAACTCCCCCACGGAAGGTGACTCATCCACCTCCCTGGGCAGCTTCTGCCAGTGCCCAATGACCCTTTCCGTGAAAATTTTTTTCCTAATGTTCAGCCTAAACCTCCCCTGGAGGAGCTTGAGGCCATTTCCTCTCGTCCTGTCCCCTGCCACTTGGGAGAAGAGGCCAGCTCCCTCCTCTCCACAACCTCCTTTTAGATAGTTGTAGAGAGCAATGAGTAGGCTAAGCACCTGCAGGACCTGGAAACTGAGAGAACTTCCAGACACGTTTATCCATCTAAGCAACCTCAAGATGTACATAAACAAATAAGGAACTTGAAAATTCTCACTGACGATTTAAATTTGAAAGATAGTTCAAGAACGCCGTGAAAAACAAAGCAATTAAAGATTTTCATTTCATATAAAGGCATCTAAAAATTACCCGACTGATTTAGATAATACTTGACGATCGAGGAGCTGCCCTGGGGTGCCACGTAATTGCACGAGCCTTTTTTCACGACCATCCCTTCAACGGGCATAGCCAGCGGCTGCAGGATGCCATGAGACACAAGTTCCTCATAGAAGCTTAAAGGAAGGAAAAAGGTGAAAACACATCAGCCGTTGTAGTGAGTTTTCACCAAGAAAGCTCAGACCAGCCTAACTTTTGGATTCCACTGAGGCTGGCCTCCTGCCGGGCCCTCACCTGCCGTGGGGGCCCTCATGGTGCACCTCGACAGTCACAAACTGCGCACCCAGGTCGGCAGAGGATGCAGCGAAGCGCGACGAGCTCATGCGCCCACCTGAGGGGCCAGGGGCGGGTGGGCGGGGCCCACCGGCGCGCCCAAGCCCCGCCCACCCGCACCCCAAATAGTCGCTAAGCCCCGCCCGCCCTGCCCTCCAACCCCGAACCCCCGCCCACCTTGCGCATTCCGAGCCCCGCCCACCCACGCCTAGACGCCCCCAAACCCTGCCCACCACGTAAACGTCAAGCACCGCCCATAAGCATCCCAAGCCCCTTAAGCCCCGTCCATCTCGCACGCACCAAGCCCCGCCCACCCACGCCCTGAGCCCTCAGGCCCCGGCCACCCGCGCCTCGAGACCGCAAGCCCCGCCCACCCACGCCCAGGGCCTCCAAGCCCCCCCTTCCACACCCCAAACCCCCAAGCCCCACCCACCCGTGTCCCAAGCACTCAATCCCCGCCCACCGACCCACCGCCTCTAAGCCCCGCCCACCCGCCCCTAAGTCCCGCCCACAACCATCCCAAAGCCCTCAAGCCCCATCCAGCCACACTCCAAGCGCCCGGGCACCGCCCACCTCGTGCACACCACGCCCCGCCCACCCGCAGGCCAAGCCACGCCCACCCATAACCAGGCCGTCCACCTCGTGAACACCAAGCCCCGCCCACCCGCGTCCTAAGCCCACTGCGCCCTGAGCCCCCCGACCGCGCCCCGCGCACCTGCTCCTCGCGCCTTGTCCCAGACGGCCAGGCGGGCGCGCTCCCCCCACATTCCCCGCGCCGCCAGCAGCGCCGCGCACGCGCCGCCCGTCAGCCCAGCGCCCACCACCAGCACCCGCCGCATCGCCGCCGCGATCCCGCCTATCCGGGTCCCAAGCCCCGCTCCCCCTCTGGTCCCGCCCACCCTTCCGGCCCCGCCCACCCCTCCGGCCCCGCTCCCGCTTCCCGGCTGAGGCCCCGGCCCCACCCCGCTCAGAGGCGGGGCCTGAGCCGGGGAGCGGGGGTGGGGCCCCGCCTGACCCTGACCCCACCGAAAATCACGAGAATCACCATTTTATAACCCCTACAAACACAGCGTGTGCACACATAATCGTGCCCACACCCTGAACGCATCCACCTGGCGCACTTTGGCCCCATCTCACCTGGCCTTGAGCTCCTCCAGGGATGGGGCAGCCACAGCTTCCCTGGGCAACCTGGGCCAGGGCCTCACCCCCCTCCTGGTGAAGAAAATCTTGTCTTCAATGGCTGCTTCGAGGCAGAAGGGATTTAATAGTCACTTTTTAAGGAAAGCTCGGAGCCTGTGTCTGCCCTTGCCATGGGAGTGGTGGGGCTGTTGTGGAGGAGAAGGGGTGTTTATTCTGGGACCCTCTCACATGTAAGAGTTTAGAGCTGTGACTTCAGATCTGGTGGGAGATTTTATCTTCTTGGCACTGTCACCCTGAGAAGGAGTATCAGAAGGTATTAGCGCCCTCCTCAGCACCTTCTAGAGCGAGCACCAGGCTGGCATCTTGCTCTGCACCCTGCCTGCTACAGATCCCCTTCAACACCCTCCATGTCTGTGCACCGTGCTAGTTTGCTGTGCCAGAGGGCTCTCTGGATTCCCACTAGCCCGCTTCTTTTGCAAGACAGTTCAGTAGAGTTTCTTAAACATGCATCTTCTTGCTGACCTGTGACCTGGTAAAAGCCAGTAGGAAGGTCATCGTGGAAGACTATTAAGACAGTCAAAGAAATATCAAGAATCAAGACAAATTTTAGCAGTAATTTTATAGAATATATCATTGTTAACCTTTAGGAGTGAAAGCACCCCTGCAAGAACAGCACATCGCGATGAGAATAGCTCTGTGCTCGCTGGAGAGCCTGCAGTGTAGGCCGGTAGCAAAGAAAGCAGGAGTGTTGCAAGAAAGGGTTGCATGGGTTGGGTGGGAACTCTTTGATGTCTGACATGTTTCTGCTTTGGGGCCAAACACCTTCCTGAAGTATGTGTGGGTGGCAGGCAGCCCTGGCTGAGGGCTGGGCGTGATAAGGCCCTGATCAGTAACATGGAGTCGCAGCCTTACTGGAAAGCATCCGGGAGGCATGGCAGATGCCAAACTGATCCTGAGCCAGCAGTGAGCTCTCACTGCAAAGATGAAGAATCACAATCTGGGCAGCAGGAGCATACATGTGGCCAGCCGGTCTCAAGTAGAGACCAGGTGGCCAAGAAGGCCAATGGCATCTTGACTTGTGTCAGAAACAGCATGGCCAGCAGGTCCAGGGAGGTTATTCTCCCTCTGCACTCAGCACTGGTGAGACCGCTCCTCGAATGCTGTGTTCAGTTCTGGGCCCCTCACCACAAGAAGGATGTTGAGGCTCTGGAGCGAGTCCAGAGAAGAGCAACAAAGCTGGTGAAGGGGCTGGAGATGACAAGGCTGGAGAACCGGCCTTATGAGGAATGGCTGAGAGAGCTGGGGGTGTTTAGCCTAGAGAAGAGGAAACTGAGGGGGAGACTCTACAACTACTCTCTACAACTACGTGAAAGGAGGTTGTAGAGTGAAGGGAGCTGGGCTATTCTCCCACATGACAGAGGACAGGACAAGAGGAAATGGCCTCAAGCTCTGCCAGGGGAGGTTTAGACTGGACATTAGGAAAAAAAAATTCACAGAAAGGGTCATTGGGCACTGGAACAGGCTGCCCAGGGAGGTGGTTGAGTCACCTGGAGGTGTTTAAGGGATAGGTGGATGAGGTGCTGAGGGGCATGGTTAAGTGTTTGATAGGAATGGTTGGACTCAATGATCTGATGGATCTTTCCCAACCTGGTGATTTTATCATTCTATGATTCTAAGTAGCTATCACACCTGCTGTTTGCATGCCATATGTTAAGTCCTTTTTTGGTCTGCCTGGTACAAGGGATGCAGAGACACTGGTAAGGCCCCGTAGAGGCTCACTGAGTGGCAGTGACCCTGCAGTGGAAGGTGGAGGAAGCTGAGGTTATTCTGTCTGGATTCTGGCCAGGAGTGGTCTGAGAGCAGGTTATGACTTCTTAGCGGGCAAAATGTGACCGAATCAAATGCCTCTCTGTAGAGGCACGTGATACAAGAAGGAAAAATGCTGGTTTGCTCTTTGATGTTGACACTAGACATGAGAAAATGCATCTTTCTCTGAAAAGTAAGGCATAGCACTGAGACTGTCACCATAAGTGCTGTGGGATCTCTATCATGGGTGATTTCCAAAACCTGACTACTCAAAGCTAGGGCCAAACTGATCCAGTACTGGGAACAGTCTTGGTTTTTTGTGGAACAGGTGATAAAGACCTCTAGAGATCCTTTCCCACCAACACTTCTTTGGTTTCATGACTATGCAATAAAGCTCACGGACTTCTCCTTGATCATTCTGGGGCACCATCTTCTCCTTGATCACACCTGAGCATCTTGCCAGACTGGGGATAATGTCTCTCTT
Source organism: Clamator glandarius (assembly GCA_033459285.1). Taxonomy (NCBI): domain Eukaryota; kingdom Metazoa; phylum Chordata; class Aves; order Cuculiformes; family Cuculidae; genus Clamator; species Clamator glandarius. Next base: position 1,364,247 of record JAUNZM010000631.1, on the reverse strand, counting down.
CAAGTGCTATGGGATATATATATGAGTGCATCCTTAGTGTTGCATATTCCAGAGAGGAGAATGCCTCCAAATAATTGTGACCAGAGTTGCCCTACCATTTCCCTGGGGAATACACTTCCACTATGACCAGCGGGGGTGGTTTTCTTCTATGCTCCGATCCTGTTTTCCATCAGCGCTTTACCTGGCTGCTGCCTGGTGGTCCGATGGTCTCGTGTCAGCTAGAAAGGGCTGTGGCTGCCCTGACCCAGGGCTGGACCTCACACATCGAGACCTTTGCCAAGCTCCTTAAAGGCTGCTGCCCAGTTCCTTCCCAGCTGCACAGTTTGGTCTGCCCTCTCTCTTATTTGGGACCACTAGGATGGCACCAAGGCACTCACACTGCTGTGACTCAGTCATCACCCTGAGGCAGGGGAAAACCTCTTTTTTGCATGCTTTTTGGGTGGGAAAGGGCAATCAAAGCTGACAAGGCTGCATGCCAGACTCCACCATCTGCTGAGTCATCAGATTTTCTCTCTGCTGACAGACAAACACGTCCCTAAATAAAAGGATATCAATCAGGCTTTTGTCACAGGGCTCCTGGGCTCCTGGAAGAGCCAGTCTTGGCTGGCCAGCTTGGAGAGGAGTCAAGCTGCTGCTACACCAGCCAAAACCTTGAAGTCCCTAAGGGAGCAGCAGAGGATTGTGAAGGGCTCTGAAGGCAAGAGGGAGAGAGCCACAGATGTCATGAGAGGGACAGTCTCAACACCAATCTTCTGTCAATGCCAGCTGGTGGGGTGGTTGAGGTGGTCCTGACCCAATCCTCCTAGCACCACTGGTCTCCTTTTTTCTCTGCCCAGCACAGAGAAGTGGGATGAACAGCAGGGCAGCTTTCCAGTGCCTGTATGTACCCAGTGAGCGTGGGTCCGTGCATTGCTCTTTGCCACTTGCTCCCCCATCGGTCATCCTGGCAGGCAGGTCACACTACCCCAGTCACTGAAAGACATCATCTTATTCTTAATCCACAAGGGCTGCCACACATACACGCGTGTGGTAACTCCGGCAAAGGTTTGGGAAAGCAGTGGCCGACTTCCATGTAAAACACTGCGTCAGCTCCCGAGACACTGCCCAAGTTGTCCTCTTGGCACCTCCTCAAGAAGCAGAATCACTACCCCCTCTTGTTGTCCTTCTCCTTGGAGCTGCCAGCTCCAGCTTGAGACACATGTAGGGGATTAAGACAAGCGGTGAAATCTCACACAAACCAGTTGGTCTTGTTCAAGTGCCAGCAGGTTTACCAGCCAACACCCTCTTCGTTAAACCATTTCAGTGATGATTGGCACCTGGACCAGGATGCACGGTGCCTCCGAGGGTGCAGCAGTGGGCTGCAGGGCATGGTGCTCTCATCACTGGGATGAGGACACCAAGACTGATGGAGAAGGACCCCCAGGGCCAGGTGGTGCGGGACTGAGACACCCTTTTTGAGGACACACACCAGGCAATTCAGTGGTTTCGTGTAAAAGATGACACACTGTTGTTCAACAGATACCATTGAATTTTTAAGCAGAGGTTTTGTCAGACCGCATTGATCTTTGCAGCTTCAGGAATAGCTGTGTTACCTTTTGCCCTGCGCCGTGGCAAAATATGATGGGAAGATCACTCAATCTTGGTTTACTGCTTGGTGTTCTTCAAAGCTACTCAATTTAGAGCATCTTTCCCTGAGCCTGAGCAAGAGCTCTTCTGACCTGTGCTCACAGGAGCTGTGATAGACTCACATTCACAGACCATCTTGTAAATGAATTTGAGGTTGGAAGAGACTGGTTGAAAGCATCATCTCTATGGATTCTGGTTTCCAAATGGGATCTGTCTGTAGATACTTTATCAGCTCAAGTAAGTATGGAAATGACATACTACAATTTACTTATGGACCAAAGATGGCATAAAAAAAAGATGACATAGTGGTTCCTACTGTCATAAGCAAAATTCCTCGTGTTAAACGTGCATTTTAGCCAAATATCATTGCACAGCTAAATCAGAAATTAAAGAGGATCAAAGATGCTCTTGTGCCCACTCCACACATGCCTCAGCACTAGCAGGGGAGGACTTGGCAGAGGATGTCAGCTCACTGCTTCACAGGGGACCTGCCCCTGCTACCCAGCAAGCATTGTCCCCACAGAGCTCAGCCACAGCAGAGTCATTTCCTCCAGCCCCCACTTGCCTGTCTCCAGCTGGTGCTGCCACGTTTTGGAGCTTCAGCAACACTTGACTGCATCCCTGGTCTCAGACTCCAGGTGTTTTGGACCACTCATCTCAGCTATGGGTCCTTCCACCACTTGTCTCCAACACTAAGCCAAAGTATGTGCCAGAGTACCTCAGCAGACTTGAGAAGAGCCTTCCTCAGGAGAGACACTGCAACACGTCCCACCATCAAACCCCAGAATCGCTATCTTTAGTGGCAAATTGCTGCACAGCTGCAAGTCCCTGGGTGCAGGCAAGCACGACAGAGGAGAGCAGAGATGGCCTTTGCTTCTTCTCAGAGATGCCATTCCCCATGCATCAGCCCTGGGCAATCCAACCAAGTCAAAGCTAAGGGTGCAGGGACATCCTCCACACAGCCAAAACGGATGGAGACCCAGGAAAATGTCTAACCACAGCCAGGAGGACTCATGGCCCTCCCTCACCTCATGAGGAAGCACCAGAGCTCATGTTTGCAAATAATGAATCATCTGGATGCAGAAATGCAGAGAAGACCCTTCAGAGGACAATTTAACTGTGGTGACCAAAACACACGAAAGTTCTCCATGCACAAAATGAAAAACTGGATGGACAAAGCCTTGCAACTCAGCCAGGATCCTTTCTTTAAGCAACACCCTGGGCTGGAAGGAGAGCATGCAGTTCACATCAACCTGATCTGCTGCTCCAGGCCTGTCCCTGCAGTGGGGAGGGTTGGCGGCACTGGGTAAACCCATCTTCTTGGCTTATAAAGAGACACAGAGAGCCTGGAACTTCTCTGTCAAACACCTGAAAGCACAGTCCCTCTCCAATCACACCACCCACTTAGTTGAAGAAGCTCAATTAATGAGTGTCCAGGTAGGGAATCAGCCCAGCAGAAGACAGAATGGGTCATAAAGTGTGACTTTTTTGGGGGTGGTATCACTGGGGAGCAGAATATTTCTCTAGTGGAAGATGTTCCTGTCCATAGAAGGGGGGGAGTGGAAGTAGATGATCTTTAAGGTCTCTTCCAACTCAAACCATGCTATGATTCTGTGATTTCCTCCTCCAGTGTGAAATACCTCTGGCTTAGATGGGCCCATGTTTATTGTGGTTTTCACTAACAGAATTATTGTTTGCTTGTCTTTCTTGTAAGTGAGGAGCCCAATTAAATACCTCCAGGGATGGTGGTTCAATTACCTCCTTAGCAGTCTCTCCTAGTACGTGAGAACCCTTTCTGTGAAGAAATTTTTCCTAATGTCCAATCTAAACTTCCCCTGATGCAGTTTAAGGCCATTTCCTCTCATCCTATCACTTGGGAGAAGAGACCAACACCCACCTCCCCACAACCCTCTTTTAGGTAGTTGTAGAGAGTGATAAGGTCTCCCCTCAGCCTCCTCTTCTCCAGGCTAAAAAACCCTCAGCCAATCCTCTTAAGACTTGCTCTCCAGCCCCTTCACCAGCTTTGTTGCTCTTCTCTGGACTCGTTCCAGAGCCTCAATGTCTTTCTGGCAGTGAGGGGCCCAAAACTGAACAGTATGTGAGGTGCAGCCTCACCAGTGCCAAGTACAGGGGCAGAATCACTTCCATACTCCGGTTGGCCTCACCGTTTCTGATACAAGCCAAGATGTTTTTGGCTTTCTTGGTCACCTGGGCCACTGCTGTCTCAGAGTGCAAGGACTAGCAATCCAGAATTTTCTTCTAATCATCCGTAGCATAACTCATCAGAGCTTAAATCCCAGCTGGGCGTTTAGTAGTAGACACCCACTACCTCTGCTTTGTTTTCTCTCCCCTTAATCCTCACCCAAATGTGCTCAACCACGTCATCCCTGACCATAAGGGCTGTGCAATCCCTTACATACAGCACAACACCTCCACCTCGCCTACCCCTCTGAACAGCCTATAGCTCTCTATCCCAGTACTCCAGGCATGGGACTCATTCCAGCAGTTCTCACTAATACTGATGATACTGTAGCTCTGTGAGCTGACCTACACTTCCAGTTCAGCTTGTTTGTTTTTCATACTGTGTGCCTTGGTGTGCAAGCATTTCAGATGAACTCCTGAGCCCTCTGTGCTCCGAGGAGCAGTCGCAGTGTTCCCATTAGCATTGAAAGAAGAGCAGGAATGGGTGGTAGTCTGAAGACTGTAGTAGGCTTTTCAGTCTTGCGGTGACATCTCTAAACTAGGCCCAGAAAGGGAGCAAAATTCCCTGAAATGAGGGTCTAGTCTGCAAACAGGTGTTTCGTTTTGCACTGGGGAAATCACCGATGACCATAACCTGCTGTTGGCACATCTCAGCCAGGGTCTTGACATAGGTTTTGTTGTGAGAGGTTGGTCTTTCTGACCCTGGCAAGCCTGCCTGTGCCGGTTACTTTTCTGTATCATGTGCTTCATCTACCATACCTAGGGCCTTGTATCTGTCCTGTAAGGACAGACAGGGGACAAGGAGGGGGTTCTATTACTACTCCATGCTGTAATATTCCTTCCACTCCTCTTTATCCATTGTGATGCTGCTTTTCTTCTGGCACAAAACAGATCCTGGATCTGCCCCCACAGTGAGTTGGCTCGTGTGCATCACAGAAAGCGGAGTACAGCTCCACTGATCAAGCTCCTTCTCAGACTCTCAAATACTCCTTCGTCTGTCCACCTCTCCTGCAGCTCAGCCACCAAGCAGAGCAGTCCATCTGTCTGATCACACCTCCCACAGCCTTGCTTTCTATCACTTTTCGTCTCTAGGAATATCCCTTCGCACATCCCACAAGTGTAAACCTTGGCGGCTGCATGATTAGACAGAAGCTCTGTGTGTCTGCATTGGTTCTACCAGGTGCTGGAAGTGCAGGAGAAGCAGAGGACACTGCTTTTTGCCAGACGGTCACCATGCTGCCACCACTGCTGGTGCTCCTCACACTGCTCCAGCATCCATCGCAATCACGCTGCTCAGGCATCTCATGTGACTTGGCTTTTACCAAAGCAAACTGATTCCGGCTATAGGTGTCCCTGAAAGCCATGCATCTTTCAAAGACCTGCATTTCAAACCCAGTTTTAGAAAGCAACAAAAACTTTCAAAAATCAGCAAGAAATCAAAATTTAAAATGTACACATTTTTAAATATCTGGAAAAATCCATTTCAAAACTCAAGCGAGTCCGAAGTTCATCATTCTCCTGCATGATCACGCAGGCTGGTGGTCAGCAACATGTTCAGATGTTTCCTTGAATCCCAAGTGGTCTCCTTCACTCACTTAGAGTCAGACAGAAACTGTGTCCCCTGGCACTTGAGGCAGATAAAACCCACCTGTGGTGGATGGTCACTCCTGTAATTCATACCGTGTTCACACCAGCCCCGGCAGGACCACCAATTAGAAAGCAGTCCAATGGTTCACCTCAAAGCTGTTTTCAAGTAATCCCCTCCTCTCTCTCCCTGCTTCAGTGGGTATTTACTGTTGCATGAGGAAATTAAAATAACTTCTTAAAACTATGGAATAAACTTGGCTTTTAAGGTCAGTTCTTCATTTTAATGCAAATTTTGTAATTTCTTTTTTTAGTCGCTTTTAGACAGATAAGCATGTTGTTTCTCCAGTAATGACCTTCACCTTCAAGCCTGGAAGCCTGAGTTGTGCTGTGGTGGGGAGCCTAACAAGCCCCCTACTCCATCTCCCTCGTTAGCTGATACTCAGTACGTGCTGGACGGTCCGTGCTGTGATTCCTACCACGTTCACACCAGACCTGTGACACACACCCTTCCCCTTCAGGGCCAGATGCCAGGCTGAGCTTGCAGCTGCCCAACATAAACATCTTCTGCAACCCTCTGCCTGGCTGGGAATGCCAGTGCCATCCAGATGTCCTGCCAGCTGCAGGCTGCAGCATGCATGGGTCTCCTTCAGGCAGATCAGCCTGCCCGCAGGAAAATGCTGATGCTTCAAAATCTGATGGGGGCTGACTTTCCTGACTGGCTGCTGTCTTGTTCTGTGTGGTCGTCCACCATGAACTGAGATTATTCTGCTGATCTCCCAGCTTCATTTTGTCCATTTTATGAACCCTTGGGGCTTGCAGCACTGGCAATAGTGAGGTAACCGCTGCAGAGGGATGAGGGGCCTGGGCAGAGACCATCAGCATCGCAGTGGTGCACAAAGTCTCAGTAGATGTGCTGGATCCTCTCCAGGGGCTCTCCATCTACAGCAAGAGCCATGTCATGGTCTGCATGCTGGAAATCTTTGGGAACACCTTACTGAAGGCTCAGCTTCTGCTCTGCTCTCTCTCCATCATATCCAAGTAGTAGGAAAAGTAACAGCACCCCAGATTTGGTGCAGGAGCATCCACCAGGAGCATCTCCGGTGTCCCATCCCCAAAACGAAGGTAAGTTACGTTGTTGTTAAGATACACTGGGAGGAAGAGGAAGTGAATTCTTGTCTCAGCACACTTGATCCTGGTTTTCCACCTTTCCTCTTCTCCCTGCAGGGGAAAAATCAGTCTCTGATCTGAGTAACTGCTCAAGCAAGGGCGAGCCAGGCTGGAAGGGCTTGTGGCGCTGCCTCCAGCTAGTCTTCAGTAAAGACCAGTAGTTACAGCTTCAGATCAAGGTGGAATTATTTCGGCTCTTCAAAGAATCTATGTTAGCATTTCAGCAAGCACAGCTTGTCCAGACCTGGCAGGTGAGAACACCAGGGACCTGCAGTGTCCAAAGCCAGCACTGGGTCACCGCAGGTACCAGTGCACAGGTGTGTCAGCAAGGACCCTGACAGGCAGGGCTGTCCAAAAGGACACTCACAGCCCATGCCACCCATCACCTCCATGGAGCTCCTCAGGCACTGGGCAGCAGCTGGCCGAAGGCTTTGCCAGCTGGGAAGAGGTGAAGTCTGTGGGAGAAATGCGGGACAGGTAGAAAAATGCCTGCGGAGGGCTGTGATAAGCACACACAGAGACACCCAGCAGAGAAAGACACCTCTCAGTGTTATCCAGACAGGTGTCCTTTGTGCTCGGTAAGAAAAGACATGTAATCCCAGCAAAACTGCACCCCATGCCTCGTAGAAGTGAAAGGTTGCTTCATACACAGCTTCTTCCCTCTCCAGGGATGGATTTCTGTTTTCTCTTTTTAAAAAGTACCCCCAGAAGACTTTATGGGGACTGGGAGATGTTGCCTTTTCAGGCAGTGGCTTGTCATACACTGGGAGGCAGTGAGAAGAGCCAACAGGAGCCACAAGGCTTTCCCACAGGAGCTTGCTGAGATGAGCTCGGCTGGCTCTGTGTGCTCCGCTGTGTCCTGTGCACCTCGCAGCCCCCTGAGAACCAACACCAGCCCCAGGTGCCAAGGCCAGCCCTAAGCACCGACACTGGCCCTCGTGTGGGTGGAAAGGGCTCCAGAGGCTGCACGTCTTCCAGTCCACAGAGGTCACGTTAAATGATGCTGCGCCACTTCAAGTGTAAATAACTGGTTTGTTACAGCTTTCATATATTCCATGCTGCCATGAAAACATTCCCAAGCAAGTCCAGGTACGAAGGGTGTCTCCTCTCAGAGCAGACTCAAGCCCTCAGGTAAATTACATGTTTGCAGGAAGAATTAGAGAGAGTGGCAACCTGGAATGCTCCCAAGCTCCCAAATGTGTGGAGCAGAAGGAGTAACAGCCCAATGCATGGTGGGTGAAAGCAGCGCGCTCAAATGGTGGAGACCTCCTACTTGGTGGACATAAAGAAGAAAGGCTCCCGTGCATCTTCTGCTGCAGCCCCTGGCTTGCAACAGGTAATCTTCCTCTTTGGGTGCCTCTGCCCTGCAGGGGCTGCCAGCGAGGGGCTGTCCCTGGGGACAGCACAAGAGAGCTGTAGGTAGTCCAAGAGCCCTGTGGATGGGATAGTGGGACTTCTCCAGGAGTGTGGGTCAGAGGGAAAGTCATTTCTGCTCACAGAACAGGCAGTGAGAGCACTTTGGGATCAGGACTGTGGATGAAGCTTCATTCTGCTGTACCTCTCAGATGTCACCAAGAGCTCTCAAGGGCTGTTGGACTGAAGGAACCTTCACAAAAGGAACGTTTTTGCAGGTTGGCTGTTGGGAGGAAAATGCCATTCTAGGCAAGGCTCTTACCTTGAATTTGCAAGCTGTTTTCATGGCATTATGCCACAAAAAAATGCTCTTTGTCTTTCTTTGCTTTGCCAGAAGGCTGTGTTAAAAGTAGCAAGACTAGAGTTGTCTGGGGCCAGGCAGCTGCAGCAGGGCTGTCAAGCATTCATGGCTGCTGTCATTGCTGTGCCTCCCACCTCTGTCCCAGAGACCTCTGTGCTCCTTGGGAGCACCCTGGGGATGATCCCTCAACTACTTTTCCCCAGGAAAGGAGAGCTCCACCGCACAGCAGGAATGTCAGCAGCAGCAGATGATGCAACAAGGCACAGCCTGAGGGCTTCAGATTGGAGCTGGGGAACCCTTCTGCCCTCAGAGTGGGGAACAGACCTGTGGGCAGCATGTCCCCATCCCAGGCAGGGAGACAGGGCTCTGCTGGGCCACATCACAGCCACCCCAACCTCGTGCTGGCCATACCCCACTGTGAGCACAAGGGTGGACGAGGGGTGTCCCGGGACCCCCTTCAGCAGAGAACTCTGTGAGCCTCCACACACCTGCTCCAGGGTCAGCAGAGGGAGCAGGGAGCCTTCTCCCCAGCTGCACAGGAAGCTGGTTCCTCCAGCAGAAGAGTGAGGGGATGATGAAGGTTAGCTGGGAAATGACAGAAGCCTGCTTGCAGTTGTTCTTTCTTTCCCCAGGAAGATATTTTGCAGGGAAGGATGCATTTTGCAGATGGGTGCAAAACACCTGTTGCTGGCATCCAGTTGTGGTCGGTGCTCCACGTGCAGCCCAGCACAGGCACATGTATTCAGCCACTGGAAAAAGCTCCTTGCTGTTCACTCTGAGGCAGTATTTCTGTTGCAAATGTGTTGTCTTCAACAAAGAAAATGATGGTAAGCTGGTTTGTGGTAGGAACGTGCCAAAATAAATACTTCAAAATCCTTCCCAAGAACAATAGTGGGTCTCCTGGGACAGCATTTTACTCAGGTTTGAAAAAGCAAATCAAATGTGTCCCAGGTTCTCTTTCAGCCATAGGGAGAGCCCCCAGAAAATTGCTATTTTGATTTGATATTGAGCAAAACCTTCATAGTCCTGCAACTTAGAATTGGGTGGTTTACTCCTGATTAGTTGAGGTATCAGTTCAACAAAATAATCTACTCTTCTGGCCATCCAAGCTATTATTTTAAACAAATAATATATAATCATCACCTCAAAGTCCAGATTTGCCCAGGAGGGTGTAGCCCTATGTGTACACGTGCATTTTTCTGAATACCAGCATCAAATGGAGAATGCATGATTAAAATCTGATGGAGTTTGGACTCTGGCACCACTCAAGATAAGGAAAATGAACAATTTCTAGAACAAATGAGAGGATTTCCAATTTATATTTATTTCACCTGTTGAGTGGTCAGATTGATATAGAATCATAGAACCATAGAATCACAGAATGGTTTGAGTTGGAAGGGAACTTAAAGATCATTTAATTCCAACTCCCCTGCCTTGGGTAGGAACACCTCCCACTGACATGAGTGTAGTGCACACCAAGCAAAGCGCATACAGTCCCTGCCTTTTGTGTCAGTCCCATTGATGTCTTTCACACTCATCATGTTGACAATGTTTTTCAGAGCACCGTGATGTGGCTGTTCATAACCGTTGCTTATTTAATGTACATCAGTGAAAAGTCAGATGCAAGCCCCGAAGTGTCCATGGATGTTGTAAGTCCTGACTTCACTCCCTTCTTTTACTGTGTGGGCATGCAAGTACTGCCATAGTCTGGGCAGGACCCACGGTGTCCCTGTGTGATTCTTCACTAGGGCTTGGTACCAGGATTTTATGAGAGCATTTGCCTCCCTGTGCTTACCTACATGGAGATTTATGGCAGATGTTAATGAGGGAGTTCAGTTCAAGTCAACAAGTTTGGCCAGTACAGCTGTCTCGGGCTCAGAGTTTCACTGCTGCCTTGCACTTCACAAATGTTGATTGCAACATGAAAAGCAAACAATGGGTCTTTCTTTACCAGACCTGCACAGGGCATGAGGGAAACATGGCCACACCATGGGCAGAAGGCACTTTGGGAGGTCCCTACTCCACCCTCCTTCTGACAGCAGGAGTCATCACCACCGCCTCAAGCTGGCTGGGTGTTGGCTTGGCTGACACTAGCAGGATGGAGACCCGCACCTCCCTCAGGACCCGTCCCACACTGTTCTTCCCTTGCCACAGGGTCAAATTGTCCGCTACGACGGGTACCCCTACCAAGAGCATGAAGTGCTGACAGAGGACGGCTACTACCTCACCATGCAGAGGATTCCTCATGGCAGAGACAACGCAGGAAGCGTCAGCACCTCCCACAAAGCAGAGGCACAGGGGTCCAGCATTTTCTACCCCCGTAAATGCCATGAGATGGTCTGCCTGAGCCAGGGATCCCGAAAGCTCTGTGGGGTTGGGGTAGGCCACATTCAGGGCTGCCTCGTCATGGGCTGAGGCCTCCAGGAGATAACTTTCCCTGTAGGATTAGCCTCAGGATCGGAAGAAATGCAGGAGCCCACCACACCAGCCTTCTTATTCTGAGGTGCTCTGCTTCAAAGAGGAAGGAAAAGACAAGGAGAATCAAAGAATGAATGAGACAGAGGAGTCTTGCACCAGGCTATTTTTTGTTTGTTTGTTTGTTTTCTAGCAGGAAAAAAAAAACACGAGTCCAATCCAATGCCATCTCCTTTCTGTCCTTCACTTGCACTACCATTTCAGGAGGGAGTGATGCCCCATTCTTGGCAGGATGTCCCTCTCCTGGGAAGGAGGACTGGTACATGAACATGGCAAAGAAATGTCAGATTTCATTCAGGACACTTTGTTCTCAGGGTGGAAATTTGAGTCTTATATTGAGGGTTTAAACCAACAGTAAAAAGAGGAGATTGGAGGTGGGGGTTGCGAAAGGAAGGAAAGTCACCTTTATTTCAATTTATTTATGCTTTAGCCTGTGGTTACCCTACTGTATGAATTCAGATATCCTTGCAATGACCCTGTTGTGGATGTGAAACTGGATCTGCTTTGAGCAGGGAGTTGGAGAAGAGATCTCCAGAAGTCTTTTCCAAACAAACCCTTCCCATAATCTCCCTTCCATTCTACTCCTACAGCACTTCTGGCTTTCTGCTCCTTTGTGGGAAAGATCTTTAGTTTGGACTTGGGGCTCATACGGCTTAAAGTGGGCAGAAGAGTGGATGGAGGAGGTGGTCTTGTCTCCTCCAGCACCCGTGTCTCTTGCAATGGGACAGCATGGTGTCACCATGCCATAGGAGGTGCTTAGACTCTGCTGGGTTTTCATTGTCTCCTGGTCAGACCCAGAGGATGTGAGCCAAATAAAAGGCACCATGAGGAGGGTGGTGTCCATGCAAAGGGCACAGTCAGTGACCAGATGGACATGGGGCTTCCTGGGAGGATGATTTACCAAACTCCATTCAATGTGGAGTCCAACCTTTGTTTTCACCTTCACTATATCAGTTTTCTCTGCTCTGGGATGATCATAGAATAGTTTGGGCTCGAAGGGACTTTAACGGTCATCCAGTTCCAACCGCCCTGTCATGGGCAGGGAGACCTCCCACTGGACCAGGCTGCCCAAGGCCCCATCCAACCTGGCCTTGAACACCTCCAGGGATGGGGCAGCCACAGCTTCTCTGGGCAGCTGGTGCCAGAGCCTTGCCACCCTCATGGTGAAGAAATTCCCTTAGTCTCCTTATGTCTAGTCTAAATCTGCCCTTCTCCAGTTTATACTCATTGCCCCTAGTCCTATCACTACAAGCCTTTGTAAACAGTCTTTAGATCAAAGATCTTACATCAAAAACACCTCTCTAACGAGGCTGAGGATATAAGTGACCATCTCCTTGCACTGGAGTCACTTTCCCAGGGGTTGCTGACAAAGCGATACCTGGATGTGAATGGCCAGTTTTGCCAGTGTTCAGAGAAAATGATCCTCCTCTTCTTTCTTCAGCTCCAAAGCCTGCTGTCCTTCTGCAGCATGGCCTGGTGTTGGAGGGAAGCACCTGGCTTACCAACTTACCCAACAACAGCCTGGGCTTCGTCCTTGCTGATGCCAACTATGATGTCTGGATCGGAAACAGCCGAGGAAACAGCTGGTCACGAAAGCACAAAGAGTTTGAGTTTCACCACCAGGAATACTCAGCTTACAGGTATTTTCTGCGAAGCTGAAGAGTGGGCAGGTACCTGGTATCCTCAGCAGAATCTGCAGACTGGAGAAGCAGTGCCGTTGACAGCCGTGCCATCTGCCTCTGGGCATAAACTGACACCACCAACATGCCAGAAGGGTGCCTGTACCTGCCAGAGCCCTTGCCCACTGCTCAGACAGTCATGGCACTACTCCCATTTGTTGCTCTTAAGGTCAGAAACAGTAATTTTTTCATGTGCCCGTCTCCATTGCAGCTTTCATGAGATGGCCATGTATGACCTTCCAGCAATGATCAACTATATTCTGCAGGAAACTGGACAGGAGCAGTTATACTACATGGCTCACTCTCAAGGCACCACCACAGGTATTTAGGAGGAGATCAGACTACTGTCAAAGTCCCATTAGTTGCACACCCTCTCCTCCTGAGAGTCTGATCAGGGAGGGTAATGTCTGGGCATGTCCAAACAACGAAAGGAAAACACTGGGCAAAATCCTCATTTGGTCAGTTTTGAGCAGTAACAGCCAAAAAATGGTTGCAGCAATGGCTTTTGGTGCATTCCACTGCTGCCAGAGCTACAAGAAGGGCTTGCAAGAGCCTCAGCTGAACTGGGCAGTCAAGCTAGGAGCTGAAACGTGTCAGTGGCAAAGGCTTTAGGTCAAGCTACCACCCTGCTAGAGCCACCTCTGAAGGTCCTTCCAATGGGCACAGACACCAGGGAGTCAACAGCTCCTTCTGTAGTTACAGAGCAGGGTCTGCTTCCTTCTCCCTTCCACAGGTTTCATTGCGTTTTCATCCATTCCTGAGATGGATCACAAAATCAAGATGTTTTTCGCCTTTGCTCCTGTCACCACAATCCCAAATATTAAGTCACCCTTGACAAGGTTATTTCACCTTCCCGAAGGGCTCATTAAGGTACGTCCTTGCCACGCGCTCTCCTGGTGTGAACAGGAAGGAGCTGAATGACAAAGTCTCATCACCTGAGTCACACAGGGCTTGTACATCACTTCCACTTCCTTGCCCTCTGTGTGCCTTTTGCAATGAGCAGGGACTTTTGTGCCTGATCTCATGAGTATGTGAGGCGTAAAACAGCATAAAGCATTCTCCTATATGGCCCTAACCAAAGAAGACCTATTTCTACATAATGGTCTTGAGTCGATCCTCCTAGGAGATACCTCTTCTAGGAAGACCAGGGCTCTTCCAGGGCCACAGCTGTTTCTGAAAAGCCAAAATTACAAAGCACAGCAAAGCTGTGCAAGGAAAACAGCAACTTTCAGGGGTGAACAGGAGTGCCTGGAGGTAAAAGGTGAGGTGAACCACGCTGATCAACGCCTTCAGCTTTCACAGCTCATTTTAGGACGCACGGTGATCTTTGATAAGGGTGACCTCCCGCAGCAAGTGATTTCCAGGCTGTGCAGCTACCCCATCTTTAAAAGCCTTTGCTCCTTGTTCCTTTCCTTGCCTGGTAGGTTTTCCAACAGCTTAAACGTGGTATGTACCCATTAATCCAGATTACCTTTTAAGTGATTCGGTTTCTCATTGTTTGAGCCTGACTTTCACCTAGCCTTTTGCATCCTTGATTTATTTAAAAATCTGGCCATCGCATGGGCATTTTGCAGCCTGGCAGTTGTGTTGGCCACCGCCATGCTCTTGTGCCAGCACCACAGGGAAGCCAAGAAGGCGCACAAGTCCACCAGGCACATTGTGTCCCCAAGTGGGGTGATGCCCAAGGGGAGACTGTAGAAATTCATTTGGTGCCCTGAGGGGTCCCAAGGTTTCTCTTTCACTGAGTAATTTGTAATTTCACATGTGTTTTGATAACAAAACAGGCTTTTATGGAATTATCTCCCCTTCAATCCACTGCTAGGTGAGCCCTCAGACTCTTCAGCCTACCACCCCTCAGAACTTATCCCTGAGTCAGAGACTTTCCCCGTACTCTGCTGCATAGAACACAAAGTCATAGAAAGATTCGGGCTGGAGGTACTGGGATGGGGGAGTCTGACCCCACTCCCATGGGAGCCAATGGATGCCGTGCTCACACGGGAAAGCGATGTTTCCTTGGGGCCAGCCAAGATTTTAACGTCCATATCTTGCCACAAACAGCTCACATGAATGAAATCAGTGACAGGTCCATGGACTCAACAGGAACAGTATTATTTCTAACAGGATTTCCTTCTGTGCAGAGAATAAATGTCTCAAATTGTTTCTTGCAGAGCCGCATAGATGCCTACCTGTCCCACTACCCTGATTCAACATCCCTAAAAAATATCTTACATTGGCGCCAGGTAATATTTCCTGCTGAAAAACAAGAACACATTCAACCAGGGCCTATGTTCTCCTCTCCAGGAAAATTGACATGAGACACTGGAGCAGATGCAGCTCTTTTGTCCATGACTTTCAACAAAAGATGACCAAGAGTCTTTGGAGCTGGTAGGAAATGGAGATGGAAGCAAAAACTGGTAATGAACCAGCACGGGAGATGCTAAAGGCTGGGAGATGCTGCCTTGGTGGCAGGAGGGAGTAGTGCAGTTACCCATTCACCTCGTTTATCTTTCTTATGGTCCCTTCTGATGCTCAGATAATAAACATGGCTCTCCTTCTTTTCTAGATGTATCAAACAGGAGAATTCAAGTGTTATGATTACGGCAGTGACAACGTGCTTCATTACAACCAGGTAAGAGAAATCCATTCTCATTTGTCAGTTTTAAAAGAGAAAAAAAAATAAAGAAAAAAGACAATGGCAATGAAAATATGGCAGTAGGCGAGGCTGAATTTTATGGGACTTATGGAGTTTACCTTATATGGTCTAACATTTTTATAACTTTCTTACAAAAAAAGAGATCTGTAATATTGTTTGGTGATGACTTCTTGTCCCCAAGGCATAGCCAGGATTTCTGGTTATAGTTTTTGTGCCATATCTTAGAACAGGGAAGAAATTCCAAGCAGCAATCAGGGACACTTTGAAATTTTGACTTGAAATTTTGACCTTCCAGGCTTTTCTTTCTCAAGCCACACTATTTCTCTTCCAGACGAAACCTCCGGTCTATAAGCTGGATAAGATGAAAGCCCCACTTGCAGTGTGGTATGGTGGCAGGGACTGGCTTTCACCCCTTGAAGACATAAACTACATACTGCCTCGCATCACCAATGTGGCATACAAAAAGTACATTCCTGAGTTTGCCCACTTTGATTTCATTTGGAGCACACAAGCGTATGAACAAGTGTACAAAGAAATTCTTGAACTGATGGAGAAGAGCACCTAGAGTCAGACCAGTGGCAGAAATTGTTGGCTTCTCGTTTGACGTCTGGGGCTTCGTTTAATGAAAAATAGGGGGAAAAAAGGGAAAAACAAAAAGGTAGGTCAAAGGCTCATTAAACTACTGTGCTTGGTTTGGACTGATGTTACTCTGGCAAGTAAGGAAAACAAGCCAATCCAATGATCAGGAAAACACCACGATTTAGACTGAGGTTCTATCAGAAATTGGGCATGGCCCTTGGACCCTGAGTCTCCCAGTGCCTCCCTCACGTGTGTTTCCAGCAACAAGAAATATCAGTAGAATTTGAACTCTGGTCATGGTTGCAGGCTCTGGTCTCCCTTTGCTTGTATTCTCAGCTGCAAACACCCAGCTGAGCTCCCTCCTGAGCAGTGGTGTGCCAGGAGAGTAAGTAGGTGTGCTCAGGTGGGACCCCATGGTGGGTAGGGCGATTAACCCTGTCAGGGTAGATTTATCCACCTTCTAGTGACTCTTCCGTGCCAAGAATCCAAACATACTGACATTCATTGCTTTCCAGTCAGAAGGTGCTAGAAACTTCCTGCCTGAAGGCAGCAAAAAGAGCTCACAGGTTTTTGTTTCTTGGGTTTTTCAGGGGAGGAGGATGTGAGAGTTGTAAATACAGAACACCTTTCTAAACTTCATGCTGACTCAGACAACACCAATCTTGCTCCTTCACAAAAGAATCATCAATAAATTCTACCAGGAAACACCATTTTGCACCATTTTAAGCAATGTCCCCAAGGTACAAACACAGCTGGGAAGTTCACTTTTTGCCGGCTCTGAGGAAATATTTTTGTTTTCCCTGTGCAGAAGAGGGAAGAAAAGTCTAGTGGAAGCCAGTTATGAGTCTGACTCTGTTTTCAGCTTCTATATTATTCTATATTATTCTATATTATTCTATATTATTCTATATTATTTTATATTATTATTGGTTATTGCAGGAACTGTGAATTTGCCTGTTTGTGCAATTATGTTCTTAAAAATGCTTAGCAGCAAGCTAAGGGCAAAGGATAAGGCCGTCTTTCCACAATGATATAATAGTAATAATTGTAATAGTAGTAGTAGTAATAATAATAATAATAAAGTCAGATAGGGTCCACTGAGCTCTGTGTGGTTGTGCTGCTGCCTTAAGCCTCCAGAGGAGTCTGGGAGGGGGCTGCCATGTGCAGGCAAGGGAGAGCTGCTTGTTGAACCCTCCCTCTGCTCCGGGATAACTCCCAGTGGTTTGTTACACTGGTTTTCGGTCTGCCCACCCCTCTATGCAACTAGCATCCCCGGCCTCATGCCCCATGGGGAAGAAGGGGGACACAAAGGGCAGATTGAGGGGTATGGAGTCCAGCACAGCTGCTCTCCAGAAGCAAACACGGTGGATCTTAGGGGCAAGTTTTCATCCAAGTGTCTGGAGATGGTGAGACAGGGCTGTTGCTGCACATCCTTGTAGGACAATGGCAGTGGAGATTGAGTGATCACCAAAGGTGACTGGCTGTAAAGGTGTTTCACTATCCACTTTTACAGCTAGAACTGACCACAGAAGAAAACAGGATAGGGTGAGGTAACCTCAGGGTGTATGAATTAGGCTATAGGTTAGATATGATCTATCTGGAGAAACGGGATTAGCTACCTCACTTAGTATATTTGTAGTGACATCTTTTTCCACGTGATTAGTTATTTACTGCAGAGCTCTGCCCCGGAGCAATACACTTACAGGACTGCACTGTGTTCATGCCATGGATATCAATGCAAATGCAAGATGACTTCTGTCTTGGTGAATAAACAGCCAAAGCTCGGCAAGGCATTTCCCCAACAGACTTCTGAAAAACTTTCAAGAACTTATCTGTATTTAGTTAAAAAGCATTAACTTTTTACTTCTGAAAATGTATAAGAATTGGAGGGTTTAGTCTCTTTCTGTTCAGATTATAATGTTTGTGCCACTTCTGTAATTGCCTGATGCAGTGTTTGTGTGGCATTATCTTCATTCATTGGCTCCCATCATGGCGTGTTTTGGTGAAGTTCTCTCTCAATCAGGTTCTGGAAGTGCTCTGCTCCCAAGGATCAGCCGCTGTTGAAGAAGTTCATTTTGGAAGCAAACAGAACGGTGAATAACCAAGGTGCTTTTAGGATAAATATTGCAATTCACATTAATGAATGAGTTGAGCTACATGGTGAGCCACGTTGATTCTGCCGGGACTGAAGTCCTTGCATTTCTCAAGTCTGTCAGGCAATTCAAAAGTCCTCGAGCAGGTCCATGGTGGTGGCACAAGTCCAAGGTCAGTCTCGGACATCAGCACATGATGTTAGGGTTCAGATCAACCCAATTTCTTGCCCTTAGACTTTGCAATTCAGCACAAGGCCTCCACCCAGTGACTGTATTCCTGTCGCAGCAGTGCTCCCTTCTTATCCACCATGTATGGGCAAACCCACTTCGGCCACATGCCCACACACATGGAGGATGTTGGTCATTCTTACTTAATTTTCTTCCAGATGTGCCCATGCAAAGCTATTCTTGATCTGCTTGCACACAGCACACAAGGCCAGAAGGGCTTAAAGCCCTGTCGCAACTCTTTCAAAACACAGCAGTTGTACCATGTTTGCTGACCTATAATTTTCAATCACAGTAAATGCAAAACAAGGCAGGACATGCACGAACAGAGCAGCACATCGTCCTGTCCAGGCTGTGTCCACACTGGAGAGGTGCTGAGCACGTCTGCCACAGCATCCTTCCCACATAAGGATTATGCACAGGCACATTCCTGAAGTGAACTTGAACTTTAAGCAACATACCAGCCTGGGTCATTATTTAGAAACTAATTTGTGCTGGGGTTAATCTAGGATAATGTTTCATTGAGTAATGTCAGATGGTGTACTGCTTTTTAAATTTTTTTATCCAGAACAAGCAAGCCTGACAACAGTTTCCAGGATTCATCAGCATTGCTGAGTCGATTCAGAGCTTTATTCAGACAAGGATATGTTGCTTTCTTATTTCAGGAACTATGAGCAATTTCTGTGTTATTTCCTGTGGTATTTCCAAATTTGCTTTTGAGATTGCCAGATGAGAGCTTGGAAGAGAGATCCTGTAACTAATCTTTGAGACTTGTATTTTTGTACATTGGTGCATCAGGCAGATGGGAATGGGATATGGCCATGGAAAGTTACCGTTAGCCAAACACATGATCAGATAGAACTACCTCCAGCACTTCTCACAAGGCTGTGGTGGTCACCCTTCCTTGGCTATGTCATTTGGGACATGTTACTGCTTCCTGAAGGTCTCTGACAACCCTAACCAGGCATTGGTTAAGCCAATCCAAATCAGGATTTCTCCTGCATTGGGGAAAAAAAAAAAAGAAGAAGAAGAGGAAGAAGATGAGGAAAAAGATGAGGAAGAAAAAGATGAAAAAGAAGAAGAGGAAGAAGATGAGGAAGAAGATGAGGAAGAAGAAGAGGAAGAAGAAGAGGAAAAAGAAGAAGAGGAAGAAGATGAGGAAGAAGAAGAGGAAGAAGATGAGGAAGAAGAAGAGGAAGAAGATGAGGAAGAAGAAGAGAAAAAGATGAGGAAGAAGAAGAGGAAAAAGAAGAAGAGGAAGAAGATGAGGAAGAAGAAGAGGAAGAAGATGAGAAAGAAGATGAGGAAGAAGAAGAGGAAAAAAGAAGACGAGGAAGAAGAAGAGGAAAAAAGAAGACGAGGAAGAAGATGAGGAAGAAGGAGAAGGAGAAGGAAGAAGGAGAAGGAGAAGGAGAAGGAGAAGGAGAAGGAGAAGGAGAAGGAGGAGGAGAAGGAGAAGGAGGAGGAGAAGGAGGAGGAGAAGGAGAAGGAGAAGGAGAAGGAGAAGGAGAAGGAGAAGGAGAAGGAGAAGGAGAAGGAGAAGGAGAAGGAGAAGGAGAAGGAGAAGGAGAAGGAGAAGGAGAAGGAGAAGGAGAAGGAGAAGGAGAAGGAGAAGGAGAAGGAGAAGGAGAAGGAGAAGGAGAAGGAGAAGGAGAAGGAGAAGGAAGAAGGAAGAAGGAGAAGGGAGAAGGAGAAGGAGAAGGAGAAGGAGAAGGAGAAGGAGAAGGAGAAGGAGAAGGAGAAGGAGAAGGAGAAGGAGAAGGAGAAGGAGAAGGAGAAGGAGAAGGAGAAGGAGAAGGAGAAGGAGAAGGAGAAGGAGAAGGAGAAGGAGAAGGAGAAGGAGAAGGAGAAGGAGAAGGAGAAGGAGAAGGAGAAGGAGAAGGAGAAGGAGAAAACGCATGAAGAACTCTAACAAGGTTTTGTGAGAAGAATTCATAGTTTCATCAAGCTTTACTATGCAACTCTAGCATGAGTAAAGCCCCTATTAAATGTATAATCAGAGGTGCTGGAGATATCCCAGCCTAGCTGAAGGGCTTTAGACTAAGCAAGGTACAACCAGACAAGCACTGCTTTCCTTATCAGGTTCTTCCCTGATAAGGAGCAAAGGTCTCCTAGGTTACTGCAAGGGAATCACACTTATCTGGAAGGCCCTGACTAACACCAATCAAACTGATAAGTACTGAGGAATGTGTTGCTCATACCATGATGCACCATAGAGAAGATGACTCATCAGCGAAGACCTGCATCTGTTAACAGGACAGCAGTGGGGACACAGCAGATTTAATGGGCTGTTTCTCTTCCTGTTATCCCAACAGCAAAACGGGGTTTAGTCCCATGATAATTCAAACAGGAAAATGAAAGACACCTAATAAGTTGTCTAATGTTTATGAAGCACAAAGTTAACAAGATATAGAAGCAAAATCATTGAATCACCACATTGGAAAAGACCTCTTGGATCATCGAGTCCAACCATTGCTATCTGCCACAAAATATGACACTGTCATATTTTTTTACTTAGAGGCCAAGAAAGAGTTGTTCTTCAGGCCTCAAGCAGAATCCAGCAGGCATGTGGAGGACTCAGTAGCTGGTGACCCTTGCCTTCCACGTCACATGCAGTCAGGTCCCTTCAATTCATGCATTTTGGCCTGTCTGAGAATGTGTGTGTATGAGTGCTGAATGGTACAGTCTACTCACTTAGAAAGCGAAATAAAATACCTTTCTGTTTCTAATCAGCCTTGTGTTTTCTTACATTAGTTCCCACAACAATACTGTAAAAACATCCTTTGATTTTGGTTGTACAGCTTCATTTTCAGGTGCCTGTGACAGTCAATCTAATATTTGGTTGTGCACCCTGCCATGTATTTTATCCTTATGATACAACTCCATTAAACGCACAACCACAGCTCTATGGGAAAGACATTGCTCTTCCCACCTTAAACCTGTCTGTCAAAACACCCAGCTCTGGTCTCCTAACTTCAAATAACTGAGATGTCCTCATTTGTCCCTTCAACTAACCTATACAAGAGTTTCCCAGTAAAATGCTACCTACTCTTCATAGGAAAATTCTCTCCTTCCACAGTTATGATAGGTACTGGTGCCAAATTGCACACTAGCCTCAGCACTGATAGCCTTGTCCCAGGGCCTGAGGATGCTGGAGAAGTATCTGCTGCCTCTTACCAACCTCTATTAGTACCATGTACTAGTACTCAGTACCTCTGCTAGATAACTACTACCCAGTAGAGGCAGGAGGCAGCAGACTTGACAGTTGATGGAGTAGCTGATCATACCAGCAAAAGACAAGGTCTGTCTTGATGCTGCTGAAGGAAACCTGATGGTAGAGTAGAAAAACACAAGCTGGGTGGGACTCTGTGCACCCGTGGGGTGTTTTTTAACTCCCCTTGGGACGTACACTGAAAACTGCTAAGGTCCATCTCATGTAGTGGGATGTTTGCGCTCAGAGCAGCAAGAAGACGTTTTTAAAAGCTCAAAGTAGACACAGAGACAGAAGTAAGGCAGCAAAACAGTGAAGTCTCTGGCCACACCAGCTGTCAGGAAGATATGTGTCCACACGCACAATCTCTTTGTGTCAGTGGTTGTGGCATTGGTAGAACATTATAGTCTGATGGATGGAGTAACACATGCATGTTCTGGGCTGTGTTTCACCACTTGAGTACCACTCGTAGGCTATGGCTGGAATGAACATTAGAACTTAACCTAATGCATGAGCAGGAAACACGTACTCAAGCGGAGCATCTGGTAGCCAATAGCTCAGTCTTTTAGGTGGCTACCAAGCAGCTACAGAAAGGCGTAGGTTGTGAGGTCACAGGCTGGAGGTGGAGAATGAATGCCTTTACTCTGTGCAATGCCTGTTGCTTCAGCCAAATGGAGGCCTAGCACAAGCTCTCCTCTGTCTTGGCATCCATTGGCAAGATCCTAATTCTGGTGCTTTTCCAGAAAATGTTGCGGAGGTTTTGCACATTTCCAGCTGAAATACAGAACTGCTTGTGCGTAAGGGCTGCGTGCAGGTCGACTAGGCCACTGTCAATTCTGACATGTGGTGAAATCACCAAGTGCGACCCACCAAAGCAGCCGATGAAGCCTGACCTGTCCTTGGTGGGCCTATGGAGAGATCGTTATGGTCCCGAGGTGTTGTGAAGCTGATGGAGTCTTCTCTTTCTTCTTCTAAGGTGTGTTCCCAAGAGCTGCTGCGAGTTAAGAAATTACCCTTTATAAATAAAACCTTTTGACATTTTTTCACTGTGGCTATCACAAGCTTAAGTTGCAACTCCATATCTTAATTTCCTCACTGTACCACTCTGGCTGCTTTTGGAAACAATTGTTTGCAAGCACGAAAGTCATGATCACATGGCCAAGCAGAGGAAGTTATCAAAGACATGAGCAGCACACAAATCGCTTAATTGGAGGACACATGAGGCGGTCCAGCATGGTGCTAATGCAGTAAGACTCTGACACAATGTGCTCCTTTTTAACACTGGTGTTGGTGGAGCCACCACTACTCACACCACCAGCCTGATCAGATACGACAGAGGGCTCGGCTTGGTAATGTATTTTCCTCAGCATAATTCAGATTTGCATTGAGGGTGAAAAAGCATTGACTGCTTTTTTTCTTGGTTTCTTGCTTCTAGGTAATATTATCGAGAGGGTTACTGGGAGGATTTCTGAGGGCTGTTGTGTCTCGCTGTGTGGGAGAGCCACTGGGAGGAGGAGGAAGGGAGGGAAAGAGCAACCAGATTGCTAGTGAAATCCACAACTCTTGCTGATGGGCTGAAACTACACTCTAACTTTTAAGATTCCTGCTAAGCATTAGAAATCATGTGTAATTTTAACCATGTATATTAAGAATAGATCTACGCTCAGCACAGGATTCTCTAAGGTAATCAAAAAGTTTCTGTTGTTTTTCAGGCTACACTTATTTCATAAATAGTCTTTTTATGAGGCTCTGCTAGCTTCATCTCATAGGATCCTTGTGTTAATAGTAGCTTCTGGCTGCATAAATTAAGTAATAAAGAAATAGCATAGACATAGTCGCAGCCCAGCCAATCTAGATGTGTTGCTTGCATAGTTTAAGCTCTTAATTCAGATTAATTTCTTCTGTTTGACACTTGGCCTGATGGTATTTTCTACAGCTTTAGTTCTTGCATTACAAAGCTGTTTCTATTCCTTTTACTATCAAAAGTGCAGAAATGGGTCTTGCCTAGTAGCAGATCCAGTTTGTACAAAGGAGTGGGAAGAGGCTTTTGTGGGCTTTAAATGGCAGCTGGAGCTGGGAATCCTCTCCACCTCCTCAACCCAAATCTTGATATATGGTATTGAAATAGAGAAAGAATGTAACCCATCATAATGAAGCTGAAAAGTGTTTTCATAACAATAACAGTAACAATACTAAATTTTACACAGACACAAGATGTGGCTGTTTATCGCAAGCCTGTGTTTGATACAATCACTCGTGAACTCAGCAGATGTCATCCAGCTGAAAATGGTTAAAAATCTCGAGACTACCATGAATATTGTAAGTCAGAAGTTTGAATTTCCGCTCTGTTTGAAAGTTTGCAGGTATTTATCTTGGGGAGAGAGGGATGGAGGGTATGTATGTGGAGAGGGCTCAGGTCACCGTGCATGCTGGCTTCGTTGAGCAGTGTGATATGATGTTGCCTCCACACCACCATTAACAAGCCCTGCTTCCTGAAGGAGGTCTCTTCCTCCTAGCAGGATTAAGTGCAATTATTAGCAGATCACGCAGAGAAGGGAGAAATCCCTGCCATCTTCCTGGAGGGCAGAAAGTTCTGTGCAACTCCTCCTCTTCAGCCACAGCTGGTTGCAAAGGGCCGTGTTCAGGCAAGCCCTGAAATTCTCTGCAGGTGCGCTTAGGTGGATGCAATATGTGGGCAATAAAACTGCTGAAATTAGCCTCTTCTGTCAAACTTGTGACAAAGCGTGTGCATGGAGATGTGTACGTAGGGTCACAGCTGGATTTCACCAGATTGAGACTTTCCAGTCTGTGGAGTTTTCGCCATAAAAAATACCAGCCTTGCTGGGCATGTTTGATATGCCCCATCATCATCTGCTCCGTGCATGGGCTCAGAGCGTGCCACAACATGTCCTGTCACCAGTGTCAGCTGTCAGTAAATCCTTTTGGCTTCAGTCTTTGGTTTTGGAAACATTTCAAAGGCATGTGACACCAAATGCTGCGGGAAAGCTGCTGCCACATGGCTCTGCTCCAGCTCACAGGCGAGAGCCCGCAGCCGAGGGTCTCCTCATTCCTCAGACACTTCACTGGGGCAGGCATGGGATTCAGAAAAGTTCTCAGATATCTGGAGAGACTGGAAAAACACAGCTGTTGCAGTGTTTTGGCTTTGCAAAGGCATCTCAGCTTGTGAGGGATGTGCTCTTTGAGTCAAATGAGCACCTTGGCCACAGAAAGCTTTCGACCTGTGTTTTTCTTTCTGCAGAGTGAAATCATCAGACATGGAGGGTACCCCAGCGAGGAGTATGAAGTCCCAACTCATGATGGCTACAATCTCAGCCTGAATAGAATTCCTCATGGGAGAGACAATCCTGGGAACGTAGGTATGGATCTATTTCACAAAGAGGTCAGACAAAAAAAACTCCAAAGATTAATATAACAGGCAGGAATGTGAAGGAATGAAACTTGTCGGGCCAGGGGAATACTTACTGTCAGAGCAAAAATACTACATCCATGGTAATTCACCAATTTACAGCCTAGACTTTAGCAACCAGCACAGAAAAGCGTGTATGCAACACAGCAACCACCTTTCATATCAAGCAGAGACTTGGTTTTAAGGCTAAAAAAGTGCAGACACATCTTAAGAGAGTTTGTAGTTCATTTTTTTCCCTGTAAATTTGTGACTTTGGGGTTTGAATGATCTCAGGGATCAGCCCGTACACCTGAGCTTTCACACGGTTGTCATTTGCAGCCACAGAGCGAAGCTTGTGGGGATGAGCACCTGGGGTCTGAAAGTCTTAGGAGGGACATCCACGGCCCTCCAGAATGAAACAACCAGGGCAACGAGCACAAGACAATCCCGGCAAGGATTTCTTTGCCAGGAGATGTAACTAAAATGTGCATTGTATGTTTCCTCACAGTGTGAGAAAGGGGTTTTATTGGTCTGAATTTGGGGTGAGTCAGAAAAGAAATTTTGGTACAATGAAATGCACTGTTTCTTTCATATGCAGGGGCCAAGCCAGCTGTGTTTCTCCAGCATGGGTTATTGGCAGAAGGCAGTAACTGGGTGGAAAATCTTGCTAACAACAGCCTTGGCTTCATACTAGCAGACGCTGGCTATGATGTCTGGGTGGGAAACAACCGAGGGACGAGCTGGTCCCGGAAACACCGGTACCTTTCAGATGACCAGGTCAAATTCTGGAATTTCAGGTGGGCCCAAGTGGATTACAAAAGCATATTAAGCTTCTCTGCCTGTCACTAAGCTCTAGGCAGACATGAGAGCATGCAAGCAGACAAGTCAGAGCACCTAAACCCTGGGTATGGCCTCCTCCAGACCTCCCGGTGATTTGCCTGGGGAGGACAGAGGTACCTGTCCTGCCTGCTGATGAGGCCAACACCTGGCTGAGAGCACAGGCCACTGCTGCCATCATAGGGACCCCCATCCTGTGGTGACATCAGCATGGTCTTGAGGCCTCCCCAGCCAAGTTCCCCCAGCAAGGGGTCCACATGCACTTCTAGACACTGTCCACAGAAACCTTGTCCCCAAGAACAGGATTTTAAGATGCTGCTGCCTCTCCAGAGCTGATCTTCAGGGGAGGCCTGGATTTCCCAAGCTCAAAAACATGCTTTCAGTACAAAAAGCCAATAAAGTAGGTCTGTGTTTCATCATGTCATGCTAAAAGGCGTGTGGGCAGGAACTGGCATTCCATTTTCTTCTGGGAAGGAGCATCTCTAGGAGAAGAGCTGGTGCTGCAGTCCTGATGAAAGCAAGCTCTGGATCTGCAGTGCTGCTGTGTATTGCACTTGAAAGCCCAGCTGACCAAGTTCTGCAGTTTCTTTACAGCTAACCATGGTTATGGGAGGAGGAGGCCTTCGTACCCTGTGCAGTTTCACCCATGACAGGGCTCTCCTACTTCACAGGACTTCTCTCTTGTAAAATTAGCCACAGATGTGAAGTCCTTCAGTACAGGAGCAATGCAAGGCGGCCAAAATTCACCAGTAAATTTGCTCTCCTGGCTTTACCTTATAACCAACATAGTCCTCTTGTGTTGCAGCTTCCATGAAATGGCAATGTACGACCTCCCAGCCATGATCAACTTTGTTCTACAGAAGACTGGGCAGCAGCAGATCTATTACGTCGGCCACTCCCAGGGCTGCACAATTGGTGCGTTAGAATGGTTGCCCATCACATTACTCACCTTGACAATGTTCATTTTGGTGTTCATAAGCAGAAAGCAGAGAGGTCCATCTCAGTGGGTTGCCAAGAAGGCAGGAGGTGTCCTGCAGTGACAAGTCCCACAGTAGCTGTGCTTTCCATATGAGGCATTTGGGAGGACCAGCATGCTCCTAGGGTAGTAAGAAAGCTGCTGGTGACCTCAGTAAGCTCCTTGCTGCAGCTGGAGCAACTATAATTCAACCTAGAAAACTGAATTGTGGTGTCCACACCAAAACCTAAGGCCTTTTGCATGGCTTGCTGCTTCTTATCAGTATCTGGGCCACCAGAGGTGTAAGATAACCTCTGTGACAATGATACGCTTTAGCAGCAGTTGATGGAAGATGACAGTACTGTTCCTTTCACCTGATGAGTGGAACAGGTCTTCCCATCAGTGGTAGTCATCAAAGTGCCTCATCAGTCACTTCTAACCACAGGAATAACAGTGTTGACTCCTTTGGGACATCTCTAGCACTGGCGTTAAGTAGAAAGGTGACAAGAGATCCCAGATTTCTAATTAAAGTGGGTCCAAGCAAACCCTTAGATTAAGCACCTTAAGAAAGATCAGCCAAGTCATGGGGTTGTTTTTCATGTTTTCTCAGCGTTGATTGCGTTTTCATCCATGCCAGAACTGGCTCAGAAAGTGAAAATGTTTTTTGCCCTGGCTCCAGCAGTGACATTCAAGTATGCCAGAAATCCTCTCATGAAAATAGGTGTCTCTCTGCGCAGGCTGCCCAGTGTGATCCAGGTAGGCTGTCCCTCCGTGTTCTCCTACCCTGAACACACCAGTGCAAGAAGGCATGCCAGCTGCGGTCCCAGGGGCTATGTGGTGTGGCAGAAAGCAGTTTATTCTGGCTGGCTTTAAGCACAGGTATGATTTCAGGTGCACACGTGCTCCTGTGTGGCCACTTTGCCATGTGGATGCTGAGTCATCCTCCCACCTGTCGGTTCTTTGGGTGTTGAAACTGGTCTTTCTATGGAGGTACTTGTTGAATTCCCAGGAAGGCCGCCCAGAAATGAGCAGCTTCATTGTGATGATTTTAATGGCAGTGAAAAACTAATCCAATGCTTGGAGGAGCTGGTGAGGGGAAGGAGAGTCCCGAATATCAATATCCCTTGTGTGCGTTCAATCAGATCCCCTCCCACAATGAGCTGTGCACATCTCAGCAAGGCGGGAGAGCGAAAGGAGTGGGTTTGACTTCTGTGGAAACCCTGTGCTGCGTGTCCCCTCACTACCCAGCCAGTGGGACAGCTTAGGGGAACAGCAGCCAGCAGCAGGTCAGGGAAGGCAGGCCAAGAGTTAGGCTGCAGGAAGAAAAACGCAAGAAATGAGCTTTGCCCTTTGTTTCTGCAGTTTCTGCTCGGCAAAACCGACGCCACACTGCAGATAAGGAAGCTGTGGAAGTATCTCCCGAATATGTGCAGATACCCACTGATGTACAACGCCTGTACCAGATTTCTCTTCCTGCTGGGTGGCTGCCATGAAAAGAACCTCAATGTGGTGGGTGTGCAGCCCCGTGTGGGGTGAGGGAGCCAGAGCCCCAGGGTGCAAGGCTTGGGAGTGGCACCCGCTGACACTGTCCAACCCAGCCCCTGCCCAGCCCGATACGGCTGCTCACCCCTGGGTTCATGGGCAAGCAGACACTGTGCCAGATCCCTCTCTCCCTGCTTCTCCTCCTCAACGCAGAACAAGTCCCCAAGCACTGGTGGGTAAGTGTCAGCGGCCAGGTGGCACTTGACGGCATCTCTGCCTGTCACTGGGAGCAGCTGTACGTCCCACCACAGTCCTGGGGTGCAGTCCCTGCTCCAACCCTCCCTACGTCAGGTCTGCTGAAGAGCATCTCAATGATCATAGGCAGTCACTAAGGCCTTGAGCATGTTTCCTGTGAGCCCAGCTGTGGTATTCCCAGGACACCTCATCCTTCATTGCCATCTCCTCCCGGAGCTGTCTCAGAGCAATCGATTTTTAATGAGAATTATATTGCTGACCACTGACCTCTCTAGGCAGTGTGAGTCAGCAGCAGGTGTTCTGGGAAATGTGTCATACAGCAACTGCTCTCCTTGCTCCGCTCCTTTGGAAAGCAATGATAAATGAACATGTTTCCTTGCAGACACGGCTGGATGTGTACACATCCCACTATCCAGACAGCACATCTGTCAAAACAGTGATACACTGGGCCCAGGTACGTTCCATGAAATGCAGATTCTTCACTTCTGGGATGGTCCCTTCTCCAAGAGTCTGGTGTGTCCAGGGCAGATGTGAGAGGTGGGGGATCTTGGACATTAGCAGCTCATGAGAAAGTAAAAGCGAGAAAGTAGATTTACAGAAGGACTGGATGGAGGACGAGCTGCCCTGGGTCCCTCTGGGGAACAGGAGACACTGGGGCGTGTGCGAGGCAGGACAAGGGAAGGGATGGGGAGGCCGAAGCTGGATGCTGGGACTGGACCAGTTTGGGGGCCCTGGGGATTCCCAAAGCAGAGTGAGCCTGGAGACACCATGGTGATGGCCAGTGGGGGCTGGGGCATACGGGAGGGGCTGAGGGAGCTGAGATGAGGAGGCAAAAGGGGATCCAGTGGCATCTCCCTGTGCCCAAAGTGGTCCCGGGGATGCCAGGGACTGACTCTACCATGACATTGGCCCTGCTGGAAATAGATAGAAGACACCCACCCTGATGCCTCCTTGCAGAGCCAAGTCATAGGTAACAGAGAAGGCAAAAAAACCTTCTTTACTATCAACTTAACTATTGTGCAGAAGTCTGAGCTTTCATCCCTGGAACAGAAGCAATTCTTTATAATAACTGGGCTCACTGATGTCTCTGTACTCTGAGCCCAAGAGCCATGAGAAGGTAAGGATGATCAGGTTGTTGAAGGAAAACGTGACAACATGAAGTCCTGCAGCAGCGTACTGCACACACAGCTTGTAAAGAGACATTCAGGGGCATGAGGACTGCAGTGGGACAGCCAAGGAGGCACAGACAACACCTTGGTTTGTCAACCCATAGCTAGGGACAGGCACAGAGCTGGAGTTGAAAGCATCACCCTTTTAAAAAAGGTGGAAAATCTAGGTCTGCAGAGATGCCAACTCCTGTGTGAGCGCCCTCTTGTGTTGTGGTCCCTCGAGGAGGCCAGGAGATGCATGCAGTGGTGCTCGTCAGCTTCCCACAGCAGATCTGTCCTTTCCTCCTAGGTGCTGAAATCAGGGGAATTCAAAGCCTTTGACTATGGCAGAAAAAACCCAGCTGTGTACCACCAGGTAGGAGGCTGGAAAAGCCAGAGGGGCTGTCCTGGGGGGTGCGGGGATGGGCTGCATTGCATGGGTTGACCACAACGGTGGTTCCTCAGAGCCCACTCTGTCCCTCCAGGAGACGCCGCCTTTCTACCAGGTGGAGAAGATGCCTGTGGCCACCGCAGTGTGGTCAGGGGGAGAGGACTTTGTGGCCGACTGGAGGGACATCCGCCTGGTGCTGCCCCGCATCCCTCATCTTGTCTCCTACAGACATATCCCCACGTACAACCACTGGGACTTCATCTGGGGTTTGGATGCCCCTGAGAACCTCTACAGTGGCATCCTGGAGCTGATGGACAGGTTCCAGTAGAGACGCGGGTGGCCTGGCCCCTCTCACTCAGCTGGGAGAATCTGAGGGACGTGTCCTGCTGTCCCCCTTCTCCTGCTGGCCAGACACAGTTGCGGTGATGGTTCTTCTCATGCATCCCTGGGTCACTAGGGTTTGTCCCTGACATACCCCTCCCCTTGAAGTGGCTGAAGAGGGCTTCTGCTTTGCTGATTCAAGGGGTGGAGAGGAGCGAGACAGAGGTCTGGTGGCCACTCCACACCAGCGGCCACATCATAGCTCACGTGTGCAGCAAGGATGAGTGTGGGAGAATGAGCCGGCCATTATGTCTCTGCCACTCATATGTGACCAAACTTGCCCCTGGCCACCCCCTCTCACATGTCAACGCGTGGCTGCAGAGCAAAGCATCAGAGGTGATCCTCAAGGCAGAAGTATTAATAAGATTTGTGAACATAAATCAATATATGTTGTACTTAGATGACTTATGGATGTGGAAACCGTGTGTTTTGTTTGTTAAGAGGTGGCTTGATGTACGATCCTGGAGTTTTTATGTGGGCCAACTGATACCCCAGATGTTCTCATTCCAGAATGGATTCAAAGAGGGTGAGAGAAGCAGGTCATAATCAGAGCTCCCTCTCAGCTGGTCTGAGACACCCACCAGTGTCAACATAACATCATGGATCCAATCCCTACGAACACAAGAGCGTCTGCAAAAAATTCACCTGCAGCAGCCGTGTAGAAACATCTAAACAGACTTTGCCACTGAACCCCAGACAGGTCGCACAGTCCCTCACAAATCCTTGTAGGATATTAATATTGGCCCAGGCTTAAACTTATACCCTTGTAACGTTATAGGTAATAAACTAAGTGCTTAACTGCAGCTCTGAGTCCTACCCTGTCTCCATTGGGGTGTGACCATCCCCTCTCAGGGGCTGGAGGCACCATGCGGGCAGGGCAGCCCCAGGGGTGGCGGTGCTGGAGCTGTGTCCTGAGCTGCACTAAGGGGACGTGGGGACTGATGCTGTGATTAGCAAGACTCAATAATCAATGCCAATTTGATTATGTAAGGTATTCTGCAATGCGACACCAGGCATGCAGGGATCGCTCCAACTAACGTGGGTGCCACGTCCAGTACCAGTCACTAAGGCAATAAACACTCAAAGGACACACATCCATCACTTTTCCTGGAATAGGTGTGTCTATTAAAATCAGTTCTCGGAATTTATTTACATGAGTTTCCTCCCCTTGGTGCAAGCGCCCTGCCCTCGGAGGGTCTTCTTCAGGGGTCTCTGGATGAAGGCCATAGATCTTCCTCATAGTTGAACATTTCAACTCTCCTCCTCGCACATGCTCTTAGACTCCTTGTGTTCTTCTTCAAGGTTGCATCCGGTCCTAGCTGGTTATTCTTTCTCTTGTCATTGCACTAGTCCCTGTTATCTGGCTTAATTAGATACAGTCACTCTTCCATTCTTTCTAGCCGCAGCCTTGCTGAAAATCCTTAGTTAAGCAGAAGTATCTAGACACAGGCCAGATAAAAATCACTATTCAAGCTAATCCTACATTTTAATCCTAAAATCACAAAATCTATACGTAATATTCCAACATACAATAGGTTAGCAAGCTGTAACGAACAATTTCGTCCTTCACCCTGTCACTCACTCAACTGGGACAACCCAAGGGATGCATCCCACTGTCCCTGGACACACTCTCGGCGATGGTTCTTCTCACACATCCCTTGATGCCGGTTTTGTCACCCCTCAGGGCAGGGGAACCATGCAGATGAGGGCCCCTCACCACAGGAAGGATGTTGAGGCGCTAGAGCATGAACAGAGAAGAGCAATGAAACTGGTGAAGGGACTGGAGAACAAGTCTTACAAGGAACGGCTGAGAGAGCTGGGGGTGTTTAGCCTGGAGGAAGCTGAGGGGAGACCTCATTGCTCTCTATAACTGCCTGAAGGGAGGTTGTGGAGAGGAGGGTGCTGGCCTCTTCTCCCAAGTGACAGGGGGAGAGGGAATGGCC
This sequence comes from Clamator glandarius, assembly GCA_033459285.1. Lineage (NCBI taxonomy): Eukaryota > Metazoa > Chordata > Aves > Cuculiformes > Cuculidae > Clamator > Clamator glandarius. The sequence goes on along the minus strand of JAUNZM010000631.1, from coordinate 1,332,238 downwards.
TCAAGCTCCACCAGGGGAGGGTCAGGCTGGACATCTGAAAGAAATTTTTCACGGAAAGGGTCACTGGGCAGTGGCAGAGGCTGCCCAGGGAGGGGGTTGAGTCACCTTCTCTGGAGGTGTTTAAGTGACAGGTGGATGAGATGCTGAGGAGCATGGTTTAGAGGATCCTGTGGGTCTTTTCCAACCTGGTGACGATATGACTCCACAACCCCGACTCCAGAACCCCGACCCCACCGGGCGGCTGCAGGGGGCGTGGCTTCGCGAGACATGGGCGGGGTTAAGATCAAGGGGCGGGGTTTCGTGGGGCCGGGCCGGACCGGGTTAGTCGTGGGGAGGCGGGGCTAGTGGGGGGAGGTGGATGAAGGAGGCGTGGTCCGGGAGGGGCGGGGCCGAGTACAGGGGTGGGGTCGTGCGGGACGTGGCTGAACGCAGGGGCGTGGCCTCGGGGGGCGAGCCCATTGCACAGGACGCGGGGTTTGTCGAGGAGAGAGGGTTGGTCTGAGGGGCGTGTCTGTTGCACAAGGGGCGGGGCCTGAGTGAGGCACGAGAGTTGCAGGGGGCCGTGGCCTAAAGGGGCGCGGTCGTTAGGGGGAGTGGTCTGGTGTGCTTGTGTGGGCGTGGTCATTGCGGGGGCTGTCAGGTAGGGGGCGTGGCCTGATGTGTGGTGATTTGGCTGAGAGGGCGTGGTTATTCTGCAGGGGGCGTGGTCTGTGCGCGTCAGGGGCGTGGCCTTACCCATGGGGCGTGGGATGCGGACGAGGGGCCATGTTTGAGTGGGCGTGTCAGATGGGCGGGGCCTGTCGGGGCGGTCCCGTTCCGTCCGCAGGCCCCGGGCGGGATGGAGGCCGGCGGCGGCGGGCGGCGGGTGGTGGCGGTGGGCGCGGGGCTGGCGGGGCTGGCGGCGGCGCAGCGGCTCGCCAGTCCTGGCTCGCTGCGGGTGCTGGAGGCGGCGCCCCGTACCGGCGGCCGCGTCTGCACCCGCCCGTTCGGTACGGGGCGGAGGGGCCCGGGCGGGGGGCCGGGCGGGGGGCCGGGCGCGCGGTGACCCCGGTCCCCTCTCTCTCCCTCCCTCCCGCAGCGTCGGGGCTGGCGGAGATGGGCGCGCACTGGATCCACGGTCCCTCGCCGGAGAACCCCGCGTTCCGCCTGGCCTCCGGGTACGGGCTGCTGGGCGCGGCGGCCGCCGAGGAGGAGAACCAGCGGGCCGAGGCGCGGGGCCGCCCCCCGCCGCCCTGCGTCACCTACGGCGGGTCGGGGCGGACGCTGAGCCCGCGGGCCGTGGACGAGGCCCGCCGCCTCTTCGAGACCCTGCTGGCCTCCGCCTGCGCCTTCGCCCGGGTGGGGACCGCGGAGCCGCCGCTGCCCAGTGTGGGGCAGTTCCTCCGGGCGGAGATCGCCCGGCGGGCCCCGGCGCTGGGCGGCGACGAGGCGGCCCGGCGGCTGCAGCTGGCCGTGCTGGCCGCCTGCCTCAAGCTGGAGTGCTGCATCAGCGGCAGCCACAGCATGGACCTGGTGGCCCTGCAGCCCTTCGGCGAGTACATCTCCCTGCCTGGTCGGGACTGCACTTTCCCGGGGTAAGCGCGGGGCTCCGGACCAGGGCGTGGAACAGCGCTTCGCGGGGTGCCCCGTCCCCAGCCACACCTTCTCCCGCAGCGGCTACAGCAGCTTGCCGGACCGAATGCTCTCGGAGCTGCCCGAGGGCACCGTCCTGCTCAACAAGGCGGTGAGGACTATCCGGTGGCAAGGGTCCTTCCGCGAGGAAGGGGATGAAGACAGGGACTTCCCCGTCCGGGTGGAGTGCGAGGACGGGGACGCCTTCCTCGCTGACCACGTCATCATCACCGTCCCGCTGGGTGAGGACCCCCAACCCCTTTCCTTGCCCTGCCTGTCTTTTCCAACCGGTTGGCGCAGCTGGAGATGGGACTTGCACAAACGTGGGGAGGGAAAAGCATCTCAGACTCCATTTAGGAGCTCCGCAAAGAGAGCTGCCCCACCTTCTGCCTGCAGGTTTCCTGAAGAAACACCACCAAGACTTCTTCCAGCCTCCCCTGCCAGAGGAGAAAGCGGAGGCCATTCGCCGCCTAGGTTTCGGCACCAACAACAAGATCTTTCTAGAGTTTGAGCAGCCTTTCTGGGAACCTCAGCAGCAGTTCCTCAAAGTGGTGTGGGAGGACGAGTCGCCTCTCGAGGAGCCCAGCACCAACCTGGAGGCCAACTGGTTCAAGAAGCTCATCGGATTTGTGGTCCTAGAACCTCCAGAGCAGTATGTGATGGCGGTGTCGGCAAAGGGGCATCGCAGCTTGGGGGGGGCGGCATCTTCCAGGCAACACAAAGCAGGATCTTGGTCATGTCAGGAGCTTCGAGACCTTCTCGTGGTTGCTGGTGGCCTGTGACACAGTGGTGCTCCCAGGGCACAGTAGGGACCATGTGCAGCAGGGAGCAGGTGGCAGGGAGCTCTTGGCCCCATCTTTCCTCCCCAGGCATGGGCATGTCCTCTGTGGCTTCATCGCGGGGAAGGAGTCGGAGTACATGGAGACTCTGAGCGACACAGAGGTTCTCAACACCATGACAGAGATGCTCCGCAAAGTGACAGGTAAAGCCACCTACCCTTGTCGCCCTGGTTCCTCCAGGGAAACGTGCACAGCATACCAGGATTCCACCCAAAATCCATGCCCGCAGGCAACCCGCAACTGCCCGCTCCCCGGAGCGTGCTCAGGTCCAAGTGGCACAGCGCACCCTACACCTGGGGCTCCTACACCTACGTGGCTGTCGGCAGCTCAGGGGCTGACATCGACACACTGGCTCAGCCCCTGCCCCAAGACCCCAAGGACCCCAGGGTAATTGTTTTAGGCCCAGGGGGATGCAGCGGCCATGAAGGAAGTGGGACTCAGCAGGCAATGGGGACAGGCGGGTAGGGATGGGAATGGGCACCTCAGGCCTTGAGAAGCACAAGGAGGTGGCTCTGTTTGGGGCGGTCACGGATTGATCCCCCTGTGGCTCTTCCTAATGAGTTCCCCGGGGGTGGGGGAAACCATTTCCATAAAATTTAGGAACACAGAGCTCCTTCCTGCCACTCTGTAGCATCCTCATGACACAGGGTGAGTTTCTTAATGACGGGAAGGTGCCCGCTCCTGGTTCTCTTCATGGCTGCTGAAGCCCTGGCCCAGGTTGCCCAGGGAAGCTGTGGCTGCTGCATCCCTGGAGGTGTTCAAGGCCAGGTTGGATGGGCCTTGATCAGCCTGATCTGATGGGAAGTGTCCCTGCCCATGGCCGGGGGTGGAACTGGATGGGCTTTAAGGTCTCTTCCAACTCAAACCATTCCATAATTCCGTGGCCTTTGGGGAGCGCAAGGGCAGGGGGAGGAGGCCGTTTTAGCCCAGGCTGGTGTCCCTGCTGGGCTGGGGCAAGCAGCAGGTGCCCTGTGCTCACCTCCTGCCTTCCCGCAGCCTCTGCAGCTCCTCTTTGCTGGTGAGGCCACCCACCGAACCTTCTACTCCACCACCCACGGGGCCCTGCTGTCGGGCTGGCGAGAAGCCGAGCGCCTCAACGAGCTCTTCCGGACACCCGGCCCCGCTCCTTGCCTCTGAGACAGGAAAATAAAACCTGTGCCCCGCGGGACGGTGCTGCTCATCCTCCTTTATTGAGAAACCTCGCCGGCGGAGGCGCCTCTCCCTGCAGGGGCACAAGGACGCGGCTCTCGGCTCAGGGCCCTCAGTACCAGTTGGTGCTGGCGATCAGGAAGCGGGTGTCGTCCAGCGGGTCCTGCGCTGGGCCCGGGGGCGGCGGGGCCGCAGGCGGGACCTGGGGGGCAACGGGCGGCTGCGGCCCAGGCTGGAGCTGGGGCTGCGGCGCCGGAGCCGGAGCCCCCGCGGAGCCCCCGGGGGGTTCGGTGGCGCCAGGAGCCCCGGCCAGGCGGCCTGAGGGTGGTGGCTCCGCCATAGCTGCTGCACCGGCTGAGGAGGCGCCGCGACCCACGCCGCGGCAGCTGCTTGTGACGTAAGCAGGAGGCGCCGTGCCGCACGCGTTACGCAAACAGGATGCAGTCCCGCCCCCCGGCGTGACGCCATCAGCGGGCGCCGGCGAGAAGCACCGCCATGCGGAGGTGCACGGGGGCGCTGCGGGCGGCGGCCGTTGCCTGCCCGGTCGTGCTCCGGGAGAGCTTCGATTTCGGCGGTCGCGCGGTGGCCTCTTGGTTCCCAGGGCACATGGCGAAAGGTGAGGGCGGGCGCGGGGGGCCGGCAAGCCCGCGCCAGCCCCGCCGCGTCGCTCACCCCGCGCCCTTGCAGGGCTGCGGCAGATGCGGGGCTCCTTGCGGCGCGCTGACTGCCTCGTCGAGGTGCACGATGCTCGCATATCCTCTGGTGCCGCTTTTCATCCTCCGAGCCGTCGGGGAGCCCCTCCCCGTCCTCGCGTCTCCCGGCCGACCCCTCTCCCGGTCCCGCGCCCCTGTTCCGCTCCGCACCCGCCCCGTAACCCCCCCCCGGTGCCCGCGGCCGCCCTGGCACGTGGTCGCTTTCCTTATCGTTCTCACATCCCGCTGTCGGGCCGGAACCCCCTGCTGCAGGAGGCACTGGGCATCCGCCCCCACGTCCTGGTTCTGAACAAGATGGACCTGGCTGATCCCCGCCGGCAGTCGGTGAGCACCGCGGCCCCACAGGCAGCTGCTAGGGATGCCTCTGCCTATCATTAGGTGGGAAAAGACCTTTGAGATCATAAACTCCAACCATACTTGTCAACTACTAAATCGTGTCCCCAAGCACCTCATTTACCCACCTTTTAAACACCTCCAGGGATGGGGACTCAACCACCTCCCTGGGCAGCCTCTGCTTGAGAACCCTTTCTGTGAAGACATTTTTTCTGATGTCCAACCTAAACCTCTCCTGGCGCTACTTGAGGCCATTTTCTCTCATCCTGTCACTTGGGAGAAGAGACCAACACCCACCTCTCCACAACCTCCTTTTGGGCAGTTGTAGACAGTGATAAGGTCTCCTCAGCCTCTTCTTCTTCAGGCTAAACAGCCCCTGTTCCCTTAGCTGCTCCTCATAAGATTTGTTTTCCAGCCTCTTCACCAGCCTTATCGCTGTTTTCTTCATTGCTCTTTCCCCTGCAGGCAGTCTTGGAGCACCTGAAGCAGCAGGGATGCCCACACGTTGTCTTCACAGACTGCCAGCGAGATAGCAGTGTCAAAAAGGTAATGGGCTGGCACCATGCCAGCCACTCTGCTCCCTGCCAGCAGCTGCTCTCCCAGCCTCACGGAGAAGCCTCGGTGCCCCACTGTGTGGCGGTGAAGGTGGCTGCTCCAGAGCCATCTCCGTCCCCAGCCCGACCGAGGTGACCTGTCCTCTGCTTGGCCCAGTTTGGTGCATCCTCCCAGCACAGCGTCCTCCACGCAAGCAGCCACTGTCAGCCAGGCACGGTGCTGCTGTGAGAGCCCTTTGCATTTCTCTGCAGATTATTCCCTTGGTTGCTGAGCTGGTGGACAAAAGCCCACGCTACCACAGGGCTGAGGTGAGATGTGGAGCAAGGCTGCTGGTGCGTGCGCAAGGAGTCGGGGTGCCCCTACACAGTCCGAGGGCCGAGGTTGCCCATACACATGCCAGAAGCACTGGCAAGGGCCAGGCTGTGTGGTTGTGACAAGTTTCCACTGCCCCTTGGATGGGTGGCTGATAACCAGCTGCTCCCTGACCGTGTCCTCTCGCTTCCAGAATGCTGCATACAGCATCCTGGTGATTGGTGTGCCCAACGTGGGCAAATCCTCGCTCATCAACTCGCTGCGGAGGCTGCACCTTAAAAAGGGTATTCCTCCACCATGGCTTGGGGAAATGCTGCTGGAGCAGCCGTGAAGCGGGCAGCAGGGCAGAGTTGCTTGTTGTGGTGACTTTGTCCCTCCTTTCTCGGAAGGAAAGGCCACTGCGGTGGGTGGTGAGCCTGGCATCACCAAAGCGGTTCTGACCAGAATCCAGGTACTGTCCCCGCGCTGCAGCCGGTTGGGTGGATGCTGGCTCTCGGGAGCTCTTGAGAACCTCCCAAGGCACCCGGAGCAAAGGGTTGCTTGGGTCCCTTTTCTAGTGAGGCCTTAACAGAGAGTTCAACAGCTTATCAGAGTCCGCAGTCCCAACGGCTCTGTCTCTCTCCCCCCACCCCAGGTGTGTGAGAAGCCCCTGATGTACCTGGTGGACACTCCAGGCGTGCTGCCGCCAAGGCTGGGGGATTTGGAGACGGGCATGAAGTTGGCAGTGTGTGGTGAGGTGGCCGTGCTGGCTGGGGCGCTCCCAAAGCTCAGCTTCGAGCCCTGGAACCTGAGGCCAGGGTGGGATCCGCTGCTCCCGGCCCCCCACGGCAGCGCGGCTCCCCACGGCAGCACGTGCTGCCTGGGTGCGTGCAGGCAGCATGCGGATGGTGGGGGCAGAGGTTGCAGCTGGGGTGTGACCCTCTTTTCCAGGAGCCATCCGTGACCACCTGGTGGGGGAGGATGTCATGGCTGACTATCTCCTGTACGCCCTGAACAAGCGGCAGCAGTTTGGGTGAGCTGGGGGCTGCCTGGAGGCCCTGGGGAGCTTGGATAGAAGCAATGTCCACGGGGCCTGACCCACCTCCTTGGGCAGGTACGTGCAGCGCTACGGCCTGGCCAAGGCCTGCGATGACATCAAGGTCCTGCTGAGCCACGTGGCCCTTGCCCAGGGCAGGACACAGAAGGTGAAAGTGCTGACTGGCACAGGTGAGCACTCAGGGGGTGTCTTGGCTGCCTGGGGACCAGGCATTTGGGGTGAATCTCTGCCAATGCCCCTTTCCATATCCTTTGCACCTTGAATCCTGTGTTCAGTTCTGGGCCCCTCACCACAAGAAGGATGTTGAGGCTCTGGAGCGAGTCCAGAGAAGAGCAACGAAGCTGGTGAAGGGGCTGGAGAACAGGCCTTATGAGGAGCGACTGAGAGAGCTGGGGGTGTTTAGCCTGGAGAAGAGGAGGCTGAGAGGAGACCTCATTGCTCTCTATAACTACCTGAAAGGAGGTTGTGGGGAGGAGGGAGCTGGCCTCTTCTCCCAAGTGACAGGGGACAGGGGGAGAGGGAATGGCCTCAAGCTCCACCAGGGGAGGGTCAGGCTGGACATCTGGAAAAACATTTTTCACAGGAAGGGTCACTGGGCACTGGCAGAGGCTGCCCAGGGAGGTGGTTGAGTCACCTTCCCTGGAGGTGTTTAAGGGACAGGTGGATGAGGTGCTGAGGGACACAGTTTAGTGGCAGATGGGAATGGTTGGACTTGATGATCCCAGAATTCTTTTCCAGCCTAGTGATTCTGTGATCCACCACTCCTGTCTCCAGGGAACGTCAATGTGACAACACTCAGCTACCCGGCTGCTGCCTACGAGTTCCTGCGGGATTTCCGTGCGGGACGGCTGGGCCGGGTGACACTGGACTGATGCCTTTCCACCGGTGTGAGCTGGGGCCTCCATGGTGCCCGCCGGGGGAGCAGAAGGACCCTCTGCCGGGGCAGCTCTCCGGTTTGGAGCCTGGGCTGCTGCAAGGGGCTGGGATTCCGGTGGCAGGGACTGGGCTGTGCTGGGATGGCCGAGACCGGAGAGCCCGTGTCCTCGCCACCGTCGACTCTGTGGTGAAATAAAGTCCCCATCGCTGGGGGTGTTTGAAGGACGGGTGGATGAGGTGCCGAGGGGCGCGGTTAGCGGTCGATAGAGCCGGTCTGTCTCGCTGATCCCAGGGGTATTTTCCAACCTGGCGAGCCTACGATCCCCGTCCCGAAGTGCCGCATCCAGCCACAGCTGCTTTCGGCCCAGCTCTACCGCCGCCTCTGCGCCCCGGGGCCGGGCTCGGGGCTCCGTTCAGCGGCGGAGGGCGGCGGCGAGCGGGCAGAGCCAGGGCACGGCCCAGCCCGGTCCCCCGCCCGCCGCCGCCGAGCTCCAGGCGCTGCCCGTCCAGTTACCGTCGCGCCGCTCGAGGCCTCCGCCCGGGTCGGGCCGCGCGGGGGACCCGGCCCGGCGCAAAGCCGCCCCCGCTGCCGCCGCCGCCGCCGCCACCCGCAGCGCGGAGCCGTACCGGGGCGCCCGGGCCCTCCCGCGGGCCGAGCCCCGCGCCGAGCCGCGCGCCCCACCGCGCCCGCCGCGCCCCGCACCGGGAGGGACCAGCGCGGCCGCCAGCAGCGCCAGCGCCCAGCCCAGCGCCACGCTCCGCCGCATCCCGGCACCTGCGGGAACCGCGCAACGTGCCGCCCGGCACCGGCGCTCGTAGACCCGCGCGCGCGGGGCGGGTCACGCGGGAGCGCTCCGCACACCGGGCCCGGCCCGGCCCGCCGGTGGCTCACGCGCGATCGCACGTGCACGCGGCGCTGGCTCGCGGCATTGACACACCCGTGATCGCTCGTGCACACGGTGCCTGCCCCCCGGGGCTTGCACGCGCAAGCACACGGTGTTTGCACACAGCAATCGCACCCCCGTGCACACGGTGACGGCTCCCGATGCTCGCACGCCCGCCGCCTCCCCCGCCGCGGTCTCACCGGGCTCGGCGCAGCCTCTCGCTCGCTCGCTCCTCCCGTCCGCGCTCCCGGCCCCGGGTCCCCCCCGCGCGGGGGCAGCGGCGGATCCGAGCCGGTCCCGGGGCCGGGGTCGGCGTGGGGACAGCGGCCTCTGCCGGCAAACCGGGGCGAGGGGCGGGGCCGAGCCAGCCGGCGGGCGTAGCCGTCTCAGCCAATCGGAGGCGGGGTCGGGGTCACGTGTCGCCTAGGGTGTGAGGGGGGTCTCTGCCGTATCCGCCATGGCGGCCCCGCTGCGCGCCCTGCTGCGCTCTGCCGCTCCCGGCCGCGCTCTGCTCCGCCCGCCGCCGCTCCGCCCGCCGCCCGGGACGCGGCCCCGCTGCGCCGGTGAGGGGGGCCGGGACGGGGCGGCGGCTCCCGGGCCGCCGCGGGGCGGGCGAGGGCACCGCGTCCCGGCACCGCGCGCCGGCCCGGGGCGTCCCTGCGCTGCGCCCGGTCGGGTCAGCGGCGGAAGCACCGGACCCGCCGTCACCGGTGACCCCCGGGGCGCGCCCGCCGCCCTCAAGGTCACTTTAAAGTAGCACGGCACCGGCACCGAGCACGGGGATTTGGCACCGGGACCGGGCAACAGGACCGGGCACGGGCATTCGGCACCGGGATCCAGGGCCGGGCATGGGCATTCGGGACGGGGATCTGGCACTGGGCACGGGCATTCGGAACGGGGATTTGGTACCAGGATTTGGCACTGGGACCGGGCACTGGTATTTGGGACTGGGCACGGGGACTCGGCACTGGGATTTGGCACCGGGCGGCACCAGGATCTGGGCCTGGGACGTGTTGCTGTGCCCGGTGTGGCTGACGTGCCGTGGGGCGGCGGGTAGGGCCCCCGTTCCAGTTCCTGTCTGTGCAGAAGATGGGGTCACGGCAGAGCGTGGGGCTGATCCAGCTGAACCGGCCGCAGGCGCTGAACGCCCTCTGTGCAGGGCTGATGGACGAGTTGCGACGCGCACTCGATGCCCTGGAGAGCGACCCCCAAGTTGGGGCCATCGTCCTCACCGGCAGCCAAAAAGCCTTTGCAGGTAGGCGGGGGGTCTGCCGCTCACCCCGCTCGGTGGGGTTCAGCCTTCCACCCCGTTTTCCTCCGCAGCCGGCGCAGACATCAAGGAGATGCAGGATAAAACCTTCCAGGAGTGCTATGGTGGCGCCTTCCTCGCCGGCTGGGACAGGGTGGCCACTGTCCGCAAGCCCATCATCGCTGCCGTCAATGGCTATGCCGTGAGTCCCCCCCCACCGCCCCCGACACCCCTTTCTTGGCCGCGGCAGCCCCTGACCCTCCTCTTCCTCCCCGTCCCAGCTGGGCGGTGGGTGCGAGCTGGCCATGATGTGCGACATCATCTACGCTGGGGAGAAGGCTCAGTTTGGGCAACCCGAAATCCTGCTGGGGACCATCCCAGGTGAGCAGGGACAGCCACTGAGGGGGGCCGCCCGCCCACAGCGAGAGCAGCAGGGGCGCCTGAGGAGCCCCCTCCGGACCTTTCCCTTCCCCGAACGGCTACAGGTGCCGGTGGGACACAGCGGCTGACCAGGGCGGTGGGGAAGTCGCTGGCAATGGAGATGGTCCTCACCGGGGACCGCATCTCAGCAGCAGAGGCAAAGGAGGCAGGTAGGGGCACAGGCCGGCCCCAGCAGGCACGGGGTGGGGGCAGCTGTTCCCCGCCCTCCAGCCTTCCACCATCCATCCTAGGTCTGGTCAGCAAGATCTTCCCTGTGGAGAAGTTGCTGGACGCAGCTGTCGCCTGTGCGGAGAAGATCGCCAGCAACTCCAAGCTGATTACTGCCATGGCAAAGGAGTCGGTCAATGCGGGTAAGGCTGGGGGGCTGAGCAGGAACCCCCTGCGGGGCCACAGGGCTGCGGGGCCACAGGGCTGCAGGGCCGGGCGGTGAGGTCTTCTCAACTTCTTTCCTCTTAGCCTTTGAGACGACGCTGACAGAGGGGACCAGGACAGAGAAGCGGCTTTTTTATGCCACCTTCGCCACCGTGAGTAGAGGGGTCAGCCCCTGTCACAGGGGGAAAAGTGGGACAGACCCTAACCTCGCCTCTCTGTTCCTTGCAGGGTGACCGCAAGGAGGGGATGACAGCGTTCGTGGAGAAGCGCAAGGCAAACTTCACTGACAGCTGAGCCCCTGGTGGCGCAGGTCGCACGGGCCTCTGCTCCCCGTTGTCCCCCACATCACCCTGTGGAGGAGGCGGGACCCGGTGGCCTGGGTGAGACAGCCGGGAGCAGCGACTGCGCTTGCCATGGTTATTAAAAGGTTTTCCTGGCACTGCTGGGAGATGGGGTGTCCTTGCTATGGGGGTCCCCTGAGACCCTCCCCAGCGCTATCATGTTGTTCTCTGACACTGGCTAGGCAAGAGCAGCCTGTGGAGGGACAGATCTGCAGGCCCCCTGAGGAGGGGGTGCCCTGTGGCACCTTCCTGGACTGAACCGAGGCCTCAGTGATGGGCGATGGGCAATAGGCTGAGCCCCCTGCCCTGAGGCATCGTCCTCCTCCTGCCCAGAGTCTTGAGGTGAGCCTAATTTGGGGAATCTCCCAGATCTGGGGGCCCTGTGTTTAGTAATAGGTTTCTGGCAGCACTGAGAGGCCCACCAGGATGCGAAGGGGGGAATGGGTTTATTGAGGGGGCTCCAGGGTGAGGAGGAAGGGACAGGAAAGCCTCAGGGGTGGCTGCCGTGCCTCATCTCCCAGCCCAGGTATGTCCCCACTCAACTGTGATGCAGATGATCACGATCTTCCTCCGGGCTGTCCTGCACCTTCGGGAACAACATCCAGGGTGCTCTGCGAGTATCAGCCTCCCTGGCATCATCCTCGGAGTGATGGAGGTGGTCAAGGTCCTCTTCTGGTCCCTCCTGGGTTTGGAGGGTGCCTGGTTCCATGAATTCAGAGCCCTCTGGCAGCTCCACAGCTGGTACACCCAGGATGCTGGAAGAGAGAAGCAAAAAACACAAGGCAATGTCATGGTGCATCAAAGTTAGTGAACGTCCCCCTGCCCAGAGGATCCCACCCCATCGGGACCTTGGGAGGCTGCAGTTTGGAGCTCAGGGAACCAACAGGCTAGTTTAGCTGCTTCTCCCACTGGTGGGCTGGATGGGTCGAGGCCATCAGCACCACTGCACTGCAGCTCCACAGCCAGGAAAACCCGGGTGGGGCTCCGTGCTGCAGCTGTCTGGGTGATTTGAGGGGAAGGAAGAGCTGGCAGCCCCTTCATTTTTGCATGTTGCAAAGCAACGAGGGAAGTGTTCAAGCCTGGATGGGCCTTGGGCAGCCTGATCCAGTGGAAGGTGTCCAGGGCAGGGGGGTTGGAATTAGCTGATCTTTAAGGTCTCTTCCAAACCATTCTATGATTATAAGTTTATTCCTCTCTAAAACACTTTGTGTTTGCGGATGTTGCTTTGTTGGTTTTTACAAGTGACATATGACATGCCCGAAGGTGTGGGAAGCGTGGCTGCCTCTTACGTTTCCTTAGCCAAATCCCACGTCGCAGCCAGATCCTTCTGCCCGGTGTTGCTCAGAGCCTGCAGGGAGAGAAGTTGGGGTGCCAGGGGGTGGCACAGATCACGCGTGGGTTGCCCTGCATCCAGGGGGGCAGGGTAAAGGGTGGGGGCTCACCTGAGTGCCCCCAGGTGTGGGTAGAAGGAGGGCAGCGCCCAGCAGGACGGTGACGCTGCAGAGCCACGCAGCTGCCAGGCTGGCAGAGAGAAGGCAGAGGAGCTGTGTTGGCAGCAGCTGTGCACCTGCAGCTTGCACCCACAGCTCACGCCCGTGCCTGCCTGCCCCCCCACCCCAGTCCTACCCCCCACACCCCCCAGCCCTGCCCGCCATACCGTTCCATGCTGCCTTCCTCCAGCCACCCAACCCTTGCCCTGCACTTTGCCCGCTGGTGCTGCCCACACTTTACTCCTGGGGCCGCCCTCCTGCACAGTGCTGGGTGGTGCCAGCGGGTGCTGCTCAGGGATCCAGGGCAAAGGATCATGCCCTCCACAGACCGTAGAATCACAGAATGGTTTGAGTTGGAAGGGATCTCAAAGCCCACCCAGTTCCGCCCCTGCCATGAGCAGGGACACCTCTCACTGGGTCAGGCTGCCCAAGGCCCATCCAACTTGGCCTTGAACATCTCCAGTGACCTGCTCCAGCCCTCAGATCGTCCCTGTAGCCTCCTCTGGATCCGTTCCAACAGCTCCATCTCCTTGCTCCCTGTATTTGACAGTAAAGCAACAACCATTTTTGATCTCACTGAATGAGCTGTGAGTGCACGTGGAGTGTTGAGCAGAAGCAGAGACCAGCTAAAAGCCTCCTCACTCAATATTCACAGTCTCGCTGTGTTACAGAAATAAGGTTTATTAGAGTGCAACCAAACACCTGCCCTGAGTGTCAGGAGGAAGATGAGGCAGCTTTAGTCCATAGAATGGTTTGGATTTGAAGGGATTTTCCAAGGAGACGTCCCAGGAGCTGTTCCAGCTGTGGGGTGGCCTCTGACACAGAGCTCTGTGTCAGGTGTTGCAGAGGACAACCTCTTCTGGCTCCTTGCTCCTGCCTTGGTGTTGAGCTTCCCCTGGGGCAGCTGCAGCCCTTTCCCTTGCTTCTGCCCCCTCTCCAGCTTGATGAGCTCCATCTCCACTTTCCTCTCTCCTACAACAGAAGGAAAAGAGGTGAATTTCCCAACCCACCAATGCATTTCTTTCTTCAGCCTTTATGCCATCGAACAAACGACATACATCACCCCACAGAGCAGAGTGTGGCTCCAGCTACTTACTGGCCGCTCCTCCTCCTGGAACGTGGCCAAGGTCCCAGGAGAGGAGAAAGCAGACGGATATTTCTTATCTTTGAAATAAATAAATTTACCCTCAATAACCAGCGTGGCTATTAAATAGGTATTCTTTTTATACAGCACTGGAAGAGCTCCATAATTTGTCCTCAGTGTGCTTCTGCCCAACAGTGATTTCAGAGAACTTCATATACAGAGAGGTGTCTTCATAATTTTTCCACAAAATGACAAGCCTGCTTTATTCTTGGAACCTCACGGCATATCCAGGCAGGTAAAATTAATCCCAGCCAGAGACATTAAATCTTGGCTGTACCTGACCAGTCAATCTTGGTGACAAGAAGATAAGGGAAAACCAGGCACTGTGTCCACCCATGAGTGAGGTCTCCCCGACCCTCGCTGCAAGGGGCTTCACCTCTGTACCAGCAACAAACACCCGACATTTCCTCAAAACAGGGAGTCTGGCCCCAGCCGCTCGCTGGCCTCTCTCATTCTAGAACGTGGGTGCAGAGGGGGTGCATGAAGGTTCTCAGTGGTGGCCGTGGGCACATAAGGGTTCTTAGAGGTGACTGCCAACAAGGAATTTTCAAAGCCCTTTTTATCTCTTGTCTCTTCCAGAGAGGGGGGAAAAAAGCAATTACATATTCTAAGCTACTTGGATAAATGCATTTTGGCAACCTCTTTTTTTTTCCCCTTTATGGACAATTCTTGAAGTGCCAAACTTCAACAAGTACCTGAGACTTGGTAGCAGCACATTGAGCCTGGCTTTATGTTTCCAAATAATTTTTTCTCCTGGCAGGAGAAAAACAAAGGGAAAGGCAAGAGGAAAAACAAGCTTCATCTCACGCTGGTTTTGGGGGCTCATGAAACAAAGGGAGGTTCATTCTTCACATCTGACTCTACCTGGGCTTCAAACAGCATTAAATTCTCTACAAGGCAATTTTGTAAAAACTCCATTTATTTATTCAACCAGTTGGAAGTCACTTGATTTTTAACTCTGCATGGAAATGAGCTCCAATGCATGCAAATGCTTTTCCTGGTCCAGGCAAACCTTTCACATGGGTTTGGGAGCAAGCACTGGGGAGCACAGAGGGCTTCAGGGAAACTGGGAAGGTCGTAATTAAGGATCAAGGTGCCTTTTTTCCTGGTTTCTTTTGTCAGTGGTTCCAGCTTCCATATAGACAGCAGATTTTTTTTTCTTGGAATTTATGGAATCTTTTTTTCCTCTCTCAGTGTCTCAGCTACAGCAGCCAATTTCCTCTCATCAGCATCATGTCACCATGCTCCACTGCAGTCCAAGATGCCTTCTGCAGCCACTGTTGTGGATTCAGCCTGTCCCGTGTCTGCGTGCTGTGCCAAGCACTGCCTCTGCTGGGAGCTTCTAAACACAGTGTCAGAAACTGAAAGAATGAAATCAGAAGTATTAAATTAACTGTTGTAATCTATGTGCTCTTCCTTTGAATTTCATTTTGAATTTCATTTTGACTTTCCTCTCTTCAAGCAGGGCTGGCAGGGAAGCCCAACGCCTTGTGCCAAGACCAGCTGAGGAAGCTGGGAAGATCATAGAATGGTTTGGGTTGGAAAGGACCTCAAAGTCCATCCAGTTCCAACCCCCCGCCCTGGTCTGGGACACCTCCCTCCGGATCAGGCTGCCCAAGGCCCATCCAACCTGGCCTTGAACCCCTCCAGGGATGGGGCAGCCACAGCTTCCCTGGGCAACCTGGGCCAGGGCCTCACTACCTTCATTGTGAAGAATTTCCTCATTAAGTCTAGTCTAAAACTACCACATCCACAATTTAAAGCCATTCCCCAAGTCCTATCACCACAAGCCTTTGTGAACAGTCCCTTCCCAGATTTCTTGTAGCCCCTTCAGGTCACCCTCAGGTCTCCTGGGAGCCTTCTCTTTTCCAGGCTGTACAACCCCAAACTCTCTCAGCCTGTCCTCGTACGGGAGACGCTCCAGCCCTCAGATCATCCCTGTAGCCTCCTCTGGACCCTTCCAACAGCTCCATATCCTTCCTGTTGAGGATTCCAGAACTGGACAGAATACTCCAGGTGGGGTCTCACAAGAGAGGAACAGAGGGGCAGAATCCCCTCCTTTGCCCTGCTGGCCACACTGCTTTTGATGCAGCCCAGGATGTGGCTGGTTTCTGGGCTGCAAGCGTGCACTGCCAGCTCATGTTGAGCTTCTCATTGACCAGCACCCCATGTCTGTCTCCGCAGGGCTGCTCCCGCTGGATAAGGGAACACATTTTGCTTGGTGTTACCCCTGCTGCATTTCTGGCAGCAATTCCTCATGAGTTTTTCACAAAGCCTACATAATGCTCGCAGCTGCCTGTAGTTTCAGAGCAGCATTTGCCATTTCCAAGCTCATGCAAGATGCATCCACCTCTCTAGAAATTCACTGCTGCTCAGGGCGGTCCTGGTGCTGATGTGAAACTCACAGCACCGAGGCAGATGAATTTATATGCAGCTTGATTTCAGAGGGCGTCAGAAGAGGCTGTTGTGTCTCAGCAGCGCGGGCTGGCTCTGCAGTGCTGCAAAAGGGAGGTGGCATGCAAACACAAAGGGACTGCTGCTGCACAATCCCTGTTCGCACCCTTCTGCCTTCCCTGTATGGAGCAGGGCACTCATATGGAACCGCAGATACCGCTGCTGGGACACGGTGCTGTCACCAATGTCTGCGGGCAGCAGCGGCTGCTGCCTTCTCCTCTGGCACAGATCTGTGCACTGACCTTCACACTTTCTTCCTCGGTCCTTTAAATCCTCGGATGGCACCTTGTCCAAAGCAAATCGTGGATGGGATCCTAGAAAGGCAGACACACTTTAATAAAAGTTAATAACCCACCTCTTGCAGGATCAGCACGATGCTTTACGCCTCGTGTAATGTTTCAAGGTCCTAAAGTGGGAAAAACAAAGTATCGGAGGAGCAGAACACCAAAATCACCAAAGCGTAACTAAAAAATGTATGAAACCGCTCTGCTTTCCCATTTGTTCTGCAAATATATGTCCTGAAGGCCTCCTCCCTCCTCACAGCCAGATGCGAGGGGGTACACATTCCATCAGGCATGCTGCAGTGCTTTGTTTGGAAAGGACACAGTCACAAAGAGCAGGACAGCAGAAGCAGCAGAAAAAGTGTGTCCCTTCAGCAGCGAATTTTCCTTTTGACCTGGAGTATCACCTCAAATATGAGAGGGTTTCTTTTGGCTTTTTAAGCTGTTAAACTGAATAAAGCAGTGAAGTTTAAAACATCAACGTGGTAGCTGCTTGAGAACAGGATTTTGTCTGGCAAACCATGACATTCAGAAGCAGAATCCACTGGCCGCAGTGCATTGCAAGTGCTTTTAGAGTCCACAACCCGTCAGAAAGCCCTGTGCCAGCAACACCTCATCTCATCTGATAGCAGCAGAGCCAGTCGCTAGCACCAGAGAAAGCAGGAGGTAGCTGAAGACAGAAGCGGGTCGCTCCACACAGTCTTCCAGCAGGGCTGTGAGCTCATTGCGCTGCTCCTTGCCTGCTCAGTGAGTGCCTCACAGAAGTGGGGAACTCCAACCACAAGAATCCCTTTGCTAACTGGAACAGTTCAGGCAAAACTCTGCTAGCCCTCACGCTGAGATGATTAAAATGATGAATAAAAACACAGAATCACAGAATAACCAGGTTGGAAGAGACCCACTGGATCGTCGAGTCCAACCATTCCCACCAATCCCTAAATCATGCTCCTAAGCACATCGTCTACCCTAACCTCAAACACCTCCAGGGACGGTGACTCAACCACCTCCCTTGGCAGACCGTTCCAATATCTAACCACCCTCTCCGTGAAGAACTTTTTCCTAATCTCAAGCAAATGACACTGATCTCTGTGCTGGGAAGAAGGTGATGACCTTTGGATGGCTAACTTGTATCTCCCACAGGCTTTACATCACATTTCAAACTCAAGCCAGGATTAGGCGATTCAGTTTCAATTTTCTGTAAACATTTCATTAAAGAAAAAAAAAAACAAACCAAAACCAAACAAAACGGCAGCAATGCTGCAAAACCTAAGGTGCAGAGTAGGACGTTCACCTGCTTTGTGCCTTCTCCTGTGACTGCATGGGAGCACAGACCGCTCCAGTGCAAAAGCTCAGCCCCAAGCCAGCTAGGACAGCAAAGCAGTAGAAAGCAGGAACAAAACTTGTTAGCATATTTTAGGACAGAGTTCTTACTTTCAGACCCATGCCATTCTGCAATATCCTAGGAAGATAACATGGGTGGGCAGACTAACAGAAACTTAACACAGCTTTCACAGCATAGGTGTGCTCTGTAGTTCCTCACAGTTTCACCTTTTAAAAACGGCTATGTGGAAATCCTACCTCTTGGATCTCCAACACAGAAACGCTCTGAAGACGACTGTTTCTACATCCTAGTTCTAACTGCACTACAAAATGCAATTTGTATTATAGAATCCCAGCTCCAGAAATTTTTGGCTGCAGAGACCAACAGTACAGACCTGGATTTATAAAGTCGTTTCTCTGGCACCGAAGGATTTGGGCTGGCTGCAGGCTGAAGGATCTCCATGTTCTCAACAGGCCCTATTTCCATGGGGTCCACTTGGCATTGTTCCGACGTCTCCACGCCCACATCCATCAGCAAGCTGGCACCCTGCTGTGCAGGAGAGCTCGTGTGCTTGGGGCCACTGCAGAGACAAAAGGTTATATCCTGCCTCAGCAGCTGCCACATAAGCCCAAAGGTATTTCATGATGAAACAGGTTAAGTCCAAGCTGGGCTGGGTTACTGCGCAAGGGGCACAGAGATCTGGCAGAGCAGGCTGGTGGGGAGCTGCACGATGGGTTGATACGGGTTTCTACTGAAGTGTCTGGGGTCTCTGTGTTATAGCACTCAGTTTTGCCCCCAGGTTCTTCTCTTAACCCCAGAAAGCGTAATTCATTCACAGGACTCAAGAGCACTGGGCTACAGGGTTCACATCAGGTTACCCAAGAAGCTGTGAAAGACTCAAAGACCCAGTCCTCTGCTCCTTTGGACACCTACCCCAAGGCCACACCACCCTGCCAGGCCAGAAACATTCCCTCGATCCCATCACCTGGGTCTCTGATGAAGGTTTTAAACAGCATCAGGCCTCGTATGAATGCCTGTGGTGAAAGCAGTGCTTGAAATGACCAGTGTAAAGACCTGACATCCTTACATGTATTTGCTGTGCCTCACACATTGCCTGAGTGCAGGGCTGCGTGTGCCTGAGGGGCTTTTCTGTCGCTCCTGGTTAATGAGGGGCAGGTGTAGAAGCAGGCACTGCTCTCCCCACTGCCACCACCTGCTAACAGGGCACAGAAGTGCTCTAGATAACGTGCCTCGTGTGCCCAGCATCCCATGGAACTGGCCTGAAGAAGGCAACAGGCTGGAGAAGTGGGGCCTGCGTGAAATTCATGAGGTTCAACAGGGCCAAGTGCAAAATCCTACCCCTGAGTTGGGGCAATCCCTGGGTTCAATACAGGATGGGAGATGATGTGATTAAGAGCAGCCCTGCAGAGAAGGACTTGGGGTGCCAGGGGTTGAGAAGCTTGACATGAGCTGGCAATGCACGCTGGTGATTCTGCTCCTCTATTCCTCTCTTGTGAAACCTCATCCTAAGTATTGGGTCCAGTTCTGGAATCCTCAACATAAGAAGTAGATGGAGCTTTGGAATGGGTCCAGAGGAGGCTACAAAGATCATCAGAGGGCTGGAGCACCTCCCATACAAGGACAGGCTGAGAGAGTTGGGGTTGTTCAGCCTGGAGAAGAAAAGGCTCCAAGCAGACCTTACAGCAACCTTCCAGTGCCTGAAGGGGCTACAAGAAAACTGGGGAGTAACTGTTCACAAAGGCTTGGAGTGATATGAAAGGGGCAATGGGTATAAACTGGAGAGAGGCAGATGTAGACTGGACATAAGGAGGAATTTCTTCACCATGAGAGTGGGGAGGCCCTGGCCCAGCTGAGCTCTGGCTGCTCCATCCCTGGAGGTGTTCCAGGCCAGGTTGGATGGGCCTTGGGCAGCCTGATTCAGTGGGAGGTGTCTCTGCCCACAGTAGGGGGATTGGAACTGGATGATCTTTAAGGTCCCTTCCAACCCAAACTATGATTCTATGACCAAGCGTTCCTGAAGAATTGATGCTGGGTGGATCACATTTTCCTGAGGAACTTCTGTGCCCCACTGGAGTGGTGACAATTTTTTTTTCCCCTGCTACTTCTTTCTCTCTTTCTCTGACTTAGCTTACTGTATCTTCTTTTCCCTTTGCGCTATGGTGTATCGGATTGAATGAGAATTGTGTCCTAATTTGGTCAGCCACCTTGGCTGTGTCCAAGTTATCAGGCTGGGATCTGGTTTTGCAGCTCTGAGAAGCTGCAACTCAGAGTGCACCCGAGTAGCTGCTTTTTTATTTTGGCTGTGTCTAATACCCACTGCATTTGAATTTACCCTGGGAGATTTTTCTATCTCTGACTTGCCACACATATCAAAAGGACTCTTTTCACTCTACCTCTTTGACAGTGCAGGTTGGGGTGGGTCCTAACACTCCTGGTGTCAGGACTGGGCTCTAACAAGCAGCCAGCTGAGAAAACCATGCACCAAACTCACAAAGCCTCCCTCTGCACAACTTAGGGTTTTGGGGAACAGGAATGTTACAAGGGGTTGGAGAGTAAAGCGGGAAATGTGCACAAAGTGATGCAGATGGATGCTGGGCTTCACATTTATACCTGAGACAGCACAAAGTGAGCAGAGCCTGGAGCCGCATGGGGAGAGAAATAAGATGTGCTTCAACTCAAGATAAATTAAAACATTGCCACAGAAAGATTTGCAAGTTGACCTGTCCTTATGAGCAGCAGAAAATGTAATTTCTGAGCCTTTTAGGGCATACACTTACTTCCTCCGAAGAGGGAACGCGACAGCAGAAAAAAACAATTGCTTCTGCAGGGAAAAACAAGTTGCGTATTACAGCTCTGCAGTTACCTTTTCACCTTCTTCGGTCTATCGAAGCGAAAGTCAGCAGGGTAAAAATGGACGGTGACCAAGTGATCCTTTCTGTCCTCGCTGCTCTTGAACTTCTCCGCACAGCCTTCTACCAAACACTTGTACTGAACGGCAGGGGAAACAACAAAGACGTAATTGGAAAAGGCAAGCAGCGTCAGCCCATGCCATGCACACCAGCCTCAAGCGAAGGGCTGTGCATGGCGACTTACCATGTTCTGCTTCTCAGCCATTATCTGGAAGAGTGAGTCGTGCCACTCCAGTATGTGGATGTCCAAGAGGTGCTCCGATGGGAAGGATCGCTTGCAGAAGGAGCAGACATTCCTGTGCAGCGAGTTGTAGTGGTGCTCGTAACCCTCCAGCGTGTCGAAGATCTGGCAACAGCCAGAGATGTGGCAACTGAATTCAGACACCCTGTAGCAAAAGTTAGGGCACCCACACCTTAAATTTAATCAGAGATTTAATTTAAGCTGCATATAATCCTCTAGATGACTGCATTTACTTGCGGCATTTCGTGTGAATAACATTTAGGTTAACTGTCAGGTGTAATGGCATGAAGATTACAATGGTGCTGGCAGTTGCAAACTCTTATTTGCCGTTAGGGCTTGAGCATTGTATACATCATCATGCTGTGAAGTGGTGCTTTAAGAATAAACAAGCAGCAACGTGAAAATTAAGCTGTTTGATTTTAACACAGAAGCCATGGATTAAAACTCTGTGCCAATACTGTTGAACAGGCAACTGTAGGAGCACCTCACACAAGCCTCAAAGCACTTCTTCAGTATCGTATGCAAGAGCACGCTTTAAAGCAAGATGAATTCTCACAACTCTTCCTAACCTGGGCTGCCTGGGCAGCTCTCCCACTCTTGAGTAAATAACACCCTGCAACTTAAATCATGGAATAATCTGAATTAGAAGGGATCTTAAAGATCATCCAGTTCCATCCCCTGCCACGGGCAGGGTCACCTCCCACTGGGTCAGGCTGCCCAAGGCCCATCCAACCTGGCCTTGAATACCTCCAGGGATGGGGCAGCCACTGCTTCCCTGGGCAACCTGGGCCAGGGCCTCATCACCCTCATGGTGAAGAAATTCCTCCTTAAGTCTAGTCTAAATATGCCCCTCTCTCATTTACATCCTATAAGCTTTTGTAAAAAGTCCCTCCCTCCCTCCTCAAGACTTTGAGACGCCTGCAGCAGCCCGGCTTTGACCCTTTCCCTTCTTCCTTGCCCTGCGGCGGTCCGGCCGCTGGGTCCCCGCACGCACCTGGGCCGCTCGTCCGCCTCCGCCAGGTCGCTGAGGACGCCCCGCAGGTAGAGGTGCCTGTGGACGTCCCCATCCTAGGAGAGGAGAGGAGAAGAGAGAGAGAGACCCGTGGCAGCCCGCGCCGGCCGCGGGGCCCGGCCCTCCCGCGGGAGCGCGCCGCACCTCCAGCAGCGCGTGGCCGCGGCCCAGGCGGTGCCGCCGGGGGACGAAGGTGAACGGCGGCGGAGGAGGAGGCGGCGGAGGATGCGGGGGCAGGAGAGGCAAGGGGCGCGGGGCCGGGGCCTCCCGCAGGCGGCGGGACAGCCCGGGCGGCAGCCGCGCCATGACAGACTGAGCACAGTGCGCGTGCGCGTCGCCTCTCCGCATCGTATGAGTCTGCGACGCTTACGGTGACCGGAGAGGCGACGCGCATGCGCAAAAGCTGCTCGTAGTGCGCACTGCGCATGTGCAGATGAGGCGGTAACTGGCGGCGGTGAGTGCGCATGCGCAGAGGGAGCTCTTCTCTGGCTTGGGGGAAGCGCGCGCGAGGCGCTTCCGGTCGGCGCGGTTACTTACGGCGGGGCAGGTGAGGGCGGGACCGGGGTTTGGCGCAGAGCGGTCCGCAGACCCTCGGGAGCCCGGAGAAATCCGAGGGCTGCGTCCCTGGGAGGCAGTGAACAGCTTGGGGTGGAAGAGTCCTTTGGAGCCCGCCCGGTCCAATCCGCTGTCGGCCAGCAGGGGCATCTCTGGCTCTATCAGGTGGCTCAGAGCCCCGGCCGAGCTCGTCTTGAGCGTTTCCAGGGAGAGGTGGAGTACCTGCCGTACGAGGACAGGCTGAGAGAGTTGGGGAGATGAGAAGGCTCCGGGGAAGACCTTAGAGCGACCTTCCAGTGCCTGAAGGAGCTACAAGAAAGCTGAGGAGTGACTGCTCACAAAGGCTTGGAGTGATAGGATGAGGGGCAATGGCTTTTAATCGGTGAGGCCAGGGCCTCACCACCCTCATAGTGAAGAATTGCCTTCCCATATCTAGTCTAAATTTTCCCCTCTCCAATTTAAATCCATTCCACCTCGTTCTGTCACTCCGTATCTTTCTAAAAAGTCCCTCCTCAGCTTTCATATAGCCCCTTCAGGTATTGGAAGGAAAAGGTATTTCTACATAAGGATTAGAGGCCTGGCTAGTGGGGAATCTGGATCCTCAGAGATAATAAAGCTTGGACTGGAGGAGTCCCTGCATGGCCTCCTCTAATTTCTGTCATTTTGGGGTGGAGAGTTGGACCAAGACTTGCAGAGATCCATTCCAGCATAAATGATTCAGTGATTTTGGCAAACCAAAAGCATGCCTGTATGCTTGATGTTCTGCATTAGCACAGGGTGTCACATTAAACTCCATACTGGCATGAGGCTTCAATCAGACTTCTGTGGCCATTATTTAAGTAACTTTGCAGAATTTGATGGTTGTCAATTAACAAAGTGGACAGTAGAATGGAAAGGCCTCTAAACTTGGAAATGCTGCTTTTGAACAACTTCTGAAGCAGCATTGTGGGCAGATGGCTGAAGCCAGCGTTTCCAGTCGTGTCTGCGGTCTGTCAATGCACAAACTAGTTACAGGGACTCAGTAACTCTTTGATTCTGGGATTGAAAAGTTTTCTGCTGGCTCGCGTACATGTAAGATGGGGTTTGTACGTGTATTGTTGAATCAGGCATGGTTATGAGTATCTCTCTTTTGCTTTCTTCATCCTTTTACACCTGTTTCTTTGTTTCAGTCAATTTTAGCATACCCTACAGGCTCATAACGTAGTCAGGAAATGTTGTTTGTGCTGATATGTTTTCATTTGCAGCAGTAAAATAACGAGTTACCATCTTTGTTTCTGTGTCCTGTGGAGCTTGCAGCCTTGGCTGGTAGTATGAGCGAGTTCCGCATTCACCATGACGTCAATGAGTTGCTCAGCCTGCTGCGTGTCCACAGCGGGGAAGGAGCTGAAGTCTACATCGATCTTCTGCAGAAGAATCGCACGCCTTACGTTACCACAACTGTATCTGCACACAGCGCAAAGGTAAGCGTCAACAGGTGACAATCGCAGCGGAGATGCACTTCAGACATTATGGGGAGGCCAGCAGGACTTCTGAGGCAGCGTGCGTCCTTTGCTTGTTGATAGAGGTTACATTGTCTCTGATAGGAGAAATTCAAGATAATTGTTCCTCAGAGTGATTTCTCTGGGCCAGTGATGTGAACTGCCTTTTCTTTACTGTACTTGTCTGTGAGATAACGTGATTTCTCTGAGTGCAGAGCTGGACACCAGTCAGTAGGGGTAATGGCTGTCCCAGGTTTTTCTGAGAACAACAATGATATCGTGTTGGCATGTGTGAAAAATGGGAGTAATTTGATCTGTAATCTCAATTTGGGTATAGAGTTGGAAGATTGTATCTGGGAAAAGGGAGAGGTTGGTGGAAGAACATGAGAAGGATTGTTAGAACTGGAATGGTGGAGAAGTTCAAAGGAGGAGCTTACTTTGTGCCTGTGATGGTCATTTAAAAATTTAATTAGAGCAGTTTTCCTTTGGAAGAATAAAACAAATGAAAAGAGTCATTGTACAAAATACAATTATATGAACAACACCTGGCTTGTTTTCTGCGTATCCTCCAAGTATTAGGGACTAAAGGCTGATGCTCTCATGACCAGGCATAATTCTGTGGCCATAATCACAGAATGATAGGAGTTGGAAGGGACTTCTGGAGATCATCCAGTCCAATCCCCCTGCTAAAGGAGGGTCACCTTATGCAGGTTGCACAGGAATGTGTCTGGGTGGGTTTTGAATGTCTCCAGAGGAGACTCCACAACCTCCCAGGGCAGCCTGTTTCAGTGCTCCATCAGCCTGACAGGAAAGATTTTCCTCATTTTCAGGTAGAACTACCTGTGTCCAGTTTGTACCTATTTCCCCTTGTCCTGTCACTGGGCACTATTGAGAAGAGTATGGCTCTTGACACCCACCCCATAGATGTTGGTCAGCATTGATGAGATCCCCTCCCAGTCTTCTCTTTTCCAGGCTAAACAGGTGGAGCTTACGCAGACTTTCCTCTTAAAAGAGACGTTCCAGACCCATCTCTGTGGCCTCTGCTGAACGCTTCAGTCATTCCTTGTCTTTCATGAACTGGGGAGCCCAAAAGTGGACACAGGCCTCCAGATGGGGTCTTCCTAGGGCAAAGTAGAGGGAGAGGAGAACCTCCCTTCGCCTGCTAGCCACACTCTTCTCCATGCACCCCACTGACCTTCTTGACTGCGAGGGCACATTGCTGTCTCATAATACTGCATGTCATTGTCATTTTTAAAAGCAGTATCATCAGTCAAGCTTTAAATGCCAGAAAATTTCTAACAGTCTCTGAAAGTTTAGGTCTTTTTGGCCTGAATTGCATGTTTTCTCTAATTCCAGTCTTGTGTGCTTTTACACTGACAGCTACAGCTCATAGACTTGTAGAAAAATTTAAACAGGAGGTGCAGCTGGAGACCTGCCATCTGACCTGTTGTTCCCTGCAAGGCCAGCAACACAGCTATAGCAGACTGCTTAGCTGGCTTTTGAAAATCTCCAGGAGATTCCCTCCTTCTCTCTGGCTGTGTCCCAGAGTCACCACTGTCTCCAGAAAGAACTGTTTGCCTGGGATTGTGCACGTTTGTGGCAGCGCCTATGGTGCTCTTGCTGTGTCCCTGGGAGTGGGGCTGTAACGTCTTCTCTGGGCTCAGTCCAGTCAGCTGGTGTCTTGCTAGTGGGGCCCCTAAAGTGAACCCCAGGTCCAGATATGGCTTCATCAGTGCCAAATACCTTAATGAACCTGCTGATACAAAATTACATTGCGTCAGACTGAGCATGTGCAAAGTTATCCCAGCTATGGATTTGTGCTCACCTTAGTCTTTTCTCTCCTGTAGTCCCTTCTCCATCACCTGAAGTGCCAGAACCCCTACTCCTCTCCAGTCTAATTATTAGTAAGAGACAATTCTGCAGCATTCAGTTCAAAACCCAGTCCCTAAAGTACTTTGGTGGTGGTAGCAGCCTGCACCTTATTTCCATCTCTGCCCAATGCTCTTCTCTGGAATGCAATAATAATATGCAGTAAACATTTAATATTAATATGGTGTTTTACAGGTAAAAATAGCAGAGTTTTCTCGAACTCCTGAAGATTTTTTAAAGAAATATGATGAGCTGAAGTCTAAAAACACGAGGCATCTAGATTCTTTAGTTTATCTACTGTCAAAACTCACAGAAGACAAAGAGGTTTGTTTCTGCTTTAGAACTTGGCATGTTATAAGTATTCAACAGTAGCAACAATGCAGTGGTTTTAAGTACGGCGCGCTTTCTGATAATTTTCAGCAAAATGCATTGAAATCAACATGGAACCAGTTCTAGCATTTACTTAATTATTAAAGTGCTGCCGAGAATTACGCTCCTTTTGATATAAACTGTTAAGATGCAGATAACTGGGTCAGAAAGCCTGTGGTCTCATTGAGCACACCCATCTTATGGTCGTGTGCTTTTTTGCTTTAGTGTGTGGTGACCAGCGTTCACAAAATATTCTCTCTTTGTTTATGTACAGACACTTCAGTATTTGCAACAAAATGCCAAAGAAAGGGCAGAACTTGCAGCAAATGCAGCAACCAGTGGAAGCACAAACTTTTCCATTCCCTCGTCTACTTCCAAAATATCCCTCCAGGAACTTGAGGAGCTCCGCAAGCAGCTGGGCAGTGTCACAGCCAACTCCAGTGTACAGCAGGTACTGTTTCTTCCCAAGCTGGGGACACAAAATCTTTCCCTTCTGCTCACGTGTATAGCTGTGCTCTTAACGTTAATCATCTAGTATAAATATAAATGTTCCTATCTGTGCAGGTAATCTAAATTATCTGACAAAATTTATTAGTCAGATTACATTAAATGTTTGTATTGTTCCTAGTAAAAGTGGCCTTTTTCTGTTTAAGTCAGTTGAGGTAGGTCATGTTTACGCCACGACTGTTTTAACTGGCAGGGGTTATGGTAATTTCATTTACCCGTTTCAAACAACTGGTTTAGCTCTGCTGACTGAAGTCCTTTTTGGCCTGTGACAGTGCTTGCTCAGGAGCTGGGCAGCTGCTGTGGCATGTCCTGAGCCTCGCTAGGAGTTCTGCTCTCTCAGGTGATGCGGGTGCAGTGCTTCACATAATCGTTCCCCAAGTGGACACAGCTGTTCCTTCTATTTGGCTATTTGAGCTCCTGCAATAAATGCTGCAAAGTGACCCCAAAGACAAAAAGGAAATAAAAAAATCTGCCATAGAAGTAAACAAGACACAGGCTTAGAAAACAGTTCAGCAAGCCTTTGATTATCAGTGCTCTGGGTGGGGGGAAGTGCAAAAGGGCAGTTATTATTTAAATCTCAAATTCTGTTTCCTGTATTCATTTCTATAAATAGCTCCACTGTGATGGGTTGACCTTGGCTAGCCACTGTGTCACTCCCTCTGCTCAACTGGACAGCAGGGAGGAAAATACGACAATAAGCTTGTCAAAGTAAGGGCATTTTGGCTGCAGAAGGCACAGGAGCATCTGTGAATGGACAGTTACTTGAACAGAGGTGAAAGAATGACAAGTGGGGAGAAGGGGGAGTGACAACTGGACAATATATGTAAATGCTTTCATTTAACATTTTGCAGCTTGCCTTTGGCCCAGAGGTTTGTTTTTGTTCTGCTTTCTGGTGACTGGTCGATAAAATCTGATGGGATCAGCCTCCAGGCTCTGAACGTGACTGTTTCTGAGCGTGCTGGCCTGCTTGTGGATGCTCAGAAATCACATGGTGGGGGTCTTCTCCATCTGCAGTCTCTGTTGTGGCAGTCCTGAACCCTTGCTCAGGGGACGCGTATCTCTATGTTGTCAGCATGTGGTGTCCACCTGCCTTGGTGGGGTTTGTGCTTCACTCATGCTGCAGCACCTCTGGCCCTGCCTTGGCCACATGGCAGCATTGACATTCATAACCTTTGCTGGTGAGCTCCCTGGCTCTGGCTGTGTATGGCTTATTGCCTGTGCTGGCTCCTCAGCAGATGTATGGTTACGCTTCAGCCTGTAAAGGTCTTTCTGTGGCAATGGCTGAGCACAGCCAACACCTTCCAGGGAAAGCCCTGCTGTCCCTGGTGGAAGGGATGGCAGTAAATGATGCATCTTCCACCAAGTGACTGGTTTGCAGTGGTGGGCAGATTGCTTTGGGCCATTGCTGGCTAGAGAAATAGACCCTTGGTGTACTGTGTTTTGGGACACCCAAAGGGTCTCTCGGCTTGAAGGGATAGACATGCATGCAATGATAGAAAATTCAAACCTGAAACAGAGTCCAAGCCCCTCCCCCTGTCAGGCAGTGATGAAACCAGCCTTGTTCCATCTACACTGTAAAATACACGTCTGCACAGACCGTATCAAAAATCCACCATCCAAATTTGTCAGCGATGATCTGAGTCAAGTGATTGACTTCGATCATGAAGGGAAGATGAAGTCCAAGTGCAATAACTGACCTTTGTAATAGGAGACTTGCAGGCTTGCTAAAAGAGGAAAGAGAAGTAAGCACTCTTCTCTGGGATGTGATGTTGACTACTGAAGGAATCAAAATGGCACCTGGAATGCTGCATCCAGCTCCAGGGTCTCCAGTGCAAGGAAGACATGGACCTGTTGGAGTGGGTTGAGGGGAGACCACAAAAATGATAAGAGAGCTGGAGTACCTCTCCTGTAATGACAGGCTGAGAGAGTTGGGGTTGTTCAGCCTGGAGAAGAAAAGGCTCTGAGGAGACTTTACTAGAGCCTTTTGATATATAGAAGTGTCTTACAGGAAAGACAGACTTTTACCAGGACCTGTAGTGTCAAGACAAGGGGCAACAGTTTTAAACAGAAAGAGGGTAGGTTTGGATGGAATACCCCATCCATGGCAGTTTTAAAGGCTAGGTTAGATGGGGCTTTGAGCGACCTGATCTATTGGGAGATGTCCCTGCACATGGCAGGGGACTTGGAAGTGGGTGATCTCTAAGTCCCTTCCAACCCAAACCATTCTGTGAGTCTGTCTGGTTTCGTTTTGGCAGTTGGAGACAGGAATTACCTCATGTCTCTGAATTTCCAGGGTGTAACTTCCATGTAGTCCATATCACTGAACTAGCGCCATTTTTACAGTACTGTCTTCCATCCACTGAGATCTCCTGCTAAGATCTTACCTGGCTGTTAGGTTGTATACTCCCCCATACCTAGAGCAATGTTTCAGAAGCTTTTGGACTTAGATACTTTCCTGGTCTGCTCTCTCTTAAATATGCATGGTTCATGGAGATGTGATGGTGAGGTCCATGCTTTGTCGGGCTTTTCTTCCAACTCATTTCTCCCTGCCATTTGGGAAGGTGTAATGAGGGCCGTCTTCCCTAGCTGGAGCTTGTTCATACATCCCTGTCGCGTAGGGCCAGTGCTACAGGGAAATTCTGTTCCGGGTCTTCTTTTAGTGACCCAGAGCTCAAGGTGATACAGAAAGTGCACATGATGTTTTGATCTTTCAGCTAATGTCTGTCTGTCCAGATTGTGACAAACAAGTAAATTAGAATGTGCTACTTCAGTAGAGGAGTACGAGGTCTGACACAAAAAACCCAAGACTGTGCCTGTAACTCTGTTTAACAAAATAAGAAAATAAAGTATGTTCATCTTCAAAACAATTCCCTTCTGAGCTGACACACCACTGCAATGTTCAGAGCAATTCCACAGATTGTTGTCTGAAAGGCTGTTGAGGATCTTTGTTGGTATTTGTTTTTACATCTTCTACAGACAGAAAACGGGTTCCTTTGAGCACCAATTGGATCTTTGGGTTCTCTTCACCGTCCACCTCAGTCAATAATTCAAAAGTTTCCATCACAGATTTCTTTGGTTTCACAAAAAAAAATTTGATATTAATTCACTTTTGACTCTTGCACACTGACATTTTCCAGCTGAAGGTAAGAAAACATTTCTGTTTGAACATATGTCCGCTCGTACCAAGTGAATCATAGAATCATAGAATAACCAGGTTGGAAGAGACCCACCGGATCATTGAGTCCAACCATTAATGAAATGATGAAGCTGAGCCTTGTCTCACTGTGGCAGGTTAGAACATGTTCTGTAATCAGCTCTTTGTCTCGCACTCTTGGTCCCAAGCAATAGGGTTAGTCTCAGTTTTTTTGTGTCAGACCTCATAAAAAACTTCCCATCATTTTCCAGCTACCTGTGGATGGACTATCTGGATTGCATTTGGCATGCAGCTACTCAGCAGGCACGGAGCAGAAACCGAGTTCAGAAGTGTTTGTTAGCCTGTCTGCCAGTGCCCCTTGAGTAAGATGCTGCTTATTGCTTCTGCAAGGAGTTTGTTGCCTTTCACATAGTGCTCTTTGCAAAATAGTAAGCTCCCTGGTGGCTGTGCGCCCCCGTTCTGCTCCCCTGTGTGTGCCCTCGCACCCATGCTGGTGGGAGGGATGCAGAAAGGTATTATTTTAGGTACACTACAATAAAAAGAAGGCCAACTGTATAAAACACCTCTGTATCATTGAAACCAATAGACTAGACCGTATCAGGAGACCAAATCCTCCACCTTGCTACTCAAACATCAGCTGTTCTACTTTCTGTTCTTAAGTTACCAGTTTACAGTCAATTTCTGCTTAAAATTCAAAAATTCTTGGGATTCTGAATATGTCTTTTTCTCCTTTCTCTCTTTTCAGCAGCCTCTTGAGCTTACACGAAAAATTCTCCGAGATAAGCAGAACAAGAAGAATTCTGGTCAGCCTATTCCCATATTTCCATCCTGGGTGTATGAAAGACCTGCACTTATTGGTGATTTCTTAAATGGCACCAGTTTAAGCACTGACACAACTTTACCTATAGGTGTGTGATACACAGGGAAAATTGCATTAACTTTTTACGCTTTGTACTTGTTCACGAGTGCTGTTCAGATTTCATAACACTTGGGATGAAAGCAAAACTTGGTTCCTTGCACTGTGTAGATGAAGAGCAAGGTTCAAAGAAAAAAATCCAGGCTTGTATTGTTCACTGTGTTTCTCTTGTGCTGAATTTCAGCTCCGCTGACAGGATCTGAACTGTTCTGAGTCTCCCAGTTCTTTTTCTCTTTTGAATCACAGCCACCATAAAATCCTGCTGTAGAGGTACCACAACTGTATTCTTAGCTGAAGAATCTTTGGTTGTATCTGACAAGGGAGTATTTTTCAATCCACCCAGCTCAATATCTCCTCCAGTAAGACTATAGCAACTTCCCTGGTTTGGTGTCTGTCTCCTCGCTAGAGCATCAGGGGACTAATCTCCCCATTGTGTTCTAACTTACAACTGAGCTGTATATAGTTTCTTATTCATAAACTAGATCTATACCTTTTTGGAAGAGAACAACTGAGTTAGAGACTCATATTTCCATTCCCTAGAACTGTGGAGGCTCCTACAAGAAATCTGTACCTTTTTTGATGTGGATTTGGGCTGTGTCTAATGGGGGCATGACAACAGTAGGTTCATTCTTTAAGGTGCCCATAAATAGCTTTTCTTTGTTGCTGTATTTGGACTACTTTCTTAATGTTTGAGTGTTTCAGTGGAGGGGAGTTAGGGGCAGTTGTTGACAATATTGGAGCTGCTTGCATCCAGTAATTGAATCCTTTTGGGTGGAAGGATCAGCAGCACAAGCTGTGGGTGATATTCTCTTGGTTGTAGATGTATAGCCCTGTCTACTTGGTTTGCTTTGGTTATAAATGAGCAAAGGGTTCTGTTTTCCTGGAAAGCAAGGTAGGTGATTTTGGAACTGACCCTAACTCAGTTTTATTTCTCTATATCTTGATTCAGCTTAGTATGATCTTACTTTATTCTCTTTGAACGGTGGTATGTATTTTTTTCAAGCTTCAGGTACTAGACTGGAATGATACAAATGTACGATCACATACTACAGCAAGTTCTGATGGTGTTCTTTTTTTCTCTTCTCTTTGAAAATAGGTACTTTGCCTTTAGCTTCCCAAGAATCTATGATTGTGGAAGACTTGCTGTATGTTCTGATTGGTGTGGACGGAAGATACATAACAGCACAGCCTCTTGTAGGCCGGCAGAACCGAGCATTTTCAGTTGATCCAAACTTGGACTTGTCCATCAAAGAGCTGGTGACCAGGATTCTTCCCGTAGCAGCGAGCTACTCTGCTGTCACCAGGTACCAAGCTGACTTTTGTTAGAGGAGCGTGTTTTTTCAGAGGAGCATCAGGTTGTAGTATCTGTTGGTGTGCAGATGTTAACTTACAAGCATAATTTAAATCTACGGGGATATAAAATAAGCATGACAATTTCTTTGAATTTATTTTAGCTACATTACCTTTTGCTGGGTTTCTCCTCTGTTGCCAGTTCACTTCTGCATTCATCTCACCTTTGCTTTGTCCAGGCTTGGTCTTGGTATGTTCAGGTGAAGTGCAAATATGCCTGCTTATTCTTTTCCCACCCTGCTATGAATTCCTCCATGTTTCCTGCTTTTTGCTCTCTTTTGAGCATTCAGGACTGAGACAACCTCTTTGTACTTCTGAGCAGGAAAAGGTCTTAGTATAAAGTATACCTCACTAACAGTACTTGTTTGTTGTGTAGATGTCTGCATTTTTAGGATATGATTCACCAAATCCCTTTCACATGTCTCCTTCCAGATGATATGACTTGTGTTCAGAAGCATCAGTCTCTCTCCACCAATATGTATGGAGCCATCTTAATTTGGTCAGATGAATCCCTGTTGTGGCCTGTGGTGTCAGAAGCTAGCAGCAGTACTTTCCTCACATCTGAGTGCACATTCCTTCCTTTTGATGTCTTTTCCTGTCCTCTCATCTGTTGCTTATGCAAAGACAATTGCCTTGAAAATCCTGGCTCTCACTTTTTACATAGTGGTTTTGCAAATAATTATATTTTCCTGGCATTTTCATAGAATCATCAGGTTGGAAAAGACCTTTGAGATCATCTACTCCAGCGGTGCCTGTCCACTACTAAATTGTGTCCCCAGGCACCTCATCTACCCACCTTTTAAACCCCTCCAGAGGTGGTGGCTCAACCACCTCCCTGGGCGCCTCTGTCAGTGCTTTAGAACCCTTTCCATGAAGAAATTTTTCCTGCTGTCCAATCTAAACTTCCCCTGGCGAAGCTTGAGGCCATTCCCTCTTGTCCTGTCACCTGGAAGAAGAGACCAGCACCCACCTCTCTACAACCTCCTTTTTAGGTAGTGGTAGAGAGCAGTAAAGTCTCCTCTCAGCCTCCTCTTCTCCAGTCTAAAGTTAAGAGGAAGCATCTTCCCATAGCTTTCCATACTGGGAAACTGAGAAATAGGCAGGGGGACACAGAGCAAATGTGGAATCTGAAACTCCAGGTGCGGACTGGTGTGCTTTCCAGCACACAATCTACTGGTGTGCTTGTAGTGTGTCCTGAAGATAAAATTCCTGAAAGTGATAGAGGGAGCCTTGCCTGACAGAGTTTCCATTTTGCTTCTTACAGATTTGTAGAGGAGAAGTCTTCCTTTGAGTATGGACAAGTAAATCATGCTCTGGCTGCTGCTATGCGGACTCTAATCAAGGAATACATGATATTAATTACGCAGCTGGAACATCTTCAGCGACAGGGACTTCTGTCACTGCAGAAACTCTGGTTTTATATCCAGCCCACAATGAGGACCCTGGAGATTCTTGCTTCACTTGGTAAGGTTCAGAAATGCATTCTTTATATTTTGACAGGTGTATGACAGCTTCTGAAAACTGTATGGAGCAGCAATACAGGCAGGGCATGTGTCATTTTAATTTGATGTTATATTAAGGAATAAAGCCAAGGGGAATTGTACTTGCTGGAGCACTGCTCTTTTTTGGGAGCGGTGGGCTGTAGAGCTGAATCTGCCTTCCAGAGCTGTCATGAGACCTGTCATGGAATCATAGAAAGGTTTGAGTTGGAAGGGACCTTAAAGATCATCTAGTTCCAACCCCCCTGCCATGGGCAGGGACACCTCCCACTGGATCAGGCTGCCCAAGGCCCATCCAACCTGGCTTTGAAAACCTCCAGGGATGGGGCAGCCACAGTTTTCCTGGGCAACCTGGGCCAGGGCCTCCACACCATTATTGTGAAGAATTTCCTCCTCATGTCCAGTCTAAATCTGCCCCTCTTCAATTTATAGTCATTCCCCATAGTCCTATCCTGTCCCCGTGCCTTTTACCTTTATAATCCCTGCCCTTTGGATCAGTTGTTTCCACCTCTGCTGTCTCTGCTCAACTTCTTTCCAAATGCCTCTCCAGCTGTATGTGAATGTAAAATTACAAACGAATTCAGCCAGATGGAGCCCCTGGAAATTTCTAGTCCAATGCCTTGCTCACAGCAGGTTGCTCAGGTCAGACAAGTCTGGATAATCCCCAGCAATGGAGATTCTCCACCATTCTTGGCCTTTTCCCTTGACTTTATCACCCTTTTTGTGAACATTTCTTTCTGGATGCAGGGGGAACAATAGTGACAAAGGATGAGGATAAGGTTGAGGGTGGTGAGATTCTGGAACAGGTTGCCCAAGGATGTAGATGCCCCATCCCTGGTGATGTTCAAGTCCAGGATGGATGGGCCTTGGGCAGCCTGATCTGGTGGGAGGTGCCCCTGCCCATGCAAGGTTGGAATCAGATGATCTTTAAGATCCCTTCCAACTCAAACCATGATTCTATGAATTGCCTTTTTTTTTACCTTCTGCCCTTTTGATATTGCCACTGTGCTCCTTTAAGAGAAGTCTTATACCATCTCCTCTAGAACCATTCGCTGGATAGTGAAGGAATGATTTTTGACCACCCCCTGCTTCGTCTTCTTTTCTCTCCACCAGCGAGCACTGCTCCCTGAGTCTCATTTTATGCCTTGAGGACCAGCCCCCCACCATCTTATTAACGTCCACTCATCTCTTCATTTATTAATTCATCTTGGGAACCCCAAACTGAATGCAGTATTCCAGGTGTGGCCTCCCCAGTGCTGGGCAGAGGGGAGTAGGCACTGGTGCAGCCATGGCTGCAGTTGGCATTTATCCCTGCTTGGGCACGCTGCTGTCAGGATTGTTGGCCACAGCTGCAGTTACTTCAATAAGTTTGTTTAAGCTCTCTGGCACAAGAATACTTGTGCATTTTGCTCTGTACTCAGCCTAGAGAATTTATCTGGATATAAGTATCTGTTATATCTACAATTTGGAATTAGATGATCCCTCCTGGTGTTCACTTCTCCTGAAATTTTCAGGTCTTTGGAACACAGCATCGAGGTTTACTTTGATCTGAAACTCTTGGCAGTACTGTATTCCTCTGTCTGTGTCCCTTTTGCAATGGCAAAGTACAAATCTCACTGTCAAGCTGCCTAAATCTTGGTGCTTTTGAGACCAGAGGTTTCTGATGCAAGCACCGAAGTGGGTGTTTCTTCCATTATCACCTGGGAAGTGGGTCTTTATACATGATTCTCTTGGTTATAAGAGGCTTTTGTACTCTAAGTCACTATGTACCTTGGTGTCTACCTGAGTTTAGTCATCCTTCCCTGGAGGCTTGGGTTTGATTATTGCTTTTTTTACGGTGTGAGTCTTTGTGTTCTCAATCCAGGACATTTCAAGGTGTAAGCTTTTGATTGTGAGGTGGAATGGCCTTGCATCTTCACAGCAGGGTCTATGGCTGATATGGAGATCTGTGGCTTAAGGCAGACAGCTAATCAACTGCTAACTTCATTAATTTTAACAGCATAGCTCGTGTAATTGATCTGTGTCAGTTTTGTCTTACATCTATATTTTTAAATTTTAGCTACTTCTGTGGATAAAGGTGAGTGTATGGGAGGATCAACCCTGAGCTTACTGCATGACAAGACTTTCAACTACACAGGGGACAGCCAGGCGCAAGAGCTGTGCCTGTATTTAACCAAGGCAGCCAGCGTGCCTTATTTTGAAATTCTGGAAAAGTGGATATATCGAGGCATCATTAATGATCCATACAGGTAAAGAACAGTTAAGGAATAAAATGAAGTGCCGAAGTTGAGAAATACTGTTTGGGTGTTTGACTTTTGCTTTTTTAGTGCGCCCATCCCTCTGATCTGGAGAGTCTTTATAGCCTTGAGCCTAGACCTGGCAGCAGTAGGTAGATGAGGCAGCACTGCAAGGATGGGGAGCTGCTGGAGTGTGTTTAACTACATTTCTTATTTGATTCAGTGATTCTACAATCAGATACACTCTCAGTTTATTTTTCCAAATTCAAGGAAATTGTGTACAAAACTCAATAGTACAGCAGTTCAAATTCACAGTCTACTCAAATTCCACCTTACCGTGCCTGTCCCCCTTTAAGAATTCTCACATCCTCATCCTTTTCACGATAGAACTGAGCCCTCTTCTCATGGGGCACGAGTGTGACAACTCAGTGAATTTACATTAAATGTAGTTCACTAATATGCTGATTTAATATCGACTAATAATACTGTCTGAAGTTTCTTGGCTTTTGTAGAATCACTGAATTTGCTGTGTTTAATAGTTTATGCAGTGTTTTTGTTTCCCACACTTTCAGAATCATAAGGAGGACAAAACTCAAGTTAGAACAGCTAAAATTAATGCCTTCCTGATGATGAGAAGACAAAGGCCAGCTTCCTCATCTTTGCACTGACAACCAAAAAAATGTTTAGACTTGGGTTGTGAACCCTATAAAATTACGTTTCTTTCATAATTGATTGCAGATTAGCAGAACTACTTTGCATAATGCTTCTTCTTTTACGGCAAATACAGACTAATTTCAGTTCTTGGTTGGAATGTGTTTTCGTGAGACCTTACTTCTGATCATATTACCAGCTTACAAGTCAAAAAAAGTAATCTCATAGTACCACTTCCTTGTTCTAAACATCTGCTTTAACTGTTACAGTGAGTTCATGGTGGAGGAACATGAGCTGCAGAAGGAGAAGATTCAGGAGGACTATAATGACAAGTATTGGGATCAAAGATACACTGTTGTTCAGCAACAGATTCCCTCGTTCTTGCAGAAAATGGCTGACAAAATACTAAGCACAGGTAGGGAGAGACATGCTTCTCATGTAAGGGGGATCTTGAGACAAGCATTGCCTTTCTTTGTGTAAACATGAAATAAATGTCAGTGTGCTTTGCCAGTGTACGGGGTTGTTCAGCTGAACTTCTCAGAGGAACAGAAGAATAAGATTTAAAAATAACACCAAATGCTATAAATGAAACAATGCATGGGAAGGAGTCCATTAGCAAGGGGATCTGTCTGTCTTACTACTTTTTTCATGGGTACAGTTTTCTAGACAGAGCTAGACAACTGAGGTTGCATCATGCTGAGTTTTAATTTGGATGTTTAAATGAAGCATGCAACCCAATGGCTGCCATTGTTCTCTTCCTTAAGTACAACCCCACCTGAGACTTCCTTCTGAAGTGCAGCACCAGATCTTCAAAGTTTATGACTATCTGCAGAGGTGTTTTGCTACCACTGGAAAACAAAGCCATCTCTAAATTGCTTCTTAAATGTGATACTAAGTGCCTAGTTTATAATTCCATATCGTCTTTTGAAAGATGTCTGAATCCACCTTTTATTAGAACTTGGTGTAAATGTATCTTCCACTTGAAGGTCATAGAATCATAGAACAGATTGAGTTGGAACAGATGTTAAAAGATCATACAGTCCCACCCCCTGCCACGAGCAGGGACACCTCTCACTGGATCAGGCTGCCCAAGGCCCATCCAACCTGACCTTGAACACCTCCAGGGATGGAGCAGCCACAGCTGGGCCAGGGCCTCACCACATTCATTGCAAAGAAATTCTTCCTTCTGTCTGGTCTAAGTCTGCCCCTCTCCAGCTTATAGCCATTAAGCCTGTAAGCTTCCCTGTTGGATGTACAGTACGTGTCAGTATGGGTTGTTCTTTCTCTTTACTTCTAGGGAAATATTTAAATGTTGTGCGAGAATGCGGGCGTGACGTTACCTGCCCTGTGGCTAAAGAGGTCCTCTATACTTTAAAAGAGCGAGCATATGTGGAACAAATAGAAAAAGCATATAACTATGCTAGCAAAGTTCTTCTGAATTTCCTAATGGAAGAGAAAGAGCTGGTGGCTCACCTAAGGTTTGATTTATTTTACTAAATGCATGTTAAATAGATCGGTTCTGATAGTGAACATAAGTTTTAGAAGTTAGCACTCTTTTCTTGGGATATTATTAATTTATTCTATTTTCATTGACCTGAAGAAATAAGATTTGGGTTTTTTCCTGAAGAAGAAAAAAAAAGTGAAGTGTAAAACCATAAAATGGTTGCATGGAAAAGATGTCTGGGGGTCTGCAGTCCAACTTCTTTGGAAGCCTGTTGCCAGAACTGGATCAGGGCAGCCATCTAGCCGAGTCCCAAAGCCCACCCTCAGTTATGGACATCCCCCCCCACCTCTCTCATGACTTGTCCCATCACTGAATGTCGCTCCCACCAGGGAAAGGAGTTTCTTAGTCGGGTATGATCAAGAAGAGTTTAATGTGAGTAACGAATAGTTTGATATTGAGCATCTCACCAAATACATGCCGTGGTTATTGTTCATGGAAGCATAGGTAGTTGGAATAGAGCAAATGTACAAGCTCCAAGTTCCAGTACAGGATGTTTCTGAACATCGTCCTCTTTTGAAGTTCATTTTAATAATCTGTATCTTGATTCTTGTAATGCATTCAGCTGATAGCAAATGCAAGCGCATTTTGGCATGCAAACTCCAGCTTTCCTATGTGAGCCAAGCTTTTAGTTTATTACTGTCTTCAGAAAAGAGTAAAAACAGGAATCTTAAGATGCCCATGGGGAGGCATAACCTGGAGCAGTAATGGTAACTGAAGTGGATGTGCCTAGCAGGCCAGATGAGATTGCTTTGGGCCTGCTTTTTGCTACGTGTTAAAAAGTTGTAGCTGCAGCAAAGGTGTCTGCTCCAGACCTGAGAATGCTACGGCTCCAGCTGCATTGTGGGAAGACCTGAAGATCCATGGTTCACTCCTCTGAAACTGATAGGTACCTTCCTGCCCTGTGAAGACCACCAGAGAATGTACCTTGTTACATGAAAGATTTTGAGAGCTGTATGAGACCTGCCAATTTGTAAGGAGATTATTCCTATCCTTTCTAATGACTGTCATCCCTCCAAGCTTTCTTTGCTTAATAGGACTGTTCAAAACACAATGCTTTCTAAAGTTCTAGTGGCATATGTCCTCTGTTGGGCCCTTCTGTCACGATGTAGTTTCAGAGTAAGGTGCTGCTTAGCCTCTCCAGCCAGGACTGATGTCTGTGACCTCCTCTTCTTCCAAATGGGCTCCCTGGCAGATGGTTCTGCCACTGTCCTGTATGTAGGCAACCTGCTGGAGCACGAGCGCAGGGGCAGCTGGGTGTGGAGGAAGCTACAGAGCTTCCAGTCTGTGTGTGCACTTCGAGGGCTTGAAGTGATCAAATCCCAGGGACCTGTGACAGATAACCACGTCTCAGTTCAGTGGGAGCACTGACTCTCTCCACCACCCCAGAGACACTGGCTGGAAGGGACCAACAATCTCAGCAGGTCTCTAGTTCAACCTCCTGCTTGAAGTGGGATTGTCACCAGCACTGGGTCAGGTTTTTATTTGGGTTTGCGCATTAGGGTATGTCAGTAGTAAGTATCTTTCTCCCCTGCCTGTTGTGTCCTCAGTTAACTACTGACACTGTCA
Organism: Clamator glandarius; assembly: GCA_033459285.1. Lineage (NCBI taxonomy): Eukaryota > Metazoa > Chordata > Aves > Cuculiformes > Cuculidae > Clamator > Clamator glandarius. Next base: position 1,292,999 of record JAUNZM010000631.1, on the reverse strand, counting down.
TGACTTCCTCAAGAGTGAAGGAATTTTCTTGATTTGAGAGAATAATGACAGAGAAACAGAGGGGCAGGCTTAGCATCACCCCACATTGACAGCATTCAGGAGTCCACAAGCACATTGTGTTAATGCTGTGTTGGTCGTATTTTTGCTCTGAAACCTGCAGTTATCATGTGCAGTCTTTATCATGTGCGATCTTTGGTCAGGGGCTAAGTTAATCCTCAAAATCTCCTCTGAGCTGTTTCCAAGGTCCTTGCCCACTGCAGTTAACTCTTCCTCGTGCCAAGTGAAAATTAAAGTTTATGCATCCTCTTACAGCAGAAGTCAACACAAGTACCTAGAATACTTAAAAAAATCAGCAGAGAAACTTGTTCATTCAAAGGAGTCCAAGTTTCTGCTCTGAACTAGCAGCTGCCTCTTGGATGAGTCTGCATGCTGGGGAGGATGGGGTGTTGTTCAGGAGAGCAGTATTCACCCAGCAAGGTAATGCATACTGGTTTTTCTCTAAGTCACAGTTTTCCAGCCAAAAAAGAACAGCAGCAGCCCCGTTCTGACTGCACAAAAACATCCTAACTGAGGTGGAAGGGAGGAGGGGAAATCTACATAAAAGACTAGTCTCCAAATGGGTTATTTATGTGTCTCTTCTGTGTGAAGAGGAGCATTTTGTAATCAAACCCAGCAGGCTGGCTCAATTGATTGCTTTTGTTCCTTTAGGTTCAATATGGATTAACTTGGGCTTTAAAAAATATAATCAATTGTCCCTTCACTTTTGTGAGCAGATCTATAAAACACTATTTCCTGATGGATCAAGGGGACTTTTTTGTTCACTTCATGGATCTGACAGAAGAGGAACTTAAGAAGCCTGTAGACGATATCATAACCACAAGGCTAGAGGCTCTACTTGAATTAGCTCTGAGAATGAGCACAGCCAACACAGATCCTTTCAAGGATGATTTAAAGGTAAGAATGTATGTAAGCAGAAGATAATTGAATTTGAGCAGGTGGTCTGCCATGATTTCGGGAGACCTGTATGCCTGTAAGAATCTGCTGAATATACAACAAAGGAGAAACGAATTGACGGCTGTCCTTCTGTAGACGTTCTCTGAGTTAAGTCCTCTTTCATCCAGATTACCTACTGGAGGCATGCGCTCTTAGGAAGAGGCTGTGTTTTCTTGCTGATGTCTGAACATGGAGAAGCTTCTGGGTGGCCTCAGGATGAGGTGGAAATAGTAGTGTCTCTCATTCTCAGCTTGGGGACTCACTCAGGAGCTCAAGAAAATATTTGCATAGAAGTCCTGCCTATTAATGATTATGTAATTTACAGATGTGAAGCAGCACAGTGGCTGTAGTTGTGAGTGTGAGAACAGACCTTGCAGAGGCTGAGGGCAAGGCAGAGCAATCAGTATGTTGTGTGCTGATAGTTAACCACTACGAAAACACTGCTCTGGTGTCTGCTGCCGCACTGTCCAGATCATGCCATTCTCTGTTGCTTTCTTGGTTGGTCTGATGACTTGAGAGCAACTCTGATAATTTGCACTTCTGCCACATGTCTCTTGCTACGCTGTAGGTGTGAACATCCTTTGAGTGTTTTATTCTTGCTCTCCTTTTATAGATTGACTTAATGCCCCACGACCTCATTACGCAGCTGTTGAGAGTATTGGCCATAGAAACGAAACAGGAGAAGGCCATTGTCAGTGCAGATCCCACCGAGCTCACTCTCAGTGGTCTGGAAGCATTTTCCTTTGACTACATCGTAAAGTGGCCTCTCTCCCTTATTATAAACAGGTAAAGTATCAATCCACTGAAGGTAAAAAAGGCAGAAGCTTTCGCATGGAGCGCATTTCCACACAGCAAAATACTGGAAAGCCTGTCTGACATAAACTGCTGGCTAGTACGGAGTGCTTTGGAGTTTTTGAGCCCTGCTTACTCCGCTTGTGGGCTGTGCGATGTGGATTGTCTCTTCAGTGTATCCCTACTAGACCACATCTAAGGCATCCCTGGAAAGTCAAACTTTCATTTTAAATGCTGTGAGGATATAGGTGAAAGGAGGCTTTCTCAGCCTGGTCCCTGGTTTCACTTGTTACTAGTCACATAGTTTTCATTTGTCTGTGGCTTTCTGAAGTATCTCCCCTGAGAGTATGAACTCTCACAAGGAGGGTTCCATTCAAGAATCGAGCATTGCTCAGATCTGGAGAGCTGAAACAAAAATGCACTTTCTGGTTTCCCTGGCTGCAAGCAAGGCTGTTGCTAGAATTGCTGTAGCAAGCTATTTTGCATGTAATTGAGTTGTGAGGGACTGAATGGTTCATTTTTCTGCAGGGATTTGCCCCCTTTTTTCCTGGAGAAACATGGGCAGACCTGCTACTGTGAGACAGGGCAAATGGGGCAAGCAGTATTACATGAACAGGTTGATAGGTGTTGAATTGTTAAATGCCAACAATTAGTTTGTCCCTTAATACCCCTTTGAAAAATCGGTTGATATAGTGGGAATTCTCTAATGGGGTGACACTGTTCAGTAAGGTTTTATGGACTGTATCAACTGAAGGACTGTAGTGTCTGAATGCAGACCTCAGTCCAGTCCCTGAAGCTATAAATAAGTATCCCCATCTGCTTCATGCTGCATTGCTGGCAAGAGAATATTGCCTGTAGCTTGGTTACAGCTTTTTTTCTTCATCTTTTTGGAGAATCCTTGTGAGGTGTTTTGGTGATTGAAGCAGTTTTAGTGCAGTGATACATGACTGCAGGCTTTCAGCTCTGTGTCCCAACATCTCTGCAAGTGACCTTTCTGCAGGTAGCTCGAGGGAATTGAAGGAGGAGGTTGGTCATGTACCTGCTGGCAGGAAATATGGAGGAGGACTCCTTGGAGATAAGTTCTTTGGGATGGTTACACATGTGATTTATTTTTTTTCCCTTGGTTCAAATTGCTTTGGTGCAGGTCTATGCGCATCTGAAGGCATAAGGAACATATTGTAAAGTCTCTTTGCCTTTGAGCAGCCTCAGCCTTCACAGCTTAGTCTGTCAGTCATAATAGTACTTAATCTGGATGGGTTTCTCCTTTCTTCTTTCCAGGAAAGCATTGACAAGATACCAGATGCTTTTCAGACACATGTTCTATTGCAAACATGTGGAAAGACAGTTGTGCAATGTTTGGATCAGCAATAAGATGGCCAAGCAATTCTCCCTGCATTCAGCTAAGTGGTATGACCTTTTTTCTGCTGGATTAGATGTGAAATTTTGTTTTTCCTTCTTGCGGGTTTGATATGTTGTGACCATTTTGACATGAAAAAGATCCTTACTAATTTCTTACAGACTGAGAGAGGTCAAAACATAACATTTTAAGTTTCAGTAGGAAGTGTCTGCTCGGTAATGATTGTGCTGCTTGGCTCATTCCTCTTTGTTGACATGAAGTTTTGAAAAGAAAGAGATGGTCTTTCGGGTTAGCTCATTCCACTGAACAGTTAGAGCAAAAGACATTTGTGCACCTATTGTCTTGGTAGCTACTTTAGCATCAGTAATATTAGTAAGGGCCCCAGTAGTTCAAAAGCAATATTTTTCTCTTCTGACCTTCACACAGCTTGGCTGATGTTTGATGTTTTGGTGTGATACAAATGGAATAAGCTAAAAGTGGTAGGGTGTTTTCATGGAAAATCGTTCCATCTGTAGGGGTAGATTTTCACCTTTGGCTAGTAAAATTCCTTTAATCACAGAATGGTTTGAGTTGGAAGGGACCTTAAAGATCATCTAATTTCACCCGCCCCCTGCCATGGGCAGGGACACCTCCCACTGGATCAGTCTGCTCAAGGCCCCATCCAACCTGGCCCTGAACACTTCCAGGGATGGGGCAGCCACAATTTCCCTGGGCAACCTGTTTAATATTTAGTGTATTAAAATTTTAGTTGAATATAAGCAGATATTCAAAGTAATTGTCCAGTCTAGACATGGCTCAAACCTCTTGACTCTAGTAAGTCACAGAATCACAATGTTGTTTAAGTTGGAAAAGACCTTTAAGATCACCAAATCCAACCATAAATCTAACACTGCCTAGTCCACAACTAAGTGTCTCTAAGCATCTACATTTCTTTGAAATGCCTCTGGGGATGGTGACTCCACTACTTCCCTGGCCAACCTTGATAACCTTTTCAGTGAGGTATTTTTTCCTAATATCCAGCCTATACTTGCCTTGGCACAACATTTCTTCTCATCCTGTCACTGGGAGAAGAGACCAACACCCACCTCATTATGACCTCCTTTCAGGGAGCTGTAGAGAGTGATGAGGGCTCCTCTCAGCCTCCTTTCTCCAGACTACACAACCCCAGTTCGCTCAGCTGCTCCACAATAACCCCTGTGCTCCAGAACCTTCAGCAGCTCCGTTTCCTTCTCTGGATGTGCTTCAGCCCCTCAATGTTTGCCTTGTAGCGAGGGATGAAAATCCAACACAGGATTTGAGGTGCGGCCTCACCAGGACTGAGTGCAGGGGGACGATCCCTCCCCTGCTCCTTCTGGCCACACCATGGCTGATCCAAGCCAGGATGCCTTTAGAAAGCCATTTGAATATGTGGGAAGTAATCAGAGATGGTTAGTATTAACTTTATAATCCCTCTGACGCTTCAGCAGTGAATTTGCTAGGACAGAAATATTTAGCTCTACTTGACTGTGTGAGCCTGGTAATCGTTCTCTGTGGCATTTGCCAGCTCCAAGTTGTGTGGGTGTCGTTTCTCCCCTAGGTTTGCTGGTGCTTTCACGCTGCGGCAGCGAATGCTGAATTTTGTACAGAATATCCAGTATTACATGATGTTTGAAGTGATGGAGCCAACATGGCACATTCTCGAGAAGAACCTGAAGCTGGTGAGTGTGTGTGCTTGAGGGGTGTTGGAATTGAAGTCTTAAGTGAATAGATATAACACAGGGAAAATTGTCTGTTTTCAGTTAGTGCAGGTGAATGGCTGTTTTTATCACACTGCTAAGAGCGCTGCTGCTCTGCATCACCTTTCTTCTTTGTTATTTGTTTATCCCTTTCCTCTGCTGCCTCCTCCTCTATCTGCCCAGCTCATACTCTGCACTTTGTGCTGTAAAGGTGGTGTCTGCTCAACATTGCCTTACACAGAAGAAAGAAAACCGTGGAAATCACAGAAAAACCAGGTTGGAAGAGACCCACCGGATCGTCGAGTCCAACCATTCCCACCAATCCCTAAATCATGCTCCTAAGCACCTCGTCTACCCTAACCTTAAACACCTCCTGGGACGGTGACTCAACTACCTCCCTTGGCAGACTGTTCCAATGCCTAACCACCCTCTCCGTGAAGAACTTTTTCCTAATCTCAAGCCTAAATATTCCCTGGCGGAGCTTGAGGCCATTCCCTCTCGTCCTGTCCCCTGTCACTTGGGAGAAGAGGCGAGCTCCCTCCTCTCCACAACCTCCCTTCAGGTAGTTGTAGAGAGTAATAAGGTCTCCCCTCAGCCTCCTCTTCTCCAGGCTGAACAACCCCAGCTCTCCCAGCCGCTCCTCATAAGATTTGTTCTCCAGCCCCTTCACCAGCTTCGTTGCTCTTCTCTGGACTCGCTCCAGAGCCACAACATCCTTCTTGTGGTGAGGGGCCCAGAACTGAACACAGGACTCGAGGTGCGGTCTCACCAGTGCTGAGTACAGGGGGAGAATAACCTCCCTGGACCTGCTGGTTACGCCGTTCCTGATACAGGCCAAGATGCCATTGGCCTTCTTGGCCACCTGGGCCACTGCTGACTCATGTTCAGTCGGTTGTCAACCAGCACCCCCAGGTCCTTCTCCTCCTGGCAGCTTTCCAGCCAGGCCTCTCCTAGTTTGTACCTCTGCTTAGGGTTGTTGTGCCCCAAGTGCAGGACCCGGCATTTGGCCTTGTTAAACCTCATGTCGTTGGTCTCAGCCCAGCAGTCCAGCCTGTTCAGGTCCCTTTGCAGAGCCTCCTGACTCTCCAGCAGATCGACACTTCTTCCCAGCTTGGTGTCATCTGCAAACTTGCTAAGGGAGGACTCAATGCCTTCATCCAGGTCGTTGATAAAGACATTAAACAGGACTGGACCCAGGACTGAGCCCTGGGGAACCCCACTTGTCACTGGCCTCCAGCTGGATTTAACTCCATTTACCACCACCCTCTGGGCCCGGTCATTCAACCAGTTTTTCACCCAGGAGAGTGTGCACCCGTCCAGGCCAGAGGCCGACAGTTTCCAAAGCAGAATGCTATGAGAAACTGTATCAAAGGCTTTACTGAAGTCCAGGAAGACCACATCCACAGCCTTTCCCTCGTCCAAGAGTTTAGTTACTCGGTCATAGAAGGTGATCAGATTACTCTGGCAAGACCTGCCTTTCATGAACCCATGTTGACTGGGCCTGATCACCCGGTTCTCTTGCAAGTGCTTCATGATCGCACTCAAGATCACCCGCTCCATGACTTTCCCCGGTACCGAGGTCAGACTGACAGGCCTGTAGTTCCCCGGATCCTCCCTGCACCCCTTCTTATAGATGGGCACAACATCAGCCAGCCTCCAGTCCAGCGGAACCTCCCCGGTCCTCCAGGACTGCTGGAAGATGATGGAAAGGAGTTTGGCCAGCACATCTGCCAGTTCCCTCAAAACTCTTGGGTGGACTCCATCCGGCCCCATGGACTTGTGGGCATCTAGCTGGGCAAGCAAGTCTCTAACCCACTCCTCTTGGACCTTGGGAATCTCATACTTCTCTTCCAACCCTTGGGGTTGTGCACAGAGGGAACAATTTTCCTTACTGTTAAAGACTGAGGCAAAGTAGGCACTGAGTACTTCAGCCTTGTCTTCGTCCCCTGTTATTGTTGTTCCCCCTGCATCTACTAGGGACTGGAGATTCTCCCTAGTCCTCCTTTTGCTGTTGATGTACTTGTAGAAAGACTTTTTGTTGTCTTTCACAGTCTTGGCCAATCGCATTTCTAGTTGGGCCTTAGCCCTCCTGACTTTTTCCCTGCACATTCTCACTTCCTCCCTATAGTCCACCCAGGATGCCTGCCCCTTCCTCCAGAGGTCGTAGACCCTCCTCTTCCTATTGATGTCTCTTAGGACCTCCCTACTCAACCATGCTGGTTTCTTACCCCGCCGGCCACTTTTCTGGAACTTGGGGACGGCTTTCTCCTGAGCTGCTAGGATTTCCTTCTTGAAGAGCGCCCAGCCCTCATGGACACCTTTGCCTTCAAGGAGCGCCTCCCACAGGACTTTTCCAACCAGCCTTCTGAACAGCCCAAAGTCTGCTCTCTGAAAGTTGAGGGCGACTGTTCTGCTAACCTCCTTCTCCATTTTACCCTGCACTGAGAACTCTATCATCTCATGATCGCTTTGCCCCAAGCATCCTCCAACCTTCACATCCCCCACCAGTCCTTCTCTGTTCACCAACAGCAGGTCCAGGAGGGCACCGTCCCTTGTGGGTTCGCTCACCAGCTGTGTGAGGAAGTTGTCTTCCACACACTCCAGGAACCTCCGGGACTGCTTTCTTTCTGCTTCCTTTCTGGAAGAGGAAGAAAGATGCATGGGGCAAAGATCATAAGCAGGTCCAGACATCTTCAGTTGACTTACAGTACTCTTAAAAGCCAAGTCTGTGCTTTCTCTTCTGGGAAGCTACTAAGGACTGGAATATTAGGAGGACTGTGTTATAAGCCAGGCCCTTCCTCATTCAGCTGGCTGTTCCCCATGTATATTCCCACTGCAGGTGGACAAGGTGAGAGAACTTTTCCACTCTGGTGGTATCTGGGAGAGCCCAAGCTTATTTCCCGCTGTTTTTAGTGCCTGATGACTGGGTATCTGGGTAAAGAATGCCTGATATAATTTTAGTGCCATTCACAGAGATGTAATGTTCTGAGCTCGAGTGGGATTTTCCAGGTGTGTTGTAGGATGTTTCTGCCTCACTGATCCTAGTCAGTGACTTCTCCAGAAGTTAACTCATTGCCTTAGCATAGTGATTTTAGATAGCACTTACTTTCAGTCTCTGCTGATTCCAGAGAAGGAATATCTTAGAAGGGACTGTGAAACGCAGTAGGCATGCAGTCTGTATTGACAGCATCTCCTGTTCAGAAGAGATCATCTCTGGACTCTATAGAGTTCTTGCAAGACTTTGTTTGAAGACTCCCTCTCTGCTCTGGCTCTCAACCACCGAGAAAACTCTGTATACTAAATGCTTTTGATAGCCCAAGTGGGGAGAATTTCTTAGTCACTATGGAACATTTGTCAGCTTGTTTAGCCTGCCAGAGGTGTTGAGGTAATAGGTATAAAGTGACTTTACTAGCACTGGGGAAAGGTATTTCTGTGGCTTTATGGCAAGTAGAAGATATGTTCATGCCTTCACCATACACTTCATTTCTGAAACCTTGAAAGCCACTGCAGTAATTTGTAGAGGATTTCTACCGTTGTTCTGTAGGTGAAGAATGGCTCTAGGCAGTGATGTGATATGGGCATCCGTGAGTTGATCATCTCAATGCTGCCAGCTAAAGAAGCTGTTTGAGCAACCACTTTGTTATGTAGTCCTTTAAAGCTGATCACCAGGGATGACATATACCCAGCTGCTGGGTAAAATCTTTCTAAATTTAAATAGAAGCATCATTTGTTTCCCAACAGAGGATGCAGGACTGGCTCTTCAACCTCTGTAGCCTACAGACTGGAGTAATTTTTTCCTTTCATTTGTGTTTTAGAAGGGTAAAGCTCTGGTCTCATGTAATGCCTTATGCTCTTTTATTTGTCAGGCTTCTCTCTTGTGTGTTTCCTCTTGAATTTAAGGTGCTTTCTTCCTATAATTAGTATATTCATCTTCACAACATCATTGTGTTCATCAGCCCAGCTAGCATCTCCTTGGCATTAGAGAGTGGCATTTATCCCTGTTCTGCACTAATTCTCCAAAAGGTTTTTTTGGCATTGATCCTAGTGGAGCAGTGGGGATACCTTGGCACTTTTAGCCCTATAGCTTTTCCTAAACTTGACTTGTGTTCTCAGCTTCAGCACATCCTATAATTGCATGGAGTAGGAGGTTAATGTACTTTTTTAAAACTCAAGACTGAAAGAGCCTATTAAAGTAGCAGAGCTGGATAAAAATCGTATAGAATCCCTGCAATGCTGCATGTCCCATTTCCTTATTGTGCTCCTAAAACATGTTTTTAAATAAGCTGCATGTTTTAAGCCTAGTAAACTTACTGACATTTAAGGTTCCTTGGTTTATTTTTTCTCTTCTCCACTTACTGCAGCTGACTTTAGTGAGATTGTGAAGGTGGGGGTGGGCACGACAAGCAGATTCAAAGGCAAATGAAGTGCATGTTCATAGAGCACATAACTCTATACTAAGCCTCCCTTCCAGTGGAGGGTTTGGATCATTAAAGAAAACATGATTTGGTTGAGAAGATGATGTGACAAATCAAAGGTAAAAAGCCTGTGAAGGGCTAGTGAAGCTAGAAGGTACATGAGAAGTATCTCAACGTGCCCTGGAGCGTGTCTGAGAGGTCACAGTCAGAGGTGTGACGCTGATTGGAACTTTGGTCCGGTGCAGCACAGGAGTCCTGGTTTGTTTTTTCATTATTGTACTGTCCTGTACAGGCGTCTAATATTGATGATGTCCTGAGCCACCACACAAGCTTCTTGGATAACTGCTTGAAGGACTGCATGCTGACCAACCCAGAGCTGCTGAAGATCTTCTCCAAGCTGATGTCTGTCTGTGTCATGTTCACAAACTGCATGCAGGTATGTACAGCCTCCCTGTGTTGCCAGCCAGCTATGACAGTCCCTTTTTTCAACTCGACTTCTCTTGTCCTTCATGCACGTGGAAGAGCCCCTGTTCTTCCAACCAGCAGGCTTTAGAGCTTGGCTCCTTAGACCCTCACCCTTTCTCCCAAATGGTTTCTGTGGCTTCTCCCTCAAAAAAAAATTCTCTGTACTCTTCTTTTTAAGTTCTGGGTTCAGGTTCTTACGAACTGATTTATAGCCAGTCCTGCAGCAGAAGTTGAGGTGTAAGTTGTAGGGCTCTGTAGGTTTTAGCGTATTCTTTTGAGGATTATATGAGGACTGATGATTGGATCCATGTAGACTGATCTATATCAGTATACTGTGGGTATACTCTAGCCATCATCTCAGGGACCCCATAGCTTTAAAAAAACTCCACTTTCCTTTGGATTTGGTGAGCTTTGTGCATTAACATTGTAAATTTAATCTCACAGTTAGCTTTCGTGGGAGTTAGCTAGGTGCAGGGCTAACAGAACTGAGTCAGCCTCATGCTGTGGAAAAAAAAAAAAAACATGGGAAAAATGGAATCTAACCATTTCCTCAAACCTCTGTCCTTCCAAGAGGTTCACCCAGAGCATGAAGCTGGATAATGAGATGGACCGGCTCACCTTAGAACATGGCACAATGCTGGGTCCACCAACAGAGGAGGAGCGTGCTGAAGAGGCTGCAAAGAAGAAGCTGACTAATAAGGTGGGACATGGGATGGACAGCTGGGCCCTTTCCTCTGGGGGTCCTGCTTCAGGATGCAGTCTGGCCAGGTTGGCTGTCCTTGCAGATAAGTCTTTCTAGTTTCCAGATCACATCTTGCCCCAAAAGCATAATCTTTGCAGAATAGTGGGCGATATGGAGTGCTGGTGGTGTTCCTGAGGTCTGCTTTGGAGACCCTGTCTCCCGCAGCAGTCCCTGCACTGGTTTTAAGTTCTTAGCTGTTTTTTTCATGTGTGCCATGGGTACTCACATACAGGCTTTCTGCAACTAAAAATCTTTCTTGTTTCTGGAACTAGCTCCTTATGGTAGATGAGCTTTTCCAGTCCATCCCTTTCATATGTGGGGTATTTGTCTTGTCCATATTTCTCTGTCTAGATGCACACGTACTGAGTGATTTGTTTTGCATGCTCTGTGGTTAGCAGGCTGCCTCCTGTCCCACTGAAAGCCCCTCTCTGGTGCACAGCCAGTGGGGTCCATCACACTGCAAAGCGGAGTGCTCCAGAGGTGACAACCTGTCTGAGGCAATGCTTACTTCCTGCACACTGGCTTTTCCTCCTGCTTGAAAATAAATAACAACGCCATGTATTTAAGGATTACTCTATTGTTATTTACTTTGGGTCTCCATCAGATAGGCATGGCAAGGGTTTTAGCTACTTAAGGACCTTGTAATGAATTTGAAGGATTTACTTTCCTAGAATCGTAGAATAGTCTGAGTTGGAAGAGAGCTTAAAGGTCATCCAATTCCACCCTCCTGCCATGGGCAGGGACACCTCCCACTAGATCTGGCCTGGAACACCTCCAGGGATGGGGCAGCCACAGCTTCCCTGGGCAACCTGTTCAAGTCTCTCACCACCCTCATTATGAAGAACTTCCTCCTTATATCTAGTCTAAATCTTCCCCTCTCCAATTTAATGCCATTCCCCCTTGTTCTTTCACTCCTAGCCTTTGTAAAAAGTCCCTTCCCAGATTTCTTGTTGCCCCTTCAGGTACTGGAAGGTCACTTTAAGGTCTCCTTAGAGCCTTCTCTTCTTCAGACTGAGCAACCTCAACTCTCTCAGCCTGTCCTCACATGGAAGGAGCTCCAGCCCTGTTTTAGTGGCTTAGTGACTCAAGTTTTATGGCACTATTTTTGAGCAGGTTGGGAAATAGGGAAGGAATAATTGCATCTCTCTTGCAAGTGTGAATCAGCAAGCACGTGGGGCCACTATTCCTTTATCTTGATAGCTTTTAGCAGAGCATGCCGACAACCTCCACCTCACATCTGGCTTCGAAGCAACGATTAACAAGTTTGATAGCAATTTCTCAACACATCTGCTGGACCTGTTGGACAAACTGAGCATTTACAGCACCAATGACTGTGAGCACAGCATGCTCAACATCATCTACAGGTGAGCCAGTAGTTTTCTTGCTGTAACTTCCCCTCCTGTAGTTCCCAAATTCAGCTGAGGAAGAAGAATTGCAGTTTATAACTGTGTGTATCTGCCCTATCGATGAAGCACTGAAATCTCAAGAAATATTGCTTTGCGTTTCAACCCAAGGCTTTAAGAAAAAACAAACCCAACCAAACCACATTCCTTTGAATTATGTGAAACTTGTCTATTAATATCGTAAATGTAATGTGATGCAAGTGTTAGTTTTCTTGGGGATTGTCTCGCTGTGCATGAGCTGATTCCTGAATACCACATAAGTATTCCAAGATGAGAAAACCATGTAAGGGATTGATTATAACTGGCTGTTTTGTTTTAAGTCCACATCTTTTATTTATTTAAATAAGCATCCCATAATAGAATGTTGTTGTGGCCTCATCCATACTTACTATCTTCTTAGAAATCAAGATTCCTCCAGTAATACTTGGAAGTCAGGTACACAATATACACTGCAGGGAGAGAGAGAGAGAGAGCGCGCGCAAGAGATCTAGGTTTTGCTGCTAGCTTTATAACCTCCACTTCTTTTTCAATAAAATGAGGTGTAGAAGGCCTTGTTTGGAAAAATTAACATTTGTTTTTGCTCTAAGTCATACACATTAATGTGTCTGGGCTTTTTAAGCTCTGTGTTATAGGCTAGTGTAGCATGGAGGGACCTGCCCAGTACTTCTAGTTTTGAAGAAGGAGCATTATCCCCAGCTGAGCACACCTGCTTGGTGAGCAGAACACTTCTCACTCTGATCCTGCTACGAGCACTTTAGGAGCAAAACCAAAATAACTGAGAGGGGCTTTTTTACCATTTTGCTGCTGGGAGCAGCTTTTAGCGTTTGTGGCTGAAATAGGGTTCTCAAGAGTTAAACACCCATTAAACCTAGCAGCCTGTAGATGGGAAATTTTCAGCTGAGACATACATCTAACCACAGAGTAAGAAGGCAAAGGAGGGCCAGGACACAACATCTCTGAATTCAGAGTCTCCTTGGTGGAAGTCACATCTGGCAAAGACATTGACACCAGAAATGCTGCTTGCAGACCGTCGGGCACATATGAAAACCAACTGTTTGTTACAATGACTTTTCCTCCAGTGAAGAGGCAGTATATATTGCATATAAGCATAATTTAGGATGCTAGGACTAAAAGCTACTTTAAGCTTTCTCCATACTGTGCTTTGTCCTCTCTTTTCTTTTGGTTTCTTTAAGTGTAGTCTTACTGCTCCTCTGCTTTGGTCCTTGTGAACTGTACTTGTTGTTGATCATTCTCATCCTTAACTTAATCTTGAGGAGACTATGAGAATATTAACCTGCAACCATTAAGTTCTGTTCACTGCCTTTCTGTACCAGATGTCTTTTATGGCTGGCTGATAACCCTTATACCTATGTTGAGATGTGCTGCTGCTGAAAACAGAGAGAAAATGTTTCAGGAATGTTTCTTTGAAGCATATTGTTGTCCCCTCCTCATGCTGTATCTCTTGAAGCTTTCACTGTCCTTTTCTAACAGCATCTGACAGAGCTGTCTGGAATTCCTGGTACCAACCTTTACAAATGCTGTTTTGTGAAGTATTCCAGCAGGAGTCTGGGTTTCCAGTTGTTCTTTCCTTTTCTGAACTTCTTGACCAGCAACTACCATGCTTTTGCACAGCCTCTGGCCTCCTGTGTTAGCATCTGCTGCTCTGAGATGAGGTCACAGCTGAGATCAAGGCTAAAACTCAAACCTGTCCCCCCTGTTGCTGGGGGTGCTTCCAGGAGTGGAGTCTGGCCCCTCAGCTCCCACAATGCTGTTGAGAACTATGTGTCTTTTCTTCCTAACTTAAGGAGGGCAGGGATACTCACAGGCATCTGAAAGGCACCACAGTGCTGCTGGACTGCTCAAAGCTTTGGGCTATCCCTGTCAGGGCAGGAACTTATCTTCCTGCCACCAGAACTGCCTTTGTTGGTTGATGCTTAGTCCCTGAAATGGGAAGGTGAGGACCCCTTCTCCACAGTCCTTATGAACTCTGGTTCGCTCCATCTCTGAAGTGACCAGAGTCAGAGGTCTCCTTCTCATCTCGGAAATTCTTCTAAGACTTTTCTTTGTGGCTGTGAGCGGAGGCCCCAACTGTACAAGTGATTGCTATTCCTTTCAGAACTAGCCAGGACAGATAAGTCCCTGCAAAACCTTTTAGAAAATGATGATGCAGGTTATCAAAGCCTTCTGGACATTTTATGTCAACCTTCATCTGCCTGGGAAGCACTGTTTATCGCCACTGGGCTGTTGTAAGTCACAGGCAGGATGCCTCTGTAGAAAAACCGACAGGCCAAAGGGATTAAGCTCTTGTACCCCTGTCACTGCCGTCATTCCTGTGTCATAGCAGCTGGTCAGGCTGGATTCAGGGATGGAGACCACAAGCAGTTGAGTCATCCAGGCAAGAACATGCACTCCTCCTCAGTGTTCCAGCTCTGCCTCTTTCATTATCAACTGCTTATGTTTTTATCATTACTAGTGCAAGTTCTAAAAGGCAGGCTTTTTTATGATGCTCCATCCAGGATATCTTAATGACTGCCTCCCTGATCCAGCTGCTTGGACATCGCTGCAAGTGGTACAAGGCTTGGCTGGCACAGTATTGAAGACCAAGTTGCCTGCTCTTTTACTAGAAGAGTGTCATGACCTTACAGTCTTTGAGTCTTGTAAAGAACATGTGGAGATCATTCCATTGGTGGAGTCATCCAGCTCAGTCTGAGGTCAGAGTTGTTCTCATCTTACTCAAGAAGTCAGCAAGTCCTTGACCTGTCTTTATGCCATGCAACAGCAGAAGTCTTGCAGCCTTCTGGCACACTTTATCATATGTAATGCAAGGCCTTTGCTGACAGCAGCTCTGGTGGTGTTCTCCTAACAGCACACTTGGCATTAGAGATTTGCCCCTTTTATTGCTGTCTCTGTACCCTTGTGTCAGCTTTGTGTGACTATCAGGCTGGGGGGACAAGCTGATGCCACACCATGGAGGCTTGGCTCTGTGTCTTGTTCAATTGTGTGTCCATGGCCAGGAGATATCCTCCACCAGATGCCTTTGTGTTTCACAGTCCACACTGAGTGTTAGCTGTGGCAAGAGGTAACTCCTGAGCTGTGGAAGCTCTGAAGCCAGCTCTTCCAAATACGGAGAGTTTGGTTTTTTACAACTAGTACTTCCTGCTTCAGGAGGAAGGAGAAATGTGGTGATTTAGGCATGTGGTGAGAATAGAAAATGCTTCTGTTTGCAATTTGCCTGGTGTAAGCTGCAACAAGCTGTTCAGAAGAGGGTCTGAGGCCTTTTCCCCCCAGTATTTCTATGCCCCATTCTGTTCGAGGGCTGCAGAGGAGGAAATACTGGGTCTTGATGCCATCAGGGCTGTTACCACTACCAAATACCACAGCGTGGACTGTCTGGGGTCATGTGAGTCTTCACCACGTTGGACATAGCTGGACCTTTACTGACAAACCAGACATCCCCAGTTCTGTAACTGAAACACTGTGTGTTAGCAGGCCGTGCAATGGATCATGTCTTTCTGTTCCTGAGGGCTGCTCAGTAGTGTTTTAAAGAGTGGAAGTCCCACAATGAATGCCCAAATGTGACATTTAGCTCTCATTCAGTCTGTAGAGATTATTGGATCCAGTCCTGGACTCTATGGCAACAGGAACCCGAGAACCAGACTGGAGACAGTTGCCATCTGAAATAACATATTTGCCAGAGAGACAGAAGAATTTATAAGACATATTAGGCTTTTCTAATAAGCTATAACCTTTTAAAATTACTTCTTCTCAGGAGTGATAGTCAACGTGTTAGACAGATAACAAAATATTCCTTTTATATAAATCCATATCTCTCCTTCTCTCTAAATTGGAGAGATATGGATTTGATGGGTGAATGGTACAGTGGATAAGAAACTGGTTGGATGGTCGTATTTAAAGAGTAGTGTTCAGTGGCATAAAGTCCAGATGGAGATCCATGACAGACGTTGTCTTTCAGGGGTCCGTACTGGGACTAATGCTGTTTCATATCTTTGTCAATGATATTGTCAGCGAGACTGAGTGCACCCTTAGCAAGATTGCAGATGACACCAAGCTGAGTGGTGCAGTTGCTGCACTGGAAGGACGGGATGTAATCCAGAGGATTACAGGCTGGAAAAGTGGGGCTGTGAGAACCTCAGGAGGTTCAACGAGGCCAAGTGCAAGGTCCAACACCCAGGTCGGAGCAATCCCCGTTTTCAGTACACGATGGGGGATGATGTGATTGAGAGCAGCTCTGCAGAGAAGGACTTGAGGGTGCTGGTTGATAAGAAGCTTGACATGAGGCAGCAATGTGTTGGCAACATCCCTGGGCAACCTGTGCCAGTGCCTTACCACCCTCATTGTGAAAAATTTCCTCCTCGTGTTCAGTCTAAATCTTCCCTTTTCCAAAATAAGCCATTGCCCCATGTCCTATCACTGCAAGCCTTCATAGACAGTCCCTTCTCGGCTTTCTTGTACCCCCTTCTGGTACTGGAAGGTTGCTATAAGGTTTCCTTGGAGTTTTCTCCTCTCCAGGAGAGAGGAAACAACACCAACCCTCTTAGCCTGTCCTCGTATGGGAGGTGCTCCAGCCCTCTGATCATCTTTGTAGCCTCCTCTGGACCTCGTCCAGGGTCACTCCTCCACATCCCCGTAGTGAAAAGGAGAAGAATTACAACTTGGAGAACTTTGTCAAGAGGTTTACTTCATTCCCAATACTTAGAAATCTTACCCATCAAGTGCTCTTAACATTCATCAGATATCTTTCCTTTACCATTTTGGAGGGAAAAGCAATGACCAAGCTTAGAGTAAGATTTGTAGGCCATATGAGGTAATGCAAATGCCAGTGACTAGAAGTTCCAGCCACAAAACAAGAAACTGAAGTGTAAACAGAGTTTAGGAAGCACCACACAATTCTTAAGAGATAGTTATCAAACATTGCTTAACCCTAAAAACATAGCTGAAAGGGCAGTCAGAATCAGCAATTCAAGAAGTTTGGAATAAAGCAACTTCAGAAATGGAACAGATCTTCGAAGTGAGGATGCAGATGAGTCCTGGCTGTATATTTGGATCAAAGTTTGGTAAATATGCTTGTGTCAGTGTCAGGTTTCCTTTGTATAACACTTAAAGAACAGAAGAGATGTAAGCTTTTCAACCAGGAGAGAGCAACAGATAAATTCCATCTGTTGAGGCTCTGTTCTCCAGTCACAAAAAATGTCAAAGAACAATTTGTTGCCATTTGTGTAAGGTTGTTAAGCAACATGAAATTCAAATATTGTGCCCATTCATTTAGTATTGGAACAGCTTAATCTGAGAAACGAAGAGAGTAACTTCTGTGTGATTCACTAGCTTATACTGACTATTGCTCAGCGTTCCCAGGGCATGTGTTTTTCAAGAGCTGCACATGTCTTAGTTGGCTTCATAGTGCAGTGGGAATGGGAACTGCAACATTTTGTGGTGGTTATGGTGAATAATGTGGTGGATCTCATGTGGTAATTCATACTGGAGTTCAGTGGTGGTGAATTCTGGTATTAGGCAGTGATGGGAAATGGCTGGGAAGGCGGAGAGGCTGAGGAGTCCTCAGCCCTGGCACCTTGTCCGTGAGTAGTGACATAGCTCCAGGGTGGGTGTGGTGAAGCTGTGCCTCTGGAGAAGCTGCTCTTACTTGGCAATTGGTCCTTCCTAATGCACTTGGTACACCTGTCACAAACAGCTGAAATTTAGCCTGTTGTCAGGGGATGAGCGCTGAAGAGATGTCACTGACAACACCTGTGGCACAGTGCAGAGGTCCTCATCTCACTCTCAACAAGCCGGGGGCAGGCTCACGCAGAAATGGCAGGTCTGGAGCACACTGTGGTGTTTCTCTGGTGCTACGGGAGAGGTTTCTGCTCCAGGGGCCATGACTGGATAAGGGCAGGACTGCTCAGAGGGGCAGGCAGGGGGGCTGTGGCCACTTGAGACATCTGTGCTGCAGCGCAGACCCCCTTGCTGCATAAGCAAGCGTGCTCTGCTTCTTCCTGCAGTGAGACTTGCTTTGCTTTGCACTCCTCATTTCAACCAACTTTGTCCTAAAATTTGTGTGACTCTAAAGAAGAGCATATGTATTTTGGATCCCCTTGCTGCCTGCAAGCACCTTGATGAGCACATGCACTGCAGCACTAGCAACACTGAGCTCTGAGGAGCCCTTGGCAGTGTGTTTGGCACGCTGCCTGTGCCTTTGGGCTGCCAAAACTTATGGGGTTTTTATCTCTCAGGTTGGACTTCAATGGATTCTACACGGAGCGCTTGGAGCACATGTCTGCTGAGCGCAGCCAGAAGGCAGCTCCCCTGCTTCCCTGCCCGGCTGAACCTGCCCAGTAAAGCCCTGCTGCCTCCCCTCTCAGCTGCCACCTCTTCTGCACCAGCAGAGAACCAAACACTCACTTCAAGCCAGGAGTACTCAACCCTCTGCACCCACAACGTGAGCTGGAAACAAACCGTAAGGGTTGTCCCAGAGAGACAGGAGAATATTCCGTCTCCTGAAATGTATGTAATGGATTTTCTCTTCTGAGAAACTTTTGTTAAGTCTTTTTTTTCTACATTGTAAAATGATGTATTCGTGTGTTGTAAAGTAAATAATAACAAAATAACGAAGGTTATTTTGTCTGTTAACAGACCTCTGGGTGCAAATTAGTCTTTCAGTTGTCTGAATTTCGGTCAAGTCACAGGGATCTGGCTCAGCTGCTGTACTGCATTGCTTTGGGACCATAGAATCATCGAATCCCTAGGTTGGAAAAGACCTTTGAGATCATCAAGCCTAACCATACCTGTCCACTACTAAACCATATCCCTAAGCACTTCATCTACCTCTCTTTTATCCCTCCAGGGATGGGGACTCAACCACCTCCCAAGGCAGCCTGGTCCAATGCTTGAGAACCCTGTCAGTGAAGAAGTTTTTCCTGATGTCCAATCTGAACCTGCCCTGGTGCAGCTTAAGGCCGTTCCCTCTCATCCTATCACCTGTCACTTGGGAAAAGAGACCAACATCCACCTCTCCACAACCTCCTTTCAGGCACTTGTGGGGAGCGATAAAGTCTCCCCTCAACTTCCTCTTCTCCAGGCTAAACAACCCCACCTCCCTCAGCTGCTCCTCATGAGACTTGTTCTCCAGCTCCTTCACCAGCTTTGTTGCATTGGGATAAGACCCTAATTAGAGGTTTACTGGAATGAAGCTGCTTAGCAGCCCTTACTGATGAGATGGGGTTCACAGGTGATGAGCAGGTAAGAGATGTTCATGTTGTATTGGCCAAGTCTTCAGTAGAGGACTTTCAGGATACCTTGCAAAGTTGTGCAGCCATAGAAGTTCTTTTAACCGGTTTGGGAGTAGGTGTGATAGAGGGTGGAGGAGAAGGAAATTGGCTGTGAGGACCAAGCAGTAGCCAAGATATCACAGAATCACAGAATAACCGGGTTGGAAGAGACCCACTGGATCGTCGAGTCCAACCATTCCCACCAATCCCTAAATCATGCTTCTAAGTACCTCATCCACCCTCACCTTAAACACCTCCCAGGATGGTGACTCAGCCACCTCCCTGGGCAGACTGTTCCAATGCCTAACCACCCTCTCCGTGAAGAACTTTTTCCTAATCTCAAGCCTCAATCTCCCCTGGTGGAGCTTGAGGCCATTCCCTCTCGTCCTGTCCCCTGCCACTTGGGAGAAGAGGCCAGCACCCTCCTCTCCACAACCTCCCTTCAGGTAGTTGTAGAGAGTAATAAGGTCTCCCCTCAGCCTCCTCTTCTTCAGGCTAAACAGCCCCAGCTCTCCCAGTCGCTCCTCATAAGATTTGTTCTCCAGCCCCTTCACCAGCTTCGTTGCTCTTCTCTGGACTCGCTCCAGAGCCACAACATCCTTCTTGTGGTGAGGGGCCCAGAACTGAACACAGTACTCGAGGTGTGGTCTCACCAGTGCCGAGTACAGGGGGAGAATAACCTCCCTGGACCTGCTGGTCACGCCGTTCCTGATACAAGCCAAGATGCCATTGGCCTTCTTGGCCACCTGGGCACACTGCTGGCTCATGTTCAGTCGGCTGTCAACCAACACCCCCAGGTCCTTCTCCTCCTGGCAGCTTTCCAGCCAGATTTCTCCTAGTTTGTACCTCTGCTTAGGGTTGTTGTGCCCCAAGTGCAGGACCCGGCATTTGGCCTTGTTAAACCTCATGTCGTTGGTCTCAGCCCAGCAGTCCAGCCTGTTCAGGTCCCTTTGCAGAGCCTCCTGACTCTCCAGCAGATCGACACTTCCTCCCAGCTTGGTATCATCTGCAAATATGTCCCAGAGGCCTCAGTGGCAAGCTTGGAGAACAAGGGGAGATGTGCAAAGGCTGTGGACACAGGTCTGAGAGCTCCCATTAATGACTTGCCCTTCCTCTTCTCCTTTGCAAGGGCCTTCTCGAGTGTGTTAGAGAGTCGGGTTCCATTTGCTCTGGTGGCCAAAAGCTGATCCTCCAGCTTGGCAGAGGGAGAGAGACGCAAGGAGTTGGATAGAGACCTCATCTCCTGGGTTTGGAGGATTGAATTCATTCATCCAAAGGTTGAAGACTGAGACCTCAGCTGCCACTACCTGGCTTTTCAGGGAAAGGACTTGGACAGTTTATGGCGAAAAGAAAGTTTCCCGTTCCCTATGTGGAGGTGGCCTCTGTCCAGGGAGGCTTGGAAAAATTAACCTGCCATTTCCCTTCTGTTCTGTGGGTCTCCAGATGTCATGACCTGTCCCTCGGGATCAGGGTGGAGAGGTGGGAAGGGCAGGTCCCCAGTGGAGCAGCTCAGGCTTGAGAGGTGGACACCCTGCCGCCAGCCCTGAGCAGGAGATGGGGGTGTGTGTGTCCTCTCACCTCTCGAGAAGCCAGGAGGTGCCATGATGGGAGCGAGAAAAGGTCTCCTGCCTGAACCCGGCAGCCCCACAGCAGCCACCTCCCTCCTGGCTTGGAGCGGCAGTTTGGCTGAAGGCAGGTTATTTGCTGTGCCTCACAAACCACGCCATGGCCTGCAGCTCCTTCAAGGCCAACTTAGCTCTGCACATCTTGCGAGGGTTGCTGTCTCAATGGGGACAACTCTACAGGAGATGTTTGGGTAGTTATGACCAGGTGTGAATGGCAGTGTTGAGGGTCGGAGCATGGTGCTGCAATTGTTATTATTTTTTTTTCAACAAACTTGCCTCCGTAGGAGGGAATTACAGGAAGGCTGTGGGAAGAAGGATGACACTGGAGCCACCTTTGGCTGCAGTGGTTTCTGAGCCATTTTGAAGGAATCTTGTCCACAGGGATGGAACTTCGTGATGGCCAGATTGACCGCAGTCTTTTGTTAAATGTGAAAGTTAAATGTTGGTCCTGGCTAAAACCACCAAGAAGGTATAAAAAGTTGGTTTGGAGGAGGGGATTCGCTCTTCCTAAGTTGCCATGTGGAAAAGATGGGGGGCAATGGGTTAGACCGGACGAGGTTTCAGCTCAACCTAAGACATATGTTAGAACAATTACTTGCTGGAACAAACTTGCGTTGGTGGAGGGATCATTGCTGGAGGTTTCAAGAGGTGACTGGCAGGGTGTGCAGTACCTGCAGCCAAGCTCTGTTCTCCAGGCCCAGGTTCTCTCCAGAGGCCCTTCCAACCTGGGATGTTGTGTGGGCGAGGGGGAGGCCAGGGCCAGCTCCCTGCCGGAGTGGAGGGATCGGAGCGGGATTGGGCAGCACCTCAGGTTTGCTCCGACAATGTCCTCATAGAATCACTAGGATGGAAAAGATCAACTCCAACCGTACCTGCCCGCTACTGAACCGTGTTGTGAGCACCTCATCCGCCTGCCTTTCAAACCCCTCCAGGGGTGGGGATTCCACCCCCGGGCAGACTGGGAGCCCTCTCGGAGAAGAAACTTTTCCTGACGTCTGACCCTGCCCTGGCGCGGCTGGAGGCGAATCCTCTTACCCTGTGCCTGGGGGGAAGAGCCCAGCTCCCCCCTGCCCCCCGGGAGCGCTGAGGTGTCCGCTCCGCCCTCTCCTCCCTCGCCCGCCGGCTCTCCTGCTCCTCCCGCCGGGACCCGGGGCGGCGGCGGCTGCCATGGCCCCGCGCTGCCCGACACCGCGGATCCTGCTGCTGCCGCTGCTGCTGCTGCTGCCGCACGGTGAGCGCGGCGGGCGGGCACACGGCGGGGCGAGCGGGTCTGACAGAGCGGGCGTCCACGGCAGCCCCGGCAGGGCAAGCGGCGCAGGCAGCCCCCGGTAGCCCCGGGGCGGGCACGGAGCTCTGCGGGCGCGGGGCAGAATCCCGTCTCCCGGGGCTCTCCCGGCGTGGCCGGGGCTGGGGGCGAGGGGCGGTTTTTCCCCACGACGAGTGAGGGGAGACGGGGGAGGGGACGCGCGGGGCGGTGGGGGCTTCTGGGGCGGGTCGGGCGGGCATCGCTCGCATCGCCTCCGAGAGCGAAGGACGGAGAACGAGGGAAAGGATGGAGAATGGGGCTTCGCGGAGCGGGCTCCCCCTCAGCGGCTCCGTTGGCAGCCGCCCGTCGCAGAGGATGCTGTCGGTGTCCCGCTCGGACGGAGCGGCCGCTATTCCGTAAAGGCGAGGAGGCTCCTGCGCTCTACGGGACGTTTGTCCCCCCCGGGGGGGACGCTGGTGACGGGCCTCGCGGGGTGAGGGCCGCCGGGCACCCGCAGAGCTCCCGCCCGACCCCAGGGGCGCTGGCGCCGCTGCCGCAAGAGATGCCGATTCGGGGCTCCCAGGGAAGGCAACAGAGTTTTATTTGCAGAAATATCTCCCTTCTGACATCAAAGAAAAAAGAGGATGAGGGGAAGGCTGAGCCAGCCCTTCTCCAAAGCACATCCCCAGTGGCTGCCAGACTCCCGGTCACAAACTGTGGCATCAAGACAAAGAGCTGAAAAACCTCCAATTTTATTCGTGCACCAAGACCTTAGTTGGATTTTCCAGCCTTGAAGAGACCTGCTCACCCATGAGTGATGCTGAGCAGCCTGTGGACACCGGGGCTGGGGGAGGCTGGAACCGTGTTCCCAGCAAGGACTCCTGAGTTTGGCTCTTCCCTGCACCTTCGCGTTGGCTGCTCCCTTTAACCCCAACTCGGTAGTTTCTGGGTGTCCTTGCTCAAAGCTCTGGCTTTTCCCAGGTGCCGCTGCCAGGCTGGAGGAGCAGCTCACCCACGTTGAGGAGTACGAGACGGTGACGCCACGCAAGGTGCTGGTGCTCCGGAGGAAGAGGGACCTCTCTGTGCCACCGGTGAGTAGTGTCACAGCCACCCTCACTGCCTTGCCAGGGGGCCAGAGGGGGTGTTACAATTGGCAGAGACCCCTTGTCCCGCCACTGGCTGCGGAGCCGAACCCCATTGACCCACCCCTGGGCTCAGAGCTGGACCCCCTTCTCCAGCCACTGGGCTTGTACCTGGGCCACCCTTAGCTCTCTGCCAGAAGAATGACCTGGTGCACATTTTCTTCCATTGTTTCCATCCCAGAAGGTGGAGATCTTGAAGGAGTTGATCAGATCAACTTCCTTGGACTGTTGTGGGTCAAAATAGCAACTGTGGGTACTGAAGTGGATTCTCAAAGGGCAGGAGGGTCTGCTTTCTGCGGAGACGTTACCTAGAAGTGTGCTCTTGCAGCCTTGCCATGATCTTGTGACTGTGTCTTTGCTTAAGGAGGGATTTGCAAAGCCTCATTGGGCTGTAAGCACTTTTCTTGCTGTGTTTGCTGAAGCTGGGTTTTTTTTCATCCTTTGGGACAGGGAAATGAGAATCAGAAGGTCGCAGAAACCCACTTGGAAGAAAGCCAGTGTTATTTTTCTTGGGAAACATTGTAATTTGAGGGGAGGAATGGGGTTTGACTCAGGAGTTTTGAGTGCTCAGGGTTGATGCCTGTAGGATGGTGGCCTTGACCTCAAATATACTTTCCTCATTGCCTTAAAGGGAAATTCAGCCAAATACATGGATCCATTTTCTAGGACTGAAAACCACCAACTTTTAGCACCTGATGACATAGAGGGCCTGGGGACATTTATGTCCTCTTTATATGGCACATTCATCTGAAATTCCAACCCTTTCTGATAAACTAGCTTCAAAAATACTTCCTGAAAGCATCTGTTTTCTCTGCCCTAGAAACCTAAACTTGTCCACGCGATAAGCATTCCCCAGGCTATTTACAGACACCATCTGTGCCAGGAGCGCTGGGTGGCTCTTCACTGACCCCCCTTGCAAAAGGGAACTCGCCTATCTTGGGGTCTCCCTGCTTTCCATGGCACAGAAGACATCTGCCTTGAACTGCATACTTTGGGGCAACCATAGGTGACAACTGGATTTGGTCTTGGATTGGGTGGTCCTTGGACCTCCCAAAACTCCTGTGTTGAGGTCTCCTGTCATTTGAGCCATTTTCCTCCTCTTCCAGAAAAGGGGGGTTTGCTCTCCCAGTCACCTTGGTGGGGAAGAGGTTCTTAGCAAGGCTTGATCACAATCAAACTCCTCTTTGAAGTGGAGACAGGTAGCTGGGTGGGTGTTTTATACACCAGTTCCTCCTGTGCTTTTGCATTAACCGTCGTTGGCTGGGACGGGCATGGGGCAAGAGCTTGTTCCTGGTGCAAAGAGGTCAGAGCAGTTGGGACACATGTGGTTGGTCTTACCTGTCTGGTGAGATTTGAAGCACACCATTTCCCTTTGGTTTAGCTTAAATCAAAATGTTCAGCCCTGCAGGCAGGGTGTAGACCTGGGTCCTGCAGCTCAGGACCTCCTAGGATGCCAGCCTTCCCGCAGGTCAAGTTCTTCTCCTCCTGCCCACCCTTAGCAGGGCCACACCAGTTTGTGTGGCAAACCTGGGAAGGTGTGGCAAACCTTCATGGGAAGGACCTGAGGAGAAAAAAAAAAAAAAAGAGCAAGAAGGATCTTCAAGAAGATCTATAGTGGCATGCTCTTAATCATGGAGGTGACACCTCTCATCTGCACACTCTAGCATTTTAAAGAACTGTGTTTAAATGGGAGGGTGACTTCCAGCCCATGTAGGACCTGGTGTTACAAGCTACAGACTTCTTCCCCAGTGAACCTGTGCTCACACATCCCTGCTGATCTCCACCACTGCTTCCCAGAGCCAGTTGATGCAGAGTCCTTTGCCTGGGTGGAGACAGCCAAGCTCCTGGGGCTCTGCAGGAAGCAGCATAATGCTGCAGAGCATGATGGGGCCAGGTGGGGCAGGAGTAGGGGACAATGTTGGCCCAGTGACCCACCTTCTTTTCCTCTTGTTGTGTGCCACAACTCCTCTGATGCATGGTGTGGCTCAATGAGCCCCATCCATACTGTCCTAGTGAGACACATTGCCTCTTCCCACCCCAGGGAAGAAATACCCTGTGCTGGGGTGGGATGATGGCATCCCATCCTGATTTCTTAATAAGATCAGATGCAAGAGATCCCTCTGCTCTGTGCCCACAGCTCTGTTTTGCTTGCTCAGCATGGTCATGGGTTTCAGCAGGGCTGAGGCAGGGTTGAGCTGCCTGTGCTTTCAAAACCTTCCCATCTGGAGCCCCTGCAAAGCTCTTGCTAATAGGGAAGGGGATGATTCAGAGAAGCTTGATTAGGACTTATTTTTTTTTAACTTGCTCTGCGGTTGTCTCTAGGAGGTGGTCCCTGACCCACCACCCCCTTTCAAGTGCTCTCCCAGCATTTCTTAAGACCTCTCGTGCTGCTGCCAGCAATAATAAAGGATGGCTTTGTCAGCAGACACAGGATGGGGTCGCCACGTCAGGCAGGAGACACTGTTCATAAGAGAAGAATTTGCTGGGAACCTGTGAGTGCACCCACTTGCAGTTGGGACTGCCTGGCTGCCAGCAGGCTTGTTTCAACCTGCTTGGCATGAGGAGAGGATGTTTCATGGCTGGCAGCCCCGTTGCTCCAGATTGGAAATGCAAGCTGGGTAGGTCTGAGGGCAACCAACTGACTGGCGGTGCCTTTTCACTGGCACTGAGTCAGCAGGACTTTCCACTCAGCCCCAGCTCCTGCCAGGCTGCAAATCATCTCCCTGGGACCTCTGAGCTGTTATATGACAGCAAGTGCTGTCATCCTCCCTGGGGAGAAGTTGCACACCTCATCCAGGAGGAATGCTGGCCCTATGGGGAGGCACTGGCTTTGCCTTTTGCTCAGCTCTGCCCTGACATCCCATCAGAGCTGAGGACGTGCCCTCAGGAGAGATCTCTCTGCTGCAGTGGTGAGTAAGGAGGTTCCTGGTGCCAAGGGTGCAGCCTGATATGGGGTAACATGCAAGGGATCATCATCTCTTTCAGTGGTCCTGGTGGGGTGGGACCTCTGAAAGTCTGTGGCTTGGCCTCTGCAGATGGAGATCACAAGATATCCTAGAGGGGAACACTTCTTCTGGAAGGATGTACTGGATGTTCACAGCTCATCTGGGCTGACCCATAGCCCCCCTTGATCCGGCCATGGTGACTTGAGGTTGGACTTGACATGTTTTGAGGTCCCTTCTGCCAGCAGCAGGACGGTGTAAGGGCTATAAATTGGAGAGGGGCAGAGTTAGCCTAGACATTAGGAGGAATTTCTTCACAATGAGAGTGGTGAGGCACCGGCACAGGTTGCCCAGGGAAGCTGTGGCTGCCTCATCCCTAGAGGTGTCCAAGGCCAGGTTGGATGGGCCTTGGGCAGCCTGATCCAGTGGGAGGTGTCCCTGCCTGTGGCAGGGGGGTTGGAACTGGATGGGCTTTAAGGTCCCTTCCACCCAAACCATTCTATGGTTCTATGATCCTTGGGGAATCCTGTACACAGGAATACTAAATTCTGCTCTCAGCAGCAGATGAGAACCAAGAGAAGGCCATTCTCTAACCGTGCTGTTGCACGTTAGTCCAGTCAGAGATAAGGAAGTCTGCTGACGAGAGCTTTTGGGCACCGGGGATCTTTGTGGTTTGGCCTATGAGTCAGTGCTGACCTCAGGCACCAAAAAAGGAGCTTTGTTATTAATAAGTAAGAAACCTCAGTTTCTGGCATGGCCATCTGCAGCCATGTGTCAGACACGGGAAACCAGACTTTGCTGACTCCATCTCATTGCTGGTGACCCGTTCTTTAGCTCAGGATGTGCAAGGTTGTTTGCATTATTGCCCTCATGCTTGCTTTCTTCTCTTCTGGTTTCCTGTCTTTGCCGGATGCCTTCAGGGTGAGCAGCCAGGCTCCCTGTCCCACAGCAGCCTTGCAGCAGGATGCATGTAGACCCCGTCCCCTTTCTGGGCAGGGTGGGGGAGAAGAGGTCCTCTCCTCTATGGCTCTTGCTCCTGGTGATAGAGGGTTCTGTGCTGTCTTCCATGCAGAGCACCTACCCAGACCGTGTCCTCTACAGCATCCGTGCTGAAGGCAGCGACTACCTCCTGCAGCTGGAGAAGAACACGTGAGTGGGGGTGGACACAGCAGGATAGCCAGGGGAATCTTTCTTCCCACCCTTACCATGAACGTCACTTCTCCAAGGTCCGGTGTCACCACACTGGTGATCTAAGCCTCAGCCCAGATCCTCGCTAGCAAAATATCACATCTTTTCCCTCCTTGCCAACCTCCCTCCACCCCCACCCCACCCCCAAAGGTCATGGATAGCCTGACCAACCTTATCCCCAAAGCTGTCCATCCTCTCCCCAAAACAGTGGTGACTGCTGATGCCCCTTTTCTCCCCTGCAGGGAGCTGCTGGGACAGCACTACACTGAGACACACTACTCAGCCAATGGCACTGAGATCACGGAGAAGCCGGATGTCCAGGTATGGGGCTGGGTCTTTGAGAGCAATTTTCCCACTTCTGCGGAGTCCAGTGATGGCAACAGCTGATGCAGACCACCTTCACACCTCTCTTCTCTCTCGGTGGCAGGATCACTGCTTTTATCAGGGCCATGTGCAAGGATACACTGACTCAGCAGCAAGCATCAGCACCTGCAGTGGGCTCAGGTAGGACCTCCAGCTCCCCCAGGGGCTGTGGCTGGACAGTAGGTCTGATTGGGAATGCCCTCCTTTCCTCCCTTCCTGGGTAGCAAGGCACAGCTTGTCCCGAAACTGTCCTCACTTCTCAGGACAGACTGGACCAAACTTGCCCCATCCAGCAGCACAAAAGTTTGCTCTTGACAGTGCATCAGCTTGCAGGCAGCTGCCAGCTCCTCTGGGCCTCACCAAGCTCTTAGAGCTGGTGGCCAAGTACCTGTCTAGAAGAAAAGGAAAGCGTACAATGCATCAGGTCAGCTGTGTCTCCCTCTACCCACTTGCTGCTGGCCATGCTGGTGCTCATTCTTATAAAGCTGCCTTGGTTCTACCTTCATTTAATGGCAGAAAGCGTCCTTGCAGAGGAATCCAAACCACCAGGTCCGTGCAAGGTTGCTCAGTTTGCCATGGAAAATTTGTTCTCTTTCAAGATCAGCTGACAGCCACACATTGCAGGCGAGGAAGGGTCCCTCACAGAGGGGTGTGTGAGGAGGACAGGAGGTTGCTGAAGCACCCAGGGGTCTGTAAACATCTCTTTGCAGGAGAAACACCCACTGGAGCTGTGTGGCAGCCAGCTCCTCACTTTAAGAGCAGGGCTTCTCTCTGTGGAGACCTTGCCTTGGCACAGCTTGTACACGGGACTCTTGATACCCTTGTGCAGGAAGTGGACGAGCTGTGCGAGGACAGGGCAGGAGGCAAGAATGGCACAGACGGGGCACATGGGCCATTTAACAGAAAGCATCTTGAAGACTAGAGCTGCTCAGCAGAAATGCTGTGTGAAACTTGGCCTGGCAGCACTAGGCAGTTCTTGCAGAACACTGGGACATTTCTGCTGCCCAAAATACCAGATGCTCCCTTTACCACCAGCAACAGATTCCAAACCACAGTCTGCTCCTTCCCAACCCAGCAGTCAGTGTTTAGCTCCCCCCAGCAGTCCTTTGGTTCATCCAGCGCTTCTGCAGGTTCCAAAAGCAAATGCCATGGACATGTTCAGATTGCTCCCATCTCCCCACATGCCACAGGTCAGCTCTGTCCTCCAGCAGCG
This sequence comes from Clamator glandarius, assembly GCA_033459285.1. Taxonomy (NCBI): domain Eukaryota; kingdom Metazoa; phylum Chordata; class Aves; order Cuculiformes; family Cuculidae; genus Clamator; species Clamator glandarius. The sequence goes on along the minus strand of JAUNZM010000631.1, from coordinate 1,264,115 downwards.
ACTCGATGTGCTCTTGGGCCAGGTGAGGTTGCAGGGAAGACGCATCCAGTCCCTTGCTTTTCTGTGAGCTTCTGCCCCCATTCCTCTGTGCAGCGATGTGGGCCTTCACACGCTGCCCAAGGGCTGCCTGGGGCTTTGCGTCAAGTGTGGTTTCATCCATGTGGCCAGAAGGTCCTGGCTGTCATGTCCCACTGGTGTCCTGTAGGTCTTCCAAGCTGCCAATGGCAACCAGGAAGGGTTTCCTAGTAGTTCTATTTTCTATCATAGGCACTTGCATGGGTGCCTGTAGGGTCTTTCTGTGTTTTGCCAGACATCTTCCCAACCTGACAGCCACCCTCTTTCTTGGCAGTGGGTTTTTCCGGGTGAATGAGACCACTTTCCTGCTGGAGCCCCTGGAGGACGATGCGGCTGGCCAGCACGCTGTGTACAGAGCAGCTCACCTGCGGGGCAAGCGTGGCACATGCCCGGAGTCCAGTGCAATCCTGGAATATGACCACGAACCAAAAAATCCTGCAGTCATGAAGCTCCACCACTGGGTTAAAGATTGCATTGCTTCTCCTTCCTGTAGCTGAGTTTGAAAGAGCCTAGGTCCTGGGAAGTTCAGGAGAGAAGGGGGGTCAATCAGCATCTCTTGGAGATGCTCCTCTTCCATGCATTATTGATTGCTCGCAGTGGCCAAGCTCCTGGTGGGAGCAAGTCCTTAGGTCCTGTACCATTAGGAGGAGCATCCTCCTACCCCATGAGCTCCACGATGCCTGCAGAACTCCTCTTGTGCCTTATCCCAGTAGCAGGGTTGTTTTTTGCCTTGTGTACTGGAAGATGTCTGAAACACTCTGCAAATTAAGAACAGAAAGCTGAGCTAGAAGACCTACTTGCCTTGAATATCATTAGAAGTTGCCCCAGGATGCAACACATCCCACGGATGGGTCAACCGCAGGGCTTGGCAAGCTGCAGAACTAAGCCCCTCTTTCCACTCACTTTCCTCTTCCCTTCCAGAAATCACCACCCTTACACAGAAGTTTCCGATATGTGGAGCTGGTCCTGGTTGTGGACAACGAGGAGGTAAGCATGAACCAGGCGTGCCAGTGCCCACTGTCGACCACAGCAGTGAGGAGGGTCGAAGCCAACCTGGAAATCTCTCTATGTCCCTCCTGTAGTTCAGGAAACACAAGGACTTGCGCACAGTGCAGAACCGCATGAAGGAAATCGTGAACCATGTTGACAAGGTGAGCCCAGGGTTCTGCATCTGCCCTCCTTGCTACCACATGTGTCCCACAGATCCTGCATGGGCATGAATGCGGGTGGAGGAGAGATTAGCTTGGTGCTGGAGTTCATCTCAAGCCCGTAGGTGGGCTGCTGCATGGTGACCAACTCCTTTGGCCAACAGGGTGGACATGACAAGCTGTTCAGCCCTAGGTCCTCAGGAGCACAGGATGGCTGCCTCACAGCTCCCATAAGGCAAAGGGCAAGAATGTTCTTCATGCCCCATGGCCACTCTCAGAGCAGATGTTAACCAGGGGATGCAGTGCGCTAAGATGGGGGTGTTCTACTTGCCTTACTTCAGCCTCACTCTGGTCAGCAGCATGGGAGCGGCTTCCCAGTCCTTACTGGTCAAGAGGGAATCCAGGGTGTACTATGTCTACGTGGTCACCCCTGCTTGTCTTATTTATTGAGACAGAGCTGATGTTGCACAGTCAGGTGGGGTCTAGGGGTTGGTTGCAGTTCCCCAGGGAAGCTAGGACCTTCCTTTTGCTTGTGTAGTTCAAATCTAAGCACTTTCTCTGGGCTGTGTCCCACCACAGCTTTATCAGCCTCTTCGCCTGCGGGTGGCCTTGATCGGCTTGGAGGTGTGGAGCCATAAGGATAAAATTGTGGTCAGTCCCAACCCGGAGGTGATGCTGAACAACTTCCTCCACTGGCGGGAGGTAGAGCTGCTGCAGAGGAAGCCGCACGACAATGCCCAGCTGATCACGTAAGGACAGGGGGGCCACCACCTCGCCATCCTGCCCTCCTGCTGTCCAGGCCACATGGGCTCAGCGGTATCTCAATTCCACAGGGGCATAGACTTCCATGGCACCACCGTGGGGCTCGCCAAGAAGCTTGTGATGTGCACCAGGGACTCGGGTGGCATCAACCAGGTGGGTCTCGCTTCCCGTACATGCGCCAGGGGGACAGCAACAACCCCATTGTCTGCACTCCCTGCGTTATATTTTCCTGAGCAGGTCTTCTCTGCTGGTGTTCAGCTTTCCCCATCTGCAGCCTTAGGGCTGGATCTGGTCCCTGGAATCTCCAGCCCTTGAGCAACCAGCCCCCAGAGAAGTGTCAGGGCCACAGGGGAAGGGTAGCTGTGGAAAACCAGCTGGGTGCTTGTGGAGGGCTGTGATACATCTGAGCCCTGAAGAGCCTCCCAGAGCAACTCCACAGACACAGGGCTTCTCCCACCACCTGCAAGGTGGGACTTGATTTACAGTTGCTCCTCAGCCATCCTGTCTGTGCTCCTCAACCCTCCCCGGGTTGGACATCCTTTGCTGGAGTGGGAGTGGTCAGCCATGGGAACTGTGACTGTCCAGAACCACCACAAAGCATTGTTTTAGGGTAGCTGCTATATCTATGCTCACTTACACCCCTGAAAGCCAAGTCTGGAGGTCTTCAGGGGCCATGGGACCAAGTCTGGATTTTGTTTTCTATTACCTTGTCATGGCAGTATTAGGGGATGAATCGCAGTCAGCGGTGAGACCTGGCAGTGAGTGGTTGAAGAACCCCCCAGCAGACCCTTGTGGAGATGCTGCAGAGAGCACTTGAACCACACTGCACTCCTTGTTCCACAGGACCACAGCATGAATCCTATAGGTGCTGCGTCCACCATGGCTCATGAGATGGGGCACAACCTGGGGATGTCTCATGATGAAGATGTTGCTGGCTGCCGCTGTCCTGTCCCCAAAGCTGATGGAGCGTGTGTCATGGCAGCAAGCGTTGGGTGAGAAGGGGAGAGTATACCTGGGCAGCAAATATTTTGAGGTGTCCTCTGGCACTGTCCTGATGGGGCGGAGCCTGTGAGATGGTCAGATCTGGGTGGACTCCATTTGAAGCTGCATTTCAATGGTCTATTCGTGCTTTTGAGCCTGTTGGTGGCACTCCAGCTTCTTCCTGGGCTGGTGGGGGTATGAGGGCCCTCAAACTCTCTCATGTCTGCTCATGACTGCCTGGTTTTGTGCCCCTTTAGCCTGGTTTACCCCAAGCTCTTCAGCCGCTGCAGCGAGCAGGACATGTGGCAGTTCCTTGGGGACCCCAGGACCAGCTGCCTGCTGAACGTCCCTCGGACCGATGAGCTGTATGGGGGGCCGGTGTGTGGGAACCAGTTTGTGGAGCGTGGAGAGCAGTGTGATTGTGGCACACTGGAGGTAGGGATGTTCTCGGGGAGCCCCAGGTGGCAGGAACCTCGGACCTGTCATTCAGACTTAGAAAAAGTTGTGCAAGCCTCTTCCTTTGGACATCATGTATTGCAAGACTCATCTCCCTTGTGTTCCTGATGGTTCTGCCAAAAAATAACTGCAGAGGATATTTGTTAACTTGGATGTGTGCCCTGCCTTCATGTAGCTGGCTGTGATTTTAGCAGAAGCTTGCCTAGGGAAGATGGACATCCCCCACAATGTCCTCAGTAGGGGAGATCCAAGGAAGGGGGCATCATGACTTGTCCTTTCAAGAGCTGTGCCCATCACTGCACTTCAGGGGGGAGATTTGAGACAAATAGCCAGGCAATGATTCTGGAATAAATCCCTGGGTCACAACCCTGCTCAGGGACCTGAAGGCACACTCCCTTGATGCAGAGAACACGGAAATCCTTCTGTCTTCTCTTTCTTAGAATCTCTTTGGAGATTGCAAAAAGATGCTCCCAGAGAGCAGGATACCAGGTCAGGTCTCATCTCCTGAGAAATCTCTTCTGGTCCTTTGGTTTAGCATTGGTAATGGGGGTAAAGAGGCGGCAGGAATGATTCATACCTGGGATGATGTTGTGGGTTTGCCCCATGTGGCTGCACTGTCATTGACGCTTGGTGGTATGGCAGCTAGGTCTTCCTGGAAAGAAAGGAAAGGATCTTTCAGGGGCATTTTGGGAGGGTTTCAGTCCCTCTTTTCTTGCAGGAGTGCTCTGACCACTGCTGCAATGCCACCACTTGTCAGCTGAGAGAGGGAGCTGAGTGCGCCCAGGGGGACTGCTGCCAGGACTGCAAGGTACTGTCACTGCAGGGGGACTGGAAGCACAGCACTGCCCCGAGCTCCTTCAGAGCCTCCTGCTAGAGGCAAGGTGTGTCCATAGCCTTGCTGGAGAGCCTGATGGACCTCTAGCAGCCTGCCCAGGGCAAAATGCACCCAATGGTCTGGGACATAATCAAACTAGAATCAAACTTCCCATTCTATGCTCTCACGGTGTGGACCCTCAGCATCTCAGGTGGGAAGCAGTTGGGAAGGTGAAGCAGCCTCTGTTCTGGCATCCAGACCCTGCCTTTGCCAGTCTATTTGTCCAAGAGAACATCATGTTACTTGCACTGGTTCCCACACAGAGGTGTGAGAAATGTCTTGATGTGAAGAGACAGGGCTGAAAGAGGACCCTGGGACAAGTCCAGACTAAAAGCAAAGCACTGGCGTTGCCTGTAGGGAGACAATTTAATGTGGAGAGACCCAGTCCAAGGCCTGACAGCGCCTCCATCCTGCGCAGCAGCTCAGTCAGCGGCAAATGTCTTTGTGCTAGAGCAGCACAAGGTGCCCTCTCTGAACCTGTGGGGTGCTAGGAGTTGTTTGGAAGACAAGTGTTGCTGGGCTGTGGTTCCCACGTGGATATGGGAATGCGAGAGCCTTGAGGCAATGCCGATGTCCTCTCTCCCGTGCAGGTGAAGACTGCCGGTGCGCTTTGCCGGGCCAGTAAGAATGACTGTGACCTGCCTGAGTACTGCACCGGCCTCAGTGCCGAGTGCCCAGAGGACGTCTTCCAGGAGAACGGCATCTCCTGCCAGAATGGCAACGGCTACTGCTACAACGGGGCCTGCCCCTCACATAGCGAGCAGTGTCGCGCACTCTGGGGCGCAGGTAGGGATTGACCCCCCTCCTCACCCCATGTGCCAGGAGCCTTGGCATTGCTTGGCTGTGGTCCCCTCCTGCACCTCTGGCTAGGGCTGTTGACCCTAAAGCGTGGCTGCCAGTGCCAGCATCACTGGCTTGTTGTAGGCCCCGGCTCTGCCTGACCCTTCCTGTGTGTCTCACAGAGGCCCAGGTGGCTCCTGATGTCTGCTTTAAGCACAACAGTGAGCAACACCTTCACCTCCACTGCCTCACCGAGTATGGGAAGCAGCCCTGCAGCCCCAGGTAAGGAGCTGGGCTGGCTGGGGAGGTGGTGGGTGGTCTCCGTGTCTGGGGACAACACTGCAGGGACAAGTGAAGTTACCCAACCCTGTGCCACCCCCAGCAGCTCGTGCTCATAGCTATTTTTCCCATAGGGATGTGAAGTGCGGCACACTGCTGTGCCTGAGTGACAGTGCCAGCCCTGTACTCGGTGGTGGCTCCTACTCCCTCTTCTTCGGCCACTTCAAGTGCAAGGCAGTCATTGCCAGCAGCGACGCCAATGAGGTGGTTGCCAAGCTCAGGCTGGTGCCCACGGGTGCCAAGTGCGGAGAGGAGATGGTGAGCATGCTGGCTGCTGTGCTGGGGTGGCCACGGAGGAGGCATCCACTGGCCGTGGGGACCCGGGGCAGCCTCAGAGACTCCCTTCCTTCCCCCAGGTCTGCTATGCCGGGCGTTGCCAGAACCTCCTAGTCTATGGCAACAAGAACTGCTCAGCCAAGTGCAACAACCATGGGGTACGCTGTGGGGTCATCTTCTCCCAGAGCAGGCGGAGGGCTGTTCAGTGGTCCCTATTGACCACCCTGATGCTTTCCTCCTACGTCTCAGGTGTGCAACCACAAGCGGGAGTGTCATTGTGAGCCAGGCTGGGCAGCACCCTACTGCGAACAGAAGCTTTCAGAGATGGTGGCAGGTATGGCCCACCCCCTGTGCACGGCTGGTACCAGCTCCCTCGGCCCGATGTGTGTGATGTCGAGGGGAGGGGTCAGCACCCTGCTGAGTGCTGATGGGTGCTGCTCTGTCCCCACGGGGCATCTGCGGCACGGGGGTCCTCATCCCAGTGCCAATTGGGACTCCGCAGGGAGCAGCAGCGTGGTCTTGGCAGCTGTGCTGGCCGTGTTGGCACTGTCCGGCGTCCTGCTTGGCAGCGGAGTTGTGCTCGTCCAAGGAAGGAAGATGAGGCACTTCCAGAAAGGGTAAGTCCCTCCTCTGCCCCACACAGGCTGAGCTTGGGGGGGTGCCCAGAGCGACCCACGTCATTCCTGTGCCCCACAGGAGGACCTCCAGTGGCCCTGCTGCTGGCCTCGCCAACCCACTCTTCCGGGAGGGTGGCCAGATGCGCCCCACACCCCGCCAGCTGTCCCGCCGTGACATTGGCCACCCCAGCCTGCTGAGCAGCACGGCGTTCCCACGGGACACCCGGCCCCTTGCACCCTGCCACCTGACCCCACAGGTAAGGGCACGGAGCACAGCCTGGTGCACAGGGCAGCTCTTGCCGCACAGACTCAAGGGTGGCCTCTCACCTTGGGTTTTGGCTGACCCTGAGCCACTGCCAGCAGTTGCCCAGGTGACATTTCCAGCTTCTCCTGCTCCTGCAGGTAACCACCCCTCCAAAAGCCTCTGCTGCCTTATCATAGAACCATAGGATGGTTTGAGTTCGAAGGGACCTTAAAGCCCATCTGGTTCCATATGCTTCCCCCCTGCCACAGGTAGGGACACCTCCCACTGGATCAGGCTGCCCAAGGTCCATCCAACCTGGCCTTGAACCCCTCCAGGGATGGGGCAGCCACAGCTTCCCCGGGCAACCTGGGCCAGAGCCTCACCACCCTCATGGTGAAGAAATTCCTCCTTATGTCTCGTCTAATGTGTCTAGGGGCTGGAGAACAAATCTTACGAGGAGCGGCTAAGAGAGCTGGGGTTGTTTAGCCTGGAGAAGAGGAGGCTGAGGGGAGACCTTATTACTCTCTACAACTACCTGAAGGGAGGTTGTGGAGAGGAGGGAGCTCGCCTCTTCTCCCAAGTGACAGGGGACAGGACGAGAGGGAATGGCCTCAAGCTCCACCAGGGGAGATTGAGGCTTGAGATTAGGAAGAAGTTCTTCACAGAGAGGGTGGTTAGGGATTGGAACAGTCTGCCAAGGCAGGTGGTTGAGTCACCGTCCCTGGAGGTGTTTAAGGTTAGGGTAGACGAGGTGCTTAGGAGCATGATTTAGGGAATGGTGGGAATGGTTGGACTCGACGATCCAGTGGGTCTCTTCCAACCTGGTCATTCTGTGATTCTGTGATTCTGTCTAAAACTACCCTTCCACAATTTAAAGCCATTCCCCCTCATTCCATCGCTCCAAGCCTTTGTAAAAACTCCCTTCCCAGCTTTCTTGTAGCCCCTTCAAGTACTGGAAGGGGTATGGTGGGTGGACTGTCCTTCCTGCAACCAGAGCCACTCTTGGATCACCCCCCAGCCTCACCTGGTCTAGCCAGCCCCAGGCATGTGGGGCTCATCCATGGGGTGACGCAGGCAGCTGACGACTGGGGGGGACAGGGGAGGGGGACGGCGACCCTTCCTCCACCACAATTCCCCTGTCCTCCCTCCAGATGAAGCCAAAGCCGCCCAACAAGCCTCTCCCAGCACTGAAGAGCAAGGTCCTAGCTGGTGGTGGGTCAGCTGAACCAGCCTTCCCTCGCCCTCTGCCAGCACCCGCCTCGGTCCCCCCAAAGGTGGCTCTGAAGCCGCCCTTGGCCAGGAGGTGACTGAGGATGCTTCATCTGTCACTGCAGCTGGGGACCCGCTTGGGTGGCACGGCTGGAGAGCTGCCATCACTCTTCTGCCCTTGTTTGAATCATTTTCCAGGGAGAGCACCAGTGTTTACAGATATTTGGGTTGTGCCTTAACAGACTTTGTAGCCTCAGGGCTGGTCCAGGGAGAGCCATCAGCTGGGGCTTTGTGAAACCAGGAGTGGGGACAATGCCCTCTGGGTTTGAGGCAAGCCCTGAATTAGGCTGGGCTCTCCCGTGCCCCGAGAGCTGCTGCTTCTCTCCTGCCTGGCTGAGCGGCCCCTTTTCCTCCTGCCCTTCCCTGCTGGGCCTGGAGCCAGGAGCTCAGCGTGTCCTGGGGCAGGGGGACGTGCCCTGGAGCCACTGCCACCTGGGGACAGTCACAGGAGGGTCTTGCCAGGGCCTTGGCTTCCCCACAGGGCTTTTCTCTCTGAAGTTATCACTTGAATTACTGTTCTGAAAGGGATTTTCCTGTGAGCCTTTTTACCGCCCTCATTAACTTATGACCCTTCTGTAACTGTATTGAGCAACCTGCTGTGAAATCAGGCCTCTGCATTTTTTATATAATTTAGGTTGAAGGCTTTTGTACCAATAAAGACTGAAGGTAGAGATGGCATGTGGTGTCTTTCAGCAGGAGGGCAGGCCAGGCGCAGGGCAGGAGCAGGCAGAGAGCTGCCTGGGGCTCAGGGTGGATCTGGCACAGCCAGAACCAGGAGGGAGGGTTTGAGCCAGTTTCCCAAATTCTGTGGTCGAACTGCAGTGGTTGCTACCAGCTGTAGTGAGTCCTCGTGAGCCCCTAGCCCCAGCCAGCTCTGTGACCAAGGACTGGCCGCCCTGATCAGGCTTGCAGGCATCACTAGTGCTGGGAGCCCAGCCCGTGGTGCCCAAGAACACTGCTCCCTCACAGGGGCCATCGCCTGCCTGGAAAAAGCTCCTGCACCGGCCATGTGGGAGCAACAGGCAGCTCACCGTGTGTCCCAAAAGCCAGCAGCACCCACCACAAGCTTCAGAGGAGAGCAGGCACAGCCCAGGGATGCAAGTGTGGCTCCTGCTGCTCGGCTCCACCGTCCCCTGCTGCTCAGAGGGCGGCAGTCATTGCAGCTGCAACTCCATGCAGTGCTGCTGCAGGGTGGAAGGCAGAAGTGTCCCTGTCCCCCTCAATGCCTATGGTGACCCCAGCCCTTGGACACAAAGTCACAAAGGAAATGGTAACAAAATAATTTTATTCTGCTTTATCAAAAGAATTTAACACTGTGCATGTAAACTTGAATGGATGTATCATTTTTCCTTAAAGAAGATGCCGATCCTTTATTCACAGGAGGACACAGGTGTTTTGAACACAGAGAAAAAACAGTTTAAACCCATATTCCCAGTTGCACCCATGTTCCTGTTCCACAGCTCACAGCTCAGAAAGAAGCAAAGCCTGCACTGGGGTGTTAAAGCCACGGTGATTCCCCGCTCTTGCACACCCTACTCAGGCTTCTGAAACAGTGACTGGGAAGCGAAAAGGGATGGAGAAGGCTTTTGCAGAAGGCACTGCGCATCACATGCACACTGCAGGACTTCAAACCACACAGGCAGGAGCATTTCATCAGTGACAAACACCTGGATGGATGCAGGGAGGCCCAACAAAGCTCAGATCCAAAGGGAAGCAGCCCTTCTTGCTCTGGCTTGTAAGGTTCTTTCCTGCTCCCTGTGTGGACATCTTGCTCTGATCACAGCAGAAGAGCCAGGAGCTGCTTTGTTATTGCTTCTAGTGCTCCCCCACTGCACCCTACCTTCTTGTCATCTCCAGGCTGGCAGAACCTACTCTGCCTGATCCCCAGAGTTTAATGCCAGCACTGGGTAACGCTCAACCCCACTTGACTACCACATGGAGACAAGTCTATGTTCCCTCCAGGAGTGCTTCTGCTCTAAAAAGCCTGTCTTGGTCTCAGAATTCAACCGAAGTAGCTGCTGAGAAGAGGTGTATTTCTCCTGTAAAGTGCGAGCTGTAAGCCAGCAACACCAAGGAGGTGAAAGGTCAGAGAGATGTGACTCCTCCTTCCCACAGGAGAAAGAGGACCTTCCCAGTCAAACAGTACTTCTAGGAGACACTTCCAACATGACAGCTACAAAATATGCTGCTGTCCTCTCTGTCCTGGTACCCTTCCCCCAGGGAGGTCACTGCAGGGTCTCCTGCTGTCCTCCTACACCAGCCACACGTTTCAGCTCTGCCCTGCCTGCCAGCCAAGCTCCCTTCCAACATATCATGCAGGCCTCATTCCTGCTCCACTGCCCACGAATGTCCTTCAATGACAGTTCTGGGCCAGCAGGGCACTGTTTGCCTAACCCTTAATCAAAGGAAAACACGAGTTCCTCCTCACTACTGGTACCTTTCGCGGTACCTTTCTTCTCATCCTCAGAGCATGAGGAAGCAAGGTCACTCACAACCTCCCTGGAAGCTGGGACTGGTGCTCAGCACCTTCAGGTGGCCTCTCCCTGGGGCAGGGTCCCAATCTCCAGCTCTTGCCATGGCTGGGTTTTAAGAGGAGATGGTATCTTGGAGCAGAAAGCTAACTGGGCCTTGGGAGTCTGCAGACAAATGGAGGAAAGAAAGACCTCCTGGAACTGCTGCAAAGTCTCCCAGTCAAACATTTCCCAGCAGTGGCAGCAGGAGGGGCTTTCCTATGCTGCCCCAGGGCTAGAGGAGAGGCAGCCAGGGCAGGAGCTGAGACTAGCATAAGGCACAGTATGTTATCAAATTTCCTTGAGGAGAGACCCTGCCACTCTCCATGTGAAGCCACACAGGATAAGTAAACAGCTACCACCAACTGCCCCTCTGGTGAAGCACACCAGGGCCAAGTGCTGCATGTGGGGACAGGAGAGCAGGATGAACTTAAGAGATGAGATGTCCCAAGCTGGTGGAGCAGAGGCAGCCTCTGAACATATGCTGGGCTCGGATGCAGGCAATGCTGTGGTGCCACCAGCTGGCGAATAGTGTTCCAGCTCAAAATCTTGCCAGTTGCTTCTCCAGCTACTATCTTCTGGGGATTGTTGCAGAACACAAGGAACAGGTCCTAGAAACAACATCCTTGCAGGCAGAAGGGAGGACAGAGGAAAGCAGATTGTCAGAGACTTCCACACCCCCGAGGACAACTTTCTCACACTCTGCAGTGGCACATGAGGAGCAGGGTTTGGATATATTATAGCGCACATCTGAAGAAAAGATCATCCTGCCAGCACCACTTGAGAGCCAAAAGCCCTGTGATACAGCAAAGCCTGGCCAGTGACAAGAGGACTCAAGGTCAGACTCCTCATCACAACTGTTCAAGGACATGAGGCAGGTCCCACTTCTTCTTGGAGTAATGGATTTTGTACTGGGGAGCAGTGATGTCTCAATCACTTTGCAGCTAAGATGTCAAACATCAAATCTGCTGGAGAGCATGCATGTCCCTTCATTCTTCTCTTCCCCTTCACTTTGTCAGCAAGGCAGAGCAGTGGAAATCCAGCCCCTTTTCCCCGGTGAAAAGATGTACAGGGTGGCTGGGGTCTGAGCAAACATTTCTCAGCTCTATTTCCAACCGGTTGCTTGAAGGTGCTCCAGGTACTCTGAAATCTGGTTGAGGCTGTAAGGTAAGACCCAGCCACCCAGCTGAAATGTACCTGTCAGTCACGTTCAGCCATTGTGAGGCTCTTGCTTGGAGAGAGGGAATTATAGAAACATGTTAGAGATTGCTTGCTCCAAGTCATTACCTAGTGCCACTGCCTACAGGAAAGAAGATGATAGCTATGCAGATCCTATTCAAACAACCTGTTCCTCACCAAACCGCTTCTGGCCAGGCCTTGGACCTGAGAAAGAAAATGTAGCCTCTGCTGGCCAAGGAGAACTCACTCCACTGGTGTCCTTGAGAAGAGTTAAACAGTGCTGTCAGAAACCTGCCCCAAAAGTCCACAAGGGGAAACCTCATTGACAGAGGATGAAGGAAATCTCTTCACTCAGCCTCAGTGATGAGTGCTGGGGAATGACAAGTGTGCAGCAACACAGCACTCAAAGCCACATCTCCTGCCTCCAAAGTAATGCTTGCTAAATAATCGCACCTACCGCAGGCAGCTTTCCTGGTGTCCATCTTTAATATTCCAGTATGGGTATATTAGTACAGGATTATCCCTTGTTTGGAAGCACCAATTTAACAGGGGAAGGAATGAAGAGGCAGAGCAGTTGCAAGATGTTGCTAGAAGAAAAATCAACCCAACTGCCACCTATACACAAGATGTCCACGCGTGTGCTGCAAGTGCCACACCAGCACAGGGCAACATCCCTGTTTGCAGCTGGGCTGGTGGTTGAGCTATGCTGGCCATTGTTCTGCCTTTGTCAGCCAGTGCTTTCCTTTGCTCTGATGTGGCTTTCTCCAGGGGTCTCTGAAGCCTCCTGTGAATGAAGGCTGGTTTCTTGGCCAGTCCTCAGATTGGCTTGCTGGAAGGCACAGGAATCCAGAAACACACTGGGAATGCGGTCACCAAAATACAGCTTGCTGTTTGCAGCCATCGCTTGATATTTCATTAGTTCCAGATACTCAGGAGTAAGTTTCAGCTACAAAAAGAGGAACCAGAAGACTGTAAGAGACATCCTTCTGGGATCTGCATCATTAGATTTCATTTTAGGCAGCTGCTTCCTGGGAGGTAGGCTGTTAAATCAAGTGTTTTTCCAGTGCTGCTCACCTGAACTTAATTTCCTGCACTGTGGGAATGAATAAACAAGTCCTCTTTTGACCAGCTTTTAAGTGCTCACCTTGTTGGAATCAGCCAGCTTCCGAGCAGTGTAGTACTCAGCATCAGCTTTTGCTTTCTCTCTTGCTAGGAACGCAGCGTCTAATACAGCAACAGAAGACAGACCGGAAAAGAAGCATTAGCAAGAGAACGGTCCTATTGAGCATCTGAGCCTTTGTCCCATTGGGACCATCTGGCCCAGCCATGCCAGTGCCACAGCCTGGCTGGCCATGTATTTGCACTGTAGCCTTCTTGGAGAGGTCCCTGCATAGGGGAGGAACGACCCCAAGGCATAACCTTCCACTATTGCACCCTTTTATTTATTATTTTTGCGGAATAGCGATGCCTATGAGCCCAGTTCCACAGTTCCTCTACCTGACACCACCCTTAGCTGGCAGATGAGCCAAGCAATGTGGTTACCTTCAATCTCAGAAATTCGCTTCTCTGTTTCCTTCTCCATAATCTTCTGTTGATAGTGAATCCTGGCCACCTGAGCAGCCTTCTCTGCCTCTGCAATCACAACAAGTTCAGCTCAGACATTTGCTTCTCAAGGTCTGAGCATCAGCACCCTAATCCCAGCATCTGGTCACAGAATCTGCCCCACAAGTAGTTTGCTTTGTGCTGCCTCCTTTTCTGGTCAGATCCTACAGTGCCTGTTTGTACAAAACTCTAAGCAATGCAGTTACAGGAAGAAACCACAGGGCTGATGTTTCTAGAGTTGCACTGGCTGACACTCCTTTTACAAGAGAGTGTCCCCCTGGTGCAGGGACATTTAGCTTCAAACCCAAGCCGTTCTTCTGGCAGCACCGTTGCCTCTTGGCCTGCTGTAGCAGGAGCCCCACTGCAGGACAGTGGTGTTCACTGCTCTGCTGCTATGGGGAGGGAAGAGGCACGTAGATACAGAAGCACAAACACTCATGTTTTCCAAATGACTGTTGGTGCAGCTTGGCCTCACCTCTTCCAGGAAGCCATCAGCAATGAAAGACAACATCCCACCTCAGCTGGTGACATACCAATAAGTGCTTTCTTCCGGTCTGTCTCTGCCTCCTTCTCCACTACCTTCTGCTTCTGGGCTGCAATCAGCAGCTTGGTCTTCTCAGCTTCCCTGCAGGGTAAGAAATATTGTCACAGGGAAATAAAGCTGGGGAGCAGTTCTGCAAACCAGGGCATGAGAGGTCAGGGGGACAAGAAGCTGATCAGTTGCCATCATCATGTCCTTACACCCATGATGACTACTTCTGTCTTCAGCTGTATGAGTGCATGTGTAGCCAGCAGGACAAAAGAAGGGATTATTGTCCCTCTCAATTTAACACTGGTGAGGCCACATCTGGATGCTAGATATACAGAATCCAGTGCAGATGTGGCATGGAGGCCAGGGCATGCAAGGAGAGGCTGAGGAATCTGGGCTTGCTCAGATGGAAATGAGGGAGTAAAGAAGTACCCAACAGCACCCAACCCTGCCCAAAGGGATCCCAGGGACACCAGGGCCAGACTCTGCTTGGAGGGGCAGAGCAAGAGCCCCAGGGCCACCAGCACAGGAAACCCTGGCTGGCCCCAAGGAAAGAGCCCATCCCCATGTGAGCGGCATATTCCGGGAATGGGGCACTGGGTGGTGAGGGATCCCCATCTCCAAGGATGCCCTGATGTGCCTAGACACAGCCTCCAGCAAACTATGGCAGCTGCAGCACTAGCCCTGCTTCAGGAAAGGGCTTGGACAGGAGATCCCCACAGGTACGTATCAGAATAAAACCTGTCTGTAATTCTGTGAGTTTGATGGAGGGGTGCTTATGAGTGAGACATCAAAACCTCTGAGCCCTCAATCCAGCTTGATTCTTCTACAGGTCCTCTACAGCACATCAGTGACCCCTCTATATGAAGGAGCAGGAACACAACTGCCTTTGTGAAGGGCTGAAAAGCCTATAGAAATGGAGAAATGGAATGCACTAATGCGCCTAGCCAAGCACACACTGACTAGAACTCATCTCTCACCTTCTGAGTACCAACTAAGAGCTTTCTAATACCATTATGCCTGTGCCAGACCCTCAAAACCAAATAATATTATTTTACATGCAGCTACTCACATTAGTTCAAAATTTCTTCGGATGGCTTCTGGGATTTTGGGTTTCGTGACACGCACAGCCTATGGAAACCAAAAAAAGTAAGTGCATTTAAAATTAAACATTTTGTCTTTGCAAAACCAGCTATAGTGCTCTGGCCACCTCCACCTTGATCCAAGATGACATACAAAGTTCCCAGTCCTCCAGTACAACACAGCTGAGCACAGCCACTCTCACAGAGGTGCCTTACACTTATACGCCCGTTTTTTGCACCTTTTGTGGCACCTAAGTAATCAAGGCTTGTGGAGTAGACTGCTAAAGAGGTCCACTACCTGTGCCTGAAGGAGCTTAGTTCTCCTCCCTAAAGACTCTCCAAACATCACCAGACAACATTTCCAAAAGTGCTGCTCAAGAAGGGGGCTCACAAGCCCCATGAAATTAAACTCCAGGAGTTCGACTTGCAAAACAGAGGCAGGGCTACAAGCTTATGAATCTACATAAGACATCGCATGGCAGCTGTTGTTTGCAACTGCAGATTATCAAGAGCGATGTGCACGGTCATGCTGACACTACAACTCAAGTACTGCCAGCTTCTTCCTTACATCCAACCTAAACCTACACTCTTTGTTTAAAACCACTGTCCCTTGTCCTGTCACTACAAGCCCTGGTCAAAAAGTCTTTCTCTACTTTTTTTAGAAGCTCTCTTCATACACATTACATATCCTTGGAGCCTTCTCTTCTCCAGGCTGAACTGCAATTCTGCTGCTTCTCTGAACAAGCAAGGAAGCAAATTTATGGGATATTAGACTTTTGGTAAAAGGATTTTTCTAAGCTTATGGCAGGAGCAAAGCCTTTTCAAGTCCCTAGAAAATTACCTCATGCAAAAGCTCATCTCACCAGCTGTAGGGTGCACATGGGGATATTCTTCTTACCTCCATAAAAACCCCTGCACCAAAACAAATATTGGTTTTCAGAACCGGGGCTTTTCCAAAATGAGCAGATTCCTCTGAAATCAGGAAAGTCATGAGCTCTTTGAAAATCTCCACCAGCTGCCTCTTTTTCAAGCCAATGGCTCAATCTTTTTAGTAGAATCTATGGAAATCTAATAGATGGAAATACTATGGTGCACTGTCAGTGTTGTTAATAATCAAATATTAAGGCATTGGGACATGTTGGGACTTAACTGGCTGACCAACAGCTTGGCAAAAAAGCACAAAGCAATCAAAAGACAATCTGACTATATGACAGCGTCTTTTCTCTGCGGCCACAAAGTCCCGCCCCACCGTGAGTCACGCTGGCAAAAGCTCAGCAGCAGGCTGAAGGCAATTTTTGTGCTCCTCCATTTGGTACTGAGGAGGCTGCATCTGGATACAGCATGCAGTGTGGGTAACACAGCATAGGAGATACCTACAAACTGGAGAGTGCAGTTGAAATCCACTGAGACGGCAACATAAACGTTGGAGAAAATGGGAATAGGCTGATGGGATGGTACTTCTCCCCTCCTGACAATTCTCCACCTTAAATACAGTATGACATTTGCCCATTTCCAGTTATTAGGGACTTCCCTTGACCACTGCCATCTTCCAAAGGTAAGAGAATGGCTTCACAATGGTGTGGGCCAACAACTCAACATGTTGCAATACATCCCACTTGGTTTCACAGTCTTGTGTGTCTGTCTGCTAAGCTGACCTCTACTGTGAGCAACACTTCACCTCGACAGATTCTGCTGCTAGGCTACCGAACAGGGAGGCCTGAGAGCAGACCTTGCCAGAAAGAAGTCAAAGCAGACTTGTATACCGAGGTACAATTTTACTGGAGACAAGGGTGCAACTCTGTTTTGAAATGGAACATCAGAAACACAAGGGCTGTCACACTGTCCCTTGACTAGTAGAGATGAACCATTTTCCCCGCTAGTTATGGGACCTTCTCAAACTGATGGTCCAGCGAGCTCGGGCTAAGCAGATGTGGGTCAATTATGCTTCAAAATCTGACCATGGGCATATCAAATTCAGACAGGACAGCATACACTGAAGATCACATTTAGCTCTATTGTTAACATCTGCCAGCAACAAGCCATGAGCTTTGCCTATGCCCTTCCACATGCTGAGATCAAAAGGACCAATGATAGTCTTGGTTGATAATGAACTTTAGTAGGAAATGTCTCTGTGATGCATGGTACAAGTTAACCTGGTATTTGGAAGAGCAGTGCTATCTCAACTTCTTTGTGATAAGACATTGCCTGTGGTTCACCCTTATCAAAACTGAGCAAGCCTACGCATAAACGAGCCACAAAGCAGGACAGTGTTTATCACAGCGTTACACACGCTGTCAACAGGAGGCACTGCCTCCCTGCATGTAGCCAGCCACCCCTGCTACATGCGGCAACAAAACCGGCACAACAGATTTGGTCTCCCCCTTTCAGTGGACATTTCCAGAGACTTCCATCTTAGCCCTTGCAAGCCTAACATATATTTTTCCCAGTTGGTTGCCGTGAACTTCACCATGCCAAGAAGCCAGTATGTTCCAGAGCCTGGCTAAGATTAAACATGATTTTCGAACATTAAGTGTAAGCAGAAAATCAGTTGGGATACAACATCTTTCCCTGTCTCTGACATAAGTACAGAAAAGATGAATGCCTCTTTTCTTTTCCAATTGAACTGTGCTGGTATACCAGAGCACGTAGTTCTGCAGGAGTGCCAAAGGTAGTTTAAAGAAAAACATTTTCCTGCTCTTTGCAAATTAGATCCAACATCTGCAGGTCTGTGGCCTAAAGGGTCATTTCCTCTACCCTGCAGGTCTTGCCGTAACATAAACCCAGTGTTTAGAAGTAGTCACTGTCATCTGGACAGTCTTCAGCTGACAAACCTCAACTCAAGGCTCAACTATTTCACACTGTGTGGAAAATGGAAGCAAGAGACCTTATCTATCTAGTAAAAAGTGAGCAAATTAGAGGTGGAAAACAAATCATCCTTGTTATGGAATGAACCTACCTGGATAGTGAGACCTGGTGCCATGACATTGAGATCTTTCTGCAGGGCCAACTTCAGATTCTCATCTATCTGATCTGCGAAGGACAAGAGAGAGACCACTTAGCTTATCATCTTTTCTCCCATAGCTTTAAAGGCAGAGGAGTCAACTGGCCTTGAAAAGCAGAAATTTCTATGGTGCAAGACATATTCAATGCTTTTTGAGGTCATTCAGCACATTGCTTCCCCTTCTTACACCCCTTGGAAAATGGTCCCAAAAGGACAGCCACATGCTGGCATCCCTAGAAATGTTCAGCTAGCGAACTCATAGTATCTGAGCGAAGGGCAGGTGGCTTTCAATGTCACAACAAGCAAAAGCAGCCAGAGCCTGCAGTACAAATCTATTCCTTCCTAGACGGAGCCACAGCAAGCCTGCTGCCAGCAGCAAGCTCTACCTTAAGTCTCCAGTGACCTCCAGGATCTCATACCTGCTACTGAAAAATATGCAGTTTATCACTTTCAAGCTCTAGGAAGATCCTTCCACAGAAATGGCCAGTTATGAATGGATTAAGCTGCATGTACTACTCCTCTCTGACTATAGATATTTGGCAAGTCTGAGAACAGCATTCAAAGATTTACAGTCTCTTAATACTAAAACTCTGACAACCTTTTATCTCTCATAATTCCACTTTTCCTCTGCTCTGCCACTCAAGATGAAACGTGATGCTGTTATTTCTTTAGGGGCGCAGGTAAATGCCAAGCAGCAAACATTAAATTTGATTATTCCTGAACCACTGCTACTCTGTTGTGAAAAAAAAGAGAGCACTGCAATAAGCTAAGAGCTCTCACTTGCTAAAAAATAGCCAAAAGGAAGCTTTTAAAGCAAAAGAAGTAACAGAACAAAGGCCTATAAGCAGAAGGTGACAAGAGAAAACCATCATCTTAGTAAAGGCAAGAGGCACAACTGCACGCATAAGAGCAGAGTGGCTACTTTGTCTGTCCAGAATTCAGGCCTAAGTGGAAAAAAGGACTGAAATCAAAGCCCCACAGGCAGATATAGAAAGACAAAGACATCTGAATCATTAAAGTTACATGGGAAGTGGCATATGGATATATAAGGAGCTGGATTCTAGGTTGCAACTCCAGCACAGTGTCTGCTTGCAGGAGCCCACTACGTATTCCACAGTAGAAGAGGGGATTACACAGCCCTAAGTGGGTGCATCTAGCCAACATCCACTCACCAAACAGCTCAATGTATACTTCCTGCAGAGTATGGGCACTGCAGAACTGATTCAGCTCATGATGAATTTTGTTGAAGATCAAGGTCTTATCGTAGTCTGCGGTGTAGTTTCTCACAATATCGTACACTGAAGAAGTAAGAGAATTAATAAAGGTCACCACTGAGATTTACTGCTTTCTGCACCATCACAAAACAACAGCTCAGAGTGTTAGGAAAGCAGTGCAGCACTGGGACAGGTAGGTGAGGGATCTTCATCTTTGGGAGTTTTCAACTCTGTCTGGACAAAGCCATAGCTGCCCTGCCCAGCTGTTAGCGAGAAACCTGCTGTGAGCAGGAGGGAGGTCAGAGGAGAAACCTGCAGAAGTCCCCTTCTACAGTGTTGTTGGGATTATTTGACTTCAAAGAGCAGAGTAATTACAGCAAGATATACTGCACAGTCCTGTTTTATGATCTGCATAACCAAATGAAACAGGGAAGTCTGTCCATGACCCCACGAACTGATGCTACTACAAAGTGAAAAGAAGTATCACTCCCACAATTATAACGCAAATTCACCCTTCGACCCCTCAGTAATACTAGAGTTTTGAATTAAGCTATGCTGTTGAAAGAAAAAAAAAATAGCTGTCCGGATCTTTGGTTTGGCAGCTTGTGAAACAAGAAGGTAAGAAGCTCCTATACAGGCTTTGCCTTTGTAATTGTCCCAGGAGCTGAGATGGCAAGCACCTGGAGGCTTCGTCCTGTGTAGTTAGCTTCACAGGTGGTCTCCCCCTCAGCAGCAAGAAATAGAACTGGATGAGCACTCATCACATTTCTACATGTACAGGGGAGTAAGAAACCTAGAATTTATATCCACCTTTGCAAATCTATGGCTCTATATGGCAAAGCTATGCATGGAATGAAGTGCTATGGTACCAGGAACCCTAAGGATAACAAGACACAGAAAACTGAAGTCTTGCAAACCAAAACAGCGCTGCTACAGGATGAGTGAAGACATACTCAGAGTGCTGCTTGTTGAAACAGTCGCAGAAATACCTGTATATGGTGCCAATTTATTCACAACTTCTATTCGGTCAATGTAGATCATAACACCACCACTGTAAGTGAAAAACAGAATTCAGAAATTATTACTGCAGCTGTTAACAGTGGTTTGCATTTAAAGCAAAGTCGCCTTTCTACCCTGTTTTCCTACATTCTACTAAATTTACCCAGAACAATTCTGACTTTGTGAGCATTTTGCAATTAGATGGCAGCAAACTCCAGCTTTGTACAGACTGATCCCTCTGTCCACATAAATCAAAAGCATGTTCCAGCAAGCCTGCAAAGCACTTCTGCTTCACTTTGTTATGTCCCACTTAGCCAGCAAAAGGAAAATGGTTTTGAATAGGTATGTAGTTCCAATTATCAGAAGGGGGGAGTCCAGCACAATGAAGGGAAGGCAGCAAAGACAGCAGACAATACCTGCCAGCAGCAGAGCAGACACTGACTGCACCTCTTCTAGGCAGCAAATACATTTTAAATAGAAAAGCCTTCAGTTTAAGTTCATGCCTTTACTAACTCCAGCAGGAACTTGACAAGGCCATTGTTAGAAAGGAAGAAAGAAAGCACGCAGCTGTATTTAATTCACATTCCCTGCATCAATGTCATGTTGCAACTGGCTCTCTAGTAACACTGCAACCATGCACACGTGCCTGGGCACGCACACTGTCACAAAGCTCCAAACACCTCATCAGAAGCAGCCTGCAGGCAACCCTCTCCCCAGAAGATCCTGTGCTGTTAGACCAGCAGAGGAATGAGGGAATCAGAGGTAGGGCTTGATCCTAGCCTCTTCTCTTACTGATGTGGCTCTCAGCAGGTCATGCCCACTCCTGGGTACATAGAACACCAGGGAAAAGCACAAACTCTACATTGAAGAAAAAAAAACTGATTTTCAACAGTTTGTAAGTCTCTCAAGAACATCTTTTTAAAGCATGACACTCTAGCAATTTTGTCCTCAAGGCAAATACAAAGCACAAACAAGAAGCTTTAGCAGAAACTGTTTGGAGACAGTTGATCCCTAGAAGACCTCACTTGTTCCAAACTTAGTCTCTGTTGAGTTTTAACTCAAATGTCTCCCCCAGGACAAAGTTAGTTTCTTACTTTGCAGATCATCATCACCTGCACTTGCCCATGCCTGTGTTCTTTTAGAAAGGGTCCCCCAGGCACAGTCTGCATTCGTTCTGCAAACTCATCTGCTTCATGGCAAGCTACAAACTAAAAATGCTGGTGATGGGCTGAACTTGTCTGCTGGAAAAGACAAGCCAGCAGAAAGAAAATCTGTGGCTAGAGAGAGACTCATTTCCTGGTGAGATACTATTAAGAGTATAAATCTCATTCACTCAAGATTTTTCTTTAGGCCACGGTCATCCTTGCTGGCTCTCTCTTAAGAGCCACTACTATTATTTTTAAATAAGACAGTCTTATGTGCGACTGCTTGAGCAGCTACAATGGTATGGTATACATGTTTTTCCCCCCATCTCATCTGTTCTGCACTCTGTTCCACCACATCGAATAAAATGACTATTTGTCATTGCAGGTTACATCCAAGAGCAGTTCTCATAGCCTTCTGAACCTGCTTTCATCTTCTCAATTTCTTGCAGTCACCTTATGACACTTCCACCAAGTTGGGTAAGTTCAGCTACCATCTTGTGGTATTTTCTACATATGCTCTTGAGGAACCGAAGCACAGCATGTGGGCTTTTTCTAGCCGAATCTCCTCCACCACACATCTTTATTTTGGGGTCCTTTTAACACCTCAATTTTATGGGGATGTTAGAAGGAAACAGAGAGAACCTGACACAACTCGCCTCCTACATAGGACTCATCCACAGCCCCATATCACCTCACATGGAAGAACAGTCCAGAAGATATTAATAAACATCCTGGGGTGCAGTAGATACTGTCCTGGGCAGTTTTGGGGCAGTTGCTCTGGCAGAGCTTCCTGCACCAATTAGCGACAATTCACACACCTTGCTGACCTGAAACCATACAAATCCTCTCTTCATCCACAGCTGCTTTACTTGCCCTTTGGCACATACTGCTTAAACAGTGACTCAGATAGTGCTCTTTGTATTTCAACAAGTCACTATCAATCTCAAAACATTCATTTGCCAAGGCCTGCTTCTTTCCAAGGCAAGGCGACTCCCATGGGGTGATTTCCAGTGTTTGCAACACTCTGCTGCCATTCCTGCAGCCTTTCTCACACCAACATTTGCAGCTGGGGAGGGCAGCTCACCCTCTCAAGGTCCTCACCACAGAGCTCCTCATGGTCAGAGAGAACAGCACGGAGCTGAGTAGGCTCTTTGGTTGAGGAGAAAGGAACAAGAGTAACTTGAGAGGAAGCCTGAAAGGAGGATCAACACTATGTGCTCCTGGGAGAGGTTTACGCATAATTAGGCAGCAGTACTGCCTAAGTTTACAGGACATGTTGAAAGCGTACAGGGATTGCTATAGGAGACTAATGTAGACTAGCAGATATTTCAGCAGACCTTAGGGAGCCTCACGCATTTCAGAATTTTAGCTTGGGTCAGACTAGGAGAAGCCAAGGGAAAAAGTGAAGGACATTGCCATATAAAAGGGGCTGTAAAAAAAAGGCAAAGATTTAATGCTTATTGTTAGAGCTGACCACAAGCAAGACTGGATCACGTCAGGCAATCAGAGCATGTAAAAACTGGGATTAAAGGTCAGCTCTGCTCTGCCTAGAGATACAGGAATTAATGCAATACATCTACTTGCAGTACTCATGACACATTTTTCCATGTGACTGGCTAACAAATAGTCATCTGTCCAGAATCTGTCCTCCTTCACTGCTCCATTTGTGTTCCCACCAAACACCTGCATCATGAGCACAAGATGACCCTCACACCTTTGCAGCTCAACACCTAATGCTTGAGCAATGTTACTGCTTAGCATCCTGGCTGTTTACTGTTTGTTGGCACTGTAAAAATCTGAACATTATTTAGCACAATTTTTTTCAAGAAAAATGATACTTACGTAATTCTCTCACGCAATATTTGTACTATGTGATTTTCAACCCATTTATTGTATTCCACAATGAATATACTCCTGAGTATATTCATTCTCTATTAACTCTGTTGTTTGGAATACTTAGCTCTTCTAAAACTAGTTTATTGAATTGACTTTCCATCAGTTCTTGGAGATCAGCAGACCTGCTATGAGGAAACTGCTGAACTTTGCAAAGAGCCGTGCACATATTTTATTGTTGGAGAAAGTTGTAAAATCTCTGACACCAGAGGCAATTCACACCTTAGACCACAGACGTGTTCTACCTGCTGTAATGAAATGATTTTCATTTCTGGAGTGACAGTTGTTTTGTGAAAGATAGTCATCTGGTGTCAAAGTATTTTAAAATCTGCATTTAGTGCTGTCAAGTATAAACAGGACAGGTAAGGCAGAAATAGGGGATTGGACACATATACAGCATTGCAGGAGCTTCCTAATGTAGATACAGATACAGCGAACAGGAATATGAATATGGTGAAAGAGAAACCTAGCCTTTAAAACCTGGTGGTTTAATATATAATCACAAAATTTTACACTATCTATTCTTGCAATGAACTTTGAAACAGGATAGTGAAATTTGAGATTTGATCCATTAATTCTTTATAAGCCAACATTTTATTATGGAAATGCAGATTCAAAGCTTTGGCACGGAGCAGCTGCAGACTTGGTTCTGAATGCAGCAAATTTAAATGCTCCTGCAGCAACACCTTAAAAATGGAGAGAGTTACTGGGACCTTTGGTCTGAAGTGTATTCAATTATTAACCAAGAACAGCTTCACCAGCTGTTTAGTGTTTTAAAGTATGCTTATTACCTGTAACTTCACAATCACCTGCATGCAGAACTGAATCCCAGAGTGTTGAAATGTAGCAGAATAAAACAGACTATTTAGCTCCCAAATCACAGAAGCACAGAATGTTCAAGGCTGGCTGGCAAACCTCTCAAGGTCACCCTGTCCGACCGCTCTGAGCAAGCAGGGTCAAGGCAGCACTGTCTAATCTTGACTGTGTTAGCACAGCTAATGTGGTTCAGCTTTAGTAGAAAGCTCTGCCTAGTCTGTTGAGAAGGATTAGAGGGCAGCAGAACACCATCCCTGGTTCTCCAGCCCCTTCACCAGCTTCGTTGCTCTTCTCTGGACTTTCTCCAGAGCCTCAACATCCTTCTTGTCGTGAGGGGCCTGGAACTGAACACAGGATTCGAGGTGCAGTCACACAAGTGCTGAGTACACAGGGAGAATAACCTCCCTGGGCCTGCTGGCCATGTTGTTTCTGATACAAGCCAAAACGCCACTGGCCTTCTTGGTCATCTGGGCCACTGCTGGCTTATGTTCAGCCACTGTCAACCAACACCCCCAGGTCCTTCTCCTTCGGGTAGCTTTCTAGCCACTCTTTGCCTAATCTGTAGCACTGCATAGGGAAGTGTCTACCTAGTGGTGCGCAAGGCTATAGGAATAATTCCAAGAACTCATTTCAGTAACAGTTAACCCAAATCAAAACTAACTCTGCTGTATTAATGGTGCCACTAATGATGAACTTTTAATTCCAACACGGTCATAGGTGATAGGACAAGAGGGAATGGCCTTAAGCTGCATTAGGGGAAGCTTAGATTGGACATTAGGAAAAATTTCTTCACCTAAAGGGTTCTCAGCACTGGAACAGCTGCCCAGTGACGTGGTTACCTCCCTATTCCTGGAGGTGTTTAAGAGATCGGTAGATGAAATGCTTAGGGATATGATTTAGTAGTGGACCGGTACAGTTGGACTTGATGAACTCAAAGGTCTTCTCCAATGTAATGATTTTATGGTTCTATTATTCTATGACCTTTAGTCAGTCATACTGACCTTTTTTTTTTTTTTTTATCAGAAATATTGTTGTTTACCCTGAAGCTAAAAGACAAGGAAAATCACCAGTTATTTTTTCATCTTGAAGAAACAGATTTCATTGTCACTTTAACTTGTGACTGGACCAACACAACAGGATCTACTACCCAACTCAACCAGCCCTCTCCTTCTATTACTGCTGTCTGTTAAAACTCTACAAACCTGTGCTGACAAAATGATCCGTTTAATTATGATGCAGGCAGGTGCTTCGTGCACACCGGATTCTTCTTCATTCTTTCTCACACCATCTTTATGTCAGGTGAAATGTCGACTCCAAAAATCTCCAAACAATTCCAGATTTATTTTCTTCAGCTGTGTTTTAAATGAACCATCTCCCACTAGGAGGATTCCCATTCACCATTTATTTTCACCCACTGCCAGGGTCAGCGATTGTATTAGCCACAAGATTCAGAATAGAAATACCACAAAGCAGAGGACAGACCAAAGCACAAGCAATGGCTATTAAAGTAATAGAGGGAAGAAACCAAGAAAAATCAAGACAATACCATTATAACTGCAAATATCCTCTGAACCCAAATTCCACCGAAAGCAAGAGCACTCCCATACATCACCGTTGGAAATAAAAGAGCAAGAGGTATGTTGTGCATGTTTGAGACTAATGTTAGGGTATATGCCTTTCTTTTTCAGGCTGTGTGTCACCCTATGTAAATCATTAACTGCAAACTACGCGACAGAGTGTAACTGCTGATCACCAGTAAAAATACAAAGGAAATCCATACCTTGTCCCACAAGGCACATTCTTGACTTCATCAGTCTGCAACGTGGTCTGAAACAAAAAGACAACCAGCGCTCACAAAACCTCTTAATTCTCCACAAAGATCATGCTATGCTCAGACTCTCAACCATTAGACAGGACCATAGAATCAAAAACGTGTTCTCTGCCTCCCTCCTGACTTCTGCAGGTGAGAGCAGAACACAGATTTCTTTTCAACTTTTGGGAGACAGAAGGGCAGCTGTGCTCATTTCCCTACTGTCAGGCCCTGTGGCACTAAGGCCCATAGCTCTCCTAGGAAACAATTAGGGTCACAAATAGACTGTCCTTCCAGAGTGAGGCATCTCCTCTCCCTAGCAACACGTGTGTGTTGTGGAGATTCCACCAAAAGGACAAGTCCCAGCACACAGCTGTGTCTGGCACTGGATCCAAGGGCTTCCTAGGAGCTGCTGCTCTGACTACCACATCACCAAGCCCTTCTGCAAACACCAGCTGCCCGAATCACCCCTTGCACCAATACCCCTACCAACATCCACTCTCACTTACCCTCTTCCAAGATGAGGAGGTACTAACCTGCACAGATTTGAATGTGGTAATGAACGGGACCATGATGTGGTAACCTGGTCCACTCAGACTTGTTAACAAAGCACCACCCCTAGAGAGAGAGGAAAATGAGGAAAAGACTCAAGCAACTGGAAAACACAGTGCTGGCTTTGAGAGCCAGCAAGTACACTCAAACCGTCAGTGCCACAGCTGTGACAGTGCTGCTCGCCTGTACCAGCTTCGCCACCAATTCCCCTACGAAAGGGGCAACTGTGTACAGTACTTGCCTGCTGCAACTCAATCATTTGCTTTGGTCCTGTGAGCAATTAAGTTTTAGAGAAGGCAGACACTGCTAAATTCTTCCAGCACTACAACATCAAAGAGAGCTTCAAGAACACAGACTTTCCTCTCTCAACATTTCACTGGTAACCATGGAAAAATCCAGTAGTTAATGCCACGCTGCCAGTTTGGACTTCCACAAGTTATTGGCACAGTCTTATCCCCAAAGCACAAAGAAAACCTGCAGCAGTTTATTGTGGGGGCTGACAGATGGTCAAGGCGGGTGACAGAAGTAAGCTCTAAGAAACTGATCTTTGTAGCACAGTGTGGTTTCCTGCAGCACCACACAAAGGCCTGGGCTGTTCAACAAGCTTGTAATTAAAAGAAAGAGCAGTGCAAAGGAAACTAGCCCATGGCAGTGAGGGCAAAGGGTAGAAAACACAGGACAGGAACACTGTAGAAATGGCAAAATATACAGAAAAACTAAGGCTGAATTACTCTTCCTTTATTCAAATTCAAAGTAAAAGCCAGTCAAGAGGCAGCATTATGTGACTACAACCACACAACGAGTTGTTCTGCAGATGGTGTTCAGGGTAGCCAGGCAAAACTCAGTTCTAGATCAGGCCTTTGTCATTCCAGGTGCGGAAGGGCAGCACGACGCAGCGCGTCCATCTCGGGGCAAAACCTGGCGTAAAACACGGGAGCGCGCAACCCCCTCCAACAGGCCCCGGGGCACAACCCGGCTGCCGAGGCCGCCAGCGGGACCCGTACCTGTAGTACACGGCCAGGTGCCCCTCTTCGACCTTGTGGATGGCGGAGTACAGCAAAAATACGAGGAGTCCGGCGGCGGCGGCGACGGCGGCTCCGGCCTGGGCCATGGCCATCCCGCTCCCCCCGCGGGCACAGCCCACTTTCCGAGCCGCGCGGGGCCGCCCGGCTGCGGAGAGGCGGCGGGGACCGGGAGACGCCGCGGGCGGCTCCCCGGGCCCCGGGCCGGTCCCGGGGCGGAGCCAGCCCCGCCCCAACGGGAGGAAAGGCGGGAACCGTCGCGCGATGTGACGTTGAGGTAAGCCCCGTTATAAGCAAACCCCCTGGCGCCTGCCTATAACGTCACATCGCGCGACGTTCCCCGCTGCAGCGCGCCCCGGTGACGTCATGACGCACGCCCCACCACCCGGCCGCACCGCGATCCGTTTCCGCAGCGCATCCCCCGGCGCTCCGCAGGCAGCAGCGAGTCGGGCTCCTCTGGCTACTTCAGCCAGTTCCAGTCCAAACTCTGCAAGAAGAAGCAGGGAGACAACTGAAGTGCGGCGCACGCAGTGGCTGGACGTGGCTTCCCACGCTCGGTATCCAGCACCTCTTCTCTAAGAGCAATACCGTACGAGGACAGGCTGAGAGAATTGGGGTTGCTCAGCCTAGAGGAGAGAAGGCTCCGAGGAGACTTTACAGCGACCTTCCAGGGCCTGGAGGGACTAAAAGAGAGCTGGAGAGGGACTGTTTGCAAAGGCTTGGAGTGATGAGGGGGAACAGATTTAAATTGTAAAGGGAAAGATTTAGACTAGACATGAGGAGTAAATTCTTCACCATGAGGGTGGGGAGGCCCTGGCCCAGGATGCCCAGGGAAGCTGTGGCTGCCCCATCCCTGGAGGTGTTCAAGGCCAGGCTGGATGGGCCTTGGGCAGCCAGATACACTGGGAGAAGAGAAGGCTGACCTCATTGCTCTCTACAACTACCTGAAAGGGGGTTGTGGAGAGGAGGGTAATGGCCTCTTCTCCCAAGTGAAAGGGGACAGGACAAGAAGAAATGGCCTCAAGCTCTGCCAGGGGAGGTTTAGGCTGAACATTAGGAAATTTTTTTTCACAGAAAGGGTCATTGGGCACTGGAACAGGCTGCCCAGCGAGGTGGCTGAGTCACCTTCCCTGGAGGTGTTAAAGGGACGGATGGATGAGGCGCTGAGGGACATGGTTTAGTTTTCAATACAAATGTTTGGACTGGATGATCCGGTGGGTCTCTTCCAACCTAGTGATTCTATGATTCTATGAGGTGTCCCTGTCCATGGCAGGGAGGGTTGGAACTGGATGGTCTCTTGTAATTCAAACTATTCTATGATTCTAACAGCTAAAATGTTGTTTTGATTTCAGTGCTCGGTTTGTCCCAACAAAATGCCCTTCCCCGCAACCCCAGTACTAGGTACTTGGGCAGGTCAGACTGTTCTTGCTTTGGAAATGACATCTTTTGCTTGCACAGAACCTACTGCTGGGTTTCCTACTGTACCACAGGATGTGCTGGTAAGGCAAGAACACAAATGGAAAAGAAAGAAAGGCTCCAAGTATGCAAGAAGGTTCTTAATTCTTTTCTCTGTGTTTTCCCCAAGGGAACTGAAGAGAGCAAATCCCATATTCTCTTGCTTTCATTTTGCCTCACTTCTGTTCCCTGATGCAAAGGAAAGGGGAAAGAAACCAAATGTAACAGAACAAGAACTGATCTGCAGAGCATGATTCAACAATGAATAGTCTTTCTGTCCTAAAGCATGTCCAAGATGGATGTTACAGCTTGGAATGAAATACGGGAGGTGGCAGACATGTGGGTGATTAACGGGTAAAATGCCAGTTGGATGGCTTCTCACTCGTATCCAGCCACAGCACAGAGACAAGGCAGGAGAGAACACTGTTATGCAACTACTCCTGCCCTGCCGAAACTGAACAAAGACGAAGCGTGCATTCATCAACCAATGGATGAAGAACAGTGTGTATAATTAAGGCCGTTTTCCCCACTAACATAATTACTCTTGGCATAATCAGTAGCTGATGACATTTCCACATTCATATTGCTCAATCCCTGCTATTACAGTGTCACCTGCAAGTCCCACTAGTAAGTTTTCATCATCCCAAATAACTTAGTAATTCCAGTAAACTCCTGGTTCGCTATTTACTATTATTCATACACACTAATTCATAAATATTTTAGTGTTCTAAGAGCTCCATTTCATCAACCACATCCACTTCCCCAACTCTCTGTTTCTTTGTACTTCAATAGTTACAGCTGGTAAACTGCTTCACCTTTTTTATCCCAGTTTACCTAAGGAGACCTTTAAGAAGCATTTTTGAAAATTCAAGTTACAATGTACCAGTGGATTCCCAACTTCTTGTGAGAAAATCTTATGCTAACAGAAGCTGTACTGACTCTTCTCTATTATAAACCACATGCTGTCATTTTCTCATTATATTTATACAGGTGCTTCTATGATACAGCCTCTAAAATCAGCTGAGAGCTGCAAGGCTACAAACATGATCAGTGGGCTGGAGCACCTCCCACACGAGGACAGGCTGAAAGAGTGGGGTTGTTCAGCCTAGAGAAGAGAAGGCTCCCAGGAGACCTGACAGTGACCTTCCAGTATGTGAAAGGTGTATAAGAAAGCTGGGGAGGGACTGTTTACAAAGTCTTGGAGTGATAGGATGAGGGGGAATGGCTTTAAATTGGAGGGGAAGATTTAGATTTGACATAAGGAGGAATTTCTTCACAATGAGAGTGGAGAGGCACTGGAACAGGTTGCCTGGGAAAGCTGTGTCTGCCCCATCCCTGGAGGTGTTCAAGGTCAGGTTGGATGAGGCCTTGAGCTGCCTGATCTAGTGGGACGTGTCCCTACCCATGTTGGAACTATACAATTTTCCAACCCAAACTTTTCTATGATTCTAAAAGACTGGTATTCTGTAGTGCTCTTCATTTTTTCTGGTAACTGGGCTCTTCTGAGCACTACCTTATGCTGACCTCAGTTGACTGAATCAAAACTTGTGGGTGATTGTTATTCACTTAGTCATTTTTTGCTACTTCAATACCAATTTGTGTGAAGAGCATTCTTAGCACTTTCAAAAGCCCCACTTCTGCCGTAAGGAGAAATGTGATCAGGAAAGAGCTCTGGAAATGGAGAACCCTGCCCACTCCAGCGTAGGGACACAAACTAGGACTCTCCAGTTGACAATACAACCAGCATTCAGAGTAAGCTCTACTGGCCTGGGGGTCCCACAGAACAGCCCACTCCACCACGCAGACCACGTGGCTGACACTAGCACCATGCGCTACCTTCCACAGGGAGCAGCATGGTAGTGGAGTGCAGGAGGAATGACTGACATCACAAGCCAGCCACAGCGATTCCCATCAACACAAAATAACCCCTGCTTAAGAAGCTCTCCACACCCCCAGAAGGTCCTCTTAAAAATCAGGTCCTCAGATACATCAACGGACTTACCATCATGCTGGCGTTCTGCTCCTGTCTTGCCTCCTGCAAAATACTGCTAAAGAGTTCGAGGTAATTCAGATTCTCTTCTATCACATGGACAAAATTTTCCCTGCAGAGAAGGGAAGGCATAAGATGACAACTTTAAAACACACAAAAACACCAGTGTCAAAAGGCTCTGCACTGGGGAGAAAAATATACATGAAAAACCAAACAACCCACAATACTGATTTATAGTAGTTCTCTGCAATTGTAGAAGCTAATTTGTAGGGCACAAAAACATGCCTTGAGGTGGTACCCTGCAGTTCTCCCCCAGGAACTCCTTTGCACTCCTTCCTTACAAAGAAATTGCACAAACCACAATGAAACTCAGCCTTAACAGAACCTTGCCGTAAGTTTTATATCTCTTGACAGTGCCTCCTACAGTGAAGTCATGGTTTGAAGAGGAGATCTGGGGTGATCCAAAAGCACCTTGGTCAAGAAAGCCCCTATTAAAAGGTGATCACTTACACATTACTCAAAGGAGAAAACTGCCCTGCAGCAGCAGACAGAAAAGAAACTGGGTTTCAGAAAAATTAGCTGGCTTCCAGCAAAAGCCTGCTCAGAAGATGGGTATCTTCAAAACCTAGGTATTTCCCTGACCACCCAAGCAGAAAGAGGTAGCCAAATGGTTTAGTACCAATGTTCACAACTCCTAACCCAGATCGCATAAAAGCATCACTGCTGCATATGGAGGGCTGAACAGACTTTGAGGGGTGCCTTCCCTCCTGTTGTGCTGACTATAAGTAAAATTGCTAATGAAGTGATGAGAAGAAAAAGTTATCAGTTCCTGATAACTCTTTTAGTCAGTTAGGACTGGCTGAGAGAGAGGGGCTTTAATAACCAAATCCAACTCCAAGACAGTAACAGGAATGAAATAACAAGAAATGAATTGCACAGTGCTGGCTGACGGAGATGACAAGTTTTAGCTGAGAATGGCACACAGAACTTGCTCAGAACAAGAAAGCATAGGTTTCTGAAGAAAGACTTCAATCTAATTCCTCAATTTTAGAGCATTAGTAACATATGAACTACTGAAACTTTTTTTTTTTTTGAAAGATTAGAAAAACCCCAACAAACACATATTGAACCAGATGGATTGCTTAGTACTTCAGGCCTCCATTTGAATTAAGACTTCTAAAAATCACTGAAGCTGTAAGAGGCGCTAAATATGGCCCAATTTATCTAGGATTTGCACAAGAACTTAGGCATGAAAATAAATTGCATTTTGGGTCAAAATCTCATTGCTGCGTTTTGTTGTGGTATTGTATTACTTCTAATAAGTTACTAAAACTCCAGTCAGGAGTTGAACGATGATGCTTAGTATGCCAAAACACCCCCTGTCCGGCACATACAAAATCCACCACATGGGGTGTGGTGAAGACATGCCCCTCAGGCCCCCTCAACACCAGAGCACCTAGGGGCAGAGGACAGGATTTCGGAGAGTATATGCATACAGAATGGCTACAGAGACTTCTCTGCAGTGGCCTCCTTTCCCAACAGCTCTTACCCATCTTCACGAGTTGCCACAGATGACAAAGGGTGAGGTATGTTCCCTGACGAGCTCTGTGGGAGCCACGTGGCTGCTGGAGTTGAGGCCGTCCCTTCCAGGCTGGAGCTCACCAGCGATCGAG
Source organism: Clamator glandarius (assembly GCA_033459285.1). Lineage (NCBI taxonomy): Eukaryota > Metazoa > Chordata > Aves > Cuculiformes > Cuculidae > Clamator > Clamator glandarius. The sequence goes on along the minus strand of JAUNZM010000631.1, from coordinate 1,231,822 downwards.
AAGAGCTCTGAGTCTAGAAAAAAAAAAGGTCATCTACTGTGATGGACAAAGGAAGAATTGAGTCAAGTTTAATTATTTTGTATACAAGCCTTGCGATTAAACATAAGCACTGTTTGTAACATATAAACACAATCTAGGCCATGCCCAGTTCTGCAGATAGCTGGTACCAAAAATCTCTGCATGTGAGTCACCTGTGTTGTACATGGCATGTCTGCTACACTGAATAATTAAGGAAAATTAATCTCCTAAACTGCGAGGCATGCACAGCAACAACTCTCCTAATAGTGGAAAGATGTTTCCCATGCTGATCTTGAGTGCAGGCATGTGGAAATCGAGATCACTTCAGCTGTGTAGTCACTACAATTGATGCAGAAAAAGCAGTGTAGTCTTAAACTAACCAGGAAAGCATGTATTTCGCTTTTGCAGCACTAAAATCATGATAGGTTCAATACATTGGGCTGAAGTTCACCTATCTCAGTGTATGCCCTCTCATAGCAGCCAGCACTAAATGTCTGGGGAACATAAGAACAAGGCGCATGGCATGGCATGTCTACCATTCTCCAGCTATCAGCAATTTGCAGTTTGATGACAACCAGGATCAAGAATTCCTCTACTGGGCGGGTTTCCATGAATTTGTCTAACTCCTCTCTAAACCTGTGTCAACTTTGAGCATCTCAAACTTCCCTTCTCTCCAGCATAAGTAACCACTGTGTGGAATGTATCCCTTCTGATCTTTTCAGAGCTTTATTTGATGTCCTGTGGCTCCTGCACTGGAGGAGCAAGCAAACCAATAGTCCAAAAGCTACTTACGCAAGCAATTTTCAGCAAATGCCATATCTCCCTTTGTCTTTTGCCCTGCATCTGCATCACTGAGTTGTCAGCTTCCTTGATGTTATTTAGAGCCACTTCAATCTTTGGAAGCAAGTCAATGATCTTCTGCTTACATCCCAAGAGCTTGCTATAATAAAAACCAAACACAAAGTTACTTTCCAGCTTGTGTGGCAATATGTTCTGGCAAACCGCAAAGCCTCACCTTGGGATTCAATAAATATTCTGTGAGAACAGTTCTTTCTCTTAGCACAGAACTGTGATAACTGCAGGTACAAAATCTGCAAGACTACAGGGACTCCTGGACTCTTCGAAGTCCACCTAAGGCTCAAAAAAGCAGGAAGACACTACCATTAATACCCGCAATATAACCTCTTCTTATTTGAAATGCAAAAACTGATCCTGATAACAAGAAACAGCACAGAAATCTTCTCTGGTCTGTATTGGTGCTCTCTGTGGGCTGACCATACCATACCTAACAACTTTATGGGATCTACTAAGTGTTAAGTCCACATGAAAATAAAACTAAATCATACTTTGCTGACCAGTGAGATCTGCATGATGACATTTTTTCTGAGCTAACTGAAGAATTAATGAACAAATTACTGTGGTATCTTCTCAGCTATCACGCTACTTTTTTCGCATAAGATTTTAATCTCAACCTAAACACTGGCAGATTTTGTCTCATTTTAAAGTGAACTCTTGGATTCTAACAGTACAAGCCACTGTCCTCTCTTTCCCTTCCCTATTAGCTAAATGTTTTAATAAAGTAAGCGGAAATTCAATACTGAACAAAAGGGGCAGAATTAATACTGCTATGAGAACAAGTGGGGTTCCCCAGGGCTCAGTCTTGGGTCCAGTCCTGTTTAATGTCTTTATCAACGACCTGGATGAAGGCATTGAGTGCTCCCTTAGCAAGTTTGCAGATGACACCAAGCTGGGTGGAAGTGTCGATCTGCTGGAGGGTCGGGAGGCTCTGCAAAGGGACCTGAACAGGCTGGACTGCTGGGCTGAGACCAACGACATGAGGTTTAACAAGGCCAAATGCCGGGTCCTGCACTTGGGGCACAACAACCCTAAGCAGAGGTACAAACTAGGAGAGGCCTGTCTGGAAAGCTGCCAGGAGGAGAAGGACCTGGGGGTGCTGGTTGACAACCGACTGAACATGAGCCAGCAGTGTGCCCAGGTGGCCAAAAAGGCCAATGGCATCTTGGCTTGTATCAGGAATGGCGTAACCAGCAGGTCCAGAGAGGTTATTCTCCCCCTGTACTCGGCACTGGTGAGACCGCACCTCGAGTCCTGTGTTCAGTTCTGGGCCCCTCACCACAAGAAGGATGTTGTGGCTCTGGAGCGAGTCCAGAGAAGGGCAACAAAGCTGGTGAAGGGGCTGGAGAACAAATCTTATGAGGAGCGGCTGAGAGAGCTGGGGGTGTTCAGCCTGGAGAAGAGGAGGCTGAGGGGAGACCTTATTACTCTCTACAACTACCTGAAGGGAGGTTGTGGAGAGGAGGGAGCTGGCCTCTTCTCCCAAGTGACAGGGGACAGGACGAGAGGGAATGACCTCAAGCTCCGCCAGGGGAGATTTAGGCTTGAGATCAGGAAAAAGTTCTTCACGGAGAGGGTGGTTAGATATTGGAACGGTCTGCCAAGGGAGGTGGTTGAGTCACCGTCTCTGGAGGTGTTTAAGGTTAGGGTAGACGAGGTGCTTAGGAGCATGATTTAGGGATTGGTGGGAATGGTTGGACTCGACGATCCAGTGGGTCTCTTTCAACCTGGTTATTCTGTGATTCTGTGATTCTGAGAAACGTATAGCTGTAGATGGAGCTTTTGGCCTCTGACCTCCATGGTTTTCCCTCTCCTTTTCTGCTACAAAGCTACAAATGCTGCAAGTTGCATTTGTTTGTCTGTTTTTTTTCTGCATAAATACCTGAGATGGCCGAAGAGCTCCTTGAGAACTCGGTCTTGGCTCTGTACTGTCTGCACAATGATCTTCACCATGTCTGTGCTGTCACTGTAGGTGTGATCTGTAAGGGCCATCAATCACCACATTAGTAAAATACTCTTCAGCAAGGAGCTACTCTGGACACAAACGCCCAGAGTCAAGGAAAGATCTGACTTAACAAGTGCAGCCAAACTAACTGAAGCACAATGAAACACCTTAAAATCTCTCATTAGGCACAGCTTTTCCTTAATGTCTCCTCCCTCTGCAATAAAACAAACGCAATTTCAGCCACTCTTGCAGTCTAGATACTAGCTTTGTTAAGGACTGCAGGGGGCTGCCAAATGCATAAGAAACTAAATCTTTTTGCTCAGCAGTTACAATGTTCAGGACATAGTAATCCCCAAATGTGGGGTTCCGTCCAGTCATTCCAGTAAACAGAAGAGGGAGAAAAGAGATTGCCCTTGGGATAAAGCAACAACAGAGGAACAATTGTTCTTCCCATGTCTGGAAATAGGAAAAAAGTTAGAGAATGCTAGAAAGCAGATATGTATTCTGAGCAGATGCTCCAAGACTGAAACCCAAAAGACAAACTCAGGGCTGAGAAAGAGGAATCTGGGAGAGCTCTAGGCTTAGCAAAATAAAAAAAAAATCAGCTTAATGTATGCCCTCGAGTCTGCTTAACCTTAATACAATAATTTGCCTTCTATTAACAGTTTTTTTCTGGGTTTGAGTTGAGAAAAAGTGATCATAAGGTAGGAGTGTGAAACAGTCTTTGAACCATCTCTTTCCGTACCTGGAGGTCTTGTTTTTAATTGCTTGTACAGGTCTATGGCTCTCTGTTCCCTTTTAAAAGAAAATGATTCATACATGTATGAACAAGCAGGTAACTCAAGAATAAAAGCATTGCAATTAAGTTACGCACTGCTGAACCTCATACATTGGAGCTGCCATCTTCTTCTATAGCTGTTATACCAAGTATGACATTTGGAACACAGGGACAGTCTTTCCGTAATGAAAACTAACTCTTCCCTAAAAGCTGTCTCTCTTTTCCTCCAATTACGCATTTTCTTCTTAGATAACCATACCAACCGGATGTTATTTTGTTTCAAATTTTCACATGGCTCAGCTAAGTTTTCTTCCCATAGTATCCTTAATTATGAAACTTCATTTTTGTAACTGTAAGTAGCTCTGCACAACTGCCTGAGAAATTCTTGCTTCTTTTCTGTATTTTTTGCCTCAATTTTACAGTGATATTCTGCAAATGGGAAAAGATAGCTACATCACAAAACAAGAGGACAGTGTTTCTCTTCTTCCCATTAAATAAATGTTACTTCTTTTAAATGTTTTAAAAGCAGCCAAACACTGAAGCGTCCACCCTTGAACAAAACTCCACTGTTCTAAATCAAGTCTGTCAGAAACAAGCAGCTGTTTAGCCAGTTCTAACTCTGCTTTTAGGCCCTCACCAAGCTTCTTCTTTCTCTTAATCACCCCAATACTGTCTCAAGAGATCATGCAATCTGCTTCTGCAAGTCAGCATTTCTAGTGTGCTGGATGGTTATCCATCTTGAAAGTCCTACATCAGCCAAGTATAGGAAGAGAGGTGCCCTTTACTGCTGCTGCACTGGGAGAAAGAGAACATTATCATCCAGTACTGTCAGATAAATTTGAGACCACTCAAGATCCATGTGTGTCTTGTGGCTATGTAGATCAAACCTTAAGCTAGTGCCCTGCAGTGTGTTTTGCTATGGCCCAAAAAAACTGAGGAGCAGAATTCTCCACTTCTCATTAAAAGGAGGTGCTTTAGAGCAGAATAATCAACAGCTCAGGAAACCATTTAAGCACCTTGCAAATAGCTGACACATCTTTGTGTTTGCAGTGGAGAATGTGCTTTAAAATCAATGTTTCATGTGGCAGGTTTGTGATTAATTTAAGCTGCTCTGAATGTGGGCCACTGCTGCCCAAGGTGGTTTCTCCCTTATACCACTTCCCTGTGCCCCAGTTCTGCTGCTCCTGCAGCTACACATGTATTAAATGCAACTCAGCTGATCTAGCTCTGCAAAGAGGGAGGGAGGACATGCCATGAACAGGCATTTTCCTCCCAGAATCTCCAGAATTATTCAGACGAGCTCTTAGTGACAACAGATTCAGTGGCTATCCAATCTTAGTGGCTATTTGATCCCTCTCTTTTATAACTGCCATTTGTGCTCTTAGCAACAGCCAAAACTACAATAATATGGCTTCCTCAGTCTTCTTAAGATCAGTAATACCACCTAGGTCTTTCATATTTTAATTAAAAAAAAATCAAGTTTCCAAATATTCAAGTATCCACAAGTTAATTATCCTTGCTTTGAAAACACAATGAGACTTAACAATGCTTTACAACGATCTCGTAATTTTCTCACTAAACATTGTAAAATTCACTGTCCTTTTGCATTCAAAAGAAATCCTCTGTCTTTTTCAGTTGAGAACAAGATATATCTTAGGCCTGTCCTCTTCTAAGATGAACTTTTAACAGTAAATATAACCCTTGTGGATGATAAATACACAAAACCCATTTATGTTCAATAAAACTAGTAAGCAAAGAACTTACAAGGTCTCCATGACCTCTCCTTGGCGTCTTGCATATGGACTCTTTTGAAGCTCTACAATCTCTGTGTGCAGAGCCATGATCTGCTCATCCAGATATCCAATATCTTCAGCCTAATGGGGAAATACAAATCAAAGTGAAGGAGGCGAGCGATGAAGTATAAGCTAAGATCCCAAGTAAACTTGTTTGCTTAATGGGCTAACTCCATGAAGAGTTTCTGAGAAAAAAGCTCTTTGACATGACTGCTGCTACAATAACTGAGTTTACTATTATATTCTCACTGCATGATATCACCTAGATTCAAATCCCCGACAAGCTCAGTGTGGGCTCAGTGCTGGGTCCAGCCCTGTTCCGTGTCTTTATCAGTGACCTGGGTGAAGGCATCGAGTGCACCCTTAGCAAGTCTGTGGACGACACTAAGCTGGGTGGAAGTGTTGATCTGCTGGAGGGTAGGGAGGCTCCAAAGGGATCTGAACAGGCTGGACTGCTGGGCTGAGACCAATGGCATGAGGTTTAACAAGGCCAAATGCCGGGTCCTGCACTCAGGGCACAACAACCCTGTGCAGCTACAGACTAGGAGAAGTCTGGTTGGAAAGCTGCCTGGAGGAGAAGGACCTGGGGGTGTTACTTGGCAGCGACTGAACATGAGCCAGCAGTGGCCTAGGTGGCCAAGAAGGCCAGTGGTGTCTTGGCTTGTATCAGAAACGGCGTGACCAGCAGGTCCAGGGAGGTTCCTTCTGTACTCAGCACTGGTGAGACCACTCCTTGAATCCTGTATTCAGTTCTGGGCCCCTCACCACAAGAAGGATGTTGAGGCTCTGGAGTGAGTCCAGAGAAGAGCAATGAAGCTGGGGAAGGGGCTGGAGAACAGGCCTTATGAGGAGCGGCTGAGAGAGCTGGGGGTGTTTAGCCTGGAGAAGAGGAGGCTGAGGGGAGACCTCATTGCTCTCTACAACTACCTAAAAGGAAGTTGTGGAGAGGAGGGTGCTGGCCTCTTCTCCCGAGTGACAGAGGACAGGACAAGAGGGAACAGCCTCAAGCTCCGCCACGGGAGGTTTAGGTTGAACATTAGGAAAAAGTTTTACATGGAAAGGGTCATTGGGCACTGGCAGAGGCTGCCCAGGGAGGTGGTTGAGTCACCTTCCCTGGAGGTGTTTAAGGGACGGGTGGACAAGGTGCTGAGGGCCATGGTTTAGTGTTTGATAGGAATGGTTGGACTCAATGATCCGGTGGGTCTTTTCCAATCTAGTGATTCTATGATTCTAAGCACACTGGTTGATAAAAATCAGCTTCTTATAAATTCTTTCTCTTTGAGATGCACGCTACACACACATAACGCTCTCTGCCTCTATATCTGTTCCAGCAGTAAAGACTTATTTTCTCCTACTTCTACAGTATTGATAGAAGGTGCTCTCACATTTTACTTTCCCAAATGCATTTTGGTCACAGATTTCTCCAGTATTTCACGTCTTCCTCAAAGCAGTATAAAAGACATCAATTTTATGGCAAGCCTGCACAGTAAGTTAGACGAGGCAGCCAACAACAAAACCGCTGAGTGTGAGGAGGAGGTATGCGGGGCCAGACATGCAGCGAGTTCCCCAGCACGGTTAAGAAAGCACTGGTAACTGCCGTGGACTGTGGACAGTGACCTGCCTTCCAGAGAAGAGATAGTTCAGCATTTCCTTTCTGACCTGAAGCAGTAGGACCTGCAAATTGAACATTTTCCAAAACATTCCTTGCTGAAGCTGCACAAGTACTTGGTATGAGGCTACATAAGTGGGATGTGACTCCTTGATCAGAAAGGGGTGGCTGTAGATCTTGCAGGTGAAGAATAAACCAATAAGAAGCAAGAAGCCATATAACCAAAGGAGAATCAGATTGTGAGGCAAATGTGAAGTACACCCTGTTACCAAAAGAAATGCCTTGAACTGGAGTACTGTGACTCACCACAGCATAACTGTGCCTCTTGAATTAACAGAAGTTAAGCTTTCTGCTAGACCAACTGAGATACCACTGCGTGTCACAGAGTAAAATATTTTCCATTCCTGATAAACAGACACATGTGGACTGCACAGCTTTGACAGAGAACACAGTTCTGATGGCCTGCAAAGTAAGTATTTGCTGAGGTACCTGGTTTTCTGGAAACAGCCACTGAGTGATCCTGCTAGCATTGACCTCCCCTGTAACCTTCCTGCTTCCTAACAGGGTGTAACGTGAAACTAAAATTTCAAGAGCTAAATTTCAAGAGCTAAAATTTAAAAAGCTAATTCAATTCATAAAGATTCAGGTGGGAATCCCAATTCCCATTACCTCCATCATATGAACAAGCAGAATCAAGGCTCCAAGAACCTTTTAACTTGGATGAAGGTAGGCAATAGATCCCAGAACCTGAACTACCCAGTGTATTCCATCATAGGGGAAAAAATAGGCAATGTAATTTATTGTCTGTGTTTCTAATGGTATCTCAGATTTTTATGTATTAATCACTATGCTGTATAGTATAATGAGAGCCAATACAAGAACAATACAGAGCAGAAAAGTGAGACATCAGCTCAGCAAATCACATGACGGTCTCAGTCAGCAGAACATGGAATATTCTTGGCACTCCTGCACTTCTTGGCATTCTGCTATCACAGAGCACAAGAAAGAGACAAATTTTTAGACATTTTACAGACCTCGACTCTGAGAAATACATTACAAACATGCTGATTTCCCCCACTTCTGAGTGCTCCCCTCTGAATGCCTCCCCTCTTCCAAGCTTTATTCCCTACATACCGTAGAAGGGAATAAAGAAGCTTTTGACAATAAACTACAATCATCCTAACTCTGTCCCTAGTTATCACAGCTAAAAGCTTATTCCTTCCCTACAGGGGTTTGGATAGAAATGTAGGCAGAACTATTCTCTGTCAAAAAGCCATCTATTGCCTCACTGTTTTCAGTGGAGGCAAGATCAAAATGCTCATTCCTAGAAGGCAGAGAGCAGAACTCTAAGTAGTAGATAAAGTCCATCTAGCTCTTCTCTCACAACTAACTCTATGAGAAACAGAAAACCATTGTGTCAGCTCAGCTGTCTACAGGCCACAAGTGAAACCATCCATTAACTATTAGAACTAATCAGAATAAGAACTGGCTCTAACTCGGCTCTAAATTTCTTGAGTATGACTTATGAAAAACTAATTTGCATATTTAATTGCAGAATCCCAGAAGTTTATGTCTGTACTCCTAAATGAAGTACTTTAATTTTGAAATCGCTCCTTAATAAATGATTGGTGTTATTTTGTGTGCAAAAAATCCAATGAGGAATATTATTTGTTACAGCAATGCCATTTCTTTTGGGTAATAAATAACATGTCTCTGTAGTCTACTTTCCTATACAGACAACTGTGTCTAGTGACATCTGTGCCAGTTTTGTACCAGGCACTAGATTCAAGCAGCCTGGTGACTGGGCACTGTTTTGTTTTTAAAGTATCTACAATGATATTCTCATTTCCACAGCAGGCTGGATAAGAAACATGCTGAAGGAACATAGCAGTGGCACATACAGCACCAAGTTCCTGTCATGATCTCCTTCACAGAGAGTTAATGAAGCTTCTTGAATATCCTCATACCTGTGCACACTGAGAGGCCTTCTCTTCCATCTCCTTCCAGGCTTTGAGCATCTTTTCTGAAGCTTATGAGAAGAGTGTTGTTAATTTAGAAAAAGATACAGGCAGAAATAAAGCACAACCTGAACTTCATGTGCATCAGATGAATCTGAACACAGAGCATGACGCTGAATCTACAAGCAGGAGTCATGACCCAAAGATCACAGAGAAACGGCAAAGCTCCAATTTAACAACTCCATGCTCGACCTTAACTCACAAACAAGCACTTCGGCAGGATTTCACTTTTAAAACCACTGGCCTAAAATGAGTCTTTAAACTTCATCATTAAGCTCAACAACTGCCACTTTTGACTGAACACAGACTGTCTAAAACCAGTGCACTGAGCCTTTTCTGTCATCATCCTTCAGCCTGGTCGTAATTTTTGAATCAAGTTTCATTTTTCAGCCCTATATCCAAACTATCTTACTATACTTCTCTGAATAGCAGTTTTAAGACCCAGACATTAGACATTTAAGACCCCTGTGACATTAGAACTGTAGCTGGTGCTGTTTCACCTCATCCTGACTCATAATACCACCTGCTAATAAGCATGGCACAATCACTCTCTTTGTGGTGTTCAAAGCAGTGTTTCTACAGTTACCACGCCTAATTGTTCTGCCATGGGTGGCCGGTAGCCTTTCTACTGCACATTAAAGGCAGCAACTCTGCCCTCCTTTATCAACAGTAACAACTCCAAATTGATCAGACTCTGAGTGAATAAATAGGAAATGTTTACTCCAACAGCACTTTTAATATTCCAGTTTTCTTGGCTTGGTGTTCTTAGTGGGGTACAGCCAACCACCTATTAACAGCCAACCACTGTCACTGAAGGACTCCAAAAAAGTTTTGGTTTTTATCTTCTTGCCTTTGCTTCTGCTAAACTTTTCCTGCATCTGTCCCAGCTAAAACATATCCAGAAAGACGCTGAAGAACACAATGGCAGCTCCAGCATTCCTTTTCCTTTAAGGAATCCTTTCCTTTTAAGGATCTTTTATAGGATCAGACAACACACCCAGGCAAATATTACACAATACATACATATGCCATAAGCCATCTGGTCACTGTATCGCTCAAGGTCAAGGCGAATGCTTTGGTGAAAGAATTCCAGCTTTGCTTTCAGTTGTTGGGACGCTGACACCATATTGTTTTTCATTTTGATTAGGTTGGCGTTATACCGAAGAAGACTAAGCCTAACAAATGAAACAAGAAGAGCACGAGTTGAAAAGCATATCTGGACTTAGGTGACCAGCACTATCACATTACCTGAAGGAAATAGACAGCTAACAAAAAAATTTTGTAAGATCCTTGAAACACGGAATCTCAGTGGGGTCACAGACTATCTCACTTCTTCAGAAGCTGCAGGTCCTCAGCAAAGAAGAGAAAGTCCTTCAGCATCTCCCAGATTTCTTTTGTCAAGCTTGATTAAAGTCTTCGCAGTGTATAGTATTTCTTAGCATTTACAGAGTCCTGTAGTGTGTGTTGGCCCTGGTGAATGCTGGCACCTTTTTTATCACTTACAATATATGACACTGCCCTTTCTAGAATTCAATCAGGGGACAAAACCCTACAAACATAACTAAGAGCGCCATTCATTCTGCCACTTGTGAAATTACTGTCCTGGGCTGCACAAGGAAGAATGTTGCCAGCAGGCGGGTCCACACCTGGATCCAGTTCTGGGCTCCCCAGTATGCCAGAGTCAAGAACATACTGGAGATAGGCCACTGAAGGGCCATGAAGATGAAGGTACTGGAGTATCTGTCCTATGAGGAAGGGCTGAGAGAGCTGGGACTGTTCAGCCCGAGAAGAGAAAGCTGAGCGAGGATCAAAATGTACAAATACTCGAGGGGACGGTGCACAGAAGACAAAGACAGGCTTTCCTCACTGGTGCTCGGTGACAGAGCCATAGGCAGTAGGCACAAATGAAACACCAGAGGCTCCCTCTGAACATCAGGAAACCCCTTTTACTGTGAGGGTGATCAAGTGCTGGTGCAGGTTGCCCAGAGAGGTTGTAGAGTTCCCATCCTAGGGGGTATTTAAAAGCTATGTGGACAGCTGATCCTGCTTAAGCAGGGGGCTGGACTGGATGACCTGCAGAGGTCCTTGCCAAGATCAGCCATTCGGCAAGTCTGTGACTATATTCCAGGCTCAAACTTTTTCACTTATTATTAGTTTCAGGCACCATGAACTAAAATTCCCAGAGTGGAACAAGCTTCCAGCCCGAACACACTTTATAATGTACAAGTATAGAACAGCAGAGGACTGTAAAACTTTGGGTAACCAAAACTCCGAGATGTACATTTCCATGCAAACAGCCTCTGTATTTGCATAATACTGAATCTTTTGAATGAGGAGTAGCAACTTACATGGCAGCTCTTTGGCCCTGGAAAAGCCTGCTATAATCTTCTTTTAGCCCAATCACATAGTGAACGGCTTCTGCCCACACTTTGCGGAGCTGAGGAATTGGCAGTTGAATTTTACTATCCTGTACTGAATGCAAGAAAAACACAATTGTACACAGATGAAAGCACAACTCTAGAAAAGAACTTCAGTGCTTACAACACTACTAATTCCTGCTAATTCCAACAGACAGGCCTAAATTAAGGGATCAAGCCACATGAAATCTGCTCAGTTTTTATGTGATGCTGCTTAAGTATGTATAACCTTTAATGTTATGGCTCCCTGGGTATTTGACAGCCTGCTGCTGGCCAGGCGACAGCTCATGTTTGAATTCACAGCTACAAGAATACTGGTTTCTTTGAGCACTTGGACCAATTGGCTCTGGCAGACATATGTCATGCTGCATGAAACATGGCACAAGGCAGTACCCAAGGGTCCAAAAATTTTATCTAAAGCACTTGCCCAAGCTAGCAAAGCAAATATAATTGCTCCATTTAATCAATTTACTGGTCATCGTTGTGTGTTTCATCTGAAAAAGTCTTAAAAGCTTTTGTACATTTCCTCTGAGATTATTGATATTCATGTTTAAGGGGAAAAGATGCAAGACTTCTGTGGGTTCCCCTATAAAGACAGGGAATTGTCATTATATTAGGATATCATTAGACAGGTAGAAAGCTTTAGCTCCAAGTGATTCAGCACAATGATGCTACACAATGAGATCCACCAGAATAAAGAAAAAAACAACCAGAATAAACCCGAGTGACAGTAAAACGAGACTGTGAAAACCAGCACTTCTGCAGAGCTAGGCCTAGGAAAATTAAGCTACTTAACAGTAACTTTATGTCATAAGGCACTGCCTTTACATGCAGTACCCCAGTGGGTGTCTCCCGACCCTTGACACTAGTTTTCCTTTCACAGAGGTACATCTGTATGAAGGACCTTGTATATATTTGGTATATATATAAACACCTTCATAGAGGTATATTAGGTCCTGCAGACGAGTCCTGTCATTTCAGGAGACATGAAGGAAGCCGTGAGCAGAGAAGCAGCTTTCATGCATGGTCAGCAAGTATACTGATGGTGCCAGGGCCACGCAGCAGGACTAGAACTAAGAGGGATGAACTCAAGCAGATCCCACCAATATCCATGTAGCAACAGGCTCTATTCCTAACAACTAAAGAGGAGGAAGGGGCCTGGACTTTCTCAGACGCTTGGCTCTGCTTGGTGAGACCAGAAGCAGGATCAGTGCTATGGGGCCACAGACATTATCATTAGAGCTGAAAACTGTCAGGAAGATAGGGGAATGACACCACATCATGGTTCTGTTTAAGTGGAGTAATGCTTAGGTTTAGGTGTTTAGGTAGGGCAGATGCTGTTCAGTGCACAGAATTTAATAAAAAGGGCAAAAATCTTAAGAGAATTTTTAACTTGCCCTGTAGGAGAGTTCCCAAAGGGCAGGCAATAAATTTTCCAAACTGTTATATCTACAGAATGTGGAGATAAAGCATGGTACATGAAACTTTGTTAGGCTGTGCCAGGTTCACCAATGGTCCTCTTTGAATTAGCCAGATCATACAGAGAGATTAGTAAGGCAAATGTGCTCTCATATTACATGAGATGTAGTGCTTTCAGTTCCTGGCTGCCCTCCAGCGTACTCACCAATGTAATTTACACAGTCAGACAGACTCCGAGAAGCAAAGGGTCCATCATAGACAGTTTTGCTTTTATCAAACAAATAAACCATGTAGCTATCCCAGCCTCTCTGGTGAGAAAAGAGAAGAGAAGATAAACAAGAGAAATCCCAAACATAGTTCCTAATAACCCAGCGGGCCCTTGTTACATCATGAGCTCATTTTATGGGCAGACACTCTTCTTACCAGGTACCTTAAAAATTATTTTCATAGATCCCGCAGAAACACAAGACCCTTTGCTAGCAATTTATTTTATTTAAATATTCAGACGGAATATTTCAACAGGATCTGATTACATTACCCAATAAAGGAAATAATGCTAGACCTTAAGAGTTACTACACTTAGAGAGCAAACTATCTCTAATGGGAGAATATTTAGGCAATTTGTCTTCCCTAAGATTTTAAATTCCCTGAGAACATGAAAGCATTAAATGAACAGAATTATTCTTACCACACCATCAATAACACACTGGGAAGCAGGTTTCCGAGGGTCCAGGCAAATCCCCGTTTCCAACAGCAGTTCCTGATTTCCAGTACTTATTCCAGTTTCAAACTCAATCCGAATCTGAAGGGAATGAAGGCTTTCCTCAGGATGCAATAGAAATGAAACTATCTTCGCAGAGGTCATACTTAGGATGTGTACTATCTGCAAAAACAGTACAAGTTGATTACAGGTTACTGTCTATCAAAGAGAAAGGACACAGAGATCTAGGACGGAGTATGTAGTGACCCATATGTTCAACTGAGAGCAACATTTGAGTTTTAACAACTACAAGAATCAATTTCAGGAGTGAAGCCTTACATACTAAAACTCAAAGCCTGGGCCTGTGACTTTTAACTTAATGTTAGAGAAAGTCATAGTCAAATCCACTGATCAGCCTCAAAAAGCCATGCTGCAGCTTAATGACATCAAAAGAATGGTGACAACCTTAGCATGAAGGCCACTCTGAGCCTTGCCATTTCTGATGCTAACCACTACTGCTCCCAGGAAGGGAAGTTCCATTTCCTTTAATCCCTCCACATAAAAAGAGGTTACATACCAGTGATTGTCTTCTCATCACTCTCATAGCCCTCTCTATAGTTTTACTACACTTGAGCAAAGAAGTAGGACCCAAACCACACCACAACACATAGATTTAGACAATTTCCATTTATGGGCACAATATTTTATGTTTCAGGTTCTTGAATTCTTTTCTAATCCTTCCAGATTAGACAAAATTATCCTCTGGCTTCTACATATGCTCACCCCAAATAGTCTTACTCAATAAAGATCCAATAGTTACTTGACAGGGAAGAGTCATGTGAATGCGAACTCAGTTCTACCACAGGTACATGGGCCTGGAGGTCACGGCATCAGTAGTGGAGCTCAGGAAAATTGTTATTAGCAGATACTAAAACATTATTTGATCTTGGTGAGTCATTTCTGAGATGACAACCAATAATGCAGGGTCATTCTTCTACTCTAAGTATAAAGCTAGAGATTAATATTGCTGGTGATATTTTGCTTTCAGGTATGTACTGGGCTGGCTGTACACCCACTCACTTCTTGATATCAACAAGAACATGCCACACCTATAGCTTTGCATCACTGAACTTGCTTTCTGTGGGCCTTTAAATGCAGTTACAACCCTCACTTACCTTCAAATTCAGTATGTGATCCATTATTAGGAAACACTTTGGACGACTGCTCTCAGGATCTAAACCTCCACCCCTCTGTTGTGGATCCCAGTTCAGCATCAGTTGCAACCAATTTTCCATCGGTTCTACAATTAAACTAAACCAGAAGAGCCATAAGAAAAAGAGGGCAGATATTCTACAGCACTCAGTGCATGTAGGAAAGCAAGGCTCACAACACCAATAAGGTCAGAACTCTGTTTAGAGACTCTGTGTGTGCAACATCCACAGGACATATGTAAAGAATATTGATTTCGCTGCAGCCACTTATCTTTACAGCAAGGAAAATCTGAAAGGGGAGGAAAGCATACACATAATGAGCATCCCTACCAGAACAACAGCAGGAGCACATGCCCATTGAATAAAACTTGCATTACACTTCTTCCTCTTCCTGACTCCTATTCACTGAGTCAAATGTATCTTGACACATCAGTAAGGTGTGTCAAAATGGATAAAGAGGAGAATGTTTTCCTCGGTGCATCTAGGGACCTAAGTGCTAAATAAGTGACAGATGATTAGAGTCTGATTTCTGCCTTGGTACACACCAGTTACTTAAGTTTGAAGGCCCTACTGGAGGTCTTTGGTCTGAGCCCTAGCCCACAGCAGGGCCAATGTGGCAGCTACAGCAGGCTGCTCAGGACTGAGTCCAAGCATGTCTGGCCAGTCCCTGCAGATGGGAGATCCCCCTCTGCTCAGGGTCCTGTCCCAGGGAGGCACCACTAGCACAGGGAAACCTTCTCCCTGTGCCTAAATCTTGTTTCCCTTGCTGTAACTCACATTGTTGCCTTTCATCCTTTTGCTTTGCCCCTCTGAGAAGAGCCAAGATCTATTGTCTCTGTAACACCCAACAGACAGTAAGAAGACAAAACCAGATTCCCCCTTTGCCTCCTCCTTCCCAGACAGAAGCCCAGCTTCATGAGCCTCTCCTTCTGTGTTCTATTCAATGGCCTCTGCTGGATCTGTAGCAGTTTTCTCAACATAAGTACTAGAAGCTTCTGCTGTCACAGAGCAGCTAACTTGAGTACTTGGTTTATGAGATTCAATATCATCAAGTTATTGGGTAGATGTTACACGGTGGCCATGTGACAGTGGGCAGAAAGCAAGTCGCAGGGTTCACACTGCAAGGTGAACTGCCATCATCCCAAACACTGCAGGTTAACTACTGTTGGAGAGCCCAAAGCAGCAAATGGTAGATTGACGGGAGCTTGAAACACTCCTTAGGAGAAAGGAGGAAGACCCCGCAATGCTTGAGATAAAGGGAGGAGGACACCTCAGGCTAGAAGACAAACTAAAAGTTATCACACGTAGCCATAAGAACACACTTACCCACAGAGGCTGTGAGGTTGTGGTAAGTGGGTACTAAAGCGAACCTCCCCATTCATCTCTTCAGAAGCGAAGATGTGCTTTGGATCTTTCTTCTTGATTTTTTCATGCCTAGAAAATAAAATCTTTTGTGCATATACTGAAAATGTTACTTCTGTAAAGGGCAAACTGAATAGGACAGCAGAGAAAAAGTTCCACAGTCTAACAGCTTTAGAAAACAAACTCTCTCTTATAACAAAAATGACATTTCCCAACAATCCACCCAGAACATCTCCAAGTGGAAGTTGGGAGTCCTTGCAACTAACTCTATCTCCACAAAGATTTCTGCACCTGCTTGCAAGGTCTGCACAGCATCAGAGGGAAGGATTAACAGGTAACAATTCACTGACCAGAGAGCAAGCCTACACAACCAAATTAGACTCCATATGTTTATAAGACAGAAGATATGCAAGATTCATCTGGCGAAACCATTGCCCTTACCGTGGTCTGAGTGAAGCATTTAATATGAGTTAGAAATACAGCACATAATTGGATCTAGTACCAGGGAAAGCATCACTAGGGACTCTGCCTCATTTTCCTCACCTTGGCTCACTTCAGCCCTGGTGTGAACCTCACCTAGAGCTCAGCTGCTCCTGGAGCAGCAGGATCTCCCAGAGCAAGTTGACAGTCATCCGTCAGCTGTGAGACAGCAGAATGCTTCTTGCTCTTGTAGACTGCCAGCCTGCTCTCTTTGCCAGTCAACCCCAACTGGAATTGAAGTCGCATGTGTATGGCCTGCGCTTGGAACAGCTGATTCTAATCTCATTAGTTTTCTACTACTTACATTAGGAAATCAAGTTTTCCACATTCAAAAAAATGCAATGAATATTGAAGTATTAGAACAATAAAATCCCAAGAATTAACAGTTAAAAGGGAAACAATTGCAACATATTGGTTAAAATTATTTTTTTGTTAACACATAATAAACAAGTAACTATAAGTTTACTACGGAAAACATGCTCTCTCTGTCTTGCTGAATGTTATTTATTGCTAAAAACAAGCAGAGCCTAGGTGAATAAAGGACTGTATCACTCCCATTATATTTTTCTGACACTGAGACACAGGCTTGTTTATAATTATATTTTTTAATTCAAACTTCACTTGTGAAGGAATTATTATGATCAGAGGCTGCCACACAATGTAATAAGCACATACTATAATATGGATAAATAGCCAGTGAACTATCATCAGTACAACTAAAGTGGCAATGGCTTCTGCAAAGCTTAGTAGACCACCAGCCACAACAAATTTACTGTTCTGGAACATGCTGTCACCTCACTGCATGCAGTAGCTAATGCCCGGCACCACCATTTGCAGAATCTTTCTTACCACGTAAATGGCTGTAGATTATGCAAGAAAGGTCTAAATCCTGCAATGCACTCAAACACCATTGTTCCAAAGCTCCAGTAGTCAACAGTAACTGAGTAGGATTTATTCTCAAAGAGTTCTGGAGCCTAAAAAGAATCATAAAAAGACACTTTAGAAAGTGGTATTTCAAGTAATCTATTTTCTTCCATTTCTGCAGAGACAAAGCTACATCTAGGTGTGGCCTCCAGCTCCAGAGCGGCACATGGACTCTGATGCAGCTTGGCTTAGGCTGCCCAGTGGGTTGGAGCCTGGAGCACCCAACCCACAGGAGATGGGAGGGAGATGTGCTGATTGGGTCTGGCTGTAGGGAGGCTGGAAAGAATGGAGAGGATGGAGAGGGCCAAACTCATCTTGGAAGGTGATACAACAAGAGGTGACAGCCCCAGACCACCATCTGGGAGGTTCACGTTGGTCATGAGGAAACAATTATTCCCCTGGAGAGGGGACATCTTTGGGACAGGTTCCCAGGAAGGTGCAGGATCTTCATTTTCTGAGGTTTCAGGGCTTGGCTGGGCCAAGTCACTGCATCCCTGATCTAGAGCTGGTGACAGTCCTGCTGCGAGTGGGAGGCTGGACAAGGGACCTCTGTGGGTTTCTTCTGACACACGCTTCTGTGATTCTATAAAATGAGGCTATATTACATCACTTGTATACACACACGCAAAACCAAGTCTTACCAAATACTGTAATGTTCCAACAAACGAAGTGCATAAACTTCCTTGATCCAGATCCTTTGCATATCCCAGGTCTATGATTTTGTGAACAATCTGTTTAAACAGTTAATCAGAAGACCAAATTCAGAGAAATAAAACCAACAAAAACCCCAAAATCTGTGCAGTGACATGCACTCAAGAGGAGGAAAGCCAGAATGGAAATTGTGAAGAAAGTCCATGGTGAAGCTTCAATACATGACAGTGATAAGTCTTGCTGTTGTACCACATAAGCTGGCATTGTACACCTATCTCTACTAAAGCCTCCACTTTATTTTAAGACTCCACTTTATTTAAAGCACCTTGCCAGCTACACCATGGCCGAACAGAGTATACAGCTTTTTATCTAGGAATTGACAGTTATTTGTTTAAAGAATAACAACAGAGAAAACGACTCCCACTAGGAAATCCTTACGTTGACTCTCCGAACTAGCTTGATTTTACATGCAGTCCTCAAAGCCACAAACACAGGGACATGCAACAATCTCCTATCATTCACATTTTGTTGCAGGTAGGGTTATTGAACAGAAAGAAAAGTTGGTTTTTTTTTTTTAATGACAAGGATAAGCAAAATAGGATTTGGAGCTTCAAGATCTGGGAAATTCACAGTACAGTTTTCAGCTCAATTGAATACCACGAACTGTTTGTTTTATTTCTCTCAGGCAAGACAAAGCTGCTGACAACTTCCAGAAATGACAGTGGGAACACCACCGACAGATGCCATTTGACTTACTTTCCCACCTTCATCCTGAAGAACGATATTTTCAGGCTTTAAATCTCTATGTATAATTCTGTTTTCATGCAAATACTGGATACCAGATCCTGAAAGACAATGTGTTTGATTTAACAGAAAATAAACTCACTTTGATTAAAGATACATCTGATAAAAAGCTAATGTTCCTGACTTTGAGGTTGGAATAAATAAATTTTCATTATAAATGACTGTTCAGAACTATTGACTTAAAAAAATTGTCAGATTTATGGCAGGACTGAACTTCCTCCATTCCTCTGCTCTGCATATATGGAGGTTGCTACAGAGTTCAGACCTTGTGGCAGAACTGCAGGTCACAACTCTTGCCTGTAAGGCAAGAGAAGAGGGAGCTGAGGAGCTGTATTCAAGAGAAACATTCAACCAACATACCTCATCTACAGTTCAAACATTTGCTCCCATCATGGAGAAAGTCCCTAGCCTTCACTGGCTTACCAGTGATTTTTACATTTAACAGCTTCCAACTTGCATTTCTTCTCTGTTGCATTTTCAAATCTTTGTCAAAGACATTCAACTCATTATGAAGACAACAGATTCCATTCTGTAGTTGGAAGGTGAACAAGGACGAAGGGACACAGCATTGCACTTGGGTTTGGGACCTCAACTGCAAGCCCTCTGAGCACTGAAAGGACAGAATCCCAGGCCAATACATCCAAAATGCTTTCTCATGCCCAAACCAGTTCCGTTTCTACAAGTACAGGCAGATTATCTATAAGAGAATTAAAAAAATAAGCTCTACTGAAGAGCTCTCCTAAAAGGCCTCCAGACTAGAGAGACCATCTCTAAGTATCACCCTCAATCAGATGACTTGTTCTCCCTAGGGCATTCAAGTTGCTGGCACTTTCCAATTGACAAGGAGGCCAGGTTTCAGTCTCACATCTTTTATTTTCTTACAGTGCTCTGGGCAGTCAAGAATCTGGGCAGACAACAAGCAACTAAAGCTCAACAGTTTTAAAAATCAGATATCTGATCAAACACTTCTGGAGACCATCAAGGTTGTGTCACAGAATGATTCCCAAGAATTACTACAGCTTTGGGAAACAGCTTTAAAGTTGGTACCCAAAGGTATCAAATTAAGCTGCTCCCAATGAGCAGTGCAGTCACTTGGGCTACTCCCATCCCGTATGGATTTGCTGCCTGTTCCCTCTCCAAACTGCAGAATCAGAAATCTACACAATATCAGACATCTTCTATAACACAGATCAAGTGGATGTCTGGCTAATTCTTATTTTGTCATTGCTCTGCTTCCTTGTAGGCTGCCTTGGGACCCTTCCTAGGGCCATACGCAGCACAACAGCAGTATCGGAGGTTGGAAACCATGGAGGTTTCTTGTCCAGCCTTGTGCTTCAGCCTCCCATGGTAGGACACAGGGCTGATGCTCCCAGTTAGGCTGTTCAACAAGTAGAGTTTGGTCCCATCTACCACCCGTGCATCTGCCTTTTCTGTAGCCAAAGGCTGCTCTCAGACCCTCCTCAGCCTCCCTGTGGCCAGATCCCACAAGCCCATCTCCTCATAGGTCAGGTACTCCGTGCCCTGGGCAGCCTATGCAGGGCCTTGGTCAGGATTCTCCACATCCCTCTGGAATTCGGGGCCAGATATAGAATCAGAATCATTTAGATTGGAAGCAACCTCAAAAATCATCCAGATCCAACACCCCTGCCAATAGGCAGGGACACCATCCTGTGGATCATAGATTGCTCAAAGCCTCTTCCAACTTGGGCATGAACACCTTCAGCATAGGCAACCTGTTCCAGTGCCTCCCTACCAGTGAATGCAACTGCATACAGATGTAGCCTACTCATTGTTAAGTAAAGGAGACAATATTCTCCATCTCTGCGCTGGCCACAACTCTAATGGCGACCTGCAGAAATGCTCTTCCAAAATGAGAAATTTCTCAACATTGAGGCACACTTATTTAGCGATTGCTTATCTAAATAACCCTCAGCTGAGAGCAAATCATTAGCCAAAAGACTGCTGGACTAGCCACAGCACGATTTGTTTCCCTTTATTCTGTGCTCTCAGCTCCACTCCAGTTTATCATCTCCCTTGTACAATCATCCTGAACAAACAAAATTTCCCTCCTGTCTGAGCAGAACCTACACAGAGAAACCACAGGGCAACTTTGGCACTTCTCATGTCAGTTCTTGCTTTTTGGCCTGTAAAAGTTACATTCCTTCAATTGACACAAACATGGAATTTGAATGGGAAACGGTGACTATAACAAAGCAAAATGTTAAGGTCATAGTTACCTACAACTGACCACTATATAGCTTTTCCAGTCCATTCTACAGACACATCATTAGTGCAAGCTTCTTGACTCTGTGATCATTAATGATACCAAATCCTTCCTCTGGAACAGAAACCTGATTTGTTTTAATACTCTGTTCTTGCTAGTCTCCTTTTTAGAGTCAGCTGAGAGAGCAAAATGCCACTACACTTAATACTACCCCCACCATAAAAATCCCCAAAACACAAAAAGGGGTATTAGACTACATACCAATGTCGCTAAGCAGAGAAAGTATTTGACTTTCTTTAAGTCCACAGCAGTTTTCTGGTTTGTTTAGCAACTACAGTAAAGAAAAAGATGTTTAGACCCACAGTGCAACAGTTAACAATCAAGAACTACATATTCCATCCCCTGCTGACATGATACAGAAAACAGCACAGCTCAAATATAGCTGAATGAGGCATTTGGCTTTGTGAAATAAAAGCATGGGGGAAAAAGAAAATAACTCAGACAAAATGAAAATTCATTGCACAGAGACTGGGTTGAAAAGATTTGGACTGACTGCTAGCATAAGCATGAAAACTATCAGAAAGCAAATGGGCAAGAGACAAAGGCAGGGCTGTATGGCTGCCGGCAACAGGGATCTTGAGGCTCCCAGAATCTGCTTGTTCCTCATCTGCTAAAGGGAACATTGATAATAGTGCTAGTGCCACAAGCTGCCCCACTCCACACAAGTCACCTCCTTCAGCTCAAAGTGCTTGATCGCTGGCTTGCTCTGCCCTGGGACACTATATCCTTCCTGACTAACCTCCCACAACAAAAAGAAACTGCTTGACACTTCAACATGCAGGTCATTGCCCTGCAGCTCACTGGAGCATGCACAGTATGGACTACAACCTGCATTCTCAACCATGCCTCCACTCTGAAGTACTGCTTCATCTCTCCTCTCCCTTGCCACAAATTTTCCTCCTCTAGTGAAAGGTATGGTAGAAGCACCACAGGAAACCTCCTCCTAATCATTGTTTTAATGATTGGTCAATAAGCAGCTTCAGCAATTTGCCAGAGTCCATCAACATATGATCTGATTTTTTTATTACTACACTGAAGGCTTTTATAGATGACTGAGGTTCTTGCACTACAGCCACCTCTCCCATGATGTTTTTGCCTGCCTGCCT
This sequence comes from Clamator glandarius, assembly GCA_033459285.1. Classification (NCBI taxonomy): domain Eukaryota; kingdom Metazoa; phylum Chordata; class Aves; order Cuculiformes; family Cuculidae; genus Clamator; species Clamator glandarius. The sequence goes on along the minus strand of JAUNZM010000631.1, from coordinate 1,209,448 downwards.
TTCACAATTCAAGCACAATCAGCAGTCAAACCTCTGTGGGGTTCTATGGAAGCCAAACTTCAACATCTCACTCCTTGCATTCTGGGTAGATGTGCTGAACAAAAAGAGGAGGAGGGGGCAAAGTCAGAAATCAAGCTCAGAGCTTGATTTCACAAAACAACCCTAGAAGAGCACAAGCATAAAAATGTGCATGGACCACACATAGATGCTTTTCAAGGCTTTATGGAAGACTGCAGATGTGCCATGAGAAATTAGGAGCAGTGCAAAACACAAGTGATACCAAGCGAAGGTAAGAGTAAGATTTAAAGAACAGGATTAGAAAGAAAAAAACAAACAAACATGCATCTTTCTTTTTGTAAGGAACAAAGCATTACATGTGATCAAATTAAATGAAGCATGCTACTTCCTAAATAGTCCCAGTATCTATGCAATGAAACCAGACCAGACTCCAAATAGATACAGACACATTGCAGCAAAGCCAAACATGCTTGGTACGTGCATCTGCGCTATAAAAAGTTGTATTAATGCTAAAGCAGTTCCATTGAAGCACACACTGTTTCAAAATAAAATAGTATCTGCCTCTGGATTGCTCTCTGTCCTCTGGTTTCAAAAACACAAGCCTCATTTCCCACATGTGTTTTTGTTCCACTTTACATTTATTTCCCCATATCTGTACCTAAGAAAAATGCCACAGAACATATATGGTTCCACAGATAACCAGTTACAGAAGCAGCTTTAACTCCACTTATTTTGTTACACATTGCAAAACAGACATTACCTTCCGGAGATCACCTCCAGAACAATATTCCATTGCTAGAAGTGGAACATCGTTAACCAAAAAGTTCATCTCCTCAGGAACTTCACAGGCTCTTACTACATTGGGATGGTTCAACCTAAGCACATGGAAAGCTGGATGAAAACTCCAACTTCTCTTTTGGAAGAATGAGAGAGCAGATTGTCAAGCAACTTTGTCTTACGTTTCAGGTAATTTCTGTTCCCCAAATGTATCCTTGCTGAGACACATACTCTTTAACTCATACTTACCAGTGCCCAAATACATAAAATCCATGCTTTGGGAATATGCAAACCAGTGATGAGCAGAACTAACATCTCAAAGTCAAGATACAGGACTTTTAATGTGGGGGATCCAGGCTCAAGTTCTGCATTCCTACACATTCCTGACAAAGTCATTACCGATGTGTCTGTCCTGCACGTGGGGACAGTCTCCCACTGGGCTGAGGGCTTCACAGGAATCCATTAACACTTGCTTAACTCTGCTAGAGAGGTGGAACAATGCACAACAAATCCACCTGCATGGGGAAGGATTCACTTCTGCAACTGAATTCAAACAGCTGCTTTAGGACTGCCCCTAACATAACTTATTCATTGGCATAAAAAACACATCCAGAAGGAAGGGAAAACAAACTACTTCTGCGTACACATTCCAAAGCTTCTGCAAGTCACCACAGGAGCAGCTGTAGCTGTGTGGCTCGGTGCTTGTATTCAACAAACATGGTGAAAACACTAACAGTAATCATCAAGCACTGACTTATAAACTCAGGTTGCCTGCAAGTGGTTTCCTCCAATGTTAGCCGAGCAATGACAAGGCAGAGCAGGAGCTCAGCAAAGCTCTATGTATCAGGGGCATCGCAGGCCTTGTTGAGGACAACTCAGAACAAAACTGAGTGGCATTCCCACTCCCACAAGTGAAACACAGCATTTCATGCTTCAGGAACTCTCTCAAATGGAGGACTTCTCTGGACTAGGGAATAACTGTGTGAGACCTCAACACCCAAGCTACTGCTCACACCTGTGAGAAGAAACCTGGACAGCTCGGCTGCACAGGTACCCAAGAGTGACATCCGAGAGAGCATAGAGTACATAGTGTCTCATGAGAAAGCATCAGGAGACATTCACATGTACATTTGGGAGCGCGACAGAAAGAACACAATTCCTAGCTCCCCAGTTGCTACATCAAAGATGAATATGGTGCACAGTATGGGAACACAGGGGTGTTCCCATGTCATCACATTAAAACTCACTGCACTGCAGAGTGAGAGACTGGAGGAATTTAGGCATCATTAGGGGATGGACAAAGAGCACAGGCAGCAAAAGAGGGCTGTCACTAGGTCCCAAGATGTTACCAGAGGAAAAATGCCTGGACATCTTAGCATGACAGATAAACCAGAGCAGGGCTACCAGTCACCAGGCAGCAGCCAACTCACCAAAGATGGTCCAAGGCCGCTGGGTCCCAGCTACCCCAATGCTCTGGCCAGTCAGGGCCGAGGCCCCAGCTGTCCCTATGCTGTCTGGATCATTACCCAGGCCCAAGCTCTCCTGACACCCCAGCTGGTTCAAAGCCCCGGTTGTCCCCACACCTGGTCCCTCACATTGACAAGCTCAGGGATGAGGCTTCAGCTGTCCTCATGCCCTGACTCATTCAGGGCTGAGGCCCTAGTTGTCCCCGTGCCCCAGCTGGATCAGCACTGAGGCTCCAAGCGTCTCGAGGCCCCAGCTGTCCCCAAGCCCTAGCCCCTCATCCCAGGTAGTTCAGGGCTGAGGCCCCACTGTACCCCTGCTCTGTCTGGTTCAATACCAAAGCCCAAACTGTCCCCAAGCCCCTAACCCAGGTAGTATATGTGCTCTGTCCCATTCAGGGCTGAGGTTCCAGCTGTCCCCGTTCCCCAGACCCTCATCCCAGGTAGTTCAGGGCCAAGGCTCTGGCCTTCCCCAAGCCCCAGCCCCTTGTCCCAGGCAGTTCAGGGCTGAGGACCCCATTGTTCCCGCATGCCAGGTGGTTCAGGGCTAAGGCCCCAGCTGTCCCCATGCCCCACCCCTCATGCCCAGCAGTTCAAGGCTGAAGCCCTGGTTGTCCACAGTCCCGGCCCCTCATTCCAGCTGGTTCAGGGCAGAGGCCCCACTGTCCCTGTGCTCTGTCCGGTTCAGTGCTGCAGTCCTGGTTGTCTCCAAACTCTGGCTTCTCATCCCAGCTGGTTCAGAGCGAAAACCCTGCTGTCCCCACACTCCAACCTTCATTCCAAGTGGTTCAGGTCCAAGGGCCCTGTCTGTCCCCACGCTGTGTCCATTTCAGAGCCGAGGCCCCTGTTGTCCCAAGCTCCTCCTCCCAGCTGAGTCAGGGCCGAGGCCCCTCACCTCCAGCAGTTCAGGGCTGACACCCTGGCTCTCCCCAGCTCACAGCCCCTCATCCTAGTCGGTTCAGAGCCGAGGTCCCTATTGTCCCCCAACCCCTCATCCCCAGTAGTTCAGGGCTGAGGCCTCCATTGTCCCCAGGCCCCAACCCCTCGTCCCAGGTGGTTCAGGGCCAAGGGCCCAGCTGTCCCCCATTCAGGGCTGACACCTTGGCTGTCCCCAGCTCCCGGCCCCTCATCCCAGTTGGTCCAGGGCTGAGGCCCAGTTGTCCCTGTGCTCGGTTCAGGGCCAAGGCCCCACTGTTCCCAGGCCCCGCTATCCCCAAGCCCCAGCCCTCAATCCCAACTGGTTTGGGTCCAAGGACGTGGCTGTCTGCACGCTGTGTCCATTTCTGAACTGAGGCCCCTGTTGTCCCCTGGCCCCTCACCCCCAGGGGATCAGGGCTGATGCCTCAGCTGTCCCCAGCTCCCAGCCCCTCATCCCAGTTGGTCCAAGGCTGAAGCCCAGTTGTCCCCATGCTCTGTTTGGTTCAGGGCCGAGGCCCCATTGTCCCCAGACCCCAGCCCTCAATCCCAGTCAGTTCGAGTCCAAGGGCCCAGATGTCTGCGTGCTGTGTCTGGTTCAGAGTCGAGGCCCCTGTTGTCCCCTGGCACCAGTTGTCCCCAGCTGCCAGCCCCTCCGGCCCCAGCAGTTCAGGGCCGAAGCCCCTGTTGTCCTCAGCTCCCAGCCCCTCATCTCAGGCAGCTGAGGACCACTGGCCCGGCTGTCCCCCTGCTGTGTCCCATTCAGGGACACATGCTGATGCCCTGACTCCCCAGCTCCTGGCCCCTCATCCTAGCCCGTCCAGGGCCGAGGCCCCGCACTCCCCGGGCCCCTCCCCCCCCACCCCCCCCGACTCCAGTCGGTTCAGAGCAGAGATCCCCGTTAGCCCTCCGCTCCCGGCCCTTCACCCCAGGCGGCTCTGGGCCGAGGCTCCGCAGTCCCCGCACTGTACCCGGCTTAGGGCCGAGGCCCCCCGCTGTCCCCAGGCCCCACCCCTCATCCTAGGCGGCTCAGGGCCACCATCCCGGCTGTCCCCGTGCCGTGTCCCGTTCCGGGCTGAAGCCCCGGCTGTCCCCAGACCCCGGCCCCTCATCGCGGTGGGTGCAGAGTCGAGGCCCGGCTGTCTCCGCGCTTCGTTCGGTTCGGGGCCGCGGTCCCCCGGGCCCGCCCGCACTCACTTCTTCATGATCTCGATCTCGTGGCACCAGCGGTCTTTGTTCTTGACGCTGAGCTCCAGCCGGCAGGACTTGACGGCCACGCGGGCGCCCGAGTCCTGCGGGACAAGGCGCGGTCAGCCGCCGCCGCCGCGAGGCCCGCCCCGGCCCCCGCCGCCGCCCCACCTGGTGCTGGTACAGGCAGACGTTACCGAACCCGCCGGTGCCCAGCCTGTCGCGCATCTCCCAAGGCCCGCAGCCACCGCCTGGCTGCCCCCGCGGCACCGCCGCCCCGCCGGGACCCCGCTCCATCGCCGCAGCCACGCGCCGCCTCGGCTCCGCCTTTATTGCCGCGACAGCCGCGCCGCCGGCAGCGCCGCTTCGAACGCCTGGAAGTCGCGGCGGAAGGCGCGGGCGTGCGCCGCCTCCTCGTCCCGCCCCGCCGCGCAGCGCCGCCAGTCCGAGCGCTCCGGCAGCGACAGCAGCGCCTCGCTCGACAGCACCTCCCTGCAACACAGCAAGTCACTCACCGGCAACGGCCCCGGCAGCCACCGTCCCCGGCGGCCCCGCGGGGCAGGCAGGGGGGTGTCACGCACCTGCCGAAGTGCAGCGGGAAGCGGCCGCGGATGCGGTGGAAGAGCTTCTCTCCAGTGTCCAGCTCCACGTAGAAGTAGGGCATCCCCGGCCGCGACACCTGCAGGGAGAGACGCGGCGGGAGGCACCGAACCACACCGGGGAACGAAGAACAGGAGCTGACAAGGCAGCGACCGACTGCGGTCAACTGAGGGGACTGCTGCTGTATTTTTTGCAGCTGCCAGTACAGGATGATTAAATGAGAAAGCCGAGCGGTCCTGATCATTCTTACCCTGAGCTAAGTCACCCCATACCAATACGCACATTTTTAGAGGAAAGAAAGCATGTGAAGAGACTACGGATGCATTTCTTGCCTGAGAAATCGGCCTCTAAGCTTGCCGACACGGTATCAATAGCTGTGATGGCTTAGAAAGGGACAAGCAGACACAGTGTGCTACTTCTGGCTCCTGCTGCAGATCAGGTCTCCTCGTAAGCATGAGAGTCACTTGTTAGTGCACAGGAGGCACAACTTAGTCACTACTAACTTATTTCTCTGATTTAACAGAAAGATTCTTTGCAAAATCTTGTCCAAGGGACAAGACTAGCTCACATGCAGCACCACTGAAAGAGAGTTGGTGTTTGGTACCAAAAGGAATGAACTCAGCGAGCCCTACACATAGCTGGAATAATTTCCAGGTAAGCAACACATCTGTTTTTCATGGGAACATCACCCTGAGCGGAATACAGTCTGGCGCATTTCCAAATCAAGTCTGCTGAGCTCTGCCTCCAACAGCTTAACCCTACCACATAAAATGACTTCAGAGGTAATCAGCAGCCTGGACAGGACAGAAGGGAAGTAAACAGCAGGTGAAATCTTGTCTCATACTTGCGTGATATCCGAGTACTCTGGGATTTCTAATAACTCAATTTGTTGTTCCTGTGCCTGAGCAATAAAGGACTCCTTAATGTCTTGGGAAGTACAGCGGTCCAGTGGGACAGGAATCACCTGAAGAGGGGGGACAACATTTCCATAAAAAAGAAGACAAGATTACACAAACCACTTGCAGAAAGCAGTCATCCCATCACTGGAGCTAGCGTACTCCTCAGTACTGCTCTGTATCATCAAACAAGACAGGTGGGCACCTATCCATACAGGCTTAAACTTATGAGATTTATTCTGTAGGAGCTGAACAAAATGCTGAAAACTGAAAGCTCGAAAAAGTTCTCAGCACAGCCTTCTCCTTTCTGATCTCTGTGGTAGCCTAGGGCCGCTCTGCTATGATTACAGAACTGCCAAATACAGGAACCACCACAATAGCCCCCTAAATGATTGACACACAAGGGAAAAAAACCCAAACAAACAAACCACACACACCCCCAACACAACTAATGCTACACTGCTGCAACAGGAAGAATTAAATGACTGCGGCAGAACCAGCCTTTTGGTTTTATTTTTGTTCTGGCTGTATCTGCGGGAAGGACAACTTCTGTCCATACTCTGGCAAGGCACAGAATAAATGGGGAAATCAGAAGGTGAGCTTTCCCTTTCAATTAATTTCCAGATACGTGGAAGTTTATATTCTCCCATGGTGACATGAAAACCATACCTGTAGCTGCAGGTGTTGACTCCTATAGTTTCTTTCAAACAGGACATATCTCTTTCCTTTGCTTCTGAAAAATTCCTTTAGGGCAGACTTGTACTTGGTCACTTCTTCCACCACCTCTGGAGGCAAGTCAACCACCGACTGATAGTGGCCAATAGGCAAAATCAAGACATGATCAGGTAACAAGCCACCTTTGGCCAGGGCAAGGTAGCACTAGAGTGAAACAATACACACCAGTTACTGCAAGCAAAGCTTACTAACCATGCTGTGGAAATATTCTCTATGACTCTATTCTGAGTATCCCCCAGCCTAGTGATTTTGCCTAAGGAAGAGGAAAGTCTCCTCTGTGATGTCACTTATTACGGCATGCTTATTAGCAATTTATTAATTACTAAGGGAAATAAGAAAGAGAGAGGGATTGCTAAAGGGCAAAAAAACCCCAAAAAAGGTATCTTTTGAATGCCAGAGAATGTCCTGTCTGCGAGAAAGCAGCTAAGTGAACTTCACTACCGTGGCTAGAGTTTCTTACTATGACAAGAAAATCGTTTTTGAAAATTGTTAACAGCTTTCAAACTAAGCCCAGGGACAAACCTGTCCCTGTACAGCTTGAAGTGGATTATAGTATACCAGAGTAATAATTGTAAGCAAAATGAACATAGCAATGACTGAATTAATCTCCAAGATTCAAAATGTTGACTTCAAAGCTATCTTATCTTCTATTTAATCTCCATATAACAAAGCTGGAACCAATCATCCCATTGAGACCTAGCGTAACACAAAAGCAGGTCCCAGTTTACATTTAGTTCATGCTGGAAAAGTTCTGCTAGATGGAAACTGAAGCACATCATGAGGGCAGGCACAGCAGTAAGTGTTCTGGCACCATAATCCAGCTCTGCTACACAGCAAAACTGGCCCATGCTTCATTTTGTAAAAGACCTCATCTATATACTTATGTCTTTTGTAGGAGACATGAAGAAACTGAAAACAAAACCCAAGAGTGAGCTTCAAATAAAGTTGGGGGGGTTAAGACTTATAATTGGATATTGATATTTTATGGTCATATCTTAGCATGATTCTGCTATCATGTAGCAAAGAACGGACTACAAGTACTTACATGTGTGCCAACGCTAACAACCAAGTGCTTCTCAACTTCTGGGCTGGCAAGACAGAACCAGCAGGGTCCTGTGAGCTGTGCTTTATTGGGAGAAAGAAACAGCTGTTAATACAAGGCTTATTTGTTACAACAAGGAATAAAACAAGATCTAGAAGAGCTGTTATTTTCCAGTCACCCTTCCCAGTTCATAAAGTGCTGGAGATGTCAGAAGGACACAGCTCCTGGAAGCAGAACTGGCCAGAGACCTGGTGCCTATGGGAAACTCCAGCAAGAGAGGAGGTGGTGGCAGTCACACCCTTGCTGACTACCATTCTCAATGAGTGCTCTAATTTAACAGAAGAGCACTACTTCCAGGAAATCAGTGGTTACAGCTCACTTACGAGAAATCACCAGGAAATTTAAACAAGCACATCCAAATGAGATAGAATTACTGCATAGGTACAGACAAGGACAGGTGCCGTCAAACACACTTGTCAGTTCTGGCCTAGTCATCACACTCAAACACCTCAATTCATACCCAAATTGCAAGAGCTGAAGTGACCTTTAATGTAAGTTGATAGTCTTGATAAGCTCGGCCTCTCCTTAGGGTCAAACACCGTGTTAACATCCTCTGCAGGCTGCGTACAGGAACTGACAAGCAGCTTTGCAGATGCAATAAACATGATGGGGCTCTCCCAAGAACAGTAGGAAACCAAACATCCAATTCTGCAGTTCATTTCTGAGCAAATCAGTGTAACAAGGCTCTCTTCTCAAAACATCAAACTCGAGAAGACTTTGGAAGTAATATGAATGTGCACAGTGGCACAGTACGGCTTACAGAAGTGACAGGCGAAACAAGAACAAGCCCCACTCTTTTCTTTCATCCAAACTGATGGCCATTACAGCCAGCTGCATCTCTGTCACATAGAGGGCAATGACACTATGCTCATTTTAGCATAATGTAGCCCACAGAACTGTTACGTGCAAGGACTATGCAAAGGGTTTCAAAATCTAATAAATAAAAACTGAACAACTTAACACAGGCAAGTAGTCATATAACATATTTTTGAAGAATGTCTTCTTATTCACTGACAGTGGGGCTCTCACAGAAACAAAAGGGAAGGCTGACACCTACATTTGCATTTTAAACCCAGATTTCTTTAAAACAGAGGCCAAAGTTTCTAAAGATATATGCTTGCAATAAAACCACCACTGTGAAGTCACAATCCTTAAAGATTTCATTTCAATTTTTTCAAGTCGGACAAACTCTAACGAGATTTACAGCACAAAAACACAGAGGTAGAAGGGCCTCCTCCCTTCCCCTTTCTTTAATACTTCGTGAACTCACAGCACAGAGCAACTGATGTGATGCTTCAGGAACTCATCAGCACTGTGACCCAGTCTCTTACAGTCCCTCTGAATTGAAATATGCTGCTTTGTCAAATTGCCTGTTGTCATGTTCAGAGGCTGGTTCAGAGCGTAAATGGCATCAGCCCAACACTAACCACCACAGATCCAACTAGCTTTTATGCTATATTTCTGACTTTTCTTTCACCTCTTGATCATCAGGCTTGTAGACCCTTCATTCCCCTGTATTCCAACACATCTAGTACAGTGACAGAGCAGGCTGACAAGATGAGATACACAGATCAGCAGCTTGAGAAAAATGAAGCGTGAGATGGTCCAATGACTCAAGGGAAGAGCTCATGAAAAAAACCAGTTGGCATACTTACAAGTTTTTTTGGGTTGCTTAGGTTGGGTGTTCCTGCTCTCTTTCCCATCTGAGGGACGTTTCTTTCCCTGATGCTTATTCAAATCAAAAAAAAACTGACAAGCTGGTTCTTCCTGGTTAGAAAATGAAAACCGAAGCCCATTATAACTGCATCAGAGTCACAGCACGTAGAAGAAATTTGCTTTTTTATTGAGGAGGTGTGTAGCCACCTTCAAAAAGCAGCAACAGCGAAACGCATGACTATCCTGGAACAGAACAAATTGAGCTCTCCCAGTACTGCATCAGACTCTCCTGCCTGGATATGTAGCCATAGCCAGGGAACAAGTTTTAGGAGAGCTGCCCCAAATTGCTATGTTTGCCTGTTTAGCCTCGTGCTGAGCATTGAGAATTGCCTGATTTTATGGATTATTCAAATCTTTTTTTTTTTTCACTTGACCGCCAGTGCCAAAAGAATGTCTTTATTTCTTACAGATTGTAACCTCTCAACAAACTCCCAGAGAGGCTGAAACCACTTGATGTGGTGGTAACATAAGGCAAAATGCCACTAGAAGGATTAATGCTACAGAGGAAAGCACAAGGGACAGGGATGGTAAAGAGTGGGACTGGTCAGCAAGCTTAGCTTGGCTCCCACACAGGAGCACAAATACAGCCTGGAATCTAGCTTGCACTGTAAGAACTGGTGTGTACAGTGGCAATGTTTGCCCCATGACAAACTCTTGTGCCTGTTGTGAACCGTAAAGTTCAGCTCAAAGGTAAAAGGGGCTTTGCTTCTCTCCAGTCTTCGATGGATGAGTCTGTGAACAGCCTTGCTGTCCAGGGCTGAGCACCACAGCAAGGCTCACCTGGGGGCGTGGAGGGTGTCACAACTAAAAGGATCCAGAAGTGTCTGTCACCCTTGTGCCCACCCATGCTCCCAGCTGGAAGGAGCCAGCTCTTTGCTCCCAAGAGAAAGGCTGGAGAGCAGGGCTTGCACTTCCTCTAGGACACGCTGGTTCAACAAAGCTTGCCTCAGCTCCAGCTTCAGGCTCAGGATTCGCCCCGTCCCACAATGATTTCACAACTTGATTTGTCTACACACCCTGAGATACACAATCACAGCTGTGCAAGTGTCTGCATGTGCAGAGTATCCCACAGTGCTGAGAGGCCAAAAAGTGCTCTGCACAGGAAAATAATGTTAGCCTGTACACAGATGAACACGAGACACTCATCTGGCAAAGGTGGGAATTTCAAAGCTGACACCAACAGCTCAGTGCCCAGGCCCTAGGAAGGAACCGAACCCTCTGTCCCCATCTTTATTATAAATCCCCTTTAAGTATTGAAAGGCTGCAATAAGGTCCCTCCAGAGCATTCTGTGCTCCAGGCTGAAGAACTCTTAGCGTTTCTTCATAGGAGAGCTGTTCCATCCCTCTGATCATTTTTTGTGTACCTCTGGACCTGCTCCAACAGCTCCGTGTCCTTCCTGTGCTGAGGACTCCAGAGCTGGACATAATACTCCAGGTGGAGTCTCACCAGAGCAGAACAAAGAGACAGAATCACCACCGCCCCTTAACCTGCTGGCCACACTCCTTCTGATGCAGCCCAGGATACAGCTCGCTTAAGAAGCAGCAAACTAACAAACTCCCATACAATGCATCTATACAGCTGATATAAATAGATGACACAGAACCCTGAAGTATTAATAGTCCAAGATTAGAGCCAAACCCTGTCTTAAGCTCCCTGAACACAGAGAGTGAAACCAGAGTGCACACACACAAGAGAGTAGGCAGAGGTACCTCTGCATGCAGGGATGCTTTGGTTTTCTGTGCCTCCTCCTGTAATTTTCGGTAAGGATTTTCAGTGACATCCTGTGGCTGTTTCACCAGCTCTGCAGGGTCCATCAAGCTCATTGGAACAATACTGAAAGCGTAGAGATACTAGAACGAAAATAGATGACACAAATGCAAGAAGCTTTTGCCATGACTGCAACTCTGAAGAGGTCAGCTGTGATCTAAGCCACCCTGAAATGCTAGCATATAACTTTGCACTGCAAGAACTCGGCAAACTGGTGTTTAAGCTAAGGCAGACATGGAAAACCTGCTCCCTGCAGCAGTTCCTCACCCAGTGCAACCAGGAGGTTATGGAGGGCTTCCAAGTGGCTCACTCCTTTCACTTTAAAAAAAGGTCTTTCTGAAAAGCAGCACTGTACTCTACTTGAAAAAGAAATTACTTCAGTCCTTGCCCGTTTCCAGCCTTTCTTTCTGTCCAGAGATCCTGGACCTTTTTTGTTACCAGGCCCAGTTCGTGTGTCTTCCTGACTAGCAACCAGTCCTTCTGTATCAATATTCTGTGAATTTCTTAAGAGGAGAAGAAAAACAGGTTAAAACCACCACTACCCAAAATAGCCCCCCTCCCCCAGAGGTTAGTTATTCTCAGTGATTTGTAAGGGCTCCTTCGGAATTCTGTTCAAGCATGCCAACTGAACAGGTAATAGTAGCTGGGGAAGAGGGAGGAATGGCACCTTTCTAACCACTTTCGTTTGCAGCTGTCTTCACAGCTACATGCCATTTAATCAAGTAGAGAAGAGCAGCAATGCCTCCTTGCCAACCATCTTCCTTGCCCTTCTGACATAATGGGCAAATGGTATCTATTACTCAAGTGAGAGAGATATCTCTGCCATCAGTCAAGCTTTTCAGTGATCAACACTGTCCTCTAGCTAGCCAAAGCTGGGCTTACTGCCCTATTACTTGCACCTGAGAAAAGAAGAAAGAGTCAAGAGTATCAGTACCTTTTTCTTGCTTGTATTCCCAACATTGGCAAGCGCGATAAATCTGGTCACATGCTGTGGGCCCTCCTGTAGCACTGTGTGATTCCTGTAAAGAAGCCAAATACAATTGCACTGGCAGATACAATGTAGAAAAGGACAGTGGGAAAACCATGTCCTCCACGAACCTACTCAGACAGCACATCAGCCACATACAGTCTTTGGCCAAGAACAAGGAAGCCTGAGGACAGACTCTTCAGATCTAACAGCAAACAGATGCACAGACCAAAAAGACATCTCATTGCAGTCCAAATAAAGAGATGAGAGGCCAATTCACTAGTCTGAAAACAGCAAAACTTTTAAAGTGTTTCATGTGGAAAGAATAACAATCTTGCCCAACATTAATGCAGCAGCCGTAGTTTACTGCATATGTTGTTCTGATGCCTACCTTATGGCACTAGTGACATTTAACACACAGTTTTGACTGAACACATCAGTCTCTTCACCACACAAGAGCTTTTCTGATGTTTTGAAAGATGCACTTAGTCGCATTTGAACAGTGTTCTGCCTAATTCAGGGGTGAAACTAACTTGGATTAGTTAGATTCCAAGATTATGTAGATTCACAGCAACGTGCTCAGACAAGTATTGTCAGTAATGGCGCAGTTTTCAAGGCGGCAGGAATTGCAGCAATAAGATGTGTCTGAGAAATAATTTTGACCCTGTGTTGGGGCTGGATGACTTAAAATTATTTTAAAGTTGTTCTCCTGTGTTCTTTAAAAATTGAACTCTTTTTTACAAAAATAAACGAGATTTCACATGGTCTTACAAACCTGTAAGGTAGTCTTTCATAATACGCCTTCTCCAGGGCAGCAAAGTGGTACCTGGGTTTGAGACTTGCAGCTAGATCAGATATTAACTTGGAGCCACATTTCTTGGCATCTGTTTCACCCTAAAAATAAACACAAACCAAGTTTTATTTCAAAAACACGGTCAGACTGCAGTGAAAAGAAACAGCGTGATACAGAACTGCATATTGGAAATGCAGAGACTAACTAGCTATAGTGGTCACTGTTCGCTGGAAAAAAAAAAAAGATGTCAAAAGCGCTTAATCTCTTATTGCCAACCAGAGTCAACTTACTTATCCCATTCTGTGCACTCACAGTTTGCATCCACTCATTTCATCAACCCAAGTTTGTTGTATTTCCTTCTTTTGCTCTTGTGAAGTCAAGGCAACAAAGAGTGAATTTGGCAAACACAAACAGATGTCAAAATTATTAACACAGGCTGTTCTGACTGCACGCTCAGAGTGTCAAAGGTTTACTGCATGAGTCAAGTGAACAGGAAAGCTTAGGTTTCCTTAGGATGCGTAATTTTATCCCACTTTCATTCCTAAGAAGTTAGAAACAAAAAAAAACCCCAACACCACAACCAAAGAGCAGACTTCCAGCCCTTTCATTGGGTGAAGGCCCTTGTACTGTCTTTTCCCCATCAGCCTCAGACAGAGAAGCCTACACCTGTTACCTGTCGCACGTAAAAACCACAAGGAACAAGACTCGGGCCTCACAGGCACCTGTCACAGCCCTTCATTGCAGCAGCCAGACAGGCACTAACCCACCCTCATGAAAGCAGTTTTCCTCTTCATATTCCCATCTGCTGCCCTCACAGCAGGCACGGCAGAGGGAAGCCCAGCAAGTGTCTGCACTGAGGGCTGGCTGCTTTCAGCCCCACTGAAAGCAGCCAGAGTTACCAAGCATCTCAGAAAAAGAAAACCCATAGTCTCTCCAGGGAGTTTGTTCTCACCCATGCAATTCAGTTCCTCAACCGGTTTTGCTGAAAGAGCAACTTCAGGTGACAAACAGCAAGAGACTTAATTGTTCATTCCTAGGATTTCCTGCTTTATTTGAGTGACAGGATTTCAGGGTTCCAGCACGAGGGAATCTTAGACTTATTACTGTTCTCAGGTGATAAATGTCAGAACATTCTCAGAAAATTCTTGCTGAGAGAAGCCAAGTGTGGAATGACACATGGAACTACAACAGAGAACCCCTCTGGGAATTTTGAGACCAGAGTTTTATTTTTAAGCCACAATTTCCCTATAAATTGTTTCTCACTAGTTCCCTAGGCTGGTGGGGTTGCTTTTCGGGAGACAGATGAGGGAGGGTTCTTTAGACTTTTAGACTGAGCATCGTATCTCTTTTTTGGATGCCAGAAGATATCACCAGGAATCAAGCAGCATATTTTTGCCATGACTTTGCTCTCCAGGAAGGTTTCAGATCACCCAAACTCGTGACTGGAAAGTCATGAGTGCTGCGGAATACTGACAACAGAAAACTGGACACAAACAAAATACCATCCTCAAAATCCAGACAGAGGAAGAACCAGACTATTTCATACAGCTGACTGATCCCTAAGGGCAAAAAAACCCCACTAAAATGCTTAAAAAGTTTTGAAGGGCAGAGAAAGAACAACCTTAATGTCCAGTGGTATTGAAGATGCTCAGAGCAGAGCATCCCACATTAGAGACAAACAGCATCATTTCACAGTGACTGCAGCCAACTCAGTCCAGAGCAACATTTGTGATCAGATGAAAGATATTGACTCTGATTTTTCAGACAGAGACCAATAAAACACACTGAAATTTCACAAATCCCCTTCCCCACTGGTCCTTCTCTGAAGCTGTCCATTCCTCACTCACAGCCTCCTCAAGCACTCAGAGATGACCCAATAGCCCAAACCACCACAGCGAGCAGAAAGGTAATCCTCCATTAAATCCGTCTGGAAACCCATTCCACCAGAAAATGGAACACTTACCATACTGTTGCCAAAACTCCCCACATCTCTGGGCCAGGGGGACGTCAGCAATATATCCACGCCTTTGAAATTTGGTGTTGATAACAAAGATGTTTTTAATTCTGCAACATCCTTTGCACTAAAACTGTAGGCAGGAGCTGGCTCTTCCTGGGACTCAGTACCACTCAGGTATGCGATCTGCAGTCCAGAAGTACCACTGTAAAGACCTCGACGGCCTGTATTAATACAGAGGTGAATGCTTGAGATGGAGACATTGCAAGTAATCTCCTAGTCACATCATAGACAGAGGACCACATTCAGCAGCCCTGCTTTAGTTCTACTGAAACTATCCTTATACACAGCTCATTTTCTATGCCCATCAGCTGCAGTAAAGATGCGTTCTAGCCCAGTGGCTCAAACTGTACCTACAGTGAACCAGCTCTTCAGATAACCCCAAGTCTTCTCACTGCTATCTTGCTTTCCAGACCCCTATCCATAGACTTCATACAGAGATTCTGATAAGTAGAAAGAGACAACTGCAAGTGCCTTTACTTGTTATGGTTTTTTGTTAGGTGGCATTCTAAAAAGAAGCTAGTTCTTCCTTTGAGCTTTGCTACAGCTTCATTACATTTAAAGATGATACTTCCTCCCTCCACTACTCCTATACAGACTCGGAACATAGTAAAATCATACTTTAGGTAGTAAACCTTCCCCCATACAAAGATGGGCACACTACAGGAATATGATATTTTGCTTAGCAAGTTCAGTGTTAGAAAAAGCAGAGTTCTCTCTCATATTTTAAATAGCAGATTGTATCTGTCATTCAACAGAGTTCAACTCCAGTCTGAACCCCAGGATATGAAATGCCACCTTATTAACTCCAGAAAAAGTGAGTAGATCAGAAGCCCTTTACAAAAGCACCACCAAACAAATGCCCATCCCTTATCACAAACCACCAGCAGCCTTACCTAAATACGTGATATTCTCAGCTAATTCGCAGCCACTGATGTCTGGAAAATAGCTCACAGTCTCTTGGTCATTAGCACCAAGCACGTAGGTTGGAATTGGCGCTAAGGAGGAAAACCACAGCCCCTCAGTCAACTTTAATTCCAGTACTTTAGCACAAGTTCCATCCACATTTACTAGGAATCACAGCAGGTCCCTTCCATTCCTATGAACCCAAACACCACTCTTTTCAGCACAGAACACAAAACCTTCCTTCAAAGCTCACTGTTCCCACAAATGCAGCAGCAGCAGACAATAACCACTGCTTTAACAATAACCCACTCCAATACTAACATAAGATCAGTTCTGAAACGATCCACAGCCGTAAAATCATGGGTCTTCCCTAGGGCAGTGCTAAGTAAACACTAGAGCACAGGGACACCCGGTGGTTCAGTTTAAGCTCATCTAAATTTGTATGGCTCTAGAAAAACTGCAGACCACTGATGGTTTTTGACTCTTTGGGTCTGATTCACTGCGTAAAAGAACTTGCTGCATGCCTTCACCTAAAATTGGTAGATATAATAATAAAGTAATTGGAAATACCAGTTTTAATTTGTCTATGGCTAGGTGATTTTTCCAAACAGCATAAGTCAAATCTTTTCAAGCTATTAACAACTTGAAAAAGCAATAACCAATGTCAGACACCACCTGTAGGTTTCCCTGCAAATTAGTAAGTTGGTCAACAGTTCACCCAGTTGTCAGGTCCCGAGTTTTTCACCAAATAAAAAACCACCAATGGCTTCCTGTTTAAGAAGGGAGAGCAGCAGCAATATAGCAGTTCTGCTGCAGTTGTTGTTAGCCTGTTGCTTGAAGTTCCAGATTCCACAGTCAGAAGATACAGGAGATCACTTTAAATTGCAGAGCAGAGTTTGAAAACCTCAAGAACAGCTCATAACCAAAATGAACTGACACGAACCTTCTTTGTAGCTGTGTGTTTAAGTGAAGTAATAGCAGAAAGCCTTATGATCTCCATGGCTGAAACCCAGAGATGCATGGCCTGACAGCACCTCTGCTTTCCCTTTATTTTCATGGGACTGAACGCAAGGAGCAGAAGAACAGCACTGCTACACACTACTGAGAGGTTGGTGTTGGAAACCAGAAGGTGGATGTGAACAAGGAATAACCAGGAATTTCTGTGAAAGAAGCACCAGGAGTAGCAGAAGAAAGGCTACACACTGACAGGTGTGCTGGCATCCCACAGCCTGGCAGCCAAAGCACCATATATAGCTATGTACAGCTCCTCAGGCTACCTGGGCTGAGAAAACATGGACTGCCCTACATGGCAGCCTGCAGCCTGAAAACCTAAGGAGGTGAAAGTAGGAACCATATGACATCTAGGCACAGAGAGAGAAGAGCAGCATCCTTGTCTCTCTCTTTTGACTGCAAACAGCACTTGTCAAAATGACCCAGATGGTGCAGGCCTTGGTACTCAAATTGTGGGCAGGCCACTGGGACACACACATCTTTGTGCTCCCAAGCCCAAAGTGAGGCAGGAATGAGTTTTGTTTTAAACCAAATGCAGCCTTCCCTCCTGTGTGGATTTTCCTACCTCAGTTTAAATGCATTAACGCTGTTGAACTGTGACTTTGGTATTCAAAAGCACACTGTGATAAGACAGTGAAGCAGGTCACAAAATAGCGTAATCTCCAGCATCCCAAGTGACAACGCCTTCCTTACCTTTCTTGGCTCCTGTGCGATATTCTGCCCATTCTGTCCCTGAGGTAGAGCCAAAAAAATTTCCAACGCACAAAAGCATCTAAAAAGGGCAGACAAAGCAAGAGTTGGCATTTGACCCAACACGCACAACTTTACCACTGGCGCTGCACCATTGCAACAAGCAGCACTGCAAAAGAATATTGTTAGGCACAGTAAAGAGGCTCCTCTGAGTTTATTTGCACCTGGGACCAAATGTGTAAGGGCAAGGCTGCAGTGTCAGCGAGGCAGAGGGCAGCTGCCCTCCATGCTCCTCACCTGCCACTCCTCCCAGTACTCCAGTGCAGATGGGGAGCCCCTAGGGAGCCCCACTCCCGCACCAAGTGGACGTGGGCAGCTCCCCACATCACCCGTTGTCTCCCATGAGCCCACTCCAAATTCTGCTCGCACAGGCCCCCGCAGCCTTACATCAAAGTGGCCGCTCTTGGCCTGGATGGCCCGGACGCGTCCAAAGAGAGTCTCCAGCTGCCCCTCCACGTCGCCACATGCCAGTCTGTTGGACATGGTGTGTCAGGACAGGGCTGGCCACGTGCCTCAGCAGCCTCAGTCACTTTCTTCTCTCTTCCCCCTCCTCCTCCTCTCCTCTCCCTTCTTCCCAGCTCCCTCTTCCTCCCCTTATCCCTTCCCTTCTCCCTCCTCGTCCTTCTCCCTTTTCTTTTCCCCTCTCCCACCTTATCTTCCCCTCTCCCTCATCCTTTTTCCCACTTCACCCTTGTCCCTCCCTTTCCCACCTTGTCCCTCCCTTTCCCCTCTTCTCCTCCATCCTTATGCCTCCTATTCCTCTCCTTCCCTCCTCCTCCTCCCTCTCCATCTTCCCCCTCCTCCCTCATTCCCCTCTCCCTCTCTACCCCCTCCTCCCCTACTATCTTCCCCTTTGCCCCTCTCCCTCCTCCCCTCTATCATCTTCCCCCGCCCCTCTCCCTTTTGCCCCTCTCCCTTTTGCCCCTCTCCCTTTTGCCCCTCTCCCTTTTGCCCCTCTCCCTTTTGCCCCTCTCCCTTTTGCCCCTCTCCCGTCTGTCTTGCTCCCTCACTCTCCCTCCCCTCTCACAGCCTCAGCGCCGCTCCCGCCATGTCTATCGGCTCTCGCTCCGCCCTTCCGGGGCGGCCTCGGAGCCGGCGCCGGGAGGGGCCGCGGAGATCTTCCGCTTCCAGCCCCTCCCCCGGGCCGGGCACCTAGAGAGACAGAGAATGGTTTGAGGTGGAGGGGGAGGTAAACATCGTTTCCTTCCAACGTTCTGAAGTCTCAGGAAGTTTGGAAGCGCATTCCCTCAGACTGTCTCTCAAAGGCTAGATCTCAGCTTAGAAGTCGCAGATTCATGTGAGAAACACTCATTCACTGGTAAAATATTAAAAAGGACAAAGTCTTCGAAGCAAAGATAATAATATTTTTATTTTACAATTCAGCGCTGAATTGGATGATCTTCTAAAAAAGGCATACAATCCCACAAAAGCAGTTGGTATATATACTAGTTTTAAACAAAGAAGCATATTGTGATAGATAGGACCCTTTGTTCATCAAGTAAGAAATGAAATAAGGAAGAAAGCTTGTGTACTGTGATAGATAAGACCCTTTGTCCATCAAGTAGTAAATCAAATAAGGAGAAAAGCTTGTGTAGATAACAAGAAACCACAAGACAGAAAACAGAGACAGTTTTGTGTTTGCCTAAGCTGATTGTGTAGGCGCAAATTGGGTTGTATAACCATATATGGATACAGAATATATTTGTAGATAAGAGTTGTTGTTGTGTCAAAATTGCCTTTTGCTAAAACTAATTAAACTACAGAAAACCAAGGAGTCAGGTATATGGAAGAATTCAGAGGGAGTTGCCGAAGTATTGCAACGGGCCTAGACACACAGATAAGAACTGTCTAACTAGCGACGCAGACGCAGAGTACCCCACAAACATGGAGATGGAAACATATAAAAGACTAAAGAGCAGGGAAGTCGGTGTGAGCTGTTGGCAGAGCGCTGGCTCCCCGGCTGCACCCAGCGCTGTTTGCTTGTCATTGCTTGCTGTAATCAATAAACAATTAATTAATCCATAAAAGCCGAATCAAATTATTCACCTCAATTTATGACAATCTAAATCTCTTAAAGGTTGCTCATTATATTTTTGGAGTATTCAGCCATGTCCAGAGACTCCCTTCAGGTTATCATCTGACCTAAGACAACTACGTCTTGTTAAGGCAACTAAACATCATGTCTGGAAATTGTGTACATATTATTTCTCGATACAAGACAGATTTATATGACAAGATAATTAAACATGCAAATCAGCTGCAGCAAAACTTATCAACTAATTCCCAAATTCATAATTATAAAAGCAAATTTCATATGAAAATACTGAAGGGGCACCTCCAAGTGCAGGAAATTAAAAAAACTATCTTCACTTGATTCCTCTGTCACTTCCCACAGAAAATCATTCATTTAGGGATCCTCTCACTCCAAAATGGTGTTACTTAGCTCCAGAAATACTGCCAAGGTGTTTCACAGAAGGTGTAGCTTGGTCACCTTTTATTTCTGTGTCCTAGCCCATAGCAGGGGTGGGTTTTCGCACCTTGCCTACCTTCTCACTGCTGGGGTAGGGTCCAGAGTTTCTGTGGCACCACGCTCCCTTCCTATGAGGTAAAAAGCACACACACCACAAAGAGATATTCAACCTGCCCAGGGAGGAAGAAAGCCACAAAGCACTCTGGCAGCCAGACATTGAGGGTTCTACCTAAAAGGGCCCTTTCCTTCCACTGCCACTTTATAGATGTTTTTTACCAGCTCTAGTACTTGCAGGGATCTTTGAACTTCAGAAAGAAAGGTGTAACATACTGAGGGATGTGATTTCCCTGTAGCTGTTGTTACTTAACATCTTTTCCCCTCTTCCCCGGCGCCCCAAGATATAAATGTGGAAGTGAGTGGCTTTTTTTCCTGTGTTAAAGGAACAGACAAATTTTGGGTGTTCAGGCAAAGGCAACCCTCAGGCTTTGAGGTTTCCTCTCTGCAAGGTCATTCTCCCGGGCAGGCATCAAGTAGACTCTATGACTGTTCCAAATGAAAGAGTGTTTTAGCATCCAGCTTAAAATACGGTGGATATTATTCTCTGAGTACAAGGTTCGACACAAAGAAAACAAGACACTGCCTGTAACTCTATGTAAAAAATTAAGAAAATCAACAATGAACACCTTCAAAACAGCTCCTTCTGAGCTGACACACAGCTGCATATGGTCCTGCTAATGTTCAAGGCAATTCTACAGATCATTTTCTGAAAGGCTGTTAAGGACCTCTGTTGGTTTTGCTTTCATGTCTTCTACGGACAAAAAAAATGGATTCCTTTAAGCACCAACTTGATATTTAGGAAGAGGGAGTCAGGTCTGGTGAACAGATTGGGTGCTGGAGCATAGTGATGTTGTTTTTAGGTAAAAAATGCTTCACAAACAAAGCATTGTGGGCTGGCACGCACCGACATTTATTGACCAAGGGTAAGAAAATATCTATATTGGAACAGGCATCTGCTTATACTGAGAGAGGCAATTGAGCTGAGCTGCATCTCGCTGTGATGGCTTAGAACACATTCTATAACCATCTCTTTGTCTCCCCGCTCCTGCTCCTGGTTCCCAAGCTATAGGACTAGCCTTGTGCTGCTTCTTATACAGTTGTTTGTGAATTGTAGATAGATGTTATTTGTCATGGTACTGTTTATTGTTTCTGATGAATTGACATCCCAGTGGGCAGGAAGAACATGAATATGAATAATCCCCTCCCAGACCTCGAGAGGTAAGTCGTCTGTAAACTGATTCTCGACATAGCACACATGCTAAATGATTTGCTAAATGCAGGACTGGCTTTAAGGCTAGACCTAGACTAACAGAGCTTATGGTAAGCCCTCTCCCCATGTTTGCCTGGGGCTCCTACATGACTGCCGTTACTGGCTGCGTGCCTGTCCATTTGATGCAATCTCAGATGAGAGGCCAGCAATGGTTTGCTATTGTTCTGGAGTACACAGGCATTAGAGTTGCACCCTGCATGGGCATAAATGGAAGCAGAAGGAAGGATGAACGCAAGATGTGAGCAAATATGACATCTTCTTCAAAATACTGCCAAATGTTTCCAAAGAGAGGTGGGAATTCTTGCATACTGTATTCTCTGCAGCACTCACAAGGTCCATGAGTATGTTGTGACATCCGTCACAGAAATTATATTTTTCTTCTAGGACTTTTATATGAACATGATGCAGGGGACAACAAATACCTGTGTAAATGAAGATTCAGACAGACACTGCAAACCAGATATCCAAACACAACTGAAGACCATGAGAATGAAGAAGACCATGAGGACAAAGAAGCCCAGAAGCAAGGCACCTGTGGTATAATCCATTTACAATAAACATCCGCTCTATCAGTGAAAAAAAAAGCACCAAATTGTGGCTGGGGCCAGAAATAACAGACACAATCCTTCTCCTGGACACTAGAGGTCACATGGTTGCAATTTTTGAACAAGAGAGATTTCTTTTCGCACATACATGGAGTTATATATGGAACATATCAAAGCCACTTTGGATAGGGAAAGAATTTGTTTTCAATGGTGCCTCTGAGATAGGGAAGCAAAATCTTCTTCCCCTGGAGTACCCAAGCTCTCTGGGAGAGATAGTTTTTAGATGCTGGTGATACTTGGTAGAAAAGATGGCAGATGGTAGATTGATGGTAGAAAAGAGCATCCAGAGAGTTGTTTGGGGTCCCCATCCCTCAAGTGCTTACAGCAGCCTGCAAAGACAGGGTTGTACTCTTTCCATTTGACAGAAGAAGTCCGGACCATAAGAGAGGTGTAGTGATATGACCAAGAAAATAGGAAGGAGAAAGCAACTCCATCTGCAGAACTTAGTCTCCATGATGGCAACTTCCCTTAGTTTTCAGCTGTTCCTTACCTGCAATGGCCTCTTGTTTGGAGAAAGAGTTTGTTGGAGAAAGACCTTTGGCAGTTTGGATGTGTGTGTGAAGGAAGATTGGGAGCAGGAGAAGTCTTAAATGTGGAGAGGGCATTGGAGATGGCAAAATGAGAGAGAGAAAGGTGATGTAAAGCATGAGTAAGAAAGCAGAGGGTTTAGGATATTGATAGGGGACTGGCCTCATGTAGCATGAGAGGTACTTGAGAAGTCTTGGGAAAAGAGGAGCTACCACAGAGAGACAGGCTGGTTAAGGATGACTTTGGGGAGTTGTGTAGGAAGGTGACAAGTATTTTAGAAAATGTCAGTGGATCTCATTTACATAATTACATCAGCAACACCTAGCAGGAGGTTTGAGAAGCCATCGAGCCTAAACAAGATGGGAGGTGCAGCTGTGAAAGAGAGCAGCTGGGAAAAATTATCCAGAGAGCAGGAGTCCCCAAGGAAGCACCAAGTGGGACCACGCTAGGAAGACAAAAGTGTGTGCTACAGGGAAAGACGAGGTAGTCCACAGAGGAGGAGGTTGGCAAAGATCAGAAGGGAGAGAAAGCCTGTGTTTTACCTGCTGAGAAGGGCATGAAGAACTGGCTCTTCCTAAAGGTGCCATTCTCGTTCAAGAAATGTCCAGGGCTGAACTCATTTGGGTTTGGAAACCCTTTACTGTCATGGAGGACAGAATTGAGGATGGGAAAAATAGTGGTGCCTTGAGGTAAGACAAGAAGAAGAACAGAGCATGGCAGGCAGGCGAGTTAAATCACTTAATCTGACTACGTTAACACTGAACTTCCCAGCACAGCCCTTTGGTTTTACTTTGGGAATCCTTCATTTAGGGAGGCAGCCTTGGGAGACACTACTAAATGTCAGGGACAGTTGTTGGCTGCTTTTCCTCAGTGCTCCCTGTCACTTTCAGACCATTTACCCTTACCTTCCTCTGGTCATCTGGGGATACCCCACCTAATTCTTCTTCTTTCTTAGTGTTTTGCAATAATGAGCTTGTAGATGTGCTATGTTCCTTCTTTTCTGTGAGCCCCCAAAAGCAAAACCACACAAGATTTTGGAAATTAATTTCTCCCCATGCCTGACAAATTTCTCCTACCGTGGTCATCTTCCTTCCCTCTTCCTAACCAGCTATTGACTGTGGGAGGGACGAACACAGGATAAATAATCTAGCAGTGATGACAGAAGAACACTCTTGTGGAAGCTAAGCAGTTCCCTGGTCCTGCCCTTTAATTTTACACAGTCAGCTGAAAAATCAAAACACTGGCAGCCTGTGTGCTGCTGTTTCCCTGCTGTACATGGTCACTTGGGCAGAGCAGCAAGCATTGCTGCAGAGAGCCAGGCCAGGCCACAGGTTGCTCTAGCCCACAGTATCAGTGGCCAGCAGTGACTGCCTCAAGAAGCATCATGTTTTGCTTGTTTTATGAACGCAAACACAGCCTCCAACACTTTGTGTCTCAGGGGCTTTCTGTGCTCAGTAACTACTGACTGACCTTGCTTCCAAGCATGTACATATGCTCTCCTGGATGGTAGCGAGCACTTCCACAGATTTGCTGCCTTTGCCTAAGCAGTCACTGCTTTGCTTTTTTTGTGAATCCACTGTGTTTCTGCAGATAGGGAAATCTGCAGACCAAGTGAGCAAAGGTGTTGGGCAGAGCTACTGTTCCAGTCTTGGCCAATGGATTGGCAACACAAGACTGCAAGTGAGCTACAGAAGCCTGAGGATAAAACCCCCATGAAGGGCTAATTGACAATGAGGTCAGGCCACAATGTTTCTATCTTCTGGTTTCTAACTGATAACCAAAGACAAAATGTGCTGCCACCTTGTTATTGAACTTGAGGAAGCCTGCTCATTAAGGAATTACATACTCTCTGAAGTGAGTGTCTTTGGTCACAGTGTGAGGGAGATTCAGGGGGATGAGTGAAACACTGGATTTCATGGACCACTGCATCCGTGTAGGGCATTTGGGTCCGGTCAGCTATGCAAGGTCTTTGTGATCTTCCCACTACCCAGTCAATCTCTTCTTGAACTTTCTCTGTCATGAGAGGCACAAACCATAAAATGAGCAATTAAAAGCAAACCTAAACAGGTTGTCCTAAGCTGTCTACAGAACACAGATGACATAAGCAGCAATGTTGATTTTGATGTTGACTACAACACAACTCCCCAGTCACCAATGCAAGGAATGTCCTCCTAGTGACTTGGCTCAATGGGAATACTGGAAGATAAAGATGTGGGCACAGTCAAGTCCCTGGCTGTGAGGGAAGTGCAGCTGCCGCTGATGCCAGTGAAACTGAGTGATCTCTAAGGGCCACCCTGGGGAATGATGGTGGCAACGACTTTGGCCATTTGGGTAAAATATGAGAGAGAAGAGCTGGGTCTAGAATGTGGTGTTAGATACACATCCAGCCCAGGCGAATAGCTAGAGAGGAAGAGGTCACAGGCTAGTACCTTGTATCTTTGGGTATTTGAGAAATAGCAGAAGCCTATATCTTATGGTGGTGCTAGTAGTCTCAGTTCCAGCAATGAACAAATTAAAGGTGTTGGTTATCAGGTTCTTCATGTGGAAACTGGAATTGGGATGCTCTTCCTCCTAAGGAAAATATTGAGCTGTTTTTCTGGCTAAGCTAAGAAAAGTGTCCCTTTCTTGGGTCACCCAAGGCCTTCCTTATCACGTACAGCTGTTGCATTTCTCTGCTAAGGCGCAGTAGCCATCTGGGACATTACAATGCTAACTTTATGCAGTAAGCTCAACACCAGAGCAGCCTTCCTTCAAGTTGTGGACCCAATGGTATGTGCCTGCCTGGTTACTCTTGCTGTGCCAACTGCTTTCCAGTGAAAGAACTGCAAAACCAGACTGCAAACATCCCTGTGTTTTGTTGAGAAGAGACGAAGGTCTTGCTGTCCAAGTAGAGTGAGTAGTAGCTGGTGAGTGTGCATAGCCAGAGCTGTAAACTCTAGCACAGGTAAGATCTGGGCTATTGCTGGTATCTTTCAGTGCACAGCCCAGCTGCCTGGGGAGGAGTTATCCCAATGTCTGTGCTACTTAGGAGAGGGAAGAGGCTCATGGTAAGTGTGATTTAGGATGAGTTGGCAGTGAGCTGGGCTGTCTCCTTACCTCATACATTTTGTTGAGGAAGCAGTTAATAAAATCCTGAGGGCAGCTGGGATCTAGAGAGGCTTGGTGTATCTTTACCTCCTCTGATACAAAGGCTTTTAGAGCATCAAATTCTCTGAATATGTTGTTATGTGGGCCAGGCAAGTAATCCAGGATCTTCAAGAACATCTGATAGAGCTGGAAGATGAAAAAACAAGAAGGTCCGTAGCATGACCATTCTCCCATCCTTTGATATTAGCCAAGAGCCTAGAAATGCCACAACCCTCTCAGCTGAGCCAAGCAGAAGGGCTATGCAGCTGGGCAGTCTGATAGGGTGGAAGGGGCTTCCTGAGTAGTTGCAGGAACCTTAGAGGTAGGGAAGATGGCTGTTCAGGATGAGGGGGAAGTTGCATTTAGCTGGCAAAGCCAGTTCTATTGATAAGAGTGCTACTTGCTCTTGAATGAATTCCCTCCTGTGCAGCAAATCACTGAACTAAAACGGGACTTCACTGGGAGGGAGTCCTCCTGCTCCTCTGGGAGTATGTTGTCACTGTGAAATGGCTACTCAATGTACCTGTCCCCAGTAGGAGTTCATCATTTCAAAGATGTTGTTCATGTTGTTCCTCAGGGCCAGGAACTTCTTGTCTTTATAGTCATATCATTTCCCAAAGACTATGGAGCATATGACATTGGAGACTGCACAGCTCAGCACAAAGGTTGGGTCAAAAGGTTCTCCTGTGATTTCAGGAAAGTTGAAAGCTGTTGTGAGTTCAGCTAGAATAGAGTTAATTTTCACAATATGTTAGGAAGAGACACAACCGAGACAGCTGACCCAAACTGGCAAAAAGGGATATTTGATACCATATAATGCCATGCTCACTATATAAAGGAGGCAGTTGGCACTTGGTTTGTGGCATAGATTGTGGTTTGGTAGTTGTGGCCTAGGATCGTGGCTCAGGTGCACAGCTCAGGAGCATGGCTCTAGATTCCGTATTGGGAGCATGCCATGTGTAAGTTCTCGGGGCAGTAAGTGATTTGTATGGTGTATCACCCATTTTGGGTATTCTCTTATTGTTACTATCATTGTCTTTTCCTTTGCTGCTCTGTTAATCTGTTTTTATCTCAACCCACGAGTTTGGGGTTTTTTTTCTTATTTTTCTCCCCATCCCCTGTGGGGCAGTGGTGATAAGTGAGCGGCTGCAAGGTTTTTTGTTGCCAGCTGGTGTGAAACCATGACACAAGCCATTAAAAAAAAACACACCCTGTGGCTACTGGGGATAACCTGGTCTCCAGTTGTTAGTGGACATATCAGATTACAGCCTCTGAGTGACACACAGGGTTCTCCAGAAAGAACAGTATATGATCATGGATATTATTTACTGCTTTGTAATGAGGGGCAGCTGATGCATGGACCAAACATACAGGAACTTCAATTCTATGCTAAAGACATGGGTTCTCTTAATATAGTTTGGGGTGGGTTTTTTTGGTTTTGTTTTGTTTTTTTTTCAAACATATGCTATATTAAAAATGGGCTGTACCTTTTGTTTTGTTGATCTCTTCCAGCAAGTACTCAGTTTTCCCCTGGATCCTCTCTTCAGTGCTTTTCTTCCCCATTCCAAAGTCGTGCAGAGTGCTGAGAGCAAACCGCCGTACTTGTAACCACCCCTCTTTGTTGCTAAAAACAATCCCTGAAGAGGAAGAAGGGAAGGAAGAACTGGCTTGAATGTGCTGGCTGTGAGATGAACAGAGGTTCATGGTGACAATGAATCCCATCCCTGGGAGAGCATTGACATGGTAGCATCATAGAGTCTCTAGAGGTCCTGTAGTTCATCTGCCTGCTTTTGGCCTTCTCCATCAAATACCCATCATTCTTGTGAACAATTCATCACTCATATCTGCACATAATTTCTCTTGCTGCAGCTGGTGATTGTTGCTGCTTGGTCTTTCACTGCCTACTGCTGAGATGAACCTGGCTCCATTTCTCTGCTTCCCTCTTTGGGTGGTGGAAACCAGCAATTACAGCCAGCCCTGCCTTCCCTTCTCCAGGTGGGACTCATCTGCTCTCCAGTCTCCACTTATCCATTGTACACTCCAGCCTTAATCTGCCTATCTCACTCTCAGCTCTTCCCTCCCCCTCAGAAGGAGCACGGTTGGCAAACATACCTAATCCATTGTTAGCCCTGTCTCCTATCAGCATGTGTCCTCTGGCAGCAAACTCATCTGCTGGATCAATCAAGGCTTCTTTCACCACATCATGTCCGTGCAGCACCACCACCAGGTCAGAGCCCAAGTGCACTGTGAACACTGGTCCGTACTCTTCACTGAGCTGAATGCAAGAGAGAACATGGCCATGGAGCAAGTACAGAGGAGAAGTTGAGAAGTGGCCTTGCTGCTGTGTTCTACTGCAGGTAGCGCAGACTCACAGACCAGCAATATAAAGATTTGTCCCTCTTATAATAATTGTGGGTGTGGATAGAGTTCCCAGACATCATGCCCTGAACATCAATTGCAACAGCAGTGAGGGGAAGCAGCTGAGATCCCCATGTTTTTTCTGCTTCTGTGTAATTGCCACTTGTCAAGCTATGGCCACAGGTCATCCTCATTCACAAGTCCCACATATTTCTCACCCGCAGGAGAAAGTAAGAAAGAAGAAGGAAGTGTCCTTACCTTCTGGAGAGTTTTAGCCAAGTTCTTTGGTTTCAACTGCAGCACGTTACCTAGAATGGGAAAGGGAGCTGGTCCAGGAGGCATCTTTCCCTTTCCAGACCTCCCTCTCCATGCTGTGAAGGAGAGCAGGCAAGCAATGCAAACCAGGAGGACAACTGCTCCTAGGAGCTCCGTTTCCTTCTGCAGCTCAGAAGGGAGCAACTCGCTGTTGTAGCCTAAGTTTTAGATATTGAAGAGCTATGTTAACTCAACAACAGGTTTTTAATCATGTGGTTGAATTAGTCAATCATTTGTTAGACTGACCTGTGTTATGAAACTAGGAGTTCTCTCAGTGTAAAAAAGACACGCCTTATCTCAAATAAATACAGAGGCCAACAGAGGTTAAGAAATTTCTAATCTACTCATAAAACTTGCTTTCTTTTACCTAATGTTCATTGTCAAAAAGATCACACTAAAGGCACGCTCTTCTACTGAGGTGCTCTCAGAAATTCACTGTCACATACTGTGAGGTCCCAATGGCAGTGGCAACGGTAGATAGATGGGATCCCCAGGGCTGTGGTACCGTGCTCAACTTGCCCAGTCTGGTGAGTGCCTTCTGTCTCTCTTGAGCTGTGAGACTTCTGCAGGCAGACAGATGTCATCTAGCTGAGCAGAATGTGCCGCAAGGCCAGGGAATGTGAGACTTTGTGGGAATTAGTGAGGGGGCTGGGTGCACCAAGTGCTTGGTTGCGTTGTTTATTTTCACTCAGAGGTGTTAGTGAAGGTCTCTGTCCCTTGCAAAAGTTTCCATAGCTTTTTATGAGTTCTTAAGTCATCCTCACTCTCCTGCATAGGCATAATAATTTGCTTAGCTTTGCTAATTATTATTTTTAATCTCTCTTCTGGGGACACCACTTGCGACCAGCCTCCAGCTGGATTTAATTCCATTTACCACAACTCGTTGGACCCAGCCACCCAGCTAGTTTTTAATACAGCAGAGGGTGTGACTGTCCAGGCCAGTGGTTTAATACCTCCCTTTCTTCCCACAGGTCTCCAGAGGGCTTTCTACAGCCAGGACAACCCCTGCACTGCTGCTATGTCTGCTACAGCCTCCCAGGCTCAAAATGGTTAGGAGGAGAGGGTTTTCATGATAGATATCCCAGGAAGACTTTAGCTTGCTGGAGTCATGATCAGCTTTAGGCTAGTAGTCTACAGAGATGTTTGCCTCATCTGCCTTCACCCTCTACATGTTCTGTTTGTAGTGGTCTTGAGCTAGCTGAATTGTTGCTTACAGCTGGTCATTGTAATGCAAGACAACTGGTAGCAAATGGATAAGGAAGAGATTTTTTGAGGAAGAGACCTGCATATCTCCTCTCAGTCAGGCTGCTTTTCACTGCCTATAACAACAACCTCTTCCAAACAGTGCATTTCACTTGCCTACCATCTCCACATGATCCAACACTACTGCCAAGTGTGTATGTGTGCAGAAATTACAAAAGGGCATTTATCTGAAATCATTCTCAGCATGGGCATTGCATGGTGAATCTACAGCATTCCCAGTGTTGTTTCATGTACAGTTACTCTTCAAGTACCTGTTGAAGTTTTTCATGTCATAATAAACAAAGTATTGGTTGGTTAAAGTGTTCTGAAAGCTGTCTCTCTATAGCTCCAAAGTGCTTCATTTATTGTTGTTTAACCAATTATCAGTAAGCAACAGTCAAATGAAGCATTCAACAGTCACACAGTGGCTGTGAGATTTGTGCAGGCTATCTTGGCAAAACATTCAGCTTCTAAAGAGATCATAGAATCATAAGGTTGGAAAAGACCTTTGAGATCATCAACTGCAACCATACCTGCCTACTACTAAATCATATCCCTAAGCACTTCATCTACCCGCCTTTTAAACCCCTCCAGGGATGGGGACTCAACCACCTCCCTGGGCGGCCTGGTCCAATGACTGAAGATGCCCTCCCTGCCAAAGTCCAGATGTTTTCCCCTGATGCCTCTCCACCGTGGCTGCCTAGTGCCCAGGCAGGTACTAGCGTATAAAGCCTCCTGACCTCCATAGTTTTCCCACAGATTTTACATGGAGGGCTATTTCTTCTATGATCATACATTGGCATCCTGTGTCTGGCATTTGAAACAGTGGCACCTTTAAAAGAGCACAAGAACATTGTAACTCAGCTTCTTGCACTCATGTAGTAATGAGCAATTAGAGCAGCAGTAGACTAAGTGAGGATCTCCTGGATGGGCTAGCATGATAAGAAAAAGAGTTTTAAACCCTTGTGGGGCTCTACAGTAAATTTCACAGATGAACTCCTCTAAGTTTAGCGATATGAATACAGAATACCCATCTCCTGACATAAACTCAGCTCCCACCTGTTGGTTTTATTCAAAGGGGTCAAGCAGACTGTGATGGGTTCAGAGCCAGGTGAGGACAATGGAAGATGTTAAAACTACTGGGCTGGGGCCATCTGGACACTTCAGGAATGTCTGGTTCCAGCTTGCTCCACAATTTAAGAGCTAGACTAAGAGCAGCTGCTTTATGGTCCCTAGCAAAAGAGAAAAATGGATGTTGCAGATGAAGGAAGGAATAAATCATTAAGAATAATAAGAATCAAATCTTGCCCAGCTTGCAGTAAGCAAGAATGTGATTGTAACAGTTTAGCTTGTTTACCAGTTGAAAAAAGGACAGTTCCCCAGCAGAAACAAAGGACAGACCTGAGCTCACCAAGAGGACACACTGAGCAGAGAAGACAGAGAGCATCAGAGGATTCTGAAGACACAAAGGAACTGTGATGTTCGTTTGAGAGTGGGTGATGTGATAATGAGCTCTAGGAATGTGAACCAATATTTCCAGAATATGTAACCAGTCTTTCTTGGAAACTATATGAATATGCATATTTAACCAGTATAAAAGTCCTGTAACTAGCTTCAATGGACATACAAAATAGGCAAAATGATTCCCTATGTGTCCAATGTCGTATTATTTATTAAAGCAATTATCTGCTTAATGCTTAAATTGGCATTGATTATTGAGTTTGGCCTTTTTCACGGCATCACAGGGCAGTCTAGGCCTGCATTTAGAGCTGCCCTTCCAGGGGTTTCTTGGTCCTCTTGCTTTAGCTGTTGGGGCTCAGAGTGAGTCTTTCCCTTCTGATCCCCCCTTACTGGCTTGTGGTTAAGAAAGCCTGCAGCTCAGCTCACCTCCAGGCTGGGAAAGGAATGCTTCCTTTATGCTGAATGCTTGGGGTAAGTGAGGGTGGTGTCAAGAGGCTTTCTTAGCGCTGTATCTTTGCCCAGTGCAGAGGTATTCCCGGAATGCAGAGAAAGGGGCAGGTTTTGATGTGAAAGGTCGCCTAACAGCTTCAGTGCATCTTGTGCAAACAGAGGGCTGTTCATGTGACCTAGCAGTCAAAGGTGCAGTGCTGTGCCTGAACACAGAGTCTTGGCTGCTGGGTTCCTTCCCACACTCCTGCTGGCCCAGTCCCTCATACTGGCTAGGGCCCTGTTTCCTACAGAAAAGTAGGATTGTAGCGGATCCCATCTTTAATGTGGGATGCTAAAACCCCTCCTGCTGTCTCCTCTTTCCCTTGATATTGAGGGGAAGGCACATGCTCTGCAGAATGACTCTGATTGTGGGGTCTCAGTACCTGGGACTCCTGAAGGCACCAGGAAAGTCTTGGTCTCCTACAGTGGCTGTTATGCCTTTGAACAGGTGAGTGGCCTCAGAGGTTCTGCTTGAACTGCAGCTACTGCTGCTCTGGCTGTTCTGACTGGTGTGATTCTCCTGCAGAAGTGTACTATTTTCCTTCTGCTGTCACAGGTAGATTTCTGGCTTTTTTTTTTTTTAATCCTAGGCCTCTACTTTCTTTCGTTTCATTAACTTTTCTCCTTTGCTTTCTTTTGAGTGACTTTGTGTCACCATCCTCTTTAGCTTCACACAATACTGCCTGGCTATATAGCTGTGCTAAATGCAAAGTTACTGTAGGCATTGGCTTAGAGTCTTGTAGGTGAATAAAAAAAAATAAGCTGCTTTGTCCAGAGGGTGCTGTGGGCTGTGAGTGAAGGAGAAGTTGAGGAAAAGCAGCCCTAGGGCCAGCCAGCACCTATTGGTTTGAAGTCATTGCGTTGTGTTGATAACGAACCCAGATTTTTCAGAAAGAAACTCCAATGCTGAGCATCAGCACACTTTGTCCCCAGCGTCTTCACCTTGTCCTCTGCAAGTGGCGTGTACAGCCCTGCCGTGTCTGCCTGCTCTGCAGCTTTTGAAGCAAAGCTTAGGAAAAGCACCTACTACAAAGCTGTTCAAAATGAACATCTATGCTCACTTGTATTGGAACCTTCCAAAGGCACTTATCACTTTCTGGATCTCTAAGAACAGCATCAAAATAACAGAATTGCTTTTTTTTGGCCAGAGCTGGAGAAGTTTGTTAAAAGCTTGGAGGTAACAATTCCTTTCTTGACCAGTTGTGCTCACCTGAAACCTTAAATGTGTGGCAGTTGCTTTTCTACAGCCCAGGTATTTATTAATGAAATATTTGAAACCAATTATGGTAATAGTGATGCTTTTTATTAAAATTCTTATGCTTGTATTACAATGTATCCTGGAGCAGAGAACTACACAGTATGTTGCATGTTATAAATATATTTATTTCTGAGAATACATGAATATATCTCATATAATGCTGTAATAAAAAAAAAGAGATGCTAGTTCATTTTAGCTCTAATAAAAAACCCACAAAGCTATGGTGTGAATGGAGGCGGTGGTACTGGGGAATACCACTTCATGATGCTATGCATTAAACTACTTTAAGTTCAGTTTGCACTGATTCACGTTTACAGTCTCTAAATCTGGAGGGATAATGGAGGGTGTAAGTTAATGTAGGATTTTAGCCCTCTCTATTTACGGAGATATACAGACTATTCACAGAATAATCAAGTTATAAATCTTTCTAGCTTTGAATGAAGCTAGCAAGATATATAGTGAATAACCAAGTCCTGCAGCAGCTACAACTAGAAACATTAAACATAAGCACCTACTTTAGGGCGCTAACTTTGAGTCAGCACAGACCTTTTTTAACTTGGTTTGGGGTTTTCTTTGGTTTTGGGTTTTTTTGAGTGGTTTTTGGGTTTGTGGTTGGTTTTTTTTTTTTTGTGATGCTAAGTAACAACTCTTCTGAGCACCTGGAGAAACAGGCCAAGGCAGCTGCCTTCAGTCACCCCTGAAAACTACAGCTGCCCTGGGAGAGTGTGGCTAGGGTGCTCTGAATCTCAGAAGAGATCCTGCTCTGGTTTTGAGGACTTGAGGGGCTCCAGGTGATCTAGCTGAGCAAGGTGGATGCAAGTTACTGAAAGGCTCAGCCTGCTGAAGTGGATCCATTCCTTCCAGCTTCTCAAATCTTGGTTCCCAGGCAAGTTTGGACTGGGGAAGGATTTTTAAACATTTGACATGCAACTATGTTGTAATTTAGGGGGTAGTATAATCTTTTAACCAGAGGCAAAGTTCCTTATTTAAATCTTTACTATATGTGCATTAATCATTGTGCTAGTACCAATAAGAGCTGTGCTGCCTGTCCCTTCAGTTTGGAATCAGTGGATATGTGGCAATAAGGCAGTCACCAAACACAGCCGCAGTGTTACACAGTTGTGAACGTGGCCCAAAAGAGCAGCAGCCAATAAAGGATGTATGTATTTGAATAAGTGTTCCTTGCATCTCTCTCTACTTCTTGCCTTTACCCAGCAGGGATTACACAGGCTGAACCACACAGCAGCATAACTACACCCCACCTACAGCCTCAGGCCACCACCTGCACAGCCAGAGAACTTCACTTCTAACTTAAAAGTAGGAATTCAGGCCTGGTTCCCCCCTCCCAAAAGACTGATAGCAGAAGAGCTCACTGCCTGCTGAGATGTTTCACCGTCCAGTGTCTCAAAAGGTTGATTCCTGCAGTTTCCCTTGCTCTGGTCTCCGCAATGAGTCTGCATAATGCCAGCTTCTGCACAGGGTAGCACTGGAATCAAGTGGCCTCTGCAGAAGGAGCAAGCCCACAGGATTAGAAATTAGTGGTTGATTCAGGAATGGCCTTCTCTTGGATTTACAGATTTGTTTTTCCTGTTGGATTGTAGTAAAATGGTATAGATGGCCAGATGCTGCTCTGAAGGGAGGACAAGCTGAGACTGCAACTCAACTACCCCAAATCCCGAGAAAGGAGGCTGTCCTCTGGCAGCCACTTCTGCACCAGGCAAGGAGTTCCTGGCACGCTTCTTGATGCTGTTGTGTCCCATAAAGCTTACGTTTATTTCAGCTGGAGAAGGTCCCCAGAGAGCAATGACAATTAAAAAGCCTCAGTGTTCCAGGTAATTCTGCTCCTATCCAGACAGAAGGAAGCATTTCCAAATCTTACTTAAAAGTCTGTTGGTTATGATGCCAAGATGCTAACAGTGACTGTTTTCTGTGGCTTGACTTTTGTAAGAATAATTCAGAATTGGGAGCGAAGCCTTACACGGCCGAGTATGCATCTGTCCACAGACCTTTCTGAAGTTCACTCTTCTCTCCCTTCCAATGCTCAAATTGGAGTTGCTCTGTTGACAGCTGTAGGATGCAGGTTGAACAAAGTAACCCTGAGGTTCTTGGTTTAGTGTCCACTGGCGGTCTCGTACTGCCTTTCTGAAACAGAAATATGCAAAGAATTTGATAGATAAGGAAGGGTTTCTCTGCATGGCAGTCTTGATTAGACTCTTTCCCAGGACTTCTGTTTGGGTTATTATTTGGGAGTCTTTTGACTGACTGCAGATAATAGATTTTGCTGCTATAGTTTTTTGTAAAAAGGCTGCAGGATGTAGCCTATATGACTACAAATGCCTTTAAATTGCATTCGTTTAAAATTTATTTTTTTAAAAGTGGGACACTATTAAAAAAAAGGTATATGAGCATGTCCTCAGCTGACATAAATCTATATAATTTGAACTTAAAAAATCTGACCTGTTCCTGTCTTTGCATGTTGGAGCATGTCTGGATGAAGGATCAGGACTGTCTCATTTCTGTGCTGAGAAGAGGCAGAAACCTCCCCCAACCCCCAAAGAAACACATGCCACTTTACTTATTTTACCTTGTTCCATTTGAATCAGGTTATCAGAAAGGCCATATATTTTCATGCTTTGCGTTTTGCCCCAGAACAATCATGGAGTTCCTCTCAGTTTTCTTCAGCTCTGAAGACATAATATCTGGCCTTAACAAATGGAAAAATACAATTAAAGCTGACAGCAGTCAGGACGCATGGCTGTGTTTTTAGTACTAATATGCTGTACCCAACATCAAAGGTGCATCCAAAGCAGCTTCCTCATCTCCAGTTTGAAATTCCAAAACAGATGTTGCCCAAGTATTTGTGGCAGTATCCAAAAAAGAGCGTCACTTGGCATGGTGTCACAATGTGACACCATGGATACAAATGGATATAAACATCATTTTGTTGAACCATTATTCTTTGCTTAGCTGGAAGCAAGGGGGGAAGAGAATGATGTGTGAACATCACAGGGAAGTTGAAAACTCTTGCCTGAAATGGAGAGTAGGAAATGAGGCAGTTTGAAGTAAGCTAGCTGCTGTGGGCTGTGTCTAAACTATTTTTTTGTTCATTATTTATTATAACCAATGACAAGGAAGTAAGTGTAAAGTATCCCACCTGGTTGTAATGGCTTAGCTAGCTCAAGCCTCCAGGACTTATGAAAGACAAACATTTTGGAACATTTTTTACAAAGAGCTGCTTTTTAAGACAGAAAAGCTATGGGTCTTGGGGAGTTTTGTTAATGCAATTATTTCAAAGCTACTTACAAAAAATGAATAGCTAATAGCAATCTCAAACCTCAAAGGCTGGACTGATGTGGAACAGACTTTTTTTTCTCCCCAGCTACTACTTTGTTTTCTTTTTAATCTAGTGTAGTATGATTTTTGTGGACCTCTTGAGTCTTTTATCACAGAATGGACAAACTTCAGCCTTGATGTTATTCTTCAATTCTTTGGCTGCTCCTCAACCCTGAGTGCAGAGATATGCCTTGGCAGTAATTTCCCATGTGAAGACCAGCACCCAGACCTGGGTCTGAAGCTTTAGGGTCCTTTTCATCTTTTGCTATCCAACAGCGAAGAAGTTTTTTTGTAATGTTGGAACTGGATTGTCCTTCCTAACTTACTCCACCCTTACTAACCAAAAAGTAGTCGTCATACAGCAGCAAGCTTTTGGTGGCTATCAGACTGAAACTAGCAGCCTTACCATGAAAGACAGAGTAATTTGAGTTTAGCTCATTCCCACACAGCTGCATCAAAGCTGCACCTCCCATCGATACACAGGTGAGTGTGTCTGCACTGGGAATGCCAGCCTAGGATTGCACAAAACTTCCCTAATTAAATCCTTGGAAAGGGGTTGGGGATGGCATCAGAAAAGCTCTTGAGCACAGTTGTTTTTATTGAGATGGCTGCCTCTGTATCTCTGCCAGGGCGAGAACAACTGCTGGCCTAGTCTGGTTCCCAGCTGCAGTCATGGCATGTAGCAGGAGACTATGCATCTTGTCTGTTTGTCCTCAAAGGGAGGTAGGGAAAGTAAGAAGAAATTATAGGAAGGTGCAACGATTTGGGCAAGAAATCTACTTTTCCTGCCATTGGTCACATCCAGGTCTATGTACTGTGTAAGTTCATAAAACCACGATCAGTCTGTTCTTGTGCTTTGCACAAAACAGAAGGTGCTTTGTGGGAAGAAACATATAAGTAGTAAAAAGAAAATGAAGTTAAAACCTGAGCTTGTTTAGAACAATGTATGACAAACCACTGAGTCTTGTGCTCATATGTTTACCTTGGCAGTCCCCCCTTTTTTTCCCGCTGAAAGAACCAAGTTCTCTCTCTACTATGAGAATTCTTTAGTGGGTGTTTTTTTCAAAAAAAGAAAGACAGAAAAGAAAAACATACAACCACCCTGGAACATCCATTAATCGCAGGCAGAGAGGGAGCATGAAAGGGGATTTGCTTTGACCTAGTTATAAAAATAAAAACAAAGAGACTTTCTCTAATTTCCCAAATGACTCAAGTGGGACTGAGTGTCAAAAGCAACAAATCTCTGCGTTCTTCAGAGCTATATGTTAATACAAGCATCAGGCTCCAACCTGTTACAGTTCAAGACCTTGGGACATATCTCCGAGTCCAAGGAAGCCAAGGTAAGCAAAAGCCAGCCAATTCCATATGCCTGCATGTACAAACATGACCAACATGTTTCAAAAATTACAACAAAGACAGTGGCTTTAAATGCAGAGAGTGTAAGAGCTTCAATGTTTGTTTTGCCAAGAGCTGCAGACCAACAAGACTTTCTTGCTTACCATGCTGGTACTGGTGTAGAAAGGGCCTGGCTTTCTGTCCAGCTGCATTTGCAGGGCTGTCACAGATGCACTAAGCCTAAATTTCTATTTCAAAGGAGTCTGAGGGCAACTTCTTATCCCAAAAGCCATCAGAGCGAGGTATCCAGCTTTTCCAGGCATCAGTAAAAAGCCCAGTGTCAGTGCTTTGCTATTGTAGGGTGTGGGGTAAAAAGAGCAAATATAGATAGGGCTGGGCAGTAAGAGCTAGGAAGCAGGAGAAGAAGAAATGGAAGGAGATAAGGGATGTGAGTAGAGGCAAGGAATATATGGAAGAAGAAAGTTAAATGAAGGTGATACCAAAATTTCTGGCAAATCAAACTCTATTAAGACTTGTTTTGGAGTTTTAGAAAGCAAGCATCCTTTGTAAGGCCTGGGCAATGTGAGGGAGTGACCTCCATCAATCATGTGCAATGAGAGAAGAGCTGGTTACAGAATATATTCCCCACTTACATGCAATGTATACATTTTCCAAGAAATCTTATGCATATTCTATTACTTTCCAAGGAATTTTTTTTATGTTAAAACTCTTGCTCATTTGGAGCTGCCTTCAGCTCTCTGCCTGACCTTGCATTTGAGATAGACTCCAAACAGAGACGATTAGGGAAGAAGAGACACCTGTTCAGCACAGGTCACACTGAACACAAGACTTTATCGTCTTCAAAGAATGAACAGTGCCTGGAAAAACACTACCTGAAAGAAAACATGATATCAGAGAGACATTCTGTCTAACTTTCAAACAACACAATCGCTTAGATGAAACTTAATTGTACTTTAGCTTAAAAAAACCAATTTACTTTTTGTAATTGTAACTGCTTCTTCTATCCAAGGAAAAGAGAAGGCTACAGCTACAGAAAGCAACTTGAACAAAACAGCGCACAAGATCATAGAATCATAGAATCACCAGGTTGGAAAAGATCATCGAGTCCAATCATTCCTATCAATCACTAAACCAGGGGCTTCCAGTTACAGCCAGGTAAAAACAAAAATTGTCCATTTGGCATCTTGTTGTACAGCATTTCCATGACAGTAGCAGGTGACTCTTAGACACATGAAGGTAGCAAAAGCTATTTCTCGTTGGACTTATTTGGGCTGATCCTTCATTGATTTAACCAGCTGAGCAATGCCTGCAATTCTCACGCAGGGGGAAAGGCAGGGCAGTATCCTTAGTGCGGCAGAGAAAGGTCAGAGCAGAAGGCCAGAGAGACAGAACTTTGCTGAAGCACAAATCAAGCCCTGGTTCTATTCAGGTATGGAGGAAAAGTTCACGACCGCTTGCATTTTTTCCCCAGCTGGTTCACCATCTACTTTAGATTGAACTACTTGATCTCTTTCTGCTTTGTGTTTCTTTCATTTCCCCAAACAATAGGAGGAAGCTTGTTTGTTACGTGGTCTTGGGCCCCAATCAAGTTTTTCCAGATGGAAAAATCACTCCATGAGCTACAGAGTTTTTTTTTTTTTCCAGCTGTAATTACAAGATTCCCAGTTCCCTTATGAATTTTGTAAGGTAGGTACAGACTGTCTAAGGAGAACAATGGGACATTCCTTAGTGCTGAAACAACTGCTATTTCCCCACCATTGCCCCCTCCAAAACCTGAGGAGGGCTTAACCATATTTGAGCTGTTCTGCTTATGGTTACAGAGACTTAAGCTGGAAATTCAGAGGGAGGTGTCCAGCTCTATGTAATACCCCTGCTTTGGTGAGTAACACACCCAGGCCCTTTCTGTCACCTGTACACAAACACCCCCATTTCACCAGACCAGCTAAGGGGACTTGAAAAACACACGGGGGGTATCTGTGCAAGGGGTAGCTGGCAGCACTGTCATCACCTCAGACAGACATGCATCACACAGTATAGCTTAGACAGTGTAATTGGCCTGGTAGACAAAGTCACCCAAGGGCCAAGAACAAATCTCTTAATAGAAATGAGACCCTCATCCTTGACCCAAACGGTCATCTGCAGCAACAAGCAGGATCTACCCATGAGCACACACTCAGCTAACTGCATCTCCCCTTTTTCTGAGAGAAAGTCGTCCAGCTCATCCCAACTATCCCATTGCATCACACATCAGATGCACTAAAGGTTACCATTGCACTGGACGAAAGATATGAATGAAGAAGAGCGTTAACCTCTACTGTAATGCTCAGGAGGGAGTAGAAACACAAATAATTAGGCTACAGAGTGGCTCTGACTGATTGTGAATGTCCGTTTGCCCTGTCAGGGGTGAGCACCTTCTTTTGGGGACTGTAATGTTTTCATTATTCTCACACAGGTAATGTTATACAGTTGGGACCTTGAAGCACCTGAGCACTAAGAAAGCAAATGGCTGTGCTGGCCAGGGCCACCGTATACTGTGGTGAAAAGGTAAAGAGGGGTCTTTGGCTTCTCACCACCTCCTCCCAGCACTGCAGTTCTGTCTTACCTGTACAACTGTGGGCAAGACCTCTTCAGAGCAGCAGAGGACAGCCCTAGCTTGTTCTGGTTTCTCAGCCGTGTCTTCCTCATAAGATCTCTCATTCTACCCCAAGCATGGCTCTCACCCTAGAGAGCAAAACCAAACCACAACTTGAAGGACCAGATGCTAGTTGCTTGCAGACTTCATCGGGCTACGAGAATTTGGGGTCCTTTGGGGTGGCGGGAAGAGGGGAGCTTCTTTATTTAGGACTGATAGGCGTCAGATTCCACAAAAAAATAAAAATAACACCTGTGTAGGACACGATGTGACAGGATGGATCAACCAGCACTAATACCACCGGGTTTGTATTTTGTTTGGTAACATTTCTGTGTCTAGGACCCTGATATTCTTTCTGAATTAAGGTTTCAGAGAGTGAGGACACTTGGCTGAGTAGCTGCCTAAAGGCACGTTTTACCTCATGGTAAAGGAAAAGATCACAGTTTGGCTTCTCACCTACTTCCATTCACATGCAGGGAGCTTTACAACAAAAACAACCCAATGAAGCAGCTTTACTCCCTTTTCCTTCTGTTAGGCTGGGTGCATTGCCCTCAGCCCTTTTCAAAGTGCTGACTTTTGTGGACCATAAATTAGAAGAAATCAAGCCTTTGTTACCCTGTCACGTGTACAAGCCACAGCTATTGGGCACTTACATTTGAAATGCTAATGGAGATTATCAGGAGGTCAGGGAGTCTCAAGAGGCTCCTCTCCCGAGGTCTGTTCTCTCGGGGCTGAGCTCATCTGAACTCGGAGCAGTGCATACAAAAAAAAAAAGTTCATATATTTTTGCTAAATTGCTTTAAATTTCCTAAAGTAATGGCTGGAAAACTTTGGAAACAGAACAAAAAAAAGGTTATGCCCAAGGATTAGAGTAATAGGGAGAAATTATTCCCTTTTCAGTGAAGTTCTCAAATCACTCGTGTTTGGGGCACTGTTCTACCCTGTCCCGGGGTGTCTTCCCACGGCCACCAGCAAAGCCCCAGCTCTGACAGCTGTGACTACCCTGCGAGCACAACCTGGCAGCAGCCCAGGCAGAGCCCATCGCAGTAATTCTTCCTAGGGGTCTGCTAAGTTTTCAGTTCAAAACTTCAGATGAGGTCATGGGCTCAGCTGAAAACTGCAGCACTGGTTTCTGTGCTATTGAGTTAACTGCTTGTAAGTGGGACTGTTAACTCATAAAAATATCGAAACTTTGTTTTTACTGCTAGGATTGATGCGTGCAGTGGAAAAGTTTTGGAAACCTCAGCAGTTACTCCTCCACTGTGCGGGTGTTGAAAACAGAAAAGCAAGAATTATTAATATCACAGGAAGCCTGAATAGCTGCCCATTCCTGAAGGCTAGCTAGGTGGTGGTGGGAGAACAGATCAAATGCAGTAAGTCATAATGCATGTATGTCCGTTACTTTGATAGTAAACTTTGGGGGTCAGTGAACCTCTTTTGCTCAAGTATAATGTTATGTGCTACAAGGGCTTAGTGTGGGACAAGGGCAGGTACATACCAGGATGTTCTTGCTGATGTCCAGACCCTAAAAATGAAAGGCAAATAAATTAATAAATAATGAGACTGCATATGTGTGAGATATTCCCTTCTTTCTTCCTCCACCTCTCCTTTGTATTTAGATGGCTGTTCATATGTATAGCACCTAGTAGCCCTGGGACCGATAGGGCAGGATTCTCACACAGTACCAGCACTGCAGAAGGAAACAAGGCATTGATGCTCAGGGTACAAAATGCAATACTAAGTGACAATAGCCTGTACAGATTTGTATCCATATGTAATAATGATTGTTTAGAGTAATGTGAATCCTTGTATGCTTGAGTTGTGTAAATCAAAAGATAGGAGTACTTTGTGACTAGAAAGCCAGAATCTGTGGGATCGATATCAACCTTGAAGGGAGGACGTGTTTCACATCACTACACATGCTCAACAGGAGAGTTTCACAAAGAGAAGAAATCCCTGAATAGCACCAGAGAGACCCTAGCAGGAGAAATG
Source organism: Clamator glandarius (assembly GCA_033459285.1). NCBI lineage: Eukaryota > Metazoa > Chordata > Aves > Cuculiformes > Cuculidae > Clamator > Clamator glandarius. The sequence goes on along the minus strand of JAUNZM010000631.1, from coordinate 1,167,337 downwards.
CACGAGCATAGTGAATATGCCATTATTAAGACTAGTTCCGAGAAATAGTTTGAATATGTAAAGCCTTTCTGAGAAAAAAGATATACATGCATGTAATGAGAAGACAAAAAGCTCTAGTACTAGAATCTGGGTGTGCATGTGTTAGGTGGAGCTAATCTCCACACACCCAGTGGTGAATAAAGGATGCCTGCTTTCTAAAACTCCAAAACATAGTCTTAGAGAGGGTTTTTTGACCAACATTTACAGCAACAATACTAAGGTGTGGTGTAACAAGACAGCATTGAGATTCAGTTGAAAGAGTGTGGATCTTGATTCTGAAGTCCTGTAAAGTCATCAGGGCTTCTCATATGCTTAAAAAATGGTCATACTCCAGAACTTTGCTTGACACAAGCTAGAGCACGGAGCATCTTTTATGACTTAGCCTTAAGTTGGCTTAAGTTCATTGAAATATTTGCACCCAATTTGCAACTTTGGGTGAAAATTTCATGAGACCTACTCCTTCTTTCCTGTCAGGCTGGGAATGATCTGATTAGAGCCTCTGCCTTGGCATTTCAGCACTCCTGATCCCCTCCGGAACCTGAAAGTACAAAGCCAGCCACAAACAATGGGAAAGAAAGGGAGAGGAAAAAAATTTGTCCTGGCTCCTTGGACTTAAACAAAACGGATCCCCTGAAACACACTCTGGGGACTGGAGCATATTACACTGAATGTTGCCAGCTAAAGATGGACCCATTAAAATTTTTATATATAGTAACGAATATGTGCTTGGTTTAATCTTGCTAGCAGCAGTAGTAGCAGAGATACTTATGACAGAGTTCACACATTGAGTTAGCTGGAGCTACAGTGGGCTGAAGCCCATCTGCTGTCTGCAGTGCTCTGTTTGTCCCTTTCCTGGCAGACAGACATAGCCATTGTCTTCAATTAAAGCTGGGATCAGAGAGGCCCAGGCTCTCGCTGCCCCAGCCCAGTTAGGTAGCAGGCAGGGTTGGCTTGTGCACAACAACCCCTGCTTCTCCCACAGGTCCCACTTCGATTCTGGCTCAAAGCTTATCACTCACCTTTCTTACTGCATGGTCCTTTGATGGAAAAGCCTGTCCCTCAGCCACACTACCAGCTTCCCGGAACTCATTCTCCTTGTTCCTATAGTTTGACAACTTCGGGAGCCCCACCATCAGCTGGCTGCTTCCTGAATCCAGGTGTCCCTCTCTTCCTGCAACAAAATGGAAGGACTTGCTCACATTTCTCAGCAGTGTCCTGCTAGGATGGCCTCAGTGCTGCCAGCAAGCTGCAACTCCAGACAGAATGAGACCCCTTGTGTTTTCATGCCACACTTCAATAGAAAGAAGATAAATGTTCCAATAAAGGGTCTGACCACAGCAGACATTCTAATGTCTTCCTCATGGTCTTACTTTCCTTCCAGGTCAGCTCTGAAACGGCCAGAAAAGAGAATTCCTGAGCCTCAGCACTAGGCATCCCAAAGGCCATTTACACTCTGATTCAATCCTGCTATGAGGTGGTCTCTGTTTCCCCAGGTATTAAAAGCAGGCTGAAGTCCACAGTTTGAAATAAACCCATCAGCCTTGCTTAATGGGCTGATTCACATCTAACATTAGATCCAGGCTTTTCAGCTGGCTTTATCATCAGTAGGCTGAACCCAGTCTTTCTCAGCTTTCTGGAAAAGCAGATCTCTGGATCCAAGATCTGCAGCTGGGGCTTACTTCTACTTGGTCTATAGAATAAGTCGTTCTCCAAGAATGTTTTCTGTGCCTGCTTGAGAGGGTAGGAGACTAATAACAGGTGTAAGGCTTTCTCCATCTATTCTACCTTGGTTAGGGGGGTTTAAAGCCACATGGAGAGGCTCCACTAATGTACCCATTCAGGCATGCTAAGTTTCCAAAAAGGAGACTCGTTTTACAATGTCCTAATCTTTGTAGCCACAGCTGCAGACCAAAAAGTCCCATTTCACACATGTGAAGAAGCAAGTGCTAAAATCCTAGGTGTAAACAAAGCATTTTAAAATGCACCTCTTGGCTTTCTAGCTAAGGTGTAATCCCACTAACACCTTCCTCTGTTCCCATCTGTCTTTTCCAGAGCTGATGGTCAGAGTATTTCACCCAGCTGGTGGCAAGTAGAAGGGCAAGTCAGAGGTATTTGAACTCACCACTGAAGCTGTTCAACTTTTCAGTATTCGCTCCTATTTCTGGGATGATGGAAAGATCAGAAGGGTTTCCAGTCTGAACCAAAAGGCTGTGAGGTCTGCTCCTCCCAGTAACAAACACCTTCACATCTTGGCACGAGCTGAGGAAGATGCTGGCAGCTCCACAGGAGCAATGCTGCAGAAGGTACTCCTACACTCAAGACAAAAAGAAAGTATGCAGAGTCTCAGGCTGCAACAGCCCAAGGTAAGCAGGTGGTGCAATACTACAGACAAATTGCAATCATTCCAGCTAGAGATGCCTACCCTTGTCCTGACAGCCATCAGAAGCCACACGATTTAATTCTCTAAAAGGCTGAGGAGCCTTGAGTTATTAATTTAGATTTTTTTCTGAGTTCAGTGGTGTTTAACTTAAATTATCTGATACTCAGCACCTTTTGGGTTTGTTTCCCAGAAGGAATTGAATACAAGTTTCTAAACACAAAGCTGCTCAGCTAAGGCATTTGTGTAAATAAACAGCTCCATTATAACAGTGAGTCGCATTTTAAGATGTTATTTGTTTTAGAACGCACACACTTGTAATTTTATTGATGGGATGCCATAGTTGACTTATGGGGAACCTGACTGGTACCTACACGTGGTACTTAGCTGCTGTACCTCTGCTCTAGCTCATGTGGTGGGAAGGGAAGATTTTCTACCTTGTACAACCACGTTGCACAAGAGTTCAGTAGGGCAGGATGCAAAGAGAGCTTTATCCAGCTGAAATGGAGAAGGAACCAAACTGTTTATTGATGCTGGAATTGTCTGGAGACCCCAAAGCAATGGATGCTTTTCTTGTGATATCACATCTGGGTATGTTGCCACAACAGCATGGCACTTTGTAGTACCTATAGCTTGTGGGGGGAGGGGTGTTTTGAAAATCTGATGAAAGACGCTGCTTTAGGCCCAGGGCATTAAAGAGTTCCCTGTAAAGCAAAGGATGTGGAATAACCATGTTCCCTTTGTGTTTCAGAATCAAAATGCCATCAGTCTCTGTGCTGATGTCTGTATAGCTCTCAAGAACAGCCATCTACCATCCTCACAACCAGCTCTTAAAACCACACTAATGCATCTCTGCTCTGGGGGTTGTGTCTTCCCTAGACATGTCTGGGGCATGGAAACCTTTCCACGCTCATATTCTGCATGGAGGTTGCACGCGGTTTTGAAAGTAGACTTAGGAAGCTCTCCAAAATGCCATATGGACAGCAACTTCAGGTGGCAAATGGGGGTAGCAGCGTACCCCCTTCTACATGGAGGGGCTGTGACTCTAAAGAGAAAAATGACACAGAGCTACTCAGATATGGGAGCTGCAGGCACCGCAGAGATACTCAGGAGAGAGCACTCAGTTTTGTAGAGCATATTGCAAGTGCTGAACTTATATCTGTGGAGCCCCTCTGTACATTATGGGACAGATAGAGATCAAAAGGCATTGCTAAGAGATCTTGTAATATATCAAAAAGATCGAAGTTTCAAATATTTGAATGAAAGCACAGTGCCTTTTTTTCAGTGGGAGCTGGGGAGGAGGGGGTACATACACTAGACGAGGATTTGATCATGAATTTGAAGATTGGAAGAGTGAGTTTGAGCAATGACTCACAGTTGTAAAGCTTCAGGAAATGTGTTACAATTCCCAGGCTCTATGTAGGAGGCTGCATTCCTCTTAGTGTGAGAGATGGGTACATGGAAATGACGGGCTACAGTGCTCTGCAATCTGACTCACAACTTGGCTTTGGCTCTGAAGAAGAGTAGTCACCTACTGCAGATCCAGTCCCAGCAGGTGGGAGAGCCGCACTATGGGATGAATGATGCTGCTGAAGAGAATAAAAGAATTGCCACAGCATGGGTGGGAAAAAAATAGCTGAGTGTGACAAACCTCTTCTATTCCTTGGGGAGTAGTAAAATAAAGAGAAAAAAAAGGAGGGGAGGAAAAAAGCTGAAAGCCTAGTGTTATGTCCAAAGAAAAAGAGAGAGAAGTAGGGTAGAGCTGGACAAAACATGCAGGGGCTAAAAAATGCTATTTAGGAGGATGCTGAAATTACTTTCAAATTTCAGTCAAATTCCTCAAGTCACTCTGGCTGATAAAAAAAGACAAATGGGAACATTGAGATGTTTTATGTCAGAGATTCTTCATTTGGTAGCTCAAAAGTGCAGGAAGAGAGCCAGAGCATGGAGTTGGGTAGTGATACCACTGCTTCTCTTTCCTATTCTATCCATTTTGTGGGAAATTTGGGGATTTTAACCGTTACAAAGCAGAAGGAAAAGAAAGAGCATTTAATTCAAAACACAGTTGCTAAAGAGGTCCATGGAAATGTTTTGTTTTGGTAGCACTGACGAGGGAGATGTGTTCTTGGGAAGTTCTAAACTGTAGAGAAGTAAAAGCTACTGAATTTAAGCTGGCTATTGCATGAGGTGGGAGGGGTCCTGTTTAACTCAAGAGAAGTGAGCACGTCTGGGAAACAAAACTCAACAAGAACAGAAACCCAAGCCTACTCTAAGAGAAGCTAAGCCCACTGTTGTGGGTGAGGTCTCCCTGAAGACTAGAGCACCCAGCCCAGGTGGCTGTGGGATCAACATATTAGCAAATTCCCTCAGCCAGACTTAGAACTTTTGATCTGGGCCTTGAGTATATCATAATAGAAGATACTATGATGTCTCCTTACCTCTTTTATCTGACTCATCTTCTGCTCCTTCTGCAAGCTGCACACTTGCTTTTGGAGACGGAGGTTGTGCTCCTGTAGCTGTCCAATCTTCTCGATCAGCTGGCAAATGTGTTCCAGGTATCCCAGACCAGATCCCAGGGCTTTGCTATTACCTTGGTTCACCTGCAATGACAATGCATCTTGACCACAGAGTAACAGCAGAACAATCCTTACTAGCAGTTGGGAGCCCAGCACACTCCTTACAGTTGTGTGAGCCATAGTAAAGACACTCAGGCTTCCTCTTACAAGGGGCTTTGGTTATAGCCAGATCTGAGCTACAGCATTGCTTGTTTACAGCTCTCTTCCGGACCACTCAGCAAGATGTGCCATCAGAGGGACACTTCTGACTGATCACAGGCTGATAAAGAGCAAAACCTTGCGACAGCTTGTTTCTAATTTTTGTCTTTTACTGGCCACAGGACACTTATAAACAAATATAGTTCCACTTGACGGTATAGATGACTGGGGTTAGTATGGCTCGCTTAGTCTGTAGCCCACAGTGCAAGTCACACTTACACGTACTGAGGTAGAACGTGACTCCTACCCAAAGGCACGTATCTGGAGGCTACAGGGACCAACTTGGGGGTACATTTGTCTGCCTTTGGTGATCTGCCACCATTACGCCACAGCTGAACCCCGACACTGGTGAATCACCGAGAGGGATGTGTGCCTCAACCAAGCTGCCAAAGTGAAAGAATATCTTTCCATTGGTCTTTAGCAGATTCCAGCTTACAACCATGCTGCTTTCTCAGTTATTAAGAGGTGCCTGAAGAAGGCATGCAGGATCAAGCTTGCTGTCTGGCTATGAGAAGATATTCTGCCTCACTGATCACTCCTCACCCCAAACCTGCAGAGTTTCACAGTTTCACTGCTGCTTAGCCCAGGGCAGCATTACAGATAGATATCTGTCCTCTAGCAGAGGATAGGCAGTGGTGTTTCCAGCCTCCTGCTCCATACCTCTCCATTTCTGGCTGCAGGGCTTCCCTGTGCACAGCAAGCGTCCTCTCCTGTGCTGTGAGCAGACTCTACCGAACGTGCTGCTAACAAACACACACAGAGGCTCACTTCCCCCTTGGCGCTGCCTGCTGATGTGCATGTGATATCAGTAAGTAAAATAAGCCTCAGTCTTCACAAAGGCAGCACTTTAAGTTTATCTTACTTCAAAAAATAAGTTTCCTCTACAAAAGCAGGAAGCTTACTCTGTCTCCTTTCCCACAACAATCTACATTTTTGGGGAAACGCCAGCCTTAGGACTCTTCCTGTCTTTTCATTATGTCAGAAAGCTCATGGTGTGTTCAAAAATAATCAACGTTAGGATTTACTTATTTTTAAACAAATGATGATACAATGTTATTTATAAACAGGTATTATTATGCTCAGATGCTTTTGTGTCTGAAGTTGGGACAGAGGTCACATGAAATCATATAAAAAACTGTCATGACTTTAAGCCAACTGGTCGTTCACATCCATGATTTTTATTTTTCTCTCAGGTACAGCCTGCAGAAGTTGTGGCAAGACAAAGGTTACTCAGCCATAAAAGCTGAGTCCTTAGCGTGCCTATAGTGGAAATGGGTGCAGCCCCAGGACCTAGAGGGAGAACAAAGCCTACATGGTGTCTGCTGGGAAAAGCTTGAACCAAAAGCACTATAACTGACATATCTGAAAGCAGCTAGGGACTTAAGGGTGCCCAGCTTCAGAAGCATGATTTGCAGAAATACAGGAGTATTTGCTTCTGAAAAGCCGGCAGTTTTGAGCTGTCCCGAAATAAGCAGTCATTTTTCATGCTATCCCAAAATAGGTAGTTAGAAGTTCCTCATTATCCTTGAAAATGTAAGCTCTCTGCCACTCTGTACCCTCTTCTTACACCTTTAACAACTCCCCTTTCTGCCAGTTCACTATTGCAGTGATTGATGGCATGTCTGCATTGCCCTAGGGAGACAGTGAGCCAAATCCAAGCCATTGTGGCTAATATATCATACTACGAGGGACAGAAGAGCTTTTGGAAAAGAGGATGAATTAAAACATTTGACAGGAACCTCAGGATTGGAGAGAAAGTATGAAGCATTTTGCTGTCATCTATTTCAGTTAGAGACCCTCCTTTTGTTCCATGTTTGTCCTGTCCTGGTTCACGTTTAAAGCTGCTGCGTTTAAAAGACAAAACGGGCAGGGGGAGGAGAAGAGAAGGTGGCCCTGATTTCCAGTACTTTGTGGATGGGGCTGAAGGCACTTGATAGCAAAGGTGTGTTTGGGCAGGTACAGCGAAAAATCTGTCTTTTAGCAAATGCTAGAAAGAACTTTCAACTCTTGAGAATAAATACAGGTCCACAGAAACAAGAGCGAAATGGTGTAAAGCAGTTACTCTAGGTCTTAGGGGAAGGTGGATTTGCACTTGTAGAGGACATGAACCAGCTTGAAGACTGGATTCAGCTTGCTGGAGCCCCCCAATTCACAGTCATGCTTCAGAGGCTGTGCAGGGCAGGCAGTTTGGGCTACTTAATGGGAAATGAATTTACATATTATTGAAGTGATCCCTGCAATAGCAAATGGGTAAAAGGCATATCAAGCAGAGCATCCCTGCCAGGCCACCTTTGTGGTCAGCATAGAAGAATGAAAGCTCTTAAGGCAGATGCTTTGCTTAACTTGCCCTGCCACAAAGCTCGCTAGCCTCAAGATTGCTCAGATATGGCAGGCTCTGTGACAAATCTGGTCTATGTATTTTGCTTTCACGCATAGAGTTTCATGCTAGCAGTGCGGGGTGAGCAACCAGAGGCAAACTGCAAACATTTTCCAGTTTAAGTCTGTTCCAGTGTCTGCCCTCCCAGTTGAAGCTTGCCGAAACATTCAGCTAATGGGACTGAAAATTTTCCCATTCCCCACAAGGAGGTTGTCAAGTAGTGCTGCAACAAAAGCTATTTGCCCTTTTATGAGCTAACGAAACCTGTGAAGAAGGTAGAACATCTCATCTACTTTTTCAAAGGCGAAGATGCAGAGGATCAGACAGACACAGATTACAAATCATATGGTTAAACTTGTTTTAGGAAAGTAAAAGTATAATGTTTAAATAAGTGCCAGATTTTGCTTTCACGTACATCAGACATAACCAGACCCTCAGCTGGAAGAAAAGGCTTCCAAGGCTCTCACCTATACTATGCTGTGTTACTCCCACTACAGCTTTGACCCTGTGGAGTTCAAGTGCACTACTGACTGTACACCTGCCTAGCTAAAAAGAGATCCCTGCCCTTGTGAGTGCTCATCTGACTAAGTTTTGGGGACAGCCTTTCAGTGCCCTGCTCAGCTGGCAATAAATCATCGCAGTTGTGCTAGCCCACACATTTTTTAGGAAGCCTAAAAATGCAGGATCAACATGTGCACTGGGAACTTCAGCTTATATAGAGCCCTCCAGTTACTATTTTGACTGGTGTAAAATCACATTTTTCTTCTGAAGCCTCCAGTCTGGGAGCTTTACTTCAATCAGGTTTCATTGGAAAACAGTCCTAGGCTTGACCTGGCAGCAGTAGCCGTGGCTGGCAGGCAGGATTAGCCTGCATGTGAAGCTTTTCATTCAGGTGGAAGCTCACTGATATTTCTTGCAGTGACTTGACTTGATGGCTATAAATTGGAGAGGGGCAGATTTAGACTAGACATAAAGAGGAAATTCTGCACAGTGAGGGTGGGGAGGCACTGGAACAGTGTCCAGGAAAGATGTGGCTGCCGCATCCCTGGAGGTGTTCAAGGTCAGGTTGGATGGGGTGTTGAGCAGCCTGATCGAGTGGGAGGTGTCTTTGTCCATGGCAGGGGGGTTAGATGACCTTTAAGGTCCCTTCCAACTCAAACCGTTCTATGATTCTATGCTTCTGTGACTTAGGTTTCTGCACTTCTAGAGATGCTCTTCACTTTCTCTTGCAGGTAGTTTTGAGTCATGCCATGCTCCAGTCTCCCACGAATGCCCCACTGCTCACTCCTGTGCATGGCCAGCACAGCTGTCGGCCTTGTGCCAATAGCCAAGGAATGCAATTACAAAACTCCCATCATGGGCTAGGAGCAACTGATTAGTGACACCACGGGCTGAGCTGGAAGCATTTGTCACTGGAAGCTTACAGCACCAAAAGGCTTGTGAATAACAGGAAAGAGAGGGATGTGCTGTATATTTCTGACAGCTCCATCCTGCTGTCCAGGAGGGGCTGCGCTTACTGATAGTTCCTGATTTCCTTGAAATAGCACGCACAGGCTATGGGAATGACCATCACGGGTCACCCTATCCTCCCCCCGAACTGTACCTCTCCGCAAAGAAATATTTTGACTGCTTTGGCCCAGGCTAATTAATACGGCGGGAATAATGGTTTGGTTTTTTTTTCATTTAGTGATGACAATGATCCCACCCTCTCTCTTCTCGGGATATAGACTGACTTTAAATGTAAACTTTATGGAGCATGAGGAAATGTTTGCAAAGCAAACACGTCAAAAGTTATGTATCTTCAAACTGACCTCAAACATTTAATTTAGCTTAAAAGGAAATGGGTTTATTTAGGCTTCAAAGTTATTTCACTTGTTGTTTGACAGCTTGAACTTTCTTTCATCTTTCTAAATGTAGGCAAATTTCAAAATAACGACAGTTCAAAACAAAAGATCAGAAACCTTTGTTTAAGAAATGCCACACTGAAATGATTTGATGTACATTTTCAGCCAAAGCTATTCAACAAATGAATTCAAATGGTCAAAATATATGCTCACTTCCAGTATCTCTTTTTCAGTGTTTTCCCTCCTGTTCCCTTGGAAGTAGCCTTAGCAGTGAGGGTGGCCAGGAGGGCATCAAGGGACATCCTTATCCAGAGACTGAATAGTTGCTTGGCTGTGGTAGGAACACTGAATCGCTCTCCTTTTGCTTGAAAGTTGTATTCCCAAATACAGCAACAGACCTGAGAAGTTGCTGTGACACAATTAAGTAACGGTCTCACCTGGCACTAAATACAATACAGTGCAAGGCCTCTCGCATCTCCATCAACAAGAATTTAATGCAGCAAGACCTGATCCAATGAAACAATTTGGTTTGCCATGTTCTTGGCCAAGCAGAGCGGGAATACCCTGTACCAGCCTGCTGTTTTTCAGACAACACTGATTGTATTTCCAGGGGTATCTGAGTCCCTGAGACAACATCAGGCTAGACAAGAGATTGGCTCCTAAGTACAATGTTGCATCTTGGGAAGGTTACACATAAATGTGAAAACCACAGAGTAAGCCTGGAGCAGAGCCCCAGCTGGGGGGAGGAACCAAGATGCATCCAGCGGCTGTATGGGCAGATGACCATCTGGACATCATTTTTGAGTGGATCTCATTCTGTTCTGCCTCTGTTTTAGGACAGATCAAGCTCATGCAGGTTTGGCAAGGGCAGAAGGCTCTGCAGCTGCAGGAGGCTGTCCGTCTGCTCCGAGGCGGCATGGCAGCAGGCATAGGGCTGTGCAGCAGCCATGGGCATTCCTTGCCTCAGTCAGCTTGGGTGCTACCTGGCATCTCAGCAGTCTGAAGAGCTGTTTCTTGAGATACAGCAGCCTGGAGGTGTTCTGTGAAGAGGGGCAAACTTTCCCAGCATCTAGGTCACAGCTGTATTTATACAGCTCAAAAAACAAAGAAATGTGCTCTAGGGCACAGAGCTTAACAGTCAGCCAGTGAGGATATTAAAAAGCAGGAGAGATAAGCCACCAAGAGCTTCATTTCCTCTTTGGCTTCTTTCTAATTTATTTTCTTGTTTATTTAAATGCTCTGCTTTGGGAAACTAAGGCTCCATTTCACAAGGGATTTAAAGTAATTTCTTGGGCAGCCAGAGCTGTCAGACAAGACTCAGCTGCCTGCGAAGCCTCTGGAGCATAACAAAGAATTTAGGTAATTTTTCATAAAAAGGTCCCTTTGCATTCAAAACCTCCTACTCTGGTCCTTTTTTGAACTCCCTGACAAAAGGCCAAGTCTCTGCCTGTTTGGGAATTGTGTGAAACAGACATCCGTCTCTGCTGTGCATGACACAGCTCTTGGGAGAAAGAGGTTACTCCATTGAATTGTGTGTTGTTTGTGCTGCCGTGATATGCAATGGAGAGGAGGGCAATCACCTGATGATTCAGGACATGTGCAGAATGGTCACGGTGAAATTATGTGCACAGCGCACAGCTCTTGTGACGTGGCTTCCTCACACACATCTCCCATTCCAATTGCCAAAATGAATGTCATAAAAAGAAATCCTCTTTATGCTTGGTGTGATATTTTTGGTGTGTCTGTGTGACCCTCTTCACCCAGCCTGCCCCCTGCACTCCTTTGTTCATGGGGCTTTTTGGTTTGTCGACCAAGAATCAGCTCCCCAGTTCAATCTTTCCAGTGCTGGTTCACGGAAGACACAGCAGCGGACAGATAAGGCAGCGCACTCCCTGCATGTTAGCAGCATGGGGCTTCAGGCAAAGCACGGCAGTGAGCAGTTACTGGCATCTGCTATGGAAGAAGGTGCACAGAAGGGCTTTTTATCCTCCTATTAGTCACATGGTATACCCAGCAAGGGGAAAAGAGGATAAGCTGCTCAAAATATTATGTCTTTGCAATTTGGTCAGTCTCAGAACACAGAGGTTTCCATCACAGCTGTGCTGAAGGGTTCAAATGGGATCTCCACCTCCAGCTCAGTAAAGATTTAAATTGTGCATTACTTCCTTACTCACTTATTACTCAAGAGAGGACAGGACAGGCCTGGACAGGAATAAGCTACCCCTTAGACAACTTCTTTCCAAACTTCAGAGGTCTGACAGCAGTCTAGCTGCTCCCAGAAATAGGAATAACCTGACCTTGAAAAAGAACGTATGTTCTGATCCCCATCCTATGTATAAGATGACTATAACTAACTCCATAATCTTCATTTTAAGACCAAAATCAATTCAATCATTTCATCTAGAGCTTTTTGAAATATCAGATCTCCATGAGCCATTAGTCATTCTTCCAGACCCAAGGTATGTGAATCACTTCAAAATTTCACTGTTATGAAAAAGAGGTATTCAAAATCAACTGTCAAGATTTGCTGCTTACGATAGTTTCAGGGGAGGTTTTCTAACTTGCTCAGATGTGTCCTAGTTTGTGACAGATGACAGGACTGGAACCCTGACTGAGATATTTGGACAGACCCAGCTGTAAGATTCAGTTTAGCTGTTTCTTACCTCACTTAGCCTACAGCATTCATCCATGTATTCATCCAGACTGTTGCTTGTGGGGTACTTCTTCAGCTCATGTCCATGGATCTGAAGGTCTCGCATGCTGCCGAAGTTCTCTGCGAAATTGTCAGCAATCGTCTTTGGCTCTTCTATGGAAGCTGGGTGGGGAAGAGTGCTTTCCCTGGGAAGGCCTGTCTCTGGAGTAGGTTTTTTTTCCAGAGATTGCCTTTCACTTTGGTCAAAATGTTCATCAGGACTTTCTTCCCGAGGGACACTGAAGTCTCCAAGGGAAGCTGTAGGACCCTGCACAGCATCTGCCTCCTGGCTGTAGTACTCAGCTTGCTTTTCACTCTCTGGATCTCGGTAGCTGACTTTTCTGTCTCTCTCTTTACATGCTCTCATTATCAGATGGTCAATTTCTGGAGAAGAAGAGGTGCTAAGCACACCTGAGTCGCAAAATGAGTCTCTGCTGTGAAGCACAAAGCTCTTCTCTGAACCTGTTGGTGTTGATGGAGAATTAGCTCCACTTGGCAATTCAACCCCTGAATCCTCAGATTCAAATTTGGAGAATCTGTGAAGTCGACACTTGGACTCAAAGCTGCTGAGGTCAGGCAGTGTGGCTACATAGTCTGTGCTTGCCGGGGCATCTGCGTAGTCTGGATCTGCCAGTGCGACCGCTGCATTTGGATCTTCTTGGGAGTCTGGTGGGAGGCTGGCACCTGGGAGATGGCACTCTTCCGTGCAGGCTGTGTCAGCTGTAGACTCTGGGATTAACCCTGGGTTTTGAATTCCTTCACTGCTCAATATCTTCATGTGTGTAAGCACGACTTTGTCCTCTGCAGGTGGGCTCTTCTTACCTGCTTACAAGAAAAAAAGTACAAGGTCACAAGAAGTTAAAAAACTCAGCATACAGTGCATCTCCTAAGGGATTTCAAATGTAAATCTGCCTACAGTAAGATGGTAGAGGCAAGCTTCTTCTTGAGCTACATGGAGCTTTCTAGTAGGCTTTACTACAACAGAAATGTTGTATCTCATAGCCCCGGAGCTGTTCAGAAGGAGTCATAAATGCACAGAATTCTGATTTAGTGGCAAACAACACATGTAGTCAGATAACTTTTTCATGATTACCTGTACAGAGACACAGAGAAGTACCTTTTCTTTCAGCATGATAGACATTAATTTAAGGCTAAAATATTTGCTCTGATTAAATATATTCTGAACTAGCAGAAAAAATATGTAATATTAAATCTATCTTTTTGAAGGCGTAAGCGAATTTTGGGTTGTAACGAGTAACTAGCAATCTGTTTGGTATTCTCTGCACACATACAGGTGATGAAAAGCAAGTACTGATAGGCAAAGTAAACAAGACACTGTAGATCTTTTTCACTACTCCCTGTATAGTTTTAAATATGAAGTAATTTCTTTAAATGAACTCTTAGCCTCTTCGTGAAGAGAAGAGATACAGGCACAGCTTTATTCACGAGGGGGTTTTTTTGCACATGGGCAAAGAAGACTTGTTTTCATGTCACAATTATTTCACAGAGTAATGTGGTAGAATTGTCTCTGGATGACAGGATGATCTACATGAGCTGTAGATCTGCCCCCAGGTCTCCTTACTGTTTTTCTGATTCTAATATTTCACAGAGATGACTTCTGGTTCACACTTAACGTATGAGAGCCAGTGAAAAGCTCTGCACCCACCTTTTAGCAGACTGCAAATCTCAGCTCCAAATCCATCTATTTATGCTCTTGAGACCAGGAATTGCTGCAGTACAAAACTTCAGTTTCTCTGTAATCTTTTCCTTTATTACTACATGACCCAGAGCACCTCAGAGGGCTACAATGCCAACATTTTTCAGGATATCTTTCAGGATATCTTACTTCCTGCTTTATTTCCTTTCGTTATGCTTTCCTACTTCCTTCCTGTTTGCTTAATATCAAACCAGAAGCTTCTTCACAAACTCATGTAACTACTCCTAAGTAGAACCTCCTAGAACCTCCAGCCAGTAGTAGAGATGCCTTGCTTTCATCTAACTGTAGATTCTTCCACTGTCTTTCAATCTGCCCCTTTTTTCTTGCTTAACTGGTTTCTCCCTGTCCTACACAAATATTTCTTTGTCTGAAATCAGGAAGCGGCATATTAAAATGAGGTCTTACAGAAGATGTCAGACACTCTAATTCATACATTTTATGACTACAAAAGCTACAACATAAACTAGAAAATTTCATTGGGGTAAAAAAAAAAATCAGAAAAAGAAATCTATGACTCCTTGCATGAGGGGTGTTCCCTCAATGTTAGCAACTCCAGTGCTGAGAAAGTTCTGCGGTTTGGATAACACAGCCCTTTGCTCTGCCCATCCTGTGGCTACTCACAACATCAAATGGTTTCACAAAAATTGCTTGTTCTAGGCTGCAAACCATTGATCTCAGAACTGTGCCAGTAACCACAGTGTTTGAGCATTTCTGGTTTACTCTCCCAATGCATTATGATGATGCAAAACGCTATCAGGACTCCTACCACAAGTTCAGAATTGATATACAGGCTGCAGAAATTCGCAACTCACTTAGGCACCCCCTCCTCATTGATTCAATGATACTTTCCCACTGCCAATGAGGTCATCAATGCTACTGAGATCTCCTACGATTAAGGCAGTGACCTGAAACTCTATTTTTCCTTGTGGTACCTAAATGAGGTAATAGTCTATTCATTCTCTCTGATAACTGGAATCTAAGCCATGGGTCCTCCCAGCATCCTATTATTTCTAATATAGATGTTGAAAGAATCATAGAATCATAAGTTTGGAAAAAACCTTAGAGATCAACAACTCCAACCATACCTGTCCACTACTAAATCATGTCCCTAAGCACCTCATCTACCCATCTTTAAAATACCTCCAGGGATGGGGACTCAACCACATCCCTGGGCTGCCTGGTCCAATGCTTGAAAACCCTTTCTGTGAAGAAATTTTTCCTAATGTCCAATCTAAACTTCCCCTGATGCAGCTTGGGGCCATTCCCTCTTGTCCTGTCCCCTGTTACTGATACTTGGGAGAAGAGACCATCACCCACCTCTCCACAACCTCCTTTCAGGTAGTTGTAGACAGTGATAAGGTCTCCTCTCAGCCTCCTCTTCTCCAGGCTAAATAATCCCAGTTCTCTCAGCCGCTCCTTCTAAGACTTGTTCTCCAGCCCCTTCCCCAGCTTTGTTGCTCTTCTCTGGACACATTCTGGGATCTCAACATCCTTCTTGTGGTGAGGGGCCCAGAACTGAACACAGGATTCGAGGTGCAGACTCAACAGTGCCAAGTACAAGGGCAGAAACACTTCCCTGCTCCTGCTGGTCACATCGTTTCAGCTACATGCCAAGATGCTATTGGCTGTTGGCTTTCTTGGCCACCTGTGCACACTGTTGGCTCATGATGAGGTATAGGAAAATGCTCAGCTTTTTCAAGCACATTGCCAACAAACTCCAGGATGCTTCAATTAAAGGTCTTCTTTGCAATCACCAAAAAAGAAAATTAAAAAAAAAAAAAATTGAGCCAGATCGCCCTAACAGAATTGTGTCGGCTAATTCTGGCTGAGTGAGGACTGGGCCTGTGAGTGCTTTGTACAATGATAGCAGGGGCTCAGAGCAAGGCTGCTAGGTGCTGGAGGGAGTGTGCTGCTGGAGTTCGGTTACAACACTGCATGGATGCTTCTGAAAGGAGGTGTGAAGCACTTCATAGGGCTGGACTGCAGCATTAAGGTTGGCAAGACATATTTACTTGTACTGGAGGCAAGCCAGGTTTGACACCACTTCTCCTGGGAAATCAGCCAAGTTTGGGGATATTTTTGGTATTGTTTTTTGTTTCCCTTTCCCTGGATTGGCTTTCTATGCCCCTTCTAGGGCAACTTCAAGATACTAAAAGATGTTGCTTTCAGACAGCTGTCTGGGACACCAGAATGGCAGCAGTGGAGGGAGTAGAATTGTGTGTGCATGCTTAGGAATCAATATAGTTTCCTGTGGCATCTTTGGCAATGTGTGCCTAGGCCAAACACTATCTCAGGTTAACTTTTGCTACTTGCTTTGTGCTTATGCTCAGAGAGTTATATGGCTCTAAAAGAGCACCAGAGAGAAACGGTTCCCTGGGCTGTTTTCAGACTTTTTGTGCCTGTACAGGTGCAAAGCAAGACTGCTTCCCATCCCATGGCAAGGTGGCAACAGTGACCTAGCTATTATCTGAAGGTAATTAGTAGGCAGTGAAAGAAATTGTCATGTTCCATTTAACTCTCCAGAACTTTGCTTTGCTTCATTTCCAAACTGACTTCTAGGATACTTCTCTGTTGGCAGGTAGCAAAGCCGTGCAGAGAAACTTAAATCCTTCAAAGGCAAATACCCTCCCATCAGCTGGTGTCCCAAGCCTTTCCTTTCCTTGGACCAAATGTATTTTTTCTGTTGCACAATAACTATCAGCTGCCAGGGCACAGTGTAGTACATTAAGATAGAGATTTCTGACCTGAAGAAGGAACACGGATACCTCAACATGAAACTGCTTTCAAGCAATATCTTTATCCCTGGGAAGTTGCATGCAAGAGACGCACTCAAACAATTGCCCAGGCAAAACTCCCAGGCATTCCCAGGCCTGCTCAGGTGCAATTCTTGCAAAAGCTCCCACCTTTCTAGTAAACCAAGCTAAAGACTGTATTCAAATCCCCATGTTCCAAAGTACTGAAGTCCAGGTCCAGTCTTTTCTTTCCTGCATCCATGCCTGTGGCTCAGCCATGTTTCACTGGCAACTTCTTCAATACTAGCCCTGCTAAGCTCTGCTCCATTCGTAAGGTAGACCCTTGACTTCTGATGGACTGACATAAGTATCACAACACATGGTCTTTCGGTGCATCTGGCTAATGGAAGCACTGGTGGTGGGAAGAGGCCAGGCTGGCAGTGGGATGAGTGCTGCTAGTGGCAGTACAGAGCTATGCCATACAGTGCTGTTCCGTGCTGCTCTCTCCTCCCTTCTGATCTGTGTTCCCCTGCCTTCTCAAAATGCTCACCCTGATTTGTAGGCTGCACAAATCAGGGTGAGCATGGGGAGAATCTCTGTTAAACACTTGCACAATAACTGGCACAACTGGAGCCAAAGCTTTTCTCCAGCTGCTATGGTGTTACAAAGGATAGCACCATTATGGCCATGGCAGCCCTCTGCTTGTCCCTAGAGCTGCTCCGAGGTTCACATGCACAGCCAATCCATCCATGGTGAGTTGTGCTGGCAGGGTTATGCAGGGTGGCAGTCCCAGGAAGAGGCACAAGGGGGGCAGTCCAGAGATACTCAGACCACCTACTTCTCTCCCCACTCCTGTCAACAACAAGAAACACAACACTCTAGAACTGAATTGCAAAGACCAGCACTTTCCAAGCATAACGTGGCCTGAGAACAAATCGCCAGAAACACAACGTCCTCTGTGACTTGGGTCGCTGGAGCAGCAGGGATTTTACCTAGCTGCCCAGCAGAGGAAGACCAAACCCAAATCCACCATTCCTACCAGTCTGCTTAGCTCAAAGCACAGGACCAAGATACACGTGCAAAGCTCTGGATAAGGTTTTTCAGCATCCCACAGAGGATTTTCACAGTCTGCCTAGTAACTTCTCTCTGGCTCCAGCTATGCT
Source organism: Clamator glandarius (assembly GCA_033459285.1). NCBI lineage: Eukaryota > Metazoa > Chordata > Aves > Cuculiformes > Cuculidae > Clamator > Clamator glandarius. The sequence goes on along the minus strand of JAUNZM010000631.1, from coordinate 1,149,622 downwards.
GAGGACTAGGCACTGTGCCCTGCAAGACAGGTCCTGTGACAGGGCTGTGGAACTCAGGTAGCAGACTAAGAGATGATCATCAGCTTCTGAGGAATCATTAGGCAGCAGTGACTAGTGAGCTGTAGTCGAACTCATGTCCTAGAAATGAAAGGCTGCCTCTCCCATTCAGTTCTTGCATTCACTCATTTTCCTTTCTTCCTTTACAAAGAAGTCTCCCTTCAGGCTTGATTCTGTGACACGTTCCCTAACAGCTGCTGGCTGTACAGGTCAGGTGGCACTTCCCTTTCACTGTGAAGAGGGGAACTTTTTAATCTCACCAATGATGAGGTCCTAGTTTCCCAGAATTTAAGAGAAAAGGGGTCACTTCCTTTCTGAAACAATAGGCATTTTTTGCTGCTGACTCTTCCCCCCATGTGCTGAGGGGTGGGGATGGAGATGGGGCTGTGCTGGCAGAGCCTCCTCAGCACTAGCCCACTCACTGGCCACCGCACAGAGAATGCAGGACCCGTGTTACTTTCCCAGCTGGGCAATGGCTGCCTCTTGCACAGCTCTGTGGACATGGAATCGTTGTGTGGGCAGGGCTCTGATACTTACGCTGCCAAAAAATCCCAACATGACCCTACACCCAAGCAGCCCCCCCCCCCAAAAAAAACCCCGCAACCACTACCAATTGACCCTTTGGGAGGGAGGGAGATCTATCTCCACTGAGTTTTGCCATGGACTTGCATAGGGCGAGGGTCTCCCTACTTCCTGGTGCTGTTGAAAACCTGATCCTGGTCCTGATGATGGCAAGGGTGCTGCTTGGCACCAGGTTTCTGCAGACAATGTGACTTTCAAACAAAGCTAGTCTCTAAGCATGCTGCCGTATCCCGGGCTGCCCAATCTGAGCAACGGCTTCTCCTAAACAGTTAGAACTGTGAGCCTCAGAATGTCTAAGAAGAAAGGTCTTGTCTTCAGTGCACCAGTTACAACCTCCCATCTCCAATGACAGAAACTTGTGAAGGTTTGAAAATCACTGCTCTGAAAATGTCAGGGGGTATGTGTGTGTTACTGGAATTGTGACTGAAAACTTCACATCTGCAGAGGAACATGCTCCCATGTCACAACTGAATATTTGCATGATACAATTCTCAAAATTTCAATTTATGCAACTGGGGAACTGAAATGCATGTGGATTTCATGAGAATATATATACAATTTGATTTGCATGACATATTAAATGCAAAGGAATAATTATGACAAACCTGAAATCTCAGACAGTCCTTGAACAAAAAGCACAAATTTCTTAGATCATCTGGCTCCAAGGTGCTCTTCAGTCTCACTGTTAGCTAAGTGTGTGAAGTTCCGCCAGATGATAGTTTGGTAACATAACATGAAAAGAAATGTTATAGAATCCCCAATAGCTGCAGATGGTAATCCCTATGAGAGAAAGGTAATAGGGTTCAAGGTCTCTGACTGAAGGGGTGTTCATTTTTGTCTGTTTTAGAAGAGAAGGAGATAATTATAGCTCTTTTCAGGCATTTCAGCAAGAAGGAGAGGGAGATTGATTGTTTACTGATGGATACAGTTGGGTGAACTAAAGAGGAAATGGATGTCCAGGTAGAGAGGCCACTTGACATTTTTATGGCTTGCTTCTATTCATTCCAAGTGACCTGTGAAGTTTTTGAAATGAGGGACAGGCCTGATAGATTGGTGACCTCTGGCAGAAAGTCCCAGAGCACAGCAGGTTTGTCAGAGTTACTTGTGTGGGCTGGCAGTCACCAGCTGTTTAGACCAACACCTGACGTTGCACAGAGCACCAGCTACAGAGCCTCCCCAACGCATTACTGCATTTACCCAGAAACTTATTTCTCTCAATATTTAGCCCAGTGGGAAAACCAGGACAAGCCTAATTTTGCTGTACAAGGATCTGTGCCTACGTCCTCCCTACTCTGCAACTTAACATTCCCAGGCAAGGCTCAGCTCCTGGAGTCCCCTGTGGTGCTTATTTGTGAGACTTTGTTGGGGAGATGATGGCTCTCACTGAAGACTTCCAAATCCTTCTCCTTCAAAATTCTCATGTGCTTCTCCCAGAGAAAGATTCAAAAAGAAAGATTCAAAACAGTAATTAAAGGAAACGGTGCTTTCATGAGCAGCCCTGCATAACAGCTAAAGGTTATTTGGCGCACACCGTGGTGAAAACTTGTCTTAATTTAGCATATCCTTGCACATCTAATTCGCAGGCTGCCTCATATCGTAAAAGAGCATTCAGCTAGAAACAAACTAGGAGACAGTCAGGAGGCCCTTTGCAAGGATGGAACTTGCCCCCCAGCGATGACAGGTATGTAGTAGTTCAGGTTTTATTGCCTATAATAAGCTTGGATAAACAACTCTTCAATAGCCCCATGACCAAAGCCATAAAGACCCCAGTGCCTGAACTGAAGCAAAAGGAACTCATGAATCTACTAGAAAGGTGGCTGTTAACCCATTTTTCATGTGCAGTTATTGCTATGCTTAGGTAAAACCCAGAGAGCATCTTCTGCTCAAAGAAGGTGGCAGTGGGCAGGTGTAACCATACTGCTTGGTATGTCTGAAATCTTTTATGGTTGCAATGACAGTGGTGACAATTCTTGTTTTGTTGCTCTTCCTAAGGCCATTGCAAGGACCCTGGTGAGATGACAAGGAGGAGGTGGTGATGCAGGTCCCCGTACCTGCAGCAAACTGAGCTTCTGGACACAAGAGGTCCTGCCACTCTGATGCTTCTCCTCCAATACTTCCCCCCAGAGCAGCGGGCAGGATCCAGCCTACACCTGTTATTGAGCTGCCACTCAAAATTATTTTTTTCATTGTTTGGTTTATATTCTCTATCTTACGCTGCATTTGGAGATGCAACTTTAAAAGTCCCTGCACAAAGCTTGCAAGAAACAGCATATTCTTGGCTCTTTCTGAGTAGAGATCAGCTCCAAACCAGGACACAAACAATATTTGGTACCTCTTTCCAGCTGAAGCAATCAGGAAGTGCTGTCCCCGTTTCTTATTTGGAGAAATTCTGGCTGAAGCTCTTTTTGATTCCTCAGCACTCTGTGACAAGCCTGGTCCCCCACCAAAGCTCCCACCTACCGCTATGACAAAACTGCTGTGTTTGGGTGATGAGGGACAGTTCCACATGGAAGAGCAAGCTTCCTCTGCTCTCCTAATTGCACTGTATACCTTGGGGGAAACAAACTCATGGTTAAATTACAAAAAAGAGGGGTAAAATGGCATCTCCTCAAACACACTCTGCATCACTGGCAGAGACTGCCCAGGGAGGTGGTTGAGTCACCTTCCCTGGAGGGGTTTAAGGGACGGGTGGACGAGGCGCTGAGGGACATGGGTTAGTGAATGATAGGAATGGTTGAACTCGATGATCCGGTGGGTCTCTTCCAACCTGGTTATTCTATGATTCTATCATCTTGCACGGCACTAACACTGGAGTGCAGCACAGCACCAGTAGCGTCTGCCAAACCAGCCCTGTGCGGGGATGTTAACGGGGATAGAAACGGCAGGTAACACCTACATCTCATCACAGGCCGAGCTGAGGAGTAAACAGGGATGCTAAAGGGATTCTGCCGCCTGGGGCTGCGATCTCAAAGCCTGCGGCAGCGCCTAAGGAATAAAACAGCGCCTAAAAAAAGCGCTCTGAGAGCACATCATTCGCTCGATAAAGTTACGCGCCGCGTGCTGCGGCAGCGCGGCCGCCCCGCCGAATCGCAGAATCACTGGGTTGGAAAAGACCTCCAGGATCGCCGAGACCGACCACTCCCGTCACCTGCACACGCCGCCCCTGGGCGCCGGGGCCGCGGGACGGGGACGCCATCCGGGCTCCGCGGGACACGCTCCCGGTCCCGGTCCCGGCTCGGGGACTCGGGGGGATGGCGGCGCCGCCGCTCTCTTCCCAAAACGCAAAATAATAAACCCGTTCTGAGAGGCGAAAACCACGGGGCTCCCGGCGCACGTCCCCTTGCCGGGCGGCGGGGGCTCGGCGCTTACCTGCGTGCGGGCAGAGGCAGCGGCGGAGCGCGGCCGGCAGCGCGGGGCGGCGGCGCGGCGGGGCCGGTCCCCCGGGTGGCTGCCCCCCGGGCCGGCGCCGGTCCGAGCCCAGGCGGAGGCGGCGGTGCCAGCCGAGCATGGCGGGGGCGGCGGGGCGGGAGCGGGGCGGCCACATCCCCCGGCGATCGGCACGGGGGCCGCCCCAGGAGCGCAGCTCCCGCCGAGGAGCAAGCGCCGCGGGCTCTGAAGCACCTTAGCGGAGGAGAGGGGAGGAGAAACGAGGGGAAAAAAAAGGGGGGGACGGGTGAGAAAAAGAAACATATTTCAGCGCTTGCATAATGTCAATAAACAACCCCCACCCCTCTCTCCCTCTCAAGTGGCAGGAGAGGAAAGGCTGGAATGCTTTGGGTGGGGAGGAGAGGGAGTACAGTGGGTTTGGTGGGTTTTCTTCAGCTTTTTTCTTTCTTTGTTTAAATCGAGTTATGTGTTTTTGTAACGCAAAACTCCACCTTGGTTGTAGCTGGGGCTGCAGGATATAGATAAGGGTGGTAAAGGGGGGTAAGGAGGGTAAGGGGCAGCGGCAGCACTGTCCTGGAGGAGAACTGCCCCAGCCGGGCAGTGATGCTCCTTGAACACCCAGACCAGGAGCAAGGAGCTCTGGGTATGGCTGCGCTCACCCGAGTTCCGCCCGAGGAAACCTGAGAGAAACTACTCCCAGGCTGGGTTTGAGCAATACGAGCTCCCTAACAAACAACAGCCCCATAACCTGCTTGCTCTGAGCGCCGGTCCCCGCGTTACACTCCCGTACAAACTGATGCTGACTCCATCGCTTCAGGAGAAAATGTACTGCTCCACCGGTTAAACCAGCCTAATTCTGTGGACCTTACCTGTCCACAGCATGAGCAGCCCCGGGGAGACCCCAGAGAGGCAGTGGATGCTGCAGCCCCGCTCCGGGGGCCTTGGGAAAGCCTGACAGGCAAGGAGGGCAGCTCTGACTAGGACCAGCCACAATTTAAAGACAGGGTGTTTAACTGCCCGATTTCCCCCACCACATTGCTCTTGTGTTTAGTTATTATTTTATTGCTCACAAACTCATGTCAGCCAACAGAAGGCAACCTACATCCCTTCCCAGGTTGAGAGATTCATTACACCGCTCCCTGCTTGCCTCCCACTGCAGTGGGATAGCGTGTTTGTGGGCTGCACTCAATTTTCTTGCTGTGCTCCAGGAACTCATTGGGCAGCCTGTGCCTGCTCCTGTATCTAAAGCGAAAGATGAAGAGGGTTGTGTCCGGGGCTGCTGAGGAGGAAAGGCCATAAATTCCTTTGGGGAAGGAGGCCCCTGTTTCTTGCACTAAGACAGTTCCAGCCCAGGAGGATGCTCCCTGCTGTCGTAACTGCTGTGTGGTTGGCACGTGCTGTGCTGCCATGCTCTACCCATGCGGTGTTCACTGTCACAGCTCTCAGCTTCAGTGGGCAGACTTAAATTATTAGAGCAGCAGGAGGGTAATTTATAGGTTCTTTAGCATGAATTCAGTAGCACTGTTAGCGGCCAGAGGAATTTTACAAAGTGTTGCTCTCTCACCTTCGGCTCTGCTGTCCATATATTGCACATTCCTTTCTTCTTGCCATACAGCTTCATTATTTTGTACGCTGCTGAACACAATATTATACTGTCTAGAGGCTTATTTTTTAAAATAGATTTTCTATTTTGGAGAAGGAAAAAAAGCTATTGTGCTGATACCTGTATATAGGTGCAAATAAATGTGCTCTGAAATGAGACTGCTTTGCTTTGAGCAAAAAGTTTGTTGCTGTCAGCAAAACAAACTCCTAAGGATACTCTCAAGCTGACCATTTCTCAGTTTACCTCTTTGTGTTCAACAGATACTTGAGACGAAAACAAATGACTGTGTTACCAAAATATCATACATAAGAGAAGCCAGTGACAGTAAGCTATTGAACAAGAATGAAACATCCCCTGGAACGTACACAAGCCAAGTGCTTCAGCCCTAGGCGAAGGCAAAACGTGGAAGGAAAATGGCTGGCAACGAGCACAGGATTTTAATGCTGCAGGTACTCTTACAAGAGAGTGTGATTGTGTGTATGGAACCGATAATATTAGAAGTGCCTTGTGTTGACACAATATGTGACAGGATTCAGAGTATAGAGGGCCCCACGATGCTGTTGCTAGGTGTCGTAGGTGGTTATTTTTGTCTACACTTGAGAAGTTTTAGTAGTATAACTGTTTTTTGTGTTTTTTTCACCCCAGGTTTATTTGCTATATTAGCCAAAACATTTTGCACCTAAATAGCTTAGCATTAGATCAGGAGAAAAACTATATAGCATGCTTAGGACTTTTATTCCAGTGTAAATGCATCTACCTGAGGAGAGATTTTAGCATTTTGTGGTTTTATTATTAATAGCGATAAAACATTCCAAAGGATGGACAGCATCAAAACCAAGAAACAAAAATGGTGCCTAGTTTTCATGTCTGAAGTTGAAGAAAGAACAGAAAAGGGAAACTGTTTATTGACATGCTTTTGTCTAAACCTTGTGAACACCCTTGACATGGGGAAGGTCATAACCCCTCTGTTCAGAAATACACTGAGCCCAGTTGCCACTGTAGTCCATTGAGAAAGGAAAGATGCTCCTAACCCACAGTTCCATCCCTTGTCTAGCAGCAAGAGTATTGACATGTCTCACCATTTGACTGGGAGTTTTGAGACAGGCTGGCTCCTTTTCCTTAAGGTCCTGCCTGTTCGTGGGGTGCCACGGTCAAGCTGCATGCTGCTGTGCTGGGGGCAGAACGCAGGGATGGGGAGGAAACAGCCGAAAGATGAAACAGACCTGCTTTAGCCACAGGAGCACCCTGGTTTGAGGACTGGGGCCACCTTACCAGGTTCCTTGTAAGGATGATACTGTGGTTCATGTTGCATGCTACATCTGTGCTTTCCTTGCAGCTGCCATGCCTTGTGCCAGGAGTCCTTCCCATTCACCCGCATGCTGAGAGGATAGGATGGCTTCTCTGAATTGCAACTGGGCAGGAAATTCCATCTTGAGCTGCAGAGGATGTAACAGGAAGAGGAAAAAACCTCTTAGTAAGCATCAGCTTAATTTCTGATGGATGCATCAATTTCCTCAGCAGCAAGAAAACTCTCTGCTCGTAGAAGTCCCTGAGTGTGGAAAGCCATTGTGTCTCTGGGTCCCCTGGGCATACAGCTGCATCTTCCCTGTCACCTTTGTGAGACTTGGGGCTAGTCAGAAGAGACCTCAGAGTAGAGGGCTCTTCTCTATCAAATGAAGGAGGAGGAGCCAGGCACAAGCAAGAAGGGAGCTGCTCAGTCTTTGCACGAAGAAGGGTGAGTGGAAGGGTGAGTGTGTGGAAGGGTCTGTTTGTGGTGCAATTCCCCGGTTGAAATCACCCCTGAATCTCCCACAAAAGTGATTCCTACAGTGTCCATCAAGATGCTCTGCAGTTGCAAAGGAGGAAAGTGGTCTTCGCTTCAAAAAACTTACTAACAGCTATTTTTTGCAGTAGCAGGACAAGAACCCTAAGTGTGTGTAGCCCTGCATGGGTGAGCTCTCCAGGTGTTCCTCTGCTGTTTGGCTTTAGGCAAGTTCCCTGTGCAAATAACTTCGTCTTCTGCTACTGCTCATCTGGCAGAACAGGATTTTTGTCAGTAGTTTCAGGACCCATCTCCTTTAAGGTGTGCAGCCCCCAAATCACAGGATTTCTCATGCATGTAAGAGGCCCCTCCACTTAGAGTTAAGTATTTATGGTGAAGCAAAACACATTCTGATAGTATTGTCACTGCAGTTTTCACACTGACACACAATGAAGTAACTGACAACCTTTTGTCATATGCCTAATATATTAGACCTCACTTTCCATCCTGTTCCCTGAACCCTTTAGTTAAAGGCCAGATCTGGAGAGGTTGTTCAACCACCTCCTGGTATGGTTAGTACTCCTGCAGTGTGGTACAAAAGGACACTGTGCAATGCAATCACTGCCTTGAACACATTCTCTTTCATTCTGGTACAAGAAATGTTTTGGGATCTAGCTGGCAGAGGGACATATGATCCACGGGGGAAAAAATGCAGCTTTAATGTTGTGCTATGGAGAGAGGGGTGAGCTCCCTATCTGTGCACAGGCCATCAGGATTGGCTGACTGTAAGAGGTTACTTTTTGTCTTAGGATTTAGCTACCTTTGCCAGATCAGCCATGCCAGCATTGCTGTCTTGATGTCATTTAAGCAAGGACTGACTGGCAGCACCTCCCATGCAGGGGTGTGCAGTGCTGCCCAGGGGGAATCCTGGTGCCACAGGGCTGCTGCCTCACGGAGCCTCGCACCAGGCAGGGCACTTGAGGGTGTAGCTCAGGGGAGCCTGCACTGCCTCAGCCAGCAGCCCTTTGCACAAGGGCCCGGACATGAGGAAAAAAATAAAAGGGAGGGGGGTTCAAAGAGGAAATGCATGATATTTGCATTCCTGTAAACGGAAGTTTCCAAAAGACTCCAGTTTCCTGTGAAACAGTTCTCCTGCTAACTTGGCAATGGCCTGCATTTGTACAGCTTGTCCAGGTGAAGGTTTTGGGTCAGGAAAGAGGAATTCGTTTTGCTGGAATGCCCTTACAGTGCAAAAAATAGCTCGCTGGGGTAGTGAGCAGCTCTCAAGTCTGTTGCTGTAATGTGTTAAACCCTGCGAATCTTGTGTCTCACTCCAGATACTTGCCTTAGTCTGGATACATTGCAGTTTTTGCTCTTTCCTAGGGAATCTGATAAATGCCATAAATGCTCAGAATGAACAAAGGTTGTCTGTACAAGTGAAACTTCTCTGCATCTTTGCTGTCTTTCACAGCTGCCCTGAATGATTCCCCAACTACAGAGGAAAGGAAAAAGCTGCCACCCAGCTCAGCACCTACTGCGGTGATTCTGCTTGCTGATGTCTCCACCAGCCTTTCCAGAGCAGAGAAGGATCAATGCCAAGAGACAAGCTGGCATACTCTGTCAACACCTTACAAAGGAAACACCTTACGTGCAGGGAAAAAATCAGGAGGGTTAAGGCCCAACTAGAAATCAGTTTGGATGAAGGCATTGAGTGCTCCCTTAGCAAGTTTGCAGATGACACTAAGCTAGGTGGACGTGTTGATCTGCTGCAGGGTAGGGAGGCTCTGCAAAGGGATCTGAACAGGCTGGACTGCTGGGCAGAGACCAATGGCATGAGGTTTAACAAGGCCAAATTCCGGGTCCTGCACTTGGGGCACAACAACCCTAAGCAGAGGTACAGATTAGGAGAAGGCTGGCTGGAAAGCTGCCAGGAGGAGAAGGACCTGGGAGTGTTGGTCAACAGCTGACTGAACGTGAGCCAGCAATGTGCCCAGGTGGCCAAGAAGGCCAATGGCATCTTGGCCTGTATCAGAAATGATGTGACCAGCAGGTCCAGGGAGATTATTTTCCCTCTGTACTCTGCACTGGTGAGACCGCACCTCGAGTACTGTGTTCACTTCTGGGCCCCTCATCACAAGAGGGATGTTGTGGCTCTGGAGTGAGTCCAGAGAAGAGCGACAAAGCTGGTGAAGGGGCTGGAGAACAAATCTTATGAGGAGCAACTGAGAGAGCTGGGGTTGTTTAGCCTGGAGAAGAGGAGGCTGAGGGAAGACCTTATTGCTCTCTACAAATACCTGAAGGGAGATTGTGGAGAGGAGGGTGCTGGCCTCTTCTCCCAAGTGACAGGGGACAGGACAAGAGGGAATGGCCTCAAGCTCTGCCAGGGGAGCTTCAGGCTCGACGTAAGGAAAAAATTCTTCACGGAAGGGGTCATTAGGCAATGGAACGGTCTGCCCAGGGAGAGGTTGACTCGCCTTCCCTGGAGGTGTTTAAGGTGTGGGTGGATGAGGTACTGAGTGGCATGATTTAGAGATTGGTGGGAATGGTTGGACTCACGATCCGGTGGGTCTCTTCCAACCTGGTGATTCTATGATTCTGTGAAAGGCAGGTTGAGCTGTGCTGTGCTGTATTGCACTAGACTGGCTACTTTCTGGGTTATGGCACAACCCAAACCCTCCACTTTCCTCCTGCGATGCTGCAGGCTGGCTGGTGAGATGCAGAGGGGTCCTCATTAGCTCTTCCTCCCTGTCAGGACACCTGCACCCCACTCCACCAGTGGATTTGTGTCAGGTGTCCGAGTCAGTGGGTGCTAGTGATGCCGAAAATTCCAGCAAATAAACTCTCCAAGGTTCATTCTAGAGTTTTGTAAAGCAAGCATTCTTTGTCAAGCCTGGGCAACATGAGGGAGTGACCTCCATCAATCACATGCAACCAGACAAGAACTGGTTACAGAATGTATTTCCCACTTACATGCAATGTATATGTTTTCCAAGAAATCTTATACATATTCTATTACTTTCCAAGGAAATTATGTACTGTTATTATGAACTTCACAACAGTCAAAACTCTTGCTCATTTGGAGCTGCCTCCAGCTCTCTGCTTGACCTTGCATTTGAGATAGACTCCAAACAGAGGTGATTAGGGAAGAAGAGACACCTGTTCCGCACAGATCATACTGAACACAAGACATTATCATCTTCAAAGAATGAACAGTGCCTGGAAAAACACTATCTGAAAGAAAACATGATCAGAGGGACATTCTCTCTAGCTTTCAAAAACACGTCTGCTTAGATGAAACTTTATTGTACTTTAGCTTAAATAAAAATATTTTACTTTTTGTAATTGTAACTGCTTCTTGTATCACCGAGGATAAGCCAGGAGATAAGGGGATAAGGGTGCCTGGCTCTGGATGGGATGAGCAGCAGAGCAGTGGTGGGCACCTTGGGGCCCAACACCAGCGGGGTGGCTGAGCACTAGTGGAGGAGCAGAGAGAAACAACAATGGAGAACTGATGAGGCGCAAGAAAAGCAGCAGAGGTGCTTCAGGAGAGACAGCAGCCCCTCAGGATGGAGGGAAGGCAGGGAGAGAGGCAGGGAGGAAGGGGTTTGAGCCATGCTGGGGAGAGAGGTACCTTGTTTTTCTGCTGGGACCTTAAGGTTCTAGGAGGCTACTTCAGTGGCCCTGACTATGGGCAAGTCATGGTGCGGGGCACGCTGATCACAGTTCTGTTGGGGGCCACTGCCCTTCTCCAGGGCAGAGCTCAATTTTGTTGCTCTACCTTTATTTCTGTGATTCTTGAATTTATCTTCATGTTGCAGAGCAGCATCTCCTCCAGCTCACCAGCCCTCAGATGTGTCTCTTTGTGGGACAGTCCCAATGGGTGCTACCGGGTTCCTGTGAAGAACACCGTGGCAACCTCCTGTCCCAGTTCATCTGCTGGCATTCCCTGAATTCATGCCGTGCAGTGGGCAGTACCCCTCAGCAGAGCCCTGCTGTAGCAGGAGCTGCTTTGGGGCCAGCCTCGTGCTTCCTCTCAGTGCCTCACAGGTAATGCCAGATGGATGGGAAGTTGGTGACCACAGCCCCAGGAACAGAAGACATGTGAGGGTGTCTGCCTTGAGGACCTGTGTCTGCTGCTGTCTGGCTCTTGGCCTCCCTGGGGGCTGTGAGCCCACATCCAGCAGTGAGGCAGGACTCAGTCATCCATCCAGCTTACAGCATCCCCTAGAGTTGGTCCAACCTTTGTCCTCACTCCCACAGGTACTTTCACAAAGACTGTCCCATAGGAGTGAGTGGCACGGGGTCCAACCTCACATCTGTGTGTGCAAGCGCTGGTCTGCAAATACCAGGGTGGGACAGGGGAAGGAGAGGGTCATGGTGCAAGAACATAGAGCAGCAGGTCTGGATGTGTGGCAGCAGGAGCTCTTCTCCTCTGCAAAGCCCTGGCTGTGCACCCTGGAATTGCTGCATAGTTTCATGCTGTGCTTTGACAAGAGGAGACTGGTAAAACTAGATGGGAATGCAGGGGACCATGACAGAAAAGGTCAGTGAGTTTCCCACCATTAAATTAGGTGTAAAGATGATGAAGAAGAGCTTAAGAATGGTGTTGTTGTCTGGGACCTCTCTTTCCACTCTCTGAGGTGGTTGCAGCCCCTCAAAACTCCGGCCAGGCCTGGACTTGGCCTATTTCTCTATCTACATCATGGCTCTGCCTGGTGTTAGAATGAGAGGCACCCTCTGCCCTCGCTCAGTCTGCTGCCAAGAGGCACCTAGGCAGGGCAGGATCTCCAGGGCACGTGCCAACACCACCCTGGGGAGCAAGAATATCCAAGAGCATCCCTCAGCTTATTTGTCTCTTTGCATTTTATCCTTGGAGAATCCTGGCAGCAGTGAAAGTGCTGCTTAAACCATGCAATTAACAGGGCTGGTTGACTGGCCTCATTTAACTTGTTGCAGATGCTACATTATTGTATACGCTTTAGTTTGCTATAGTTTAGAAATGCTTTCTCTCTGTTCAGAGCCATCTATTTCAGTGGAGTGCAATCAAAAAGTTAGATGTTACTTACTAAAATACATCACCAGACTTTGAAGAAGTATAAATAATGAGATCCTGGGCAATTTGAATTGCTTTCCTCTGAGTATAGGCTCACATAAGGGTGGAACTAAATATTTTTTAGTGTAGCAATATAATTAGATCTGATTAAAATAAACATGTCCTGAAGGTTTAAATATGATAGTGGCACTGCATTTTAAATGTCATTCAGTTTAAATAATGTCTTCTTTGCTTGAACAGGATAACTACCCACTCGAAACACAGAGGTGAAACTTTCTTTAATAATAAAACTCCCACCAACTTCAGTAGAGCAATATTTCATCTTAATTATACCCATAATTACACTTTCACAGTTTGATTAAAGAAGTGACTGTATCCCCCTTGGAGAGGATATAGATTGTTATACACCTCCTACAAATGAACTGGGAACGGAGGACTGTTGGCAAGCAGCACATGAGCCTGGACTCAGGAATGATGTGATTTGCCCTTCCAGTGAAATGATGGAGCTTCCTTGTCCCTGGATGTGACAGGAGCACTGAGAGTTGCCACATGGGCCCTTGCCAAAGAAGATATTGTTAGATTAGCCTGGAGCAGTGGTTGCCAGTTCCTGTGGGCTGGCTGCTCCAGTGTTCGTCTGAAGTAACTGAGGAAAGCAGACTGAAGCTGAGTAGGCTTAAATAAGCTGCACAAAACCTAACCTCCACTCAAAAAGTATACAGGGGCTTCCCAGGCTGAAAAATGTTGAAAACAACTGTCCTTGATGAACAGATAGTGTTCAGTAGCCAAGGACCGGTTTGTCTAACCCCAGGACATACTTTACAAATAGCATCTGTTTCTGCAAACCTGCTGTTTAAAAAATCTGTTGGGGAAGTCTAATCAATGCTCTTCCATTTGTATACAACTCTGATATCCAGTTGTTGGGTGTGTGTTTCCTCTGGATATCCCAGAGGATATGTCTGGCTCCACTGTTTGTGAATTGAAGTTGGTAATGTGACTTCAGAGTGTACAGTCTGCATACATGGCTGTGTGCAAGCAGCAGGTGTGTGCTGCTGCTTGGCCCCATGTCTGACAACTCCTTCACAGTGGAAAGGGCACTGGAGCTCAGGTTGGACACCAGAGTTGAGTGCTCCTCAGCACATCAGTTCAATGCTCTCTGCTTTTTACCTCTTCACCTGGAAAAAGGAAGTGAGAAGAATGGAGGGAATGTGATAAGGCCAGGAGAGGATTTGAGGAGGGAAAAGGAAGGAATGAGCAAGGAAAAGGAGGGGATGTAGGGAGGCCAGGAGTACCCCTTTCCAGAGTCTTCTGGTTTCCCCATACTGGAGGCAAGTTTGGGTCCCTCAGCTGAAATACCAGTTCCTCATACAGCTGAAGCAGATGCCATGACTAGTACCCCTTCAGACACTGTCAATGACAGGCATAAGGAATGGCACACTGCCAGCAGCTGCTTGTCCTGGCCACCAGTAACCCTAGAAATAGCAAGCCTTTGTTGTCATTGTCCTCATTATTTGTAGATGACTTGACCCAAGCAAAGATGCTAGCCAGAGTGAATCTGTATGTTGCTGTGGATGTTCCTGTGAAAACAGTACAGGTCTGCAGGATCGTACATTAGAGATTTTTATTTTTTTTTAACAGGGAGCTCTTACTTTTTGCGAAGATGCACCAACATAATTCCACAACACAGGGAAAAGATCAGGGGATCACAAGTGGTTACGCTGCCAGCCCCAGGAAGCTGCTGAGCTGTACACTGTAACCACACACTGGATGCTGAAGTCAGACTGGCCATGACAGTGCAGAGCTGTTCCCCATCAGATCTGGTGTAATGTTTCTGGCTCCAGCACTAATCCAAGTGTCTGCACATTCTTATCAGCAAGCCTTGCAGGTAATGTTACATGTTTATCCATTTGAAATAGAAATATTTCTTAATTCTACACCTCTCTGGCCTCTCCTTTCAAATGCTAGTCTCTCTGGCTGGCCAATAGATTGATATATTTATATGTAACATTCTTGACTATAAAACTTCAGGCCTACAGTGGCTTGCAACCATCGGACTTCAGAAAAAAAAGACAATTATAGAATCACAGAATCATCAAGTTGAAAAAGACCTTTGAGATCATCAGCTCTAACCATACCTCTCCATGTCCCCAAGCACCTCATCTACCCACCTTTTAAACACGTCCAGGGATGGGGACTCAACTACCACCCTGGGCAGCCTCTGCCAGGGCTTGAGAGCCCTTTCTGTGAAGAAGTTTCTCCTAATGTCCAATCTAAACTTCCCCTGATGCAGCTTAAGGCCATTAGAGAAAATCTATCACAATGCAAATGTACAAGTGAGTCTGTAACTCACTTGCTATCCCCAAGCATACAAACTAATGATCTGGTAGTTTTGAGGTATGAACACAACCCAAACCCTATACCTGAACACCTGGATCTTTACAGAGATTTAACACAAATTTGGCTTAGGTAGCTCACAAACTTTCAGAAAGCTCTAGGAGAAGCAGAGGTGATTTTAAAGCCATGGGTGGAATAACACAGTAGGATATAAGACAGACAAAGCTAGACAGGCTAGGCAGCTCTAGTTAGCACCTGACTATGACTGGCTTTTAGAGGATTCTTTGGCATAGATCCTAAACTGTTTGGATCGTTGATCAGTTTTAACTCTCAGTTGCTTGCAAACAATCATATAATTTAAGCTGAAAATACAAGAAGGATAGTGCTCTGCAGATATCCTGGCCTCTTGGAGCAGACCAGACTTCACTGCTGGCATGGAAAATACTGTGTGGAAAGGACTGTGGTGAGGAAAAAAATTCACAACATTAGCAGTATCCAAAGGAAGGATGAGATAGAGCTCTTAATAATTAATGTGAGGTTTGGTACCAGCAGGTCTAAATATCTGAGATAAAACTTGTGATTTCATCCTGGTATTTTGGTGAAGATGTGGCCTACCAAGTGTGCTGTGGTCACCCTGCTTTCTCCTCACAAAAAAAGGAGTAGTCTCCCCTCCATTGCTATCGGGGTGCTGGCCTCCTGCGACGGAGAGTGTTACAGCCCTATTCTCACTCCAATCCACCAGCCAGCCACCAGATGGGCCTCCTCATTCTCCTAGTGTTACATCTCAGGTGGCTCTCCCTGTATTGAGTAGTCACACCTTGGGCAACCTCTTCCTCTTCAAAACCCTCCTCTTTTTTTCCCAGCCATGTTCTCTACTCTTCTGTCTCACTGACAGAAATTTAAGTCCATGTCAGCTGGGTCTCCAAATGTCACAGCTCTCTGAGAAGCAGGCAGATCAATTCTGTTTGTGTGGCAGTCAAGGGCCAAGCAGCTGGATCTCAGTGGGATATTTTGACCTCCTCTTAGTCAGCCAGTATGCTAGTGAAAAAGATGTGCAATTGGTGCACTGTTGTTTTGAGTTGGAGGAGAAAATGGCAAGGTGCTTGTGTTAATTAGTATGCAACCGCATTTGGCAGAGGGTGACTCCTCCACAGAGTATCTGTTGCTAGAGGGCACGAAAATAAACCTGTTGAGTTGGATAGACAAGGTTCAGAGATAGTACCAGGAAGCAGGATTTACACTAAGATGATACAGAAATCAGTGTGATGTTCTTGGGTGAAAAATCTCTTAAAAGCAAGTGGTGATGTCTACAAATTATATCTCCCTTTACACCCTTTTCACTTGGGCACTGAAGTCAGCTGGTATTAGAAAATGGTTGCCTGTTCTAGGCAGGAAAATGCAACTGTGATTGCTGGCAACTGAGGGCTCTGGTAAGAAATACCCTAGAACTAGGAAGCAACAATGTGTCTCTAGTGGTGTTTCACTATAGATCTCAATGCAATATGCAGCACAAGTTATTTTCACTTTTTTTTTTTGTGGGGAATACAGAATTCAGGTACCTGAGGCACAGAGAAAGGGGAGGAGTCAGTCGTAGGAAATCTGCTTAAAATGTTACCCTTTTTAGGGACACATAATAATTAAAGCAAATACACAGAGAGCCTTTGGCTGCAATGAGATATCAATAAACTAAAACCAAGGTACTCGTAATTTATTGCTTCTATTTTGTGACACTCATTTGAGTATAAAAGCAAACCCTGCATGGAAATGGGGATTTTATTTCCTGTCCACTTCTTTACAGCAGGTGAAAATCAGACTTTCCAATAAAAAAAATGCACACGTGGCAACAGCACTAACTCCTTGTGCCCCCAGGCTGTTCTTCATCTGCTAAGAACCTCTGCCTCAGTCAGTCTTGAGGGCATAATCAATGTTTGTATTGATGTTCTCATGGGTCTCAGGGGAAAAGAAGTGTCACTTAAGCTTCTTTCCCCACAAATCTTTGGTTTTCCCTCCACCACCCTAACAAAACCCTCCAGCATTGTACACAATAGCTCATTAAAAATTACTGTCTTCAGTATTACTGGAATACAAGTAAAGAAAATTTCAACACAGCATTAAAAATACATCATCTTCACTGTGGCATTGTACAGGAACTGACACGGTTTCTTATTTTGCCTGCATATGGAAGGGGACTGTCATTTTCATGGCTAAAATATTTCTCCACTGGATGGAAATAATTACAAATGGAACAAACCAAACCATTTTGATTAAATACAAGGCTGGTCTTGTTTTTTCCAGTAAATATTTGATGTTTTCAATTCTCTTCCCCTCTCCTGAGGATAATATAATGTATGGTTACAGTTCACCTTCCATCTCAGAAGATCCCAGATTGCATAGGGATCACTGTCACTGAAATGCTGGTACCCATGAGGCAAGCAGTATCAACAAATTTATCCACATGGGATAACGTAGGGCAGGTGAGCCATCTTCCAGGGAGCAGGGGTGTTTTCAAGAGAGACTCCAGTTCATAACTCACACCAAACCCAGGTGTTAACTCTGAAATATTAGATCTGGCTACCCCATGGCTGAGGAATGAAAACCAGCAGCTATCTGAATTCCAGGGATGGTGCTCCGAATAGCTATGATGAAATGAAGTCCCACCAGCTTTGATCTTGGATCTCCTACACAAAATTAAAGGCGTAGCTGAGTTTGGGCCTGAAGCACAAGCACTTAGGGGAGCAGCAGGGGAAGTTTACAAAATCTTCATCAGAATTTAAGTGATGATAAAGCAAAGATAACTATCTTTTATCATTGTAATCAATTTCTTTTAACTGAGAGTCCTTCAAGGTCCCTGCAGGATCACAGCAAGGACACTGGCACACTTGCAGTACTCCTTGTGTGGTGCTGCTTTGTTTGGGTTGAAGAGGTGACGCTCTACCCTGGATGAACCTTGTAAATAAGAATGCAGCAAGAAGATAATTGTTTGAGCAGATCTAAACGCTTTCCTCATTCCTCCCACCTTCCCTAGTTTTGATGTGATTGGTTCATATACCTGCCAGTTTCCTTGGGATAAGAGCAGCTGCCAGAACCCCCTCTGGCTGTTGTCAGCCTAGCTCAAGACACCCTTGCAAGCATGCTTTCCATACAGATATGGCATACGATCTTTACCCTGTCAGAGCAAGGAATCATATTTCCCCTATCCCCGCCCTCTGGTTAAGAAAAGGCAAACATATCATAAAGGTATTACAATAAGTCTGCTAGAGATGTCTTTGCAGCCTCTCTCTCCTCCCCAAACTGGAATGTGCCTAAGCTCTTTTTGGCCTGCTTATTTCTTTTTTCTGGCAGGCCTTGGGGGAGCCATTTAATACTTTTTTTTTGGCAAATATTATTTATGGAATTAGAATGGCAAGAACATGCCTTTCAAATAGTCTGCACAATAAGTTATGAGCCCTCTTATCTGGCATCTAATTATATTAGCCCACAATACTCCGATTTCTTTGGCTGTTTGCTGTAAGACAGATCTACTGATCCTAGGTTGTTTCCATGTGAGCAGAGTACTGTAATGACAGATAGCTGCAATCATGTGACTTGCATGGTAGCATTGTTTACAGTTTGTGGTGATTCCTGCTTAGGTCCCAGGATGAGTGTTTGGTGTTTCATGAAGAGAGAAAGGTCAGTGCTAGCCCTGAATTACTTGAGTTACATGGCACAGCACCTTAGGATGCTACAGGCTTGCCCTACAAAGGCTGAGCTCACTTGATCTACAGTGGACCATGTCTTACCTAGCACCACTGCATTCTGTGAGGTCTGTATTAATTAGATGCATCTACAGGTCCTAATGAGAGCTCTGTTTATGTACTTATCACTAAGGCTGAAAAGCCGGTTCATACCAGAGAGGCAGCTGTAGACATACTTTTTATCAAAACTACCTAAAAACCTTCCTTTGGATGAAAAAACTCCTGCCTTTGTTGCTTCTTAAAGATCAAGATCACAGCATAAAATTTTCTAAGAGAAGTTGGATGTGTTTGGCTTCTTCTCATACCTAAAAGAAAGAGGGAAAGGCTGTACTTTCACACCTTTATAGCCCTTTCATTCCCTGTAAATCTGGAAGACTTTATAAATTAGGTAGATTTTGGCCTCAGTGTAACAGCGTTCTGCCTGCAGCTGCTCCTGAATCACTGCATCCCTTGGTTTGTCTTCAAGGAAGGCTCAGTGTTGAGTCCAGTTCTGTTCAATATCTTTTATCAATGACCTGGAGGAAGGGATTGAGTATACCCTTCATAAGTTTGTGGATGACACTAAGTTAAATGGAAATGTTGATCTGCTTGAGGGTAGGGAGGCTCTACAGAGGGATCTGAACAGGCTGGATTGGTGGGCTGTGAGAAGTGGGATGAGCTTAACAAGGCCAAGTGCTGCACTTGAGACACAATGCAGAGATCCAGGCTTAGGCAAGTGCAGCTGGAAAGCTGCCTGGCAGAGAAGAACCTGGGGATGTTGGCTGACAGTAGCTGAATATGTGCCAAGAAAGCCAATAGCATCTTGGCTTGTACCAGAAACAGCATGGCCAGTAAAACCAGGGAAGAGCTTGTGCCCCTGTACTCAGCACTGGTGAGGCTGTACCTCAGATCCTGGGTTCAGTTTCGGGCCCTTCACTACAAGAAAGACATTGAGGTCCTGGAGCGTATCCAGAGAAGAGAAGCTGGTGAAGGGGCTGGAGAACAAGTCTAGTGAGGAGCAGCTCAGGGAACTGGGGTTATTTAGTCTGCAGAAGACGAGGTTGAGGGGAGATCTTATCACTGCCTACAACTGCCTTAAAAGAGGTTGTGGAGAGGCTGGTGTTGGTCTCTTCTCCCAAGTGACAGGTAATCGGACAAGAGGGAATGGCTTCAAGTTGCACCAGGGCAGGTTCAGACTGGACAGCAGGAGAAACATTTTGCACCAAAAGGGTTAATGTGCACTGGAACAGGCTGCCCAGGGAGGTGGTTGAGTCACCTTCCCTGGAGGCATTTAAAAGACAGGTAGATGAGGTGCTTAGGGATCTGGTTTAGTAGTGGACAGGTATGGTGTGACTTGATGATCTCAAAGGTCTTTTCCAACCTAACCATTCTGTGATTCCAGACCAGTGTTTTCTGAATGCTGTCTGAAAGGGTGGGACTTTCTGACTTCAGATATGACAAGATGCTAAAGCATGCAGAAAGGATTCTACTGTAAACAATCTCTTAAAATTCATTTTAAAAGGAGAAAGGGATGAGGGGAGGAAAACCAAAATACTCAGAGATGCTGACTTGCCATCTACAGTCATCCTCCCTCCTTAGTGATTAATCATCTCCCCCTTGGAGCCCAACAGACCAGCTACTCACATTCCTCATTCCCTTCATTGCTGGCAAGAAATTTGATTTTTGGCATGCCTTTTCTAGGATTCAAAATACCTTTGTGCTGTGGTGAGAGTGAAGGAGGGGAGTTTCACTTCTCAGCAGATATGCTAAAAGCATGTATTACCCCCCCCAGGTTGCACGGAGCCATTTGTGGGTGAATGATCCCACAGCTCTGGACTTAACAGGCTGGAGACTCTGGGTCTGTATATATTGCTGCCTGATGCTGAAGATCAACATTCTCTTGTAGGATGCCAGTCCCTTCTGAGTCATGACAAAACTGCTTAGGCAGGAATCAGAAGAAATGAGTATTACAAATGAGTTAGTAACTTCCCTTTACTGTCTGCATGTTGTGAGCTAAGTGAATTCAGGGTCCTGTGTTACAAAACATAAGGCCATCACATTTCTAAGTACAGTTGTAGGCAAAACACATACAGTGTAGGTTCCTCTGAAGACAACCTAAATTTTTAAAGAAAGGGTTGACTGTGCAGTCAGAAAGGATTCTTAATGGGACCTACAGGTCCTTTTCCACTATGGTTCTGGTGCAGTTCAAGAGGCCTTCAAGAAGGCAATGTGACTGGGAATCTAGACCTCCTCCCCGCTAGCATTAAACCATAGTCTTCACAATAATGCAGTATTTCCTATTATTTGTAATGACAATTAAATGGGTAAAAAACATTTACTTGGTGATAAAGCTTGTAGCTAGTCCAGTTATGAAGGTATTACAAAACCACAAAACTTATCATCTCCTGCAAACCAGCTATCATGCATGTGGCAGAATCACAGTGACCGAAAGCCACAAAAGAAGGAACTGATGTACTATCCATGGACAGTGTTCTGTGAACACTGTGGTGCTTTGACCACACACTTACACGTTTTCGGTACTGGGATTTGTCTGTACATAGAACGCTTTGAGTTGGAAGGGACCTTAAGGATCATCCAGTTCCAACCCCCCTGCCATGGGCAGGGACACCTCCCACTAGATCAGGCTGCCCAAGGCCCATCCTGGCCTTGAACACCTCCAGGAATGGGACAGCCACAACTTCCCTTGGCAACCTGGGCCAGTGCTTCCCCACCCTCATTGTGAAGAATTTCCTCCTCATGGCCAGCCTAAATCTTCCCCTCTCCAATTTATAGCCATTCCCCCTAGTCCTGCCACTCCATGCCTTTGTAAAACATCTCTCCCTAGCTTTCTTGCAGCCCCCTTCAGGTACTGGTACATACATATCTCTCCCTGCTGTGCTCCCAACCTGTAGTAAGATCTCAACATGCAGTTTGCTACTCAGAGATATTTGTGTTCTCCCTTTGCCTGCCAGAAAAAAAAATCCACAAGAGCTTTCCTTTAGTATAACTTAGAGGTGATTGTCTCACATGACACTCAAGTTGTAATGATTCCTGGCTGGAATTGACTCTGACCATAAGGAGAAGCAAGGAGTTGGCAGGTTCAAGTGTAGGTGAGGACTCTAAGCCCACACCTCTGTTGATTGCTATGCAGCACATGCAAAGCTGCACCAGTGATGAGCTTTTCCAGATCCATTGGAAACAGTCTGTGAATTCCTAGCATTCAGTGGGTCACAGGCTGCAGTCAGGCACGCTGTGACTCCCAGGCTTCCCAGGCTGACTGGGAAGAGAGCTTCACAGGCAGCAAGCTGCAGCACAGCAGGATTTCTGTGTTCTCCCTCTATGTCTCACCCGTAACATTTTCATTTCTTGCAGCTAGAAGCAAAGAGGTGGTTTAGGGACCAGGAACTTTGTCCAACGAGGCTGGCTGCCTTCCGGGGTTTGGAGCCACTTTGCACACCTGGAGTGCCTGGAAATGAAGCCGTAAGCTCTGCTCCTGGTACATATTAATGTTAAGTGATTGCAGCCTGTAGTTTTGCATTAGGAGGGAGGGAAGGAAGGAGGGAAGGAAGGAAGGAAGGAAGGAGGGAAGGTGGGAAGGAAGGAAGCAAGCAAGCAAGCAAGCAAGCAAGGTGCAGTTTGTGGCGTCTTGGCTCTGCATGGCGCCCACACTGCCGAGAAAATTTACGGTGCTCTGTGGATGGCAGCTTTACAAAGGCGGGCGGTGATAGGACAAGGAGGGTTAGGTTGGACATAAGGAGAAAATTGTTCACCGTGAGAGTGGTGAGGTGCTGGTACAGGTTGCCCAGGGAAGCTGTGGCTGCCCCATCCCTTGTGGTGTTCAAGGCCAGGTTGGATGGGGCTCTGAGCAATCTAATCTGGTAGATGTCCCTGCCCGTGGCGGGGGGTGGGATCTAGATGATCTTTAAGATCCCTTCCAACTCAAACCATACTACGATCAGAAGGTTATCGGGGTGAGTGCTGTTTCTCATTACGTGTGAAGTTGGTGCCTGTGTGACTGCACAGCCACAGATCATTGCAGAGCCAAACAATTTTGCAAATTCTGAAAACTAGAAGAGGATTTTGTTACAGTTGCCCAAACATGAGCCAGGAAACACATTGCTGACTGAACTCTGCACCTGAGTAGTTGATTAGGAATTAAGACTGCTGCCCCTTCAGAGAGTAGCGGAATCAAGAGCCCAACTGAAGTGCATCCATGTCAATGCACGCAGCATGGGCAGTAAACAAGTGGAACCAGAAGTTATTGTAAGGCAGGAGGACTATGATATAATTGCTCTCACCTAACGTGGTAGGGTGACTCGTGTAACTGCAGTGCTGCTGTGGAAGGCTACAGACTCTTCAGGAGGGATAGGAGAGAGGAAGGAGAGGCAATGAGGTAGCCCTCTACATTAAAGAGTTTCAACAGCCTCAAACTCATTGACAGTGATGATAGGGTTGAGTGTCTAAGGGTGAAGATCAGTGGTTCACCTAATAAGGCAGATATCCTGATGGGAGTCTGCTATAGACCATGCAGCCAGGATGAGGAGGCTGAAGAGTTATTCCATAAACAACTGGGAGAAGTCTCACGACTGCTAGTCCTTGTCCTTGTGGGAGACTCTAACTTATCAGACGTCTGCTGGAAGTATAATACAGCAGAGAGGAAACAGTCTAGGAGGTTTCTGGATGTGTGGTAGACAACTTCCTGACATCACTGGTGAGTGAGCTGACAAGAAAAGGTGCCTCGCTGGATCTGCTGTTTGTTAACAGATCAAAACTTGAGGGAGATATAACAGTTGGAGGATGCCTGGGGCATAGTGATCATCAGATGATAGAATTCTCAGTTGTAGGATAAGCAAGGTGGGAGGTCAGTAGAGTGGCCACCTTGGACTTCTGGAGGGGAGACTTTGATCTGTTCATAAGGCTGCTTGATCAAAATCCATGGGAGACAGTCCTTAAGGGCAAAGGAGTTTACAAGGGCTGGATGCTATTTAGGAAGGAATTCCTGGTGCCACAAGAGCAAGCTGTCCCCATGTGCCAGAAAATGAGCTGTCGGGGAAGAAAACTGGCCTGGCTGAATAAAAAGCTTTGGAAAGAAATCAGGAAAAAAGAGGAAAATAGATGAACTCTGGAAGAGGAGGCAGGCAACATTTGAGGACCTACAAAGATGAAATGAGATCTTGTAGAGAGAAAATCAGATGGGCTAAAGACCAGTTAGTACTTAGATTGGCCCATACTGTGAAAGATAATAAAAATCCTTCTATAAATATATGAATAATAAGAGAAGGGCCAAGGAAAATCTCCATCCTTTACTGGATGAAAGGAGAACAATAATGACAAAGGACGAGGATAAGGCTGACGTGCTTAATGCCTTCTTTGCCTCAGTCTTTAATAGTAAGGTGAGATGTTCCCTGGATACTCAACCTCACAAGCCAGTAGACAGGGAAGAAGTGCAGAACAAATCTCCCTTGATCCAAGGGGAAATAGTCAGAGACCTGCTAGAAAAATTAGATATTCACAGGTCTATGGGGCCAGATGGAATTCACCTAAGCGTATTAAGGGAGCTGGAGGAGGTGCTTCCAAACCTCTTTCCATCATCTACCAGCAGTCCTGGATGACTGGGGAAGTTCCATTGGACTGGAGGCTGGCAGATGATACACATCTACAAGAAGGGCCGGAGAGAGGATCCAGGAACTGCACTCCTGTCAGTCTGTCCTCAGTGCCAGGGAAGGTCACGGAGCAGGTCATCTTGGGTGCCATCTCACAGCACACACAGGACAACCAGGTGACCAGGCCGACTCATCATGGGTTTATGAAAGGTAGGTCTTGCTAAACTAACCTGATTGCCTTCTATAACAAGGTGACCTGCTTGGTGGATGAGGGAAAGACTGTGGATGTAGTGCACCTGGACTTTAATAAAGCCTTTGACACAGTATCTCACAGTATCCTACTTAAGAAACTGGCTGCCACTGCCCTGGATAGGTGCACCCTCTGCTGAGTCAATGGTTGGGCCCAAAGAGGAGTGGTGAATGGGGTTAAATCCAGCTGGAGGTGGTCAAAAGTGGTGTCCCCAAGGCTCCGTGCTGAGTCCAGTTCCATCAATGTCTTTATCAACAACTTGGATGAAAGGATCAAATGCACCCTCAGCAAGTTTGCAGAGAACATGAAACAGGGAGGAAGCGTCGATCAGCTAGAGGGTGGGGAGGCTCTACAGAGGGATCTTGACAGGCTGGATCGATGGGGTGAGGCCAGTGGAATGAGGTTTAACAAGGCTAAGTACAGAGTCCTGCACTTTCGACACAGCAACCCTATACAGTGCTCCAGGCTTGTGGAAGAGTGTCTGGAAAGCTGCCTGGCAGAGAAGAACCTGGAGGTGTTAGTTGACAATCGACTGAACATGAGTCAACAGTGTGCTCAAGTGGCCAAGAAAGCCAACAGCATCTTGGCTTGTATGAGAAACAGCGTGGCCAGCAGGACCAGGGAGGTGATTCTGCCCCTGTACTCGGCACTGGTGAGGCTGCACCTCAAATCCTGTGTTCAGTTTTGGGCCCCTTGCTACAAGACAGACATTAAGGTCCCAGAGTGTGTCCAGAGAAGAGCAATGAAGCTGGTGAAGGGGCTGCAGAACAAATCTTACGAGGAGCAGCTGAGGGAACTGGGGTTGTTTAGTCTGGAGCTTAGTCTCCTTTTGGTTGTGGGGAGATGGTCTACACGGTCTACAACTACCTGAAAGGAGGTTGTAGAGAGGTTGGTGTTGGCCTCTTCTCACAAGTGATAGGTGACAGGACGAGGGGGAATGGCCTCAAGCTGCGTCAGAGGAAGTTTAGATTGGACGTCAGGAAAAACTTCTTCACAGAAAGGGCTCTCAAGCACTGGCAGAGGCTGCCCAGGGAGGTGGTTGAGTCTCCATCCCTGGATATATTTAAAAGGTAGGTAGATGAGGTGATTTGGGACATGATTTAGTAGTTGACAGGTACGGTTGTATTTGATGACCTCTAGAGTCTTTTCCAACCTAATGATTCTGTGATTCTGTAATTAAACTTGAAGGCAAAAGCAGTTTATTTGGAGACTGTGCAGCCATCTAGCGTTATGTATATATATAGCAAGCTAGTTACCTTCCAAGACTCTGGATCACTTCAGTGCTTTTTTCCTACACATCTCCCAGCTGGATATTTAACTCTAAGGTTACAGGGGTTTTTAGTTAATCTAGCCAGCCCACTGATCCTGATGATCTCTGAAATTTTTGACCACCTGAAGGTTGTGCTTGTGGATAGTGAAAAGGATCCTGATACTGTATTTCTTCCGGCCGTAGCAAATATGGGTTACTACAATCAGGAAGAGAAAGCAGGATGTCCATGGATGTTACGACATTTTAGCAGTCATTGATCCTCAAGAAAAAAATTGGAATAGCGCTATGTGCCACTATGCAGGGTTCACAGTTCTTTGGAGTCTTTTTAATTTGTTCAGGAATATAAAAGCTTTGTATTCTGAAGAAGGAAGACAAGAGCGAAACTAACGGGAGCAAAATAGCTTGAATCTATAATTCTCACCTTTTTCTTCTAGAGAAAACAATCTTACTTCAAAGTCCCAGCTTTCTCTTTGGTCATTCAGCAGGCAGGACAATTAGTACAAGGAATATTCTTGTGCTGCGTACCAGTGTGACAAGCAAATCTCAAAGGTGACAACCCAGGGTTACTGCAACTTAGCTACTTGGCCAATCTGAGAACAGAAACATCTTTACTTACAATCTACATTTTCTCAACTCTTACCTGCTTTCTTGCACTGTAATTTACCCAGCCTCTTCTGTGCCTCCAGGTTCATCTTTCTCTGCATTTTGCATTAAAGTGTATAAATGTCCAGGTGTGTTATGAGGGACTTTTCATCTTCTAAAACAAATGGTGATGGACTGCTGGCTTTCTGCACTGCAGTAATAAGTTGTTTACTATGGAGGTAAAAGAACTTGCTTCTGGATAGAAGCTACATGTTACAACCTCTTTGCTTCACCTAAGCAGTGAGTTAGATTTATGCCATGGAGACAGATCAGTTTCTGGATTCTGCCACACTTACAGAATGTGCTACTAGATCTGCTTGTTCAACATCCTGTGCTGGTGGACACAGCCCCATTCCCACACTCTAAGAATCTGCTTCATACAGTTTACATAAACACTCTTATTCCCCTCATTAGCTCAGACCATATAAAAAAAAATACTTTAGTGTCAGTCTGGAGCAGCTGGAGGGGAGCAGTGACAAGCAGCATTGAACAGCTGGATCTGGAGGAGGATGTTTGTTGACACTGGCTTACTCACATGTGCTTCACTAGGAAAAGTGCCCTTGTCCGCAAGACTGCACTTGAATCTTTTGCACACTCCCCTTTTAAGTGTCTGTCTGCGAGATGTTAAAACCAGACCACAGTACATGTCCAACAGGTTCCAGCCACAACTGACTGACTGATAGCATTCACCTGGGATAATTTTTGAAAGACACAGTTTACAAAGTGTCTTTCACTGCATCAAGTTTTCTGGGTATTGGATATCTGAATGTCACCAAAGAAATGGCTAATTAATTACCATTGTGCTATTTATTTCTGATGGCTTTTACCAATAAACAGGGAAAAAATATTTCAGCCCTAAATTGTGACTAGTTGAATACAAAAACACTGTGCATACAAAGGCAAACCCCTCCCATAGGAGCTAACAGAGACACTCTCTTGTTGCTGGACATAGCAAAGTGTACTGAGCTAGGGGTGAATACAGCCAAGGCAGTGGTGGGAAGGAGGCTGAGGGCTGCTATGCAACAGCAGTCCCTCCCTGCAGGAAAAAAAAAGGGCAATCATGATGCTGAGCAATCCACAGGGAGCCAGAACCCTACCACCCACCAGCAAAGCCATTCTTGCCCCAAACAGCTTGCAGACAAGGTAATGGGCAAAGCAGGAAATGACTGAAACAAAACAATCTGATTTAAGGTCCTCTGAAGTAAGGTGGCACAGATCTATCTTGCAATTCTAAAACTGGTTTTAATGATATTACAAAATAATACATATGGGTACAGCAGCAAGACAGAATATTTGTATTTTATTTTTATTTGTATTTTACTGAGAGGCTTATTTTCTTCGCATAAGAGACATAAATTGTGCTTCTTACAATTTCTGGGCAGGACAGACGGTGTTTTTTAAAAGAACCAGAAGTGTTAACTTTTACATCCCAGTCGAAATCTCTGCAACTCTATTTCCCAAGTGCTCTTGAAGTTGTAATTATACTTTCATCCTTACTTCATGCCTGCAACTGGAGTTGGGAGCCACTTAAGCTACCATCATATTCCATCCAGGTGATTATTCTACTCTAAAGATACAATTTTAAAAGCAATTTTGGTCTCACAGAATAGAAGGTGCCTTAGATAATAAAGAAACAACTTGACCAGGGAAGTTGTGGCTGCCCCATCCCTGGAGGTGTTCAAGGCCAGGTTGGATGGGACCTTGGGCAGCCTGATCCAGTGGGAGGCGTACCTGCCCGTGGCAGGAGTGTTGGAATTAGATGATCTTTAAGGTCCCTTCCAACTCAAACCATTCTATGATTCTATGATTTATCTGTTTATTCACTGTGATGTCTCGAGAACAGTGGCAAGTGAAATAAAGGCTTGAAAAACGCTGCAGCCATTTGCCACAGTGGCAATAAAATAATTTATTAGAGAATAAATAACATTCTTCCCTGCTAATGTGCCTTCATATCGATGCAGAACCATCTTGAGTTAGCCTCCAACGTATGCCTTGCAAAACAGAATCACTTTTCCATAATCTACACTACAACATCCTGAATCAGCCTCTGCAGCTTTGGGAGTGAGAAGAATGCTGTCCAACTCAGTTACTACTAAAGTTATTTGTTCTTCTGCTTTTTTTCTTCCCCCTCCCTGGGTGTCTTTTTAGAACCAAGAGCTCCGGCCCCTTGCATTTGGAGTGAGTTTAAAACAGAGATCATTCGATAGTAAGGTGCAAGAAATTACTAGTGATGAGAACTAGAAATTACAGTGACTGAACTAATTGTGCCAACAGCGATTTTAATTCACGGCTCTACTTCCTCGGTCTCTCTGTTACAGTTACATGAGGTTAGTTCTGTGGGTGCTGTGAGAAACAGTCATTCACTGGTAAAATATTGAAAAGGACAAAGTCTTTGAAGCAATGATGGTAATATTTTTATTTTACAATTCATGCCGTCTTACAGAAGTAGTGGGTGTATACATACCAGTTTTGGACAAAGAACCATATAAATCTCTCCAAGGTTGCTCATTATATTTTTGGAGTATTCAACCACGTCCAGAGACTCCCTTCAGTTTATCATTTGGCCTAAGACAACTAAATCTTGCTAGACAACTAAACATCATGTCTGGAGATTGTCTGCGCATGAGCTCTTGATACAAGACAGATTCATATGATAAGGTAATTAAACATGCAAACCAGCTGCAGCAAAATCTATCAATTAATTCTCACAGGTACCAGTCCTACAGGGTCATCTCACGATGCTCCCAGCCAAACAAGTAACAACCTACAAAGATTTAGTCAAAAATGCAGCCCGACCATCTCCAGGGGAGAAGCCCAGATTGTATTTTTGTGTATTATGTGGAGTGTGTCCAGACAAGAGCAACAAAGCTGGGGAAGGGGCTGGAGAACAAGTCTTACAAGGAGCGACTGAGGGAGCTGGGGTTGTTTAGCCTGGAGGAGGCTGAGGGGAGACCTTACTGCTCTCTACAACTACTTGAAAGGAGATTGTGGAGAGGAGGGTGCTGGCCTCTTCTCCCAAGTGACAGGGGCAGGACGAGAGGGAATGGCCTCAAGCTCTGCCAGGGCAGGTGCAGGTTGGACATTAGGAAAAATATTTCACGGAACGGATCATTGGACACTGGAACGGTCTGCCCAGGGAGGGGGTTGAGTCACCTTCCCTGGAGGTGTTTAAAGGATAGGTGGATTAAATGCTGAGGAGCATGGCTTAGTTATTGATGGGAATGGTTGGACTGGATGATCCTATCGGTCTTTTCTGCGCCTCTGTGATCCAGACAAAGCCACAGCACTGACTGCCTGTGGCGCGCTTCCTCCCGCCTCAGCCCCGCGTGGCCACGCCCTCTGCCCCCGAGTGTGTCACCCGCGGGGCGGGGCGGGGCGGGGGTGTGGCCACGCGGGGCGCGCGATCTCCGCCGTTTCTTCTCGCGAGACTCGGTCCGCGCGCGGGTTTCAGTCTCGCGAGGCCGCCATGCCGGCGCAGAACGTGGGGAGCGGCAGCGGCGGTGAGGGCCGGCACCGGGGAGCGACGGGACCCGCGGTTAACCCACCCGGGATCGTGGCAGAACGGCCGGGAGCCGAGATGGAGACGCGGGCGGAGGCGGCGGTAATCACGCCAGCCATGCTGAAGGAGGAGGAACGGCTGGAGGCGGCGGGGCTGGAGGAGGAGCGGCAGATGCTGGAGAAGGTGAGGGTGGACTTCAAGAATTTCACTGCATTTTATATGCTTTTAAGCTTGTAGTGAGAGGCTCACCTCTTCGGTTTGGTCGTTGTAAGCCTAGAACCCGTCGTCCCTTTACACCAAGCTAATTATCCCTTGGCACCAAGCTAGTCATAGAATCACCATGTTGGAAAAGACCCATCGGGTCATCGAGTCCAACCATTCCTATCAAACACAAAACCACGTCCCTTAGCACTTCGTCCACTCGTCCCTTAAACCCCTCCAGGGAAGGTGACTCAACCCCCTCCCTGGGTATCCTGTTCCAGTGCCCAATGACCCTTTCCGTGAATATTTTTTCCTAATGTCCAACCTGAACCTCTCCTGGTGCAGCTGGAGGCCATTCCCTCTCGTCCTGTCCCCTGTCGTTTGGGAGAAGAGGCCAGCTCCCTCCTCCCTGTAACCTCTTCTCAGATAGTTGTAGAGAGCAATAAGGTCAGCCTCCTCTTCTCCAGGCTAAAGAACCCAGATCCCTTTACATCAAGTATCACCCCTTTACACTAAGCTAATTTCAAAAAAGGAAGCAATTTTTTTCTTTGCATTTTCTGCTTATGTATATAATGCTACTTTTCATCTTTTTGTTTCTTCTTTAGTTAAATAAAACCACCAAAATGACCTGATTAGACCTCTGTAGGGCACTTGTTTAAAACCATTCATGCTTTCCTCATTCATTCAATACCTCTGGATGAGATACTGAGGGGCATGATTTAGAGACTGGTGGGAATGGCTGGACTCAATGATCCGGTGGGTCTCTTCCAACGAGGTGATTCTGTGATTCCAGAAATAAGCTCTGTTATGTGTTGCTTTGGTAGGAGGTGTAGCTTAGGCAGCTGTTGTCACTGACAGCTCCTTCTCTTTGCAATAGAGTTTGAAGGCTGCAGCTGAAATTCATCAAGCAAGTTCCCTAGTTGAAAACGATTGTTTTCATGCTAATTTCTGGGCCTGCTCTTCCTTGCATGCAGTTTTGCAGGCTCTCCCGGAGTCGAGGAGAGCAAGAGCTGCTTGGGCTGTTATTGCCACTGGGAGAAACGTACATATAATCATCCTGAGAATTCATAGAATCACTAGGATGGAAAGACTCACTGGATCGTTGAGTCCAACCATTCCTATCAGTCAGTCAATCCTATTAATCACTAAACCATGCCCAAGTTGATGTAGCTTTGTAGAGAGAGAGTTTTGTTTAGCTCTTGTTTGCCTGTATTGCAGGAAATATAGGTGTTTCTAGACTGCTTGAAGGAAATGATTAATCATTACTACCTTTCATTTCTCTCGCTGGAATATTTTCAAGTGTTGATGTTGAGCATCTGTTGATACCACAGAATCACAGAATGACCAGGTTGGAAGAGACCCCCTGGATCATCGAGTCCAACCATTCCCACCAATCCCTAAATCATGCTCCTAAGCACCTCGTCTACCCTAACCTTAAACACCTCCAGGGACGGTGACTCAACCACCTCCCTTGGCAGACTGTTCCAATGCCTAACCACCCTCTCTGTGAAGAACTTTTTCCTAATCTCAAGCCTAAATCTCCCCTGGCGGAGCTTGAGGCCATTCCCTCTCGTCCTGTCCCCTGTCACTTGGGAGAAGAGGCGAGCTCCCTCCTCTCCACAACCTCCCTTCAGGTAGTTGTAGAGAGTAATAAGGTCTCCCCTCAGCCTCCTCTTCTCCAGGCTGAACAACCCCAGCTCTCTCAGCCGCTCCTTATAAGATGTGTTCTCCAGCCCCTTCACCAGCTTTGTTGCCCTTCTCTGGACTCACTCCAGAGCCACAACATCCTTCTTGTGGTGAGGGGCCCAGAAGTGAACACAGTACTCGAGGTGCGGTCTCACCAGTGCCGAGTACAGGGGGAGAATAACCTCCCTGGACCTGCTGGTCACGCCGTTCCTGATACAAGCCAAGATGCCATTGGCCTTTTTGGCCACCTGGGCACACTGCTGGCTCATGTTCAGTTGGTTGTCAACCAGCACCCCCAGGTCCTTCTCTTCCTGGCAGCTTTCCAGCCAGGTTTCTCCTAGTTTGTACCTCTGCTTAGAGTTGTTGTGCCCCAAGTGCAGGACCCGGCATTTGGCCTTGTTAAACCTCATGCCGTTGGTCTCAGCCCAGCAGTCCAGCCTGTTCAGGTCCCTTTGCAGAGCCTCCCGACCCTCCAGCAGATCAACACTTCCTCCCAGCTTAGTGTCATCTGCAAACTTGCTAAGGGAGCACTCAATGCCTTCATCCAGGTCATTGATAAAGACATTAAACAGGACTGGACCCAGGACTGAGCCCTGGGGAACCCCACTTGTCACTGGCCTCCAGCTGGATTTAACTCCATGTACCACCACCCTCTGGGCCCGGTCATTCAACCAGTTTTTCACCCAGGAGAGTGTGCACCCGTCCAGGCCAGAGGCTGACAGTTTCCGAAGCAGAATGCTATGAGAAACTGTATCAAAGGCTTTACTGAAGTCCAGGAAGACCACATCCACAGCCTTTCCCTCGTCCAAGAGTTTAGTCACTTGGTCATAGAAGGTGATCAGATTAGTCTGGCAAGATCTGCCTTTCATGAACCCGTGTTGACTGGGCCTGATCACGCAGTTCTCTTGCAAGTGCTTCATGATCGCACTCAAGATCACCCGCTCCATGACTTTCCCCGGTACCGAGGTCAGACTGACAGGCCTGTAGTTTCCTGGATCCTCCCTGCGCCCCTTCTTATAGATGGGCACGACATCAGCCAGCCTTCAGTCTAGCGGAACCTCCCCAGTCATCCAGGACTGTTGGAAGATGATGGCAAGGGGTTTGGCCAGCACATCCGCCCGTTCCCTCAAAACTCTTGGGTGGACTCCATCCAGCCCCATAGACTTGTGGGCATCTAGCTGGGCAAGCAAGTCTCCACCTCCTCTTGGACCTTGGGAATCTCATACTTCTCTTCCAACCCTTGGGGTTGTGCACAGAGGGAACAATTTTCCTTACTGTTAAAGACTGAGGCAAAGTAGGCATTGAGCACTTCAGCCTTGTCTTTGTCCCCTGTTACTCTTGTTCCCTCTGCATCTACTAGGGACTGGAGATTCTCCCTAGCCCTCCTTTTGCTGTTGATGTATTTGTAGAAAGACTTTTTGTTGTCTTTCACAGTCTTGGCCAATCGCATTTCTAGTTGGGCCTTAGCCCTCCTGATTTTTTCCCTGCACGTTCTCACTTCCTCCCTATAGTCCACCCAGGATGCCTGCCCCTTCCTCCAGAGGTCGTAGACCCTCCTCTTCCTATTGATGTCTCTTATGACCTCCCTACTCAACCACGCTGGTTTCTTACCCCTCCGGCTACTTTTCCGGAACTTGGGGACGGCTTTCTCCTGAGCTGCTAGGAGTTCCTTCTTGAAGAGCGCCCAGCCCTCATGGACACCTTTGCCTTCAAGGAGCGCCTCCCACGGCACTTTTCCGACCAGCCTTCTGAACAGCCCAAAGTCTGCTCCCTGAAAGTTGAGGGCGACTGTTCTGCTAACCTCCTTCTCCATTTTACCCCGCACTGAGAACTCTATCATCTCATGATCGCTTTGCCCCAAGCGTCCTCCAACCTTCACATCTCCCACCAGTTGACCAATCTATCTTGGAGAGAAATCTTGAAAACATGGTGCGGTCTAGACTCATTCTGGTACAAACTGTCAAAGTATCAGAATGCTATATAAGGTGTTATATTTCAGGCATAAACAAATATGAACCTGAAAGAAGGCTTTATCTTAAAAGCTCTTTTGAGAATTGTATTCTAAAGAACTTGCTTTTTTGTAAGAATACTTGAGAAGTCACTTCACTGCTCTTATTTTCTCATTTTCTGTCAGTTACGTAGCTTTGTATTCAGCTCACAGGAGTGTGGTGTCTTAAAAATTGAAGCATTATTCTAAGGACATGAAAAGTACAACTTCCAAAGGCCTAGAGCTAAGTTTAACTATTCTTTTCACTAAGACAAGTAGTGATTTCTCAAGGTACCTTTTTAGGCTGTAGGATTTTGCTATGCTGTAGCTAGAAAGCAACACCTTGTTCTTCCTGAAGGCTCACTATCTTTCTTTCTTGCAAACAACACGTCATGATAGTGCCTCTCTGAACTTCTCTTCAGGTTTTCCTTCATCAGACTTGGAAGTAAAAATCTGGAGGCAGTGGTTTAGGAGGGTAAGGAGGAACCCTTTATACAGTGAATACTGTCATTGCACAGGAAATATTGATAAAAGGACTTGGCATTTAATTTCTTTCACAACCAACCACCTCCACAACACTACTAGAATGTCATAGGGTTGGGTTTTTTTTTTTTCTTCCCATTTCTTGAGAATTCACAGAGCTTGTCTCTAGCAAAGTTATTGCTGCATTGTTCTGTGTCCTTCTGCCCTGCCTTCCTCTTGCAAACTGAAGCCAGTCAGACTAAGGGAGATTACTTATCTTAGGGGCAGTTGATGTTATTGAAGCTTCTGGTTTGTTCATACTTGTCA
This sequence comes from Clamator glandarius, assembly GCA_033459285.1. Classification (NCBI taxonomy): domain Eukaryota; kingdom Metazoa; phylum Chordata; class Aves; order Cuculiformes; family Cuculidae; genus Clamator; species Clamator glandarius. The sequence goes on along the minus strand of JAUNZM010000631.1, from coordinate 1,115,207 downwards.
CTTTGGCAACCCCCATGCCAGGTGATCTGTATATCAGCTCAACAAAGAGTCACTTGTCCTTTCTGTGGCAAAATACTGCTATACAAATATATAAGAATGTAGAGTGATGAAAAAGAGCAGCAAATTTTTGACCTTTTCAGTCAAAAAGTGGAAAAAAACAAAACCCCACTTTGAGGCTTGAAGGTTAGGACAAACAACGCGAAAGGAGAAATAAAGGTTCAGTGCTCCTCATTGTCTTTGAGATTTTATTTTTCCATTGAAATTTTGACTGTTGGTCAGGGAAGCAGTCCTTCAGATTGACCAGTTAATGGATGGATGCTGTGCTCATTTCAGTGGAAAGTGAGCAATAGCAGTTTAATGAATGAAGTTATTCAACTATAATTATATTCCCTCTTGGCATTACCATCAAGGCTTGATCTTTCTGAGCTTAAGTGCTTTTCATCTGAAGGAGAAAAACTGGTTTAGGCAGAGCAGAAGCAAATAAAAACTTTATGGAGAATCATGAGAAGGCAGTATATTCCTCCAGACTAGTGGAGATAGATCTTCCCCCTGTAAAAGACTATGGTGATAGCTACCTAATAAGAATGACAGAGAATACTGTTCGTGGAAAATAAAGATGTGATTTCTGGGGGAGGGAAACATGCTCTCCCTTTTCTTTGTCATGCAGTTTGTCCCATGATTCCTTTCTGTGTTAGCATCTCTTTTCTCTTCTTTCTTCTGAACTCTTAGGCTTAAGATAAGCATCTTGGGAAACTTTGCATCTTGGCTTTCTGGAGTTCCCTTGGAGATGCTAATTATACCTTTTCACTTGTTTGATACCTCAATCTAATGGTGTATGCAGAAGGGTGAATGCTTTGTTACATTTTGGGCAAGTTTTGGTCTGAGTTGTGAGGAGTAGACTGCAGACCACTAAATGCGCATCCTTGACTAATTCAGCAGAAATTACTTTTAAAAGTATGGGCGGATTTTGAAAACAAAACAAGGAGAAATTACTTATTTCACATTGGGAATTGTTTGGACATCTGTAAATTAGGCATGATGGTTTTGTAGCTATCTGAATATCTTCATAAGGAAAAGCTTGTACCTTTTTGCAAATGGCATGTGGAGGAGTCCAAACTAATACCTAGGAAACTGAATTTTGCCAGGTAGGATTTGCCAGGGATTTTTTTTTTTTTGCTTCCCCTCTCCCAGATTTTACAGGCAACAAATAAATTTAATTTTGCTCTAAATCTATAAATTGGAGTTTAGATCCCTCTGAGCCTTTGAATGCCTTATGCTACTGCATAAGGAAGCATGTGTGTTGCACAGCTCTGCTTACATGTGCAAGGGTATGCAACCCTTACTTTCATCATAGGCACACGCAAGTACATACAATCATGTATCTTAGATGTATAATGACTGGAAAGGAAAGGTGGAGTGTTGGTGAGATAATGAGTTATCCTGCAGAAGAACCTTCTGTTATATTAAAAGCATTACATCTGAGACATCTATAAACACTCAACATCTCTCTGTGTTGGCCAGGCTCGTGCTTCTTGGGACAGGGAGTCAAGTGAAGTGCGCTATAAGAGGCTTCAACATTTGCTTGAAAAAAGCAACATCTATTCCAAATTCTTGCTGACCAAAATGGAACAACAACAACTGGAGGTAGGTATATCCACATCTGCAGTAGGGGTTCTTAAGATGGCCTGCCATCTGTATGGAGGATTTTGCCATCCAGTGGTTTGAACTGAAGTAAAAATGCTGTTAAGATTGCTGTAGTAACATGAAAATGTACTGGAATTACTGCCCAGAATGAAGTGGTGCTTTACATAATATTCAGAATCTGTTTTATACGTAAACAGATAAATCAGACTGGAATGAGCATGAATTAAAATTTAAAATCATGGCATAAAGGTGGCACTGATATCTTTACAATTATTTTGTTGGGCTAAATGCTAAGATGAGAAAACATTTGAAATAAGGAACAAAGTTTAAGGGAACTAGAAAGCCAGGAGGGAGGATGGAAGATGCAAAGAATTGACAAGTAGGATTTGCACAGTTTATTTTTGTTGATTACTGAAGGCTGAGGGTGAGACTTGTCTTCAGGGTGCTAATGCTGGTGTCCCTCAAACAAATTCATTATTTGCAGTAATTATGCTGCTCCCAAACAGGAGCTTCCATAAAATGTTTTGATGCCTTTTGTTTTGTTTTTTTTTTTTTAATTTTATTTTTGATCCATAGACTGCTGAGTTCATATCTAGCTTTAGCTTGACTTTCTTAACTGTACCTTTATGGATAAGTTTGTAAGAGTTTACACTTGAGAGAGAGGAATAATCTTAGGAAAAGATTCAGAGCAATGACATGCTCAGAAAAGTGATGTTTGACAGACTGCAGGAACCTCCTTTTTACAGCTGTGTCTGTACTTTAGGTGGTAGCTAAAATTTGTGGTTACTGCATTGAATGGGTATGTGTTTCAGTGTTAAGTTTTGTTCCATCTGATAAATATCAAGGTCTCTTACATGTCTTTCCAGGATTCTTTTGCTTTCAGCAATTGGAAACAGTAGGTGGAATGAAAATATTAAAATTCTTCAAGACATGAAGGCCCTTCTTTGTTAAAGACATTGCAGGCTACCTGTATTGCTTTCAGTTCCCTAATGAACACAAGTGGTAATATGTAGAAGTTACGAGGGAGTTGGATACGTGGAAAACTTACTGCAGTAGATATGATCATAAGGAGCTTGTAATTTGGAATATTTTTGTTGGAGTCTTTCCAAATTGCTGTATTTAAGGGATTCAGAGCAGTTGCACTTTCTTTCCCAAACTTCGCTTTATCATTTTATACTGTGTCAAAATAGAGGCTTCTAGCGAGATTGCAATACCAAAATAAAGTCTGTAGAGTACACAGAACTCTGTAATCAATGTAATCTATTCCTGTTATCACTTCTATAATGGGTTAGTTCTCTTTTGGGTGTTATTGAAAGACAAAAAATGTGTGGAGGTATTTTATTTTTCTTTTTAGGAACAGAGAAGAAAAGAGAAGTTAGAAAAAAAGAGAGAGATGATGTTAAAATCTGCCAAGGTAAGATTAACTACCTATTTTATGCAACTTTCTGAATGAAAGTCTTAAGTACCATGTCAATTTAGATCAAGGTAGGCAAACTAAATAAATTGGACTTGGCTAGTGTTTGACTTGCAGGTTGTAGCTAGTATACCCTATTTATTTTAACTGTAATAAGACTGTTTAAAAGTTACTAAAATTGCATAAAGTGACAATCATCTCAAAGAGACGTTTCTGACTAATCATATTAAATACAATGGTTTGAATTTGTGTTGAGGAGGTTTTTTGTTAGCAATTATTACTTATTTAGCCAAGAGGCTTAATGAGTAATGCAAAACATAGAATCATAGAGTCACTAGGTTGGAAAAGACACACCGGATCAATAAGTCCAACCATTCCTACTAAATACTAAACAGATTCTTTTTTTTGCTGTTTTTTTTTTATAAACTGTTTAATAGTAAATGTGTTCCAAGAAACTTTCAGAGGTAATGGGGCTGAGGCTTACTAGGTCATCTTATCTGTACTATGATAGTTAGAGATCCATAAGGTGATGAACCTCTTCCTATGTTTATTTTCTAGGGTCAAAATCCAGTTGATGGCAGAGAGGAGAAATCAGGTAATATATTGGGTTTTGCCTTTTATCACTACTGGTGGTTTTAGTTTCTTTAATATTTGATTTCATGTATACACTCAAATGTTATCTTATAGGTACAAAAAAGAAGAGAGGAAGAGAAGATGGAATGTACAACATCTCAGAAATTATGTCCAAAGAGGTAGACAATTGACTATTAATAGGCTTGTCTGCAGTTTTGTAGCACAGATTTTAGCTGATCAGGCAATCACTGTGTGACATCTGTATATTAGAACAATATGTTGTCATACATTGCCATCAGAAATTATTAACCAACAGCCAACAGCAGTCTCTCTGTAACACGCAACTTTGTTGGAGGAAAGATCTATGTTAAAGAGCAGTGTTGTCAGACCAGTAGAGACTGTGAACTGTCTACATCTCCAAATGAACTTTCAGTTACCTTTTGTAACTAGAATGCATTGTCTGGAGTGAGGCCTTGTTTAGAGTCACTTGTATGATATTATATGGAGAGCTTTTTAAAGTATGTCTGAATTCTTCAATTAGAAGATATAATGAAAGACAAATTGTAGTAGCCTTTAAGACTGAGAAACGCATAAGCATAGTTTTTTCTTTCTTTACAGGAAATATTATCAGTGGCAAAAAAGACTAAAGTGGAAAGTCAGGTATGTTAGCATGTGTTATTGTAGTTATAAATGTGTTAAGCCCAGAGGGAGGGAGGGCTTTTCATACTTACTGGTGTATCTTTAAAACTTTTTCTGTAAATAACCATCTCTCTGCTAGCTATTGAAGTCCTGAATTAGAACTTTAAAAAAGTGGTGCAGGTGACACCAAGCTGAGTGGTGCACATGTCACACCTGAAGGGACAGGGTCATCCAGAGGGACCTGAACAAGCTGCGAAAGTGGGCCTGTGTGAATCTCATGGGGTTCAGTGAGGCTAAGTGCAAGGTCCTACACCTGGGTCGAGGCAATCTGTGGTTTCTATACAGGGTAGGGGATGATGTGATTGAGAACAGCCCTGCAGAGAAGGACTTGGGGTGCTGACTGATGAGAAACTTGACATGAGCTGGCAATGTGTGCTTGCAGCCCAGGTGGCCAACCATATCCTGGGCCGCATCAAAAGAAGTGTGGCCAGCAGGTCAAGGGAGGGGATTCTCCCCCCTCTATTCCACTCTCAAGAGACCCTAGCTGGAGTACTGTTTCTGGTTCTGGATTCCTCAACATAAGGAGGATAAGGAGCTGTTGGAACAGGTCCAGAGGAGGCTACAAAGATCATCAGAGGGCTGAAGCACTTCTGCTGTGAGGATGAGCTGAGAGAGTTGAGGTTGTTTTGCCTGGAGAAGAGAAGGCTACTGGGAGACTTTTAAGTGACCTTCCAGTATCTGAAGGCTGGAGAGGGACTTTTACAAAGGAATGGAGTGATAAGACGAGGGGGAAGGGCATTAAACTGGAAGGGGGAAGGTTTAGATTAGACTTAGGAAGAAGTGGTGAGGCACTGGAACAGGTGGTGGTTGCTCCCTCCCTGGAAGTGTTCAGAGCTGGGCTGGATGCGGCCTTGAGCAGCCTGGTCTAGTGGGAGTTGTTTCTGCCTATGGCAGGGGGGTTGGAATTAGATGACCTTTAAGATCCCTTCCAACCCAAACCATTCTATGAATGCACTTAAATACTTATTTTCAGAAATCTGGGGGGAAAATGTCTAATATATTTTTTGAACACTGAATTTGAATGTATTTATACTTTAAAGAATGCCTGTATTTTCAAAAATAAAGGAAATGGGAATTTACTAAGCAATATTTGTGCTAGTGTATAAGACATTAAGACATAGTAATTTTTAAGCATTTGGGCATGGAGATAACAGGTTTGGGCTCTTGCTTCTGCTGTAGTTTAAAAGCTACAAGCACAGCATGAATTACTTTCCAGTATTCACTAGAACCTGTTTACAGAGGGGAAATAGCTGCATTAAATGTCAGCCACAGTGGGGAGGTTTTTTGTTCTGCTTGCTTTAATGAGTTAAAAGTTACATGCCAAATAGCTATCACTGCTCTTCAGCTCCAGAAGAGTAAAGAATACATATGAGTCATCGAGATTTTGCATTGCTGAAATTTGCCTATGTAGTAATATAAATCCTAAAACCAAATTCTGCTCTTGAGTTGACAGTTACTCAGATCTTTGAGGCAGAGGCTCGCTTACTTCACTGCATACTGACTGGTGTAAATTAAGCTAAATATGTCTTAGCTTGGCTTTGATGTGAATGCCACTTCTCACGTGTTCCTTGAACTTCCCTCTTATAGGATGAAAGTTCTTCTGACAACCTGTGTCCAGAAGACCTGCAGAAAAATGGAGACTCGAATAGTGTCATTAAGGACAGATTGTGTCAAGCTGTACGACACAGTGCCAAGCAATTCCTTGATCCAGTACGAAAATTTAATGGACAACCAGTGCCTTTTCAGCAGCCAAAGATTTTTACTGGTGGTGTAATGAGGTGGTACCAAGTGGAAGGCATGGAGTGGCTAAGGGTATGAAGTGATTGTTGATGAAATAGATGATGCTGGTTGGAGACAGAGAAATGAAGGGCAACAGATGTTAGTAGTCTGTGACTGTAGTTGGTACAGGGAAGGTGAAGAAAAACAATTCTTTACAATTTGTCATGATACAAGAATCTGATGTTTGGAAAAGCTGTCAAGCAGCAGATACGAAGCTTCAGTGTGGGGACAATGCTTGTATTTGTAAACTTTTCTTTACACTTATTTTGTCGGTGTTCTCCATCTTCCCTTTCTCCATCTATTTTCTTGTTCAACTCAACTTGTCCTTGTAAGTACTTTGGAAAGCAGAGGGTCTATGCATACTGCTAAGGGACAGTATTGCTAATTTTTCCTGTCTCAAAGACTTAAATACTAGCTGAATAGGTGTTTAAAGACCCATTACCTTGCAGGCCTAACACAGGTGAAAGTTTTCTGTTCTCTGCATCTTGGAATCTAACTAGTGATATTAATGGTGTTTTAAAGATGTTTTGTCTTTAGGCTTTGAAATAAAAAACTAAAGAAACCCGCAATGAAAAATGCGCACATACATATTTAATTTCTCCCCGTTTTTGCTTGCAAGGTAAATTAGAACAACTTCATTTTCTACTTATCACAGCCGGACAGATATATTTTCATTTCTACTGCTGATCTAATTTTTCCCTTAGGTTTTCACTTTTTTCTTACCCACAAGCATTTGTATCCTGTTTTAACAGGTATAGGCTGATCTCACAAGTGAGTGCCACTGAGCTCGCTGTTCTATCACTGAGAAATGTATAGGAAAAAACAAGCTTCCTTAGCGGGGTGCCCAGTTATAGCCACCTTCTTTATGAACAGTAGGTAGAGTAGCCAAAGAACACTTCTGTGTCTTTATGCTTTTTTGTGAGTGGTTGCTCTGTCACTTACCACAATAGTCAGTGTCTGGACAAATAATTTTTGCTGGAGCAGCTGGCTGCATTGGTCAGGAATTGCATCTTTTTTTCTGTGGTGAAGTAGCTGTGCCTGTAGAAGTTACTTGAACAGATAAAACTCGGAGATCAGAACAATAACTTAGTCTTTTAGAGGGGGGAGTTAAGGAAGTTTTTGGAGATGGGATGTATTTACTTTCATCATGGTGAAATGTTACTCGTCTGTAATAAAAGATGTGCCTAGTGGAGTTTCTGCGGGTGTTATCGTTCCTAAAGATGTCTGTTCTTAAGGTGTGTTTGTCATATTGCATTTCCATTTCTTTTTCTGTGTATACAGATGCTTTGGGAAAATGGTATAAATGGCATTTTAGCTGATGAAATGGGGCTGGGGAAGACGATCCAGTGTATTGCAACAATAGCACTGATGGTGGAGCGAGGAGTCCCTGGTCCATTCTTAGTATGTGGTCCTTTGTCTACTCTTCCAAACTGGATGTCTGAATTCAAGAGATTTACTCCAGAGGTAATGAAGATTTTTTTTCTCAAGTTTAAAAGACCAAATTATGTAGCTCCTATTCTTTTGCCTTGAAACTTTCTGTGTATAGAACATTAGTTTAACTGCAGTTATGTGGTTACTACACACTGTGCCATAACTTGCTGTGTATTTATAGCTTCTGTAACAAAACTAATTATCTCTCCTGGCTTCTGTTTAGGACCAAATAAGCTTAGTTCATCTAACTTCTAGCCGTCTTTTTTGGTTTTATTTTGGTTTTTTTTTTTTTTTTTTCTTTTCAGATTCCACTAATGCTTTATCATGGACCTCAGCAGCAACGTCGTAAACTGGTTCGTAAGATTCATGGACGACAAGGATCGCTGCAAATCCATCCTGTGGTCATCACTTCCTTTGAAATAGCAATGCGAGACAGAAATGCCCTGCAGGTATCTAAGTTCCCCTGAAAACTCTAGGATGCATGAAATGGCTCATCACTGACAGCTGTGCTTTTGAGCATAGTAAGAAAAAACAGCCAAACAAAACCAAACCCAACCAAAACAACCAACAAACGCATGCTGCCTGTGCAATAATTGTCATACTGTGGCATTTATATTGACATCCATTTCTATTTGCTTGGTAGCAGTTCTTCAAATAGAATGCTGTTGAAAAATTGAAGTAAGCAGATAGTTACAGCATACCTGTTCTTTTTATTACCTCTCTGTAGATAATGGTGGGGGAGTGAAATCTATACTTACTGAATGTTGGAGTGAAAGATATACTTAGTGTATAAATTTAATGGTTAACACCAAAATAGTTGTTTCAGTGAGATGAGCTGCTTGTAGAAGTTTTTATTGTCACCACCTAAGCTTTCTAAATGCAGCCACCATGAAGCAGGTGTGTGGCTTTAGCTCTTCGGAATAAGCTTTTCTAGTAAATGGAATATTTCTAATGGCCAGTATCAGACAGTCGTACTAGTTCTGCTTATCTCATCTGGCACATGTTTTCATAGAATAAAGCTACTGAAATAACTTTTCTTTTTTTTTTTAGCATTGCTTCTGGAAATACCTGATAGTAGATGAAGGTCACAGGATTAAAAACATGAACTGCCGCCTCATAAGAGAATTGAAACGATTTAATGCAGACAATAAACTCCTGTTGACGGGTACTCCCCTGCAAAACAGCTTGGCAGAGCTTTGGTCATTGCTTAACTTCCTGTTGCCTGATGTGTTTGATGATTTGAAAAGGTAGATTGTGATCTAATGGTGAAAACTGTTCCCGTTTGTTCTGTTTGGTCATTACTGTGTCTTTTTAATAATTAAACTGGTATCAGTATGTGAAGAGCTATTTTATGGTGTAATTTGGTATGATTGTTTGGTGGTAAAAGCTTCGAAATGTGTGTTGCATTCACACTTTATTTCAGAAAAGAAGGAAGTAATTATCAGCTCTATGGGTAGTGGAAGCTTAACTCTGAGCTAAGGCGTGAGCATTCAGGGAGAGAGTTGTTTGTCTAGTCATTAGTGCCTGGTGCTGCCTAAGATTTTCCTAAGGGGCTGGAGAAAGCTATGTGAAGCTGGCAGACATGGGACCCATGGGAGATGGACCCTTTTCTGAAGCAGTAGGATTGAATATAATAGATTGTAGTGAATATTCCAATTCATACAGTTTGGGGGTTTTTTTGTTACCAGTCAGTTAAAATCTCAAACATCTGACTTGATTGGTTTATTTTGGAAATACCTCCTGTTCACCCAGTGATTATGGTGGGTATTAGTGCTTTGTTTTCCTTAAGTTACTGGGAAAGAGATGAATAGTATACTTAAATAATGGAGAAGAACAATAGCTATGAAGTAAACTATTCCTTCCCCCCGCCCCCTTTGTTTTTATAGCTTTGAATCCTGGTTTGATATTACGAGTATTACAGAAACTGCCGAAGATATTATTGCTAAAGAAAGGGAGCAAAACATCTTGCATATGCTGCATCAGGTTTTTATTTACTTTTTGTGTTTGTTTCTAACATTGACCATTATTATGAAGTATGTCAAAATCATGTTTGTGGAGCTGAATTTTATGGCCTGAGGCTTTTATTGTGGCACTTCTGGACTTAGACTTGTGAGGTTTTTACAGTCTTTACAGCAAAATGCTGAATGGAACAATACACCTCTTTGATAAGGACTCATTTGTATTCTTGGAATTAAGTTTAGTCAAACTAAATTGAAGTTGCTTATGTCTGTTTGCCAAAAGATTTAGTAGGTATAGTTATTTTGTTGAAAGATATTTTTGAGGGAATTTACATAACTTTCAGGTGTTGAACAGAATACCTTTTGACAAACTAATTGTTTAATGTGCCTGTCTTCAAAACCAAACTAACACTCAAAACTTGGAGGTTTTTTTTAAGGCAGGGTGTGGAAGTAAATGCTTACAGAACTATCACTTTTCTGTCATAAGCTGATGGTGAGAGATACAAATTGCCTCTTCTACGTGTAATTGTCAATAATTTATTTTGGATTAAAGTTTGGGGCTTTCCTGGAATAACTTGATTTAAGAAATATGACAAGCAAAGCAAGCTGCGTCATAATAAAATTAGTTTTGGTTAATGAAGAAACTTTGAAAGGTCTGTAATGTAGTTACTACTGCACCCTCTAGTTAAAACACTTCAAAAATTTTCAAAATGTCAATAGATGTGTTTTTTGGATATACTTATTACCAGCATGTGCATAAAAGGTTTTTTGCATTTTAAAAGTAGGCATTTATATTAAAAAATAAATATGGAACTTTACAAATTAATTCCTTTACTTTAAATTGTCAAAATTGCGTTACAGCAGTAGACCCTTTTTGTGTTCTGTTTTTTTTGTTTTGATTTTTTCTTTTTTTTAAACTAGCGTTGGTCAGAGCTTTGAATACTTGTAACACATCTGCTTATTTCAGATTCTGACACCTTTCTTACTGAGAAGACTGAAATCTGATGTTGCTCTTGAGGTTCCTCCTAAACGAGAAGTTGTGGTATATGCACCACTGACGAAAAAGCAAGAAACATTCTATACTGCCATTGTAAATCGCACCATTAGCAAACTGCTTGGAAATAATGAGGTTTCTATTATCTATAATCTATGTATTCAGAAATATGCTTGCTGATAATGATTTATAGGCAAAACCACATTGATATTGCTTCATTATCATTCTAACTAAACCTACTTGTTGCTCAGATTTTTAGTCTGATCCTTCTGTTATGTATTGCAATGGCAATTACTATAACTGGTCTCAGAGGGCACAGAACTAAGCAATTTTAAGTGTAAATATGTTCTCAGTTACTTGTAGCCTGGGGAAAGTTTTCCTAGAGTTGCTGGTTTCTGCTGTAAAATCAACAAGGTACTAGTGCAGTTTTTAAAAATGAAGCAGAAGGTTTCAAAATCTACAATTAGAAACCTGTAAAATTTGAGCTGCACTTTCTGCTTATCAAAACTTACAGCTGCTGAGTCTGTATCAGTGAGATATCTTCAGTATTGAGAATTCTTGGGTCAGCATAGGCCTTTGAAGCTGTCTGCTGTTGATGGTAACGTTATTTCCCACAGGAAGAAGTAGTTGAGTTGAGTCCTACTGGCCGACCAAAACGCCGTGGTCGAAAACCAGTTGATTATTGTGAAGAACATTATGGTTCACCTGATGACTTGGAAAAATTGATCAGCAAAATGCAAGAGGAAGTAGAAAAAGAGAGGTGCTTGCCCTAAAAGATTCTTTTTTCATTATGAATCTCTTTGTTTCTAGAGCTTTGTTTATTGTAGCTTTAGTATTTGTTTCTTTGCCCTTACCTAATAGTGATTAGGTTGTATGATCACTCACTGACTCAAAGTTATAGTGAACTACAACACATTTACTCATCCTTGCTACTGGTCGCTTAGACCTGTGACCTTTGCAGGATGAGCAGTAAAATTGCTTCCTGAGTCCCTGTTTTCATTAGTCACAGTCTTAGGTGGGTCCTGTGACGATAGTGCTACTGATAATATGTGAAGAGCTAAAATATCCTGGTATGACGTGTAATTCCTTTGGCTGTTGAAACGTTTTGGTATCAAAGGACTATGGTATCATAGTGTGGTTTGGGTTGGAAGGCATCAACTGGATCAGGTTGCTCAGAGAGCCCCATCCAACCTGACCTTGAATGTTTCTAGGGATGGGGCATCTACCACCTCTTTGGGCAACCCATTCCAGTATTTCAGCGTCCTCAGTGAAAAATTTCTTCCTAATGCTTAGTCTAAACTTCTCTTATAGTTGGTGTCTTTAAATTGATAGAAGTGCTTTGGGCATAAGGAAAATGAGGCTAATCATCTGGGCTTGAAGTATTTTTGGTTTTGCCAGATTTTTATTGTAGTCCAGTGTACTTTGTAAGAAGAGAAATTTAAATACAAGCTTGTATTAGTTTTATGGTATGCATGGATCTATTATGTTGGAGACAGTGCTTAAATGTGGAAAAGCAAAATAGCTGTATTCGTTGTGAATCCTGCAGATGTGTACGTGTGGTGGAAATGGGGTAGACAGATAGGTGATTTTGGAATAGTTATTTATTGTTCCACAGATCTGACCATTTGTTCTAGAGACAGCTTGCTTCTGTTCTCCTTTCTGCTGGGTGACTTGCAAAAGTTGCTTTTTCTGCTTCTGATTACTACTGACTGCCCTTTTGTATTTTAAATCAATCATGGCAAACCCTTGTGCTTTCAGTGACAGGTGTGGCACTAAAAGAAATTTCGTCTGCTACTAGCTTAATTAATTGTGAGGGATTTTAAGGACATTGGACACAGCTTGTGAATTCATTACTTTATTTTCTTTTTCTCCTCTTCAGTATCTGTAGCATAATAAGGTGACACTTTCTTTACTAATTAAATGATGTATCTTTTCAAGGCCAGTGGTAGAAGTGAGCACTCCCATGGAAAAAGAGGTGAACCTCAAACTGCAGAATATTATGATGTTACTGAGGAAATGTTGTAATCACCCATATCTCATTGAATACCCATTGGACCCTGCTACACAACAGTTCAAGGTACGTACTTTAAAAGGATTATGAGAAAAATTATTTCAGGCATAAAAAAACAATAGGCTGTGAGCTGACTGGAGTAAGGAATGAGCTTTTCAATGTATTTGGCATTTGCCTCCCCACTGTATTACAGCAGTATGACTGAATCATTATTTGGAGCTTCCTGCAGCAGCAGTTGCAGAGTCCCGTTCAGCTTTTGTGCCCTTTTAACCTTTGCATAGTGATGCGGTAGTGTTCTTCATTATGGCAGCACTCATTATTGGGAGCAAAGTTAGTGATTTCAAACAGTAGCTGGGTTCCATTGACTCAAAGAATTCTAGGATCTGCATCAAGTTCTCCTCACAAAGATTAATTTTCAAAACAAAAAATGCTGGCCTTGGTGGGCTGTCCATAACATTAATTGTATATATTGTAGGGAGGTCCAGTGGTAGTTTTTAAGTGTGAAGAACCGAAAGCCTGAAGCAAGTACTATGGGGTCATCCGATCAGAGAATATAGCATCCTTTCTCCTCCAACAGGGAAAAGGTCCAAATTAAATCACAAATACAGCTGGTAGTTTAATCTACACAAAGCAGTTGGCAATATAGAAAAGTATAAAGTAATTTGAATTGAAAGAATCTTGAACAACGGGAAGTTGCTTGCGCATTCTATAAATGTAGGTTTATGGACACGTATAAACACATTTCATGTTCAGTGAGTAATAACAGAGATTCAGCCACACTCAGGAGCAGGCTGGTGGAGTTTATGTAGAGTCAGTGTATAAAAAGCAGATAGCCTGGTCTGCGTGATAGGGGGAAATCAGTTCGTGTGTAGAAAATGCAGTTTGTTTGACAGCTGATAACACTTGCAGGAATTAGTGCCTGCTTGGGAAAATGAGTTGGGCATAATCAACAGGGCTGCTGTATGGATTTAACCTGAGAAGTTTCTGTATCCCTTACCTTAGCCCATAGCACAAATTAGATCTAACAAACTCTTGAACCAAAGAGGGGTCTAAGGTAGCAGTGTTAAAACTTGTGCTGTGAACCTTTGTCACTTGGCTAATGGGTGGTAACTTGTTCAGCAGTGTTTTCTTGTATCCACTAGGTGGAATCCTTGTGCATTAATTAGAAGCCGGGAAAGAAACAGAAATGCTTTTCCGTGTGAAAAAATTAAAATCATCAGTTTCTCCTTCCAGAAATTGGATGAAAGCTAATTAGTTTTTTTTTTTTTTTTTTAATTATGTGGGCATATGAAATGATGAGGTTTGATTTAGTTTAATCATGATTTAACCAATTCAATGTAGTTTGCTAAAATTAGTTTTGCTTCCAATCTTGCAGGTTTTAGTTAAAAAAATGGTACAAGTTTGTTTCTGTGAGAAGCTTTTAGGCAGCTTTTGTTGGTGCTACTCAGCTGGGGAAACCTTTAGTGTTCTTCCTTCCTAATATGTGGTCACCTTTCCTGTGTTTCAAGGTTGATGAAGGTCTAGTAAAGAATTCAGGCAAGTTTCTGCTGTTGGACCGAATGCTTCCAGAACTGAAAAAGAGAGGACATAAGGTAAAGCTAATGATTTTCAGGGAGGAGAGTGGGAGGTGGGGGAAGCACGCACAGAGATAGTTACCTCTTGATGACAAAAAAATGATATTAAGGAATCTTCCTGGTTTTGTAGGTGTTGTTGTTCTCACAAATGACAATGATGCTTGACATTTTGATGGATTACTGCTATCTGAGAGAGTTCAAATTTAGTCGATTGGATGGTTCTATGTCCTATGCAGAGAGAGAAGAAAATGTAAGTAAATGTACATACCCTTTGAGCATGTTAGCAAATTCTTCTTTCTGTCATGCTGGAATATGGAATACAGCATTTAGTTTTCAATAGGCAAAAGGTGTAGGTGGAAAAGTGCATCCTTGCTGCTGCTTCACTGTCTGCTGCTCAGAAATACTGAAGCAATGAAAGGTGTTACTAACCAGTATTTTGGGACATATATGAAATATGTGACATATATAGATTGTGGTAATACTAATCCCAGTTTTCGACCCCTGAGTATATTATTTCGTAGTATCCAGGAGTTGATGCCAGCATCTTGGAGCGTGCTGCAGGTATAATGCCAAATAAAGTAGATTTCAAGAAAATTATTTTTTTATAACCAGTGGGACACCTGTAACTTCAGCCTGAAATTGCGCACGGATTTGTCCCAATACAATCTTTTGTTCTTGCATACTTGTAATGGTCTCAAATAACCACAGAATGCCTTACTACTGAGGCATGTATTTGTCATGAAGGGGCCATCATGCAGGGTGGTTTGGGAATACCTAGCTCAAATTGTGCCTCCCTTTGCTCCACTTTTTTCTGTGCCATAGTGAGCGTGACTGAGTAAAACCAAACCCCTGAACACTTACCTCTAACACTACTAAGCCTTAAAGAGGAAAGAGTAACCAGCAGCATGTTATTTTTAGGTTTGTGTGCTTATCGCAGTGCTAGGAGTACAGGATAAAAGAAGTCTTCCAGGTCACCAAAGTTCAGCAAAGCTTTTCCTAGCTCCATGATGTGCTCTGGATGCTGATGTCCAGGAAACCCCAGAGGATGTGGGTCGTCTAGAGAGCTTGAGTAGCTTTTTCCGCCTGGCAGTGGGGTAGCAGTTTCATTTTCCTATGCAGTGATCAAAGTCCTGAAAGTTAAAGAATCACAGAATCGTTTAGGTTGGAAAAGAACTTTAGAATAGAAAAGATCATTGAGTCCAACTGTAAGCCTGACACTACCAAGCTCACCACTAAACCTCGTCCCTAGTACTATACCCTTCCAGCATTCTACCAGCATGTGGGTGGCCAGGCTAGTGTAGACTAGGTTTTGGCTGGTATTGCAAACCTGTAAGGATCTGTGGTGATACTTGGAAACATGTGAAAGTAGGCTAGATGCTGAGTACGAGGTCAGAAAGTTACTCTTAGTTTTGAAGTAAAAGGAGAAAGTGTACAGGTTGGCTGGATGTTACAGTCAAGTTGACATCGCTATTTTAAATTGCTGCTTGTGTTACGAAGTAGTTGTATTTTTAGGCTCTGCCAGCTTGGAATGTTCTCACCTTGCTCATCACTGGATGGTAGGTTATGTTAAAGAGAATGATTTGGACCATACCTCATCATAGTCGTCTCCACTCTGTGTAGTAGATTGATTGGAATCATTAGATAAGAAAATATGATTGCTTCAGTTCTTTGTCTTGTCCTGTCCCAAATGCACGCAGTGTATCTTAAAACCTTAGTTTTGCCTCTGACTGTATGATGTATTTTATCTGTGTTCATCTTTTTTTTTTTTAAACACAGGTGTCTCAAGATAAAATATTAACTCTGTTGTGCTTGATCGATCTGCTGGGTTTTTAATAAATTAATTCTCTTCCAGATGCATCAATTTAATACTGACCCTGAAGTCTTCCTGTTCTTAGTGAGCACAAGAGCTGGAGGCTTGGGCATTAACTTAACTGCGGCAGACACAGTTATCATATACGATAGTGACTGGGTATGTTGTCAGACTGTTAACCTAGTAATGTGTGTCATAAAATGCTTTCTCTATTGCTGCTTTTGATAATCATATACTAACACATTGTGATGTAGACCATTTCTGTAACTTTAACGATCTGTTAAACATGAACATAGTAGTAAGAAGGGTATGCAAAAATGTTACGTATGAAATATACAGCCTCCTTTGAGAGGTCCTAGCTTATTAAATACAGTGTTAGAGTGTGTTTCCAAGAATAGCCTATTTGCCCCTGAGTTATGCCAAAAGCAGGAGAGGTTTTTCTGTCATTGTTGAAGATACATTTTCTTCTTTAGATTTATTTGAGTTTGAGTATAGCTAGGCCTTCTGCAGGTTTCCCACTTCCAACAGCTGCCATGTTAGTACCAGCCCCTTGAACTTCCTCTTGTGACTTGTCATGTATGTTTTAGCTAGCTAGGATTCTGCTGCTTCTGCGTTTGGAGGCTGGGAAGCGGAGAGGTATGGAAGGAAATGACTGAGAACCTCTGCATCTTTATTTTAGTAGACAGCTCTGTTTGCGTGACTGTTCGGTTTCAGGAGAGCTAAAGCAGCTTCAGAAATGGCTGAAAACCTTTAAAATTACTTTTGTTACCCTCAAGCAAAAAAAAAAAAAACCGCCAAACCTACAACTAACACCCTCAATTAAATTTGTGACCATCTGGTGAGAACTGCAGCACATAGTGCTAAAGGAGTCTCAGCTCATTGGGTTACTCTGGCTCTGCAGCTACAGCAGCATGGCTTGTCATGGATGAGCTTAAGAGCAGAGAGATATAGAGTTCTATTATACCATGGCTGCCCTGCTTATTGTTTCTGCTCTGACTCTGAGAGCTGACTATTGAAATGGCTGTCTGTGATATGTCTCTTAAAAAAAGAAAAGAAAAAACTTAATGGTGTAGCTAACTTTTCTTTATCTGTTAAGAACCCCCAGTCAGACTTGCAGGCCCAAGACAGGTGTCACAGAATTGGCCAGACAAAGCCAGTGGTTGTTTATCGCCTCGTGACAGCGAATACTATTGATCAGAAAATTGTGGAGAGAGCTGCTGCCAAGAGGAAGCTGGAGAAGCTGATTATCCACAAAAGTTAGTATCTGTCTCTTATGATTTCTGTTATCGTGTATTGTGTCTCTGAATCTCGAGACAGAGCTCCTTACTCTGCTGTCTTGTGCCTGCTTAGTATTTTTTCTGAAACTCAAAAAGCTTCACCCTCCTAGCAAGTGGCTATTTAGTATTATGTTTCAAAATGCACTCTTAAGCACATTGTATATAGCTTCTGCAGAAAATTACAGGAAAATACTTGTAATATTTCTAAAATCACCTTGCTATGACTGCTCCTTCACTAGTATTTAAGGAAAAAAAAAGGGATGATGAGACAGTGAGAGCCTACGTGGAAGCAATACATGTAAAAACCAGGCAATAAGGGAGAGAGCTCTGGGCTTGTTGGCAGATTGTCACCAAGATGATTGTCTGATCCAAATGATTCTGGACTTTTAGCGTCAAATGCTGGGGGTAGATGACAAATCAGAGTTGATTATTTTTTGAAAAATAAAATTAAATTAACTAGAATATAAATGGAAAAGCAGATAAAATTCTTACTACTTGCTGTTCAGTTTATAACAGAACTTCAGTTGGAGTGTTATGCCTAGCTTATGACATTTAGAGCAGTTTCACGATGTGAAGTTTAGTGACAGATTTTTCCTGTTGCACTGGCAAACTTGCTTGTGTAGGCAGCATCCTATTCAAAATGGTAAAATGAGAAAATGCTGTAGATGGTTGGTTTCTGGGGGATTCCTCCTAAACTTAGCTGAGATTGCAAATCCTAGAGCTGTAAAATCACTGTAAAAAATTTCAGTATCCTGTTTGATTCTGTCTTCTTGAATTTAAGAAAAGTATGTTACAACCAGAGTAGAATAGTTCTGTTTGAACAATTAAACAGTGCTGAATAGAACAAAAGTCCTTGATTTTTATGTGCAGAACATTGGCGATTCTTGTGTTCTTGATTATATAGCTGGTCATACTCAAAAGCTTGCAGGAAGTGACTGGGTTGAGGTGTCACTTTTGGGGGGAATTTTTTTCTAGTTTGGGTTCCATAGGAACCCTGCTTTGCTTTTGTAGCTTATTTGGTTTCTTAACATTTGGACAGCTCCCTATAGCATTTTCCAAACTCTAGCCTTGCTTGTAAAAAGGAATTATTGTAACTTGGTATGGGCTTCTGACCATATTTAGCCTTTTACAAAACTTCTCATAGTATATGAATTGGAAAAAAAAAGAAGTGTTTCATGAGGATCTAAATGGGCAGAAAGAACCCACCTGTAACTGTCTAAAGTGCACTGCTTGTCAAATCTAAGCTGTGGTTTGTCTCTGGTTTTGGATGATGTTAGCTAATCTCTGTTAGCAGTTTGCTTTATCATCCTACCTTTAGCCTTTTTCTTTGTAGTCTGTTTGCTATGGCTCTCTTGGCGTGACTGCCAGGACTGCCACCTGACTGTTTGTAGGCATGTTAATAACTAATTTAAATAAGAAAGAATTGGTTTTTAATGCTTTGGTTATGCTCCAACCTGAAGTTAAAACCAAAGTGGCAAGGTGAGCCCACAAAATACAATGTGCTTGAATAGTAGATGACTGAGATACACTAAAGTAACAGTAGGAACCGGGCCTAGTTGTACCGGAAGGAAGCTGAGTGTTAAGTGGGGTCATGCCTTCGGCTTGTCAGTAAGTTGAATATTTATCTTGATAACTATTGATGAATCGTATCTAAATCTTGCAGCTTAGGCCAGGTTGTCCCCTTCCAGGAACCTTTACATCCATTGTGTCAATGTTAAGATGATTCAATGGTTCCTATAAAATTGAATATCTAAAAAAGTTTTGGAATTTTGGAGGAGTGAATAAGGAAGGGAGTATCACAAAGCTTACTTAAGCTAGACCTTTCAGTGATGCTTAACCGTGTAGGTAGGGTGTGTATAGTACAAATGATTTTAGTTGAATTAGAGGATGTCAGACTGAGAGGAAGTGATGGACATAAACGAAGTGTTAAGTGCTTGCTAGGTTCTTCCGTATTTTTCTCTGTCTCACTGTTATTGCAGCCAAAGACTTGTACAGCACTAATTCAATGCCATATAGTTTGTGAAACTCTGAAAACTAGAAGTGAGAGAATGCATCACTAATAATGCATGACAGGACCTGGATGCTGTGTGTTCCAGCAGGATGTGTTAATGTGGGAGAGAATCCTATAGCTCAAAACACTCTGGAACTTCACAAACCAACAGCCAGTCCTTGGAGGGAGATGGGGAAAAAGTGTGAGAACTGTTGAAACTAGGGTATGGGAAAGAACAGCAGTGAGTGTGATGAAAGAGATCGATGAAGACTTATAAAGTGGGTAGATATGTTGATAAAGACTTAGGAAATTTGGTACGGAACAGTAATCCTGGCTTGTCTCTTTAAAATGTGCTAGACTGAGTTTGTCTTCACCCATGCTCAGCTTTAAGTAATAATCTTGTATATTTTTTTGATATTTGAGCTGACATCCAGATTTGTGTATAGCATGTCAGGTGTCATGCCTGTTGAATCCATTAAACTTGGATGTTCTCTCTGCAAACCATATATCTTTCATGTATTTCCTGTCTTGTGGTTAATGCTGCTTACTTTGTTTCAACCAGCTTACAATACAAAGGGAATAAACTTCAGCATCCACCGTTTAACTTTATGTACAATATTTTTACTGTAAGTAGAACTAATGGCTTTTCTGCTCTGCATATGCGTGTGCATGTGGAATTGGTGTTTCAATCAGTTCTTCTGCATACTATAGCTAGAAAGTGAAAGGCCTGCATGTAAACTCTTTGTGTACCTCTGACCAGCTAGGTTATTAGCATAAAGTGTGTTTACCTGAGGGCTAAAACAACGAAACATAGTATTAGTTTTGATGTGCAGGAGTAATTTGTTCAATATGTGCATCCAGTATTGATTTAACAATTTAGAGAATTTGTTCCTGTCTCTGTGCTTTTTTAAAGTTTATCCTTTCTACAGATCAGTTTAAAGGTGGGAAATCTGGCCTAGTACAGTCAAAGAGCTGCCTGGACCCTCAGGAATTAATAGAATTACTGAAATCCAGAGACTATGAGAGGTATGCAGATTTCATATTTTCCGTGGAGGTATGAGTTATTTAACTTGCAAGCAGCTGTCAGTAGTTGTCTTATGAAGTGGTATGTGAATCTTCATAGTGGAAAGAGCATCTTATGGCTTCTGCTGTATGGGAAAATTGACTTCTATGTAATACTAACTGTAACATGTTTTATCTGTATTGAGAAATTATTTCTTCCTCAACAGGGAGATTAAAGGATCTAAAGAAAAAGTTATCAGTGATAAAGATCTAGAGTTACTCTTGGATAGAAGTGATCTTGTTGGTAAGTCAGTTTTCATTTGTTTTTTTCTGTTCAACAGTAAATTCATATTTTCTAAGTGTCTTCATATATAGGAAGCTGTCATAGCTTCACAGCTGTGTTGTAGTGCATCTGAAGAAGGACCCTTTGGCTCCTTTGCTAGACATTTCCAATAGGAATTGCTGAAAAAATAACAGAATTTAAAATTGTTCCAGAAACCCCCTTCATACACGGTATGCCCTGAGTAAACTGTGAATGAAAAGCATAGGTTAGGAGGTGTTTTGCAAAGCAACTTTCCCTCTTTAGTTGTTGTAACTGAAAATAATCTTGTCCAGTTCATCTAAAGAGTAGATGTAGTATGCTGTTTCCTTCAGTATCTTTAGGAGAGAAAACCGTCAAAGCATAGATAAAAAAAATTTAGTCAGTACAGAATTTGGAATAGCTAACCTTAAATAAGTGATATGTATAGTTTAAGTGAAATAACTTTGCCTTAGGAGACCTGTCATTATACTTGTAACTTTTTCCTACATTATCTAAAGAATTTTCAGTTAACTGACTGCTAATACAGAAAATTATTCTTGATGCACTGATAATATGGTCTCTCTTCAGAAATTCAGGCTGTGAAACACACCAATTTTTCCTTTCAGGTTGGAGAAGGTGCCATTTATTGTGTGTTATTAGTGTGCATCTTAACTGTTGCTTATTCTTTTTTATGGCTATACCAAGCAAAATGATTATATTAAAATTGTCAAAAATACTTATACAAAAACATTGGTGCAGCTTTATGTACTGAATATTTACTACAGCTACTGTAACAGCAGTTGCTGCTTTAGAAACTGAAATGCCACCTCCCACTCCTGTAAACTGTAATTATTAAATTTGATATAAACAGTTCTTTTTCATTGGCTTTATATTCACTGGAAGGGAAACAAAGCGATTGCAAGTGCTAGAAAAACAAGATGTAGGTCTTTGAACTTTAAAAACAATATTGCTTAGCAGAGCAGTAACTTTGTGTTTCTCCTAGCAGCTCCGCTAAATAAGTTGACTGCATTCTGTTTTCTCAGGAAAACATGACTATTTCAGTCAGATTTAAAAACTGCTTAGCTCAGATTTAACCAGAGGTGTTGGACTTTTTTTTCATAACGCACATAACTGAAAAATAGCACAAACTTCCAATTGCAAACTGTTGATGGAGGAACTAAATGGTTTTATCAGCTTTGTTTCCAAATCCAAAGATACCCAAGACTTCTATATCTGCAATAGTAAGGTTGCAGACGCTTCACCTGTTATTCTTGATTTTTGTTTTAATCCTAGACCAAATGAAGTCTTCTGAAAAAATGAAAAAAGAAAAAATGGGTGTCTTCAAGGTCCTAGAAGAATCATCAGATTCCAGTGCAGAATGTGTGTTTTAATGCGCAAATGTGGCCTGTAGCCTTACAAGAAAAACATGACTGACAGCAGATCTTCCAGAGATGTCCCTTACACATACTGATCCTTTATGTTGACTTTCTTTAAGACTTTGTTCAAATCCCCTGTGGTTTTTTTCATTGAATGCTAACATGTTTTACAGTATAACGCAGGTGGTAGTTTCATGATGTAGTTTTTGGGGACTGTCATAAAGAATTAAGAAAATGAGCATGTTCCACATTTGCATCTAGCTCCTACAATCAGTGATAGAAACTGGCAAATTTGTGTAGAAAGTCTTCCTGTGGAAGGCCTAAACCAACTTTTAAAAATACTATATCAATTATGGTTTTATTTGGAAGGGAGAGAAATTGTGGCTTTGTTACAGCCAATTTTGTAGCTTCTGTTATGTGAATTTTGTTTAAATAAATGTTTGGTTTGCCCTACCAGTTGTATGGGTTTTAGCGTAGCTTCCTAAAGAAGTGAAATTATGTGCATTGGTTCACTCTTTCCCTACTCATTTAGCACACTAGCTAGTCTCACATTTAAAAAGAAACAAAAAAAACCCCTAACAAAACAACCCCCAAAAACCCACAACAAAAAAGCCCCTAACAGCCCTCAACAAAAACCAGGCAGTCTGAATGAGCTAAAAAAACCCTTCTGCATTGAGGAGCTGTCACCTTGCACAGCTGAGGCACCTGTTTAAGGCATGTGGAGGGAGCTAAGGTTACTGGAAGGGGAAAATGCAGGTTGTCCCTAGAGGTGTCTGGAAGGCTGAGGAGTACTTTCTGGGAAGTGGAACGTTTGAGGCTATGGTGTGGTAGAAGAGACAAGTGAAGACTGTTCTTGCACGTGTAGCCTCTAAGAACCAGCTGAAGGCAATGGTGTATAAGTTGGCCATCATGTAGCTCTTAAAATTTAAATTCTGTTTTGTGAAAATGTCACCTAGGTATAATTAAAAGCTACAGTCATGGAATTGCAGCTGGAGCTGTGAGAGTTGTACTTATGCCCAGGGCAGAGCTAATGTGGAATAAAATAAAATCCTACCTTGTCTAATCTATCATACTTTAGAATATAGTTTCCAGTTAATTTGATAATTCTTACTCTTCATAGACTAATCTATTTGACAGAATTAGAGAAATTTATTTATTACTGAAAGCTGTTTTACCATACCTCTATAAGGGAAGAAATAAATCTGGTAAGTTAATAAGTAGACTTCCTTTGCCTGTTGAAAGCCCTGTATTGTTTCTAACTGCTGAAGATAAAAGTTCCTTAAGTTTTCTCCTCACTTATTAGCTTGAGTATTGCAAAGTCCAATTTGTGCTACTTTGTGCAGGGTCAGTATGGTTGCAGGCTTGACCTGACTTAACCATTATTGTTAGCAAACTCCAGATGCCAACTGTTACATAGAGTCCTTCAAAGTAAAACTGCAGCTACATAGAATCACTTGGTTGGAAAAGACCTTTGAGATCATGAAGTCCAACCCTACCTCTCCACTACTAAATCACATCCCTAAGCACTTCATCTGTCCTTCTCTTAAACCCCTCCAGGGATGGGGACTCAACCACTTCGCGGGGCAGCCACTGCCCGAGAACCCTTTCTGTGAAGTTCTTCCTAATGTTCAGCCTGAACCTTCCCTGGTGCAGCTTGAGGCCATTCCCTCTTGTCCTCTCACCTGTCCTTTGGGAGACCAACACCCACCTCTCTGCAACATCCTTTGTAGACAGTGATAAGGTCTCCCTTCAGCCTCCTCTTCTCCAGGCTAAACAACCCTAGTTTCCTCAGCTGCTCCTTGTAATACTTGTTCTCCACCCCCTTCACCAGTTTTGTTCCCCTTCTCTGGACATGCTCCAGGATCTCAATGTCTTCCTTGAAGCGAGGGGTCTAAAACTGAACACAGGAGTCAAGGTGCGACCTCACCAGGGCTGAGTACAGGGGCAGAATCACTTCCCTCCTCCTCCTGGCCATAGTGTCTCCGATACAAGTCAAGATGTCATTGTCCTTCTTGGCCACCTGGGCACACAGCTGGCTAATGTTCAACTGCTGTTGACCAACTCCCCTAGGTCCTTCACTACCAGGCACTTCCTAGCTACTCCTCCCCCAAGCCTGGAGCTGCACAGGGTTTTTGTGCCCCGAGTGCAGGACTTGGCGCTTGGCCTAGTTAAACCTTAGCCTGTTGGTCTCACGCCATGGATTCAGCCTGTCCTGATCCCTCTGCAGACCCTCCCCACCCGCAAGCAGATTGACACTTCCTCCCAGCTCAGTGTTATCTGTGAGCTTACTAAGGGTCCATCCAATCCCCTCACCCAGGTCATCAATAAAGATATTGAACAAAACCGGACCTACTTAAAAGAGCAGATATAGCACAAGTATTAGGAAACTGCAATTTTTTAAGTCTATGCTTGAATATTTCAAAATGCAGTCATAAATCTGACAGGTGTAATGCTGGGAGAAGTTACAGGGATGCACCATGTGCCATGAACAGGACAAAACACAGACTATATAATGATACAATAAGGTAGAGAAGAGAAGGGGCTCTGACATCCACACAGACAGTAGTGTTGTGTGTCTAGCAATAAAGACACCAAATGCAAGCAGGGAGGCCAATTAACACAAATGATATTACTGCTGTTAAATTTGTACTCAAGGGGACCGCTCCTACCCACACTCCTCCTCAGTCACTCTTTCCCTCCCTATATTTCCTCTGAGTGCCAGCCCTGCCTTGTGTACAGTCTAATGTGACATGGACATGGCTTTCCCTACAGCGTAAAAAAAGAAAAATCCCAGTCAGCACACTGAGGTAAGAGTCAGCAGGTTGGGGTTTATTGACCAGTACTGTTGGCTAAAAATTTGGTACAGCTGTTAAAACTTCAGAAAAATTTGGAAAGGCATACTACAGTGAACACTGCAGTTCCCAAATATTTTGGCCTGCATGAAAAAAAATGAATATAATCTGTATTTCAGCAAGCTATGGCAGATCAAAGTCCTCCTGAGCAATTAATGTGAATTGCCTCACTAGCCTGTTCCCATTGTAATAAGTAAGATCAACACTGGTATCTGCATTAGACACCTACCCCACAAACCTTTTGTAGTTCCCAACTCTGATGCTTTCCCTGCAGTGCTGCCAGCCTTCACTGTGGGAGCTTGGCTGGGGTGGTGAAGCATGTAGCCCTGCACAAAATGGACTTTGTGATCTGTTGGCAATGCAGAGCTGGGTTGGGGAGCAGAAAAACCAGTCACAGTCCAGGCTCTTCTGTCCTGATCCTATGACAGAAGAGCCAGCTCATGATATTAGCTGGAACGAGCCACATTTTGCTGAAGAGTGTTTGTGAATATGCAAACGTTTAGTGACTGCACGTGCTAGAGGGCTCAGCCTACCCGATGGCCCTGGCAGGCTAGCATTTTCTTCCTGTAAGGCAAATGGGTAGCCTGCACCTGGCCTACCCTGGGGAAACGTGCAGCAGATGGGAGAGTGTTAACCCCCATTAGCAGATGTTGCCCCAGCAGGCCAAAAAAACCCACAACCCCACTCTTACCTTGAAACTAAAACTTGCATGGGCACTTTCTGGTGACACGGAGAGGCTTTCCCCAGGGATAAGCCAGACAAGGAGGTTTCTGGCTGAGTTTTTGCCATCCTCCCTTGACTCACCGCACACAGGAGCCTGAGCGACTTAGCCGGGTTTGTGAATTAGTCTTGTCCCAGCCTTTCAGCAAGCTGCACAGCTGATCTGGATCGTGGTGGCAGCGGGGAGGGTGGGGCAGGTGGTGGTGCTGTTAATCTTGGTGATAGGTCAACTTATTCTCAGATGAGGATTGGCGGGGGGTGTGTGGTGTGTGTTTCATAAGGCAGCTGTGCTGTGGTATGATTCATCATGAAGGCAAGGGGAAAAAAAGGTGCAGCAGTAAAGCATCGTGGAAGACGCTGTCTGTAGCTGTTGCAGATGCACCCGCTAACTTCAGGGGTGGGGGCAGCCCTGAGCCTGCCAAAGAGGGCCTGTATGTAGCTACAAACCCTTCTGTTCTCAACCTCAGGTCATTTGTTTTAAAGCAAAGATCACAAAACCTCTTGGAAACCATTTATTTTTACAGCAAAAGAACAGCCCTCAGCTCGTTAAGAAGTGTGAGCATATAAATAACCTCACCACAAATCGTCCCAGCAGGCCCTCATCCAGTGCACGTGGGACCTGTCCCACTCCAAACCCCTCCAGCAGCAGAGCATGTCTGGAAGCCCCCCCCACAGGACCTTGTGTAGGAGATCTGTCCCCGATAGCTGCAGATGGGAACATTTGTGGCCATGGACAAGAGGTGTACAGCAGCAAAACACCCTCACAAGCCTACCAGTGGAGGGGAAGAGCCACTCCAAACCCTGCTGTCTTTGCTGCAGGACTCCTTGGTTTCCAGCAAGCTTCAAACAGATGTTTTCACAGGGCTGAGCTTGTGACCGTGGCGTGCTGTGGGTGCGCGAGTGATGCGGCAATGGGAAGCTTTGAAGTGCCTGGTGCTGTCACCATGAAACAGCACTGAATGCAGACGAAGGTGGTCTCATCTGCCTTGCACCAGGAACAGGCCACCAGTGCCAGCTATGGTCTGGGGCTTGGCTGTGCCCACCTGGCCCTTGCTGGGTGCCAGCAGGCAGCTGCGCAGCAGGGCAAGGCTGACTCAGCTGTGGAACTCACTCCCACTTCTCTCTAGGGTAAATGCAGCCATGAACCAGGCACCTCTTCTGCTGCTCCAGGAACCCTGGCTCATTGCAGAGGGATACAGGAGACAGCAGACACCTCTGCCTTGTGGATTCACCCCATTTATTGAATGCAAAGAGAAGGCAAATAACTGCAACACAGAAGAGCTGTGTCCTTGACTTTGGCCTCTGATTTTCCTGTATGATTGACAGCACAAAGGAGAGGAAAAAAAGTTAATTCTGTGTATTAAAAAAACCAAAAAAACAACCCAAACCCAAACAGTGAAAGAGGAGACAAAAAGCATGTTTAACAATAAGTGACAGATGGTGGATTAATAATGACAAGGAAATTCAAAGCCATGCCTAACATTCTTTACTGCAAACAAGATTCAGCAGGGGGCAAAGATGATGCTTTCCAAGGAACAGCAGCTGAGGAGAAACCATCCACATTGGCTTTGTGAGCAGTGCAGGTTACTTTGGGAAGACGGTGACCACCTCATAGCCCTCTGGGGGAATCACCCGCTCCCGTGCATGCTTCTCGCAGTAGATTTGGTGTTCCACGAAGAAGTGTCCTTTCTGCTTGAGGTTGGTGCCACAGTCGCTGCACACATAGCACTCTGGGTGACGCTGCTTGTCACGGATCTTCACAAACACCCCTCTGGGGAAGGAACCAGCACCTCTCAGCACCAGGTGCCCACTGCTGCCTCCCTCCTCCCCAGCCACTTCCCACGCAGCCCAGACCCACACCAGCACAGAAGGTGGACAATTTTTTCCTGCTTTCAACAACTCAAAAGTATAGGTCACACTTCTGGGCAAGCAGATGTTTTAGAGCCAAATTTGGTGGCATCTGAGTTCTCCTCTGGACAGTGTTTCCTAGCACTAGCCCTCCTAAGTTTCACAGTCCTATCACC
Organism: Clamator glandarius; assembly: GCA_033459285.1. Lineage (NCBI taxonomy): Eukaryota > Metazoa > Chordata > Aves > Cuculiformes > Cuculidae > Clamator > Clamator glandarius. Next base: position 1,087,778 of record JAUNZM010000631.1, on the reverse strand, counting down.
TGTGGTGGCAAGAATCACTGTGATGGCACCTTTAGCTGATGGCTGCAGTCAGTGCAACAGCCTTCAAATGCCCGAGATCAAATGACAGGAATCAGCTTGACCATCTAGGGGAGCAAAATCCAGGTCCAAACCAAGCAGATTGCATAACAAAATCCAGAAATGACTGCCCACACCAGCCAAAGGGGATGAAGTCCGTACAGCCAGCCACTGCCTTTTTTGCTAGTGACTGTTATGTGAGGCATGTGTGGAAGAAGCATGAAACCAGATTCTGTCTCTGATCTCAGATGCTGCTGCTCAGGAGCTGCAGTGAATGGATCCAGCCAAAAGCGGGCCAGCTCTCACTGGAAAACGTCACAGCTTAACCTGACATATTATAAGGAAAACTACATAGCAACTCATTAACTACCACCAGCAGCAACACAACAATTTGCCAGGAATATCCTTTTGTTCCAACAGTCATCTATATTTTCATGAATTCATTAGTTTTTAGTGCTACTCATAGCCTCGTGCTTTCTCTCCAGATCTACCCAGCTAGTAGAATAATTGCAGGGTTTGTCTCTGATTCATATATTTTTAAGTGTGGATTGTCTTTGTAATGACTCTGGTGGTCCTTGGCACTCCAGATGTGCCAGGACCGTAGAGTTGCAGTGTAGTGGGTCTCAGCATCAATCTGATCACTTGTCGCAGGCAGCATGAGTGAAATCTGAATTATTGCAAGATGATGCAGGTGCAGTCCCTTCAGTGCTCAGCTGCTGGAATTAACAATTAGGCTAAAAGGGGGTTGTAGGGAAATCAACACTAAGGAGAAAATGAGAGTAGAATAATTTTGTGACTGAGAAACTGAATGAGGAATCATAGACTCATAGAATGGTTTGGTTCAGTAGGGAGCTTAAAGATGATTCCCTTTGCCATGCGCAGGGACACCTCCCACTAGATCAGGCTGCTGATTTAGACTGGACATAAGGAGGAAGTTCTTCACAATAAGGGTGGGGAGACACTGGCATGGGCTGCCCAGGGAAGTTGTGGCTACCTCATTCCTGGAAGTTTTCAAGGCCAGGTTGGATGGGGCTTGGGCAGCCTGATCCAGTAGGAGGTGTCCCTGCCCATGGCAAGGGGTTGGAATTGGTTGGGCTTTAGGGTCCCTTCCAACATTCTATGATTCTATGCACTGGATGTGGGTAGATGAAGTATTTTGGGTGCAGCCTGTCACACAAGCATGGGATGCTTGACCTGCAACCCCAGGGAGAGGCTTACTTACACAATGCCAGATCCACACTTCTCGCACATGGGCAACTTCTGGGTATTCCCAATCGATGAGGCCACCTTTGTGGTGGGGGCTTTGACGCTCCTAAATCCAGATGGTTTGGTAGGGTCTCCTGGGGGTGGAAGGAGAGTGCTTCAGAGCATGTGAGATGCATGGCTTTAGATCCATGCTCTGCTAGGGATGTTCTTTAACCCCATCAGAGGTTCATGCATAGAAAATGAGCAGGGATTTAGGGGTGTGGGGAGAGGAGGGACACAGTTGAACCTAGCCCTAGAAATCTGAGGGCCTGAGATTGTGAGCACTCAGATGAGAGTCTCTTCTCATCTTAGAAGCCCATCAGATTTCCACTGATGTGTCTTGTATGCACAGATGCACAAAGTGATGCCTCAGCCCCAGCCCTCGAGCTTGCCTGCTGCCTCCTGATAACACATGCAGGGCCAAGCTGAGTGCCAGGTTTGGGCTTAGAAAGAGGAGGTGGGTGTCCTGGCATGCAAAGGAGGTCTGCCACTAGTCTGCTGTCTGGTGTACAGCAGGGCTGACTTCCCAAAGACTTCTGAAAGATTTGGTTAACAAACTCCTTCTTTCAGTGCCCTAAAAGACACTGGGGAGAAGCCTGTGCTCTCCTGCTGCTGTGTAGGAGGCTCCAGGGATGGTATCTCCCTAGTGCAGCCTCTCTGGGGCATGGATGTCCTGCAGGTCCTTTGCAGGAGTCATCTGCTAAACCTGGATGCCTACAATGGCTGTGGATCCTAGATGCAGGATATGAGGTAAGCCTTCAAATATCTGCAGTGAAAAAAGAGCCTCTTACAAAATGACACCATTGATATGACTAGTCATACATTTTTTAAGACTTTTGCAGGAGGTTCAATACCAGGTAACAGGGAAAGGAGCTCTGCAGAGACTCCCATGATGTTTCACCAGACATGGAGGGGGCCAATAGGCACCCCAGACTGGGAGGAATACCAGTAAAACCCTTCTAACTAGTGTCAAACCAAGAGCACACTGCAATGGTTTTTCCTGGTGTAAAGTTCTCCAAAACTTCAGTGACTGAAGAGCTGAAGGAGGAAAAGGGAGGAACTCCCTGTCACCACTGCTCATCTATGGGGCAGGGGACACTGTGCTGCTTTGCCTCTGGGGCAGCCTTCAGCACAGACGATTGCACACAGTTCCATACAGAGATGCTGGTCCAGATGTGCAAGTTCCCTGATGGAGCAACAGCACATGCGCCCTCCAAGCACCTGGCCTCTGACACTGCAAGTGACCCTTGCTGGGAAGGAAGCAGCCACAACCACATTTTCAGGCTCTTCCCTATCACCTCTGCTCACTCTGTCTCCATCAAACAGTGTTTTGCTGACATCAATGTCATTAATGGCATATTTTCAAATCTCTCTAAAAGAATCAGCTTCATCAAACACCCACAGGAAACATAACCTGTTCTGCCCTGTGAAACGCAGGCAGAGAAGAATGCAGAGTCAGTTCTAAACACAGACGAGCCGTGGTGTTGCTACACACCAGCGCCCACACACAGTCCCTACGTCCAGGTCCAGGCTCTCCACTGGTGTAAGTCAGCACAGCCAGCGATGCCCCAAGAGACTCGTCCCAGATATGGAGATAGCTCCTTGCTGCTAGTCACAAGCCACAGCCTGAAGACAGGCTTGGAGAAGCAGCCAAAACTACTCCACACTACTCAGCAGCAGTGGTGTTTGAGTCTGGCAGAGCAGTGTGGCAGGCAGGGGCACTGTCTCCTCAGGGACAGACATTCCTTTGAGGCTGTGTAACCTCTCAGCCCTTCTCCACAGAGGTAATTTTCAGCTCATGGTGGAGCAATGCCAAAGCCTATCCTGGCCTGTGATAGGGCAGGCAAACCTTGTGCTAGAGAATCCAAACAATGGTGCAAATCTTCAAAGAAAGATAAAATAGAAAAGTTTTTGCTTCTTATCTTCTTCAGCACTACAAAGCACAGGGGAGGACCTTGGCTGTGTGAGAAATCCCAGCTACTCCAGTCCCTTCCATGCAGGAGCTGAACCCTGAGGGGCAAGGTGCAAACAATATTTAAAAGATGCTTTCAGGTAGGTATTTTAATAGCATATTAAAGACCCTGGTTTCGTTCTACCTATTGTTTCCTTATTTCCTTTGTTTTGTTCTTCCTTTACAAATCCCTCAGACCTACCAGCACTTGGATGATCTGTTTCCCTTCGTGGCCAATAACTCAGCACCAGGCATTTGTTGGATGAAATGAAACATTCCACTGCCAAGCTAATAACACAAAAGGCAAAATCTCAACTGGCCTAAGGAGAAGAGGTAATTCTTGGAATTATTTTCCTATTTATTTTATTTTAATTTATTTTATTTTAGGGGAGAAGAGAATGCAATTTGATCCCTGCCTAAATTAACTAGCTTTTTTATCTTCAAGTCTATAGCTCTGAACTGCACAAATCCAGATGTCAGATCAAGAATGCCAATCAGATCAAGGTTTCAGAGGTTAAAAGCTATGAAGTACTCTAAGCCAGCCTCCATATTTTTACATTCAGCTGGACCCTTTTTCTTAGGTAGAGGGATAGAGATCAGAACCCTTAGGACTCAATGAAGAACCTGATCTTGTGGTAGCAATCAAATTCTTAAAGGTAAGATGGTCTTTAATCAGTAAGCATTGCTTTAAAGGGAGCAAAAACTTCAGAAAGTATAGATGAGTTGTTACAACTTTTAAAATTCCTTCTTGACAACTAAATACCATAGGGGTTTATTTATTGAGTGCTCACTCAATGAATAAGCAACAGTATGGGCCCATAAACACTGAAACTAGTCAAGGAGTGAAAATTTAAGAGTAAAGTTAATGAAAGAGTCTGTTTCTGTGGAGACCATCTGCACGTGCTACCTTGAACAATCAGCAGTTAAGAAAGGAAAATAAAGTTTTAAATATTACTATGTTACTCTTAAACTCAGCTCAGGGAATGGCAAAAGGGAAGAGCACGCTCAGATTAGATGTGCTCACCTTTCTCTTCTGACTCCAGAATCTCTTGCAACACGAGGAAGGAAGCAGATTGTCTAGGTGGCTCATTTGACTCTTGATTCTCCTGGAGCATCTTGTAAACTTCAGATTCTCTGTCTATGACAATGCCACCTGGGGGCTGGTTATGCTGATCTAAACTGAGGAAGGAACAGAGAACACGCTTGTTAAACAGCTGAAAACTAAAAGCCCCTAAAACTAATGCATCATATATGTGCAAAACAAACGCTCAACAAGACACCATAAAACACAGAAGTGCTGAATGTGCTCACACAAGATGCTGCAGCCTGAGTGGGATCGGTGCACTGGGCTATCTGTATATGCCATTGTCAATGTGTTCTCACTGACTGCCTAAAGCCCACCTCTGAATGTTATCCCTCTTTCACCATTACCATATACTCCAGAAACTAAAACTTTCAGTCCAGGAAATCACTCCTCTATTAAAAGGGACATAAAGAAGTAGTATGCAGGGATGGCAATCCCACATGGTAGCTGTGCCACCTATGTACATTTCTTGCATGCATAAACTACCTTAGACTGCTACCTTATGCTGGAGTGACTCTCAAATTCAGAACACTTTATTCTATTAAAGAAAGGAAAAACCTCTGCAAGCATATAACAACTGTCAGATCCTATGATCTTAGCAATAGTTTTATTTGGTTTTCAAGTGAGTATTTTTATTTCCATTTTGAAGGTGGAGACCCTGAGCCATAGCCCATTTGCAGCATTTAACTAATATTAATGAGCAGGTCAAGTGCAGAGATTTCTGCCTGCTATAACTAAGCTCTCATTTCAGCTGCTTCCTGAGGTGCTGCTGCCACCACTCATGTCACAAGTGTCACACCCTCAGTCTAGAGGACGAGGTGCTTCAGGGGCAGCTTTACACAGTGCAGGCTGGCTGAGAAGTGTGCCACCAGAAGGGTCTTTAGAGAAAAAGAAAAGAGGCTGGAGGCAGTACCTAGGACGTTCTCCACATCCTGTGGGTACCAACTAAACTACAAGCTTAAAACTGCAGGAAAATATTCTGAACATCCTTTAGGAAAAGATTTTCAACAGAGATATGCTGAAAGATCAGATTGCTGTCAGCAGGTTAGCAACCTCCATACAAAAGGATTTTTAAAAGAGACTGGACAAATATTCACTGGGAATGATTTAAATCAGTGATTTAAATTGACCAAGAACACAGGAGGTTCCTGCCTGCCTTGTATTCTGTGGCTGGTACGAAAAAAAGACTCTGGAAAAATGAGACAACTGACAAGCTCCCTCTGACAGCTGAATTATATAACGCAGCCTCAAATGGTCTATTAAGTTTCACCGTCCCTGCACCCTGTGATTGCCTGAGTAGTACGCAAACATCCTGAAGTTCAGACTAAATTGCAGAGGGAAATCTTGCTCTTGAAAAGGCAACTGCATACTTCCCATGCCAATGTGTAATTGAGTCATGTTCTTCAAGCGTCAGTGGTAAAACCAATACATGCGTTATAAAATGTTCCATAAAAAGAATTTCATAAAATGTTTCCATCTTTAGCAATTTTCACTGGAGCAGGAAGCACATTAGACTTGTAAGCAGTTGAACCCTTGAAGCCTGAATCTCATTTACTGAAGCCTCTCACTAAAAATAAAATAACGATGTGCCTTCTATCATACAGAACATGTCCTAGGCTATCCCAAAAGAATCATTGATCCATGTTACATTCATCTCATGTATCACAGAATCATAGAATGGTTTGAGTTGGAAGGGACCTTAAAGCCCAACCAATTCCAACTCCCCTGCCACAGGTAGCGACACTTCCCATTGGATCAGGCTGACCAAACCCCATCCAACCTGGCCTTGAACACCTCCAGGGATGGGGCAGCTACAACTTCAACCTGTGCCACCACACTCATTGTGAAGAATTTATTCCTCATGTCTAGTCTAAATCTTCCCCTCTCCAATTATAGCCATTCCCCCTCATCCTATCACTATATGTCTTTATAAAAAGTCCCTCCCCAGCTTTCCTGTAGCCCCCTTCAGGTACTGGAAGGTTGTTAAAGTCTCCTCAGAGCCTTCTCTTCTCCAGGCTGAACAAGCCCAGCGGGGAACACAGATTGGGTCCTCCACGTGCTTGGTGTCTGCCCAGGCTGCTCCAAACTCATAGGTTTTATCAGCCAAAGACGGAAGACCCATGTGGACCAGCTTCAGCCTGAAATGAAATGTGCCTAATGCATGACCGTAGGCAGTGAAACAAAAGTACATGGACACATGCAGCAGCACCTTCCAGTTGCAAACAACAACAGTTGTTTCAGTGTAGGAAAAACACCAGCTTTTTGGACAAAGCACTCTCCTTTCCCCAGCAAATCCATCTGCTGCAGGAAGCTCCTCCAGGAAAGCCAGGCCCTGCTGCACAGGTGTGCAAGGGGCACAGACACTGCAACAGGCTGAAATGATGTTTCGGTGCTTCCCACAGACACAGACACAATGCAGAGAAAGGTCCTGTGAAGACTCATGCACTAATGTCAGAAAGGAGAAATGCACATGTGACTGGCCAACACTGTGAGCCACAGACAGGGATTAGGCACTCATGGACATCGAGATGCAGATGAACAGACAGATGCACTGAGCTGGCTGCAGAGGCAGCAGGCAGTTTACCTGGGCAAAATCAGGGATAATGAAAGAGATCTGCCCATGTAGGGAATCCACAACATTGCTCTGTAAATACAGCTGCCCAGGAGAACTGAACTGCACGTGCAGCACTTTGAGTCCTAGCACCTCCACCACTGCTGTTGGGGCAGACCTGGGCTGCACGCTCCAGCTGCTTGGGCTACACTCAGATATGGCTTGGAACAGAGGAGGTGCTGCACCTCTGCCGCAGCGGCTCAAAGGTTGGTGCCTGCAGAGGGTTATAGATGGAGGCAAAGGGAGCCTGTATCATGCTCGCTGGTGATGGGCAGCTGTGGGTCCATGTATTCACACAAGCAGTTTGAATTGTGTTTGTTCGCGGGTTCAGTTGTTTTTTACATTGTGGAATTGAGGGAAAATTGCAGAGAGGGAAGAAGGGAAAGGAGAAATTAATGAAGGGCTAAACCAAATACTTCAAGTGATATTAGCAGTTGCAGAATACCATCTGCTCCTTGTGCCAGAGGGACACACCACTGAATACATGACTTTACAATAAAGGCTTGTGGCTATTACTGTGGCTCTGGTCTCTTGCTCCAGGTGTGTCCAACAAAAAATCTAGAATGCTGTCACTCTACTGATGAGCAAATGCAAGGGTTATAAAAGCAACGACAACATAGCAGCAGGTGTTTCACTATGAACTAGTTACCTGAGCAGATTTTCATGGTCCCACTGTCCAGCCAAGGCACACCACCTTCACTGCTGCCTTTCCCAAAGCTGGCCTAGGCACCCTACCAAGGGGAAAATCTCATCTCTGATTCCAAAACAGATCTACTGAGCCACAGGGCTTTTACCTGCCTGCTTTGCAACACCAAATCCAGTAGAGACATTTGCTGGTGTTCCTGTCTGTACCATAGACCTGCAGGTAAATCACACAGCCCCTTAGGATGAATTGTGGACCAGGTCCTCTTGCCATGTCACTGTGGGCAGTGGCTGGATCAGCCTGTGTGTCTGCTGAGTGTCTGATGGGGATGCAGACATATGCCAAGTAAAACCAGAGCAAGGTTCACAAATAACTCGGTAAAACAGATGGGTAGGAATTTAAAGGCAGGTGGAAGGTTGTGTGAAAGGAGCACCTACACATTCTGTGCTTGTGCACTGGGGAGGCCACAGTGGGGTTTTAATGGCAGGGTGAGGCTCCTGTCTCTCACTAAAAACCGGCAGGTATTCATTTACTTTTGGTGACTCTGTAAACAATAGTGTATTAGCATTGAAGGTCTCTTCCACAATCACCCCAGCATTCCTTTGCAACTTGCTGTGCTGCATCATGGGAAAGATGAAAGAGATGCCATGTACTCTACTGGCAATGGACCTTCCTCCTAGGAGGAGCACAGTGAGCCACAGCTGCAGAAGAAACCCATCTCTTTGCTGATCCCTGCAATGAAAAGGGATCAGCCACACATTTCCAGCCAAATATACCTGGCTTCCAGGGCTCTCACCTGGAAGGGACTCCAGTCTAGACCAGAGATGGTGTTTGACTGCCAAATGATCCCACCTGATTAACACAAAGTCAGATTTCCCTTGTCCTTGCTCTGCCTTTGCTCAGCCCCTGAATGAGGTTGTGGCGGTCTACCAGAAGCAAATGAGGGAAAAACATCCATCCCCCTGTATGCCAGCTGCGGTACCATAAGTCTGCCTAGAAGGGCTCATTCTGCAGACAGGTCTGCCAGTATGAGAAGCTGGTTTCAGTCGGGGCAAATTTTCAAGTTGGCGTTAAATCACACTCTCAAGTGTTTGTGCCCAGAAACAGCAGAGGCTGAAGGTGCTTTTTTCTCCTCCTTCACAAGTCAGGCATTTAGTCAAGTATTGCCTAAAGTGCTGGTCTTGCAGCTTCTGTTGTAAAATTGGCTAGAGTCTTCCAGGCAGTTTGGTATCGCTAATCCAGAGACTTAGAGCAGTTTAGCAACTCGACCAGAAAGATTTCACAAAGCTCCTGTTTCATGACTTCCAGTGGAAAAAAAAGGAGTGTTTACCCCTTTTAGGGATAAAGTAACATCTTTGGTGAACCTCTGATGCAACCAAAAAATCAACAGGCCCTTTTAAGGCTGGGACCCTTTCCAACCCCATTTAGAAAATTGCTCATGCAGGTAAGAACATTTCAGCTACTTTTAAAAATTCTCAAGATAAACAAGGTTCAATAATAAAAATGGAAAGATCCAAACACAGCCGTCTATGAATCCCAGCCCAGCCAGGAACCCAGATACGTGTACTCCCTGCAATGACTGGTACCTTTCCTGCCCATCACTGCCAGCAAAGCCAGCACAAAACACTAACTTTACGAAGTGCACATAACAAGCTATCAGGCACCTGTTCAGAACCAGAGAGCTGGTACATCATGCTGAATGCACGTGGAAACTGCGGGAGTCTCTGCTAAACAAAGAAATATAACAGCATTAATTTAATTTCTGCATCTCACAAAACATTCCCCACTCCTCTGAGCCCTGCCCCAAGGAACCACAGCCATCCTCGTACCTCTGGTCCTTCCCTTGTAGTGAAAGAACTTCTCCAGATTAACAAAATAGATGCCCTCCCTGCAAGCTCACATCTCCTGGAGCCCTCTCCTGGGGGGCCAGGCATGGAGGGAGAGGCAAGGAAGATACTTACGGCTTGGTAAGCTCAAGGGCCACAGGTGATGTCTTTGACTCTACTGCATTGTTGAAGGTCTGGATGTTCTCTGAGGAATAGAGGCCTGCTGGGCTGTTGTACTGAGCAGCGATCACTCTGGGGGCAGAAGCTGTGGCAGCTGTGAAGGGCACCGCGCTCCGGTTGTGTGCACTTCCTACATGCCTTACTTCCTGCACAAAAAAGAGAAAATGCAAAAATCAGAGGTGCTCAGGTATGCAGGTGAGATGTGACAGGGCAGCCCAGAGTGAGCAGCCACTGCAATGGTGGCCTTTGCAAGTGGTGTCAGCTGAGGAGCATGTGACCATGACCACTAAAGCAGGTAAGCGTCCTCCACATGCCATGAGGGCTGCCAGCCCCATCCTGGATGGCTTCAGGCTGACCTTTAGGACATTTCAGAGTTGACTGGGAACACAAAGAGCTCAGAAACACTGCCAGAGCCATTAGTTCAAGTTGCCACATGCTTGAGAGCTCCTGCAAGCTTACAGTAAGCCAGAAGGATCTATTTTCTCCTGCAAGACTATTTGTCATATTCCTTGCAATTCCTGAAAGCAGGGCTGATTTCTATGGAGCAGTGAAAATGAGGGGCACAAAGAAGAGCACTCTTCAATTACATTTGACAGTCTGGCTTTCCTTACATAAGGGCAATCCAAGAAGAACCTGCCATTACTATAACACTCAGCAGCAAGTCTGCTCCACCAGCTAAGACTGGAGTTAACAGGAGAAGAAATTACCACAACAATGGTTTAAAGATGAGCCTTGTTAACACAAAAGATCGTGCACAGTGACAGGTAAATGCCACGGACCTCTTCAGGGCCAGAAGCATGAGATATCACCCACATGTTCTGGGTTTGCTGCAGACTTGAGGTTTACAGAAGTACTACTGGATACTTAGAAACACAATTACAATTTAAAAAGAAACGTGCCAAATCCAAGTTGAATAGGATATGAGGTAAGACACTTCTGAATCACAGGCAATGCTAACAAAAATAAGGAAATTCTTAAGCCCCATCACTAGTCTTACAGGCTGGGAACTAGTAGCTTTGAGGCAAAGGTAACAACATCCAGGGCTTATTTCTCCCCAGAGAAGACATTTGACCAAAGCAAGGAGTGACCACAATAGGGCTTCACTAGAGCATGCAGAATAAAGGACTGGCATTCACAGAGGTGGCTAGAATATCCAGGGCACAAAAATGTGTATTTTGAAGCCAGCTGTAAAGACTGGAAATGGCATTCAATGGCACAGGATGAAGTGAGGCCCTTCTTAACATGTTGAGTCCATGGTTTCCTGTTGTAATTGACAACTGTTTCTCCCTCCCACTCCATACAGCCACAAAGAGAGCCTTCACTGCCCTTCGAACATCTCATGGCATTTCTTTGACAGAGCTATAGTTGCAAGATAAACACTGACTGGAAACAAAGATGACTAAACTCCCCAAGAGATTTTTCTTTAAATCACTTTTATGTCCCCAGATTTCCATAGGCAGCTGGCTAGCATTCCCAGACTGACAGATGGGAGCCATCTCACCTCATGGCACTCAAGTGCTACTTATGGGCTGATGCATGTGTGGGGGCAACAGCTGGTTTATGCAGTTGGGATGCTTGGGGTTTGCATCATCTCTAAAGATGTGGCATTTCTAGGACCAACACAAGGAAAAGAGGGCAAGCAGCATTAAACAGTATTCCTGGCTGGAGCACAGACTGCAAAAGCAATGGTCTGTTTTGGAAGGAAGAGACGGCAGTCAGACACCAGGACAAGCCCATATCCAGTCAGAGCACAGAGGACTGTGACTAATATTAGATCTTTTTGGAGATATTTTCAGTTGGCATCTGCAGGCAGATCTGGAAGCGTTTGCCCCACCCCTCCTGCAAGTCCCAGCGCTGCTTCATCCCCCACTGCCAGTCCTGTCTGCAGAAGGCTGCAGTTGTCAGTGAGCAATGTACTGGCAGTGGTTATTTCAGTCTGAAGCTGTGGTATGGAAGCTCCAAACCTCCAGGTGGGATACTGAAGAGCAATATTTTACCAGTATGAACTGTACTGAGGCCACAGCTTGAATACTGTGTTCAGTTTCAGGCCCCTCACTATAAGAAAGATATTGAGGTCCTGGAAGGTGTCCAGAGAAGAGCAACGAAGCTGGTGAAGGGGCTGGAGAACAAGTCTTAATGAGGAGCGGCTGAGGGAATGGGGGTTTTTTAGCCTGGACAAGATGAGGCTGAGGGGAGACCTCATTGCTCTCTACAATTACCTGAAACGAGGTTGTAGAGAGGTGGGTTTTGGTCTCTTCTTCCAAGTAATTGGTGATATGACAAGAGGGAATGGCCTTTAGCTCCATCAGGGGAAGTTTAGATTGGACGTTAATGAAAATTTCTTCACAGAAAGGGTTCTCAAGCACTGGACCAGGCTGCCCAGGGATGTGGTTAAGTCACCATCCCTGGACATGTTTAGAAGTCAGGTAGATGAAGGGCTTGGGGATATGATTTAGTAGTGGACAGGTACAGTAGGATTTGATGATCTCAAAGGTCTTTTCCAACCTAATGATTCTATGATACCGATACTGAGATAGTCTAAATACTTTGTGTGCACAGGTACCACCCTCCTTCCTCTGCCAAGGTTTGTCTCCAGAGGGGCTGGCAATGTGGCTAGCTCCCATTAAAATGGACTAGCAACTGCACAAAGATGTGCTCCTTCTGAGCTCATCTTACTTTAATTTCAAATTGACATACACTTTCAAGGGTAAGTACCATTAGGATGCTGTAAGCCAGAAGACAACAGCTGAGCAAAAAGGAGATTGCTGCAGTTCCACTAACCCAGTTTACATACTTAGTTCCACAGACTGATCTTCCAAGAGACCTGCCTTGGGCAGAAGCAGGCTTGCAACATGAGCAGGGCTGCCAGAGGAGCCATTTGTCCAACAGCTCCCCTCGCTACCTGAAACTACCAATCCCAAGGACAAACAAGGTTTGAAGGACTCCAGATTCAGGTCAAATATACTAGTCCTCTGCCAGATGGGTTCTCTGGGTGCCAGCTACTGATAGCCACAGCCCTCTCTGGAGCAGATGGAGACATTGCAGCATGCAACAGGCACTGCACCACAGCCCTTCCACCTGGGTGCAAGGGGCTTCCCAGGCCATTCCAGCCTTCCCAGTAGGGAGCCGTCAGCTGTGGCCACAGTGCCAGGTTGCGGGATGGGGAAAACTGTCCCTTTGCCAGGACAGGAAATAGACCAGCATTTCCTACTGCGCTGGCTGCAGGCTGCATCATGGGGAATTATCTGGGAAAACTTTAACCCCTTCCTCCTTTGCATCCCACTCATGCCAGGCGATGCTTGGTGATGCTGAAGCCCAGCCTGTGAAATCCTCACAGCGGAGCCAGCCATCAGCTCCATGCCCAGGGCTGGCAAGCAGCTGGCGACTTCCTCCTTGACACGCACTAGAGATCGACACGGCTGTCACCGTGGGACATGCTCATCCCAGGAACTAGGGCACAGGACTCCAGGGCAATTCTCAGCTGTCAGCAAGGCAGAAAGACAGACAGCCAGCCTAGGACAAGTCACCTTCACCAGCTGAGCTTGGGCACATCCTAGACATCAGAGGCATAAAAAGCCACCTGGCCACTCCCATGGCCCCATGTGCCCTTAGGCAGCTTAAGGATGGTCTGGGATGATGGGGTGCTCTTGGGTCCCACTCACCACACAGTGATACAGCCAAGGCCATCCCGGCTGCCTTACCACCATGACCGTACCACCATCAGAAGCAGGAAGAAACTGAAGGCCTCTTGCGCTTGATAAATAAACTAATCTGAGATGTGAGGGGTCAGGCACTCCCCTCCCTGAAGCGGGGTCTTCTCCCCACAGCATGGCCTGAAGGCAGCTGGCAGGGCTGAAGCCTCAAAAGTGCTGGCTGCCCCCTTGCCACCACACCTGAAGCACCCCAGCCTGGCTCCCCTGCCTGCCTTTCCTAGCTCCCAGGGGAAAAGCAGGTTGAGTACAGAGTGGGGGCTGCTTGAAACTATCTAAGCCTCCTTTCAGGTTTAGAGACAGAACAGCACAGTTACTTAAAGGTCCAGCTCTTGGAGTCAGAGGGTTAACTCCAACCACATGTTACAGAAAAAAAGAAAGTAGCACCCAGGCTCTGCAGGAAGAAGTGAAGAAGTGAAGCCTTCATGGCCTCACAGGTCCTTGAAGCAAGCTGGCAAAACCTGCTGCTCCATTGGGCCCCAGAAACATGGGATGTTCTTGTGTACTGAGGCAGAGCCCAGAGGCTTGGGGTAGGAAGTCCTAGATTGCACCCCTTGAGAATCAAGGAACCAAGGAAACAAGATTAAACATTTCCCAGTATAAATGTTTGCTCAGCTCTAAGAAAGCAAGCCCCAGCCCAAACCTCAGCACACTGATCTTCCAGGCAGGGGAGGAGAGCAGAGACCAGCGGCAAATCCCCCATTCAGTTCCATCCTCAATCTCATGAAGTTGCCTGGGGAATTCATGCCCAGCTGGTGCACCAGAAGGGAGGCTGCTTGGGCCAAACACGCAGCAACAGCTCAGAAGAGAATGTTTTCACAGCAAACTCTATCCCATGCTATGTTTCATCAGCTGTAATCACAAGTATTAAGAAATGCCTCTACTTTCATCTCTCCCTCTGTTATTGTTAAGGGTTTTTGAGCTGCGGAAAGATTTTTTGAAATGCTTTGAAATCTAATTAGAAAATAACCTAAAGAATTTGGGGTTTTGTTATTGCAAGGGGGGTAAAACAACAGAGCTGGTTTCTCACAACATCTCCTTCCGCGTTACCAACACATTCCACATTCATGTGGTAATGCCTTTTAACCAAAAGAAGCAAGTTGTGATATGCCAGCACAGTGCCCTCATCTGTAATGTGACATTGCTGCTTTATATACGTACTGCTTCGTTGCCACACATGCATGTTCTTATCAAGGGTCAAGCCAGCCACACACCCAGTTTCTATAGCTCCTGCCTTCTCTGTATCCAAGGAGATTAAATACACAAGATGAAAACAATGACATCACTCTGAGAGGTCAAGGAAGACAGGTCAGGCATTCTCAAGAAGTCTTAGGAAGACAGAAGCGGCTGTCTCTACCATCCCACAAATACAGTGATTCACCTCGAGAGCTCTACCAGCTGCATGTCTGGAGGTCAGTCATTTAAAAAAAAACCCAAAACATTCTTACTTTTGAAAGTCTTTACCTTCTGTAGTTAAGAAGGGCTGATCTATCCATCTGAAGCCAAGTTTTCACTGATATATTTGATTCACAAAATCACTAGGTGGGGAAAGACCTTTAAGATCATCAGACCATACCTGTCTACTACTAAACCATATTCCTAAGCACTTCATCTACCCACCTTTTAAACATGTCCAGGGGTGGTGACTCAACCACCTCTCTGAGTAGCCTCTGCCAGTGCCTGATAACCCTTTTGGTGGAGAAATTTTTTATGTTGTCCAACTTGAACCTGGTGCAACTTGAGGCCATTCCCTCTTGTCCTATCACCTATCGCTTGGGAGAAGAGACCAACATCCACCTCTCCACAAACTCCTCTCAGGTAGTTGTAGAGAGTGATAAGGTCTCCCCTCAGCTTCCTCTTCTCCAAGCTAAACAACTCCAGTTCCCTCAGCCAGTCCTCATAAAACTTGTTCCCAGCCCCTTCACCAGCTTCATTGCTCTTCATCACACTAATACTTGTGCCTCACTGCAAATGGGATACGTGGCCTTCAGGGAGCTGGACAAGTTCCTTTGGAGACTGTGCTGGTGTTGACTGCCCTTGAAGTTAGTCTCTTTCAGCAGTTTCCTGTATGAGCTCACTCAGCTCTAAGACTAGGCCTGATTGACCTCCATGTCCGACAAATACAGGGGGTGAATGGAGAAAGACAAGCCTTCTCCCACAGAGCCTGTAAGTGACAAGACATGACACAGCTCAAGGGATAAAGGGTTTTACTGTTCATTTTACCAAGCAGCAACACAGCTATCCCCATCAGCACATAGGTCCAGAGTTTAACGCCAGTGTCATCAGAGAGCATGGCAGAGTCTGAAAATTATACTGGTCTCTGGTCAGTGTAATAAGCATTAAGAATACCTTAGTCACTAAGCTACTTGTTCTCTCCTGCTGTGATCACTTTTCTCAAAAAAGGGAGAGGCAGACGTGTTATTTTAATCTTTCCCACTGCAGTGAGGAAAAGCGCTTGATGAGAAAATGGCACCGAGCCCTTAGGATCTGGGTGAGAAGTGCAAGTGAAATAATTGAATAAATGTACTAAGACTCCACCATTTCCTTCCTCTAGTGTTGCCATGGTCACACACAAAACAAAGTTGGCTCAGCCACTGAGCTATCACCACCACCAACCTGCTGCATCCTTTGATGAAAAGTGATTTTGTCATCACTCTTGACTCAGTTTAAATTAATTTAGAAAGATAAAGATAATGGTAATGAAATAATAATAATAAGGCTGTAGCAATGGTCAGCTTAGACAGTGTCTTGGGATTCAGGACTTTAGGGAATGCATGGGGGGTTTTGGAATGCCTTTGTTTTCTAAAGGCACATAAAAATGTCTTGAACTTGCATTCCAAGCAAAGGAAAAATACTTCTACAGATGATGAAACATTTCACTAAGTATCAGCCCTCCAGAGCTACTACAGAAGTAAACAAAGTCTATTTCAAATGAAGTAAAAAAATCTGTAACTAGTAATCTTAAAACATGTGGCTAGTTCTTCAGACAAACTGAAAACTAATTTATTTTGCAAGACCTTCTGGAAAGATCTAGTTATTTAACTGTACCAATAAAATGGGAAGAGAAAAAGAAGGTGGTCAAGTGCTGAGAAATTTCAGTTAAAATACTGAAGGTAAGAAAGGCAACAGACTTCCTAATTTTAAGTAAAGTTGAAACTTATTTGATAACTGCAGTCCAATTTCTACAGCAGAGGTTTTAAAGCTTTTTTTTTTTTTTGAGTCTGAAGTAAGTCTGTTCACATGTGCATTTCTTCATTCAAAGGGATGTCTGCCATACCAGTAAGAAACATCTTTAGAGGACCTTGAATCAGGACATAAATGAACCACTTAGACTCAGTATGTCCCATTTTCTTTGGTAAGTGAATTAATAAGCGTGGAGCATGAAACTGTTGCCAAGGAAAGCAAATATATTGTTTTCACTGGCAAGCCAGTTAAAAAAAAACCTGAATAGCTCAGACAGTGCTGCCTTCGAAGACAGGGCTTTACTCCAAACTTCTACCAATCCTATTGGAAAAATGAGATCAGGAGCTTTGTGGTAAAATTCACAGTAGTTTGCCATGCTAGTATACCTACACAAAGCATCTGCGCTTTGCTGATGATTTGCAGCAGACCTGGCTGAAAGTGCTGGTGATGCTGAGTGACTTGGCTGAATCTTGACATAGCTCTGGGAACAGTCAGAATGCTCTGCTGACATCAAGCTTCAATCAGACAGATCTCACCTTAAACCTCACTTGCTGCAGACTGCTACTAAAAAAGGAATTGGGTGTGTATTTAAAAACAAAATAAAACCCCACCCATAGAACCAAACACATACAACCTTAAAATCTGATGGTGTTCATACACTTTTCTTTGGCAAGGCAGACTAGGCAGTTCAGGCACTGTTAAGCACGAAGGGTAAATTGGAGGTTGTGGTTTGGAGATGAGACATACATCTTCCCTCACACTAAAATTCCTCTGCTTGAATATACAGTAGACAAAGCCTCTTAAAGAAAAAAGTCCCATGCTCTGAACTACATCAAGCACCACTCATGCAGACCACTGCAAATGACTTAATTGGCTTACTTTTATGGAAGGGAAAAAGAAAAGCAAGACTTCTGTGAGAGCTTGAATGTACCTTTTACACCAGGAAATAAAATTCTTCTAGTATCAGCCCTCACAAAGGGGTCAAAGCCCAATTTTCAGACAACAGTTGGTTCCTAGTGCAAGACTAAGACAAGGGTCACTGCTCAGAGATAAGGTTTGTAACAGGAATCTTTCTGCAGTCAAATTCTCATCAAATTCTCCTGCTGAAGGCTGTTACACGTTGATATCAAGAAATTCAGTTATGCCATACTTCTGAACTTGCAGCATCAGGGTAACTATATAATAGCCAGAGCTAGAATCAGCATTAGGACTAAGGTTAGAGTTTAGGAGCTGATGCGCTCCGTCACCAGGATTATTGCTGAATCCTGTACAGTCTGATCTTCATGATGTCATTTAATTGGGTTTTAGAAAGCAAGGCATGACTTGCAAGTCAAAGACTAGAGTTAAGGTTAGTCCTTCTTACTCTGTTGCTGCAGGCTCCCTGAAACAGCCCAGAGCTGACTCACATCCACCCGGAAGGCAGCTGATTAGAGAAGAACCACTGATTAAGGTTAAAACTGCCAGAGCAAATGAGTTAAAAAAGGTGGCATCAGTTGATTAAAATAATCTATGTTTAGTACTTGACCAGCAGTGGATATCTGCCCAGTGGACTGAGGGAAAAAAATGGTAGTACATCCAGTGACAGGGAGGGCTGCAGTACTAGGTTTCTTGCCCCAGTTAACTAAGCTTAGTGAGCTATGTTAAACTCATGCTTGGCATGTGTAACACCTTATGTTTAATTCTGAGGCATTTAGCTAAATTCTGGTTAATGGCTGTGTTAGGGACTTTGTCTCCAGGACTGGGTCTCCTGCTGAAACAAACAATACACCTCTGCCGCCTTCCACCAAAGCCTCACTGCAGACTCTGCCCTACTTGCTTGGCAAAAGATAGCCACCAAGTTGCAAGGTTTGCATCAGGACAACTTCAGAGCTCGGGAGGCAGCATAAGACAGACCAGATTTCAGCACAACAGTGTCACAGGCAGGTGTCACCACACAGCCCCAATCCAACCTAAGTTCACATGGCTCAGTTTTACACTGTGCCTTGGCTTAGTTATGAAACACTTGGAGAATGCCACACCATGCACTCAAGCCAAGCAACACACAACAGCTTGGCATGAGAGGGAACACGGAAAGATCCCAGGCCAAAACCTGGACAGGATGTTGCTGCACTTATGCTACTTTAGATTCAGGTCCTTTGTAACCCAAACAGACATACTACCACTTAATTAATTGCAGAGACAAACTAGCTTTATTTCTACTTATTTTGCTGGAAAGACTTACAGGGGATGTGTGCTAGGGCCAAAATCCCTGTCACTACCCCATTGAAAATCTGGAGAAATTCCATTGATTTTAGTGCAGTTATTGTAGATCGTAATTCCCTAAATCTACCTCAGGCAGTGCCTTTGCACAGGTCCCTGTTATTATAGAGACAGTAGATCAGTGAAGCAAGGCTGCCAACAGGTTACAAAACCAATCTTCTAGAGAGAGGCTACAAGAACTGCCCCACAGGTAAAAATATAAAAGGCTAGTGTGTTTCTCTTCTGTTTTCTCCATGGCTAGACTGCTAGTGAGAGGTAAAAAAGGAAACAACAAAAACCCCACTAAGAGTGAATAATTTTCCTCCCCTCTCAAGACCTTTCTTATCTATGAAAATCAACAGGCTGGGCAATGGCAGCAATGATTTATCAAGGCACACCTCTAGAGTGCCTTCTGCATTCCATCATAGGTGTGAGCATGCAGATGGCAGGAGACAGTGCCTGTGAGCCAATCAGCTTGCACTTGGCAGGGTATCCCAACTAGCTCAGCAGCAGGCTTCTGACCACCAGAGAGGGAGTCTGTCTCTGAAGGTTTCTGAGGGCTGCATGATTTCTGGGAGGTATAGGGTATAGTGCTACCCCCAATGTGATCAATGGAGTGACATATGTTCAGCTCCTTGGAAAAAGAAACCAGAAACCTGTGGCCAGAAACCACTCCAAAGTCAGACAGGAGTAAGCAGGAACAAGAGCATGCAGCTACTCCATTACTTACCTGTGGCTGAGATGCCAGATTCATCTTATAAGGATGCGTCTTTCCCTCCTCATTTACAAGTGGTGACCAGACTTTTGACTCTGTTCTGCAACACACAAAATTTGAATAGATAATCTGTTTTCATCACTAAGCATCATTAAGAACTTGAAGTTCATCAGCTGAAAACATTTCCACAGTCTTTTGTACATAGCACTATCCACATCAGGAGGAATTTAGCTAGCCTCATTTGAGGCACTCAACATGGACGACGTAGCTATGCTGTATAAGGTCTTTGGAGAAAGACAGGATCTCAGCAGTGACTGTCGTGGCTTATCTTTTGGGAAGCCACTGGCAGCACAACAAGCATGGGCTCCAACCCAGGCAGTAGAGTTGACGGTCACTCAACAGCAGAAGCTCGAGATACCCTTTAGATCCTTTAGTTAAGTGTGACAATTCAGATTATTGTATTTCAGATTTTAGGGGTAGGCAGGAAGAGGAACAATTCTTATCTGTATTTGCTATACAGAGAATGTTTTGTTCTTTAAGTTGAACTGCCTGGGCAAGCTAGAAATACTTATTTGGGCCTCCAGGATTTTCTTCTTATTTACACAGTGGTATCTATGCTGAGCAAAAAGAGGCTTTTGGGAATTAGAAAACAAACCAGGTCCCAGATTGCAATGGGACTAAGAGATGAGATGACATAATGCATCAGAGAAAGTCTACATAACCTTTGCTGGTTTGTGGTCTGACCCAACTACTCACAGCAGCCCAAAACAGAAGTCAAGATCTGTGACAAAAACCAACTGCTTTTACCGTCACCATTCTGGAGTTTTGCTACGTCCCAAAGAACAACAGACAAACAAGTGGTGAGGAAGAAACAGAGTGCTTGGATTTGCTTGAGATATTTTGTGGGAAACATGTTACCTACATTTCTCAGAAGCACAGACATCTCAGATGGACTAAATAATGCCACTTTTCCAAACTTTTTCGTAGTGGCTGCTGTACTGCTGAACAAAAACTGTTGTTCAATGCTAAACATTGCATCATTTGCTAACCAGATGGCTGATAAACTCTTAGGATGAGTTTTGAAAACCATGTCCTGTTTTGACAGAAGCCCTTTGTAGAATCTGCAACTGTAGATGTTATGTACTTCCTAGATATTTGTGGGTCCAGGGCCAAGTACTTAGTGAAACAGGAAGGCTTCCACTGAGAATTAACTGGATAACTGGAAAGAGATTTGAAAAAAAACACGCTTATAAAACTGACAAGGATGGAGAAACAGGCTATAGAGGTACCGACAATGGATTCTATCTTATCTACACCATTACTCTGAAAGCCCTCCAATGTTAGGGCATTTTTTAAGAAGCCCAAACTTTACAGTGATGCACATGTACATCCTAGACATTTGCTGCATAAACAGTATTTTAATACTTGGATCCAGAGGGTAGCTTAGTGGGAGAAGATAGAAGGCAGCAGGGAAGAGGAGAAATTTTATTGACCTGCTATTGCATCTGTTGCACTCTGGACTTCACACAGAAGAAACACTGAACAAAGTGTTCTGTGTTGTACCTCCTTCTACAGGGAAGTACAAAGTCATGGGTCACATCAGATATCATCCTTTATAAGCATTTTGTGGACCCAGCTTCAGCGCTGATACTCAAAAATCTACATCACACAAATCCTGGTGCCTGGTGAGCTAGGGCACACAAAGACTAACAAATAGGAGTGCAACAGCTGCATGAGATCAGATCTATGCTAGCTTTATCATTGTCTTGACTCAACATCTGCTATTACTGGATGGACAACATACCCGAAGTGAAAACAACCATTCCCTCCTTGCTTCAGGTAACCTGTGCTTTAAGGTGCCTGAGAAATTAGCAATTTAGCCCCGATATAGCTATCAAGCTTGACAAAGCCACAGTCATCTCTAGGACAGTTGCATGAGAGCAACCCACTGACCAATGTAAATCCTTATTCCTTGAAAGTGTTTGGAGATCATGTGTAACCAAGTTTCACCACCTCTGAAAAAACAGGAGCCACATCAAAGTATATGGAAATCAAATAGCCTGCCAGTTAGGCCGTAAGCAAGTGGACATTGGCTAGATATGAATGCAGTTCAGGGAGCACTAAACACTTCAGCTGATTTCTAACATTAGGCATCCCTGTGCCAGTTCTCACTAGCAGTCATCTAAGTACTTTTAAGGGAGCCTTTTCTTTTGCAGCAGTTTAATATTAACAGGTTTCAGAAGCATCAAAAGGCCTTATTCAGACTTAATATTTAAGCTTAGATCAGGACAATGTAAGAATACAGAACAGAAACCTCCCAGGCCCCAGTGTAGGAGAGGCAGCTATGGCCAACTACTGCAGCCGATGGGAGTTTTTTTGACCAGAATTTTTCCCTTATTTATCAGCAAGGCAAAAAAGCACATATTTGTTTTCCACCCTGCTACCATTCTGACCCGTCACTGGATATAAATAGAAGCAATGAAGTCACTCCACGCTTTACTTTAAATCCAATTTAAAAGTTATCCAAACAGAAAGGTTAAATAGCCCACACGGTTGTCCCTCTAAGGCTGAGAGGAAAAAGTTTCCCTTTGTCTTCACAACAGCTGCAGCAGAGCTCTTCAGACACTCTCAACAGTCCATTTATGATGAAGCTACAAAGAGGAGTGAAGCTTGACTCTTTTTGACATTTTATAAATGAAGCTACAAAGAGGAGACAGTTTGACTCTCCCTGGCTTTGCCTAGCAGAGCTTTCAAGGTATTTGCCCCATCCCACCACACTGCCACTGAGAAAGGAAAACAGCACCTAAAAGTAACTTTATGTCCCACTGCTGACCCAGGACTTATTTTCTGAAAGGCTGCGAAGTGTGGGCTAAAAGCACCGATGAAAGGGTGGATTAGATAGACTCGTCATGTTTCTATCTTACCTATATGCTTTCATATTTTCTTTCTATGAAGCAGGGAACTTGCAGCAGAGTAGATGGCTCAAACCCACCCCTAGGAACCGTGCCTTTAGTTCACAGCAGGCTGCTACCTGGGGGACTGTAGTGGCTTTCCAGAGGATTTTTTTACTACCTGGGGGAGGGGACTCCCAGTCACAGAGCCACCTCTGCACTCCCCTTGGCGAGGTTGTACTCACGTCACTGAGTGTGGCGATGCCAGCAGGGCTGCCACACCTGCCTCTCCTCCAGTGGTAGAGTTGGATGACCAACAGTCTGCTGGGGAATCCCACCCCGTTTTTGGTGAAAGCCATCAGGCTTTGGCATCCCCATAGGATCTCACAGACTCCTCTCCTGTGAGACCCCACCTGGAGTATCATGTCAAGTTCTGGAATCCTCAACCCAAGAAGGACCTGGTAATGTTGGAATAGGTCCAGAGGACGCTACAGGGATGATCTGAGTGCTGGAGCACCTCCCATACAATGAAAGGCTGAAGAGAGTTGGTGTTGTTCAGCTTGGAAAAGAGAAGGCTCCAAGGATACCTTATAGCAACCTTCCAGTAACTGAAGGGGCTACGAGAAAGCTGGGGAGGGACACAAAGGCACAGAGTGATAGGATGAGGGGGAATGGCTATAAATTGGAGAGGTGCGGATTTAAAGTACATATAAGGAGGAAATTCTTCACAACGGGGATGGTGAGGCAGTGGCACAGGTTGCCCAGGGAGGTCATGGTTGCCTCATCCCTGGAGGTGTTCCAGGCCAAGTTGGATAGGACATTGAGCAGCCTGATCCACTGGAAGGTGTCCCTGCCAATGCCAGGGGTCTGGAATTAGATAATCTTTAAGGTCCCTTCCAACTCAAACCATTCTATGATTCTATGATGTTAGAATATGATTTCTAATGCACATTCCTTCAAATGACACTCCAGCAGAGATCAACACTCTAACAGTGTAGAAAGGGAAGACAAAACCATGACACTCAAACAAGCCTGGGAACAACAGCCAGGCAAATTAAATGCAGGCACATATGTATACAAATTTTGTCATATTTGCAGTTTATATTTCCATGCTATTTTCTTAGTACAGGAGGGAGAGCAACCAAGACAGGGCCCAAAGAATGAGCCATGTACTTGCAGTTTCATCCAGGCAGAAGCCAAGACCCAAGGTTAAAAAGAAATTCTCGGATGCTAGTTTGGATGGTGAGGTACTGGTAGGAAGAGAAGGAAGGGAACTGCACGTAAGTCAAGACAGGAGTCTGGAGAGGTATTTATGAAACAACATTTTTTAAGAAGCTTGGCTTGAACATGTTTAATACAAACATTACAAGAGCCTAGATTTTGGTATCAGTGGTTTGCATGCAGAGCTGGGCCCCAGCTTCAAGGGAAAATTCAGAGTTGGAAAATGAAGGTCTAATTCTGTGTGCCAGGAACCATGTAAATCAGTTCTGTAAATCAGTTCTGTAAATAAGAGAGGCATATTTACATCTCCATTTCAAACACTGGGTTGGATATGACTAATACAGCAAAGTAGCAACTAAACCTGTAAACACAAGAGAAGTTCCTTGCACAACACAAGGTCTGCTAGCCAAAAAATGAGATAAGATCTAAAGAAATAATCTTTCAATCCTCCCCAGAGTTTTAGACAGGCATTTTAATAGTTTAGAGACTAAACTATAAGAGCTTTCAGGCTACCAGGAAGGTACCTTTTAATCAGCCTTTTAGCTACAACAGCTGCAATGTACATGCCCTTGGACAGTCACTTTTGGCAGCCATCCATCAATGGACATATTCACTTTGGCAAGCAAAACTGTACTTTGTATGCATTCAGCCTACTGCCAATTCAAATAACAATGCTAGTCACAATGTCTTAGAGACAAGAGGACCCAAATACATTTCTTCATGCATGGCTCTCTGCTCCTTGCATTTCAGGTGTCATTTTATATTAACCATAAAATATAAAAGGGCAATTCTGGCTGTACAGAAGCAGCAACAGAAATTTATCACAAGCAGTTTCATTACAGAGTTACAAATGATAAAATACAGTGCTCTTCTACCAGCCAGCTATAGAGTTAACTAACATATTTAACTTTGCTCCGCCAAAGAGGCTGTAAAAGCACGACAAATGTCAAGGCTGACTTGCCAAAATAACTTTGATCATGCCAATTGTTTGTAAAAGCTGCTGACATCCACTCAGGTGTGCTGGGAGCAGCACATTGGCTGTGGAGAGGTTGTGACCTGCCACAGAGGGTCAGGCTCTCTACATGACCTTATATAGATGCACATGGAGCATCAGGCTTTTCTCAGGCAAGAAATAATTATTAGTAAGATGACAGAGCCAGAAAACTCTTCTTGGCAAGGAAGAAAAAAGCAAACCTAAATGAGTCGACTGGTTCCATCAACTTCCTAGAACACAAATTTGAGCCTATCGTGGCTTTGGGCAACTAGTCCCCACAGCTGAGACCTGGGAACACGTGGAGCAAGCAAGAGTGCAACAGAACCTACCAAATAAAAGGCAGAAGACATCATACACACGCTCTCCATACGTTCCTGAGCATCTACACATGATTCTTTCTGACAATGCACTTAACATGCTAGTAGCAGATCCCACTTCCATGATCCTAGCAGTTTTCAAAGAACAAATACATAGCCTCATTCTTTGGCATCACTTTTAGCAAAGTAACAGACTGCTTTCCAAACAAAAAAGGTATATTAATACATTATCTGCTAGCAGCAGAGAAGCAGCTTGAAATTTGAAGAAAGAGACAATAGGAGAAGAACGAGAGATTACATGTTTGTAATCTCTTTTCACAAATATTTTTCTCTCATTACTACTTACAACCTGCTTCCAGACACAGAGGAAAGAGCAGACGTACTGCAGGAACACCTGTTTTTTGTTGAAAAAAAACATATAAATGCACACTTTACCCTTGGGTTGCTCAGGGCTGTTCAGGGTTCCACCACTCATTTGATGACTAAAGACACAGTCAAGAGTCATACGTTTTAGAAATACATTCTCACCTCTGCTGCAATGAACATTTGTCTGCTTTTGTATACCTGCAGCTATAGCTCCACAGAGCCTTGTGTCAAGTTCATCATGAGTGCTGCCTCTGACATCATTGACACCTGGATCTTTCAGCTATCAGGTGAAGTTTCTGGTAGGAGAATATGTTCCTCCTGAGCCTTCCCTTCTCTGAGTGTTCTTTGTCAAAGCAAGCATCTTTCCCAAGAGTTTTGAGGGAACTGGTGGATGTGCTGGCCAAACCCCTTTCCATCATCTTCCAACAGTCCTGGATGACTGGGGAGGTTCCGCTGGACTGGAGGCTGGCTGATGTTGTGCCCACCTATAAGAAGGGGCGCAGGGAGGATCCAGGGAACTACAGGCCTGTCAGTCTGACCTCAGTACCGGGGAAAGTCATGGAGCAGGTGATCTTGAGTGCGATCATGAAGCACTTGCAAGAGAACCGGGTGATCAGGCCCAGTCAACACGGGTTCATGAAAGGCAGGTCTTGCCAAAGTAATCTGATCACCTTCTATGACCGAGTGACTAGACTCTTGGACGAGGGAAAGGCTGTGGATGTGGTCTTCCTGGACTTTAGTAAAGCCTCTGATACAGTTTCTCATAGAGTTCTGCTTCGGAAACTGTCACCTCTGGCCTGGACAGGCGCACACTCTCCTGGGTGGAAAACTGGTTGAACGACTGGGCCAAGAGAGTGGTGGGAAATGGAGTTAAATCCAGCTGGAGTCCTGGGTCCAGTCCTGTTTAATGTCTTTATCAACGACCTGGATGAAGGCATTGAGTGCTCCTTTAGCAAGTTTGCAGACGACACTAAGCTGGGTGGAAGTGTTGATCTGCTGGAGGGTAGGGAGGCTCCAAAGGGATCTGAACATGCTGGACCACTGGGCTGAGGCCAATGGCATGAGGTTTAATAAGGCCAAATGCTGGGTCCTGCACTTGGGGCACAACAACCCTAAGCAGAGGTACAAACTAGGAGAAGCCTGGCTGGAAAGCTGCCAGGAGGAGAAGGACCTGGGGGTGCTGGTTGACAACCTACTGAACATGAGCCAGCAGTGTGCCCAGGTGGCCAAGAAGGCCAATGGCATCTTGGCCTGTATCAGAAATGGCATAACTAGCAGGTCCAGGGAGGTTATTCTCCCTCTGTACTTGGCACTGGTGAGACCGCACTTCGAATACTGTGTTCAGTTCTGGGCCCCTCACCACAAGAAGGATGTTGTGGCTCTGGAGCGAGTCCAGAGAAGAGCAACAAAGCTGGTGAAGGGGCTGGAGAATAAGTCTTATGAGGAGTGACTGAGAGAGCTGGGGTTGTTTAGCCTGGAGAAGAGGAGGCTGAAAGGAGACCTTATTGCTCTCTACATCTACCTGAAAGGAGGTTGTGGAAAGGAGGGTGCTGGCCTCTTCTCCCAAGTGACAGGGGACAGGATGAGAGGGGATGGCCTCAAGCTCTGCCAGGGGAGATTCAGGCTTGAGGTAAGGAAAAAATTATTCACAGAAAGGGTCCTTAGGCATTGGAACAGTCTGCCCAGGGAGGTGGTTGACTCACCTTCCCTGGAGGTGTTTAAGGTGAGGGTGGATGAGGTGCTTAGGGGCACAGTTTAGAGATTGGTGGGAATGGTTGGACTCGACAATCCGGTGGGTCTCTTCCAACCTAGTGATTCTATGAAGCTGACAGCTTCGTCCACTCTGTTGGACACATCTTGCTGTTTACCCCCATTAAAGGAAAATCAGAGGTGTGGCTGGAAGGACTGCACTGCAGTTTCACTGGACCCCAACATGCCAGTGAAACTATGCACACATCGTAACTGAAAGATTCAAAGAAAAAAGAAAAAAAAAAAAGAGTAGCTCTTCTCAAAGACTCAAGATCCCAAACTTCCTTCTTCCAATGAAAGGGAAAGGTTAAAAACTCTGCCTTTGAAATGTCTCAGTTTAGCAATCAGGTGGTTAGGTGGTTTTGAGTTGACTAAAGCACACAGTCTGCTGTAGGTTAGTCTTTCTGTGTAAATCATCCAAAACCATGGTGCTAAGCATGATTTTACACTGCAGAAGACAATAATGGAAACTTTAATTTGGTTTCTTGGGAACTGCATTTCTAAAAGCACTCTCTAGCCTGAAACAAAAAGCAAAATGAATGAACAAACACAGACTCAGAAAAGAGATGAGGGTTGCTGCTAGTTCAGCAAGAATTTGGTGTATGTGCCAGCATTGTTGAACAACCACTTCTGAAGGCAGAAAACAAATCTTCTCAACTCTATTCATAAATAGCAAAGCACCTGGAAGTGCCACTTAGAAAAGCATACTCAGAGAAAGCAATTTGTGGCTGTCTTTTAAATCCTAGGAAACAAAGAGATTTGCAACTTTAGGTAAAAAAAGCAGACCAGGCATGTTTTCTTCAGTTAGTAATTTGATCTGCTTTTAACAGTGACATGTCTTAGACTAGATTTCCTGCCTACAATCTGATCTGAAATATTTGTGGACTGTTACCGTCATAAGGGAAACATCGAAACAGGAAACACTGGAACACTGTTGATATTCACAATCTAGTACACAGTGCAAACAGCATTTCCTTGACCAGAAGTGTTTAAGTCCTTTCAATTGTCTACATTTACACTTCTCTTAAATAATCATTAGTACAGCCAAACATGAAGACATTTTAACTGCTCTGCTATCATTAAAAGAGGGTTGCAGATAAGTTTGTTTTGGTCCACAGAAGAACACAAGTATTGCATAGTGCAATACTTCCCTAAAACACTTGCCATCTTCCACTTACTTTAAGCTTAAGGGCTTTCTGCAGCAGAGATACCAGAATGGTTATATAATATCCATTACAGATTTGTCTTCCACAAACTCATTCCATGTGCACTTTTAACATTCACAGCACAGTCACAAACAAAGTTCCTACTGTCACAACAGCATTGACCATTTGATGGAAACAAAACACCTGATGTAAGCTTAGACCTCAGTCTAAAATCCTCCTTGGCACAAATCTGCTGCCAATCTGAATGCAGGTTAGAGAGCAGTTTGCATACAAAATCATTTAAATGAGTAATCATCTAAAACTCACCACATATTAAATGAAAAATGACTAAGGTTTTATGCTTTCCCAAGACATTTCTATGATGGTGAGCCAAAAAGGAGGAACAGAAGACTTCCTGCTCCAGAAAACCTGCTGAGGCCAGGCAGCACCTCAGCACTAGCTGTGTGTGATGCTCCAACCCATCGAGCTACTGCCCTATTGGACCACTGGTCCTCACCAGCATGGCTTACTTTGTACAAGAGATCCAGCTAGCAAGCTATGATTGCAGGGTATGGAAACCAAGCCCAAGAGTTGGTGATGTTAAAGTGCAAATCATATACTTTCCTTTTTATACTTGGCCAGCTACTTTCAGAGTGACTTCGACAGAGAAAAGTCTTCTATATCTGACCTAATTGTACTGTCAGCCTTCCCGACTAATGATAAGATCAAGCCTTACTGACAAGAGTTCGGCCCATGAAGGTTCAGGAAGCCCAAGTCATACCACTTAGCCAAGTGGCACTCATTTTTCCAAATGTCTTCCACCCTCTGCACCTTGGTAGCAAGGTTCTTCCCTTCTTCATGTAGGAGGGCTACAACCCATAGTCTGCGTTCTTCACTCACTTCCTCTACACTAAGTTGAACAGGAAGATGAAGCATGGACGCTAACTGATTCAAACACTTTCTCTGTCAAGCCCCAAGGCCTCCTCTCAAGATCTATCATTTTAAAGTCTTGGTCGTCGACTGTACACTAAGGAAGAGCTAGCCTCAGCGACAAAGACTATGCTGCATTCACTGAGTCCAGCTCCATTTTGGACAAGCCTGTTATGTGGGCCCAGGAGACAACTGGGCGCTAGGGATAAAATATTCTCAGAGCACAAACAGTAGAGTCAACATGATGCACACGACTGTCATTTGGCATTAAGAGATAGCTTTCTTCTCTGAGAAGCACTCTACAGTATCATATTCCCCAATACAAATACATCTCTAGATTCAAAGATGATCAGAGGGCTGGAACACATCCCATATGAGGACAGGCAGAGACAGTTGGGGTTGTTCAGCCTGGAGAAGAAAAGAGTGCCTATAAGAAAGCTGGGGAGGGATTGTTTACAGAAGTATGGAGTGATGGGATGAGGGGGAATGGCTTTTAAATTGGAAAGGGGCAGATTTAGGCTAGCTAGACATAAGGAGGAAATTCTTCACAATGACAGTGGTATGGAAATGGAACAGGTTGCCCAGGGAAGTTGTGGCTGCCCCATCCCTGGAAGTGTTCAAGGCCAGGTTGGATGGGGACTTGAGCAGCCTGATCCAGTGGGAGGTGTCCCTGCAGGGAGGCTGGAATTAGATGATCTTTAAGGTCCCCTCCAACTCAAACCATTCTATGATTCTATGATTCTTCTCTCAAAGAACGAGGAGGATCAAAAGTCCTCTAGAATTATATAAAAAGGATTTTGTGTAGAGCAATGGGTATTGATATCAAACTCTAGCATGCATAAGTAGTCAGACAACTCCTTTGCACTTGCGGTCTGGGCACTCACAGCTATTTTGTTAGGAGCACTCACTAATCAGTATAGCAGCAGAAGTGTCCAACACAGACTCACACACTCATGCTACCTCCTTGAAAGAGGTCCTGAAAAAGAGTTGGGCTGTGCTAACTCAAAGCCCCTGCATGGTTTTGCATAGGGGCACATCCAGATAGAAATCTCTTCCTGGACAGCTTTCATATCCAAAGCCAATGAAACATACATGGGGTAGCTATAAAGTTAATGACTTTGTAATTAACATTAGCAAACACATTTTACAGAATCGATGACCTGTAAGAACAAGCTTGCCCAAAGGCTGAAAGGGCCCTTGTCTCCCTTCCTTTCTCTCAGCCAAAACTACATGGGACTGGTTTGCCAAGTCAAGCAGTTGGGTATTTTGACAGGGAAAAGGGGTACCCATTTGCAGGAAGATTACAGGCTGCTAAATTAGAGGTCAGCATGAGAAACTCTGGGGCTAACATGCTTCTGCAGTGCTCATCACTCATTCACAGTGCTTTGTTCTTTCCTCTGTGAATTCCCTCAATGAATTGTCAGGCATTTTTTGGCTTGCTAAACTCCTGGCATTATCCAAGCTATGGTGAAAGATTTCTGTTTAACACAGAAAAGCCCTGAACAACTGAACTACTGTGTCATTTAAGGCACGCTTTTGCGCTCCTGAAAGTGCTTCCCCTGCATCTGCTGTGAAGGTGATGTACGATTGCTCAGGGGGAGGGAGCATCCCTAGTCTTCTCCCCATTCCCAGTCTCCCTCAGCAACGTACCTGCTGACTGTCAGAGTTAGTTCATCCATGCAACCCTTTATTTTGTTCTGTGCCTCAAGGTGTGTCATGTTATCCGTGTTCACTCCATCGATGGCTATGATCTGGTCTCCTATACATAAGTTGGCTATTGCAGCTTTACTACCTGGAGTCACCTAAGAAAAAACAAAAAGAATGAATAGCCTTTCCAGGGAGCAGTCTTCCATAGTAACATTTGAAAAAACTATTGGAGCACTCAAGACTTCTCTTGCTGGTACTAGGAAACAATGAAGTGAAAAACCAATGAAAGTAAATTCTCAGCAGAAAACTATCTGGATCCGGGCCTCTTTACTCTCAGTATTACAAGTCAGGGGCAGAATTCTGTTTTGGCATCCACAGACAGAAATCTGGGGGACATAACAGGTAAATAACAAAAATTGTGTTTCACTCAGAGCAAGAACACACAGAAAGCAACTCTGTTCTTTGCTGGACAAAGAAATGCTCTCCAAACCAGAAGGGGCCAATGACAGCCAAGAAACCTGAGCTTCTAAAATCCAGAAGTGACAGAAGAGAGTAACAAAATCACTGCAATACAGTCAACACCAGTCACAAACACCTTTGCCTGCACCATGATCTCATTTGCTTCCTTCCTTGGAAGAAAGGTTTGGGATCAAGATTTTTGTTTGATTCTTTATTCTGTCTCAGTGCAGGAATGGCTGCAACACACTCTCACTGACGTCAACGAGATTAGTCCCAAAGCAGTGCTTGATCTAACAAGCAGGCTGCGAGGAAGAACGGCATTCAAAACTTCATCTTTAAACCACAATCTGACCATATTTCCTGTAAAGAGGAAGCCTATTTCCAACTTGCCTGCCTGACCACAACTCACCTTGATACATTCTACCATATGCACGGTGCTTTGCTTCCCAGGAATGCCACTGCACTGCTGAAGTGGTGTCTGCCTGGGAAATGACTGACAGGAAAGACCTTATCTCACCAAGATCCCAAACAGAAGACCCAATGCAGCAATGCTGCCAGTATGACACCCCTTGTGAGAGAAAATAAGTCCCAGCTAAAAAGCTAATCAACTAAACAGCTCATTCATTTCCCCCCCTACTTCTGCAGAAGAGATTATTTTGGGCCAAAATTATTGCTAGGTGAAGTGTGATAAACATCAAATGTGATTGTGGCTTTGCAAACACTAAGACACAACAACCCTGTGCAGTGCTCCAGGCTTGAGGAAGAGTGGCTGGAAAGTGCCTGGCAGAGAAGGACATGGGGGTGTTGGCCAACAGTGGCTGAACATGAGCCAGCCCTGCGTCCAGGTGGCCAAGAAGGCCAATGGCATCTTGGCTTGTATCAGAAATGGCATGACCAGCAGGAGCAGGGAAGTGATTCTGCCCCTGTACTCAGCACTGGTGAGGCCGCATCTCAAATCCTGTGTTCAGTTTTGGGCCCCTCACTACAAGAAAGACATTGGGGTCCTGGAGTGTATCCAGAGAAGAGCAATGAAGCTGGTGAAGGGGCTGGAGAACAAGTCTTACAAGGAACAGCTGAGAGAGCTGGGGTTGTTTAGCCTGGAGAAGAGGAGGCTGAGGAGACCTTATCACTGTCTACAACTACCTGAAAGGAGGTTGGGGAGAGGTGGGTGTTGGTCTCTTCTCCCATGTGACAGGACAAGAAGGAATGGCCTCAAGCTGTGTCAGAGGGAGTTTAGGCTGGACAGTAGGAAAAACTTCTTCACAAAAAACAGCTGCCCAGGGAAGTGGCTAAGGTGTTTAAAAGGCAGGTAGATGTGATGCCTGGGGACATGATTTAGTAATAGACAGATACAGCTGGAGCTGATGATATCAAAGGTCTTTTCCAATCCAACGATTCTATGATTTTAAGATTTTGTGCAGTTTCAATGACTTTGTGCAAGGAGCATAATAAGTGCTGTGGTCTTTCATGAATTATTAAATAAGCAGAGGGTATGAGAAGAGAAGAATGCTCCCAGACATGAGTAAGTTAAAACATGCCTTGCAGCTGGGACACACTCCATTCATGAGTCTGTTGCAACTGGTGCTCATTCTATGCATTCTTGTTAGGTTTCAGCATGCTGGAAAGCAGATGAGCAAAGGCATCAGAGCTGTCAGGCATAAATAAACATTGTTCACAGGATTTAGAAAGTCCTCCTAATGTGAGTCCCCTCAGGGAAACACTCACCTCCTAGACATGTAAACATTAGCTGCAGTCACTGCTTTTCCTGGACCAAAGCCAAAGCTGTTCAGTACACCCTCTTGCAGTTGAAGAGGGATATTTTCCCTAGCCAGAAGGATGATGACAGGATGCATTTCTTTTTTTACCTCTCTACTAGCATGGTATTCCCTGGAAAAGGGAAGGACACAGATGCATGTCACAGATGTCCAGGTTGGCCAAATTACTCAACAATGATCCAAAGACCTTCAGATAAGTCAAACAAATAGCGCCTGTATACCTGCTCATCCCTTAAATGCTGTAAGCAGACTCAAGCCAGGCAAGGAAATGCTGAAAGAGAAGCCAAGCCACCACATGGATACAGAAAATCAGTTTTAAATGTAAATATCATCACCTCCCAAACTGCAGCCTGCAGCCAACTAGTGGTCTACAAGACCACCAAGCGCAGCCTGCTGCTGCTCCATTGGATCCATTGCCTCAAGAGTACCTTTATGTAAACCCTGTAACAGGGACAGCAGCCATGAAGAAATCTTGAGCACTGGAAGTGGCTGCAGTCCCATTGGATTGGGAAGCTGCTGCTTCAGAAACCATGAGACAGATCCCTAAAGGCATCATTACACTGGAGGGAGCCCACAGAAGACATATTGTGGGTCCTCTCCTGGTCACTCAGGCCTTAAACAAGTCTCTTGGTTTCTCAGTGCCTTTATTTTCTCTGCTACCAAAGGAGGGAGAGGGACATATAACTCACCCCTGTGAGGGCCATGGAGCTCAGCATACTATTCCCATGATTCATTTTGATCAGATAAGACCACTAAGAGGTGAAGAATAAAAGTTGATTACACCACTGCTGGAATGCTGCCAGGGACTCCGCTGCAGAGCTTACATTTAAATACATGATCTACACAACATGTGGCTGACTTCTAGAAATGATCCCCAAGAACCAGGAGCAGCAGAATCGGAGCAGGCAGGGACACAATTACTGAACCATCCTGAAGAAACCCCAAGAGCCATGAAGACAGAGCATGGCGTTCACAGGAACATCTCTATGCTTTGCCAGTGCTTGCAATGTCACATTCCCCTTCTGTGTTCACTTCAGAAGAATTTGAAATTCTTCTCCATCAGATAAGAGCTCTGGTTGCACAAAGGCAGTTAAGTCCACTCAGGCACAGTACAAACCTATCCTCTAAGGGGAAGCTACAGGGATGCACAGAAATGAAAATAAGTTTTCTTGTCGCAAGTTCATGTTTTAAAATCCAATTTCTTCAGTTCTAGAAATACCTCACCCTGAAATGTAACCTTCCACAAACCACTCCCCTGCAACATGCAGCTCATACACCCTGTCAGAACTGCTTATATCAAATGTATCTGCACAAGGCCATGGTACCAGAGGAAACCCATCCCCTATCTTTTTAGGATAATTAATAGCTACTAATAAGGTTGTCTACCACCCTCATAGTAAGGTCTGGGGCAGGTGCAAGGCCAGAGGACACAGCCAGAGGCTCTCAGAGCACTGGCAGATACCAGATAGCTTACACAACCAGACCAGAAGGACTCCAAAAATGAACAAATCTTTCAGGGTCACGGGCATCAAGTCAATGTTGCGCTACCTGAACCTGCTTTCCTCCTGCTCTGTTCTCAAACCACTAAAAGCTTTGCATCAGCCTCTCTCCTTTACCTCCCCTCTTGACCAAGCATGGAGCAGACACTTGCAGATATTAAAGAGGACAGA
Organism: Clamator glandarius; assembly: GCA_033459285.1. NCBI lineage: Eukaryota > Metazoa > Chordata > Aves > Cuculiformes > Cuculidae > Clamator > Clamator glandarius. Next base: position 1,053,192 of record JAUNZM010000631.1, on the reverse strand, counting down.
AGGTAGTGGCTGGCAGCCACCTTGCACAGACAGGTAAAATGATAATTACGGGATATAGCTGTAAGGGAAGGTGAGGAAGACTGAAAGACGGCAAGGAACAAAATCTGCAAACCCAACCTTGCACAAGTAATGTCTCACACAAAGGCATAGATAGCTTCTTACCTCCTTCAAAATAGCTCCTCAGCTAGCTTGGGCTTCCCACATTGGGGTTGGGCAGCCTCTGGCAGAGGTATCACAGGACCTGGAGTGTCCCTGAGCCCCCCATCTCCAGAGACACTATCATCAAGTCAATAAAGCTCTGCACACCCTTTAATATTATACCCAAGGGCTTCCTTTGGAAAGGAACTATGACCTGTCTTGTGGTGATTGCTCCCAAGTAATAACACTTCACCATCAGGTCATTTCACTGTTGAAAATCACAGAATCATAGAATCAAAGAAACACTAGGTTGGAAAACTTCTCGATGATCCGGTGGGTCTCTTCCAACCAGGTTATTCTATGATTCTATAAAATGACCCACCGGATCATCAAGTCCAACCATTCCTATCAACCACTAAACCATGCCCCTCAGCACCTCATCCACCTGTGCCTTAAACCTCTCCAGGGAAGGTGACTCAATCACCTCCCTGGGCAGCCTCTGCCAGTGCCTGTTAACCCTTTCCATGAAAAGTTTTGGGAAAATGCCCAGACAGTCTGAGAAACACTGCTTCACACCATATCCAAAACAGGTCCTAGAGCTCAGACTGTCCTTATGGTCTGTTTGGTTGGTGTCTCTGTGCAAGAAATCTGGGCTACTAAAGGAATAATCTAGACACTTGTAGCCAGACACAAACTAGGTTCCTGATACCAGCTCAGACACATTTGCCAGCATATGGAGGAAACAAACAGTTCCCATAATCTGTGGGGCTGATCATGCACACATTACTCATGCACAGATCAGGGTAGTAGACGGCAGTTTTGACCAGTTATAGACTTGACCCCATCTTTTCAAAGAGGTCCCACGGATTCAGGATTAGAAGAAAACTCTGTGGTATTCTCTTATATTATGAATATGAAGCTTTGTGTACACACGCATACAAGAATATAAAGCTCTGCAATCATGAAAAGGGCAGAAAAAAATACCTGCCTCTCCTCCTCCTGCCTACTTTGGGCTCCATCTTGCTAACACCACTGTGATTTCCAAAGCTCAGATTTCTGTCTCGCAGGTGGTTTGCCTTTGCACTACTAGCCAGGCAGCAAACAAAAGACTTGACTGTGATATATCAAGTCTTCAGCTAGTCTTTGGGCAAATGCATTTACAATAGAAAAGAAAATGCTTTGATTTAGCAGAGGGAATAAGATGTATTTAGCAGCTTAGCCAGCTCCCAGGAAGCCTTTATAAAACTTCTGTCTGTTCTGACATTCAGTTTAATCATTCCTACCAACATATATATGCTGCTGGTTTACTGTGAGTAATGTGCTTGGCACTGGAGTATTATGCTAAGCAGCCAGTTTCTCCCAGCAGAAGTATGCAGCTGGGTCAGCAAAGATTAGAGGCTATGAGAAAATTCAGGCAGGCACATTCCCTAGCCCTTCTTTTTAGGGAAAAGGGAACAACAGGCTGGTTGGTTCCTTACAGCTGGCTCTGGGAGATTTTCCTCCCAAGCTGCTCCGGCTCTCTGCACTATTACTGTCTGACATTGCTGCAGCCCAAAGCTCGCTGGCTGCTCTATGTTGGTTCAGGACATCCCATCCCCAGGAGAGACGAAGGGGAAGGGAGGCATGCTTCTGTCTGGGGAAAGCCCTGAGCAGCAGCCCATCCTCTGCAAAAACCCCTCTAGCAGCCCAGCTCATCCTCAGCCTTCTGCCTGCTTTGGCTCCTGCCTATTTCTGACAGCAAGAGGAGTTTTATTAACACAGAAAAGGGAATGCACTAGACAACACAAGAGGGGTGACCTCAGGAAGGCAGTAAAAACAGTATGAGGACTTCTTGCAAGACCTCAAAAAACATTACATAAAGCTGCTCATCAGCTGCGCTTTTCCTGATGGTTTATTTCATTCTCTAAATAAAACAACACGCCTAGTTATCAGCAAGTATTGAAGTTACTGTGTCACTGTCCAGAAAAACATTAATTGTTTATGCTGTTAAAGCCTCCTATAATTTCCCTGTTTGTAAGGAATAAAATAAAATTCATATGCTGCAGTTATGTTGACATAGGGTGCACTTCAAACCTGAAGCATTTTAAAAACAAAATACACCTCTTGATGGACAAAATGTTTTTTGAGGGCAGAAGATTGCTTGCAACTACACATAACTCTACATCTGGTAACAAGCAGATAAGGGAACAAAAAGGACTCTCTCTTTCCCAAGAAGTCCAGCACTTCCCTTGTCAACTTAAGTTCTGGTGCTAAAAGCTCTCTCACATAAGTTTAGGGCTGGTGCATGCCCTCCCAATACCAAGTCCTTTCTTTAGGTCCTTTGGAGAACTCATCAGGAGCAAGACAAGTCAGATGTACCCCACCAAATGATGCTGGACTCAATTAAGACGTTCAGGGAAAGAGGGCTGCTCCAAAGTTTGGTGACATAAGATGTGGCAAATCAATCTGAAAAGGCAAACTACAGAAAGTGTAACTCTGGCTCCCAGGAGAGGCAAGAGTACCCCTCCTGGATGTAACTCCAGTAGAAGGTGTTTGATTAGTATCCTCTTTCTATTAAATGTTTTTCTAAAGATAGACTCAGTGAATGGGGCTGGAAAAGATAAAGGCAGTCCTGTGCCCCAAAGCATTTTGTCCGTACTGTGAGAAAATCCTGCTGCTTTCCACTTGCTATGATTGAGGACAATTTCTACTCATCCACACCCCAGCAGTCAGAGAGATCAGCAAAGTCCTTTCCTCTCCTCAGCAGCTTTGTACCTTTGAAGTACAGGCTTGTCCAGCCCCAGCAGCTACCTGAGAAGCTGCCAGAGTTCACACTGACTTCAAAGTCTGTGGGGCCATTATGTGAACTTCTGCTGTCTGCATCCTACATGCTCAGATCAGACAGGACTTTCTCCAGCACAAAGTGCACAAGGCATTGTGTTGTCCTCTAAACACCATCCCAGCTACTTCTGGAAGGTTAGAGGCTCTTTCCAGGTGACTGGTGTCCCACAGGCACTGGTTATCTGTCTAGCAACAGAGCAGCTCTGCAAGGTACCCCCGAGGGCACAGTATGGCTGGTTCTGCCACAGCCCCCGCCCCACCTAGCAGCCAGGAGCAGCAATGCAAGAGAAAACACCAGACCGGGAAATGTAAAGCCACATGCACCTTCCTATAAACCCCAGCAGCCTTCCCCAGCTGGCTCCCTCTGCCGAGCCAGCCTCAGAAAAACAGCCAAGGGCAACGTTGACATATTTGCAATTACAAGCATGGAACCTGGGTGGGAGAGGACCTGCAGCCATAGGTGTGCACACGGGAAGCAGCTAAGGCTCTCAGGGACAAGGAGCAAAGTTAACCCAATCCCCCTACATTGTATCACATCCATCACACCCCCTGTTTCTTTTGGCAGAGAGGGTGGCATTCCTCCTGGCATGGAGGCCTCCCTGTCTAGCCCAGGTCTCAGACTATTGCCTGCCTGCCTGCCTCCCTCGTTCTTTCTTTTCCCCCAGGAAAGATGCTCCAACCTGTCGCCTAAGCCCCACAACAGAGCCCTGGCATGCTCCAGGAGGATGGTATCCACATAGCTGCTGAGCCCATGTGACACCTGGTAGCAAGGTGTCCAGTACTACTGGGGCTTCCTCTCACCAGTGGCTCCAGGATGCCTTCACCTGGTGGCTTCCTAACAGGACACCTGGCTGCAAGAGCTAGTAAGGACATCAGACAGTAACAAAGTCTATTTACACTATGGGATTCAGTCTCACACTCGATTTCAGGCCACCAAGCCAAATTTTATCACCAAATCAAGTTTTAAGTTTATAGAGCTGTCTCAGAGGGACGTACTTAAAAAAAACCGCAAACACCCAGGAAATATCAAATTATCTTTCAGTTCTGTACTTGCTGTAAATTCTCAGCTTTTAAAATACCATGAATAACTAAGCTATCAGCCTAAAGAGGGATGAATTCATTTTAATGTGGTTGAAATCAGCAACAGGCATAATGTTGTGATTTAATCTTTTTAACGTATTTGCAGAACTGGGCTGTGGTCTCAAAACCACTTTTTCACTGAGAAAATGCTCAGTTTCATAACAAAATGTAACTACAGAAGTGCACCAGCTTGTTGTCCGTTTTTACACCCCCTCCTTAAAGGGGCTACAAAATGTAGAGTGAAACTCCCCTCTTCCTGTATTCTGGGCAGATAAAGACAAAGGTGTTTAGTACTCATATAAGGCAATGCAGCAGGCTTTGGACTAGGGTTCATACCCCTGAGCAATACAGTCTTTTCTTCTGAACAAAGATTGCAGTAAGTGTCCACCATAGCCCTACAGTTTTAAAAAGAAACACCTAAACCAGAAATATCTGTGAAGAATCCCTTCCAATGAGAGAGGGCTCCACAGAGTGCCTCATATGGACCGCTTGTGAAATCCCCACGCCCAGCTGTAACTTGGAAGGCTGGTCCAACACAACCGAGAAGCCAGAACTATTTGCACACGAAGATGCTCATGATGTATTTGAGAATAAAGCAGTTTTGAACATAGAGTTCAAGTGAAAAAGGCAGGCAGGGCAGTGACAAAAGACGAGATAAAAACAGCTGTGAAAATACCTTAACCTCTCACCTGCCACTCTCATAAACACAGCTGGCCATTAATAACATGTGGCTTCTGCTGGCCAGAAGCTGAGCCAGGCTGCTCTGCTGGCTCCAATCTCACAGCACTGGTGCTCCTCACTCTCAGGATTACAGCGCAAAACATCAATAACTCCGCCTGGGGAATGAGCCACCTTGGCAACTCAAATGGTGCTGTCTCCCACCAGTGCAACTGGGATAAACCCTCTCGATGGCAGAGGGGAGTTAGAGAAGACAAAAGCCAGTAGTAAAGCACTGATGGGGATGATGCTGCCAGAAGCCAAATCTGAGCTCCTGGCAGGCAATGTAGACTCCATTTAGGTATGTTGGCTTAAAGAGAACAGCAAGACACCTAGCTCAGCCCCATGTCTGGATGGGCATCTCCCCACACCCTCAGCACTGTGCCACAGACCTACAACCTACATGCTGCAGCACAGAGCAAATGCGTAACAGTGCTGGAGAGGGATGGCTGCATTCTCCCCTGCTCACAGGACGACACTGTCATCACAGGCTGCAGCGTACCCACACTGTCACTCACCTGGGGAAGCCCTCCCATCTCAAACGTTGGTGGGAGCAAGGCTCTCCTAACTCCTGGCAGGTGTCCATCCTACAATCAGAGTTTGCACCATCCTACAAGGAGGGCTACATGCCTAAAAAGTTCTCTGAACAGAACACAGGTACCGAATGCGGTAAATAAGAAAAAAAAAAAGCAAGTTACAACCCCGAAAAGTTATCACACAAGGAGGAACAGGTTCTTTAAAAATAGGGCAAAATGGGACCAGATCTTCTTTCATGCAGTGAAGGAGGGACGCGCTGAGAGTTTTGTTCCCGAGCCAAGGAGGCAAATCCAGGAGCCTTGGGAGCAAAACCACAGGAAACATTAACAGCGTCAAGTCTTGGAGAAGAAATTAAGAATGTCAGAGGGACTGCAAGAGAAAGCTGTGATAAAAGCTGCCTATCATCAGTATTTATGTCACCACCACTAGAGAGGCTATTTTATTACATTTTTAGCCTCCATGGTCACAATTTCTCATGAGGTAACAATGAAGTAAATATAATTTCCCCTAAGCTAAAGCTGCTTTTATGTCCAAGAACTGCTTTAGAAGAATGAGGTATTATTACTGCAATTGAAAGAGATTACACAGAAAATTAAAAGCTTCCCCTCTGCGTTTGAGCGCAATCGCCTTGCCAGCTCTTTGGGTCCAAGAGCCAGGGGACGCCGGCAGCCGCACCTGCGGGACCCCGTGGCACGAGGTGTCGAGGATAACCCTAAGTTTCACCCTAAGACACCGGGACACCCGGCACCAGGGAGCCCCGACCCACAGCCCGGCTCTTCAGGGACAAGCGCTGGAGCCCAGAAGGGCCGATTCAGCCCCACCATTCCAACGGCCTGGATACAAAACTTTAACTGCGGTTTCCTAACTGACTCCGTTTAGGCGAGGTGAGAAGGACCCATCCGAAGCCAGGCAGAGGCACCTCGCGTAGGTTAACGCGGATTCCGTGAACGGGGCTTTTTCTTTCACCCGCACACGGCGAGCCAAAGGGCGGCGCCCATCGCCGCCGCAGCGGGGCCGCCTCCCCGGGACGGTCTGCGGGGCCCGAGCCGGGCTGAGCGGGGACACCGCCGACACCCCCCAGGCGGAGGGGCGGCGCGGAACGCCGCCTGCTTCCCCGCAAACGCTCAGAAAGGAACGAACAAGAGGTAAGAAAAGAAGCCCCCCTCGTCCCACCTGCCCGCCCCGCCGCGCCCTACCCGGGAGATGGCGAGGGGCTGCTCGAAGTCCCGGCCGCCCACCAGGCGGAAGCCCCAGGGCCCGGGGCCCGACAGCACGACCCGCAGCGTCCCCATGCGCGCGACCGCACCTCGCGGGGCACCGGCCCCCGGCCCCGCCCCGAGCTGACCCCGCCCGGCCCCGGCACCGCCCCGGGCTCCCTGCGCCCCCGCCGGGCAAACGCGGCTCTTCCCGCTCCAGCCGGCTGGGATGTTAACTCTGGAACCTAATGCAGGCCACAGAAACAAGTGGCGTGTGTGCCGTTTGCCGTCTGGGAGCTGGTGAGTTAAGGGTGGAGCCAAGGAAGGGCTTTCCTCCTTTTTTTAGACCTGGTTCATAGCTGCTTTAGGCAGAGTTTTGTTTATTTCTGTCCCATTACTGACAAACGAAAGAATTCTTGTGTACAGGTTTATCGCCCGGCCTCATTAGCTGTGGTTCAGGAAACACGTTGAGCTGCAGCAGAAGTCTGTTGCCCAACCAGGATTCGCTGAGAGCCAAGCAGCGCGGAGCAGCAGCGAGCTAGGCTGGGGCACATCACGCAGGTGCTGGCCCTACAGACATGGCCATGAGTGAGCCCATCACAGTCACACCCTTGCCTCCACAAGCCTCTTTCTTGGTGTCCTCCTTTTTCCTGCATTAACTTGTCATTTCATGGGTTATTTCCTTCTGAGGTAGGTGCAGCTAGACTATTAACTTGTCTGTTATGGTTGGACTCGATGATCCAGTGGGTCTTTTCCAACCTAGTGATTCTATGGTTCTACGATCAGAGAGCAGTAGTTCTACGCATAGTTACCTATCTCTTGCCAGTGAACAAAGAGATACCGAGAGCTCCTTTCTCTCCAGGTGTGAGGGATTTCTGGAGGGCTGTGACACATCACTAGGTCCTCTTACCCTCTCTGCATGCCCAGCTTCTAAAGTTAACAAACACATCTCTAGCTAGTTCCTCAGCAAGTATATTAGGATAGAGGGGCATCAGTAAATATCAAGGTTCTATAGTTATAGGTGAGTCTCTCTCCCTTTCTTAACCACGGCACAGTAAAGCAAGGGCTAGTGGTGCTAGCAACTGCAGGAAAGCCATTGGCAGGCTGCCCTCCTTTTGTGTTTAACACAAAATAACTAAGAAACAAAAAAACAGGGGTTACGCACCTTTCTGAGCTAAGGATGTGTAAAATAGCTTGAGGCTTTTACTGTCCTGTTAGTTTGGGTTTAGGATTGGCTTGCTTACAGTCTGACTTCCTAAAATTATAGAATCATAGAATGGTTTCGGTTGGAAGGGACCTTAAAATTCATCTAATTTCAACCCCCCTGCCGTGGGCACTGTGAATACCCAATTTCAGCTCAGCCTGAGGTCTCGGGAATAAACTCACAACAGACTAGCCTTCAGGGTGGATGCAGCCCTGCTGAGGCAGCCTGCAGCACGGAGGTGCAGAGCGTGCTTTCCTGGTCCTTGTGTGTTACTGAGTGCCAGTAAGCCCAGCTGCGCAGTTCAGCTCTGGCCCTCCCTCGCTCCAGTCCTGTTCCATTACATGACACACAACCAAAAACTGCTAGCTCTCCTGCTGCAAGGCTGAGAGACCTAAGTGTTCAAGGTAGACCTTACACAAACCCCTTGAACCAGCATGGCAGCCATACTCAACTGGTTGATGTGCAGCTACCGCAGACGGCAGTGCCTTCTGGCTTTTGACCCAAGTCAGGGTTAGAAAGGAACATTTAAACCCCACATCAGCTGACATCCCTTCCCACAGAGGCTGGTGTCTGGGGTTCCTTGTTCTACTTGCCCTGTGTGGTCTTCTCATCTGAGAGAAAATCACAAAGACCCTTTGTAAAAGAGTGGACTCGGGTGTGCCCCTGACCTCCAGGTCTGCATGCAGCCCACATCAGCTGCAACTCAGACTCCGTGTCATGGTGAGAGCCGGGTGCAAGTCAGCCTTTTTTTCCTCTGCTTTTACGCCTTGGTTTGTTTGAGAAAGCCACAACCTTCCTCTAGCTCAGGTGGGAGAACTGGTGAGTTCAGACCAAGCCACAAGCAGGACCCTCAGGTGCAGGACCCTCAGAAAGCCTGTGGCAGACACCTCCTTCTCCATATGGACACAGCTGAAGCCAGTAGAAAGAGACTTTATTTAATAATTTGTACAAGGAACACAATAGTAATTCAATAGTTCCATTTATTAATTGTCAAATAGTAATCCACTGCAATAAGAAACAAAAAGTCAACACAAAAATATGTTGTGGTTTGTGTGCGTGTGTATGTGTAACTTAAAATCACTAGAGCAAGAATAAAAAATAAAACTTTTAATGAGTATGTTATATACAGTCAGTATCATCATATTACTTTATTGGATAGATTAATTCAGTGTTATCCAGTCTTAGCAGTGGGCCTAAATATTGCTGTAAATAACTGGAGGGCAAACCCAAAACAGACAAACCAACTCATAAATAAGAGGCAGGATTAAAGGTATCACCCGCAGAAAAGAAACAGTCATGCTTTGTGTCATATCTGAAACTCTGTCATAATGGATATTTGGTGCTAAAACTCTATGTGGACATACATGGAATTGCATCATTTAAAGAGAAGTGGAAAAAAATCCCAACTTTTCACAACTGCCTTTTTTTTTGACTCCCTTCACTCAATGTGTTTAAATTATTTTTCTATACAAGGTAAGTACATTGTCTGTACAAAGTTAAATATACATATTTACAGTCAAACTTCTGAGACACCAAGTCTTCTCTTCCGCTGACCTCAGTGGAAGACAATCCTACTTGATTTCAAACCCAGGAGCATGGCTAGTTTATCAAAACACTGCAAGTTGTGCTAACAGTTAGTTGTAGTTACTCTTAATAAATCTGTATAAAAGCATCAGCATAAAAATAGGGATTTTATATTATTAAATACGGCTTACGACAAAATAGCAATCTAACCCTTTGCTATTTGTATGGTAACTGTAGGAAGCAGAGTCTGAAAGAACCGTTTTTGATTATGCTTTTTCTTAATAACAAAATGTCTATCAAAAGAGATTTCATAGTGGATTTACAGGCAAGCATACAGGCAAGCCATGTTTAATTTTTCAAGGAAATACAAATCTGTGTAACTGGTAATAACTGCTGGGAACAGCTTTCCAAATTGACTATCGACTTTTCTGTATGACTTAAGAGGCAGCCAAAATGAATGTATTTACTTGAGACTCACCGTCAACACTGTAACCAAAAAGAAAAAAAGGCACCCTCAGTGATACATTGCTCAGATTTATCAGAGCCTGTAAGATTCAGTGTCAGGAAGGAAGCAAAGTTTTCATCCCAAAGAATATGCTGCAAAAAGTGTGTGATCCTTTAGGGCCAGCAACAGGGCAGGAGGAACAGAGAAAATGAATGTCTGTTGGACTCACAAACAGGATTTGGTCTCATGGACGTTCCGTTTATTGGTTCTATTCTTTGTGCAGATGAACGTCAAAGCCAGACTGACTTCTCTTTAAAAACAGGAATCTGTTCATTTTGATGCACACAATACATTCACACACACACACTCTGCACAAAAGAAAAAAAAATCTGCAGAGATACGTAATATGTTATTAAAGGGTATAGGATTTTTGCGCATTTGCATTATATTGTGGCTGATCTCTCTGGATTATATCAGCAGCCCTAAACTCCTTTTCCATACAGAGCTCTGCATATTGTCTGTCCTCTGCCTCTGCTGGGTCTTAAGGTGCATGACATGAAGGAAGAGTTTTGTATGGAAGTGGAAGGCAGAGCAAAGTGAGTCTTCAGCAAGTCAGAAAGCAGCCAGAAAGCCTGGCCTCCCTGACCTTTGTTAGTCAAAAGGACCAGCCGCAAGGCTGCATACTGCCCCAAAGCACTACCATATCTCAACACACAAACTCTACAGCATGTGCTTCCCTGAAGCCTTCTCAGAGATAAGCTCTCCATACAAATTATCACCAGAACTCTTGCTGTGGAGGGGAATACAAAAAGGCAGCAGTGTAAACTAGAAACTGTCTCTTCTTCAACAAACAAATCACACCCTGAATTCATGGAAGCAGGGCTACACATTCAACTCAATACTATAGCACATAATCACATCCTCCTAACATATCTCATCTCTTGTCTATTACATTCATAAACTGTCTGTTTTTTCACTGCTTAAAAACACCATCTGAAAAACAACCCCATCACTGTTGCAGTGGGTTCGCTGTTACTTTACAGGTATAGAAGCTTCACGTAGTTGCCTGGGAAGGTGCCAAATTGCCTTGTTCTCCTGGACGTACCTGTCACAAAAGGAAGCCAGAATAAGACACAGAAGGAAGGCTTAGGGGTTTGAAAAAGTAGAGGTGGTAGCTTCTTCAGCCTGCAGGCATTCCTTTCCAAAACTAAACAGGAGTCTAGGTCAAGGAGCTTTTCGCTATAGATGAGATGAGAACCAGTTCTGCTGCTAATCATCTTTGGTCTTCCCTTTTAACAGTTAGTAAGGTGCTGATGAAAGCTTCTTGGCCTATTGGCTGGAAGCCAAACTCCTATCAGTATAAATAAGTTAACCTCCCTTAAGAAGAGGCAGCAAGCCTACATTTGCAGTGCTGAGATGGAGAACACTGTCCAGACTTGTTTTCTTTAAAGGTAAAGGGCTGGATTTGGCCAGATGATGGGTAATGGTTTTAAGCTGAAAGGGAGTAGCTTTAGATTAGATATTAGGAAGAAATTTTTTACAGTGAGGGTGGTGAGGCACTGTAACATGTTGTCCAGAGAAGGTGTGGATGTCAGATCCCTGGAGGTATTGAAGGCCAGGTTGGATGAGGCTTTGATCAGCCTGATTCAGTGGGAGGTGTCCCTGCCCATGGCAGGAGGTTGGAACTGTATGAACTTTAAGGTGCCTTCCAACCCAAACCATTCTATGACTCTACACAGATGAGGCTGGATTTTCAGGGACTACAACTCCCATCCATGTTCCCTTTACCCCCTATGTGCCACTTTCTGTAACTTGCTGTGGCTCCCTCGATTTTGGAAAACCTACGGAAATCCAGTTGTCCTTGGTCCCCTCTGTTGCTCTGCCATTTGTGAGAGCAAGAAGGGTCAGGAGGAAGAGGGGAATGAGAAAATTATAAAAACAAGACAAAAAAGGGAAAACTAGAGACTTAGCAAGGAAAACAAAGCTCCATCTCCCTACAATCTAATCTTAAAGTGGTGGGAAAAGATGAGAAATTGTGAAAAAAATTGAGTTTATTTTTTTCGTGGTCTTGACTCCACAAATGGAAGCAACCTCCAGACACTCTTCAAAACTGTTCATCTGCATCTCAAAAAGCTCTGCCGAGAGACAGGTGTCACAACTCACCCACAAACCAGCCATCGTCACACTTCTCCATGACATCCACAATGTCACCATCCCTCAGCTCCAGCTCATCATCATTCTGGGGAGTGTAGCTGTAGAGGGCTTGGTAGCTAACTCTAAAACCGGAAATATACCATGTTAGCCATTGGATTTCCCTGACATTGCTTCAGAAGGAGACATGTCCCTTCCCCTTTCTAATTCATATTATACATAGATAATTCAATGCAGTCTGGACCTGTGTTTGAGAGGGAGAAGCCTGCATTAAACTGCATTAAATTGGCTGTTGTCACAAAGCCGTGGCAGTAAAAAGTGTCGTGCCTGCACTCTGTGGGATATGTGGAGAGCTTGTTTCCATTTTGCTTCCCAGTTGTTTCCATAGACTGTAACAACTGCGAGTCTTCCTAACCACTGGCACCTACAGAGTGTACAAATGCAGACACTCCACTGAATGCAAGCCAAAACCTGGGTATGCTCATTCCTGGGATAAATGAGACATTTGTTCCCTAGCCCAGGCACAGAGGCAGGGTCATGAATGACCAAATGGCGGAGCGCAGGACTTTAGAAAAAGATACTGCCTACTCTACTGCACCAAGGCTGCTGGATAAATCATGGCTGATGAGGTAGGAGTGCAAACAAAATCTAAGGTTGAATCCCGCCCTGAGATACCACTTGCACCAGAGGCACTCTGTATTTATCAGAAAGGAACATTATGAAGTGGAAACAATCTCCAGGTAAATCTGGGGAGGTTTGGATCCTCTGGCTGAGAGGAGTGAAAATAGAACTGATGTGAGACTTTCTGTTCTGTGTAAAGTGGCAGAGGAAAGCAAGGGCTCCTTTCAGGAACCAACTGTCAAGGGACTTCCCTGAGGTCTCCTTGTCTCCTTCACCTGAAGGTGTTCAAAAAGCATGTAGACATGGCACTTTGTGACATGGTTTAGTTAGGCATGATGATATTGGGCTGACAGTTGGACTTGATGATCTTGGAGGTCTTTTCTAATCTTAATGATTCAGTCCCCAGCACACAGTGTAGGGTACTACTTTCAAAACCATCGGTGAAAGACTCTGCCAAGTTTAATGGCAGTTAATAGCAGCTCCAGGTTTAAACCCATCAGACAGCTTTGAAAAATCTCAGCCTTTGTCTCTCAGATCATCAATTCATCTGTGGAACTGGCCAACAAGGCACCAAGTGGTTTCAGTGTTAGGACTGCTCACTGCACTGTGAGGAGCTAAGAATGGGAGTGAAGACATATAGGCCAGGCATAGCCAGTGTATATTAATTTGTCTCCAGCTTCAAGACATTGAGATAGTCTCCATAACCAGCATGAATCAAGTGCCCAAAGGAGACCTGGTCCTGGATCATGAGGTCATTACTTCAGGTGCTATACAGACACACACGTCCCAGTTTTAAACTAACAACTCGTTATGATGATATGTGGCTATTTTAGTTCTTTAAACCAAAACTGACACTTTCCCACAATGCTAATGAATTTTTCACACCTCCCCATCTTTGCCACTAGACAGAGACAAGGCCCCTGGAAGAGATGTGAGTCAAAAGGACTTACATGTCTCGTGGTGTTTGACTTCTGTCAGGACTGGCTCCTTGCTGCTGTGCTTGAGGTTGCTGAGAAATGATGAGAGATGGTTTATGGTCATTAGAGGTCACCTTGTGGCGAGAGTCAAGAGGCTGAGAAATAGTACTGCAGTAATGAATAGACTTTTCTGCAATGTTTATGATCTCATTGCAAACAGCTTCCTGCGTGGTAGGCACCATTGACATCCAACACCCAAAGGACAGTCAACAGGGTAGAGGGAGGGGAAAATATAGACAAGAGGAAGTGGGACATTCCAGATGCAGCACATAAGTCCAGTAAAAAAAAAAAAGAAAAAACCCAGAAGAGTTGTAGATCCAGATAAATATCCAGGTAGTGGAGTGTAGAAGGGATCCAGGTGTAAGCATGGAAAAACAGGCAAGATACAGAAGAATTTGGCATTTAGTTAGAAGATTTGTAACAAATACATATACATATATTTCTAAAAGAAGCAGTATAACAGGTTGCAATTAGTTACACATTGGCACCACTACAAATGCTATGAAGTCAGTTCAAGAATGCAAGGCACTCATGCATTTTGCTTCGTTTAACTTATACCGAAGGGCTGGCAAAACACAATTAGCCCAACTTCTCATTAGCTATGACACTTTTTCTAACTGCTAAATTTCCCTTTTCTATTGCAAACAAAACAATATATGCAAATAGATAAATATGTACCTACTGTGCATCTAAAAATAGTGCTGACATTTTATCTCTACTGAGGTGCTACTGCCTGGATGAAGACAGTCTAAGACTACACATCTGATTTAAACAGTGGCCTTACCACATAGCTCTTTTCAGACTCTGTGAGATCTGGTCCAGCTCTCAATGAATGGTGGGAAGGCTGTATGATCACCAAGCAAATGATAAGGAAGACATTTTAGCAGATGTTATATTGGTCATAATTTAAAAATAATAAATGGAGTGCAGAAAATGAACTGTTTCCCTCTGCACTCAAACACCGCGCTTCTTGGACAACAAGGTCTTCCATGTACACAAGAGACATTAGGCTACAATAATGCAACTGCACTGCAGCACTCGGAATGCTACAAAGAGAAAGGTGACAGTGAAACAGAAGCTCAGAGCAGGGAATCGGAGTGGAATGTTATAGACTCTGCTACAACCAGAAATGGTATGTATTGTCATACTGCGATCCCATAGCGGGGAAAAAAACAAGGACAGAAGCACACACTTGAGAGCATCAAACTTGAAAAGCGAAAAGCATGCTGAGAGGAATCTGCTGCTGTTTCTGGAAAAGTCCTCAGTGACACAGGAGGGAACACTAACTCACTTGCTTCTTAAAAAAGACCAGCTCAGGCACAATGTTGTGTAGTCCCAGCAAAATCGTTCTAGCTAGTACCAAGCGAGGATCTGAGCTGCTCTGTTAATTCCCACAAAGAGGCAGAGCTTCGAGGCAGAGCTTCAAGTCAGAGGAGGCCCGGACCAGACAACTGAGCTCCTAACATTACTGCCTAGGAAGCTTCTGGACTCTGCCTCGCCTCTTTCCCCAGTCACATTTATTCACAAGCACTCGTGTGTCCCAAGGCACAGCAAAGAAAATCAGGGTGTCTGAAGCTGGAGGTTTTATGGGGAAACAGTAGGTCACTGAGAAAGTCGCACAGGTATCCAGAGCCTGCTTTTGCATGCATTTTGCATACTCAAACACCTACTGAAAGCAAGGGGCATGCTATGAGCAAATGGGATGCCTGAACTAGTGTATGTTCAGTTGTACTACCTGCAGGACTGCTTGGCACAGTGGATGGGATAAGATACAGAGCATTGCCATCCTTTGTGATCATTCAACACAATTTTCAAACCCAGATTCCAAAGGCCTTAATTTTTATGCCTTCCCTCCTCCTCTTTATTCATTTCAACAACAATCTTCTGTAAAAGGCTTGCTATCTCACGGCATCTGAACACAGAGCAGAAGCAGAGGATAATAGAGGTCTGTGACATCTTCAGCCCAAGCATGCTCAAACAGTCTGGAGAACTGCAGGGTGAAGAGTTCATCCCCATCTAATTCCCATTCCTCTGAACCACCTCTTGGACCTCTGGAGCAGTTCCCATCACTACATTAAAGCAAACTATCTCTTTTCTTAAGGACCGTGACCCACTCCAGGCTAACCCAACCCCACAGCAACTCCTTTGTAGTCACGTGTACTGCCTGGGGCTAGAATCTAGGGTCACTGCTGTAAAAACCAATACTGTGTTACCATGTATTTCTACAGAGAGAAAATGAAATGCAAGCTAGATGGGATAATTGCAGTGGAATTTGTGTTCAAAGCATTTCCCGTTGAAACGGAAACAGTTACACTATTTCTAGAAGTCATTCCTACCTATCACCAGACCTGAAAGGAAAATGGAGTAATTAGAAATTTAAAACTAATATTGTGCAGACCAACTGGATATAGAGCATTAAATCTGATGAGATCAGAGCTAACTCAGGTGGTCAAGTAGCAGGAAAAAACAATTTCCAGGCTGAGATGAGAGACAGCTGTAAGAATGGCTTTTTTTTTTCAATTCAGGAAAGTGCTTTTCCGCTCCATACTAATAAATTGATTTTTGGAATTGCTCTGTGAGCTCCTAAGACTGCGTAGTCTATTTCTCATTGATTACTTGTGACCTTCCTAACCATTTTTTCCACAAAAAGCATTAGTAACTATGAATTAAATTAGTTACTTGAAAGCTAAAAAATTGACGCTGTCTCTGAATGCTCCATAGTGTGGGCTTGCACATGTGTTATAATATCAGGAGATACAGCCTATCAGCATCAGAAACTTGACCACATTCCCTTTCCAGGCAGGATCCTCATGGGGACTTCCATGAGGCATCTGGGCAGAAGCAGACACCAAGCAGTACCTTACCCTCCTAATTGCCTCCAGCTCCCAACAAGACACATGACTAATTGGATCCCCTCTGGCCTCTGCTCGAGAGGGGATCTCCAGAGATCCAGGCAGCTACTACCAAAGCACTGGGTGTCTCTGCACTAATTCCCAGGGCAACAGCAGAGCCCTACAGTAAAGTGACTGAACATTTCAAAGTCAGCAACTATGCAGCATTAGCCAAACAGGATGAAAAACTGACCAAATCACATCCTGTCATTCTAGGCTGTAGATGTACTGCCTCTCTGCTTCAAACAAGTGACCTTGATAGTGTGGCCTAGATGTGTTTTTTTTTTTTTTATTTTGGAAAAACATCAGCATTATTCTTGCAAATAGAGAAGAGAATAAAGAGAAAAATAAAGGGTGTTATAGGTTCAAACACCCTTCAGAAAGCCTATGTATGACCTACAGTGGTGGCTACATGTACCAGAGGTGGCTGAGGAATCAGTCAGTGTGGGGCACAGTTCCAAAGTATAAAACACAGAGGTTCCCGTAAAACACTGAGCCAGCCCTGCTGCTGCAGGAGGTAAACTGAGGGCTCTAAAAGTGACCAAGTATTCACAGTTCCTGAGGACAACTCGACTCCTACCCAGTCAGTCACACTACATGCTTTGTTAAGACTAAATGAATAAAATTAAGATGGTGCTTAAGTAAGTGTCTACATGAATACACAACACAGTCATTCCTGATGCACAGCTGGCCACTGTTTCTACCTCATACAGAGCATAAGGATGGAACTAAAGAGCGTGTGGTTGTCTATAAGAGGTTTAAAAGAATACCACAAAAAGGTTCTATATTAAGAGCCTAGTAAAGCCCTGAGGCAGGTTTTAACTTTAGCAAGAAAGATGCCAGGGTTACTCAAAGGTGCTCTCCCTGCTCCTAGTGAAGTCAAGCGTCATCAGTGTGCCTATCCATTACAGCTTTTTTAAGTATCTTCTTACTTTAAAGAGCTACATAGGAGAAAGCTAAGCAGAATAGACTAACAGATAGACAAGCCAGACAGGTCAGACAAGTATCCACCCAGAGAAGGGCACACATCAGCAGTGCTGCTCCCACATGTGAATGGAGAACCATGAGCAGAAAGGACCTCCCAGCCCAGCTGAAAGAAAAAAGGTAAACCTCCACACACACCAAGCCCCAGCTCTGGTGAACGAGAAGGGAAAGCTGGCCAAAGAGGTCTCACAAAGAACACTGAAATGGCTACAGTGTGGAGCAGCCTAAAGGCGGTCAAAGTCAACAGGAAGACTCCCCAGCCCCTGCATTAGAAGCTAAGGCTGTGTTTACAGCAGAAAAATGCATCTCCCATGCGGAGCAGGTACCAATGCCTGCTGCACTCTGTGCAGCTCTGGCTCAGATAATAAATGCGCTGGGCTAAAACACCACCTTGCTGAACCTATGGAGCAGCAGAAAACCACTGTGAGGGGATACAAGCTAACCTTGGAGATGGTGCTAAGCCATTACTGTGCTAGGTAAGTGTAGCTGGTCTGTGCTGGGGAACATGGGGTCTGAGCATCCCTCTCATAGGCTGTCCTCTCCACTAGCACTACTCGAGTGAAATTACCCACCACTCTACCTGGGCGGTTTTGTAGAAATGGAAAGGAGCAGACAGCCTCCCCTGGCAGCCCTTGCACTGCTGAGTGAGACAGGGACCCTGTCCAGTCACTCTAGCCTTCCCCACCCCACAGCTGCAGTCTGGCCCCAGGGCTGAAGCTGCTGCACTGCTCACACACACCCGAAATTACACCAGAAAATTCCTGAGGGTTCTCTGAAATAAATTAACTTGATTATACTGCTGCCTAATATAATGTTTTACTGGAATATAGAAACAAATTATTTGTAAATTATACTTGAAAACATCTTCCACATGCTTATGGTGTCATTCTTTTTTCTTTTTAGTTTGGACTGTGAAACTATACAAAAGGAATAACTTCAAAACAGCTAAAAGAGCCATTGCACTTTATATTGTTACTTATAGAAGAGGAAAGAACACAGTCCTTGGACCAGCCCTGTAACCAAAAAGGTCTTACACCTGCAAAAAAAAATGGGTCAGAATTTCACAACTTGGAAGGTTTTCTATAATGAGAAAGAAAACTAAAATTCAAAATAGTAAAACACGTTAAACACCAGGGATGGACAGTAATGGAAACAAAAAACAAATGAAATGGCTCATTTCCATGTCTGTGAAGTGCTTTTCTTATTTGATTAAAATCAATGAAAATATTAGAGATTTTTTGAAAGGTCTCCAGGGTATTACTTGCAGTTCTGTTGAAGCCATCAGTCATGCAGATAGCGACAAGTCATTTGTATATACAAATACTGCTCCTGCTCCTATGCCCTAACCAACTGCAGATCCAAAGCTGGAAATGAGGTCAAGACTACTGATGTCACATACTATTTTAACATTAACACTGACAATGCTCTGATTGTCAGGACATATTGAATATAAATTTTGGCTTGACTTTGGCCCCAAAGAAAGGCCACACGGTCCTATTACAGCCAGGTGTAACACCCAAAATAGAACTGCGTGCCAGTCAGCACTTGGGAGAAATATCTTTCTCTGAATATCTCTTTGTTCCTGCTCTATCGATTTGCACATATCCAGTTGGAAGCACCAGCAGGACTGATAAGATAAGAAGTCAGGAGAAAGGCCAACACAGAAAACTTATATGGATTTTTTAACATGAAGCAGAAGGTGTATCTTATTGGACTCGGAAACTGAAACTGAAATGGAAGCAGGAGATGACTCTTCTGCAAAAAGTTGTGTGAGCCTACGAGCGGAGAGAAATTACATAAGTAAAGGCAACAGGAAAACTTCAGGCTTGAAGGCATATCTTGCTGTCATAAGCTGATCCACAAAATAAGTAAAATTTGGCAACCACGTCCCACACTCATCCTGCATCAGCAGCCTGCGTGATTCACTGATCAAGCCAAAGACTGCTTCCCAAATGCCCATCACCACAAATCCAGTCCGGTTTTCACTAATTGTGAGCTTCCCATTTCAAATATTGCCACCTCAGAGAAGCTGCCTGGCAGGACTGACAAGATATCAGCATCAGTCAGCACTGGTCATGCCCAGAATCTGGACATCCCAGCTACACAGTGCTGAGGCTCAGTTGATTATGCTGCACAGACCCTGCTGCATCCCTCATTAAAGACGTTTGTAGCTCTTAGCAACAGAGTTAAGAACCTCTGAATCCTACCTGGGAAGGCTGGAACAGGCCCCTGACACTGTGGATACCAAGTTGTGATGCCTTACTCCCAGCTCTGAGATGTTCAAACCCTGAATCCTGATCTCAGGTGGTTAAACAAAACCTGACTTGAAGTATCTCACGCTACATCAGTCCTACTAACGAGGCCACTGATCCTGCCTAATAATCATGTTGTAAGGAACTCAAAGGCAGAAATAAATAAGCTCTGGGTTGATCCTTGGGTGGAACAGAAAATCAGACCCTCAGCTGGTACATACTGGCAAAAACTCAGACCTGTGCCTTGTGCTATGTGGCTTTGCACCAGTTGAAGATTTTGCCCATACTTGCCCTTACACACAGCTTGAAAGTAATTTTAAATGATTAAAAAAAAAAAAATTCTGAATGAAATGATAGAGGAATTGATGAATGTCTAAACAAGCATATGACCAAACAATGGCATGGCACAGAAACAACTCTAAGCAATGGAAGAGTAATCAGCAAAGATGATTACCTGTGGCTTATTTACTCTACATATAAGTCTGGGAGGTGGCTGTGTTGTGACAGTAGAGGAGGAGAGGACAGAGGAAGAGAGAGGAGCAGATGAAGAGAATGCTTTTGAGCCTGCAGTCTTTTGAAAAAAAGAAAAGTTGGTCAGCTTTGCACACACTCTCTTATCACGATCACTGCTAACAATAAAAGCATCTACTGCCCAGTAAATTTGTGGCACACACAGCAAACATAACTCCATGCAAGTTTCCAGTGGGTTTGTCTGAGCTAACCACCGCATTCTGTTTTAACATGCCAGTTATGCCTGTAAAAACGCTACTAAACATATACCTAGATGGTAAACAGCACAGTCTTTACACAGCTTTCAATGCATTTTGATTATGTGTCAAGCAGGAATCAAACAATTTGTCGTAAGATTTCCCAGAGTGAAATGTGTCATCTTAGAAACCCTAGTTCATCATTATTTAGCACAGGCTAGATGAGGTATGTCAAGGAGGCTATCACAGTGCATCCAAGATGGTATTTAGAATTCTATGATTTTGAGCCCTCCAAACTTTCACTTTTATACAAGGTACAACAGGAGTGCTACTAATGTTTGTGGGCTTGCTGTAGCCCAATATGGACCCCAAGTAAACTGAGAGCTGCAAAGTAAGGTGTATCTCCTATACCAATACTGGGAACAGAAGATAAATTGCAGAAGCCACTGGAAGGTTCCCCTAACTCTTGGGGAAAAGCATCACTAGGTCTAATTCTCATTTGTGGCTAGACTCTTTCCTATTATTTTGGAACTGCAAAGGTAGTAAATTCCATTCAATGCACTGATAACAATCAAGCCTACCTGACTTCGTCATGCACATCCCAGACTAAAATTCACTAGACCACAGGCTCCAGGATCAACAGGGGACAGCTTTTACGATTCGAGGAGCCAGTCTGCCATTTACAAGGGTTTTCAGTCCTTGGCTTTATGAGGAACAAATAAATCCTATAGCCAAAGATGATCCATTGCACACTGGAAAATCTTTGAATAGCACGAAGTTGCCTGTATTCTACATAGTGAGGTATATGGGAATGAGGCCTGTGTGAAACTTTGATCTAACACACCTGCTAACACCCACTACCTGGGACAATCACATTGTGAGACATGACCAATTGAGTCAGTCCTGTATAATTATTATAAAATAATTTCCACTACATTGCTCCTGAGCCCTCTTTTAAAACCTTTTTGAGCTACTATCCAGTGAATGCCACTGGTGACTCCTGGACGAAGGTCTTAGGATCACCAAAATGCCATGTGGTAGCCACTGGCTCTGCCTGGCCAGTAGAGCAGCACAACCTCAACGCATGAATTAAAATCAGCGACTCAGACCAGCACACACACATGCAGGAGAAATACCTTCTTTTCCCCGCTTTGAAACTTTCCCAGATCACCTTTCCTCACATCTGTTTTCTCTGTTTTACCTCCCTGCACAATAGCCATTAGCTCCTGACACAACTGGTTGTCCTCAGAGGCACCCATAGATCTCTTTTCTGGGCTCACATGCATGTCTAGCTGGGATGGTTTCAGGCAGCGCTCAACAGAGATCTTGTGAACAGCATGAGCACCCTGCTCACAGTTGCTGCTGCCCTCTCTGGTCTTTTGAAGCCAGGTTTGGCTGCCAGTGGTGTCATGCTGCTCTGCGAGGATGCTGTCAGGGCTCTCCACTGACCAGCGAGGGGAGTTGGAGTAGCTCATGCTGGGATGAGGGGAGCCAACAAACTTTTCTTCACTTTGCGGAGTGGCCTGATAGAAACGGTGAGTAGAAGACTGATGTCTGGATGCGTAAGAGTGCAATAGGGATTTAATGGACTTGGGAGTCGAGGAGCCAGAGACACCAGAGTGGTAGAGGCTGACCATGGGGGAAGGGCTGGCTGCTGCAGAAGGCGAGAGATAGTCAGTGTGAGAGAAGGAGGCTTCAGGCGGAGGAGGCAATGGAGGAGTTATGGCAGGAGTGGTGCTAGGAGACACTCCCACAGTCAGAGCAATCCACTCAGATGTGACTGCCTGCACCTCTGGAGACAAGGCGCGGCGCACAAAAGGCAAAGGCAGAGGAGTTGGTGTATAGAGTAGCTCAGAGCTGGGAGACTTGAAGGAGACAAAAGCAGGAGAAAAAAAGAAATAAATGAACAAAAACTAATAGAGGAAAATACAAACCAACTGAGCAAAAGTAAAAGGAGAGAGCACAGGTATGGAGAGGAGCAGATCTGTGACCAAGCATGCTGCAGAAGTTTTTCATGGACAGGTGCACTGTGTTGGAGAACATGCTGTCCACAGCTACTCCAACCAGAGTCCAGTCTGTATCTGGGCTGCTAATACCCTTCTCCAGCCTTTGACAGGACCTCAGACACAAAATGTCTTGTAGAAGACCTTAGACTTCATACCATATGCCTTAAGTCCCTCAGAGAGCAGCTGAAGGCACCATCCACAATGGCAGCATGCAGCATCTGACTGGCCTGGCAGTAACAGCTGGAGCCTCAGTAACTTACACTGCAGACCCAGTCAGAATTCACTCCTGCAGTGAATTTTGACTTTATCAAATTCTAGCATGAGGAATGCCTGTTCCTCAAGAAACTTGCATTGCTGAAGCTGTGGAGGAGAAAGGGATCAAAAAATGCAGCTGTGGTAATTGGTCTTTGGGTGGTTAAAGTAGGTCCTATATTTATAAAAGCAGAACACATAACCAAGTTCTGCCCTGTGCGATTACCACCAGTGATATCAGTGAGATCAGGTACATTAGTGCTGACCAGAGCATTTCTGAGTCCCCTGACAAATTAGGGAAAAAACTAGGGGAGAGAATTTATTTACAACAGAAGACATCAAAAGAATAGCAAAGGAAACCAAAAGAGGGTAGATACAGTCCCTTCCATCAAAGGGAGAAGCCTGCAGAGGGCTGACAGTAGACAGAGTGCAGCTATGGAGAGACTGCCAAACTCAAAGAGAAAAGTTCAGTGGAGGTCCACTTTGACAGGGAAACCCAAGCAAGGAACAAGTCTTTCCTGTTTGTGCAGTGGCTAAGCATAAAGTGATTTTTTTTTTTTAGGGAAGATCCAGACAGACACCAGACATGAGCCATGGCAGCCTTTCCCATCCATCCTGTACTGAATATCCCTTCCTCCTGATCCCAGTTCTCCACTTGTGTTCCTTGCAGCCTTGACCTCAGAATGACCTTATTTCTATCCAGCAGGTGAAAGAAGGATGCACCAGAAATTCATAGCTGCAACCCAGACACGTATGCTGACCTTCAAACATGGGTATTTGCAGGAAGAGAGCAAAATTAAGGGATTTGGAGAGTCACTGCTTTCTTGATACGTTTTCCGTGGCAAACATTCTGGGATCCCCATAAAATCGTTTGCTGCCATTGTGATTTCTGGTTTGAACCACAGTATGGTTGACAGTGAATTTAATATTCATGAAAGATCACAGACTGGCCTGCTCTCAAAACCTGAGTTCATTTAGCAACAATTTCACAGAACGCAGGCTGCTTTCCTGACCCTGTCTCCCAAAACCTTAATCCTGAGGTGGAGCATTTATTAGTAAGTATACAGCTTGATTCAAGCCGACTGGGATCACGCAATGACTCCTCCAGACTATAACGGTCTTTTATTAGTCATACCAAAAAGTTCAGTCATCACAATGGAGGTCTGTAATGTGTAAATATGCACTTAGGAGGAGTCAGATCATCCTATCTCTGGCAGTGAAATTTACTCAGATGGCTGTGAACTATAGCCCTTTCAACCTGGCCTATAGATCACAGGTGAAAAGCTGTATTTCCAAACTCCCAAATGACACACTTGATTAACTTTTCTGGTAAATGAAACGTCACTATTTCCTGCAGTTGTTAGCATACTGCAGGGAGCACATGGTTTTTACTGTGCAGAACACCAGTCTTGGCTACAACTTTTTTTTTTTTGCTTCTTGCACAGCAATAGCAACATCCCTCTGTTCTGCAAAGTGCTGTAACTGGCTGCATCTAGTCCAAATACCTGTGGTGAAGCTGTCATGCTGCGGTTAGGAG
Source organism: Clamator glandarius (assembly GCA_033459285.1). Lineage (NCBI taxonomy): Eukaryota > Metazoa > Chordata > Aves > Cuculiformes > Cuculidae > Clamator > Clamator glandarius. The sequence goes on along the minus strand of JAUNZM010000631.1, from coordinate 1,029,153 downwards.
ACAGGGATACTGGTGGGTCAGGATAGTCGATGGCATTCTTGACCACAGGCTGTTTGAGCACCTCCACGTAAGTGACAGGGAAGATGCCTTGGCGATTGGTGCCAGAGATTTTTCCCTCATACCAATTCTCATCCACTCGTCGAATCAACACGATCCTTTCACCCTATGGGAAGGAACAGTAATGTAGTCCTGACTTTAATATATTTAATTATTCCAAAGCAGATTACATTTTCAATCTTGCTGCAGCTGACTTAAAACAATCCGTGGCCCACAGCCTCCCCTGTTTCCCAGTTATGTGGTCCTAACCCTTAACCTCTGGGTGGTAATGGTATTTTTCAGTACAGAGAAAGAGGAAAGGCAGATCTTCTGGTGTGGAGTTTGGCTGTCTGCACCCTTAGTTTTGCTCACCCATTTATGCTCACATTTTCAAGAGCCTACTTGCTAAACCAGTTTAAACTAGGTCTCTCTATACTCTCTCCTGTTTTGTTTACAAATGAAGTGACTTTCAGATAACCTTAATATAAACTGCAAGCCCCACCTTCACGTATAATTAAAAGAGAAGATACACAAGAACTGATCTGAGCATCAAAACAGCTGTATGAGATGGAGAAATGCTGCTACCTGATCTAAATGTGGCTGACTTGCTCTGAACAGCTACTACATAATTCAGTCCTACATCCCTTCACTCTACAGTCAGGACTAGCAATTACTCCAATACCGCAGAACCTTGCTTGAATGTGCTCAATGATTTGGCTTGTAGTATGAATGAAGGTGAATCCAGTTTCCTTCTTTTCTATACTGCCATTCTCATGTGACTGTGTATATCTCCAGTGGAGAGGATCAGAGTGGAGACACGTCACCAAATATATAATTTGCTTTGCAGAGCCAGGCTTCCAGCACTTATGGTCAACGTATCTTCTTAAGTAGCTCTACGGAAGCAACTGGCACGTCTTGAGTCAGCCTACCTGCAGCACTCTCACTGCAATGCACTACATAACAACAATGGAGTAAAAACATGGGTGATAAGAAGAAATCCTTCCTTAATGTGGAGTTTCTCTTATTGTAGCTTTCATTTGGTAACTGCAAGTTACCTCGACATTTGTCTAGATTTAAATAATTAGCACAATAGAAGTCTTACCTTTCTGAAGGACATTTCCACTTGGGTATCCCCATTGAAGTTGAACTTAGCAATAGCATCTCCATACTCCAGTACTTGCAAAGGTAATGGCTTTTTGGGCTGAGGCTTCTCAGCTGGTGTAAGGAGCTAGAATGAACAAACAGAATCAAATGAGTCGCATACAAAAGGCCTATAAACTGGTCACTGGCAAAAAGGGAGTGGGCAAAGAAAACACCAGCAAGGAAAGCAGCTACCTCTATGTATGACTGTGGGAAGATGCCAACTCTGCCATGGTGTTCTCCTTCATACCAGTTCTGGTCAATTTGCTTGTAAATGTAAACAATATCTCCTTTCTGCAGAGGAAGTTCCCTGTTAACAACACAAGCAGTCCATCAGAACTTCACTGGAGAACAGACTTGTTACTTTTCTGTCCAGAAATCCCTAGGTACCAAGGTCTGTATCAGACTTGCTGCTACAAATCATGCTCCATTCAAAGTGAAAGCTGCATATTGAGAATTATCCTATTCATACAGTGATGTACAGAGCCTCTCCTGCTCCTTGGGCATCCTCTCCAAAAATCTGTCCTATGAAGGTCCTACAAACCACACACTCTTCAGCAGCAATGCAGTCAAGCTCAAGCAAAAGATGCCATTGGCTGCTTTCCACATTGGATACGGCGAGCACAGCACCGATTCTGTTCTGAAACGGGTGATGACACAAATGCCTTCCAAAGAGACATATGATTTTAACAGAAGCTAATTTGCTGATTAGATGAACTCCCTCACATGCTAGCGTTGATCCTGCAACAATTACTCTTCTTGCCAGCCTGTGGTTGTGCAACCACTGACCTCACCTGGGCTCACAACTGGGATTTCAGTCTATAGTCTCCACTGTTAAAATTATGAATGTCTGTAGCTTCAGGAATCCCCACCATGGGAAGCTTGTACTAGGTTCATAAACCTACTGCTTGGGTCCCCACAGGAAAACAACCAACCCAGCCTTTCCTAACACAATTTTCACAAGCTCTCCTTTACTTTTGTCTGGCACGTTAGTATGTTCTGTTCACAGAACACAACAGTTAAACCTTATATCTGCCTCAGTCTATTGCAGATGCTAGGGAGATGCTGTGTAAATCATTAGAAATCATCACCTATAGAACATACAACGAAACATGCTCAGAATGTTAGCACCTGAGAAGAAAAACAGCAAGTCCTTCACTGAATTCTGTTCTTCTTTCTTCCCTTCCTAGCAACGTTTAAATGAGAGCTTCTCCAGGCTCATCCAGAGGGAAAAGCTTCTGGGCTTTCTCTTGACAGCAGTGTTCCTCAAAAAGAATAAGTAGTGCTGTGTGATTCACCCAAGGAACCGCAAAAGGGCTTGGAGGTACAGCCAAGCCACTAGAAACATCTGTTGGTGTATCCACAGATGCCAGGGGAGCAATAACTACTCCGTACCCCTGGCGATCCTGAATCAGGAAAATTGTGAGTCAAGTGTGCACCTACATGCTTAAAGCTAGGCATCTGTTTAAGTCCCTTGCTGACTTTGGGCTATGTGGCACAGTGAAAAGGATGCTGCTGTTCTGAATGTTCTATATGACAGATTTACACAGTGAGCTATACTAACACAGTTTTTTCCATCTCCTAAATCAGATCCCAAGGGCAGTGACAAGAGCCTTCCATCTCCAGTATAATGACAGTGACAGAGGTCTCACGCAGTCATTCTGCTTACAAGGTGTGGGGACAAACATGAGCCAAAGCAGTCTCCCATGGCATTCAGAGCAGAGGGCTCACTTGCTCCAGTAAAGAATGTGTGTTTGCCCTCAAAATCATGTGGGATACAAATGCACTGTGAAGGAGGGCATTTCCCTAAATGTCCTTTAGATGCTACAACCTGCATGACTCCTGTTGCTTTCCCCTGCCTTGCTATGGTCACTTTTCCTTTGAGCTGCTGGAAGGACACTACTAAAAAGTGAATTGAACTGCACAACAATTGATAAATGCCACATCCTAGGGGAAAAGCAGGGGAAGAACATTCAAGGCAGTAGTTAACAAGCTGTACTCACTTTAGCGTCTGTGCTTTAAAGTCAAACTTGGCTCTAGCAGGTCTCATCTAGAGATCAAAAAATCAACACATTAAAACAATAATCAGGTTTTCAATCCTCACAAAAAGTACCCAAATGCTTCTATAGCTAACATAAGTCTGGGGAAGCAATTGAATGCAGGTATTCTACAAGCTTGTGTGCGACTGGTACTACTGTCCAAACATGCTGGATGTGTCTGTTATACCAGAGCAAAAATGCCAATTTCTGGTATAACAGTAATTAAAATGTCTACAGGCAATGGATTTAACAGCAGTAAACTTCTAAATGAGACAAACTCTGTTGAATGAAAGCTGCTGCAGTAACTACAATTGCTGGGGCTCCAGGACCAAACTTCCCTTGATGTGTGAATGTAAAAGTAAAATTTGGCAGCTGGGAAAAAACCCAGTAGGATTTCATTTGATGTGGCTCATATTGATTATTACCCAGCTCTACTGAATCCTGCAAAGTGACTCATGTACTTCGTATAAATTGTTAGAAAAGAGACAAAGGTGATAATGAAATATGAGTAAATTAAGCACACGTCTAAAATTTTTTTTAAGTGGCTATAAAACCAAAGAGGATATTGACAGCAGGCCTAGGCTTTAAAGCTTTATTTACTTGGCTGATTTTCTAATGGCTACAAAATACTCAGACAATTTTAAAGTCATTTCAGTAATACAGCGTAAAATAAGCAGCTGCACTCATGTGGCACCAGAGCTTTTGAAACTACATGAACAAAGGGCAGATAAATATAATCCATCTTACATGGTGGTGACCACCTCACGCACCACTGCTGTGCAGGGCCTCTGGGGGAACACAGCTGCTGTCCAGAGCCCCACCGCCAATTCCCAAGGCAAGAAAAGGCATTTGGCCAGGACAATTGAACTAGAAACCAGCACTTCGGGACAGTGCCTTGGGCTCATGGGAAAACCATCTACCTCCTCCTTTGTCTCCTTGAGAAAAGACTAATCAGGTTGTACACGAGCTTTTTCCAATTGTTTTTAAAGGATATTAAATATCTTCAAGAGGAAAAGAGACAATCCATTTCTAACAAAACCCTATGAGACAGTCAGGTGGCCAGGATCAACAGGATGTGAAATTCCTAAACCTAAGGCACAGACAAGAAGACAATGTAGCAATATGATGCAAAAGATGTAGAATGCCTTTGATTACTAAAAGTAGCTGATATTTAAAGGCATGCATCACAGATTTGCACCAGCAATTCTCAGCAGGCATGCTTTAACATATGCAGCTTGGTATAGAGGTATCAATTAATTTAACCAGGCACAAGAATCAAAGCAGATCTAAATGAAGCCAGAATGGGAAAGGGGAAGGTGGGAAAAAATAAAAGCAACAAATGACATTCTCTGAAGAGCTAATGTCAGCCTAAAGCACAGCACTGTGAGAGACAAATATTGCTTTGGGTCAAGCAGCAGACTGAGGTGGCTAAAACAGACCTCTGACCCAGATTTCCTCTTTGCTGTATCGTCTATATTTAGGAGGTCCCCAAATCGCTCATTAGTGATAAACTGATGGTGCGTTGGAATAACCCCTGTGTGCCTTCTAGCTGCAATATCAGCTTCTTCTTGCTCACGTTTAAGCCGTCTCTGGTCCTCTAAAAGTTTCTGCCATAAAATTGCATAAAATGGGCAGTAAATCATCTAGTTAAAGGCATTGAGAAGCTCCCATAAATGTGACTTAAATAAAACATCTGAGGTCCCAGCAAACAGGGATTTTACAATTCAACATAAAATACTAATTCTAGTCACTACACATTACTCTTTGTTTTGCAATCACAGAAAGTACATCACCATTACAGCATAACTGATATCTGGCTCATACAGAGGATCTGATCCAAAGCTGATGGAAGTCCATGATTTATTTCTAAGTTTTGGCCAGGTCCTGAGAGCTTCTACAAAGACTGCTGATAATGCAGAGGGCAAAACCCTTTCAATCAAGTTTCTCTCATTGATTTCCAAGGGACTTCAATCAAACTGCAAAGATTTGAGGGAGCCTAAACTTTGCAAGGAGCTTGAGAGAGTGCCTAATCACCTTCAGGTACCAAGTTCTCCCATACTTCCTTTGGGATCATGTAATACCCTTTGCAGAATAAAGTAAATAAATTCCAATAAATTATTTTGGACTTCTGAAGCCTCTGGCATGCTAATGGAAATGTACATTCTTGAGTACCTGGGCAGAAGGATTCTTCCACCTTTTGAGGCTGACTGTAGGCTGAAAAGCTTAGCTAACTCATTTGAAGCTAGGAGGCCTTAGTGAATTTAGAGTTTTGCTCTTAAATGAGTTTTCGTGCTTGATTTTGGAAGTGGGTAGATTACTAACTGTTTTATGGGACAAGACAGCAAAATACATGTTTCACGTAGGAAGTAAGAGTAAGTCTTATCATATTTCAGAGCACACATAAACCTTACCTGAACTCAAAAAGTTAACACTAAAAGTTAACACTTCTTTTTTTATTCCCAGGCAGTGAAAATTAACAGCTTCCTTGAAAGCAATCACTTTATAACTTATTTAACTGGGCTTGAACACAGTCACTGCTGAGAAGTCTACGTGACTTTCCTATTATTTTACCTTGTTCCAATGTTGCCTATCCATTTCAGAAAGGACTGCTACATTCTGTCATCACTGACTTGAGACACCGTAAAGAATTCTAGCTTGCACTGTGGGGAACTTCACACTTTCTGATAGCATAAAAATATCTTACATTCTCTGTTCAAAACCTGACGACTTCCACAAGAAAAATACTGTTCTCACGAGTTTGAGTAATACAACTCAAATGTCTTGCTTGGAGAACAATAAAACCTTATCTGGAGTGTTGCACCCATCTCGCATATCCTCAACCTTCTTACATGCTTTAAGTCCCCCATATATAATTTTGTGAGGTTCATTTTAAACAGAAGTTCAACTGGATTACATACTATACATTAAATCGGTAGCAGAGGTAGCACTAAAATTAAAACCTCCTCGTTCCAGCTTGTTGCTCTGCATTCCCATATATGTAGCCCTGGACAAACAAGCTGTCCTTCTATATGGCTGAATGCTGTATTTCCAGTACATGGAGCAGCTACCGCTGTTATTAAGCCATAAAGGGGTGCATTACCTCTTTATCGTCATGACGTCTGCGGATAAATTCTTCTGGGGTTTCCATGTAATCAGCTGGTGCAAAATGCCTTGGTGATTCTGAATCTACTTCGAAACAACACAAGGAAGTTAAAATACAGATGGATTTATCTAGCAAAACCAGAAAGGAAAAAAAATAGATACTTTTAAACAATTTGTTTCCATTACGATAGTAAAGATTCTCAATTGCCACTAACCAAATTGCCAATTAGACATTGCTAATTTACCCATTTTCATTTTTTTCCCTTTTGGGCTATGCTTATGAACAAAGATCCAAAATCAGGGAGAAAATTATGGTACAAGGAGAAGTAAAGACACAGAAAGACTTTGTGAAGAAAAGATTTGCTGCCATCAAAGCATGATTTGCCATTTTACTGTTGAGAAAAGTTTAATACACACACACACACAAAACTAGACCTTGAGAAACTGCTCCTTAAGGCAAATAATCTGTGTTTGTTTTATATTCCCATGTGTGCAAATGATATAGGACTAGAAGTATCTCATGTTGAGATTCTTGCATCCCCATGGTTGCTGGAGAGACAAACTGAACCCAATGTGATAGAAAGGCAGCGGAAATCGTTTCTCAGAAGTGCAGCTGTTAGTAAGTCCTGAACAAAAATGGTTAGCAAGACAAGCAAAGGATGTTAGATACATTAGGGGAAAAACCAGAGAGAATCAGGGTATGAAGGGCGGGGAGTAAAAATGCAAGGTTTGTAGAAGAAACGGAGAGGAAAAAGGAAAGCAAGAAGACAGATGGAAGTGACACTGGTAAAGAACACAAAAAAGCCACCTCCTAGGTACATCCCAAGTTCACTCTGTGGATTGTTGTTTGTGTCCAGGCTGTGACAGAGGGCAAATGGAACAGGGTTCCCATTGTTTAAGGAGTCTGGAGTGTCAGCCCGGCCCATGAAGCTATCCCGGCTAGATTCCATGGTGGGGAAGTAGCTAAGCCTCTCCACAATGTCAAATGAAGACAGGCGTCTAGGGGCTAGAGGCCTGTTTCTCGAGCACAGTTGGTGCTGGGTGTGGTGACTCCTTTCTCCTACACTCCCCTGCAGCCGTACAGCATCATCTGGGTTCTCAGGGCTGGGCACTGCCAGGTTTCCAAGGCAATCTGGGGGTGGAGTCCTGCAGGATTTGTGTTGGAAGGGTTTCCTCAATCGGAAGGGGAGTGGGCTCATTAGGTAGACGTTTCTGGGGAGCACGTGTCTATCACCATAGACATCCCCTTTGGAATCAGGGTCCCTGAAGGCCTGCTGCTGCTCATGCCTTCGGATGGTAGTGAACCTGGTGTAGGAAGCCGGGCATGTGCCTCTGCATCTGTTGATTTTATGTTTCTGAGGCCTATTGAGGTTGCTGCTGTTGCTGCTGTCATTGGATGCATTTGAGAGGAGGTCTATCTCATCCATGCAAGCTGAAAGTGTGTCTATAGGGATGGCACCACTGACATCTGAAGCTGTGTCCTCTATGTTGCTGCAGGAGTGGGAGACATTTTCTGCCAAGCTGGCAGCATCCTTCTCTTCTTGGTGTGCTTTTGGCAAATCCAGAAGAAACTCTGCAGAGTAGGCAGAACTCAGACAAGTTTTAGACTGGAGAGAAGTGGTGAATCTGTTCTGTCCCGTGGAAAAGTCAAGCGAGGGCATCGATCGGGATCTCTGGATCAGCTGCTCAAAGGCACTGATACAAGAGGAAACAGTGCGTTTGGGGATCTGGTCTGAATCCTCTCGACTAATGCTGTGCTCAATCCTGTCCTTTGCTTCGTTCTCCAACTGAGATGCAATATCCTTCACATTGCAGGAGACTGCGCCAAAATGGATCCTGGACCGGTTGATCTGGTGCATGTCCTTATACAGCATTGTAAACTCCATCCCACCCTTCTTGGAGGCAGGGAACAAGTAGCCTTTCCTAGAGTTGGTGCCATACTCCTGAAGACTCATGGTACTGCCAGATTTGATGGCATACTCCTGTTTTGACTTCATCAACGTGTTTTCTATGCTTTCCCCTATGTCTACCATGAAAGCTTTTTTAGTATTGAAGAAGGCAACGGAGCTACGAAGGTTTTCGCAGCTTTGAGCCTTCTCATGAGACAGCAAGACATCCTTCTTGTCCTGCATAAGAGCAGCCGGAGCTGCTAGTCTGGGTTTGAATTTAGAAGGGAGGATTTCAGTAATGCAGACTTTTGCAGCTGATAAGGGCTTCTTAAGTTTACATGTGTGACCTAACATACCACTATGACTAGCATTAAGGGTTCGGCTATTAACTGAAGAGGGTGCAGTCGTATGAGCATTCCCACCTTTACGATCCACTGGTAAGCATGCAGAATAAAATAAATACAACCTGTTAGCTTAAGTGCTAGAAAGCTGTTGAGAAAGGAGAAAGAATATGCTTGGATTTCATAAAATGCACTTTAAAGAACTAAAGTTCCAAAACACCAAGAAATGCAGGAAGAAACTACACAACAAGCCACGCTTACATGAGTATGTGAAGTGTTGCTAATGCTTCTAAAATGAGAACCATGGCCAGAAGCCATCCTAGAGCACTTTCATAGAATCATAGATTAACCAGGTTGGAAGAGACCCACCGAATCATCGAGTCCAACCATTTCAAGTGCTGAGCATTATAAGCTTCAAGGGAATCTGCGGCACCATGGAAAAGGGCAGCTGAACTCTGGGTAGCATCAGAGTGTCAGTAAGAATGCAGAGGCACGAACCTCACAAAACTGGCTTAACAGCAAGCCTGTAATCACACTTAATATGGTGTCACCACAGTGCTCACCAAACAGTTTACCCCTGGGTGGCAGAAGACAATTGATGGTTTACATTGCTAGTACAAGTAGGCCATACCAGCTGGCATAGCCCCACTTAGAGATTCACCATACTAGGAATAAGCTGAGTGTGCTTCACTGTGGTTGGTCATGTTTACTTTTAAAGTCAAGAGTCAGATCAGGACATTATTTTTTTCTGAGTTAGATCCACTCCAGGTTCAGCTTAGATTGCAGCTTTTCCTAAGTATGCTTCCTATTTGAGTTCAAATGCAAATGTCAAAATAAACATTCAAGTCCAATTGCAGCTCAGGGAACAATAACTTCTTGAACAGATTATTTTGTTCAGATTCAGTTTGACTCCCTGTCCTAGCAGCATGACATAATACCAGCTGAAAGATAGCTGGAAGACTGAGACAGAGATCATTTTGGTGTGATCTACTATTTTAAGGGAGGGCAGTTCAGAAACCAAACACATTCCTTTCCTAGCCCTCTCCCCACCTCAAGCCATTTTTAGGTTGAAGTTGGTTTTCTCCAATACAACTCCCTGATGGGAGTCAGGCTACTCCTCATCCTAAATCTTCCAGAGAGCCCACAATGAGGGGATGAAAGGGGAGGAAATGCAGTGATCTCTAATGCTTCTCTGTCTCCGAGCCTGCAGGACATTGCTGGTTCTCAGTATCCCATGCATTCTCTGTGCATCCCTTGCAGGCAGGAGGCTGTGGAGCACACGGTGCCAGCTACACCAGCGTAGCCAGGCCAGCAGAGATGGTGCTGCCTGCTGAGATACTGCAACAGCATAAGGACAAAAGGCAGATAAGGAGTCTAGCAAGGCAAGGCAGTGGGAGTGGATGGATAGCAAGGCCAGCCCAAGAAGCCTCAAGGAAGGTGTGGGGTGTGGCCGAGGTGCTAGATGGAGGGACCTGGTCCCTGTCAGGAAGAGGAACCTGGATCGAAGGGTTCATGAAAAATACTGGCCAGTGTAGGCTGAGAGAAAAAAGGAGGAAAAACTCGGGACTGCAAAGAGTGTAGGGTAGAGGAAACCTCAACTGGCTTGAACAGAACTCTAAACCCTGCAGCAGTTTGCACCATATAACCTGGATTTTGACAGTCAGTGCAGAATGCAAAAGGGGTTAGTGCCCTGACCACCTACCTTTTGTGGAAGCAGAACTAGCAGGTCGCTTGAGACCACTCAGCCCCTGGAATGGGATATCTCCACCTTCCAGCACACTCTTGTAAATCTGCCTTTCATTCTCCAAGCCAGCAGGATCCACCAGTCCTGGTTCTGACTCCCTCTTCACTGCATGGTAGTTGGGTGAATATGTGGAGCTGGAAAACCCAAAAAAGGGTGAAGGTCATCAGTGGGTCACTTCTGTTTGCTAAGAGCTTCATGCAATTAAGAGAAAACCACACTTGCGAACCCAGAATAGACTATGTATGAAGAACTGGTGCTGAATGAAGAAGTTATGAATGTGGTCTGATAATGTTCTAGGTTTAGCACTAACATAGCATTCTCCACCTGAGGGAATCCTCCCAGCTCAGTCCTCCAGAAAACAGAGAGTAAGAAAGCACTCCTTTATTTTACAGATGAGATGACAGAGTCAGAGAGTAGAGGCATTATTTCTTCACAGATACTAAGAAATTCAGTGGCTACCTGGAAGTAGCACAAATATCTGCCAGCTCCCAGTCCTCTGTCATTAAACATGAGCCACACCTTTTCCTCTGCCTACAAAGCACAGCTGCTCACTCAGGAGGCTGTCTCAACCAGTGCAGCTTCTCAGTTAACATCACAGTTCAAGGCTCCCAGAGCAATGTCTCAGTGAGGGACCATGCCGAAAAGGAACAGTATGGGGCTATAGATACTACTGTTCTAAATGCCAAAGAAATTCCCAGATGTGCACAGTTCTGATCAGCTTTGCCTCAGGTTTCTATCACAGGGAATGAAAAATCCTGACCTGTAGGTCTACCATGTAGGTCTACTAAAAAAAATGCTGTTAAAATTAGTAGCATTTTAATTTTTTTAAGGCCTTTAAACAGTAGACATTTATTGCAAAACCCTTTTCTCAGTCATGGATCTAAGTGCAAGCACACCCCCAAACCTGATTTCTAGATTTCACTGTTTTCTGTTTAAAAGAGTAACTGACAATGCCATAGTATAAATGGTCTTTCTATGTACATAAGACTTGCTGAGCAGTCAGTGTTTGCCTAAAAGGTCTGCTCATCTGATATCAGTTCTTGTCCTCAATCGGGCTCCTCAGAATAAGATACAGTCTCACGCATAGCTATTCTGGGGTGAAAGCATGACTGCTGGAAAATCTTGGGGGGAAAAAACGTAACAGGTATTTTCCAATTCATGGAAACATTTTGAAAGGTAGTTTACATCCTGATATCCAGGGGTGATAGCAATTTATGTGTGTGTGGAATTGCTTGTGGTTAAGCTGATTGTTACAGATAAATTTGTAGATGCATCTGTATATTTTAGACAGACGTTGCACTTTTGAGGTAAAGAGAATGCTTTCAAATATATTGGTGTACTGGCTATGGAGGTGGAATTACACAATGTCTGGAAGATAAAGATTTGTTTCCGGACAAGGAAAACTAGCTCACATGAAATCCCATAAATTACTTTCTGGAGTAAAACCTTGGGAAAAGCGCCATAAAAGAGAAAGGCAATACTGTCACATTATCAAGCCAGGCAATGCTCAAACAGACCCACAGGTATAGAGCTGCTGCATCTTACTGTGGCTATCCCAGCGCCTCTCTTTCTCAAGTTTAGAAGGAAGCTTTTCCATTTGCTGCAGGGAATGATGACTGCCCTGAGGTTCCTCAGCTGGGAGGTAAAAGTATTTTAGCCTAGTTGTTATAAACCAAAAGGTTAAAATCATCATCATTTGGGGAATATGCCTTGGGGAGAGAGAGGAGGTCTTTGGTGGAGTTCTTTTACTGATTGCTCACTTGTTAGGGCCAGCAAGCAGCACCGTGGGGGCCAAGGTGGTCTGCAAGATCAGAATCAGGTAAACTGAGGGAAGAGCAACACTGCAAACAAGACAATAAAGTCCAAGTGGCTTTTCTCCCTGCTGTCTAAAGGAAAGGCAGGGTAGAACGTGCAACTCCACTGAGCCTCACTGTTGTGTCCTATTCCCAGCCTATTGAGGCTGCTTCCATTCCACTAGCTCAGACACTGGCACTCCTGCATGCTTTGGACAGCATCTGAAAGGGCACAGAGAGTGCTGCAATGGGCAGAAACCTTACCAGTCTTTGGCAAACGTAAGCTGTTCTTCTATGCTAATCTCTGAGATTCTCATTTATTTTATTGTTCTCTCCCTACCAAAAAAACCCTAAGCAGTCATAGGAGCAACCAACTGAATGCAGCAGTGTACGAGCGTGTTTCCTGGCAGAACGAACACAGACAGAAGGAAACTGAGTTCAAAGTAGTACAGGAGACCTCTAAGGCAGCCCCAGAGTGAACACACGTGATCTTAATGGGCCTCTGGAGAAAAACGTGACTTTCCATGACACACCATCCATGCAGAGGGGATCACTGTGCCTACAGACAACATTAAACACTCAGTTCAATTACAAGGAGCAGCAGGTTCACAGTAGGAGCTAGCTCCATGGCTCAAGTACTAGCACAGCTCGGCATCCTGCTCTGGACTTTATTTCTCCTTCAAACCAAACCAGTTCCACATACAACTAGTTTAGACAGAGTATAAAGCTTATTACGTATTCCTCCAGAAAAGCAGTGCCACACCAGATCTTTGAGAAATATCATTACTGCTACCACTGTTCTCGTTCTGGAAGCTGACAAATTATTGCCTTTCATCAGCAGCATCCTGGGTATATCTAGCAGGAGCCAATCTATCATACATGTGGAGTTGCAATACACTTTGTGTATTCCATGCAGTAAAGTTAGTTGCATGAAGTTACAAACAATTTATAAACTTCATCAAGATGGAGTTAAAGGTCTGTCTGCTTTTTTTTTTTTCTTCCAAGTTACCTGCCCAGTGCAATTAGAAATTCTTATGTAGACAATACAATCACTCATGTCATCACTTCAAAATTAATCAAGATAAAAGAGCAGATATCGCACCTGGACTCATCTAACACACATGTCATTCTCATGGTAAATGCACTGGTATATATCAATCATGAAAAACCAAAGCAAACACATTTCCAAAATTTGAAACTCTGTCCAGCGTGCCCTCAGATTGCAAGTGACATGAAAAGTAATCAGAAAACTTACTAGGAAGAATGGTCTGTGGGGGTTTCCAGCAGAGTCACACCTAATGTATTCTGCAAAAGTCCAAACAAAGGAGTAACTGATACACACTTACATGCGAGGAGAAACAAAAAGGCTTGCTCAAGTAATTTCCCATCTATTGCTTGAGTATTAGCCTTTAGGAGACATTGAGTTTTAAGTTGAAATGCAATATAAGCTGTCAGTATCTTTGCAGAAAAGAGACAACTTTCCTGAGTTCAATCAGAGCAGTGACAGTTTTTTAGCACAGCCAATGTCTTTTCACAGTGCCTGTTCTTTTGTCTGCAAATGAGTCACTGTGATTAAAGCAAAAAGCAAGAAGAAATAACCAGCTGGGCCATGACCAGGAGACACATGCTCATAATTATTTCCCCAAGCTTTTTCTCCTGACTGGTCATTGCCCGCCTTAGCTTTAAAAGCATATTACATTTCCTCAGCGTTCAAAAAAATACCAAAGCATTACCAAGAAAAGCAGTTTTCCAGTTCAGATTTCTTATTTAAGTGTAACAATGCCAGCTGCACAGGTTCCAGAGCAAAAGCTATTTTTTATCCAATTGCTTTAAATCCACCTAACATTTCCTAGGCATGTTATGTAAAAAACTGAAGACAATTTTAGAAATGCTCCATCAGGTGCCCCCTCATCTATCCGAGAATCCCTATGTAGGAAAAAAAAGCAAATCTTGGGTTTGAAAGAGCACTTTTTTCAAGTCTTGGTGAAATGTTGCAGCACATTACCTAACTAATCTATCTTTTCATAGTTCAGGTCCTGCAGAACCTTACACCAGCAGCAGCAGCAGCTGACCCTCCCTAGAAGGCCATGGCAAGATGCAGCATAAGGGAAATTGTGTAAAATCTCTTTGGTGTATCCAAATCTTGGGTAGGCATGTGCTCCTTGCAGAGAGTAGAGCTTGTTTGAAGGCAGAGTAGATGGCAACACACTTGAAAGGCACAAGATGATGACGGGACACCAACCAAGAATTTAAAGCTGATTGCTGCTGCCTATTCATGTGAAAAATAGAGCACTTTTTTTTTTTTTGTAGATACAGAAACGCTAAAGGGGGGCGGAGGTGGGGGGCAGCTGAAAGGGAATGGAGTAGAGAGGAAATCACTGATCTGAAATGGATTTCAAGGCAGATTCTCAGCATCATGTTCTATTATTTCTGACAGAGACACAGCAAGCCATGCAGTGTGAACAGCCAGAACCATTACATATCCCAACCTCATTTAATAATCACCCAACAGTGAATAGATTAGAGCAGAGAGTTTGGAAACAGGGACTGGCAGCATGAAAAGAACAGGAAATACCTTCTGTGGCTTTTTATGTGGCACTTTATAAAGCTTCTCCATTTTTTCTAAATCTGCCTCTAACTCAGTCTGGTAAAGGTAGAGGTCTTTTTCTAGATCAGTCTGGTTAAAGAAGGAGAAAAAGAATGGGAAAATAATGCTTAGGGTTAGGGGAACCAAAGGAATGTTACTTTTGAAAAAAAAAAAAAAAGCTAGCCTTTTTAATTGAAAAAAACAGACAGTATGCACAATACAGAGAAATTCTCTAGTAATTAATCACATTTCAATCATTACAGAGGAAATAGTTTAAGGCATTTAACAATCAAAATCAAGAGATGCACCGGCCTGCTAGAATCTAATTCCACAAATCATAAAGTTATAAAACCCACCTGTAAAAAAAAAAAAAAAAGATATTGTAACAGTACACAATAATCTGTTAGTACAATTATCACTGCAAGTCAAGACAGCAAAACCACCACTCTAAATTATGCTTGATTATGCTTTAAGAATTGCTTATTAAATCAATTTACTAGCTACTTAATTGTTAGGCTAATGAGCTGAAGCCCAATTAAAAAAAATCACTCATAGCACACAAAACCCAAGCAATGCTACAAAAATTAAAAATAAAAAGAGACAATCACATACACACACGTTAGATACTGCAGTACAATGCACATGAGACACAATTACCTTTCTATCCTCTCTAGTAAGGATAGAGCAATCTCCAGGAGTATAATCCCAAATCTTTTTTGGAGGCTGATGGAGAGCAGAGGAAGGAAATGAGGAAATGAAGATAAGGAAAGACATCACAGAGATTATGGAAATTGGATTAGAACAGAGGGGAAATACAATAGGGGATTTGCATCAACACTGAAAAGAAATAATAAAAAACACAACAGAGAAAGAGAGATAGAAAGAGGGCTAAATCCACTATAGTAAAAATATCAAGAGATCATGGGAGGTAAAAGGGAGCATACATGCAGTCTGTGAGGGGCTGTTCTCAGTAGTGTTTGAGGAAATTTTTATTTTTGCAAGGCACTCTAAGGGATTTTTGGACTCTTTAGAGGGAGCCCATGGCTGGTGGTTAAAGCATTCCTAATGCAAACCCAAAATAAAATGGGGAAAAAACCCACACAGTCATAAAAAGCATTTGTTTTGCTCATTCCTTTTTTCAAACTGAAAGTGTAAACCAACAATCTTTGTTAAAGAAAAGGGAGAATCCTTCCCACCCCATCAGACTACTAATACATACCATGTGAACAAATAGCTGAATTTCCAGTGTTAGGATTGTGGGGCAGTGAAAATGCAGAATTGTTATTTTTTATTTCACCTTTTTAGGAGGCTGTTTGTGGAGGGTTTTGGTGGAAAATCTGGGAACTATTTATTTAAAATTCATCCTACAGGTGAAGGTGCCAATTTCAATATAGGATTTTCTTGTCTGGATGCATGTGTAAACATCACGGAGGATTATTCAAAGTGACATACCTTTGTCCTGACACTCCTATCCAGGTAATGCCATGCTAATATCCTCATTTCACTAGATATGCACCTCTCACTGAATAAGAGATATTCTTCTCTCACTTGAAGAGACTTTGTTCTTACTTTGTGAAATCAGAAAACATTTGCTCTATTTACAAACCTGACATGGTTTGAGCTAAATTAGAGTCAGTTTTGTAACTAACTCAGCTGCTCTCAGTAACTTCATTCTCTGAAAGCTAACTGCACATTTCTGAGACAATGTTCCTCCCTAAAAGTGATAAGGCAGGGCACTGATGTGCAGAAAGGCCAGTGCTTATACCTATAGTAACCAAGGCCATCCTTGAGAAAACAGAAAGGGCCACTCTGTCGAGGAGGGGCAGAGAAGACAGGTGAACCTAAACTGACCCGTGGAGTACTCCATCCCATGTACATCATACACAGTATAATCTTAAGAGACCATGAAGGTCTCATCCCTCTTCTGCGATGGCCAACAACCAGTAAGGACTTCAACTGTCTGGTTGCTCCTGATCCCAGATCTGTGCATTCCTGAACCTAGTTCCTGAGCTCAGCTCCCTCCTGGCCATGGACCCATTCCCTTGTGTGGGCTCTACAATATTTGTGGTGATGTACAGTCATCAAGGCATGGGGTGGGGGAGTGATAATATACATTTGTATATGGTTTATAACTTTCTAATTATTTTAATCAGCATTGTTGTTTTTGTTATTATTATTTCATTAAAGCTGTATTTTTAGTTTCCAACTCAAAATTCTCTTTCCTCTAATATTACTTTCCCCCTTTCCCTGGGTGTGGGGAATAGGGATTTGGGAGCCCTACTGCACAGTTTTAGCTGGGCCTGAGCTAAACCACGACAGTTTTTTGGTGAGATCACCACCCCCACCCCCCAATGACTATATGTCAAAAATAATCTCTGTTGGCTGGCAAGCTTAGTATTGCCCTATGTGTCCATACTACCTTCTGTAACTAGATTATTAAAGTGTCTCCAAGTCACTGATAGGGAATCTCTGAGGGTCAGTCTGTTAAAGGTGAGACTGAGCTACAACACTTGGGTCTTGGCCCAAATTCCTTTGTAGACTGCTTGGATCTGTAGCTCAAATCTGTCCTGCTTTACATTCAGACAGACACTCTGTAGATGAAAACACTAAATGCCTATTTCTTATCCATCAGATCAGCCGCTGCAGAAGGGCGGTTGGAGGGGGCAGATGGTGTTGCAAAGATTTAGGTTTGATATTTGGAGGGAGGAACTAGAGGGAAGGAGGTGAGAAGGCAGGACATGCACCCCTCTTCCCACCCCCCTGCTTCTCCACTTATAGCACAGAGCTTACTCAGTGCTGTCATGGCTGCGAGGAAGCGCCCAGGCGTGTGATTCTACAGTCACAGCAGAGGATAACCAAGCTCTAAACTTGACTGAACGTTGAGTTCTGTGGATGGCTCCATGGAGCTGTGAATCCAGGGGAAAGAAGGAAGGACCATGTATAGATTCAGTCTCAGCAGCACACTGGAAAAGCATCCACACTGCAGAGACTGATCTACCTGTCTGCAGGACACGTGCCTGTCCAGGGAGCTGACCAGAAATGCATCTGGGATGCTGGTCCAGCAAAGCATCACTTCACGTGCCCTTGGAAGCGCGTGATTTTTCCTCAGTGGGGAAAGTTCCATCCTGCTCATTCTGGTGTCTTTGGAGAGCAACACCCACAGGCTCACAGGAATCCTGTGCTCGCTTTCAGAAAAGGTGTTTCCTGCCCACATCACATAGCTGTAAATAAAGTCAGAAAGCCAGGCGAAATCATGCCTGTAGAGGTATACATTACCTCCAGCACTGGAAAAGAATCTGGGACAAATAGATAATCTTTAAAAATCCCAGGTGCTAGTAAATATCAGCTGAAACTCTTTGGTTAGTTATAAGGCTTAGCCACTAGCTGGTTACAAAAATCTAGTTGTCACATGACTGGAATGAGCAAAGCTACAAAAAGCATGCTCTTTTGGCTGTGGTAGTGAAGCTCACAAGGAGCTCTGTTAGCTATATAAGTCTGAAATGGTGTTCAAGTGCCTGATGTTGAAGCATTATGTACAACAGCTGATCAGGGAGCGTGGTTCTATGGCTTTGGAGCTAGAGCAAACTGACATAGGATATCATTTTAAGGCAAGGTGTAAGAAAGCAGGCCTTAAAAACAGTGCCCTGAGCAAGGTGGGGAGCTTGTCACCAGAAAAAATGCTCTGCTGAACAAGAGATAGATTGCTGGTGTAGCCTGAGATGCCCTCTTCTGAACTCAGGCCAAGGCTGCATGACTGAAAGCACAAATGCGTGCTTCTAAAGAATAGATAAACCCACCCTTCTAGAAACACCCAAGGGCTTTGATGCTACTCTTTCTCTGACATTTTTTCCATTAACTTACACTAACTGGAAGAATCAAGAGATGACAAATCTCCATTAATTGCAAGACCATATGGATATTAATTACACAGCAGCAAAGAAAAGCAGGTTTCTTCTCACTTTGTGGAAACAAACCATGTCAAATTGTGAAGGGTTAAATTCTTACATTGACATCACTTAAAAGCCTCAGTGAGGTGGGATTACCTGAATTCTACTGCCTAAAACTTAGGGGGTCTCATCTCAAGCACTGTTGAAGCACCTTCTCTGGCTTAGGATGGAAGCTCAATAGCTATAAAACATTGTTTTCTATGACAGAATGGACTACCCAGCCACTGTACATGTTTGTTTTTCAGCAAAAATTACACTATTTCTATGATGTGATCAGACTGGCCACACAACCTCAGGCAGCTACATTCTATGCAGAGGAATTTTGTCACATTGACTAGATTAAAGTAAACCAGTATTCATGTGCAGTTGCCTTTGAAACCAGTACAGAAGCTTAAAATCTATTTCTGTTTTGTCGTACATGCAGAGGAATCTCAGCAGCACTCAAAAATAGTGTGAACGGGCATTTGACAACTGACCCCAAGGAGAAACAACCACTATACTTGAACAGACTTGAGAAGCTGACACTGACGCTCTGGTGCAGTAGAAGTAGTTTATTAAACATTATTTAATAATTGAGTCAATAATAGTTAATCAAGAATCAGGCCATAAAATGCTTTGAAAGTCACATTTTTCCAGTAGCCATCACCACTGATGTGTTCCCTGCCTCAAAATCTCTCCTCTCCTCTCGGCAATGGGCAGCTATACGCATAAGGAAATAAGCAGGAAAAAGGGTCATTATATCTTTATGGACAGCTGGAAATGACTAACCTACAGTCAATACCAGGAATAGACTAATGATTCTCCTTGACTTATAGCTACCTATCAGCCATCCTAGATCTTTTTAGGCAGAGAGAAAAAAATGGCTTTGAACAAGGACTTTCAAGAATGAGAACAGGCATTATTTCCAATATTAACAACAAAAATGCAGTTTGAACTATGGCGTATGAAAAAAAAAATATTGCCTTGTTGATGCTACATATGGCTGCAAGATAGGGAATGGCTTCAAAATACTTAAAATGGTCACAGAACAGCTTCTTTACATCAATCCCAGGATGATGTTATGAACAATCACATTTTAAGTTAGTGAGGCAGCTGTTCCAGGTTTAGGGTCTAGTAAAGAGACGTGGCAATCATTAAAAAAAAAAACCAGGCAGGTTGGCTTCATTGGTCACCGCAGCTATCAAACTTACCGGTTTCCCAAACTCCAATTCCGAAAAGAATTTATACCAAGGTTCATTCTTTAAATCTATCTCTTCTGGGCTTATATCCCGAGTCTAAAGGAGATGGTGATAGGGGAATGAAAGAAAGAGAAGGATAACATTATGCAAAGAATACACGGAAAGAGACTGTTAGAGATGCAGATTCCATAGTTTCCGTTCTAAAATGTAGGTATTTCACTTTATAATTTGGAATTTCTATAGCACCTCTCTCAAAAGGCCATGAACTACTTCATCAGTTAAGCCTCATGGTATCACTGTAAGCAACATGAATATGAATGAATTGCATTTTAAAGATCAGGAGATACACACAGAGAGAGATTATGCAGCTTGCCCAGAGTCATAGGGAGACTCAATGGAAGAGCTGGGAGTCAATCAGTCTCTCAGGTCTACTGACAGACACTTGCACCAAATTCAAAGCTGCATGTACTTATAAAACTGTTTTTAATCTTCATGTGGTTAAAACTGAGAGATTCAGCTAGACCTGAATCAAATACTGCATCTTTAGCAGCACATGAATATGTGTGAAATCCTGTTCTATACACTGCAAACAGAGTGAAAGATGGTTTTCTAAATCAAAGGGGACACAAGTCAGAGAGATCACATCCCTGAGAGATCTCTGAAGGAATGGATAGAGAGACAACATTACTTGTTTCTTCACAAATAACTGTTAGAGAATCAGACGAAACTACAAAAAAGGAAAATAAGACAGGACAGAAAACAGTACAGCTGAAAAGGAAATTCCTTTTTGTTTACTCAATCTGTTTTAATGAAACAGAAAAAGTAAAATCATTTAACTGTTTAAAAATACTATCGGTCAGATAACACAATAAAGTCCATTGGTCAGGGTTACGAGGTGCCACTCGCCAAAAGACACTTGCAACTCCTACATTTCAGGGTACCTAGCTTTAGCCATAACGGATCTCAGTACATTAAAAATATAAAAACGTTATTCCTGATAAGCCAGTGTGATCCCAAGTGCTCCATCACAACACATGCTAAGCCACACACATACATAGAGGGCCAACACAAAGTGTCCCAAAGCAAATCGTCCTGTGATAGTGTTGCTGAGGCAGGGGGCAGTTCCCAGCAATGTGGGGCTTTGCAAGATGTCCTAGACCCTGCCACAGTCATTAGGCATCACAAAAAAAGTTCTAGGACAAGAGCCTAGGGCTGATGCTGAAAGAGGGAGGATGCTTCAATCTGAAAGAAATGGTTACATCATGCTTGATCTCCAGTGGCCTGGATAAAGATCTGGCTATTTCTTAAAGGCAAAACAGAAACAATGTCTCTTTTTTTTTCCTCTTTATTGCTCATCTTGTACTTGTCTTGTCATACAATTGCCTTTACATAAAACAAAAAATTCACTGATGTCAATGGGAGGCTCTTCATTGTTTTGAAATGGTTTTGGATTGGGTTTCTCACAGTCACAGTTCTGTGATTACCAAGAGATACAAATCTCCTGCAGCCTCCTTGAAAGATTTGCTTGCTAACCACTGTATTACTGTTCTGTTTACTGAGACTGATGGAGACCATCAAGTCATTATTTCAAGACCTTTCTTCTTTAATGATCTATGGCTTAGAATTAAAGCTCAAAAAATAACACTGGGAGTAACATAGCTTCTTGACTTTGGTGGGCTCTGTACAATTTCTCTCAATTATATTGATGATGGCCTTCCTTGTGGCTTTTAGACTCCAATTCAACAGCTCAATTAAGTATCTGATGAAGTCTGAACATATAAACAGTGCCACTAGTGATGTCAGACTTTTCGCAAAGGCTTAAGTACGCAGGGGAAGCAGGCCTTCTGCAACAAGTTTTAATCTTGGCTGCTAACCAGTTATAAGTGGTGCTCCCCAGACCTCAGTGCTAGGTCCAGCCCTGTTCAATGTCTTTATCAACGACCTTGATGAAGGCATGGAGTGCTCCCTTAGCAAGTTTGCAGATGATACTAAGCTGGGTGGAAGTGTCGATCTGCTGGAGGGTAGGGAGGCTGCAAAGGGATCTGAACAGGCTGGAC
Source organism: Clamator glandarius (assembly GCA_033459285.1). Classification (NCBI taxonomy): domain Eukaryota; kingdom Metazoa; phylum Chordata; class Aves; order Cuculiformes; family Cuculidae; genus Clamator; species Clamator glandarius. The sequence goes on along the minus strand of JAUNZM010000631.1, from coordinate 1,007,300 downwards.
TGCTGGGCAGAGACCAATGGCATGAGATTCAACAAGGCCAAATGCCGGGTCCTGCACTTGGGGCACAACAACCCTGTGCAGAGCTACAGACTAGGAGAAGACTGCCTGAAAAGCTGCCTGGAGGAGAAAGACCTGGGGGTGTTGATTGACAGCGACTGAACATGAGCCAGCAGTGGCCCAGGTGGCCGAGAAGGCCAATGGCATCTTGGATCAGAAACGGTGTGACCAGCAGGTCCAGGGAGGTTATTCTCCCTCTGTAGCTGGCACTGGTGAGACCGCTCCTTGAATCCTGTGTTCAGTACTTTCATTTTCCCTCTGGGCCCCTCACCCCAAGAAGGATGTTGAGGCTCTGGAGCGAGTCCAGAGAAGATCAATGAAGCTGGTGAGGGGGCTGGAGAACAGGCCTTTTGAGGAATGGCTGAGAGAGCTGGGGTTGTTTAGCCTGGAGAAGAGGAAGCTGAGGGAAGACCTCATTGCTCTTTCCAGCTACCTGAAAGGAGGTTGTAGAGAGGAGGACAATGGCCTCTTCTCCCAAATGACAGGGGACAGGACAAGAGGGAATGGCCTCAAGCTATGCCAGGGGAGGTTTAGGCTTGACATTAGAAAAGAAATTTTCATGGAAAGGGTCTTGGGGCACTGGAACAGGCTACCCAGGGAGGTGGTTGAGGGACAGGTGGATGAGGTGCTGAGGGGCATGGCTTAGTATTTGATAGGAATGGTTGGACTCGATGATCCGATGGATCTTATCCAACCTGGTGATTCTATGATTACCGTGAGATGAACTTACCACTTAAGTTAGCACGTATCTTGCTCCAGGAGGGACCGTGGGAATGGAGTCATCATACCTGGATGCAGGACTCAAAGGTTTACTAAGCAAGTTCATTGATGACAAAAAACTAGGTGGGCTGTTGACATTCTTGAGGGCAAAGAGGCCCTGCACAGTAATCTGGACAAATTGGAAAGCTGGACAATCACCAAACACATGAAGTTTAACAAGGGTAAGTGCTGGATTTTGGAGTTGGGACATGGCAACCCTGGATGGACAGACAGACCAGGTAGAGGCTGGAGAGCAGCCCCATAGAAAGGGATCTGGGAGTTCTGATTGACGACAAGTTGAGCATGAGCCAACAGTGCCCTGGCAGCCAAGAGAGCCAACTGTGCCCTAGGGTGCATCAAGCCCTACATTGCTAGATGGGTGAGGAAGGTGATTGTCTTGCTCTAATCCTCTCCAGTGTGGCTCCACATCTATTGTGTGCAGTCTTGATGCAGCGGTATAAAAATATATCAAAGTACTGGAAAGGGTCTGGAGGGGAAGTTGTATGAGGAGCAGCTGAAATCACTTGGTCTGTTCAGCCTGGAGAAGAGGAGATTGACAGGGGAACCTCATAGCCATTTACTGCTTCCTCACAAGGGAAGGAGAAAGAGCAGGTCCTGATCTCTTCTTTCTGGTGACCAATAATAGGACATGAGGGAATGGCAGGAAGATGTGTCAGGGAGGTTTAGGTCGGATATTAGGAAAACGTTCTTCACTCAGAGGATGGGACAGGCTCCCCAGGGAAGTAGTCATGGTGCCAAGCCTAACAATATTAAAGAAGCATTTGGACAATATCCTTAAACACGTGGTATAAATTTTGGGGTTGTCCTATGCAGGGACAGGAGTTGGATTTGATGATGCTTGTCAGTCCCTTCCAACTCAGGTCATTCTGTAATTCTGTGATATCATGTTCAAGCCACTCCTCACTGGCACTTCTCTAATGGACTGAGACAACACCCAGTAGGATCAAGAGAGAGTCACCCATCATCTATTTCAATAGGCACTAGGATCATGCTCCTATATCAGGAGCAACTTCATAGAAGTCAGTGAAAAGATGTGTGTGAAAAGAAGCTATTTTCAGGGTCTCCAAGAAGTGATGGACCTTGAATGCACTTGGAAGGAAAAAGAGAAAACCCACCAAAGGAGTAAAGAGAAACTTCAGGTCTCAGAACAAACTTGATACTTATGTTTCTATTGATTTAAATTGTTGTTCACACTTGTGTAAAATCCTCGGCAGGTTTTTCAGGAGCATTCTATTACCTACTCCATGAACGAATCAATGTCTGCACAGTTAAGGCACAAAGTCCACTTTATACTTGGAATCTTGCATGCAACTAGTGTTTCTAATTGAATCTTTCAAGTTAACGCCAATATGGAACAATTACATCTTTACGTACCAAACTGGCTACTCAGGAGTACTCCTGTTCAGTATTTTCTACCACTTACAATGTCACACTTGTACCACTGGAGGACACCTTAAATGAGCTGTGGTAATTTATGCAGAATTGGCTGATGATATTACTGCCACCTCTCTGCCCTGCCCCTTGGCAACTGTTCTCAGTCAAGCCTGCAGAAAGTGACATTTTTTTTTGAACCCTAGATGCGACCATTCACAGCACTACTTAGTTCAAAGTGAAATTGGTAACAGTTCACTTAATACTCCAAGTTACACATCAGTGTAGCTGGTGAGCCAGCTACTCATTTCTGCCACTCGTATCACAGAATTGTCGAGATCCAGCTGAAGAAGAAAGCAGCCCAGGGGAGATGGGCATGTCCTAATGCACTTCACAGGCATCCCCCAAGGCATATTACAGGCACTATAAAATTACAGGCACTATAAAAATTAGTTGCTCAGTGTTTAAAACATCAGAGGAACACAGAAACTGAACTGGCCTGTTTTGCTGCTTGATAATGCCTCAGGACCCCCTGCATCAACTAATGCTGTGCTCTAGAAAAAGCACAGCTGGCAAAACAGCTGCTGAATAGGTCACAGTATCAGACAGGGATTAAAAACTAGAGTTAGCGATCCATACTTAACGCAGGAAAGAACACATCCAAAAGGAAAGAAGCCTCTTGATTCCCCTGGACCTTCCTTTACAAAGAACAAAAACGTTAGGAAGTTATGCAAAACAGTTTCCAAACCAAAATATACAGGAGATACATCACACAAGCACTGCAGTGTAGGCAGGAGGAATCATATCTGAATGGAGCTAGATAAGCTCTTGGAGGAATATTTTACAACTACAGGATAAAGCCACAAATGAGGATAAAACAAACATTACCATCTTTTCACTTTTCAGAACTGAGGACTTTCCTGGCTGATAGTCATAAATGCTCCTGGGCTCTGCACGGTATTTTCTGGTATCCACCTTCTTGTCTGGAGGCTCCCAATCAGTCCTGAGGAAAGAAGGATCAATTAACCCCAAATACTTTGGTTTCCATGGAGACAAGCACTTCCTTTTGACAGGCACCTTTCCCTATTAATTCTGGTTTAACCAGGGTACCTGTTTCATCTAGGAAAGGAGCCCGCTGCAAGAAGAACAGCTGAGATAGGGCTCTGGGCATGTATTGAGAGCAGCCCTGTGGAGAATGACTTGGAGCTGCTGATTAATGAGAAGCTCGACATAAGCTGGCAATGTGCACTAACTGGCCAGAAGGCCAACTGTATCCTGGGCAGCATCAAAACAAGCATGGCCAGCACAGCGAGGGGTGATTCTGCCCCTCTGTTATACTCTTGTGAGACCCCACCTGGAGTATTGTGTCCAGTTCTGGAATCCTCAATGTTAGAAGGCTATGGAACTGCAGGAACGGGTCCAGAGGAGATTACAAAAACGATCAGAGGGCTGGAGCACCTCCCATATGAGGCTGAGAGAGTTGGGGTTCAGCATAGAGAAGAAAAGGCTCCAAGGAGACCTTATAGCAAACTTCCAGTACCTGAAAGGGGCCTTCAAGAAAGCAGGGGAGGGACTGTTCACAAAGGCGTGTATAGAATGAGGTGGGAATGGTTTTTAAATGAGAGAGGGATAGACATAGACTAGACATAACGAGGAAATTCTTCAAAATGAGCGTGTTGAGGCACTGCAACAGGTTGCCCAGGGTGGTTGTAGATGCCCCATCCCTGGAAGTGTTCAAGGCCAGGTTGGATGGGGCCTTGAGCAGCCTGATCCAGTGGGAGGTGTCCCTGCCCATCACAGGGGGGTTAAAATTGTATGATCTTTAAGGTCCCTTCCAACTCAAACCATTCCATGATTCTACAGCTTGTTTATTTATAGTAGGCAGAGCTTGACACAGCTCAGCTGCTGACACCATTGGAGCAGAGGGGACTTCTGCTAAATATTTCAACAAACCTACATACTTCCGTATCTTTCCTGATTTGAAATAGCTTAGTGATGGGCTTCAACTCAGCTCATAAATATGAACATGTCCAAGCTCTGAGCAGAACTCAGATTAAACCTCTTTTGCTAAACTTCTTCATTGCAGCTGCATCACTGATTACCCAGCTCTTCTGATAAGTAATATATTCAAATCACACATCATACAGAATAATTAGTGCCCCTGAAAAAGCCTAGAATTCAAGCCATTTCAGCTGGCAAGCTAATTCTAACCTTGCTCGTAGTTCTCTTTGATGGGCAATGTTGAATGTGAGGGTGACAGAGCACTGGAACAGGCTGCCCAGAGAGGTTGTTAAATCTTCTTCTCTGGAGATATTAAAAACCCACTTGGATGCATTCCTGTGCAACCTCCTCTAGGTGAACCCTTTTTAGAATGGGGGTTGGACTTAGATATCTCCAGAGGTCCCTTTCAACCCCAACCGTTCTGCAGTTCTGAGGTTAGGTGATTCATCTCACCTATCATTCATTAAACATACTCGAGGCACCTTACCGAAACTGCTGCTTTAGGTTTCCTCCCACTTACACTGCTGACCTGTTATCGGATACAAACCACTCACTGAGCCAAAACTCTCTCCGCTGGCTTAGGAGAGACAGACACAACCGATTTAAATTTTTATTTCTTTTTAAAGTAAGGCAAGATGATAGCCAAAATGACCGATCAAGAGAATGGGACATGCGGAGAAGCCATTAACACTGCTTCTTTGGCGGCACCTGGCAGCAGGACGGTGAGTTCTGTGGCGGGGTGGACTTTTTGAGGCAGTATGAGCTTCCCCGAGCTGGGAAAATCCAGAAAAACACAGGGGCGGGCGGCGCTGGGCTCCTGACAGCCGACAAATGCTGGTCCTGCGGGACCTGACGGGAGGGGACGGTCCTGGCGGCTACTGCGGGAGATTTAAACGGTCCCTTGGGAGCACGGTGAAGAGGAGCGTGGCAAAGAGGTGTGGGGCAGTTTGAGCAGCAGTTTGAGCAGGCAGGGCGAGAAGGCAGGGCGCAGAGAGGACCTAGAGACTAGACAGAGGACACTGAAGACCATGGTGGCCACCTGGCAGAAGATTAAAGCTGCTCCGTCTGCTGGAGCAGGTAGGATGGATGCTACCACCCAGACAGAACCGCAGTGGGTCCTTGCAGCTACCTAGATCCTGAGCTGCAGGCAGTGTCCCCCTCCCACACCAGCTTTTGCCTCTGTTACTGGCTCCACTTGTGAAAGCTGCATTCGAGTGGGGGAACTCCTTTGTATGGTGGAGGAATTAAGGGAGGAGGTAAAGAGGCTGAGGACCATCAGGGAGTGTGAGAGGGAGATAGAACAGTGGAGTAGTGCCCTCTCACTAACTCAGCAGCCTGCTGGAGCTGGTAAGTCCAAACACCATCCACCTGCAAACTGCGAGGTTGGGGTTACAAAAGATGGGGAATGGCACCAAGTTCCTGCCAGACGAAGGAAATCTGCTCCCCTCAATCAGACAGCAAAGCCCCAGATCCCCCTGCTGAAAATTACCATGTGCTGCAGGTGGAATCCAATTCTGTGGATGAGGATGATTGCTCCCACAGCCTAGAATCTTTCCCTAGGCCGCACCATCCTCAAAAAAAGATAAAAACATACTCCATTAAGAAAAAGAGGAGGGTGACTGTTGTAGGGGACTCCCTCCTAAAAGGAACAGAGGGACCCATTTGCAGATCAGACCTGCTCCACAGAGGTCAGCTGCTTACTGGGGTCATCAGTGAAGGAGGTAGCTAGAAAAATTCCTTCCCTGGTCCACGAGACAGACTACTATCCTCTGATAGTAGTCCAAACTGGTAATGATGATTTAGTAAACAGAAAGACCAGAGCCATCAAGAAAGACTTCAGGGCCACTGGGAAAATGATGGAGGGCTCTGGGGCTCAGATAGTATTCTGTTCCATCCCCAGGGTAAATAGAGAGGAGCAGGAAGTCAGGAAGAAGAATTCGATTAATGCCTGGCTCCGAGCATGGTGTGAGGAGAGGGGCTTTGGCTTCTTTGATCATGGGCTGGCTCACGCACACCCAGGCTTCGTTACTAAGATAGGGACATATGTGTCTCCTAGGGGATCTAAAGCCCTTGCTGAAAACTTAGCTAAGCTCATAAACTGAGCTTTAAACTAGATGTGAAGGGGGAGGGGGTTGAGACCAGGCTAGACAGGAGCGAGCCTGGACGTGGGGCACTGGTGATTTGGAGAGGGTGTGCTGGAGAGGACCACCAGTACATCACCACACAGAAAGTGGGGGTGAGCACACCTGGGGGTGGTGAGATACAGGCACTCTGGCACTAGTTACTCTAGTTACCAGGCAAATGGGAATAAACTCTGTTCCCTCTAAGAGGGCTGAAGGCTTGTCAGCTCAACTGAAGTGCATTTACACCAGTGCATGCAGCGTGGGTAATAAAAAGGAAGAGCTGGAAGCTGATGTAGGGCAAGGAGCTTATGATGTCGTTGCCATCATGGAAATGCAGTGGGATGACTCATATAACTGGAGTGCAGCTATTGTGGGGTACAAACTCTTCAGGCGGGACAGGAAGGGTAGGAGAGGAGGCAGGGCAGCCCTCTTTGTAAGGGTGGACTTGGACACCATTGAGATGGATTGTGGTGATGAGGAGATCGAGTGTCTGTGGGTTAAAATCAGAGGAGCCCACAAGAACGCAGATTTTGTGATGGGAGTCTGTTACAGACCACCTAGTCAAGGAGAAGCAGCTGATGAGCTCTTCTATAAACAGCTAGGATTAATCTCTAGATCTCTCATTCTTGTGGGAGACTTCAATCTTTCTGATACCTGCTGGAAGTACAATAGAGCAGAAAGGAAGCAGTCGAGGAGGTTCCTGGAGTGTGTGGAAGACAACTTCCTTGCACAGCTGGTTAATGAACCAACAAGGGAAGGTGCCCTCCTGGACCTGCTGTTTGTGAACAGAGAAGGCTTTGTGGGGGATGTGGCAGTAGGAGGATGCCTAGGACTACGTGATCACAAGGTGATAGGGTTTTCTGTTCTAGATGAAGTGAAGAGGATGGTTAGCAGGACAGTAGCACTTTATTTCCAGAGGGCAGACTTTGAAGTCTTCAGAAGGCTGGTTGGCGAAGTCTCGTGGGAGACAGTACTTAAGGGGTAAGGGAGCCCATGAGGGCTGGGAGCTCTTCAAAAAGGAGATCCTAGCAGCTCAGGCGAAAGCTATCCCTATGTTCCGGAAAAAAAAAGCCAGCAGGGGACAAAACCAGCTTGGTTGAAAAGAGAGATCTTGAGTGATATCAAGAAGAAGAGGAATGTTTATGGGCTCTGGAAGAGGGGACAGGCCTCTTACATGGATTACAGGAGGGAAGTGAGATTGTCTAGAGAAAAAATCAGAAGGGCTAAGGCTCAACTAGAAATCAGATTGGCAAAGTCTGTGAAAGATAACAAAAAATCTTTCTTATATAAATAATAAAAGGAGGACTAGGGAGACCATACAGTCCCTATTGGATGCAGAAGGAACAACAGTGACAGGGGACAAGGAAAAGGCTGAGGTACTTAATGCCTTCTTTGCCTCGGTCTTTAATTGTAAAGAAAGTTGTTCCCTCCGTGTACAAACCTACGAGCTAGAGGAGCAAAATGAGGCTCCCATGATTCAAGAGGAGGTGGTCAGAGCCATGCTTGCCCAAGTAGATACCCACAAGTCTATGGGGCCAGATGGGATTCACCCAAGGGCATTGAAGGAGCTGGCGGATGTGCTGGCCAAACCCCTTTCCATCATCTTCCAACTGTCCTGCTGTCCTGGAAGACTGGGGAAGTCCCACTGGACTGATGTCGTGCCCATCTACAAGAAGGGTCGTAGGGAGGATCCAGGGAACTACAGGCCTGTCGGTCTGACCTCAGTGCTGGGGAAAGTCATGGAACAGGTGATCTTGAGTGCTACCATGAAGCACATGCAAGAGAACCGGGTGATGAGGCCCAGTCAACACAGGTTCACAAAAGGCAGGTCTTGCCAAACTACCCTGATCACCTTCTATGATAAAGTGACTCGGCTACTGGATGAGGAAAAGGCTGTGGATGTATCTTCCTGGACTTCAGTAAAGCCTTTGATACAGTTTCTCACAGCATTCTGCTTTGGAAACAGCCACCATCTGGCCTGGACAGCCGCACACTTTTCTGGGTGGAAAACCAGTTGGATAGCCGGCCCAGAGAGTGGTGGGAAATGGTGTTAAATCCAGATGGAGGCCAGTGACAAGTGGGGTTCCACAGGCCTAAGTGCTGGGTCCAGCCTTGTTCAATGTCTTTATCAATGACCTGGATGAAGGCATTGAGCGCACTCTTAGCAAGTTTGTGGATGACACTAAGCTGGGTGAAGTGTTGATCTGCTGGAGGGTAGGGAGGCTCTGCAAAGGGATCTGAACAGGCTGGACCACTGGGCTGAAACCAATGGCATGAGATTCAACAAGGCCAAATGCCGGGTCCTGCACTTGGGGCACAACAACCCTATGCAGCTACAGACTAGGAGAAGCCTGGCTGGAAAGCTGCCTGGAGGAGAGGGACCTGGGGGTGTTGGTTGACAGCCAACTGAACATGAGCCAGCAGTGTGCCCAGGTGGCCAAGAAGGCCAATGGCATCTTGGATCAGAAACGGTGTGACCAGCAGGTCCAGGGAGGTTATTCTCCCTCTGTACTCAGCACTGGTGAGACCGCACCTCGAGTACTGTGTTCAGTTCTGGGCCCCTCACCACAAGAAGGATGTTGTGGCTCTGGAGCGAGTCCAGAGAAAAGCAACAAAGCTGGTGAAGAGGCTGGAGAACAGGCCTTTTGAGGAATGGCTGAGAGAGCTGGGGTTGTTTAGCCTGGAGAAGAGGAGGCTGAGGGGAGACCTCATTGCTCTCTACAACTACCTGAAATGAGGTTGTAGAGAGGAGGGTGCTGGCCTCTTCTCCCAAATGATAGGGGACAGGACAAGAGCAAATGGCCTCAAGCTCTGTCAGGAGAGGTTTAGGCTGGACATTAGGAAAAAAATTTTCATGGAAAGCATCATTGGGCACTGGAATAGGCTACCCAGGGAGGTGGTTGAGTTACCTTCCCTGGCGGTGTTTAAGGCACAGGTGGACGAGGCGCTGAGGGGCATGGTTTAGTGTTTGATAGGAATGGTTGGACTTGATGATCCGTTGGGTCTCTTCCAACCTGGTTATTCTATGATTCTACATGTCCACTTTCCCAAACAAGCTTATCTGGAGCTGCAGACCTAAATCTTCCACCTTTGTTTTCTTCCTATTCATAGTCTTCAGGGATTCTTTCAGTGCTGATTCAAATATATCTTAGTTCAGGTTACCTTTCTGGGCTTGATTTCAGTGATGAAACACGGTTTGGCAGTGGCAAAGTGGCAGACCTCTTAACAACCTTCTCTGAATCAATATTGTCCATCTCACTCTTGGAACGAGGAACTGAAAGCTGAGTTCTGCCTGTAGGGTAAGTCAAACATAGGAACACTGGCGAACTGGACAGGATGCAAATAAAGACATGCTTTACACATCCTGTTTGACACATTACACAAGAAATGTGAATTACTTACTGTCCTCAGAATAGGAATAGCGAGGAGAGTATGAATCAGAATCTTCATCTGCAAGACAGAAGTATTTCCTAAAGTAAGTTGAAAAAGTCCCAAACAAGCAGCACCAGAGACCCTTTTCATTTCATACATTGCCCATAATTTGGGTGATAAGCCCACTACTTACCACAGGGAGAGAATCCTAAAAAAGAAAATCCCAATGAAGTTTAAATCACGTTTAAAAATAACTCCTAGATTAGATATGAGAATCAATGTACTACTTACACTAATACCCTTCTCCAAGCTCTCAAAGCACTCTAGAAAACAATCACGCTTATCACAAAAATCCTCTACAGCAAGGGTCATTAGATCCACTTTATCAAAAGCTGAAAGATAAATTGAGGATTTAAAAGCTGTAGTATATGCCTAAAATCACTTCTTAGGTGATTAGACAGTAATAGAGCTGAGGAGTTCTGCTGTCAATCACATATGATAGACACTGGGACATCTTCCTTTTATTGCCTTGTTCAACAAGTTGAAGTATATCAACTGACTCACATTATCTTTTAAGTGAAGATGACATTCCTGGCATTGGACACAGATGCACACTTGCACAAAGTGACTGTCCTTGTTCTGAAGAGCTTACTTTTTAACAGGAAACACATGTTTATAGGATACAATAGAGATATTCAAGACGGAGTAATGACATCAGTGTATCTGAATGGTGTGGTCTGGCCCCCAAGCTGGATAACCTCTCTTTGACAGTCAAAGTGTCACACTCCATCAACCTAGTAATGTTGTTCCCAGGACGCAGCTGCTGCCTTGGGCCATGGAACCACGGAACCACATACTGCCTTATTCAACTATAACATGGTACTGTAACGAACAAGGCAGATGTGCCCCATGGCATATCTCATGATCTCTACAGGTGATGGTCAAAGAGATTTTGATGTGATCAAAAACCTATCAGTATCTTGCAGGTAGTAGCAGGGTGAGTTGGGACTGGGATTGGAAACTGGACCCAGAGGCTAATGGAAACTGGACCCAGAGGCTTTCTCTGCTAATGAGAGCTCAAAGTTGCCACATGAGATATCCACAGGATATTCAAGGCAAAAGGCAGGAAAATGCAGTGCAATGACTGCAAAAAGAACAGTGAGCAAAGGTTTTACTAATACCTCTGTGAGGAAACCCGAGATAAAAAGCCAGGAAACCAAAATAGATTAAGCTTGAATAAGCTAGATAAGAAAAGAACATCCTAAAAAAGAGTTATCTGAATTCTGTGATGTTGATCGACAGATTGAAACAATTTCCAGCTCTTCTCTCAAGAAGGACATCAATCAACTTCTACAGCCACTAGCATCTGCTGGAAAAAAACATCAGGCTAATGCAGCTGAGCCAAAAATGTACTCAAGGCTTAATCAAGCCTTTCTGGAAGGCTCAAAGAAGTCGTAACTTTTAGCTACCCTGCTGGGTTCTCCTGGTGAATGAATTAGAAATTTTAAGTTCCAAACAGATGGTTGTTGACCCTGGTGGGCTTATCATGACCTTTAGGCTAAAAAAAAGTGATGGTCAATTTTCAGGCCAATTCCCATTTTTTAAACCTAAATGACAGAAAACGAATTATTTATTTAATTTTGTTATACTGAATTGTTGACAAAATTGACTGATATTCTGATATAAAATTTGGGTTTATTCAGGTAGCAAAATACTTGGTAAAACACAAAATTCTCAATCCCTACAAATGCAGATGAACAAATGTCTACAACTATCTTCCATCATAGTATTTTCTCTCGTATTATTCTCTTATATTATTTTCTCTCATATTTTATTTAGTGCTAATGATGAATGAAAGAAGTGATTTACTTACTTCAAGATAAATATTCATTGTAGCTCATCATTCAGAGAGGAAAAATCATACAATAAAAAACTCACTCCAGATAAGTGATATTTTCCAATTGGTAAAATTCTAATATCTACAATAACGAAGAGAACAGGTACGTTTTGTCTCTTCAAGTATCTTAAGAAGAGTGTCTACATTTTTCCCCTCTTTATAACAAGGAATACTGTAACACAGACATCTAGAATGATTTGGTAAAGATTAAAATGTAAATCAGAAATGAGTATTAAAACAAAACCTCCTGGCTCTCACATCTGCATTCTATCTGTGGGACCCTTCGTAATGGAGCAAACTATCCCCAGTCTCTAGTTTCAAAATCTGATTTCTTAAGTGAGAAGAGGTCTTCCCTTTCAGTTCCTAGAGAATCTGCAGGCTGGGTTTTTTTTCCATGGATTGGCCACATTCTCTATGTTTCTAGATATTCTATTTTACAGGGGAGTCCAAGTCTTGGGGTTTCTAGAAGATTCTATCCATCAACCCAAAGCAAAAATCTCTGACACTGATTGTATGGAGTTGAGGTTTCAATCTATATCTGTATAAACACTTTGCCATTGTGTATGTAACTTTGCAACATTTTCCAAATGTGAAACACGCACTCCAGGCCATCTACAACATCAGATATTGTGGAAACCTTATCAAGGAAACAATCCAAGAATATTAGTGAAACATTTCTGAACATATTGAGCATAGAAAGCATCTGGTCCAACACAATTTCAACTACCTAAACCAACAAGCTACTTTCATACACACATTTTTAAGTGCACAGGGGACATTTATTGGAGACCAAACAAATTATCATTTGTTTTGTAAACAATGTTATTTCAGACAGGGGTGAAATGGATTTTCAGACTCATAATGATAAAACTGAATTTCTGTGAAACTCCTTTACCTCTTAGCTACTGAGACTCTTTTTTTTTCTCTCTCATTGACATCCACATACCTTTCTGCCAACAGAAAAACATTTACACTGCATTATGATTTGCAAGGTAGGACTCTTCACCAACAAGTTCCACCAAGAAATGAGCAAGTATCTTTGTTACCTGTATGACATCAGCCCACATTCGTTTTAACAGCGATATGCACCTTACATCTCTTAGTCTTCTTTGAGCACCTCAGGCTTAAACTCCTATTATATGCTTTCTACTTACACAGTACCCACCAGCCGTTTAATATAAACAATGAATTAAATGGTAAATTAATAGTCTCACCCAGCTTGGCTTGAGGAACAGGCTAAGCAGGCAAGTTCCTAAATTGCAAGTTCTAAAGTGACACCAAAGCACCAAGTCAACAAGGCTGTCACCAACAATCATTTTCCAATCTGGAAATGTCCATATGACCAATGTGTGCTGCGAGTTCCAGTGCTTCTCATATATAAGCGTTTTCTTGCATATGCACACAGTTACGTTATTATTACTGCAGTAGATGCTATTTCACCATCCCTGAAATGTGACTGCAAAGGATTCTGGTTTGTACATGAAGTTTAAAGGAATCTTCTAAGCACATAAAGAGGATAAGGTAAAGACAGTGTTATTTCAAGTTGCAGGATGTGTTGATGAGACTGTCAAGTTCTGTCCTTGCTTAGATATGCCAAGTGCACATAAGGCCAGCCCTGAACCTGTATTACCGAGCTATGTTTATTTTAAAAGACTGATCCAAAACTCATTGAAACAAGCAGCCTTTTTACCAATAGATTTCAGTGGCATTTTGGGTCAGGCCCTAATACCGTGCTAATATTCAAACTCAGACGAAAATAATTAAAGAAATGTATTGAACTGAAAAGGCGAGTAGGAGAAATCTCAGTTAAACCACGTCTTTACATGTAAGCCAGCATTCTAGGCGTGTTAAATAATCACTGCACACAAATACAACTGATAAGCGCATAAAACCAAGCAAACCTCAAGTCTGTAGCATTAGTCAAATACTGGTTACAAAGCCAGAGGACCACTGCAAAGCCAGAACGGCATCATACAGTCAAGACAATGATTAGAGTGCAGGAAATCATTATAAGGCAGCATAATGCTCAGCAATTAGAAAAAACTCCAGGAAGAAAATAAACTGATAAGGCAGCATTTATGCAGAAAAATATACATGGTCCTTTATTATTACCTTCAGAGACAGGACTAGGAGTAGACGCAGGAAACTGGTATGTAGGAGAATAAGGATTGTCTTCTGCAGCAGAGAAAAGCTGGATTTTGAGACTATCCACAGTGAAGTGGAGGTTCTGCTTCATCCCCCAGTTCTCTATTACCATATAATTTTATTGCCTACTTTTATAATACTAGACTAAATGGTATCATACTTTAAAAGAAAGATTAATGGATTAGCAAAGATTTAGTTGTTTCACGCATCACACAAGATGGCATAAATGAATATCCAGTCAGTGTAACACATGAGTAATAGAAATCTAGAACCTGCATCTAGTTACTATTAGGGTGCTGTAGTACAATTAGCTCAAAGCACAATACAACAGATACTCTCACTAAGCTTCTAGTACCTTCAGGTTTTTGCTGGATTTCAGGAAGTTCAGGAAATACGTAGGTAGGGCAATAAGGGTTTTCTTCAGGAGTGTCTAAGGAGAGGAACATGATTTGCAAAAGAGAACAGAGAGGACAGATTTAAAGGGGAAGAAGGGCAAGACAAGAATCCATATAAGCTGCAGGACAGTCTCTCTTGTGCTGATGTTCTAGCATGATTAAACCTAGGTGCCTGTTTGCTCATTGCTGCCTTCCATGTCTGGGCTCTGTAAGAGGTCCTGGAAGTTCAGAAGACTGAACTTTTTCTCCTTCTTCTGAAGCACGGGCTCTGGCTGAGCTGAAGAACGTCTGTTAGGACCACTGCAATTAGGAAGCAGTTCAACTATTTCTCACTGCATTCCATGCAGCACAGCATTTATCCATGCATAAAGGTCATTATTACAGCACCTGCAGCAGCGAACACAGATCCAGTTTTGCGTACGCTATGTTTTATTACATAATATAAGCACAGTTCTGAATAGCATTTGCCTGCACATCAGGCTGTTCAGAGGGTTCAGTTTGCAAATGCTATTGCAGCCATTTCTTACACATTGAAAAGAACATTAACATATCAGCAACCAGGCACAGATGTGCCCTGAAGTAGGAGATACCCTAAGAATGCATCACTGCAAAGTGTGTAAGTGCTTACCATAGTTTTAGGGTTTGAAAGAAGAAAATTTTATGTTTTGATAAAGCAGAATTCAGATTCTGAACTCACTAAAAATCAATGGAAACTTTTCCACTGATTTCAGTGAGCTTCAAAGCAAATTTTATCATGCAGGTACGGACGTTCTAACGTGTAGAAAGTTTTTTCTTATGCACGCAACAGTTTCAGGGATAACCTAATGTCCTTTAAAAGTGTGTGTGTGTAGGGAGGGACTAGTTGATAAAACTGGAGTTCAGGGATCTATTTTCTCTAAGTATGGAACTGTTAGCAGCTTTGTGAACTAAAGGCACTACATGAAAGCACTACTTCATGAAGGCACTACAGTTCACGTTTCAAATCAAATGACACCTTCCCTTGGACTCCACTGTTCTCTCAAATTTGACTTCAGAGATTTCAAACGTGTTAGTTGAGTTCTGTGGTGCACAGCAAACCCCAGCTAACATAAACTGATTTTATTTAATGTCCAGTACAATTCTTCACACAAATGAAACAAAATTTTATCAAGGTGGTCTTTTAAAGTAAATAAAAAACATCTGTGGTACAATACCTCTATTTAGCTTGTGGATCTGTTTGAACATCGTCTTGTACCAGTCCTTTGATCTGTCTGTATTCTATTGGAAAAATACACACGCATACACAAATAATCACAACCATGAATTCTACCAGCCTTACAAAATTCATAAGAATCTTCCAGAAATGAAAAAGGTTTAGTTTCTGCTATATGAATTGAAATATGAGTAATTTCATTCAGACATATAACTTCACATGTAATGAAGCTACAGGCTTCACTTAAGTTACTAATAACGTGCAAGTGTTGCAGGGCTAAGTTCTAACCCATCTAGAACTGCAGATTGTGCAAAAAGTTTTGCATGTTAATCTGACTTGACATCTATAAGTAGAGACCTTATCTATTTTAGTCACATTTAATGATTTCCTAAGCATTCAGTGGACAGTTAGAAACATTTAATCTTCAAGTTGCTCCAGACACTAGTTGTAAGAACAGGTTAAAAATTCCTCTAGTGATATTTTTCCTTGAACACTGAATGAACTTAAAACATGTTGTATAAGAGATACCTGCCTTTAAGATGGCTAAAATGAGACTTAACTGCTGCCTGTGAATGAAATAGAAGAACAGAAAACAGTATTCTCCAATATGATGGAAAGAAGTATTAAGTTTTAATAATCCATGCTCCTCCAGGCAGTTGCAACAAGTCACTGATAGTAAATGGAAGCTTTCATAATTCAATACATTCTCATAATTCAATACATTGGAACCAGATTTCTATCTTCCCTTAAACCTCTGCAGTCTCTGGAGCTTTAGTGAATTCCTTGAGTCCTAAAGCAGGCAGACTCTGGCCTAGGTTTTGTGCATCAATCACATGCTCAGTGTCATCTTACCCTCAGTGGAATGCCAATATCACCAACTGAGGCATGAGCCGTGTGCTGAGTGTTGGTGACAATACTTCGCTTCTCCTCCATTGCCCTCTTCTCACTTGGCACTGTCTCCTGAACCGGCTTGTCTTGTATGAGCGCTGAATCAACTTTATCAGAAACTGGTCTGTCTAGCACTGAATCTGGAAATGACAAGGGGGGGAAAGGAGGGGTGGTGTTTATCTCATCTCAGCACTTCAACATGTCACAATATCTTCTAAGGCAAAAATCCTAGCAAGGTAGTTGATGAGACAGACTGTATCGCTGCTAGCTGTGGTTAGGATCTGGACTGAAGGAAATCTACCAAGAAAATGCTTGATGCCAGCAAAAGCAGGCTAGCATCTCTCAGGTAGCTACCTTCACAGATCTCCTAACAGTCTCAGCTGTCATACAAGAAAACAACAAATTTTGGTTTCAAGGACCATTTGGGCATTGTGGTTTCATCTTTTATGACCAATTACTGATTCTGCAATTTCATTCTTCATCATAAAGCATCACTGACAGTCTCCTACACATCTTTTTCTACTAATGATTTCAATCAAACAGAGCATCCTATGCGGTAGTGGGGCACTACTTTTTAACAGCTTGCATTCACCTGCCTATTTTATTCATTACAGCCAGTATACAACTTTCAATTCATCTCTCTGACTAACCAGATCCTGTGAACAACAAATTCCACTGCTGTTTAAGCATACGTATGATTCCTCTTGCACATGAGTCTGCACAAACAACTAATTGCTTCAGACCACCTTGCTTCCACCTGGAGTTCCTTGGTGCCGCCCGCCTGCCATCCACACGTAGCAGCAGGCACCACCATCACTTGGCCAAGGGAGCTCAGGTGGCTCTGAAACCCTGCTGTGCTCTGGAGAGCTGCAGCACAGGACTTTTTCTATATGGATTTTCAGGAGAGGAAACATCTGTGATTTTACAGTCTGCCTCATCAAGACTTAGCCAAGTCTTATCCTTTTTATATCACTGCATGCATTGAAGAGAGAGAGAGATATATTTACCCACATGCACATCACCATACCACGGAAAAAAATTAAATGTGCAGAAATCTGAAAGGAGCAGTTAGTAGAGGAAAGGCTCGTGCATAACAAAGCATTTATCTGTTGGTACCTTGTGCAAACACAATTCAGCCCTGCAAAATTCAGTACTTGAAGGACTTGTGTTTGACTGGCTAGTTTAAAATTACTATCAAACTTTACATTTTTCTCCTTTTTAAGAAAAAATGAAGTAAGATTTATGAATGTTCAAAATGGAACAATGTATCTGTTAAATCCTTGATTGGCATTTGCACCCTATTTTCCCCTGCCTGTGAATGTGTGTGCACTGCCTTTTGGTACTTTTCTGTTCCTGGTACACAGAGCTCTCCATTTCATAAGGAGTATTTGGCTCATTTCCTTTACTAAACTCCTTACTAAGCTGTAGAAAAAGAGAATGGTAAGAGTAGCTGAAGATAAATCATTCTTCCATGATCAAAAGGAGGCGTGTTTTTGGATGTGGATCAGGAAGTGGAGAGGATACAAACCTTAGGAAAGGTTACAGCTCTCCTCCATTACTTATAATTGTCATTGCTGATGTTACAAGTCCTGAGCTTCTAGTACAGAAAAGTCATTAGTCATTATTTTGTGTAGGCTGAAGAATTCAAAGCCAGAGAAGGTCACAAAGTCTGCACTGGTAAATGTATATAATTTTTCTTTAATTCCCTAGCTCCTGTGCTGGAAAAGCAGTTGGCTGCTTGCCAGGTAGATACCATCTGAAACTATGATGATAATTTTCAAAATACCTAATATAGATGTAAACAACAGGGTAAATGTATCACAATCTGATTACCCAGTGCCACAGCCATGATGTCAGAAAAATAAAACCCATCACCTGGACTCTGCCAGCTATCTCCCAGCCATGAATTCACATGTTTAATACTGCAATATGAAGATCTGGGAGCTACCTAGCTCGGCATAGCCAGGGGGAAATCTACCAACCAGTATTTTGAAGGAGTTTTTGAAATTATTTATTGGAGTACACTTTGAACTGGTTGAAGGTGCTGGACTGAAAACCCTGGAGACAGAGGCCTGTCTGACAGTACATGTTGTAACAGGGCAAGCCCTCCCTGTGCAACTGGCCAGTTAAGCCCTTCCTAGGTCCATAAGACTCAACCAGACTGTACAAGTCAGAGCAGTCCATGGCACTTAAGCCATGGTTGTGCAAAAGGAGGAGCAACACCATGGGGTTGGACAGAAAGAGTTTTACTGCTATGACCACTAGGACATAAAAAGCAAGAAGACAGGTGGCAGCAAGTAGCTTTGAGTGGCTGTTTTGGTACATTGACAGCAGGTGCAGACCCAGCTGTGCCACAACGTGTTCACTCTTCCAAATCAAGTATCATTTGGGCTGTCACAAACTGTTCTGTGGCTACATTGAGTTCAGAAGACAAAGGAGTTCCTAAATATGAAGGGAAACACCTTGCAAAAGGGAAAACCAACAGGAAACCTCTGACCAGACTTGGAGAGAAGCATTAAATTCACGGATGAGTGGTGTCCAATGAGACAACACCTACACCACTGGTGTAAGCTGTTATGCAGCCTGTCACCTCAAAAGAGAGCAGGGACACACTGGTGTCACAACCAAAGGGATGTGGTGGATGAAGGCTGACCAGGTCAGCACCTGCCTGTGGGCAGATACTCCCCACATGGGACAAGCCCGCTAGGCCAGGGCCCACACAGCAGAGCAAGAGTGCACAGTAGTAGCTTCCCTGTGTTTTTGTTTGGGATATTTAAAATGCTTCAGCACTCCCTGTGACTATTCTCTTCCACCTCTCCATTTACCCTGCCATGGCCATAACCAAAGAATAATAAATACAGGTAAGCAATGCATAATGCTTTGTTCCTATAACACCCACTGCAGACTGAGTTACTTCCATTTGGTGTGTGGGGAGGAAAAGATGAGTAGGAAAATAACTTGCTTTTCTTTCAAGGAGAGACTCTCACAACCTTTGCAAGAGCAGAGACCTGCACAGGGAGAGAAAGGTGGCAGCACATGTGCATACTCCCACCCTACAATTTTATAATCTATTTCTTGACATCTGGTAGAAATAGTTCTGCTCTTGGAGTCACATAAAATCTGATTTTCATTTCTCTTCCTCACCACAAGCAAAACTAACTCTAATGGCTGTGCAGAGAAACTTGAGAGTGTGACCCAAGGGAATAAAACTAAAGACTCAAAAAGGCAGCCTCAAAATCAACTATATGTTAATCTTATGACTTAGGTGGAGCAGATGAGAATTTAGGGTTTCAGTATATTAACACGTGGGCACACAGATGGCATTTAGAGGAAAGACTTAAATCAAACATTCAGTGACCTGGACTAAGCCAGGACAAATATTTATGCCAATTCCTTTGCAGTTCCTGGGAAGTGTGTTTGCAAAAGGTACTCCACAAACTAACAAAGCAGCAGCTTTGCTCCAGCAGTGGCAGCAGCTGGAGGGTAGCGGATCTTTCACATCATACCTGCGAGGCTACTAAGCCTTTTTTGCTGTTCTGTGGTAAGGGAAGAAACAAAACAAAAAAATACAGAACAAATGGGTGAGACAAACAGCAAGTGCTCTGGTGCTGCATTTCTGACAGGTAATAAATACCCTGTAGACAGAACAGCAGCAGCTGCTGGGGAGAATCTGTTTTCAAATACCCTGCCAAAGTGACAGCCCATGGTCCCTTCTCCACACAGCAGCCTCATGGAATAATATAAATCTCATGATGCAGTCACTGATACAATTGAGAGTTTTTAAAAATTATTTTTTATTTTTTTCTTAACATCAGAGAATGAAAAATGTTGGACAGGAGAGAATTTGAAAACCAGTAAAGAGTCACAGAGTGTAACAACTTGACAACTAACTCTGTTACCAATAGCATGAACATTAATGCTGTAGCATTTTCAATGGCTGTGCAAAAGGACTGAACCATTGTTGTTTCTTGCTGAGCCTCATCACATACTATTGAGCCACAGATTCAGCAACCTGCACACAGTCATAGCTTGGTTAAAGCTTTGATTTTCAGAATGGTCCCCTTGGTTTAGGGACTTCACTACAGAGTTTCCAGACCAGGACATTTGTGGTATCTTCCAGCATGTTTGACCACCCTAAAGTTGATGCTCACAACTGCTTTCTAAAGCGATGCCCAAATGACTTACCCAAGTCACGGCTGGGAATAAACCAAGAAATCTTAGCTGTCTGTTCTTTTTACTCCCTAGGAATTTATCCTTTTATTTAAAGTATGAAAGCCATTTGAAAAGCATAAACTATTTTACTGACATAGAAAGTGCAAACACTCCTAGAAGCTCATATTGTTAATGCAAAGATTTCAAAACTTGAATATATTAATCACACTTGTTATATTCATAATAAATCACACCATGCAATGCCTGCCTGGGAAATAACTGTGCCTTGGGGTTCCAAAGGACACTTGCAAAGCAAGTCTGTAGTAGGTCACAGCCCTCCAGGTGTATGTTGTTTGCTAGTAGAACCCACCTTCACCTGATATTTGTATTAAGTGGATCATCTTAGCAAGGGAGACCGATATTTCTCCTCACTAAGTGCAGTTCCCTCACCAGTATCTATGAACTTAGTTCTTTAACACCAGCACTTCTGCTACACTAACCACTGATGGCAAGCTGCTTGTATGCATTATGCTCACATGACAGCTGCCAACATATGAAACAATCCCCTACGTGCAATGGGTAAAAGGAAGGGCTAGAAATCTGAACCTGAAAAGTAGATGGGAACCACCTGCTGCAGGGTTCACTCTTCTAAGCAGGTCATCAGGAGTAGGCTGCTGTATTACAGGAAAAGAAAAAAGATACGAGTGAGGATGGTCTCAGCTTCAGCTATGACCTTCACTAAGAATTGCATTTAGTCACTAAGGTCTTCTGACAAAAATATATGGTTTAAAGAGTTGATGCTTGAAAGCTCTTACTTCTTCCACAGAGGAAAGAGTATTACAGATGAACAGACTTCATGGAATAAAACCCAACTTTTCACATGAAGAGGAGGTTTCCTTTTCACTTATGTCTCCCAGTAGGAAAGAGAGCTGCCAATGGGTAGAAGCAGAAGGAACCGGTGCCATCTGCTGTTTCACTCTCCTGCCTGGCCAGAGCCAGCTTGCAATCCCAGGCACACACCGCCTAACTGAGGCTTCCATCCTTGATCTTGTGTTTGGGGACTGTCAGCAAAGGCCAAAAATTTGTAGGCTTTTCAGAGAAAAGATGAAGCTAAGAAATATAACTGCTGGCAACACAAAGGAATGATTATAGACGCCTTCAGAGCTCCTAGAGGAGGCAGCACTGGAGGAGTCAAAGACTTGAAACCAGCTACAAAAGGGGAAGAAGCAACAAGTATTTGAATACATACTTAGTGCAAAATAAAGGTGTCAAAAAGAAAATTAATCAAGACACCAACAGACAGGAACTGAAGAAATTCTTACCTTGGTGCTAGGAATGAAAAAGAGGATCTGAAATGACTTTTTTATAAGCATGAATCTTCTTCAGTTTGTATCACCGAAATCTAATAGAAGAAAACCTAATCTCTTATCACAACTTACTAAGATCCAGCAGACAAAAAAGTATATAGTGTAGTTTCTGTGCTTCAAATGCCATTACCTGTTTCTAAGTCTCTGACAGCTCCAAATCAAAGTGTCTTACACGCTTATGGATTAATGAACTAGAAAATAAATCATAAAATAGGACAGTTGGTGATGTGTGCTACAATGGTCACTCCTGAGAATAAGAAAAGCAGCTCCTTAAAAAGCAATCAATAATCCACTGAGGAGAAAAAAAGCCACATTATTCATCTGGAAAACTAACTAAACTACTGGAGATCTCAGACTGCCAGTACTAAAATGACTTTGAAAGCTCTAATTCAGAGGGTATTTCACACCACACAAGAAATTTATATTAAACCTAATCTTGACATGAAGGAATTGATTATAGCACAAAACATAATTAACCATTCAGGGAAAGGCAGGTCATAAGCTAGTAATAATTTGCTATATGCCATGAGACCAAACCAGTTTTGAACAGAAAAAGTCCATAAAAGCGAAGACAAATATAAATCATGCCAACCAGGACAGAAATAGAATAGATAACAAAGATCTGAGAACTATTTTAAAAGCACAAAGTTAACAGAAAGAAATCTTAATACTACACTGGGATAAAGCCCAGATAGGAATAGAAGCATAAGGAACTCTAAGAAATTCTACACACATAAAGATGGGAAGCTAAGGAAACGTATACCTCTAAGTAGGTAATATATAGTAAGAAGTGAAAGAAAATGACAATGGAATTAGAAGAATGTCTCTGAGACTTAAAATTAAGTTTTGAGGTACATGAAGAATAAACAGAAACCCAGCAGTGACCTTGTTCTTTTTACCAAACAGGCATAGTGGAACTGTTAATAAGACAGCAGAAAAGATGACACATCTGACTACTACTTCCATCTTGCATTTGGATAAAAAAACAACCCAAAACTCTGACATCCTAATGCCCTATGCAGAAATACTTTCTACTTTAACAGTAACTACAGACTACGATCAATGACAGCTACTGAGGTCAGATGCTTGAAAATTAGCATGCTCACATAAACTGTACTAAAGAGTTTTAGAGAAGTTTTGTGCTCTAAAGAGAGAAGTTATGGAGAGAGCAACTCATTGCACCATCAACATTCATATTTAGAATATCTCGGAATACAAAGGAAACTCCACAGGACAAGGGAAAATGCAAATGTTGTGACAACCTGTGAAAAGTATTAGTGTCATGGCTAGGACATCTGTCTGTCAAGTTGACAATAATACCAGAAGAAAAATACTATAATGACTTAAATGGGATTTCACTAATAAACAGATAGTATAACACATGCAATGTCACTCAACACAGATTTATGACTAAGATGCCTTTGAAAACCAGTTCAATATGATTCTTGAAAATTACAAGTTT
This sequence comes from Clamator glandarius, assembly GCA_033459285.1. Classification (NCBI taxonomy): domain Eukaryota; kingdom Metazoa; phylum Chordata; class Aves; order Cuculiformes; family Cuculidae; genus Clamator; species Clamator glandarius. The sequence goes on along the minus strand of JAUNZM010000631.1, from coordinate 984,098 downwards.
CAATAATAAAGCCTCAAAAACATGCATTAAAATGAGACACTTCACAGAATCAATCAAGTTGCTTATCAGGCCATGGTCTATATCACAGTCAACAAAACTGTGATGACAGAAAGCTCTTCAGTCTATCAGGATATAGTATCATGAGAGCTAATGGTTACAGGGCAAGACATATTCAGGCAGAACAAATCGTTAACTGCACAGGTAATCAGCAAACAACAACTGGACATAGATAGTCTCAGAATCAATGCGTGTAGATCATAATATTGCACAAACTTGTCCTTGTGCTCTTAAAATATAAAGACAGAACATATTCCTCTGTGGTTCACACTGAAATGCTCCATATTTAATGCAAAAGAACAACCAAAAGAGTATCTCATCTCAAGAAAGTCAACAAGAAGTTTTGATATAAGAAGACTAAGAAGCTTTGATGAAAAAAAAAAAAAAAGAGGCTGCCCCTAATAATATTTTCTCTTCTTGAAGCACATGAGGAATCCAGACACCTCATAAAAAGCACACAGGCAAAGCTACTTCAGATGCTGACAAAAAGGAAGATGTAACCCACTCATTACCCCTATAATCAGCTGGGTTACACTGAGGATACTGTCTTCAGGATCAAATAATGAAGTCTGTTATAAAAAAGCACTGAAAAATAACACAAGAAGGGTTGCAAAGGAACACATAAATGCATACCTGTGATTAGAATTATTACAAATTAAGGAATGCAGGCCTTGCCCCTGTTTTCTCTATCTCTTTTTTTTTCTTTACAAACGGTATGTTGTAGCATTGTAGATTGGTATTTGTCCATCTTAGAGTTTTCTAAGTCCACTCGTAACCAAGACAAATTGGACTGCATCTATGTGGCTACAGTCTTTAGTGAAGCACAATGAAATGGGGTAATGCCAGCCATTAAGAGAACTAAAAAGTAGAAACAAAGTTTTCCTTTAATGCCAGAAGTAAAAAGATGCAGCTATTCCTTTAGAAGGAGCTGCTGTGCGACAGAGAAATGCTTAGATTAGTATACACTGGAGTGCACAGACAAAATTCTTCTATTCATATGCAAACCCAGAGCCAAGGATTTGATTCAGATATGAAGGTAAGAACAAACTGCCACATTGAAACTTACAGGCAAGTGGATTACTTGTTACTGGGTAAATTCTGCTAAGAATTCAAAGGTTAAATCTCTCCCACAGTAACTGAACATATGGCTGCTTTAACACTGCAGTAGATGAGAAGTAACATATCACCTTTCCCAGTGAGGGAGTATCCATCTCAAGCTACCTTGCTTCTACTGACAGATAGATGTGAGCATGCACCCTTTCCCACAATGACAGGACATTTGATGGGGAATATAAGCTGTTACCCTGCAATAACTTATTTGCTTGTCGATTGTCCAGTTATAAGCTTCTCACTCAACTTCAGAGTGGCTCCTAATCCACAAGTTTTAATTAGATAAAGCAGGTATCGTCTTGCGTCTCTATGGTCTTGCTTACCTGTCATATGCTCCAGTTACTACAGCTTCCCGGAGGCAGCTCTGTTATCTCTTTGTAGCCTGGACTTAATTGTCCATGGCGCATACATTCTCCAGTTCCTTGCAGCATAACAGTTTACTCAGTTTGAGCCACAAATATCTATATGTAAGTGTTCTTACCTCGATTGTGCTGTAAGAGGACAATAGTGGGATTGACGATTGTAGTAGAGGGATAGGCAGAGGAAGACTTGTTGATTGAAGTGAAGGAGGTTGGGGAGTCGGTACCAGTGCCAGGCTGGAGCACTTCATTTAGCACAGGACCTGGGTCCTGGAATGGAGAACACCACATCATTAGCAGCATGCAGAAGGCTGCTACACTGTGAAAATACGGAAAAAATCCCCAACCCATGTTAAGCTGAATGAGAAGCATAAGCACAGCAAATTTTAGTAAAAAAGGCATAAGCATGAGTGTTACTCTGCTCCTTGTACTTACCCTGCTTGTTGTTAATGCAATTAGTTTGCTAAGACAGCACTACAATTATATGGTGTTGGGTTTCACAACTCCAACTCCAAAAGGAGGCGCTAAATTAATGTGCAGACTCTCTGCAGCAAACACAGGGTGCCAAAAAAGGAGCAAATCTGTTGGGGGGTAAGACAGATATCCTCCCCCCAACACATATAAACACGAACATTTGTTTTAGAAGTCTTTCTTTCATAGCAAGAAGTTAGACATGCAAAACTCATGCACTTCTGGACTGAAATATTATTATTGCAGCTAGTTTGGTGTGGAACATCCAAAGAATAAAGTTCGGATCAGCACTCAGGAGAGAGTGTGACACCTACCTGGTTAAATTAACAAAATTTAAAAAAAATTCAAACTGATACAGGGTAAAAAGTAGGACTCTAGTAATGAAGATAGTCAACATGGCTTTGCTGCTGAGGTACAGATAGCAAGCTGCTCTTGCTCTCCTAAAGAATTCAGCTCCATTGCTTGCTTATTCTAAACCCACCTCTGGTATCACCATAGCTCTGGTTGTTTTGTAGAAATACAGGCTGTCTCTGCTGGAAACTTCAAAAACTAGTTCGTCTTTGAAAAATCTCAGTCCAGGGATACTGGGCTTTTGTTGGTAGTAAGGGATAAAGATAAAGAAGGGATGATGACTGAGCGTGCTGGTTTAGGCTGAGATTTTTCAAAGCTTTTTTAAGGAATTCAGACGTGCAATTACCATTAAAGGGGAACAAGTATCCAAACAAAGACAGTATGGAAGAGCGTACCACATTTCTGGGCGTGCTATTCTACACTGTCAGACCGATATGCTGATCTGTCAAATAAAGCTGAGCATTCACAGAGATTTTCATCACTCTTACCCGCCTCCGGAAAATGCACAGACTATTGCTCCAGAAAAATACCAACTCTTGGCTTTTCTGGCCAAGTGCAACTCAATGCCCTTCATACCCACCGGCATCAGGGCTTACAGGATCAGGGAGGGGGCTGGACAAGGGCCTGGCACCAGAGCTCAGGCACAAATCATAGTGAGAACTGGCCAGAATCAGAACAAGCATCTAAAGTCTCTCTAACCTAGAAGCAAAATAGGAAAGAACAATCCTGTACCACCAGATGGAGGTGATCTTGCTCCAGTCAGCATCTGCCCAGTCCATAAACACTTCATGAAGACAGAAATGAATCAATGGTCTTCAGAAACAGATGTCCTTGAGAGAAAGAGCCAGCCCCCAAAAAATTGCGATTTGGGAAAAGGAGTGGAAGGCAGGGAGAATTATGACAGAGGTGGGTTTGAGCTTTGTTTTGATAACTAAAATCCAAAGAACCCCTCAAAGAGGAGGGATGTCAGATCAGGACAGGCTCAGGAGCCTCACCAAAGCAGATGAACAAAGTCCATTTAAATCCTTGCGGAAAATAGCTCTGTGAGCATGCCCAAAAACGTTTTGAAACTCTCATCTCACAAAAATCAGGTATAGTAAAGTTTCCACTGCTCCTCTATGATTTGGATGTCTGCTGAATTTGTCTGGAGCCCACAGACAGGCTCTGTTGAAAACAAGCAGCAAAATAAACAAACAACACACCTCCCACCCCCCAAGTTTTCTCTCTGCAGTAAAAAACCTACTGATTTCAACAGAAGCAGAAAGGCCAGTGCTGACAATTTTTGAAAATATCATTCTTGGTCGTTCCTCTCTCACCCACACCTGTTTGCTAGATCCCTATATAATCAGAGGGCAAAGAAGGTATCATCGTGAGAGGAAGGGGGTTCCACTAAACTTCTCACTTGCCCTTACATGCAAACATATAAAAAGTATGGCGCCTGTGAGACTTCCAGTACAAGGAGGGTCAGGTACGTTCTGTCTGCTCTATAACTTTAACTGAAAACTACTTTTCCTCCTGTCCCCGAGGACTCTTTAAAATGGCTGACGAGCTTAAAGATAAACAAAATTTAACCCAAGAACACAGTAAATTCCAAGTTGAAATTATTGTGGACTGAATTCTTCAAAATTTGCAAAAGACAAGGAATTTCAAAATGAAGAGACACTCCTCCTCCTAATCTATCCCACAGCACCTACATGCTCAGAAGACTCCTGGGCCACTAACTGATATTATTGCTTGAGGGTCATTGGATACTACCAGCAATCTTTCACTGATTTCAGCAGTGATTTGCATAGAGACCATGCAGCCTTGTGGCTCAAAGTGAAACAGAAAGTCAACACTAACCTTTAACTGTTCTACTTCAAACGTTATTCAAACACAATTAAGGATGTTATTAAAAGAGCCTAAAGAGCTCAGTTAGCTGCAGCTAATCTGTTTATATAGAATTCATTATTCTGAGCAAATCCTGTGAAGACTCTTAAGGTGTGAATCACCTAGCAGGATAGGCACAAAAGGAGACAGTCGAATGGCGTTGCGAGAAGTCAACAGAAAGTTCAAAGCTGTACAAGGCAGGCAACATGCATGCACCAGCACAGGACATAAGAAGGTTTCAGTTGTTGTGCTGCTGGCAGAGTGAGTCATCACTCCTCTCTCAAGTTTAGTATTGCAAGGAGAAAGTAATTTTAATCTGGGAACACAAATCTAGGAAAAGGGTGCGGAGGGGGTACTTGGCAAGCTTACTGTATGTGAGATGACTCCAGTGATTTCAGGCTTCGAGCCCCTGTGAAAAGCCCCTGTGACTGGAGGGACAAGTGAAGGTGGTGATGAGAAGAATGGCAGTTTTGGGTAAACAGAGGGTAATGTGCCAGATGTGGAGGGTGCTTGGTTATGGCGGGAACCCCTCTGAAGATGTGGGGGAATGAAATCATCTAAAGTTGGAAAAGTCAAGGGCGAGCCAGGAGAAACAGTCTCAGAGAATACGGAGCCTTGACCAAATGGAACCAGAGGCGGCGGTGGAGTGCTTGAGCTGCCTTCTTGCTGTCTGTCTGGATTAACCTGGAGGAGGGGGACTACTATAACTCCAGGCTGAGCTGGTGTGGTGGCAGTAGCATCCTGTAGGAAACAAGGTGTTGTTATGCAATGGGGGAGATTGGTATTTTAGTCTAATGCAGCCATGTCATGCAAGGATGCACCCGAAAGGATACAAAATCCCAAGAGGTATTTTTCCCTTAGGAAGAAATACATCTTCAGTCTTGCAGCCTTGGCCCCTATGGATACACATGTTTTTTCAAAAATATCTTCCTTCCTCTCACCAACCCACTTCTCCAGTTCTGTGTGGTGAGGCTAAATCAAACCACATAACAGCTCTGCATTTACCTTCACTTGAGAAGCACTAACCATCATGTTATACAGCTTACTTCTTTTACACCACCCTAAAATAGAAAGATCCTTGCCAGCCCAACCCAACTCCCCACAGACACCACACACACACAAACACGCAGATCAATGGATGGGGGGGCACATGGAACGTTAAGTATTATCAAGTAGAAGATCACAAAACTCAAGTGGCACAATGAGTGCTCAAAGATTAAGTAGGAGGGGAATAAAGCATTAAGGGAATATTGTAATGAACTAAAGGAATCTTCACACAGCTGAAAGAAAACAAAGTTATGGAGAAAACATGTACCATGCTGCGTCCCACTGCCTTGTATGGTGGCTGTCGCTGCTGAGTAAGGTAAGGCTCTTTTCTCATCCTGTCCTCTGTGGCAGCTGTGCTCTGGGGCTCTAGCACTCTGTCCCTCACAGCTTGCAGAGGTGACGACTGAGTCCAGGAGGGTTGGCCCGCACCACAACTAACTGCGTCTTTACTGAGGACAATGTAAAAGTACGGCCTGGGAGGAACAGGAGGAGGAGGAGGAGGAACAGGAATAGACTTTCCAGTATCTGTTACAGAGGAAACAATGTTGGTGGCTGGTGCCTGAGTGAGCTCAGCGCCCAAACTGGTGCTGGCTACTGGGTCATGTGTGGTGCCTGTGGAATTTTCAGATGTGGCTGAGCAAGTGTTGTTAGATAAACAAGCTACATATAGTTTGCTGACCTTTTTATCCGCCTTCGTCTCATGACTGGAATTCATTCCAGCCTTAATACTGTGTATGGATAACACATCCAATGAGGAGTGACTTTCCAAGTGTGGCTGCCCAGCATGCACCTTATCTTTGGGGCCTGAAGTGGGAGAATGCCCTGCTGGCAAGCCTTGTTTCCCATTGGGGACAGCCCCATAGGGGGTAGGTGATGAGAAATAACACCGTGCACTGGCATTTGGTGATGTATGCTGTGTATAAGGCTTGGGTGCATTCAGGGACACATAATCCATGATGGGAACTGGCAATAGGTTGGTCACTTTAGTGTTAGTGCGAGGACGCCATGCAAAGCTTTCCTCTTTGGGAAGAGGAGGACGGGGAGGAGCAAGGGCCTGCCCAGGCAGTGTCAAGAATGGAGAGAGGAAGCAGCAGCAAATGAAAGGAAAAAGGAAGGAAAAATAAATAAATTCAAAGAATGAATTCTATCATTAGACTTGGGTTAAGCAGGTTTTAATACAGCAAGAACAAAAAGCAAATACAGTATCTGGAAGGCCAGTGTGGAATTCACATACATCATCTCACACATTCTCTCCTTCTTAGCAATGCTCACTGCAGCATACAAACTTTTCCCAGCTCTCAAGTATCTGCCTACACTGTTTTCTCTCTGGGCTAAATATCTCAGTGCTGTGACAACACCCACTGCATGCCCCAGGAATGCCTGAGTTGAGATTTAACATCCTGTCTAACCAAACCCAAGCTCATGCCTGTGTAGCTAAACACTTCTCAGCATTGGGAACATTTGAAATGCAACACCAAATTCAGAGTTTTAGGCTCTTTGTTGCACGTTAATTGCACTGGTGAAAAATGAACATTGCGAAGTTTCACCAGTGCTAATGAAACCAGACATCATCTGAACAATACAATCTGCCACAGCTGGCTAAGTTAAAAGTCAGCATTTCTTTCTTCCAAAAGCTCACTCTTGAATTCCCTTCAGTCCTGAAGATGCTTTCAGAAACACCAGAAAAATTAAAGTTTCTTGAGGAACTGACTTTCTAAGAATCTGCCTCCAGAAACAAGATCACCAACAGAGAAATTCTTCTTCTCATTAATTAAAAAAAGCTTTACTGTTTTTTGGTACTTTGCAATAACTAGGTTGCTAACTCCACACCAGCCTGCTGAATGCAGCTCCAACTGCAGTGAAATTTTTCTGAAAATCAAACTGTCTTGAAGTAAGATAACTTAGCAATAGAGAGGTTTTTATTTATTGCTTTTTGTCAGTAGCTGAAATCTATAAACTACTGAAAAAGAGAGAACTAAACACCCACCCAGTGAACACTAGCTCTCTTGATTCTTGCAAATTAACCCTCCAGAGATTGGGAAGGTAAGATTTACACACCTCCTGTTGTCACACCTTCATGGGTTAGCCAGTTGGGCTGGCTAAACCACTGCTAAAATGGCCAAAACCAGAGAATGAAGATACCTTAACGGCTTGCATCATTCAAATCTAAAAAAATACCTCCTTTAAAATTATCCACATATGACAGCTTATGGTCAGCATCTCTTCTTGTTACATGGCAATAGACCTAGAACAGTTTCATGAAATTACAGTTGGTGCCCAAAGTCTACTGTCCTCATGCTGCTCCTGTTTCTTCCTTCTCTGATGTGTAAGGGAGTGGAGAAGTCGATTGGTACATGCTCCTGAAGGGCTTCTGCTTACGGAATAGGTGAATTCCTTTAAATTACTTAAGGACAGTAACTTCAGTCTGGAGACTTGAGTGCCACAACATTTCCCTAGTTTACATGAAGCCTCACTTTACCACTACATAGCACTATCAGGAAATACTAATTCACCACATTCAATTGCCGTTTTCCATTTCAGCTTAGTTTGGACAGCAGCCCGAAGTCTAAAGACTTCTGTACGAGACACTATGTGGATTCAGCACTCGTTCTGTTCATCAAGGAGAATAAAGACAACAGGACAGCCGTATCAGGGCATAAATGGGCTACTCCTTTAGGGTGCTGCTTCCTATGCCTTCATCTGAGTTGTGCCTCCTTCCAATTTCATGTACAATTTCAGGAATAGCGTTTGTTCTGTGGCAGTGTTACAGGTCCCTGATGATGGGAGCAGACACCCTGATAGGGGACAAGGCATTAAAGGGACTCTGTATCACCCAAGAAAGCTGTTTCTAATGAATTGTTGTCCTATCAGCTTTCAGGCTGCTTCTGTGCAGACCAACCACCTGAAGACAATGGATGAAATTACCCTTCTCTTAACAGATCGACTTCAGCAATGCACCTTCAGTTAAAAATAATATTCCCCCCTGTTGTTTTGTATCAGCTACAGCATTAAAATTGAAAGGCATTTCTCTGATATCCTGTTTTTTAATGCAGAGTGTAACTCTTCTTTCAGCCTGCAGCATCCTTTAAGAAACAGACCAACATAAAAGACAAAACAGTAATAGATGACTACTTCACATTTTTTCTTTCAAACAACTAGTGTTGTCCCTGCCTTCATCCACCAAGGAAATGCCCCTGGTGTACCTGAACATGAGCTCCATAGCACTCTGCTGACATCGCCGTTGTTCCCATTTCAAAGGCAGGAAAAGCTGAGGCAGAGCAAAACTTACCCAAGTCTGCAGCAAAGTCTGGAGTTCAAACCAAAGACTCCTGACCATGAATCCAGTGCTTGAACCCAGAAGACCACCCATAGGATCACAGAGGAAAGGCTTACCTGTGGCTTGCTGTCTGAGGAAAGATTTGGACGCACGCTCCTATAACCCTTGGCAGCCAGAGAAGATGGTTGGGCATCCCCATTGGCATCAGTGTTAGATGATGACCTCCAATCATCTACGAGGAGAGGAAAACCAGATCACAGAGGATTCCCTCAAGCTACCAGGGGAGTGAAAGGAGGAGACTCTTTTCTCCCTTCCCCTCCCCTCCCCTCTTTCTCTTTTTTTTCTTTTCCAGGCAACCAGAAATATTTCCAAGAAATCAGCAAAAGGAGCAACATAGGCAGCTAATGTTTGTACCTTTTTCTGGGGAACCCCAAAAAGTTAAATTTACAGAAAACATGTATCGATTGAAGTTAAAGAGTCCAGCTACTTCATTTCACACATAAAATGCTTTCTGACAGGGCTGCCTAATTACCATAGAGACCAGCCCTAAACATGATGCTCTCCTTGCTTCTGACCTTTGTAAACACAAGGCAATTCATTCAGAGCACAGAAGAAACAATCGTTCATTGACATTCTTATTTTGGAGGCAAAAAGGCAGCCCAGCTAGCTACTTTCAGAGCTGCAGCTTGATGCCCAGACACCATAGATTACTGGAAATGCAAGGACCCCATATTCAGCTATGATGTGGGTTACGAAGAATATTGATCTTTATCAACATCACTATGTACGATTAACCGAGATAAAAGGACTGTCAACAAATAGATCAGGTTTTGCAGACCGAGTGCATGTGTATGAAAGGAGTTATAAAATACGATGTCACCTGACAATCCAGTCCCTGGAGCCAAATTCATTGGTTCCATCATCTATTTACTCGCCTCTCACTGGGCTCTTCCCCACCTCTCTACCAGTTTTGCTGTTAAGTTATATGTAAAAAGCTCTTCCAGCTCCAAAGTACATTTCATGAAGCAATTGAGAGAGTAAGCAAAGGAAGTATTAATGAGTCAATTTCCATAGTAATGGGCTCATTGCCATTCAGGCTGCCGGAAATTTATGAAGCCATCAACAGAAAGAGTTGGGGACAGGTGTGAAAAAACAGAATGGCAAGCATGAAAAGAGGGTAGGTCATGGGTGGAGCAGAATGGGAGGAGAAGACAGAGCAGAACACAGCACACTGGAGCTGGAATTAATGGAACTGCCCTTCTTCCAACAATGCAGTCAAACTACATATGCTCTGCTTTCAAAAGCAAGTTTGATCCCCTCCCCCTTTAACAGCATCTTGCTTCTGGGAGCTCATTCTCTTTGCCAAATCCACAACACTGGCCAGGTTTGTTATGCTTTGCTGTCTCCTGCAATTAAGTAATCACACTTCTGTTCTTGAAAAGATGGTAGAGCTCTATGGGAGCAGTGTCTGTCTGGTATGCCAGCCCTGTTCCTTTGACAATCCAAGTGAATGCTGTGATGGAAGCAGCAGCACTTGGCCTCCTTCTGTTCCACCTAATGCCTAGCATAAAAGGTGGTGAAGAAAAAAGAGATTTGAGACCTTTTTAATGCTACTTACAGCCAAAAGGAGCTGTAAACAAACTTAAGCCAATGAAAGGAGTCATGAAACCTGCACTAGGAGAGAATAGGAGTCAGTCTCTCTCCACTGGTCTGGTTCTTGCAGGACGTTTATGCTGTAGGGATTTTGGGCTTCAAATCATAGACAGAAAAGTTCCCCACAAGACCCTGGGCCGGTCTCACTTGAGGTTATTGTGAGTAACGTATTCCAGTTAACCTTCTACCTACTTACTTTCAGGTTGCTCAACATCCTGAGGACATGGCAAAGTGATATTCTGATTCTCTTCATAGGCTGGAGATGCCCGGAGTGTCACAGCTCCTTTTCCGCTGCAGACTTTAGTGGGATCTGTTTCTACAGAAAATGCACATGAACACAGGAGATACATTGGAATAGGTCATACAAAGAGAGCCATCTGAGCTCTCTGGCGTAATCTTAGCATGGCTGCCTGCAGGTGAATCATTCTAGTAATGTTTATGCAGATGAAGATTAGCTCTGGATTTAAAGCACTGAGAAATCAAAGCAGTTTCATATTCATGTAACTGATGAATACAGAAGTTCTGAGTCAGGGTAACAGAGCTAAGAAAGGAGGATCAATACTATGCAGATCAATATTCCCTGGCTGACTTTAGTAAGATAATGACCCATTAAGTCCACACTAGTACAGTACCAACAGACGATGACAACACTTTGACTAAGGCTCCAAAACGCATAAAGCACAGACAAGGTGGCCAAAATTTAAGGAAACATCAGTAGTGCCAGATGGACAACAGCAGTAATGGTAAGAGATACAATGAAAGTCAAGCACTTGGCTCATATTGAAAGCCCACTACACTGGAATCTCTGCAGTTCAAGCTTTTATGTGGGTTTCCAATGCTTTAGGGTTTTCACAAAAAGCATAGCTTCAGATCCACACTTCAGACTGGAGAAAGGATGCAATAAGTAAGGAGGATAATACCTGCCAGAGGATAACTTCCTACAGTTCAGCCTTTAATTATTTAAGCAGCATTGAGGCAGTCTCTGTGACATGAAAGACTAAGCACACAGACATATTAAACACTGCTTAATCCTTAGATACATCATACTTGCGCTAACATCACACAACTGATCATGCTTCAAGGTCACTCACGTGCCTGGTGAAATAAAAGTTGACTTCTCTGACTGACTGTTGCATGATACAGATAGGGCCAGGACTCCTGTCACCTAGGGGTCCTGTCCCGGCTATCGTTCCCATCCACACATGATACCAAACAGCCCAAGGACTCTACAGACCCACTTTAAAACAAAGGACAGCTCTGGGACTCCAGTCTCAAGAGTGCTATAATAACTCGGGCACAGACACACTACTGGGAGTCACTGGGAGTCACCATTTATACACATCCTCAGAGATTGCAGGGCAGCTGTTCTACACTCCTACACCTAGATTTCCTTCATAGGCACTGGCTAGAAATGGAAACCTGAGTTCACTGTGCCATAAATGTATCCATCATATAGGAGGAAAATTAAAATCTGGAATCAAAGTACTTTTCTTTATTTTCATACAATATATTAACTGTGTATATCAAATCAAACCAATAAGAAACAGAAAAAAATGTTCTGAACTAAAAAAAAAAAAAGAAAATGTTTTCAAAAGGTTTGAAAATAAAATACTGAAATACTGTCAGACCATTTCAATCTGGGAGAGAAAGACAAATACCTAAGACAATGACTTCCCTCAAAATTTAGCTGAAATGATGGAAAACAAAAACTTGAATTTCTCAGTACAGAAATCTAGCAGATGATAACAAACATGACATTAGCACTACGTTAGTCCAAAAAAGCACATGTGTGACAAGTTCGGAGAGATAAGTAGTGCCAGCCAGACTGGTCTGACTGTCCAAATCCAGCAAAGTACAAAAAAAATCTTGTACTTTTAGTGGGAAAACACATGCTTAGGGAAGGGTGAGACAGTCTAGTATCCTTATTTATCCATATCTGTAAGGTCAGCACATGTACAGAAAAACAAAACTATCCCACCAACGTTGAACTGTGCTTGCACCTGTAAAATACTGTGTCTGACATCTATTTACTTTCACAAAGGCCAAAGAGACACAGGAAACATCCTTTGGTTCATCAGGAGATCAGTTCAAAATGAGGCTGTAATAACAGTATTATTCATAACCAAGCATTGGTGGAAGATCTTACAATGATCCCAGATTCAAGTAGACACAATTATGACTTCAGAGGACCAACATAATTGACAACAGTGTATCGTGCCATTATCAACTGATGAAACCTACAGCTCTGGAAACAGTGAGAAGAGGATGAAGCTGAAAACTAGCTAAAGGGCATAGGTGAAGCAGAGATAAAGAAAGTGAGAAAAAGAGAGAGAGACAGAGGGAAAGAGACAATGATGGCCAACTAATGCATGGTGGAGGGAGAAAGGAAGAAGATACCTGTAGGCAGCACTAGGAGAGGTGAACTTTTCACTTTCTTCACAGGGATTATTTTAACGGCAGAAATAGAGCGTGTACATAAAGGGACGTCAACAGCTGCAAACATAAAAGTGTAAATGGCACACCCAGAAGGGAAGAACAGATTTTGGGTAGCATGCCACAAAATTTTCTAATGTGCTTGGAGACACAATAGCAGGAAACTGCAAATACAAAAGCAGTCCAGAGAGCAGTGATGCAACCGTTAAAAATATCCCTTCATTCACCCTAATTCAGGATGTGTCTGTTTTACGCAGCATCCAGAATTGCTTACTGAATTGACTAACTGCTGACTGCCACTATGCTGCAAGTGAAAAGAACCTGGAAGCGTTAGTTTTTAGAAGCCATAAAAAAATTTAGTGTAATCATTTAGCAGAGATAAACTTCCCCTCTCAGACTCTGTATTACAGCTAATGATAAACATCTCGTAAATCATGAATAACGAGTTGTGCTTTTGATTTCGACAGAGCCAGTATTTTCTGCTTTAAATCTATTTGCTTTCTGCATGTATTAATTCAAAAACGCTAGATACTCCCTCACATTCCATGCTACCTCTTTCAGGCTTGCAACATCAGGAGTAAGAGAAACCACATTTCTAATACCTTACACACCAATACTGGCCTCTGGGCCAGCCCGAGGGAGGCACGGAGGTGTGTACACCCCCTCTTGTGGCAGATCGTTCTGGTCCCTGGCAAAACTGGAAAGCACAGACTACACCAACCTAGAAAAGGGTTCTCAAGCAAAAGGCTGGGGGAAGAGCCTGAGAGAATTTTTTAAAACTGCATAAAATTACTAGTTTTTAATTATTTTTTTTATTAAATAAAACAGGAACCCAAATCAACCTCTGTTTTCCATGCTTCTCTTTGAGCACTGGAGGCCCTCTGAATACAATAGATCAAAACAGCCTGTGGTTTAGGAAACAACCCTAATTCTATTCTGCTTTGTAACTGAGTGAATGAATTCATTCACAATGCAGTTAAAATATTAACCACTGTAAAAAGTTTCAAAGGAAAGGAAAACAGCAGAAAATCACTACAAACAGCCACATAACTTCACCCTGAAAAATCACACCCCATCACTATACAATACTAAATGCTATAAAGCACACTGCAAACCTGCTGATGTTAACATTAAGACTAGTTTGTTTAGATAAGTTTGAGGTTTAAATTGTTCTTGCTAACATCAGATTTTTTTTTTTTTTATTACTTAAATGGTTCCTGACCTTTAATACTGGGCTCAAAACCTTCACTTAGCACTGAAGTTAACAGGATTCACAAGCAACCACAGACCCATGCTGAACACAGTAAATACACTAAAATATTGATTCACAGGTGCTCAGAAGTATGACAAGTAGTACACAGCTTTCCTCAAAATATAAAGTAAAAGCATACAAAGAGGCAGAATCCAGCTTGTCACTTTTTAAGAGACAAAGAATGCTTGCTCAGCTGAGAAATGATGCTGCTGCTGGCACGGTGCAACACAAGGCTTTCCTTGTATCAGTTGCCTAGCAATCTAAATGTAGAAACCTCTGCTGCAGTTAACGTCCAGGGAAATCAACCACATCACGCAGCTGACATGCAGACAGAGCTGCAGAGATGTCTCTGAAGTTCTTAACCCACCTTTTTCTTGTCCATTGCTATTCAGCCCATTGACAACAGTTTTTGGGACACCAATTTCTTCACGTTCTGTAAGAAAAACAAATAAGATTAATTCTGGGTTAAAACCTCTGCAACTGAATTTAACCTCTGAGTATGAGTCATGCCACGGGTTGGCAGTATTTAATTCAGGAACTAGGAAGTATTCGTACATTGTTTGGAGACAAATCTCCCTTGGATGACACCCCTGTTTCCCCCTTCCCCCTTTGCCTACCTGGATCACAGCCTCCTTTAAACAGGGACTGTCTCTGTATGTGCATATAGCATGCAGCTCAGTGACAAGATTTACAAGAGAGATTTTTCAAGTCTGCAACATCCTCAGCTCACACAAATAAAACTTGCTCTTGTGAATTCAGAGCAACGCAGATGATAGTGCTAGAAAGGACCTCCAAGGGTCATATAAAAGCCATAGTCCTGCCCCACAGCAGAAACAAATCTACTTCTATCACTGTTGACAAATGTTTGCCTAACAAATTCTTACAAACTTCCAGCATTACCCTAGAGCAACCTGTTCCAATGCTTCACAACCCGGAAGCTTATCAATACTTAAGCCGAATTCCCAGCTCATGTTTTTCAGACACTGGTTGGTCTAGTTTTCTTCTGGACTTCCTCCAAAATGTCCACACATTTCTCAAAATGTGGTGCTAAAAACTGGACATGATATTCCAGCTGAGACTTGATAAGGTGCTAAAAATCAAGGGAAATATTATTCCATAGGTCCTATAAAAGGCACTTCTAGTATAGCACATACCTTGCTTTTCACTTTGATTCAGCCTGTTACCCATAGAATCATAAAGGACCTCTAAGATCATCAAGTCCAACCATCAGTCCAACACTCCCATGCCTACTAAACCACATCCTGAAGTGCCATGCCTACACATTTTCTGAATGCCTCCAGAGACAATGACTTCCCTGGGCAGCCTGTTCCAATGCTTGATCACTCTTTCAGTGAAAGAAATTTCCTAATATCTAATCTAAGCCTCTCCTGGAACAACCTGAGGCCAGTTCCTCTCATTCTGTCCCCAAAGTTTTCCTCTTCCCAAACCGCTTCCATTTCCTGGTCCCTTATTTTTTGTTGAACAGATGATTTTTCCTGTCCAGACGTCAAAATTTGCATTCACCTCTGATAAAATATATCAAATTCTTTCAAATAATTTTTTCAGGTAACCAATGATTTTGAATTCTTGGATTGCAAAGCTAAAGTGACCTACTCCAGGAGCAATAAGTTTCTAGTCATTTTTTTCAGCATTATGGGCAAACTGAAACAAATAAATGCAAAGCCAGGACACTTTTTACTATCAAGCCATTCTGCTGTTGACTTAATCATCAGATTCCCTAAGTTTTGAAGCTCTGACTCTTCTTGGAGGCAGAAAATGAGTAAAAAAAAATAGAGCAATTGCATCTGAAACAAAGAGGAATATTTCTAGTAATAAAAAAGAATGCCAATGAGGGCAATACAGACTTACCAGAGCTCATTGTGGCAGAGGGTCTTGCCTTTTCCACTTCTGGATTTTGCTGATCTCTGTTGAAAGTAAAAGGCAGAATGGTTACATATCTGCCTAGACAGCACTGGACAGGATGTTGTATATTCACCACAGAGGTCAAGGTAATAGTCACAGTTTCTGCAAAAAATTCTGTTTCAAAATACAAATGAATTTATGATAATTGCCAGTTATATGTTTTGTTGATAATTATCAGAAATTAATGAGTATTTCTACCCAATATAGGTGCTACTTTCAGATTTTAAGGCTAATCCTCAAGATTAAATTGTAATATACTGATTAAACCTAAGAGTCTATACATGGCAAAGAGCAAATTTGGCTAGCCTCTAATAAATAAAATGTCCATCATCTTTAAGAAAAAAAAATCTCAGTGAGACTAAAAGCTTTAAGCTAAAACTCTCACCGTAGATCACTGTGAAATTTCAGGGTGAACTGTTGCTTAGATCAAAGTCTCTCCTTTGAAATACATAACAATATAGAGTTATTTGTTGAAACGTATATTAACTTCTGCAGTAATCATTTCCAATATATTTTCAATATCAGACTCCACTAAATGAAACTTTAAAATTAGGAGCTTTAATCCTCCTAGGACCAAAGGTAGTGAAATAACCAACTCAGGAGAAAAAATACCAGATGGGAACTATAGGATAAAAAAAGGTCAATTTTCATGGTCATGACAGTCTACAGAGGTCAACTATGAGGCCTATTCATACCCAGTGCCCACACCTGCGGGGACTTTACGCCTGCAGCAAACACACAAGTTTCCATGTCACACCACAGATGTTGGTTTGAATAGTCAAAGGACAGCATTTTGACAAAACAAGTCCATGTTTGCCAAGATCTCTCAAGGTCCTACTAAGCCTTTAATTTTGTGTTCCAATCTTTTTCCCCTCCTCAAAAGTTAAAGCTAAAGAGAGTGATATCAAGTGTAACTCCAGTCAACTAATGGCTTCCATGACACAAACAGAAATAGGTATCTGAAGCTGCGAAATCACACATAAACAACAACCCCAATCTGTGAAGCATAGTGAAAAATTGTTTAGGGAAACAAGAAAGTAAACGAGAGCTAGAGATTCTTTTCTTCCTGTTACATGAACTGGAGGCAGCATTGGGGCACTTTAAGAGGTAGAAATTGCCTTCAGGGAACTGAAAGATGTTAACATTTTCTTTGGATCTGTGTTAAATCCTGCATATGTAGGAAACATTAAAAAATCTAAAAAAAATAATTAAAAAAAAAAGAAAGAGATCCAACCCAGAGTCCTGAGGAAATTGGCTGCTGTGGTTGCCAAGCCACTCTCCATGATATTTGAAAAGTCATGGCAACCAGGAGAAGTCCTTGGTGACTGGAAGAAGGGTAATGTGCCCATTTATAAAAAAGGGCAGATAAGATGACCCTGAGAACTACCAACCTGTCAGCCTCACCTCTGTGCCTAGGAAGATCATGGAACAGATTCTCCTATAAGACATGCTAAATCACATGGAGGTGATTAACGGCAGCCAGCAAGGCTTCACCAGGGGCAAGTCCTGTATGACCAACATAGTGCCTCTTTATGATGGGGTGACTGCAGCAGTGGACACAGGTAAACCGACGGATGTGATCTATCTAGATTTCTGTAAAGCCTTTGACACGGTCCCCCACAACATCCTTCTCTCTAAATTGGAGATGTATGGATCTGATGGGTGGATGGTACAGTGGATAAGAAACTGGTTGGATGGTCGTATTCAAAGAGTAGTGGTCAGTGGCACAAAGTCCAGATGGAGATCCGTAACTAGTGGTGTCCCTCAGGAGTCCATACTGGGACCAGTGCTGTTTAATATCTTCATCAGTTATATTGTCAGTGAGACTGAGTGCACCCGCAGCAAGTTTGCAGGTGACACCAAGCTGAGTGGTGCAGTTGCCACATTGGAAGGATGGGATGTAATCCAGAGGGACCTGGACAGGCTGGAGAAGTGGGGCTGTGAGAACCTCATGAGGTTCAACAAGGCCAAGTGCAAGGTCCTACACGTGGGTCGGAGCAATCCCCATTTTCATTACAGGATGGGGGATGATGTGACTGAGAACAGCCCTGAAGAGAAGGACTTGGGCGTGCTAGTCGATGAGAAGCTCAACATGAGCTGGCACTCTGCACTCACAGCCCAGAAGGCCAACCATATTTTGGGCTGCATCAAAAGAAGTGTGGCCAGCAGGGCAAGGGAGGGGATTCTGCCCCTCCATTCCTCTCTTGTGAGACCTCATCTGGAGTATTGTGTCCAGTTATGGAATCCTCAATATAAGAAGGACATGGAACTGTTGGAACGGACCCAAGGAGGGCTACAAAGATGATCAGAGGGCTGAAGCACCTTCCCTATGAGGACAGGCTGAGAGAGATGGGCTTGTTCAGCCTGGAGAAGAAAAGACTCCAAGGAGATCTTACAGCAACCTTCCAGTACTTGAAAGGGACCTACAAGAAAACTGGAGAGGGACTATTCATAAAAGCTTGTGGTGATAGGACAAGGGGGAACAGATATAAGCTGGAGAAGGGCAGATTTAGACCAGACATTAGGAAGAATTTTTTCACCATGAGAGTGGTAAGACACTGGAACAGTTACCCAGAGAAGTCGTGGCTGCCCCATCCCTGGAGTGTTCAAGGCCAGGTTGGACAGAGACTTGGGCAGCCTGATCCAGAGGGAGGTGTTCCTGCCCGTGGCAGAAGTGTTGGAACTAGATCATCTTTAAGGTCCCTTTCAACTCTAACTATTCTATGATTCTATGAATTTGCTCTCTTGCCTCAAGCAACCTTATTCTTAATAAGCACTTGTTTCATTCCAGACAGAATATAATGAGCATGTTCAACAGACACATGAAAGGAAGGAAAAGAAAATTCAAGCAGCAAATATAGTAATGGATCAGTCTGTAAAATCAGCCAATATATGGGCTTTCCAGTATGCCTCCCTAGCAACAGCTGCCAACACTTATTTACATTATTTAAATGTTTTCTTCATTAAAATACACACAAGATCTACATCATGGGTTGGGAAAGGCTCAGCAGGATGCACCTTAACTCCAAGCTGATTCCAGTAAAATACAGTATAAAATGGAGGATGCAGTCTAAAATAAGTAAGCAACAAATGCTCAGCTCAACTTAAAGACCTGCTGCTTGACTGTGCCTGACTGTACAATATCTGCTTTTTGTTCCTACTATTTCGTATTAGCAGTAAGTCTCCTGAAATGTTAACAGTTGACATAGCCTGAAAATTTAGACAGATGTGCTTAATAATAATGGTCCTCCTGATCTCTGCACATTTCACTTACAGAAACATGCCTCAGTTGAAGCAAAGCAGAAAGAAACATGATAAAATAATGGTCTCTCTCGGCTAAGGAGGTTTGCAGCAATATCATGGTCTTCTATGTATGGAAAACTGTTATGAGTTAAACTCATTAGATAAAGTCCTTCCGTAAGGAAGGGAGAAAACTACAACACAAGGGACAGTACTGCAAAAAATCTTAACTCAGCTTTAGGATGAAAGCCATCCTGAAGCTGAGGAGGTTGCCGGTACCCAGAAGTTTTCACTCAGCAATGGCCACATCCATGGACTTCAAGCAAGTCAACAGCAAGTTTCTTCCACTTGAAGTATCCCCTACTTAAAGCTTTCCTCTTGTATACAAGATAAAATAGGCAGGGGAAGAAAAATCTAGTATTACCTTTCAGCAGAGGAAAGAGGAAATTCCAACTTGTGCCTGTGCAAAGGCAGAGTTCATGGCTGCTTCAAAGATCAAAACATGTCCCCTTCCACAACGGCAGTATCCTAGCAATTAAACCTGCTTTATACTTTTTATATTGTCTCATCCCTGTTTAGAAATAGTGACCTCACAACTGCCATAAAAACTCTAATTTTAGTGATGCCTTTTTGATTCAAGAGTCTTGACACTGCTCACAGCGTGACGTGAAGCACTGGCCTTCACTGCATTAAAAAAAGCATTAAGGAAAGAATTCATACAAATAAAAAAGCAAAATTATTTGTCTTTAAAAGGACAAATTATTTTTCACAAGAAGCAATTTGAGATTAAAAATCAAGTGATAATTTAAAGAAGTAAGTTTGCTAAAATTAAATGGAGGAGATGTACAAACTCATTAGAACTAGGTCTAGAAAAATTACTTTCCCACATATCCCCATATTTGCTAGCAGTTATGGAATTCAATTAAAATAACAAGCATTCACTGTTCATTTAATGTGAAACTAATTGCCATTATTCAAGCACTCAGAACGAACACATAATTAATGAAGGTTCCCATACATAGAATGGATTCAGTGTGCTCAGGGTTAGCATAACCAATCCTGAGCATCTGACTCAGTATAATTCTAGAAACTCCATTTAAAAATTGGTTTTGATCAGATAAGGATTTGAATACTGAATTGTTGCATGCAGATAGGAAAAACTGCTGTTTGGATTGAGGAAATGATGGTGCATGTTTGGAGCCAAGAACATGCTTCAT
Source organism: Clamator glandarius (assembly GCA_033459285.1). Taxonomy (NCBI): domain Eukaryota; kingdom Metazoa; phylum Chordata; class Aves; order Cuculiformes; family Cuculidae; genus Clamator; species Clamator glandarius. The sequence continues at coordinate 963,839 of JAUNZM010000631.1, read as the reverse complement.
CGAGGCTACAGTTATTCCACCTGTCTCCCATACGCTTAACCCAAACCATACACTGAAGTCCTATTAGGGCCTCCCTTAGCCCAAAGTTGCTCTTGGGACCATACAGATGGTCCAGCCAGATAGCACATCTGGCTCCATGGCCAGAGTTCCTCGGAACGGAGTCTTTCAAATGGAATCAAAAATGAGATCCTTCGTGTCTGTTAAAACCAGAGAAATTGGTATTGCCAGATCAGGCAAAACAAACCATATTTTTAAAAAAAAAGTACTTCCAAACCCCAATGTGTCTACCCTTCCAGCTCCCTGCTCTAACCAGCTAACCATTGTCTCCTTGCCAGACTGGAATTAGTGCCTTTCCTGAAATGTGACAGATAGAGCAACAAAGGCTTCAAAGCTGCAGACATTCAAAACACAGTAAATAGTAATAAATTCACAGGGCATAAACCAGCAGCTGTAACCTTGAACATGCCAATGATCACACGTAACACCCACAGTCGTTGCCAGTTTGGTCATGCCTCTAGTCAGACTTCCTTCTGCCTTTTCACCCCCAACACATCTACTTGGTGTGGAAAAGAGAGCAATGCATTTAGAAACCCACTTAGGAGGAACGCAGGCAAGTGGCAAACCCTTCTGCACAGCACCTCTCTGGATTATCTCACATGCTCCAGACATTACAGTACTCCCCCTACAATGGCAAGGGGTAACAAACAGCTTATTAATAGTTCCAAGCAAGGACACATGATCTGAAGAATCTGGTACCTCAGCTAAAAGTTGCAGGCGGCAGTTATTTTTGGTGGTCTAATGTGTGTGTTTCTTTATTCTCTTGTTATTACTGACAGCTCTGATGACTCTCATAGGATTTTAAAACAATTGCTAAGTATGAGATGAGCATTCAGAACTTACTGGGCAGGCCCCTTGTATTCCTGAGATTTAGACTCCTGCTTCATCTTTTCCGTTCTGAGTTTTTGACATTTTCAAAGTTTTCTCTCCATTTACATGATCTTTAAGTGTTTTGTGGCTGCACTTAAATGAAAAAAATCAAATTCTTACTTATATTAGTATAATCTAGGAGTTGAGGCTTTTAGACTTAAGGGATGATCAGCAATGACAAAACTTATTTTTCACCAGGTCAGGTCTCACACGGTACTGTGCTCACTTGTTTAGCCCCTGGCTCAGACCCTTTTTCACATTGCCACCAATATCCCTGACCCAGATGCTCTGCTCAACAAGCCATGCCGGCTATGTGGAGTTCCAAATCTGGAAAACAGGCAAAGGGCTGCACTCCAGTCAGTGCTTCCAACCAAGAAGTTCTTCTGCTTAAAGGAACTTGCTGGAAAGTACATCTCCTCTGTACTTTGCACTTTGTATCACATAGAATGTGGCAAGAAAAATTAACTAGGATACAGGAGGCAGCTCTAGGTTAACTTCGACAATCAGATCGCTGGCCAAGTATCACTACTTGCTCATCCCAAAATACTGAGAGAAATATGCTGCCTGTCATGTCTGTTTTCAGGGTTAAAGAACATCCTATCATTCCTTCAGAAGACACTATTCCTAAGAATAAGTGTCATTAAAAGACTATGAACAAGCAAGCAATTCAAACTGAAGAAACATACCAATTCTGCACAAGACGACAGCCTTCCCTCGCTCTCCACCAAGTGTTAAGACAGCAGAGGGAGCACTGAAAGCTCACTAAATGAAACAAATGGCAGCATAAAATATGAGCTTGGATAAGATGTCCTTATAAATAATTGAACTCAAAGCTGTTAGAATAAATAAACACAGCACACTGCACATGCAGTATCGCTGCTTTTTTTTATTATTTTTAAACATAGTGTATGTTTGTTTACTTCCTAATGGGCCAAATTAAGTTACTTGGGGCATATGTGCCAGATTTTGTGCAACTGAAGAGGAAAATGCTGCTCCAGAAGTCAAAATAGGAAATGTAAACTAGGAGATGTAGCTTTATGAACTCAAGAGCTTTTGAACTAAGTCATCCTAGAGTCATGAACTTCAGAGCCAACAAAGTTTATCTACAACCTCAGTTAACTCAGTTTATAGAATCATTGAGGTTGGAAAGGACCAACCATTAGTTCAATACCAACATGTCTACTAAACCATGTCACGAAATGCCATGTTTATATGCTTTTTGAACACCTCCGGGGCCACTCTACCCACTTCCCCAGGTAGCCTGCTCCAATGCTTCACCACCCTTTCAGTAAAAAAATTTTTCTAATCTCAAGGCCGTTACCTCTCGTCTTATCACTTGTTACTCGGGTGACATATCCCTCCCCCCGTGAAGCTGCTAAAGAGGGCTGCTGTTTGTCGAGTCACAGACCAGACAGAGGTTTGGTGGCCACTCCACATCAGTGGCCATAACAAAGCCCATCTGTGCAGCAAGGATAAGTAGGGGAGAATGAGTGATTATGTCTCTGCCACTTGTTTGCCTGTCAGGATGACCAAACTGGCCCATGGTCACTCCACCCCTCCCACATACCAACACAGGTATGTGGAGGTACATCAAAACTGCAGAACAAAAACAAAGACTCAGAGGTGATCCTCAAAACAAAAGTATTAATAAGATTTGTGAATAGAAATCTACGTATGTGGTTTAGACTATCAGTTTTTTTGTGACGGAAACATCCTGATCTATGACCCTGGAGTTCTCTGGATTCCTACACACTGGTAGGAGTTGCACTGCAAACCACTGTGTCCCCTACCATCGGCACCACCAACAAAAGGTAAAGGAGATGGGCCAACTGGTATCCCAGACCTTATCACTCCAGAACAGACTATAGGAGACTGAGAGGAGCAAGCACTAATCGGAGCTCCCTCACAGCTGCTATGAGACCCCCCAATGACGTCCACAATCTACAAGCACCAGAGCATTTGCAGAAACTTCACTTGCAGTAGTTTCAAGGAAACATCTAAAGGCTCTATCACTGAATGACACAGGTCGCATAGTCCTTTTCAACCCCCAACAGGATACTAATATTGGTCAAGACTTAAGCTTATATTCTTGACTTAGAATTGTAACATTATAGGTAATAAACTAAATGTTTAAATACAGTTCTAGGTCCTACTCTGTCTACCTCGGGGTGTGACACTTGGGAGAAGAGACCAGCACCCACCTCAGCATAACGTCCTTTCAGGAAGCTGCAGAGAGCGATGAGGTCTCACCTCAGGCTCTTCTTTTCCAAGCTAAACAATCACAGTTCCCTCAGTTGCTCTTCATAAGACCTGTGCTCCAGACCCTTCACCAGCTTTGTTGCCCTCCTCTGGGATGTGCTCCAATAACTCGATGACACTCTTGTACTGAGGGACCCAAAACTGAACGTGGGATTTGAGGTGCAGCCTCACCAGTGCTGAATATAGGGGATGATCACTTCCCTACTCCTGCTGGCCACACCATTTTTGATACAAGCCACATGCTCTTGGTCTGCTTGGTTACCTAAGCACACTGCTGGCTTGTGTTCAGCCAGCTATTGACCTGTACCTCCAAGTCCTTATCTGTCAGGGAACTTACCAGTCAGTTCCCAAAGCCTGTAGCGTTGCATGGGGCTGTTGTGAACAAAGTGCAGGACCTGGCACTTGTTGGCCTTGGCCCATTGATCCAGCCTGTCCCGGTCCCTCTGCAGACCCTTCCTGCCCTTAATCAGATTGACACCCCTGCCCAATTTGGTGTCACCTACAGATTACTGAGGAAGCACTCAATTCCCTCATCCACGTCAGTGATATAGATATTGAACAAGACTGGCCCCAACACTGAGCCCTGGGGAATATCACTTGTGACCTGTGTCAAGGTTGCCACTTTTTGAGCACAGGGCAAGACAAGATCGCCTGGGTAATCAGGCCTAGTCCCATGCTACTGCAATCAACAGTGTCATACAATCTGTGCAAAAGCATTTCTTGTTCCAGCTTAAAACTGGTTTCCTGGCTCTACTGCTCCTCCTGGAAGCCTGCTCCAGAACTTATTCCCCTTATGGCTTGAATGTCATTTCTGATTTGCAACCTAAATTTAATTCATGAACAGCTACAGCTAAACTGTTTTGTACCAACACAATTTTTCCTGTTTAAGCAGGTCTTCCTCCTTGCGCTTACTCCTATTCATGCATTTTTAGAACATGACTGAACCCTCTGCGTCTTCATTTTGCAAGACTGTCTGTAAACAAGTGTTTCCAAAGCAATCAGTCTGCATGCTGGCACCTATCTCATTAAAATCTGGCAAACAGCAGAAGATTTTAAAAGGTTGGCAATCTAAAGTCTAAACTCTGCTTAATGTCACAGAACCAGAGCTCAAAGCCTATAGCTGAAAAGTAAGGTATATAAAGTAAATCAGTGTTTTTTGGTTCACTAATTCTAGCCCATCTACTAAAAACAATTCTATGGTGAGTGTTAGTTCAGGTAGTGAACTGATGTCTACAGGGACCTCCCTACAAAGAAATATACCAGAATAACTTCACACTGGCCACTGAAACTTCATTAAATGACAATGACATATAACTGCAGGGTTGTGGGGATGAAAGGTGGCTCCTGCTTGAGCCATCAACCTCCTGCTCTGCTACAGCCATCTCCAGATGGCTGTTTGACACAAAGCAGACAGAAGAGTAACTTGACAAAGTGCATCATTGGTTCCCTTTAGATGAGTTAACTGCTCTTATCGATAGCCTTACAGTCAAAAAGTGTTTCTTCTCATGAAAATAGATTTTAAAAACACAATAACTGGGTTTTGATTTCCTCCTCGTCTGTCATGGGTGCCCTCTGCATTTTGTGTTTGACAGCTGAGATCATGGTGACAGTAGCAATGACTCACTATCATACGTGTCTGATACAGAAACAAAGATCTCTGTGCCACGCCAATACAATCACTCAGCCCACATAAAAATTCACAACTTCAGAGAGAAAAACAAATGAGAGGATATTTTAAATAAAATCTCATATCCATCTTAGCAGAACAGATAATACACAGCATTTGAGAGCAAAAGTGATATTTCTGCTCAGATTTATCTGTGATATGCATGCTAATACCTCATAAATGGAAACACTTTACAAACAAGCTGATGTACTTCCTATACAAAGGAGCTCACCAGGCACAGCTCTCAGGCTGTCAACTCCAGATGGAAGACTGTAAATGATTTAACAGCATATTGCAACCTGCAACTGTTTAGAACACTTAACTGAGACTCATACAGGAATTTAGGTGGGAACACAAACTACTGAAATTAGTATTTACTAACAGATAAAGGGTAATTAACTCAATTACACCAGATGTAGGCTTTCACAAAAGCGAAATCTTTCAAGACAACCTGCAGTGACTGCTGCGAGCCAAGATGATGCTGGTTTTAGGCTTTCGCTGAAAGAAACAGAAGATTCATCAAGTTCACGCTCTTGAGAGACTACTTGTAAGAGCTGTGCAGCTAGGTTGCTCTGTGTACTGCATTTAATTCTGTGTACACCTGTATATGGGGCCACTCGTGCTTCTGCAAAACAACTGCTGCAAATAAACAGGTCCAAATTCCAGAAGCCCTAATTATGGATCCATTGTTATACATTCAGCTGACCACAGGACTGAGGGACACAAACACTACATTGTATTTACTACAGTGAATGCATTCTATAAACACGATAAAATTAGATCATCTGAACAACATCCAGAAGTTTCTCTTGCATGATTTTAGATAACAAAGACTACAAAGGCTGTCTTCAACTCTGTCACACACTCTGAAACAGTGAAGTAGTAAATAAGAGGAAGTTGCATTAAGCAGAAACGCTAATTAGAGACTGAATAGTGTCAAAAGTCCATATCCAGATTAAAAACATTTTGCAAAAATTAGGGTACATTCAAAATTTTGATGTACCTATGACACAGAAATCAGATACTTTAATGCAACAAATCTCCTTATATCATCAAGACACAACCCAAGATTCCTAGTTGCATAAGGCAGAGGAATTGCAAAGACATTAATGAGTACTCTCTGTGGCAACCACACAAAACATTAATTTTTAATTATGACCTCTGCTAGCACTAGCTGTTTAGAAGCTCTATGCAAACACTCACTAAATAATAGCTAATATTTTTAGGGTCTGTTGGTAATATTCCTATTTTACACAGAGGTAGATTTCAGCCTTTATTTTATGCAACATCTGAAACCAGCTGAGCTGGCACAGTGTAACAAGGTGCAATTTTAAAGGTTTGTTTTTATATTTTCAGAATAAGCAAAACCAGTTTGAGAGTCAGCCTTGTTTACACAAAACTGCAATGACCTCCAGGGAACCACATAAAGCTAAGTCTAGCCTACCCGTGCAGAGCCAGGCATACAATACTTCCAACACACCTTTGACAAGCCTAGGGATGCAAGCTGAAACTAGACAGGGTCATTCTCTTTAGCCTTTGCCAACCTGTAAGCATTGCTACACTAGAAAAATTGCCAGGGAACACATTAATCTACCTGAACACCAGGCACAAAAAGTTCCCAGCAAAACTCAGAAGGCTGGTCACTGTCATGTACCCAAGGTCAAACAGCAAAACTGTGCTTGCCAGGGAATTCAGGCTGGAGGGTTGGCTTGCTAGCCTTGTTGGACTGCACTGCCTTTAAAGTCACCCTCACACTGAAATGAAGAACACAGCGACTGCTCTGCTGCTCAGTACTGAAAATGCTCTGAGAAAATGAAACTTGAGGGTTAAGCAACAGTCTGATATTCAGAGTGTCTCCAGAAACAGCAGAAAATTACATTCCAGAAGCCAGTCCCCATGTTCACTTCCCTTTGACTCCTCCAGCCTCAGATGACCAAATTCAAATACAGCCGAGATCTCTACATCCATTCTCATCACTTTCACCTTAGCAACTGCCTCCATCAGCAATCAGGAACTGTTTTCAATCCCTCCTTCCCATAAAAATATCCAGGAGACAGATCTAGTCACTCGGGTAAGGGGGTAAGGACCTGCCCATTTCCCCTAATGAGTACACAGACCCATGTAATGACTATCTTGATATCTTTCTCTTTTCAAGGAGCAGCTGGAAATTCCTATCCAAATGAAAGTAGTAATCTGAAAATCTGTGTGTACTGCCCCACCAGCCCTACCCACTCAGTGCATATTAGCATATGCCAGTGCCATGTAAAGTCCTGGGAGTTCAGCTCGCAGCACGTCTAGAAGAGTTAGCTTTGACTAACTCTGACTAAAAACCATACCAATATCCTTACCTTGTTTCAGGCTTTTCAGTTAATGGTGCCATTTTCTTATTCCCTCAGTTTCACTCCCTAAGAGGCATGGAAAGAGTTAAGGAAGCCTGTGTTGCCCTGTCACTTGTCTATTGAGGCATAACAAGAAATTTGTGGAGGCATATCTCTCTCTCTGCCACCCTTAAATACTTTGCTCCTCCCACTTTAATTAGCCAGTTGGTTCTTAGTCATCCCATCCTGTCACTAGGCTTGCTCACCATCAGCCACCCCCACTCAGCCAGTCACTCCCCTGCCACTGTCATCACAAAAGACACTAACATTTCCTGCAGCTCTGGTGCTGTGGAAAGGAAAGAGAGAAAGTTTGGAGGCGACACTCCATGATAGCGTAGGTATGGGATGCACTTCAGAAGGGAAATGAGAGGCAGACGTTGAAGAAATATTAAAGTGTGTGGAAAACACACTTTTTTTTTTTTTTAAAACAACAAACTCAGAAACAAACAACAAGGCAGCATCTGCTTGTCAAGGAAGGAATATTTTCATCAGCATTAGACTTGGCAGATCCTGTTTCGAATACACTTCGAAGGAATAAGAGCCTAAGGGGCAGCTTAAGTTTCTGCACTTGGCAGCTGCAATTTGTAGCATAATACCTAACACGACACAAAGGGAAACGAACTGCTTGCATGGCTACTGCATATTACACACTCACTCCACAGTCATCAAAATAGGCATCAAAAGAGCTTTTAAGCCACAAGCTATATTAGGGTGTCCCCACCACAGTGCAGCCTGGCTCCCCTTTAGACAGCCTAAGACTCACACCGGTGCAGAGGCAGTGCCAACTTTTAGGAGAGAAGGGGTACACTTACACATCCCCACACCTGGGTAGCCTGTTGGAAGGTGAGTAACAGCACCTTCCATGGTGAAGATCTATGAAACAAATGATTAGGACCAAGACTTCCTGAAATTAGACCTTGAAGGCTGGTTCATCCAAGACTAAGCGGTAGCTTAACAGTGGAAATAAATTGAAGAAGACCCTTAAGTCTCTCGGAGCCAATTTTTGTAACGAGACCACAGCAATCAGTGTACCAAGCACTGTTGGCTTTTGTGACTGACACTCCAGAGTTTCCTTGTCTGCAGCCTGTCTCTGGATTTTGATTTCTCAAATACGCATGTACAGGCATCGATCTGCTGCCAAATTCACAAACTGAAAAAAAAAAAAAATGCTCTGAAAGTATTGCAAGGCAAGCATCTCTGTATTCAAACAAGACCTAGAAAGCAACACAAATGGCAAGAGCTGGCGATTGCAGAAGGGCATAGAGCTTAGTGTAACTTCAAATTCTTTCAGTAAAAAGTTAGTGAAGAACAAAGAACAAAGGTCTCAAATACCTTTACATGTAAATCCATGATGATGTATTAAGAAATGCTGACTGAAGTTCTGTCAGCAGCATAAGCTCTCCTTTTTAATTCCGAATACACTTTCCAATACTTACAACCATAGAATCACAGAATCACTAGGTTGGGAAACACCTTTGAGATCATTAAGCCCAACCATACCTGTCCACTACTAAATCATATCCCCAAGCACCTCATCTACCCGCCTTTTAAATACATCCAGGGATGGGGACTCAACCACCTCCCTGGGCAGCCTCTGCCAGGGCTTGAGAACCCTTTCTTTGAAGAAAAATTACCTAATGTTCAAGCAAAACCTCCCTTGGCGCAGCTTAAGGCCATTCCCTCTTGTCCTGTCACCTATCGCTTAGGAGAAGAGACCAACACCAACCCTTCCACAACCTCCTTTCAGGTAGTTGTAGACAGTGATATGGTCTCCCCTTAGCCTCCTCTTGTCCAGGCTGAAAAAACTGTTCCCTCAGCTGCTCCTTGTAAGATTTGTTCTCCAGCCCCTTCACCAGCTTCGTTGCTCTTCTCTGGACACATTTCAGGACCTCAATATCTTTCTTGTAGTGAGGGGCCCAAAACTGTACAGGGGAGTACAGTGCCGAGTACAGGGGCAGAATCACTTCCCTGGTCCTGCTGGCCACGATGTTTCTGACACAAGCCAAGATGCTATTGACCTCCTTGCCCAGCTGGGCACACAGCTGCCTCACGTTCAGTTGGCTGTCGACCAACACCCCCAGGTTCTTTTCTGCCAGGCAGCTTTCCAGCCACTCTTCCTCAAACCTGTAATGCTGCACAGGACTCTACGGTTGGCTTTGTTAAACCTCAACCCACTGGCTTCTGCCCATCGATCCAGCCTGTCCAGATCCCTCTGTAAAGCCTTCCTACCCTCCTGCAGATCGATACTTCCTCCCAGTTTAGTGTCATCCACAAACTTGCTAAGGGTGTATTCGATCCCCTCATACAGGTCATTGACAAATATACTGAACAGGACTGGGCCTAGTACTGAGCCCTGGGGACACCACTTGTGACTGGCCCCTGGCTGGATTTAACTCCATTTACCACCACTCTTTGGGCCCAGCCATCCAGCTTGTTTTTAACCCAGCAAAGGATACACCTGTCCAAAAGTCTGCAAGCAAGTCTACAGGGCAGAAGTAGTTCAAGGGTAGCAAGAAGCCCTTGTAACAATAATGTATGTATTAATCCAGTGAAAGCACATAACCTGCTAAGTGGACAGAGAGAACAACATGGGCTAAAACACAAACTACTGGATGCCATTAATCACCTCCATGTCCTCCATGTGATTTAGCATAGCTTCTAGGAGGATCCGTTCCATGATCTTCCCAGGCACAGAGGTGAGGCTGATAGGTCAGTAGTTCCTAGGGTCATCTTTTCTACCCTTTTCAGAAACAGGCACAATGTTACCCTTCTTCCAGTCACCAGGGACTTCTCCTGGTTGCCATGACTTTTCAAATACCGTGGAGAGTGGCTTGGCAACCACATCGGCAAATTCCCTCAGGACTCTGGGATGCATCTCATTGGGTCCCATAGACTTATATATGTTCAGGTTCCTCAGGTGGTCACGAACCTGATCCTCCTCTGGAGTGCGAGGTGGTTTACCCCCTTGGTCACCATCTTGCTGTCCCATGACCCAGGAGGGGTGAGGAGAGCAGTTATCAGTGAAGACTGAGACAAAAATATTGCTAAGTACATCAGCCTTCTCCTTGTCTGTCACCATTCTCAACCATCAGTGGGTGTACATTGTCTTTAACCTTCCTTAATGAAGGTTTATTTTCCCCTTTCTCATTGATTCCTCTTCCTCAGACTGTGGCTGTCAGAATTCTGAAGGCCTCAGTGACTTTAAATCTGCCCTCTAAGGGCAATGCTTGGGTATATGTGTATTAAGAGGAAATGTGTTTGAATCTCTTCAAGGAGATGAAGATAAAGGCCGATGATCTTCCCCCATCCCCTCCCTCCACACCAATATTTCTCATCAGAGCAAAGAAATAGCAACTGGATGACTAAGTAATGACAATGACTGCTGCTCAGTGTACTGCTGGGCTCTGATTAGATTCTTCTTGCCTTCTAACCAGATTAAAAACAAAAAAAAACCCCGGCCATTTAGGAAGGCAGCACTGGCATCAACACAGGGCTTAGTCAAGATGCTCCTGGGTTACTGCCTCTATCCAGAAAGTCCAGATCCTTCACTGTGGTGACCTGGGATGAAATAAACAAAGCTGTTGCCCATCAGGCCATGAGTTCCTCCCATGACCCTTTATGTCAAGAGTGCATTAGCCCTAAAACCACAGCTCAACAGGACTTGGAGAATACCCTCCTCTGGAGGCCCGGGTGTGTTGAAGTTTTCCCATCCTGTACTAGTTGCCTTGTACTAAAATGGCAGGAGCTATGAATCTATGAGCAGATTGAGAAGACATTAAGGAAAACATTTGAAACACACTGTCCCTTCCAGCATCTCTGCCTCATTGACTCTCCCTCTGTTCCCAAAAGTTCAATAGAAAAAATGTAAACTCCATCTTCCTGCTTTCTATAAACTCACTCTCATTGCTCCTGCTCTGGTTTCTGGCACCTTCCTCTAGAAGACATCCTGTTCCGTCCCTAGGGAAAGTGGTGAAAGGAGGACTCACCGGACCTTAGAGCAGCCTGAGTAATTTATAGCATCCACTCAAAGCAGTGAATTCGGGAACTGAATAAGGCAGCAGCTATTGACCATCAGGCCCTGGAAAATCTGGCCACTGGTGAGAACAGCAACTCTTTCGCAACCTCTGCAGCAGTTCTCTGCATGCATGAAAGTCAGTTTTTCCTTTGTGGGAGAAGCAATTAGAAAGCCTTAGATCTACATGGTAGCATTTTCCGCACTTTGCCTCCCCCACTAATGATAGCAAAAGATATAGTAAAGATTTCCCCAAAGTGTTTTCATAGACTTCACTTTGTTTACAGGTATACTGTAAACAAAGCTAGATTTATTTTCCCTTTGTGTCTTTGGCCCAGCTTGTCTGGAACTGTTTTGTCACCACTAAGTACCAGATGTCTGGACTGAAGGTCTGAAGTCAACAGCTGATCTACAGCATGCACTAGAGGTCACATTAAAACCCAACACAATGCCTCGATTAGATCTTAAAAAAAAATCAAATGCAAAAAAGTGTGTTATACAAGCATTTCACTGCATTCCCATGAGCCTTCAAACAGATGAAGAGTGTAACCTTACTACAGAAAAGCAAATATTTTCTCTCATATAAAAAGGTAACAATGATATCCATTTAGAGCTCCACCCAACCTAGAATGAAGGTTAAAGAATAAGCTTTCTCCTATGAACTCCTATATGGGCTAACGAGGCTGAGGTACTCAATGCGTTGCACAAAGTGATGGGAAGCAGCTTCCTTCCCTTTTGCAGTCAAAGCACAGGATCATACTCAGGCCTGATCTCTAGAAGAGGCAGCAGGAGGAGAATGACAGAAAACTTAGTATGATACATACCAAAAGCTTCTCCAGCTTCCTCTTCAACAGTCTGGACTTTCATTCCTCAGAGGACTAAAGAGACAAAGCACAGTCAGGCTAACAAGAACCTCTGCATTTTCAGCATGCAAGAGACTGATACAGCCTGGCTGGAAGGACTCTGTATTACTGAAAGTGATACATATAAGCAACTTCCAAGACTCACGATGCCTGTATGGATGTGACAAGTATCAAGTACAGTGTTGTATGAGAAAGGCACTAAGATGATCATATGGAGCTGAAGTTTGAGACAATTAGAGCATCCATGTAGAGGAAAGGGAAGGGGAGAGACAGAAGAAACTGCTCCCCGATGCTTTCAGCTTTTTTAGAAACAAAGAAAGAAGTAGCCCAAAAGAGTCGCATTTGCCATTTCTGGGATGCCAGCCTTCTGCAAGTGCTGCTTTGACTGTTGCCTTCCTGATCACGAACGCTCTCCAACTCAGAGTCATCCTGAGGGGAAAAAATGGTCTCAATAGCTTGACATGTAAGCCTCAGCCTTGGTATTGTCTAAGACTTCCACTTCAATACAGAGTTGAGGTACTTTTGCCTCAAGCAATTAAGAATATTAAACCTTACCTCAAAACTGTCATGTGTCTTTCAACCTAGGACTTAATCTTAGACCAAACGGTACCAAACACCCCATACCATCTCTTCTAAAGAAAGCAAATCACCTTCAGCAGTATTTGTAACTGTTACATCTGCAGCTACCCCAGACCTAGCCCAATAGCCCCTTGAGGATCTGACCTTATGTCATCAACTTCATTATTCCCTCCAAAGCCTGATGCCAGTCCAATGGCTTCTGTCTGCTCTAAACCCACACCAGGTCAAGTCACGCACCCCAACATCCAACTCAAACCTAACCCAATGGCCTCTTACAGATGAGGCAATGAACATGGGTCACTATTACAGTGCACACAAGTACCAGTGCTAAAACGGGAATTGCAGTCTATTCAAGTTCAGCTGCTAAGCTTTGGTCTTTATCCTAAAACCTAACCCTCACTCCAATTTCAAAATCCCACTACCTCCATATGTTTCTGACCTAGATCAAGGCACAAAATATTTACCCACATCAGCATCAAAATAAACAGAAAAGGATGTCACAAATGAAGCTAATAAACAAGGAACACATCTGATGGTGGTAAAGGTGAATTAAGCTTTGCTGGAACTACTACATTTTATCTAATGCATTCACGATTTACCATAAAAATGGCATGTGGACATAGATCCTCTTTCAAGAGGCAGTGCTTTTGACTGATGCATCTACCAAAAAACCCCATACAACACAATGGTGCTCTCATCAACATGTAGCTTTCTGCTGCACAACCCAGGCCGGTTGCTACTAGGAAGAAAAACACCTTCACTGCAAAGGATAGAGATAGACGTGATTTTGGCACCCCAAATCAAGATGAGGTCTCCCAGTGACATGCTCCTTCCTTCAGGGTACTCACATCAACTAGATGGTCAAGCCCAGCTTAGAGTGACAGGATCCTCCAACAGTGACTTCCGCTTTGTCTTCTCTTCTCATACAACTTCTGTGTAATAGCACATACCTAAAAAAATCAGAGGAAGAAAATGTTATTAGTGCCACTAGTCCTGCTGTGCAACACAATTACCAAGAGGGTTGTACCAACACAACCAGTCATCCACAGAAATAATGTTATTGCTGTGAGGGTGGTGAGGCACTGGCATGGGTTGCCCAGAGAAGTCATGGATGCCCCATCCCTGGAAGTGTTCAAGATCAGGTTAGATGGGGCTTTGATCAACCTATCTAGTGGGAGATGTCCCTGCCCATGGCAATGGGGTTGGAATTGCATGATCTTTAAAGTTTCTTCCAACATAAACCATTCTATGATTCCATGAAAACACAAGCTGAAACAAAATAGAGTTTTTCTGTCCAGGTCAGCTTACTAGTTACTCCATCTCCAACAAGGAGAAAGGGATCAGTGAAAGGATGTACATTTGAAAGACTTATTGCTAGTAGCAGGAAGAAAACTTCCTATAAAGCTGTCCAGAGTATGCACCAAGAGAGAGTTAATATTCCAGCAGCAAGGTCAAGCCCTGGTTTTGCTGTGACAAAAGTATCTGCCCTGCCGGCATTTACTACACTTTGACTGCTTTCCCAGCCTGCCCTGTCCTTGCAAGCTGGCAAAAGGCTGAAGCCGGCCAGGGTCCCAGCTACCAAAAGCTGCCCAAAGCAAAGAAGTAGTTACTCATCGCAAGGACTAAGAGGTAGGTCAAGAGGGGGAGAAGAGAGTAAATGTCACAAAAGGGAACAGACAGACATTCCTCTGGTACTGAGAGTTGTTACAACTGAAGTTCTAACCTGGGACATAGCTGTGGAGTGCAGCAAGACACAGGCATATGGATGCAGGTTGTGGCTGGTCTGTGCCCAAATCTGGAAGAGACAACTAAACATCCAAACTTCCCCCTTGGAAGTATGCCCTACATTAGTTCCAGGAGGGCCATAAGAAGCTGGCTTTGGTGAAAAAAATCAACACAGGATTCACAGAAGGATTCAGTCTGGACAAATAATTGTCACTGCTGGTAGTGACAAAACTTCCCTTCCTGTCAGTGGCAGCAAAATCAGGGCAAATGACATTGTCAGAGATGAACAACACTGCCAAAAAGTTTTTGACATTTTTATTTTTATTTATCTGTGTTCTAACATTATCTGCTGTTACACTTTGATTTCGACTGCCATGGAGAAGTCTGCTGAAAGCACGCTAGCTCCTGACAGCGACTGAAATGCTCAGCAAGCTACAAAAAATAGCATATAACCAGGCCACTGCTCCTACCTGGAAACTTTGAATTAATGCAGCAATGTAATAGGTGAGCACTGAAATGAAATAAACTGATGAGAAAACAAAAAACCACCACAAAACCAAAAACCCTCACTGCACTGCTGATGAAGAGGTTTCCTGTGGGTTTTTTTTTTTTTTTTGTTTTGTCCTGATTTATTTATTTTAAGCAGGGGGTTCCCTAACTGTAAACACTCCTTCAGTTTAGAGTATTCAGATCCACAGCCAAATAAACCACCATGGCTTGGGGCAAACTGCAGTTTTTGTACTTCTGATGCATCAAGCTACAGTTTCAGTCTGTCCTGGTACCCGAACCTGCCACACTTTTCAGAGTGACATGAGATGGGAATAGCAGAAACAAGATTGGGATGAGCCTAAAATACAAAAGTATCAAAGTCCACATTTCTGTAGGTGTTTTGGGAGACTGCTCTATTCATGCTGAGGGATGATACAGTGGCTGACAATGGTAATGCAGAATTGAGCTATCCTGCTCCTTCTCCCTTTCTCAAATCAAGAGCCAGTAACCTGGTACTTCTCAAAAGGGTTGGATCCAGGTCACATCTGGACCACAACCCCATGGAGAAAGGAATGCTGCCAAAAGCAAAACAGGGAGGCAAGAAACAGGAGAAAATTCCTTGTCACAGACAGTGGCCAGGCATGATACAGCAAAACAAGCAAAAACACTTGCAAGCCCTGGTAATGGCACCTGGTCACAATTAACTCACTGTAGATATGGACATCTGCTCAGCACACTGCTCTTCTTGCAATGATTTTCCACATTTCACAGCTTGATCTCACACACAACCAAACAGACAGCACAGCTTCCAGTACACTGACAGTCAGCAACAGAAAACACTTGTCCAAATGACCTCAAACCTGAACACAACAGGAGAGCAGCGCACACACATCAACTCAAGCTCATGAAATGGAAGTGCCAAGCAAAATAAACGTAAGAGTTCCACACTGTTTTCAAGGTAAAAAGAGAAAGGGGGCTGACCCTGCTTGACTTCATCATGTTTATACAGCGTCCTGTGCTTTGGGCACTGAGCTGCAAAATCAAAGCAAGGACAATGGCAATGAAAACATAATCAAACACATCAGTGTGGGGCCAGCTTTGCAACAGAAAAGCAAAGGCTTGGAAAGAAGAAAATCAACAAACAATACTCAGATTTAAAGGCCATTTAGGAAACAACAACTCTAAGCAGCTATGTAAGAACAACAGGATAAAAGATATTATTTTGCTATTGTCCACATACAACAAACCCACCATCCCCTCCTAATGCAGCAAAGATGAGATTCTGGTAACAGTTTTGCTAATGATGACTAATGGTAATACTGAGAATCAGCCTGTTATTCATGAGTATTCTCTAATAGTATTGGCTTTTTATCAGATTTTACAAAACAAACTGGTTTTATGTGATCAATATGGACCGTTTACGGACAGACGGCCAGAACTCAGTCTGTGTCTGTGGACTGGAATGACTCAGAGCTTTGCACCAACAAGTAAACAACTGTGATGCTGTAATTAATCCACATGTAATACCAAATTCTGCAAAAGCATGTGATTCCCAGTGAAGTCAACGAAAGATGCACAAGTGCATTCCAGGGCAGATCTCTAAAAACTTGTTCAGATTTTCTCCACCATAAAAATGAACTCTTCTAACTGACACAGCTTTCACTGTAGAGAGCCTAGGTAAATCATGGGCTTCCCTCACCCACTGCTCAACAAACATAAACCACATGGTACATGATTTCCAAATGCAAATTGCTTTCATGGACTCCTTGGGTTCAACTCTGTTGAGAAAACTGTCAGCACTAACAGATTAGTTCAAGATGTCTTGTCAGAAAAAACTCCTCTTGGCTGCTTCTGAAATTCCTCTTTCAGGTTTGCTCAGCTTATGCCTGAAAGTCTGATTTTACCTGCCCAAATAAATCAGCAAAATCCATTTCACCTCTTCTCCAACATAGTGCAGGCAACATAGAGCTTCATGGTGCAGGCAGTCTGGCAACAGTGCCAGCCTGGTGCAAAGCAATCCTCTCTGCTCAGGAATGTCTGTCTTTCTGCTTGTGCATACCAAGCAGGCAGTGTATCAGCAGCACTTTTGAAAACCTGCTTAGAAGCAGCTAATGTATATCTGTAAGGCATAGAACAATGCAGCTCCCCCAAAAATGTAGGCATGCAGGAAGATGGAGAGAATGGTTAGTAGCAGCTCTGTCTAACATGGAGTTTAAGAACACATCTCTGCACAAAGGGAGAAGAGAAAGGGATATCTGTGGAGGAGGTATCCCAGTTTTTCAGTCCTTCTGCATCCCCAGCTCAAAGCTGAGAACGGGGATAAAAAGAAAACACATGAACTGCAAAATAAAGGAACCAAATCATGGCACATCTTCGAAACAATCACACAGAACCAAGCTTCAGATCAACACTGATCCACTGTCAGATTTGGTTCTTGAGATACAATTTTGGGCACATGCGGTTGCTCACCTATACAACCCACCTCTTGAAAAAGGAGGAACAGAAAGAATAACACTGCAACTATGTCAGAGCTTAGGGTACGTTTTCACTTTGCTGCCAGATTCCATTAGCTAATACTGTCAGCTCCTCAGAGGTGAGATATGACTTACCCCAGAGTAATACCAAGCAGATACAGAGGTTACGCTCAACTGACCCCAACCTAAGTGAGATTCGAGTCAGCCCTCCTCTTCCCACCTCTTTCGTTGCTTCTATATTTAACTGCAGATTAAATCCTTTCCTCTTTCCATATGTAAGATTAAAATGGTCCAGGTGCTGTCAGCTCAAGCAGAGCCTCAACACATCCTCATGTAAATCACCACTCAGCACATCTATTAAAGTATGTCAAGGAGGAGAATGAGTCTCACACTTCATACACACAAAACCAAGCATTTGCTTCTCAAGAACTAAAACTGGCAGGCATTCCAAGCCCCCAAATAGTAAGAGATACTTCCATTTCTAATCTCCATTTTGTTGCATAAATCTTAAAGACATAAGAATGCCACTATTTACCAATGTATTTAAATGAAATGTGGGTCAGTGACCAAAGCAAAGGGTCAAACACACAGTGACTTGACCCTGGGGCACTGTGTTGATTATAGTTCTCTAGGAGGAAACACTAGCTCCTCAATTCCAAGGAGAGGGGAAAAATAATACCACAAAATCTCACTGAGGTCATGCTCCCTGTGTTTCTTTCAAAAAGCTATAAAATTACCTAGAAAAAAAGAAAACACAGCAGGAAAGGGGGAGAGAAAGAGAAGGCAGTGAATTATTCCCCCCTGAAGGCCATCACTCATACAGGGCTTTGTACAAGCATGAAAATGCTGCAATCAGACCATAGCTCTCCACCCATCGCAAAGCAGACTTGCGGCAAGGAGGAAAGAGCTGCTCTAAGCTGAGAGGGGGGCAGCAGCTGCAGCCGTGGGGGGGATCTCGCCCTCACCGGGTAGCAGCACTGCTGTGCACTAACCAGAGCCGAGGCCAGTATCCAGTACTCCTATGCCTCTGGCACTCACATCCTCCCTTTGTGTCTCAAGAACACTGTAGAAGAAAGACAGTATTTTATTCCTACCTGACTTCTCTGGAAGCCCTAGGGCCTAAGATCTTTATCACAGCTTGAGGCAAACATTAAGCGGCTGTAAATAAAGCTGGGAATTTAAATCCAGCCACATGAGTTAACTCCATGGTGAATATAGCGTTTCACGGTTAACAACTATGGCAATGAATTTTGCCTCAAAAAGCAAGGAAATGATGAGGTATGCAAACTTCAGAACAGAAGTAAGTTTCATGCCTTAGACTGCAGATCAATAATACTTTTAAGTACAAGCACTTATTTTCCTCATCTCCCTAATGCTAAAATCTCTCTTGCTCTAATGCTTTAAGGGACAACGCTCTCTTAATTTTCAGTGGCTGCAACAACAAGTCTCAGTATATCCACTAAGAATAATAGAAAATCAACGTGGACAGAGAGTGGGGAAACATGCAGAAGAGCCACTGGCATTTACTTCAGCAGAACAGCTGGAATAAGTTGCCAATTCCCCTTAGTATCCTCCAACTACACTGCCTGGCAAACAGGGCTATTAAAGGAAAGAAAAAGCTTACGACAAGCTTATGACACACCACAGCAATCACTGTCTCCATTATCCAAGAAAGTCTGGAACAATGAAGAGATGGAAAATGAACAGTGGAATGACTGAAATAGGGTTTGGCTGTAGACTGTAGAAACAATCATAGAATAACCAGGTTGGAAGAGACCCAACAGGTCATTGAGTCCAACCACTCCTATCAAACACTAAACCATGCCCCCTTCGCACCTGTCCACCCATGCCTTAATCACCGCCAGGGAAGGTGAATCAACCCCCTCCCTGGGCAGCCTGTTCCAGTGCCCAATGACCCTTTTGGTGTAAAATTTTTTCCTAATGTCCAGCCTAAATCTCCCTTGGCAGAGCTTGAGGCCATTCCCTCTTGTCCTGTCCCCTGTCACTTGGGAGAAGAGGTAGTTATAGAGAGCAATGAGGTCTCCTCTCAGCCTCCTCCAGGCTAAACAACTCCAGCTCTCTCAGCCGCTCCTCATAAGGCCTGTTCTCCAGCCCCTTCACCAGCTTCGTTGCTCCTCTCTGGATTCGCTCCAGAGCCTCAACATCCTTCTTGTGGTTAGGGGCCCAGAACTGAACACAGGATTCAAGGAGCGGTCCTACCAGTGCCGACTACAGAGGGAAAATAACCTCCCTGGACCTGCTGGTCACGCTGTTTCTGATACAAGTCAAGATGCCATTGGCCTTCTGGGCCACCTGGGTCATGTCAGGCAAATGTAGCATTGCCAGAGCAGAACCTGTTTGATCTAATGCAGAGACTGCATTGCCCAAGAATGAAATCACAATGTGCTGGACAAAGACAGACACAGATAATTTGGGTTTGTCATGCATATATCAAAAGAGATATGATTGTACACCAAAACACAGAGAACAAAGGTGGCTGAACTCTCCCATGAAATGAAAGATGTACTCTGCAGAGATCAATAACCACTAAGGTGGAAGTGATTCTCTTTCAGCTCAGGCATTGCCAGAGGGATATAAATAGGTTGCAATGATCTACACACATCTTCCATTTGTTTGCAAATGTCCTGAGTCTTTTTTTTCTGGCAGTATGATGTCACAGTACAAAATTTATGGCAAACTTAGGACACATCTAAAAATCAACAGCAGGCTTCCAGTGACTTGAGAAACTGTAAAATACTAAACAGATAGAAATGAGACAAGGAATAGTTCATTGTATTGCTCACAGAAAAGCTGACACGGAGATGATATTGTCCATGCCCCTCTGTTTTCTCTGTGTGTTAGCTCCATGTTGTGATGATACGCAAGCGTACCTCATGGAAGCAAGTCACATTGCTTGCTTCTATCACCGTCTGTGCATGTGCTTACACTCTTCCCTCTCATGTTTGCATATGTGCCTATTTTATTTTTCCAATGAGAATTTATAAATGGAGATTTTTTCTTTCTGTTGCTCTTCCAATTCAGAAATTGGATTCAGATCTTGAAAAACATGATCTGTTCCTGGCAAAACAAAGAACAAGTAAATGCTAAGGGTCTCGGATCAAGACTACAGGAAAAGAAAAATGCTTCCTGTTTTAAAGAACAAATTCATGTTTCTTATTTCTTTAAATTTCACGTTGTTTTGATGGCTTTACATATAACAGAAGAAAAGAAAACTGACTGTAATCACTGTGAGAAAAATTCTCATGAGATTCCCTTCCAACTCTGCACCTTGCACTTGAAAACTGCAAAATGATGCAGTAGCTGGCAAAGTCATATCAAGTATGATTGTGGCTACACTAATAGTAAGGCAACCTTAAAATGAGTGAAAACAACTCAGTAAGAAATATTTCCTGCTCAGATGGCCTTTCTCGGAGTCTAGAACTGATTAAAAAGCAGCTCTCAGAAAATCAGTGTTTGGGCCAGGACACACAGAGTTAGAGCTACTGCAGGGGACTGCTATGGGATGCTGAAGGGGGCAACACAGTAAGCAACTTCAAGGCTGCCGCTGTTGCTACAGGAATATGCAGCACCCTGCTATAGTGGTAGGGCCCCACAAACATGATTTAAGATAATTCTTACTTGCCTTAAAAATGGGAGCAGCCCTGGACCAGCTGTACGGAAGCTGTGAAAGCCCTGGGGACTACGCTGTTACCTGGACTGGGATTCATACATCTCCAGGTGAGAACTGCAGAAGAATCAGGCCAACTCTTGGAGGAGCTACTCAAAAAATCTAACTTGCTAACCAACATAAATAATACTGGGGAACATTATAAGAATAGACAACTGAATGAAATCAATGCTTAAGAGACTAAAATCTACAAACATACATTGAGGCTAATTAAAAATTAGAGGAAAATTTAGCTGGAAAAGATGAAAGCATAAGAAAAGGCAATTGATTTCAGGTTGCAAGTGAAGCAATGAAGGAATAACGGTGTAGCAAGACTGGGATGTGCCTGTTTATCTTGCCCCATGCTATAAAAAAGCAGTAAATGTAATAATATTCTTTCATAAAAATAATTTTTAAAAGGTAGCATAAAATCAGCCTGATGAATATTGTAGGGAAATAGCTTTACTGGCATTCAAAGTGGATTAGATAATCATACTAACACAAAAAATACCTACATCTGGGAGAGCAACATGAAGAGTTACAAGAATAATCAGTCCAAAGGCACCTCTCTCTTCCATTTGCAGCCTCATACTTCTGCCCTCAGACAGGGCCTGCCCTTTCTGATCCATTGTTGGAATTAAAAAGGTTGTAAAATTCTTACTTGACCCTTACGTGGCCTCATATGTGACGGGTGCTCAAACTATGGGGGAGCAGTAGTTCAAGTACTCAAAACTTTTGAGATGAGCCAATGCCTGTGAGCAAGCCTACAGTTTCGTATAGTACAACTGACACTTCTGCTCTTCTAGTGAGCTGGAAAGCTAACAACCACAGTAGCAATTTGCTTACTTTAGCTCAAGAATTCTTCTCCCCAGTTGTGACTCAGTCTGCTCCTATGAAGGAAGATGACCACCAAACCCCTCCATCTATGTCTTCATATTCAGACCACCAGAAAAAATTTGACAGAAATTAATTTCTTGTAAAGCAGCTTTAAAAGCCACTCTGTCTTCAAGGAAGCCTAGTGCTAAAATAACAGCCCAGACTTTTAACATTCACCATTCCAGTAACTGAAATAGTTACAAAATATTGCAAAAATACTGAAGTCTTCTCAGACAGCTCTAGTGAAGTAATAACATACAGTCTTTATGCAAAAATGTCCCCAGGGAATTTCTGAAGCTTGAACCCACCCAGAATTGTCCACAATCACTTATGGAGCTGCTCTAAATCATATAAAATCTCTCAGTCAGTTAAAAATGGGCACAGCAGTAAGCGCCTCCTTCTAGTTTGATACACCTCTGAGCACTACACGTCTAGTATGGTGTTGTCAGCTCCTACCATGTGGCAAGTTTTATAAAGCCTTACCTAATGGGAAGAAAAAAAAAAAAAAAAAAAAAAAGACTGCATAAGAAACTCAGCTTTCATCTGAAATAAATACAAGAAAAAAAACCCCCCTCCAAATAAAAACAGGGAGTTACTGACACTCATGGTGCAGAGAAAAACTTGGAAGAACCAGATAGAATCAGAACCAGAAGGTAAAAATCATTTGAAAAGTTATGAGCGATGAAGCTGGTGAAGGGGCTGGAGAATGAGCCTTATGATGCATGGCTGAGAGAGCTGGGGTTGTTTAGCCTGGAGAAGAGGAGGCTGAGGGGAGACCTCATTGCTCTCTACAGCTAACTGAAAAGAGGTTGTGGAGAGGGGACGGCTGGCCTCTTCTCCCAAGTGACAGGGGACAGGACAAGAGGAAATGGCCTCAAACTCTGCCAGGGGAGGTTCAGGCTCAACATTAGGAAAAAAATTTTTACAGAAAGGGTCATGGGGTACTGCAACAGGCTGCCCAGGGAGGTGGTTGAGTTACCTTCCCTGGAGGTGTTTAAGGGATGAGGTGCTGAAGGGCATGGCTTAGTATTTGATAGGAATGGTTGGACTCAATGATCCAGTGGGCTTTTTCCAACCTAGTGATTCTGTGATTTGAACTTATATTCTTACAGGACAAAGAAAATCTCATCACTATTCTTTAAGTGAAATAATTTAATTTGGGATTGAGGAGGGGAACCCACATGCTGTTTCAAGAACATCTAAAGTAGCAATACCATGAACATAGAACACGTTACTTCATACCATCCTCCAGGTGTTCTCTCTCGGGAAACACAAATCCTGTTTTAATGCAAAGGCCTACTATATCAAAGGGCAAGGAAGGGATAGTCATAAAATAAGAAGGTGAAATGCTGCCAAACAGTACAATTTTCTAAATTCTTAGTGACATTTCTCATAGGGCCACTTTGTTCAGTGCATGAGTGCTCTGGGTGCTGCGGACAGGATGATGTTGTGCTCAGTTGAGGAACCCCCAACAGAATTCAGTTGTTTCTGCCTGTGTAGACTGAGACCCAGAGCAGCAAATGCCTTGGACTGCCACTATCTGGGTGACAGGCAGGAAGAGCCAAATCTGAATTCAAAGAAGGCTAACATGTCCAGTAATCCCAAAAGTTGAAGAAAATTGAATCTCACAGAAGATACTGCTTTCCCATCAGTCTTCCACAAACATATTTCACAGGAAATTCTGTCCTCCTCCCTTGATGCAGAAGGATGTGCCTCAGCCAGCCAGGACTTGAGAAACGTGAAAAGGGGATGCTGAGCTCAGAGAAAAAAAAGTATAGGATTCAAGCAGTAGCTCTCCTTGGGTCTGGCTCCCTTAACAGTTTACTCTGCAGCAGGGATGAAATAAGATTTGATCCTGCCTTGCAGGAGGGTTTCCCTTCCTGAACAGTCTGGGGACACTAACCAGCTGCAAGTCAAATGGGGACTGGATGCAGGAGGCTCAAATGTACCATCTCTTGTACTTTGACTGCGATTCCCAGGATACCCAGGGTTTTCTGTGAAGTCTGAGGTGCTGTAGCTCACACAGTAACTACAAATCCTAGGTTTCAAATGAAAAAAACCCAAGTTCTGGGGATGCCTACCATGCACAATACAGAACTACACAGACACACGAATAAGCCCTGAGTTAGCTGCTACCTGGGTTTGTCAGCACTGTGCTCCCAGGCACAAGGCAAGCTGCTCCAGATCAAGTAAGTGTTCACATGGGTATTAATACTGTAAACATACACGAGGTCTAGGCAGTGTTTACTTCTCACATTCCTGAAGACTTAACTTCCCTTTAGAGACTCTATTGCTTCTGAAGGCCCAGGCTGTCAGCATCATCCTCCAGACAGTAACTACCTGTACAATCAGCAAAAGTGAGCATGGTACTTCCACTGCAGAAGAAACGTAATGGCTCCATCGCCTTGCAGAGTAGATATAGTCATCCTTAAAAAGCTATTTAATTTTACTTATGTTTGCTTGCCATTTTGTTTTATTTAAAGAAGCACACGAATACTTAGGAACCTCAGTTTTCTTTACGGCTACAGAAAATAAGCTTGAAAAACGTACTGAAGGTTTAGAAGAACACAAAAATCAAAATGTCATAGAAAGGTCCTAGCACTATTTAAAATCCAAGTACCTCTTAACAGATTAACCACAAAAACCTTGCCCTTCTCTTCACTGGGATTCTTATTAAAACCCAGCAACAGATATATCTAATAGCTAAATATCCCATGGGATGTGAGATATAATGCTAATCCATTTAAGAATGGGGCAGAGCACAACTGCAGAACATCTCAGAATTTCTCCTTCTACAGGAACACCACTATTGACAACATCAACGCGTCCTCATCCTGCACCAGTATGTTGGTCCTTCGTATATTACAAGTGTCACTCAAGATGGTGACAACAGCATGACTTGCATATCTTTGTGCCTACTCTAAGAAGTCACTCACCAGAACAGATACCATCTATGAACCTGAATAAGTGGATTTTTCCTGTATATCCCATAAGATATTATTAAAGTAATTCATATCTCTGAACCAGCCAACCCGTGGTTACTCTTGTTTACAGCTTTGCATAAGATGCAAGCCACCAAGTCGTTTTTCAAATTCAGTAAGCATACTAAACTTTCAGAACTAATCTTATAAACTAGATACACCAGGCTTTCAGAGCTTCCCTAATATGGTCATTAAATATCTGAGAGATGAGGACACTTCACAAATACTTAAATGAACTATAAACTCTTCAGACATACTAAAAAAAAGCCAGAGGCAAAAAGATATGGCACATTACAAATTGTTGCCAAGAGACAACGATGCCACGTGCTTGACAAGAGCAGAAAAGATGCCTAGCATAGCATGAAGGGAACAGTCAAATATGGTTGTAGAGTTTCAAAAGCCAGGAAGGACACTGTAATAAGGCTAATACAAAATTATCCAGTACTTTTGTGATTGGTAGAATGGTCCTGAGGTGACATTGCTACATTTTTCCATTTTTAAAAAGCAAGTATTAAAACATGAGAAGCACACGAGTACCTTATCTGGGATTAGACATCCCAATCAAACTCAGTTTGTTTCTCATTTGGTGCTGCATAAAATTCTAGCTACTCTTCCTGATGTATTTAAGCCAAGTTTATATGACTTTATACATTTAAGCCAAGTCAAAACTTTCAACCCGAGACAGTGCTGCCATTTATAAGATTATATCTTGGTTAAATGAATTCCCTCTTAACCACAGGCCAGATCTTGTGCAGGGTCTCTTCCTTTCCAGACCTAAGGACTGAAATTTATACCTAAAGACTCCTTCGACTTCATGGAAATTCACAGGCTAGATCAAATCAATGCTGTGGAAAACCAAGCATAATAGCAGAAAGAGGATAAACTCTCTTATTCCACTGACACCATCACCTACCAAACTTGCACTTTTTAAACAAAGATGGGGAACTTAGCAGATACTCTCCATGTAAGAAGCAATCCTGTCCTAGTCAAGGGGCTGCTAAGCAGAGCCTGGCTCTGGTTCAGACAGTTTCCTCTGGATGGAAACACATTTTGAATATGACTTCATAGTAAAATTGACCCATGTTTCAGACAACCAGCTGCTTTGTATTTGGCAATAACATGGTAAGAAATATTTTTTCCCATCCATCCACTCAGAAAATAAAGGGCTTGGCTTTGTTAAAACACAGCTGGGCTAGCTATAACAATGGTGGGCCAAAACATTTACAACAAGTTGTTCAAACATTATTAGTTTTGTCCTA
Organism: Clamator glandarius; assembly: GCA_033459285.1. Taxonomy (NCBI): domain Eukaryota; kingdom Metazoa; phylum Chordata; class Aves; order Cuculiformes; family Cuculidae; genus Clamator; species Clamator glandarius. Next base: position 937,684 of record JAUNZM010000631.1, on the reverse strand, counting down.
AAAAAGAGCAAGGTACTCACTTGTCTTGGGGTTTACTAATTAAACAGATGTTCAAATACTAACAAAGACATGGAACGTTCATTAGCTAAGCTGCTAGGATCTTGAGAACTTCCATTGCATTGAACTCCTCACCAAGTGTGAGCCAGCATTGTTCTACTACATTTCTCTGAAATCAGAGCATAGAGCTGCTCCTGGCATGATAGGACTGGAATAACTTAGGAAGATATCCCCATTCCAGAGATCAATATCAAGAGGCACACATTCTAGATTCACTTCTTTGTTTCTTGACTGCTAAAATCTGTGAGGCCTGTACTCAGTTAAAGTGACTGTGCTTAACTGTTATACAGTAATTTGTAATGTGTGCTCATGACCAATATACTTTAATCCTGAAACATGTTCAAACTTCAGAAGAACTATTTCACAGAATCACGTAGACTGGAAACCTTAACCTAATGCTGCCAACTCCACAATTAAACCGTGACACTAAAAACCACATCTACAAGTCCCCAATACCACAATAGAAGGTGACTCAACCACTTCCCTAGGCAGTCTGTTCCAATGCTTGACAACCCTTTCATTGAAGAAATTTTTCCTAATATCCAGTTTAAAACTCCTCTGGTGCAACTTGAGGCCATTTCATCTCAACCTATCAGGTGTTATTTTGGAGAAGAGACTAATCCCCACCTCGTTACAACCTCCTTTCAAGTAGTCACATTTCTCCAGATTAAATAGCCCCAGTTCCTTCAGCTGCTTCTCATATCATTTGTGCTCATTGTAAACTCTCCATAGCTCACATATGGCATAGAAACTCCCAGCTGTGTTACATGCCAACAGAAGCTGAAAAAACTTCTATAATATTTATTAAAGATTTTCCCCTAATTTCCCACATTTTATTGCACCAAACACTTTCTGTGCTTTTTTAAAGGGCTCATCAGAATAGTCTAAGGAGTCTCTCTACCAGTTAGAGGTATGCACTACTTAAAACTATCAAGGCACATTCATGCCATGGAGGTATCTACACGAAAAGTCTGTTGAGCCTTAGCTTCACTCCACAGTCACCTCCACACTGGAAGAATTTCTTAGGCAAGCCCAGAGCCCCTTGAGGCAGCAACTATCACACCTCTTTGTCTTGTTACTGCTATAGTGATGATAAACCTTCCATGTCCAGATGATGAGTATGGCATACTCTACGACAAAGAGCCATTGATCCCATTGAAAGTCATTTTAATAGAAGTGAATCATTGAGCCCCATGTCAAATGCAATGAAGAAGCAGCTCTTCATTTAACAGGAATAAGAACAGTATCCTTGTAAAAGGAGGGAGCTGATGAAGGGAAAGCAGATCTGCCCGGGTACTGATATGAAATATGATCCACCACTGACTTTATCAAGACTGTCAGTGCGTTTATGACCATGCACTAGGATCCTGATGTTTCTTTTTAGAGAATGAAGGAGGTGGAGTCACTGCTGTCCACTGCAGGTTTTCTGTAACTAGTAAGCACACATTTCTGTCACAGCGTAACAGTGATATGTTCTTCATACGGACCTGACTTAACTTCTTGTACAAATGAATCCTCCGTTGCTTTCCTATCAGAAAATTGTGATGTAGTAACAAGGAAAGAGGAACGCTGCATGTGCTCTGTGATGAGGTGGGTGATTAAAAATATTTTAATACAGTTTAGATAACTTGCTCTCAGATATGTAATCTCAGTTATATAGAATGAGATATTCTGTTACGTGTTTCCTAGAAGGAAACAGAATTCTGCAATGCAAAGAAATTCTATTGTAAGAACTTCTGTGAACCAAATTAGGATGAATACTGGCCTGCATTATTCTCCTCATCATCTGCATAATTCATGGAAAAGTATTCAGGAAGCCTAATGCCAGAGAAGTAATTTACAGCTTTCAGAAGCAGCTCTTCTGAAATAGGAGCCTGAACTCGCTTCCATCTTCTGTTAAATCTCATCATTCCAATGCATCACATAGAAAACTGTCTTAGGGGTTCAATCCAGAGGTAGGTATATCACCACCACAAGCTGGCATCAAGCAGGTGACAGACAAGGCATCTCGTTGGGGGTCCACACCTTTTCCAATCTTCATTTGCCATTCAAAGCTCTGTACTTTCCTAGCTTCAGGGACTTTCCTCAGCCCATACTAAGTAGGATGTATTTCACATCTTTGCTGAAGTAAAACGCTTTGCTTATTTGGCAAACAGTATCCTTCCCCAACCTCTTCTTCAACTAGATGCCAAGTCATGCTGTTTTACTAACTCATCTGCTAAAAATCAGAACAGAGCTTTCCACAAAGCCCACACTGCTGTTACACCTTAGTTTGAGAGGCTGGAGATTGTGTCTTTTATTCCAAGAGGATGAATAAGTCAAACTGATTCCCCTTTAGGCCCTACTCAGGGTATCAGTGCCCTTAAAGCAGTACTTTGTCAAACACCCTGCTTCAAGTGTATAGCATCCCTCATTCTTGGCTCCTGTGCACAGAAAACAAAGGATGTCTTCTGTGGGCCAGAGGTAGCTATGTCTTGCAGCAAGGTGGCTTCCACCAGCACTCTTCTGGAAGCGGAAGACAAAAGTCAGTACAATGCTACTGTTCACTCAGAAACTTAAATTATAACCCATCTTGCAATACACACAGTAATTGCCCAGAGTTGCAGAGAGGCAGTATTGAATTATGATTTGTTTGTGAAAGGTGACCACTGCCGTTGGCAATTAGTCTGAATTGCCATGCAAATCGCCAGTAGCAGCCTATTACCAGATACAGGCATGTGAGGAGAATCACTGTGAAAAGTGCACTGTTACCTTCAGGGCTATCTGCCTGCTCCAAATGTCAAGGCTGTTCTAACTGCAAGCACCAGAATCCTGTTCACCATATGAGCCATTTGACATCTGAATAGACTTGCCAGAACAAGGAGAGTTAGCTATTCAAATCCCCGTGTTTCTCTTGCATCAATAAAGCACTTGTATTTTAAACAGTCTTAATATACAGAAGGGTAATCACCATTCAGGAAAACAGCCTTGCTTCTGTCAATGCCAGCACAGTAAGTAAGGTGAAGAGAAAACACAATGAAAATACTTAAGCCTTATTTAGTCCCAGAAAAACCATGGGTAGTTCAACCTGATCTACTGCCAGCCCACTACATCTGGACTTGGTTTCTGATGAAAGCATCTACAGAAACAAATAAAGTGATATGAACCAGCCCTAAATAAGAAGCCAAGCTTAGGAATAGTCTGTCACAAAAATGGAAACTATGTTATTGCAAATAGCAAAAGCATGCCCAGTGATGTAGTAAGAGAACTGCTATCAGTGCTAAAGTCCTGGTTCTCTTCTTAAAGAGAATTACAAGAGGTAGGGTAGTGCTGCATTTCAGTCAGAACACAATGATACATTTCTATAACACTATAACATATGTTATCTCAACAACCCCACAGCAACTCTAAGTCAAGAAGTCCCTATTGCTATGACTATGTAAGAGCTCTCCCTGCTCCGTTGATGGAGAAATTGAACGAGGATGTTTTGTCTATACTTCCAAAGGAAGCTACAAATGGCCTGAAGAACTGAATCTACAGTGCAGTCAATTGGCAACAAAAAGCATCCTTACTAATACAGTAAGCCCCCTCTAGGCTCTGCTTCTCTAAATAACCAAAGCGATTTGGGACTTCATGTCTAAAATCAAGATATATATTATTATATTTTATATTATTATTATTATGATTATACAGCGAAGTGCTGACACGCTTCAACAGACATGATCCACAAGCATGCCTAGAAAAGTGGGTAAATAACATTAGGAAGAAATTAGATGACTGTAGAGAACCACTCGTTATGTATCAACCACTCCAAGACTAAATGATCCTGAAACCAGTCCAGAAGCAAATGGAAGTCACCACTATAGCACAACTTCCTTGCACTGTGCAAAACAAGTTAGCTGCCCAATGCCTTGTGAAGAGGAACTCATCACATGCATGGAAGTGCCTTCCATCCAAACCATCCCTACCAGGAGATGGCTCACCACTGAAGCGGCTCAGCCACTAGTGAAACAGCTCGGCATGCCATAGAGTGGAATTCAACATTGCTACTACTCATGGTATGCCAGGCTCCTGACTCAAGGAATTCAATATGCCTGTCAATCAAACCAGTTTACTTTTCACCCTACCAATGCAAAAAGAGGACAGCCAATATCTCTTTCCTCCCATCCCAAACAAAATGAATACAAACAGAATGCCAGCCCTCCTGCCAGAATAATAAAGTTGGTTTCCCCCATGCCATTTGTTAAGGACAAAACTATGATTTATTCCTGCAACTATTTAGAATCATAGAATAACCAGGTTGGAAGAGACCCACCGGATCATCGAGTCCTACCATTCCTATCGAACACTAAACCATGCCCCTTAGCACCTCGTCCACCCGTGCCTTAAACACCTCCAGGGAAGGTGAATCAACCCCCTCCCTGGGCAGCCTGGTCCAGTGCCCAATGACCCTTTCAGTGAAATTTTTTTTCCTGATGTCCAGCCTAAACCTCCCCTGGTGGAGCTTGAGGCCATCTCCTCTTGTCCTGTCCTCTGTTACTTGGGAGAAGTGACTCTTCGCACACAGTCACTTTCACTAAACACAATTAGGTATTACTGTAACTTTAAGGATGTAACCAGCTGCAATTGTGGATGGCTTCTGATGTAGCACTCCACTTATGCCATAGGACTTCACTAAACGGATTTAGCTCCGTCCTTAACATTTCTTGCAAGAACAGAGCTACATTCATATTGTGCTTTCGGTTCTCATTTTCACACAGATCTGCAGCCTATCTTTTCAAACAAAAATGTATTGACTGAAGAAAAAGATAAGGAGTATTGACAGAAGACAAAGATAAGGAGATAAATCTAGAGTTTTACCCTAGTGTTTGTTAAGATATACAGGTAAAATACTAATAGGCATAGCAACTTTTTTTTTAGTATTTTATGTAAGCAAAAGCGTTGTTTGCACTCTATCTTACAAAACAGGCTCAGCACCAGATCTTTCAATTATTGTTGTAATATAATTTATAAATATTAAATAACTACTCAAACAACACAAGATAGTCCCATCTACTAAAAGACTTTACAGGATAATTTTAGAGCCATATAGAGTAATATAGTGATAAAGTACTACAGACTTGAGATGTACAAATTTATAACAATAGGTTTACAGAGCAATTGTGACATGTCCAGAATATCACAGAATGACCTGAGTTGGACAGGATCCACAAGGGTCATTGAGTCCAACTCCTATGCCTGCAAAAGATAACATCAAAATATACACCATGTGACTGGGTAGAACTCTCCACTCCTGATTAGCAACTTCATACATGTAAAAAGGGTGAAATCTTATTTGGTTGCAAGTAAACATCAACCATACCATGCATACGAAGCATTTGTAGCTTGAAACTCTCACATTTACAATTTTTCAGAAATTTTAGATCTTGCTAAGAGCTACAGTTTGAATTCTCTCTTTATGACTCTCTGCTTTCTATTTGCCATCGAGACCAACTATTTAGCGCTTTGCAGCAGCAAGAATCTCCTAAAAAAAACGCGTGGCTTGCCCACCAGCATCCACACATCTGAACTTTGTAAAACATAATACACACTCAAGGCAAAATTACTGATGCCATGGATTCTAAACATGGACATTTCCACATGTACTGACATAAAGGATATATTAGTAATGATAGGATCCACTTCACCTAACTAGAGTTAATGAAATGTCAGACATCTAAACCGTAACCTCTGCATTCAATGGTTAGCAACAAAGTCTTCAAGAGCACAAGTCATCTTGCACTAAGACAGGCACATAAGCTAGAATTAATCCCTATATGGCATTTCTTTTCTTCCTTTATTCATTAAGGAAAGAGCCTGGGAACAGTTTTGGGATTTTTTAAACACAGCAATAAACCCTCCATCACAGCCTCAGGTGTTAACAGCCAAGATTATGGCAACTAGCTCAATCTATATCACAACACATAAGCAGTAGTACCTGTGTGCAGGGCTGCTCTCATTACCTGTCATAACAGAGATGTTTCTTCCTTCATAAAAGGAAACAACAGGCACTCAAGAGCAATGCAGATTTCTTTTCCCCCCACAACAGCATACAGAATCATAGTTGGAAGCAAGCTTTAAGATCGTGCAGTTCCAATCCCCCTGCCATAGGTAGGGACACCTCCACCGGATCAGGCTTCCCAAGGCCCATCCAACCTGGCCGTGGACACCTCCAGGGATGGGGCAGCCACAGCTTCCCTGGGCAGCCTGGGCCAGTGCCTCACTACCCTCATGGTGAAGAAATTCCTCCTTACGTCTAGTCTAAATTTGCTCTTTTCCAGTTTATAGGCATTGCCTGTAGTTCTACCACTACATACCTCTGTAAAACGTCTCTCCCTAGCTTTCTTGCAGTCCCCCTTTAGGTACTGGAAGGTCACTATAAGGTATCCTCAGAGCCTTCTCTTCTCCAGGCTGACAAGTTAGGTAGGGCAAGCTTGTAGTAGATTTAAAGCTGTGGCTTGTGTTTTGGCAGAGATGTTGTTTGGACCCAATCACATTTAGTGCAAATCATAGGATCACCGGATTGGAAAAGACCCATCAGATCATTGAGTCCAACCATTCCTGTCAAACACTAAACCATGACCCTTAGCACCTCATCCATCCGTCCCTTAAATACCTCCAGGGAAGGTAACTCAACCACCTCCCTAGGCAGCCTGTTCCAGTGCCCAATGACCCTTTCCATGAAAAATTTTTTCCTAATGTCAAGCCTGAACCTTCCCTGGCAGAGCTTGAGGCGCTTGTTCCCCTCCCCTGTCACTTGGGAGAAGAGGCCAGCACCCTCCTCCCCACAACCTCCTTTCAGGTAGTTGTAGAGAGCAATGAGGTCTCCCTTGAGCCTCCTCTTCTCCAGGCTAAACAACCCCAGCTCTCTCAGCCATTCCTCATAAAGCTTGTTCTCCAGCCCCTTCACCAGCTTCGTTGCTCTTTTCTGGACTCGCCCCACAGATACCACAGATGAAGGTATCAATTCCAGACTGGAAATGTTGTACTCAAAATAGACCAGGCATTAAATATCTCATCAAATGGCAGGTGACACAATTCCTTGGTGAAAGTGATACATCTGGAACACTAAAACAGCAATTTTTGGTTACCCCTCTCTATTCTGACACAGATAAGGCCAGGGCCCTTTTCTTAAAAGCTGTGTTTGCATCTAGATTCCTCAAAGGAAATCTGCAACATGGCTGCAGCCATAGTGCCAAGGATGGTTATTCACCACTAGTGGGTTTTGGATAAAATCTCTTTGTAGTATTGGGGATCTGGACCTACCACACAAGTAAGGCTGAGAGAACTGGGTTTTACCAGACTTGAGAGAAGAAGGCTTAGGGGAGACCTTATTACCATGTACCAGTACATAAAGGGTGTCAACCAGTAGAACAAAGACTCCCTTTTTACAAGTCACATGGAAAAGACATGGTATAACATGTATAGGTTGCTCCTGGGAAGACTGCAATTGGATTACAATAGAAGATTTTTCACCATGAGAATAGTTAAACACTGGAATAATCTCCCCGGGGAAGTGGTAGACTCCTCTACGCTGAACACTTTTAAGGCTCAGCCTAAGGCAGCTCATGACTATTCCAATGTTGCTGGAGACAAAAATATATCTCCAAGAGAAGGAAGGGTTTATAAAAGGCAGGTCTTACCAAACTAACCTGATTGCCTTCTATGACAAAGTGACTCAGCTGCTGGACGAGGGAAAGGCTGTGGATGTATCTTCCTGGACTTTAGTAAAGACTTTGACACAGTTTCTCACAGCTTTCTGCTTCGGAAACTGTCACCATCTGGCCTGGACGGGTGCACACTCTGCTGGGGTGGAAAACTGGTTGGATGGCCAGGCCCAGAAAGTGGTGTTAAATTGTGTTAAATCCAGCTGGAGGCCAGTGACAAGTGGGGTTCCCCAGGGCTCAGTCCGGGGTCCAGCTCTGTTCAATGTCTTTATCAATGACCTGGATGAAGGCATTGAGTGCTCCCTTAGCAAGTTTGCGGATGACACTAAGCTGGGTGGAAGTGTCGATCTGCTGGAGGGTAGGGAGGCTCCAAAGGGATCTGAACAGGCTGGACCACTGGGCTGAGACAAGTGGCATGAGGTTTAACAAGGCCAAATGCTGGGTCCTGCACCTGGGGCACAACAACCCCATGCAGCTACAGACTAGGAGAAGACTGTCTAGACAGCTGCCTGGAGGAGAGGGACCTGGGGGTGTTGGTTGACAGCCAACTGAACATGAGCCAGCAGTGTGCCCAGGTGGCCAAAAAGGCCAATGGCATCTTGACTTATATCAGAAACGGCGTGACCAGCAGGTCCAGGGAGGTTATTCTCCCTCTGTAGTCGGCACTGGTAAGACCGCTCTTTGAATCCTGTGTTCAGTTCTGGGCCCCTCACCACAAGAAGGATGTTGAGGCTCTGGAGCGAGTCCAGAGAAGAGCAACAAAGCTGGGGAAGGGGCTGGAGAACAGGCCTTATGAGGGGCACCTGAGAGTTCTGGAGCTGTTTAGCCTGGAGAAGAGGAGGCTGAGAGGAGACCTCGTTGCTCTCTATAACTACCTGAAAGGAGGTTTTAGAGAGGAGGGTAATGGCCTCTTCTCCCAGGTGACAGGACAAGAGGGAATGGCCTCAAGCTCCGCCAGGGGAGATTTAGGCTTGGCATTAGGAAAAAATTTTTCACGGAAAGGGTCATTGGTCACTGGAACAGGCTACCCAGGGAGGTGGTTGAGTTACCTTCCCTGGCGGTGTTTAAGGCACGGGTGGACAGGTGCTAAGGGGCATGGTTTAGCGTTTGATAGGAATGGTAGGACTCGATGATCCAGTGGGTCTTTTCCAACCTGGTTATTCTATGATTCCATGAAAACCAGATTAAGTTCATGAAAGACTGCTGTACATCATTGATTGTGTAGATCCAGAGACAGCACTAAGGAATGGAAATGGAATGAGATGTTTCCTGAAGTAAAGTTTTAGACCATGAAATTTTTTTCATCATACTCATTTAAAGAAACAGCAAAAGTCCTTATGCCTCAAAATAACCCCATACTTCCATGGAATAACCATACTGCACTCTTTATTTAGGATCTAATTTTGCAATTTCATATACAAACAGCCTGTCCATGACCAAGTCCACCAACAGTAAGGTGGTTGCCCATACAGGCAGGGACTCCTCTTGCAAGCAAGGGTTTGTAGTCATCTGTTAATATGCGTTTGCATGGTAGTCTGTGGTTCTATTAAGTTGACACACATTACTGCAGTCTCCTAATTTATCTAACAACTCTCTCAGCTCATGTACATGAGATTTAAATCTTTGAAATATATTTTAATTTTGACTTGATAGTACTTTAATAGAAATTGAATGATGTTATCCTGAGCTAGAGGGTGTAGTATTAATCTGAGTTCGAGAATGTCAACAGGGGAAGAAAAAGGCAGATCATTGCTGTAACAACACACTCCATTATGAGTCTGCAAAATACACACAGCATTTAGAAGACAGTGAACTTCATATCCTTGTGAACTTTTGCAAGGATATGCTACAAAATGCCAATAGCAACTGATACAGCTGGGACAGAAAGAAACTGGCTCCTCTCAACAATCTTGTGACCTACAGCATGGTTAACACAGGACCTAACACCGTCCCCACAAAGATGTAGTAGCCCTGCACATCAGAAGTCCACACCACACTCATGGCTCTTAAATTCACTATCAATACAGAGTTTTTCTTAACAAAATTAAATTACTTGGATTAGGGATGTTCCTCAGAGAAATAAAACACCATATAATTTTTTTACTCATCAGCAAACAAATGATTCAAGTTCATGACGCAAGTTGACACTTATGTAGTACTGGACATCTTCAAAGGACCATTCAAATATTGAATTAGCTTTGCTGAATTCATATGAGGTAGGTACGTGTTACTAGGTTTATTTTAGCAGTGAGGAAATGAAGAAGCACAAAATTAAACAAACACAACAGCTTTTTAAAAATTTAATTTTGCTTCCACTGAAGTTCGTGGAAGAATTGCCAGGGTCAGATACACATTTGCATAGGGTCCCTTCACCCCACCCTGTTCACCCCAGCTAGTAGTTACACTTTAACCATCTATGGAAGAGATTTCAGAGGTCTGAGTCATCAAAATCTACAGAGAATAAAAAAACTTGGCAAACGGGAAAGTAAAGCTTTTTAGATGGCTCAGAGACAGCCTGTTCTCCCTTGCTACCGAAAATGTGATAGATGAGTTGCCATTTATCTGTAGGAGCTGATTATTTGGTGTTTTGGACAATTCCACAAACTTAATTACATTCAGTGTGCCTCCAAACCAATTATAATATAAACTATCATAACAAAAACAATGGGAAACTTCTAAGTTCATCAAAAAGAAGAAACCAACACTTAAAGAAATAATAGTCTTTCTATGCATACTATCCACAAGAAAGTATATCATTACAGATAATTGGTACTCTACTCTTTGTAAAATACATTAATTTCATATATAATTCATATATTTCATATATGATCTTTTAAAGAATAACTCACACAACATGCAGAATAATCACATATTTAAACAATACTCCCTACAAAACTTCTCACATTTTACCTACTCTCCCTTACTTATTAATGTGGACCCAGATATGCCATTTACCCATTTTCTTCAACATGTTTTTTTTTTTTTACTCCAAAATCAGAATCAGCAGAATTGAAAATTATTTTGTCACACAGAAGATATCAGGACACTGAGTGAGGCTGAAGGCCCTGAAGAGGTATCTGAGAGTGAGTCGTAAAAGAGATTAGCACAGATTTGAATGCCAAAAACTTCTTATAACATAGCAAAATGATGAGAAGTAACAAAATAAATAGGCTACAGATTTTATTATCTGTAAAAATTAAGTAGATCTTACGAATCTTGGGAGCTCAGAACATATAAATGTGGGAATCCAGAAATAAATCGCATCACAGGCTGGATGGAGACTCTTGTACAACAAGATACCCCCAGCTTACACATCCTTGGCCCTGGAGAATCTACACAGAAAGCCAATTTTCATAGAATCTAAAAATAATGCAGAACTTACATCAAAATATGTTCATATGCTAAACATTACTGCAGCTTGCCTAATAGGCGATAGTAAAATATAAAACTCTGCCTTCCTCCATTCAGATATTACCAGAACTTACAATCAAAAGTAAGAGACAAAAATCTCATGTCTGTAGATTAATCAAATAAAGTGAAGTAAACCAGATGTGATGTGACTCTTTGCTAATAAAACTTTTATCAGATCTTTAATTCAACATATTCTGTATGGATAAATACAGATGATGCAGTTACCTGACACAATCTGGTTTTATGTTTCAGTATTTTTATTACAGCATTATCTAAAGATTCAGTCAAATTCTATCCCTAACGTGCTAGGTGTTTATAAGACTACAGTCCTAATCAGACTACTTCACAGACAAATGAATCATTATTACATCCACAGGTGGAGAAATTTAATGCACAAATCAAATAACATGTTAAGATATCACACAGAGTGTGTGCCACAGACTTGGATATTAAGCACATTCCTTCCAGTGAGTCCCAGTTTACTGCCAAAGCTCAATTTTACCTGGCATAGGGCAGGCTGGACAAGGCTGCTATGCCCACTTATGCATGCATTTAGTTTCTGTCTCTTGTCAGCCATGGACTACTGTTGTACAAGGCAGTAAACTGTCATATAATGATCACATAGAGAAGATATCCTGTGTAAAAGCAGACCATTCAGTCACATGAGAGTCTTACAACAGAAGTCCCTCCTGTAGAACAGGCGGGGAGCTCTCTATAAGGTGCTTTAAAAGCTATTAACTGCACTCAGGTTTCTGGCTTTTTCTCTAAATAACTGCTTCTATTGAACTGTTTGCCTCAGGAAGTTGTGGAATAACAAATGTTGTCATTTAAACTTAAAGGAAATGTCCTGGAAAAGCTTAAAAAGAAACTGAAGCATGGGGTATAGTTCTGTTCAGCTCCCTGAGCTCCATCATCTCCAGCTACAGAACTGGGAAATTGCTCATGGGTGCTTGAGATGGCCCTGCAGTGTGGGACTCCACTTGGAAGCAGCAGCAGGTAGCACCTTATTTGCAACAATATATAATGCAGCTCCAGCCTTTCAGAACGACCATAAGTTACCTAGCAAGAAGATGAATACCTAAAGGAAACATTAAAATTTAAGTACATCAAGAGAAAGCGACAGGGATCCTATCTTCAGTTATCACCCAAATCTATCTAATCAAGAAATTGTTTTTTTAAATGATCCTGGAGTTACTCTGACCTCCAACTACTTAAATTAAGTCTGTTTTTCCCAAAAAAAAATCAGACAAGCTCACAGCCTGAAGCTAAGTCAGAATGAAACCTACATTAGCTGCAGTTTTAATTTCTCAAATGAAAGCATATAAAAACAACTCTGGTATCTGAAAGCAGGTGTTGGGCTGTTCTAAGCAACACAGGCTACCAGAGGCCATAGGAACGTCCAGAGTCACCATACCTTGTTCTGTTGTCATGCAAGTCTTGGACAAGGTGAATACTGCAAGGACAGAAGCAGGCAACTACTGGAGTAGAATAAAATCGGAAAAAAAAAAAGAGTGAAGATCCAATCCAGATATCAACCATAATATCTGTCTTAACGTTTAGGCATCTGCATGTTCACAGAGACTGGGACTTTTCAAATGAAAGGAATTCTCCCATATTTATGCCAGCATACCCAAGAAAGACCTAACCCTACATCTCATTTAAAGTGTTTTAACTATGCTACTAATTATTGAGTCAAAACATCAAGTCTGCATCTGGCTCTAAGTGGTGACAGCTGCAGCAGAGAAATCCAGAACCAAACTAAAACTTTAACTTTCTAAGGCTTAATGTCAGCCTAAATTTTCTGTTAAATTAAGACAATAATTTCAGCTTCAAATGAAGTTCTTAAGGCAGCTTGAAGTTGAGCCCATCTCATTCCCAGTTTTAATACAGACTCCTCAACTTGAATTTGCAGGTACATACGTGGCATCTCTTATACTTTTGATTCAGGCTGTTCATTTGGGGAAATTTAACAGGCAAGAGATGCCTGCCTGAAAATGGAATCAATCAGGAATGCAGTTACAACAGAAAAAAATTCAGCAGACCATAAAAGAGGGAGAGGAAAAAAGAAAACGCTGCTACAAGAAGAGTCTGGCAAAATGCAACTGTAGTGAGTTTGGGCTGCTTCCCAGTACTCCAGAGGGAATTCTGCTATTTGCTGAGTTTAGTGAATGTAATCTAGTGCCAAAGGAAAACCAAAGGAAGAAAAAAAGTGCCACTGCTTTCACTATTTTCGCAGCTCTGCTTCCTATGAGATAGCATATAAAAGACAGAGAAATTATTGTATTGCTGTGAAAGCAGACAGAAACTTGTAGGCAGATGTTCTCAGCAGAAGTGAGGACTGATTAGACACTGAATAAAACTATACCACCAGAATAAAAAAAAGTTACTCAGCAGGCAGAAATAAATCAAGAAATAAGAGACTCAAAAAGCAGTTTGGAAACAACACCTATAGTGATAATTCAGTCTTATTTTGTTATTCAGTACACAGGAATCAATAATTTCCACGATACATCATACACACCACCATATAAGTTACTTTCCTCTAATAATCTCAATATGCAACTGTAGGGAGTTTATAAATCATTCAGAAGAGATATAAAGAGTTAACAGGGAATGTAAAATAAAGTAATTCGAACAGAATCTACCTTCAAAACCAACAGATACCCCACAAGTTAGTTATAGCAGAAAATCTGGAAGAGATTGAAAAGGTCTGAAATCTTCCAATGTTTTAAATACTTACTTCTTGCAGCCAAAATCACATCATTTGAATATCCAGGAAAATTTTAAATCTTAACTAGCTGAGAACACGATGTAGCCTTTCCTTCATACCATCCAGACATTTACTCATTCAATAGAAGCACAAAGCATGATACTATAGTGCAGCATTTTACATAGAGATACCAAGGAGGTGAGAAAGAGGGGACAGTACTTCCCCAAAGCTTTTAGTTCAGCCCACTTATTAAAACACAGAGTGGCAATGCAATGAAGTCTCAACTCATCTCGAATGACTGCCCACCAAGAAGTTCCAAGCACACAATAAATACTAGCTCATGAATAGCAACATTCAGAATTGGTAATGTGCCTCTTGCAGATTATCACCTCAAAGTTAAAATTAGATAAGGAACAGTGGAACCTGGTAAGAGCAATGAAAGCTCTTCAACTGTTTCTTGATATGGAGATACTGAATAAATGAGGATTTTTCAGTCTAAGAAAGTGTTGGCAAAGGGGAGATGAGAGTACTTCATTGAATCTTGAAAGGCACCAAAATGCTAACCTGGGAACGGTGGCTCATTCCTTCTGCTAACACAAGAACTAAAAGGAACAGGAAGAAATCTTAAGGCACAATGCTCAAAACAAACAAAAGTAAGTGGTTTTTCACACCATACATAATTGGACTGCAGAACTCATCGTCCCAGAATCTTGCAGAGATCCACTGTGTAAGCAAGCTCAAAAAATGAAATTCAAGAAAAAAAAAAGAAAGAACAATTCTAAGCAAAAATTCTTAGTTTGGGACATTATTAACCACAATCTACTAGGAGGTGCTGACATCTCAGGTGAATCAGCAGTCTGCACTTGCCCTCTAGACCTTCCCCTTTGCATCAATCCCCTAGACCTATGACATTGCTGCCAGAGCAGCAGAATGCATTAGAAGGATCTTTGAATCACAACCAGACCTGTTCTTGCACTCTGATCTATGTACATTAAGGCCCAAAGCAGCACAGCTCCTTGGAAATTTTGACTAGTAACTATAATGCGACAGGTAGGTATTACCCTTAAAAGTCATTCTGAAGTGATTTTGTACTTCTCGAGGGCAGCACCTGAGGTGGCCTGCCTTTCAAATCCCTGCACTTGTGACTCTTCACTGCAACATAACCAGCCCAGTATAACTACTTTCATGAGCAAAAGTTATTCACAAACAGTTCTTCCATAACTATTTCAGCAGCTATTACTCCTGTTTTCTGCTCTCTCACCCTTTGCCTACAGTTACAAAATCCAGTGCATACTGACAGTGAAATTCTATTGTAGCAAAGCTATTTCAAAGATATACATCCTTTTTAATATATTGCAAACCAGCATTTTTTAATGTAAGGCAAGCACATAATCACTGGGAAATGGCTCTTCTTATAGCAGCAACTAGCGAATAGTTTATGCAATCAAGGTTGTGGTTTGCATTTTGTTTTTCAGAAGGGACATCTTTTTAAAACACCCTTGTAGTGGTAAAGCATTCACTGTATGGTAGAAGTCATAACTGCCCACTGGCTCTGCTGGTTCAACAGCTGGTCTTAATTAATACTAAGAAACAAGATACTGTTATGCAAAATAAGCTAATTGACTTGAGATCCTTTTCAGATCAGGTTTGAGAAAAGCAACCACAAAATCTGCTTCCCTTCTCCACTCCTCAGTTCAAACAGGGGCTTCATAGCTGTTTGTCTGTCTTTCTGTGTTTAGTATTTCCTGGAGGCCTGCAAAGGCACGCTGCATGGTTTTAATAGAAAATAGATGTTTCCCTAAAAACGATAGGTTAGCATAGAAACAGAGATCATCTAAATGCCAGCAGTTTCAACTGTATATTTCAAAGGGAAGGAAACGACAGAAATATATTTACTGCTTTCTGTTACTTTGTAGATATCAGATGCCATGTATTAGTGGTTACTTCTTGTCTAAATAATTCACATTAAGGCCCTATTCTCTACATTAGAATTTTTCTTCATATTAAAAAGAAAATTCTGATGCTATCTTTGCCAGATAGCTCCTTTCATCTGTAGAGGAGGCTCGCAAAGAGAAAACTGGTTTCTGCTCCTGGGCTGATCAAGACTTCATGCTTGCACAAGATGCGTGGTCACCAGAAACTAGCAAATTGCACACATTTTGTTCTACCTAAAAACATGTGTTTCCTGTGCAAGGCTTCATACCTACGTTGAAGTTGCCTTTTGGAAAAATTCTGAATGTTGCAGTGCTAACAGGCTGAAAAATGGTAAAGACACAAATGTAAGCAAGGCTTAGCTTCTTACACCTGCCCTGTCTCTTGCTTTATCTGACCTGACTAGTATATGCTATCCCCTCCCAAACAGAAGAGGGGATGACAGAACAAGAACAGACTCTCTACTTCCTCCTGCACAGGCTCTAATCAACAGCCTTCAGATCCTGATTTTTTACTTATTCATGGCAGTAAACATTGATTCCAAGTCTCCTGCACCACTGTTTTCTGACAGGTCTATCCTTTCTTTCACTTTACCACACACCTACTGCTAGAGAACCAGCAGAATTAAAAATTACTTTGGGACAATTTGCCTTTCCTAGCTGAAGTCTTACTGTCCCTTCTTCAAGTCTTGACTAAAACTGATGAGAACTCTCTTCCTTGCCACTTCTTTCCTTCTATTAATTAAAAGTTGCATGGTAAATCAAGAGGGGCTTAGAGGCAATCTCATTAGTTGCAACTACACTTCTTATGTCAGAAGACATTAAGGAAATTACTGATGGAGTCACTTGTGTTGGTACAACATGGTGGAGTGCTGGTTACCGAAACAACAGCCAAGGTGCAATCAGATACTATGTTCAGTAGATGAATGAGATAACAATACGCTGATGGGAGATGTTCTAGGATGCTTCTGTGACCACAGTCTCGAGCTGTAATTTGTAGAGCAACTCCACCAAAATCTCCTAAAGTAAGCAGATTTGTGACAACTCAATAGCTGGATAGAAAATCCTTTTGGTATTACAGATGGAGATGGTGGTTCAATAAATTATGCTTTCCTCTGAACAAGTGCCTTAGCACAAAGCCTTCAAACAGAAGTGCTTTAACAGATCAGGAAGGTTGCTATAGTGTTTGAAAGTGCAACCAGACAGCCTTAAGGACACCCTACCAATGAGTTACTCCTGCATTATAAGCTGAAACAGCATAACAATTCTTTGTACTAACTAAAACCCAACAAGATTTTCTGTGTGGTTCCTCAGAATTTTTATCATGTCTCGTTTAAACAATATGTTTTTTTTAAGTACTACATCAGGTTTGGGTTACCAGCGAGTTTCTCTCAATTCTGTTTCCTCCTTACCCTCTTTTCCATTGGATAGAGCAAAGAGATGAAAAGGAAAGGAGAGCAGTGGTATTTGGGTTAGGCAAGGAAAAACGGAAAGGATGGGAGAACAGCTTTTCAAGAAAAGAAGGGGATTTCGAAGCCAAAAACCTGAAAAACCTTTTGTCCCACTCTGAAAGCATAATGCATCCTACTAAAACTTAAGATCTTCTTTTGCCACATTTTGTTTTAGTTTTCATCAGCAATGGTTTCTTTCTGGAAACATTCATAATTATTTCAAATTAAACATTGAGAGGGAGAGGAAAGTTGCAATATAAATGGACTGGGTGGGAAATTTATCAAAACAACAACCTGTCAGCTTTTAGTTCTGTAATGGCAGAACTTTTGGATAAACTCTTAATTCCCACTTTCAGCATAACACATAATAATAAAGTCCTCAGCAATGCTGTCTTTTAAAAAGTATAAACATTTTCTCAATGAAGACCAGAATATTGCCTATGCTCAGCATTTTTCATGACCATGGAAGATAAAGTTCATTTTGACTGAGGTCACCTTAACTGCAATGCTTACACTGAAGTCACATGGGATATTTTAATATCCATCCTGAGCACAAAAGCCTCAAATTTCTCAGGATGCACTAAAAAAAAATTGCACATGCTTTATGGAACCAACTGAGGTTGACCTAACTTGGAAATCTGGCAGGCTGAGGCAACATAATCAAGCATCAGAGATGCTGAGCAAACTTTGATAGTCTCATTCTGTGCTTTGGATAATGAAGCCTCTCCCTCCCAGATTAACTTCCCCACCTATCCTGAAAGCATTCTGCTTTGGGAGGGGTTTTCACATCAGGGAAGTGAAACTTTTTTTATGTGGTTCATGGGAAGTCTTGTTAGTTTTCTTTCTCCAGCTCATCTAGGCTGGAAAAAAAAAAAAAATTAGTTCCTACCAAAACCCAGCATAATAACTCTGTCCATCTGCGGACAGTTCTTGTCAACTTGCAAGGAAGCAATACCACAACTGCAATTTCTTGTGGCTCCTTATGGGAATTGTGGTGAAGCATAACCACAGAAAGAGTTGTACTGGAATGGTTTGGGCATTGTTATTGCAGAGCACTTTGAGATGCTTTCATCCAGAAAGACGCTTTATGAAAACAGGGATTACATCAATTCTAGGGCCAATGTGGCCTCTAAGTATAGGAAGGATTTCCCATAAATTCAAAGTGTAATATAGACAACTGGATACAAAGGATTGATTATATTCAAGGTTGTCTTTAACAATACACCGTGAGATATGGAAATGGACCTGTGGAGTATAAACAGCACAACTCCCAGGCATAATAAATTTATTTATTTCTCATTCAAAATCTGCTATCAGTAATATGTTTCCTGTTATTGCTTTCAGAGGGCTTTGGATGACTCTCCGACAAGCAATGTGAAAAGGATATGAAATTAGACAACTAGAGAAACAAGGACAGTGTTATTTCAGCAATGCGGGGGGAAAAAAATTACTTTCCAGAAAAACGGACCTGGGAGATGCCACAGTTGATCAGATCCCTGATTTATATTATCCATACCTCTTCATCAGTACCGGAAGCCTCAGATCACACACAAGAAACCAGTCAGCAAAGCTGCAGCTGGGCTTCTCTCCTGAGACAACACAAAGCAGCTTCCCCAGGTCAGTGAGGCACCATTTTGTCTTTGCTGGGCAAATCTTCATCTGGATTCATTCCCAATTTACCTAAACAAGTCCCATCAACACTACAGCTATCAGAAGGTGAGGCTGAAATTGGGATAACAGGGAGTATATTCCTTCAGTGGCAGCCAGGACTTCCATCAGTTTACATCAGTCATGAAACCACAGCTTCATAGAAGCTTCTTGGTAAATTACAGGTTAGGGCAACAAAGTAAATGCCATGAGAACAAACTGGGTTCAGGTAAACTAAGTATTTGGTAACAAGTATTGTCGTGTGTACTTCCAAACCAAGGCATTTGGCACTTCCAAACACCTAGAACCAAATGTGTATTTAGTCTTAAGTGCACTGCTCAAGGTCACTAAAGAACCACTGTCACAGTAAGAAGAAGTGTTTGGAAGCCCTATACTAGCACCTTCCCTCTTTGGCTGGCTTAATGTTCTCCAGACAGCTCATTTCCTTCCTGATTACAGGGTGGCATCTCCACCTCCATGAAGGACATGTCATTTATGATAAATCACCCAGTTTATCACCTACCTTGCTTTCAGCACAAGTTCAAAGCAACCTGTTCCTTTCCCTGAGGTGGGTATAGGCTAGAGGCAGTACACTGTCCACAGACACTCCAATCTTCACTTTCAGTCTATAAAGGAGTCTCAGTCACAAAGTTGCTGTCTAGATCCTCCCTCTGCCTCTTTCTTGAATGTGGCTGAAGCCTTATAATTAGCTCTGGCTATTCTTTGGATTTGGCTGAAGCCACATCTCTAGCTCTGCTTCCTCTTCTCTCCTATTTCCCACTGCAGCCCTGGTTGTCCCCTGCACTCAGCACAGCTGCTTGCCTCCTCACTTGCTGAAGCTTCTTTCTAAAACATCTCCTTTTACTTCCCCCCTCCCGCCCTTACTTGTTTCAATGCAAGTAACAACTTATCTTCTTGATCATTCATATCCAATCCTCAAACAGTGCAAGCGTCCCTTAATCAACCTGCCCAGTCTGGTTCTGGGGTGGGCAAAAAACAGCAGTCTCTGCCTTTCCCCCTATGGCAATAAATCACAGGGAGGGGGAAAAAAGGGTTTAACCTTGGCACTTCAAACTACCAGTACTGGCTTTAGCATTTTTTAGTTTTCTTGTAGGGATGAAATTTTATTTCTTGAGAGTATTTTTTTAAGCAGGATTAATATCTCAATCATTTGACACTTTCCCTGTTTCCTAGCTGCTATTGAAGTCTTATTCAGAGATATAAATATTAAGTTTATAGATACTTCACAGGTCCCATCTCTCTTCTCTGTGACACTTCCTTCTCTCCAGCTGTCATTCCCTGGCAGCAGTGCCTGCAGCGGGACCAGTCTTCTATACAAATTACCTTTGCTCTACTTCATGTTTCCAAAACTGGTTGCAATATCAGGCCAATTCCAGCCCATTCACATGCTTATGTTAACTGTAGATCAAACCTAAAAGGAACACACCCCAGCTGGACTGGTTCTGTGATACCAGTTTTAGCATACTGCAACTTCTGCTCACTCACACACAGAGGTAGGTTTTGTGGGGAGAGAGATGGTACTTCCATCCCCTCCTGTACAATATTATCTTTCTCTGAATAAGCCTACTCACTTTAGGCTAAGTCCTGAACACAGCCACTGGCCTCCAAAAGGAGCACATAACCACACTCTCTGGGCTTGTTGGCCAGCCTGGCCCAAAGGAGCAGGTAAACATCTGCCTATGAAATGCTAGCTGCTGCCAGTAGATCAGATCAGCAGAAGAGCCCAAACACCCAGAAACCTGAATCTAGAAATTGATGTTATGAAGATTTTGTTAAAAGCAGGGGCAGAGCCCCCTGGATGAACACTTAGAGGTAATCCACAAAACACCTGTCAACAGGGATTTTATTCTTTAAAGTTCTGACTCAGTCCCAAGCAGGGAGTTCCCAGTTGTTTCGCTGTTTCTGTGTGTCCCACAGCAATGGCACTTGCCATGCTGCAGAACCACTCACAAACATACTTAAGCTGGCAGAGGCAGCAGGCAGGGCAGACAGCATGACCAGCCCCCTCCTTTTGCCGGCAACTGTATCTGAGAACAAAAGCTGGTGACAGTACAGCCCTTTTGTGACAGCATTACTGCTGAACTTGCAGTCTCCATGCAAGGAGCTCTCCAGCATGTGATTTCCCACATTTTGTGAATGATCCGATAAAAACTGCTGCATTCAGCCAAACGTTTAGGAACTCCCCTGATACCTGTATATTAAAATTGATCCAGAGGTGAGGGAAAGCAAAGCAAAGTGGAATGGTCTGAGAACATTAGGTGCAGTGCTGGGCAAAGAAAAATTTTGCTTTCCAAATGCCACATGCAGATTTGTTGCAGGGACAAAATTGTGTAGACGTGGAAAAGCCTGAGGCAAAGACCTCCATTTCATTTCCACTCTTACCCAGAGTCTCTTTCCAGGACTTGCAATGAGTTACTTCATCTTCTGGTGTTTCACAAGGAGGCAAAAGTTTACATTAATGCTACATCTATCAAGGCTGTATACCAGGATTTTTTCACTATATTATACTGTGCTATTCCCAAATGTCACATGAAACATAAGGGCATCACAAAGCAAACCTGGCAGAAACCTGCATAACTTTTTAGGCGGGTCATGAAATTATTTTAATGAACTACTAAGGAGTTGTATTTGTTAAATAAGCAAAAAGCTTCACAGTAAAATTGAATCATTTGAATGATGAATGTGGCTGTCAAAATTGCTGTGGAGCTCTGCTGTTCCCTATACTGCCAACGGACAGCAAGGAGGAACAGCAGCAACTGATGCCGCTTCTTCCTCAATACCAACTACCTCAATACTTCATGTTCTCCTTCTCTTCAACAGTTTTGAGTTCTCTTTCCTATTAATTTCAATACAATTTCATTAACAACATTCTTGATAGTCAAATCGCTTTCAAAGATAAAATAAGTGATGAATTGAGGTTTTCAAATTGTGCATTAGGGAAGAAAACAAGCTATATTTGATGAAAGCGTATCTAAAATTAGGCAAAAGACAACTAGAAGAAATGCCTGTAACAGTGAAAACTATGAGACCTCTACTGTAACTGGTGTCAGGAACATTTACCTCTGAAGATAATAATTTTCATGAACTTTTCAGCTCAAATATCAGAGCTAACGTGAGAGGATTTTACATGAAAACTTCGTTCCTCAAGGCTAAACTGTTTAACAGAATAACCTAAAACAGGGCTAAGACTTTAAAAGGCTAGGTTAAAACCACACACTTCTTCCTACCTGATCAAAGACAAGCAAAACAAAAACCCAATCACTTTTAAGCAGATAAATGTAAACCTCTTGGTGAAATCCTCACTGTTTGAGCAACACTATTTTCAAATTGAAATAAGTGTTCTATCATCTGTTGGACAAGTGCTACAATGATGCTGTGCCTAATGCAAACTAATCTGAAGCAAAGTGAAGATGGAGATTAGTTTGTTGTTTTATTTTGCCTCTAAAGAACATGGTTTCAAGTACCAAACAAATAATTAGAAGAGCAGTTAACTGAGTAACTAATCTTACACAATCAATTCAGAGCTCAAAGCCTGTAGGAAGCAAATACTTGTTGCTGAGTGTATACCTGCCCCAAATTGGTTTTGTCAAGGAATCCAAAACATACTTCTGTAGAAACCATAAAACTTCTTTCATAACACTTTTGCTTTGTCTCTACTTCCTTTAAAATGTAACAAGCTCTCAGACATAATTAGAATAATTTGCATTCATTCTAGTACTGAACAGGCTTACAACAACTTGTGTATTCACAGAAGTGTCACATCTTCAAAAGGTTACAAGGATGAACTCTAACCCTCATGGACTGAAAAGCCCTTTAAGTTTGAGGTCAAGCTAGGCATTTAGATTTAAAAATAATAAATAAATCCATTTGGAGACAAAGGCCTATTGTATGCCACTCTTCCAGGAAAACTCATGGCCTGCCGAGAATTACTTGAAAAAACATTGTGCAAATTAATTCTGAATCATTCTCAGTTCTTTCTTCCACACTGAAAAGAGGGGTCTATGGAGGGAGGAAAGCACTGGTGAGTTCATACAGGGTCAGGGAGTATCTGGGTTTCCTAATGCAAAGAAAGAAAAAGTTCATGGTTCTTGGGACACTGAAAAAGAGAACCAGCACCTTCCTTGCCTAAGGCTCATTGAGAACCTGGGGTATCATCAGTTCCAGTTACAAGGGGGTGGTGGTATATTTAGAAAGCACAGAGGGAAGTACAAATTGCAGTGGTCAAAGCTTATGTGGCGTAACAGTTCAAAATGAACCACTTCCCAACCTCTGCTCAAAAGAAGAACAAACAAACAAATGAAAAAATGAGTCCCACTGTTCTTCATCATACATTGCTTTCTCTGCTACCAAGCAGACACTGTCAAAATGATATGTAGAGTTCATGAGAACAAAGAATTTTACTCAGGAATTTTGCATTATTATATAAATGTAGAAATTGCTCACTAGGCTACACAGTTCTTTGCATTAGTTCAGAAAAAAACGTAGCAATATCATGCTATATTGTGGGCCTTTAAGTAACATTTATAGAAAACCAATATCCTTTATTCTTAACTCTGCAATTATATGTTAACAATTAACACTACAAAAGTTACTTCAGTTCTTCCAAGTTATACAACAAACCAGACAGCAAGGACAGCTTTGAACTGTTGAACATCAGGTTCACATTTACTATGTCCTCCTATTTTTAGGTCTTAATTTTAAACATCTTCTGAAAACATTTCCACTGTATCCAGCAATTCCAAGGTGCTAAGGAGGAGCAGCACAATTTTAATTCACTGCTTAATTAAAAATAAAAAAATTAGAGAAAGAGCTAGGAAGACCCTTCACCAGCTTTGTTGCCCTAAGTCAGTGCAGACCTGCTATTAAACAGCTCTATTCTTATTCTGGAGCCTCTGAAACCAGGTGTTTACTCATTAGCTGGAAGCCTAATCTTGAACATCACTTGCAACAGTCAGTACAAGCACAATGGCCTCTGCTGTATACATTAACCTGAATTCTCAAGCTTAGCTCTGATAGAATTAACTTAAAATATTGCATTAAAAAAAAATCAAGAAAGTAGTCTTCTGCCAAAAGCTTTAAAACTCACTTTTCTGAAAGTTTCTGTACTGCATTTGAGATGAATACTGGGGAGAGTAACAATGCATGAAGTACATACCTTTGGCAGAGCCTGGAGAAAGAATCCACAGCTCTGCAAGTATGTTCTGGACTCCTCCTGGAAAAGAAAAAAGTAGTAAGTGTTATAGAATATAATAACCTAATGCAGCTGTTAGAAAAATGAGCTATAAAATATTCTCTCAGTCTAAAATAAAAGAAAACATCATCCTGGGGTCTACTAGAAAATTTGACAATTATTTTTAGCCTACCTTCTTCAACTAGCACTGTTATCTTTTAAAGCTGAGAGTCACCATTTGTCTGTGAATCAGTTTTTACAAGCAAGAGCTTCCACATCTATACAAACCCCAAGGCAACATTGTCTGTGTTTATTATTCTGTAAAGAGAAACAGTGCCAAATCTCCTGCAGTACCCACTTTAGCTGCTGAAATCCAGAGAACTGAATGTGCTGCTGTTAGCATTTGGAGACAGGAATATGTTTTGATCTAATACATCACACATGGGTTCACTTGGTGACAAGAAAGTAATAGATTCCACAACAGGTTAAGATAGAGCCAAATATGAAAACACTGTATGGAACTGAGAGTAATTTCTATTCATCATCTTTGAAATTTTTCAAGAGTGTTCTAAACATTCTAAAAATACCATTGAAGTTGGTAAATAGTTAAAGTCTCCAATTTTGTCACATAAATGACAGCTTGATTGAAGCATATAAATGCTCTAACACTACTCTTGCTATGTCATGTTGAACACTAAGTTACATGTGAGTCAGGACTAGGATAAAAGTTCTCATGTACAGCAAAGTCTGCCTTATGATTGCAGCCAGCACTATTAAATCAGGTGTCTCAACACTTGCCAAGGACATAATGTGTATGCAGGGATATAGTGGGTGCGCCACTGAGCCAACTCCCTCCTGTGGACATCATGCTGCCACTTTTCCATCTTGCAGTCCCTCAGGGAAGTGCCTCCTCCTGCCTGAAGAGGTTGGCATTTGCCAACTGTTTCTTTCTCCATGTCTCCCTAAGAATCAACTGGGAGCAGAGCTGCCACGACAAACCTGCAAAAGCTATTTAGAGTATTTCAGTGATATCTAAGGCCTGCAGAAGATCTGGTTTCAGGATCTCTGCTCAAGGTTAAATCTAGGTTTTCCTGACTTCATTAAGGCCTTTTTAGTGGGAACCCACCTGCCAAACTCCCTATCAGCAACAGACACTTCTCTACCATGTTTTCAAGAGCAGGCAATAGCAGCTGGAAAAATTCATTCTCCGCTGCTCCCACCAAAAATAGATAAATAGAAATACCTGCAAACACTACCATTCAACTCATGTTCTCCAAGTCCAGTGTGAATGATATAAGCAGGACCCATGCTCCAAGCTGTCTTTCACCCTGTGCTACAGAGCCTCAGGACAGGTAGAACTCACAGTTCTGCATTATCATTTTATTTGGATCCTGATAAAGGAACTTTTATGCCCTCTGTATATTCTCACTATAAAAACTGTCAGCTCCCAATAAAGAAGAAAGTGCTTTTTGAAACTGAAAAGCTCCTCTTTGCTTCTAAAGCGGTGTATAAGTAAGTACTTCTGAATGGGGAAAAGACAATGGCTTCTCTTCAGTGGGAAGGGCACAATAGGATGAAAAGTATTCCTTCAGCTGGATATATCATGCCTGAAGTTTCCTTTCTCATCCTGGAAGTTTCATGTGTGAGTTGGGACAGCTGCAATCCTGAAGCAGGAGGGAAAAAAACCAACATGTCTCCAACACACCTTCTGTTAAAGGGAGGGCCCCTGCCTACATTGCCAGGTAACCCATCATATCAAATATTAGTCCATCGTGCTGTGCAGGATAAAGCCCTCTGGGGAGCTGCACTACACTAGATGCACAGCACATCATTGCTTTTCTATCCTATTGTTCCTTTCTCAGCCTCAGGATTTATGCACATGTTGATACGTTTTTGGGGGTGTTCGCGTCAATGAGGAATTCTTTCCTTCATACAATGCTGCTCTGGGGAGTAAGTAAAAATCCCATCAACTTCCTACCTCTTCCTCCCTCTCAGAAAGCATCTCACCTCACCAGCTACCTGAGCCCAGAAGTAAGGACTAGCGCTCTAGGAACACCTCCATCCCTCTTCTCTGCATCTCTGGGTCTGGTTGGAATACTTGGACCTCTGCTCCCCTCAGAAGGGAATCACCTACTACAATTACCCTCCTTTTTTCCTTTATGGAGGAATTATAATGTGCGGAGCTGACTGACTCTCCATAGGCAAGGCCCTGCATGAAGCTTCACTTAACATCTTCATCTGCCTGATCCTCAATTTCCAGAGGCTCGTACCTGTTGTGTAAGGGCAACTGGGAAGGCTGTGGTATCACTGATACCCCAAGCCCCCTTCCACCAGCAGAGACATTTTGCCTGCACGCCTAGTCCCACTGCTTGTCTTCCTGTGTTATTCAGTAACTGTAAAGCACCCTTGTGCTGTGATGTGCTGACGACTCCACAGAAGAACTGTAATAAAGAAAACAAGAGCAGCACACTAACAGTGGCCCAGTTATGGAACTGAGAGTAATTTCTATTCATCATCTTTGAATTTTTTCAAGAGTGTTCTAAACATTCTTCCCTTTCTATCCTATAGTTACTCAGGAACAAATCCTCTGTCCAATGCCTACCGTTTAGCCACAGGATAAGTCAAAGGCACTCAAGTCATAATCTGACTTTCTTATGCTCTAGTGCCAGTGCTGTTACAGAAGACACCGAGGTTAGTATTTTTTTTCACCTTGTATAAATTTATGAGAGCCAAATGCTGACTACAGATTGCCTGTAATATGTCAGCCTTGGATTGTTTCCCTGCACAAACTGTTTGGGTCAAATCATGCCCTACCTTTAGCCACACTTCATAAATAAATGCCTATGAAAATAGAGATTAAATGAAACAAAACAGAAGTCAAAACTTTTCAAACAAACAAACATACATTGATGTTTTTTGCTAGAATGTAGAATCAAAGGCCGAGAACAATAACTGAGATACATATACCCTGATTCCACCAACATTTCTCAAGGAAGATCACGGACTTTCCTTACACCACAAGACAGTAAAATGCTTAAATATAGTATAGCAAATATTATTATGCATAGCAGTAATTGTAAGTGTTGCCATTTGATAATTAACTTTCACATGAACTATTTTTATATAATGCTAATTCAGAGCACCAAAGGACTGTTGACTCCCTTGGTTTGCAGTGGAGGATAAATCCTTTGAAAGTCCAATTAAGTTCAAGCACTAACATATGCTTCCTATGGATCTCCCTGAGGATCAGACACACATTGCAAGTACATTACTAGCAGTGAGAAAGGCAGTAACAGCAAAATGAATTTCTGCTTTTAAATAGCCGATTTGCAGCTTGAAGAAAGTATCCAGGGTGCCCCCTGCTTCCTACAAAATGGTCTAGAGAGGGCAAAATATGCACAGATTTCCTTTCTGGCAAACACCATGGTCTATTTTTTGCTTACGTGTCAGCCATGCAGCTCAAGCAAAATGAGAGTGCAGTAACTGAATTATTAACTTTCAAATTAAGTACTATGCAAAACATACAGAACATATGTTCCAACAAAGAAACTATTTTAAGGCTCAAGTAAATTTGCTAAATGACTTACACGTGTGAAATATTTGGATATCCAAGTAGAAGCAGCAAAAGTACATATCCTAGCTACCATTAGTAACGATGTTCCAATACTGGAAGTTACCAGAGGTAAAAAGGATATATTCTCCGCAACCTCCTCTACACCTCATGCAAGTCTCATTCATAACTATTCCACTACGCCTCCTCCCAAACAACCCTTTGCAGTATTTCTTAACTACTGTTCACCATGAGATTTTCACTTTTCACTCACACTCTGTTCAACCTCCCAGCTGATACTTGTGCAACACCTGTTAAGCATTTAAGCAGAAACTTAAGCATTAAGTTAGAAGACCTGGCAGAGAGGATATATCCAACAAATCTGGACAGTCTCCTGTATGCTTCCCAAGAGGAAGTTTAAACAGAAAGATTTTGTAGCCTAATACATGCTATTCTGTGACATTTCCCTGTTCTTTGATTTTTATGGAGTGAGTATTGTCCTGAATTTACTGTACTGCCAACTGTTGAATGCCTGCCCCTCTCTAAGCACATCATATCCTCAGGTGGATGACATGTCTTTCTGACTCTTTTTTTTTTCCTTCCCAAGAGTGCAGCAATTAAAGCCAGGTTGTTCAAAAAATCACTCTTCATCATAGCAACACGTCAGGCCTTTTGGTTGAGAGGGATCATTCAACTGTAGCATTATTATTAAACAATTTACTCCTGAATATTGCAGGCGAAGTTTTAAGACCCACGTTTAAGACCACAGGCTTTTCCAAAATGAAGAAACTTTGTGAAACAGGTCCAGTGGGCTCCAGAGAACTTGTTACTATTCTGCACTATTCTGAACACTGTAAAAGCATTTGAAACATAAGGTTTTACATAGATTCTAGAATGACTGCACTTATTAACCCTTCCAAGGAAAGACTACAGTGAATAGTAATAAAATAAGCACTAAAACTTTCTGGATCTGAGCTCTGTACCTCAAGAATGCTGACAAACAGGATCCACATCTAAAAAAATTAAAAATAATAAAAAACATAACAACAGTGCTCATACTACTATACAGAAGTGCATGCTTATTAGAAAACAAAGAGAATATATATCCATCCTGCAACCTCTTAGAGTCTAACTCAGTGTCGATCCTTGACTACAAAAACTAGTCTAGCACATCAAAGGATGGCTGCTGGGCCATTTGAAACAATGTGAAAGCTGTCATTTTCCACACACCTCCTGTGAAGGAGAAACGTGCCCAGTTTTGCAGTGTAAGTGATGCATCCTGCAATTGGCATCCACATCTGTAAAACCTGAAAGCAGGAGTAAAAGGAGGATGGAGAAGGAATAGAACAAAGAAAGTGTCACTGCCTCTGCCATTTTGGAGCACTTGTCCCTTGTCGTGACAAATGAAAGTAGTCCCTGTGCAAGGCATACTTACAGCATATAATGAAACTTACAGCATACAATGAAATTAAATAATACTCCCCAACTTAGTCACAGACTTTCCACACCTTTTTAAACAAAAATGCAGGAAAGAGCATCAAGGAGCACAGCATGAGCAGTGTTACTGCTGAAAGGTCTTACAATAAATATATCTTTCAAAAAAATTAAGTAATGCAATGAAGAACAGATGATCACAAAAGGAAGCTGATGATGAAGGGACACTATTCCCCCCTACCCCCACTATGTGACATTATGAGGACTGTAATCCTAGCAACCAGAGTTGTTCAAAAGCATGTGGGTGAGGATAGAGAGGAAGAAGCATAGCATTGTTTATAGTATATAGACATAGAGACTGCAGCGGGAGCCAAATTAGGAGAATAACTTCTGTGCCTGAACAGAAGGGTGAAAGGAAATGGGTAGGTTTTTGTAGGATTTGTACAGTACAACAGAGAAACCCTTCCATGCAGAATGCAATTTCTTCCATGGAAATGATGTTTCATCCATGGACCTCAATGAGCTAACTACCCTGGATCACTAACCTTTCAATGTCTGTCATCTGCTGTTCTGTTACTATACAGGTTGCAGTTTTTATAATTAGCAGTTTACCAGCTAAAAAGCCAAAATATTCCTTGCATCAATCTATTTAGTCTCAGGTCACTTTTATGAGATGGTTATTTAACATTTGACATTTCACTGAATCACTACGTTGGAAAAGACCCACTGGATCATCTAGTCCAATCATTCCTATCAATCACTAAACCATACCCCTCAGCACCTCATCCACCTCCAAGGATGGTGACTCAACCAAGACTGAAAGGAACGACAAATGTGAAACATAAATACTATAAAGGGTTCTTGAAGTATGAATACCTAACACACTCTGAAAATAAGCCTCCTGGAATAAGTTCCTGGGTCACTTCTTACCAGTAAATCTTTCTGATACCATGGTCATCTATCCTCTTTTATAGCTACAAAATGGAGGTGCACAGAGACATTAGACAGCTTCTTTAAAGAAATCTTATTTACAAAACTAAGAGAACGCAGCTGGGTTTTTTTACCAGTTGTCAAACACTTCAGATCTTTCTGGAAAAATTACATCCTGCATGCAGAATAACATAGAATAGTTTGAAAACCTATTAAAAAGCATCTAGTAAATCCCACAGGATTTCAAACAGGTATCTAACCTCTCCCCCTGCCTTCAGCATTCAGCTAGAGCCCACACATGGACAGATTAAGGAAAGTGGTCTGATTGTTGACCTGCTTAAGCATGACATTAATTACTCAGTCTACAAGTGTGAAAATACTTTCCTAACTGAATTTCATCAGGAGAAGAAAAGAATCACAGAATCACAGAACCACCAGGTTGGAAGAGACCCACTGGATCATTCAGTCCAACCATTCCTATCAAATACTAAATCATGCCCTTCAGCACCTCGTTCCACCCATGCCTTAAATTCCTCTAGGGAAGGTGAATCAACCACCTCCCTGAGCAGCCTGTTTCAGTGCCCGATAATTCCGTCTTTGAAAACTTTTTCCTAATGTTCAGCCTAAACCTTCCCTGGTGGCGCTTGAGGCCATTCTCTCTTGTTCTGTCCCCTGTCATTTGGGAGAAGAGGCCAGCTCCCTCCTCTCCACAACCTCCTTTCAGGTAGTTATAGAGAGTAATGAGGTCTCCCCTCAGCCTCCTATTCTCCAGGCTAAACAAGCCCAGCTCTCTCAGCTGTTCCTCAAAAGACTTGTTCTCCAGCCCCTTCACCAGCCTTGTCACTCTTCTCTGGACTCACTCCAGAGCCTCAACATCCTTCTTGTGGTGAGGGGCTCAGAACAGGATTCAAGGAGCGGTCTCACCAGTGCTGAGTACAGAGGGAGAATAACCTCCCTGGAACTGTTGGTCACACCGTTTCTGATACAAGCCAAGAAGCCATTGGCCTTCTTGGCCACCTGAGCTACTCCTGGCTCATGTTCAGTCAGCTGTCAACCAACACCCCCAGGTCTCCCTCCTCCAGGCAGCTTTCTAGACAGTCTTCTCCTAGTCTGTACCTCTGCTTAGGGTTGTTGTGCCCCAAGTGCAGGACCCGGCATTTGGCCTTGTTAAACCTCATGCCGTTGGTCTCAGCCCAGCAGTCCAGCCTGTTCAGATCCCTTTGCAGAGCCTCCCTACCCTCCAGCAGATCCACACTTCCACCCAGCTTAGTGTCATCTGCAAACTTGCTAAGGGAGCACTCAATGCCTTCATCCAGGTCATTGATAAAGACATTGAACAGGGCTGGACCCAGCACTGAGCCCCGGGGAACCCCACTTGTCACTGGCCTCCATCTAGATTTAACACCATATAAAACCACATTCTGGGCCCGTCCGTCCAACCAGTTTTCCACCTAGGAGAGTTTGTGCCTGTCCAGGCCAGATGGGGACAGTTTCTGAAGCAGAATGCTGTGAGAAACTGTGTCAAAGGCTTTACTGAAGCATGCAGAGCCCAAATTTTTTGACTAATGGCATTGTTGTACCACAATTACTTCTAAGTGCACTCCTTCTCTATGGCAGCAGGTGAGCTGAACCATGCTTTTCACTTCTTCAAGGATGGTCATGAAGAAAAGCAAGCCTGCTTTAAATAGACTTAAGTCACATAGGCAGAGATTTGCAGCTAACAAAAAGTCCTGAAGGGTCCACACATAGCAAGTGTTCAAAACCAATTATTTACACCAACAGTATATTAATTATTGCACTGTAAGGAATTCTGTTAAGCTGCTTCTAACCGTCTAAATATTGACATCATTATTTGGTACTATCAGAACAACACCTAAATAATCCAGAAACGCAAGATGCAGCAAGGCAGCAATACACCAAAATAAACTGAAAAAAAAGATCCTAAGGATTTGGTGGAAAACACATCCAGAAGTAACACATTTCACCACTAAACTTTTTCATGTTATTTCCAACTCATTTTTGACACTGAAACTGGCTTTTAATAGATGGAAAGGAGATAGATGTCACATTACTAAAAATAAATCCATCTGTTAAAGATGACAGAGAGAGGCAGAAGCACTGCACTGCCTATTATGGTATTGAGCAACAGATTTCACTCCCTCTACTATATGCCTATTAATTAAGAATCTAACAAGCTCTTCCAAAGAATTTCTGGGCCTTGGTCCTCTCTTTAATTCCTCCATAATTCTTTGCATACATAAACATGGCCTGGAAAGAAGTGGGAATGCACATTAATTTACCACACAGCTTTTTTCCTATTCAAATACAAATACTGGTAAGGAAACAATAACAGACAAAAGGTGAAAAATGCAAGAAATCAATGGAATGAAACAAATGTGCCTGCAATTTCCTGTCCGGTAACCAGATGAAGCTGCTTAAAACACCAGCACCAAGTTTGCCTGCCTTTTTGACCACGTATTTCATATGTCTGTGCCAGAACTAGACGTATCAGCTCCCACTGAGCTAAATCACTTTGCATTACAGCATCTGTTTCATAAACACGAGACATTACTTTAATAGGAAATGGCAGCTTGCTTTAGCATTAACAACACTGCACACAGCCATAATGCAGTGAGGCCTTTGTTCTCTTTGCATTGCGTTGCCTTTATGAATTCCCTCCCCACCATCAGGCAGAGTAGCCATCTTATTCTTACAATTGATATAACATGGACAGACCATGCTGTCAAACACAGACACATACACACACTTGTGCTCTCACAGATAGCCATACTCGCAGATCTTTACCTTTCTTTCCTTCCTGTTCTTCTTTGATGAGATAAAAATCATCCCATAAAGCAAAAACTGCACATCTATTTAATCAGAACAGTTTCTGTTCAGGGCATTGTTGCACTTTAAATGAAACAGCCTGCAACAAATTTCTCTAGGATAGTGCTGCTTATGAAGCAAAAACTGAAGCACAGAAGACCTTCCACCACATGATACAGAATACGTGATCAAGTATTTTACTCAGCTATTCATCTGCCCTCTAAAGCAAATACAGTTGAAGCAATTCTTCACTGGCATGAGGAATTGCTGTGTAGTCTAGTAGGTCTCTCCCACCTCTAAGCAATTCATGCTTTGCATGGCTCATTTTTATTTACTTATCTTGCTGACTATTTGAGGGTAAAAGTACATGCCTCATGAAAATGCACGGCTTATCTTGCTTTGGGATGATGTTGCACAAATGCAAGTAATTGGAATTAATACAAACCACACCACTGTATTTCTGAAGAATTAATTGTGTACTGTCGTTCATAGTTCTTAAACATACAGAGAGAAGCTTCTGCAATATCATCCCACAAACCAATATTAACCAATATAGCCCTTCCAGTTCAGGGACACAGGCTGCACTGCTTCTGCTTTACTACAGCTGATATCTGAGCTGCTCTGCAAAGACTAGAGCTTTAACATCTTGGGATTCCCACCCCACTGAGGTAACCAGCAAGACAGAATAAATATGTGTTCTGAACACATTAAACTGCTAGGAGGGAAAAATTCCTCTTCACCAAAACCATTTCCTTAGTGCATCTTTTTATCTCAGCAAAGACTGGTGGTGACATTTCAAGTCATCAGAAGAAAATGTCACATTTGCAACCTTAGCTAATTACATCACAGAATCACAGAATCACAGAATAACCAGGTTGGAAGAGACCCACTGGATTGTCGAGTCCAACCATTCCCATCAATCCCTAAATCATGCCCTTAAATACCTCATCCACCCTCACCTTAAACACCTCCAGGGAAGGTGACTCAACCACCTCCCTGGGCAGACCGTTCCAATGCCTAACTACCCTTTCCATGAAGAATTTTTTCCTTATCTCAAGCCTAAATCTCCCCTGGCGGAGCTTGAGGCCATTCCCTCTCGTCCTGTCCCCTGTCACTTGGGAGAAGAGGCCAGCACCCTCCTCTCCACAACCTCCCTTCAGGTAGTTGTAGAGAGTAATAAGGTCTTCTCTTCTCCAGGCTAAACAACCCCAGCTCGCTCAGTCGCTCCTCATAAGATTTGTTCTCCAGCCCCTTCACCAGCTTTGTTGCTCTTCTCTGGACTCGCTCCAGAGCCACAACATCCTTCTTGTGGTGAGGGGCCCAGAACTGAACACAGTACTCGAGGTGCGGTCTCACCAGTGCTGAGTACAGAGGGAGAATAACCTCCCTGGACCTGCTGGTCACGCCGTTTCTGATACAGGCCAAGATGCCATTGGCCTTTCTGGCCACCTGGGCACACTGCTGGCTCATGTTCAGTCGGCTGTCAACCAACACCCCCAGGTCCTTCTCCTCCTGGCAGCTTTCCAGCCAGGCTTCTCCTAGTCTGGCTTCTCCCAAGTCCTTAGCTAATGCAAACAGGGGTGGCTATGTGTCTTCATAAGCCAAGAGGAACCACAATTCCGAGTATGCTGTAAGGAGTTACTGTAGCATCAATATCAAATGACAATTTTTATTAACACTGGCTGCTCTTGTAGTCAGAAAGGCAATGAAACTTCCATTTCCAAGCCAATGTACAGAGAGAAGGGGGAAAAAAAGTAAAAATCAACCTCTTACCTTGAAAAAACTTACTATACGCCCCAGCACTAATTCACCACAAGACTATTCCCCTAAGCTTATAACCTACAAAAGAGGAAGCAGCCTGGGTAACAGCACTCAAGAAACAAAGGATTCCCAATTTCTAGCTAGTTAACTACGATAAAATGACCAGGCATGCAGTAGTTTTAAATGTTCTTGATTTTTTCAGCGGTACATGTTAATTCAGTAGTGTATGTTAATATTTAACTCTGTATTTTCTCAGTTTTACACCAGTCTTCTTTCAGGGATTCAGAGGGAACCAGAAGCTTAGCTGAACTGTTCCTCTCATTTAAAAGCAAGGAAGCAACCACCACATAAAACATAAAATAGCAACAGAAAATCTAAGAAAAAGGAGACAAGTTTCTCAAAAGAAACCTTTTGTATCACACATCACACAAACATTTTAATGAATCAGCAATTCAAATACACAATAACTGATGAAAAAGATGTTAATAAAAATTATCAGTTGTCCTCTCCACAGCTGTTTGGAGTACTACAGTACTACTTTACTTGGTCACTTAGTATTTCTAAAAGTGCAACAGGTCAGTCTAAAGAAAAATTTCAAACATTGGCCAGTGAAGATCTGCTGTTATCTACAGCATTTCTGCTCCAGCTGCCAGGTAAACATAACAAGGTCAGTCAGGGATGACCTGGCCACCCTACTGCAAGGCATTTCTTACTGTCTAGTTTTCTCTAATCTTGTTATGAGTCACATCTTCCTCTTGACTGCTCATTTTTTGTTGCTTTCTTCCTGAAAGTTTTCCAATTCCATTTCCTTGGTTTGAGTTAGCCAGAAATGAGACTTCCAAATTAAATGCTGAAAGAAATCTGCTCACACTCACAGCGAGACATAAGGAGGAAGTAACTGGGTGTTCAGAAACGGTAGCACTTGTTGTCCTCTGATGAACATGTGCCCCACATCCTCCCTTGTGCCAGCCCACATGGGTGCAGAATAGTCACAGCCCCATTCTTCAGATGCACTGGACAAGAGGATGCAGTCTTGACATTTCAACAGAAACCTGTGGTATCAGAGCGTGTCCATCTCTTTCAAAAGGAGAGACATGCTGGTTTGGTGCTTCAAATACCCCAGATGGTAAAAGCTTTTAAAGTTAGAAAACATGAGAGAATAAAAGTCAGTATGAATTTCCATATGCCATCGTCATTGTAATAAGATACGGAAGGAAAGCCGATACACCTATGAACAGTAAAAACGCCTTCTATGCCCCTACCATTCTATCCAGCATCTTTAAGTGGGAGGTATTCAGCAGCCTTTCACACCTGACCTCTTAATTAAAGCATGGTAAAATTAACATCTCAGATGCAACATATCCTTCATTTATCTACAGCAGTAATTAAATTAATTCTTACAGGAACAAGAACATTTGTTATGTGTAACGTAACTTTATCTGGGGTATTCCAAATGAGGTGTAATAAATGCAGTCATTTATATTTTAAGGCAGCTATTGTAAATGAAAGAAAACCTGTGACAGCTTAAGGCAGGCCCAGCTAAATGAAATCTTTTATGCCATCGAGGGACAGTACATTGCGTATGGTCACCCCATCACCAGCCACAGTATTGAATAACAAAGTGCTGACACAAGCACACTTTATGCCTTCTCTGACTCTCAAATACTAGCACTATAATCTCCTTTCAAAACCAATGGAACTGTACCTTACAGTAATTTCATATTGGTTCTACATGAAAAGCAGGATAGGGTAAAGTAGGCCTAAGATCTTTCTGCAATACAGTCTCTTTGTGTTGCATTTGTGAAAATCCTAGAAGCAAGAGACAAGACTAGACTATCACAATACAAATAGAACTGAATAAATCGTATAGAAAGAGTTTATGTAATTAAAGATGAAAATGACACCCCATCACAGTGGCAGATTTTAATACTCCCTCCATGCTGATGTATAAAGGACCAAGCTATAAGGAAAAGGCCCAAGAAAAGAACTAAGAATGTATATGGAACCAACGAGGTATAGAGGATACTTGAAGAGCTACAACAGCACAGATCATAAAATCCATTCATTTAGGAAACAAGACTGACTGCCAACATATTCTCAGGTGCAAGTGTGAGGGCTTGAGTTCACACTTGAGCCCAAAAGTATGAAAGATACTGTTTCAGTTGTCAAACCTAGTAATTGCTCGGAGGGCCTATTTACTCAGCTGAGAAACATGGCCCAAAGGTCTGTTCCCCGACACAGGGACTAGGTAACCTTTTCTAATGATTTGTCTTATGATGCATATGGGCAATTCAGGCCTCACTGAGCTTCAAGAGTCCTCCCAGATGTTACCACCACTCAGGGTTTAAATGCGCAATGTTCAGATTATAAGCAATCAGCATGCACATGACATGCTGGCTCCCCAAAATACAGTCAAATCCACACCACATAAGGTCAAAGTTTCCCCTGGCCTCCCTTCCTTCATTGCTAAGCATTTAAACTGTATAAACTACACTCTAAATCCTTCTCCTCAAGTCTAGTTTGTTCCATGATTCACCCACTCAGACCTACTCAGTTAAGACTGATTAACTGCCTGTCAGAAAAAAAAAACCCAAAACCAACAACAAAACCAAACAAAAACAAAACACAATATTAATTCAGAAGAAAAAGAGCAGAAAACCATTCCACACTCTCATACCTATGCTGGAATTAGTAAATCTCATGCAAGAGTGAATCATGACTCATTAAGAGGCATCCCACAGCAGTGTACATACCTCTTTCTCTGAAGGAACAAATATAGACAATATAAGAGGAGGTTGCTTTGGGCAGAGGTGTCTGTATTTGGTGAGGTTTTTTGCTTTGGTTTGTTTTTTTGTTATACAGGCAATAATGTGTTGGTATTAAGGACACTCCTTGATTTTTAAGATTAAAAAATCAAGCTATAAAATTATCCTCATAAAACTGGTAATATGACAATCAAAACAGTTAAAAAACCAAACTCAAATGGCAAACTTTTTTAAGAATACATTAGTATTTGAGAGTCCTTGAAAACAAAACATTTTCCAAGATGTTTAAAAGACCTCCCTCCCTCCCTGATACTGCTAAATTGAAAAAAAAACAGGAGCTCTCTCTCACATGCAGACCCCAAAGCAATCTCTCAAACACAAAGAGGGGTCACTGCTTTACCTTCTTGGAAATCTATACTACAGTGACTTGCTGGCCTCTGACTGGGATTTACTAAATGAATGGCCACCCTTCCAACCTTCAAGGGAAATAAATCCACTTCTACCACCAATATTAAGCATTTGATTGCTCACTCCAGTCTCAAAGCTGAAGAAACTAAGTCAGCACACTCAGCCTTGACGAGAACTCCTGTTTCACTGCTCATATGAATTTCAGGCACACAAACAAGTCATTGCGATCGTTGTGAATTCTGCACAAAGTTACCAAAATATTGTCTCCAAGCAAAACACTATCAAGAATGAAACTTCAATTTCTGATCTAGTTCAACTATTGTTTTCTTGGCTTACACCACTCTCCACGATTAATCTTTAAAATGTTGCTAAGGAAATGAATCAGCTAAATAATCTTGGCTGAAGTATGTACCGAACATCCTATAGCACAGCAAGTTTATTCCAGTTCTACTATGCAAAGCATCAAATACCGAGCACATGATGACTAAAATAATCACAGGCATTCAGTTATGAATAAACAAGGCCAAAGCAGAACATGAATATAGGAAGAGAGGATTTCAAACCTTTTATAAACAGATTGTTATCAGCCCATGAAAAGTCAAAAATGACTGGGCAAGTTCCCGTTATATCCAGGGTGCCATCTGGAAAATGATGAAAACATTTAAAAAAATAATTAAGATAACTTATTATATTAATAGCATTAATTGATGTATATATAGGCTTAAAAGACCAGATCTTCAAGTACAGCGAGAACATCTTCTTTAGTCAATAGTGTCAATAGTATTACAGCAGTTTATACTGTAATACCACAATATCAATACTAACACATAAATTTGCTTATTCTCTTTCAGTTTTATTTGACGACACCAGAATTTCACACCCTCAAATACCTAGGTTTCTTTTAGCTATAGGTCCTATACAAGCTCCTGATCTTTATTACACTGGTTCCAACACCCTCCCTCTAAACAGCATTACTCTAAACTTACAGTAGCATAATTAACATGACATAAAATGTCATTAATACCTGAGGTGTTGTAACTAGTCTAATTCCTTAAACTGTTTCAGGTAAGACAATCTACAATACAAACACACCACAGAAGTACTGTACAGCTTTATAATCCAGATGCTAAATTTGCAGATTTGACTCTTCACCTTGCACAATGGAAATGCACCAATGCCAAGAACTGACACGTTTCTTCATCCAGCTCAGTGTAGAGTCATTTTTTTCCCATTTTAACAAATGGCAGGATAATGCAGAGTCCTTATATGCACAGCACTGTGTTAGTCAGCTGAGAAAGTTTATATTTGTACAAGCGAGAGATATAGGAAGACTACAATAATGCAAGGAAATAAGCCAAATATTTTTTCACTATAGAATAATTTTTTAAAGTTTCAGAAGTGAAATGACACAGTGAAATTTGTTCTTAAAATTTTTGACACACAACAGTAGCCACAGATTATGAGACAGTTTAATAAATAAAAGAATCTTCATGGTCTGACTAAGACAACAGAGAAGAAGGCCAATAATTAGCCAGAACATGACATGCTTTCCATTTACGTACACACAGGAAACTGCTTCAACTTCAGAGGAGATACCATGGCATGAAGAGCAAAAGTTATCTCTCCAGTATGTCTGGAGGGACTAGTTTCCATCAGATGCTTCAAAGGTCAGGATTTCTGCTAGAAGTATCCACAAAAATGTTAGTAATTAAAGGGATAATAATACTCAAAACTAGATTGCCGAAAATATCGTTTCCTCCATCCAGAGACACTGGAGTGTATTGGCTTTGAGGTCACTAGAATAGTTCTGCTGTGTTGGAAAAGGAATAGGGCAAGAGACAGTAAATCATTCACTTGAGAAACTCTCACAGAAACTCTCTTGGGACCAAAAGGATCTAGGCTGTACATTGCCACCGTTGTGACTCCTGAAAATTTGTTCTGAAGAGAAAACATCCTGGACTGAACTGCATAAAGCATCTGAAAAAGTGTATGAGAAAATGTAATTACTGCATCCAAGGCAGATTCCCTGGACAAGTCTGCTTCAGAATTCATACCACTCTCCACTAAAATAAACCTCCACCATTCACGTTCTACCTCACAGCAACACTCCTAATCTGGCTGCTCTGGCTCTATCAGCCCACTTCCAGAGACCCCTGACAACCCTATCCAGTTCATCAACAACTAGCTCTTCTCCTCATCTTCCCTTACTCTCTTCTGTAATAAAGCCAAAGGCCGGGGCTCCCCTAAAACATAACTGCAAATTGTCTGTTTGTACTATCAAGCAGACCATCGTAGTTTGAGTTAGTTTCCCCATACATAAACTCCACTGTCATAAGAACAGCACAGAAGGAAAACACACCGTAGTCAGGTCCCCAGAGAGGGCTGGGGGTCCCACATCATATAGACAAGCTACAGAATGAAGATGATTTTGCTAGTTCCTGCAAACTATATTTCTGAAGATGAAAGAATGAGACGTAGGTAGGTATACCCTTCAGTCACTACCATAATGGTCAAACATAGGACACCATTTCCTTTGCTATCTTAGGTATGAATATGAGTGTAGCCACAACTGCAGACACATTAGAAAAAGACGGTAGCTTAGGCTGAAAAGTAGAGTGAAAGTTAGTCCATTTGGAGTCCCTAGTGCCTGACCTGATACCTGATGTAACTCCACATAGGAGGGGGTGTAGTGGGAAGTCAGAAGAAACATATATAAGAAAGGAAGTTTCTTGCAACACCTTCCTTGGAATGACACTTTAATGACATTACACTGAATGCTCTTAGGCTGCCAGAAAATTAAAATTATGTTATGAAATGGTAGTGTTTTTCACTAACATCACAAGGAGTTAATAACATAACTACTTCATGGTCTCTCCCCAGGAAACTAGTTACGCTCTTTTCATAATGCACAAGCATCATTTTGTTTCCATGAAGTGAAGGAAATCATGTTCAGCACAGCCAAGGATGACACTATGAGGTGTTCCAGCATGAAGACAACGGGGATCAACTTCTACACATATCCAGTGGCAGATACTGACCTTTGTTACAGTTCCATGTCCAATGATAGCAGAAAGGATAACATATTGATGAGGACAAGGGCAACAGTGC
This sequence comes from Clamator glandarius, assembly GCA_033459285.1. Classification (NCBI taxonomy): domain Eukaryota; kingdom Metazoa; phylum Chordata; class Aves; order Cuculiformes; family Cuculidae; genus Clamator; species Clamator glandarius. Next base: position 896,819 of record JAUNZM010000631.1, on the reverse strand, counting down.
TCCATTCAAGGCTTGTCATCGCTTCTGATTAGAAGCTCATTAATACAAAGTCTGTTTTCACTCTAGAGATGAAGGCAAAATAGTACCAGCCTCAGCAATGCAAGTGAAATAAAACAAAAATGAAGGACAAGAAGGCTGGCTGATATTGTGCCCATCTATAAGAAGGGGTGCAGGGAGGATCCAGGGAACTACAGGCCTGTCAGTCTGACCTCAGTACCAGGGAAAGCCATGGAGCAGGTAATCTTGAGTGCTATCAAGAAGCACTTGCAAGAGAACCGGGTGATCAGGCCCAGTCAACACAGGTTCATGAAAGGCAGGTCTTGCCAGAGTAATCTGATCAACTTCTATGACCGAGTGACCAGACTCTTGGATGAGGGAAAGGCTGTGGACTTCCTGGACTTTAGTAAAGCCTTTGATACAGTTTCTCATAGCATTCTGCTTCAGAAACTGTCACCATCTGGCCTGGACGGGTGCACACTCTCCTGGGTGGAAAACTGGTTGAACAACTGGGCCCAGAGAGTACATGGAGTTAAATCCAGCTGGAGGCCAGTGACAAGTGGGGTTCCCCAGGGCTCAGTCCTGGGTCCAGTCCTGGTTAATGTCTTTATCAACAACCTGGATGAAGGCATCGAGTGCTCCCTTAGCAAGTTTGCAGATGACACCAAGCTGGGTGGAAGTGTGGATCTGCTGGAGGGTAGGGAGGCTCTGCAAAGGGACCTGAACAGGCTGGACTGCTGGGCAGAGACCAACGGCATGAGGTTTAACAAGGCCAAATGCCGGGTCCTGCACTTGGGGCACAACAACCCTAAGCAGAGGTACAGACTAGGAGAAGCCTGGCTGGAAAGCTGCCAGGAGGAGAAGGACCTGGGGGTGTTGGTTGACAGCTGACTGAACATGAGCCAGCAGTGTGCCCAGGCGGCCAAGAAGGCAAATGGCTTCTTGGCCTGTATCAGAAACGGCGTGACCAGCAGGTCCAGGGAGGTTCTTCTGCACCTGTACTCGGCACTAGTGAGACCGCACCTCGAGTACTGTGTTCAGTTCTGGGCCCCTCACCACAAGAGGGATGTTGAGCTCTGGAGCGTGTCCAGAGAACAGAAATGAAGCTGGTGAAGGGGATGGAGAACAAGTCTCTTGAGAAACGGCTGAGAGAGCTGGGTTTGTTTAGCCTAGAGAAGAGGAGGCTGAGGGAAGACCTCATCTCTCTCTATAACTAACTGAAAGGAGGCCTCTTCTCCCAAGTGACAGGGGACAGGACAAAAGAGAATGGCGTCAAGCTCCAGCAGAGGAGGTTCAGGCTTGACATCAGAAAATAAATTTTCAAGGAAAGGATCACTGGGCATTGGAACAGGCTGCCCAGGGAGGTGGTTGAGTCACCTTCCCTGGAGGTGTTTAAGGTGAGGGTTGATGAAGTGATTTAGGGGCATGGTTTAAGGACTGGTGGGAACGGTTGGACTCGACAATCCGGTGGGTCTCTTCCAACCTGGTTATTCTAGGATTCTATGACAAAAGGAGGAAAAAAAAAATCTCCATATTTTAAAAAAGCAAGGCTACCATGTAATCACACTTTCACACTGAGAAGGAAAATGCTTCTTTAGGGGCTAAGTGCACAGGCTCCAAAGAACGAAGAATATTTTTCATCCAGGTTACATTTCAGTAAGATATAAGAAGGAGCTAAAGGACAGAGGAGCACAAACAAGTACATTTTCTCCTAATAACTCCTGCCTGGTTTCAATTTTCTGTCACTACTGAGTATTGCTACATATTCCCTCAGGAAGTTAGGCCACCCCTAATTAGTCTATGATATTGAAAGACACTTTTTAACTTTTATATCCTTTGTACCACATACTGGAGGCCACTGGACATTTTCACAAACTAAGGCATGCAAGGATTCTGGGCACTGGAACAGGCTGCCAAGGGAGGTGGTTGAGTCACCCTCCCTGGAGGTGTTTAAGGGACGGGTGGACGAGGTGCTGAGGGGCATGGTTTAGTGTTTGATAAGAATGGTTGGACTCAATGATCCAGTGGGTCTCTTCCAGCCTGGTGATTCTATGATTTGATCCTGACCAATTGAAGTTGTCCACCTACTTGCCAACATGACACCTGCTCTAGAAGAGTGCACAAAAAGGCCATATATAAGTGTGAGGAAATTTTCCATCTTGAATAATTTTTTTCCCCTCTTCCTTAGGATGAAGGAATATCAGATCTTTGAAGGAATATCAAATCTTTTTGCATCCTTTTCAAAAGGGTACAGAGCACCTCTCCAGGACAAGCTGTGGATCCTGGAAGTCTGGAACCTGCAGCCCAGAGGCGGTTCACTCAGGATGTGACTTTGAGACAAAGGTATCCCAGCAAACCAACAACCAAGGAACTAGATAGGCACCCAGACAGGAAATGTGTTTGGCAGTTAGGACCCTGTCAGTATTTTGTCAAAACTGAGCTTTCTCCAAGGCACTTTTCAATTTCAGAGAATTTGTGACTTACTAAAAATATTACACCAGAATTCTTCCAATACCTTGTAGTCATTGGAATCAAACTATGATGTGCTTTAACATGCATCAAGATTATCTAAGTTTCAGATGGTATTTATAAGTTTAACATGACAATATCTGATGATCAGAATATTTCTTGCTTTCATACACTGTCCAAGAATGCTCACTCTGATGAATGATATTTGGGATTTGCCCAAATTGGGGTAACATTTGTGTAACTTGGGGGGGGTGGTTTTTTAAGATGTTATTTCGTCTTGGCAGGAGTCCATCAGAGCTATAATTGCCCTCTGTTTTGCTTTGGATTGATCTGAATAAATGATGCATTTACTGTTTAATATTTCAAATAAAACGGTTTCAGCCCTTTCACAGGATGTAAACCACAACTGACTCAGCCACGCCATCAAAAAAAAAAAAACCTGCACAAAAAACCCCAGAGAAGTTCCTTTAGTGTTAGAATGCCAATATATTCCCCACAGAAACATGTTTAACATTTTACTAGATGGATATAAACAAATTTTAATGAAGATGAAGCTACTGTAACAGTACAGCAAAACACAACATTAAGCAGCATTTATATGCTATTCCTAACCCCTCAGGACATACTAACGAAATATTTTTCCTCTTTATTTAAATAATCACAGAACTTTAGTGATTTGCCAAGAAACCTCCTGAAGTCAATGTGGTTTGCTGTGTGAATATAATATATAAAAAATACCACCTCAATGTATCTCCTGACAATATTTGTTTCAGTGTATACTGTTGCAGCAAGTATCTGGAATGTTACACTTGCTCAAAAAGTTCTCAGAGCTGATGTAATTTCACTTAACTTATAGATACCATGAAATATACAGTCAAAGAGATCTAATGCATGACTGGAATTAAATGTCCTTCCAACAATGAGGCACTGAAAGATAACATACAAAACCAATTCTAATATCTCTGTATTTCAACTCATAATTTTCTCTGTTCTGTGGCCCTGAAAACACTATAAAAATGTATGCTCAAAATATATTGCTAGTTGAACCACAATGACAAGATGAGGAAAGACTTCCAAATTAAATTATTGTATGAGGGGGTTGGGGCTGGGTTTCTTACTTTTCTTCTTTTCAGACCTATAATACACCTAGTTTCCATTGCAGAGTCAGTATTGCTGAATTGATACAACATTTTACTTTAAGAACAACTTTGTTGGTGGTGGTTGACAGGTAGATAGGTTGAGGATGCAAATGTCAAATAAAGGAAAGAAAAATTAACTGGAAGAGGTCTCAGCCAAAAACCAGATAAACTAAGGTTCTGTAGCAGTCACTACTACAGTGTACGATTGTGACAAATCACACAATAGTATCGTAAGAAAGAATTATGCAGTATTGTTTTAGCCTAAGTGAAAACCACTTTTGATTTCTCAAGTTCATGCCTCATTATACAACTGTTCCTCCAGAGAGATAAATAAGATACCTTTATTTGATCACAGATAAAATGTGCTTGCACTACAATGTCAGGTTGAACTGTAAGCTTTCTGGGACAGTAAGTATTTTTACTTTTGTTTCGAAACTTCGAAATGGAGGATGTGGTCCTAAACGTGTTCTACCAGCAGTACTGTAATACAAATAATAAAATATTGTTTCCAGTTCAATTGCTATTGAGTTACAGTGGCCTACATACTAAAACCTCTTAGACTACATACTAAACAGTTGTTCACTGCCTGAAAGTCATAACATAACATTCTACTCATTGACAATTACTGATATAAACTTGAATGAGTAGTTCCAGAGAAGCTGTAAGAATGACGCATGAAAGAGAACAGTCTGCCCAGGGAGGTGGTTGACTTGCCTTCCCTGGAGGTGTTTAAGGTGAGGGTGGATGAGGTACTGAGGGACATGGTTTAGAGATTGGTGGGAATGGTTGGACTCGATGATCTGGTGGGTCTCTTCCAACCTGGTTATTCTGTGAGTGTGTGATAACCAACTAAAATACGAACCAGTTTGATCAAACTACACCTACATAAAAGACAGAAACTTTTATTTTCACAGGAACCTCCCCACACATAGCATCAGGTAGATTTACTCTAAATGCTAGGCCAGTGTCTTTATTAGTACTTATTTAGCTAATTTACACCTAATTTGTATGAAGAATCTCTTACAGACATATTCAGCCCAGTGTACAATGGAAACAACCTTACCACAAACTGCTGAGATACAGCATGATAGTGTTGAGGGCAAAACGGTACCAATATACTGATGCTCTGACATCCCATGGAGAAAAAATTCTGGCTATGTTAACTTTGGCTGACACTCAAATTAACGATAGCAACCTGAAATGTATCTAGGTACTGCTCTTTACAAGGAGACAAAATGACAGAACACTTAGCATAAAACTTGCCTGTCTCTCCAGATCCATGGAATCAGATCCAAGAACTTGGAGGTCACTTGCAGACACAGCTCTACTAGAAAATCTGAATTTGACCTTGTAATCTTTTGCCATGCCATCTAATATCCTTTTAAATTACACAGATCTAGGCTGCACAAGACAGCTGAAAGGCCAACAGGGTGGTGATACAAACCAGTCTTCATCTTTGTTCAGCACAGTAGTTAAAACATAGCTTCAATTTTTATTCTTAACCATGAGGTACTACAACGACCACAAGTAGATAAAACATCCTATCATCTTTAGCACCCTTTGTAGACATCCAGGCTGTAGCAAGACAGTTTATCATTTTGCTTTCAGTAGTAAAAGGGTAGTTAAATTAAATGACCTGGGAAAAATGGGTCTCAGGGAAGTCTGTGAGCTACTGAGAAATTTAGACTCTTTTCATCTGACTGTCTCTGCAGAGAAGAGATTGTGATCTTTAAACTCCAAGATAACAAATAAAAGTTAAATACCATTTCCTGATACCATTTCCTGACTCTGGATCTTGTTCGTGGCACTACAGAAAGAATAATATCCACAGATCTTCATAACAATAGGGAAGGAGATTGGTGTTTCATTGGTGGTGTTTTTCTTAAAAGCTGTTTTTCTCCATGATATGCACATTTTCCACAGCTCACACTGAGGTATCTGATCAGGCTCTAGACTCTTATCTCATAAGTCCCTGTCTCTTGCTAGCGAGTTCATCTCTCTGGGAATACTGCTACAAAAAGCACTGAAAAGAGAAAGACATTGCAAAGGAACTTGTGTGACAAGCAATTTTGCTTTAAGTGTTCTAAATCGAAATGGCTTTTCATCCTGACTCCCCAACAAATCATTTTAGTTTATGTTTAACAAAAAAAAAATGAAACCTCTGTTCAAGGTAGATTATTAAAGATGAATTGCTGCTACCAATGAATCATTTGAAGTTTCAACAGGAAAGCATAATGCCTGCCAAACAAATAAACATAATATTCAGAACACTTGAAAGCATGCTATCAAATGAACAGATTGTTCAACTGCACAGATCACTTCACCCAGCAGACACACAGAAGTTACTCTGTTCTCAAGCTGCAATATCATTTACCAAAATACTTACCTTGTCTGAGCCCTGAATATCATGTTTGCGAGGACTCTGGACTAATTCAAGAACCCTGCCCACAGACAACCTGATGTTTGTTTTGCAGTGAACCAGACTAGTTAGGCAACAGCACAACCATTCGTTGCATACAGAAGAAAGACCACCTTGAAGAACATGTTCATTTGAGGATTTACGCATTAAACATGCACATCCATATGTCTAATGGACTGAGTCTGTTTACCCTTCATCTTCCTGTACTTGCTCCAGACACTGCACAATCTTAATTTCTGCTCATGTTTATTTCTAAGTCTTTAACACTTAGTTCCTCTTCTACTTCCACATGTCTCTAGACAGTAATGAAATCTGGAATGAATCAGAGAATCACCAGGTTGGAAAAGGCCCATAGGATCATCGAGTCCAATTATTCATTGTTTCTGTTATCATAGTACCTAAAGCCCCTGTGCAAATACATCACATGCACTGCAAAGACTAACAGCCTAGGCATTAGGCTTCACAACCCTTTTCATTATATTAGGTACTTCCCCATTCAGCATGCCAAATAATGTAGCACCACTTTGCCCCGTAACAGTCACAATAAAAACCCAGTAACCATGAAGCTTCCACAGCAAGTTATTTTGAAGGCAACTTATACTAGAATAAACAGGCAAACTTACCAAAAGTGGACATAAAATAAATATTTGAATTTCCATCTCCAGTGTGAAGACGGATCTGAGGCTTTTCTTGTACTATATGTTTCCCTATGCAACTAGAGTCTCTGCATTAATGGCAATTAAACATTCAAACTAACTGTACTTGGCATGCAAGCCAGCACAAACCAAAACTGCCTATTGTAGCAAAAAAGGAGGCATATATGCTCAAGAACCAGCAGTATAAGACTTTAAGGGGTATCTTAATGCACTTCCATTCAACAACTTCCTACAGTTCCTGCACTTTCAAATAACAGCAATATGCGACTATAACTATGAATACAGCAGTATTTTCCCAGGTGTATCTACAGCTCATCGAAAACCACTGCTCAAAACCAAGTGGTTTGTCCTCCCCATGTGGTGCATTTCTCAGGGGAATGTTATTGACTTTCTCTATTTAGGACATTCCAAGAGGCCTAAGGTACTTGAGAACTCAACTGTTTTTAAGAATGTCATGTCCTTCTACACCTGTGAAATTCCCAGTCAGAGATACAAAGGAATCTGTCTCACCTTTTAAAGTTAACTTCTGAGGCAAAACAGCTCTTTGGAATATGGGGCTTAAATCTGATGTCATGTTATGCTTCTTTCAACATCACTGTGCCCAAACAACTTTATCGGTATTTTGCTACAAATCACTCTCGTTTATCCCAATACTAGGAACATTATCCACACAGAAACCAAAGCTGGAACACTTTAACTTGCAAGTATGAATCTCCGCTGCCTCAGATCAAAAGACTTGGTCCATCAGCTCAGAGGAAGTAGCAAATACAATGTAGTCCAGCCCTGGGGTATACAGAGACACCTTTCGTTGCCAAGAGGTACTTCAGCATGGCACTGCAGTATGTTAGTAAAGTTAGACTTTACTTTTACCCCTTTTAATAACAGTGCTTTTCAGTGTCCAGTAAATTCCAGGTATATTTGGTAATGAAAAAATTTCCAAGGGTTAGAGCAGAAAACCCAGTATTTGACATTTCACTGAATCACTACGTTGGAAAAGACCCATTGGATCATCTAAGTCCAACCATTCCTATCAATCACTAAACCATGCCCCTCAGCACCTCATCCACCAGTCTTTTAAACACCTCCAAGGACGGTGACTCAACCACCTCCCTGGGCAGCCTGTTCCAATGCCCAATGATCCTTTCCTTGAAAATTTATTTTCTGATGTCAAGCCTGAACCTCCCCTGGTAGAGCTTGACACCATTCTCTTTTGTCCTGTCCCCTGTCACTTGGGAGAAGAGGCCAGATCCTTCCTCTCCACAACCTCCTTTCAGGTAGTCGTAGAGAGCAATGAGGTCTTCCCTCAGCCTCCTCTTCTCTAGGCTAAAGAAACCCAGCTCTCTCAGCCGTTCCTCAAGAGACTTGTTCTCCATCCCCTTCACCAGCTTCATTTCTGTTCTCTGGACAAGCTTCAGAGCCTCAACATCCTTCTTGTGGTGAGGGGCCCAGAACTGAACAGGGCATTCGAGATGCAGTCTCACCAGTGCCAAGTACAGGGGCAGAAGAACCTCCCTGGGCCTGCTGGCCATGCCGTTTCTGATCCAAACCAAGTTGCCATTGGCCTTCTTGGCCACCTGGGCCACTGCTGGCCCATGTTCAGTCGCTGTCAATCAACACCCCTGGGTCCTTCTCCTTCTGGCAGCTTTCTAGCCAGTCTGCTCCTAGTCTGTAGCAATGCATAAGGCTCTTGTGCCCCAAGTGCAAAAGTAAATTAAAAAAAAAGTAAATTTAAAAGTAAATAAAGGAAATTCTCTCTTAATAGCGTTTTTGAGGAATAGTTTCCATTCATCTTTGAAGAAGCCTTAACAGTGAATGAAAGTTCAGGGCCACAGTGTTTTGCTTAAAGATATAAGTTCTAGACACATCATTCAAATACTCCCATTAGAATTCACTGCATACCTTAAACATCCTTGTTGAATGTTCACACACAAACCTGAGATAAATCAGCCTCAAGCTTGTTCAGAAGCCTCGAGGCATTATTCAGATTGCCCATTACATATGCCCAACTTTGGTGCTGTGACTACTATGCCATTTTATTTCAAGACTCTAATAAGCACTTTAAGACTATCTAAAACTCAAGTAAAGCTTGACTCCTTAACACCATCAATGGATGGCAATAAACATAATGTCTACACTGTATACCTAAAACTGGCATTTGAATACAATACAAAGTGATATTACTGGTAGGCTGTAAGACTCTCAAATCTATACAATCTTAGGTTACTACTCCAATATAAATGGGTATAACACCAAAGTCAAGGACAGATCGGCTGAATCAGTTGAATTCAGCCACAAGCTTGAAAAAAACTTCCCTTTTGTGCAAGCACTTTCTCAATCAACTGTTAAGAACTTAGTTACAGTTCTCTGAGATATACAAAATCAATAACAATCATATTAACTCCAAATATCTGAAAATCGGGCTGCTGCACATCTGAATTTTTTAAGACCTATTCAGGATTTACAGGGGACAGTCCTGCAACTTTGAAAGCCTGAAAATATTTTCTGATTTCTCTGATAGGAGAAAGAAAGCTTAAAGGACAAGTTAAAAATGTTTTCATGAAATTTATTTGGAAACAAACAGAAATTTCTAAAGGAATGCCTACCAAACATGTACCTGAAAGACAAACTTACTTTTGCAAGAACTCAAGGCTGAATAAAAGCAATTTAAGGAATGGCAATATTCTGAGGAGACGCTGATGTTGAAGCCAATGAGATATCTATCATGGATTTCTCCAACAGCTGCTAACGACTCTGCAAAACCTTTATTGATATCAATAGAAGCAGCATAAAATGGCTTCAGACTGTAGCCCAGGTGGTACTGGAAATGGCACAGGCTATATCTGCATCCTATCAGCCCCACATCCACTACAGCTCAGCCCTACAACATGGGCTCACTCAAGCTGGTAATTCAGTGGAAGATCAATAACAAATGCAGATCCTTTCACCTGTTTTTCAGTCATCTGGACACTACTGATTACAAAAAAATATATCCAAAACTATTGTGTTCTGACTATTGTTTTACGGCCTTCAAGGATGCTTTCAGGCTTGTTCCTAGTATCCTGCAGGCAGCTATACAAAGGTGTTTATCCACCTAGAGATACATGAAGCCTCCTAATCAGATCTACAGTGTGAATTAGTAGTCTAATTTACTTAGGGAATTCTGAAATCCCATTTAGAGTCTAATGGCTTTTAAGTAAATAAATACCTTTGAAAATCTGGTTCCAGGTCCCTTAAAGATTATAACAGTGGATGACAGCAGTTGTTAGTCTGAAGGCTGCATGCCTTGTCAGAGGTACAATCTGCCCTTTGATTTCAGGGATTAATTCCCTGGAAGAGGAATAAACTACTTTCTAGCATATGTATTAAGGAAACTGAGTAGCCACTTAAGAGTGGCTGTATGCTACATTCAACAGTAGAAGACACTGCTTCTGCACTTTCAAAGGAGTATTCAGGCACTACTATTTCTAAGTATGTCTAGTATTATATCACAGAATCACAGAATCACCAGGCTGGACGAGACCCACCGGATTGTCGTGTCCAACCATTCCCAACAATCCCTAAACCATGCCCCTAAGTACCTCATCCACCCTAACCTTAAACACCTCCAGGGAAGGTGACTCAACCACCTCCCTGGGCAGACCGTTCCAATGCCTAACTACCCTTTCCATGAAGAATTTTTTCCTTATCTCAAGCCTAAATCTCCCCTGGCGGAGCTTGAGGCCATTCCCTCTCGTCCTGTCCCCTGTCACTTGGGAGAAGAGGCCAGCACCCTCCTCTCCACAACCTCCCTTCAGGTAGTTGTAGAGAGTAATAAGGTCTTCTCTTCTTCAGGCTAAACAACCTCAGCTCTCTCTGTCGCTCCTCATAAGATTTGTTCTCCAGCCCCTTTACCAGCTTTGTTGCTCTTCTCTGGACTCGCTCCAGAGCCACAACATCCTTCTTGTGGCGAGGGGCCCAGAACTGAACACAGTACTCGAGGTGCGGTCTCACCAGTGCCGAGTACAGGGGCAGAAGAACCTCCCTGGACCTGCTGGTCACACCGTTTCTGATACAAGCCAAGATGCCATTGGCCTTTCTGGCCACCTGGTCACACTGCTGGCTCATGTTCAGTCAACTGTCAACCAACACCCCCAGGTCCTTCTCCTCCTAGCAGCTTTCCAGCCAGTCTGCTCCCAGTCTGTAGCTCTGCTTAGGGTTATTAGGGTGCAGGACCCGGCATTTGGCCTTGTTAAACCTCATGCCGTTGGTCTCAGCCCAGCAGTCCAGCCTGTTCAGATCCCTTTGCAGAGCCTCCCTACCCTCCAGCAGATCAACACTTCCACCTAGCTTGGTGTCATCTGCAAACTTGCTAAGGGAGCACTCGATGCCTTCATCCAGGTCGTTGATAAAGACATTAAACAGGACTGGACCCAAGTATATATAAAATACCACTTTTGTAGAATTTCCTCCAAGTTAAAAGATTACAACATATAAATTATTACCATGGAGTATTCTGAACAAGCACCAAATGATGTCTCAAACATAAAAAGACTCAAAATTATTTCTTTAGCATGGCACAATGCCAACTTAAAAATACTGTCAAGCAAATATACTTTCCTTAACAACCTTTGGGGATCCACCGTAAGGATAATTGTCCTACAAGCAAATACCCAGCAACCATTCCCAAAACAGCATGGTTCTATACCATAACCTTGTATGGGATTTCTGCAGAACTGCCATGACATAGTCCAAAGGATAAAAACTTAAACAAAGGCTTTTGATTCCACTGCTGAATCAGCAGATCTTCTCCACTCACCTATCACTGTATTTTAACAAGACATAAATGATTTTCTGAAGGCAGAGATGTGAACGCTGTAAGTGGTGCCTGCAATGGTTTAAAAATGGCTTGGATCTGTTAAAGACAATGTTGATTAGCACCAAAAGGTAATGTCATATTTTAATAGATCCTCTTCAAGGCACAGAAGAGATTAATTCTTCAGTAGCTAAACTGAGAACACATCAATTTCAAGCTGTGGTTTTAAATAAAATGTTTAAAAAAAAACCCACAACCTCAGCCTGCACCTGAAAATTCATATATTTTCCCTGAAACAATGCAGAGCAGATTTGCAGAAGAGCATAGTTCCCTCATTAAACTGGCCAATGCACATAAATACAACTGAAGTTATGCCTCACTGAAAAATATTTTCAAGCTACTCACTAAAGTAGCTTTGTGAGACCAGGTCCATACATGGAAAAAAAAGGGCCTTCTCTGCAGTCTAAGCCAAACTCCCCTCTGGAATGACATTTTAGGTAATATAAACAGTTTAAAGGCAAACATAGAGCAGGGCAACCTAGTGCAGTGCAAAACAAAACTGAGATTTATTCTGTGCTGAATTAAACTCTTCATATTGTTTCTAGTTAAAAAGGAAAAGTATCAAATGCAACAATTCCTACAAATTTATCTTCCACTACATACATTTTCATTACCTATTTTTTATTTCATCAAATAGGCCCAAACAAAGTGGGTAGAATTTTGGCCCTACTAATTTGAAAACAGTGCAAGTTTTGCCCTTTCTACTGTTCAAGCAACTGAAGTGGTGGCAGAAGTTCTCACACAACTTTTCCAATAAACTTGTAACAATAATTACATAAACCTCTTGGAGCACATGACTGATGCTTTTTGAAACATCTGCTTGTACCCTTCAGCTCAGATCAGAAATGCAGAACCTGTATTTAGAGATAAAAATCTTTTCAAGAACTATGTGATGTTCAGAGCACTGTGGGATTAGTCATCATATCCTTACAATTTCCTGGTACACTATGTACAGCAAACCTCATTTTATCTGGGAGCACAGGGGAGAAACAAGAGAAAAATTAGCAGCACACAGCATAATGACAGACTGTAAATAATGCTTTCATCTTTTAGTTCTACTTTACAAGCTTTTCTGAATGCCTGAAAACAAAATATAACAAAACTGCCAGAAGAATTTTACGGATTTACATAGAAATGGCAGGACCAAATTAACTAATGGAAAGTACTGTAAAGCTATGTGTAACACAGCTTTCCATACTGCCTGTTCCCTACACTCGACTCCCTTCTCCATGACCCAGACACATTTCTCTCCTCATGGTGTCCTGGTGCAGCATCTCATAGCTGAAGGCTTCACAGCACACCAAAACCATTTATCAAAGCATGTTTCAACTCGTACTACATGTGTGGGGATGAATTCGGTGGGATAAATCATATTCCTCCCCATTGCACAAGTGAATTAATGAAGGTGTAACATGGTGGGTGGATATCAATGGGAATACGGGTTAGCAAGGTGTGCCAGGCAGCTCAGGCAAGCTGGGTAGATGCTACTCAGGCAGAACAACCAAACACAAAGGGAACATCTCACTGTGACTGTCACTGCCTGCATTGCCTGCCTGTCACAGCACTTGTGCACGAACCACTAGACAGGAATGAAGGAATTTGTCCAACATGGCAGTCATACTCTGACAGAGCAGGTAGCTGAACCAGACACTGATTCAGACCTTCTTTCTCTAAACCTTAGACCACATGCTTTCTATATTACTACCTATTAAATACAGGTGACATCACACCATAGGACACATGTCACAGTGCACCAGAACATGTCTGATAGGAAGCATGGCAACATTTTATGCCAAAGCCCAGTACCTGCATGCATGTAAATGGTTAGCAGGATCTGTTCATCAATAACTTGCATCAGAATAACAGCTAACAGACTGAAAAGCCTGTCTGAAAAAGAAATCAGAGGAAGGGTGGCAAAAAACAAAAATAAGGAGATGGTTATATACTAAAACAAGATTGGCAAGCGTTCAGGAAAAACTGAAGTTTGTGAGGACAAGAGCAAAACCAGCAGAAATCATTGCTAAATATTACTTTAGATAAAATTTCAGAATAGCAGCAAACACACACGAGAACATTCATACCAGCAAAGAATTAAAAGAAGCATGGAACTTTGATTTTAAAGTCTGTGGATAAGAAAACAGAACTGTAATAGTCTGAAGGACAAATTTCACGCAGTGCATTTGGAGACAGAAATTGCAATCACAGACCCTGGCCAGACTGGCTCTGACACACATTTTATCCTTCTTGGAGAACTTTAATGGATTATTTTTGCACCTTATAACAGCCATTCAGAGCACTACTTGCTGTTAGGACTTGCACTATCACTCATTACTTACAGTTAACAAGAGTTACAACAATGAGCTCTGAATTAAGACTTTCTGTGGCATAAGTGATTACGGGCCTCAAAATGCAGAATTTGGCTATCTTAGAAGATGACTATCTTGAAACCAGGGATACATCTTAATATTCAGAAATCAGAAGAGCTGACTCTCTGAACTCAAGCATTTTGCTATAATCATAAGGTTCTGCTTTGTTTTTCAGATAACCTCAGAAATTCTATATTTTGAATCTTTATTACATTTCATTTTTTTCTTCTGTGGCTCAGAGCTTTTAGAAAACCTATTTTGATGCTTTCCTCTGAAAATTTCTTCTGTTGCTTTCTAGAGAAATAACAATCCTGCACTAGAACCTACACAAAAATAATGAACTCTCATGTACTATCATGAAAATAATCATTTATTTTTCCCTTTCCAAGAAGGCTAAGAGAGAGTTTGAAAAGGATAAAAAAGACCGTATTTAATAACCTGAAGTACACAATAAATAATTTTAAATTCCTGAAAAATTCAATAATCAATAAACTAGTTTAGATCTGATCATCTGAACCTAAGCCATTCAGTTTTCAGCTTCGTTTTAAAACACCACATATCTACAATCTTAAAGAATGCTCAAATGAGAGATTCTGGTTCAGACCTTACTAGTCTAGAAGAAGTTAAAAAGGAAATCTGAGAGCATCTACATTCCTCAGAAGCTGTTGAGAGTGGTAGAGACACTTGCACATGGAAGTCACAGAATTTTTGTAGATGCCATCTCCTTAACCATTCAACAATCTCTTACTGTCACTGGGCTCTACATTACTTACCATCACGCTCTTCACGAGGGGAAATAAGAGGACCAGCATCTAACATTCCAGACAGAATCCATGACAATATATAAACAAAATGCTGAATTTAAATTCTAGTACAGACTGATCAGATTCAAAGACAAGTTAGAGTGAAATGATTTCAGGTTCAGTGAACCAAGTGTAAAGAGCTTCGTGATGACATTGGCGTTTTTGCCTCAGTTGCAGGCATCAGTGGCTATATTAGATTATATCACCTGAGAATTTAAACACAATCATATATTTCTAATGAAAAATGGCACATGTGAGTAGTATAGCTCCATATTACCTTAATTAAATATTGCAATTAAAATTACAGCAGCACTGTTACTGGGATGAAATTATCATGAATGAGCCGCTCCATACTCCATGTAGGCCTTTGATGGGAGCCTTATGCAGCCTCACCTGAACTTGCACTAGTAAAGGAGTAACAAAGACTGGAATGTGTCCAGGCATAAGGACAGGGCTTTTGTTGTGCTGAGCTGGCTCAGAGAAAAGAAAGAACAAAATTTAATTTCTGTACAGAATACAGAATTCAAGTTCCTTGAAGCAGGAGCTGAAAATAAGTAAAGGCATTTTCCCTCAGAGAAAATGGACAGCCACTGTACTCGGAAAATACACACGTGATCATTCCACACTCATGATGATGATGTCCCTTTAGACCAAGAAGTACCAACTGAACTAAATCCACAGTACTCTTCAGCTTCTCCTATGCTTCTTGATAAGAGGGAGGTGGAATGACTACCTGTCTCAAAATATGTAGAAAGACAGTGTGGCATAAACAAGGACAGACTTTCTAGTTACCAGCTTTGATTGCATCTCAGCAACATGGTACACACCCACAGGGCTTGTCTCACAACACTGCTTGCCTCTCAAAATAGCTTCCTTGGCTTTCAGCTATAGAGGTTTTGTAGAAAGCATGCCAGTGTGATGAATATATTACAAAGAGAAGGCATCAAATTAACTCTGCAAGGTTATCCTACCCAATTTAGTGTCAATGCCCATCATAACTGCAGACTTGAAAGGCTGCACTGGAGTGAACAAATATAGCTCTAGTGGCAGCAGTTTGCTCAAATCCAGATCAAAACTCTATTTCTAATCTTGCCTGGAACTTAAGCCTGACTTCAAAGTACATCAGCACAGAAAAATGTATCACCACCTCAATTATTTCCTAAAAGAAAGCAGCAACAATGCAGGGAAGAGCTGAGGCTGTAAAGACTACAGATTCTCCTCTTGCATTTTGCATTCATGTCCTTGCATGGCTGCTCTCCCTCTCATAGAGAAACACTGAGAGACACATTCCCCATGGTATTTACAAATCAACAGCTTGTGCAAAGAAGGAGCACCTTACTATAACAAGGCTGTGCAACTTTCTCAGCTACGGAAACAACATGTGAGTTACCTGTGCCTTTACTAGTGAGACAGTACTCACATCATTTGTAATTACTCAGGGAGGAATAGTAGCTTATGCTCTTGCTCCAAAAGCACAAATCCCTACGCATGGAGATAATGCTTTCTTTCCAGTACTCTCCGATAGCTACTCCAAAGGCAAAACAGGACTTATAATACACAGTTAAAACAGTTACCTTTTATCCTGCAGAGCACCGAGTACATAAACATACAAATCAGGTACAGAATCAGCCCACCACTAAGCACTAGCAGACTACGTCATAATCCCGAACAACTCCTAATGGGAAACACTTTCAGATACATTAATTGGTTTAAGGAAAAAAAGAAATTAATTATTTATACCTCTTTGAAGCTTCTTGAGGAATCAAATCAATCAGATAGGCTAGCTACATTCAAGCTATTGAAAAACATTTCCCAGAAGACAGACATACAGAGTATTAACAAGATACATAGAGTTAAGCAAGAGAAAAGTGGGAGTTCCGAGTTTGTTTTCTGTCTAGAACTGAAGGACAGGGTGTGACTTTATGACTTATCTTGTTTCCTAGGAAGGTAGAACAACCCTGGTTTGTACTGCCAGACAGAGTCTGCCTCGCAGTGTTCCAGGCCGCTCCTTCCAACTCAGCCCTGTCCATCTCCCTCAGCGTCAGTCACACACTCACAAAAATACCCAACCCTTTATCAAAGTCAGTTTTTGTAAAGAAAGCCCAGTGGCATGATTAGGACGGGATAAAATGAAAAACAAACCACTTTTGCACAAAGAAATGCAATGATTACTTTAAGTCAGAGTAATTACTAACCATCAACAGCAGCAAAAAAAAGGGTGTTTTCTGAACTACTCCATATTCAGTGGCACAGAAATTGGAAATGTATCTCTCTATTACTATCAAGGAAAAAAAATTGCAACTCAAATTGTTCACCTTCAGTAAAGAGTGGCAGTCTGACTAATTTCATGCAAAAAGACTTGTTCAACACATGTAGACAACACTTCCTACTATAAATATAACATCTTGCTTAACAGTATGATTTATTTAATACTGACTTCCATGGCAAAATATATAAAAGATGACCTTTCCAGTTCTGTGCCTTCTTTATTAATTCCAAAAGGCCTGAACATTTTTTAAAATAAGGAAGAGAAGTGTTCTGGACTTTTCTGCTACTTGTTCTTTCAATTTAAAATACAACTTGCCTTATTCTGTGGTTTTCTTAGCTGTCTTAAATAGACATAAAGCTTCTCAAGTTGCTCCACTCTGGAAAACAGCAACTTTTCTCACAAACATTTATTCAGGTGCTTAAAAGCTTGGGGGTTTTGTTTGTTTGTTTTAAACTTTTAAGCCATCTAAATAAAAATACCTCCGTCTCACACAGTTAGTCAGCCTTCATTTTCCTAATATCCTTGAGATAATTCTACCAGATCACCAATTTTGCATACATTATGGAAGAAATAAAATAAAATTTTAAAAGAAGAAAAATAAAAAGGGGGTGGGGAGGAGGAGGAAACAAGACTTGCTTTTTTCATATGGAAGAAAACCAGAGGCAAAAAACGGAGAGATCTTCTGGGCCTTTTTTATATAGAAGAGGAAAAAAAACAAGCCCACACAGATCACAAGTGTACTTTTTGCCTTCTAAGGATTACTTAATGATAGCTTGCAAAATACTCTAGAAGGAGATCAAAATATTTTATTAATTTAGTTCAACCAATAAATATGGGAGGGGTTGTAGAAATTAAAACCCCTCTGCTTGAGGACAACACTCTAGCAGGCAGTTAACAGCTCCGCATAATTTTTAGATATAAAATTACACTTTCTTAGGAAATATTAAAGTTGCAGGAAGGGAATGTTATCATAAGATTTGCATAACAAACTAAAGTTCTTTAGACTAAAAGACCATTTTAAAATGTAGAAAGGTTTTTTTAGACTAAGGAAGGAAATCAGTTGCTGCATAAGAATGCAGCAGACTCTTTTTCCTTCAGCCAACTGTATTTTTCTGTTTCCCAGTCCTCCTTTGCTTTTGTGGTTCCGGCTTTCCTAATTTGGGCATCCAAAAGTTAACTGAAGATGTAAACTCCTTCTATAGTAAATGGAGTTGGGATAACTCATCATTTGGAATAACCACAGAAGGCTAGAGTGAACCTACAGAATTTATCATTCTGCTATTCCTCATCCATGGCATGGTTCTTAAGATTGTCCTCTGATTCTGGCTGGGACAGCACAGAGCACAAAAGCATCTCCACACCTAGGACTCCCAAGTATGAGAGCTCAACTCCCAGCAGAGACACTGCCCATCTTATTTTAATAGTTGCAGTGTACTTTTTGTACAGCCCATCTCTCAACGTAAGCCCCCATCTGTGATACAAGCTCAGACAGCAGCTGCCTCAACAAAAAAAAATAGTTAATTCTGTCACATCCATACCCCTGCTTTATTCCAAGTTGGCCCTTAAAAAGAAAAGCCAGGTGAAAACTGATAGATCCAAATACCATTTAAGTCACAGGCTTGTCATCCTTAATAACGCTAAAAAAATGGAGTAAATTTACATTGGTACTTTAGAAAGGCTCAAGCACATAGTTCACACTCAAGGATGTGAATGCTGTCTGCATACTGAGAGAACTCAGGATCACCTGATCCAAAGTTAAGGAAACAGTGCTTCATCTGACAGGAACCATTAGGGACCCCGGGTCTATGGAACTTGCTAAATTTAAATGACACATACAGTGAGTGCCTAGGGTATAAAATGTTCTCTGTCACATACAACCGATGAAGAAATTTTTCTCACTCAGTCTCAGATCTGGCCTCAGGTTAGGCTCCAAATACTTCAGCTATGCTTTTTGGTTCAGATCTCAGCATCAGGCAGCAGCACTGTACTCAGCTGAGGCTGCAATGCAGCTCTTTGAGCAGGTATTGTAGCATGTAGCAGACATCCAGAATAGTTTACCGTAAAGAGAAGACCTGAAAGGTGAATTATAGCTTTTATCGGAACATATGGTCCACAACTACTCAGTGGCTAAACAGTATTTATCTCAACATTTCATGGAGGGGAGAGCAAAATAGAATTGAAAGATAATTTACTGGAGTTGGACTTGATTGTCCTTGTGGGTCCCTTCCAACTCAGGACATTCTATGATCATGATTCTATGATAACATACACTGCTTCTGAAAATCTTGTCACTAGCAGACGTTCACAAAACGCTCACTAAACAAAAGAAAATTTAGAAAGTTCCAATATTTAGAGTGGAAGCTTATGGTGGTGAAGATGATTAAGTCAATTCCAGCACTGATTTTTTTTTTTCCTTTTTCCACTAAGATTGCGTCTCTTACATCTATTGTACTTTCTCTCATAATGAATCAGTCACTTACATAAACCACACACAGTGAAAAGTTCCTGTACTCACTACAGAGAACACTGACACTTCTGGGGTAGGTTACAAGACATGTGTTGATCTGTGCCTCTATGGCACATCCAAACTGGGGGGGAATATTGTCAAGAGTGTCTCTATATACTTGTGAAATGCCAAGCAGATATTGTCAGACCTCTTGCTCACATTTTCCTCTCATGAGTCCACTAACTTTTTGCCGTGGATGGCATGACAACCAGCACACATCTAGCAAGACTGCCTTGCACTGAACCATCAACATTGCTTCCTGCATAATTTGTATCCTTGTGTAAATTTGAACATTAGTACAGCAGAAGGCAACCCTTGATTGGCCAGCAAAAATCTTCCAGCCACATAGCAGTGGAAGCACAAAAGTATGTTGTGTAATCTACCCATCAGTAACAGAACTGGAAATAGAAACATCCTGATAGACACCACATCAAGAGACATGACAGGTGCTTCATGAAGCCCTACTCATGTCAACTAGAATGTGGGCATAATGTCACAGGGAGGCAAGGACAGATGCAGAGACAGACTCATTTAAGCTTGCTGGTGAATGCTATCCCCTGCATCCCCTGTATGCAGTCAGCAGTTTATAGCTGAATTTTTATTCTCCTGCCTACACCTGCACAATGACAAGGGGAGGTAAGATAAAAATGACTTGTTTCTAATAGAGCATTAATAACAAAAGCCTGTGTTCCCAAGGCTCCTTATTCAAGCAAATCCATCCCCATTTCAGTGGGAGCCCTCCCAAGTACAAAACTGACTGCCTTCTCAGACCTCGCCTGAGTTTACTAAGACATTACAAACAGAATTAATTCATTAATTCTGAGTTAATACAAGGACAGAACACAATCTGGCAAGACACCAAGTAAAACACTCCCTCCCCCCCCCCCCCCCCCCCAGGATTCTTTGACTGCAAAGCTAATGGTAAACCAGAGGCATCAAGGAGTCACCTAAGGTCTGTGGCATCAAGCAGCCAGGATTTCTTGTCTATCATTATGAGGCAAACAGGTTCTGGGGTGTTCTTGCACGCAGGACTTAGCACTCACAAAGGACTTCTCTTGCCATGTGACTGAATTCTTGCCACAAGGTATACAAGACGATGCACAAGACAAGCAGCATGATATTTTTGAAGGTCATGAGTTGATATAAAATTATTATTTTTTTTTAAATTCAACAGCTGGATTTCACTTGAATTGACTTACATGAGTATATAGCCTGGATGGGATCCAACTGCTGAGAAGCGCGCCACTATCCACTAACACGTGGGTCTTAATTAAGGCCTGTAACCAGTCTAAGATTCCTACACTTCACCACAAAGGTGGGAGGCCTCGTGGACTAATACCACTACAGCACTACAAAATACTAGTAGAGATATAAAACCCGTGACAGATAGGTGTGAAATAATTTCTTATAAAATTTTATAAGAAAATAAACCATCTATGTAGAAACATGAATCTAGGACAAGGGCTTACAAGCATTTATAACAGAACAAGGGCATATCATGAATTAGTCACAGGATTTTACAGGGCTTTTACAGTGCCTTTATTAATAACAGGCTCTGTAAGTGAGATTATACTGTGTTTTTTTAAATAAAAATAATCACAACATGGTTCTTTACCTAAGAAGTCAGCAGAACAACATCTGACCAAAAAAATGAGAAGAAATGTCACATTTAACAAAAAAAAAGAAAACCACCCAGTTTCAGCAACAATCAAAAGTAAATTAAAATGTTCATTTAAACATGTTAAGATTGGGGAAATTTCCAACAGCTCTACTTTGGTAGCAATGCCCACGTCACCTCCTCTTACTGGACTGTGAGCTGGTAATACCTTCTTCCCCTCGAGAGTTCCTCTATCAGCTCTCTTTGAGGAATCTCTACCAGCCTTATACCATAAGGAAACACTGAATTGCTCACAACTGGACCTCCTCTGTGGGTTGGCCTCTGGAAGTTGTCATCTCTTCACAGCAGATAATTTCTGCAGTGGTGTGGAGAATCACAGATCAAACAGCATGGTTTTAACAGGAGCTTTTGGCACCTGCTGTGAATGATGCCAACCGTGGTACAGCACTAAGGGGCTTTTCCATCCACTGAGCCTAACGCACTGCTTAAAAGTAACAATGAACTAAAATACAATGCCATTACAATATTTCCACATTCTCTCTCCTTCTCTATTAATTCCAGGCCAACTTATTTGAATTTAAAAACCAAAAAGGAGAAATTATTTAACCTCCTGTCCTGGCAAGCTCAGCCCAAAACCCTTCTGGATAACTCCAGATCACTGAAGCCAATGAGATTGTTTCCACTAATTCCAGTAAGTTTTGATGAGATCTCAGGCTCCTTACACAGGCAAGGACTGGAACACAGCTAAAAGTTACAGTCCGACAAAGCACTAGCCACAAAATACCACAGCTCACACTGTGCTTGAGCTTTGGTGAGTGCAGTATAAGAATCATAGAATCATAGATTCACTAGGTCGGAAGAGACCCATCGAGTCCAACCATTCCCACCAATCTCTAAACCATGCAAGAGCAGCAGAATGCTTGTTTGGGTCAACACAATGAGCGTATGCCCGATGCCATGGTTTACAGTGGGCATCAATACGCACATCTGAGTGCACTCATAGCTTTTCTGTTCTAGTAAAAAATCAAAGTAAGACAGCAAGAAAGAAGACAAGTGAAGGCCATGAGATGGCAAAGGATTGTTGAGGCTTCTCAACACAGCAGATGATTCTCTAGAGATCATTTCTCAACTGTACGAATGCATACATGAAAATGTTAATGGTATAATCCTCCCCTCCAAGGGAGGAGATGGAGCAGACGAGGGGAGATGTTCAGCTCTTTTACTCTTGCCAACAAAAGACTGCAAACCAAGAGACATGGGTTCTTTTTAATCAAAGTTCTACCCAAAAAGAAACAGCTATACAAAATACGTAAATTGAGGAAAAAGACTTACTGGCAGGAGAGCGACAAGTTAAAGCCAGCTGCAGAGAGAAGGAACACCTCTGCCTCATTCATTACCTGCACTGGACAAAATGATTTTATGTGGAATACCTAACTGATAAGTCTACCCACTTTGCACCCTTCAGAGCTAACAAGAGAATTCCCTTCTGTCTCTCCATTCCCCCATCAAAGTTTCTCCAGATAATTTACTTGCTTGATAAACCCTTTTTCTTACGAGACCTTACTGTTTGGTTTTAGCACCAACATACAGACCAGCATTTTTATCTTTGGATGACAGTTGTCATCTTCCATATGTGCATCACATTTCCCACCTAATCAGAAATAAATCATGAGTAACATGATTTAAATGTAATAATCACTCCCTCAGTATCATAAGCAGAAAGACTGACAACCAGATACTTGCCCCACTGGTATCCATTTGTTATAGAAATGGGGCACAGAAACCCAGGAACTGTAACAGGAAAGAGTTTTTGGGGGCTTTGTTTCATTTTTCTAAGTATACACAATTTTTAAGAATATAAGCACAGCCTTGCAATTAAAACATTTACATTGTTTTTAGAACAGTATTCCAGAGACCATCTAGCAAACTGAAGTGATAATTTATATTTTAAGAATACTTTTCTTAAAAGCATAAGTTAATTAGTATACCCAGACAGAAGATCTATTTTATCAGGAGTATCAGTCTTACAGTCAGCACGACAGCCATCTCTCTGTGATGTCGTCATGTGTCCTTTCTTTTTGATGAATAATATATCTCATGACTGAGTGGGCAGTGTATTATTTAGTAAAGGCTTCGCAGAGGAAGCCTCACAAAATTAGGTGGACTTCTATGAAAGTGAGGTTAGAAAGTCTGTGGGTTTCCTACTGCTAGCTTTGTCTCGTAACTATCTCAGGCGGGACAGGAATCACTACCAAATATGCAAACTGTCCAGCAATGCCAGATCACAGAAGAAAAGCCAAGCTACAAAGCCAAGGAAAGGAAAAGGTGGCAGCACAAAAGGCCCCATCTCATTCCTCATGCAAGAGACCGTGTCAACACCACTACACACCACTGCCTCTCAGTTTCCTTCCTAGTACTCCCACTCCTAGTCTTCTCACTTATTTAATTCAACAGAATGCTGGGTCAATACTGTCTTTGACATATTTGCACAAGGCCCACTGTTATGAGAACTTTGATCTTAGATGGAACCAGTGTTGTTTGAATCCAAGCAATAAAGTAGAACCTGCTGCAAGAAATGTTGAGAACAATAACACATCATCTGTATTACAGTAATGTGTAACTGAACACCACTTCTAGTTCAGCACAATGTGTACAAGTCATTGAAACTTCTAGATGATAGACTAGCAGAAAAAGACTGTACTCAAGATGCCAAATTCATATTCAAGTGTCTTCAGAGTCTGAGGAAATGTGATTTCCAGGTTTAAGGGCTATGATTCTTTGCATATTTGTAGAGTTGGCTGTAAAGACTCCTAACTCAAGAGAGATGCCAAAAGATGTTGCTTTATTTGCTTTGCAAGGCTAGGTTTTGGTAGTACTTGTGGGGTTTAGTGGGGTGGGTTCTGTGAGATGCTGCTAGAAGCTTTCCCTATGACTGATAGAGTCAATGTCAGTTGCTCCAAGGACATGCTCTTGGCTAAGGCTGGGCCCATCAGTGATGGTGGGAGCACCTCTGTGAACCCTATATTTAAGAAGTGTAGGTGGGCAGGGAGGAAGGTGGGTTGGGGGGTACCCTGCACAACAGAAACTGCAGCCAGAGACAGGAGTGAGAATATGCGAGTGACCCAACTCTGCTGACACCAAAGTCAGTGAAGAAGGAGACAAGGAGGTGCTCTGGGCACCAGAGCAGATTCCCCTGTAGCCTGCAGTAAAGACCATGGTGAGACAAGCTTATCTCGTGGCAGCCTCTGAAGGTTAATGATGGAGCAGTTTTGCACCTGCAGCCTGTGGATGACCCCACATCACACGAGTAGATGTCAAAGGAGCAGGCTCCTGGTAGCACCTGTGGAAACATGGAGAGACGAACTCATGTCAGAGCAGGACTTGTGACCCTGTGAGAGACCAACAATCTGTTTCTGAAGGACTGCACTCCATGGAAGGGACCCACACTGGAGCAGGTGAAGAGTGAGGAGCCCTACCGCTGAGGGGGAAGCAGCAGCAGAGAGAACAGGTGATGAAGAGACCCCAACCCCCACTCCCTCGTACTGCTGGCAGGGAGGAGGTAGAGAAAGCTGGGAGTAAAGCCTAGGAAGAAGGAAGTGGTGTGGGGGAAAGCATTTTTAGACTCAGTTTTATTTCTTATTACTCTACTCTGATTTGATTGGTCATAAACTAATTTAATTTCCCCAAGCTGAGTTTCTTTTGCCCATGATGGTAATTGCCACGTGATCCCCCTGTACACATCTCAACCGACAAGCCTTTTATTATATTTCTTCTCTCTGGTCCAGCTGAGGAAGGAGAGCGATAGAGTGGCTTTGGTGGGCACCTGGCATCCAGTTAGGATCAACCCACCACAGGTGCCAAATCATATGGCAAAGTAAGACACAAACCATGAATTCTTCATGAATGTGTGTCTACCCAGGTCTTACAGCACCATGCTACCCTTGCTTGGCACATCTCACCTTCTATTATGCCCCTCTATTCTGTACTTGTGAGGCTTTTCCTGGAGTACTGTGTCCAGTTCCAAAATCTTTGACATAAGAAGAATACAGATCTAGCAGAATGGGTCCAAAGGAGGCTACAAAGATGATCAGAGGGCTGGAGCACCTCCCATACAAGGATAGGCTGAGATAGTTGGACTTGTTCAGCCTGGAGAAGCAAAGGCTCCGAGGAGACCTTATAGCAACCTTCCAGTACTTGAAGAAAGCCAGGGAGGGACTTTCTCAAAACACATGAAGTGCCTAGGAACTAGAGAGAATGGCTTTAAATTGGAGAAGGGAAGATTTAAGACTAGACATAAGGAGGAATTTCTTCACTATGAGAGTGGTGATGCACTGGAACAGGTTGCCCAGGGAAGTCATGGCTGCCTTATTCCCAGAGGTGTTCAAGGCCAGGTTGGATGGGGCCTTGGGCAGCCTGATCCAGTGGGAGGTGTCCCTGCCCATGGCAGGGGGGTTGAAACTGGATGATCTTTAAGGTGTTTTCCAACTCAAACCATTCTGTGATTCTAAAAAGCAAACTTCTGAAACATGGATTTGCATTTATTCTGCATTCATATAACATATTGCATAAGAGGAGCACAAATTTGCTGGACGTATAAATGTACAACAAATCTCAAAAAGAAAAACAGTATGTGGTTACTTACCCAACAAAACAGCTTTAGTGAAGTACTGTAGCAAAAGGGAGTAGTAAAGCAAAGATACAGTAAGGAAACAAATATTTATGCAGCCTTTGTTCTTTTTTGATCTTTTACTGGAAGCCATCTAAGTTCTTAGTGTGTATTGTGATTTGGTTTTCCTCTGATGCTGTAAACTCTTAGAAGAAGAAAAGTATCTATAGATAAGATAAAAAGATAAAAAATGTAAATGTGTAAAATATTCAGTGGGTTCTTTTAATAATTAATCAGCCTAAGAGCTTTCAGTCTAGCTGCACTGACAGTGGAGCAAGACCTTCCAAGAGAAGAAACAAAACTAAGTATTTAGTCATCTATTAAAATGTGTTATCAGAGAACATCACACTGCATCAGGAGAAACGGTGATACCTAATTATTTTCACTGAAGCTGTAACTCTATGGCATATATAGCTTTTAACTGTTAACCAACATGTTTGTGTATGCGATATATTCCTTCTCAATTTTGCAGACTTCTGCCTAACAGGTTTCTGAGATTTCTTCTGTAGACACATGTTGTATTGGCACAGGGTGCTAAGCAGTAACTCGTGGCAATTTTCTATGTGACATGGGACTTGACTGGTAACTCCAAGATGATATACAGAATGCTACGTGCAGTATCTGCCACACTATCTGATGAAAGGGACTCCACTGTAACTAACACAAAGACCTTCTCTAAGGATCCTGGAGACAGAGGTTGTATCCTCAATTATCTAGAGCAGTGAATCCACTTACTTCCTGTAATGAGCCTCAGGATGGGCATTTGGTGACCCTGTTGATATTCCTAGAGAAAATCTGAGGCATAACCAGCACTGTGAGAAGATCCTACACAGTACAGCCTCTACCCACTCCATCTACCTTTGCGGTAATGATTTCAGGTAGTAATCATCTGAAAATATTCCACATTCTCACATTACTTGATGCAAGGACTTGTAGCATGTTTAGGCAGCTTGAACTCAGACTCAATTTAGACTCTTTGCTAAGGGCAACATGTTGTTAGACTCCAGGTCTCAGTCTGTTACTGAGCCTCAAGGACTCGAGTCATTATCCAAGGCACAATGTAGACAACAGATCACATTGATCTTTCTGCCTTTTCCCCTCTACCTAACTTCTAATGTGAAATGAGTGTTGCAGTGTTTACCCAAAACTAGAATAGCTTTCTGGTCTTGGGGCTTATTTCATTCATATTATGTAAATAATTGATTCTTTGAAAGACCAGAATAGCTATAAATCAAACGTGTAGCCAAACTGTGTTTCTATGCATGCTGCTGTTTCCTGTTTTCCCATTTTGATGGAAACGTTGAAAGCCCCCAGCTGCTACAGTACTGAATAATCTTCTCTTGGTTCCCAGGATAAGAGGAAGTAAAATTATTTCAGAAGTCCTATTAACAAAGAATAATTTTAGCAACAGCTTGCTTTCTAAGATAAGGCCACTCACTTCAAAGTTTTTATTGTTAATGAAGAGGGCAAACATAAATAAACTGTTACAAGACTGGCTATGGATATAAAGGATAATTTCTTCTAGAAATCACTTTACCTCCCCACATTTCATTTCCTTCAGCTGTAAAGTGATGGCAGAGTTGCCTGCATGTGCTGGCATCTGGAGATAAAAAACAGATCTAGTGCTACACTATAATTCTGCTGCTAGAGAGACTTCACACAGGATATGGAACAAATGCCTAAAAATCAATCCAGAAATTAATCTCTTGCTGTGAACAGTTAGGAAACCCAAACATCCAGGTTTACATCATACACATTAGAAAGGTGTAAATATAAATGAAGACATAGAGTATTAAATACTGACTGATATACAGGCATTTACACACCCAGATCCAGATACGAAGCATCTGATTTGCGAAGCATATCACAAACCTGTTTTTCTACCTAATCATTCTTATCTAATACTATTTGTTTTTCTAAACACATTCCAACAAACAGAACATATGATACAGGGATCCAAAATTACATAATCATGCTTCGTGACACTTTTATGAGACCACAAGAAGGCACACATTCTAGATTTTAAACAGCATTTCTCTCTGGGATGGCATGTAGTGTCTCAATGCTCATCACACAAGAGAACAAGGCATAACTTTTTCCAGTTAGCCAAGTTGCTGCAGAGTGGCTGATCATCACTATCCAACCTGCAGTTTGGGAAGGATCAATTTTCATGTGAAAAGAACTGTGGACTGCTGAAGAACCCAAGCACGCGTGCCATCAGTACAACACCTTCTTTGAAAGACATGTCCAGTAGCACACTTTCCTTTCCTGTCATGCTCTGATAACCAGTGTCTTAGCCGAGTGTGAAGTCACATCATCATCATTTCCTAAACCCTTTCCTCTAACTAATCCAAGCCTGTCCATTGTGGCATGCTGAAGGGTCACAGCACAGCCTATGCAGAAACAGACTAAAATCATACTAAAGTTGAAGGTCAGGTTCAGAAATCCATTTTTAGATATACAGACAAGTGCCAGTCATCCAAGGAAAAGAAAAAAGTAAAGGGAAGCATCTGGGTACCCGGTATTGTTGCAAAGCTAGGTTTTCATGCAGGATCCTACTTTGAAAATCTCAAGCAACAAATGAAACGTCCAGCATGTTCTTTTAAATAGCAAGAGCAAAGAATAAAACAACGTACCCATGATTAAGAACTTCAGAGGCCTGAATTAAAAACGATTTTCAAAGAATACTGAACGTTATCCTTGCTGCCAGAGCATTTCCCAATGGTGAATAAATAAAAAACAAACAAACAAGCTCTTCTGCTGAAAACTTCTTGTCCTTTTCTAAAGCTGAAAGCAGTTTCCATAACCTATAGGCAGCCACTGCTCTGATATAAACTCTGCTAAGCAATGAAAGTGCTAACCACATCTTAACACACCACAAACAACACTCAGTGTACAACCTGATTCTGGGATGCTTATCCACATATATAGCTCCACAGAAGTTAATACGATTATGGAAGGGATTGATGACTTCAAGATCAGGTCAAGAGAATCTCTCTGGCTTATTGCATAGGACTCAGCAAAGAGAGAAAACAGAATGATTACTCCTCCATGTTAGGAGATATATAGTATGGTCTTCACTCAAAACAAATAAAAACATCAATAGCACTGCTTTTGGTATCCTCATCTGCCCTGCTCTATAGCGGACCAAAGAGGCATTTAGTGAAGAACCAGAAAAATGAAAACACACCAAAGAAACGCAGAAGAACAGATAATTAACCAGTGTGGCTCCCTGCTCCAGAACATCATTAAGACAAAGCATTCTGCAGTAGTTTCATCAATAAATTAGCACACTATATACAGTAACACATCAGAATAAATAAATTCTGTGATGACCATCTGCTGCCCTCTCTTAATAGTGACCCAACACTCTATATACCCACACACATGCAACCAAGTACACATACACAGAGCACATTCTTAGAAACAGGACATGTAATTCACATGAAGGTTTAATATTCCTTCTTTTTCCCCAGATTCAGCCTTTACAGAAACAGTAAACTTATAAGTCAACATTTGCAGAGCACTTCAAAGTTTCCCTGAGTTCTCCTTTTTTCCTCCCTCCACTCCAAATACTTACCCTACCCCACAAACAGAAAACATAAGAGGAGATCTGTTTATCACATGACTGACCTTTAGAGGAATCCTTACATTTATATTCTTTGACTCACATTCATTCAAGAAAAAGGAAGCTGCAAACAATATTCACATGGAGCATGCAATTTTTACCTTCCTGACTTTTATGTTAGCTATTTATTAGGCACTGTTTCTTTCTTCAGGTAGACATCTTAGGCACAGGTGTGTATGTGTGTGCTCCTGTTAACATTTATAAAGAAAAAGAAATCTGATTCATTCAAAAAAATGCACACCTGCTGTGTTTTGACTACCAAAATATCACTACTTATATCTTTTTATGGTATTATCAACCAATATGTGCTATATAGAATAGGATAATTGTTAAAAATAGCTACTCCTACTTAAAGCTAATAAGTATGCCTACTGAAAAAGAGAAGGGGAGCATAAAAGAAATGGGAGTCGTTAGGGACACTAATGTGACACATACATATTTTCTCTATGTGTGCAGCAGTATCTGTGCAGCAGAACCAGTCTGTATAAGTCAAGAGATACTAACTCTGACAGTAAGCTCCAGCAAACTAAACCTCCCATTCTGCTCCCCTACCTTCCAGGTAAGGAAGCTGTCTGGGACAGATATTGCTTGTTTTTATGACACTGTAGCAACAAGTACAAGAGAGAACAATGTTTTGGTAGCATAACCCATAAAACACAAATAGCGAGGTATTAACTACTACCCCAGAACAGCAGCAGTAACAGCAGAACCAGGCACAATAAAGCAGCAGCAAGTACCAGTAAACAAATATTGGGTAGAAGAATAGAGAGCACGTTCTGTTTAAAACAAATCCCACTAACACTCACCGGGGCTCCACTCTGTTCCCCTCGATGTTGGGGCTGTGACAACTACCCATACGTGGAGGCACAGCAACCTGGCAGGAGCTCAGGGCACCTCCTGGTTAAAAATCAAACATGGGGAACAGCGGGTGCACTGACAGTTTTGCAGAAAGGAGATCTGCACAGCATGGCTTTTCTTCACTACCCTAACAGCCTAATAAATAATAAATTAGAGATAATTGTGTCTATGGTAATCACACCAGTGATTTTTTTCCCTTCTTCTCCAAGACACCTTAGGAGAGAGATAGCCATACCAGAGCTGCAGAATCTGGTATGTAAATAAAAAAGAGAGACCTAAATGAAGTGTTTTCTGTGACAGGATCATTTAAGATTACCCTGAATTCTCATGCATTTAAACCATTCACCATTCGTAAAGCGCTGGTGATACCCGAAGCTGCTGCCTATTATTTTTCACTCCTAAATCTCTTACGGACAGAGCGCAAAGGGTATTTACACCTCCGCACCTAAGTCCGCAAAACACAAATCCTCGAAAACAGCGAGACTAACCAGCAGCCTCTTCTCCACGGAAAGACACAACCATTTCACCCCCTGCGATGTTGTATTGTGGTTCCCCCATTCCTCGGACAGAAAAATAACGCTTCTATTTACAGGCGCCAAGAAAGTAATTCTCAAATCTATTTCTTTACATCCGCGATCTATTATTTCACCGGGATATCACAAGGCTTCAAAAAAGGCTTGCAAAAACTGTGGTGTAATACCGTTCCCATTTCCAGATACTGGAAAAAAAATATTGCGGAGGCGCTGAAATCTCGCAGCACGACGGCCCCTGCAAGAACACCGAGCCCGCACGGCTGGAAGTTACCTCAAGGAGAAAATGGAGCCAAGGCGCTTTCCCCGCCGAGCTCGGAGACTGAGCGGCTGCTGCAGCTCCACCGGGGTGAAGGGCGGCTCGGGCTCGGCTCGGCTCGGCTCGGGCTTGGGCTCGGGCTCGGCTCGGCTCGGCTCGGGCTCGGGCTCGGGCTTGGGCTCGGGCTCGGCTCGGCTCGGCTCGGCTCGGCTCGGCTCGGCTCGGCTCGGCTCGGCTCGGCTCGGGCTCGTGCTCGTGCTCGTGCTCGTGCTCGTGCTCGGGCTCGGCTCGGCTCGGCTCCGCTGAGCAGCAGCAACCCCAGAACCGGGAGGCACTCCCCACCCCAGCTACGCCGTGCAGGCGCCGCTCCCGGCAGCGGCGGCCGCCAATGGGCACCGCCCCCCGCGAGGCGCCTGCGCGGAGGCAGCTCCGCCCCCGGCGCGGCGGAAAGCGAGGGGTGATGGGGGCGCGATACCACGTCGGGGAAAAGAAACCAAACCCGTCCCGGGAGAGGCTGGAGGCTGTGCTGCCTCCCGGGGCGGGGACGTTCCACGGGCACGGAATGATAGGATGGCGGGAACGGCTTTATATTGGAGAGGGGCAGAGTTAGACTAGACATTAGGAGGAATTTCTTCACAATGAGAGTGGTGAGGCACCGGCATAGTTGCCCAGAGAAGCTGTGGCTGCCCCATCCCGGGGAGTGTTTAAGGCCAGGTTGGATGGGCCTTGGGCAGCCTGGTCCAGTGGGAGGTGTCCATGGCAGGGAGGTTGGAACTGGATGGGCTTTAAGGTCCCTTCCAACCCAAACCATTCCCTGATTCCATGATAATTTGCTGAGGGCTGGGGAAGGTGTCAAGAGAGCAGAGACACAAGGCTTAGCAGTAAATGAAGGAATTGTCAGCACAGTCATATCGATCATATGTATTACATGTCATAAATGTTATAAACACACTCTGGAAACTAAAATTCCTTGAATTTAAAATAGCTCTTTTATTGTGGAATACAGTCAGCAAAGTAAGGTGAGGCACACGGCATTGGGCCCACCCCCGGCTCCCTTCCCCTCTCATAATGCCCCACCCCCGGCTCCCCTCCCCTCTCATACGTTTCTTCTCAGTGTGAAAACGTTTGGGCAGGAAAACAGCAGCTTGTCCATCCGCCATCAGCGCGTGTCGGGGTGCTCCAGCCACGGGTCTTTCAAAAGGGCTCAGGGGGCGAGCAGCTCCTGCTGCTGCTGGGTTGCCCCTTGACAAGCCAGGACACCACAGAAAGATGACATTCCACCCAATGACTCAAGCATTGGTCCTAAACTGAGGTACAACGATCAGGACCGGTACATTTGAATCTCCACCCCTCCTTGACGTGCCCCCACGTTCCTTTATTCAAGCCAAAACGCTGAAAAGCTTGTTTATTACACAGAAAATACAAAGGAAGAGGTGAACAAAGAGGGAAGAGATGACTCTTGCAAACCACTGAATGCGCCACCGGGGAAAAAAAGATCAAACAGAGGAGAGGGGAAATCTCTAACAATCCCTGTCTGGTTGACCCTGCATTCCATGCAATTGATTATACCATCTGGGATTTGTTAATCCTTAGGGCTCTGCTCCTGAACCAGCTTAGATGCTCTGCAGAAGTGAGGGAAAGTCAGTCCATCCTCAAGAGCATGTGCACTGAGCAAATAAATTTATCAACCCACATAGACCTGACTGTGCCACCTTTGTGTAAGGAGGAAACATGGTGAAGATACAGAGAATTTCATACTTCTCAGGCTATCATGAAATCTTGTGGGTTTTTTTTTTCATCTTCAGAGTTTATAACTCATAGGTTTGTTGGGGTTTTTTTAGCCTTCAAAGTCCTTACTGTTTTTAGTATAATGACAGCCACAGGAATCTAATTTATTTGGTTTCACTTGGATACTACCCAAATAATTCAAACCAATTGCCAAAAGAAATTAATTAGATCTCAATCTGTCAAATAGTTTGAGTAAAGATCAAACGTATTTTTGCTCCAACTGCCAGAGGATGCAAAGGAAGTTTAGCACCAAACTTTTCGTCATCTGAAAGCACACTAACCCCTGAAGAGTCACTGGAGAAACCTCCTTCTTTTCAGAGATGAACACGTACAAAAGACAGGCTTACTGCCGTCCAGATGGGGACTGCAAGTTTGTGGCAATTACCCCAAGCAAGAAGCAGCCTGTAGCTTCTTGCAGTTCCCAGGAGAAAGGAGCATGACTGCACTTTCAAAGCAGAATGGACAGCCAGGAAATATCAAGTCTGAAATCCATCTCAGGGAGAAAATAAATGTCCATTTCTCTCTCATCTGAGTCAGAAAAAGCTAATAAAATTTGTGACACCCTGCCAGAAACATTGAACCCATTTAGGCACAAAACCTCATATTACCCAGGCTGAGAAAATGGGGGGGGGGGGAAGGTCAAAAAAAGGTCAAAGAGAGTGCATCTATCCTGATGAGCAAGACTACCAAGCTCACAACAACAGATGAGGAGAAGTCTGAAGTACTTAGCAACTTTTTTTGCCTTGGTCTTCACTAGCAACCTTTCCTTCCCACAGCTCTCAAGATGATGGGCTGCAAGATGCAGACTGGTCCCTCCCACTGTAAGAGAAGATCAGGTTGGTGACTGCCCAAGGAAACTGGATTTACGTAAGTCCATGGGACCTGATGAGATGCATCTGAGAGTTCTAAGGGTATTGGCTGATGTATTCGCCAAGACAGTCTCCATGGTATTTGAAAAGTCATGGCAGTCAGGTGAAGTCCCTGGTGACTGGAAAAAGAGTAACGTTGAACCCATTTTTAAAAAGGGTAGAAAAGATGACCGTGGAAACTACTGACCTGTCAGCCCTACCGCTATGCCTGGGAAGATCACAGAACAGATCTAAGGCACATTGAGTACAGGAACGTGATTCAAGACAGCCAGCACAGCTTCACCCAGGGCAAGTCCTGTCTCACCAACCTAGTGGCCTTCTATGAGGAAGTGACTGCATCAGTGCACAAGGGAACACCCACAGATGTCATCTATTTCAACATTTCTAAGGCCTTTGACACAGTCCTCCACAACAACTGAGATATAGATTTGATGGGTTGACTGTTCAGTGGATAAGGAATTGGTTGGAAGGTCATACCCAGATGGTAGTGGTAGCTCAATGTCCAGATGGAGATCAGTGACAAGTGGTGTCCCTCTCCTTTCTGGGGCTGGTGTTGTTTAGTATCTTCATCAGTGATGTAGATGATGGGATCGAGCACACCCTCAGCATGTTTGCAGATGACACCAAGCTGTGTGGTGAGGTTAACACCCTTAAGGGATGCTATGCCCTCCACAGGACCCTTGACAAGCTGGAGAAATGGGCTTGTGAAAGCCTTCTGAGGTTCAACAAGGTGAAGTGCAAAGTCCTCCACCTGGGTCGGGGCAACCTTTAGTGTTGGTATAGGCTGGAGGATGAAGAGTTTGAGAGCAGCCCTGTGGAACAGGACATAGGGGTCCTGTTGGATGAGGAGCTTGACATGAGCAAGCAATGTGCACTCGTAGCCTAGAAGGCCAACTGTATCCTGGGCTGCATCAGACCCAGTCAACAATGGTTAATGAATGTCAGGTCCTGCCAAACTAAACTTTCTATGACAAGATGACCTGCTTAATGGATGTGGGAATGGCTGTGGATATGGTGTACTTGGATTTCAGTAAAGCCTCTGACACTGTTTCTCACAGGATTTTACTTGAGAAACTGGCTACCACTGGTCAGACAGGAGCATCTTCTGCTGGGTTGAGAGTTGTAGCAAATGGATTTAAATCCAGCTGGAGGCCAGTCGCAAGTGCTGTCCCCAGGACTCAGTAGCTGAGTCCAGTCCTGTTCAGTACCTTTATCAATGACCTGGATGAAGGTATGGAGTTCATCCTTAGGAGTTTGAACATAACATTAAGCTGGGAAGAAATATCAATCTCCTTGAGGGTCCAGAGTCTCTGCAGAGGGATCTGGACAGGCTGGGTTGATGGGCCAAGACCAGTGGTATGGAGTTTAACAAGGTCAAGTGCAGAGTCCTGCACTTGGGACACAAAAACCCTGTGCAGCACTCCAGGCTTGGGGAAGAGTGGCTAGAAAGCTGCCTGGCAAAGAAGGACGTGGGGGTGTTGGTCGACAGCCGACTGCACATGAGCCAGCCCTATGTCCAGGTGGCCAAGAAGACCAAAGGCATCTTGGCTTGTATCAGAAACAGCATGGCCAGCAAGATCAGGGAAGTGATTGTGCCCCTGTACTCGGCACTGGTGAGACTGCATCTTGAATCCTGTGTTCAGTTTTGGGCCTCTCACTACAAGAAAGACATGGAGGTCCTGGAGCGTGTCCAGAGGAGAGAGACAAAGGCGGCTGAGTGAACTGGGGTTGTTTAGCCTGGAGCAAAGGAGGCTGAGAGGAGACCTCACTGTCTACCACTGCCTGCAAGGAGGTGAGTGTTGGTCTCTTAGGCGATAGGACAACAGGGAATGGTGTCAAGCTGCACCAGGGGAGGTTCAGATTGGACATTATGAAAAATTTCTCCACCAAAATGGTTATCAATTGAATTCAAGTAGGAGCTGCCACATATACAAGTGTCCACAGATAGGTTCCCTGACCCTAACACAGAAAGTCAATAAAGTTTTTATTTATCTGAGTCTATTGCAGAGCATATGTGCAAAAGAAAGCCATGCTTCCTCGCAGGGAGTGTCTTGCTAGTCAGTTGGGACAGGGTGTGTGAGCATATGTTTCTGCCTGGCTTAATTAATCATTAAACCTTTTTGGCAACTGATTCTTCTTTGGCAGGCCATGTAAAGTCATTCATAACAGTTAATATATTCATTCACATCTGTCACAACTTGGACCCATAAGCCACATGCCCATGTCTGGCCCTGACTGGGGGGGAATTAGATTCGTTTGTCTGTGTGGCGATCCGGAGGCCAATAAGGTCACTCCCAGGATGAATATCAAAGCAGTATTTATTTCTGGCTCCAGCAAGCATAAACACACCAAGATACTGGAGTGCACAACAAAGATATGGGGGGGTGCAACCACCCAAAGTTACAGAAATGAATCCCCGAAAACAACCCAGGTCCCTTGGATCCGATCCAACACGCACCCCATAAGGTAATGGGAGAGAGAGAGAGAAAGAGAGAGAAGGAAAGAAATCACCACATCAAAGGCAGCAGATGATCTCGGGAACACGTGGTCCAGGCTGCATGGTTCAGGCTGGTCCGATCGAGGTGTGTGAGTGAGAGTGAGGATGGAGGTGAGAGTGAGGCTGCACCCCTGATTCCCTGAGAGTCCTTTTATATGGGCAGCCCGACCCCTCAACCGCCTGTGTCTTTTTTTGGAGCCCTGGAAGCCAGCAGGTGGGGGCGTAGCGAGGCCAGCAGCAATGGCTGCATCCTCTCCCTGTACCAAAGCCAGCTCTGGGGCCCAGCTTCACCTAAGCGAGGGAGAGCTGTGCCTGCTCCTGCACTGCCTCTCCCTGAACCTTGGCACTACAGACAAGCTGGTGCTACAAGTGGGTAGTCCTCAAATAAAATGTTTAAGGCAAAGAGATAAACATAGTATGACTTTACATTCCACCCAGTGACTTAAACATTTGTCACAGAAGTCAGATTGAAAATTCAGGTCCATTCTGTCCATAGTGGTGACACGTGAGGGTGCAACTTGCTCAGTCGAACCCGACGCTATATCACCTCCACCCAACTGCAGCCAGCTCTGGGTCCGGAGTCCAGCCAAGCAAGAGAGAGAAGTGCCCACTCCTACACTGTCCTTCTGTTGAACCTGACACACAAAAAGGTAGTCTTCAGGCAAAACGTTTAAGGCAAAGAGATGAACATAGTCTGACTTTACAACATCACATATGTATATACAGAGAACACGAAATCATCTTTGTTAGTTCAACACAGCTCATCATTTTAAAGGTAATGTACTCACTGAGAAGATACAGATAATGCTTAGAATAAGGTTTTCCATAAAAATCACAATAATTTATTTACATGAAATGCTTTCCATAAATGCATTATAATGGTTACTTCAACTTGTTGTGAGGAACAGTTCTGACAGCAGACTAGCATGTTTATGTGCAAATAATAACGACATCAGAAGGGTACAGTGTCCAAGTGCATTTCAGGTTTTGGTTTGAGTGATTCTAAACTTACTTTTTCTTTCATTGATATGATCTCACCTTTAATCAGAATTCATAGGGACATCCTATCCTAAAGAAGGATCAGATCTGACCTGGGAAACAACAAGCCTCATTAGTATGGAGACCTTTCCCATCAATCTCTACAAGTAGCAAAATACCTTTACTGAGCTGGAAACTTAAGCCAAGATCTCAAAAGCAAAAAAAAAAATGAGGAAAATGCTAAGCAATCATTAGAACTATGTAATGTCCATAACTAGCTTTAAAAATATTCTCCTCAGCTTGTCTGTCTTTCCTGTGATCCCACTTTCCAAGATTTGATATTATTCCTTCCTTAAAGGAGAAGCATTGGAACAGGCTGCCCAGGGAGATGGTTGGGTCACCATTCCTGGAGGTATGTAAAAGACGGGTAAATTAAGTACTCACAGATATAATTTATAGAATCATAGAATCAACAGGTTGGAAAAGACCCACCGGATCATCGAGTCCAACCATTCCTATCAAACACTAAACCATGCCCCCCAGCGCCTCATCCACCCATCCCTTAAATACCTCCAAGGGAAGGTGACTCAACCACCTCCCTGGGCAGCCTCTGCCAGTACCCAGTGACCCTTTCTGTGAAATTTTTTTTCCTAATGTCCAGCCTAAACCTCCCCTGGTGGAGCTCGAGGCCATTCCCTCTCGCCCTGTCACTTGGGAGAAGAGGCCAGCACTCTCCTCTCCACAACTTCCTTTCAGGTAGTGGATAGGTATGGTTGGGCTTGATGATCTCAAAGGTGTTTTCCAACCTAATAATTCTATGATTCTATGAAAAGAATTGTGGCCAGCAGGTTGATGGAGGTGATTCTACCCCTGTACTCTGCTCTGGTAAGACCACATCTGAAGTACTGTGTCCAGCTCTTAGAGCCCTCAGGACAGGAAAGATGTGGACTTGTTGGAGTGGGTCCAGAGGAGGACCGCAATAATAACAAAAGGCCTGGAACACCTCCCCTGTGAGGAGAGGCTGAGAAATTTGGTATTGTTCAGCTTGGAGAAGACTCCAAAGGCACCATATTGTGGCCTTTCAATACTTAAAGGGGCTTATAAGAAAGATGGGGAAAACTTTCTAGCAGGGCTTGTAGCAATAAGACAAGGGGTAATAGTTTTAAACTAAAAGAGAGGTTTAGACTAGATATTAGGAAGATTTTTTTTTCTGAGGGTGTTGAAACATTGGAACAGGTTGCCGAGAGAGGTGGCAGATGCCCCATCCCTGAAAACATTCAAGGTCAGGTTGGATGAGGCTCTGAGCAACTTGGTCTAGTCAAAGATGTCTTTGTTTACTGCGAGGGGGTTGGACTAAGTGACCTTCATGATCTCTTCCAACCCAAACCATTCTACGATTCTATCATTTTATTCACTGGTATTTCCATCCCTCAAAAAAACCCCGGATTCCTTGCATCATAAGAATAGCCATCCATGAGAGTAATTCAAAGGGAGGCCTAGGGTTGACCAAATAGCTGAAACACTCGGTTTCAATTTAGAGACTTACTGAGCTGCAAAATGTGTGCAAGTGTGTATACACATCTTCAGGCAAGAGAGGCAGAATGCAGGATCAGTGTGGGTAGACAGCCACTTAATCTTCAAGGCTACAATAACTCTAAGTCTTCTGACCTGTTCAGGATCAGCAAGGATTGTTTCCCTGACTCTGCTCTTCAAACAGTGCTTCTAAGGACCAGCTTAAGCACCTTTAATTTACGTAGACTGGGGGTTTGCCAGTTCATCCCTGGACCCAGGGATGTGAATTCTCTAATCTAGAATAGCTGTTCTATTCCAGGTTCTTGTAGGGGGAAGGCAGATGGGTGCTTAGCAGGATCGTGGATCAGGCAGATGACACCAGCAGCACAAAGCAAAGCTGGCTGTACCCTTCTACCACACTAGTGCATCTCAGAGCAAGAAGTTCTGGACCATAATTTTTATCCTCACTGTTCAAGTACCAGTCCTACTATCCTTAGAAGGATAGTTGTTTATGGATCCTGTGCAGCACTACAGATTAATTGACGTGATCAGAGGGAATGCATGAATGAAGCTCTGCTTGCAACAGAGGAGTCAGGTCTGTGGCTATGATGCAAACTTAGCATTCACATGGGCACCAAAGTAGTCCCACCCATAGCAGCAAGCAACTGCAAGTCAAACCAAGTCAAGCTTACATATATGACCCAGTTTTCAAAACCTGTTGAGCTTTTCTCAATGTTCACCTAAATAAGAATATATATCTTTAAAAAATTCTCATAAAACCAAGCCTGCACCATTTTTCTCACACAGATGAAAAAAACCACATACAACCATACTTAGACTATCAGCGAGAAGCCAGCATTTCCTCTATAACAGGTCAGGGCTTTACACCTTACAGCTGTTGGCAGGTGACTTTACAGATGCCCATCTGCTAAGCATTTTGCAAATAGCAGATATTTGGCTCCTGAAATGCCCTGCCTTCCTGCTCCACTTAAAAGCTGTAAGCCTGTCTTCCTGCTTGTGCCCCTGCTGTATTTAAAAAAGGCATGGTATTGACTGTTTGTTACATTTCTAGCCAGTTATGGTGACATAACAGTTTAAGATGGCACATGAACATGACAGCATGAAGACAAGTATGTAGCCAGACCAGTCATTTCATTAAAAAGTGAACTCAGCCCTTCCTGAGAGGAGCTTCGTTACCGGAGGGAGCAAATCTTTTATCAAAAACTTACTGGTTTAAATCAAATGCAGAGGCAGGTATACTGACTTCAGGCTCCTCTTCTGGGCTTCCAGTAGTCACCATCACTCTATTTAAACGAGACACAAAGTCATGCTGATTCTGTGAAGGCATCCAGACAGAGCAACTGCAAAATTTTCCAAAGGCAAAATCATACAGTGTAGTGAAAGGGAAATGGTATTGACTTTTTGCATTGCTAACAAGGGATTTGCAAGCACACAGGCTATGTTTATTCAACCAGAGTTGAAAAGAAAACCAGAATAATATGAAACATCTCTCTAATCCATGAACCAAGCGGACAGGGTGGCCCCAGCTATTGTGTTAGTACATACAGCTTGGGGTCCTTAATCCTTCAAATAACTGGCATGGTGCACTTGTTCTGTGACAGCTCTTTCAGATCTTTTCCCATCTGTATTGTTTTGTTTTCTGTTTGAGTAAATAGTATGGCTAAAGTGAGACACCTTTGTTTCTGCTGTCAGGATGAATGGCCTGGATCTTCACTGCCCTGCTTTTTCTGTTGACCTTGTATGTTTGCTAATGCGTGTGGGCTGCCATCAAGGAAGGATTCCTCTGTCATTTAGTCTTGTATGAGAAGTGCAGAGTGGAAATGATGGTATGAAGTACAAAGCTGTCAAAGACAAGGGCAAAAAATATAGAAAAAAATTAAAAGCCAGAATCTACCTTGTTTACATCGCAGACCACCATTCATACCCAGGTTAAGCAAATGCAAAGTGAACAAATTGCCTCCATATTACAGATGGAGAAACTGAGGCAGAGAATGGCAATATAACCATGATCAACCCACAAACCAGTGGCAGCAAAAGAGCAGAAAAGGGAGTTTGGGCTTTCTTAGTCCCAGTTTAATCATGTATCCACTAAACAGCATTGCCTTGGTTTTGCATCAGAATCATTACAAATTATTACACCAGGATTATGGTGGTTTTTACCACCCTTGCACAGAAAAACAAGGGAGGCATAGAAACTACACTGTGGAAAGATTCAGCTATGAGGTAAACTTGAACATACCAGGCATTTTGTCTGTAGTCAGTTTTCTGCCTTGGCTGTGGTAAATGCTGCAGGCTCCATGCTTACATGGGAAGGATCAAGATATCATTGTCTTCTGGAAATCCTTTAGAAAAAAAAAGAGATATACAGTTTGTGATTCAGGACAATATCTTCCCTTTCACTCATGACAGAAATGAGAGAGCCCATTCTTGCCCCATCCACCTTGGAAAAGGAGAGAGAGTGCTAGGATAAGAAGCTGCCCTAATGCCCTGAAATGTTTAGATAATATCAAGCCATTGTGCTAGCATTTGTTTAAAACAAGCATGCAAATTATAGAGAATTGCTGAAAAACATACTCCAAATCACTGGACTTTCACTGTTATTTGTTTACTGAATAAACTGCTCTGTGAGCGTAAAGATTACACTATTGCGTGTATGCTGGGGCAAACGGCTGATGCCTTGGTGTACCTGCAGTATTAGCAGCAAGCATAGAACAAACAGACACTTTTCTCATGCTTGCTAGCTTGTTGAGACCTTGGAATCTTTATTAAGACCCGTGGGTTAATAGGAAGGAATGTACTAGGTGGAAAACATGAAGATAAGGGACACATCTGCAGAAAACAGGGGGGTTGCACTCTGTCGCTGTACTGCGGGATTCTGATGGGTGGAAATTCACTGGAATAGCTGTTACTGGATACAGTAACTACATAGGGTTTGCACCCTCTCAATAAAGTTGATCTTGATTGTCGCCCCTATCAATGAGGTCCATGCCTTAATTGCTCCACTGCTCCACTCTGGGAGCATCAATGCTTTATATTGTAGGCACAAAGGATCAAAGAGCCTCATCTTTATGATATATGTCTTATAAGCATGTAGAAATACTTCTGCTGTGTAAGTTGGGGTACCCTTAATGATCAAGCTGGGAGTCAGCTTTCCTCTGTAGTTTTCAAAGCAATTTCAGGTGGAAAGCAAAGCTCATTATTTCTGAGACTCTGAAAATTAAATGACTGGCATGCAGTCTAACAACAAATCATGGATCTGGGACAGAAATCCTGATAGTTTAACTCCCAGTCTGAGGTCCTGTGCACCAAACACTCCATCACAGGACACTGACTGCAAGGTTTAATCATTTCTCTTAACACAAATGAAAATATTTTTTATATTCCAGAGTAGAAATATGTCATTTCATACCCTGATAAACTCCCTGCATTATCTCCAAGCATTAAATTAATCACAGTTTTACTTTGCAAACCCAGCACTTCTTTTAGTTGATAAACCAGTACTTCCCTTTGGCGTTACACAGTATTTTAGGAAATACCTATCTGTAAAACAGCCTTTGTCTGAGAATATTTATCTATAGAAAACATATCTATGATAAATAAACAAATACATGTTTTATAAGGTTATATGGTGCAGCTGAAGGAGTGAGATACAGAGATTCCCCCTAAAGATTATGAATATGAAACACTATTAGATTAAATAGTGACCATTCCTAGCAAGTATGCAGTTTCCTTATTTAGCTGGCATCTTGCTTGTCTGACCCTGGTGTGATGGACAAAGGAAAAGAGGCTGAGGATCCTTCAGCACACACACTCCTGAAAAGACAAGAGGATAAGGACATTGGGGACTACAGGGCAATGCCTGAGGGTACTCATTTAGGTGCTGAATTGATGAATTGATGAATTGATGACATCGATGAATTTCACATGCCAAGTTAGTCGGATTACCATTATAACCCAGAAGCTTGGGGACAGATTTTTGTTTTCTGTGTATAAACAAGGAGAGTATGTGCAAATGTAACAAGCATTAAATCCATGACTTGTATAGCTTGTCTTAATAAATGTATTTGGATGTGACATCAGGACTACTGCTTTCCTGGCTGTGATACCCATTTTAAGAACATGTCCATGTGCCAGATTACAGGGAGTGTATTCTGCTTTTTTCTTCAACAAGAACTTTACCACAATTTATGTAAGGATACATACACTAGCAATTTTGATAGTCAGAGGCAGTCACAGTCCAAGGCATGGACAAATATAAGCCCACAAGACACATTCTTGTTTGAAAACCCATGTTTATATATACACACGTATATTCTTGTTCCCATGCCACACAATACATTATGTGAAAATTATTATATTTTGTGAATATCTTATTCTGGTGATGCTTGAAGCTACACGTATTAAAGAAATTGCTTTGCCTTCCACTGTGCATTTAATTTGCCTGAATGTTAGTTGTTATGATAAACAAGTGATAAAACTACCAGAGCCCTGTTCAGCCTTCAATGACTAGGCAAATTTAGTCTCTGGCAGGAGGACAACAGTGCATAGAGACTACTGCAGCAGAATCAGAAAGAGGATGTATTGTATCTGGTTTGGAGACAGTTTTAGATAGTAGCTTAATTTGAATGCATTTTTCACATAAATAGAAATGACTAGACTAGAAGGCAACAGTCTAGAGGAACATAATTTAAACGGACTGTTGTCATCAACACAAACTCTCCTACATTAGGTTTTATGAAATAAACCTTCAAATATTTGTAGAGGAAAACTTGATGCAAAAGGATCGCCTTGGTAAAAGGAATGGTGATCTGATGGCTTTCTATCTCAAGGTACAACTCCTGCCACTGATGCAAGCATTTTTGTTGGAGCAATATTTGTGAACATGTTGAAACCTGATGCTAGCAACATAAATAATTGTGCTGTGAGCTGTTTGTGTTGCCAGAAGTCCCAAGGCTCAGCCTAGAAGCAAGAAAGGAGGAGTAGTC
The DNA here is from genome assembly GCA_033459285.1 of Clamator glandarius. NCBI lineage: Eukaryota > Metazoa > Chordata > Aves > Cuculiformes > Cuculidae > Clamator > Clamator glandarius. The sequence goes on along the minus strand of JAUNZM010000631.1, from coordinate 853,134 downwards.
AACAGGTTTTCCAAACATCTAGCTACGAGCTAGAAAAGCCTCTGGCCCATAATATTACACAAGCTGTGTGCTGAACAGGGCTCTGGTAGTTTTACGCACATGATACTGGAACCCTAGTCTCCTTTACCTCCAGAATATGGGTGGATTGAGAGCATAGTGAGAAAGGCCCATTGAAAAATATTTAGCAACACTGAATTGCACTTCCCTTGGGGCTCAGTGGGGCATGCCAAGCATGCACTGAAGATTGGGAAAGACTTTATTGTTTCCTTATTCATTTTATGCCTCACACTTATGTAAACTACTTTTTCTGTAATTTTAAAATATTTATAAAGCTGTGTATGTTCCTGAAACACAGCAATGTCTTACCACATATATGCCAATCTAGGTTACTACTATTAGGAAAGAGAAAGAAAAGTCAACTTATCATTATATAGCAAAATTGCACTAATGACACGCTACACAACATGTTAATTCTAGCATTTTTACGCAAACTTAATCCACTACAATTCATTGCTTTAACTTTTAGGAATACTTAGAGAGGAATATAATCATAGAAAAAAAAAAGTAACTGGGATGTGTTAACAGGATACATAGTTAGTACTGGGAAAACACCACGACTCAGATTTTAGGCAAGCCATCAGAAACTTCAGATTTTATTATCTTTACTACTTGACATCCTACAAACTGTTACAAGCTTCTGGCTTTGTCATGAAACCTGAAACTTTTCAAAAGTTTTGGATTTTGTTCTTTATTGTCCTTACACAGAGTAATTATAGGAATGGCCTATAAAAATCCAGTGTCACTTTGAATCTTGCTCTCTATGACATTTACAGAAGAAAGGAAGCAGTCCCGGAGGTTCCTGGAGTGTGTGGAAGACAACTTCCTCACACAGCTGGTGAGCGAACCGACAAGGGACGGTGCCCTCCTGGACCTGCTGTTGGTGAACAAAGAAGGACTGGTGGGGGATGTGAAGGTTGGAGGACGCTTGGGGCAAAGCGATCATGAGATGATAGAGTTCTCAGTGCGGGGTAAAATGAAGAAGGAGGTTAGCAGAACAGTTGCCCTCAACTTTCAGAGAGCAGACTTTAGGCTGTTCAGAAGGCTGGTCGGAAAAGTCCCATGGGAGGCGCTCCTTGAAGGCAGAGGTGTCCATGAGGGCTGGGCGCTCTTCAAGAAGGAACTCCTAGCAGCTCAGGAGAAAGCCGTCCCCAAGTTCCGGAAAAGTAGCCGGAGGGGTAAGAAACCAGCGTGGTTGAGTAGGGAGGTCCTAAGAGACATCAATAGGAAGAGGAGGGTCTACGACCTCTGGAGGAAGGGGCAGGCATCCTGGGTGGACTATAGGGAGGAAGTGAGAACGTGCAGGGAAAAAATCAGGAGGGCTAAGGCCCAACTAGAAATGCGATTGGCCATGACTGTGAAAGACAACAAAGAGTCTTTCTACAAATATGTCAACAGCAAAAGGAGGGCTAGGGAGAATCTCCAGTCCCTAGTAGATGCAGAGGGAACAACAGTAACAGGGGATGAAGACAAGGCTGAAGTGCTCAATGCCTACTTTGCCTCAGTCTTTAACAGTAAGGAATATTGTTCCCTCTGTGCACAACCCCAAGGGTTGGAAGAGAAGTATGAGATTCCCAAGGTCCAAGAGGAGGTGGTTAGAGACTTGCTTGCCCAGCTAGATGCCCACAAGTCTATGGGGCCAGATGGAGTCCACCCAAGAGTTTTGAGGGAACTGGCGGATGTGCTGGCCAAACCCCTTTCCATCATCTTCCAGCAGTCCTGGATGACTGGGGAGGTTCCGCTGGACTGGAGGCTGGCTGATGTCATGCCCATCTACAAGAAGGGGCGCAGGGAGTATCCGGGGAACTACAGGCCTGTCAGTCTGACCTCGGTACCAGGGAAAGTCATGGAGCGGGTGATCTTGAGTGCGATCATGAAGCACTTGCAAGAGAACCGGGTGATCAGGCCCAGTCAACACGGGTTCATGAAAGGCAGGTCTTGCCAGACTAATCTGATCACCTTCTATGACCAAGTGACTAAACTCTTGGACGAGGGAAAGGCTGTGGATGTGGTTTTCCTGGACTTCAGTAAAGCCTTTGATACAGTTTCTCATAGCATTCTGCTTCGGAAACTGTCCGCCTCTGGCCTGGATGGGCGCACACTCTCCTGGGTGAAAAACTGGTTGAATGACCGGGCCCAGAGGGTGGTGGTAAATGGAGTTAAATCCAGCTGGAGGCCAGTTACAAGTGGAGTTCCCCAGGGCTCAGTCCTGGGTCCAGTCCTGTTTAATGTCTTTATCAACGACCTGGATGAAGGCATTGAGTCCTCCCTAAGCAAGTTTGCAGATGACACCAAGCTGGGAGGAAGTGTCGATGTGCTGGAGGGTCAGGAGGCTCTGCAAAGGGATCTGAACAGGCTGGACTGCTGGGCAGAGACCAACGGCATGAGGTTTAACAGGGCCAAATGCTGGGTCCTGCACTTGGGGCACAACAACCCTAAGCAGAGGTACAGACTAGGAGAAGCCTGGCTGGAAAGCTGCCAGGAGGAGAAGGACCTGGGAGTGTTGGTTGACAACCGACTGAACATGAGCCAGCAGTGTGCCCAGGTGGCCAAAAAGGCCATTGGCATCTTGGCTTGTATCAGGAACGGCGTGACCAGCAGATCCAGGGAGGTTATTCTCCCCCTGTACTCGGCACTGGTGAGACCGCACCTCGAGTACTGTGTTCAGTTCTGGGCCCCTCACCACAAGAAGGATGCTGAGGCTCTGGAGCGAGTCCAGAGAAGGGCAACAAAGCTGGTGAAGGGGCTGGAGAACAAATCTTACGAGGAGCGGCTAAGAGAGCTGGGGTTGTTTAGCCTGGAGAAGAGGAGGCTGAGGGGAGACCTTATTACTCTCTACAACTACCTGAAGGGAGGTTGTGGAGAGGAGGGACCTCTCCTCTTCTCCCAAGTGACAGGGGACAGGACGAGAGGGAATGGCCTCAAGCTCCGCCAGGGGAGATTTAGGCTTGAGATTAGGAAGAAGTTCTTCACAGAGAGGGTGGTTAGGGATTGGAACAGTCTGCCAAGGCAGGTGGTTGAGTCACCATCCCTGGAGGTGTTTAAGGTTAGGGTAGATGAGGTGCTTAGGAGCATGATTTAGGGAATGGTGGGAATGGTTGGACTCGACGATCCAGTGGGTCTCTTCCAACCTGGTCATTCTGTGATTCTGTGATCAATAGAAAATTCTACTCCTTAATTACATGTTATGTGAAAAATTATTTCCTTTATTACTACTTCAGCACATTTTTTTGTGTTTTGTTTTTGTTGTTCCATCTTTGCAGCAGCTGCCAGACACATTACAAACCTAGAAGGATCATACAATTAAGCAACTTGGATGTTGGAAACAACTGAAGAGCTCAAAGAAACAAGACATTATTTATACACATCCTGGAATGTGCAAATAGATTTATATCACCTATATGAAGCATATTTTATTTAAAGAACAATAGACTTAATCTCTGTCTTGTGAAACTCCAGTTAAACTGATGAAGTTAGCCTGAGGCTGGACAGATATTTAAATAGGTTCCTAGGAATATATTATCAACAGAGATCTGATCTGATCTCCCTTTAAAATAAATCACTATGTAATCAGTTTCTGTGCAAAACCAAAAGCAGTTTTTGCGCGTTCCTCCCCTCTCTCTCTGACTGTAAAAAGCTGCTCCTTATTAATTTAACAGGCACCTTTGACTTCTCAGCTTTTGGAGGCTGTGTCTGTGTGTGGTCTGTTCACTCTGTGAAGTATGACTAGCAACTCCTAGCCAGATTTGCTCAACTGCCACAAAGTGGCCCAGAGTATTGGCTGTAAAATGAGGCACACATGGCAATGATTAATGGAGGCTGAGAAGTAGATAAACTGCCTGATTCATGGGGGGAACTATGAAAGGGGTAACAGACTGGAGGAGAACAAAGTATCCCTCAAATTTGATAATGCTTTTACAGCTAACTGTAAGAGTAGATGAAGAGATAGTGCCTACTCCTAGAACAAAGAGAAAACAAATTAGACAATCCCATCATGACCAGGATTTATAACACAATAAAAACAAAGAATATCATATCTGGAAAGGTCATAATAAAAGCACGAGCTTTCTGGCACTTCTCAAACTGGCAGCAGGGGTAGTAGACTATTTTAAAAGTTCTTCAAAGAGATAAAGAACTAAGGGGAGTAAGAAGAACAGTATCCCTTATGTTAACTTCTGGAGTTCTGTGATGTTACTTTGCAGAGTGCATCTTTCACATACAAATATCTACAAATTGTATGCAAGATACGTGTACAAGGACATGGAGCTGTGTACACGATATGCACTATGATATGAATGTCACAGCTAACAGGATAAGTAGGACTGGGGCTTACTTTTGTGTTAGTACATGAGAACTAGCCCTTTCTCCAGGATTAGACTACACGGCTCTGAAGTTGCTCAAGATGCCAGCAGGCTTACAAGGAAAATTTAGAACAAAACACTATATTAGCCTAGGCCTAAAGGCTGAGAATCAGCAGTCTTAAAGTTGTCTTGACCATGTTATTTTTAGCTCCTACCATGCCTCTTTTCCGCTCACTGTCAAGTGTTATGTTTATCTCTGTGTATGGATGGGGGAAAAAATGAGTTTTCTCAGCTGCAGAGCTTGCTTGCTATGCCACCAACAATGCAGTGCAGCCCAGCCCTGTGGGACTGCTGTACCACCCAGCTGTCTCAGACTGCAGGAGAAAACGGGAACTAGAAAGCAGCACTCAGTCCTGTGGCTCTTTACTCTGGGATCCATTAAACACTACTGACCAGTTTCTGGACACCCTCAAAACAGAAGGAAACATTCTTGAAATACCCCTTCTTCCTTACGTCTGATCAGACTGATTACAGAATACTGGGTAATTTCCTGTTCTTTCTAGAATTTTCTCTGGGATGGGTGCCACTGGGTCATTCACCTCGTCCAATAAACAGGTGCGTCTCAAGAGAGGTGGAATCAAACCTTTCTGAAGCAGTCTGCCTTCTTAAGAAGTGAAACTACAAGTATCCTGAAATAAACAAACAAGCAAACTTTCACACAACTTTGATTTCCACTTTTTTTCTTGAAAATCTCCATAGATCAAAGCAATATATATGAGTAAAATACGTTACAGAAAAGAAGTGTTACGTTACAGTTATGCTACTTCCCTGTGTCTGCTAGTGGCACAGTTAGAGTGTATTTCACCCAGCTTCCACCCAGCTGAAAGGGAGGCTTTGGTTTGATCATGTCAATTCAGATAGGGAAGATGACAGGATATTATTAAAAAAATATCAGTCAAAGGAAAACAGAGAAGAAATACTTGCTTTCTAATTGTTTTTTTTTAACTAACATTTGCAATTAGCTGTATGTTTTAGCTCTTTGGCCCCTTCAACATATTCAAACAGTTGTGGTAGACAAAGCTATTTCATTTATGTATTTAAGGTAAGAGCTGTTCCTTTTCAGATCAGACATTATTTGTTGCCTCTCAGCCAGACAGACTGCAATCACTCTGATGAGATATACTCTGATGAAAGACCATTCTGAAATTGTAATTAATGGAGATCAGTCCTGCATGGGGGTCATATTTTCATCAATTTGAGTACTACCTCCTTCTCTGTGAGGCAATATTACTCTCCTACTGACACAAGTTGCTCAGGAGGGCAATGCCCAGATGAATACGTGGGTCAGGGTTTTCTTAGAAAAGACAGTCCCCAGGCTCACACCCACCAATGCCCTTAGTTATCAGCAGAACAGATTCATTTTGGCCTCTGGGCACAGTGCAGGTTTAATCTAATTTGATGAGGGAGTGGTCTGAGTGACAGAAAAAAATTTGAAAGCCCTGGGTGACAGGGCAAAAAGAACTGCCAGAAGCTGAAGAACAGTGAAAATGTTTGTATTTACTTAATGACTTGTCCATTGTGCATTTCAAAAACCTCATATGCATTATTTTGAAATAATTATCCTGTTAAAGGATGAGTTAGTATTACCAGATAGCTCTCAACTGAATACCACCTGGATTGCAGTTATTAGTTTAATCTGAGTGTGATGCCATACCTCAATGTTTGGGACTATGAATAGGTCAGTATGTTCTACATACTTGTTTATATACTCTCAGGTCAGTGTTAGGAGGATAAAACACCCATATGCTGTTCTCTAGTTCTGTGCCACGAGCAGACTCCTTCAGTGAATTATGATATCATATTAATTCATTCCAGGCCTAGCTGTTAGCCACCACAGCCACAGTTCCATTTTGATGTGCTGAGGTTTGCACATGTAATAAATTACTGTGATAGCACAGGGATTTATGTGAGCAATTCTTCATACAATCATACAAATTCATTGTTTTCAGACACTACCTGCAAAAGCTTGGTAAGTTTCAGGACCTGCCATGTACATTGGGTCAATTTATGCAACAAGAGAGATTCAGTAGGACTAAAGGTTGGCAGGACCTTTTCGAGAAATGCTTGACATGGAGTCTCGTTGTTAACTTCCTTGTTCATCCTTTACAGTTTCAAACACATTCAGTACACTCAGGTACTGCAATCAGTTACTATAATCTATGCATCTTGACTGTCCCCACATTCTAAGGTATTCGCCATGCCCCGATTATATCAGCATGGCAGTTTCGAGCAAGCACAAGAACCAAATATATTCAGAAAAGCTCATGCATAGAAGAAATACCTTGTGGTCCAGAATTATGCTGAGCAAAAGGGATAGGCCAGGATTTTCAGAAAAATTAGGGTGCTGAACTCTCAAATGCCATTAAAAATTGGCTAAGTCTCTTTATCTTCTTTGAAAATACTAGCTTTAATTATTCAAAGAACACATCAGTTAATACATTTGGATGTCATGACTCCTGTTTATAAACACAGGAGCCTAAATCAGGCTCTTAAACTCATACTGAGAAGTCCAATAAGCGCCCTGGTTTAAAAAGTGCTGAATAGCAACCCCTCCCACTGACTCACTAAATGTGCTCAGCACCTTGCCAGCAAACAAGGTTTAAATTAGAGCACTAACATGAAGCTATTAATCAGCCAGGTCTCAAACTAAATGTAATTCATCAAGGGAAGCAAGAACAGAGAAAAATTGAGACTACAGGGAAGAGTGAAGGGATTGCTCTGCAAAGGCAGCTTTAGATTGTTCCAGGAGATTTTCTTTCAGAAGTTTGGCGTTATTAATGCATGTAATATAAAACAGCTCCACAAACAGAAGCTCTTTGCTTGAATCTGCTTCGACAAGAACAACACTAGCTTCATATAATGCACAAGGCATCTCCGGAGATTTGTACTAAATCATATTGACAAGAAAATTGAGATAGAAACCATGCAGAAGAGCTTTGAAAAATAAATCAGAAAGGCTAGGCTGATTCTGCAGTACAGCTCCATGCATAGATAAGCCAGCTTTCAATGAGGTCATCTCAGATTGCTGCTATGACCTGTGAAAATATAGAAAGGTAGGGTAGGGGCAATGTAGAGATTATATGTCATCTGTGGCTATGAAAAAGAAATACTCCTCACTTAATGGCTTGGAAATTCTGTCCTGACTACATCAGTACTACTTTTGTTTCAGTGATTACAAGATTGGGCCCCTGTTGTTGAATATAGCTTGTTCCTCTAAAACCTTTGAACTACCATTAAGTTAATTTTATGCTTACTAGATACAGGTTCTCCCAAACAATGGATTTTCTGATTTATATAACAAGTTTTCTTTACACAAATTTAGGCGCTTCCCATTTACATATTTTCCTATCTTGCACTAGTATATTTTTATAAAAGGGTAAATGTTTGCCCCCTTTCCAGAGACACATGACAGCCATGAAGCTTTCCTAATGTGTCTCTTGAGAAGTCTGTGGGACAGAGGAGTCCCACATGGGGCAGATCTACCAGGAAAATCTCTGTCACACCATGCCCCACTTTCAGCCACCTGTGCTGGGGATTTCACACAACGAAAAATGATATATCCCCAAAACATTAAAGCTCTGGTGCACCCTGAGAGCTGTGAAAGACAAGGAAATTTAGAAAAGCTTCAAGGTTACCCTGAGTTAGATGGAGGCTTGAAGTTTGCGAGTAATTCAAGTCACCAGAGTTTTTCCAGTCTCTGGCTGGATCAGTGATTCTGGTAGATATGTCCTCCTCTGTAATTATATTTAATGCCATCTTGGTTTGACAAATATGTACTCCAAACATATAACAATTTCTCAAAATATTTTTCACTATTTTGCACCTTATATTAATTATTTTAAGCTGTTCCCACCCAAGAATGTTTGCAGTCCATGTTCCCAAGACAAGAAAGTGAGTGACTAAGGGAAGAATGTGTGCAAGAAGGTGACGTGAATACCAACGAAGATGGGTGTGCTCACATGAATTGGCAGTCACCATGGTCACAGGTGGCCTCCAGCTTCAAATCTGTCAGAGGACTATGATTTGTAGGCAGCACAGCAAAAATAGGCCTTCAAGAGGTTTCTGGAAGACAGTTAAGGGGTAGCTAAATTTGGCAGAGGAGTTCCTCACATTTACAAGAAAAGGTGTCTGAATGGAAATGGAAAAACACAGACAAATAAGGAGATAAGTATTGGTGGAATAAAGTAGAGGCACGAGAAGTCAAATACTGCATTAAATAGTGAACGAAGTCTTAGCAGTGGATAAGAAATGGCTCCATTGGCTTCTCTCTAAGTACCAAAACTAGTATTTTATTCTAATGAAACACAATTTTTGAGTTGGCTCTAAGTGTCTCGCTTATGCTACCTTAACAAGCTTGCTGGTTTTTTTCCACTTGGAGAAATAATGAACACCCACATTCTAAAAATAGTAAGAACATTCACTGGAAGTTTGGTGAAAGGCCAAGTATATTAGTATATTGTTAAAAAACAAGGTGAATGGGAAATCAATCTGATGCAACCAAATTTAATATCTCATATCCCTGCTCAAATTGATAGTAACTCTCACTAATGCCATGTTTGAGTAGTTCATACTGAATCCTTGCTAGCATTTATGTTACTAATGAAATCCTCTGGGGCAAGTTTTGTAGGCAAAGGTTCTCTTGCTAAATCAACTGATATAGTTGGTAATGGTGATGTCTGCTTCTTATGTCTTTGACAGAAATACTCCATCATTCCCAGTAGATTTACCTTCTCTGACCTCCTGACATAACCCTTTGAATATGCCAGTTACCTTACTAGTAAAATAACTATAGAGAATAATGCAGTGTTGGTTTCAGACTACTTACTTTACTTGTGTATCAAATATGTTCTTTCAAGAACTGTCCTCTGAAAAAGTTTGTTCCCAAGGACCTATCGTCTCAGGAATGTAAATCTAATGTTCTAAATAAGCATCATTCTAGGACAAACTTGCAAGTCTGAATTCCAGGCTATTTAGGTCCCATCAGAAACTATGCATTTCATTTGTGCCTGGGAGTCATCAAGAGGAGGGAGCACTTGCAAAGACCATTCAAATATTATCGGAGATCTAGCAGACCTCAATGTCTCTGTATATCAGTGGAGAAAGAGGAGGAAAAAAATATATCCTTTGATTTCCTTAGATTTCTAGGAAGGCAAAGAGAAATTCCACACCTTCCTACAACCATGTATTGAGAAAAAATATCCAAGCACTGCACTTTTAGGAACCACTCACTGGCTCATTTACTTGTCTCAGTATTAAGTTAATCTACAGAACCAGCTTTTTCTTTGCCAGACAAAGATTTTACTTCTGGGCATGTATCTTGACTTCAGAAGGTGACTGTTTAGAGCTCGAGTGGGGTGTTGATATTCAAAGAGAAACTTCAAACAAGCTCACAGTGCTTGAAATAGATACACTGTACACCTTTAAGTGAAAAAAAACCAACAACAAAACCAAAAACAACTACTAAATAAAAGAAGATAAAAAGTACCTAACCATTAGTGACTTGTTGATAAGGACTCTTCCACTAGCAGGTATCTGGTGGTGTTACTTAATGATCAAATTCAACTTAAGCATTTTTAAAGCAAGAGAGGAGTTTCAGATAGTTGTACTAGTCTGTCAAGAGTGGGAGGAAGCAGGAACTCCTTAGGAGGGTTCCAAACCACAGGCTGCTCTCATGTATTTGGGGAAAGCAGGGGAACCTGATGCTGAGCACTTTACAAATGCTTACGAGGTTCATACACAGGCTGGAACAAGGCTAAAATTTCTAATGCACTCCATGGAGTAAATCTAAATGTTGTCTATTTCCCCTCCCTTAGCTACTTTGAGTGTGTGCCAGACAGGAGTGTGGATGTGGCTAATAGCTTTTCCACTTGTAGACTACAAAATCCAGGAATCATTTAAGAGTAAGTTTTCTTACTGGGACCAAAAAATGTCAAATGCCTTGGTCTATACTGACAGAGAAGATAAAGCCAAAGCCCTCCATCTAAACCAAGAGTCTTGGCAAACTTTTTCTGTTACTTCATAAAAAGGTAAGGACATAGCTGTAGAATATGGGTTTATCCAACACTACTAGGCCATGGAAAGTTGAGGCTGTTACTAGCAGAACTACATTAGTGGGAGGTGTTACGCAGTATGATAATATCATGTATGTCCTATTTAATGTTTCTAAACAACAGGTAAGGCTATACTAATAAGTCATATTTTAGCTCTCTCCTGTTTTGTTAATGCTTATCAGTAAATCAAAGAATGATGATTAATTTTGAAAGTATTGCTGCTTTATTTCCTAAAATGAGTATTTTTAGACAAAACTGCACATAACCATATTTATACACTACAGTAATCATCCAAAAGAAATTTAAATAAAATAGAATTGTCCACTAACAAAATAATTATGCATGAAGATAATTTGTAACTCTTGAATTTGAAGAGTAAATTACTGTTGGTGAGTGAGGTCTTTTATAATACTCACAGCTTACTACAAAGTACTAAAATGGGAAATGTTTATTTAAATTTGACACTATAAATGCACAAATCAAGTACATAAATGTCATAAATGTGACATAAATGTGAAATATTTAAAATGTGGTGAGGGGCAAACCTGTTTTGTAGCATTTTTTACACGACATAAGGAATGCAGTAGCATGGAAGTTAAGAACAGAGCGGTACTATGTAAGGAAAACTCAAAAGACTAGAGAAGATAGCAGCAAATAGAGGAAAAATTCTTTTATGTGGTTGCTGATTGGCGGTGTCCAATTTGAATCTTCTTGTGCCTGTACTTTTTTCCTCACAACTGCTGAGGGCCTGCAGTATGCAGCATTTTTTAAAACATCTTTAAAGTTATATGGATGTCAATTTAAATATATCAAGGGTGAGGAGTCATTCAAATGTTGGCTTTCATTTTTCTGACTCTAACATCAATAGAGCCATCTTCACCAACTTCTCTTATTTATATATTTAGTTTGTCTGACAAAGTGGAATTCCTTAGTTGCAGTGCAACAATATTTTGGTCTTCCTGACTATTTAACTAAATAGCTGTAAAAAAAAAAAAGCCCAAGGATGGATTCAGTACAGCTAACATAGTATTACAGCCCATTTCTGACACCAGTTGTACTAGAGCCCACCCCAACTTGCACAGTAGAAAAGGGGAGTTAAAAAGGGTTCTTTTAATATGTGCATAGCAAATCTGAGACTGACAAACCTCCAAGACAAATTCAAATGCAGTATTTATTTTAGACACAGCCAAAATCACAAAACAGATACCTGGGTGCACTCTGAGCTGTGGCTTTACAAAGTTGCAAAGCCAGATCCCAATCTGTTCAGATCACAATCTGATACCTTGGACACAGCCAAGGTTGCTAGACAAACCATGGCACAAATTGGATTCAATCCAATACACCACAACACCAAGGAAAAAGAAGATACAGTAAAATAAGTCAGAGAAAGAAGTAGCAGGGGGTGGAAAAAATTATTGCCAATCCAATGCAGCACAGCAGTTCTTCAGGCAAATGCGGTCCGGTAGTTCTTCAGGCCAGTCCCATGGAGCAGTGTGCGTGTGGTGCTGTGCTTTCTTGACAGGTGCTAGTTATAGGTGAGTCTATGCCCTATTTGCAGGTGGGGCAGGGGAGCAATGCCTGCTTCTATATCCTCCTCCCTTCATTGCTGACCAAGAGTCACAGAAAATCCCCCTCAGGTGCACACAGACCTACACTCAGACAATGCCTGAGACACAACAAATAAACAGAAGTCAGTTTTTACACATGGAATGGGGAAATGAAGCTGATCTGCCACTGCCTTTTGAACTGCAAGAGAAAAGGATCTTTCCTGACTCCGCTTCTGCCTCTGCATAACACTGGTTGAGATTTATTCCTCCTCTGTAATGCTTGGGCAAACACTTTTTTTTCTTCCTCTCATCCCTCTACAGATAGAAATACTCACACAGTATTCTCTTCACAGATTCTTCTGTTTCAATGCAGTTATTGAAATGTATTTCAGGAAATAATTTCTGTTATCCTTTTTACTGAAGGCAACATCAAGAGCCCTGGTTGGTGGTTCCAGAGTGCAGGCCCTCTGGAAATTAAAATTAAAGTTATGCATCAAAGGGAAAGTCATACAGTAACTTATTACCACATCCCTCAGCTCCTAGATCCATACCTTGTTTTCACTCAGTTCACATCAAGACTGTAGGTCTCTCCAATACAATAGGAGTGGGAAAGATAAGTAAAATAAAGTCTTGTTTCAGGGGAGTGGGTCTCTTCCAACCTGGTTATTCTGTGATTCTGTGATTCTGTATTCCAAACACCACCTACAGACTGAATGTTACAGATGAAAGAGTAGTTGTTTTCAGCTATCATATCTCACACAGGGATTCTCACAATAAGCAAAAACATCCTTTAAAATAAATTGCCATGAAGAGCAGATCAAGCATCAATCTGCTTTGTGTTGATCCACAGATAGTACACAACCTAGCAAGAAAACTTGTTCTCCAACTGGAGGTAAAAAAGGGTACTTGGCAAACTTGCCTTTCTTACAAGTTTCTGTGAATTTCACAGCCTGAATGGGAGCAGCAGTACTTGAATGAACTCTAGCAAACTGTTTCTTAACCAACAGAGGAAAGAAAATTATCTCCCAAGTAAGTGCTTGCTGATGTGGTGCTGATTCTGCAGCAGTTCTGCAGTGGAAGCTGCACAGTTAAGTTCAGATTGCATCCAAATGGCCAGTACTGGTCTGGGAAACTCAGAGTTTTCCTCTTAGTGAATGATTCTTGCAGCTACTCAAGGCCCTGTTAGGTGACTGCTTAGTTTCTAGTGCTCCAGCCAACGCAGCAATCAGTCAGAGACCTCCTTTCTGAACAGAAAAACATCATAGCCCAATGTCTTCCAGAAAAAAAAGAACCAAATCCTCTGGAAGTGTAAGTCAGCTTTATCCCATTGAAAGCTGTGCTATTTATGCATCCTCTAGGAATCTGTTCACACATAAGCAACGTCAGCAGTAAACAAAAATCATAGTATAGATACATAGCATACATAGAATCATAGCATAAGCTACAGTTTATAAATTTTTGCCAATTAATATATCCAATCTCAGCTTAAAAATCATTAGGGGATTTCAAGACTGTAAATCACTGCCGGCATGAGACTGCTAGCATTGATGAAGAGGTGCCAGCCAAGTCTTTTTTACGGGTATTCCAGAGATAAAATCTCTTCTTCTTGCAGTGTGTCCCAGCAGGCTGCAGAGAATGGCTTTGCCCAGCAAAGGTGATTCTGGGTCTGCCCAGCAATGGTAAGAGTTCAAAACCACAAGCAATCTTTCCTGTGTTGCAACACTGATATCAAAATAGTAGTAGATAACTTAGTGATAAGAACACCTGGCATCCTTTCTGGGCTATTTCAAAAGAGAAACATGACTTTCTATTTTGCTAATACCAATACAGCCCAAACCAAAGCGTTCATAAACAACAGCTGCCTTTCTTTCAAATGGGTATGCTAGGAGCTTGCCTCTAATGTTAAGATGTACTCCTGCAGCAGTGTTAGCCAGCCAAGCATTGCTTCATTACTCTTCAGCAGTTTGGCCTGGATAATGGGGCAGTTCATGCTTTTGTAGAAATCTCATCTGCTCCTTCTGAGTCATAAAGTATCTTGCAGATAAGCTAGCAAGAGAGTAGATTCGCTGCAGTCCTCCCACTATCGTGTGTTCTGTTTCTCTGTTGTTACTGGCTTGCAGTCTGATTTTAGGCAACTCCTTTGGTCTCATGCTCATTTCTCTTCCCTTGTTCACAGGACAAAAGACGGGGTGAAAACTACTGTCCTAATGACCCTCAAACTGGACAAGGCTTGGCACAGCATCTCTCAAACGAAGCCCCCAGAAACATTGTGCAAGGCCAGCACAATTTCAGGTAGCTACTAGTGCTATCATCAGGACTCTTTCCACTGTGAACTTCCTGTAGCCACATGTGCTGCCGCAGCAAAAGCCTGTTTGGAAACCTCTGATCTAGCATGTGTTGATGTGCATTACAAAGTGTTTCATAACAAAAGCTTACATAAATTAAATACCAGAAAATATGTGGGCATCATATTGCAGTTTACTACCACAATAATTATGTGGCTTGCACTGGGGTTTTATTGCTACTTTCCAAGCAAAGTATTAGGAAACATGAAGGTCTTTTCTATGCTGAAGTAAATACCGTTCAATCAACAAGGCAACCTTCATCAGGAAAAGGAACCACTGCCATATTGGCTGGGACAAATGCCACAGTATTTTTTTTAACAATTTTTCACCCACAAGACGTGTATTCAATCATTAAAATTTTAGTTGTTGAAAACACACAATAAAATTGGAACGCTTACAATCAGAAGTGCTGTTACCTTATGCTGGATGACACTCAGAACAGAAGGGCTTGCTCTGTTTCTTTTAATTAGTCAAAGTGATAGGCAGAGGGGGTTGATAATGTTTTTAAATATACATTTACAGCAATACGGTATACATACAGTCTTTTGTACTTCTTACCTTCTGCCCATCACTCCAATTCAACACTTGCCATTAACTGAGGCAGGTTGTGGAGCTTTAGTCAGTTTGAGTTGTCTTTATTCTCTTGACTTTGATCAACTGTTTGCGAAGTTCTGGAGCAGTAACCAATTCAAGAAGGACACGTGAGAATAAAGAGTTTAAATCTCATTGAAGTCAACAGTTTTAAACACGTTTATTCAACAAACCATACAAGTGAAGTATTTAGGCACACCAGAGTTCCTGGTGCTGCATTCTAGTTGTGCTCCTGGAGCACAGAACTGGAAGGCTAGCAAAATTTACTTCTCAGACAACTAAATTAGATTATTTGGCACTCCAATACTATGCACATTAGGGCTGCTGGTATCCATCTGTCTAGCTTAGACAAGCTCTTTTAAGTAGTAATTTTCCTTCTTTTTCTCTTACATTGCCTGCAATGCAGAAAAAGCTCTGTGCAGTGTCCTGTCAAGAGCACAAGAAAAACCCTAGACAGGACAAGATACATGAAATAAGAAGATTCAAGCATTTGCCTTTTTAAAAAGTATTTCCAGCTAAAGTGTATATCACCCCTTCTTTGACCTAATCAGCCTTTCTGTGGTAGCTATGGCAGTCACATTTCAGCAGATTTAAGAGAATACATGTAAATAACTCCACTAGTAATATCTGACATTTTTCAAGGTGTGAATTAGCCCAAGTAGTTTATCCCCAAGCAATTTACATTTTCAGACTACTGTGCTAACAAATACTTTGCCAAAAGTAGAAAGCTGACTGTCGAAATTTATCTTGTAAAGAACAGTGCTGCATCTTGAAAACCCATTTTAGGAGAAGGATTTGGAGGTGACAAACAGGATAGGAGAGTTCAATGCTATGTGGCCATGCCTCAGTTCCTTCCAAAAATAAACTGCTATACCCTTTAAAACAAAACCTTGACCATGCTAAATATTAAAACCCTTAGCTCAAGCACTCTTTGTACACAGCTGGAGGAGATGTTATCAGGAGACCAGTCAACAGGAAAAACTGCTAAAGCAAAATCCTTTTGTGACTGTTTCCGCACACCCAGCAAGAAGCTAAAGATCTCCCTCAATGTAGCAGAACAAACTTGTGTAACAGCAAGAAGCTCTGCAAGTATCACTAGCTACTATTTAAAATAGCAAGACAGTGAGAAAAACACAATGCTAGGGCTTACATACACTTTGTCACTTCTCTGCTATTCCCTTTCCCATTCCCATTGCCTACACACAACCACTGACCCAAACAATAAAAAGGAAGGAAGTTGCTCTCCTGAGAATGGAACAGGATATTGCTAAGGTAGGACCTCCTAGAGACAGGCTCAGAGTTCGCTGCATCACAGAGAGAAGAGATCAGGACCTGCTCCTCCTTCTCTTGGGAGGAAGCAGTAAAATGCTATGAGGTCCCCCCCTCCTCTTCTCCAGGCTGAACAGACCGAGTTACTTCAGCTGCTCCTCATACAACTTCCCCTCTAGACCTTTCACCAACTTTGTGGCCTTGCTCTACACACTCTCCAGTAGCTTGACATCCTTTTTATACTGTGTCACGATAGGTGTGGGGCTGCACCACAGCAGAGTAGAGTGGGACAGTCACCTCCCTCATCTGGCTAGCAGTGCAGTGCTTGGTGCCACCCTGGGCACAATTGGCCCTCTTGGCTGCCAGGGCACTATTGGCTCATGTTCAAGTTGTCATCAACCAGAACCCCCAGATCCTTTTCCATGGGGCTGCTTTCCAGCCTCTTGCTCCCCAGTTTGTCTGCCCATCCAGGGTTGCCATGTCCCAGATGCAAAATCCAGCACTTACCTTTATTCAACTTCATGTGGCTGGTGATTGTCCAGCACTCCAATTTGTCCAGATCCCTCTGCAGGGGGTTTTTGCCTTCAAGAGTGTCAACAGCCTCCCCTCCTCCGAGTTCTGTGTCATCAGTGAATTTGGTTAGTAAACCTTCAAGTCCCGCATCCAGGTCATTTACGAAGATATTAAAGAACACTGGTCCTAAAATGGATCCCTGCAGAATCCTGCTGGTGACTGGTCACCAGCCCAATGGAACCGCTTTCACTGTGACCCTTTGAGCCCAACCCATCAGCCAAGTGTTCACCCACTGCATTATGTGTTTAACCAGCTGGATGCTGGTCAAGTTTTTTTTAGGAGAATGCTGTGAAAGGCAGTATCAAAGGCCTTGCTGAAATCCAGAAAGATTATGTCAATTGATTTCCTTGGTCTTCTAAGTGGGTAATCTTGTTGAAGGAAATTAAGTCTGTCAGGCAGGACCTTCCCAGGCTGGCACCAATGACTGTGTTCTCTTTCAGGTGTTTTTTGGTAGCTTCCACAATGATCTTCTCCATAATCTCACCAGGCACCGAAGTGAGACTGACAGGCCTGGAGTTACTGGTGTGATCCCTGCTGCCCTTCTTGAAGACTGGGACAACATTTACCAGCTTCCAGTCAACTGGTACCTCTGCGGATTCCAAAGGGCATTGAAAGATCATTGAGAGGTCTTGCTATGACATCAATCAGCTCTTAATGTACCCAGTGATGAATCCCATCAGATCCCATTGACTTGCAGGAATCCAGCTGGAGCAGCAAATCCCACACAAGTTTAGGGTTAAGTGCAAGCTGCTGTAAAATGTACGGCAGGAAACCGAAGTCAGGCTGAAGTTCTGGATACACTATTGTACCAAGGAGCAAGGACACACAATGACATTTATCACGCCTTGCACAGATGATCTTCCTTTGGAATAACACTGACTCTTTATGCATCTGGGCACAGATAGAGTCTTTCTTGCTCATGCAGGTGTTTTCATATAGTGTCAAAAGCCATACATACCATTGAGACGTGATAGTTTCCTCGCTGGGTTCCAGAAAGCACCTGGAAGCTGTACTGAGCATACTCAGTAGCTGTGCACAATGCTCAGCAGGTACAACTGAAGGCTTTGAGTGGGGAATGAGACTGATGTTTCCCTCAATATTCTTCCTTCCCCCTTCCAAAGTAACTTTTCTTCCAGTATAAGAAGAAGTATTTTAAAAGTAGGGTAGTTTTACTCTCCCAAAATTGCTTGCATGAACCTCAAACAGGGATGGATGTGCAATAACCAGAAAAGGCAATTTGGCATAAGAAATCACTTTCCTCCTCAACAAGGGCTGGTTCCTGAAATTCCAGCAATGACCCTCCCAACACAAAATTGTTCCAGACCTTACAGACTAACACAGATTTACCAAATGGGATAAATAAGCCTTAGATTTTTTCCACATAAGCTCAACATGAGCCAGCAATGTGTGCCTGAAGCCCAGAAAGCCAACCGTGTCCTGGGATGCATTAAAAAAAGTATGACCAGCAGGCTGAAGGAGGTGATGCTGCCCCTCGACTATGCTGTTGTGAGAGCTCACCTGCAGTACTGCATTCTGTTCTGGAGTCCTCAGCACAGGAAAGACATGAATCTGTCAGAGGGAGGCCAGAGGAGGCCACAAAAATGGTCTGAGGTCTGGAGCATTGCCCATATGAGGACAGGCTGAGAGACTTGGGGTTGTTGAGCCTGGAGAAGAGAAGGCCGTAGGGAGACCTTACAACAGCCTTCCAGTACGGAAAGGGATCCAACAGGAAAGCTTTGGAGAGGTTCTTAATCAGGGGATGAGGTGACAGGATCAGGGGGAATATTTTTAAGCTGAAAGAAGGTAGATTTAAAATAGATGTGAGGAAGAAATGTTTTTCTGTGAGGGTGCCGAAGCACTGGAAGAGGTTGTTCACAGCATTCACGGAAGCCCCATCCCTGGAGGTGTTTGAGGCCAGGCTGGATGAGGCTTTGATTAGCCTGTTCTAGATGAAGATGTCCCTGCTTATGGCAAGGAGTTGGAGCTGGATGATCTTTAAGGTCCTTCCAAGCCAAACCATTCTACGATTTGAAGATGTATACTGTAATTTGCTCCCTAGTGGGACATTTCTCTGCTTAGGATGGAGAAGGGACAAAAGAGTGTGCTGGAGAGCTTAGGGTTAGAAGCAAGCCAGGAATCTGGGAAATTATGTCCAGTCTAATGGATAACTGAGGTAGCAGTGGTAGTGCTAGAGTGAAGATATCAAAATGAAGCATTCTGGGCATTTATCTGTGAAAGGTCTGAATGTATCTGTTGAGGAAGCTTTCTTCTTGGTTTCAGGGGAGACTCAGGTGCTAAGAAAAAAAGCAAGAGTAAGAATAGAGATGAAAGAACTTGTAATCAAGATTGCTTGTGTCAGATTCTGGACGAACAGCAAGATCTAGTTTCTGTTGCTGTTAGGATTCTTTTAACAGTAAGAAGATAGATCTGTGAAGAAGGAAACATATAAAGCTGCAGGACAATAGCATGCAAGAATTCTTGACATAGTTAAGAAATGTGAAGTTGGTGTTAGTGTTTGTTAAACCCTCTATTAGAATTCTTGCTTCTCCTCAGAAAATTCTACCCCTCTCAAACCATTTCTGTATGCAGGAAAGCACTGTGTTTACAGCTCTGTGAAGAATTATCTTGGGTTTACTGCAGACTTCTAAATCAGCTATTTCTTTTCTTCAGTCATAATCTCTACTGTCAGACTGGAGAACAGAAGGGCAAAATATTTTGAACAATTGTATTAGTTTAAATATTTAGATTTAACCACCAACTCTTTGTAATTTTGTTGTAACCATGTGTTTTATTTCCCGTCTATAAAATGTGACAAATGCATTCTTCTTCCCATCATATAGAGAATCAACGATGGCTTGGGTTGGAAGGACCATCCAGTTCCAACCACCGTGGGATGGGCAGGGACACCTCCCACCAGACCGGGCTGCCCAAGGCCCATCTCCAACCTGGCCTTGAACACCTCCAGGGATGGGGCAGCCACAGCTTCCCTGGGCAACCTGAGCCTTGAAATTTCAAATTCCGTAGACAGGCTTTAGTGTGGGCAGTCGAGTAATAGATGATAAAACTATACTAAAGCTTTCTCCTAGTTAACCTTTGCAGTTTTTTACGTCGTCCGGAGACGGCGTGAGGCGGAAAAGCTGCGCATTTTCCTCTGGAAGCGCCACCTCTCCCTTTCAGCTTCCGCTTGGAGGGAGAGCGGTTAAGGTGAGTGAGGTTTCCTGGCCGCAGAGGGGTGGGAAAGCGTCCCCTGCGGCCGCCGCTGTGCCCGTTAGCGCAGTCCTGCTCGCCGCTGGGCTGCCCGTGCGCCGCGGAACCGGAGCGAAGCGCCGGCGCCTCGCTGGGGGTCGGCCCGAGGGAAGGCAGGCACGGTCTGCGATGCTGCGGAGCCCGGCACCGGGGGAGGGTTGTGCGGGCAGCTCCGCGGGAGCTGCTGCTCCGGCCGATTCGGCGCCTGTTGGGGTCGATCCCACAACGGGAGAAAACGGTAAAATTGGTAACAACGGCAAAAAGAGCTTCCCCCGGCTCGGTGCTGCCGCGTCATGGCCGCAGAGCGATACTGGAGCGAGAGTTTAAAAATCCGGCTCTCGCCTTCCACGCCCCGTCGGCTTTCAAAAGCCGCGCCTATCCCCTGCTTTATCATCCCATTGGCTGAGCCTCACGTCACTCAGAGAGCGCAGCCAATCAGTGGCGGCAGAGCGGCCGGGGCTCGGGCCCTTAGGCGAGCGCTCCCATTGGCCGGGATCCGTGCCCTCGGAATGAATGGGGCGGGGACTCAGTGCTGCCGTGCCGTGGCCGCGGAGCGGTACTGCAGCCCGGAGCAGGGCGGGGCGCCGCACAGGGGCGCTATCATTGACCATATACGGGCAAACTGGGCAAATTGACTATAAAAGGGCCACAGCCAATCAGAACACAGCACTGGCAAAGTGGGATCCAGAGGTGACCAATTAGAGCCTGGAACGCACAGCCAATCAGAACACACGGCACACATCCTTACACTGAGGCTCATACTTTATAAGCTGTGTTTTCTTTCTTCTGAAATGGTGATTTGTAAACATGGGATGGAACATCAACTGTGTTAAAAACAAGATTAACAACTAAGATAACTACAGCGATCCTTATCTTCGTGTCCCCAGAGTCGTTGAGATTGACCACTCAGATGTGGCCACACCATAACGACTCTGAGCTGATCTGGTTTCATTCCCCCTGGATATGCAATGAGGTTCCGGGAACAAGTATAATTGTCATTTCTGGGAAAGGTATGACTTTGAAAACAATTCTGTGTATAAATTTTCTGTGAACTCTGAGGACAAATCCCGAGCCTTCTCCAGCACTGAATAAAGTATACCTCCCGAAATGGTTAAACTAAACTGTTAAGTGTAAGTTTCTTTTTTTCATTTCATTTTTTTTAATAAATCTGAAATGAAAGCCACAGAATATTCTCACCTTTCAGCATGAAAAGCATAATAGTCAGATGGAATAATGTTTGTTCCTGGGAAAACAGTACACTCAGAGCCTCATACTTGTAACAGGAGATAGTCCATTCCAAAAAGCAGTACAAGTTTCATAGGATCAATGTTGTATGGCCCATTGAGATGTCCAAGCACAGGTGGCTTCAAGATACCAGATCTAATTGATCATTATACTGTTCTGTGAAAAGTTTTGTTAGTATATTTTAAAGTATCTCAAAGTCAGTTGATTAAAATCGGTTTCACCCTCTGAGACTAGAACAAATAGATTCATATTACTAAGGGAATCAATTAATACACTAACATATAAAGATAAAACATCAGTACATTTTTACAGCAGAACACTGATATACAACCACGTCCTATATCTATAGAAACAAAAGCATGTTTGTAGGTAGAGTAAAGCATATTTTATTAGGCTAGATTCTATAATTGATAAAACAATCTAGCATTCATGAACAGAAATTTTTCTTTGGGTAATTAAAGATGGTATAAATTTGCAACTCTATCAGCTGGTCTAGCAAAAGGATACTAATACTACTTATAAACCTGACTTTGTTGCTATTGCAAAATACCATTATCACCTCCCCAAACATGTCTACCATTTTTATTTGATTTAATACAGTTATTGGGATTTGATAAAAGCCGAGTTAATTGAATCATGCATTCACTTACTTAAATTATTATGCAATTTCACAACCAAATTCAGCAAGAAAAATCTTCTGAAAAAAAATATAAATCACCTCGTATTCTTTGTTGAGGTATACATAAAGTTTTGGGAGATCCTTTCAAACAGCTAACAAATTCATCCACAATTAAAACTATATCTTGAATTTCAGTGAAAGCAGTTGCTCTCCAAATCAAAGACAGAGATAAAAAGTGAATCCATGTTTATTACGTAAAATGCTTTGAGGTAACTTTGGAAGAGAAGCACTGAAAAGTAATTCTAATGAAAGAGAATAAGACAGCATACAAGTTACAATAAAAGAAAGAAATGAAATTTCAAAATATTTACTTAAAGTAACTTTAAATATTTATCAAGTAAAAGTGTTTTTTAGAATATTAAGTGGATGTTTATTCATTTCAGTTGAAAAGTGAAATGAAATACCAGATTTCAGGTTGCTAGCAGAACATCACTGCACGTTCAAAGTAAAATAAAGTGGTTAAGTAACCTGTATGAAATAAGATGGAAAGTATTTTATACAAATTCTGTTATGTACAAACAGTGTAGGCACTGACCTTCTAAAAAGACACTTCTAAGTTTGCAAGCTTTGAGTGCTGACTTTTAATCTGTGAAGCCTTTTGGTCTCCTCTAAGCACTGCATGCTGCAGAAGTGCTTGACATTGAGCAAATGATACTCCATGACATATTCTTACATTAATCAGCATTTAATTAAAAGCTAAAGAGTACAATTTATACAAATAAAGCTCTAGGTTACCTTGCAGCTACCCAGACCCTGGGCTGCAGTCAGTGCCCCCTCCCATAGTGGCTCACGCCTCTGGCACTGGCTCCTCCTGTGGAAGCTGTTCTCGGATGGGGGAACTGCTTCATATGGTGGAAGAACTGAGGAAAGAAGTGGAAAAGCTGAGGATCATCAGGGAGTGTGAGAGGGAGATAGATGAGTGGAGCAGGGCCCTCTCACAGGCTGCTGGAGCTAGTGAAGCTGAGCACCACCCACCGGTAAGCTGTAAGGCCAGGAGAGACAGAGATGGGGAACGGCAGCAGGTTCCTGTCCGGAGAAGGAAACCTGCTCCCCCCACCCAGACAACTGACCCCCAGATGCCCCTGGGGAACAAATATGAGGTGCTGAGGGTGCATCCAAGCCCTAAAGATGAAGAGGGCTGCACCCACAGCCTGGAAACGTTTCCAAAACTCCATCATCCTCCTACAGCCTTAAAAACATCTTCAGTTAAAAAGAAGAGGAGGGTGATTATCTTGGGGGATTCCCTTCTCAAAGGAATGGAGGGTCCCATCTGTAGGCCGGACTCGCTCCATGGGGAGGTCTGCTGCTTGCCGGGAGCATCAGTGAGGGAAGTTACTAGAAAGCTCCCTTCCCTGGTCAAGGACACGGACTACTACCCGCTCTTAGTTTTTCAAGTTGGTAATGAATAAGTAGAGCGTAGAAGGCCTAAAGCCATTAAAAGGGACTTCAAGGCTCTTGGGAGAATGATCGAGGGCTCTGGGGCACAGGTTATATTTAACTCCATCCCAATACTAAGGAATCAGGAGCAGGAAATGAGGAAAAAGAAACTGGTCAATGAATGGCTTAGGGACTGGTGTGAGAAGAGGGGTTTGGGTTCTTTAATCATGGGGAGGCCCACGCACCCCCAGGCTTTCTTACCAGGGATGGGACACGCCTGTCTCCTAGGGGGACAAAAGCCCTCACTAAAAACCTAGAGAGGAGGGTGCTGGCCTCTTCTCCCAAGTGACAGGGGACAGGACAAGAGGGAATGGCCTCAAGCTCTGCTAGGGGAGATTCAGGCTTGAGATAAAGAAAAAATTCTTCACGGAGAGGGTAGTTAGGCATTGGAACAGTCTGCCCAGGGAGGTGATTGACTTGACTTCCATGGAGGTGTTTAAGGTGAGGGTGGATACTTAGGGGCATGGTTTAGAGATTGGTGGGAATGGTTGGACTCAACGATCCGGTGGGTCTCTTCCAACCTGGTTATTCTGTGATTCTGTGATTCTGTGATTCTGTGAAGAATGAAAATATTTGAAGTGCGGGGTATTATTTTGGCTGTTCTGCCAATGGGATTACTGTTGGATTAATAGACCTCCTGGGAAGAGCATTGTTAAAACAGAATTTTCAGTTTTTGTTAGTGGAATATGTATTAAGAGGCAGGCATTACCAATAAGTTTTGGTTTTGTTGCACCAAAGACAGCATTGGGTGAAGGCACAAAAAGAAGAAATACTGTTTATTCATCAGTTGTACAGATAAAGAATGGAGGAGGACAGTTTTGAAGAGGGTGTAGGCATGCCAGGAGAAATGATGGAAAAATGAATGTTCTTAGTTTAAAGGGAAAGTACGTTCTACAAAAAGTGACAAGCAAGAAGGTAGCCTCAGGAGACATGCTGGAAGTTGAATACAGCATAACTTCATCTAGAGGATGAGGATAAGACATGCTGCAAAGAAGAGCCTTCGGCAAAATTTGACCCAAGCAGAATGAGAGACAAGACAAAACTCAGAGCTGGGGTGTCTAGGACTACGGTTAAGTACTTAGAATTGTTTATTAGTTTTCTTTAAGCTCTTGTTTCTAACACAACAGCAACATGTTCAAATCTAAATCAGAGTAATGGCAAACAAAGCAGACTGTTGTGTGCTGTATGTAACATTGTAGGATGCATCCACAAATTTGTAAGTAAACAAAGTGCTTGTAATATTTTTACTGGAATGAAATTATGTTTAGTTTCTCAGGATAGGATTAATAATAGCAAATTAATTTATGCTCCCTCTAAAACAGTAGGCAGAGACATGCAGCCAGCATAGTCATGATAATGTCTGACTTGCTTGCCTCCAGTGCAGCAAATTCTCATGAGGCATCCTCTGTGCAAATTGAACCCAGGTATTTGATCCAAAAAAAAAGTGAGGCTGTATGAAACAATTTGCAGGGCTGTGTCAATGCTTACTGAGTAATGATCCTTCTGCTATAAATTAGTGTGATACAAAATCCATCTAAATCAAAAGCATTCTCTTTTTGACCTACACTATGAGATAAAAGATTATATGAGTGACAGGATGGGTAGTAAGTATTGTTATTGTCCACACTTCTTCTGTATTAAAATTCCAATCAGTGGCAAGGTTAGAATCATATATTCAATGAAGGATTTTTTTTTCTTTTTTACATATAAGAATGAACCATTATAAAAAAGTAACAACAGATGAGCTCCAGAAAGCTTAAATGCTGATCTTGGTAAAGCATGCAAAGTCTCAGCTGCATGCCTGAATCTGCTGGCTACGCCAAATAGAGTTAACTGGTTACAGAATTACAGAATCACAGAATAACCAGGTTGGAAGAGACCCACTGGATCGTCGAGTCCAACCATTCCCAACAATCCCTAAATCATGCTCCTAAGCACCTCATCCACCCTCACCTTAAACACCTCCAGGGACGGTGACTCAACCACCTCCCTGGGCAGACTGTTCCAATGCCTAACTACCCTCTCCGTGAAGAATTTTTTCCTAATCTCAAGCCTAAATCTCCCCTGGCGGAGCTTGAGGCCATTCCCTCTCGTCCTGTACCCTGTCACTTGGGAGAAGAGGCCAGCACCCTCTTCTCCACAACCTCCCTTCAGGTAGTTGTAGAGAGTAATCAGGTCTCCCCTCAGCCTCCTCTTCTCCAGGCTGAACAACCCCAGCTCTCTCAGTCGCTCCTCATAAGATTTGTTCTCCAGCCCCTTCACCAGCTTTGTTGCTCTTCTCTGGACTCGCTCCAGAGCCACAACATCCTTCTTGTGGTGAGGGGCCCAGAACTGAACACAATACTCAAGGTGTGGTCTCACTAGTGCTGAGTACAGAGGGAGAAGAACCTCCCTGGACCTGCTGGTCACACCGTTTCTGATACAAGCCAAGATGCCATTGGCCTTTCTGGCCACCTGGGCACACTGCTGGCTCATGTTCAGTCGGCTGTCAACCAACACCCCCAGGTCCTTCTCCTCCTGGCAGCTTTCCAGCCAGGCTTCTCCTAGTCTGTACCTCTGCTTAGGGTTGTTGTGCCCCAAGTGCAGGACCCGGCATTTGGCCTTGTTGAATCTCATGCCGTTGGTCTCAGCCCAGCAGTCCAGCCTGTTCAGATCCCTTTGCAGAGCCTCCCTACCCTCCAGCAGATCAACACTTCCACCCAGCTTAGTGTCATCTGCAAACTTGCTAAGGGAGCACTCAATGCCTTCATCCAGGTCATTGATAAAGACATTAAACAGGACTGGACCCCAGACTGAGCCCTGGGGAACCCCACTTGTCACTGGCCTCCAGCTGGATTTATCTCCATGTACCACCACCCTCTGGGCCCGGTCATTCAACCAGTTTTTCACCCAGAAGAGTGTGCGCCCATCCAGGCCAGAGGCCGACAGTTTCTGAAGCAGAATGCTATGAGAAACTGTATCAAAGGCTTTACTAAAGTCCAGGAAGACCACATCCACAGCCTTTCCCTCATCTAAGAGTTTAGTCACTCGGTCATAGAAGGTGATCAGGTTACTCTGGCAAGACCTGCCTTTCATGAACCTGTGTTGACTGGGCCTGATCACCCGGTTCTCTTGCAAGTGCTTCATGATCGCACTCAAGATCACCCGCTCCATGACTTTCCCTGGTACCGAGGTCAGACTGACAGGCCTGTAGTTCCCTGGATCCTCCCTGCGCCCCTTCTTATAGATGGGCACAACATCAGCCAGCCTCCAGTCCAGCGGAACCTCCCCAGTCATCCAGGACTGTTGGAAGATGATGGAAAGGGGTTTGGCCAGCACATCCGCCAGTTCCCTCAAAACTCTTGGGTGGACTCCATCCGGCCCCATAGACTTGTGAGCGTCTAGCTGGGCAAGCAAGTCTCTAATCACCTCCTCTTGGACCTTGGGAATCTCATACTTCTCTTCCAACCCTTGGGGTTGTGCACAGAGGGAACAATATTCCTTACTGTTAAAGACTGAGGCAAAGTAGGCATTGAGCACTTCAGCCTTGTCTTCGTCCCCTGTTACTGTTGTTCCCTCTGCATCTACTAGGGACTGGAGATTCTCCCTAGTCCTCCTTTTGCTGTTGATGTATTTGTAGAAAGACTTTTTGTTGTCTTTCACAGACTTGGCCAATCGCATTTCTAGTTGGGCCTTAGCCCTCCTGACTTTTTCTCTGCACATTCTCACTTCCTCCCTATAGTCCACCCAGGATGCCTGCCCCTTCCTCCAGAGGTCGTAGACCCTCCTCTTCCTATTGATGTCTCTTAGGACCTCCCTACTCAACCACGCTGGTTTCTTACCCCTCCGGCTACTTTTCCGGAACTTGGGGACGGCTTTCTCCTGAGCTGCTAGGATTTCCTTCTTGAAGAGCGCCCAGCCCTCATGGACACCTTTGCCCTCAAGGAGCGCCTCCCATGGGACTTTTCTGACCAGCCTTCTGAACAGTCCAAAGTCTGCTCTCTGAAAGTTCAGGGCGACTGTTCTGCTAACCTCCACCTTCTTCATCTCACCCTGCACTGAGAACTCATTATCACTTTGCCCGAAGCATCCTCCAACCTTCACATCCCCCACCAGTCCTTCTTTGTTCACAAACGACAGGTCCAGGAGGGCACCGTCCCTTGTCAGTTCCCTCACCAGCTGTGTGAGGAAGTTGTCCACACACTCCAGGAACCTCCGGGACTGCTTCCTTTCTGCTGTATTATACTCCCAGCCTATATCTGGGAAATTGAAGTCTCCCACAAGGACTAGAGGTAGCGATTTTGAGACTACACTCAGTTGTTTGTAGAAGAGCTCATCAGCTGATTCTTCTTGGCTGGGTGGTCTATAGCAGACTCCCATCACAATACCTGCCTGCCCATGGGCCTCTCTGATTTTTACCCACAGGCACTCAGTCCCATCCTGACCGTAGTCCAGCTCGAGGTTATCAAAGCCCTCTCTAACACAGAGGGCTACCCCGCCTCCTCTTCTGCCCTTCCTGCCTTCCTGAAGAGTTTATACCTCACCATGGGTACGCTCCAGTTGTACGAGTCACCCCACCACGTTTCCGCAATGACATCGTAGTCATCGTAGTCATAGTTAATGTCACATGAGGGATATTTTCATTATGTACTTCTGATATTTAAAACTATTTTCATATATACCTATAAACAGTTTCATAGTTGTATATATTATAGAAGTGCAGGGGATCCAACATGACTATGATATAAGACAACTGAGATATAAAACTGAGGTACACCAGTGTCATATTTCACCCATTCACTAAATTCCATACGCTTAGGAATCCTGACTACAAAACAGATCCCATTTACTCTATGTCTGTTTTTCAAATGCTGAAATGGATGTATGACATGCTGAAGAAACATGTTTTCAGACAATGTCCTGCTACAGTTTGGAATCCCGTTACTCTGTAGCATAACCTCCTTGGTTAGTCCTAGTTATTCTCTGCTGTTCACTGCACTCTCTGGACTCTGGGAAGCACATAATTCAGCCTCATTGGGCCTATTCAGTGAATGAATAGCCAAATTAATGCCTGAATACCAACTTTTCACCTGATGAAGAAGTATTACTCTCCTTATTAATAGTCCTTAGCATTTTCAAGATTTACAGAAGGAAGGAAAATACAAAAATTGCTGGAAAAGAAGAATTGTGAGAGTCCTACGCTGAAGTCCCATAAACAAGCCAAGATAGTAGGAAAATCATCGCATAAACATCTGAATTAGAAAAGTGAGGCACAAAGTGCCAAGAAAGAGGTCTCCTCACATTTAAGGACCTTATTTTGCATTTAGTGCAATGCCCTTGACATAGTATGAATCAATAAAACACCACAGTTAATAAAAAAGAATCCTAGAATCATAGAATTATAGAATCACTAGGTTGGAAGAGACCCACCGGATCATCAAGTCCAACCATTCCCACCAATCTCTAAACCATGCCCCTAAGCACCTCATCCACCCTCACCTTAAACCTCTCCTAGTCTGTAGCTCTGCTTAGGGTTGTTGTGCCCCAAGTGCAGGACCCAGCATTTGGCTTTGTTAAACCTCATGCTATTGGTCTCAGCTCAGCGGTCCAGCCTGTCCAGCCTGTTCAGATCCCTGCTTCAGAAAGAAGCATTAACATCAGCATTCAAGAAAATGTCCCTGGATACTATCATGCTTTTGGGAAACAGTCAGGATTCTGTAGTCCTTTTCACACCAAATGCACCAGTGATGCACATAA
Source organism: Clamator glandarius (assembly GCA_033459285.1). Lineage (NCBI taxonomy): Eukaryota > Metazoa > Chordata > Aves > Cuculiformes > Cuculidae > Clamator > Clamator glandarius. The sequence goes on along the minus strand of JAUNZM010000631.1, from coordinate 823,998 downwards.
CCTTTCTTATATTTGCCCTCAGCAATATCACAGAACATCAAATATAGAAGTGATTTTGGAATAACCGGGACATTTACTTTGAGTGCAGTGACGAACTACCCTTACAGTAGATTTCCAGTAGCTTTTTTCCTCTAATATATATCCTAATTTCTCTTCCTCCATTTTTGTAAATTATCAAACTAGTTAGACATAAAACCACCTATCCAGAAAAATGCTCTATCAATATGAAACATGATTCAATTTACTTGGGTGCTGGTTTTATCAAAGTGGGTTCAGTAAACCAACAAGTTGGTAGAGAACTTTTTGGCATCCCTCAGCTTAACCTCTGAGACCCTTCAGAATGGGGATCCTTACAAATACATGTCTTGCATTTTCAGCACAAGCATCCACCCTAGTACATCTCCAGATAGTAAAAAAGAGTGAAAATCTAGGCCTCTTCAGTGAAGGATCCTTTATTTAAGAGAAGGAACAATTTTTCACAGGGTACCGCTAGGCTTAAGTTTAGAGTTGTCCCCACGTTAGTCCCTATGTTTGGTAGGCTCTTCTTTGTAGCAGATCCTGAAGGGAGCGGACTGGTGTCTCTACCTATTTAGCACTTCACTGAAAGAAATCAGGATACTTAAAAACTCTCTTCTGGGAAGACTGGTGTTTAGACTCATGTAATCCATTAAATACATAATTAAAGAGACTAACCCACTTAATAAAATTATTTGTGCACACAAACTCATGGAGTATGCATATGAAAAAGCTACTGAATAATTCTTACAGTTTCATTTAGGTATTCTACCATAATCCTATTTTTCTATTTTCGAAATGATTTTAGCTTAATAAAATTCATGAAGGTTTCTGCTCTAAGTAGGAAGAGTAGTTATACATCTATCCTTTACAAGGCTTCAATTTGTTCAAGTTTAAAATCAACATCACCGGCTTCAAGGAAATTGGTAAATAAAATAGGGCTTTTTACAGTGATAACTTCATTGCCAAAAATAGGAAATTTGGAAAAGACAAATAAGAGAGATTTCGATTAAGTAATTTTTTTAAAACTGCATTTCCTTCTCCCATGCCTCAACTAAACCAAAGCACCCAAACCAATATTCTTGTTTCTTTCAGTAGCAACTGGGTACAGCTTCAATACTTCTAACAAAACTCAATCACAAATGCAGAAGAAAAATGGAAAAAAATCGAAAAAAACACCCCAAAAAGGCATATTAATGGTTTTGGTAATAAGCTTGCCAAGGTCAAGAATTCAGAAACAGAGGAATCTATAATCATAAGGCCACGGCTGCTGTGCTGCTCAGGGCATGCATTTCTGGATTGTTTTTCTTGAAACTTTACAACCTATTCCCAAAGCAGCAGTCAGAAATGATGATTTCATGATGGTGATATGTGACCATTACAAACAGTGCTTTCTGAAGGCAGAACTTCTAGTTACTTTGTACCACACTAGGAATGGAAGGTTTATAGAGGGAAACATCCTTCTCATTACCCCAGAAGAAAATGATTTTGTGACTTCATCTATATGTAACATGTTTCTTTAATTCCTTCTCCAGAAATAGATCTTCCCTCACCCTGGATGTTTATTTATACCATCATTTCCAATGTTTATTATCTTTTCTTAGCTTCACATAATGTTTTTTCAGACAAACATCTTGATAAGGTATTATTTGAATAATAGATTGTGACTGAACTCTGAACTAAAAAGAAGGAAAGCAAAGGAAGAACAAAACTGATAACAGTGGAGAGAGCTGCTATTGACCTTACCAAGTTACCAAAGTATTGGAAAGCAGAAGCTGGAAGAGCTCTCTGCTTAGTTCACAACAGTCCCAGTTAGGCTTTATCAAGGATAAAGTTTCTAATTTCTTCTGATTTCCCGCTGGTATCAGCTTTCATTTAGGTGGCAAAGGAAAAGAACCAATCCTCACATCGCTAATAGTCCAAACTAAACTCTGCATTGCATGGATACAAAATTCTGTTGAAACTGGGAGTGCCAGGTTTGCAGATGACAAAATCCTTTCCTCTTTCCTTACAGTATTATGCATACATCTGGCCTCTTCGCCTTGCAGAAAAGACTTCATTTTTTCTATTATTCTCTTACTCTTTCAGATGATCAGTCTTGATAAATAAAACCGAATCTTAGAACATTACTGGAAAGGAATATGGTTATGGCAAGAAACAGGATCAAGAAGGAAGCAGCAAGATTGAACATGAGTGACATGAAGGTGATATAAAAGTTCCAAGTATAGTGGACCACTAAAGGAAGACCTAAATCATTCTGTTATCCCAGTAAGCAAGTCACAACAGACGACTATGGACAAAGAGCAGCACAAACTAACCATATGTATTTCTCTACTATTCATTTCTTCAAAATATTGCAGACAGAAACTAACCTTTCAAAGTCTTTATGCATACTCTTCAAGAGCTAGTACACTTCAAGAAGGAAATCCTGGCAGTGCAGGAGCAAGCTGTTCCTATGTGCTGGAAAATGAGCCAGTGGGGGAAAAAAAAAACCAGCTTGCTTCAGCATGGAGATTTGGGTGAACATCAAAAAGAAGAGGAATGTCTATGAACTTTGGAAGAAGGGATGGGCGTCTTGGGTGGACTACAGGGAGAAAGTGAGAACATGCAGAGGAAAAATCAGCCCAATTAGAGCTTAGACTGGCCGATTCGTTGAAAGATAATAAAAAATCTTTCTATAAATGCACGAATAGTAAAAGGAGAACCTGGAAGAATATTCAGTCTTTATTGGATGCAAAGGGAACAACTGCTACAAAGAATTAGGACAAGGCTGAGGTACTTAATGCCTTCTTTGTTGCAGTCTTTAATAGTAAGAAAAGTTGTTCCCACCTGAGGGTAGTGAGGGAGCTAGCAGACGTGCTGGCCAAACCCCTTTCCATCATCTTCCAACAGTCCTGGCTGACAGGGGAAGTTCCACTGGACTGGAGACTGGCTGATGTTACACCTGTCTACAAGAAGGGTCAGAGGAAGAATCCAGGAAACTACAGCATGTCAGTCTGACCTCAGTGCCGGGAAAAGTCATGAAAGAGGTGATCTTGAGTGCGATCATGAAGCACTTGCAAGAGAACCAGGTGACCAGGCCCAGTCAACACAGGTTCATGAAAGGCAGATCCTGCCAAAATAACCTGATCACCTTCTATGACAGAGTGACCCATGTACTGGATGAGGGAAAGGCTGTGGATTAGTCATCTTGGACTTCAGTAAAGCCTTTGACACAGTTTCTCACAGCATTCTGCTTAGGAAACTGTCGGCCTCTGGCCTAGACAGGCGCACACTCTTCTGGGTGGAAACTGGTTGGATGGCTGGGCCCAGAGAATGGTGGGAAATGGCGTTAACACCAGCTGGAGGCCAGTTACAAGTGGGGTTCCCCAGGCCTCAGTGCTGGGTACAGTCCTATTCAATGTCTTTATCAATGACCTGGATGAAGGCATTGAGTGCTCCCTTAGCAAGCTTGCAGGCGACACTGAGCTGGGTGGAAGTGTCGATCTGCTGGAGGGTAGGGAGGCTCCAAAGGGATCTGAACAGGCTGAACTGCTGGGCTGAGACCAATGGCATGAGGTTTAACAAGGCCAGATGCCGGGTCCTACACTTGGGGCAAAACAACCCTGAGCAGCTACAGACTAGGAGAAGTCCGGCTGGAAAGCTGCCTGGAGGAGAAGGACCTGGGATTGACACTCATCTGAACATGAGCCAGCAGTGTGCCCAGGTGGCCAAGAAGGCCAATGGCATCTTGGTTTGTATCAGAAACAGCGTGACCAGCAGTTCCAGGGAGGTTTTACTCCCTCTGTACTCAGTACTGGTGAGACTACACCTTGAATCCTGTGTTCAGTTCTGGGCCCCTCACCACAAGAAGGATGTTGAGGCTCTGGAGTGAGTCCAGGGAAGAGCGATGAAGCTGGTGAAGGGGCTGGAGAACAAGTCTTATCAGGAGCGACTGAGAGAGCTGGGGTTGTTTAGCCTGGAGAAGAGAAGACTGAGGGGAGACCTTATCACTCTTTACAACTACCTGAAAGTAGGTAGTAGAGAGGAGGGATCTAGCCTCTTCTCCTAAGTCACAGGGGACATGACAAGGGGCAACGGCCTCAAGCTGTGCTCCAACCTGGTGATTCTATGCTAATCTAAACCAGAAGTCTAATTTCTTTTGTCATATAATTTGTCAGGATGACACACCAAGTTAGTCATTTTAAAATGACACTTGTTTGAAGTATTGTATTAGAGGCACATTTTAATTAATTTATGCACAAATAGGGCCTGTACAAGGAGACCAAAATCTATGACTATAATCACTTCTAAGTTTCTTTGATATAGGCACATTAAACTAGGAAATGTTTTCACACATGTCCCTGAAATGCTACTTTGTTTTTTTTTGTCTTTTCAGACACATGCTTGATGACTTCTCATCAAGAAATCTGCAGTTTAAATTAGGAAAACACTATAAGAATATTATTTTTTTAATTGCAAGGGTTTCACTTTGCCGTCAGGACATGTGAGCAAATAAGAAACATATTTAATAAATAATGAGTATAATTTACTTTGGTTAATCTAAAAAATCCTGAAGGGGCATGATGTTCTATATTACCAACAGATAAACCTCTGAGCTACGTTGAAATATTTTGTATCAATAAAGCTGGACCCCATAATGAAATAATGGATTAACTGAGACATCCTTAAAACTCAATGTGCTCAGTACTATTAACTACAGATGTTCTTGGGTGAGCTGTTTAGGTTCTACTGTGTCTTTTTCTGGCCACTTACTAAAACATAATTCTCTACCTCGTCACAATTGTCTGTATGTATAAGTTATAGGATTCAGCAACAAAGGAATAATAGCCAAATAAATATTTTTCTGAACTGAAAAACTTGAAGGGTTTAATTATTATTATTTGTTTTTAAGCAGATTCTTTAGATCTGTAATAAGAGAGATGATTTTTGTATATAAGCAAAGCACTGGTGAGACTGCTCCTTGAATCCTGTGTTCAGTTCTGGCCCCTCACCACAAGAAGGATGTTGAGACTCTGGAGTGAGTCCAGAGAAAAGCAACAAAGCTGGTGAGGGGGCTGGAGAACAGGCCTTATGAGGAGTGACTAAGAGAGCTGGGGTTGTTCAGCCTGGAGAAGAGGAGGTTGACGGGAGACCTCATTGCTCTCTATAACTACCTGAAAGGAGGTTGTAGAGAGATCTGGCCTCTTCTCCCAAGTGACAGGGGACAGAACAAGAGAGAATGGCCTCAAGCTCTGCCAGGGGAGGTTTAGGCTAAACATTAGGGAAAAATTTTTCACAGGAAGGGTCTTTGGGCACTGTAACAGGCTGTCCAGGGAGGGAATTGAGTCACCTTTCCTGGAGGTGACTCAAGGCACAGGTGGACGAGGCGCTGAAGGGCATGGTTTAGTATTTGATAGGAAAGGTTGGACTCGGTGATCCAGTCAGTGTCTTCCTGCTTGGTGATTCTAAGATTCTATGATTTAAGCCTACTTTTAATGAAAGGGATTTGGCACCTGATCAATTAAACACCTGAGCTAAGACTCCAGTGAGGAATGTAAATCATTTTGATGGGTTGTAAATATTAAAACTGATATCAGCTCAGAGACAATTTTTTTTGTTAAGTGGAGCAAAAGAGTCAATGTAGAAACAGATTAGAAATAGAGTTGGAAGTAGAAAATGTTGTCAAGTTTACTTTTCTACGCCTTATCAGATCTGTCTATCAGTGTTCTTTGCAGCTTGCAGTGAAAGCCACCATTTGATCCTAAAATCTTCCCTGTGGTACTTGTGTTGAATGTCTTAGATTTAGAAGTGACGCTCTAATTGCCATTCTGATATTACAGTAAACAAGCCTAGACTGAAAGTTCTACAAGTCATGCATTGCAGTGAAATGCTATAAGAGTTGCATGATAGCATCTTCCCTGCTGGAATTAATCAGCAGCAGGAGATGCAGCAGCAGCAAATGCAGCAGTAGATTCAGCAGTAGACACAGCAGCAGGAGATACAGCAGTAGGAGATGCAGCAGGATATTCAGCAGTAGACACAGCAGCAGGAGATACAGCAGTAGGAGATGCAGCAGGATATTCAGCAGTAGACACAGCAGTGGAAATTCATTGGTAGGAGATTCAGCAGGATATGTATATTCAGCAGGAGATGAAGCAGGAGGTGTAGCAGCAGATGCAGCAGTAGGAGATGCAGCAGGAGGAGATGCAGCAGCAGGTGATGCAGCAGGAGATGCAGATTCAGTAGGAGATGTAGCAGCAGAAGATGCTGCTGCAGATTCAGTAGCAGGAGATGCCACAGCAGGAGATGCAGCAGGAGATGTCCCAGAAAGAGATGAAGCAAGATATGCTGCAGGAAGAGATGCAGCAGGTAATGCAGCAGCAGTAGATGCATATTCAGCAGTAGATGCAGCAGTAGATGCATATTCAGCAGTAGATTCAGTAACAAATTCAGCAGGAGTTGCAGCAGCAGGAGATTTAGCAGGAGATGCAGCAGTATATGAAGCAGCAGCATATGGAGCAGCCGATGCAGCTGATGTAGCAGCAGATGATGCAGCAGGAGATACAGCATGAGATGCAGTAGCAGGAGATTCAGAAGCAGGAATTGCAGCAGCAGGAGATGCAGCAGCAGGAGATTCAGAAGCAAGAGATGCAGCAGTGAATGTAGCAGCAGGAGATGAAGCAGGAGATGCAGCTGCAGGAGAGGCAAGTGCAGGAGATGAAGCAGCATGAGATGCAGAAAAAAGAGATACAGCGGGAGAGGCAGGACCAGATGATGTAGCAGCAGGTGCAGCAGCAGGAGATGCAGCACCAGATGTGGCAGCAGTAGATGCAGCAACCCGAGATGCAGCATGAGATGTAGCAGCAGGAGATGATTAGCAGGAGATACATTAGGAAATCCAGCAGCATTTTCAGCAGCAAGAGATGCAACAGGAGATGAATCAGCAGGAGATGCAGAAGCAGGGGATACAGCAGGAGATGCAGCAGCAGGATATGGAGCAGCAGGATATGGAGCAGCAGGAGATGCAGCAACAGGAGATTCAGAAGGAGATGCAGCAGAAGGAGATGTAACAGGAGATGCAGCAGCAGGAGATGCAGCAGCAAGAATTTAAGAAACAGGAGATGCATTAGGAGATGCAGTAGAAGGAGATGAAGCAGGATGAGATGCAGCATGAGATGAAGCAGGATGAGATGCGGCATGAGATGCAGCAGGATGAGATGCAGCAGCAGGAGATTAAGCAGCAGGTCATGCAGGAGGAGATGCAGCAGCAGAACATGCAGCAGAGAATGCAGCAGCAGGAGATGCAGCTGGAGATTCAGCAGGAGGAGATACAGCAGTAGATGCAGGAGCAGGAGATGAAGAAGCAGGAGATGCAGTAGCAAGAGATGCAGCAGGAGATGCAGCAGCAGGAGATGCAGAAACAGCAGATTCAGCAGGAGATTCAGCAGGAGATACAGCAGGAAATGCAGCAGTAGATGAAGCAGCAGGAGGTGCAGCAGGACATGCAGCAGCAGATGCACCAGGAATTGCAGCAGCAAGAGATAGAGCAGCAGGAAATGCAGCATCAGGATATTCAGCAGGAGATGCAGCAGCAGGAGGTTCAGCAGGAGATGCATATTCAGCAGGAGATGCAGCGGGAGATTCAGAAGTAGGAGATGCAACTGGAGATACAGAATGATATGCAGCAGCAGGAGACTAAGCAGCAGGATTGAAGCAGCAGGAGATGCATCTGCAGCACATACAGCATCAGGATATGCAGCAATAGATGCAGCAGCAGGAATTGCAGCAGGAGATGCATATTCAGGAGCAGATTCAGCAGGAAATTCAATAGGAGGTGCAGCAGCAGGAGATGCATCAGCAGGAGATTTAGCAGGAGATGCAGCAGTAGATGAAGCAGCAGCAGATGCATCTGATGAAGCAGCATCAGATGCAGCAGGAGATACAGCATGAGATGCAGCAGCAGGAGATGCAGCAGCAGATGCAGCAGCAGGAGATGCAGCAGAAGGAGATGAAGCAGGAGATATAGAAGCATGAGTTGCAGCACCAGGAGATGAAGCAGGAGGAGATGCAGAAGGTAATGCATCAGTAGGGATGGAAAATCAGGAGATGCAGCAGGAGATGCAGCAGGACGAGATGCAGCATGAGATGCAGCAGCACTGGATTCAGCAGCAGAAAAAGCAGCAAGAGGTGCAGCTGGAGGTGTGGAATGACGAGATACAGCAGTTTATGCAGCAGCAGTTTATGCAGCAATGGATTAAGCATCAGGAGATTCTGCAGCAGGATATGCAGCAGGAAATTCTGCAGCAGGAGATTCTACAGGAGATGCAGCAGTAGGAAATGCAGCAGGAGATTCTGCAGCAGAAGATTCAGCAGGAGATGCAGCAGGAGATATAGAAGGAAATGAGGAAGAAGAAGACATAGTAGGAGATGAAGCAGCAGCAGATGAAGCAGCAGTTGCAGCAGGAAGTGCAGCAGGAGGTTCATCAGGAGAGGCAGCAGCAGGAAATGCAGCCACAGATGCATTCAGCAGGATATGCAGCAGGAGATGCAGAAGCAGGAGATGAAGCAGCAGGAGATGAAGCAGCAGATGCAGAAGCAGGAGATGCTGGAGGACATCCATTAGCAGGAGAAGCAGCAGCAGGAAATATAACAGGAGATGAAGCAGCAGCAGATGTAGTAGCAGGTTTTCAAGATGCAGCAGCAGGAGATGCATCAGAAGATGCAGCAGCAGGAGATGCAGCAGCAGGAGAAGCATCAGAAGATGCAGCAGCAGGAGATGCAGCAGCAGGAGAAGCAGAGACAGCAAATGCAGGAGCAGAAGATGCTGATGCAGATGCAGCAGGTAATGCAGCACCAGCAGATGCAGCAGGATATGAAGCAGCATCAGATGCAGCAGGACATGCAACAGCAGGATATGCAGCATTAGGTGATGTAGCAGCCGCAGATTCATCAGCAGGAGATGCAGAAGAAGGAGATGCAGCAGGAGGTACAGCAGAATAGTGACTTAACTGCACCTATTAAGGCCTATAGGAAAAGTGACTTATGCCCGTAGGGAAGATGCTCGCATTGAATACTGCTGCTTCTGAATGTCTTCTCTTATAGCGCTTTCACTGCAAAGCAACACTTGTAGATCTTTCAGTCTAGACTTGTGAACTGTAAAATCAGCATGGCTATTAAGGAATCAATTCAAAATTTAAGAGCATTCAGCACAAGTACCGCAGGGAAGCTACTGCGATCAAATTCCGGCTGCTGCATCTCTGCTAATTCTTCTGCTGCTGCATCTCCTGCTGCTGTATCTGCTGCTTCATCTCTTGCTGCATCTCCTGCTGCTGTATCTGCTGCTTCATCTCTTGCTGCATCTCCTGCTGCATCTCCTGCTGCCTATCCTGCTCTTGCATCTCTTCCTACAGCATCTCCTGCTGGATCTCCTACTGCTGCATCTGCTGCATCTGCTTCTGCATCTGCTGCTGCTTCATATACTGCTATATCTGCGGCTGTTGCATCTCCTTCTGCTGGATCTCCTCCTGAATTTCCTGCTCCTGCATCTGCTGATTCATCTCCTGCTGCTGCATGTCCTGGTGAATTTACTGATGAAGCATCTATGGCTGCATCTCCTGATGCTGCATCTCCTTTTGAATCTCCTACTGTTGTATCTCCTCCTGCTTAATCCCCTGGTGCATCTACCACTACTGCATCTCCTGCTGCATCTCCTGCTTCTGCATATCCTTCTGCTACATCTCCTTCTGCATCTACTTCTGCTGCATATCCTTCTGCATTTCCTGCTGCGTCTCCTGATGCATTACGTGCTGATACATTTCCTGCTGTATCTCCTGCTGTATATCTTGCTACATCTGCTACCTCATCTCCTGCTGCATCTGTTGCTGCATCTTGTGCTTCTGCATCTCCTGCATCTCATGCTGCATTTTCTGCTGCATTTCCTGCTGCATCTGCTGTTACTTCATCTACTGCTGAATCTACTGCTACATCTGCTGCTGCTGCATATCCTGCTGCTGTATCAATTAATGCATCTCATGCTAATACTGCATCTCCTGCTGCTGCATTTCCTGCAGATTAATCTCCTACTGAATATGCATCTCCTGATTCATCTCCTCCTGCTGCATCTCCTACTGCTGCATATACTGAGGCATCTCCTGATGCATCTCGTGCTGCTTAATCTCCTACTGCATCTCCTACTGAATATGAATCACACACAGAATCACACAGAATCACACAGAATAACTAGGTTGGAAGAGACCCACTGGATCGTTGAGTCCAACCATTCCCACCAATCCCTAAATCATGCTCCTAAGTACCTCATCCACCCTCACCTTAAACACCTCCAGGGACGGTGACTCAACCACCTCCCTGGGCAGACCGTTCCAATGCCTAACCACCCTCTCCGTGAAGAACTTTTTACTAATCTCAAGCCTAAATCTCCCCTGGCAGAGCTTGAGGCCATTCCCTCTCGTCCTGTACCCTGTCACTTGGGAGAAGAGGCGAGCACCCTCCTCTCCACAACCTCCCTTCAGGTAGTTGTAGAGAGTAATCAGGTCTCCCCTCAGCCTCCTCTTCTCCAGGCTAAACAACCCCAGCTCTCTCAGTCGCTCCTCATAAGATTTGTTCTCCAGCCCCTTCACCAGCTTTGTTGCTCCTCTCTGGACTCGCTCCAGAGCCACAACATCCCTTTTGTGGTCAGGGGCCCAGAACTGAACATAGTACTCGAGGTGTGGTCTCACCAGTGCTGAGTACAGGGGGATAATATCCTCCCTGGACCTGCTGATCACGCTATTTCTGATACAAGCCAAGATGCCATTGGCCTTCTTGGCCACCTGGGCACACTGCTGGCTCATGTTCAGTAGGCTGTCAACCAACACCCCCAAGTCCTTCTCCTCCTGGCAGCTTTCCAGCTGATACATCTCCTAATGCTGCTTCTCCTGCTGCTGCATCTCCAGCTGATGAATCTCCTGCTGCCTCTCCTGCTGCTGTATCTGCTGTTGCATCTGCTGCTGCTGCATCTCCTGCTGCATCTCCTGCTGCATCTCCTGCTGTTGCATCTCCTGCATCTGCTGCTGCATCTGCTGCTGCTTCATAAACTGCTGGTTCTCCTGCTAATTCTCCTGCTGCTGCATCTCATACTGTGTCTCTTGCTGATGAATCTGCAGCTGCATCCCCTGCTACATCTCCTGCTGCTGCAACTCCTGCTTGTCATCTCCTGCTGCATGTTGTCCTGCTGCATATCCTTCTGCATCACCTGCTGCATCTCCTGCTACTACATCCTCTGTTGCTTCATCTCCTGTTGCATTTCCTGCTGCTGCTTCATCTCTTGCTGCATATTTTCATGCTGCATCTCCTGCTACATCAAATGCTGCAGCATCTCGTTCTGCTGCATCTCCTGCTGCAACTCTGGCTGCATTTTCTACTGATGCACCTCTTGCTGCATATCCTGCTGCTGCCTCTCCTGATCCTGTAGCTCTTCCTGCTGTATCTGCTGAAGAATCTCTTGATCCTGCATCTTCTTCTAAATCTGCATCTCCTGCTGCATTTGCTGCCTCTCCTGATCCTGTAGCTCCTCCTGCTGTATCTGCTGAAGAATCTCTTGATCCTGCATCTTCTTCAAAATCTGCATCTCCTGCTGCATCTGCTGCTGCATCTCCTGATACATCTCCTAATGCTGCTTCTCCTGCTGCTGCATCTCCAGCTGCTGGATCTCCTGCTGCCTCTCCTGCTGCTGTATTTGCTGCTCCATCTTCTGCTGCTGCATATACTGTGGCATCTCATCCCGCTGTGTGTCCTGCTGCATCTCCTGCTGTGGCATATTCTTCTGCATATCTTCCTGGTGCATCTGCTGCTTCATCCCCTGCTGCAGCTGCAGGACATGCAACAGGAGACACAGCAGCAGTAGATGCCGCAGGAGATAGATCAGGATATGTAGCAGCAGGACATGTAGAAGCAGATGCAGCAGTAGACAAAGCAGCTGCATCAGCAGATGCAGCAGTAGATGCAGCAAGAAATACAGCAGGAGATGCAGCAGCTGAAGACTCAGAAGCAGATGCAGCAGGACATGCAGCAGGAGATGCAGCAGCAGGAGATTCAGCAGCAGAAGATGCAGCTGGAGATGCAGCAGTCGTAGATGCAGCAGGGGATACAACAACAGGAAATGCATCAGGAAATGAGCCAGCAGGGGATGCAGCAAGTGATGCAGCAGGAGATGAGCCAGCAGGGGACGCAGCAGGAGATGAAGCATGAGATGCAGTAGGTGGTGAAGCAGGAGATAAAGTAGCAGGAGATGTAGCAGCAGGAGGTGCAACAGCAGATGCATCAGCAGAGGAAACAGCAGATGCAGCAGGAGATGCAGCAGCAAGTGTAGCAGTAGTAGATGGAGCAGGAGATTCAGCATCAGGAGATACAACAAGTGATGTTGTAACAGATACAGAAGCAGGAGATGCCGGAGCAGGAGATCCTACAGGAGATACAGTAGCAGGACTTTTAGTAGCACATACAGCAAGCAATACAGCAGCAGAAACAGTAGGAGATTCAGCAGGAAATGCATCAGCAGGATATGCAGCCACACGAGATGCATCATAAGATTCAGCAGCAATGCAGAAGTAGATGCAGCAGCACGAGGTGCAGCAGCAGATGAAGCAGCAGGAGATGCAGAAGCAGGAGATGTGGAAGCAGGAGATGCAGCAGCAGGATATGCCACAGCAGGATAATGTGCAGCAGGAGATTAATTCAGAATTGTATTTCAAGGATATGGAGCAGCAGTAAATGCAGCAGGAGTTGCAGCAGCATTGGATGCAGCAGCAGGAGATGCAGCAGGATATGGAGCAGAAGAAGATGCAGTAGAAGGATATGCATCAGCAGGAGATTAAGAGGAAATGCAGAGCAGGGAAGCAGCAGGAGATGCAGCCTAAGGAGATGCAGCTGCAGGAGATGCAGCATCAGAAGCAACAGCAATGGAGCAGGAGATTCAGCAGCAGATGTAGAAGCAGGTGTAGCAGAAGCAGGTTCAGCAGCAGCAAAAGACTGAAAGTTCTACAACTCTTGCTATGCAGTGAAAGCGTTATAGGAGAGGAGATTCAGAAACAGCAGCATTCCATGATAGAATCTTCCCTGTGGGAGTTATTCTATTTTTCCTAAAGCCTCTTAACAGGCACAGTTGAGTCACAATTCAGTACCCTATACTAAAACATTGTTAGTCGTGCTGATTGCAGTGAAAGCGCTTCCAGAGAAGATTCTAACGAGAGCCAGAATTTGATCGTAGCATCTACCTTACGGTACCTGTGCTGAACGCTCTGATATTTTCATGTGACGTTTTAATAGCCATTCTGATGTTACAGTACACAAGCTTAGATTGAAAGTTCTACAAATCTTGCTTTGCAGTGAAAGCGCTATAAGAGAAGACATTCAGAAGCCTCAGCGTTCCATGCTAGCATCTTCCCTGTGGGTGTTATATGATTTTACTTAAACTTTTTAATAGGCACAGTTAATTCACAATTCAGTACCATATACTAAAACATTCTGTTAATCGTGCTTTGCAGCTTGCAGGGAAATCATTTCCAGAGAAGATTCTAATGAAAGCCAGCATTTGAAGTCAGTGTCTTCCCTGCGTTACTTGTGCTAAACGATTTGGAATTTTGAAGTGACGCTTTAATAGCCATTCTGATGTTACAGTACAAAAGCCTATACTGAAAGTCCTACAAATCTTGCCTTCAAGTGAAAGAGCTATAGGAGAGGACATTCAGAAGTAGTAGCATTCCATGCTAGCATCTTCTCTGCGGGAGTTATTCTATTTTCCATAGCACCTTAGTAGAGGCACTTAAGTCACAATTCAGTACCCTATACTAAAACATTGTTAGTTGTGCAGTGAAAGCGCTTCCAGAGAAGATTCAAATGATAGCCAGGATTTGATCGTAGCATCTTCTGTGCAGTACTTGTCCTGAACACTCTGAAATTTTAAAGTGACGCTTTAATAGCCATTTTGATGTTACAGTACACAAGCCTAGACTGAAAGCTCTACAAGTCTTGCTTTGCAGACAAAGCACTATAAGAGAAGAGATTCCGAAGCAGCAGCATTCCGTGCTTCCATCTTCCTAGCCAGAGTTACTCACTTTTGAGAAAGTGCCTTAATAGGCGCAATTAACTCACAATTCAGTACCCTACACTAAAACATTCTGTTACTCGTGCTTTTCAACTTGCAGTGAAAGTGCTTCCAGAGAAGATGCTAAGGAGAGCCAGAATTCGATCCCTTCGGTACTTGTGCTGAATGATCTGATATTTCGAATTGATGCCTTAAAAGCCATTCTGATGTTACAGTACACAATCCTAGACTGAAAGTTCTACAAGTCGTGCTTTGCAGTGAAAGCGCTATAAGAGAAGACATTCAGAAGCTGCAGAATTCCATGCTAGCATCTTCCCTGCGGACGTTATTCAATTTTCCTATGATGACTTACTGGGCACAGTTAACTCACAACTCAGTACCCTATACTAAAACGTTCTGTTAGTGGTGCTTTGCAGCTTGCAGTGAAAGCGCTTCCAGAGAAGACTGTAACGAGAGCCAGCATTCAATTGTAGCAGCTTCCCTGTTGTACTTGTGCTGCACGACATGAAATTTTGAAGTGATGCATCAAAAGCCATGGTGATGTTACAGTACTCAAGCCTAGACTGAAAGGTCTATCAATTGTGCTTTGCAGTGAAAGCACTATAGGAGAATACATAGACTGAAAATTCTACAATTCAGCTTTAAATTGAAAGCGCTATAAGAGAAGAACTTCAGAATCAGAAGTATTACATGGTAGTATGTTCCCTGCTGGAGTTACTCAGGTTTCTAAAGTGCCTTAATAGGCGCACTTAAGTCACAATTCAGTACCCTATACTAAAATGTTCTATTAGTTGTGCTTTCCAGCTTGCAGTGAAAGCGCTTCAAGACAAGACTCAAACAAAAGCCAGCATTTGATCGTAGCAGCTTCCCTGCTGTACTTGTTCTGAACGCTCTGAAATTTTCAAGTGATCACACAGAATCACAGAATCACAGAATGACCAGGTTGGAAGAGACCCACTGGATCGTCGAGTCCAACCATTCCCACCATTCCCTAAATCATGCTCCTAAGCACCTCATCCACCCTAACCTTAAACACCTCCAGGGACGGTGACTCAACCACCTCCCTGGGCAGACCGTTCCAATGCCTAACCACCCTCTCTGTGAAGAATTTCTTCCTAATCTCAAGCCTAAATCTCCCCTGGCGGAGCTTGAGGCCATTCCCTCTCGTCCTGTACCCTGTCACTTGGGAGAAGAGGAGAGGTCCCTCCTCTCCACAACCTCCCTTCAGGTAGTTGTAGAGAGTAATCAGGTCTCCCCTCAGCCTCCTCTTCTCCAGGCTGAACAACCCCAGCTCTCTCAGCCGCTCCTCGTAAGATTTGTTCTCCAGCCCCTTCACCAGCTTTGTTGCTCTTCTCTGGACTTGCTCCAGAGCCTCAGCACCCTTCTTGTGGTGAGGGGCCCAGAACTGAACACAGTACTAGAGGTGCGGTCTCACCAGTGCCGAGTACAGGGGGAGAATAACCTCCCTGGACCTGCTGGTCACGCCGTTCCTGATACAAGCCAAGATGCCAATGGCCTTTTTGGCCACCTGGGCACACTGCTGGCTCATGTTCAGTCAACTGTCAACCAACACCCCCAGGTCCTTCTCCTGGCAGCTTTCCAGCCAGGCTTCTCCTAGTCTGTACCTCTGCTTAGGGTTGTTGTGCCCCAAGTGCAGGACCTCATGCCGTTGGTCTCAGCCCAGCAGTCCAGCCTGTTCAGATCCCTTTGCAGAGCCTCCCGACCCTCCAGCACATCGACACTTCCTCCCAGCTTGGTGTCATCTGCAAACTTGCTAAGGGAGGACTCAATGCCTTCATCCAGGTCATTGATAAAGACATTAAACAGGACTGGACCCAGGACTGAGCCCTGGCGAACCCCACTTGTAACTGGCCTCCAGCTGGATTTAACTCCATTTACCACCACCCTCTGGGCCCGGTCATTCAACCAGTTTTTCACCCAGGAGAGTGTGCGCCCATCCAGGCCAGAGGCCGACAGTTTCCGAAGCAGAATGCTGTGAGAAACTGTATCAAAGGCTTTACTGAAGTCCAGGAAAACCACATCCACAGCCTTTCCCTCATCTAAGAGTTTAGTCACTTGGTCATAGAAGGTGATCAGATTAGTCTGGCAAGACCTGCCTTTCATGAACCCGTGTTGACTGGGCCTGATCACCCGGTTCTCTTGCAAGTGCTTCATGATCGCACTCAAGATCACCCGCTCCATGACTTTCCCTGGTACCGAGGTCAGGCTGACAGGCCTGTAGTTCCCCGGATCCTCCCTGCACCCCTTCTTGTAGATGGGCACGATGTCAGCCAGCCTCCAGTCCAGCGGAACCTCCCCAGTCATCCAGGACTGCTGGAAGATGATGGAAAGGGGTTTGGCCAGCACATCTGCCAGTTCCCAGTGATGCCTTAATACCCGTGGAGATGTTACAGTACACAAGCCTAGACTGGAATTTCTACAAGTCGAACTCGTCAGTGAAAGTGCTATAAAAGGAAGCATTCAGAAACAGCAGCATTCCATGATAGAATCCTCCCTGTGGGAGTTATTAAATTTTCATTAAACAAGTGGAAATGGAGATGCAGGAGTTTCAGTAGGAGATGCCGCAGCAGAGGATGCAGCAGCAGGAGATGCAGCTGCAGATCCTTCAGCAGGAGATGCAGCTGTAGGTGTTGCAGCAGGAGACGCAGCAGCAGAAGATGCAGCAAGTAATGCAGCTGCAGGTGGTTCAGCAGGAGATGCTACAGCAGGAGATGCTGACACAGATGCAGCAGGAAATGCAGATTCAGCAGGAGATGCAGTAGGAAGAGAATCATCAGCAGATGCAGCAGGATGTGCAGCTTGAGGAGATGTAGCAGGAGATACAGCAGCAGCAGATGCAGCAGCAGATGTAGCATCAAGAGATGCAGCAGGAAATGCAGCAGCAGGAGATGTACCTAGAGGTGCGGCAGCAGCAGATGCATCAGGGGATGCTTTAACATGAGATGCAGCAGCAGGAGATGTAGCAGGAGATGCAGCAGCAGGGAATGCAGCAGCAGGAAATGATGCTGCCGGAGAGGCAAGTGCAGAAGATGCAGCAGCAAGAGATGCAGAAGGCGATGCAGAAGCATGAAATGCAGCAGGAGATGCAACAGGAAATTAGGCAGCAGAAGATTCAGGAGGAGATGAATCAGCAGTAGATGCAGCAGCAGCAGAAGATGCAGCAGATGGAGATGCAGGAGTAGGTTATGCAGAAGCAGAGGATGTAGCAGCAGGAGATGCAGCAGGAGATGAAGTAGGAGGAGATGCAGCAGCAGGACATGCAGCAGCAAGAGAAGCAGCAGGAGATGCACCAGCAGATGTAGCTGCAGGAGGTGCAGGAGGAAATGCAGCAGGAGATGCTGAAGAATATGCACAAACAGATGCAGGAGGAGATGCAGCAGCAGGAGATGCAGCAGGAGATGCAACAGAAGATGCAGCAACAGGAGATTAAACAGCAGCAGATGAAGAAGGAGATGCAGCAGCAGATGCAGCAGGAGATGCAGAAGCAGGAGATACAGCAGGAGATGCAGCAGATGCAGATGCAGCAGGAGATTAAACAGTAGATACAGCAGCAGGAGATGCAGCAGAAGGAGATGCTGCAGCTGATGTAGCAGTAGGAGATGCAGCAGGAGGAGATGCATCAGGATTTGCATATTCAGAAGGACATGCATCAGGAGATGTAGCAGTATGAGATGCTGCAGGAGATTCAAGAGCAGGAGATGCAGCCGCAGCAGATGAAGCAGCAGATTCACCTGTAAATGCAGCAGCAGGATATGCAGCAGGACAGGGAACAGAAAGAGATACAGAAGCAGATGCAACAGGACATGCAGATTCAGCAGGAGAATCAGCAGGCAGAGATTCTTCAGAAGATGCAGCATCAGGAGATGCAGCAGGAGATTCAGCAGGAGATGCACTAAGAGGAGAGGCAGGAGGAGATGATGCAGTAGATGCAGCAGGAGGAAATGCAGAAGCAGAAGATACATCAGAAGAAGAATCTATAGTAGATACAGCAGGGAATGCAGCAGCAGGAGATGCCACAGTAGATGCAGCAGGAGATGCTGAGGAAGGAGATGCATCAGCAGGAGATGCAATAGGAGATACACCTGAAAGAGTTGCAGTAGCAGGAGATGCAATAGAAGCTGCAGCAGTAGGGGATGCAGCTGGAGATCCAGTAGGGCATGCAGCAGCAGACGCAGCAGCAGGAGATGCAGCAGCAGCAGATGCAGCAGAAAATTCATCAGGAGGAGTTGAAACAGAAGGATATGCAGCAACAGGAAATGCAGCAGGAAATGGAACAGATTAAGCATCAAGTGCAGAAGCAGCAGATACAGCTGCAGGATATTCAGCAGCAGATGCAGCAGTAGATGCAGATTCAGCATAAGATTCAGCAGGAGGAGTTGATCACAGCACCTTCCCCGCGGTACTTTTGAAGTGACCCCTTAATAGACAGAAGAATCAGAAGGATATGAAGCAATAGGAAATGCAGCAGGAGATGCAACAGATGAAGCATCAAATGCAGAAGCAGCAGATGCAGCAGCAGGAGGAGATGAAGCAGCAGGAGATGCAGCATCAGGAGATGCAGCCGGACATATAGAAGGAGATACATCATGTAATGCATCAGGAGGAGATGCAGCAAAAAATGCAGCAGCAGCAGATGCAGCAGAAAGAGATGCAGGAGGACATCCAGCAGCAGGAGAATTAGCAGGAGAATCAGCAGTTTATGAAACAGCAGTAGATGCAAGACATGCAAGAGAAGGAGGTGCAGTAGGAGATTCAGGAGGAGTAGAAGCAGCATAAGATGCAGCAGGAGATGCAGTAGCAGGAGACACAGCAGCAGGAGATGGAGTAGAAGATGCATCAGCAGGAGATGCAGCACTAAGAGATTCAGCAGGAGATTCAGCAGGAGACATAGCAGCAGGAGATGATGCAGCAGATGCAGCAGCAGGAGATGCAGCATGAGATGTAGCATCAAGAGATGCAGCAGGAGATGCAGCAGCAGGAAATGAAGTAGGAAATACGGAAGCAGGAGATGCAGAAGCAGAAAATGCAGCAGGAGGAGATGCAGCAAGTATTGCAGCAGAAGTAGACACAGCAGGGTATGCACCAGGAGGAGATTCAGCAGAAGGAGATGCAGCAGGAGGAGATGCAGAAAGAGATGCTGCAGCAGCATATGAACAGCAGCACAGGCAGCAGCAGATTCAGTAGCATATTCAGAAGTATATGCAGCAGCTGGAGATGCAGTAGAAGGAGATACAGCAGCAGATGCATCAGCAGGAGATACAGCAGCAGATGCAGCAGGAGATGAAGCGGGAGATTATGCAGCAGGTGATGCCGCAAGAGATGCAACAGGGGATGCATCAGCAGGAGATGCAGCACCACGAAATGAAGCAGGAGAGGCAGCAGCTGGAGGTTATACAGGAATCGAAGAAGCAGGAGATGCATCAGCAGGAGATGCATCAGGAGATGAAGCAGCAGATGCAGCAGCAGGAGATGCATCAGCAGGAAATACCTTGGTGATGTAGTAGCACTTTGTTGATGTAGCAGAAGATAATGCACTTTGTATACAGAAGCAGGTGCAGCAGTAGATGCAGCACCAGCAGATGCAGCACCAGGAAATTACGCAGGAGATGCAGAAGCAGGAGGTGCAGCATCAGAAGATGCATCAGGAAATGCAGCATCAGACGCAGCAGCAAGAGATGCAGCACCAGCAGATGCAGAAGGATATGCAGCAGCAGTAGATGCAGCAGCAGATGCAGGAGCAGGATATTCAACAGCAGAAGATCCAGCAGGAGAGTAGCATCATGAGATGTATGCACAGATGCATAAGAAAGATATGCAGAAGCTAATGCAGAAGCAGGAGTTGCAGTAGGAGATCCAGCAGCAGAAGATGCAGAAGGAGGAGACGTAGCAGGAGATGCAGCAGTAGATGAATCAGGAGCAGATGCAGCAGGCAATGCAGGAGATGCAGCCGGAGGAGATGCAAAAGGAGATGCAACAGCAGGAGAAGCAACAGCAGGAGATGCAGCAGGACATGAAGCAGTAGGAAGTGCAGCAGCAGGAGATGTACCTGGAGATGCAGCGGCAGGTGAAGCAGTAGCAGTAGATGCAGAAGCAGCAGATGCAGTAGCAGCAGATGCAACAGTAAGTGCAGAAGCAGTAGATGCACCAGCAGGAGATGTAGCAGGAAATGCAGCAGTATGTGAAGCATGATCAGAGGCAGCAGCAAATGTTGCAGATGCAGCAGTAGGAGATTCAGCAGGAGATGCAGAGAAGAAGATACAGAGAATGAGAAGCAGCAGAAGGAGAAGCAGTAGGAGATGCAGCCACAGGAGATGCAGAAGCAGATGAAGCAGAAGGAGGTGCAGAAGCCAGAGATGCAGCAGGAGGAGAGGCAGTAGGAGATTAAGTAGGAGGACATGCAGCAGCAGGACATGCAGCAGCAAGAGATGTAGCAGGAGATTGAGCAGCAGGAGATGCACCAGGAAATGCAGATGCAGGAGATGCAATAGAAAATGCAGCAGAAGATGGAGCAGCAAGAGAGGTAGAGCAGATGCAGGAGGAAATACAGCACAAAATACACCAGGAGATGAAGGAGTAGATTTACCAGGAGGAGATGCAGCAGCAGGAGATGCAGCAGCAGATGCAGCAGGAGAGGTAGCAGCAGGAGATTCTGTAGCATAAGGTTCAGCATTAGACAAAGCAGCAGGAGGTACAGCAGCAGGTGATGCAGCAGGAGATGCAGCAGCAGCAGATGCAGCAGGTTATTCAGCAGTAGACACAGTAGCAGGGTATTCAGTGGTATGAGATACAACAGGATATGTATATTAAAGAGGAGATGAAGCAGAAGAAGCAACAGGAGCAGGAGATGTAGCAGGAGATGTGTCAGAAGTAGATGCAGCAGGAGAAGCAGCAGGAGGAGAGGCAGCAGAAGATACAGCAGCAGGAGATGCAGCAGCAAAAGATGCAGCCGCAGATGCCTTCAGGAGGATATACAGCAGGAGATGCAGAAGCTCTAGATGCATCAGCAGGAAATCCAGCAGCAGATGCAGCAGGAGATGGAGCATCAGGAGATGCATCTGCCGATGCATAAGCAGAACATGCAGCAGCAGATTCAGCAGCAGGAGATGCAGCAGATGTCTCAGAAGTAGATGCAGGAAGATACACCTCAGGAAGAGATGCAGCAGGTAATGTAGCAGCAGGAGAGGCACTAGGATATCAAGCAGGAGATGCAGCAGGAGATGCAGCAGCAGCAGGAGATGCATATTCAGCAGTAGATTTAGCAACAAAATCATCAGGAGATGCAGCAGCAGGAGATTTAGCAGGGGATGAAGCAGTATATGTAGCAGCAGCATGTTCAGCAGCCGATGCAGCTAATGATGCAGCAGGATATTCAGAAGGAGATGGAGCAGGACATGCAGCAGTAGAAGATGAAGCAGGTGATGCATCAGCATGGGATGCACCAGTAGGAGATGAATAGCAGGAGATGCAGCAGGATATGCAGCAGGAGATGCAGAAGCAGGAAATGCAGCAGGAGGAGTTGCAGCAGGAGGAGATACAGCAGGTAATGTCTCAGTAGGAATCAAACATCAGGAGATGTAGTAGGAGATGCAGCTGGAAATGCAGAATGATGAGATGCAGCAGGAGAATCAGCAACCACAGCAACCACAGCAGATGCAGTAGCAGTTTCAGCAGCAGATTCAGCAGGACATGCAACAACAGGAGATGCAGCAGTAGGAGATAAATCAGCAGGAGATGAATCAGCAGGAGATGCGTCTGAAGGATATGCAGTTTGAGATGCAGAAACAGGAGATCCTGAAGCAAGATATGCACCTGCTGGTGGTTCAGCAGTAGATGCAACTGGAGATGCAGCCGCCGGACATGCAACAGGACACACAGCAGCAAGAGATGCAGCAGCAGATGCAGCAGCAGGAGATGCAGCAGATAATGCAGGAGCAGGAAATGCAGCAGGAAATTCCACTGAGGGAGATGCAGCAGGAGATCCTTCAGCAGAAGTTTCAGCAGGAGATGCTGCTGGAGATGCAGCTGCAGATATAGAAGGAGATGCGGATGTAGGAGATGCAGCAGTAGATGAAGCAGCAGCAGATGAAGCAGCAGTTGCAGCAGGATATGCAGCAGCAGGAGATGCAGCCGCAGATGCATTCAGCAGGATATACAGCAGGAGATGCAGATGCAGGAGATGCAGCAGCAGGAGATTCAGAAGCAGATGCAGCAGGAGATTCAGAAGCAGGTGCAGCAGGAGATGGAGCATCACGAGCTGCATCTGCAGATGCATTAGCAGAGGATGCAGCAGGAGATGTAGCAGCAGGAGATGCAGGAGGACATCCAGTTGCAGGAGATGCAGCAGCAGGAAATGTAGCAGAAGATGCATCAGTACATGAAGCAGCAGCAGATGTAGTAGCAGAATCTGGAGATGCCGCATCAGGAGATGCTGCAGGAGATGTAGCAGAAGGAGCTGCAGCAAGATATACCACAGGAGGAGATGCAGCAGGTAATGCAGTAGCAGGACATGCAGCAGGACATGAAGTACGAGATGCAGCAGGAAATGCCTCAGCAGGAGATGCAACAGCAGATGCAGAAGCTGGATATGGAGCAGCATCAGATGCAGCAGGATATGCAGCAGCAGCAGATGCAGCAGCAGAAGATGCAGCAGTAGATGCAGAAGGAGATACAGCAGGAGATACAGCAGAATAGTGACTTAACAGCTCCTATTAAGGCCTTTAGTAAAAGTGACTTACTCCAGCAGGGAACATGTTCTCCTACTGCATCTCCTTCTGCTGCATCTCTTGCTGCTGATTCTGCTGCTGCAATATTTGCTGCTGCACCTGCTGGTGCTGTATCCGTGGCTGCATCTCCTGCTGCTGCATCTCCTACTGCATCTTGTGCAGCATCTCCTGCTTCATTTCTAGCTGATGCATCTCCTGCTGAATGTCATTTTTTCTGTATCTTCTGCTGCTGCATCTCCTGCTTCTGAATCTACTGCTGCTGCATCTCCTGCTGAATCTGCTGATGAGTCTGCTGCTGCACCTACTGTGGAAACATCTGCTGCAGCATCTCCTGCTACTGCGTGTTCTGCTTCATATCCTTCTGCTGCATCTCCTGCTTCTGAATCTACGGCTGCATCTCCTGCTGAAAATGCATCTCCTTCTACATCTCCTGGTGCTGCTTCTCCTACTGCTGCAATTCCAGCAATTTCTGCAACAGCAGGAGATGCAGCAGGACATGCAGCAGCAGGAGGTGCAACAGCAGGAAATGCAGCAGAAGATGCAGCAGCAGGGGAAGTAGTAGCATGAGATGCAGAGAAGAAGATGCAGAGAATGAGAAGCAGCAGAAGGGGAAGCAGCAGGAGATGAAGCTGCAGTGGATGCATAAAGAGATACAGCAACAGCACATGCAGCAGCAGGAGATGTAGCAGGAGATGCAGTAGCAGGAGATGCACCAGCAGGAGATGCAGCAGGAGATGCAGTAGCAAGAGATGCACCAGCAGGATATGAAGCAGAAGATTGAGCAAGAAAAGATGCACCATGAGAAGCAGCAGCAGGAGATGCACCAGCAGGACATGCAGCAGCAGGAGATTAAGCAGCAGGAGATGCATTAGGAGATGCATCAGCAGGAGATGCAGGATCAGGAGATGCAGCTGAAGCAGATGCAGCAGCTTCAGAAGCAGTTTTAGTAAGAGATGCAGCAGCAGGAGTGCATAAGCAGAGGATGCAGCAGCAGTTAACACAGCAGAAGGAGATGCAGCAACAGGAGATGTAGCATGAGATGCAGCAAAAATGCATGAGATGCAGCAGGAGATGCAGAAGGAGGAGATACATCAAGAGATGCAGCAGTAAAAGATGCGGCAGAAGAGATGCAGGAGGAGATGCAGCAGGAGGAGATGCAACAGAATGAGGTTCAGCAGGAGATGCAGCATCAGGAGATGCAGCATCAGGAGATGCAGCAGGAATGCAGCAGAAGGAGATGCTGCAGGAATGCAGCAGGAGATACAGCAGCAGCAGGTGAAGCATCACGAGATGCAGCAGGAGATACAGCAGAAGAAGATACAGGAGCAGGAGATGAAGCAGAAGATTCAGAAGGAAAGGCAGCAGGAGATACAACAAAAGATCCAGCAGAAGGAGATGCTGGAGGATATGCAGAAAAAGGAGATGCAGCAGGAGATGCCACAGCAGATTCAGCAGCAGCTGATGGAGCAGCAGTAGACGCAGTAGCAGATGAAAGAGGAGATGCAGATTCAGCAGGAGATGGAGAAACTGGTGATGCTGCTGTAGATGCGGTGGCTGGAGATGCAGTAGCAGGAGATGCCACAGGAGATGCACCAGCAGGAGTTGCAGCAGCAAAAGATGCATATTCAGCAGGAGATGGATCAGCAGGAAATGAATTAGCAGGAGATGCAGTAGCAGGATATTCAGAAGGAGATGGAGCAGGTGATGCATCAGCAGGAGATGTAGCAGGAGATGCAACAGCAGACACAGAAGCGGCAGATGAAGCAGCAGAAGATGCAGCAGGATATGCAGAATAAAGAGAGGCAGGAGCAGGAGATGCAGAGAAGAACACTCAGAGAAGAAGCACAGCAGAAAGAGATGCAGGAGGAGATGCACATGCAGGAGATGCAGCAAGAGATACAGCAGCCACAGATGCAGCAGCAGGAGATGCACCAGCAGAAGATTAAGCTAAGATGCAGCAGTTATGAAGCAGCACCAGATACAGCACTAAATGCTGCAGATGCAGCAGTAGGAGACGAAGCAGGAGATGCAGCAGGATTCTGTGAAAAAGAAAGAGCAGCAAGAGATGCATCAGGAAATGCACGGGCAGATTATGCATCAGCAGGAGATGCAGCAGGGGATGTCTCAGCAGAAGATGATGCAGGAGATGCATCAGAAGGAGATGCATCAGTAGGAGAGGCAGCAGGAGATGTAGTAGGATATGCACCGAGATGCAGCAGACTGAGATGGAGGAGGAGAGACAGCAGAAGGAGATGCAGCAGTAGATGCAGCAGCAGATGCAGCTATAGAAGATGCAACAGCAGGAGATTCAGCAGCAGATGAAAGAGGAGATGCAGATTCAGCAGGAGATGCAGCAGGATGTGCATCAGCAGAAAATGCAGCAGGAAATGCAGCGGCAGGAGATGCAGAAGGATATGTAGCAGGATAGGCATTAAGAGATGCAGCAGGAGGAGATGGAGGAGGAGAGACAGCAGAAGGAGATGCAGCAGCAGGACATGGAGCAGGAGATGGAGCAGCAGGAGATGCATCAGCAGGAGGTGCAGAAGGAGGTGCAGCATGATGAGATGCAGGAGGAGATGCAGCAGGTAATGTAGTATAGATAAAGCAGCACATGAAGCATCAGTAGATGCAGCAGCAGATACAACAGGAGATGCAGATTCAGCAGGAGATGCAGCAGCAGGAGATGCAGCACTAGAGCAGCATCATGAGATGAATCTGCTGGTGCATCAAAAGGAGGATGCAGCAGAAGTTGCAAAAGCAGGAGATGCGGCAGAAGATGCAGGAGATTTAGCAGCAAGAGATGAACCTGGAGATGCAGCAGGATACTCAGAAAAAGATACAGCAGCAAGAGATTCATCAGGAAATGCACCGGCTGGATATGCATCAGCAACAGATGCAGCAGAGGATGCCGCAGCTAAAGATGCTGCAGGAGATGCATCAGAAGGAGATTCATTAGCACCAGATGCACTAGCAGGAGATGCAGCAGCAGGAGATGGGGCAGCAGGAGATGTAGCAGAAGATGCCGAATCAGGAGATACAGCAAGAGGAGATGCAGTAGCAAGAGATGCGTCAGGAGGAGATGCAGCATGAGATGCAGCAGAAAATGAAGCAGGAGATGCAGCAGAAGGAGATTCAGCAGGAAATGCAGCAGCAGACACAGCAGCAGGAGCTGCAGAAACAGGAGATGCAGCAGGAGGATATGCAGCAGGAGATGCAGCAGAAGGAGATGCAGTAGAAAATGAAGCAGGAGATGGAGTAGTAGTAGATGCACCATGGGATGAAGGAGCAGGAGATGAAGCATCACCAGATGCAGCAGAAGATGCAGCAGCAGGAGATTCAGCAGAAGATGCTGCAGGCAATGCAGCAGAAGATACAGCAAAAATGCAGCAGAAGGAGATGACAATGGAGGACATGCAGAAGAAGGAGATGCAGATGGAGATGCAGGAGGAGATACAGCAGCAGATTCAGCAGCAGCTGATGCAGCAGCAGTAGATGCAGCAGCAAATGATAGAGGAGACTAAGATTCAGCAGGAGATGCAGAAGCAGGAGGAGATACCACAGGTAATGCACCTGTAGAAGATGCACCAGCAGGAGTTGCAGCACGAGATCCTTATTCAGAAGAAGATTCAGCAGGAGATGGATCAGCAGGAGATGAATTAGAAGGAGATGCAGCAGCAGGATATTCAGAAGGAGATGCAGCAGGAGGTGCAGCAGCAGGATATTCAGAAGGAGATGGAGCAGGACATAAAGCAGCAGGTGATGCTGATGAATCAGAAGGAGTTGCAGAAAGAGATGCTGCAGCAGGAGATGCAGCAGAAAATGCAGCAGAAAGAGATGCAGGAGGAGATCAAGCAGGAGGAGATCAAGCAGCAGGAGTTATAGCAGCAGATGCAGCAGCAGATGCAGTAGATTCAGCAGCATCAGGAGATGCAGCAGGAATGCAGCAGGGGATTCCGTAGCAGGTGAGGCAACAGGAGATGCAGCGGGAGAAGCAGCAGCAGATATGCAACAGCTAGAGATGCAGCAGCAGCAGATGAGGCAGGAGATGGAGCAGCAGATGCAGCCGCAGGAGATGCAGCAGGCGATGCAGCAGAAGATGCCAGGAAAGATGCCGCAGAGGATGCATCAAGAGGAAATGCAATAGAGGAATTAACAGTGAGATGTAGCAGGAGATTCTGCAGCAGGAGATTCAGCATGATATGCAGCAGTCAGAGTTGAAGCAGCTGGAGATGGAACAGGAGATTCAGCAGGAGATGCAGAGAAGATGTTTGAGAGAAGAAGTACAGCAGAAAGAAATGCAAGAGGAGATGCAGCTGCAGTGGATGCACCAAGAGATACAGCAGCAGCAGATTCAGCAGCAGGAGATGCAGCAGCAGGAAATGTAGCAGGAGATGCAACAGTAGGTGAAGCAGCACCAGATGCAGCGGGAAATGCTGCAGATGCAGCGATAGAAGATTCAGCAGAAAATAATACAGCTGCAAGAGATGCATCAGATGCAGAAGGATGTGAAGCATGAGGAGATGTAGCAGGAGATACAGCAGCAGCAGATGCAGCAGCAGATGAAGCAGGAAATGCATCAGGAGATGCAGCATCAGATGCATCAGCAGCAGTTGTGGCAGGAGATGCAGTAACTGGAGATGCAGCAGCAGGAGACGTAGCAGGAGATGCATCAGTAGGAGATGCATTAGCAGGAGATCTAGCAGGAGAAGATGCATAAGCTGGATATGCATCAGGAGATGCAGCAGGAGCGTCAGCAGGAGATGCAATAAGAGTTGCAGAGGCAGGAGATTCAGCAGGAGATTCTGCAGGGGATGCAGCAGGAGGAGATTAAGCAGGAGCTATATTATCAGTAGATGAAGTAGCAAGAGATGCAGCAGCAGATACATCAGGATATGCAGCAGGAGATGCAGCAACAGGAGGTGCAGCAGTAGGAATTGCAGCAGCAGGAGATGCATCAGAAGGTGATGAAGCAGGAGATACAGCAGGAGATGCAGCAACAGGGGATGCAGCAACAGGAGGTGCAGCAGCAGGAGATGCAGCAGCAGGAGATGCAGCAGCAGGAATTGCTGCAAGAGATGCGTACGCAGCAGCAGATTCTGCAGCAATATAAATAGGAGATGCAACAGCAGGAGATGTAGCAGCAGGAGATTTAGCAAGAGATGTAGCAGTAGATGAAGCAGTACCAGATACAGCACCAGGTGCAGCTGATGCAGCAGCACGAGATGCAGCAGGAGATACAACATGAGATGAAGCAGCAGGAGATTCAATAGCAGGTATTGCAGCAGCAGAAGATGCAGCAGCAGGAGATAAAGCAGGAGATGCAAAAGCATGGGATGCAGCAGAAGGAGACGAAGAAGGAGATGCAACAGGGATATGCAGCTGCAGGAGATGCAACATCATGAGATGCAGCAGCAAGAAATGCAGCAGGAGATGCAGGAACAGGGGATGTATGAGAAAGTGAAGCAGGAGAAAGTGAAGCAGGAGAACAAATCTTATGTGGAGAACAAATCTTATGAGGAGCAGCTGAGAGAGCTGGGGTTGTGAGAGAGTGAGCTGCAGAAGGAGATGCAGCAGAAGGAAATGCAGTAACAGGAGACGTAGCAGGAGATGTAGACGCAGAGGATGCAGCAGCATTTGCAGCAGCAGGAGATGCAACCGAAGATTCAACAGCAGGAGATGCAGAAGCAGGGGATTCAGCAGCAGATGCAACAGTAGGAGACGGTGCAGCAAGAGATGCAACAGCAGGAGATGCATCCGCAGAAGATGCAGCAGCAAATACTGCAGGAGATACAGAACCATAATAGGCAGTAGTAGGAGATGCAGAAGCAGGATATGTAGGAGGAGATGTAGCAGGAGATGCAGCATGAGATTTACCAGCAGGAGATTAAGCAGCAGGATATGTAGAAAACATGCAGCAGCAGGAGATGAATCAGCAGTTGCAAGAGCGAATGTATAAGCATCAGATGAAGCAGCGGATGCATAAGCAGCATAGGCAGCCTGGAGGAGATGCAGTTATCAGGAGATGCAGCACGGGATGCAGCAGCGGACAGAGCAGCAGGAGATGCAGAAAGAGGAAATGTAAAAGGAGATGCAGCAGTAGTAGATGCACCAGCGGATGCAGCAGCATGAGATGAAGCATCATGAGATGCAGTAGGATATGCAGCAGGAGATACAGCAGCAGGAGATGAAGCATCACGAGATGGAGCAGGAGATGCAGCAGGAAATGCAGCAGCAGGAGATGCAGCAGGAAATGCAGCAGGAAATACAGCAAAAGATTCACTAGAAAAATATGCCGGGAATATATGCAGAAAAAAGTTGCAACAGCAGTAGATGCAGCAGCAGATTAAATAGCAGCTGATGCAGCAGCTGATGCAGTAGGTGTAGATGCAGCACTAGATGAAAGAGATTCTTGAGATGCAGCAGCCGGAAATGCATTAGAAGATGATTCAGCAGGAGGAGTTGCAGCATCAGGAGATGCAGCAGCAGATGCAGAGGCAGCAGATGTAGCAGCAGATGATTCAGCAGCAGATGCATCTCCTGCTGCTGCATCTCCTGCTTCTGCTGCTACATCTCTTGCTGAATCTGCAGCGGCATCTCTGAGCCATATCCTTCTGCTGCATCTCCTGTTGCTGAATCTACTGCTGCATCTCCTTCTGAATATGCATCTCCTGCTACATCTCCTCCTGTTGCATCTCCTCCTGCTGCATCTTCTGCTGCTTCTACTCTGCTGCAATCTCTTGCTCTTGCATCTTCTGCATCTGCTGCAGCATCTGCTTCATAAACTGCTGCTTCTCCTGCTAATTCTCCAGCTGTGAATCTCCTCCTGCATCTCCCTCTGCTGCATTTGCTGCTGAATCTCCTGCTGATGCATCTCATACTCTATCTCCTGCTGATGAATTTGAGGCTGCATCTCCTCTTGCGGTATCTCCTGCTTCAGCTCCTGCTGCATTTCCTCCTGATACGTCTCCTGCTGCTTCATAACCTCCTGTTTCAGCTCCAGCTTCTGCATCTCCTGCTTCATCTCCTCCTGCTGCATATCCTTCTGCATCTCCTGCTACTACATCCCCCGCGTCATCTCCTGCTGCTTAATCTGCTATTGCTTCATCCCTTACTGCGTCTTTTCATGTTGCATCTCCTCCTGCAGCATCTGCTGTTGCTTCATCTCTTGCTGCATCTTTTCATGCTGCATCTCCTCCCGCAGCATCAACTGCAGCATCCCTTGCTGCATCTCCTGCTGGGACACCTGTTGCATTTCCTGCTGATGCACCTCTTGCTGCATTTCCTGTTGCTCTCTCTCCTGATCCTGCATCTCCTCCTTTTGTATCTGCTGCATAATCTCCTCATCCTGAATCTTCTTTTGTATCTGCATATCCTTCTCAATCTGCATCTCCTGCTTCATCAGCTACTGCACCTCCTGCTGCTGCAATTTTTTTTCAGCATCTTCTTCTCTGTACCTCCTGCTGCTGAATATCATGCTGCTGCTGCTGCTGCATCTCCTACTGCATCTCATGCTACTGAATCCCCTGCTGGTTCCTCTCCTGCTGCATCTCCTGCTCTGCAGCTCCTGCTTCATCTCCTGCTGCTGCATATCCTTCTGCATCTCCTACTGCAAATCCTGCTGCTGCATCTCCTGTTGCTGCATCTCAATCTCCTGCTTCAACTTGGGCTGCTGCATCTCCTGCTGCTGCATCTCCCGCTGCAGACACAGGACATGCAAAAGAGACAAAGCAGCAGGAGATACAGCAGCAGGAATTACTGCAGGAGATGCATATTCAGCAGCATTTATAAGAGAAGAGATTCAGAAGTAGCAGCATTCCATGCTAGCATCTTCCTTGAGGGAGTTACTGACTTTTCATAAAGCGCCTTCATAGGAGCAGTAATGTTATAATTCAGTACTTTATGCTGATACGGTCCGTTAGTCGTAATTTGCAGGTTTCAGGGAAAGCGCTTCCAGAGATGACTTTAAAAAGCGCCAGCATTTGATCGTAGCATCTTCAGAGCCTTATTTGTGCTGAACGCTCTGAAATATCGAAGTCACGCTTTAAGAGGCATTCTGATCACAGAATCACAGAATCACAGAATGACCAGGTTGGAAGAGACCCATTAGATGGTCGAGTCCAACCATTCCCACCATTCCCTAAATCATGCTCCTAAGCACCTCATCCACCCTAACCTTAAACACCTCCAGGGACGGTGACTCAACCACCTCCCTAGACAGACCGTTCCAATGCCTAACCACCCTCTCTGTGAAGAATGTCTTCCTAATCTCAAGCCTAAATCTCCCCTGGCAGAGCTTGAGGCCATTCCCTCTCGTCCTGTCCCTTGTCACTTGGGAGAAGAGGCCAACTCCCTCCTCTCCACAACCTCCCTTCAGGTAGTTGTAGAGAGTAATAAGGTCTCCCCTCAGCCTCCTCTTCTCCAGGCTGAACAACCCCAGCTCTCTCAGTCGCTCCTCATAAGATATGTTCTCCAGCCCCTTCACCAGCTTTGTTGCTCTTCTCTGGACTCGCTCCAGAGCCTCAGCATCCTTCTTGTGGTGAGGGGCCCAGAACTGAACACAGTACTCGAGGTGTGGTCTCACCAGTGCCGAGTACAGGGGGAGAATAACCTCCCTGGACCTGATTGTCACGCCGTTCCTGATACAAGCCAAGATGCCAATGGCCTTTTTGGCCACCTGGGCACACTGCTGGCTCATGTTCAGTCGGTTGTCAACCAGCACCCCCAGGTCCTTCTCCTCCTGGCAGCTTTCCAGCCAGGTTTCTCCTAGTCTGTACCTCTGCTTAGGGTTGTTTTGCCCCAAGTGCAGGACCCGGCATTTGTTAAACCTCATGCCGTTGGTCTCAGCCCAGCAGTCCAGCCTGTTCAGGTCCCTTTGCAGAGCCTCCCGACCCTCCAGCAGATCGACACTTCTTCCCAGCTTGGTGTCATCTTCAAACTTGCTAAGGGAGGACTCAATGCCTTCATCCAGGTCATTGATAAAGACATTAAACAGGACTGGACCCAGGACTGAGCCCTGGCGAACCCCACTTGTAACTGGCCTCCAGCTGGATTTAACTCCATTTACCACCACCCTCTGGGCCCGGTCATTCAACCAGTTTTTCACCCAGGAGAGTGTGCACCCATCCAGGCCAGAGGCCGACAGTTTCCGAAGCAGAATGCTGTGAGAAACTGTATCAAAGGCTTTACTGAAGTCCAGGAAAACCACATCCACAGCCTTTCCCTCGTCCAAGAGTTTAGTCACTTGGTCATAGAAGGTGATCAGATTAGTCTGGCAAGGCCTGCCTTTCATGAACCTGTGTTGACTGGGCCTGATCACCTGGTTCTCTTGCAAGTGCTTCATGATCGCACTCAAGATCACCCGCTCCATGACTTTCCCTGGTACCGAGGTCAGACTGACAGGCCTGTAGTTCCCTGGATCCTCCCTGCACCCCTTCTTATAGATGGGCACGACATCAGCCAGCCTCCAGTCCAGCGGAACCTCCCCAGTCATCCAGGACTGTTGGAAGATGATGTAAAGGGTTTTGGCCAGCACATCCGCCAGTTCCCTCAAAACTCTTGGGTGGACTCCATCCAGCCCCATAGACTTGTGGGCATCTAGCTGGGCAAGCAAGTCTCTAACCACCTCCTCTCGGACCTTGGGAATCTCATAGTTCTCATTCAACCCTTGGGGTTGTGCACAGAGGGAACAATATTCCTTACTGTTAAAGACTGAGGCAAAGTAGGCATTGAGCACTTCAGCCTTGTCTTCGTCCCCTGTTACTGTTGTTCCCTCTGCATCTACCAGGGACTGGAGATTCTCCCTAGCCCTCCTTTTGCTGTTGATGTATTTGTAGAAAGACTTTTTGTTGTCTTTCACAGTCTT
Source organism: Clamator glandarius (assembly GCA_033459285.1). Lineage (NCBI taxonomy): Eukaryota > Metazoa > Chordata > Aves > Cuculiformes > Cuculidae > Clamator > Clamator glandarius. The sequence goes on along the minus strand of JAUNZM010000631.1, from coordinate 791,294 downwards.
GGCCAATCGCATTTCTAGTTGGGCCTCAGCCCTCCTGATTTTTTCCCTGCACGTTCTCACTTCCTCCCTATAGTCCAACCAGGATGCCTGCCCCTTCCTCCAGAGGTCGTAGACCCTCCTCTTCCTATTGAAGTCTCTTAGGACCTCCCTACTCAACCACGCTGGTTTCTTACCCCTCCGGCTACTTTTCCGGAACTTGGGGACAGCTTTCTCCTGAGCTGCTAGGAGTTCCTTCTTGAAGAGCGCCCAGCCCTCATGGACACCTTTGCCTTCAAGGAGCGCCTCCACTTTTCCGACCAGCCTTCTGAACAGTCCAAAGTCAGTTCTCTGAAAGTTGAGGGTGACTGTTCTGCTAACCTCCTTCTTCATTTTACCCCTCACTGAGAACTCTATCATCTCATGATCGCTTTGCCCCAAGCATCCTCCAACCTTCACATCCCCCACCAGTCCTTCTCTGTTCACCAACAGCAGGTCCAGGAGGGCACCGTCCCTTGTCGGTTCGCTCACCAGCTGTGTGAGGAAGTTGTCTTCCAGACACTCCAGGAACCTCTGGGACTGCTTCCTTTCTGCTGTATTATACTCCCAGCCTATATCTGGGAAATTGAAGTCTCCCACAAGGACTAGAGGTAGCGATTTTGAGACTACACTCAGTTGTTTGTAGAAGAGCTCATCAGCTGCTTCTTCTTGGCTGGGCGGTCTATAGCAGACTCCCATCACAATCCCTTCCTGCCCATGGACTCCTCTGATTTTCACCCACAGGCACTCAGTCCCATCCTGATCGTAGTCCAGTTCGAGGGTATCAATGCCCTCCCTAACATAGAGGGCTACTCCACCTCCTCTTCTGCCCTTCCTGTCTTTCCTAAAGAGTTTATACCCCACCATGGGTACGCTCCAGTTGTACGAGTCATCCCACCACGTCTCCACAATGGCAACGACATCGTAGTCTCCCTGCCCTACCACAGCTTCCAGCTCCTCCTTCTTATTTCCCATGCTGCGTGCATTGGTGTAAATGCACTTCAGCTGGGCAGGCGTGGCTTCAGCCTTCGCAATAGGGCTCCTCCCCAACTAAGCGGTCCTTGACTTAACTAAGGCCACAGTGCCAGTTTGCTGCCTACCATCCTCAGCTGCACTCACCCCCTCTTGCTTAGTGGTGATATACTGACAGGCATTGCCAGCACACCACCCCTTTACCACTGAAGTGTCACCTCCAGGCTCACTCCCATCCTGCCTGGCCTCCATCCCCTCCCCCCTCACATCTAGTTTAAAGCTCAATTTATGAGCTTAACTAGGTTTTTGGTGAGGGCTTTTGTCCCCCTAGCAGACAGGCGTGTCCCATCCCTGGTAAGAAAGCCTGGGGGTGCGTGGGCCTCCCCATGATTAAAGAACTCAAAGCCCCTCTTCTCACACCAGTCCCTAAGCCATTCATTAACCCGTTTCTTATTCCTCATTTCCTGCTCCTGGTTCCTTAGTATTGGGATGGAGTTGAATATTACCTGTGCCCCAGAGCCCTCGATCATTCTCCCAAGTGCCTTGAAGTCCCTTTTGATGGCTTTAGGCCTTCTATGTTCTATTTCCTCATTACCAATTTGAAAAACTAAAAGCGGATAGTAGTCGGTGTCTTTGACCAGGGAAGGGAGCTTTCTAGTGACGTCCCTCACTGATGCTCCCGGCAAGCAGCAGACCTCCCTATGGAGCGGGTCCGGCCTACAGATTGGACCCTCCATTCCTTTGAGAAGGGAATCCCCCAAGACAATCACCCTCCTCTTCTTTTTAACCGAGGATGTTTTTAAGGCTGTGGGAGGATGATGGGGTTTTGGAAACACTTCTAGGCTGTGGGTGCAGCCCTCTTCATCTTTAGGGCTAGGCTGCACCGTCAGCACCTCATATTTGTTCCCCAGAGAGATCTGGGGGTAATGTTAGAGTTAAAAAGCCTAGACTGAAAGTTCTACAAGTCTCGATTTGTGGTAAAAATGCTTTAGGAGAAGTTATACAGAAGAATCAACCTTCCATGCTTGCATCTTCCCTGTGGGCATTATTTGATTTTCCTTTAAAATTGTTAATAGTCGCAGTTGGGTCACAATTCAGTACCATATACTAAAATGATCTGTTAGTCCTTCATTGCCGCTTGCAGTTAAATCTTTTCCAAAGACTCTAACGAGAGCCAGCATTTGAAGTTAGCATATTCCCTGCATTACTGTGCTAAACCTTCTGAAATTTTGTAGTGGCCCTTTAACAGTCATGTAGATGTTATAGCACACAAGCCTGGACTGAAAGTCCAACAAGTATTGCTTTGCACTGGAAGCGATTTAAGCGAACAGATTCAGAAACAGCAGAATTCCATGCTAGCGTCTTCCCTGCGGGCGTTATTCTATTTTCCCAAAGCGCCTTAGTAGTGGCTGTTAAGTACCCAAAACGGCCCAGAAGTCGTGCTTGGCAGCTTGCAGTGAAAGCGCTTCCAGAGAAGACTCCAACGAGAGCCAGCATTTGATAGCAGCATCTTCCCTGCGTTACTTGTGATAAACGATCCAAAATTTTGAAGTTAAGCTTTTACAGGCATTCAGATTTTACAGTACCGAAGCCGAGACTGAAATTTCTACAAATCATTCCTTCAAGTGAAAAGAGAGGACATTCAGAAAGAGCAGCATTCCATGATAGAATCTTCCCTGCGGGAGTTATCCTGTTTTCCTAAACCGGCATCATACGTGCACTTAAGTCACAATTCAGTACGCTATACTAAAACATTGTTAGTCGTGCTTTGCTGCTTACAGGGAAAGCGTTTCCTGAGAAGACTCTAAAGAGAGCTAGCATTTGAGGTTAGCATCCCCCTGCGTTACTTGTGCTGAACGCTCCGAAATTTTGAAGTGATGGTTTAATAGGCATTCTGATGTTGAAGTACATAAGCCTGGACTGAAAGTCCTACAAGTCCTGCTATAAGAGAAGAGATTCAGAAGCAGCAGCATTCCATGCTAGCAACTTCCCTGCGGGAGTTACTCACTTTTCATAAAGCGCCTTCATTGGCGCAGTAAAGTCACAATTCAGTACCCTATACTAAAATGGAGAAGAAGTCGTGCTTTGTTGCTTGCAGGGAAAGGGCTTCCTGAGAAGGCTCTAAGGCGATGCAGTAGGAGATGCAGCAGCAGGAGATGCAGCAGCAGAAGATCAGCAGCAGACGCAGCAGAAGGAGATGCAGCATCAGATGAAAGAGGAGATGCAGATTCAGCAGGAGTTGCAGAAGCTGGAGATGCTGCTGCAGATGCAGCGACATAAGACGCAGCAGTAGGAGATGCATCAGCAGGAATAGAAGCCGCAGGAGATCCATATTCAGAAGAAGATTCCGCAGGAGATGGATCAGCAGGAGATGAATTAGCAGGAGATGAAGCAGGTGATGCATCAGCATGGGATGCACCAGCAGGAGATGAATAGCAGGAGATGCAGCAGGAGATGCACCAGCAAGAGTTGCAAGAGCAGGAGATGCAGCAGGACATGCAACAGTAGATGAAGAAGCTGTAGATTCAGCAGAAGAAGATGCAGCAGGAAATGCAGTATCAAGAGATGCAGCAGCAGGAGATGCAGCAGGAGGTTCAGCAGAACGACATACTGCAGCAGGAGGTTCAGCAGAACGACATACTACAGCAGGAGATGCAGCAGCAGGAGTTGCAGCAGCACTAGATGCAGTATAGATGCCACAGGAGGAGATGCAGCATAAGGAGATGCATTATAGATGCCAGAGAAGGAGATGCAGTATAGATACATCAGCAGATGCAGTAGAAAAAATGTAGCAGAAGATAAAACAAGAGATGCAGATTCAGCAGGAGATGCAGCAGAAGGAGATGCTGTAGTAGATACAGCTGCAGGATAAGCAGCAGGAGGAGATGCCAGAAGAGATGCAGCTGCAGGAGATGCATCAGCAGGAGATGCCACAGGAGATGCATCAGGATGTGCAGCAGCAAAAATGCAGCGGGAGTTGAAGCAGCTGGAGATGCAGAAGGAGATGCATCAGAAGATGCTGCAGCATATGCAGCAGTAGGCGATGCATCAGGAGGAGATGCATCAGGAAGTGCTTATTCAGGAGGAGATGTATCAGGAGACTTAGCAGGATATGTAGCAGCATGAGATGCTGCAGGAGATTCAGCAGCAGGAGATTCAAGAGCGGGAGAAGCAGCAGCAGGAGATGCTGCCGCAGCAGATTCATCAACAGATTCAGCTGGAAATGCAGTAGCAGAATGTGCATTAGCAGATGAAGCAGCAGGACACGAAGCAGAAAGAGATGCAGAAGCAGATGCAGCAGGAGATGCAGGTTCAGCAGGAGATTCAGCAGGCAGAGATTCTTCAGGTGATACAGCATCAGGAGATGCAGCAGGAGATTCAGCAGAAGAAGCAGTAAGAGGAGAGGCAGGAGGAGATGATGCAGCAGACGCAGTAGCAGGAGATGCAGAAGCAGGAGATGCAGCAGCAGGAGATGCAGCTGGAGAAGCAGCAGGAGGAGATGTAGCAGGAGATGTAGAAGCAGGAGATGCAGCAGCACATGGAGCTGGAGACACAGGAGGAGATGAGGCAACAGATGTAGCAAGGTATACAGCAGGAGGTGCAGAAGGAGGAGATGCAGAGAGAAGATACAGAGAATGAGAAGCATCAGCATGATACGCAGCAGGAGATGCAGCAGCAGATGCAGAAACAGAAGATGAACCAGCAGGAGATGTAGCAGGAGATGCAAGAGGAAATGCAGAATATGCAGCAGTACTTGAAGCATAAGGAGATGCATCAAGAGAAGATTCATTTGCTGGAGATGCAGCCTCAAAAGATGCAGCAGGAAATGCAGCAGCATGAGATGTAGCAGGAGATGCCGAAGGAGATGCAGTAGCAGGCGAGGTAGCAGCAGGAATGCAGCAGGAGATTTAGCCGCAAGAGGAGATGCATCATGAGAAGCAGCATCAGTGAATACAGCAGCAGACGAAAAAGCAGTAGATGAAGTAGCAATATATGCAGCAGAAGGAGATGAAGCAGGATATGTAGCAGCTGGAGATTAAAAAGCAGGAAACGCATTAGGAGAAGAAGCAGCAGGTGATGCAGGATCAGGAGATGCAGAAGATGCAGCAGGAAAATCAGAAGCAGATTTAGAAAGAGATGAAGCAGCAGGAGATGCTGCAGCAGTTAACGCAGCAGCAGTAGATGAAGCAGGAGATGCTGCAGCAGGAGATACAGCAGTATATGCAGCAGGAGATGCTGCAGCAGGAAATGCAGCAGGAGACGAATCAGGAAATGCAGCAGGAGATGCAGCAGCATAAGATGGAGCTGCAGATGCATCAGCAACAGTTGTGGCAGGAGATGCAGTAACTGGAGATGCAGCTGCAAGAAACGTAGTGGGAGATGCATCAGCAGGAGATGCATTAGCAGGAGATCCAGCAGGAGAAGATGCATAAGCTGGATATGCATCAGGAGATGCAGCAGGAGCATCAGCAGGAGATGAAATAAGAGTTGCAGCAGGAGCATCAGCAGGAGATGCAATAAGAGTTGCAGAGGCAGGAGATGCAGCAGGAAGTGATTCTGCATGGGATGCAGCAGGAGAAGATTAAGCAGGAGCTTCATTATCAGTAGATGAAATAGCAAGAAGTGCAGCAGCAGATACATCAGGAAATGCAGCAGGAGATGCAGCAGCAGGAGATGCAGCCACAGATGTATCAGGAGGAGATACAGGAAGAGATGCAGCAGCAGGAGATGCATCATTAGGAGATACAGAAGCAGATGAAGCACGAGGAGGTGCAGAAGCAAGAGGTGCAGACGAAGCAAATTAAACAGCAGATTTAGCAGCATATGCAGCTGGAGAGGCAGCAGCAGGAGACACAGCAGGATTATATACAGCAGAAGAAGCAGCAGCAGGAGATGCAGTAGCAGGACATGCAGGAGCATTAGATGCAGCAGGAGATAGAGCAGCAGGAGATGCAGACGCAGGATGCACTAGAAAATGTAGCAGGAGATACAGCAGCAGCAGATGCAGAAGGAGATGCAGCAGCAGATGCAGCAGGAGAGGTAGCAGCAGGAGATTATGTAGCAGGAGGTTCAGCGGTAGCAAATGAAGCAGTAGCTTCAGCAGTAGAAAAAGCAGCAGGATATACAGCAGCAGGAGTTGCAGCAGGCGATGCAGCATAATGAGTTACAGCAACAGGAGATGCAGCAGCAGCAGGTGCAGCAGGATGTTCAGCAGTAGACAGAGCAGCAGGGAATTCAGCGGTATGAGATTCAGCAGGATATGTATATCCAGGAGGAGATGAAGCAGAAGAAGCAGCAGGTGATGAAGCAGAAGGAGATGTGACAGAAGTAGATGCAGCAATAGATGCAGCAGGAGGAGATGCAGCAGCAGATGCAGCAGGAGATGCAGATTCACTAGGCGATATAGCAGGTGAAGATGCTGCTGCAGATTCAGCAGCAGGAGATGCAGCAGCAGGAGATTCGGCAGGAGATGCACCAGCAGGGAATGCAGTAGCAGTGGATGCATCAGGAGATGCAGTGGGAGACGTAGCAGGATTAGATACAGTAGGATATGCAGCAGCAGGAGATGGAGCAAGGGAAGATACAGCCAGAGATGCAACAGCAGCAGATGCAGCAGGATATTCAGCAGCCTGAGATGCAGAGAAGTTGCAGAAAAAAGATTAAGTAGCAGGAGATGCAACAGCAGGTATTGCTTGAGGAGATGCAGATTCTGCAGCAGCAAATTCCACAGCAGATGTAGCAGCAGGAGATTTAGCATGAGACGTAGTAGTAGATGAAGCAGTACCAGATACAGCACCAGGTGCAGCTGATGCAGCAGCACCAGATGCAGCAGGAGATACAACATGAGATGCTGCAGCAGGAGATTCAATAGCAGGTATTGGCAGCAGCAGAAGATGCAGCAGGAGGAGATAAAGTAGGAGATGCAGGAGCATGGGATGCAGCAGAAAGAGACAAAGAAGGAGATGCAGCAGGATATGCAGCTGCAGGATATGCAGCTGCAGGAGACGCAACATCATGAGATGCAGCAGCAAGAAATGCAGCAGGAGATGCAGGAACAGGGGATGTATGAGAAGGTGAAACAGAGAAGTTGTAGCAGCAGATGCAGCAGCAGATGACGCAGTAGAAAATGCTGCGGCGGCTGATGCAGCATCAGCTCATGCAGCAGAGCGAGCTGCAGAAGGAGATGCAGCAGAAGGAGATGCAGCAACAGGAGACTCAGGAGCATGGGATGCAGCAGAAGGAGACGAAGGAGATGCAGCAGGATATGCAGCTGCAGGCGATGCAGGTGATAGATGCAACATCATGAGATGCAGCAGCAAGAAATGCAGCAGGAGATGCAGGAACAGGGGATGTATGAGAAAGTGAAGCAGGAGAAGTTGCAGCAGCAGATGCAGCAGCAGATGATGCAGTAGTAAATGCTGCAGCAGCAGATGCAGCATCAGCTCATGCAGCAGAGTGAGCTGCAGAAGATGATGCAGCAGAAGGAGATGCAGCAATAGGAGACGCAGCAGGAGATGCAGATGCAGAGGATGCAGCAGCATTTGCAGCAGCAGGAGATGCAACCGAAGATTCAACAGAAGGAGATGCAGAAGCAGGGGATTCAGCAGCAGATGCAACAGTAGGAGACGGTGCAGCAAGAGATGCAACAGCAGGAGATGCATCCGCAGAAGATGCAGCAGCAAATTCTGCAGGAGATGCAGGAGGAGATTTTTCAGCAGGAGATTTTTTAGCAGGAGATTCCACAGCAGGAGATTCCACAGCAGGATATGTAGAAGAAATGCAGCAGCAGGAGATGAAGCAGCAGGTGCAGCAGCGAATGCATAAGCAGCAGATGCAAGAGCGGATGCATAAGCAGCAGAGGCAGCCAGAGGAGATGCAGTTATCAGGGGATGCAGCAGAAGACAGAGCAGCAGGAGATGCAGAAACAGGAGCTGTAGCAGGAGATGCAGCAGCAGAATATGCACCAGGGGTTGCAGCAGCAGGAGATGAAGCATCACGAGATGGAGCAGGAGATGCAGCAGCAGGAGATGCAGAAACAGGAGATGCCGCAGCATAAGATCCAGCAGAAATGCAGCAGGAGATAGAGCAAACGATTCAGTAGAAGGAGATGCTGGAGAATATGCAGAAAAAAGAGATGCAACAGCAGTAGATGCAGCAGCAGATTCAGCAGCAGCTGATGAAGCAGCAGCTGATGCAGTAGACGTAGATGCAGCATCATATGAAAGAGATTCTCGAGATGCAGCAGCCGGAGATGCATCAGAAGATGATTCAGCAGGAGGAGATGCAGCAGCAGAAGATGCAGGAGCAGATGAAGAGGCAGCAGATGTAGCAGCAGATGATTCAGCAGCAGATGCATCTCCTGCTGCTGCATCTCCTGCTTCTGCTGCTACATCTCTTGCTGAATCTGTTGCGGCATCTACTGCGGAAGCATCTCCTACTGCTGCATCTTCTGATGCATCTCCGGCTGCTGCATCTCCTGTTGCTGAATCTACTGCTGCATCTCCTGCTGAATATGCATCTCCTGCTACATCTCCTAGTGCTGCTTCTCCTGGTGCTGCATCTCCTCCTGCTGCATCATCTGCTGCTTCTACTCTGCCGGAATCTCTTGCTCTTGCATCTTCTGCATCTGCTGCTGCATCAGCTGTTACTTCATCCCTTGCTGCATCTCTTCATGCTGCATCTTCTCCCGCAGCATCTGCTGTTGCTTCATCTCTTGCTGCATCTTTTCATGCTGCATCTCCTCCCGCAGCATCAACTGCAGCATCCCTTGCTGCATCTCCTGCTGGGACACCTGTTGCATTTCCTGCTGATGCACCTCTTGCTGCATTTCCTGTTGCTCTCTCTCCTGATCCTGCATCTCCTCCTCTTGTATCTGCTGCATAATCTCCTCATCCTGAATCTTCTTTTGTATCTGCATATCCTCCTAAATCTGCATCTCCTGCTTCATCAGCTGCTGCATCTCCTGATACATCTCCTAATGCTGCTTCTCCTGCTGCTGCATCTCCAGCTGATGGATCTCCTGCTGCTGTATCTGCTGTTGCATCTCCTGCTGTTGCATCTTCTGCTGCATCTTCTGCTGCAGCAACTCCTTCTGCTGCAATTTTTTCGGCATCTTCTCTGTACCTCCTGCTGCTGAATATCATGCTGCTGCTGCTGCTGCATCTCCTACTGCATCTCATGCTACTGAATCCCCTGCTGGTTCATCTCCTGCTGCATTTCCTGCTGCTGTAGCTCCTGCTTCATCTCCTGCTGCTGCATCTCCTTCTGCATCTCCTACTGCAAATACTGCTGCTGCATCTCCTAATGCATCTCCTGCTACTGCATCTTAATCTCCTGCTTCAACTTGGGCTGAGCTATGTCCTGGTGCTGCATGTCCTGCTGCTTCATCTACTGCTGCTGCATCTGTTGCTTCATCTCCTGCTGCTGCATGTTCTTCTGCGTCTTCTCCTGCTGCATCTCCTTCTGCATCCCCCGCTGCAGACACAGCACATGCAAGAGAGACACAGCAAGAGATACTTCAGCAGGACACTCAGAAGCAGGTATTGCAGCTGCAGGAGATGCAGCAGCAGGAGATGCAGCAGCAGGAGATAAAGCAGGAGATGCAGGAGCATGGGATGATGCAGAATGAGATATAGAAAGAGATGCAGCAGGAGATGCAGCTGCAGGAGATGCAACGTCATGAGATGCAGCAGCAAGAAATGCAGCAGGAGAAGCAGGAGGAGGGGATGTGTGAGCAGATGAAGCAGGAGGAGATGCAGTAGACTGAGATGCAGCAGCAGGGAATGCAGCAGCAGGAGATGCGGCAGGATATGCAACTGCAGGAGAGGCAAGTGCAAGAGATGCAGCAGCATGAGATGCAGAATCAAGAGACGCAGCAGTAGAACAGGACCAGGTGATGTAACAGCAGGTGCAGCAACAGGTGCATCCTGCGTCTGCATCTCCTGCTGCTCTATCTCCTGCTGCATCTAATGCTCCTGCATCTCCTGCTGTTGCATCTCCTGCTACATCTTCTGCTGCAGCAACTCCTGCTGCTCCAATTTTTTTTCAGCATCTTCTTCTCTGTACCTCCTGCTGCTGAATATCATGCTGCTGCTGCTGCTGCTGCATCTCCTACTGCATCTCATGCTACTGAATCCCCTGCTGGTTCATCTCCTGCTGCATCTCCTGCTGCTGCAGCCCCTGCTTCATCTCCTTCTGCTGCATCTCAATCTCCTGCTTCAACTTGGGCTGCTTCATCTTCTGCTGCTGCATCTCAATCTCCTGCTTCATCTCCTGCTGCTTCACTTACTGCTGCTGCATCTGATGCTGCATCTCTTGCTGCTGCATGTTCTGCATCTTCTCCTGCTGCATCTCCTGCTGCATCCCCAGCTGCAGACACAGGACATGCAAGAGAGACACAGCAGGAGATGCAGCAGGAAATAGATCAGGATATGTAGCAGTAGGACATGTAGAAATAGATGAAGCAGCTGGAGATTCAGTAGTAAAAGATGTAGATGTAGATGCAGCAGCCGTAGAGACAGGAGGGGAGGCAGCAGAACGGGATGCAGAAACAGGAAATGCATTGGGAGGTCAGCCAGCAGGGGACGCATCAGGAGATGAAGCATTAAATGGAGTAGCAGGTGCAGCGGGATACGGAGTTGCAGGAGATGTAGCGGCAGGCGATGCAGCAGCAGAGGAAGCAGCAGGAGATGAGGCAGTAAGAAATCCATCAGCAAATGTAGTAGAAGTAGATAGAGCAGGAGATTCAGGATCAGGAAATACGGAAATTTATACAGTAACAGACGCAGAGCAGGACATGCTGCAGTAGGAGTTGCTGCAGGAGATACAGGAGTGGGACTTTCTGTAGTAGATGAAGCAGGCGATGCAGCAGCAGAAACAGTAGGAGATTCAGCAGGAGAGGAAATAGCAGGATATGTAGCCACAGGATATGCATCATATGATTCTGCAGCAATGCAGAAGTAGATGCAGCAGCACGAGGGGCAGATGTAGAAAAGCAGAATGGGATGCAGAAGCAGGAGATACAGCAACAGATGAAGCAGCAGGATATCCAGCCGCAGATGCATCAGCAGGTTATGCATCAGCAGGAGATTAAGCAGGATAGGCAGAGCAGGGAAGAAGCAGGAGATGCTGCAGGAGATGCAGGAGGAGATTCCTCAAGATATGCACCAGCAGGAGATGCAGCAGTAGATGCAGCAGAAGGAGATGCAGCAGGAGAAGGAGAAAGAAAACACAGTAGTAGATTCCTCAGGATATGCTGTAGCGGATGCAGTAGATAATGCAGCAGGAGGTGTAACATGAGGAAAGGCACGAGGAGATGAAGCTGGAGATGCCGCAGGTGATGCAACATCATGACATGCAGCCACAGAATATTCAGATTCAGGAGCAACAGTTGCAGCAGGAGATGCAACAGCAAGAGATACAGCAGGAGAAACAGCAGGTTATGCAGCAGCAGGTGCAGTAGGAGAATCAGCAGGACATGTAGCCTAAGGAGATGCAGTGTCAGGAGATGCAGCATCAGAAGCAACAGCAATGTAACAGGAGATGCAGCAGCATATGATGCGGCGGGAGATGAAGTAGCTGGAGATGATGCAGGAGATGCAGCAACAGGAGATGAAATAGCAGTAGATTCAGCAGAAGATGTAGAAACAGATGCAGCAGAAGCAGGTTCAGCAGCAGGAGATGCAGCAGCAAATGCATATTTAGTAGTAGATTGACCATTAATAGCCATTCTGACACTATAAGAGAAGAGCTTCAGGACACCAGCTTTACATGCTAGTGTCTTCCCTGTAGGCGTTATTCCTATAGCTCCTTAATGGCTGTAATTAGGTCACAATTCATTACCCTATACTTAAACATTGTTAGTTGTGCAGTTTGCAGTGAAAGCGCTTCCAGAGAAGACTCTAACGAGAGCGAGCATTTGATAGCAGCATCTTTCCTGCAGTACTTGTGCTGAAGGATCTGACATTTTGAAGTGGTGCCTTAACAACAGGGGAGATGTTACAATTCACAGCCCTAGACAGAAAGTTCTACATGTCGTACTTTGCAGTGAAAGCGCTGTAAGAGAAAACATTCAGAAACATTAGCATTCCACGCTAGCACCTTCCCTGTGGCAGTTAATCGGTTTTATTGAAGTGCCATCATAGGCACTTCAATAAAAATCAGCCAGAGATCCTTCAGCAGGAGATGCAGCTGCAGCTGTTGCAGCAAGAGATGCAGAAGCAGATACATCAGGAAATGCAGCAGGAGATGCGGCAGCAGATGCAGCAGGAGACGCAGATTCAGCAGGAGATGCAGCAGGACAAGGTGCTTCAGCAGATAAAACATCAGGAGATGCAGCAGGAGATTCAGCAGGAGATGTAGTAGGAAGAGAATATTCAGCAGATGCAGCAGGATGTGCAGCTTGAGGTGATGTAGCAGGAGATGCAGCAGCAGGTGATGCAGTTGCAGATGCATCAGGAGGAGATACAGCAAGAGATGCAGCAGCAGGAGATGCCGCAGCAAGACATGTATCAGGAGATGATGCATCAGCAGGGGATTAAGAAGCAGTAGGATATGCAGCAGGAGCTACAGTAGCAGGAGATGCAGAGGCAGATGAAGCAGGAGGAGGGGAAGAAGCAGGAGATGCAGACGAATCAGATGCAACAGTGTATTCACAAGAAGATGCAGCTGGAGAGGAAGCAGCAGGAGATGCAGCAGGATTACATGTAGGAGGAGATTCAGCAAGAGATGTAGTAGCAGAAGATGCAGAAACAGGTGATGCAGATGCAGGAGGTGTAGCAGCAGGAGATGCAATAGGATATGCAGCACGAGGAGATGCAGATGCAAGAGACACAATGGAAAATGCAGCAGGAGATGCAGCCATAGCAGATGTAGCAGCAGATTCAACAGCAGACTCAGCAAGAGACTCAGCAGCAGCAGATGCTGCAGCAGGAGATGTAATAGCAGAAGATGCAGCAGCAGATGCAGCAGGAGATGCATCAGCAGGAGATGCATCAGCAGATGCAGCAGGAAATGCAGATTCAGCAGGAGATGCAGCAGCAAGAGATGCAGTCGCAAATGCATTCTGGAGGATATGCTGCAGGACATGCAGAAGCACTCGATGCAGAAGCACTAGATTCAGCAGCAAGAGATTCAGCAGCAGATGCAGCAGGATATGGAGCATCAGTAGATGCATCCACAGATGCATGAGCAGAGCATGCAGCAGCAGATGCAGCAACAGGAGATGCTGCAGCAGAAGCATCAGGAGATCTAGATTCAGTAGGAGATGTAGCAGCAGAAGATGCTGCTGAAGATTCAGTAGCTGGAGATGTCCAGAAAAGATGCAGCAAGAAATGGTGCAGGAGGAGATGCAGTAGGTAATGCAGCAGCAGGAGATGCAGCAGGAGATGCAGAAGCAGTAGATACAGCAAGAGATGCATACTCCACAGTAGATTCAACAGCAAATTCAGCAGGAGATGCAACAGCAGGATATTTAGCAGGAGATGCAGCAGTAGCTGTAGCACCAGCATATGCAGCAGGAGATACAGCATGAGATGCAACAGCATGATATTCAGAAGCAAGAGATGAAGCAGCAGGAAATGCTGCAGGTGATACAGCAGGAGACGTAGCAGGATTAGATGCAGCAGGAGATGGAGCAGCAGCAGATGCAACAGCAGCAGTTTACAGAACTGTAAAATCAGCATGGCTATCGAGGCATCAATTCAAAATTTAAGAGCATTCAGCACAAGTATCGCAGGGAAGATGATGCGATCAAATTCTGGCTGTTGCATCTGCTGCTTCATCTCGTGCTGCTGTATCTGCTTGCTGAATTTCCTGCTGCATCTCCTTCTTCATTTCCTGCTGCTTCTCATGCTCTTGCATCTCTTCCTGCTGGATCTCCTACTGCTGCATCACTTCCTGCTGCATAACCTGCTGCTACATCTCCTTTGGAATTTGATGCTGAATTTGCTGCTGAATATGCATCCTGTAGCTATTCCTTTTGCGGCGTCTCCTGCTGCTGCACCTTCAGATGGTGCAATTCCTATTGCTGAATCTCCTGCTGCTGCCTCAGCTTTATCTGCTGCTGCCTATGCTGCTGCTGCATCTCCTGCTGCATCTCTTGCTGCTGCATCTCATGGTGTTGCATCTCCTGCACCTGCATATCCTGCTGCATCTCCTTCTGTATCTCCTTCTGCTGCTCCCCCTGCTCCTGCATCTCTTGCTTTATCTACTGCTGCTTTATCTCCTGCTGCTGCATTACCTGCCTCTGAATATCCTTGCTGCAGTATCTCATGCTGTATCTCTTTCTGCATCTCGTGCTGCTGCATCAGCTGCATCTGGTACTGCATCTGCTGCTGCTTCATCTACTACTACATCTCCTGCTAAATCTCCTGCTGCTACATCTCCTGTGGAATTTGTAGCTGAATATGCTGCTGAATTTTCATCTCCTGCAGTAATTCCTGCTGCTGTATCTCCTGCTGTATCTCCTGCTGAATCTCCCAATACAGCATCTTCTGCTTCATCTTTTTCTGCTGCACCGTCTGCTGGTGCAATTCCTACTGCTGAATCTCCAGCTGCTGCATCTCATGCTGTATCTCCTGTTGCTGCATCAGCTGTATCTGCCGCTGCCCATACTGCTGCTACGCCTCCTGCTGGATCTCCGGCTGCTGCATCTCCTGCTTCTGCATCTTTTCTTCTGAAAATTCTTCTCTGCATCTCAAGCTGCTGTATATCCTGCTTCATCTGCTGCTGTTGCATCTCCTGCTGCATCTGCTGCTGCTCCAACTCCTGCTGCTGCATCTCCTGCAACTTTGTATCCCGCTGCACCTGCTTCTGCATCGCACGCTTCATCTCCTGATGCGTCCCCTGCTGGCTGACCTCCCGATGCATTTCCTGTTGCTGCACCCCATTCTGCTGCATCCCCTCCTGTCTCTACGGCTGCTGCATCTACATCTACATCTTTTACTACTGAATCTCCAGCTGCTTCATCTATTTCTACATGTCCTGCTGCTACATATCCTGATCTATTTCCTGCTGCATCTCCTGCTGTGTCTCTCTTGCATGTCCTGTGTCTGCAGCGGGGGATGCAGCAGGAGAAGATGCAGAACATGCAGCAGCAAGAGATGCAGCATCAGATGCAGCAGCAGTAAATGAAGCAGCAGGAGATGAAGCAGGAGATTGAGATGCAGCAGCAGAAGATGAAGCAGCCCAAGTTGAAGCAGGAGATTGAGATGCAGCAGAAGGAGATGAAGCAGGGGCTGCAGCAGCAGGAGATGCAGCAGGAGTTGAACCAGCAGGGGATTCAGTAGCATGAGATGCAGTAGGAGATGCAGCAGCAGCAGCATGATATTCAGCAGCAGGAGATACAGAGAAGAAGATGCCAAAAAAAATTGGAGCAGCAGGAGTTGCTGCAGCAGAAGATGTAGCAGGTGATGCAACAGCAGGAGATGCAACAGCAGATACAGCAGCAGGAGATACATCAGCTGGAGATGCAGCAGCAGGAGAAGCAGCATTAGGAGATGTATCAGGAGATGCAGCAGCTGATGAAGCAGGAGATGCAGATTTAGGAGGATATGCAGATACAAAAGAAGATTCAGGATGAGGAGATTATGCAGCAGATACAAGAGGAGGAGATGCAGGATCAGGAGAGAGAGCAACAGGAAATGCAGCAAGAGGTGCATCAGCAGGAAATGCAGCAAGAGGTGCATCAGCAGGAAATGCAACAGGTGTCCCAGCAGGAGATGCAGCAAGGGATGCTGCAGTTGATGCTGCGGGAGGAGATGCAGCATGAAAAGATGCAGCAAGAGATGAAGCAACAGCAGATGCTGCGGGAGAAGATGCAGCATGAAGAGATGCAGCAAGGGATGAAGCAACAGCTGATGCAGCAGCAGATGCAGAAGATGCAAGAGCAAGAGATTCCGGCAGAGTAGAAGCAGCAGATGATGCAGCAGGAGGAGATGCAGCACCAGGAGAAGCAGCACTAGGAGATGTAGCAGGAGATGCATATTCAGCAGGAGATGCAGCAGTAGATTCAGCAACAGGAGATGCAGCAGCCGGAGATGCATCAGAAGATGCAGCAGTAGGAGATGCTTCCGCAGTAGATGCCGCAACAGATTCAGCAAGAGATGTAGCAGCAGAAGCAGGAGATGCAGCAGCAGGAGATGCATCTGCTGCTGAATCATCTGCTGCTACATCTGCTGCCTCTTCATCTGCTGCTGCATCTGCTGCTGCTGCATCTCCTCCTGCTGAATCATCTTCTGATGCATCTTCGGCTGCTGCATCTAGAGAATCTCTTTCATCTGGTGCTGCATCTACGTCTACTGCATCAGCTGCTGCTTCATCAGCTGCTGCTGAATCTGCTGCTGTATCTACTGCTGTTGCATCTCTTTTTTTCTGCATATTCTCCAGCATCTCCTTCTACTGAATCGTTTGCTCTATCTCCTGCTGCATTTCCTGCTGGATCTCCTGCTGTGGCATCTCCTGCTACAGCTCCTGTTTCTGCATCTCCTGCTGCTCTGTCTGCTGCTGCATCTCCTGCTGCATCTCCTGATAACTGCATCTCCTCCAGCTGCCTCTGCTGCTTATGCATACACTGCTGCATCTGCTGCTTCATCTCCTGCTGCTGCGTTTCTTCTACATATCCTGCTGCAGAATCTCCTGTTGCAGAATCTCCTGCTAAAAAATCTCCTGCTGAAAAATCTCCTCCTGAATCTTCTGCAGAATTTGCTGCTGCATCTTCTGTGGATGCATCTCCTGCTGTTGCATCTCTTGCTGCACCATCTCCTACTGTTGCATCTGCTGCTGAATTCCCTGCTTCTGCATCTCCTGCTGTTGAATCTTTGGTTGCATCTCCTGCTGCTGCAAATGCTGCTGCATCCTCTGCATCTGCATCTCCTGCTGCGTCTCCTGTTGCTGCATCTCCTTCTGCTGCATCTCCTTCTGCAGCTCACTCTGCTGCATGAGCTGATGCTGCATCTGCTGCTGCAGCATTTACTACTGCGTCATCTGCTGCGTCATCTGCTGCTGCATCTTCTCCTGCTTCACTTTCTCATACATCCCCTGTTCCTGCATCTCCTGCTGCATTTCTTGCTGCTGTATCTCATGATGTTGCATCTCCTGCAGCTACATCTCCTGCTGCGTCTCCTTCTGCTGCATCCCATGCTCCTGCATCTCCTGCTTTATCTCCTGCTGCTGCATCTCCTGCTGCTGAATCTGCAGCAGCATCTTCAGCTGCTATATCTCCTAGTGAAACTGCATCTCCTGCTGCATCTGCTGCTGCATCTCCTCCTGCTGCATCTGCTTCTGCATCTACTTCTGTTGCATCTCCTGCTGCTGTATCACCTGCTGCTTCTTTTGCTTCATCTCCTCCAGTATATATATGTCCTGTTGAATCTCATACCGCTGAATTCCCTGCTGCTCTGTCTACTGCTGAACATCCTGCTGCACCTGCTGCATCTCCTGCTGCTGTATCTCGTTATGCTGCATCGCCTGCTGCAACTCCTGCTGCTGTATAACCTGCTGCTTTTTCTACTGCTGAAGCAACTGCTTCATTTGCTACTGCTGAACCTCCTGCTACAGAATCTCCCGCTGCTACCTCTCCTGCTGCATCTGCTGCTGCATCTCCTTCTGCATCTGCTGCTGCTGTATTTCCTGTGGCAGCATCTCTTGCAGCATCTCCTGCTGCTTCATCTCATGCTGCATCTCTTGCGGCTGAATCTACTGCATCTGCTGCTGCATCTGCTGCTATAACCCCTGCTGCTCGATCTCCTCCTGCTTAATCTGCTCCTGCATCTCTTTCTGCTGCATTTTCTGCTGCATTTCCTGCTGCAGCATCTCTTTCTGCAACTCCTTCTGATTCATCAGCGGATTCATCTCATGATCTCATCTATACTGCATCTCTTTTGGATGCACCAGCATATGCAGCAGGAGATACAGCATGAGATGCAACAGCAAGATATTCAGAAGCACGAATTGCAGCAGCAAGAGATGAAGCAGTAGGAAATGCTGCAGGAGATGCAGCAGGAGACGTAGCAGGATTAGATGCGGCAGGAGATGGAGCAGCAGCAGATGCAACAGCAGCAGTTTACAGAACTGTAAAATCAGCATGGCTATCGAGGCATCAATTCAAAATTTAAGAGCATTCAGCACAAGTATCGCAGGGAAGATGATGCGATCAAATTCTGGCTGTTGCATCTGCTGCTTCATCTCGTGCTGCTGTATCTGCTTGCTGAATTTCCTGCTGCATCTCCTTCTTCATTTCCTGCTGCTTCTCATGCTCTTGCATCTCTTCCTGCTGGATCTCCTACTGCTGCATCACTTCCTGCTGCATGTCCTGCTGCTACATCTCCTGCTGCTTAATCCATCGGTGCACAAACTGCTGCTTCATCTCCTGCTGTTGCATCTCCTGCTGCATCTCGTCCTTCAGCATCTCCAGCTACATCTGCTGCATTTCCTTCTGCTGCTTCCCCGCTGCTGCATCTCCTCCTGCTGCACCCCGTGCTGATGCATCTCATTCTTCTCTATCTCCTGCATCATCTCCTTCTGCTGCATCTCCTGCTTCTGCATCTGCTGGTGCTATATCTGCTGCTGCATCTGCTTCTGCATCTGCTGGTGGTATATTTGCACCTGCATATCCTGCTGCATCTCCTCCTGCTGCACCCCCTGCTGATGCATCTCATTCTTCTCTATCTCCTGCTTCATCTCCTTTTGCTGCATCTCCTCTTCTTCATCTGCTGGTGGTATATCTGCTACTGCATCTGCTGCTGCATCCCCTGCTGCTGCATCTCCTGCTGACTCTCCTGCTGCTGCATTTCCTGCAGCTGTATTTCCTACCTCATCTCTTGCTGCTGCTTCTCCGACTGCATCTCCTGCTGAAACTCTTGCTGCTGCATCTCCTACTTCTGCATGTCCTTCTGCATATCTTACTGCATCTCCTGCTGCTGCATCTCGTACTGCATCCCCTGCTGCATCTCCTCCTGCTGCATCTGCATCTGCATCTCCTCCTGCTGCATCTTCTGCTGCTGCATCTCCTGCTTCTGTATCTCCTACTGCATCTCCTTCTGCTGCATCTCTTGCTGCTGCATCTGCTGCATCTGAAGCAGCAGATTTAGCAGGAGAAGGTGCAGAAGCAGGAGATGCAGACGAAGCAGATTGAACAGCAGATTCTGCAGCTGATGTAGCTAGAGAGGCAGCAGCAGGATATGCAGAAGCAGGAGATGCATCATCAGGAGATGCAGCAGGATTATATGAATAAGGAGATGCAGCAGGAGCTTTAGCAGGAGATGCAACAGCAGAAGATGCAGGAGCAGAGGATGCAGAAGCAGGAAATGTAGCAGCAGGAGATGCAATAGGATATGCAGAAGAAAGAGATGCAGCAGCAGGAGATGCAGTATGAGATTGAGCAGGAGATGAAGCAGGAGGAGATTCAGCAGGATTATATGCAGCAGCAAGAGATGCAGCAGGACATGCAGCAGTAAGAGATGCACCAGGAGATGCAGCAGTAAGAGATGCACCAGGAAGATTTGCTGAAGATGTAACAGCGGGAGAAGCACCAGGAAGAGATGCAGAAGGAGATGTAACAGCAGGAGATGCAGCAGGAGATGCAGTTACAGGAGATCCAGTATTAGATGCAGGAGGAAATGCAGCAGGAGATAGAGCAGCAGGAGATACACCTAGTGATGTAGATGGAGGAGACACAATAGAAAATGCAGCAGGAGATGGAGCAGCCAGAGAGGCAGAGCAGATGCAGGAGGAGATATAGCAGGAAATGCACCAGGAGATATACCAGCAGATGCAGGAGGAGATTTAAGAGGAGGAGATGCAGCACCAGGAAATGTAGTAGCTGCAGATGCAGCAGCCATAGATTCAGCAGCCGCAGATGCAGAAGGAGACGCAGCAGCAGGAGATGGGTCAGCAAACGCAGCAGTAGGAGATGCAGCAGAACGAGATGCATCAGGAGAAGTATATTCAGAAGGAGATGCAGCAGGAGATTTAACAGGATATGTAGTAGCATGAGATTCTGCAGGAGATTTAACAGGATATGTAGCAGCATGAGATTCCGCAGGAGATTCAGAAGGATATTCAGCAGCAGGAGATGCAGCAGCAGGATATTCAGCAGCAGTAGATTCAGCCACAGTAGATGCAGCAGGAGATTCAGCAGGAAATGCAGTAAGAGCAGATGTAGCAGGAAATGCAGCAGCAGGAGATGCAGTAGCAGAAGATGCAGCAGGAGATGCACCCTCAGGAGATGCATTAACATGAGATATAGCAGGAGATGCAGCAGGATTAGATGCTGCAGGATATGCAGCAGCAGGAGACGGAGTAGCAGCAGATGCAGAAAGAGATGCAATAGCAGCAGATGCAGCAGGATATTCAGCAGTCTGAGATGCAGAGAAGTTGCAGAAAAAAGATGAAGCAGCAGGAGATGCAGCAGCAGAAGATGCAGTAGGAGATGCAGCAGCAGCATAGGCAGCAGCAGAAAAAAGATGCAGCAGAAGGACATGAAGCAGAAGATGCAGCAGGAAGAGATTCAGCAGGAGATACAGCAGGTGATACAGGAGCAGGGGATGTAGCAGAAGGAGATGAAGTACGAGATGCAGCAGGATATGCAGCTGCAGGAGATGCAGCAGCATGAGATGCAGCAGCCTGAACTGCAGCAGGAGATGCAGCAGCAGGAGATGCAGCAGCTGGGGATTTAGCAGAAGATGCAGCAGTAAGAGATTGTGCAGCAAGAGATGCAGCAGCTAGAGATGCATCTTCAGAAAATGCAACAGCAGATTCAGCAGAACATTTTAAAAGAAATTCAGCAGCATTATATACAGTAGTAGGAGATGCAGCAGCAGGATATGTTTCAGAAGACGCAGCAGTAAATGCAACAGGAGATTTAACAGCAGGAGATTTAGCAGCAGGAGATGTAGAAGAAATGCAGTACCAGGAGATGAAGCAGCAAATTCAGCAGCAGATGGAGAAGCAGCAGAGGCATCTGCAGAATATGCAGCAGCAGATGCAGAAGAATTTCAAATTTAAAAGAAGATGCAGATTCAGGAGATGCTGCAGTAGGTACAGCACAAGAAGATGCAGGATGAGGACAGGAAGTAGTAGGATACGCAGCAAGATGTGCATAAGGAGGAAATGCAACGGGAGTTGCAGCAGGAGATGCAGCCATTGATGCTGCAGTTGGTGATGCAACAGCAGATGCAGTAGTAAAGGATGCAGCAAGTGATGAAGCAGCAGCAGATGCAGCAGCAGGGTATGTAGTAGCAGGAGATGCAGAAGGATATGCAGCAGGAGGAGATGCAGCAGGAGATGCACCAGCTGGAGATGTAGCAGGAGGAAATGCAGCAGGAGATGCAGCAACAGATGCAGCAGAATGAGATGCAGGAGGAGATCCAGCAGGATGAGAATCAGCAGGAGAAGCAGCAGTTTATGAAGCAGGAGCAGATGCTGCAGCAGATGCCGCAGATGCAAGAGCAGGAGATGCAGCAGGAAATTCAGGAGGAGTAGAAGCAGCAGAAGACACGGCAAGAGATGCAGCAGCAGGAGAAGCTGCAGGAGATTCAACAGCAGGAGATGCAACAGCAGGAGATGCAGCAGGAGATGCAGCAGCAGGAAGGGCAGCAGCAGGTGAAACAGTAGCAGGAGATGCAGAGAAGAAGATACAGAGAATGAGAAGTAGCAGAAGAGAAGCAGCAGGAGATGCAGCAGCAGTAGATGCAGAAAGATACAGCAGCAGCAGATGCAACAGCAGGAGATGCAACTGGAGATGCAGCAGCAGGTGAAGCAGTAGCAGGAGATGCAGAGAAGGAGATACAGAGAATGAGAAGTAGCAGAAGAGAAGCAGCAGGAGATGCAGCCACAGTAGATGCAGAAAGTGATGCAGCAGATGCAGGAGATGCAACATCAAATGCAGAAGCAGTAGATGCACCAGCAGGATATGCAGCAGTATGTGAAGCATGATCAGAGGCAGCAGCAAATGCTGCAGATGCAGCAGTACGATATTCAGCAGGAGATGCAGCAGGAAATGCAGAAGATGCAGCAGTAATTGAGGCATAAGGAGATGCATCAGGAGAAGATTCATCTGCAGGAGATGGAGCAGGAGATGAAGCTGCAAGAGATGTAGCAGGAAATGCAGCAGCATGAGATGCAGCAGGAGATGCAGTAGCAGGAGATGCACCAGGAGGAATGCAGCAGGAGAATGAGCAAGAGGAGATGGACCCTGAGAAGCAGCATCAGTTAATGCAGCAGCAGACGAAGCAGCAGTAGATGAAGCAGCAACATATGCAGCAGAAGGAGATGAAGCAGGATATGCAGCAGCAGGAGATTAAGCAGCAGGAAACGCATTAGGAGAAGCAGCAGCAGGAGATGCAGGATCAGGAGATGCAGAAGATGCAGCAGCAAATTCAGAAGCAGATTCAGTAAGAGATGCAGCAGCAGTAGATGCAGCAGTAGTTGACGCAGCAGCAGTCTATGAAGTAGGAGATGCTGTAGCAGGAAATGCAGGAGGAGATGCTGCATGAGATGAAGCAGGAGATGCTGCAGCAGGAGATGCAGCAGTATATGCAGCAGGAGATGCAGAAGTAGGAGATGCAGCAGCAGGTAATGAAGCAGCAGGAGACTCAGCAGCAGGAGATTTAGAAGGAGACTCAGGAGCAGGAGATTCAGCAGCAGGAAATGCAGCAGGAGATGCATATTCAGCAGGTGATGCAGCAGGGTATGCAGCTGGAGATGCAGAAGCACTAGATGCAGCATCAGGAGATTCAACAGCAGATGCAGCATGAAATGGAGAATCAGGAGATGCATCCACAGATGCATGAGCAGAGCATGCTGCAGCAGATGCAGCAGCAGGAGCTGCATATTCAGAAGGAGATGTAGCAGCAGAAGATGCTTCTGCAGATTCAGCGGCAGGAGATACCACAGCAAGAGATGCAGCAAGATATGCCGCAGGAGGAGGTGCAGCAGGAGATTCAGCAGCAGGAGATTCAGCAGCAGGAGATCCATATTTATCAGTAGATTCAGCAGCAAATTCAGCAGTAGTTGCAGTAGGAGATTTAGCAGGAGATGCAGCAATAGCTGTAGCAGCAGCATCTTCAGCAGCCGATTCAGCTGATGTAGCAGCAGGAGATGCAGCAGGAGATACATCATGGCATGCAGCAGCAGGAGAGTCAGAAGCAGGAATTGCAGCAGCAGGAGATGCAACAGCAGGAAGTGCAGCAGGAGATGAAACAGTAGGAGATGCAGCAGGAGAGGCAGGAACACGTGATGTAGTAGCAGGTGCAGCAGGAAAAGGTGCAGCAGGAGTTGCAGCAGCAGTAGATGCAGCAACCCGAGATGCAGCAGCAGGAAATACGTTAGGAAATCCAGCAGCAATATGCAGCAGCAGGAGATGCAGGAGGAAATGCAGCAGCAAGAGGTGCAGCAGGAGATGTATATTCAGCAGGAGATGCAGCAGGAGATTCAGAAGGAGATGCAGCCAGAGATACAGTATGATCTGCACCAGCAGGAGATTCAGCAGCAGATGCTGACGAAGATGGAGCGTCTGGAGCTGCATCCGCAGACGCATTAGCAGAGGATGCAGCAGGAGATTTAGCATTAGAAGATGAAGCAGCAGATGCAGCAGCAGGAAATATAGCAGGATATGCAGTAGCAGGAAAGGCAGCAGAAAGAGATGCAGCACGATGAGATGCAGCAGCAGGAGATGCAGAGAAGAAGCACAGCAGAAAGAGATGTAGGAGGAGATGCAGATGCAGTGGATGAAGAAAGAGATAAAGCAGCAGCAGATGCAGCAGCAGTAGCTGATATGCAGCAGTAGGTGAAGCAGCACCAGATGCACAGTAAATGCTGCAGATGCAGCAGGAAGAGATTCAGCAGAAGATGCAGCAGGATATTTAGAAAAAGATAGAGCAAAAGATGCTGAAGGGGATACATCAGAAGGAGGTGCATCAGCAGGAGAGGCAGCGGGAGATGCAGGAGGATTCTAGGCTTGTGTATAGTAACATCAGGAGGTGCATCACATCAAAATTTCATGGCGTTAAGCACAAGTAGCACAGGGAAATTCTAGGATCCAATTTTGCCTCTTGAAGCACTTTAACGTTAACACGACTAACAGAACATTTTAATTAAAGGTTACTGAGCTGTAAGTTAACTGCGCCTAGTAAGGCATCATAGGAAAATGGAATAACTCCTGCATGGAAGATGCTAGCATGGAATTCTGCAGCTTCTGAATGTCTTCTCTTATAGTGCTTTCATTGTAAAGCAAGACTTGTAGAACATTCAGTCTGGGCTTGTGAGCTGTAGTGTCAGAATAGTTATTAGAGCTTAACTTTAAAGTTTTGAGAATTTAACACAAGTACCGCAAGGAAGGTGCTGCGATCAAATGCTGTCTCTGTTTAGAGTCTTCTCTGGAAGCGCTTAATACGCAAGCTGCCAAGCACAACTACTAGGCTGTTTTAGTATAGGGTATTTTATTGTGACTTTACTGGGCCAATGGAAGGTGCTTTAGGAAAAGTGAGTAATTCCCGCAGGGAAGATGCTAGCATGGAATGCTAATGCTTCTGAATGTTTTCTCCTATAGCGCTTTCACTGCAAGCTATAAAGCACGACTAACAATGTTTTAGTATAGGGTAATGATTTGTGACCTAGTTATGCCCATTAAGGAGCATTAGGGAAATCGAATAATGTCTACAGGGAAGACGCTAGCATTTATAGCGTCTGTTCTGAATCTCTTATTGCGCTTTGTCTGCAAAGCAAGACTTGTAGAACTTTCAGTCTAGGCTTGTGTACTGTAACGTCAGTTACAGCTATTAATGGTCAATCTACTGCTGAATATGCATCTCCTGCTGCTGAACCTGCTTCTGCTGCATCTGTTTCTACATCTTCTGCTTCATCTGCTACAGCATATCCTGAGGAATCAACTACTGTGTCTCTTTCTGCTACTCCTGCTGTATCTCCTTCTGCTGCATCTACTGCTGCATCTCCTGCTGGTGCACATCCTGTGGAATCTCCTGCTGCATCTCCTGCTGGTGCACATCCTGTGGAATCTCCTGCTGCATCTCCTGCTGCATCTCCTCCTCTGGCATATCTTGCTGCATCTCCTTCTGGGACATCTCGTGCTGCATCTCTTGCTGCAGCATCTCCTGATGCCGCATCTCCTTCTGCTGAATCTGCAGCAGCATCTTCTTCTGCTACATCTCCATCTGAATCTGCATCTCCTGATGCATTTGCTGCTGTATCTCCTGCTGCTGCATCTGCGGCTGCATGTGCTGCTCATGCATCTGCGGATGCATCTCCTGATGCTCCATTTCCTGCTGCATCTGCTGGTGAATCACCTGATGCATCTACTGCTGCATTTAATGCTGCTGCATCTCATGCTGCTGAATCTCCTGCTGCATCTTCTGCTTCTACATCTCCTGCTACAGTGTCTGCTGCATCAACTCCTCCTGCCTCTCTTCCTGCTGCACCTCTACTGCTGAATCTCTTGCTGCATCTCCTTCTAATTCATCTCCTGTAGATCCATCTCCTGTGGAATCTTTTTTTGAATATAGATCTCCTGCTGCATCTCCTGCTGCTGCAACTCCTGCTGGTGCATCTCCTGCAAGTGCATCTCCTGTGGCATCTCCTTTTGCTGTATCTCCTTCTAATTCATCTGCAGCAGCATCTCCAGCTTCTACATCTCCTGATGAATCTGCATCTCCTCTTTCATCTGGTGCTGCATCTACTGCTGCTGCATCTGCTGCTGCTGCATCAGCTGCTGCTGAATCTCCTGCTGCATCTCCTGCTGCATTTAGTGCTGATAAATTTCCTGCTGATACATCTCTTGCTGCATCTCCTGCTGCATCTCCTGCTGCATCTGCTGCTGTATCTCGTGCTTTTGCATCTCCTTCGACATCTCTAGCTGATGATTCTGCGGTTTCATCTCCTGTTATTTCATCTCCTGCTGCAGCTGCTTCTGCATCTCCTGCTGCTGCATCTCCTGCTGCTCCTCCAGCTACATTTGCTGCTCCATCTGCTGCTGCTCTGCTGCTACTTCATATACTGCCAAATATCCTGCTACATCTCCTGCTGCTGCATCTCCTCCTCCATCTCCTTCTGCATCTCCTGCTCCATCTCGGGTTGCTTCATCTCCTGCTGCTGTATCTCCAGCTGCATATCCTGCTGCATCTCCTGCTCCCTCTCATGATGCTTCATCTCCTGCTGCTGCATCTCCTAATACATCTCCTGTTTCTGCATCTCCTGCTTCTGTGTCTGCTGCAGCATCTCTTGCTGCATCTCCTGATACTGCATCTCCTCCGGCTTCCTCTGGTGCTTATGCATCTGCTGCTGCATCTGCTGCTTCATCTGCTGCTGCTGCATTTCTTCTAAATATCCTGCTGTGGAATCTCCTCCTCCTACATCTCCTGCTGCATCTTCCCCTATATATCCTGCTTCTGCATCTTCTACTACTGCATATAATGCTGCTGCATCACCTGCAGAATTTGCTGCTGCATCTTCTGCGGATGCATCTCCTACGGCTGCATCTGCTGCTGAATCCCCTGCTTCTGCATCTCCTGCTGTTGAATCTCTGGTTGAATCTCCTGCAGCTGCAAATGCTGCTGCATCTAATCCTGCTGCGTCTCCCGCTGCATCTCCTGATGGATCTACTGGTACTGCATCCCATGCTGGTGCATCTCCTTCTGCATCGTCTGCTGCTGAATCTGCTGCTGCTACATCTCCTGCTTGTGCATGTCCTGCTACTGCGTCTTCCGCTGCTGCATCTACTGCTTCTGCATCTGGTTCTGCATCTCCTGCTGCTGCGACTCCTGCTGCATCTCTTCCTGCTGCACCTGCTGTTACAACACCTGGTCCTGCCTCTCCTCTTCATATCTTGCTTCTGCACCTCATGCTGCTGCATCTCCTACAACTCTTTGTCTTGCTGC
Organism: Clamator glandarius; assembly: GCA_033459285.1. NCBI lineage: Eukaryota > Metazoa > Chordata > Aves > Cuculiformes > Cuculidae > Clamator > Clamator glandarius. The sequence goes on along the minus strand of JAUNZM010000631.1, from coordinate 764,418 downwards.
ATCTCCTGCTGCATCTTTTGCTACTGTATTCCTTGCTGCTGCATCTCCTGCTGCTGCATCTCCTGCTTCATCTCCTGCTGCACCATCTCCTGCTACTGCAATTCCTGCTTATGAATCTTCTGCTGCTGCATCTCATGCTGTATCTCCTGCTGCATCTGCTTCTGCTACATCAGCTGCATCAGCTGCTGAAGATGCTGCTGCTACATATACTGCTGCATCTCCTGCTAAATCTCCTGCTGCTGCACCTTTTGCTGATTTTGTTGCTGAATCTAGTGCGGAATATGCATCTCCTGCTGCATCTCATGCAGCTGCATTTCCTGCTACATCTTTTGCGGCTTCATCATCTGCTCCATCTCCTGCAGATGAATATTCTCCTGATGCATCTCCTTATGCATCAATTACTGCTGCATCTTCTGCATTTCCTGCTGCATTTCCTGCTGAATATCGTACTGCTGCATCTGCAGCATTTGCTGCTGCCTCTGATGGTGCTTCACATACTGCTGCATCTCCTGCTACATCTCCTGCTGGTGCATCTACTGCTTCTGCATTTGATGTTGCATCTCCTGCTGCTGCATCTGCTGCATCACTTTCTGCATCTACTGCTGCTGCATCTCCTGCTGCTTCTCCTTCTGCTGATTCTCATTCTCTGTATCTTCTTCTCTGCATCTCCTGCTACTGCTTCACCTGCTGCTGCATCTCCAGTTGCATCTCCTGCTGCTGCACTTCCTACTGCTGCATCTCCTGCTGTTGCATCTGCTGCTGCTGTATCTCTTTCTGTATCTCCTCTGGCTGCATTTCCTGCGTCATCTGCTGCATCTGCTGGTGATTGATCTACTGCTGCATCTCCAGCTACATCTCCTCCTTCTGCATCTTCTGCTGCTGGATCTCCTTCTGCAACTCCTGCTTCTGCATCTGCTTCTGCATATCCTTATGCGTCTCTGTGTACATCTCATGATGTTACTCTCCTGCTAGATCTTCTGCTGTTGAATCTCCTGCTCCTGCATCTGCTGCTGCATCTACTGCCTCTGTATATCCTTCTGCATCTCCTGCTGCTGCATATATTGCTGCTGCATTTGCTGCTGCATTTGCTGATGCATTTTCTGATGCTGCATCTCCTCCTGCTGCAACTCTCTCTACTTCATCTCCAGCTGCTGTATCTGCTGTTCATCTCCTGCTGCTGAATCTACTGGTGTTGCATCTTCTGCTGCATCTGCTTCTACATCTCCTACTGCTGCATCTCAGACTGCATGTTCTGATGCAAAGTCTCTAGCTCTAGCATATCCTGAGTGATGTCCTGCTGCTTCCCGTGCTGCTGCATTTTCTGCAGCATCTCTTGGTGTTGCATCTCCTGCTGCTGCATGTCCTGATGCATCTCCTGCTGCTGCATAACCTGCTTCATCTCCTCCTGCGGTATTTCCTGCTGATGCATCTCCTGCTGATGTATCTCCTGCTGCTTCGACTCCTGCATAACATCCGGATGCTACATCTCCTGCTGCCTCTCCTGCTTCATTTCTTGGTGCTGCATCTCCTGATGCATCTCTTGCTGCTGCATTACCTGCTTCATCTCCTGTGGCATCACCTGCTGCAGAATCTCCTGCTTCATCTCCTGATGTATATCCAGCTGCATATCCTGCTGCTGCATTTCCTGCTGCATCTCCTGCAGCTGTGTCTCCAGATGCTGCATCTCCTGCTGATGCATCTGCTGCTGCATCTTCTTCTACTGCATCTCCTGGTGCTGCATATGCTTTTGAATATGCTACTGAACCCGCTACTGCCTGTGCTGCTGCTCATATCCTGCTGCATCTGCTGCTTCTGAATCTCCTGCTGCTGCAACTCCGGCTGCAGCATCTCCTTCAGCATCTCCTCCTGCTGCATCTCCTGCTGCTTAATCTCCTGCTGGTGCATACCCTGCTCCGTCTACTGCTGCTGCATATCCTTCTGCATCTCCTTTTTCATCTCCTTCTGCTACATCCTCTGCTCCTGCATCTCCTGCTTTATCTCCTTCTGCTGCATCGCCTGCTGCTGCATCGCCTTCTGCTGTTCTCCTGCTGCTGCATCTCATCCTGCTGCATGTCGTGCTGCTACATCACCTGCATCTGGTGCTGCATCTTCTGCTGCTTCATCTACTACTGCATCTCCTGCTAAATCTCCTGCTGTACATCTCCTGTGGAATTTGCAGCTGAATTTGCTTTTGAATATGCATCTCCTGAAGCAATTGTTCCTGCGACATCTCTTGCTGCTGCAGCCCCTGCTCCTGCAACTCCTGCTGTATCTTCTGCTGAATCTCTTGCTGCTGCATTTCTGCTTCATGTCCTTCTGCTGAATCTCCTGCTGTTGCATATCCTGCTGCATCTCCTACTGCTGCATCAACTTTATCTACTGCTGCTTACTCCGCTGCTGTATCTCCTGCTGCTGCATCTTTTTTTTCTGCAACTTCTGGAGCGAGTCCAGAGAAGGGCAACAAAGCTGGTGAAGGGGCTGGAGAACAAGTCTTATGAGGAGTGACTGAGAGAGCTGGGGTTGTTCAGCCTGGAGAAGAGGAGGCTGAGAGGAGACCTTATTACTCTCTACAACTACCTGAAGGGAGGTTGTGGAGAGGAGGGAGCTGGCCTCTTCTCCCAAGTGACAGGGGACAGGACGAGAGGGAATGGCCTCAAGCTCCGCCAGGGGAGATTTAGGCTTGAGATTAGGAAAAAGTTCTTCACAGAGAGGGTGGTTAGGCATTGGAACGGTCTGCCCAGGGAGGTGGTTGAGTCACCGTCCCTGGAGGTGTTTAAGGTTAGGGTGGATGAGGTGCTTAGGAGCATGATTTAGGGAATGGTGGGAATGGTTGGACTCGACGATCCAGTGGGTCTCTTCTAACCTGGTTATTCTGTGATTCTGTGATTCTTCTCTGCATCTCAGGCTCCTGAATATCTCCTGCTGCTGCATATCCTGCAGCATCTAATCCTGCTGCTTCTCCTGATGCATCTCATGCTAATGCATCCTCTGCTGGTGCATCTGCTACTGCTGCATATTCCGCTGCTGCATCTCCTGCTGCTGTATCTTGTGCTGCATCTCCTGCTGCAGTAACTCCTGCTGCATCTCCTGTTGCTGCACCTGCTGTTACATCACCTGGTCCTGTTCTACTGCTGCGTCTCTTGATTCTGCATCTCATGCTGCTGCATCTCTTGCACTTGCCTCTCCTGCAGTTGCATATCCTGCCGCATCTCCTGCTGCTGCATTCCCTGCTGCTGCATCTCAGTCTACTGCATCTCCTCCTGCTTCATCTGCTCATACATCCCCTGCTCCTGCTTCTGCTTCTGCATTTCTTGCTGCTGCATCTCATGATGTTGCATCTCCTGCACCTGCACCTCCTGCAGCTGCATATCCTGCTGCATCTCCTTCTGCTGCTCCCCCTGCTCCTGCATCTCCTGCTTTATCTCCTGCTGCTGCACCTCTTGCTGTCCAATACCTGCTTCTGAATCTCCTGCTGCAGCATCTCATGCTGTATCTCCTGCATCTCGTGCTGCTGCATCTGCTGCTGCTTCATCTACTACTGCATCTCCTGCTAAATCTCCTGCTGCTACATCTCATGTGGATTTTGTTGCTGAATATGCTGCTGAATATGCATCTCCTGCAGTAATTCCTGCTGCTGCATCTCCTGCTGTATCTCCTGCTGAATCTCCTGATGTTGCATCTGCTGCTGCATGCTCTGCTCATGCATCTGTGGATGCTTCTCCTGATCCTCCATTACCTTCTGCATCTGCTGCTCAATCTCCTGCTGTTGCATCTAGTGCCTCTGCATCGAGTGCTTCTACATCTCCTGCTGCATATATTCCTGAATGCATCTGCAGCTGCATATCCTGCTGCGTATCCTGCTGCATCACCTGCTGAATATGCATCTTTTGCTTCATCTCCTGCTGCTGCATCTCCTCCTTCTGCATCTCATGCTGCTGCATCTCATGCTGCTGCATCTCCTGCAGCATCTACTTCTGTTGCATCTCCTGCTGTATTTCCTCCTGAATCTTCTGATGCTGATTCATCGCCTGCTTCTGCATCTAGTCCAGCATCTCCTGCTGCTGCATCTCCTGCTGAATCTGCATCTGCTGCTGAATAAGCATCTACTGCTTTATCTGCTGCTGTAACTCCTGCTTCTCTATCTGCTGCATCTACATATGCTGCTTCATACTGCTGCATTTCCTGCTGCTGCATCTCCTGCTACTGCATCTCCTGCTGTATTTCCTGTTGCTGCATCTGATTCTGCTGCATCTCCTCCTGATGCATTTCCTATTTCATATCCTGCTGCATCTCCTTCTGTATCTCCTTCTGCTGCTCATCCTGCTCCTGCACCTCCTGCTTTATCTCCTACTGCTGCAATACCTGCTTTTGAATCTCCTGCTGCATCATCTCATGCTGTATCTCCTTCTGCATCTCGTGCTGCTGCTGCATCAGCTGAATCTGCTCCTGCATCTGCTGCTGCTTCATCTACTACGGCATCTCCTGCTAAATCTCCTACTACTACATCTCCTGTGGAATTTGTTGCTGAATATGCATCTCCTGCTGCATCTCCTGCTGCTGCTTCATCTACTACGGCATCTCCTGCTAAATCTCCTGCTACTACATCTCCTGTGGAATTTGTTGCTGAATATGCATCTCCTGCTGCATCTCCTGCTGCTGCATCTCCTACTGCTGCCTCTCCAGCTGAATATGCTGCTGAATCTGCTGTTCAATTTGCTTCGTCTGCATCTCCTGCTTCTGCAACTCTTATTGCATCTCCTGCTGATGCTTCTGCTGACGCTCCTGCTGCGTATGCAGCGACTGCATCTTCTCCTGCTGGATCTCCTGCTAATGCATCTCCTGCTTCATCTTCTGCTGCTGCAATTCCTGCTGTATCTTCTGCTTCATATCCTGCTGCTGCATCTTCTGCTTCTGCATCTCCTGCTGATACATCTCCCTCTAAGTCTCCTGCTGCTGCATCTGCAAGCTTGCTATTGAGTGCTCCCTTAGCAAGTTTGCAGATGACACCATGCTGGGTGGAAGCGTCGATCTGCTGGAGGGTAGGGAGGCTCTGCAAAGGGACCTGAACAGGCTGGACTGCTGGGCTGAGACCAATGGCATGAGGTTTAACAAGGCCAAATGCCGGGTCCTGCACTTGGGGCACAATAACCCTGTGCAGAGCTACAGACTAGGAGAAGTTTGTCTAGAAAGCTGCCAGGAGGAGAAGGACCTGGGGATGTTGGTTGACAGCCGACTGAACGTGAGCCAGCAGTGTGCCCAGGTGGCCAAGAAGGCCAATGGCATCTTGGCCTGTATCAGGAACAGCGTGACCAGCAGGTCCAGGGAGGTTCTTCTCCTTCTGTACTTGGCACTAGTGAGACCGCACCTCAAGTACTGTGTTCAGTTCTGGGCCCCTCACCACAAGAAGGGTGCTGAGGCTCTGGAGCAAGTCCAGAGAAGAGCAACAAAGCTGGTGAAGGGGCTGGAGAACAAGTCTTATGAGGAGTGACTGAAAGAGCTGGGGTTGTTTAGCCTGGAGAAGAGGAGACTGAGGGGAGACCTTATTACTCTCTACAACTACCTGAAAGGAGGTTGTGGAGAGGAGGGTGCTGGCCTCTTCTCCCAAGTGACAGAGAGGGAATGGCCTCAAGCTCCACCAGGGGAGATTTAGGCTTGAGATGAGGAAGAAATTCTTCACGGAGAGGGTGGTTAGGCATTGGAACGGTCTGCCCAGGGAGGTGGTTGAGTCACCATCCCTGGAGGTGTTTAAGGTGAGGGTGGATGAGGTACTTAGGGGCATGGTTTAGAGATTGTTGGGAATGGTTGGACTCAACAATCCGGTGGGTCTCTTCCAACCTGATTATTCTGTGATTATGCGATCTCCCTACATCTCCTGCTGCTGCACCTCCTGCTGCATTTCCTGCTTCATCTGCTGCTGCATCTGCTGCTGCTGTATCTCCTGCTACATCTCCTCATGCTGCACATCCTGCTGCATCTGCTTAAGATTCTCTTTCTACTGCATTTCCTGCTGCATCTGCTGCTGCTGAATCTCCTGCTGCTGGATCTCCTCCTACATCTCTTGCTGCTGCATTTACTGCTGCATTTACTGCTGCATCTGTTGCTTCATCTCCTGCTGAAACTCCTTGTGATGCATCAGCGGATTCATCTCATGATGCTGCTCTCCTGCTCCATCTCCTGCTGCTGAATCTCTGGCTGGAGGATATCCTGTTACATCTACTGCCGCTGCATACCCTGCTGCATCTCCTGCTGCTGCATCACCTACTGCTGCATCTCCTGCATAATCTCCAGCTCCTGCATCTCCTATTGCATCTCCGGCTACAGCATCTCCTGGTGCATATCCTACTTTATCTCCTGCTGCATTTCCTGCTGCAGCATCTCTGGCTGCATCTCCTGCTGCATTTCCTACTGCAGCATCTCCTGCTGCTGCATCTTCTGCTTATCCATCTCCTGCTGCTGCATCTCTTACTGAATCTGCTTCTGATTTTCCTGCTGCATCTTCTGCATCTCCTGATCCTGCATCTCCTGCTGCTGCTTCTCCTAATGCGTTTCCTGCTGCTTAATCTCCTGCTGCTGCATATCCTGCTTCGTCTCCTTCTGCTGCATATGTTGCTGCTTCATCTACTGCTTCTTTGTCGGCTGCTGCATTAACTGATGCTGCTTCTCATGGTGCATCTCCTCTTGCTCAATCTCCTGCTGAATTCCTGATGCTACATCTCCTGCTATTGCATCTCCTTCTGCATCTCCTCCTGCATCTCCTGCTGCATCTCATGCAGCTGCGTTTCCTGCTACATCTCTTGTGACAGCACCTCCTGCTCCATCTCCTGCAGATGAATCTTCTCCTGATGCATCTTCTTATGCCTCAATTATTGCTGCATCTTCTGAATTTCCTGCTGCATCTCCTACTGCTGCATCTGCAGCATTTGTTGCTGCCTCTGATCCTGCTTCACATACTGCTGTATCTCCTGCTAAATCTCTTGCTGGTGCATCTACTGCTTCTGTATTTGCTGTTGTATCTCCTGCTGCTGCATCTGCTGCTGCTGTATCATGTTCTGACTCTACTGCGGCTGCATCTCCTGCTGCATCTCCTCCTGCTTCACCTGCTGCTACATCACCTGGCCCTATTATCCACCTGCATCTCTTGCTTCTGCAAATCAAGCTACTGCATCTCCTGCACTTGCCTCTCCTGCAGCTGCATATTCTGCTGCATCTCCTGCTGCTGCATTCCCTGCTGCTGCATTCTCTGCTGCATCTCAGTCTGCTGCATCTCCTGCTGCATCTCCTTCTGCTGCATTTCCTGCTGCATCTCAGTCTGCTGCATCTCCTGCTGCATCTCCTTCTGCTTCATCTGCTCATACATCCCCTGCTCCTGCTTCTGCTGCTGCATTTCTTGCTGCTGCATCTCATGATGATGTATCTCCTGCAGCTGCATCTCCTGCTGCATCTCCTTCTGTATCTCCTGCTGCTCACTCTGCTCCTGTGTCTCCTGCTTTATCTCCTGCTGCTGCAATACCTGCTTTTGAATCTCCTGCTGCAGCATCTCATACTGTATCTCTGCATCTCGTGCTGCTGCATCTCGTGCTGCATCTGCTGCTGCTTCATCTACAACTGCATCTCCTGCTAAATCTCCTGCTGCTACAACTCCTGTGGAATTTGTTGCTGAATATGCTGCTGAATATGCATCTCCTGCAGTAATTCCTGCTGCTGCATCTCCTGCTGTATCTCCTGATGCCACATCTTTTGCTGGTGCAATTCCTACTGCTGAATCTACGGCTGCTGCAGATGCAGCAGGAGGAGATTCCACAGGTAATGCGCCTGCAGAAGATGCACCAGCAGAAGGTGCAGCAGCAGGAGATGGAGAAGCAGATCCATATTCAGCAGAAGATTCAGCAGGATACGGAGCAGCAGAAGATGAATTAGCAGGAGATGCAGCAGCAGGAGATGCAGAAGGAGACGGAGCAGGACATAGAGCAGCAGGAGATGAAGCAGGTGATGCATCATCATGAAATACATCAGCATGAGATGAATAGCAGGAGATGTAGCAGGAGATGCAGCAGCAGGAGATGTAGCAGAAGATGCAACAGCAAATGCAGAAGCAGCAGATGCAACAGCAAATGCAGAAGCAGCTGATGCAGCAGCAGGAGTTGCAGCAGGAGATGAAGCAGCAGGAGATGCATCACGAGATGCAGGAGCAGACACAGCAGCAGAAGTTGCAGCAGCAGATGCAGCAGCAGAATATTCAGCAGCAGATTATCCAGGGGATGTATCGTAAGAGATGTAGCATCAAAAGGTGCAGCAGGGGATTCCATAGCAGGTGATGCAACAGGACATGCAACTGGAGAAGCAGCAGCAGACACGCAGCAGTCGGAGAAGCAGCAGCAGCAGAGGCAGCAGCAGATGCAGAAGGAGATGCAGCAGCAGATGCAGAAGGAGATGCAGCAGGACATGCAGCAGAAGATGCAGCAGGAGATGCAGTAGAAGATGCCAGAGGAGATGCCACAGGAGATGCATCAAGAGGAAATGTAGTAGAGGAATTAGCAGTGAGATGTAGCAGGAGATTCTCCAGCAGGAAATTCAGCATGAGATGCAGCAGCCAGAGTTGCAGCAGCTGGAGATGGAACAGGAGATTCAGCAGGAGATGCAGAGAAGAAGTACAGCAGAAAGAGATGCAAGAGGAATGCAGTTGCAGTAGATGCAGCAAGAGATAAAGCAGCAGTAGATGCAGCAGCAGGAGATGCAGCAGCAGCAGTTGTAGCTGGAGATGCAGCAGTAGGTGAAGCAGCACGAGATGCAGCAGGAAATGTTGCAGATACAGCAGTAGGAGATTCAGCAGGAGATGCAGAAAAAGATATAGCTGCAAGAGATGCATCAGGAAATGCACCGGCAGGATATGAATCTGCAGGAGATGAAGCAGTAGATTCAGAAGGAGATGCAGTAGCAGGAGAGGCAGCAGTAGGAGATGCAGCACGAGGAGACGAGGCACGATGAGATGCAGAGGCAGGAGATGCAGAGAATAAGTACAGCAGAAAGTAATGTAGGAGAAGATGCAGAAGCAGTAGATGAAGCAAGAGATACAGCAGCAGCAGATGCAGCAGCAGATGCAGCAACAGGAGACGCACCTGCAGGAGATGTAGCTGAGATGCAGCAGTAGGTGAAGGAGCACCAGATGCAGCAGTAAATGCTGCAGATGCAGCAGTAGGAGATTCGGCAGGAGATGCAGCAAGATATTTAGAAAAAGATAGAGCAGCAGAAGATGCTGAAGGAGCTGCATCAGAAGGAGATGCATCAGCAGGAGATGCAGGAGGAGATGTAGCAGGATATCCATTAAGAGATGCAGCAGGAAGAGATGGAGGAGGAGAGACAGCAGAAGGAGATGCAGCAGTAGATGCAACAGCAGGAGATTCAGCAACAGGTAAAAGAGGAGACACAGACTCAGCAGGAGATGTAGCAGCTGGAGATGCTGCAGCAGATGAAGTAGAAGGAGATGCAGCGCAGGAGATGCAGCAGCAGGAGAAGCAGCAGAAGATTCAGCAGGAAAGACAGCAGGAGATACAGTAAAAGATGCAGCAGAAGGAGATGCTGGAGGATATGCGGAAGGAGATGCAGCAAGATATGCAGCAACAGATTCAGCAGCAGCCGATGCAGCAGCAGTAGATGCAGCACGAGATGAAAGAGGAGATGCAGCTATAGCAGGAGATGCAGAAGCTGGAGATGCTGCTGCAGATGCAGCGACAGGAGATGCAGCAGGAGTAGATGCCACAGAAGATGCACCTGCAAGGAGATGCACCAGCAAGAGTTGCAGCAGCAGGAGATGCAGCAGGAGATCTATATTCAGAAGAAGATTCCACAGGAGATGGATCAGCAGGAGATGAATTAGCAGGAGATCCAGCAGCAGGATATTCAGTAGGAGATGCAGCAGGAGATCCATATTCAGAAGAGGATTTCGCAGGAGATGGATCAGCAGGAGATGAATTATCAGAAGATGAAGCAGGTGACGCATAAGCATGGGATGCAGCAGCAGGAGATGAATAGCAGGAGATGCAGCAGCAGGAGATACAGCAGGAGATGCAGCAGCAGACGAAGAAGCTGTATATGCAGCAGAAGAAGATGCAGCAGGAAATGCAGTATCAAGAGATGCAGCAGCAAGAGATAGAGTATCAAGTGATGCAGCAGCAGAAGATGCAGGAGCAGACACAGCAGCAGGAGATTCAGCAGCAGAAGATGTAGTAGGAGATTCAGCAGCAGAAGATCATCCAGAAGATGCATCATAAGAGATTTAGCATCAAGAGATGCAGCAGGATGTTCAGAAGCAGGAGATACTGCAGTAGGAGATGCAGCAGTAGGACATGAAGCAGGCTATGTAGCAGCAGGAGTTGCGGCAGCAGTAGATGCAGCAGAAGGTGCAGCAGGATGAGATGCAGGAGGAGATGCAGCAGAAGGAGATGCAGTATAGATGCAGCAGCAGATGCAGCAGCCGAAGATGTAGCAGAAGATAAAACAGGAGATGCAGATTCAGCAGGAGATGCAGTAGCAGGAGATGCTGTAGTAGATACAGCGGCAGGATAAGCAGCAGCAGGACATGCAAGAAGACCCCGCAGCTTTAAGGGGTTGCATCAGCAGGAGATGCTGCACTAGATGCATCAGCAAGAGTTGCCGCAGGAGATGCATCAGCAGGAGATTCAGCAGCAGGAGATGCATCAGCAGGAGATTTAGCAGCAGGAGATGCATCAGGATGTGCAGCAGCAAAAATACAGAAGGAGTTGCAGCAGCTGGAGATGCAGCAGGAAATTGTGCAGCAGATGCAGTAGCAGGAGATGCAGCAGCAAAAGATGTATTAGGAGATGCAGCAGGAGAAGCAGTAAGAGATGTAGCAACAGGAGATGCTGCAGGAGACAGCAGGAGAATCAGCAGCAGGATATGCAGCAGCAGGAGATGCAGCTGGAGATGCCACCGCAGCAGATGCAGCAGCAGATTCAAAAGCACATTCATCAGTAGATAAAGCAGCAGCAGATGCAGCAGCTGATGTAGCAGTAAAAGATTTAGAAGCAGATGCAGCAGGAAAACAGATTCAATAGGAGATGCTTTATGAAGAGAATCTTCATCTGATGCAGCAGAAAATGAAGCAGAAGGAGATGCAGCAGCAGGACATGCAATAGTAGATGCAGAAGCAGGAGATGCAGAAGCAGGGAATTCTGCAGGAGATTCAGCAGGAGATGCAGCAGCAAGAGAAGCAGCAGGATCTTCATATTCAGCAGGAGATGTAGCAGGAGATGAATCAGGAGGTGCATCAGGAGATGCATATTCAGGAGGAGATGCATCAGGAAATGTATATTCAGAAGGAGATGCATCAGGAGATTTAGCAGCATGAGATGCCGCAGGAGATTCAGCAGCAGGAGACTCAAGAGTGGGAGAAACAGCAGCAGGAGATGCAGCCGCAGCAGATGCATCAGCAGATTCATCAGCAGATTCAGCTGGAAATGAAGCAGCAGGATGTGCAGCTGGAGAAGCAGCAGGAGGAGATGTAGCAGTAGATGGAAAAGCACGAGATGCAGCAGCAGATGCAGCCGGAGATGCAGGACGAGATGAGGAAGCAGATGTAGCAATATATATAGCAGGAGATGCAGCAGGAAATGCAGTAGGATATGCAGCAGAAGTAGATGCAGAAGGAGATGAAGCAGCAGGAGATGCAGCAGCAGGAGAAGCAGAAGGAGATGCAGCCAGAGCAGATATAGCAGCAGATTCAACAGCAGACTCAGCAAGAGATTCAGCAGCAGGAGATGCTGCAGCAGGAGATGCAGCAGCAGATGCAGCAGGAGATGTATCAGCAGGAGATGCAGAAGCAGATGCACCAGGAAATGCAGATTCAGCAGAAGATGCAGTAGGAAGAGAATCTTCAGCAGATGCAGCAGGATGTGCAGCATGAGGAATTGTAGCTGGAGATACGGCAGCAGAAGATGCAGGAGCAGATGAAGCAGCTGGAGATGCAGCAGCAGGAGATGTATCTACAGATGTGTCAGCATCAGATGCGGCAGGAGATGCAGCAGCAGGAGATGCAGAAGAGCATGCAGACTAGGATATGCAGCAGCAGGAGATGTAGCAGAAGGAGATATAGCAGGAAATGCAGCACCAGTAAATGCCGCAGCAGTAGAGGCAGGATCATGTGATGCAGCAGGAGATACATGAGCAGGGGATGCAGCAGCAGATGCAACAGAAGGAGGTGCAGAAGGACATATGGAAATAGGAGATGCAGCAGCAGATGCAGCAGCAGGAGTTTCAGCAGCAGTACGTGCAGAGAAGAACATGCAGAAAAAAAGGTGCAGCAGAAAATACAGCAACAGGAGAGACAGCAGGAGATCCAGCAGCAGGAGATGCAGCAGGAGGTAAAGCAGCAGTAGATGCAGCAGGGGATGCAGCAGCAGGAGATGAAGCAGCAGGAGATGTAGGATTTTATGCAGCAGAGAGAGATGCCACAGGGTATCCACCGGCACGAGATTCAGAAGCAGGAGATGCAGCAGGAGAGCATCATCATGAGATAAATCCGCTAATGCATCACAAGGAGTTGCAGCAGGAGATACAGCAGCAGATGCAGCAGCAGGAAATACAGGAGGAGATGCAGCAGGAGGAGATAGAGCAGCAGGAAATGTAGCAGCAGATGCAGCAGCAGGAAATACAGGAGGAGATGCAGCAGGAGGAGATGGAACAGCAGGAAATGTAGCAGCAGATGCAGCAGAAGATGCAGGAGATACAGCAGCAGGAGATGCAGCAGGAGATCCATCAAGTGATGGAGCAGAAGATGCAGCAGCAGGAGATGCAGCTGGAGATGAAGCAGAAAGAGATGCAGCAGGAGAGCAGCATCATGAGATGAATCTGCTGATGCATCACAAGGAGTTGCAGCAGGAGATGCAGCAGCAGGAGATGCAGCAGGTAATGCATCAGTAGGGATGGAACAGCTGGAGATGGAGCAGGAGATGGGGCTGGAAATGCAGCAAGACACTGCATCATGAGATGCAGCAGCAGGAAATGCAACAGGAGATGCAGCTGGAGTTGCACAATGACGAGATGCAGCAGGAGATGCATCAGCAGGAAATGCAGCAGGAGATTCAGCAGCAGAAGATTCAGCAGGAGATGCAGCAGGAGATGATGCAGCAGGAGGTATAGAAGGAGATGTAGTAGATGCATCAATAGATGAAGTAGCAGCAGACATAGCAGCAGTTGCAGCAGGAAGCGCAGCAGGAAATTCAGCAGGAGATGCAGCAGCAGGAGAGGCAGCCGCAGATACATTCAGCGTGATATGCAGCAGGAGATGCAGAAGCAGGAGATTCAGCAGCTGGAGATTCAGCAGCTGATGCAGCAGAAGATGGAGCATCAGTAGATGCATCCGCATATGCATTAGCAGAGGATGCAGCAGGATATATAGCAGCAGGAGATGAAGCAGCAAATGCAGCAGCAGGAGATGCAGGAGGACATCTAGAAGCAGGAGATGCAGCAGCAGGAAATATAGCAGGAGATGCAGCAGTACATGAAGCAGCAGCAGATGTAGTAGCAGATTATTGAGATGCAACAGCAGGAGATGCATCAGAAGGTGCAGCAGGAGATGCAGCAGCAGGTGCAGAGGCAGTAGATGCAGCAGCAGATGTTTCAGCAGCAGCAGATGTTTCAGCAGCAGCAGGATAAGCAGCAGCAGGAGATGAAGCAACAGGAGATGCAGCAGGAAATGCATCAGTAGGAGATGCAGAAGTAGAAGATGCAGCAGGAAATGCATCAGTAGGAGATGCAGAAGGAGAAGATGCAGCAGCAGGATATGAAGCAGAAGGTGCAGCATGAGATGCAGCAGCATGAGATGCATTAGCTGGAGATGTAGCAGCAGAATACGCAGCAGCATCATATGAATCAGGAGTTGCAGCAGGAGCCACAGCAGGTGATGCAGCAGCATGAGATGCAGGAGCAGAAAATGCAGCAGAAGGAGATGCACAGCAGGAGGTGCAATTGGAGATGCAGACGTAGGAGATGAAGCAGCAGGAAATGCTGCAGGAGATTCAGCAGGAGATGCATCAGCAGGAGATACAGCAGAAGAAGATGCAGTAGGAGGAGATGCAGGAGTAGGAGATGCAGAAACAAGGGGTGTAGCAGCAGGAGACACAGCATGTGATTCAGCAGGAGATGCAGCATGAGGAGATGTAGCAGGAGATTAAGTAGGAGGAGGTGCAGAAGCAGGACATGCAGCAGCAAGAGATGCAGCAAGAGATGTACCAGCAGATGTAGCCGCAGGAGATGCAGGAGTAAATGCAGCTGGAGATGTTGCAGAAGATGCACCAGCAGATGCAGGAGGAGATTTAGCAGGAAGAGATGCAGCAGCAGGAGACGCAGTAGCAGGAAATGCAGAAATAGATGCAGCAGCAGATGCAGGAGATGCAGCAGCAGGAGATACAGCAGGAGATGCAGCAGCTGCAGATGCAGCAGTAGGAGGTGCAGCAGGAGGAGACACATCAGGAGATTGAGTAGTAGACACAGTAGCAGGAGATGCAGGAGGAGGAGATGCTGCAGCAGATGCAGCAGTAGGAGGTGCAGCAGGAGGAGATGCCTCAGGAGATGTAGCAGGATATCTAGCAGCATGAGATGTAGCATGAGATTCAAGAGCAGGAGATACAGCAGCAGGAGATGCAGTCACAGCAGATGCAGCAGCAGATTCAGCTGGAAATGAAGTAGGAGAATGTGCAGCAGGACACACAGCAGAAAGAGATGCAGAAGCAGATGCAGCAGGAGATGCAAATTCAGCAGGAGGTTCAGCTGGCAGAGATTTTTAAGATGATACAGCATCAGGAGATTCATCAGAAGATGCAGCAAGAGGAGAGGCAGGAGGAGATGCTGCAGCAGATGCAGCAGTTGATGGAGATTCAGCAGGAGATTCAGCAGTAGGAGATGCTGCAGCAGATGCAGCAGAAGGAGATGCAGAACTAGAAGCAGCAGGAGGAGATGAAGCAGAAGATGTAGCAGCAGGAGATGCATTAGGAAACGTAGGAGATACACGAGGATCAGGAGGAGATGCAGCAAAAGATGCAGCAGGAGCAGATTGAGGAGAAGGAGATGCAGCAGCAGAAGATGCAGCGATATGCAGCAGGAAGAGATGCAGCAGGAGACGCAGCAGCAGGAGCTGACCCAGCATGAGATGCAGCAGGAGATGCAACAGCAGGAGATGCAACATGATATGCAGCAGAAGTAGATGTAGCAGGATATGCAGGAACAGGAGATGCAGTATGAGATACAGCAGGAGATGCAGCAGCAGGAGATGCAGCAGCAGATGCTGAGGTAGATGCAGCAGGAGATGAAATATCAGGAGATGACATGCAGCAGCAAGAGATGCAGCAGGAGATAGAGCAGCAGGAGATGCACCAGGAGATGAAGACACAGGAGACGCAATTGAAAATTCAGCAGGAGATGCAGCAGCAGGAAATTCAGCAGCATGAGATGCAGCTGCACTAGATGCCGCAGGAGATTCAGCAGCAGACTAATCAGGAAATGCAGTAGCAGGAGATGCAGCAATAGAAGGAGCAGGAGTTGCAGCAGCAGATGCAGCAGCAGGTGCAGAAGCAGAAGATGCAGCAGGAGATGCAGCAGTAGTAGATACAGCAGGAGATGCAGCAGCAGGAGATTCTGCAGCATGAGATGCAGTGGGAGATTCAGCAGGATGTGCTGAAGAAGTAGGTGCAGCAGCAGGAGATTCAGTAGTAGACTCAGCAGCTAGAGATGCAGCAGCAGGAAATGCAGTAGGAGATGAAGCAGTAAGGGATGCAGAAGCAGGATATTCAGCAGCAGGAGATGAAGCAGGAAATACATCAGCAGGAGATGCAGTAGAAGGAGATGCAGCAAAAGGAAATGAAGCAGGAGATGCAGTAAAAAGTGATGCAGCTGCAAATGCATTCAGGAATATATGCAGCAGGACACGCAGAAGCACTCGATGCAGAAGCACTAGATACAGCAGCAGGAGATTCAGCAGCAGATGAAGCAGGAAATGGAGCATCAGGTGATGCATCAGCAGATGCATGAGCACAGCATGGAGCAGCAGTTGCAGCAGCAGGACATGCAACTGCTTAAGCATCAGGAGATTCAGATTCAGTAGGAGATGAAGCAGGAGAAGATGCTGCTGAAGATTCAGCAGCTGGAGATGTCCAGAAAGAGATGCAGCGAGAAATGCCACTGGAGAAAATGCAGCAAGTAATGCAGCAGCAGGAGATGCAGCAGGATATGAAGGAGGAGATGCAGCAGGAGATGCAGAAGCAGGAGATGCAGCAGGAGATGCATACTCCGCAGTAGATTCAACAGCAAATTCAGTAGGAGATGCAATAGCAGGATATTTTGCAGGAGATGCAGCAGTAGATGTAGCACCAGCATAGGCAGAAGGAGATATAGCATGAGATGCAACAGCAGGGTATTTAGAAACATGTACTGCAGCGGCAGGAGATGCAGCATCAGGAGATGAATCGGGAGATGCAGCAGCAGGAAATGCTGCAGGAGATGCAGCAGGAGACGCAACAGCAGCATAGGCAGCAGCTAATGTAGCTGAGGCAGCAGCAGGAGATACAACATGAGATGGAGCAGCAGGAGATTCAGCAGTAGGAACTGCAGCAGCAGATGGAGATGCAGTAGTAGATGCAGCAGCAGGAGATTCAGCAGGAGATGCAGCAGCAAGAGATGCAGCACCAGGAGCTGCAGCAGATGGTTATGTAACCACAGCAAATGCAGCAGCAGTTTCAGCAGCAGATTCAGCAGGAGATGCAACAACAGGAGATGCAGCAGCAGGAGATACATCAGCAGGATATGAATCAGCAGGATATGTGTCTGAAGGATATGCAGCTGGAGATGAAGCAGCAGGAGATTCTGAAGCAGGATATGCACCTGCCGGAGGTTCAGCAGCAGATGCAACTGGAGATGCAGCCGCCGGACATGCAACAGGAGACACAGCAGCAGGAGATGCCACAGCAGGAGATACAGAAGCAGGAGATGCAGCAGATGATGCATGAGCAGGAAATGCAGCAGGAGATTCCACCGAGGGAGATGCAGCAGGAGATTCTTCAGCAGAAGATGCATCAGCAGGAGATGCAGCTGGAGATGCAGCTGGAGGTATAGAATGAGATGCCGATGAAGCAGATATAGTAGGAGATGCAGCAGTAGATGAAGCAGCAGCAGGGAAAGGGGCAGTTGCAGCAGGAAGTGCAGCAGGAGATTCAGCAGGCGATGCATCAGCAGGAGATGCATCAGCAGGAGATTCAGTAGCAGATGCAGCAGGAGATGAAGCATCAGGAGATGCATCTGCAGATGCATTAGCAGAGGATGCAGCAGGAGATGTTGTAGCAGGAGATGCAGGAGGACATCCAGTTGCAGGAGATGCAGCAGCAGGAAATGTGGCAGAAGATGCATCAGTACATGAAGCAGCAGCCGATGTAGTAGCAGAATCTGGAGATGCAGCATCAGGAGATGCCGCAGGAGATGTAGCAGAAGGAGATGAAGCAATATATGCCGCAGGAGGAGATGCAGCAGGTAATGCAGTAGCAGAACATGCAGCAGGATATGAAGTACGAGATGCAGCAGGAGATGCCTCAGAAGGAGATGCAACAGCAGATGCAGAAGCTGGAAAATGGAGCAGCAGAAGATGTAGCAGGATATGAAGCAGCAGCAGATGCAGCAGCAGAAGATACAGGTGGAGATGCAGTAGGAGATCCAGCAGGAAGAGATGCAAGAGCATAAGAAGCAGCAGGAAATGCAGTAGGAGATGCAGAAGGAGATACAGCAGGAGATACAGCAGAATAGTGACTTAACTGCGCCTACTAAGGCCTTTAGTAAAACTGACTTCCTCCCTCAGGGAAGATGCTTGCATGGAATTCTGATGCTTCTGAATGACTTCTCTTATAGCGCAGTCGCTGCAAAGTATAACTTGTAGATCTTTCAGTCTAGGTTTGTGAACTGTAAAATCAGCATGGCTATTGAGGCATCAATCCAAAATTTCAGAGCATTCAGCACAAGTACCACAGGGAATCTGATGCAATCAAATTCTGGCTGCTGCATCTCTGCTACTTCTGCTGCTTTGTCTCCTTCTGCTGCATCTGCTGCTTCATCTCCTGCTGCATCTCCTTCTGCATCTCCTACTGCATTTCCTGCTGCTTCTCATGCTCTTGCATCTCTTCCTGCTGGATCTCCTACTGCTGCATCACTTCCAGCTGCATGTCCTGCTGCTACATCTCCTGTTGCTTAATCCATCGGTGCATAAACTGCTGCTTCATCTCCTGCTCTTGCTTCTCCTGCTGCCCCTCGTCCTTCAGCATCTCCAGCTACATCTGCTGCATTTCCTTCTGCTGCTTCCTCTGCTGCTGCATCTACTGCTGCATCTTTTCCTACTGGATTTCCAGCTGCACTTCCTACTGCTCCATCCCTACTGATGAATTACCTGCTGCATCTCCTCCTGCTGCACCCCCTGCTGATGCATCTCTTGCTGCTGTATCTCCTGCTTCATCCCCTGCTGCTGCATCTCCTGCTGACTCTCCTGCTGCTGCATTTCCTGCAGCTGTATTTCCTGTCTAATCTCTTGCTGCTGCTTCTCCGACTGCATCTCCTGCTGAAACTCTTGATGCTGCATCTCCTACTTCTGCATCTCCTTCTGCATCTCTTACTGCATCTCCTGCTGCTGCATCTCGTACTGCATTTTGTACTGCATATCCTGCTGTATCTCCTGCTGCTGCATCCCCTGCTGCATCTCGTCCTGCTGCATCTACAGCTCCAGCTGCATCTCCTCCTGCTGCATCTGCTGCTGCATCTCCTGCTTCTGTATCTTCTTCTGCTGCATCTCTTGCTGCTGCATCTGCTGCTGCTATTTTTGATGCTGCACCTGCTGGTGCTGTATCCGCTGCTACATCTCTTGCTGTAGCATCTCCTACTGCATCTTGTGCAGCATCTCCTGCTGCATTTCTAGCTGATACATCTCCTGCGGAATATAATTTTTCTGTATCTTCTGCTGCTGCATCTCCTGCTTCTGAATCTACTGCTGCTACATCTCCTGATGAATCTGCTGATGAATCTGCTGCTGCACCTACTGTGGAAACATCTGCTGCTGCTGCATCTCCTGCTGCTATGTCTTCTGCTTCATATCCTTCTGCTGCATCTCCTGCTTCTGAATCTACAGCTGCATCTCCTGCTGAAAATGCATCTCCTTCTACATCTCCTGGTGCTGCTTCTCCTACTGCTGTAATTCCAGCAATTTCTGCAACAGCAGGAGATGCAGCAGGACATGCAGCAGCAGGAGGTGCAGCAGCAGGAAATGCAGCGGAAGATGCAGCAGCAGGGGAAGTAGTAGCATGAGATGCAGAGAAGAAGATGCAGAGAATGAGAAGCAGCAGAAGGGGAAGCAGCAGGAGATGCAGCCTCAGTGGATGCATAAAGAGAGACATGCAGCAGCAGGAGATGAAGCAGCTGCAGAAACAGTAGATGCACCAGCAGGAGATGCAGCCGGAGATGCAGAAGGAGATGCAGTAGCAAAAGATGTAGCAGCAGGATATGAAGCAGGAGATTGAGCAAGAAGAGATGCACCATGAGAAGCAGCAGTAGGAGACGCAGCAGCAGGACATGCAGCAGCAGAGTAAGCAGCAGGAGATGCATTAGTAGATGCAACAGCAGGAGATGCAGGATCAGGAGATGCAGCTGAAGTAGATGCAGCAGCAGCTTCAGAAGCAGATTCAGTACGAGATGCAGCAGCAGGAGTGCCTAAGCAGAAGATGCAGCAGCAGTTAATGCATCAGCAGCGTATGATGCAGGAGATGCAGCAGCAGTAAATGCAGCAGGAGATGCAGCAAAAAGAGATGTAGCAGTAGATGCAGCAGTATATGAAGCAGGAGCAGATGCAGCAGCAGATGATGCAGCAACAGGAGATGTAGCAGTAGATGCAGCAGTATATGAAGCAGGAGCAGATGCAGCAGCAGATGATGCAGCAACAGGAGATGTAGCAGTAGATGCAGCAGTATATGAAGCAGGAGCAGATGCAGCAGCAGATGATGCAGCAACAGGAGATGCAGCAGAAGATGCAGCAGCAAGAGATGCAGGAGGAGACCCAGCAGGAGGAGAAAAGCAGCAGGAGACGTAGCAGCAGGAGATGCAGCAGGAAGAGATACATCAAGAGATGCCACAGGAGATGCGGCAGAATAAGATTCAGCTGGAAAAGTAGCATCAGGATATGCAGCAGGAATGAAGCAGGGGATTCAGTAGCAGGAGATGCAGCAGCAGAAGATGCAGGAGCAGGAGATGCAGCAGAAGATTCAGCAGGAGAGGCAGCAGGAGATAGAGCAAAAGATGCAGCAGAAGGAGATGCTAGAGGATATGCAGAAAAAGAAGATGCAGATGGCCATGCATCAGGAGATGCAGCAGCAGATTCAGCAGCAGCTGATGTAGCAGTCATAGATGCAGTAGCAGATGAAAGAGGAGATGCAGATTCAGCAGGAGATGCAGAAGCTGGAGATGATGATGATGATGATGCAGCTAGGGGAGATGCAGCAGCAGGAGATGCCACAGTAAATGCACCTGTAGGAGATGCACCTGTAGGAGATGCATCAGCACGAGTTTCCGCAGCAGGAGATGGATAAGTAGGAAATGAATTAACAGGAGATGGAGTAGCAAGATATTCAGAAGGAGATGGAGGAAGACATAGAGCAGCAGGAGATGAAGCAGGTGATGCATCAGGAGGAGATGCAGCAGGAGATGCAACAGCAGACACAGAAACAGCAGATGCTGCAGCTGAAAATGCAGCAGGATATGCAGAATAAAGAGATGCAGAGAAGAAGATTCAGAGAAGAAGTATAGCAGAAAGAGATACAGGAAGAGATGCAGATGCCGTAGATACAGCAAGAGATACAGCAGCAACAGATGCTGCAGCAGATTCAGCAGCAGGAGATGCACCAGCATGTAATTTAGTTAAGCAGCAATGAAGCAGCACCAGATGCTGCAGCAGATTCAGCAGCAGGAGATGCACCAGCAGGTAATTTAGTTAAGCAGTAATGAAGCAGCACCAGATGCAGCATTAGATGCTGCAAATGCAGCAATAGGAAATTCAGCAGGAGATGCAGAATGATATTCAGAAAAAGAAAGAGCAGCAAAAGATTCATCAGGAAATGCACCAGCAGAATATGCATCAGCAAGAGATGCAGCGGGGAATGCCACAGCAGAAGATGCTGCAGGAGATGCATCAGAAGGAGATGAATCAGTAAGAGAGGCTGCAGGAGATGTAACAGGAGATGTAGAAGGATATGTATTAAGAGATGCAGAAGAATGAGATGTAGGAGGAGATGCAGCAGGAGATGCATACTCACAGGAGATGCAGCAGGATGTGCATCAGCAGAAAATGCAGCAGGAAATGCAGTGGCAGGAGATGCAGAAGTTAATGTAGCAGAATAGGCATTAAGAGATGCAGCAGGAGGAGATGGAGGAGGAGAGACAGCAGAAGAGATAGAGCAGCAGGACATGGAGCAGGAGATGTAGCAGCAGGAGATGCAGCAGCAGCAGGTGCAGCAGGAGGTGCAGTATGATGAGATGCAGGAGGAGATGCAGCCGAAGGAGATGCAGTATAGATGAAGCAGCACATGAAGCAGCAGCAGATGCAGCAGCAGATACAACAGGAGATGCAGATTCAGCAGGAGATGCAGCACTAGAGCAGCATCATGAGATGAATCTGCTGATGCATTAGAAGGAGGATGCAGCAGAAGTTGCAAAAGCAGGAGATGCGGCAGAAGATGCAGGAGATTTAGCAGCAAGAGATGAACCTGGAGATGCAGCAGGATACTCAGAAAAAGATACAGCAGCAAGAGATTCATCAGGAAATGCACCGGCCGGATATGCATCAGCAACAGATGCAGCAGAGGATGCCGCAGGTGAAGATGCTGCAGGAGATGCATCAGAAGGAGATTCATTAGCACCAGATGCACTAGCAGAAGATGCAGCAGCAGGAGATGCAGCAGAAGATTCAGAATCAGGAGATACAGCAGGAGGAGATGCTGGAGGAGATGCAGCAGCAGGAGATACAGCAACAGGAGATGCAGCAGTAGTAGATGCAACATGGGATGAAGGAGCAGGAGATGAAGCATCACCAGATGCAGCATGAGATGCAGCATGAGATACAGCAGAGGGAGATGAAGCATCACCAGATGCAGCAGGAGATACAGCAAGAGATGCAACAGGAGATGCAGCAGCAGGAGATCAGGAACGGCGTGACCAGCAGGTCCAGGGAGGTTATTCTCCCCCTGTACTCGGCACTGGTGAGACCACACCTCGAGTACTGTGTTCAGTTCTGGGCCCCTCACCACAAGAGGGATGTTGTGGCTCTGGAGCAAGTCCAGAGAAGAGCAACAAAGCTGGTAAAGGGGCTGGAGAACAAATCTTATGAGGAGAGACTGAGAGAGCTGGGGTTGTTTATCCTGGAGAAGAGGAGGCTGAGGGGAGACCTTATTGCTCTCTACAACTACCTGAAGGGAGGTTGTGGAGAGGAGGGTGCTGGCCTCTTCTCCCAAGTGACAGGGGACAGGACGAGAGGGAATGGCCTCAGGCTCCGCCAGAGGAGACTTAGGCTTGAGATTAGGAAAAAGTTCTTCACGGAGAGGGTGGTTAGGCATTGGAACGGTCTGCCCAGGGAGGTGGTTGAGTCACCATCCCTGGAGGTGTTTAAGTTTAGGGTAGACGAGGTGCTTAGGAGCATGATTTAGGGATTGTTGGGAATGGTTGGACTCGATGATCCAGTGGGTCTCTTCCAATCTGGTTATTCTGATTCTGATTCTGTGAGATACAGCAGCAGCATATACAGCAGGAGATGTAGCAGTAGATGCAGCATCAGGAGATGCAGCAGGAGATGCAGTAGCAGACACAGCAGCAGGAGATGCAGCAACAGGAGATGCAGCAGGAGATGCAGCAGTAGTAGATGCACCATGGGATGAAGGAGCAGGAGATGAAGCATCACCAGATGCAGCAGGAGATGCAGCAGCAGAAGATGCAGCATCAGGAGATGCAGCAGAAATTCAGCTGGAAATGCAGCAGAGGATACAGCAAAAGATGCAGCAGAAGGAGATGATAATGGAGGACATGCAGAAGAAGGAGATGCAGATGGAGATGCAGGAGGAGATACTGCAGCAGATTCAGCAGCAGCTGATGCAGCAGCAAATGAAAGAGGAGACTCAGATTCAGCAGGAGATGCAAAACCTGGAGATGCTGATGCTGATGCAGCGGCAGGAAATGCAACAGGAGGAGATTCCACAGGTAATGCACTTGCAGAAGATGCACCAGCAGGAGTTGCAGCAGCAGAAGCAGCAGATGCAGCAGCAGAAGATGAAGGAGGAAATGCAGCATCAAGAGATGCAGCAGCAGGAGATGTGGTGGCAGAAAATGCAGCAGCAGGAGTTACAGCAGGAGATGCAGAAGCAGGAGATGCATCAGGACATGCAGGAGCAGACATAGCAGCAGAAGATGCAGCAGCATAAGATATAGCAGGAGATTTAGCAGCAGAGAAAAATCCAGGGGATATATCATAAGAGATGTAGCACTGGGAGATGCAGCAGGAGGTTCAGCAACTGATGCAGCAGAAGATGCAGCAGCAGAAGATGTAGAAGGAGATTCAGCAGCAGAAGATTACCCACGGGATGAATCATAAGAGATGTAGCATCAAGAGATGCAGCAGGGGGTTCAGCAGCAGGGGATACTACAGAAGGAGATGTAGCAGCAGGAGTTGCAGCTGCAGTAGATGGGGCAGGAGGTGCAGCAGGATGAGATGCAAGAGGTGATTCAGCCGAAGGAGATGCAGTATAGATGAAGCAGCACATGAAGCAGCAAGCAGATGCAGCAGCAGGAGATGCAGCAGAAGGTATGACAGGAGATGCAGATTCAGCAGGAGATGCAGCAGCAGGAGATGCAGCAGTAGAGCACCATCATGAGATGAATCCACTGATGAATCAGAAGGAGTTGCAGCAGAAGATACTGCAGCAGGAGATGTAGCAGAAGATGCAGCAGAAAGAGATGCAGGAGGAGATGGAGCTGCAGGGGATATAGCAGCAGATGCAGCAGCAGATGCAGTAGATTCAGCAGCAGGAGAAGCAGTAGCAGGGTAAGCAGTAGCAGGAGATGAATCGACAGGAGATGCAGCAGGAGATGCATCAGAAGGATATGCACTAGCAGGAGATGCATTAGCAGAAGATGCAGCAGCAGGATATGAATCAGCAAGAGATGCGTCTGAAGGATATGCAGATGGAGATGCAGCAATAGGAGATTCTGAAGTAGGATATGCACCTGCCGGAGCTTCAGCAGCAGATGCAACTGGAGATGTAGCCGCAGGACATGCAACAGGAGACACAGCTGCAAGAGATGCAGCAGCTAATGCAGCAGAAAGAGATGAAGGAGGAGATCAAGCAGGAGGAGATAAAGTAGCAGGAGATATAGCAGCAGATGCAGCAGCAGATGCAGTAGATTCAGCAGCAAGAGATGCATAGGGAAATGAAGCAGCAGGATATGCTGCAGGATATGCTGCCGCAGGAGATGCAGCATCAGGAGATGCAGCAGGAATGCAGCAGGGGATTCCATAGCAGGTGATGCAACAGGACATGCAGCAGGAGAAGCAGCAGAAAACATCAGCAGCCTGAGATGCAGCAGCAGGAGATGCAGCAGGAGATGTAGCAGGAGATGCAGTGGAAGATGCAGCAGAAGATGCCAGAGGAGATGCCACAGGAGATGCATCAAGAGGAAATGCAGTAGAGCACTTAGCAGTGAGATGTAGCAGGAGATTCTGCAGCAGGAGATTCAGCATGAGATGCAGCAGCTGGAGTTGGAACAGGAGATTCAGGAGGCGATGCAGAGAAGAAGATCGAGAGGAGTACAGCAGAAAGAGATGCAAGAGGAGATGCATCTGCAGTAGATGCACCAAGAGATACAGCAGCAGCAGATTCAGCAGCAGGAGATGCAACAGCAGGAGATGTAGCTGGAGAAGCAGAAGTAGGTGATTCAGCACCAGATGCAGCAGGAAATGATGCAGATGCAGCAGTAGGAGATTCAGCAGGAGATGCAGAAACAGATACAGCTGCAAGAGATGCATCAGGATATGCACCGGCAGGATATGAATCGGCAGGATATTAATCAGCAGGAAATGAAGCAGGAGATTCAGAAGGAGATGCTGTAGCAGGAGAGGCAGCAGGAGATGCAGAGAATTAGTACAGCAGAAAGAGATGTAGGAGGTGATGCAGAAGCAGTAGATGAAGCAAGAGATACAGCAGCAGCAGATGCAGCAGCAGATGCAGCAACAGGAGACGCACCTGCAGGAGATGTAGCTGAGATGCAGCAGTAGGTGAAGCAGCACCAGATGCAGCAGTAAATGCTACAGATGCAGCAGTAGGAGATTCAGCAGGAGATGCAGCAGGACATTTAAAAAAGATAGAGCAGCAGAAGATGCTGAAGGAGATGCATCAGCAGGAGATGCATCAGGAGGAGAGGCAGCAGGAGATGTAAGAGGAGATGTAGCAGGATATGCATTAAAAGATTCAGCAGAATGAGATGGAGGAGGAGAGAGCAGAAGGAGATGCAGCAGTAGATGCAGCAGCAGATGCAGCTGTAGCAGATGCAAGAGCAGCGGATTCAGCAGCAGGTAAAAGAGGAGATGCAGATTCAGCAGGAGATGCAGTAGCTTGAGATGCCACAGGAGATGCACCAGCTGGCAATGACGCAGCAGAAGATGAAGGAGCAGATGATGCAGCAGGAGATGCGTATTCAGCAGGAGATACAGCAGGAGATGCAGTAGGATGTGCATCAGCAGAAAATGCAGCAGGAAATGCAGCGGCAGGAGATGCAGAAGAGTATGTAGCAGGATATGCATTAAGAGATGCAGCAGGAGGAGATGGAGTAGGAGAGACAGAAAGAGATGTAGCAGCAGGACATGGAGCAGGAGATGGAGTAGTAGGAGATGCAGCAGCAGCAGGTGCAGCAGGAGGAGAAGCAGGATGAGATGCAGGAGGAGATGCAGCTGGAGGAGATGCAGCCTAAGGAGATGCAGGAGGAGATGCAGCAACGGATGCAGCAGCAGCAGATGCAGCAGCAGGACATGCAGTAGCAGGAGATGCTGTAGCAGATACAGCTGCAGGATATGCAGCAGCAGGAGATGCCAAAAGAGATGCAGCTTTAGGAGATGCGTTAGCAGGTGATTCCGCAGGAGTTGCATCTGCAGGAGATGCCACAGGTTGTGCAGCAGCAAAAATGCAGCAGGTGTTACAGCAACGGGAGATGCAGCAAGAAATTCTGCAGCAGAAGCAGTAGCAGAAGATGCAGCAGCAGAAGATGTATTAGGAGATTCAGCAGGAGAAGTCGTAGGAGATGTAGCAGCAGGAGATGTCACAGGAGATTCAGCAGGAGAATCAGCAGCAAGAGATGCAGCAGCAGGAGATGCAGTCAGATATGCAACCGCAGCAGATGCAGCCGCAGATTCAAAAGCACAGTAGATAAAGCAGCAGCAGATGCAGCAGCCGATGTAGCAGTAAAAGATTTAGAAGCAGATGCAGCAGGAAATGCAGATTCAATAGGAGATGCTTTAGGAAGAGAATCTTCAGCTGATGCAGCAGGATGTGCAACATGTGGAGATGTCACAGGAGATACAGCAGCAGCAGATGAAGAAGTATATGCAGGAGGAGATGCAGCAGCAGGAGATTCATCAGGAGATGCAGCAGCAGGAGAAGCCATAGCAGGATAAGCAGCAGCAGGAGATGAATCAACAGGAGATGAAGCAGGAGATGTAGCAGCAGAATATGCAGCAGCAGCATATGAATTATGAAATGCAGCAGGAGCAGCAGCAGGTGATACAGCAGCATGAGATGCAGGAGCAGAAAATGAAGCAGAAGGAGATGCATCAGCAGGACATGCAATATTAGATGCAGAAGTAGGAGATGCAGCAGGAGGGATTGCTGCAGGAGATTCAGCAGGAGATGCAGCAGTAGGATATACAGAAGGAGATGCAGACACAGCAGATGCAGCAGTAGATTGAAAAGTACACACAGCAGCAGGAGATGCAGCAGCAGGAGATGCAGACGCAGCAGATGCAGCAGGAGACTGAGCAGTAGACACAGATGATGCAGCAGGAAGAGAAGCAGCAGGATATTCATATTCAGCAGGAGATATATCAGGAGATGCAGCAGCAGATGCAATCAGGAGATTCATATTCAGGAGGAGATGCATCAGGAAACGCATATTTAGGAGGAGATGCATCAGGAGATTTAGCAGGATATGTAGCAGCATGAGATGCTGCACAAGATTCAGCAGCAGGAGATTCAAGAGCGGGAGAAGCCGCAGCAGGAGATGCAGCCGCAGCAGATGCAGCAGCAGATGAAGCAGCAGATTCAGCTGGAAATACAGCAGCAGGATGTGCATTAGCAGATGCAGCACTAAGAGATGCAGCAGGACACGAAGCAGAAAGAGATGCAGCAGGAGATGCAGATTCAGCAGGAGATTCAGGAGGCAGAGATTTTTAAGATGATACAGCATCAGGAGATGCAGCAGGAGATTCAGCAGAAGATGCAGTAAGAGGAGAGGCATGAGGAGATGATGCAGCAGACGCAGTAGCAGGAGATGCAGAAGCAGAAGATACATCAGGAGATGCATCAGTAGTAGATACATCGGGGATGCAGCAACAGGAGATGCAGCAGCAGGAGATGCAGCTGGAGAAGCAGCAGGAGGAGTTGTAGCAGCAGATGCAGAAGCAGATGCAGCTGGAGATGCAGGAAGAGATGAGGCAGCACATGTAGTAAGATATACAGCAGGAGATGCAGCAGGAAATGTATCAGCACGAAATGTAGCAGGAGATACAGCAGGAAATGCAGCAGGAAATGCAACAGGATATGCAGCAGAAGTAGATGCAGAAAGAGATGAAGCAGCAGGACATGCAGCAGCGGGAGATGCAGCAGATGGATATGCAGCAGGTAATGCAGCAGCAGGAGATACCGCAGGAGATTCAGCAGAAGAAGCAGGAGATGTAGCAGCACGAGAAGCATAAGAAGATGCAGCAGGAAATTGAGATTCTGCAGGAGATGCAGTAGGAAGAGAATCTTCAGCAGATGCAGCAGGATGTGCAGCATGAGGAGATGGAGCAGGAGATACAGCAGCAGCAGATACAGCAGCAGCAGATACAGCAGCAGGAGATGCAGCAGCAAGAGATGGAGGAGCAGAAAATGCAACAGCAGGAGATGCAGCAGCAGGAGATGCAATAGGAGTTGCAGAAGGAGTAGATGCAACAGCAGGAGATTCAGCAGGAGATGCAGCAGGCGGAGATTAAGCAGAAACTACAGTATCCGTAGATGAAGCAGCAAGAGATGCAGGAGCAAATACATTGGGAAATGCAGTAGGAGATGTAGCAGGAGGTGATGAAGCAGTAGATGAATCAGGAGGATGTGCAGAATCAGGAGATGCAGACGAAGCAGATTCAACAGCAGATTCAGCAGAAGGTGCAGCAGGAGAGGTAGTCGCAGGAGATGCATCATCAGGAGATGCAGCAGCAGAAGATGCAAGAGCAGGAGATGCTAAGGCAAGAGATGTAGCAGCAGGAGATGCAATAGGATATACAGAAGAAAGAGATGCAGAATAAGGACATGCAGCAGCAGGAGATGCAGCATGAGATTCAGCAGGACATGCAGGAGGAGGAAATGAAGCAGCAGGACATAAAACAGGAAATGCATCAGGAGGAGATGCAGCAGAATCAGATGCAGCAACAGGAAATGCAGCAGGAGATACAGCAGTATGAAGCAGCATATGTAGAAGCAGCAGATAGAGAAGCAGGAGATATAGCAGCAGATAAAGCAGTGGGTGCCGATTTAGCAGCAGATAAAGCATGAGATGCAGATTCAGCATGAGATGCAGCAGCAGGAGATGCTGGACTAGATGCAGAAGCAGCCAATGAATCAGCAGGCGATGCAGTAGCAGGAGATGAAGGAGCAGGGGATGTAGCAGAAGGAGATGAAGAGAGAGATGCAGTAGGATATGCAGCTGCAGGAGATTGTGCAGCAGGAGATGCAGCAGCTGGAGATGCATCCTCAGAAGATGCTGCAACAGATTCAGCAGGAGATTCAGCAACATTATATGCAGTTGTAGGAGATGCAGCAGCAGGATATGTTGCCGAAGATGCACCAGTAAATGCAACAGGAAATTTAACAGCAGGAGATTCAGCAGCAGGAGAAGTAGAAGAAATGCAGTAGCAGGAGATGAAGCAGCAGATTCAGCAGAAGATGCAGAAGCAGCAGAGGCATCTGCAGGAGATGCAGCAGGAGATGCAGCAGCAAGAGATGGAGTAGAACATGATGCAGCAGGAGATGCAGCAGCAGGAGATGTAGCAGGAGGAGGATCAACAAGACATGCAGCACCAGTAGATGACGCAGCAGGAGATGCAGGATCATGAGATGCAGCAGCACGAGATACAGCAGGAGATGCAGCAGGAGGTGCAGCTGCAGGAGAAGCAACAGTAGGAGATGTATCAGGAGATGCAGCAGCAGATGCAGCAGGAATTGCAGATTTAGATGAAGATGCAGAATCAGGAGATACTGCAGGAGATACAGCAGGCGGAGGTTCAGTATCAGGAGAGGCAGCAGCAGGATATACAGCAAGATGTGCATCAGCAGGAAATGCAACAGGAGTTGCAGCAGGAGATGCAGCAAGGGATGCTGCAGTTGGTGATGCAGCAGCAGATGCAATAGTAAAGGATGCAGCAAGTAATGAAGCAGCAGGAGGTGCAGCAGCAGGATATGTCACAGGAGATGAAGCAGCAGGGGATGTAGTAGCAGGAGATGCAATTGGAGATGCAGAAGGATTTACAGAGGGAGGAGATGCAGCAGGAGATGCAGCAGAAGGAGATGCAGGAGGAGATGCACCAGCAGGAGAATTAGCAGGAGAAGCAGCAGTTTATGAAGCAGCAGCAGATGCTGCAGCAGATGCAGGAGATGCAAGAGCAGGAGATGTAGCAGGAGATTCAAGAGGAATAGAGGCAGCAGGTGATTCTGCAGCAGGAGACGCAGCAGCAGGAAATGCATCAGAGGAAATGCAGCAGGAGATGCAGTAAGAGATGCAGCAGAAGATGCATCAGCAGGAGATGCAGCACTAAGAGATGTGCAGCAGCAGATGCAGCGGGACACGAAGCAGAAAGAGATGCAGAAGGAGATGCATCAGGAGAAGCAGATTTAGCAGGAGATACAGCAGGCAGAGGTTCTTCAGATGATACAGCATCAGGAAATGCAGCAGGATATTCAGCAGAAGATGCAGTAAGAGGAGAGGCAGGAGGAGAAGATGCATCAGGAGATGCATCAGTAGTAAATACATCAGGGGATGCAGCAGCAGGAGATGCAGCAGAAGGAGATGCAGCTGGAGAAGCAGCAGGAGGAGATGTAGCAGGAGATGCAGAAGCAGGAAGTGCAGCAGCAGATGCAGAAGCAGGTAATGCAGCAGCAGCTGCAGCCGGAGATGCAGGAGGAGATGAGGCAGCAGATGTAGCAAGATATACAGCAAGAGATGCATCAAGAGATGCATCAGCAGGATATGCAACACCAAGAGATGCCGCAGAAGATGCAGCAGCACAGGAAGCAGCAGGACATCACACAGGATATGCAGGAGCTAGAGATGTTGCAGCAGGTCAAGCAGTCTGAGATGCAGCAGTAGGAGATATAGAAGCAGATGCTGCAGAAGATGCAGCACCAGCATATTCATCAGCAGGAGATGAAGCAGTAGATGCAGCAGCTCGAGATGAAGCAGCAAGAGTTGCAGCAGGAGGAGAAGCCTGGCTGGAAAGCTGCCAGGAGGAGAAGGACCTGGGGGTGTTGGTTGACAGCTGACTGAACATGAGCCAGCAATGTGCCCAGGTGGCCAAGAAGGCTTGTATCAGAAACGGCGTGACCAGCAGGTCCAGGGAAGTTATTCTCCCCCTGTACTCAGCACTGGTGAGACCGCACTTCGAGTACTGTGTACTGTGTTCAGTTCTGGGCCCCTGACCACAAGAGGGATGTTGTGGCTCTGGAGCGAGTCCAGAGAAGAGCAACAAAGCTGGTAAAGGGGCTGGAGAACAAACAAATCTTATGAGGAGCGACTGAGAGAGCTGGGGTTGTTTAGCTTGGAGAAGAGGAGGCTGAGGGGAGACTTTATTACTCTCTACAACTACCTGAAGGGAGGTTGTGGAGAGGAGGGTGCTGGCCTCTTCTCCCAAGTGACAGGGGACAGGACGAGAGGGAATGGCCTCAAGCTCCGCCAGGGGAGATTTAGGCTTGAGATTAGGAAAAAATTCTTCACGGAGAGGGTGGTTAGGCATTGGAACGGTCTGCCCAGGGAGGTGGTTGAGTCACCGTCCCTGGAGGTGTTTAAGGTGAGGGTGGATGAGATACTGAGGAGCATGGTTTAGAGATTGGTGGGAATGGTTGGACTCGACGATCCAGTGGGTCTCTTCCAACCTGGTTATTCTGTGATTCTCTGATTCTATGAGGTGCAGCAGGTAATGTAGCAGCAGGAGATGCAGCATAAGATGCAGCAAGAGAGTACACAGGTGATACAGCAGCGGGTGATGTAGCAGAAGATGATGCACTATTATATACAGCAGCAGGTGCAGCAGCAGGTGAAGCAGCTAGTGCAGCACCAGCAGATGCAGCAACAGGAGATTGTGCAGGAGATGCAGCAGCAGGAGACGCAGCATCAGAAGATGAATCAGGAAATGCAGTAGAATATGCAGCAGGAATAGATGCAGCAGCAGCAGATTGCAGAATGATATGCAGAAGCAGTAGATGCAGCAGCAGATGCAGGAGCAGGAGATTCAAGAGCCGAAGATCCAGCAGGAGAGTAGCATCATGAGATGTATGCACAGGTGCATAAGAAGGATATGCAAAAGCAGATGCAGAAGCAGGAGTTGCAGGAAGAAATCCAGCAGTAGAAGATTCAGAAGGAGATGTAGCTGGAGTAGATCAATCAGCAGCAGATGCAGCAGGCAATGCAGGAGATGCAGCCGGAAGAAATACAGAAGGAGATGTAACAGGAGGAAGTTCAGCAGCAGGAGATGCAACTGGAGATGCAGCATGAGGTGAAGCAGTAGCAGGAGATGTAGAGAAGAAGATACAGAGAATGAGAAGCAGCAGAAGGAGAAGCAGCCGGAGATGCAGCCGCAGTAGATGCAGAACGTGATTCAGCAGATGCAGCAGTAGCAGGAGATGAAACAGCAGATGCAGAAGCAGTAGATGCACCAGAAGCAGATGTAGCAAGAGATGCAGCAGGAAATGCAGAAGATGCAGCAGTGATTGATGCATAAGGAGATGCATCAGGAGAAGATTCATCTGCAGGAGATGGAGCAGGAGCTGAAGCCACAAAAGTTGTAACAGGAAATGCAGCAGCATGAGATGCATCAGGAAATGCAGGAGGAGATGCAGAAGGAGATGCAGTAGCAGGAGATGTATCAGCAGAATATGAAGCAGGAGATTGAGCAAGAGGAGATGCACCATGAGAAGCAGCATCAGTTCATGCAGCAGCAGACAAAACAGCAGTAGATGTAGCAGCAAGATATGCAGCAGCAGGAGATGCAGAAACAGTTAACGCAGCAGCAGTATATGAAGCAGGAGATGCATAAGCAGGAAATGCAGCAGGAGATGCTGCATAAGATGAAGAAGGAGATGCAGCAGTATATGTAACCGGAGATGCTGCAATAGGAATTGCAGCATGAGATAAAGCAGGATATGCACCAGGAGATGCATTAGTAGGAGATGTTAAGGAAAGAGGTGCAGCACCAAGAGATGCAGCAAGAGATGCAGCAGGAGATGCAGCCGGAGATACAATAGGAGATGCAGGAGATTACGCAGGAGATGCAGCAGCAGGTGATGCAGCAGCAGGAGATGC
This sequence comes from Clamator glandarius, assembly GCA_033459285.1. Lineage (NCBI taxonomy): Eukaryota > Metazoa > Chordata > Aves > Cuculiformes > Cuculidae > Clamator > Clamator glandarius. The sequence continues at coordinate 731,532 of JAUNZM010000631.1, read as the reverse complement.
AGCAGGGTACCTTCCAGCAGGAGATTCAGCAGCAGGAGGTGCAGCAGTAAATGCAGCAGCAAGAGTTGCAGGAGGAGATCCAGCAGCAGAGATGTAGCAGCAGGAGATGCAGGAGGAGACGCAGCAGCAGGAGATGTAGAAGCAGATGCAGCAGAAGATGCTGGAGATGCAGCAGCAGGAGATGCACCAGGAGATGCAGCAGGATGTACAGCAGGAAATGCAGATTCAGCAGGATATGCAGTAGAAAAAGAATCTTCAGCAGATGCAGCAGGATGTGCAGCATGAGGAGATGTAGCAGGAGATAGAGCAGCAGTAGATTCAGCAGCAGATGAAGCAGGAAATGGAGCAGGATATGCAGCAGCAGGAGGTGTAGCCACAGATGTGTCAGCAGCTGATGTGGCAGGAGATGCAGTAGAGCGAGATGCAGCAGCAGGAGTCGTAGCGGGAGATGCAGCAGCAGGAGATGCAGAAGCAGAAGATGGAGCAGCAGGATATGAAGCAGAAGATACAGCAGGAAATGCGTTAGCAGGAGATGCAGCAGGCTATGCATTAGTAGGAGATCCAACAGGAGATGTAGCAGCAGGAGCGTCAGCAGGAGATGCAATAAGAGTAGCAGAAGCAGGAGATGCAGCAGGAAGTGATTCAGCAGGAGATTCTGCAGGGGATGCAGCAGGAGGAGATGAAGCAGGAGCTACATTATCAGTAGATGAAATAGCAAGAGATGCAGCAGCAGATACATCAGGAAATGCAGCAGGAGATGCATCATCAGGAGATGCAGCCACAGATGTATCAGGAGGAGATACAGCAAGAGATGCAGCAGCAGGAGATGCATCATCAGGAGATACAGAAGCAGATGAAGCAGGAGGAGGTGCAGAAGCAGGAGATGCAGGTGAAGCCGATTGAACAGCAGATTCAGCAGCATATGCAACTGGAGAGGCAGCAGCAGGAGATGCAGCAGTGGGAGATGCAGCCGCAGATGACTTCAGGAGGATATACAGCAGGAGATGCAGAAGCACTAGATACAGCAGCAGGAGATTCAGCAGCAGATGAAGCATGAAATGGAGCATCTTCATCAGCCGATGAAGCTGATGTAACAGCAGGAGATGCAGCAGGAGATACAGCATGAGATGCAGCAGCAGGAGAGTCAGAAGCAGAACATGCAGCAGCAGGAGATGCAGCAGGATATGTAGCTGCAGGAGAGGCAAATGCAGGAGATGAAGCAGCATGAGATGCAGAAGCAAGAGATGTAGCAGGAGAGGCAGGACCAGGTGATGTAGCAGCAGGTGCAGCAGCAGTAGATGCAGCAGAAGGTGCAGCAGCATGAGATGCAGGAGGAGATGCAGCAGCAGGAAATGCACCAGCATTTGCAGCAGCAGGAGATTCAACAAGATATGAATCAGCAGGAGTTGTAGCAGCAGGAGATGCAGCAGGAGATGCAGCAGAAGGAGATGTAACAGGAGATGCAGCAGCAAGAACTGAAGCAACAGGAGATGCATTAGGAGATGCAGTAGAAAGAGATGAAGCAGGATGAGATGCAACAGGAGATGTAGCAGCAGGAGATTAAGCAGCAGGTCATCCAGGAGGAGATGCAGCAGCAGAACATGCAGCAGAAAATGCAGCAGCAGGAGATTCAGCACGAGATGCAACAAGAGGATGTGCAGCAGCATGGGATGCAGCTGGAGATTCAGCAGGAGGAGATGCAGCAGTAGATGCAGGAGCAGGAGATGAAGAAGCAGGAGATGCAGCAGTAAGAGATGCAGCAGAAGATGCAGCAGGAGATTCAGCAGCATAAGATGCAGAAGCAGTAGATTTAGCAGGAGATTCTGCAGGAGAAAAACCAGAAGAGATGAAGCAGCTGAAGAGATGTAGCTGCAGGAAATGCAGCAGCAGATGCTGCAGCAGATACAGCAAGAATTGCAGCAACAGGAGATGTATATTCAGCAGGAGATGCAGCAGGAGATTCAGAAAGAGATGCAGGCATAGGTGTAGTATAATATGCAGCAGCAGAAGATTCAACAGCAGATGCTACTGGAGATGGAGCATCAGGAGATGCATCCGCACATGCATTAGCAGAGGATGCAGCAGGAGATGCAGCACGATATGAAGCAGCATCAGATACAGAAGGTCATGCAACAGCAGCAGATGCAGTAGGTTAAGCTGTATTAAGTGATGTAGTAGCCACAGATTCATCAGCAGGATATGCAGAAGAAGGAGATGCAGCAGGAGGTAGAGCATTAACTGCGTCCTTAAGGCCTTTAAGAGAAGTGAATAACTCCCACAGGGAAGATAGAATGCTGCTGCTGGTGAATGTCATCTCTTATAGTGTATTCACTGCAAAGCAAGACTTGTAGATCTTTCAGTCTAGGCTTGTGAACTGTAAAATCAGCATGGTTATTAACACATGAATTCAAAATTTCAGCGCATTCAGCATAAGTACCGCAGAGAAGCTGCTGCAATCAAATTCCGGCTGCTGCATTTCTGCTTCTGTATCTCCTGCTTTATCGCTTTCTGCTGCAACTCCTTCTGCTGCAGGATATGCCACAACAGGATAATCTGCAGCAGGAGATTCATTAGGAGGTGTAGTAGCAGGATATGCAGCAGCAGTAAATGCAGCAGTAGAGGCAGCAGCAGAGAATACAGCAGCAAGGGTTTCAGCAGCATGGGATGCAGCAGCAGGAGATGCATCATCAGGATATGCATCATCAGGAGATTAATCAGGAAAGGCAGAGCAGGGAAGAAGCAGGAGATGCTGCAGGAGATGCAGGAGGAGACACGGTAGTAGATTCCTCAGGATACGCTGTAGCAGATGCAGCAGAAGATGCAGCAGGAGGTGCAACATGAGGAAAGGCAGGAGGAGATGAAGCAGGAGATGCAGCAGGTGATGCAACATCATGACATGCAGCAACAAAGATCCAGGCTCAGGTGCAACAGCAATGAAGCAAGAGGTGCAACAGCAAGAGATACAGCAGCAGAAGCAGCAGGTTATGCACCAGCAGGTACAGCAGGAGAATCAGCAGAACATGTAGCCTAAGGAGATGCAGCAGCAGGAGATGCAGCATCAGAAGCAACAGCAATGGAACAGGAGATGCAGCAGCATGTGATGCAGCAGGAGATGAAGTAGCTGGAGATGATGCAGGAGATGCAGCAACAGGAGATGAAGTAGCAGTAGATTCAGCAGAAGATGTAGAAACAGATGCAGCAGAAGCAAGTTCAGCAGCAGGAGATGCAGCAGCAAATGCATATTTAGTAGTAGATTGACCGTTAATAGCTGTAACTGACGCTACAGGACACAAGCCTAGACTGAAAGTTCTACAAGTCGTTTTGCAGACAAAGCGCAATAAGAGAAGAGATTCAGAACAGCAGCTTTACACGTTAGATTCTTCCCTGTAGGCGTTATTCCATTTCCCTAAAGCTCCTTATTGGGCATAATTAGGTCACAAATCATTACCCTATACTAAAACATTGTTAGTCGTGCTCTACAGTTTGCAGTGAAAGCGCTTCCAGAGAAGACTCTAACGAGAGCCAGCATTTGATAGCAGCATCTTTCCTGCAGTACTTGTGCTGAAGGATCTGACATTTTGAAGTGATGCCTTAACAACAGGGGAGATGTTACAATTCACAGCCCTAGACAGAAAGTTCTACAAGTGTTGCTTTGCAGTGAAAGCGCTATAAGAGAAAACACTCAAAAGCATCAGCATTCCATGTGGCAGTTAATCAGTTTTATTGAAGCGCCATCATAGGCGCAGTTAAGTCACAAATCAGTACCCTATACTAAAACGTTAGTCGAGCTTTGCAGCTTGCAGTGAAAGCGCTTCCAGAGAAGACTCTGTTGAGAGCCAGAATTTTATCGCAGCATCTTCCCTGCAGTTCTTGTGCTGAACGATATGAAATTTTGAAGTGACGCTTTAATAGGCATTCTGATGTTGCAGTACACAAGCCTAGACTGAAAGTCCTACAAGTCTTGCTTTGTTTAAATGCACACACTATAAGAGAAGACATTCAGAAGCAGCAGCATTCCATGGTAGCATGTTCCCTGTGGGATTTACTCACTTTTCCTTAATTTCCTTAATAGACGCGTTAAGTCCAATTGAGTACCCTACACTAAAACGTTCTGTTAGTTGTGCTTTGCAGCTTGCAGGGAAAGCGCTTCCAGAGAAGACTCTAACGACAACCAGCATTCGAAGTTAGCATCCCCCCTGCGTTACTTGTGCTGAACGATATGAAATTTTGAAGTGACGCTTTAATAGGCATTCTAATGTTGAAGTACACAAGCCTGGACTGAAAGTCCTACAAGTCTTGCTTTGCTTAAATGCAAGCACTATAAGAGAAGAGATTCAGAAGCAGCAGCATTCCATGCTAGCATCTTCCCTGGGGGAGTTGCTCACTTTTCCTAAAGCACCTTCATTGGCGCAGTAAAGTCACAATTCAGTACCCTATACTAAAACGGCGAAGAAGTCGTGCTTTGTTGTTTGCAGGGAAAGATGCAGCAGCAGTTAACGAAGCAGCAGTCTATGAAGCAGGAGATGCATCAGCAGTAAATGCAGCAGGAGATACAGTTGGAGATGAAGCAGGAGATGCTGGAGCAGGAGACACAGCAGTATATGCAGAAGGCGATTCTGCAGCAGGAAATGCAGCAGGAGATAAAGCAGAATATGCACCAGGAGATGCTGCAGCAGGAGATGCTTAGGAAGGAGATGCAGCACCAAGAGATGCAGCAGCAGGAGATGCAGCAGGAGGAGATACATCAAGAGATGCAGCAGGAGATACAGCAGGAGATGCAGCAAGAGATGCAGCAGCAAGAGATGCAGGAGGAGATCCAGCAGGAGGAGACAGAGCAGCAGGAGATGTAGCAGCAGGAGAAGCAGCAGGAAATGCACTAGGAGGAGTTACATCAAGAGATGCAGCAAGAGATGCCGCAAAATGAGATTCAGCTGCAGATGTAGCATCTGGAGATGCAGCATCAGGAGCTGCAGCAGGAATGCAGCAGGGGATTCAGCAGCAGGAGATACAGCAGCAAGAGATGAAGCATCAGGAGATGCAGCAGCAGAAGATGTAGCAGAAGATGCAGCAGGAAATGCAGCAGAAGATACAGCAAAAGATACAGCAGAAGGAGATGACAATGGAGGACATGCAGAAGAAGGAGATGCAGATGGAGATGTAGGAGGAGATACAGCAGCAGATTCAGCAGCAGCTGATGCAGCAGCAGTAGATGCAGCAGCAAATGAAGGAGGAGACTCAGATTCAGTAGGAGATGCAGAAGCTGGAGATGCCTCTACAGATGCAGCGGCAAGAAATGCAGCAGGAGGAGATTCCACAGGTAATACACCTGCAGAAGATGCACCAGCAGGAGATGCAGCAGGAGATCCATATTCAGCAGAAGATTCAGCAGGAGATGGATCAGCAGGAGATGAATTAGCAGGAGATGCAGCAGCAGGATATTCAGAAGGAGACGGAGCAGGTCATAGAGCAGCAGGAGATGAAGCAGGTGATGCATCATCATGGGATACATCAGCAGGAGATGAATAGCAGGAGGTGAAGCAGGAGATGCAGTAGGAGATACAGCAGCAGGAGATGCAGCATGAGATGCAACAGCAGACGCAGAAGTAGCAGATGCAGCAGCAGAAGATGAAAGAGGAAATGTAGCATCGGAGATGCAGCTGGAAGTTCAGCAGCAGGAGATACTGCAGCAGGAGGTGCAGCAGCAGAAGGTTCAGCAGCAGAGTAGGTAGCAGGAGATTCAGCAGCAGAAGATTATCCCGGGGATGTATCATAAGAGAAGTAGCATCAAGAGATGCAGCAGGAGGTTCAGCAGCAGGAGATACTACAGGAGGAGATGTAGCAGCAGGAGTTGCAGCTGCAGTAGATGGGGCAGATGATGCAGCAGGAGGAGATGCAGCCGAAGGAGATGCAGTATAGATGCAGCGGCAGATGCAGCAGAAGCAGATGCAGCAGCAGGAGATGCAGAAGATAAAACAGGAGATGCAGATTCAGCAAGAGATGCAGCAGCAGGAGATGCGGCAGTAGAGCACTATCAAGAGACGAATCCGCTGATGAATCAGAAGGAGTTGCAGCAGAAGATGCTGCAATAGGAGATGCAGCAGAAAGGGATGAAAGAGGAGATCAAGCAGGAGGAGATAAAGCAGCAGGAGATATAGCAGCAGATGCAGCAGCAGATGCAATATATTCAGCAGCAAGAGATGCGGGAGGAAATGAAGCAGCAGGATATGCTGCAGGAGATGCTGCCGCAGGAGATGCAGCATCAGGGGATGCAGCAGGAATTCAGCAGGGGATTCCATAGCAGGTGATGCAACAGGACATGCAGCAGGAGAAGCAGCGGCAGACACGCAGCAGCCTGAGATGCAGCAGCAGCAGATGCAGCGGCAGATGCAGCAGGAGATGCAGCAGGAGATGCAGATGCAGCAGGAGATGCAGATTCAGCAGGAGATTCAGCAGGCAGAGATTCTTTAGGTGATACAGCATCAGGAGATGCAGCAGGAGATTCAGCAGAAGATGCAGTAAGAGGAGAGGCATGAGGAGATGATGCAGCAGACGCAGTAGCAGAAGATACATCAGGAGATGCATCAGTAGTAGATACATCAGGGGATGCAGCAACAGGAGATGTAGCAGCAGTAGAAGCAGCAGAAGATGCAGAAGGAGGAGATGCAGCAGCAGATGCAGAGGCAGCAGATGCAGCAGATGATTCAGCAGCAGATGCATCTCCTGCTGCTGCACCTCCTGCTTCTGCTGCTACATCTCTTTCTGAATCTGCTGCGGCATCTACTGCGGAAGCATCTCCTGCTGCTGCATCTCTGCTCCATATCCTTCAGCTGCATCTCCTGTTGCTGAATCTACTGCTGCATATCCTGCTGAATATGCATCTCCTGCTACATCTCCTCCCGTTGCATCTCCTCCTGCTGCATCTTCTGCTGCTTCTACTCTGCCGCAATCTCTTGCTCTTGCATCTTCTGCATCTGCTGCAGCATCTGCTGCTGCTTCATAAACTGCTGCTTCTCCTGCTAATTCTCCAGCTGTGAATCTCCTCCTGCATCTCCCTCTGCTGCATTTGCTGCTGAGTCTCCTGCTGCTGCATCTCATACTCTGTCTCCTGCTGATGAATTTGCGGCTGCATCTCCTCTTGCGGCATCTCCTCCTTCAGCTCCTGCTGCTTCATCTCCTGCTTCTGCATCCCCTGCTACATCTCCTGTTGTATTTCCTCCTGCTACGTCTCCTGCTGCTTCATATCCTCCTGTTTCAGCTCCAGCTTCTGCATCTCCTGCTTCATCTCCTCCTGCTGCATATCCTTCTGCAACTCCTACTGCATCTCCTGCTACTACATCCCCTGCTGCTCCATCTCCTGTGGCATCTCCTACTGCTGCATCTGCTGTTGTTTCATCTCTTGCTGCGTCTTTTCATGTTGCATCTCCTCCTGCAGCATCTACTGTTGCTTCATCTCTTGCTGCATCTTTTCATGCTGCATCTCCTCCCGCAGCATCAACTGCAGCATCCCTTGCTGCATCTCCTGCTGGGACATCTGTTGCATTTCCTGCTGATGCACCTCTTGCTGCATTTCCTGTTGCTCTCTCTCCTGATCCTGCATCTCCTCCTTTTGTATCTGCTGCATAATCTCCTCATCCTGAATCTTCTTTTGTATCTGCATATCCTTCTCAATCTGCATCTCCTGCTTCATCAGCTGCTGCACCTCCAGCTGATGGACCTCCTGCTGCTGTATCTGCTGCTGCATCTGCTGCTGTTGCATCTCCTGCTACATCTTCTGCTGCTGCAACTCCTGCTGCTGCATCTCCTTCTGCATCTCCTACTGCAAATCCTGCTGCTGCATCTCCTAATGCATCTCCTGCTGCTGCATCTCAATCTCCTGCTTCAGCTTGGGCTGCTGCATGTCCTGCTGCTTCATCTACTGCTGCTGCATCTCCTGCTGCATCCCCCGCTGCAGACACAGGACATGCAAGAGCGACACAGCAGCAGCGGATGCAGCAGCAGGAGATGCAGCAGGAGATAAATCAGGATATGTAGCAGCAGGACATGTAGAAGTAGATGAAGCAGCTGGAGATTCAGTAGCAAAAGATGTAACTGTAGATGCAGCTGCCGTAGAGGCAGGAGGGGATGCAGCAGAGTGGGATGCAGCAGTAGATGCAGCAGAAGGAGATGCATCAGGAGAAGCAGAAGGAGACAGAGTAGTAGTAGGTTCCTCAGGATATGTTGTAGCGGATGCAGCAGAAGTTGCAGCAGGAGGTGCAACATGAAGAAAAGCAGGATCAGTCGAAGCAGGAGATGCAGCGGGTGATGCAACATCATGACATGCAGCCACAGAATATTCAGATTCAGGAGCAACAGCTTTGCAGCAGGAGATGCAACAGCAAGAGATACAGCAGCAGAAGCAGCAGGTTATGCAGCAGCAGAAACATTAGGTTATGCAGCAGCAGGTGCAGTAGGTGAATGAGCAGGACGTAGTCTAAGGAGATGCAGTGGCAGCAGATGCAGCATCAGAAGTAACAGCAATGTAACAGGAGATGCAGCAGCATGTGATGCAGTAGGAGATGAAGTAGCTGGAGATGATGCAGGAGATGCAGCAACAGGAGATGGAGTAACAGTAGATACAGCAGAAGATGTAGAAACAGATGAGCAGAAGCAGGTTCAGCAGCAGGAGATGCAGCAGCAAATGCATATTTAGTAGTAGATTGACCATTAATAGCCATTCTGACGCTATAAGAGAAGAGCTTCAGAACAGCAGCTTTACATGCTAGCGTCTTTCCAGTAGGCATTATTCCATTTCCCTAAAGCTCCTTAATGGCCGTAATTAGGTCACAATTCATTACCCTATACTTAAACATTGTTAGTTGTGCAGTTTGCAGTGAAAGCGCTTCCAGAGAAGACTCTAACGAGAGCAAGCATTTGATAGCAGCATCTTTCCTGCAGTACTTGTGCTGAAGGATCTGACATTTTGAAGTGATGCCTTAACCACAGGGGAGATGTTACAATTCACAGCCCTAGACAGAAAGTTCTACATATCGTACTTGGCAGTGAAAGCGCTGTAAGAGAAAACATTCAGAAACATTAGCATTCCATGCTAGCATCTTCCCTGTGGCAGTTAATCGGTTTTATTGACATGCCATCATAGGCACAGTTAAGTCACAATTCAGTACCCTATACTAAAACGTTCTGTTAGTGGTGCTTTGCTGCTTGCAGTGAAAGCGCTTCCAGAGAAGAGAGACAGAATTTGACGGTAGCATCTTCCCCACAGTACTTGTGCTGCACGATCTGAACTTTTCAACTGTCGTCTTAACACCCATGGAGAAGTTATAGTATACAAGCCTAGACTGAAAGTTCTACAAGTCTTTCTTTGCATTGAGAGTGATATAAGAGCAGAGATTCAGAACAGCAGCTTTCCATGCTGGCGTCTTCCCTGTGGGCATCATTCGATTTTCCTAAAGCGCTTAATAGACGCAGTTAGGTCATAATTCAGTAACCTATACTAAAACGTTAGTCGCGCTTTGCAGCTTGCAGTGAAAGCGCTTCCAGAGAAGACTCCAACGAGAGCCAGCATTTGATAGCAGCATCTTCCCTGCGTTACTTGTGATAAACGATCCAAAATTTTGAAGTTAAGCTTTTACAGGCATTCAGATTTTACAGTACCGAAGCCGAGACTGAAATTTCTACAAATCATTCCTTCAAGTGAAAAGAGAGGACATTCAGAAAGAGCAGCATTCCATGATAGAATCTTCCCTGCGGGAGTTATCCTGTTTTCCTAAACCGGCATCATACGTGCACTTAAGTCACAATTCAGTACGCTATACTAAAACATTGTTAGTCGTGCTTTGCTGCTTACAGGGAAAGCGTTTCCTGAGAAGACTCTAAAGAGAGCTAGCATTTGAGGTTAGCATCCCCCTGCGTTACTTGTGCTGAACACTCCGAAATTTTGAAGTGATGGTTTAATAGGCATTCTGATGTTGAAGTACATAAGCCTGGACTGAAAGTCCTACAAGTCCTGCTATAAGAGAAGAGATTCAGAAGCAGCAGCATTCCATGCTAGCAACTTCCCTGCGGGAGTTACTCACTTTTCCTAAAGCGCCTTCATTGGCGCAGTAAAGTCACAATTCAGTACCCTATACTAAAATGGAGAAGAAGTCGTGCTTTGTTGCTTGCAGGGAAAGGGCTTCCTGAGAAGGCTCTAAGGCGATGCAGTAGGAGATGCAGCAGCAGGAGATCAGCAGCAGATGCAGCAGAAGGAGATGCAGCATCAGATGAAAGAGGAGATGCAGATTCAGCAGGAGTTGCAGAAGCTGGAGATGCTGCGGCAGATGCAGCGACATAAGACGCAGCAGTAGGAGATGCATCAGCAGGAATAGAAGCAGCAGGAGATCCATATTCAGAAGAAGATTCCGCAGGAGATGGATCAGCAGGAGATGAATTAGCAGGAGATGAAGCAGGTGATGCATCAGCATGGGATGAATTAGCAGGAGATGAATAGCAGGAGATGCAGCAGGAGATGCACCAGCAAGAGTTGCAAGAGCAGGAGATGCAGCAGGACATGCAACAGTAGATGAAGAAGCTGTAGATTCAGCAGAAGAAGATGCAGCAGGAAATGCAGCAGCAGGAGATGCAGCAGCAGGAGATGCAGCAGGAGGTTCAGCAGAACGACATACTGCAGCAGGAGGTTCAGCAGAACGACATACTACAGCAGGAGATGCAGCAGCAGGAGTTGCAGCAGCACTAGATGCAGTATAGATGCCGCAGGAGGAGATGCAGCATAAGGAGATACAGTATAGATGCCAGAGAAGGAGATGCAGTATAGATACATCAGCAGATGCAGTAGCAAAAATGTAGCAGAAGATAAAACAGGAGATGCAGATTCAGCAGGAGATGCAGCAGAAGGAGATGCTGTAGTAGATACAGCTGCAGGATAAGCAGCAGGAGGAGATGCCAGAAGAGATGCAGCTGCAGGAGATGCATCAGCAGGAGATGCCACAGGAGATGCATCAGGATGTGCAGCAGCAAAAATGCAGCGGGAGTTGAAGCAGCTGGAGATGCAGAAGGAGATGCATCAGAAGATGCTGCAGCATATGCAGCAGTAGGCGATGCATCAGGAGGAGATGCATCAGGAAGTGCTTATTCAGGAGGAGATGCATCAGGAGACTTAGCAGGATATGTAGCAGCATGAGATGCTGCAGGAGATTCAGCAGCAGGAGATTCAAGAGCGGGAGAAGCAGCAGCAGGAGATGCTACTGCAGCAGATGCAGTAGCAGATTCATCAGAAGATTCAGCTGGAAATGAAGCAGCAGAATGTACATTAGCAGATGAAGCAGGAGGACACGAAGCAGAAAGAGATGCAGAAGCAGATGCAGCAGGAGATGCAGATTCAGCAGGCAGAGATTCTTCAGGTGATACAGCATCAGGAGATGCAGCAGGAGATTCAGCAGAAGAAGCAGTAAGAGGAGAGGCAGGAGGAGATGATGCAGCAGACGCAGTAGCAGGAGATGCAGAAGCAGGAGATGCAGCAGCAGGAGATGCAGCTGGAGAAGCAGCAGGAGGAGATGTAGCAGGAGATGTAGAAGCAGGAGATGCAGCAGCACATGTAGCTGGAGACACAGGAGGAGATGAGGCAGCAGATGTAGCAAGATATACAGCAGGAGGTGCAGAAGGAGGAGATGCAGAGAGAAGATACAGAGAATGAGAAGCATCAGCATGATACGCAGCAGGAGATGCAGCAGCAGATGCAGAAACAGAAGATGAACCAGCAGGAGATGTAGCAGGAGATGCAAGAGGAAATGCAGAATATGCAGCAGTACTTGAAGCATAAGGAGATGCATCAAGAGAAGATTCATTTGCTGGAGATGCAGCCTCAAAAGATGCAGCAGGAAATGCAGCAGCATGAGATGTAGCAGGAGATGCCGAAGGAGATGCAGTAGCAGGCGAGGTAGCAGCAGGAATGCAGCAGGAGATTTAGCCGCAAGAGGAGATGCATCATGAGAAGCAGCATCAGTGAATACAGCAGCAGACGAAAAAGCAGTAGATGAAGTAGCAATATATGCAGCAGAAGGAGATGAAGCAGGATATGTAGCAGCTGGAGATTAAAAAGCAGGAAACGCATTAGGAGAAGAAGCAGCAGGTGATGCAGGATCAGGAGATGCAGAAGATGCAGCAGGAAAATCAGAAGCAGATTCAGTAAGAGATGAAGGATCAGGAGATGCAGATGATGCAGCAGCAAAATCAGAAGCAGATTTAGAAAGAGATGAAGCAGCAGGAGATGCTGCAGCAGTTAACGCAGCAGCAGTAGATGAAGCAGGAGATGCTGTAGCAGGAGAGTACACAGGTGATACAGCAGCGGGTGATGTAGCAGAAGATGATGCACTGTTATATACAGCAGCAGATGCAGCACCAGCAGATGCAGCAACAGGAGATTACGCAGGAGATGCAGCACCAGCAGATGCAAAAGGATATGCAGAAGCAGTAGATGCAGCAGCGGATGCAGGAGCAGGAGATTCAAGAGCCGAAGATCCAGCAGGAGAATAGCATCATGAGATGTATGCACAGATGCAAAAGAAGGATATGCAGAAGCAGATGCAGAAGCAGGAGTTGCAGTAGGAGATCCAGCAGCAGAAGATGCCGAAGGAGGAGATGTAGCAGGAGATGCAGCAGTAGATGAATTAGGAGCAGATGCAACAGACGATGAAGGAGATGCAGCCAGAAAAGATACAGAAGGTGATGCAACAGCAGGAAGTGCAGCAGCAGGAAGTGCAGCAGCAGGAAGTGCAGCAGCAGGAGATGCAAATGGAGATGCAGAAGGAGATGAAGCAGGAGGAGATGAAGAGAAGAAAATACAGAGAATGAGAAGTAGCAGAAGAGAAGCAGCAGGAGATGCAGCCGCAGTAGATGCAGAAAGAGATAGAGCAGCAGCAGATGCAGCAGCAGGTAATGCAACAGCAAATGCAGAAGCAGTAGATGCAGCAGCAGGAGATGTAGCAGTAGATACAGCAGTATGTGAAGCATGATCAGAGGCAGCAGCAAAAGCTGCAGATGCAGCAGTACGATATTCAGCAGGAGATGCAGCAGTACGATATTCAGCAGGAGATGCAGCAGGAAATGCAGAAGATGCAGCAGTAATTGAGGCATAAGGAGATGCATCAAGAGAAAATTCATCTGCTGGAGATGGAGCAACAGATGCAGCTGCAAGAGATGCAGCAGGAAATGCAGCAGCATGAGATGTAGCAGGAGATGCAGAAGGAGATGCAGTATCAGGGGATGTAGCAGCAGGAATACAGCAGGAGATTGAGTAAGAGGAAATGCACCATGAGAAGCAGCAGGAGACGAAGCAGCAGTAGATGCAGCAGCAACATATGCAGCAGAAGGAGATGAAGCAGGATATGCAGCAGCAGGAGATTAAGCAGCAGGAAACGCATTAGGAGAAGCAGCAGCAGGAGATGCAGGATCAGGAGATGCAGAAGATGCAGCAGGAAAATCAGAAGTAGATTCAGTAAGAGATGCAGCAGCAGGAGATGCAGCAGTAGTTAACGCAGCAGCAGTCTATGAAGCAGGAGATGTTGTAGCAGGAAATGCAGCAGGAGATTCTGCATGAGATGAAGTAGGAGATGCTGCAGCAGGAGATGCAGAGGAGATGCACCAGGAGAAGCTGTAACAAGAGATGCAGAAGGAAAGAGGTGCAGCACCAAGAGATGCATCAGGAGATACAACAGGAGATGCAGAAGCAGGAGATTACACAGGAGACGCAGCAGTAGGTGATGCAGCATCAGGAGATGCAGCTGGATATGAAGTGGCAGTAGATGCAGCAGGGTATCCTCCAGCAGGAGACTGATTAGATGAATCCACTGATGCATTAAATCTCCTCCTGCATCTGCTGGTATATCTCCTGGTGCATTTCCTGGTGTATTTCTTCTTCCATCTGCTCTGTCTCTCAGGCTGCTCTGTCTTCTGCTGCATTTTCAATTACGTCTCTTGCGTCTGCATCTCCTGGTGCATCTCTTGCTGCATCTCTTACTGCTGCATGCACTGCTGCTGCATCTCCTTCTTCTACATATCCTATTGCATCTCCTGCTGCTGCATCTCCTTCATCTGCATCTCCTGTTCCTTCATCTTCCGTTGCTGCATCTCCTACTGCTACATCTCCTTCATCTCCATCTCCTGTTCCTGCATCTCCTGCTACTGCACCTCCTTCATCTGCATCTCCTTTTCCTTCATCTTTTGCTGCTGTATCTCCTGCTTAAGCTCCTGCTCCATATAATCTTGCTGCAATTTCTGCTGCTGCATTTCTTCCTCTCTGCTGCTGAATATGCTGTTGCATCTGATTCGTCTGCATCTCCTTCTTCCTCACCTCCTCCTGATTCATCGGCCTCTGCATCTCCTCCTGAATCTCCTGCTGCATTCCTGCTGCTACATCTCCTGCTACTGCATCTCCTTCAGTATCTCCTGATAAATCTCATGCTGCTGCATTTCCTGCACCATCTTTTGCGGCTGCATCTCCAGCAGATGAATCTTCTCTTGATGCATCTCCTTATGCTTCAAGTACTGCTGCATATTCTGCATCATGCTGATGCTTCTCATTCTATGTATCTTCTCTCTGCATCTCCTCCTTCTGCACCTCCTGCTGTATATCTTGCTACATCTGCTGCCTCATCTCCTCCTGCGTCTCTGGCTCCATGTGCTGCTGCATCTCCTGCATCTGAATCTGCTGCTACATCTCCTCCTGCTGTTTCTGCAGCTGCATCTCCTACTGCTGCATCTCCTGTTGCTGCATCTCCTGCTGCTGCATCTCCTGCTTCTGCATCTCCTGCTACTGCGTCTGCTGCATCATCTCCTCCTGCCTCTCCTCTTACTGCTTCTTCTGCTGAATCTCCTGCTGCATCTCCTGATGCTGTATCACCTGAAGAATCTCTGCCTGCTGAATCTGCATCTCCTGCTGCATCTGCTTCTGCATCTCTTTCTGCTTCGTGTCCTCCTGCTTCATCTGCTAATGTACATTCTGCTGCTTCATTTCCAGCTGAATCTTCTGATGAATCTGCTACTGCATCTGCTGCAGTAGCATCTCCTGCTGCTGCTTCTCCCGCTCTTGAATCTCCTGCTGCTGAATCTCCTGCAGCATCTCATGCTGCTACATATCCTGCTAAGTCTCCTGATGCATCTCCTGCTGAATATGCACTTCCTGATGCATCTCCTCCTGAATAAGCACTTCCTGATGCATCTCCTCCTGATGCATCGCCTACTGCTGCATATGCTGCAGCATCTTCTGATGCATCTCCTTCTGCATCTCCAGCTGCTTCAACTCCCGCTGCATTTTTGCTGCTGCACATCCTGATGCATCTCCTGTGGCATCTCCTGCTGATGCATCTCCTGCAGCTGCATCTCTTCTGGCATCTCCTCCTGCTGCTTATCCTGCAGCTGTATCTACTACAGCATCTCCTTCTGCTGCATCTCCTGCTGAATCTGCATCTCCTGTTTTATCTTCTGCTACATTTTTGCTACTGCATCTGCTGATGTATCTATACTGCATCTCCTTCTCTGGCATCTATACTGTATCTCCTTATGCTGCATCTCCTCCTGCGGCATCTATACTGCATCTAGTGCTGCTGCAACTCCTGCTGCTGCATCTCCTGCTGTAGTATGTCGTTCTGCTGAACCTCCTGCTGCAGTATGTCGTTCTGCTGAACCTCCTGCTGCATCTCCTGCTGCTGCATCTCCTGCTGCTGCATTTCCTGCTGCATCTTCTTCTGCTGAATCTACAGCTTCTTCATCTACTGTTGCATGTCCTGCTGCATCTCCTGCTCTTGCAACTCTTGCTGGTGCATCTCCTGCTGCATCTCCTGCTATTCATCTCCTGCTAATTCATCCCATGCTGATGCATCACCTGCTTCATCTCCTGCTAATTCATCTCCTGCTGATCCATCTCCTGCGGAATCTTCTTCTGAATATGGATCTCCTGCTGCTTCTATTCCTGCTGATGCATCTCCTACTGCTGCGTCTTATGTCGCTGCATCTGCCGCAGCATCTCCAGCTTCTGCAACTCCTGCTGAATCTGCATCTCCTCTTTCATCTGATGCTGCATCTCCTTCTGCTGCATCTGCTGCTGATCTCCTGCTGCTGCATCTCCTACTGCATCGCCTTAGAGCCTTCTCAGGAAGCCCTTTCCCTGCAAGCAACAAAGCACGACTTCTTCTCCATTTTAGTATAGGGTACTGAATTGTGACTTTACTGCGCCAATGAAGGCGCTTTAGGAAAAGTGAGTAACTCCCGCAGGGAAGTTGCTAGCATGGAATGCTGCTGCTTCTGAATCTCTTCTCTTATAGCAGGACTTGTAGGACTTTCAGTCCAGGCTTATGTACTTCAACATCAGAATGCCTATTAAACCATCACTTCAAAATTTCGGAGTGTTCAGCACAAGTAACGCAGGGGGATGCTAACCTCAAATGCTAGCTCTCTTTAGAGTCTTCTCAGGAAACGCTTTCCCTGTAAGCAGCAAAGCACGACTAACAATGTTTTAGTATAGCGTACTGAATTGTGACTTAAGTGCACGTATGATGCCGGTTTAGGAAAACAGGATAACTCCCGCAGGGAAGATTCTATCATGGAATGCTGCTCTTTCTGAATGTCCTCTCTTTTCACTTGAAGGAATGATTTGTAGAAATTTCAGTCTCGGCTTCGGTACTGTAAAATCTGAATGCCTGTAAAAGCTTAACTTCAAAATTTTGGATCGTTTATCACAAGTAACGCAGGGAAGATGCTGCTATCAAATGCTGGCTCTCGTTGGAGTCTTCTCTGGAAGCGCTTTCACTGCAAGCTGCAAAGCGCGACTAACGTTTTAGTATAGGTTACTGAATTATGACCTAACTGCGTCTATTAAGCGCTTTAGGAAAATCGAATGATGCCCACAGGGAAGACGCCAGCATGGAAAGCTGCTGTTCTGAATCTCTGCTCTTATATCACTCTCAATGCAAAGAAAGACTTGTAGAACTTTCAGTCTAGGCTTGTATACTATAACTTCTCCATGGGTGTTAAGACGACAGTTGAAAAGTTCAGATCGTGCAGCACAAGTACTGTGGGGAAGATGCTACCGTCAAATTCTGTCTCTCTTCTCTGGAAGCGCTTTCACTGCAAGCAGCAAAGCACCACTAACAGAACGTTTTAGTATAGGGTACTGAATTGTGACTTAACTGTGCCTATGATGGCATGTCAATAAAACCGATTAACTGCCACAGGGAAGATGCTAGCATGGAATGCTAATGTTTCTGAATGTTTTCTCTTACAGCGCTTTCACTGCCAAGTACGATATGTAGAACTTTCTGTCTAGGGCTGTGAATTGTAACATCTCCCCTGTTGTTAAGGCATCACTTCAAAATGTCAGATCCTTCAGCACAAGTACTGCAGGAAAGATGCTGCTATCAAATGCTTGCTCTCGTTAGAGTCTTCTCTGGAAGCGCTTTCACTGCAAACTGCACAACTAACAATGTTTAAGTATAGGGTAATGAATTGTGACCTAATTACGGCCATTAAGGAGCTTTAGGGAAATGGAATAATGCCTACTGGAAAGACGCTAGCATGTAAAGCTGCTGTTCTGAAGCTCTTCTCTTATAGCGTCAGAATGGCTATTAATGGTCAATCTACTACTAAATATGCATTTGCTGCTGCATCTCCTGCTGCTGAACCTGCTTCTGCTCATCTGTTTCTACATCTTCTGCTGTATCTACTGTTACTCCATCTCCTGTTGCTGCATCTCCTGCATCATCTCCAGCTACTTCATCTCCTACTGCATCACATGCTGCTGCATCTCCTGTTACATTGCTGTTACTTCTGATGCTGCATCTGCTGCCACTGCATCTCCTTAGACTACGTCCTGCTCATTCACCTACTGCACCTGCTGCTGCATAACCTAATGTTTCTGCTGCTGCATAACCTGCTGCTTCTGCTGCTGTATCTCTTGCTGTTGCATCTCCTGCTGCAAAGCTGTTGCTCCTGAATCTGAATATTCTGTGGCTGCATGTCATGATGTTGCATCACCCGCTGCATCTCCTGCTTCGACTGATCCTGCTTTTCTTCATGTTGCACCTCCTGCTGCAACTTCTGCTGCATCCGCTACAACATATCCTGAGGAACCTACTACTACTCTGTCTCCTTCTGCTTCTCCTGATGCATCTCCTTCTGCTGCATCTACTGCTGCATCCCACTCTGCTGCATCCCCTCCTGCCTCTACGGCAGCTGCATCTACAGTTACATCTTTTGCTACTGAATCTCCAGCTGCTTCATCTACTTCTACATGTCCTGCTGCTACATATCCTGATTTATCTCCTGCTGCATCTCCTGCTGCTGCATCCGCTGCTGCTGTGTCGCTCTTGCATGTCCTGTGTCTGCAGCGGGGGATGCAGCAGGAGATGCAGCAGCAGTAGATGAAGCAGCAGGACATGCAGCAGCCCAAGCTGAAGCAGGAGATTGAGATGCAGCAGCAGGAGATGCATTAGGAGATGCAGCAGCAGGATTTGCAGTAGGAGATGCAGAAGGAGATGCAGCAGCAGGAGTTGCAGCAGCAGAAGATGTAGCAGGAGATGCAACAGCAGCAGATGCAGCAGCAGATACAGCAGCAGGAGGTCCATCAGCTGGAGGTGCAGCAGCTGATGAAGCAGGAGATGCAGATTGAGAAGGATATGCAGATACAAAAGAAGATTCAGGATGAGGAGATTATGCAGCAGATACAAAAGGAGGAGATGCAGGATCAGGAGAGAGAGCAACAGGAAATGCAGCAAGAGGTGCATCAGCAGGAAATGCAACAGATGTCCCAGCAGGAGATGCAGCAAGGGATGCTGCAGTTGATGCTGCGGGAGGAGATGCAGCATGAAAAGATGCAGCAAGAGATGAAGCAACAGTAGATGCTGCAGGAGGAGATGCAACATGAAAAGACGCAGCAAGAGATGAAACAACAGCAGATGCAGCAGTAGGAGATGCCACAGGAGATGGAGCAGCAGGGGATGTAGTAGCAGGAGATGCAGTAGGAGTTGCAGAAGGATATGCAGCAGGAGGAGATGAAGCAGGAGATGCAGAAGCTGGAGCTGAAACAGGAGGATATGAAGCAGCAGGAGACGTAGCAGGAGGAAATACAACAGGAGATGTAGCAGGGGATGCAGAAGCAGGAGATGAAGCAGCAGGAGCTGAAGGAGGAGATGCCGCAAGAGGAGATGCAGCCGCAAATTCATCAGCAGGAGACAGAGTATGAGATGCAGCAGCAGGAGACTCAGCAGCAAATGCAGCAGAGGGAGATGCAGGAGGAGATTCACAGCTGGAGAATTAGCAGGAGAAGCAGCAGTTTATGAAGCAGCAGCAGATGCTGCAGCAGATGCAGAAGATGCAAGAGCAAGAGATTGCGGCAGAGTAGAAGCAGCAGAAGATGCAGCAGGAGGAGATGCAACGGGAGGAGATGTAGCAGGAGATGCATATTCAGCAGGATATGCAGCAGTAGATTCAGCAACAGGAGATGCAGCTGAAGGATATGGAGCAGAGATGCAGCAGCAGGAGATGCTTCCGCAGTAGATGCCGCAGCAGATTCAGAAAGAGATGTAGCAGCAGAAGCAGGAGGTGCAGCAGCAGGAGATGCATCTGCTGCTGAATCATCTGCTGCATCTGCTGCCTCTGCATCTGCTGCTGCATCTCCTCCTTCTGCATCTTCTGCTGCTTCTACTGCTGCTACATCTCCTGTTGCTGCATCCCCTGATGTATCTACTACTGATGCATCTCCTGATGTATCTTCTGCTACTGCGTCTGCTGCATCATCTCCTCATGCCTCTCCTCTTACTGCATCTTCTGCTGAATCTCCTGCTGCATCTCCTGATGCTGTATCACCTAAAGAATCTCTGCCTGCTGAATCTCCTGCTGAATCTGCATCTCCTGCTGCATCTGCATCTCCTGCTGCATCTCCTGCTGCATCTGCCGCTGCATCTGCTGCTGCTGCATCTCAGGCTGCTGCGTGTCTGCCGCTGCTTCTCCTGCTGCATGTCCTGTTGCATCACCTGCTATGGAATCCCCTGCTGAATTCCTGCTGCATCCCCTGATGCTGCATCTCCTGCGGCAGCATCTCCTGCAGCATATCCTGCTGCTTCATTTCCTCCCGCATCTCTTGCTGCTGAATATATTGCATCTGCTGCTGCATCTGCTGCTATATCTCCTGCTGCTTTATCTCCTCCTGCTTGATCTCCTCTTTCATCCCTTTCTGCTGCATCTCCTATTGCAGCATCTTCTGCTGCAACTCCTTCTGATTCATCAGCGGATTCGTCTCTTGATAGTGCTCTACTGCCGCATCTCCTGCTGCTGCATCTCTTGCTGAATCTGCATCTCCTGTTTTATCTTCTGCATCTCCTGCTGCTGCATCTGCTTCTGCTGCATCTGCCGCTGCATCTATACTGCATCTCCTTCGGCTGCATCTCCTCCTGCTGCATCATCTGCCCCATCTACTGCAGCTGCAACTCCTGCTGCTACATCTCCTCCTGTAGTATCTCCTGCTGCTGAACCTCCTGCTGCATCTCTTGATGCTACTTCTCTTATGATACATCCCCGGGATAATCTTCTGCTGCTGAATCTCCTGCTACCTACTCTGCTGCTGAACCTTCTGCTGCTGCACCTCCTGCTGCAGTATCTCCTGCTGCTGAACTTCCAGCTGCATCTCCGATGCTACATTTCCTCTTTCATCTTCTGCTGCTGCATCTGCTACTTCTGCGTCTGCTGTTGCATCTCATGCTGCATCTCCTGCTGCTGTATCTCCTACTGCATCTCCTGCTTCACCTCCTGCTATTCATCTCCTGCTGATGTATCCCATGATGATGCATCACCTGCTTCATCTCCTGCTGCTCTATGACCTGCTCCGTCTCCTTCTGAATATCCTGCTGCTGCATCTCCTGCTAATTCATCTCCTGCTGATCCATCTCCTGCTGAATCTTCTGCTGAATATGGATCTCCTGCTGCATCTCCTGCTGGTGCATCTTCTGCAGGTGTATTACCTGTGGAATCTCCTCCTGCTGCATTTCTTGCCGCTGCATCTGTAGAGGCATCTCCAGCTTCTGCATCTCCTACTGAATCTGAGTCTCCTCCTTCATTTGCTGCTGCATCTACTGCTGCTGCATCAGCTGCTGCTGAATCTGCTGCTGTATCTCCTCCTACATCTCCATCTGCATCTCCTTCTTCTGCATGTCCTCCATTGTCATCTCCTTCTGCTGTATCTTTTGCTGTATCTTCTGCTGCATTTCCTGCTGCATCTTCTGCTACATCTTCTGCTGCTGCATCTCCTGATGCTTCATCTCTTGCTGCTGTATCTCCTGCTGCTGAATCCCCTGCTGCATTCCTGCTGCAGCTCCTGATGCTGCATCTCCAGATGCTACATCTGCAGCTGAATCTCATTTTGCGGCATCTCTTGCTGCATCTCTTGATGTAACTCCTCCTAGTGCATTTCCTGCTGCTTCTCCTGCTGCTACATCTCCTGCTGCTCTGTCTCCTCCTGCTGGATCTCCTCCTGCATCTCTTGCTGCTGCATCTCTTGCTGCATCTCCTGCTGTATCTCCTGCTGCATCTCTTGATGTATCTCCTCCTGCTGCATCTCCTGCTGCTGCATCTCTTGGTGCTGCATCTCCTTCCTAAGCATCTCCTGCTGCAGCATCTCCTGGTGCATATTCTGCTTTATCTCCTGCTGCATTTCCTGCTGCAGAATCGCCTTCTGCATATACTGCTGTGTCTCCTGCTCCAGCATCTCCTGCTTCATCTCCAACTGTATCTCCTGCTGCATTTACTGCTGATGCATCTCCTGCTTCATAGACTGCTGCTTCGTTAACTGCTGCTGCATCTTTCCCTGCAAACAACAAAGCACGACTTCTTCGCCGTTTTAGTATAGGGTACTGAATTGTGACTTTACTGCGCCAATGAAGGTGCTTTAGGAAAAGTGAGCAACTCCCCCAGGGAAGATGCTAGCATGGAATGCTGCTGCTTCTGAATCTCTTCTCTTATAGTGCTTGCATTTAAGCAAAGCAAGACTTGTAGGACTTTCAGTCCAGGCTTGTGTACTTCAACATTAGAATGCCTATTAAAGCGTCACTTCAAAATTTCATATCGTTCAGCACAAGTAACGCAGGGGGGATGCTAACTTCGAATGCTGGTTGTCGTTAGAGTCTTCTCTGGAAGCGCTTTCCCTGCAAGCTGCAAAGCACAACTAACAGAACGTTTTAGTGTAGGGTACTCAATTGGACTTAACGCGTCTATTAAGGAAATTAAGGAAAAGTGAGTAAATCCCACAGGGAACATGCTACCATGGAATGCTGCTGCTTCTGAATGTCTTCTCTTATAGTGTGTGCATTTAAACAAAGCAAGACTTGTAGGACTTTCAGTCTAGGCTTGTGTACTGCAACATCAGAATGCCTATTAAAGCGTCACTTCAAAATTTCATATCGTTCAGCACAAGAACTGCAGGGAAGATGCTGCGATAAAATTCTGGCTCTCAACAGAGTCTTCTCTGGAAGCGCTTTCACTGCAAGCTGCAAAGCTCGACTAACGTTTTAGTATAGGGTACTGATTTGTGACTTAACTGCGCCTATGATGGCGCTTCAATAAAACTGATTAACTGCCACATGGAATGCTGATGCTTTTGAGTGTTTTCTCTTATAGCGCTTTCACTGCAAAGCAACACTTGTAGAACTTTCTGTCTAGGGCTGTGAATTGTAACATCTCCCCTGTTGTTAAGGCATCACTTCAAAATGTCAGATCCTTCAGCACAAGTACTGCAGGAAAGATGCTGCTATCAAATGCTGGCTCTCGTTAGAGTCTTCTCTGGAAGCGCTTTCACTGCAAACTGTAGAGCACGACTAACAATGTTTTAGTATAGGGTAATGATTTGTGACCTAATTATGCCCAATAAGGAGCTTTAGGGAAATGGAATAACGCCTACAGGGAAGAATCTAACGTGTAAAGCTGCTGTTCTGAATCTCTTCTCTTATTGCGCTTTGTCTGCAAAACGACTTGTAGAACTTTCAGTCTAGGCTTGTGTCCTGTAGCGTCAGTTACAGCTATTAACGGTCAATCTACTACTAAATATGCATTTGCTGCTGCATCTCCTGCTGCTGAACTTGCTTCTGCTGCATCTGTTTCTACATCTTCTGCTGAATCTACTGCTACTTCATCTCCTGTTGCTGCATCTCCTGCATCATCTCCAGCTACTTCATCTCCTGCTGCATCACATGCTGCTGCATCTCCTGTTCCATTGCTGTTGCTTCTGATGCTGCATCTCCTGCTGCTGCATCTCCTTAGGCTACATGTTCTGCTGATTCTCCTGCTGTACCTGCTGGTGCATAACCTGCTGCTTCTGCTGCTGTATCTCTTGCTGTTGCACCTCTTGCTTCATTGCTGTTGCACCTGAGCCTGGATCTTTGTTGCTGCATGTCATGATGTTGCATCACCTGCTGCATCTCCTGCTTCATCTCCTCCTGCCTTTCCTCATGTTGCACCTCCTGCTGCATCTTCTGCTGCATCTGCTACAGCGTATCCTGAGGAATCTACTACCGTGTCTCCTCCTGCATCTCCTGCAGCATCTCCTGCTTCTTCCCTGCTCTGCCTTTCCTGATTAATCTCCTGATGATGCATATCCTGATGATGCATCTCCTGCTGCTGCATCCCATGCTGCTGAAACCCTTGCTGCTGTATTCTCTGCTGCTGCCTCTACTGCTGCATTTACTGCTGCTGCATATCCTGCTACTACACCTCCTAATGAATCTCCTGCTGCAGATTATCCTGTTGTGGCATATCCTGCAGCAGAAGGAGTTGCAGCAGAAAGCGATAAAGCAGGAGATACAGAAGCAGAAATGCAGCAGCCGGAATTTGATTGCAGCAGCTTCTCTGCGGTACTTATGCTGAATGCGCTGAAATTTTGAATTCATGTGTTAATAACCATGCTGATTTTACAGTTCACAAGCCTAGACTGAAAGATCTACAAGTCTTGCTTTGCAGTGAATACACTATAAGAGATGACATTCACCAGCAGCAGCATTCTATCTTCCCTGTGGGAGTTATTCACTTCTCTTAAAGGCCTTAAGGACGCAGTTAATGCTCTACCTCCTGCTGCATCTCCTTCTTCTGCATATCCTGCTGATGAATCTGTGGCTACTACATCACTTAATACAGCTTAACCTACTGCATCTGCTGCTGTTGCATGACCTTCTGTATCTGATGCTGCTTCATATCGTGCTGCATCTCCTGCTGCATCCTCTGCTAATGCATGTGCGGATGCATCTCCTGATGCTCCATCTCCAGTAGCATCTGCTGTTGAATCTTCTGCTGCTGCATATTATACTACACCTATGCCTGCATCTCTTTCTGAATCTCCTGCTGCATCTCCTGCTGAATATACATCTCCTGTTGCTGCAATTCTTGCTGTATCTGCTGCAGCATCTGCTGCTGCATTTCCTGCAGCTACATCTCTTCAGCTGCTTCATCTCTTCTGGTTTTTCTCCTGCAGAATCTCCTGCTAAATCTACTGCTTCTGCATCTTATGCTGCTGAATCTCCTGCTGCATCTTCTGCTGCATCTCTTACTGCTGCATCTCCTGCTTCTTCATCTCCTGCTCCTGCATCTACTGCTGCATCTCCTCCTGCTGAATCTCCAGCTGCATCCCATGCTGCTGCACATCCTCTTGTTGCATCTCGTGCTGAATCTCCTGCTGCTGCATTTTCTGCTGCATGTTCTGCTGCTGCATCTCCTCCTGGATGACCTGCTGCTTAATCTCCTGCTGCTACATCTCCTGTTGCATCTCATCCTGCTTCATCTCCTTCTACTGCATCTCCTAATGCATCTCCTGTTGCTTCAGTTCTTGCTGCTGCATCTCCTGTTACATCTCCTTCTGCTGCATCTCCTGCTGCATCTACTGCTGCTGCACCTGCTGCTACATCACCTGGTCCTGCCTCTCCTGCTACATCTCTTGCTTCTGCATCTCATGCTGCTTCATCTCCTGCATTTGCCTCTCCTGCAGCTACATATCCTGCTGCATCTCCTGCTGCTGCATGTTCTGCTTCTGACTCTCCTGCTGCTGCATCTCATGCTGTATCTCCTGCTGCATCTCCTGCTGTTACATCAGCTTCATCGGCTGATGAAGATGCTCCATTTCATGCTTCATCTGCTGCTGAATCTCCTGCTGCTGTATCTAGTGCTTCTGCATCTCCTGCTGTATATCCTCCTGAAGTCATCTGCGGCTGCATCTCCCACTGCTGCATCTCCTGCTGCTGCCTCTCCAGTTGCATATGCTGCTGAATCTGCTGTTCAATCGGCTTCACCTGCATCTCCTGCTTCTGCACCTCCTCCTGCTTCATCTGCTTCTGTATCTCCTGATGATGCATCTCCTGCTGCTGCATCTCTTGCTGTATCTCCTCCTGATACATCTGTGGCTGCATCTCCTGATGATGCATCTCCTGCTGCATTTCCTGATGTATCTGCTGCTGCATCTCTTGCTATTTCATCTACTGATAATGTAGCTCCTGCTTCATCTCCTCCTGCTGCATCCCCTGCAGAATCTCCTGCTGAATCACTTCCTGCTGCATCTCCTGCTTCTGCTACTCTTATTGCATCTCCTGCTGACGCTCCTGCTGCTACATCTCCTGTTGGATCTCCTACTAATGCATAGCCTGCTGCATCTCCTGCTAACGCATTTCCTGCTGTATCTTCTGCTTCATATCCTGCTGCTCCATCTTCTGCTTCTGCATCTCCTGCTGCTGCATCTCCCGCTACGACTCCTGCTGCTGCATCTCGCTCTACTGCATCTCCTGCCACATCAGCTGCTGACACATCTGTGGCTACACCTCCTGCTGCTGCATATCCTGCTCCATTTCCTGCTTCATCTGCTGCTGAATCTACTGCTGCTCTATCTCCTGCTACATCTCCTCATGCTGCACATCCTGCTGCATCTGCTGAAGATTCTTTTTCTACTGCATATCCTGCTGAATCTGCATTTCCTGCTGTACATCCTGCTGCATCTCCTGGTGCATCTCCTGCTGCTGCATCTCCAGCATCTTCTGCTGCATCTGCTTCTACATCTCCTGCTGCTGCGTCTCCTCCTGCATCTCCTGCTGCTACATCTCTGCTGCTGGATCTCCTCCTGCAACTCTTGCTGCTGCATTTACTGCTGCACCTCCTGCTGCTGAATCTCCTGCTGGAAGGTACCCTGCTGCATCTCCTGCTGCTGCATCACCTGCTGCTGCATCTCCTGCGTAATCTCCTGCATCTCCTATTGTATCTCCGGCTGCATCTCCTGCTGCATCTCTTGCTGCATCTCTTGGTGCTGCACCTCTTTCCTTAACATCTCCTACTAATGCATCTCCTGGTGCATATCCTGCTTTATCTCATGCTGCAATTCCTATTGCAGCATCTCCGGTTACATATACTGCTGCATCTCCTTCTTCATCTTATGCAGCATCTCCTGCTGCATTTCCTGCTTATGCATCTCCTGCTTCATATACTGCTGCTGCGTTAACTGTTTCTGCATCTCCTGCTGCTGCATATCTTGCTGCTACATCTACTGCTGTTTTGTCTGCTGCTGCATGAACTGATGCTGCTTCTCATGGTGCATCTCCTCTTGCTCAATCTCCTGCTTCATATTCTGCTGATACATCTCCTGCTACTGCATCTCCTTCTGCATCTCCTCCTGCATTTCCTGATGCATCTCATGCTGCTGCATTTCCTGTTACAACTTTTGTGGCTTCAGCTCCTGCTCCATCTCCTGCAGATGAATCTTCTCCTGATGCATCTCCTTATGCATCAATCACTGCTGCATCTTCTGCATTTCCTGCTGCATCTCTTGCTACATCTGCTTCTGGTGCATCTACTGCTTCTGCATCTGCTGTTTCATCTCCTGCTACTGCTGCATCTGCTGAATCACGTTCTGCATCTACTGCGGCTGCATCTCCGGCTGCTTCTCCTTCTGCTGCTTCTCATTCTCTGTATCTTCTTCTCTACATCTCCTGCTACTGCTTCACCTCATGCTGCATCTCCAGTTGCATCTCCTGCTGCTGAACTTCCTCCTGTTACATCTCCTTCTGTATTTCTTCCGGCTGCATCTCCTGCATTGCCTGCTGCATCTGCTGCTGATTGATCTACTCCAGCTACATCTCCTTCTGAATCTTCTACTGCTGGATTTCTTCCTGCAACTCCTGCTTCTGCATCTGCTTTTGCATATCCTTCTTATGCACCTGTGCATACATCTCATGATGCTACTCTCCTGCTGGATCTTCGGCTCTTGAATCTCCTGCTCCTGCATCTGCTGCTGCATCTACTGCTTCTGCATATCATTCTGCAATCTGCTGCTGCTGCATCTATTCCTGCTGCATATTCTACTGCATTTCCTGATTCATCTTCTGATGCTGCGTCTCCTGCTGCTGCATCTCCTGCACAATCTCCTGTTGCTGCATCTGCTGGTGCTGCACTAGCTGCTTCACCTGCTGCTGCACCTGCTGCTGTATATAATAGTGCATCATCTTCTGCTACATCACCCGCTGCTGTATCACCTGTGTACTCTCCTGCTGCATTTTATGCTGCATCTCCTGCTGCTGCAACTCCTGCTGAATCTGCTGCTGCAACTCCTGCTGAATCTGCTGCTGCATCTGGTGTGGGTGCATCTTCTTTTCCTGTATCTCCTGCTGCTGCATCTCTGGCTGATTTTATTCTGCATTTCCATCTGTTGAATCTCCTGCTGCATATCCTGGTGCATCACCTGCTATATATGCATCTCCTGCTACATCTCCTGCTGATACACCTCATGCAGCTGCATCTGCTGCTGTATCTCCTGCTGGATATGGTTCTGTATGTTCTGCTGCATCTGGTGCTGCATCTGGTGCTGCTTCTGCTGCTGGTGCATCTCCTGCCTCATATCCTGCTGCTGTGTCTCCTGCTGGTGTATGTTTTGCTGCATCTCCTGCTGATGCATGGCCTGCTGCATCTCCTGCTTCTGCATCTACTTCTTCTGCATCTCCAGCTCCAGCATCACCTGCTGCATCAATTGCTGCTGCATCTCTTATTCATCTCCTTCTGCTGCATCTCATGCTTCATCTCCTTCTGCTACATCTCCTGCTGAATATCCTGCTACGCTTCCTGCTGTTACTGCTGATGCCTATGTTGCTATTTCCTGCTGCATCTCCTGCTGTATCTGCTGCTTCTGCATGTCCTGATACATGCTCTGCTGCTTCGTCTCATCCTGCTGCATCTCATGCTGCATCTCCTGCTGCTATATCTCCTGCTGTTTCATATCCTGCTACAGCATCTCCTAATGAAACTTCTGCTGCTTCATCTCTTGATCCATGTCCTGCTGCTCCATCTCCTGTTTCTGCATCTCCTTTTGCTTCGTCTGCTGCTGCATCTCCTGCTCTATCTCATGTTACACCTTCTTTTGAAGCATCTCCTGCGTCACCTCCTTCTGCTGCATATCTTGCTACTACATTTCCTTCTGCATCTCCTGCTGCATCTCCCTCTGCATCACCTGCAGATGAATCTCCTGCTGCTGCATATTCATCTGCATTTCCTGCTGCATCTCTTTAAGATTCAACTACTGCTTCATCTGCTGAATTTGCTGCTGCATCTGCTGCTGCTTCATCTACTGCTGCATCTCCTGATAGATCTCCTGCTGCTGCATCTCCTGCTGGTGTATCTGCTGCTACATATGCTGCTGCATCTGATGCTGATTTCTCTACTGCTGCATGTACTGCAGATGAATTTCCTGTTATATTTCCTTCTGCTGCACCTTCTTCTCTTCTTCTACTACTCTACACTTCCTGCTGCTGCATATCCTCCTTCTGCATCTCTGGCTCAATTGCCTGTAGCATCTCCTGCTTCTTCATCTCCTGCTGCTACATCTCCTAGTGCATATGATGCTGCTGCATCTCCTGTTACTTCTGCTGCTGCTGCATTCCCTGATGCATCTCCTGATGCTGTAACTCCTTCTGCATCTCCTACTACATTTCATTTCTTGATGCATCTCATGCTGCATTTCCTCCGTTATACCTTTCTACATTTGCTGCCTCATTTCCTCATGCACCTGCTGATGCCCCTCGTGCTGCTGCATCTCCTGCTTCATCTTGAGTTGATGCATCTGTGGCTTCATCACCTCATATGTCATCTCCTTCTTCATCTGCTGCAGTATTTCCTGCTGCAGTATCTGCTGATCCTGCATCTACTGCTGCATTTCCTGCTGCATCTGCTGCTGCTTCATCTCCTGCCAAATCTCCTGATACATATCCTGCTGCTGCACCTCTTAATGCATCTCATGATAATGCTTCATCTCGTGCTACTGCATCTCCTACAGCACCTACTGCTGCTGCATTTCTTGCTGCACCTACTGCTGCTGTATCTCCTGCTGATGGGTCTGATGCTGCATCTCTTGCTCTTGCATCTCCTGCTGCATCTCCTGCTGCTGCATTACCTGCTCTATCTCCTCCTACAGCATCTCCTCCTGCTGCATATCCTGCTGCTCTATATACTGCTGCCTTTCCTGCTTCTGCATCTCGTGCTGCTGAATCTCTTTCTGCATCTCCTTCTTCTGAATCTCCTGCTGCTCTATTACCTTCTGCATCGACTCCTGCTGCATGTCCTGCTGCTGCATCTCCTCCTGCTGCATCTGCTTATGCATCTCCTACTGATGGATCTCCTGCTAAATCTGCATCTCCTGCTAAATCTGATTCCCAATCTCCTGCTGCTTCATCTCCTGCGCTTGCATCTCCTTCTGCTGAATCTCCTCCTTAATCTCCCGTGGCATCTCTTGCTACTACATATCCTGCTACCTCTCCTGACGTATCTCCTTCTGAATATGCATTTCCTGCTGCTTCTCCTGCTGCTGCATCTGCTGCATCATCTCCTCTTTCGCCATTATCTGCTGTTTCTCATTTTGCTGCATCATATCATGCTGCTTCGTATGTTGAAGAATCTCTTCCTACTGCATCTTCTGCTGAATCTTCATTTCCTGCTGCATCTGCTTCTGCATCTCCTACTGCTGCTGCATCAGTTGCTGCTGAATCTCCTGATGAATCTCCTGCGGCATCTCATGCTTCTACATATCATGCTGAATCTCCTGCTGCATCTCCTTCTGAATATTCATGTCCTGATGCATCTCAACCTGCTGCCACTCCTACTGCTGCGTTTGCTTCTGCATCTCCTGCTGCATCTCCTGCTGCTGAATCTCCTGATGTCGTGTCTGCTGCTGACTATCCTTTGGCTTCTGCTGAGTCTCCTCTGCTGAATCTCCTGCTGCATCTGCTGCTGCTGCACTCCTACTTCTGCAGCACCTTCTGCATGTGCTGCTGCAGCAGCTCCTTCTGCTGCATCTCCGTTTTCTGCATCTGCTGGTGCTGCACCTGCTGCAACATCTGCTTCTGCACCTCCTGCTGCTGCATCTCCATCGGAATCTCTAGGGCTGCATTTCTTGCTGATGCATATTCTGCTTCAACTCCTGCTGCTGCAATACCTTCTGTATCTATTCCTATTGTATTTCCTGCTGCTTCATCTCCTGCTGCTGCATCTGCTGATACTGCATGTGCTGCTGCATCTCCTGCTGCATGTCTTGGTGCTGCATCTTCTGGTGTTGTATCTCCTGCTGCATCTCCTGCGGCATCTCCTGCTAATTTATCTCCTGCTGCTACATCTCCTATTGCATCCTCTGCTCATGCATCTGCGGATGCATCTCCTGATGCACCATTTCCCTTTGCATTTGCTGCTCTATCCCCTGCTGCATCTCTTTCTGCTCCATCTGGTGCATCTGCTTTTGCAAATGCCGCTGCTTCATCTACTGGTGCACCTCCTGCTAAATCTCCTGCTGCTGCATCTCCTTCTGAAGTTCCTGCTGAATCTACTGCTGAATATGCATCTTCTACTGCTGCATCTCCTGCTGCTGCATCTCCTCCTGCAGCATATCCTACTGCATCTCCTCCTGCAGCATATTTTTCTGCATTTCCATCTGCTGCATCTCCTGCTGCATCATCTGCTGCAGCATCTTCTGCTGTTACATCTCCTACTGAATCTGCATCTCCTGATGCATCTGCTGCTGCATGTATTGCTGCTGCATCTGATGCCTCTGCAGCTGCAGCTGCATCACCTGCTGCTGCATCACCTGCTGCATTACCTCCTGCTGCATGTTCTGCTGCGTTTCCTGCTGCTGCATCTCTTTAATCTGCTACTCCATTTCCTGATGCTTCATGTACTGCTGCATCTCCTGCTACATTTGCTGCTGCTGCATCTCCTTCTACTTGATGTCCTCCTGCATCTCTTGTTGCTGCATCTGCAGAAGCATCTCCATTTCCTACTGCATCTGCTGCTCAGTCTTCTACGGATGCACCTAGTGCTTCTGCATTTCAGCTGCATATCCTGTTGAAGCCATCTGTGGCTGCATCTCCTGCTGCTCCATCTCCTGCTGAATCTCCTGCTGCACTTCCTGCTGTAACTGCTGATGCCTATGTTGCTATTTCATCTCCTGCTGCATCTCCTGCTGAATCTTCTTCTGCAGAATCTCCTCCAGCATCTCCTGCTACAATTCCTGATGATGTGTCTCCTGCTGCATCTCCTCCTACATCCCCTGCTGCTGATTCTCCTTCTGTATCTCCTGCTACCTCTCCTGCTGCATTTTCTACTGAATCTCCTGCTACCTTTTCTACTGAATCTCCTGCTGCAGAATCTCCTACGGAATTTCCTGCTGCACAATCTGCTGATGCATTTCCTGCTGATGCATCTCCTGCTGAATCTCCTGATGCTGAATCTCCTGCTGCTGAATCTCCTGCCTCTTCATCTGCTGCTGCTGCAACTCCTGCTGAATCTGATGCTGCATCTGGTGCGGCTGCATCTTCTTTTCCTGCATCTCCTGCTGCTGCATCTCCGGCTGATTTCCTGCTGCATTTCCTTCTCTTGAATCTCCTGCTGTATATCCTGGTGCATCACCTGCTGAATATGCATCTCCTGCTACATCTCCTGCTGATACACCTCATGCAGCTGCAGCTGCTGCTGCATATCCTGCTGCATCTGCTGTTGCCAAATCTCTTGCTGTTGCATATCCTACTGAATTTCCAGCACCATCTCCTGCTGATGCAATTCCTGCAGCATCTCATCCTGCATCCTTTGCTGCTGCATCTGCTTCTGCTTCTGGTGATGCTGCATCTGCTGCTTCATCTCCTGATAGATCTCATGCTGCTGCATCTCCTGCTGGTGCTTCTGATGCTGCATCTGATGCTGCATCTGATTCTACTTTCTCTCCTGCTGCATTTTTGCAGCTAAAACTCCTGCTATATTTCCTTCTGCTTCATCTTCTTCTCTTCATCTACTACTCTGCACCTCCTGCTGCTGCTGCATCTCCTCCTTCTGCATCTCAAGCTGAATCGCCTGTAGCATCTCCTTCTTTTTCATCTCCTGTTGCTACATCTCCTAGTGCATATGATGCTGCTGCATCACCTGTTACTTCTGCTGCTGCTGCATTCCCTGATGCATCTCCTGATGCTGCAGCTCCTTCTGTCTCCCCTGTTACTACATCCCCTGATGCTGCATTTCCTGCTGAATTTCCTGTTGCTGCAATTCTTTCTGCATTTTCTGCTGATGCATCTCCTGCGGAATCTGCTGCTGCTACATCTCCTATTGCATCTGCTTCTGATGCATCTGCGGCTACATCTCTCCTGCTACATCACTTGCTGCACTTCCTGCTTCATCTGCTGATGCATCTGCTGCTGCTATATGTCCTGCTACATCTCGTCATGCTGCACATCCTGCTGCATCTGCTGAAGATTCTATTCCTATTGCTTCTCATGCTGAATATGCATTTCCTGCTGCATCTTCTGCATCTCCTGCTGCTGCATCTCCTGGTGAATTAGCTGCTGCTTCATCTGTGGCTTCATCACCTGATATGTCATCTCCTGCTGCATCTGCTGCAGTATTTCCTGCTTCTGCATCTACTGCTGCATCCCCTGCTGCATCTGCTGCTGCTTCATCTTTTGCCAAATATCCTGCTACATATCCTGCTGCTGCACCTCTTAATGCATCTCATGATAATGCTTCATCTCGTGCTACTGCATCTCCTGCTGCACCTACTGCTGCTGCATCTCCTGCTGATGGGTCTGATGCTGCATCTCTTGCTCTTGCATCTCCTGCTGCATCTCCTGTTGCTGCATTACCTGCTCTATCTCCTCCTACTGCATCTCCTCCTGCTGCATATCCTGCTTCTCTATATACTGCTGCATATCCTGCTTCTGCATCTCCTGTTGCTGAATCTCTTTCTGCATCTCCTTCTTCAGAATCTCCTGTTCTATTATCTTCTGCATCGACTCCTGCTGCATGTCCTGCTGCTGCATCTCCTTCTGCTGCATCTGCTTCTGCATCTCCTGCTGATACATCTCCTGCTCTTGCATCCCCTTCTGCTGAATCTCCTCCTGAATCTCCTGCGGCATCTTATGCTGCTACATATCGTGCTACATATCCTGAGGTATCTCCTTCTGAATATGCATCTCCTGCTGCTTCTCCTGCTGCTGAATCTCCTGCTGATGCATATCGTGCTGCTGAATCTCCTGCTGCTGCGTCTGCTGTATCATCTCCTCTTTCTCAATATCCTGCTGTATCTCCTCTTGCTGCATCATATCATGCTGCTTCATATGTTGAAGTATCTCTTCCTACTGCAACTTCTGCTGAATCTTCATTTCCTGCTGCATCTGCCTCTGCATCTCCTGCTGCTGCTGCATCTCCTGCTGCATCTCCTGATGCTGCGTCAGTTGCTGATGAATCTCCTGATCAATCTCCTGCGCATCTCATGCTTCTACATATCATGCTGAATCTCCTGCTGCATCTCCTTTTGAATATGCATCTCCTGATGCATCCCCACCTGCTGCCACTCCTACTGCTGCGTTTGCTTCTGCATCTCCTGCTGCACCTCCAGCTGCTGAATCTCCTGATGCTGTGTCTGCTGCCGAATATCCTTTGGCTTCTGCTGAATCTCCTGCTGCTGAATCTCCTGCTGCATCTGCTGCTGCTGCAGCTCCTACTGCTGCATCACCTTCTGCATGTGCTGCTGCAGCATCTCCTTCTGCTGCACCTCTTGCTGCATCTCCATCTGAATCTCTTGGTGCTGCATTTCCTGCTGATGCATATTCTGCTTCAAGTCCTGATGCTGCATCTCCTGCTGCTGCATCTCCTGCTTCATTTCCTGCTGCTGCATCTGCTGATACTGCATGTGCTGCTGCATCTCCTACTGCATCTCTTGGTGCTGCATCTTCTGGTGTTGCATCTCCTGCCTCATCTCATTATGACTTAACTGCCACTATTGTGTCACATTAGGGAAATCGAGTAATGCCCACAGGGAAGGTGCTAGCACGGAATGCTGCTGCTCTTAATGTCTTCTCTTAAATCGCTTTCTTTTCAAAGTAGACTTGTTGAAGTTTGAGTATACGCTTGTGTACTGTAACGTCAGAACTGCTCTTAAAGCGTCACTTGAAAATATCAGAGCGTTCAGCACAAGTACCGCAGGGAAGAAGCTACAATGAAATGCTGGCTCTCGTTAGAGGCTTCTCTGGAAATGCTTTCAGTGAAAGCTGCAAAGCATGACTAACAGAACGTTTTAGTATAGGGTACTGAATTGTGACTTATGAAGGTGCTTTCTAATAAGTGAGTAACTGACGCAGTGAAGATGCTAGCGTGGAATACTGCTGCTACTGAATGTCTTCTCTTAGAGCTCTTTCACTGGAAAGCAAAACTTGTAGAAGTTTCAGTCTAGGCTTTTACACGGCAACATCAAAATGGCTATTAAAGCATCGCTTCAAAATATTTAGCACTTTCACTGCAAGGCAAGACTTGTTGAACTTTTAGTCTATGCTTACGTACTGCAACATCAGAATGGCTATTAAAGCGTCGCTTCAAAATATCAGGGTGTTCAGCGCAAATACCGCAGGGAAGATGCTACGATCAAATATTGACATTCGTATAATTCTTCTCTGGATGTGCTTTCACTGCAAGGCAAGACTTGTTGAACTTTCAGTCTAGGCTCGTGTACTGCATCATCAGAATGGCTATTAAAGCATCACTGCAAAATTTGAAAACGTTTAGAAAAAGTACCGCAAGGGCGCTGCTATGATCAAATGCTAGCACTCGTTAGAATCTCTCTAGAAGTGCTTTCACTACAAGCTGCAAAGCACGTCTAACAAAACGTTTAGTATTGATTTTGAATTGTGATTTAACTACTGAGAAGCTTTAGGAAAAGTGAGTTAAGCCCGCATGGAAGATGCTAGCATGGAATGCTGCTGCTTCTGAATGTCTTCTCTTATAACGCTTTTACTGCAAAGTACGACTTCTAGAAGTTTCATTCTAGTCTTCTGAAGTATAGCATCAGCTAGTAAAGTGTCACTTCAAAATTTCAGAGCGTTCAGCACAAGTACCGCAGGGAAGCTTCTACCATCAAATGTTGGTTCTCGTTAGAGTCTTCTCTTATAGCGCTTTCACTGCAAGCTGTAAAGTACGACTAATACATTTTAGTTTAGGGTAATAAATTGTGACTTAACTGCTCCTGTTAGCGCTTCTTGAAAAGATCCTATCAAGAGCCAAAATTTGATGGTAGCAGATTCCCTGCGGTACTTGTGCAGAAATCTCTGATATCTTGAGGTGATGCCTCAATAGCCATGCTGATGTTACATTTCACAAGCCTAGACTGAAAATTCGACAAGTCTCGCTTTCCAGTGAAAGCGCTATAAGAGACAACATTCAGAAGCAGCAGCATTCCGTGCTTACATCTTCACTGTTAGATATATTCACTTTTCCTAATGCTCGTTATTAGTCCCTATTATGTCACTCTTCTTTAACCTAAACTTAAACGTAGTAAGACGCAGGAGATGCTTCAATACAACGTGCAACATGAGATACAGTAGGAGATGCAGCAGGAGGAGATGGGACAGGAGATGCAGTAGGAGGAGGTACAGCAGCACCATATGCAGCAGGAGATGGAGCAGAAGAAGATGAATAAGAGATACAGCAGCAATTGATGCAGAAGGAGATGCTGGAGCCAGAGATGCAGAAGAAGTAGATGCAGAATCAGGAGATACATCAGGACATGCATCAGCAGGAGATGCAGCAAAACATACACCAACAGGAGACACAGCACCAGGATATGAGGCAGGAGATGCACCAGCAGCAGAAGCAGCATAAGATGCAAAACCATATGCAGCAGAAGATGCAGAACCGTATGCAGCAGGAGATACAGCAGCAGATGCAGCTGGAGATGTAGCATCACCAAAAACAGAAGCAGATGCAGCAGCAAAGGATGCAGGATAAGATGCAGCAAGAATTGCATCAGCAGTAGATGCTGCTGGAAATTCAGTAGGATATGCAACAGCAAGAGATTTGGCAACAGCAGATGCAGCAGGATATGGAGCAGCAGATGAAGCTGCATGAGGCATCTCAGCAGAAGATGTAGCAGGAGATGCATATTCAGCAGACGATGTATCAGGATATGCAGCAGGAGATACAAGAGAAGGAAATGCAGCAGGAAATCAGTCGGAGATGAAGAAGCAGGAGATGCAGGAAAAGAAGATGCAGCCGCACCAGATGCAGCATCAGATTTAGCAGGAGTTGCAGCAGCAGGAGATGAAGAGGCAGGAGATTCAGCAGCAGGGGATGCAGCATCAGGAGATTCAGTAGGAGATACATCAGCAGGAAATGCATCAGCAGATTCTGCAGAAGGAAATTCTGTAGGAGATTCTGCTGCAGGAGATTCAGTAGAAAAGGCAGCAGGAGATTCAGTAGAAAATGCAGCAGCAGATGCAGCAGGAGATATAGAAGGAGATTCAGCAGCATGGGATGTGGTAGGAGATGCAGCAGGAGATACATCATCAGGAATTGTAGTAGGAGATGTTGGAGGACATTCTGCAGAAGAAGATTCAGCAGGAAATGCAGCAGGAGATGAAATAGCAACATAGGCATCAGCAGTAACAGCAGGAAGTGCAGCAGGAGATTCAGCAGGAAATGTAGCAGCAGGAGATGCAGCCACAGATGCCTTCAACAGGATATGCAGCTGAAATGCAGAAGCACTAGATGCATCCGGAGAAGATTGAGCAGCAGATGCAGCAGGAAATGGAGATGCTTCTGCAGATGCATCCGCAGATGCACCCGCAAAGGATGCAGCAGGAGAGGAAGCAGCAAGCTATATAGCAGGGGGAGATGAACAGCAGATGCAGCAGCAGGAGATGCAGGAGGACATCAAGTAGAATGAGATGCAGCAGCAGCAAACGTAGCAGGAGATGCAGCAGTACATGAAGCATCCAGAAATGGAGCAGCAGATTAAGGAGATGTGGCAGCAGGAAAAGCTGCAGATTATGTAGCATGAGGGAATGCAGCATGTGATGCAGCAGCAGGTGATGCAGCTGCAGATGCAGATGCAGCAGATGCAGCAGCAATAAATGCAGCAGCAGATCCATCAGGAGATGCAGATTCAGTAGGAGATGTAACAGCAGAAGATGCAACAGCAGATGATGCAGCAGGAGCTGCAGCAGAAGGAAATGCAGCAAGATATGCTGCAGGAGGAGATGCAGTAGGATATACTGCAGGAGGAGATGCAGCAGCAGGAGATGCAGCAGGGGATGCATGTTCAGCAGTAGATTCAGCATCACATTCAGAAGGAGAAGCAGCTCCAGGAGATTTAGCAGGAGATGCAGCAGTAGATGAAGAAGCAGCATATGTAACAGCAGATGCACCAGATGGAGCAGAAAGAGATGCAGGAGGGGATGGAGCAGCAGATGCAACGGGAAATGGTGCATCAGGAGATGCATCCGCAGATGCATGAGCATAGGATCCATCAGGAGATGTAGCAGCAGGAGATACAGGAGCAGGTGATGCCACAGGAGATGCAGCAGGAGATGCAACACCAGAAGATGCAGCACCAAGAGATGCATTAGGAGATGCAGCAGCACATGCAGTATCAGCAAATGCAGCAGCAGGAGATGAAGCAGCAGACGCAGCAGCAGGAGATGCAGTCGCAGGCAGTACAACAGGAATAGATGCAGAAGGTAATGCAGCAGCAGGAGTTGAAGCAGAATATGCATCAGCAGGAAACGGAGCACGAAGAGATTCAGACGGAGATGCAGCAGGGGATGCAGCAACAGGAGATGCATAATCAGATGTTGCAGCAGATGCAGCAGCAGCAGATGCAGCAACAGGAGATGCCGCAGTAGCACATGCAGAAGGTGATGCAGCAGCAGGAGATGCAGGCAGCAGACGAAAGAGGAGATGTAGATTCAGCAGCAGATGATATAGCAGGAGTGGCTGCAGCAGATGCAATAGCAGGAGATGCAGCAATAGGTGAAGCAGCACCAGATGCAGCAGCATATGCTGAAGATGTAGAAGGAGGGGATTAAGCAGGAGATCCAGCAGGAAGAGATGCAGCAGGATATGCAGAAAAAGATAAAGCAGAAAGAGATGCACAGGAAATACAGCAGCAGGATATGCATCAGCAGGAAATGCAGCAGGACATGCACTAGCAGGAGATGCAGCAGGAGATGCAGCAGGAGATGCAGGCGGAGATGTAGCAAGAGGATATGCACCATGATATACAGCAGCAGGAGATGCAACAAAAGATGAAACAGGAGGAGATGCATTAGGAGATGCAGCAGAGGAGATGCAGCAGAATCTACTTCTGCATCTCGTGCTGCTGCCTCTCCTGCTGCATCTCCTGCTGCTGCAGATTCATCTGATGATGCATCTCCCCTGCTTCATCTCCTGATGCTGAATCTCCTGCTCTTGCATACCCTGCTGCATCTACAGCTGCTTCTAAGCCTACTTCATCTACTGCTACTGCATTACCTGCTGCTTCTGCTGCTGCATCTCCTGCTGCTGAATCTCCTGCTGCTGCATCTCCTGCTGCTATATCTTTTGCTTATGAATCTCCTGCTGCTGCATCTCTTACGGATTCTGCTTCTGAATTTGCTCCTGCATCTACTGCAGCTGCATCTCCTGATGCTGCATCTCCTGCTACTGCATCTCCTAATGCATCTCCTGTAGCTTAATCTCCTGCATTTGCATCTCCTGCTTTATCTCCTTCTGATGCCTATCTTGCTGCTGCATCTCCTGCTGCATCTCCTGCTGCATCTCCTGCAGCTGCATCTCCTGCTGCATCTCTTGCGGCTGCATCTACTGCTCCATATCCTTCTGTTGCATCTGCGTATTCATCATATGATGGTTCTTTCTTGCTGGATCTCCTGCTTCTCTATCTCCTGCTGCTGCAAACTCTTCTGCATCTACTGCTGCTGATGCATTTCCTGATGCATTTTCTACTGCTGCATCTCCTTCTGCTGCAACTCCTGCTGCATCTCCTCTTGCTCCATTTCCTACTGCTGCATTTCCTGCTCCTGCATCTGATACTTCATCTCCTGCTGCTGCATCTGCTGGTGCTGCATCTCCTGCTGCATCTGCTGCTGAATCTCCTGCTTCTGCATCTCATACCACATCTCCTGCTGCTGCATCTCCTGCTTCTGCATATCTCGCAGCATCTCCTGCTGCTGCATCACCTGCTGCTGAATCTCCTGCATCTTTTGCTGCATCTGCTGTAGATTCGCCTACTGGTGCCTCTCCTGCTGCTGCATCTCCTGCTTCATCTCCTTTTGATGCATATATTGCTGCTGCATCTACTGCTGCTTGGCCTGCTGCTGAATCTCCTGCTCCATCTCCTACTGGGGCATCTCCTGCTGCATCTCCTTCTGCACCTCCTGCTGCTCCAGCTGCTGCATCTGCATCATCAGGATATTCTGAAGGAGATGCAGCAACAGGAGATGTAGCAGCAGGAGATGCAACCACAGCACTGCGGTGGCAGATTCAGCTGCAGGAGATGCAGCCGTAGGAGACACAGCAACATTTTCAGCAGGAGATACAGCAGAAGGAGATGCAGCAGGAGATGCAGTACCAGATGCAGCAGAAGGAAGTGTAGCAGCAGAAGATGTAGGAGGATATGCAGCAGCAGTAGATGAAACAGACCATAAAGCAGCAGGATATGAAGAAGCAGGAGAATCAGCAGCAGGGGATGCAGCAGCAGTTAAAACAGTAAGGAAAATTGTTCCCTCTGTGCACAACCCCAAGGGTTGGATGAGTACTATGAGATTCCCAAGGTCCAAGAGGAGGTGGTTAGAGACTTGCTTGCCCAGCTAGATGCCCACAAGTCTATAGGGCCGGATGGAGTCCACCCAAGAGTTTTGAGGGAACGGGCGGCTGTGCTGGCCAAACCCCTTTCCATCATCTTCCAACAGTCCTGGATGACTGGGGAGGTTCTGCTGGACTGGAGGCTGGCTGATGTCATGCCCATCTATAAGAAGGGGCACAGGGAGGATTTGGGGAACTCCAGGCCTGTCAGCCTGACCTTGGTACTGGGGAAAGTCATGGAGCGGGTGATCTTGAGTACGATCATGAAGCACTTGCAAGAGAACCGGGTGATCAGGCCCAGTGAACACGGGTT
Organism: Clamator glandarius; assembly: GCA_033459285.1. NCBI lineage: Eukaryota > Metazoa > Chordata > Aves > Cuculiformes > Cuculidae > Clamator > Clamator glandarius. The sequence goes on along the minus strand of JAUNZM010000631.1, from coordinate 691,073 downwards.
CTTGAAAGGCAGGTCTTGCCAGAGTAACCTGATCACCTTCTATGACCAAGTGACTAAAATCTTGGACGAGGGAAAGGCTGTGGATGTGGTCTTCCTGGACTTCAGTAAAGCCTTTGATACAGTTTCTCACAGCATTCTGCTTCGGAAACTGTTGGCCTCTGGCCTGGACAGGTGCACACTCTCCTGGGTGAAAAACTGGTTGAATGACCGGGCCCAGAGGGTGGTGGTAAATGGAGTTAAATCCAGCTGGAAGCCAGTTACAAGTGGGGTTCGCCAGGGCTCAGTCCTGGGTCCAGTCCTGTTTAATGTCTTTATCAATGACCTGGATGAAGGCATTGAGTCCTCCCTTAGCAAGTTTGCAGATGACACCAAGCTGGGAGGAAGTGTTGATCTGCTGGAGGGTAGGGAGGCTCTGCAAAGGGACCTGAACAGGCTGGACTGCTGGGCTGAGACCAATGGCATGAGGTTTAACAAGGCCAAATGCTGGGTCCTGCACTTGGGGCACAACAACCCTAAGCAGAGGTACAGACTAGGAGAAACCTGGCTGGAAAGCTGCTAGGAGGAGAAGGACCTGGGGGTGCTGGTTGACAACCTACTGAACATGAGCCAGCAGTGTGCCCAGGTGGCCAAAAAGGCCAATGGCATCTTGGCTTGTATCAGGAACGGCGTGACCAGCCGGTCCAGGGAGGTTATTCTCCCCCTGTACTTGGCACTGGTGAGACCGCACCTCGAGTACTGTGTTCAGTTCTGGGCCCCTCACCACAAAAGGGATGTTGTGGCTCTGGAGCAAGTCCAGAGAAGGGCAACAAAGCTGGTGAAGGGGCTGGAGAACATATCTTATGAGGAGCGGCTGAGAGAGCTGGGGTTGTTTAGCCTGGAGAAGAGGAGACTGAGGGGAGACCTTATTACTCTCTACAACTACCTGAAGGGAGGTTGTGGAGAGGAGGGAGCTGGCCTCTTCTCCCAAGTGACAAGGGACAGGACGAGAGGGAATGGCCCCAAGCTGCATCAGGGGAGATTTAGGCTTGAGATTAGGAAGAAATTCTTCACAGAGAGGGTGGTTAGGCATTGGAACGGTCTGCCCAGGGAGGTGGTTGAGTCACCGTCCCTGGAGGTGTTTAAGGTTAGGGTGGATGAGGTCCTTAGGAGCATGATTTAGGGATTGTTGGGAATGGTTGGACTCGACGATCCAGTGGGTCTCTTCCAACCTGGTCATCTGTGATTCTGTGATTTTGTGAGAGGGAATGGCCTCAAGCTCCGCCAGGGGAGATTTAGGCTTGAGATTAGGAAAAAGTTCTTCACGGAGAGGGTGGTTAGGCATTGGAACGGTCTGCCAAGGGAGGTGGTTGAGTCAACGTCCCTGGAGGTGTTTAAGGTTAGGGTAGACGAGGTGCTTAGGAGCATGATTTAGGGATTGATGGGAATGGTTGGACTCGATGATCCAGTGGGTCTCTTCTAACCTGGTTATTCGGTGATTCTGTGATCCTGCTGCTGTGTCTCCTGCTGATGTATGTTTTGCTGCATCTCCTGCTGATGCATGTCCTGCTGCATCTCCTGCTTCTGCATCTACTTCTGCATCTCCGGTTCCAGCATCTCCTGCTGCTTCAATTGCTGCTGCATCTCTTATTCATCTCTTTCTGCTGCATATAGTGCTGCATCTGGTGCTGCTGTACCTCCTCCTGGTGCATCTCCTGCTGCATCTCCTCCTGCTGCATCTCCTGCTGCTGCATATCTTGCTGCTACATCTCCTTCTGCATCTCCTGCTACAGCAATTCCTGCTGTATCTGCTGCTTCTGCATCTCCTGATACATGCTCTGCTGCTTCATCTCATCTTGCTGCATCTCATGCTGCTTCTCCTGCTGCTATATCTCCTGCTGTTTCATATCCTGCTACTGCATCTCCTAATGAAACTTCTGCTGCTTCATCTCTTGATCCATGTCCTGTTGCTGCATCGCCTGTTTCTGCATCTCCTTTTTTTTGTCTCTTGCTGCATCTCCTGCTCTATCTCATGTTGCACCTTCTATTGAAGCATCTCCTGCGTCATCTCCCTCTGCTGCATATCTTGCTGCTTCATCTCGTTCGGCATTTCCTGCTGCATCTTTTTGAGCATCACCTGCTGCATCTCCTTCTGCATCACCTGCAGATGCATCTCCTGCTATATCTCCTGCTCCTGCATATTCATCTGCATTTCCTGCTGCAGCTCTTTATGAATCTACTACTGCTGCATCTGCTGCTGCTTCATCTACTGCTGCATCTTCTGATAGATCTCCTTCTGATAGATCTCCTTCTGCTGCATCTGCTACTGCATCAGATGCTGCTTTATCTCCTGCTGCATGTACTGCAGATGAATCTCCTGCTATATTTCCTTCTGCTGCATCTTCTCTTCATCTACTACTCTGCACCTCCTGCTGCTGCATCTCCTCCTTCTGCATCTCCAGCTGAATCGCCTGTAGCATCTCTTGCTTCTTCATCTCCTGCTGCCACATCTCCCACAGCATATGCTGCTGCTGCATCTCCTGTTACTTCTGCTACTGCTGCAATCCCTGCTGCATCTCCTGATTCTGCAACTCCTTCTGCATCTCATTTCTTACTTCATCTCCTGCTACTGCATCACCTGCTGCACCTACTGCTGCTGCATTTCTTGCTGCACTTACTGCTGCTGCAATTTCTGCTGATGGGTCTGGTGCTGCATCTCTTGCTCTTGCATCTCCTGCTGCATTTCTTGCTGCTGCATAACCTGCTCTATCTCCTCCTACTGCATCTCCTCCTGCTGCATATCCTGCTTCTCTATATACTGCTGCATATCCTGCTTCTGCATCTCCTGTTGCTGAATCTCTTTCTGCATCTCCTTCTTCTGAATCCCCTGCCGCTCTATTACCTTCTGCATCGACTCCTTCTGCATGTCCTGCTGCTGCATCTCCTACTGAATCTGCATCGCCTGATGCATCTGCTGCTGCATCTATTGCTGCTGCATCTGCTGCCTCTGCAGCTGCAGCTGCATCTCCTGCTACTGCATCTCCTCTTGCTGCATCTTCTGCTGCATTTCCGGCTACTGCATCTCCTTAATCTGCTGCTACATCTGCTGCTGATTCATGTACTGCTGCATCTCCTGCTACAATTCCTGCTGCTACATCTCCTGCCACTTGATGTCCTCCAGCATCTCCTGCTGCTGCATCCTCTACTCATGCATCTGCGGATGCATCTGCAGAAGTATCTCCATTTCCTGCTGCATCTGCTGCTCAGTCCTCTAAGGATGCATCTAGTGCTTCTGCATTTCCTCCTGAAGGCATCTGCGGCTGCATCTCCTGCTGCTACATCATCTGCTGAATCTCCTGTTGCACTTCCTGCTGTAACCTCTGATGCATATGTTGCTACTTCATCTCCTGATGCATCTCCTACTGTATCTCCTGCTGACTCTTCTTCTGCAGAATCTCCTCCTGCAACTCCTGCTGATGTATCTCCCGCTGCATCTCCTACTACATCTCCTGCTGCTGAATCTCCTTCTAGATCTCCTGCTGCATCTTCTGCTCAATCTTCTGCTCAATCTCCTGCTGCAGACTCTCCTACGGCATTTCCTGCTGCAGCATCTCCTGCTACATTTCCTGCTGATGCATCTCCTGCTGAATCTCCTGCCTCTTCATCTCCTGCATCTGCTGCGGCTGCATCTTCTTCTACTGCAACTCCTGCTACTGCATCTCCTTCTGCATCTCCCACTGCTACATCTCCTTCTGCATCTCCTGCTTCTGCATCTCCTGCTACTTCATCTCATGCTGCATCTCCTGCTATGCACCTCATGCTGCTGCATCTGCTGTTGCATATCCTGCTGCATCTCCTGCAGCATCTCCTGCTGCTGCAGTTCCTGCTGCATCTCATCCTGCATCACCTGCTGCTGCATCTCCTGCTGCTGCATCTCCTGCTTCATTTGTTTCTGCATTTCTACTTCATCTCCAGCTTCATCTTCTACTGCTGCTGCATCTCCTTCTGTATCTTCTGCAGTTTCATATCCTGCTGCATCTACTCTGCTACATCTCCTAAATCTGCTGTTGTATCTGCTGCTACTTCATGTACTGCTGCATCTCCTTCTTCATCTCCTATTGCTGCATCTCCTGCTGCACTTGTTTCTACATTTCTACTTCATCTCCTGCTGCATCTCCTGCTGCTGCATTTCCTGAATCTGCTCTTTTATCTGCTGCTATTTCATGTACTCCTGCATATCCTGCTGCCGTATCTCCTGCTGCATGCTCTGCTGATGCATCTGCGGATGCATCTAGTGATGCCGTATTTCCTGCTACAACTGCTGCTGAATCTCCTGCTACTGAATCACCTGCTGCTGCATCTCCTACTGCATATGCTGCTGAATGCATTTGCGGCTGCACCTCCTGCTGCTGCACCTCCTGCTGCTGCATCTCCTGCTGCAACTGCTGCTTCATCTACTGCTACTTCATCTACTGCTGCATCTCCTACATCTCCTGCTGCCTCATGCATTTCTCTATGTCCTGCTGCATCTACTGCTGCTGCCTCTGCTGCTGCATCTGCAGCATATGCTGCTTCATCTGGTGCTGCTTCACCTACTGCTGCAACCCCTGTAAAATTTCCTGCTGCTGCATCTCCTGCTGCAGCATGTCCTGCTTAATCTCCGGAAGCATCTCCTGCTGCATTTTATGCTGGTGCATCTCCTGCCTCATATCCTGCTGCTGTGTCTCCTGCCTCATATCCTGCTGCTGTGTCTCCTGCTGATGTATGTTTTGCTGCATCTCCTGCTGATGCATCAACTCCTGCATCTCCTGCTTCTGCATCTACTTCTTCGGCATCTCCGGCTCCAGCATCTCCTGCTTCATCAATTGCTGCTGCATCTCTTATGCATCGCCTTCTGCTGCATAGGCTGCTGCATCTGCTGCTGAACCTCCTCCTGCTGCATCTCATGTTCCACCTCCTCCTGCTGCATCTCCTCTTAATCTCTTCCTGCTGCTGCATCATCTCCTTTTGCATCTCCTGCTATGGCATCTACTGCTGTATCTGCTGCTTCTGCATCTCCTGATGTATCCCCTGCTGCTTCATCTCATACTGCTGCATCTCATGCTGCATGTCCTGCTGCTATATCTCCTGCTGCATCATATCCTGCTACTGCATCTCCTAATTAATCTCCTGAAGTTTCATCTCCTGCTACTGCATCTCTTGATCCACGTCTTGCTGCTGCATCTCATGTTTCTGCATCTCCTTCTACTTCATCTGCTGCTGCATCTTTATCTGCTGTATCTCATGTTGCACCTTCTATTGAAGCATCTCCTGCGTCATCTCTATCTGCTGCATCACCTGCAGATGCATCTCCTTCTGCATCACTTGCAGATGCATTTCCTGCTATATCTCCTGATGCTGCATATTCATCTGCATTTCCTGCTGCAGCTCTTTATGAATCTACTACTGCTACATCTGCTGAATTTGCTGCTGCATCTCCTGACAGATCTCCTGCTGCTGCATCTGCTGTTGCATCCTCTTCTGCGGCATCTAATGCTGCATCTGCTGCTTCTTTCTCTCTTGCTGCATTTACTGAGGCTGAATCTCCTGCTATATTTCCTTCTGCTGCATCTTCTTCTCTTCCTCTACTACTCTGCACCTCCTGCTACTGCATCTCCTCCTTCTGCATCTCCGGCTGAATCGCCTGTAGCATCTCCTGCTTCTTCATCTCCTGCTGCTACATCTCCCACAGCATATGCTGCTGCTGCATCTCCTGTTACTTCTGCTACTGCTGCATTCCCTGCTGCATCTCCTGATGCTGCAGCTCCTTCTGCATCTCCTTCTGCGTCTCCTGCTACTACATCCCCTGCTGCTGCATTTCCTGCTGCATCTCCTGATGCTGCAACTCCTTCTGCATCTTCTGCTGATGCATCTCCTGCGGAATCTGAGCTGCTGCATCTCCTGTTGCATCTGCTTCTGATGCATCTGCGGCTACATCTCTGCTGATGCATCTCTTGCTGCATTTCCTGCTTCATCTGCTGATGCATCTGCTGCTGCTATATGTCCTGCTACATCTCGTCATGCTGCACATCCTGCTGCATCTGCTGAAGATTCTCTTCCTATTGCTTCTCCTGCTGAATCTGCATCTCCTGATGCACCTGCTGATCCACCTCCTGCTGCTTCATCTCCTGCTTCATCTTCAGCTGATGCATCTGTGGCTTTATCACCTCATATGTCATCTCCTGCTGCAACTGCTGCAGTATTTTCTGCTGCAGCATCTCCTGCTTCTGCGTCTATTGCTGCATTTCCTGCTGCATCTCCTGCTGATGCATCTCCTATTGTGAATCTGCTGCAGCACCTCCTGCTTCTGAATCTCTTGCTGAATCTGCATCTACTGATGCATCTGCTGCTGCATCTCCACCTGCTGTATCTGATGCTTCATCTCCTGCTGCATTTCCTCTTGCTGCATCTCCTTCTGCATCTGCTGCTGCTGTGCCTGCTGCTGCATAACCTGCTGAATCACCTGCTGCTGGATCTGCTGCGACTGCATTTCCTGCTACTTCAACTCCTGCTCTTGCATCTCCATCTGCTCTATCTCCTCATGTATCTCCCACGGCATCTCATGCTGCTACATCTTCCTCAGAATATGCATCTCCTGCTACTACATCTCCTGCTGCATCTCCTGCTGAATATGTATATCCTGCTGCATCTCCTGCTGCTGCATCTGCTGTTGCTCTGTCTTCTTCTCTATCTCTTGCTTCATCTGCTGCTGCATCTCCTTCTGCATCTGCAGCGGCATCTCCTGCTGCATCTCCTGCAGCTGCATTTCGTCCTGCTAAATCTCCTCCTGAAGCTCCTGCCACCTCTCCTGCTTCATCTCCTGCTGCTGAATTTCTTGCTGCTGAATCTCCTGCTGCATCTCCTGCTGCTGAATTTCCTGCTGCTGCATCTCCTCCTGATACATCTGCTGCAGCATCTTCTGCTGCTACATCACCTGCTGCTGAATTTCCTGCTGCTGCATCTCCTCCTGATACATCTGCTGCAGCATCTTCTGCTGCTACATCACCTGCTGCTGCATCTCCTGCTGCTCCATCTCCTGCTGCTGCATCTTCTGCTGCTGAATCTCATGCTGAATCTCCTGCTGCATCTCCTGCTACTGCATCCTCTGCTTCTTTATATACTGCTGCATTTCCTGCTGCTGTATCTCTAGCTGCATCTTTTGCTGCATCTCCTGCTGCTGTATTACCTGCTGCATCACCTCCTCTTGCATCTCCTTCTGCATCTGCTGATGCATCTCGTTCTGCTGCATCTCCTGCTTCATCTTCAGCTGATGCATCTGTAGCTTCATCTCCTGATATTTCATCTCCTTCTGCATCTGCTGGGCATCTCCTGCTGCTGCATCTCCTGCTGCATTTCCTGCTGCATCTGCTGCTGCTCTGCTGCTGCTTCATCTACTGCTGAATCTCCAGCTACATATCCTGCTGCTGCATTTCCTGCTCTACTTCATATTCATTCTCCTGTTCATGCGTATCCTCCTGCACCTCCTGCTGCTGCACATCCTGCTGCTGCATCCTATAATGCATCCTATGATAATGCTACATCTCTTGCTACTGCCTCTCCTGCTGCAATTCCTGCTGCTCTATATCTTGCTGCATCTTCTGCTGCTGCATCTCCTGCTGCATATCCTTCTGCATTTCCTGCTGCATCCCCTCCTCCTACATCTTCTGTTGCATCTCCTACTGTGGCTTCTCCTGCTGCATCTATTTCTGCCCATCTCCTTCTGCATCTCCTGCTCCTGCACGTCCTACTGTGAATCTGCTGCAGATTCTTCTGCTGATGAATCTCCTGCTGAATCTGCATCTCCTGCTGCTTCATCTCTTTTCTCTGCATCTCCTGCTGCATCTCCTGCCGCTGAATCCCCTGCTGTATCTACTACCGATGCATCTCCTGCTTCAGTTTCTGCTTCTGTATCTCCTGCTGAATCTTCTGTTTCTGCATGTCCTGCTTCTGTTTCTGCTGCATCATCACCTCCTGCCTCGCCTCCTACTGCATCTCCTGCTCAATCTCCTGCTCATCTCCTGCTGCTGTATCAGCCGAAGCATAATTTCCTGCTGCATCTACTGCTTAATCTGCATCTCTTGCTGCATCTCCTGCTATTGCATCTGCTGCTGCAACTCCTGCCACTTCATCTGCTGCTGAATCTACATCTCCTCTTTCGTCTGCTGCCTGCATTTCCTGCTGATGCATCTCCTGCTGCTGTATCTCCTGCTGAAGAATCGCCTTCTGCTTTATTTCCTGCTGCTGCATCTCCTTCTGAATGTGATGCTGAATCTACTGCTGAACATGCATCCCCTGCTGCTGCATTACCTGTTGCATCTCCTCCTGCAGCATATCTTACTGCATTTCCTTCTGCTGCATCTCCTGTGGAATCTCCTGCTGTGGAATCTCCTGCTGTGTCATCTGCCGCAGCATCTTCTGCTGCTACATTTCCTACTGAATCTGCATCGCCTGATGCATCTGCTGCTGCATCTATTGCTGCTGCATCTGCTGCCTCTGCAGCTGCATCTGCAACCCCTGCTACTGCATCTCCTCTTGCTGCATCTTCTGCTGCATTTCCGGCTACTGCATCTCCTTAATCTACTGCTGCATCTGCTGCTGATTCCTGTACTGCTGCATCTCCTGCTACAATTCCTGCTGCTACATCTCCTGCCACTTGATGTCCTCCTGCTGAATCTCCTTCTATATCTCCTGCTGCATCTCCGGCTGCATTTTCTACTGAATAACCTGCTGCCTTTTCTACTGAATCTCCTGCTGCAGAATCTCCTACGGAATTTCCTAATGTAGAATCTGCTGATGCATTTCCTGCTGATGCATCTCCTGCTGAATATCCTGATGCTGCATCTCCTGCTGCTGAATCTCCTGCCTCTTCATCTCCTGCTGCTGCAACTCCTGCTGATGAATCTCTTTCTGCATCTCCTTCTTCAGAATCTCCTGCTGCTCTATTACCTTCTGCATCTCCTCCTGCTGCATCTTCTTCTGCATCTCATGTTGATGCATCTCCTGCTGCATCTGCTTCTGCATCTCCTGCTCCTTCATCTCCTGCTCTTGCATCTCCTTATGCTGAATCTCCTCCTGAATCTCCTGTGGCATCTCATGCTGCTAAATATCTTGCTACATCTCCTGACGTATCTCCTGCTGAATGTGCATCTCCTGCTGCTTCTCCTGCTGCTGAATCTCCTGCTGATGCAACCTCTCCAGCTGCTTCTCCTGCTGCTGCATCAGTTGCTGCTGAATCTCCTGATGAATCTCCTGCGGCATCTCATGCTTCTACATATCATGCTGAATCTCTGCTCCATCTCCTTCTGAATATGCATCTCTTGATGCATCTCCACCTGCTGCCAATCCTACTGCTGCGTTTGCTTCTGCATCTCCTGCTGCTGAATCTCCTGATGCTGAGTCTGCTGTTTACTATCCTTTGTCTGCTGTTGAATCTCCTGCTGCTGAATCTCCGTTTTCTGCATCTGCTGGTGCTGCACCTGCTGCAACATCTGCTTCTGCATCTCCTGCTGCTGCATCTCCATCGGAATCTCTTGGTGCTGCATTTCCTGCTGATGCATATTCTGATTTAACTCCTGCTGCTGCATTACTTTCTGCATCTATTCCTGTTGTATTTCCTGCTGCTGCATCTCCTGCTGCATCTCTTGGTGATGCATCTTCTGGTGTTGCATCTCCTGCTGCATCTCCTGCGGCATCACCTGCTTGCTGCATCTCATCCTGCATCCTTTGCTGCTGCATCTTCTTCTGGTTCTGGTGATGCTACATCTCCAGCTGCATCTGCTGCTTCATCTGCTGCTGTATCTCCTGCTGCATATGGTTCTGCATCGTCTGCTGCATATGGTGCTGCATCTGGTGCTGCTTCTGCTGCTGGTGCATTTCCTGCCTCATATCTTGCTGCTGTGTCTCCTGATGGTGTATGTTTTGCTGCATCTCCTGCTGATGCGTGTCCTGCTGCATCTCCTACTTCTGCATCTACTTCTTCTGCATCTCTGGCGCCAGCATCTCCTCCTGCATCAATTGCTGCTGTAACTCTTATTAATCTCCTTCTCCTGCATCTCCTGCTGAATCTGGTGCTGCTGTACCTCCTCCTGCTGCATTTCCTGTTGCATCTTCTCCTCCTGCATCTCCTGCTGCAACTTCTGATTCTGCAGCTACTTCTTCTGCATCTCCGGTTCCAGCATCTCCTGCTGCATCAATTGCTGCTATATCTCCTGCTGTTTCATATCCTGCTACTGCATCTCCTAATGAATCTCTTGATGCTTCATCTCTTGATCCATGTCCTGTTGCTGCATCTCCTGTTTCTGCATCTCCTTTTGCTTCGTCTGCTGCTGCATCTCCTGCTGTATCTCATGTTGCATCTTCTATTGAAGCATCTCCTGCATCATCTCATTCTGCTGCATATCTTGCTGCTTCATCTCCTTCTGCATCTCCTGCTGCATCTCCTTGAGCATCACCTGCTGCATCTCTTTGTGCATCACCTGCAGATGCATCTCCTGCTCCTGCATATTCATCTGCATTTCCTGCTGCAGCTCTTTATGAATCTACTACTGCTGCATTTGCTGAATTTGCTGCTGCATCTGCTGCTGCTTCATCTACTGCTGCATCTCCTGATAGATCTCCTGCTGCTGCATATCCTGCTGCTGCTTCTGATTCTGCATCTGATGCTGTTTTCTCTCCTGCTGCATGTACTGCAGATGAATTTCCTGCTATATTTCCTTCTGCTGCATCTTCTTCTCTTCATCTACTACTCTGCATCTCCTGCTGCTGCATCTCCTCCTTCTGCATCTCCAGCTGAATCTCCTGTAGCACCTCCTGCTTTTTCATCTCCTGCTGCTACATCTCCTAGTGCATATGATGCTGCTGCATCTCCTGTTACTTCTGCTGCTGCTGCATTCCCTGCTGCATCTCGTGATGCTGTAACTCCTTCTGCATCTCCTTCCACATCTCATTTCTTGATACATCTCCTGCTGCATTTCCTGCTGATACATCTCTTGCTGCATCTCCTGCGTTATACCTTTCTACATTTGCTGCCTCATTTCTTCATGCACCTGCTGATGCCCCTCGTGCTGCTGCATCTCCTGCTTCATCTTCAGATGATGCATCTGTGGCTTCATCACCTCATATGTCATCTCCTGCTGCATCCGCTGCAGTATTTCCTGCTGCAGTATCTGATGATCCTGCATCTACTGCTGCATTTCCTGCTGTATCTCCTGCTGCTTCATCTCCTGCCAAATCTCCTGCTACATATCCTGCTGCTGCACCTCTTCATGCATCTCATGATAATGCTTCATCTCCTGCTAGTGCATCTCCTACAGCACCTACTGCTGCTGCATTTTTTGCTGCTCCTACTGCTGCTGCCTTTCCTGCTGATGGGTCTGATGCTGCATCTCTTGCTCGTGCATCTCCTTCTGCATCTTCTGCTGCTCATTACCTGCTCTATCGCCTTCTACTGCATCTCCCCCTGCTGCATATCCTGCTTCTCTATATACTGCTGCCTTTCCTGCTGCTGCATCTCCTGCTGTTGAATATCATCATGAGGTGCATCAGCAGGAGATGCAGCATTAGGAGATGTACCAGTGGATGCTGCAGCAGGAGATGCAGCAGGGGATTCAGTAGGAGGTGATGCAGCAGCAGATGCAGCAGAAGTAAATTCAGCAGCAGAAGATGCAGCAGTGTATGCAGTAGCAGCAGATGGAGCATCAGGTGATGCAGGAGGACATCAAAAAATCAGAAGATGAAGCAACAGGAGATGCAGCAGTAGATTAATCTACAGCAGATGCACCAAAAGATGCAAGAGATGCAGCAGCAGGAGATGCAGCTGGAGATGCAGCAGTAGTAGATTGAGCAAGATATACAGAAGCAGGAGATGCATCAGCGGGAGATGTGGCATGAGAAGCAGAAGAAGAAGATCCTGCAGCAGATGCAGTAGCATATGCAGCACCAGCAGATGCAGCAGCAGGAGATTCAGAAACAGCAGATGCAGCAGTCAGAGATGCAGCAGGTTATGCATCATCAGAAGATGCATCAGCAGGATTTCAGCAGCAGGAGATGCAGCAGGTGGAGATGCAGCATCAGGAGATGCATCAGTAAATGCAGTGGTAATAGATGCAGCGGCAGGAGATGCAGCAGATTATGCAGCAGCAGGAGATGCAGCAGGAGATTCAGCAGCAGGAGATGCAGCAGGAGATGATGCAGCAGGAGATGCAGCAGGAGATGCAGTAGTAGGAGATGAAGCAGTATATGAAGCAGCAGCAGATGCAGCAGAAAATAGTGCAGATGCAGCAGGAGGAGATTGATCAAGAGATGCAGCAGTAGATAATGCAGCAGCAGGAGATGCAGCTGCAGCAGATGCAGGAACATATTCGACAGCAGATTCAGTAGGAGTTGCAGCAGCAGGAGATGAAGCAGCAGCAGATGCATCAATAGATGCCTATTCATCAGGAGATGCAGCAGGAAGAGATGCTTCAGCAGGTACAGCTTCATGAGATGTAGCACGAGATAGAGAAGGAGATGCTGTAGGAGAAGAGGCAGGAGGAGATGATGCAGCAGACCCAGTAGCAAGAGATGCAGAAGCAGAAGATGCAGCCGGAGATTCTGCAGCAGGAGATGAAGCAGCAGGAGATGCAGCAGAAGATGCAACAGCAGACGCATCAGCAGGAGATGCAACAGCAGAAGATACAGCAGCAGCAGCAGATGCACAAGAAAATGGAGCAAAAGATGCGGCAGGATAAGATGCAGTACCAGCAGATGCAGCAGGAGATGCAGTGTCTGGAGCTGAAGCAATAGGAGATGCTGCAGAAGATGCAGCAGCAGATGCATCAGGAGAAGCAGGAGCAGGAAATGCAGAAGCAGAAGACGCAGCAGCAGAGATGCAGGAGGAGGAGAGGTAGAAGCAGGAGATGTGGGAGCAAGACATGCAAAAGTATATGCAGAAGCAGGAGATGCGGCAGGAGAGGCACCATGTGATTCAGCAGGAGATGAAGAAGAAGATAGAGAAGCAGGAGATGCAGCAGCAGATACAGCCGCAGGAGATGCAGGAAATGCATCAGCTGATGCAGGAGGAGATTTAGCAGGAGGAGAGGCAGCAGGAGGAGATGCAGCATGAGATGCAGAAGCCAGAGATGCAGCAGTAGATTCTGCTGCCTCTCCTACTGCATCTCCTCCTGTTTCATCTTTTGTTGCATCACCTGCTGCTGTATATCATGGTGCATATCCTCTTGCTACATCTCCGCCTGCATCTCCTGCTGCATCTCCTGCTCCATCTCCTGCTAGTGCATGTCCTGCTGCATTTCCTGCTGATGCATATCCTGCTGCTGTATTTCCTGTGCATCTCTTTCTGCTTTATCTTTTTCTGCATATCCTGCTGCATCTCTTCCTGCTGGATCTCCTGCTTAATCTCCTCCTACTACATCTTCAGCATATGCTGCTGCATCTGGTGCTGCTTCACCTATTGCTGCATCTCCTGCTATTGCATCTGCTGCTGCAACTCCTGCTACTTCATCTGCTGCTGAATCTACATCTCCTCTTTCGTCTGCTGCCTGCATTTCCTGCTGATGCATCTCCTGCTGCTGCATCTCCTGCTACAACTCCTTCTGCAGCATCTACTTTTGCATCTCCTTCATCTACATCTCTTGAGGTATATTCTGCTGCATTTCCTTCTGTATCTTCTCCTGCATCTTTTGTGACTCCATCTCCTGCTGCTGCATCTCCTTCTGAATGTGATGCTGAATCTACTGGTGAACATGCATTCCCTGCTGCTGCATTACCGGTTGCATCTCCTCTTGCAGCATATCTTACTTGCATCAGTTGCTGCTGAATCTCCTGATGAATCTCCTGCGGCATCTCATGCTTCTACATCTCCTACTGAATGTCCTGCTGCATCTTTTTCTGAATATGCATCTCCTGAAGCATCACCTTCTGCCACCCCTACTGCTGCTTTTTATTCTGCATCTCCTGCTGCATCTCCTGATGCTGAATCTCCTGGTGCTGAATCTCCTGCTGCATCTGCTACTGATGTGGCTCCTACTGCTACATCACCTTCTGCATCTGCTGCTGCAGCATCTCTTTCTGCTGCATCTCCTGCTCTAGCATCTTCTAGTGCTGCACCTGCTGCAACATCTGTTTCTGCATCTCCTGCTGCTGCATCTCTGTCAGAATCTCTTGGTGCTGCATTTCCTGCTGATGCATATTCTTCTTCAAATCCTGCTGCTGCATTACCTTCTATATCTATTCCTGTTGTATTTCCTGCTCCTGCATCTCCTGCTGCATGTGCTGCTGCATCTCTTGGTGCTGCATCTTCTGGTGTTGCATCTCCTGCTGCATCTCCTGTGGCATCACCTGCTCCTGTATCTCCTGCTGCTACATCTCCTGATGCATCCTGTGCTCATGCATCTGTGGATGCATCTCCTGATGCACCATTTCCCGTTGCATCTGGTGCTCCATCCCCTGCTGCATTTCTTTCTGCTCCATCTGGTGCATCTGCTCTTGCATATGCTGCTTCTTCATCTACTGCTGCATCTCCTGCTAAATCTCCTACTGCTGCATCTCCTTCTGAAGTTCCTGCTGAATCTACTGCTGAATATGCATCCCCTGCTGCATCTCCTCCTGCAGTATATCCTACTGCATCTCCTCCTGCAGCATATCTTGCTGCATTTCCTTCTGCTGCATCTCCTGCTGCTACATCTGCTGCAGCATCTTCTGTTGCTACATCTCCTACTGAATCAGCATCTCCTGATGCATCTGCTGCTGCATCTATTGCTGCTGCATCTGCTGCCTCTGCAGCTGCATCACCTGCTGCTGCATCACCTGCTGCATTACCTCCTGCTGCATATTCTGCTGCATTTTCTGCTGCTGCATCTCTTTAATCTGCTGCTCCATTTCTGGATGCTTCATGTACTGCTGCATCTCCTGCCACGTTTGCTGCTGCTGCATCTCCTTCTACTTGATGTCCTCCTGCACCTCCTGCTGCTGCATCTGCTGCTTCATCTCCTGCTGCTGTATAGCCTGCTGCTTCATCTCCTGCTGAATCCTCTGCAGATGCATCTGCGGATGCATTTGCAGAATCATCTCCATTTCCTGCTGCATCTGCTGCTCAATCTTCTACGGATGCATCTAGTGCTTCTACATTTCAGCTGCATATCCTGTTGAAGGCATCTGTGGCTGCATCTCCTGCTGCTGCATCTCCTGCTGAATCTCCTGCTGCACTTCCTGCTGTAACTGCTGATGCCTATGTTGCTATTTCATCTCCTGCTGCATCTCCTGCTGATGTATCTCCTGCTACATCTCCTACTACATCCCCTACTACATCCCCTGCTGCTGAATCTCCTTCTATATCTCCTGCTGCATCTCCAGCTGCATTTTCTACTGTAACTGCTGATGCCTATGTTGCTATTTCATCTCCTGCTGCATCTCCTGCTGAATCTTCTTCTGCAGAATCTCCTCCAGCATCTCCTGCTACAATTCCTGCTGATGTGTCTCCTGCTGCATCTCCTACTACATCCCCTGCTGCTGAATATCCCTTGCTGAATCTCCTGCTGCATTTTCTACTGAATCTCCTGCTGCCTTTTCTACTGAATCTCCTGCTGCAGAATCGCCTATGGAATTTCCTGCTGCAGAATCTGCTGATGCATTTCCTGCTGATGCATCTCCTGCTGAATATCCTGATGCTGCATCTCCTGCTGCTGAATCTCCTGCCTCTTCATCTCCTGCTGCTGCAACGCCTGCTGAATCTGATGCTGCATCTGGTGCGGCTGCATCTTCTTTTCCTGCATCTCCTGCTGCTGCATCTCCAGCTGATTTCCTGCTGTATTTTCTTTCTGTTCAATCTCCTGCTGCATATCCGGGTGCATCACCTGCTGAATATGCATCTCCTGCTACATCTCCTGCTGAGATACCTCATACAGCTGCATCTGCTGCTGCATATCCTTCTGCATCTGCTGTTGCCAAATCTCTTGCTGTTGCATATCCTACTGAATTTCCAGCAGAATCTCCTGCTGATGCAATTCTTGATGCATCTCATCCTGCATCCTTTGATGCTGCATCTGCTTCTCCTTCTGGTGATGCTACATCTCCAGCTGCATCTGCTGCTTCATCTGCTGCTCTATCTCCTGCTGCATATGGTTCTGCATCTGGTGCTGCTGATGCATCTCCTGTTTCATATCCTGCTGCTGTGTCTCCTGCTGATGTATGTTTTGCTGCATCTTCTGCTGATGCATGTCCTGATGTATCTCCTGATTCTGCATCTACTTCTTCTGCATCTCTGGCTCCAGCATCTCCTGCTGCATCAATTGCTGCTGCATTTCTTATTCATCTCCTTCTGCTGCATCTCCTGCTGCATCTGGTGCTGCTGTACCTCCTCCTACTGCATCTCCTGTTCCATCTCCTCCTGCTGCATCTCCTGCTGAATGTCCTGCTGCATCTGCTGCTGCTATATCTCCTGCTGTTTCATATCCTGCTACTGCATATCCTAATGAATCTCCTGCTGCTTCATCTCTTGATCCATGTCCTGCTGCTGCATCTCCTGTATCTGCATCTCCTTTTCCTTCATCTCATTCTGCATCTCCTGCTGCATCTCCTTGAGCATCACCTGCTGCATCTCCTTCTGCATCACCTGCAGATGCATCTCCTGGTGCTGCATATTCATCTGCATTTCCTGCTACAGCTTTTTATGGATCTACTACTGCTGTGTCTGATGAATTTGCTGCTGCATCTGCTGCTGCTTCATCTACTGCTGCATCTCCTGATAGATCTCACGCTGCTGCATCTTCTGCTGGTGCTTCTGCACCTGCATCTGATGCTGCATCTGATTCTACTTTCTCTCCTGCTGCATTTTCTGCGGCTGAAACTCCTGCTATATTTCCTTCTGCTGCATCTTCTTCTCTTCATCTACTACTCTTCACCTCCTGCTGCTGCATCTCCTTCTGCATCTCCGTCTTAATCGCCGGTAGCATCTCCTGCTTCTTCATCTCCTGCTGCTACATCTCCTAGTGCATATGATGATACTGCATCTCCTGTTACTTCTGCTGCTGCTGCATTCCCTGCTGCATCTCCTGGTGCTGCAGCTCCTTCTGCATCTCCTTCTGTGTCTCCTACATGCCCTGCTGCTTCATTTCCTGCTGAATCTCCTCTTGCTGCAACTCCTGCATTTTCTGCTGAATCTCCTCTTGCTGCAACTCCTTCTGCATTTTCTGCTGATGCATCTCCTGCGGAATCTGCGCTGCTGCATCTCCTGTTGCATCTGCTTGTGATGCATCTGCTGCTGCATCTCTTGCTGCATTTCCTGCTTCATCTGCTGCTTCATCTGCTGCTGCATCTGCTGCTGCTACATCTCGTCATGCTGCACATCCTGCTGCATCTGCTGAAGATTCTCTTACTATTGCTTCTCCTGCTGAATCTGCATTTCCTGCTACATCTGCTTCTGCATCTCCTGCTGCTGCATCTCCTGCTTCATCTTCAGATGATGCATCTGTGGCTTCATCACCTCATATGTCATCTCCTGCTGCATCTGCTGCAGTATTTTTTGCTGCAGTATCTGGTGATCCTGAATCTACTGCTGCATTTCCTGCTGCATCTGCTGCTGCTTCATCTCCTGCCAAATCTCCTGCTACATATCCTGCTGCTGCACTTCTTCATGCATCTCATATTAATGCTTCATCTTCTGCTACTGCATCTCCTGCCGAACCTACTGCTGCTGCATTTCTTGCTGCATCTTCTGCTGCTGCATCTCCTGCAGATGGGTCTGATGCTGCATCTCTTACTCTTGCATCTCCTGCTGCATCTCCTGCTGCTGCATTACCTGCTCTAGCACCTCCTACTGCATCTCCTCCTGCTACATATCCTGCTTCTCTATGTACAGCTGCATGTCCTGCTGCTTCATCTCATGCTGCTGAATCTCTTTCTACATCTCGTTCTTCTTAATCTCCATCTGCTGCTCTATTATCTTCTGCATCGACTCCTACTGCATGTCCTGCTGCTGCCTCCTCTGCTACTCCATATGCTTCTGCATCTCCTGCTGCTTCATCTCCTACTCTTGCATCTCCTTCTGCTGAATCTCCTCCTGAATCTCCTGCAGCATCTCATGCTTCTACATATCATGTTGAATCTCCTGCTGCATCTCCTTCTGAATGCTGCAGAATCTCTTGCTGCATCTGCTGCTGCTGCATCTCCTACTGCTGCATCACCTTCTGCATGTGCTGCTGCAGCATCTCCTTCTGCTGCACCTCCTGCTGCATCTCCATCTGAATCTCTTGGTGCTGCATTTCCTGCTGCTGCAGATTCTGCTTCAACTCCTGCTGCTGCATCTGCTGCTTTATTTCCTGCTGCTGCATCTGCTGATACTGCATGTGCTGCTGCAGCTCCTGCTGCATCTCTTGGTGCTGCATCTTCTGATGTTGCATCTCCTGCTGCATCTCATTATGACTTAACTGCCACTATTGAGGCGCTTTAGGGAAATCAAATAACGCCCACAGGGAAGATGATTGCTGCTGCTTCTGAATGCCTTCTCTTAAAGCGCTTTCACTGCAAAGAGAGAATTTTAGAATTCTGAGTATACGCTTGTGTACTGTAACATCAGAACGGCTCTTAAAGCGTCACTTGAAAATATCAGACAAGTACCACAGGCAAGAACCTACAATGAAATGCTGGCTCTAGTTAGAGTCTTCTCTGGAAACGCTTTCACTGCAAGCTGCAAAGCATGACTAACAGAACCTTTTAGCATAGGGTACTGAATTGTGACTTATGAAGGTGCTTTCTAATAAGTGAGTAACTGACGCAGTGAAGATGCTAGCGTGGAATACTGCTGCTACTGAATGTCTTCTCTTAGAGCGCTTTCACTGCAAAGCAAAACTTGTAGAAGTTTCAGTCTAGGCTTTTACACTGCAACATCAAAATGGCTATTAAAGCATCACTTCAAAATCTTTAGCGCTTTCACTGCAAGGCAAGACTTGTTGAACTTTTAGTCTATGCTTACGTACTGCAACATCAGAATGGCTATTAAAGCGTCGCTTCAAAATATCAGGGTGTTCAGTGCAAATACCGCAGGGAAGATGCTACGATCAAATATTGACATTCATATAATTCTTCTCTGGATGTGCTTTCACTGCAAGGCAAGACTTGTAGAACTTTCAGTCTAGGCTCGTGTACTGCATCATCAGAATGGCTATTAAAGCGTCACTGCAAAATTTGAAAACGTTTAGAAAAAGTGCCGCAAGGGCGCTGCTATAATTAAATGCTAGCTCTTGTTAGAATCTCTCTAGAAGTGCTTTCACTACAAGCTGCAAAGCACGTCTAACAAAACGTTTAGTATTGATTACGGAATTGTGATTTAACTGCGCCTATGGAGGAGCTTTAGGAAAAGTGAGTTAAGCCCGTATGGAAGATGCTAGCATGGAATGCTGCTGCTTCTGAATGTCTTCTCTTATAGCGCTTTCACTGCAAAGAGAGACTTGTAGAAATTTCAGTCTAGGCTCGTGTCCTGTAACATCAGAATGGGTAGTAAAGCATCACTGCAAAATTTCAAATCGTTCAGAACAAGTACAGCAGGGAAGCTGCTACTATCACATGCTGGCTCTCGTCAGTCTTCTCTGGAAGCGCTTTCACTGCAAGCTGCAAAGCACAACTAACATAAAATTTTAGTATATGGTACAGAACAGTTACTTTGCTTTGCCGAATAACTCGCTTTCGGAATAGTGAACATCGGCTTCTTAGAAGATGGTAGTATGGAATGCTGCTGCTGCTGAATGCCTTCTCTTATATAACACTTTCACTGCAAAGTACGACTTCTAGAAGTTTCATTCTAGTCTTCTGAAGTATATCATCAGCTAGTAAAGTGTCACTTCAAAATTTCAGAGCGTTCAGCACAAGTACTGCAGGGAAGCTTCTACCATCAAATGTTGATTCTCGTTAGAGTCTTCTCTTATAGCGCTTTCACTGCAAGCTGTGAAGCACGACTAACCCATTTTAATTTAGGGTAATAAATTGTGACTTAGCTGCTCCTGTTAACGCGCTTATGGAAAAGTAAGTATTTCAGGCAGTGCAGATGCTGGCATGAAACTATACCGTTTATTAATGTTTTCTCTTATAGTGCTGTTACTGCAACAGACGACTTGTAGAAGTTTCACTCTAGGCTTATGAACTGTGACATCAGAATGGCTATTAAAGCCTCATTTCAAGATTTGAGATCGTTCAGCACAAGTACCGCAGGGAAGCTGCTACCATCAAATCTCGTTAGGTAGGATCCTTTCATGAAGCGCTTTCACTGTCAGCCTCAAAGCACGAAAAAAGCAATGTTTTCACGTAGGGTAGGTATTTACGACTTAATAACGCCTAATAATGCTCTTTCGGAAAAGGGAATATCTCCAGCAGGGAAGATGTTAGCATGGAATGCTTCTGCTTCTGAATGTCTTCTCTTAGAGCGCAATCACTGCAAACCAAGATGTTTCGAACTTTCTGTCTAGGCTAGTAAACAGTAAGATCAGCATGGCTAGTAAAGCTTCACTTGAAGATTTGAAAGCGTTTAGCAGAACTACCCCTGGGAAGTTGCTAGCATCAAATGGTTGCTCTCGTTAGAGTCTTCTCTGGAAGTGCTTTCACTGCAAGCTACAAACACGACTAAAAGAACGTATTAGCATAGGCTAGTGAATAGGGACTTAACACCGTCTAATCCGGCGTTTTAGTAAAAATTCATATCGCCAGCAGGGAAGATGCTAGCATGTAATGCTTCTGCTTCTGAATGTCTTCTCTTAATATTGCGCCTCAATATTGGCAGTTAAGTCATAATTTGATGAAGCAGGAGATGCAACACCAGAAGATGCAGCAACAAGAGATGCATTATCAGCAGATGCAGCAGCAGGAGTTGAAGCATAATATACATCAGCAGGAAATGCAGCACCAAGAGCTTCAGACGGAGATGCAGCAGGAGATGCATCAGCAGGAGATGTATAAGCAGATGTTGCAGCAGGTGCAGCACCAACAGATGCAGCAACAGGAGATGCAGCAGAAGGAGATGCTGCAGAAGCACATGGAGAAGGTGCTGCAGCAGCAGCAGATGGAGCAGGAGATTCAGCAGCAGGAGATTCAGCAGCAGACAAAGAACAAGCAGCAGCAGACCCGGGAGATTCAGCAGCAGGAATTGCAGCAGGAAATGCAGAAGAAAAAGCAGCAGTAGGAGTGGCAGCAGGTGGAGATGCATCATGAGATGCATATTCAGAAGGAGATGCAGCAGGAGATTCAGCATGATATGTAGATGCACGAGATGCCTCAGGAGATTCATCAGCAACTGATGCAGCAGCAGGAGAAGCAGCAGGAGATGCAGCAGCAGCAGGAGATGCAGAAGCAGATGCAGCAGGAAATGAAGATTCAGCAGAAGATGAAGTAGGAAGAGATTCTTCAACATATGCAGCAGCATGATATGATGCAGCAAAAGGAGACACAGCAGGTTATGGAGAAAGAGGAGATGATGCAGCAGGCGCAGCAGTAGGAGATTCAGCAGCAGGAATTGCGGCAGGAGATGCACATTCAGGAGACACTTCAGGAGATGTAGAAGCATGAGATGCCGCCGGAGATTCAGGAGGAGATTCAGCAGAAGGAGATGCAAGAGCAGCAGATGAAGGAGCAGGAGATGCAGAAGCAGAATTCGCAGGAGATGCAGATTTAGCAGGAGATGCATCAGCAGGAGATGCAGAAGCAGGAGATGCAGAAGCAGATGCAGCAGGAGGAGATGCAGCAGCAGGACATGCAGCAGGAGTCGATGCAGAAGGTAATAGAGCAGCAGGAGATTCAGAAGAAGGAGATGTAGAAAGAAATTCAGCAGCAGGAGATGCAGAAGCAGGAAAAGCAGCAGTATATAGAGAAGCAGGATATGCAGCAGGAGGAGATGCAGTATGAGCAGATAGAGAAGGTAATGCAGCAGCAGGAGATGCAAGAGCAAGAGATGCAGCATCAGACCCATCAGCAGGAGATGCAGCAGCAGTAGGTGCGGCAGCAGATGCAGTAGCAGAAGATGAAGCATTATCATGAGAAGCATTAAGAGGTGCAGCAGCGGGATATGTAGCAGGAGATTTGGCAGGAGATGAAGCAGCAGCAGATGCAGCAGGAAATGCAGCAGTAGATGCAGGATCAGCAGAAACTGCAGCAGGAAATACTGCAGCAGATGAAGCAGGAGATGATATATCAGGTGATGAAGACACTGATACATTAGCTGAAGATGAAGCAGGAGATGCAGCAGCACGAGGTGCATCAGCAGGTGCATGAGGAAATGAGGCAGCAAATGTAGAAAGGTATAATGGAGGAGATGCAGCAGGAGATGTATAAGCAGGAGATGCAGAAGGAGTTACAGCATCAGGAGATGCAGCAGGAGATGTATAAGCAGCAGAAGTAACAGGAGATGCAGCAGCATCATATGCACTAGGAGATGTAGCAGCAGGAGATGAAGAAGCAGGAGATGCTACAGGCGATTGAGATGGAGATGCAGAAGGAGGAGATGCAGCAGCAGCAGGTGCAGAGTAGTAGATGAAGAGAAGATGCAGCAGAAGGAACTATAGCAGGAGATTCATCGGGAGAACACTCAGCAGGAGAGAAAGCAGCATCAGATGCAGCATCAGATGCCGCAGCAGGAGATGCAGCAGCAGGAGATCTACCAGGAGATGCAGCAGTAGATGAAGCAGCAGCAGATGCAGCAGCAAATTCAGCAGATGCGGCAGTAGTAGATTCATAAAGAGCTGCAGCAGGAAATGCAGATGAATATGCAGGAGCAGGAGATACAGCAGGAGATGCATTTGCAGGTGATTCAGAAGGAGATGCAGCAGGAGACGCTCAAGGAGATGCAGCAGGAGATGCAGAACGAGATGAAGCAGCAAGATATGTAGCAGAATGAGATGACGCAGGAGATGCTTCAATAGAAGGTGCAACATGAGATAGAGCAGGAGATGCAGCAGCAGACGAAGCAAAAGGAGATGCAGAAACGGGAGATGCAGCAGCAGGACATGGATCAGAGGATATGCAACAGCAAGAGATTTGGCAAAAACAGATGCAGCAAGATATGCAGCAGCAGATGCAGCTGCATGAGGTGTATCAGCAGGAGATGTAGCAGGAGATGCATATTCAGCAGGTGATGCACCAGGATATCCAGCGGGAGATTCAAGAGAAGGAAATGCAGCAGGAAATCAGCACGCGTTGCAGCAGCAGGAGATGAAGCAGCAGATGCAGCAGCAGGAGGTGCAGGAGGACATCAAGTAGAAGGAGATGCAGCAGCAGCAAATGTGGCAGGAGATGAAGCAGTACATGAAGCTGCAAGAAATGGAGCAGCAGATTAAGGAGATGCAGCAGCAGAATATGCATCAGGAGATGCTGATTCGGTAGGAGATATAGCAGCAGAAGATGCTGCAGTAGGTGATGCAGCAGGAGATGCAGCAAAAGTAAATGCAGCAAGATATGCTGCAGGAGAAGATGCAGTAGGATATGAAGCAGGAGATGGAGCAGCAGGAGATGCAGCAGGGGATGCATATTCAGCAGTAGATTCAGCAGAAACGTCAGAAGGAGATGCAGCAGTAGGAGATTTAGCAGGAGATGCAGCAGTAGATGAAGCAGCAACATATGCAACAGCAGATGCACCAGATGGAGCAGAAAGAGATGCAGCAGGGGATGAAGCAGCAGATGCAATGGGAAATGGTGCATCAGGAGATGCATCCGCAGATGCATGAGCATAGGATCCATCAGGAGATGTAGCAGCAGGAGATACAGGAGCAGGTGATGCCGCAGGAGATGCAGCAGGAGATGCAACACCAGAAGATGCAGCACCAAGAGATGCAGCAGGAGATGCAGCAGCACATGCAGTATCAGCAGATGCAGCAGCAGGAGATGAAGCAGCAGACGCAGCAGCAGGAGATGCAGTCGCAGGCAGTACAACAGGAATAGATGCAGAAGGTAATGCAGCAGCAGGAGTTGAAGCAGAATATGCATCAGCAGGAAATGCAGCACCAAGGGATTCAGACGGAGATGCAGTAGGAGATGCAGCAGCAGGAGATGCAGAAGCAGATGCAGCAGGAAATGAAGATTCAGCAGGAGACGAAGTAGGAAGAGATTCTTCAACATATGCAGCAGCATGATATGATGCAGCAACAGGAGATACAGTAGGATATGGAGAAAGAGGAGATGATGCAGCAGACGCAGCAGCAGGAGATTCAGTAGCAGGAGATTCAGCAGCAGGAGATGCAGCAGCAAGAGATTCAGCAGCAGGAGATTCAGCAGCAGGAGAAGCAGCAGGAGATGCATATTCAGGAGATATTTCAGGAGATGTAGCAGGATATGTAGCAGCGTGAGATGCCACAGGAGATTCAGGTGGAGATTCAGCAGAAGGAGATGCAAGAGCAGGAGATACAGCATCCTTCATCTGCATCTCTTGAGGTATATTCTGCTGCATTTCCTTCTGCATCGTCTCCTGCATCTTTTGTGGCTTCATCTCCTGCTGCTGCATCTCCTTCTGAATGTGATGCTGAATCTACTGCTGAACATGCATCCCCTGCTGCTGCATTACCTGCTGCATCTCCTGCTGCATCTCCTTTTGCGGAATCTCCTGCTGCATCATCTGCCGCAGCATCTTCTGCTGCTACATCTCCTACTGAATCTGCATCTGCTGCTGCATCTATTGCTGCTGCATCTGCTGCCTCTGCAGTTGCAGCTGCATCTCCTGCTACTGCATCTCCTCTTGCTGCATCTTCTGCTGCATTTCCGGCTACTGCATCTCCTTAATCTGCTGCTGCATCTACTGCTGATTCATGTACTGCTGCATCTCCTGCTACAATTCCTGCTGCTACATCTCCTGCCACTTGATGTCCTCCAGCATCTCCTGCTGCTGCATCCTCTCCTCATGCATCTGCAGATGCAGCTGCAGAAGTATCTCCATTTCCTGCTGCATCTGCTGCTCAATCTTCTACGGATGCATCTAGTGCTTCTGCATTTCCTCCTGAAGGCATCTGCGGCTGCATCTCCTGCTGCTACATCACCTGCTGAATCTCCTGTTGCACTTCCTGCTGTAACCTCTGATGCATATGTTGCTACTTCATCTCCTGATGCATCTCCTACTGTATCTCCTGCTGACTCTTCTTCTGCAGAATCTCCTCCTGCAACTCCTGCTGATGTATCTCCTGCTGCATCTCCTACTACATCTCCTGCTGCTGAATCTCCTTCTAGATCTCCTGCTGCATCTTCTGCTCAATCTTCCGCTGAATCTCCTGCTGCAGACTCTCCTATGGCGTTTCCTGCTGCAGAATCTCCTGCTACATTTCCTGCTGATGCATCTCCTGCTGAATCTCCTGCCTCTTCATCTCCTTCTGCTGCATCTCCTGCATCTGCTGCGGCTGCATCTTCTTCTACTGCGTCTCCTGCTACTGCATCTCCTTCTGCATCTCCCGCTGTTACATCTCCTTCTGCATCTCCTGCTTCTGCATCTCCTGCTACTTCATCTCATGCTGCATCTCCTGCTATGTACCTCATGCTGCTGCATCTGCTGTTGCATATCCTGCTGCATCTCCTGCAGCATCTCCTGCTGCTGCAGTTCCTGCTGCATCTCATCCTGCATCACCTGCTGCTGCATCTGCTGCTGCTTCTGGTGTTGCTACATCTCCTGCTGCATCTGCTGCTGCATCTCCTACTGCAGCATCTCCTGCTGCATTTGCTTCTGCATTTCTACTTCATCTCCGGCTTCATCTTCTGCTGCTGCATCTCCTTCTGTATCTTCTGCAGTTTCATATCCTGCTGCATCTACTCTGCTACATCTCCTGAATCTGCTGTTGTATCTGCTGCTACTTCATGTACTGCTGCATCTCCTTCTTCATCTACTGCTTCATCTCCTGCTGCACTTGTTTCTACATTTCTACTTCATCTCCTGCTGCATCTCCTGCTGCTGCATTTCCTGAATCTGCTCTTGTATCTGCTGCTATTTCATGTACTCCTGCATCTCCTGCTGCCCTATCTCCTGCTACATGCTCTGCTGATGCATCTGTGGATGCATCTACTGATGCCGCATATCCTGCTACGTCTGCTGCTGAATCTCCTGCTACTGAATCACCTGCTGCTGCATCTCCTACTGCATATGCTGCTAGATGCATTTGCGGCTGCACCTCCTGCTGCTGCATTTTTTGGTGCTGCATCTCCTGCTGCATTTCCTGCTGCAACGGCTGCTGCATCTACTGCTACTTCATCTTCTGCTGCATCTCCTATATCTCCTGCTGCCTCATGCATTTCTCTATGTCCTGCTGCATCTACTGCTGCTGCCTCTGCTGGTGCATCTGCTGCTGATCTATCTCTTGCTCCAGCTCTTCCTGCTTCATCTGGTGCTGCTTCACCTACTGCTGCAACCCCTGCAAATTTTCCTGCTGATGCATCTGCTGCTGCATCACCTGCTGCAGCATCTCCTGCTTGATCTCCGGAAGCATCTCCTGCTGCATTTCCTGCTGGTGCATCTCCTGCCTCATATCCTGCTGCTGTGTCTCCTGCTGATGTATGTTTTGCTGCATCTCCTGCTGATGCATCTACTCCTGCATCTCCTGCTTCTGCATCTACTTCTTCGGCATCTCCAACTCCAGCATCTCCTGCTTCATCAATTGCTGCTGCATCTCTTATGCATCTCCTTCTGCCGCATAGGCTGCTGCATCTGCTGCTGAACCTCCTCATGCTGTATCTCCTGTTCCACCTCCTCCTGCTGCATCTCCTCCTTAATCTCTTCCTGCTGCTGCATCATCTCCTTTTCCTGCATCTCCTGCTATATCTGCTGCTTCTGCATCTCCTGATGTAACCCCTGCTGCTTCATCTCATACTGCTGCATCTCATGCTGCATGTCCTGCTGCTATATCTCCTGCTGCTTCATATCCTGCTACTGCATCTCCTAATTAATCTCCTGAAGCTTCATCTCCTGCTGCTGCATCTCTTGATCCATGTCTTCTTGCGGCATCTCATGTTTCTGCATCTCCTTCTGCTTCATCTGCTTCTGCATCTTTATCTGCTGTATCTCATGTTGCACCTTCTATTGAAGCATCTCCTGCGTTATCTCCTTCTGCTGCATATCCTGCTGCTGCATCTCCTTCTGCATCTCCTGCTGCATCTCCTTGAGCATCACCTGCTGCATCTCCTTCTGCATCACCTGCAGATGCATCTCCTGCTATATCTCCTGCTGCTGCATATTCATCTGCATTTCCCGCTGCAGCTCATTATGAATCTACTACTGCTGCATCTGCTGAATTTGCTACTGAATCTCCTGATAGATCTCCTGCTGCTGTATCTCCTGCTGCTGTATCTGCTGTTGCATCCTCTTCTGCTGCATCTGATGCTGCATCTGCTGCTACTTTCTCTCTTGCTGCATTTACTGCGGTTGAATCTCCTGCTATATTTCCTTCTGCTGCATCTTCTTCACTTCATCTACTACTCTGCACCTGCTGCTGCTGCATCTCCTCCTTCTGCATCTCCAGCTGAATTGCCTGTAGCATCTCCTGCTTCTTCATTTCCTGCTGCTACATCTCCTAGTGCATATGATGCTGCTGCATCTCCTTTTACTTCTGGTACTACTGCATTCCTTGCTGCATCTCCTGATGCTGCAAATCCTTCTGCATCTTCTGCTGATGCATCTCCTGCGGAATCTGCGCTCCTGCATCTCCTGTTGCATCTGCTTCTGATGCATCTGCGGCTACATCTCTGCTGATGCATCTCTTGCTGCATTTCCTGCTTCATCTCCTGATGCATCTGCTGCTGCTATATGTCCTGCTACATCTCGTCATGCTGCACACCCTGATACATCTGCTGAAGATTCTCTTCCTATTGCTTCTCCTGCTGAATCTACATTTCCTGCTGCATCTGCTTCTGTTTCTCCTGCTGCTGCATCTCCTGCTGAAATAGCTGCTGCTGCATCTGCTTCTACATGTACGTTATAACTTTCTACTTTTGCTGCCTCATCTCCTGCTGCATAACCTCCTGCTAAGTCTCCTGCTGCTGCATCTCCTCCTGATACATCTGCTGCAGCATCTGCTGCTGCTACATCACCTGCTGCTGCATCTCCTGCTGCTGAATCTCATGCTGAATCTCCTGCTGCATCTCCTGCTACTGCATCCTCTGCTTCTTTATATACTGCTGCATTTCCTGCTGCTGTATCTCTAGCTGCATCTTTTGCTGCATCTCCTGCTGCATCTGCTTCTACATCTGCTGATGCATCTCCTCCTGCTGCATCTCCTTCTGCTTCATCTCCTTCATCTATTTCTCCTGCATATCCTGAATATATTTCCTGCTGCATCTTCTACGGTATTTCTTGCTACATCATCTGCCTCACCTCCTCTTGCATCTCCTGATGCATCTGCTGATGCATCTCGTTCTGCTGCATCTCCTGATTCATCTTCAGCTGATGCATCTGTAGCTTCATCTCCTGATATTTCATCTCCTTCTGCATCTGCTGGGCATCTCCTGCTGCTGCGTCTCCTGCTGCATTTCCTGCTGCATCTGCTGCTGCTCTGCTGCTGCTTCATCTGCTACTGAATCTCCAGCTACATATCCTGCTGCTGCATTTCCTGCTGTACCTCATACTGATTCTCCTGTTCATGCATATCCTCCTGCACCTCCTGCTGCTGCACGTACCGCTGCTGCATCCTATAATGCATCCTATGATAATGCTACATCTCTTGCTACTGCATCTCCTGCTGCAATTCCTGCTGCTCTATATCTTGCTGCATCTTCTGCTGCTGCATCTCCTGCTGCTGTATCTGCTGCTACTGCATGTCTTGCTGCATCTCCTCCTGATATTTCTCCTGCTGCATATCCTTCTACATTACCTGCTGCATCTCCTCCTCCTGCATCTTCTGTTGCATCTCCTACTGCAGCTTCTCCTGCTGCATCTATTTCTGCCCATCTCCTTCTGCATCTCCTGCTCCTGCACGTCCTACTGTGAATCTGCTCCAGATTCTTCTGCTGATGAATCTCCTGCTGAATCTGCATCTCCTGCTGCATCTCCTGCTGCTACATCTCCTGCTGCTTAATCCGTTTTCTCTGCATCTCTTGCTGCATCTCCTGCCACTGAATCCCCTGCTGTATTTACTACCGATGCATCTCCTGCTTCAGTTTCTGCTTCTGCATCTCCTGCTGCATCTTCTGTTTCTGCGTGTCCCGCTTCTGTTTCTGCTGCATCATCACCTCCTGCCTCGCCTCCTACTGCATCTCCTGCTCAATCTCCTGCTCATCTCCTGCTGCTGTATCAGCCGAAGCATAATTTCCTGCTGCATCTACTGCTTAATCTGCATCTCTTACTGCATCTCCTTCTATATCTCATTTTGCTGCATTTCCTGCTAAATTTGCTGATGAATCTGCTGCTGCATCCCCTGTAGTTGCATCTCCTGTATTATCTACTGTGGTATATCCTGCTACTGCATTTCCTGCTGAATCTGATGTTGAATGTGTTGCTGGATCTTTTGCGGTGGCATCTCCTGCTCTTGCATCTCCTGCTGCTGAATCTCCTCCTGAATCTCCTGCGACATCCCATGCTGCTACATAACCTGTTACATCTCCTGATGCATCTCCTTCTGATGCATCTGCTGCAGCATCTCCTGCTGTATCTCCTGCTACTTCATCTCCTGCTGCATCTCTTGCTAAATAGGCCTACCCTGCTGCATCTGCTGCTGCATCTGCTGCTGCTGCATCTCCTACAACATCTTCTGCTTCTGCATTATCTGCTTCATCTCCAGCTGCTGCATCTCCTGCGAATCAAATCTCCTGATGCATCTGCTGCTGCATTACCTCCTGCTGCATATTCTGCTGCGTTTCATGCTGCTGCATCTCTTTAATCTGCTGCTTCATCTCCTGCTGCATCTTCTGCATGTGCATCTGCAGAAGCATCTCCATTTCCTGCTGCATCTGCTGCTCAATCTTCTACGGATGCATCTAGTGCTTCTGCATTTCAGCTGCATATCCTGTTGAAGGCATCTGCGGCTGCATATCCTGCTGCTAGATCTCCTGCTGAATTTCCTGCTGCACTTCCTGCTGTAACTGCTGATGCCTATGTTGCTACTTCATCTCCTGCTGCATCTCCTGCTTCATACCCTACTGCATCTCCTCCTGCAGCATATCTTGCTGCATTTCCTTCTGCTGCATCTGCTGCTGCATCATCTGCTGCAGCATCTTCTGCTGCTACATCTCCTACTGAGTCTGCATCTTTTGATGCATCTGATGCTGCATCTATTGCTGCTGCATCTGCTGCCTCTGCAGCTGCAGCTGCATCACCTGCTGCTGCATCACCAGCTGCATTACCTCCTGCTGCATAATCTGCAGCGTTTCCTGCTACCGCATCTCCATAATCTCCTGCTTTATTTCCTGATTCTTCATATACTGCTGCATCTCCTGCTGCTGTATAGCCTGCTGCTTCATCTCCTGCAGCATCCTCTGCGGATGCATCTGCGGATTCATCCGCAGAAGCATCTCCATTTCCTGCTGCATCTGCTGCTCAATCTTCTACGGATGCATCCAGTGCTTCTGCATTTCAGCTGCATATCCTGTTGAAGGCATCTGCGGCTCCATCTCCTGCTGCTACATCTCCTGCTGAATCTCCTGCTGCATCTCCTGCTGTAACTGCTGATGCCTATGTTACTATTTCATCTCCTGCTTCATCTCCTGCTGAATCTTCTTCTGCAGAATCTCCTCCAGCATCTCCTGCTACAATTCCTGCTGATGTATCTCCTGATGCATCTTTTTCTACATCCCCTCCTGCTGAATCTCCTTCTATATCTCCTGCTGCATCTCCTGCTGCATTTTCTACTGAATCTCCTGCTGCAGAATCTCCTACGGAATTTCCTGCTGCAGAATCTGCTGATGCATTTCCTGCTGATGCATCTCCTGCTGAATCTCCTGATGCTGCATCTCATGCTGCTGAATCTCCTGCCTCTTCATCCCCTGCTGCTGCAACGCGTGCTGATTTCCTGCTGCATTTCCTTCTCTTGAATCTCCTGCTGCATATCCTGAAACATCTCCTGCTGAATATGCATCTCCTGCTACACCTCCTGCTGCTACACCTCATGCAGCTGCAGCTGCTGCTGCATCTGCTTTTAACAAATCTCTTGCTGTTGCATATCCTACTGAACTTCCAGCAGCATCTCCTGCTGATGCAATTCTTGCTGCATCTCATCCTGCATCCTTTGCTGCTGCATTTGCTTCTGGTTATGGTGATGCTACATCTCCAGCTGCATCTACTGCTTCATCTGCTGCTGTATCTCCTGCTGCATATGATTCTGCATCTCCTGCTGCTTCTGCTGCTGGTGCATCTCCTGCCTCATATCCTGCTGCTGTGTCTCCTGCTGGTGTAGAGTTTTGCTGCATCCCCTGCTGATACATGTTCTGTTGTATCTCCTGATTCTGCATCTACTTCTTCTACATCTCCGGCTCCAGCATCTCCTGCTGCATCAGTTGCTGCTAGTAGATGAAGCAGCAGCAGATGTAGATGAATATGCAGTAGCAGGAGATACAGCAGGAGATGCATCTGCAGGTGATGCTGAAAGAGATGCAGCAGGTGACGCTCAAGGAGATGCAGCAGGAGATGCAGCAGGAGATGATGCAGCAGGAGATGCAGTAGTAGGAGATGAAGCAGCATATGAAGCAGCGGCAGATGCAGCAGAAAATAGTGCAGATGCAGCAGGAGGAGATTGATCAAGAGATGCAGCAGTAGATGATGCAGCAGCAGGAGACGCAGCTGCAGCAGATGCGGGAACATATTCGACAGCAGATTCAGTAAGAGTTGCAGCAGCAGGAGATGAAGCAGAAGCAGATGCATCAATAGATACCTATTCATCAGGAGATGCAGCAGGAAGAGATGCTTCAGCAGGTACAGCTTCATGAGATGTAGCACGAGATAGAGAAGGAGATGCTGTAGGAGAAGAGGCAGGAGGAGATGATGCAGCAGACCCAGTAGCAAGAGATGCAGAAGCAGAAGATGCAGCCAGAGATTCTGAAGCAGGAGATGCAGCAGCAGGAGATACAGCAGCAGGAGATGCAGCAGGAGATACAGTCACAAGAGATGAGCAGTGGATTCAGCAGGAGATTCTGCAGCAAGAGATGAAGCATCAGGATCTGCAGAGAAGAAGATGCAGCAGCAGGAGATGCAGCAGGAGATGCAACAGCAAAAGATACAGCAGCAGCAGCAGATGCACAAGAAAATGGAGCAGGAGATGCGGCAGGATAAGATGCAGTACCAGCAGATGCAGCAGGAGATGTGGCGTCTGGAGTTGAAGCAATAGAAGATGCAGCAGAAGATGCAGCAGGAGATGCATCAGGAGAAGCAGGAGCAGGAAATGCAGAAGCAGGAGATGCAGCAGCAGAGGTGCAGGATTAGGAGAGGCAGAAGCAGGAGATGTGGCAGCAAGACATGCAAAAGGATATGCAGAAGTAGGAGATGCGATGCAGGAGAGGCACCATGTGATTCATCAAGAGATGCAGCAGAAGATAGAGAAGCAGGAGATGCAGCAGGAGATGGAGCCGCAGATGATGCAGGAAATGCATCAGCTAATTCAGGAGGAGATTTAGCAGGAGGAGATTTAGCAGCAGGAGAGGCAGCAGGAGGAGATGCAGCATGAGAGGCAGCAGCAGGAGATGCAGCAGTAGATTCTGCTGCATCTCCTCTGCTGCCTCTCCTACTGCATCTCCTCCTGTTTCATCTTTTGTTGCATCTCCTGCTGCTGTATATCATGGTGCATATCCTCTTGCTACATCTCCGCCTGCATCTCCTGCTGCATCTCCTGCTGCATCTCCTGCTAGTGCATGTCCTGCTGCATTTCCTGCTGATGCATATCCTGCTGCTGTATTTCCTGTGCATCTCTTTCTGCTTTATCTTTTTCTGCATATCCTGCTGCATCTCTTCCTGCTGGATCTCCTGCTTAATCTCCTCCTACTACATCTTCAGCATATGCTGCTGCATCTGGTGCTGCTTCACCTATTGCTGCATCTCCTGCTATTGCATCTGCTGCTGCAACTCCTGCTACTTCATCTGCTGCTGAATCTACATCTCCTCTTTCGTCTGCTGCCTGCAACTCCTGCTGATGCATCTCCTGCTGCTGCATCTCCTGCTAAAACTCCTTCTGCAGCATCTACTTTTGCATCTCCTTCATCTGCATCTCTTGAGGTATATTCTGCTGCATTTCCTTCTGCATCTTCTCCTGCATCTTTTGTGGCTTCATCTCATGCTGCTGTATCTCCTGCTGAAGAATCGCCTTCTGCTATACCTCCTGCTGCTGCATGTCCTTCTGAATGTGATGCTGAATCTACTGCTGAACATGCATCCCCTGCTGCTGCATTACCTGTTGCATCTACATCTCCTACTGAATCTGCATCTGCTGCTACATCTATTGCTGCTGCATCTGCTGCCTCTGCAGTTGCAGCTGCATCTCCTGCTACTGCATCTCCTCTTGCTGCATCTTCTGCTGCATTTCTGGCTACTGCATCTCCTTAATCTGCTGCTACATCTACTGCTGATTCATGTACTGCTGCATCTCCTGCTACAATTCCTGCTGCTACATCTCCTGCCACTTGATGTCCTCCAGCATCTCCTGCTGCTGCATCCTCTCCTCATGCATCTGCAGATGCAGCTGCAGAAGTATCTCCATTTCCTGCTGCATCTGCTGCTCAATCTTCTACGGATGCATCTAGTGCTTCTGCATTTCCTCCTGAAGGCATCTGCGGCTGCATCTCCTGCTGCTACATCACCTGCTGAATCTCCTGTTGCACTTCCTGCTGTAACCTCTGATGCATATGTTGCTACTTCATCTCCTGATGCATCTCCTACTGTATCTCCTGCTGACTCTTCTTCTGCAGAATCTCCTCCTGCAACTCCTGCTGATGTATCTCCTGCTGCATCTCCTACTACATCTCCTGCTGCTGAATCTCCTTCTAGATCTCCTGCTGCATCTTCTGCTCAATCTTCCGCTGAATCTCCTGCTGCAGACTCTCCTATGGCGTTTCCTGCTACAGAATCTCCTGCTACATTTCCTGCTGATGCATCTCCTGCTGAATCTCCTGCCTCTTCATCTCCTTCTGCTGCATATCCTGCATATGCTGCGGCTGCATCTTCTTCTACTGCATCTCCTGCTACTGCATCTCCTTCTGCATCTCCCGCTGTTACATCTCCTTCTACATCTCCTGCTTCTGCATCTCCTGCTACTTCATCTCATGCTGCATCTCCTGCTATGCACCTCATGCTGCTGCATCTGCTGTTGCATATCCTGCTGCATCTCCTGCAGCATCTCCTGCTGCTGCAGTTCCTGCTGCATCTCATCCTGCATCACCTGCTGCTACATCTCCTGCTGCATCTGCTGCTGCATCTCCTGCTGCTGCATCTCCTGCTGCATTTGCTTCTGCATTTCTACTTCATCTCCGGTTTCATCTTCTGCTGCTGCAGGTGTTGCTACATCTCCTGCTGCATCTGCTGATGCATCTCCTGCTGCTGCATTTGCTGCTGCATTTGCTTCTGCATTTCTACTTCATCTCCGGCTTCATCTTCTGCTGCTGCATCTCCTTCTGTATCTTCTGCAGTTTCATATCCTGCTGCATCTACTCTGCTACATCTCCTGAATCTGCTGTTGTATCTGCTGCTACTTCATGTACTGCTGCATCTCCTTCTTCATCTACTGCTTCATCTCCTGCTGCACTTGTTTCTACATTTCGACTTCATCTCCTGCTGCATCTCCTGCTGCTGCATTTCCTGAATCTGCTCTTGTATCTGCTGCTATTTCATGTACTCCTGCATCTCCTGCTGCCCTATCTCCTGCTACATGCTCTGCTGATGCATCTGTGGATGCATCTACTGATGCCGCATATCCTGCTACGTCTGCTGCCCTATCTCCTGCAACTGAATCACCTGCTGCTGCATCTCCTGCTGCATATGCTGCTGAATGCATTTGCGGCTGCACCTTCTGCTGCTGCATTTTTTGGTGCTGCATCTCCTGCTGCATTTCCTGCTGTAACGGCTTCTGCATCTACTGCTACTTCATCTTCTGCTGCATCTCCTACATCTCCTGCTCCCTCACACTTTTCTCTATGTCCTGCTGCATCTACTGCTGCTGCCTCTGCTGGTGCATCTGCTGCTGATCTATCTCTTGCTCCATCTCTTCCTGCTGCATCACCTGCTGCATCCCCTACTGCTGCATCTGCAGCATCTGCTGCTTCATGCGGTGCTGCTTCACCTACTGCTGCAACCCCTGCAAATTTTCCTGCTGCTGCATCACCTGCTGCAGCATCTCCTGCTTGATCTCCGGAAGCATCTCCTGCTGCATTTCCTGCTGGTGCATCTCCTGCCTCATATCCTGCTGCTGTGTCTCCTGCTGATGTATGTTTTGCTGCATCTCCTGCTGATGCATCTACTCCTGCATCTCCTGCTTCTGCATCTACTTCTTCGGCATCTCCGGCTCCAGCATCTCCTGCTTCATCAATTGCTGCTGCATCTCTTATGCATCTCCTTCTGCTGCATAGGCTGCTGCATCTGCTGCTGAACCTCCTCCTGCTG
Source organism: Clamator glandarius (assembly GCA_033459285.1). NCBI lineage: Eukaryota > Metazoa > Chordata > Aves > Cuculiformes > Cuculidae > Clamator > Clamator glandarius. The sequence continues at coordinate 655,555 of JAUNZM010000631.1, read as the reverse complement.
CATCTCCTCCTTAATCTCTTCCTGATGCTGCATCATCTCCTTTTGCATCTCCTGCTATGGCATCTACTGCTGTATCTGCTGCTTCTGCATCTCCTGATGTAACCCCTGCTGCTTCATCTCATACTGCTGCATCTCATGCTGCATGTCCTGCTGCTATATCTCCTGCTGCTTCATATCCTGCTACTGCATCTCCTAATTAATCTCCTGAAGCTTCATCTCCTGCTATTGCATTTCTTGATCCACGTCTTGCTACGGCATCTCATGTTTCTGCATCTCGTTCTTCTTCATCTGCGTCTGCATCTTTATCTGCTGTATCTCATGTTGCACCTTCTATTGAAGCATCTCCTGCGTCATCTCCTTCTGCATCACCTGCTGCATCTCCTTCTGCATCACCTGCAGATGCATCTCCTGCTGTATCTCCTGCTGCTGCATATTCATCTGCATTTCCTACTGCAGCTCTTTATGAATCTACTACTGCTGCATCTGCTGAATTTGCTGCTGCATCTGCTGCTGCTTCATCTACTGCTGCATCTCCTTATAGATCTCCTGCTGCTGCATCTCCTGCTGGTGCTTCTGATGCTGCTTTCTCTCCTGCAGCATGTACTGCTGATGAATCTCCTGCTGTATTTCCTTCTGCTGCATCTTCTTCTCATCTACTACTCTGTACCCCCTGCTGCTGCATCTCCTCATTCTGCATCTCCAGCTGAATCGCTTGTTGCATCTCCTGCTTCTTCAATTCCTGCTGCTACATCTCCTAGTGCATATGATGCTGCTGCATCTCTTATTACTTCTGCTGCATTCCCTGCTGCATCTCCTGATTCTGCAACTACTTCTGCATCTCCTGCTACTACATCCCGTTCTGCTGCATTTCCTGTTGCATCTCCTGATGCTGTAACTCCTTCTGCGTCTCCTACAGTATCTCATTTCTTGATGCATCTCCTGCTGCATTTCCTGCTGATACATCTCCCCCGTTATACCTTTCTACATTTGCTGCCTCATTTGCTCATGCACCTGCTGATGCCCCTCTTGCTGCTGCATATCCTGCTTCATCTTCAGATGATGCATTTGTCGCTTCATCACCTGATATGTCATCTCCTGCTGTATCCGCTGCAGTATTTCCTGCTGCAGTTTCTGCTGATCCTATATCTACCACTGCATTTCCTGCTGCATCTGCTGCTGCTTCATCTCCTGCCAAATCTCCTGCTACATATCCTGCTGCTGCACCTCTTAATGCATCTCATGATAATGCTTCATCTCCTGCTAGTGCATCTCCTACAGCACCTACTGCTGCTGCATCTTCTGCTGCATCATCTCCTGCTGCTGCATATGCTCCTGATGAGTATGACGCTGCATCTATTCCTCTTGCATCTCCTCGTGCATCTCCTGCTGCTGCATTACCTTCTCTATCTCCTCTTGCTGCATATCCTGCTTCTGTATATACTGCTGCCTTTCCTGCTGCTGCATCTCCTGCTGCTGAATCTCTTTCTGCATCTCCTTTTTCTGAAACAACTGCTGCTCTATTACCTTCTGCATCAACACCTGCTGCATGTCCTGCTACTGCATCTCCTCCTGCTGCATCTGCTTCTGCATCTCCTGCTGATGCATCTCCTGCTATTGCATCTCCTTCTGCTGAATCTCCTCCTGAATCTCCTGCGGCATCTCATGCTGCTACATATCCTGCCTTGCGTATCTCCTCATGAATATGCATGTCCTGCTGCTGAATCTCCTGCTGATGCATCTCCTGCTGCTTAATCTCCTTCTGCTGCGTCTGCTGCATCATCTCCTCTTTCCCCATATCCTGCTGTATCTCCTCTTGCTGCATCATATCATGCTGCTGCATATGTTGAAGAATCAGTTGCTGATGAATCTCCTGTGGCATCTCATGCTCCTACATATCATGCTGAATCTCCTGCTGCATCTCCTTCTGAATATGCACCTCCTGATGCATCTCCACCTGCTGCCACTCCTACTGCTGCGTTTGCTTCTGCATCTCCTGCTGCAACTCCTGCTGCTGAATCTCCTGATGCAGGGTCTGCTGCTGACTATCCTTTGTCTTCTGCTGAATCTCCTGCTGCTGAATCTCCTGCTTCATCTGCTGCTGCTGCAGCTCCTACAGCTGCATCACCTTCTACATGTGCTGCTGCAGCATCTCCTTCTGCTGCATCTCTTGTTGCTGCATCTGCTGGTGCTGCACTTGCTGCAACATCTGCTTCTGCATCTCCTGCTGCATCTCTGTCTGAATATCTTGGTGCTGCATTTCTTGCTGATGCATATTCTGCTTCAACTCCTGCTGCTGCATTACCTTGTGCATCTATTCCTGTTGTATTTCCTGCTCCTGCATCTCTTGCTGCTGCGTCTGCTGCTTCATCTCCTGCTCCTGCATTAGCTGATAATGCATGTTCTGCTGCATCTCCTGCTACATCTCCTGATGCATCCTCTGCTCATGAATCTGTGGTTGCATCTCCTGATGCACCATTTCCCATTGCATCTGCTGCTCCATCCCCTGCTGCATCTCTTTCTGCTAAATCTCCTGCATCTGCTGTTGCATATGATGCTGCTTCATCTACTGCTGCATCTCCTGCTAAATCTCCTGCTGCTTTTTCTATTGCTGCTGCATCTGCTGCCTCTGCAGCTGCATCACCTGCTGCTGCATCACCTGCTGCATTACCTCCTGCTGCATATTCTGCTGCGTTTCCTTCTGCTGCATCTCCTTAATCTGCTGCTCCATTTCCTGATACTTCATGTACTGCTGCATGTCTTTAATCTGCTGCTCCATTTCTTGCTGCTTCATGTACTGCTGCATCTCCTTCTACTTGATGTCCTCCTGCATCTCCTGCTGCTGCATCTGCTGCTTCATCTGCTGCTGCGGAATAGCCTGCTGCTTCATCTCCTGCTGCATCCTCTGCGAGTGCATCTGCGGATGCATCTGCAGAATTATCTCCATTTCCTGCTGCATCTGCCGGTCAATCTTCTACGGATGCATCTAGTGCTTCTGCATTTCAGCTGCATATCCTGTTGAAGGCATCTGCGGCTGCATCTCCTGCTGCTACATCTCCTGCTGAATCTCCTGCTGCACTTCCTGGTGTAACTGCTGATGCCTGAATTTCCATCAACATCTCCTGCTGATGCAGTTCCTGATGCATCTCATCCTGCATCCTTTCCTGCTGCATCTGCTTCTGGTTCTGGTGATACTACATCTCCAGCTGCATCTGCTGCTTCATCTGTTGCTGGTGCATCTGCCTCATATCCTGCTGCTGTGTCTCCTCCTGATGTATGTTTTGCTGCATCTCCTGCTGATGCATCTACTCCTGCATCTCCTGCTTCTGCATCTACTTCTTCTGGATCTCCGGCTCCAGCATCTCCTGCTGCATCAATTGCTGCTGCATTTCTTATTCATCATCTTCTGCTGCATCTACTGCTGCATCTGGTGCTGCTGTACCTCCTCCTGCTGCATTTCCAGTTGCATCTCCTCCTGCTGTATCTCCTGCTGAATCTCCTCCTTCTGCACCTCCTTCTGCTGCATCTCCTTCAGCTACATCTCCTTCTACATCTCCTGCTACAGCATCTCCAGCTGTATCTGCTGCTTCTGCATCTCCTGATATGTCCCCTGCTGCTTCACCTCATCCTGCTGCATCTCATGATGCATCTCATGCTGCTATATCTCCTGCTGTTTCATATCCTGCTACTGCATTTCCTAATGAATTTCCTGCTGCTTCATCTCTTGATCCATGTCCTGCTGCTGCATCTCCTGTTTCTGCATCTCCTTATGCTTAGTCTGCTGCTGCATCCCCTGCTCTATCTCATGTTGCACCTTCTATTGAAGCATCTCCTGCGTCATCTCCTTCTGCTGCATATCTTGCTGCTTCATCTCGTTCTGTATCTCCTGCTGCATCTCCTTGAGCGTCACCTGCTGCATCTCCTTCTGCATCACCTGCAGATGCATCTCCTGCTGCTGCATATTCATCTGCATTTCCTGCTGCAGCTCTTTATGAATCAACTACTGCTGCATCTGCTGAATTTGCTGCTGCATCTGCTGCTGCTTCATCTACGGCTGCATCTCCTGATAGACCTCCTGCTGCTGCATCTGCTGCTGCATCTGATTCTGCATCTGATGCTGCTTTCTCTCTAACTGTATGTACTGCCGATGAATCTCCTGCTATATTTCCTTCTGCTGCATCTTCTTCTCTTCATCTACTACTCTGCACTCCTGCTGCTGCATCTCCTCCTTCTGCATCTCCGGCTGAATCGCCTGTAGCATCTCCTAGTTCTTCATCTCCTGCTGCACATCTCCCACAGTATATGATGCTGCTGCATCTCCTGTTACTTCTGCTGCTGCTGTGTTCCAAGATGCATCTCCTAATTCTGCAACTCCTTCTGCATCTCCTGCTACTACATCCCCTGCTGCTGCATTTCCTGCTGCATCTCCTGATGCTGCAACTCCTTCTGCATCTCATTTCTTGCTTAATCTCCTGCTACTGCATCTCCTGCTGCACCTACTGCTGCTGCATTTCCTGCTGCATCTTCTGCTGCTGCATCTCCTGCTGATGGGTCTGATGCTGCATCTCTTGCTCTTGCATCTCCTCATGCATCTCCTGCTGCTGAATCTCCTGTTGATTGGTCTCATGCTACATCTCTTCCTCTTGTATCTCCTGCTGCATCTCCTGCTGCTGCGTTACTTGCTATATGTCCTTCTAATGCATCTCATCCTGCTGCATATCCTGCTTCTCTATATACTGCTGCCTTTCCTGCTGCTGCATCTCCTGCTGATGAATATCTTTCTACATCTTCTTCTGAATCTCCTGCTGCTCTAATACATTCTGCATCGACTGCTGCTGCATGTTCTGCTGCTGCATCTCCTCCTGCTGCAACTGCTTCTGCATCTCCTGCTGATGCATCTCCTGCTAAATCTGCATTTTCTGCTGCGTTTCCTGCTGCTGCATCTCTTTAATCTGCTACTCCATTTCCTGATGCTTCATGTACTGCTGCATCTCCTGCTACATTTGCTGCTGCTGCATCTCCTTCTACTTGATGTCCTCCTGCATCTCCTGCTGCTGCATTTGCTGCTTCATCTCCTGCTGCGGAATAGCGTGCTGTTTCATCTCCTGATGCATCTTCTGCAGATGCATCTGCAGAAGCAACTGTATTTCCTGCTGCATCTGCTGCTCAGTCTGCTACGGATGCATCTAGTGCTTCTGCATTTCAGCTGCATATCCTGTTGAAGGCATCTGTGGCTGCATCTCCTGCTGCTACCTAGTGGCAGTTAAATAATAATGAGATCATTCAGCACAATTACCGCAGGGAAGCTGCTACCATCAAATTTTGGCTCTCGTTAGGATCCTTTCATGAAGCGCTTTCACTGCCAGCTTCAAAGCATGAAAAACGCAACGTATTCGCATAGGCTAGGTATTTACGACTTAATAACGCCTAATAACTCTCTTTCGGAAAAGAGAATATCTCCAGCAGGGAAGATGGATTGACTCTGCTTCTGAATCTCTTCTCTTAGAGGGCAATCACTGCAAACCAAGATGTATCGAACTTTCCGTCTAGGCTAGTGAACGGTAACATCAGCATGGCTAGTAAAGCGTCACTTGAAGATTTGAAAGCGTTTAGCAGAACTACCCCTGGGAAGTTGCTAGCATCAAATGGTGTCTCTCGTTAGAGTCTTCTCTGGAAGTGCTTTCACTGCAAGCTGCAAACACGACTAAAAGAACGTATTAGCATAGGCTAGTGAATAGGGACTTAACACCGTCTATTACGGCGTTTTAGTAAAAATTCATATCGCCAGCAGGGAAGATGCTAGCATGGAATGCTTCTGCTTGTGGATGTATTCTCTTAGAGCGCTTTCATTGCAGAGCACGACTTGTAGAACTTTCAGTCTAGTCTTATGTACTGTAAGACCAGAATGGCTATGAAGGCGTTACTTCAAAATTTCAGAGCGTTCGGCACAAGTAACACAGGAAAGGTGTTACCATCAAATGCTGGCTTTCGTTAGCATCTTCTATGGAAGCGGTTTCTCTGCAAGATGCAGAGAACCACTAACGCAACGTTCTTGGGTTGGCAAATGAATAGAGACTTAATAGCACCTAATAAGGCGCTTTAGGTAAAGGGAATATCTCTAACAGAGAAGGTGTTAGCATGGAATGTTTCTGCTTCTGAATGTCTTCTCTTAGAGTGCAATCACTGCAAACCAAGATTTATCTAACTTTCTGTCTAGGCTAGTGAACTGTGTCATCAGCAAAGCTAGTAAGGCTTCACTTGACGATATGAAAGCATTCAGCACAAGTACCGCAGGGAAGTTGCTAGCATCAAATGGTGTCTCTCGTTAGAATCTTCTCTGGAAGCGCTTTCACTGAGAGGTGCAAAACACGACTTGCAATGCCTTAAAGTGTAGGTTAAAGAATAGTGATATAATAGAGACTAATAACGAGCTTTAGGAAAATTGAATATATCCAACAGCGAAGATGTAAGCACGGAATGCTGCTGCTTCTGAATGTCGTCTCTTATAGCGCTTTCACTGGAAAGCGAGACTTGTCGAATTTTCAGTCTAGGCTTGTGAAATGTAACATCAGCATGGCTATTGAGGCATCACGTCGAGATTTCAGAGATTTCTACAGAAGTACCACAGGGGATCTGCTACCATCAAATTTTGGCTTTCGATAGGATCTTTTCATGAAGCGCTTTCCCTGTCAGCCTCAAAGCACGAAAAACCAACATTTTCGTGTAGGCTAGTTATTAACCACTTAATAACGCCTAATAACCCTCTTTAGGAAAAGAGAATATCTCCAGCAGGGAAGATGTTAGCATGGAATGCTTCTGCTCCTGAATGTCTTCCCTTGAAGAGATGAATAAGAGATACAGCAGCAATTGATGAAGCAGGAGATGCTGGAGTCGGAGATGCAGAAGAAGGAGATGCAGAAGCAGGAGATACATCAGGACATGCATCAGCAGGAGATGCAGCAAAACATACATCAGCAGGAGACACAGTAGCACGATATGAGGCAGGAGACGCACCAACAGCAGAAGCAGCAGGAGTTGCAACACCATATGCAGCAGAAGATGTAGAACCATATGCAGCAGGAGACACAACAGCAAATGAAGCAGCAGATGCAGCTGGAGATGTAGCATCACCAGAAGCAGAAGCAGATGCAACAGCAAAGGATGCAGGATGAGATGCATCAAGAATTGCATCAGCAGGAGATGCTGCTTGAAATTCAGTAGGATATGCAACAGGAAGAGAATTGGCAACAACAGATGAAGCAGGATATGCAGCAGCAGATGCAGCTGCATGAGGTGTATCAGCAGGAGATGTAGCAGGAGATGCATATTCAGCAGAATATGTATCAGGATATGCAGCAGGAGATTCAAGAGAAGGAAATACAGCAGGAAATCAGCCGGAGATGAAGCAGCAGGAGATGCAGGAAAAGAAGATGCAGCCGCACCAGATGCAGCAGCAGATTCAGCAGGAGTTGCAGCACCAGGAGATGAAGAGGCATGAGATTCAGCAGCAGGAGATGCAGCATCAGGAGATTCAGCAGGAGATGCATCAGCAGGAAATGCATCAGCAGATTCTGCATTAGGAAATTCCGTAGTAGATTCTGCAGCAGGAGATTCAGTAGAAAAGGCAGCAGGAAATTCAGTAGAAAATGCAGCAGGAGATGCAGCAGGAGATATAGAAGGAGATTCAGCAGCAGGGGATGTAGAAAGAGATGCAGCAGGAGATACATCAGCAGGAATTGTAGCAGGAGATGCTGGAGGAGTTTCTGCAGAAGAAGATTCAGCAGGAGATGCAGCAGGAGATGAAATAGCAACATAGGCATCAGCACTTACAGCAGGAAGTGCAGCAGGAGATTCAGCAGGAGATGTAGCAGCAGGAGATGCAGCCGCGGATGCCTTCAACAGGATATGCAGCTGAAATGTAGAAGCACTAGATGCATCCGTAGAAGATTGAGCAGCAGATGCAGCAGGAAATGGAGATGCTTCTGCAGATGCACACGCAGAAGATGCAGCAGGAGATGAAGCAGCAGATGCAGCAGCAGGAGGTGCAGGAGGACATCAAGTAGAAGGAGATGCAGCAGCAGCACATGTAGCAGGAGATGCAGCAGTACATGAAGCTGCAAGAAATGGAGCAGCAGATTAAGGAGATGCAGCAGCAGAATATGCAGCAGGAGGTAATGCAGCAGGTGATGCAGCAGCAGGTGATGCAGCTGCAGAGGCAGCAGATGCAGCAGCAATAGATGCAGCAGCAGATGCATCAGGAGATACGGATTCAGTAGATGTAGCAGCAGAAGATGCTGAAGCAGAAGATGCTGAAGCAGATGATGCAGCAGTAGGAAATGCAGCAAGATATGCTGCAGGAGGAGATGCAGTAGGATATGAAGCAGGAGATGCAGCAGCAGGAGATGCAGCAGGGGATGCATATTCAGCAGTAGATTCAGCAGGAACTTCAGAAGGAGATGCAGCAGCAGGAGATTTAGCAGGAGATGCAGCAGTAGATGAAGCAGCAGCATATGCAAGAGCAGATGCACCAGATGGAGCAGCAGGAGATGCAGCAAGGGATGGAGAAGCAGATGCAACGGGAAATGGTGCATCAGGAGATGCTTCCGCAGATGCATGAGCAGAGGATGCAGCAGGAGATGTAGCAGCAAGAGGTACATAAGCAGGAGATGAAGCAGCAGATGCAGCATCAGGAGATGTAGTAGGACATCAAATAACAGGGGCTGCTCCTGCTTCCTCATTTTTTTCTATATCTCCCGCTGCATCTATCTGCTGCTGCCTCTGCTGGTGCATTTCCTGCTGATGCATCTCCTGCTGCATATCCTGCTGCTCTATCTTCTGATTCATCTCATGCTGATGCATCTTCTGCTGCATCTCCTGCTTCATCATCTACTGTTGCTACATTCCCTGCTGAATCTGCTGCTGAATCTGCTGCTGCATCCCCTGCTGCTGATTCTCCTGCTTCTTCATATCCTGCTGCTTTATGGTCTGTTTCATCTACTGCTACTGCATATCCTCCTACATCTTCTGCTGCTACACTTCCTTCTGCTGCATCTGGTACTGCATCTCCTGCTGCATCTCCTTCTGCTGTATCTCTTGCTGAAAATGTTTCTGCGTCTCCTATGGCTGCATCTCCTGCAGCTGAATCTGCCACCACAGTGCTGTTGTTGCATCTCATGCTGCTGCATCTCCTGTTGTTGCATCTCCTTCAGAATATCCTGATGATGCAGATGCAGCAGCTGGAGCAGCAGGAGATGCAGCAAGAGATGCCCCAGCAGGAGATGGAGCAGGCCAAGCAGCAGTAGATGCAGCAGCAATATATGCAACAAAAGGAGATGAAGCAGGAGATGCAGCAGCAGGAGATGCAGAAGCAGATGCAGCATCAGGAGATGCACGAGGACATCCATCAGCAGGAGATGCAGCAGCAGGAGATGCACCAGTAGGCGACTCTAGAGCAGATGTAGCAAAAGATGCAGGAGATTCAGCAGCAGATGATGCAGCAGAAGGAGATGCTGCGAGATATGCAGAAGCAGGAGATGCAGCAGTAATAGATGTGGTATGAGATGCAGAAGCAGGAGATTCAGCAGCAGATGCAGCAGGAGATGCAGCACCAGCAGATGCAGCAGCAGGAGAGGAAGTATCAGATGCAGGAGCAGGAAATGCAGCAAGAGGAGATGCAGCAGGAGTTGCAGCACAAGGAGATGCAGCAGTAGAAAATGCAGCAGCAGGAGATGTAGAAGAGTTTGTAGCAGCAGGAGATACAGAATCAGGAGATTCAGCAAGAAATCACCATCATACGATGAATACACAGATGCAACAGAAGGATATGAAACAGCAGGAGATATAGCAGCAGGAGACGCAGCAGGAGATTCAGCAGGAGATGCAGCAGGAGGAGATGCAACAGGAGAGGCAGTAGGAGGAGATTCAGCAGGAGATGCAGTAGGAGGAGATGCAACAGGAGATGCAACAGGAGATGCAACAGCAGGAGGTACAGCAGAACCAGATGCAGCAGTAGCTGCAGCAGAAGGAAATGAATAAGAGATACAGCAGCAATTGATGCAGCAGGAGATGCTGGAGCCAGAGATGCAGAAGAAGTAGGTGCAGAATCAGGAGATGCATCAAGATATGCATCAGCAGGAGATGCAGAAAAACATACATCAGCAGGAGACACAGCAGCACGATATGAGGCAGGAGATGCACCAGCAGCAGAAGCAGCACGAGATGCAGCACCATATGCAGCAGAAGATGCAGAACCATATGCAGCAGGAGATACAGCAGCAGATGAAGCAGCAGATGCAGCTGGAGATGTAGCATCACCAGAAGCAGCAGCAAAGGATGCAGGATGAGATGCAGCAAGAATTGCATAAGCAGGCGATGCTGCTGAAAATTCAGTAGGATATGCAACAACAAGAGAATTGGCAACAACAGATGCAGCAGGTTATGCAGCAGCAGCTGCAGCTGCATGAAATGTATCAGCAGAAGATGTAGCAGGAGATGCATATTCACAGGTGATGCAACAGGATATGCAGCAAGAGATTGCACCGAAGGAAATACAGCAGGAAATCAGCCGGAGATGCAGCAGCAGGAGATGCAGGAAAAGAAGATGCAGCCGCACCAGATGCAGCAGCAGATTCAGCAGGAGTTGCAGCACCAGGAGATGAAGAGGCAGGAGATTCAGCAGCAGGAGATGCAGCATCAGGATATTCAGCAGGAGATGCATCAGCAGGAAATGCATCAGCAGATTCTGCATTAGGAAATTCCGTAGTAGATTCTGCAGCAGGAGATTCAGTAGAAAAGGCAGCAGGAGATGCAGAAACAGATGCAGCAAGATGAGATGCAGCCCCAGGACATGCAGCAGGAGTCGATGCAGAATGTAATAGAGCAGCAGGAGATTCAGAAGAAGGAGATGCAGAAAGAGATTCAGCAGCAGGAGATGCAGCAGCAGGAAAGGCAGCAGTATATACAGAAGCAGAATATGCAGCAGAAGGAGATGCAGTAGGAAGAGATAGAGCAGGTAATGCAAGAGCAGGAGATGCTGCAGGAGATGCAAGAGCAAGAGATGCAGCATCAGACCCATCAGCAGGAGATGCAGCAGCAGTAGGTGCAGCAGGAGATGCAGTAGGAGGAGATGAAGCATTATCATGAGATGCATTAAGAGGTGTAGCAGCAGGATATGTCGCAGGAGATTTGGCAACAGATGAAGCAGCAGCAGAGCAGCAGCAGATGCAGCAGGAGATGCAGCAGTAGACGCAGGATCTGCAGATACAGCACCAGGAAATACTGCAGCAGACGAAGCAGGAAATGACATATGAGGTGATGAAGCCACAGATGCATCAGCTGAAGATGAACCAGGAGATGCAGCAGGAGGAGGTGCATCAGCAGATGCATTAGGAGATGAGGAAGCAACAGTAGAAAGTTATAACGTACATATAGAAGCAGATGCAGCAGCAGGAGATGCAGATGCAGAGGCAGCAGGAAATGCAGATTCAGCAGGAGAAGCAATAGGAAGAGAATCTTCAGCAGATGCAGCAGGATGTGCAGCATGACGAGATGTAGCAGGACATATAGCAGCAGCAGATGCAGCAGCAGATGAAGCAGGAAATGCAGCAAGAGATGCATCAGCAGAGATGTAATCACAGATGCATCAGAAGCAGATGCAACAGGAGATGCAGCAGCAGCAGATTCCGCAGGAGATGCGTCAGCAGAAGATGCAGAAGGAGTTGCAGCATCAGGAGATGCAGCAGGAAATGCAGCAGCAGCAGAAGTAAGAGGAGATGCAGCAGCATCATATGCTGTAGGAGATGTAGCAGCAGGAGATGAAGAAGCAGGAGATGCTACAGGCGATTCAGCCGGAGATGCAGAAGGAGGAGATGCAGCAGCAGCAGGAGGTGCAGAGTAGTAGATGAAGAGAAGAAGATACAGCAGAAGGAAATATAGCAGGAGATTCATCGGCAGTACATGCAGCAGGAGAGAAAGCAGCATCAGATGCAGCAGCAGATGCAGCAGCAGGAGATGCAGCAGCATGAGATCTATCAGGAGATGCAGCAGTAGATGAAGCAGCAGCAAATTCAGCAGATGCAGCAGTAGTAGATTCATAAAGAGCTGCAGCAGGAAATGCAGATGAATATGCAGGAGCAGGAGATATAGCAGGAGATGCATCTGCAGGTGATGCAGAAGGAGATGCAGCAGGTGACGCTCAAGGAGATGCATCAGGAGATGCAGAACGAGATGAAGCAGCAAGATATGTAGCAGAATGAGATGACGCAGGAGATGCTTCAATAGACGATGCAACATGAGATACAGCTGGGGATGCAGCAGCAGACGAAGCAAAAGGAGATGCAGAAACATCCTGCTTCATTTCTTGCTGCTTCATGTACTGCTGCATCTCTTGCTACATTTGCTGCTGCTGCATCTCCTTCTACTTGATGTCCTCCTGCATCTCATGCTGCTGCATCTGCTGCTTCATCTCCTGCTGCTGTATCTCCTGCTGCTTCATCTCCTGCTGAATCCTCTGCAGATGCATCTGCGGATGCATCTGCAGAAGCATCTCCATTTCCTGCTGTATCTGCTGCATATCCTGTTGAAGGCATCTGCGGCTGCATATCCTGCTGCTACATCTCCTGCTGCTTCTTCTCCTGCTGTATCTCCTGCTGCACTTCCTGCTGTAAGTGCTGATGCCTATGTTGCTATTTCAACTCCTGCTGAATCTTCTGCAGAATCTTCTGCTACAATTCCTGATGATGTATCTCCTGCTGCATCTCCTACTACATCCTCTGCTGCTGAATCTCCTTCTATATCTCCTGCTGCATCTCCTGATGCATTTTCTACTGAATCTCCTGCTGCCTTTTCTACTGAATCTCCTGCTGCAGAATGTACTACGGAATTTCCTTCTGCAGAATCTGCTGATGCATTTCCTGCTGATGCATCTCCTGCTGAATCTCCTGATGCTGCATCTCCTGCATATGGTGCTGCATCTGCTGCTGCTTCTGCTGCTGGTACATCTCCTGCCTCATATCCTGCTGCTGTGTCTCCTGCTGATGTATGTTTTGCTGCATCTTCTGCTGATGCATTTCCTGCTGCATCTCCTGATTCTGCATCTACTTCTTCTGCATCTCTGACTCCAGCATCTCCTGCTGCATCAATTGTTGCTGTATCTCTTATTCATCTCCTTCTGCAGCATCAACTGCTGCATCTGGTGCTGCTCTACCTCTTGCTGTTGCATCTCCTGTTGCATCTCCTCCTGCTGCACCTCCTGCTGAATCTCCTGCTGCATCTGGTGCGGCTGCAACTTTTTTTCCTTCATTACCTGCTGCTGCATCTCAGACTGATTTCCTGCTGCATTTCCTTCTGTTCAATCTCCTGCTGCATATCCTGGGGCATCACCTGCTGAATATGCATCTCCTGCTACATGTCCTGCTGTTACACCTCATGCAGCTGCATCTGCTGCTGCATAACCTGCTGCGTCTGCTGTTCCCAAATCTCTTGCTGTTGCATATCCTACTGAATTTCCAGCAGCATCTCATGCTGATGCAATTCTTGCTGCATCTCATCCTGCATCCTTTGCTGCTGCATCTGCTGTTGTATCTGCTTTTGCTTCTGGTGATGCTGCATCTGCTTCTTCATCTGCTGCTGTATCTCCTGCTGCATATGGTTCTGCATCTCCTGCTGCATATGGTTCTGCATCTTCTGCTGCATATGGTGCTGCATCTTCGGATGTATATGGTATTGCATCTCCTGCTGCTTCTGTTGCTGGTGCATCTCCTGCCTCATATCCTGCTGCTGTGTCTCCTACTCATGTATGTTTTGCTGCATCTCCTGCTGATGCATGTCCTGATGTCTCTCCTGATTCTGCATCTACTTCTTCTGCATCTCCGACTCCAGCATCTCCTGCTGCATCAATTGCTACTGTATCTCTTATTCTTCTCCTTCTGCTGCCTATACTGCTGCATCTGGTACTGCTGTACCTCCTCCTACTGCACCACCTGTTCCATCTCCTCCTGCTGCATCTCCTGCTGAATGTCCTGCTGCATCTCCTGCTGCTATATCTCCTGCTGTTTCATATCCTGCTACTGCATCTCCTAATGAATCTCCTGATGTTTCATCTCTTGATCCATGTCCTGCTGCTGCATCTCCTGTTTCTGCATCTCCTTTTGCTTCTTCTGCTGCTGCATCTCCTGCTGTATCTCATGTTGCACATTCTATTGAAGCATCTCCTGCGTCATCTCCTTCTGCTGCATATCTTGCTGCTTCATCTCGTTCTGCATCTCCGTGAGCGTCACCTGCTGCATCTCCTTCTGCATCACCTGTAGATGCATCTCCTGCTGCTGCATATTCATCTGAATTTCCTGCTGCAGCTCTTTATGAATCTACTACTGCTGCATCTGCTGAATTTGCTGCTGCATCTGCTGCTGCTTCATCTACTGCTGCATCTCCTGATTAATCGCCTGCTGCTGCATCTCCTTCTGCTGCATCTCCGGCTCAATCGCCTGTAGCATCTCCTGCTTTTTAATCTCCTGCTGCTACATCTCCTAGTGCATATGATGCTGCTGCATCTCCTGATACTTCGGCTACTGCTGCATTCCCTGCTGCATCTCCTGCTGCTGAATCTCTTTCTACATCTCCTTCTTCTGAATCTCCTGCTGCTCTATTACCTTCTGCATCGAATCCTGCTGCATGTCCTACTGGTGCATCTCCTCCTGCTGCTTTTGCCTCTGCATCTCCTGCTGATGCATTTCCTGCTAAATCTGCATCTCCTGCTAAATCTGCTACTGCATCTCCTGCTGCTTCATCTCCAGCTCTTGCATCTCCTGCTGCATGTCCTGCTGCTGCATCTCCTCCTGGTGCATATGCCTCTGCATCTCCTGCTGATGCATCTCCTGCTAAATCTGCATCTCCTGCTAAATCTGCTTCTGCATCTCCTGCTCTTGCATCTCCTTCTGCTAAATCTCCTGAATCTCCTGTGGCATCTCATGCTGCTAAATATCCTGCTACATCTCCTGACGTATCTCCTTCAGAATGTGCATCTCCTGCTGAATCTCCTGCTGCTGCGTCTCTGCATCATCTCCTCTTTCTCCATATCCTACTGTATCTCCTGTTGCTGCATCATATCATGCTGCTGCATATGTTGAAGAATCTCTTCCTACTTCATCTTCTGCTGAATCTTCATTTCCTGCTGCATCTGCTTCTGCATCTCCTACTGCTGCTGCATCTCCTGCTGCTTCTCCTGCTGCTGCATCAGTTGCTGATGAATCTCCTGATCAATCTCCTGCGGCATCTCATGCTTCTACATATCATGCTGAATCTCCTGCTCCACCTCCTTCTGAATATGTGTCTCCTGATGCATCTCCACCTGCTGCCACTCCTATTGCTGCGTTTACTTCTACATCTCCTGCTGCATCTCCTGCCGCTGAATCTCCTGATGCCGGATCTGCTGCTGACTATCCTTTGTCTTCTGCTGAAACTCCTGCTGCTGAATCTCCTGATGCATCTGCTGCTGCTGCATCTGCTGCTGCTGCATCACATTCTGCATGTGCTGCTGCAGCATCTCCTACAGCTGCATCTCCTGTTGCTTCATATGCTGGTGCTGCACCTGCTTCAACATCTGCTTCTGCATCTCCTGCTGCTGCATCTCCTGCTGCTGCATCTGCTGATACTGCATGTGCTGCTGCAGCTCCCGTTGATCTCTTGGTGCTGCATCTTCTGGTGTTGCATCTCCTGCCTCATCTCATTATGACTTAATTGCCACTATTGTGGCGCATTAGGGAAATCAAATAACTCCCACAGGGAAGATGATAGCATGGAATGCTGCCGCTTCTTGATGTCTTCTCTTAAAGTGCTTTCACTGCAAAGAGAGAATTTTAGAATTCTGAGTATACGCTTGTGTACTGTAACATCAGAATGGCTCTTAAAGCGTCACTTGAAAATATCAGAGCGTTCAGCACAAGTACCGCAGGGAAGAAGCTACAATGAAATGCTGGCTCTCGTTAGAGTCTTCTCTGGAAACGCTTTCACTGCAAGCTGCAAAGCATGACTAACAGAACGTTTTAGTATAGGGTACTGAATTGTGACTTATGAAGGTGCTTTCTAATAAGTGAGTAACTGACGCAGTGAAGATGTTAGCGTGGAATACTGCTGCTACTGAATGTCTGCTCTTAGAGCGCTTTCACTGGAAAGCAAAACTTGTAGAAGTTTCAGTCTAGGCTTTTACACTGCAACATCAAAATGGCTATTAAAGCATCACTTCAAAGTATTTAGCATTTTCACTGCAAGGCAAGACTTGTTAAACTTTTGGTCTGAGCTTACGTACTGCAACATCGGAATGGCTATTAAAGCATCACTTCAAAATATCAGGGTGTTCAGCGCAGGAGATGCAGATGAATATGCAGCAGCAGGAGATGCATCTACAGGTGATGCAGAAGGAGATGCAGCAGGTGACGCTCACGGAGATGCAGAAGGAGATGCAGAACGAGATGAAGCAGCAAGATATGCAGTAGAAGGAGATGACGCAGGAGATGCTTCAACAGAAGGTGCAACATGAGATACAGCAGGAGATGCAGCAGCAGAAGAAGCAAAAGGAGATGCAGAAACAGGAGATGCAGCAGCAGGACATGGATCAAGAGATGAAGCAGCAGGAGATTCATAAGGAGATGCAGTAGCAGGATATGAAACAGCAGGAGATATAGCAGCACGCGATGCAGCAGGACATTCAGCAGGAGATGCAGCAGGAGGAGATGGAACAGGTGATGCAGTAGGAGGAGGTACAGCAGTACCAGATGCAGCAGTATAGGCAGCAGAAGGAGATGAATAAGAGATACAGTAGCAATTGATGCAGCAGGATATGCTGGAGCCAGAGATGCAGAAGAAGTAGATGCAGAATCAGGAGAGACATCAGGACACGCATCAGCAGGAGATACAGCAAAACATACACCAGCAGGAGACACAGCAGCAGGATATGAGGCAGGAGATACACCAGCAGCAGAAGCAGCAGCAGATGCAACACCATATGCATCCGAAGATGCAGCACCATATGCAGCAGAAGATGCAGAACCATATGCAGCAGGAGATACAGCAGCAGATGAAGCAGCAGAAGCAGCTGGAGATGTAGCATCACCAGAAGCAGAAGCAGATGTAGCAGCAAAGGATGCAGAATGAGATGCTGCAGGAATTGCATCAGCAGGAGATGCTGCTGGAAATTCAGTAGGATATACAACAGCAAGAGATTTGTTAAAAGCAGATGCAGCAGCAGATGAAGCTGCATGAGGTGTAGCAGCAGGAGGTGTAGCAGGAGATGCATATTCAGCAGGTGATGCACCAGGATATGCAGCTGGAGATTCAAGAGAAGGAAATACAGCAGGAAATCAGCCGGAGATGCAGCAGCAGGAGATGCAGGAAAAGAAGATGCAGCCGCACCAGATGCAGCAGGAGATTCAGCAGGAGTTGCAGCACCAGGAGATGAAGAGGCAGGAGATTCAGCAGCAGGAGATGCAGCATCAGGATATTCAGCAGGAGATGCATCAGCAGGTAATGCATCAGCAGATTCAGCATTAGGAAATTCCATAGGAGATTCTGCAGCAGGAGATTCAGTAGAAAAGGCAGCAGGAGATTCAGTAGAAAATGCAGCAGGAGATGCAGCAAGGGATATAGAAGGAGATTCAGCAGCAGGGGATGTAGTAGGAGATGCAGCAGGAGACACATCAGCAGGAATTGTAGCAGGAGATGCTGGAGGAGATTCTGCAGAAGAAGATTCAGCAGGAGATGCAGCAGGAGATGCAGCAGGAGATGAAATAGCAACATAGGCATCAGCACTTACAGCAGGAAGTGCAGCAGGAGATTCAGCAGGAGATGGAGCAGCAGGACATGCAGCCGCAGATGCCTTCAACAGGATATGCAGCTGAAATGTAGAAGCACTAGATGCATGCGTAGAAGATTGAGCAGCAGATGCAGCAGGAAATGGAGATGCTTCTGCAAATGCATCCGCAGATGCATCTGCAGAGGATTCAGCAGGAGATGAAGCAGCAGGCTATACAGCAGCAGCAGATGAAGCAGCAGATGCAGCAGCAGGAGATGCAGGAGGACATCAAGTAGAAGGAGATGCAGCAGCAGCACATGTAGCAGGAGATGTAGCAGTACATGAAGCTGCAAGAAATGGAGCAGCAGATTAAGGAGATGCAGCAGCAGGAAACGCAGCAGAATATGCAGCAGGAGGTAATGCAGCAGGTGATGCAGCAGCAGGTGATGCAGCTGCAGAGGCAGCAGATGCAGCAGCAATAGATGCAGCAGCAGATGCATCAGGAGATGCAGATTCAGTAGGAGATGTAGCAGCAGAAGATGCTGCAGCAGATGTAGCAGCAGGAGATGCAGCAGAAGGAAATGCAGCAAGATATGCTGCAGGAGGAGATGCAGTAGGATGTACTGCAGGAGGAGATGCAGCAGCAGGAGATGCAGCAGGGGATGCATATTCAGCAGTAGATTCAGCAGGAACTTCAGAAGGAGATGCAGCAGCAGGAGATTTAGCAGGAGATGCAGCAGTAGATGAAGCAGCAGCATATGCAAGAGCAGATGCACCAGATGGAGCAACAGGAGATGCAGCAAGGGATGGAGCAGCAGATGCAACGGGAAATGGTGCATCAGGAGATGCATCTGCAGATGCATGAGCAGAGGATGCAGCAGGAGATGTAGCAGCAGGAAGTACATAAGCAGGAGATGAAGCAGCAGATGCAGCATCAGGAGATGCAGGAGGACATCAAGTAACAGAGGCTACTCCTGCTTCCTCATTTTTTTCTATATCTCCTGCTGCATCTTCTGCTGCTGCCTCTGCTGGTGCATTTCCTGCTGATACATCTCCTGCTGCATATCCTGCTGCTCTATCTTCTGATTCATCTCATGCTGATGCATCTTCTGCTGCATCTCCTGCTTCATCATCTACTGTTGCTACATTCCCTGCTGAATCTGCTGCTGAATCTGCTGCTGCATCCCCTGCTGCTGATTCTCCTGCTTCTTCATATCCTGCTGCTTTATCGTCTGTTTCATCTACTGCTGCTGCATATCCTCCTACATCTTCTGCTGCTACACTTCCTTCTGCTGCATCTGGTACTGCATCTCGTGCTGCATCTCCTTCTGCTGTATCTCCTGCTGAAAATGTTGCTGCGTCTCCTACGGCTGCATCTCCTGCAGCTGAATCTGCCACCGCAGTGCTGTGGTTGCATCTCCTGCTGCTGCATCTCCTGTTGCTGCATCTCCTTCAGAATATCCTGAGATGTAGCAGCAGGATATGCAGCAAGAGACTGAGCAAGAGGAGATGTACCCTGACATGAAGCAGCAGGAGATGCAGTGGGAGATGTACAAGCAGACGAAGCAGCAGTAGATGCAGCAGCAAGATAGGCATCAGAAGGAGATAAAGCAGGAGATGCAAAAGCAGGAGATTAAGCTACAGGAGATGCATTAGGAGATGCAGCCGCAGTAGAGGCAGGAGCAGATTCAGAAGCAGAATCCGTAAGAGATGCAGCAGCAGGAGATTGATAAGCAAAAGATATAGCAGCAGGAGATGCAGCAGCAGGAAATTCAGGAGGAGATGCAGTAGCAGAAGCAGCAGGTAATGCAGCAGCAGTAGATGAAGTAGGCTTAGAAGCAGCTGTAGATGCAGCAGGGTATGCTAGAGCAGGAGATTTAGCAGCAGGAGATGAAGCAAGGGAGATGCATCATCAGATAAATCTGCTGATGCGTCAGAGGAAGTTGCAGAAGGAGATGCAGCAGGAGATGCAGCATTAGATTCTGCTGCATCTCCTCTGCTGCCTCTCCTACTGCATCTCCTCCTGTTTCATCTTTTGTTGCATCTCCTGCTGCTGTATATCATGGTGCATATCCTCTTGCTACATCTCCGCCTGCATCTCCTGCTGCATCTCCTGCTAGTGCATGTCCTGCTGCATTTCCTGCTGATGCATATCCTGCTGCTGTATTTCCTGTGCATCTCTTTCTGCTTTATCTTTTTCTGCATATCCTGCTGCATCTCTTCCTGCTGGATCTCCTGCTTAATCTCCTCCTACTACATCTTCAGCATATGCTGCTGCATCTGGTGCTGCTTCACCTATTGCTGCATCTCCTGCTATTGCATCTGCTTCTGCAACTCCTGCTACTTCATCTGCTACTAGAGTCTACATCTCCTCTTTCGTCTGCTGCCTGAATCTCCTGCTGATGCATCTCCTGCTGCTGCATCTCCTGCTACAACTCCTTCTGCAGCATCTACTTTTGCATCTCCTTCATCTGCATCTCTTGAGGTATATTCTGCTGCATTTCCTTCTGCATCTTCTCCTGCATCTTTTGTGGCTTCATCTCCTGCTGCTGTATCTCCTGCTGAAGAATCGCCTTCTGCTATACCTCCTGCTGCTGCATGTCCTTCTGAATGTGATGCTGAATCTACTGCTGAACATGCATCCCCTGCTGCTGCATTACCTGTTGCATCTCCTCTTGCAGCATATCTTACTGCATTTCCTTCTGCTGCATCTTCTGCGGCATCTCCTTCTGAGGAATCTTATGCTGCGTCATCTGCAGCAGCATCTTCTGCTGCTACATCCCCTACGGAATCTGCATTGCCTGATACATCTGCTGCTGAATCTATTGCTGCTGCATCTCCTTCTGAGGAATCTCATGCTGCGTCATCTGCAGCAGCATCTTCTGCTGCTACATCCCCTACGGAATCTGCATTGCCTGATACATCTGCTGCTGCATCTATTGCTGCTGCATCTGCTGCCTCTGCAGCTGCATCTCCTGCTACTGCATCTCCTCTTGCTGCATCTTCTGCTGCATTTCCGGCTACTGCATCTCCTTAATCTGCTGCTGCATCTGCTGCTGATTCATGTACTGCTGCATCTCCTGCTACAATTCCTGCTGCTATATCTCCTGCCACTTGATGTCCTCCAGCATCTCCTGCTGCTGCATCCTCTGCTCATGCATCTGACGATGCATCTGCAGAAGTATCTCGATTTCCTGCTGCATCTGCTGCTCAGTCTTCTACGGATGCATCTAGTGCTTCTGCATTTCCTCCTGAAGGCATCTGCGGCTGCATCTCCTGCTGCTACATCATCTGCTGAATCTCCTGTTGCACTTCCTGCTGTAACCTCTGATGCATATGTTGCTACTTCATCTCCTGATGCATCTCCTACTGTATCTCCTGCTGACTCTTCTTCTGCAGAATCTCCTCCTGCAACTCCTGCTGATGTATCTCCTGCTGCATCTCCTACTACATCTCCTGCTGCTGAATCTCCTTCTAGATCTCCTGCTGCATCTTCTGCTCAATCTTCCTCTGAATCCTCTGCTGCAGACTCTCCTATGGCGTTTCCTGCTACAGAATCTCCTGCTACATTTCCTGCTGATGCACCTCCTGCTGAATCTCCTGCCTCTTCACCTTCTTCTGCTGCATCTCCTGCATCTGCTGTGGCTGCATCTTCTTCTACTGCGTCTCCTGCTACTACATCTCCTTCTGCATCTCCCGCTGCTACATCTCCTTCTGCATCTCCTGCTTCTGCATCTCCTGCTACTTCATCTCATTCTGCATCTCCTGCTATGCACCTCATGCTGCTGCATCTGCTGTTGCATATCCTGCTGCATCTCCTGCGGCATTTCCTGCTGCTGCAGTTCCTGCTGCATCTCATCCTGCATCACCTGCTGCTGAATCTGCTGCTGCTTCTGGTGTTGCTACATCACCTGATGCATCTCCTGCTGCATCTCCTGCTGCTGCATCTCCTGCTGCATTTGCTTCTGCATTTCTACTTCATCTCCGGCTTCATCTTCTGCTGCTGCATCTCCTTCTGTATCTTCTGCAGTTTCATATCCTGCTGCATCTACTCTGCTACATCTCCTGAATCTGCTGTTGTATCTGCTGCTACTTCATGTACTGCTGCATCTCCTTCTTCATCTACTGCTTCATCTCCTGCTGCACTTGTTTCTACATTTCGACTTCATCTCCTGCTGCATCTCCTGCTGCTGCATTTCCTGAATCTGCTCTTGTATCTGCTGCTATTTCATGTACTCCTGCATCTCCTGCTGCCCTATCTCCTGCTACATGCTCTGCTGGTGCATCTGTGGATGCATCTACTGATGCCGCATATCCTGCTACGTCTGCTGCTGAATCTCCTGGTACTGAATCACCTGCTGCTGCATCTCCGACTGCATATGCTGCTGAATGCATTTGAAGCTGCACCTCCTGCTGCTGCATTTTTTGGTGCTGCATCTCCTGCTGCATTTCCTGCTGCAACGGCTGCTGCATCTACTGCTACTTCATCTTCTGCTGCATCTCCTATATCTCCTGCTGCCTCATGCATTTCTCTATGTCCTGCTGCATCTATTGCTGCTGCCTCTGCTGGTGCATCTGCTGCTGATCTATCTCCTGTTCCATCTCTTCCTGCTGCATCACCTGCTGCATCCCCTACTGCTGCATCTGCAGCATCTGCTGCTTCATCTGGTGCTGCTTCACCTACTGCTGCAACCCCTGCAAAATTTCCTGCTGCTGCATCTGCTGCTGCATCACCTGCTGCAGCATCTCCTGCTTAATCTCCTGAAGCATCTCCTGCTGCATTTTCTGCTGGTCATCTCCTGCCTCATATCCTGCTGCTGTGTCTCCTGCTGATGTATGTTTTGCTGCATCTCTTGCTGATGCATCAACTCCTGCATCTCCTGCTTCTGCATCTACTTATTCTGCATCTCCGGCTCCAGCATCTCCTGCTTCATCAATTGCTGCTGCATCTCTTATGCATCTCCTTCTGCTGCATAGGCTGCTGCATCTGCTGCTGAACCTCCTCATCCTGCAACTCCTCCTTAATCTCTTCCTGCTGATGCATCATCTCCTTTTGCTGCATCTCCTGCTATATCTGCTGCTTCTGCATCTCCTGATGTAACCCCTGCTGCTTCATCTCATACTGCTGCATCTCATGCTGCATGTCCTGCTGCTATATCTCCTGCTGCTTCATATCCTGCTACTGCATCTCTGAATTAATCTCCTGAAGCTTCATCTCCTGCTGCTGCATCTCTTGATCCATGTCTTCTTGCGGCATCTCATGTTTCTGCATCTCCTTCTGCTTCATCTGCTTCTGCATCTTTATCTGCTGTATCTCATGTTGCACCTTCTATTGAAGCATCTCCTGCGTCATCTCCTTCTGCTGCATCACCTGCAGATGCATCTCCTTCTGCATCACCTGCTGCATATTCATCTGCATTTCCTACTGCAGCTCTTTATGAATCTACTACTGCTACATCTGCTGAATTTGCTGCTGCATCTCCTGACAGATCTCCTGCTGCTGCATCTCCTGCAGCTTCATCTACTACTCTGCACCTCCTTCTCCTGCATCTCCTCCTTCTGCATCTCCGGCTGAATCGCCTGTAGCATCTCCTGCTTCTTCATCTCCTGCTGCTACATTTCCTACAGCATATGATGCTGCTGCATCTCCTCTTACTTCTGCTGCTGCTGCATTCCCTGATGCATCTCCTGATGCTGCAACTCCTGCATCTCATTCTGCATCTCCTCCTCCTACATCCCTGCTGCTGCATTTCCTGCTGCATCTCCTGATGCTGCAACTCCTTCTGCATCTTCTGCTGATGCATCTCCTGCGGAATCTGCTGCTGCTACATCTCCTGTTGCATCTGCTTCTGATGCATCTGCGGCTACATCTCTGCTGCTGCATCTCTTGCTGCATTTCCTGCTTCATCTGCCGATGCATCTGCTGCTGCTATATGTCCTGCTACATCTCGTCATGCTGCACATCCTGCTGCATCTGCTGAAGATTCTCTTCCTATTGCTTCTCCTGCTGAATCTGCATTTCCTGCTGCATCTGCTTCTGCTTCTCCTGCTGCTGCATCTCCTGCTGAATTAGCTGCTGCTGCATCTGCTTCTACATGTATGTTATAACTTTCTACTTTTGCTGCTTCATCTCCTGATGCATCTGCTGATGCAAATCCTGCTGCTGCATCTCCTGCTTCATCTTCAGCTGATGCATCTGTGGCTTTATCACCTCATATGTCATCTCCTGCTGCAACTGCTGCAGTATTTTCTGCTGCAGCATCTCCTGCTTCTGCGTCTATTGCTGCATTTCCTGCTGCATCTCCTGCTGATGCATCTCCTATTGCGAATCTGCTGCAGCAACTCCTGCTTTTCAATCTCTTGCTGAATCTGCATCTACTGATGCGTCTGCTGCTGCATCTCCACCTGCTGTATCTCATGCTTCATCTCCTGCTGCATTTCCTCTTGCTGCATCTCCTTCTGCATCTCCTGCTGCTGTGCCTGCTGCTGCATAACCTGCTGAATCACCTGCTGCTGGATCTGCTGTGACTGCATTTCCTGCTACTTCAACTCCTGCTCTTGCATCTCCATCTGCTCTATCTCCTCCTGTATCTCCCACGGCATCTCATGCTGCTGCATCTTCCTCAGAATATGCATCTCCTGCTACTACATCTCCTGCTGCATCTCCTGCTGAATATGTATATCCTGCTGCATCTCCTGCTGCTGCATCCGCTGTTGCTCTGTCTTCTTCTCTATCTCTTGCTTCATCTGCTGCTGCATCTCCTGCTGCTATATGTCCTGCTGAATCTCCTGGTACTGCATCTCCTTCTGCATCTGCAGCGGCATCTCCTTCTGCATCTGCTGCTGCTCTATCGCCTGCTGCATCTCCTGCATGTGCATTTCCTCCTGCTAAATCTCCTCCTGAAGCTCCTGCCACCTCTCCTGCTTCATCTCCTCCTGCTGAATTTCCTGCTGCTGCATCTCCTCCTGCATCTCCTGCTGCATTTCTTGGTGCTACATATTCTGCTGCTGCAACTCTTGCTGAATCTCCTGCTATAGAATCTCCTGCTGCATAACGTCCTTCTAAGTCTCCTGCTGCTGCATCTCCTCCTGATACATCTGCTGCAGCATCTGCTGCTGCTACATCACCTGCTGCTGCATCTCCTGCTGCTCCATCTCCTGCTGCTGCATCTCCTGCTGCTGAATCTCATGCTGAATCTCCTGCTGCATCTCCTGCTACTTCATCCTCTGCTTCTTTATATACTGCTGCATTTCCTGCTGCTTTGTCTCTAGCTGCATCTTTTGCTGCATCTCCTGCTGCTGTCTTACCTGCTGCATCACCTCCTGCTGTGTCTCCTCTTGCTGCATCTCCTCCTGCTACATCTGCTGCAGCATCTCCTGCTGCTGCATCTCCTCCTGCTTCTCCTGCTGCATCTGCTTCTACATCTGCTGATGCATCTCCTCCTGATGCATCTCTTTCTGATGCATCTGCTGCAGCATCTCCTGCTGTATCTCCTGCTACTTCATCTCCTGCTGCATCTCTTGCTGAATAGGCCTACCCTGCTGCATCTGCTCCTGCTGCATCTGCTGCTGCCTCATCTGCTGCTGCTGCATCTGCTGCTGCATCTCCTACAACATCTTCTGCTGCTGCATCTTCTGCTTCATCTCCAGCTGCTGCATCTCTTGCTGCATCTCCTGCGAATCAAATCTCCTGATGCATCTGCTGCTGCATTACCTCCTGCTGCATATTCTGCTGCGTTTCATGCTGCTGCATCTCCTTAATCTGCTCTTCCATTTCCTGCTACTTAATGTACTGCTGCATCTCCTGCTACATTTGCTGCTGCTGCATCTCCTTCTACTTCATGTCCTCCTGCATCTCCTGCTGCTGCATCTGCTGCTTCATCTCCTGCTGCATACTCTGCTGATGCATCTGCCGATGGGTCTGCAGAAGCATCTCAATTTCCTGCTGCATCTGCTGCTCAATTTCCATCTCCTATGGAATTTCCTGCTGCAGAATCTGCTGCTGCATTTCCTGCTGATGCATCTCCTGCTGAATCTCCTGCATCGCCTGCTGCTGCATCTGCTGCTTCATCTCCTGCTGATGTATAGATTGCTGCTTCATCTCCTGCTGTCTATCCTCTGCGGATGCATCTGCGGATGAATCCGCAGAAGCATCTCCATTTCCTGCTGCATCTGCTGCTCAATATTCTACGGATGCATCTAGTGCTTCTGCATTTCAGCTGCATATCCTGTTGAAGGTATCTGCGGCTGCATCTCCTTCTGCTGCATCTCCTGCTGCACTTCCTGCTATAACTGCTGATGCCTATGTTGCTATTTCATCTCCTGCTTCATCTCCTGCTGAATCTTCTTCTGCAGAATCTCCTCCAGCATCTCCTGCTACAATTCCTGATGATGTATCTCCTGCTGCATCTCTTTCTACATCCCCTGCTGCTGAATCTCCTTCTATATCTCCTGCTGCATCTCTGGCTGCATTTTCTACTGAATCTCCTGCTGCAGAATCTCCTACGGAATTTCCTAATGCTGAATCTGCTGATGCATTTCCTGCTGATGCATCTCCTGCTGAATCTCCTGATGCTGCATCTCTTGCTGCTTAATCTCCTGCCTCTTCATCTGCTGCTGCTGCAACTCCTGCTGAATCTGCTGCTGCATCTGGTGCGGCTGCATCTTTTCCTGCATCTCCTGCTGCTGCATCTCCGGCTGATTTCCTGCTGCATTTCCTTCTCTTGAATCGCCTGTTGCATGTCCTGATATATTTCCTCCTGATACACCTCATGCAGCTGCATCTGCTGCTGCATATCCTGTGCATCTGCTGTTGCCAAATCTCTTGCTGTTCCATATCCAACTGAATGTCCAGCAGCATTTCCTGCTGATGCAATTCTTGCTGCATCTCATCCTGCGTCCTTTGCTGCTGCATCCGATTCTGCTTCTGGTGATGCTACATCTCCAGCTGCATCTGCTGCTTCATCTGCTGCTCTATCTCCTGCTGCATATGGTTCTGCATCTTCTGCTGCATATGGTTCTGCATCTACTGCTGCATATGGTGATGCATCTGCTGCTGCTTCTGCTGCTGGTGCATCTCCTGCTTCATATCCTGCTGCTGTGTCTTCTGCTGATGTATGTTTTGCTGCATCTCCTGCTTATGCATGTCCTGATGTATCTCCTGTTTCTGCATTTACTTCTTCTGCATCTTCGGCTCCAGCATCTCCTGCTGCATCAATTGCTCCTGCATCTCTTATTCATCTCCTTCTGCTGCATATACTGCTGCATCTGATGCTACTGTACCTCTTCCTGCTGCATTTCCTGCTGAATATCCTGCGGCTTCATCTCTTGATCCATGTCCTGCTGCTGCATCTCCTGTTTCTGCATCTCCTTTTCCTTCGTCTGAGCTGCATCTCATGCTGTATCTCATGTTGCACATTCTAGTGAAGCATCTCCGGAGTCATTTCCTTCTGCTGCATATCTTACTGCTTCATCTCGATCTGCTTCTCCTGCTGCATCTCCTTGAGCGTCACCTGCTAAATCTCTTTCTGCATCACCTGCAGATGCATCTCCTGTTGTATCTCCTGCTGCTGCATATTCATCTGCATTTCCTGCTGCAGCTCTTTATGAATCTACTACTGCTGCATCGGCTGCTGCATCTGCTGCTGCTTCATCTACTGCTGCATCTCCTGATAGATCTCATGCTGCTGCATCTCCTGCTGCTGCATCTGATGCTGCTTTCTCTCTAGCTGTATGTACTGCCGATGAATCTCCTGCTATATTTCCTTCTGCTGCATCTTCTTCTCTTCATCTACTACTCTGCACCTCCTGCTGCTGCATCTCCTCCTTCTGCATCTCCGGCTGAATCGCCTGTAGCACCTCCTGCTTCTTCATCTCCTGCTGCTACATCTCCTACAGCATATGATGCTGCTGCATCTCCTCTTACTTCTGCTGCTGCTGCATTCCCTGCTTCATCTCCTGATGCTGCAGCTCCTTCTGCATCTCCTTCTGCATCTCCTGGTACTACATCGCCTGCTGCTGCATTTCCTGCTGCATCTCTTCCTGCAGCATATCTTGCTGCATTTCCTTCTGCTGCATCTCCTGCTGCATCATCTGCTGCAGCATCTTCTGCTACTACATCTCCTACTGAATCTGCATCTCCTGATGCATCTGCTGCTGCATCTATTACTGCTGCATCTGCTGCCTCTGCAGCTGCAGCTGCATCACCTGCTGCTGCATCACCTCCTGCTACATATTCTGCTGCGTTTCCTGCTGCTGCATCTCTTTGCAGCTCAATTTCTTGCTGCTTCATGTACTGCTGCATCTCCTGTTACATTTGCTGCTGCTGCATCTCCTTCTACTTGATGTCCTCCTGCATCTCCTGCTGCTTCATCTCCTGCTGTCTATCCTCTGCGGATGCACCTGCGGATGCATCTGAAAAAGCATCTCCATTTACTGCTGCATCTGCTGCTCAGTCTGCTACGGATGCATCTAGTGCTTCTGCATTTCAGAAGCATATTCTGTTGAAGGCGTCCGCGGCTGCATATCCTGCTGCTACATCTCCTGCTGAATCTCCTGCTGCACTTCCTGCTGTAACTGCTGATGCCTATGTTGCTATTTCATCTCCTGCTGCATCTCCTGCTGAATCTTCTTCTGCAGAATCTCCTCCAGCATCTCCTGCTACAATTCCTGCTGATGTGTCTCCTGCTGCATCTCCTTCTACATCCCCTGCTGCAATTCCTGCTGATGTGTCTCCTGCTGCATCTCCTTCTACATCCCCTGCTGCTGAATCTCCTTCTATATCTCCTGCTGCATCTCCTGCTGCGTTTTCTACTGAATCTCCTGCTGCGTTTTCTACTGAATCTCCTGCTGCAGAATCTCCTACGGAATTTCATGCTGCAGAATCCGCTGCTCTTTTTCTACCTGCTCTATCTCCTCCTACTGCATCTCCTCCTGCTGCATATCCTTCTTCTGTAAATACTGTTGCCTTTCCTGCTGCTGCATCTCCTGCTGATGAATCTCTTTCTGCATCTCCTTCTTCTGAATCTCCTGCTGCTCTATTATCTTCTGCATCGACTCCTGCTGCATGTCCTGCTGCTGCATCTCCTCCTGCTGCATCTGCTTCTGCATCTCCTGCTGATGCATCTCCTGCTAAATCTATATCTCCTGCTAATTCTGCTTCTGCATCTCCTGCTCCTTCATCTCCTGCTCTTACATCTCCTTCTGCTGAATCTCCTCCTGAATCTCCTGTGGCATCTCATACTCCTACATATCCTGCTACATCTCCTGACCTATCTCCTGAATATGCATCTCCTGCTGCTGAATCTCCTGGTGCTGAATCGCCTGCTACTGAATCTCCTGTTGCTGCGTCTTCTGAATCATCTGTTCTTTCTCCATAACCTGCTGTGTCTCCTGTTGCTGCATCATATCATGCTGCTGCATATGTTGAAGAATCTCTTCCTACTGCATCTTCTGATGAATCTTCATTTCCTGCTGCATCTGCTTCTGCATCTCCTGCTGCTGCTGCTTCTCCTGCTGCTGCATCAGTTGCTGCTGAATCTTCTGATCAGTCTCCTGCGGCATCTCATGCTTCTACATATCATGCTGAATCTCCTGCTACATAATATCCTGCTGCATCTGCTGCTGCTGCATCTCCTACTGCTGCATCACCTTCTGCATGTGCTACTGCGGCATCTCCTTCTGCTGCATCTCCTACTGCTGCATCACCTTCTGCATGTGCTACTGCGGCATCTCCTTCTGCTGCATCTCCTGTTGCCGCATCTGGTGGTGCTGCACCTGCTACAACATCTGATTATGCATCTCCTGCTGCTACATCTCCTGCTGCTCTCCATCTGAATCCCTTGGTGCTGCGTTTCCGGCTGATGCATATTCTGCTTCAACTCCTGCTGCTGCATTACCTTCTACGTCTATTCCTGTTATATTTCCTGCGACTGCATCTCCTGATGCTGCGTCTGATGCTTAATCTCCTGCTGTTGCATCTGCTGATACTGCATGTGCTGCTGCATCTCCTGCTCATCTTCTGGTGTTGCATCTCCTGCGGCATCACCTGCTCCTGTATCTCCTGCTGATACTTCTCCTGATGCATCCTCTGATCATGCATCTGCGGATGCATCTCCTGATGCACCATTTCCCGTTGCATCTGCTGGTCCATCCCCTGCTGCATCTCATTCTGCTCCATCTGGTGCATCTGCTGTTGTATATGCTGCTGCTTCATCTACTGATGCATCTCCTGCTGACTCTCATGCAGCTGCATCTCCTTCTGACGTTTCTGCTGAATCTACTGCTGAATATGCATCCCCTGCTGCATCACCTGCTGCTGCATCTTCTGCTTCATATCCTACTGCATCTCCTCCTGCAGCATATCTTGCTGCATTTCCTTCTGCTGCATGTCCTGCTGCACCTCCTGCTGCAGCATCTTCTGCTGCTACATCTACTGAATCTGCATCTCCTGATGCATCTGCTGCTGCAGCTATTGCTGCTGCATCTGCTGCTTCATCTCTTGCTGCGGAATAGCCTGCTGATTCATCTCCTGCTGCATCCTCTGCGGGTGCATCTGCTGATTCATCTGCAGAATCATCTCCATTTCCTCCTGCATCTGCTGCTCAATCTTCTACGGATGCATCTGCTGCTTCTGCATTTCAGCTGCATATCCTGTTGAAGGCATCTGCGGCTGCATCTCCTGCTGCTACATCTCCTGCTGAATCTCCTGCTGAATCTTTTTCTGCAGAATCTCCTCCAGCATCTCCTGCTACAATTCCTGATGATGTATCTCCTTCTATATCTCCTGCTGCAGAATTTCCTACGGAATTTCCTGCTAGAGAATCTGCTGATGCATTTCCTGCTGATGCATCATGCTGGATCTTCTGACGTTGCATCTCCTGCTGCATCTCATTATGACTTAACTTCCACTATTGAGGCGCTTTAGGGAAATTGAATAACGCCCACAGGGAAGATGATAGCATGGAATGCTGCCGCTTCTGAATGTCTTCTCTTATAGCGCTTTCACTGCAAAGCGAGACTTGTTGATGCCTATAGCATCTCCTCTTCTTCATCTCCTGCTGCTACATCTCCTACAGCATATGACGCTGCTGCATCTCCTGTTACTTCTGCTGCTGCTGCATTACCTGATGCGTCTCCTGATTCTGCAACTCCTTCTGCGTCTCCTACTTCTACATCCCCTGCTGCTGCATTTCGTGCTGCATCTCCTGATGCTGCAACTCCTTCTGCATCTCCTTTCTTGCTTCATCTCCTGCTACTGCATCTCTGCTGCACCTACTGCTGCTGCATTTACTGCTGCATCTTCTGCTGCTGTATCTCCTGCTGATGGGTCTGATGCTGTATCTCTTCCTCTTGCATCTTTTGCTGCATCTGCTGCTGCATTACCTGCTCTATCTCCTCCTACTGCCTTTCCTGCTGTCTAATCTCCTGCTGCTGAAATTCTTTCTACATCTCCTTCTTCTGAATCTCCTGCTACTCTATTACCTTCTGCATCGACTGTTGCATGTTCTGCTGCGGCATCTCCTACTGCTTCATCCTCTTCTGCATCAGTTGCTGATGAATCTCCTGATCAATCTCCTGTGGCATCTCATGTTTCTACATATCATGCTGAATCTCCTGCTCCATCTTCTTCTGAATATGCATGTCCTGATGCATCTCCACCTGCTGCCACTCCTACTGCTGCGTTTGCTTCTGCATCTCCTGCTGCATCTCCTGCTGCCGAATCTCATGATGCCGTGTCTGCTGCTGAATCTCCTGCTGCAGAATCTCCTGCTGCTGCATCTCCTACTGCTGCATCTGCTTCTGCATCTCCGTCTGAATCTCCTGGTGCTGCATTTCCTGCTGATGCATATTCTGCTTCAACTCCTGATGCTGCATCTGCTGATAATGCATCTCTTGTTGCTGCATATTCTGGTGTTGCATCTCCTGCTTCGTCAAATTATGACTTAACTGCCAATATTGAGGCGCTTTAGAGAAATAGAATAACGCCCACAGGGAAGATGATCGCATGGAATGCTGCTGCTTCTGAATACTTTAAGAGATTAAAGCGCGTTCACTGCATAGCGAGTCTTGTGGCAGTTTGACTATACGCTTGTGTACTGTAACATCAGAACTGCTCTTAAAGCGTCACTTGAAAATATCAGAGCGTTCAGCACAAGTACCGCAGGGAAGAAGCTACAATGAAATGCTGGCTCTCGTTAGAGGCTTCTCTGGAAACGCTTTCACTGCAAGCTGCAAAGCATGACTAACAGAACGTTTTAGTATAGGGTACCGAATTGTGACTTATGAAGGTGCTTTCTAATAAGTGAGTAACTGAAGCAGTGAAGATGCTAGCGTGGAATACTGCTGCTACTGAATGTCTTCTCTTAGAGCGCTTTCACTGCAAAGCAAAACTTGTAGACGTTTCAGTCTAGGCTTTTACACTGCAACATCAGAATGGCTATTAAAGCGTCGCTTCAAAATATCAGGGTGTTCAGCCCAAATACCGCAGGGAAGATGCTACGATCAAATATTGACATTCGTCTAATTCTTCTCTGGATGCGCTTCCACTGCAAGGCAAGACTTGTAGAACTTTCAGTCTAGGCTCGTGTACTGCATCATCAGAATGGCTATTAAAGCGTCACTGCAAAATTTGAAAACGTTTAGAAAAAGTGCCGCAAGGGCGCTGCTATGATCAAATGCTAGCTCTCGTTAGAATCTCTCTTGAAGCGTTTACACTGCAAGCTGCAAAGCACGAGTAACATAAAATTTTTGTATAGGGTACAGAACAGTTACTTTGCTTCGCCGAATAACGCGCTTTCGGAATAGTGAACATCGGCTGCTTAGAAGATGGTAGTATGGAATGCTGCTGCTTCTGAATGCCTTCTCTTATAACACTTCCACTGCAAAGTACGACTTCTAGAAGTTCCATTCTAGTCTTCTGAAGTATATCACCAGCTTGTAAAGTGTCACTTCAAAATTTCAGAGCGTTCAGCACAAGTACTGCAAGGAAGCTTCTACCATCAATCGTTGGTTCTCGTTAGAGTCTTCTCTTATAGTGCTTTCACTGCAAGCTCTGAAGCACTACTAACGCATTTTAGTTTAGGGTAATGAATTGTGACTTAACTGCGCCTGTTAACGCGCTTATGGAAAAGTAAGTATTTCAGGCAGTGCAGATGCTGGCATGAAACTACACCTCTTATTAATGTTTACTCTTATAGTGCTGTTACTGCAACAGACGACTTGTAGAAGTTTCACTCTAGGCTTATGAACTGTAAGATCAGAATGGCTATTAAAGTCACATTTTAAGATTTGAGATCGTTCAGCACAAGTACCGCAGGGAAGCTGCTACCATCAAATTTGGGCTCTCGTTAGGATCCTTTCATGAAGCGCTGTCACTGCCAGCTTCAAAGCACGAAAAACGCAAACTTTTAGCGTAGGCTAGTTATTTACTGCTTAAAAACCTCTAATAACGCTCTTTCGGAAATGGAATATCTCCAGCAGGGAAGATGTTAGCATGGAATGCTTCTGCTTCTGTATGTCTTCTCTTAGAGCGCAATCACTGCAAACCAAGATTTATTGAACTTTCTGTCTAGGCTAGTGAACGGTAACATCAGCATGGCTAGTAAAGCTTCACTTGAAGATTTGAAAGCGTTTAGCAGAACTCCCCCTGGGAAGTTGCTAGCATCAAATGGTTGCTCTCGTTAGAGTCTTCTCTGGAACCGCTTTCATTGCAAGATGCAAACACGACTAAAAGAACGTATTAGCCTAGGCTAGTGAATAGGGACTTAACACCTTCTAATCCGGCGTTTTAGTAAAAATTCATATCGCCAGCAGGGAAGATGCTAGCATGGAATGCTTCTGCTTGTGGATGTATTCTCTTAGAGCGCTTTCATTGCAGAGCACGACTTGTAGAACTTTCAGTCTAGTCTTGTGTACTGTAAGACCAGAATGTCTACGAAGGCGTTACTTCAAAATTTCAGAGCGTTCGGCACAAGTAACACACGAAAGGTGTTACCATCAAATGCTGGCTTTCGTTAGCATCTTCTAAGGAAACGGTTTCTCTGCAAGATGCAGAGAAACACTAACGCAACGTTCTTGAGTTGTGAAATGAATAGAGACTTAATAGCGCCTCATAACGCTCTTTCGGAAAAGTGAGTGTCTCTAACCGCGAAGATGTTAGCACGGAATGCTGCTGCTTCTGAATGTCTTCTCTTAGAGTACTTTCACTGGAAAGCGAGACTTGACCAACTTTCAGTCTAGGCTTGTGAGATATAACATCAGCATGCCTATTGAGGCATCCCGTCAAGATTTCAGAGATCTCTGCACAAGTACCGCAGGGAAGATGCTGTCATCAAATTTTGGCTCTCGTTAGGATCTTTTCATGAAGTGCTTACACTGGCAGCCGCAAAGCATGACAAAACCTAGTTTTCCCGTAGGCTAGTTATTAGCGAATTAATAACGTCTAACGTCTTAGAGCGTTCTAAGAGAAGACATTCAGAAGTAGAAGCATTCCATGCTAACATCTTCCCTGCTGGAGATATGAATTTTTACTAAAACGCTGTATTGGACGGTGTTAAGTCCCTATTCACTAGCCTATGCTAATACGTGCTTTTAGTCGTGTTTGCAGCTTGCAGTGAAAGCACTTCCAGAGAAGACTCTAACGAGAGCAACCACCTGATGTTAACAACTTCCCAGAGGTAGTTCTGCTAAACGCTTTCAAATCTTCAAGTGAAGCTTTACTAGCCATGCTGATGTTACTGTTCACTAGGCTAGACGGAAAGTTCGATACATCTTGGTTTGCAGTGATTGCGCTCTAAGAGAAGACATACAGAAGCAGAAGCATTCCATGCTAACATCTTCCCTGCTGGAGCTATTCCCTTTTCCGAAAGAGCGTTATTAGGCGTTATTAAGTGGCTAATAACTAGCCTACGAGAAAAAGTTGGTGTTCGTGCTTTGCGGCTGACAGGGAAAGCTGTTCACGAAAAGATCCTAACGAGAGCCAAAATTTGATGGTAGTAAATTCCCTGCGGTACTTGCGCAGAAATCCCTGAAATCTTGACGGGATGCCTCAAGAGGCATGCTGATGTCACATTTCACAAGCTAACACTGAAAGTTGGACAAGTCTCGCTTTCCAGTGAAAGCGCTATAAGAGACGACATTCAGAAGCAGCAGCATTCCGTGATTACATCTTCCCTGTTAGAAATATTCACTTTTCCTAATGCTCGTTTTTATTCGCTATTATGTCACTATTCTTTAACCTACACTTTAAGGCATTGTAAGTCGTGTTTTACACCTCTCAGTGAAAGCGCTTCCAGAGAAGATTCTAACGACAGACACTATTTCATGCTAGTATCTTCCCTTCGGTACTTGTGCTGAACGCTTTCAAATCTTCAAGTGAAGCTTTACTAGCTTTTCTGATGTTACCATTCACTAGCTTAGACAGAAAGATCCATCAGTATTGGTTTGCACTGATTGTGCTCTAATAGAAGACATTCAGAAGTAGAAGCATTGCATCCTAGCATCTTCCCTGCTGGCGATATGAATTTTTACTAAAACGCCGTAATAGACGATGTTAAGTCCCTATGCACTAGCCTAGGCTAATACGTGCTTTCAGTCGAGTCTGCAGCTTGCAGTGAAAGCGCTTCCAGAGAAGACTCTAACGAGAGCAACCATTTGATGCTAGCAACTTCCCAGGGGTGGTTCTGCTAAACGCTTTCAAATCTCCAAGTGAAGCTTTACTAGCCATGATGATATTTATCGTTCACTAGCTTAGACAGAAAGTTCGATACATCTTGGTTTGCAGTGATTGCGCTCTAAGAGAAGACATACAGAAGCAGAAGCATTCCATGCTAACATCTTCCCTGCTGGAGATATCCCTTTTCCGAAAGAGCGTTATTAGGCGTTATTAAGTCGCTAATAACTAGCCTATGCGAAAACATTGCGTTTTTCGTGCTTTGTGGCTGGCAGTGACAGCGCTTCATGAAAAGATCCTAACGAGAGCCAAAATTTGATGGTAGCAGCTTCCCTGCGGTACTTGTGCTGAACGATCTCAAATCTTGAAATGTGGCTTTAATAGCCATTCTGATCTCACAGTTCATAACCCTAGAGTGAAACTCCTATAAGTCGTCTGTGGCAGTTACGGCACTATAAAAGAAAACATTAATAAGGGGTATAGTTTCATGCCAGCATCTGCACTGCCTGAAATACTTACTTTTCCATAAGCGCGTTAAGAGGAGTAGCTAAGTCACAATTTATTACCCTAAATTAAAATGGATTAGTCGTGCTTCACAACTTGCAGTGAAAGCGCTATAAGAGAAGACTTTAACGAGAATCAACATTTGATGGTAGAAGCTTCCTTGCAGTGTTAAATGCTCTGAAATTTTGAAGTTACAATTTACTAGCTCATGATATACTTGAGAAGACTAGAATGGAACTTCTAGAAGTCGTACTTTGCAGTGGAAGTGTTGTAAAAGAAGAAATTCAGAAGCAGCAGCATTCCATACTACCATCTTCTAAGCAGCCGATGTTCACTATTCCGAAAGCGAGTTATTCGGCAAAGCAAAGTAACTGTTCTGTACCCTATACTAAAATTTTATGTTACTCGTGCTTTGCAGCTTGCAGTGAAAGTGCTTCCAGAGAAGACTGAACAGAGCCAGCATGTGATAGTAGCAGCTTCCCTGCCGTACTTGTTCTGAACGATTTGAAATTTTGCAGTGATGCTTTACTACCCATTCTGATGTTACAGGACACGAGCCTAGACTGAAAGTTCTACAAGTCTCTCTTTGCAGTGAAAGCGCTATAAGAGAAGACATTCAGAAGCAGCAGCATTCCATGCTAGCATCTTCCATACGGGCTCAACTCACTTTTCCTACAGCTCCTCCATAGGCGTAGTTAAATCACAATTCTGTAATCAATACTAAACATTTTGTTAGACGTGCTTTGCTGCATTACCTGCTCTATCTCCTCCTACTGCCTTTCCTGCTGTCTAATCTCCTGCTGCTGAATCTCTTTCTACATCTCCTTCTTCTGAATATCCTGCTACTCTATTACCTTCTGCATCGACTCCTGTTGCATGTTCTGCTGCGGCATCTCCTACTGCTTCATCCTCTTCTGCATCAGTTGCTGATGAATCTCCTGATCAATCTCCTGTGGCATCTCATGTTTCTACATATCATGCTGAATCTCCTGCTCCATCTTCTTCTGAATATGCATGTCCTGATGCATCTCCACCTGCTGCCACTCCTACTGCTGCGTTTGCTTCTGCATCTCCTGCTGCATCTCCTGCTGCCGAATCTCATGATGCCGTGTCTGCTGCTGAATCTCCTGCTGCAGAATCTCCTGCTGCTGCATCTCCTACTGCTGCATCTGCTGGTGCTGCACCTGCTGCAACATCTGCTTCTGGATCTCCATCTGAATCTCTTGGTGCTGCATTTCCTGCTGATGCATATTCTGCTTCAACTCCTGATGCTGCATCTGCTGATAATGCATCTCTTGTTGCTGCATCTTCTGGTGGTGCATCTCCTGCTTCGTCAAATTATGACGTAACTGCCAATATTGAGGCGCTTTAGAGAAATCGAATAACGCCCACAGGGAAGATGATAGCATGGAGTGCTGCTGCTTCTGAATACTTTAAGAGATTAAAGCGCGTTCACTGCATAGCGAGTCTTGTGGCAGTTTGACTATACGCTTGTGTACTGTAACATCAGAACTGCTCTTAAAGCGTCACTTGAAAATATCAGAGCGTTCAGCACAAGTACCGCAGGGAAGAAGCTACAATGAAATGCTGGCTCTCGTTAGAGGCTTCTCTGGAAACGCTTTCACTGCAAGCTGCAAAGCATAACTAACAGAACGTTTTAGTATAGGGTACTGAATTGTGACTTATGAAGGTGCTTTCTAATAAGTGAGTAACTGACGCAGTGAAGATGCTAGCGTGGAATACTGCTGCTACTGAATGTCTTCTCTTAGAGCGCTTTCACAGTAAAGCAAAACTTGTAGAAGTTTCAGTCTAGGCTTTTACACTGCAACATCAAAATGGCTATTAAGGCATCACTTCAAAATCTTTAGCGCTTTCACTGCAAGGCAAGACTTGTTGAACTTTTAGTCTATGCTTACGTACTGCAACATCAGAATGGCTATTAAAGCGTCTCTTCAAAATATCAGGGTGTTCAGCCCAAATACCGCAGGGAAGATGCTACGATCAAATATTGACTTTCGTCTAATTCTTCTCTGGATGCGCTTTCACTGCAAGGCAAGACTTGTAGAACTTTCAGTCTAGGCTCGTGTACTCCATCATCAGAATGGCTATTAAAGCGTCACTGCAAAACATGAAAACGTTTAGAAAAAGTGCCGCAAGGGCGGTGCTATGATTAAATGCTGGCTCTCTTTAGAAACTTCTCTTGAAGTGCTTTCACTACAAGCTGCAAAGCACGTCTAACAAAACGTTTAGTATTGATTACGGAATTGTGATTTAACTGCGCCTATGGAGGAGCTTTAGGAAAAGTGAGTTAAGCCCGTATGGAAGACGCTAGCATGTAATGCTGCTGCTTCAAAATGTCTTTCTCTCTGGAAGTGCTTTCACTGCAAGCTGCAAACACGACTAAAAGCACGTATTAGCGTAGGCTAGTGAATAGGGACTTAACACCGTCCAACACAGCGTTTTAGTAAAAATTCATATCTCCAGCAGGGAAGATGTTAGCATGGAATGCTTCTACTTCTGAATGTCTTCTCTTAGAACGCTCTAAGACGTTAGACGTTATTAATTCGCTAATAACTAGCCTACTGGAAAACTAGGTTTTTTCATGCTTTGCGGCTGACAGTGTAAGCACTTCATGAAAAGATCCTAACGAGAGCCAAAATTTGATGACAGCATCTTCCCTGCGGTACTTGTGCAGAGATCTCTGAAATCTTGACGGGATGCTTCAATAGGCATGCTGATGTTATATTTCACAAGCCTAGACTGAAAGTTGGACAAGAGCAACCATTTGATGCTAGCAACTTCCCAGGGGGAGTTCTGCTAAACGCTTTCAAATCTTCAAGTGAAGCTTTACTAGCCATGTTGATGTTACCGTTCACTAGCCTAGACAGAAAGTTCGATACATCTTGGTTTGCAGTGATTGCGCTCTAAGAGAAGACATACAGAAGAAGAAGCATTCCATGCTAACATCTTCCCTGCTGGAGATATTCCATTTCCGAAAGAGCGTTATTAGAGGTTTTTAAGCAGTAAATAACTAGCCTACGCTAAAAGTTTGCGTTTTTCGTGCTTTGAAGCTGGCAGTGAAAGCGCTTCATGAAAGGATCCTAACGAGAGCCCAAATTTGATGGTAGCAGCTTCCCTGCGGTACTTGTGCTGAACGATCTCAAATCTTAAAATGTGACTTTAATAGCCATTCTGATCTTACAGTTCATAAGCCTAGAGTGAAACTTCTACAAGTCGTCTGTTGCAGTAACAGCACTATAAGAGAAAACATTAATAAGAGGTGTAGTTTCATGCCAGCATCTGCACTGCCTGAAATACTTACTTTTCCATAAGCGCGTTAACAGCGCAGTTACGTCACAATTCATTACCCTAAACTAAAATGTGTTAGTAGTGCTTCAGAGCTTGCAGTGAAAGCACTATAAGAGAAGACTCTAACGAGAACCAACGATTGATGGTAGAAGCTTCTTTGCAGTACTTGTGCTGAACGCTCTGAAATTTTGAAGTGACACTTTACAAGCTGGTGATATACTTCAGAAGACTAGAATGGAACTTCTAGAAGTCGTACTTTGCAGTGGAAGTGTTATAAGAGAAGGCATTCAGAAGCAGCAGCATTCCATACTACCATCTTCTAAGCAGCCGATGTTCACTATTCCGAAAGCGCGTTATTCGGCGAAGCAAAGTAACTGTTCTGTACCCTATACAAAAATTTTATGTTACTCGTGCTTTGCAGCTTGCAGTGTAAACGCTTCAAGAGAGATTCTAACGGGAGCTAGCATTTGAACATAGCAGCGCCCTTGCGGCACTTTTTCTAAACGTTTTCAAATTTTGCAGTGACGCTTTAATAGCCATTCTGATGATGCAGTACACGAGCCTAGACTGAAAGTTCTACAAGTCTTGCCTTGCAGTGGAAGCGCATCCAGAGAAGAATTAGACGAATGTCAATATTTGATCGTAGCATCTTCCCTGCGGTATTTGGGCTGAACACCCTGATATTTTGAAGAGACGCTTTAATAGCCATTCTGATGTTGCAGTACGTAAGCATAGACTAAAAGTTCAACAAGTTTTGCCTTGCAGTGAAAGCGCTAAAGATTTTGAAGTGATGCCTTAATAGCCATTTTGATGTTGCAGTGTAAAAGCCTAGACTGAAACTTCTACAAGTTTTGCTTTGCAGTGAAAGCGCTCTAAGAGAAGACATTCAGTAGCAGCAGTATTCCACGCTAGCATCTTCACTGCGTCAGTTACTCACTTATTAGAAAGCACCTTCATAAGTCACAATTCAGTACCCTATACTAAAACGTTCTGTTAGTCATGCTTTGCAGCTTGCAGTGAAAGCGTTTCCAGAGAAGCCTCTAACGAGAGCCAGCATTTCATTGTAGCTTCTTCCCTGCGGTACTTGTGCTGAACGCTCTGATATTTTCAAGTGACGCTTTAAGAGCAGTTCTGATGTTACAGTACACAAGCGTATAGTCAAACTGCCACAAGACTCGCTATGCAGTGAACGCGCTTTAATCTCTTAAAGTATTCAGAAGCAGCAGCATTCCATGCGATCATCTTCCCTGTGGGCGTTATTCGATTTCTCTAAAGGGCCTCAATATTGGCAGTTAAGTCATAATTTGACGAAGCAGGAGATGCAACACCAGAATATGCAGCAACAAGAGATGCATTATCAGCAGATGCAGTATCAGGAGTTGAAGCAGAATATGCATCAGCAGGAAATGCAGCACCAGGAGATTCAGACGGAGATGCAGAAGCAGATGTTGCAGCAGGTGCAGCACCAGCAGATGCAGCAGTAGGAGATGCAGCAGCAGGAGATTCTGCAGCAGGAGATTCAGCAGCAGACACGGCATCATGAGATTCGGCAGCAGGAGATGCAGAAGCAAACGCAGCAGTAGGAGTGGCAGCAGGTGGAGATGCATCAGGACATGCATATTCAGAAGAAGATGGAGCAGGAGATTCAGCATGATATGTAGAAACATGAGATGCCACAGGAGATTGATCAGGAGATTCATCAGCAACTGATGCAGAAGAGGATGAAGCAGTAGGAGATGCCGCAGCAGAACATGCAACAGGAGTCGATGCAGAAGGTAATAGAGTAGCAGGAGATTCAGAAGAAGGAGATGTAGAAAGAGATTCAGCAGCAGGAGATTAGGCAGCAGGAAAGGCAGTAGGAGGAGATAGAGCAGGTAATGCAGCAGCAGATGCAGCAAAAGATGCAAGAGGAAGAGATACAGCATCAGACCCATCAGCAGGAAATACAGCATCAGGAGATGCAGCAGGAAATGCAGAAGCAGGGGATGTAGAAGTAGGAGACGCAGAAGGAGTTGCAGAATCAGGAGATGCATCAGGTAATGCAGCAGCAGCAGAAGTAACAGGAGATGCAGCAGCGTCATATGCTGTAGGAGATGTAGCAGCAGGAGATGAAGAAGCAGGAGATGCTATAGGCATCAACAAGTCTCGCTTTGCAGTGAAATCGCTATAAGAGAAGACATTCAGAAGCGGCAGCATTCCATGCTATCATCTTCCCTGTGGGCGTTATTCAGTTTCCCTAAAGCGCCTCAATAGTGGAAGTTAAGTCATAAGGAGATGCAGCAGGAGATGCAACATCAGAAGATTCAGCACGAAGAGATGCAGCAGGAGCTGCAGCAGCACATGCAGTATCAGCAGATGCATCAGCAAGAAAAGCATCAGCAGATTCTCTAGCAGGAAATTCTGTAGGAGATTCTGCAGCAGGACATTCAGTAGAAAATGCAGCAGGAGATATAGAAGGCGATACAGCAGCAGGGGATATAGTAGGAGATGCAGCAGGAGATACATCATCAGGAATTGTAGCAGGAGATGCTGGAGGAGATTCTGCAGAAAAAGATTCAGCAGGAGATGCAGCAGGAGATGAAATAGCCACACAAGCATCCGCAGTTACAGCAGGAAGTGTACCAGGAGATTCAGCAGGAGATGTAGCAGCAAGAGATGCAGTCGCAGATGCCTTTAACAGGATATGCTGCTGAAATGCAGAAGCAGCAGATGCATCCGTAGAAGATTGAGCAGCAGATGCAGGAGGAAATGGAGATGCTTCTGCAGATGAATTAGCAGATGCTCCCGCTGAGGATGCTGCAGGAGATGAAGCAGCAGATGCAGCAGCAATAGCTGCAGCAGCAGATGCATCAGGAGATGCAGATTCAGTAGATGTAGCAGCAGAAGATGCTGCAGCAGGAGATGCAGCAGAAGGAAATGCAGCAAGATATGCTGCAGGAGGAGATGAAGTAGGATATGAAGCAGAAGATGCATAAAAGGTGATGCAGCAGGGGATGCATATTCAGCAGTAGTTTCAGCAGAATATTCAGAAGGAGATGCAGCTGCATGAGAGTCAGCATCAGGAGATGCAGGAGCAGACACAGCAGCAGAAGATGCAGCAGCAGAACATGCGGCAGCAGAAGATGTAGAAGGAGATTCAGCAGCAGAGGATTATCCAGGGGATTCATCATAAGAGATGTAGCATCAGGAGATGAAGCAGGAGTTTCAGCAGCAGAATATACTGTAGTAGGAGGTGCAGCAGCAGGACATGAAGCAGGAGATTTAGCAGCAAGAGTTGCAGCAGCAGGAGGTGTAGCAGGATGAGATGAAGCAGAAGGAGATGCTGCAGCAGCGGATGCAGCAGCAGGAGGTGCATAGAAGATAAAACAGGAGATGCAGATTTAGCAGAAGATGCAGTAGCAGGAGATGCTGTAGAAGATATAGCGGCAAGATAAGCAGCAGCAGGAGATGCCACAGGAGATGTAGCAGCAGGAGATGCAGCAGCAGATACAGCGGCAGGAGATACATCAGCAGTAGATGCCACAGGAGATATAGCAGCAGGAATTGCAGCAGCAAAAGATGCAGCAGGATGTGCAGCAGCAAAAATCTAGCAGGAGATTCTACAGAATATGATGCAGTAGGAGATTCTTCAGCAGAAGATTCAGCAGGAGATGCAGCAGAAAATATAGAAAGAGGTGCAGAAGAAGTAGATATAGTAGGAGATGCAGCAGCAGAGGAAGGGGCAGTAGCAGCAGAGGAAGCGGCAGTTGAAGCAGGAAGACCAGCAGGAGATTCAGCAGCAGAGGCCCCAGTAGGAGATGTGGCTGTAGATGCTTTCAGCAGGATATGCAGTAGGAGATGCAGAAGCAAGAGATGCAGCAGCAGAAAATTCAGAAGCAGATGCAGCAGGATAAGGAGCATCAGGAGATGCATCTGCAGATGCATTAGCAGAGAATGCAGCAGAAGATTCAGCAGCAGGAGATGGAGGAGGACATCCAGTTGCAGGAGATGCTGCAGCAGGAAATGTAGCGGAAGATGCATCAGTACATGAAGCAGCAGCAGATGTAGTAGCAGAATCTGGAGATGCCACATGAGGAGATGCCGCAGGAGATGTAGCAGGAGATGCAGCAAGATACGCCACAGGAGGAGATGCAGCAGGTAATACAGTAACAGGAGATGTAGCAGTATATGATGTACGAGATGCAGCAGGAGATGCCTCAGCATGAGATGCAACAGCAGACACAGCAGCTGGAGATGCAGCAGCAGAAGATGCATCGGGATATGTTGCAGCAGGCGATGCTGCAGCAGGAGATGTAGCAGCAAGAGATGCATCAGGAGATGCAGTAAGAGACGCAGAAGGAGATGCAGCAGGAGGAGATGAAGCAGCAAGAGATTATGCAGGAAATGCAGCTGCAGGAAATGCAGCAGCAGGAGATTCAGAAGGAGCAGATGCAGCAGGAGATGTACTTGGAGATAGAAAAGGACGAGATGCAGCAGGAGATGCAGAAGCAGTTTAAGTAGCAATGGATGAAGCAGCAGGAGATGCAGCAGCAGGAGATGCAGCCGCAGATGCATCAGCAGGAGATGCAGCAGGAGATACTACAGCAGATGCAGCAGGAGATGCAGTAGCAGAAGATGCAGAAGTAGATGCAGTAGTGGTAGATGCATCAGGGGATTAAGCAGGAGGAGATCCAGAAGCAGAAGATTCAAAAGGATATGCAGCATCAGTAGATGCAGCCGCAGATGCTTTATCAGTAAATGCACTAGGACATGCAGCAGCAGGAGATGAATCAGCAGATGCAGGAGCAGGAAATTCGGGAGGAGATCCAGCAGAAGGAGATGCAACAGCCGCAGATGTAGCAGGAGATGCAGCAGTATATGAAGCAGCAG
The DNA here is from genome assembly GCA_033459285.1 of Clamator glandarius. Taxonomy (NCBI): domain Eukaryota; kingdom Metazoa; phylum Chordata; class Aves; order Cuculiformes; family Cuculidae; genus Clamator; species Clamator glandarius. The sequence goes on along the minus strand of JAUNZM010000631.1, from coordinate 611,420 downwards.
TTGATGTAGATGCAGATGTAGCAGATGCTACAGTAGGAGATCCAGCAGGAGATGAAGCAGGAAGAGATGCAATAGCATGAGAAGCAGCAGGAAATGCAGTAGGACATGCAGCGGCAGGAGATACAGAATGATATATAGCATGAAATTCAGCAGCAGATGCAGCAGCAGGAGATGAAGCAGCAGAAGCATCAACAGCAGGAGATGAAGCAGCAGGAGAAGTAGCAGAGATGCAGCAGCCAGAATTTGATCGCATCAGCTTCCCTGCGGTACATGTACTGAATGCTCTTAAATTTTGAATTGATGCCTCAATCGCCATGCTGATTTTACAGTTCGCAAGACTAGACTGAAAGATCTACAAGTTATACTTTGCAGCGAACACGGTATAATAAAAGACATTGAGAAGCAGCAGCATTCCATGCGAACATCCTCCCTGCAGAAGTAAGTCACTTTTACTAAAGGCCTTAATATGCGCAGTTAAGTCACTATTCTGCTGTATCACCTGCTGCATCTCCTTCTTCTGCATTTCCTTCTTCTGCATCTCCTGCTGCATCTTCTGCTGCAGCATCCCATAATGCTGCATATCCTACTGCATCTCCTGCTGAATCTCCTGCTGCTACAATTCCTGCTACTTCTCCCACTGCTTCATCTCCTATTGCATCTTAATGCTGCTTCTACTCCTCTAGAAGATCCTGCTGCATCTCCTGCTCTTACATCTCCTGCATCTGCTGCTGCATCTGCTGCTGCTTTATTAAGTGCTGCTTCTCCTGCTAATTCTTCTGCTGCTGGACCTCCTCCTGCATCTCCTTCTGCTGCATCTGCTGCTGAAACACCTACTTATCACCTCATACTGTATCTCCTGCTGATGAATCTGCGGCTGCATCTCCTGATGCAGCATCTCCTGCTGCCAATCCTGCTGCTGCATCTGCTGCTGCTTCATCACTTGCTGCATCTTTTACTGCTGTATCACCTCCTGCATCACCTACTGCAGCATCCCTTGCTGCATCTCCCGCTGCAACTCCTGCTGCATTTCCTGCTTATGCACATATCTACATTGCTACATATCTTGTTGCTGCCTCTTCTGATCTTCCATCTCCTCCTGCTGTATCACCTGTAGCATCTCCTGATTCTGCATCTTCTTCTAAATCTGCGATTCCTGCTGTATCTGCTGCTGCATTTCCTGATAAATCTCCTACTGCTACATCTCCTACTGCTGCATCCCCTCCTGCTGCAATACCTGTTGCTGAATCCCCTGCTGTGGCATCTCATGCTACATCTCGTGCTACTGCATCAACTGCATGTGGTGCTGCATCTGCTGGTGCTTCATCTACTACTGTATCTCCTGCTAAATTTTATGCTGCTACATCTCCTGCTGCTGCATCTCCTTTGGAATTTGCTGCTGAATATGCATCTCCTGCAGCAATTCCTGCTGCAGCATCTCCTGCTACTGCATCCTGTGCTACTTCATCTCCTGCTGTATCTCCTGCTGAATCTCCTGCTGCTGCAATTCCTACTGCTGAATATTCTGCTGCTGCATCTCCTACTGTACCTCCTGCTGCTGCATCTCATGCTTCTGTATCTCCTGCTTCATCTCCTACTGCATTTCCTGCTGCTGCATCTCATGCTTCATCTCCTGCTTCTGCATCTCCTGCTGCATATTCTCCTGTGGCATATCTTGCTGCATCTCCTTCTTAGAAATCTCCTGCTGCTGAATCTGCAGCAGCTTCTTCTTCTGCCACATCTCCTACTGAATTTGCATCTGCTGATGCATGCTCTGCTCATGCATCTGAGTATGCATCTACTGCTGCATCTGCTTGTGCATCTCCTGCTGGTTCATCTAGTGCTTCTCCATCTCCTGCTGCATATCCTCCTGAATGCATCTGCTGCTGCATCTCCTGCTGCTGCATATCCTGCTGCATCACCTGCTGAATATGCATCTCCTACTTCATCTCCTGCTGTTGCATCTCCTCCTGCTGCATCTTCTGCTGCATATCCTCCTGCTCCTTCTCCTGCTGCATCTACTTCTGCCGCATCTCCTGCTGCATTTCCTGCTGCTGCATCGCCTGCTGAATCTGCATCTACTACTGCATCTGTGGCTGCATCTCCTTTTTCTGTATCTGCTGCTTCTACATATGCTGCTTCATACTTCTGCGCTTCCTGCTGCTGCATCTCCTGCTCTGAGTCTCTTACTCAATCGCCTGCTGCTGCATCTGCTGCTGCATCTGCTGCTGCATCTCTTTCTACATCTGTTGCTGCTGCATCTCCTGCTACATGTCCTCCTGTTAAATCTCTTCCTGCATCTGCTGGTATATCTCCTAGTACATTTCCTGCTGTATTTCTTCTTCCATCTGCTCTGTCTCTCTGGCTTCTCCATTTATGCTGCATTTTCCATTACATCTTCTGTGTCTGCATCTCCTGGTGCATCTCTTGCTGCATCTCTTACTGCTGCATTTCCTTCTTCTGCATATCCTATTGCATCTCCTGCTGCTACATCTCCTTAGGCTACATATTCTGCTGATTCTCCTACTGCACCTGCTCGTGCATTACCTGCTGCTTCTGCTGCTGTATCTCTTGCTGTTGCATCTCTTGCTTCATTGCTGCTGCACCTGAGCCTGGATCTTTGTGGCTGCATGTCATGACGTTGCATCACCTGCTGCATCTCCTGCTTCATCTCCTCCTGCCTTTCCTCATGTTGCACCTCCTGCTGCATCATCTGCTGCATCTGCTACAGCATATCCTGAGGAATCTACTATTGTGTCTCCTTCTGCTTCTCCTGCTGCATCTTCTGCTGCATCTCCTGCAGCATCTCCTGCTTCTTCCCTGCTCTGCCTTTCCTGATTAATCTCCTGATGATGCATATCCTGATGATGCATATCCTGATGATGCATCTCCTGCTGCTGCATCCCATGCTGTTGAAACTCTTGCTGCTGTATTCTCTGCTGCTGCCTCTACTGCTGCATTTACTGCTGCTGCATATCCTGCTACTACACCTCCTAATGAATCTCCTGCTGCAGATTATCCTGTTGTGGCATATCCTGCTGCTGCATCTCCTGCCACATCTCCATCTGATGCATCTCCTGCACCTTAATCTCATGCTGCTGCATATCCTGCCGCTGCTTTTCTTGATGCATTTCCTGATGCATCTACTGCTTCTACTCCTCCTGCTTCTCCTGCTGAATCATTAGCTGCTGTATATCCTGCTTCTGCATCTGCTGCTGCGTCTCCTGCTGAATCACCTTCTGGTCTGTTACTGTATAACTTTCTGCATTTCCTGATCCTGAATCTCTGTGCTCTGTCTACTTCTGCTACATTTGCTGATGCATTTCTTGCTGCTGCATCTCCTGCTGCTTCTGCTGCTTCCTCTGTTGCTGCATTGCCTGCTGCTACATCTCCTGGAACTTCATATCCCACTGCACCTGCTTCTCCATCTCCTGCTTCATCTCCTGATGCATCCCCTGCTGGCTCATCTCCTGCTTCATGTCCTGATGCATCTCCTGATTCATCCCCTGCTGGCTCATCTCCTGATGCATTTCCTGTTGCTGCATCCCATTCTGCTGCATCCCCTCCTGCCTTTACGGCTGCTGCATCTACAGCTACATCTTCTGCTACTGAATCTCCAGCTGCTCCATCTACTACTGCATCTACTTCTACATGTCCTGCTGCTACAGATCCTGATCTATCTCCTGCTGCATCTGCTGCTGCTGCATTCACTACTGCTGAATGTCCTGTGGCTGCAGCAGGGGATGCAGCAGGAGGAGATGCAGAAGAACATGCAGCAACAGGAGATGCAGCAGTACGAGACACTGTAAAACATGCAGCAGCAGGAGATGCAGCAGCAGATGCAGCAGCAGTAGATGAAGCAGCAGAAGATGCTGCAGCCCAAATATAAGCAGGAGATTGAGATGCAGCAGTAGGAGATGCATTAGGAGATACAGTAGCAGGATTTGCAGTAGGAGATACAGAAGGAGCTGCAGTAGCAGGAGATGAAGTAGGAGCTGCAGCAGAGGAGATGCAGCAGGACATGAACCAGCAGGTGGTTCAGTAGCATGAGATGCAGTAGGAGATGCAGCAGGAGATTCAGAGGAACGAGATGCAACAGTATATGCAGCAGAAGATGGAGCAGAAGGAGATGCAGCAGGAGATGCAATAGCAGCAGAGACAGCAGGAGATGCAGCAGCAGCAGATGCAGCAGCAGATACAGCAGCAGGAGAGGCAGCAGCAGGAGAAGCAGCAGTAGGAAATGTATCAGGAGATGCAGCAGATGATGCATCAGGAGATGCAGATTTAGAAGACGATGCAGGATCAGGAGATTATGTAGCAGATACAGAATTAGGAGATGCAAGATCAGGAGTGAGAGCAGCAGGATATGCAGCAAGAGGTGCATCAGCAGGAAATGCAACAGCAGTTGCAGCAGGAGATGCAGCAAGGGATGCTTCAGTTGGTGATGCAGCAGGAGATGCAGCATGAAAAAATGCAGCAGCAGGAGATGCCACAGGAGATGAAGCAGCAGGGGATGTAGTAGCAGGAGATGCAATTGGAGATGCAGAAGGATATGGAGCAGGAGGAGATGAAGCCGGAGATGCAGAAGCTGGAGCTGAAACAGGAGGAGATAAAGCAGCAGGAGATTTTGCAGGAGGAAATGCAACAGGAGATGTAGCAGGGGATGCAGCAGCAGGAGATTCAGCAGCAGGAGCTGCAGCAGGAGATGCTGCATCAGGAAATGCAGCCACAGATTCATCAGCAGGAGATAGAGTATGAGATGCAGCAGCACGAGATTCAGCAGCAAATGCAGCCGAAGGAGATGCAGGAGGAGATTCAGCAGCAGGAGAAGCAGCAGTTTATGAAGCAGCAGCAGATGCTGCAGCATATGCAGGAGATGCAAGAGCAAGAGATTCTGGAAGAGTAGAAGCAGCAGGAGATGCAGCAGCAGGAGAAGGTGCAGGAATTGCAGCAGCTGGATATTCAGAAGCAGATGCATCAGGAGATATGGAAGTAGGAGAAGCAGCAGCAGATGCAGCACCAGGAAATGCAGCAGCAGGAGATGTAGCAGCAGGAGATGCTTCTGCAGTAGATGCCACTGCAGATTCAGCGGCAGATTCAGCAAGAGATATAGCAGCAGAAGATGCAGAAGCAGGAGATGAAGCAGCAGGAGATACAGTAGCAGGATATGCAGCAGGAGATGGACCAGCAGGAGATGATGTAGGAGATGTAGCAGCAGAAGATGGAGCAAGAGATACAGCAGGAGATGAAGCAGTAGAAGATGCAGCAGCAAGATATTACACAGGAGATGCAGCAGCAGGAAATGCAGCAGCAGGAGATGCAGCAGAAAGGGATAAAGCAGGAGATACTGCAGCAGGAGATGTCGCAGGAAGGGATGCAGCAGGTAATGCATTAGTAGGGTTGGAGTAGCAGGAGATGCAGGAGGAGATTCAGGAGCAGATACAGCAGCAGGAGATGAAGCGGCAGATGCAACAGCAGGAGATGAAGCAGCAGAAGAAGTAGTAGAAATGCAGCAGCAGGAATTTAATCACAGCAGCCTCCCTGCCGTACTTGTGCTGAACGCGCTGAAATTTTGAATACATACCTTAATAACCATGCTGATTTTACAGTTCACAAGTCTAGACTGAAAGATCTACAAGTCTTGCTTTGCAGTGAAAGCACTATAAGAGATGACATTCACAAACAGCAGCATTCTATGCTAGCATCTTCCCTGCGGGAGTTATTCACTTTTCCTAAAGGCCTTAACAGATGCAGTTAAGTCACTATTCTGCTGGACCTCCTGCTGCATCTAATTCTTCTGCATCTCCTGCTGATGAATCTGCAGCTGCTACATAACCCAATGCTGCATAACCTGCTGCATCTGTTGCTGTTGCTTGCCCTGCTGCATCTGATGCTGCTTCATATCCTGCTGCATCTCCACCTCTGGCATATCTTACTACATCTCCTGCTGCTGCATCTCCTGCTGCAGCATCTCATGTTGATGCATCTGCATCACCATCTTCTGCTGCTGTATCTTCTACTGAATCCTTATCTCCTAATGCATATGCTGCTGAATCATCTGCTCCTGCATCTGCTGCCTCTGCATCTCCTGCTGCATCTCCTCCTGCTGCATCTCCTGCTCCTGCATCTCTTGAATCTGCTAATATATTCTCTGCTGCTTCATGTACTGCTGCATATCCTGCTATATTTCCTGCTGCTGCATATGCTGTTTCATCTCCTGCTGCTAAATCTCCTGCTGCATCCTCTGCTAATGCATCTGCGGATGCATCTCATGGTGCTCCATCTCCGGCTGCATCTTCTTCTGAATCTCCTGCTGCATCTCCTGCTGAATATACATCTCCTACTGTACCTCCTGCTGCTGCGTCTCCTGCTGAATATCCTGATGCTGCATTTCCTGCTGCTCCATCTCCTGCTGCTGCAATTCCTGCTGCATCTGCTGCAGCATCTGCTGCTGCCTTTCCTGCTGTTACATCTCCTGCTGCATCATCCATTCAGCTTTTTCTCCTGCTGAATCTCCTACTAAATCTGCTGCTTCTGCATCTCATGCTGCTGCATCTCCCTCTGCTGCATCTGCTGCTGCATCTCCTGCTGCATCTCTTGCTGCTGCATCTCCTGCTTCTTCATCTCCTGCTCCTGCATCTACTGCTGCATCTCTTCCTGCTTAATCTCCAGCTGCATCTCCTGCTGCTGCATATCTCTTGTTGCATCTCGTGCTGAATCTCCTGCTGCTGCATTTTCTGCTGCATGTTCTTGCTGCTGCATCTCCTCCTGCACGACCTGCTGATATATCTCCTGCTGCTACATCTCCTGTTGCATCTCATCCTGCTTCATCTCCTTCTACTGCATCTCCTAATGCATCTCCTGTCGCTTCAGTTCTTGCTGTTGCATCTCCTGCTGAATCTTTTTCTGCTGCATCTCCTTCTACATATGCTGCTGTAGCATCTCCTTCTACATCTGCTGCTGCTGCATCTTCTGCTGCTGAATCTCCTGCTTCTGCAACTCCTGCTGCATCTCCTGCTGCTGCATCTTCTGCTGTATATTCTGCTTCATATCCTCCTGCTGCACCTCCTGATGATGTTCCTGCTGAATATAATCCTGCTGCATCTTCTGCAGCTACAACTCCTGCTGCTGAATCTCCTGCTGCATTTCCTGCTACATCTCCTAAAGCAGCACATCCAGATGCTGAATGTCCTGCTGAATCTGCTCTTTAAACTGCTGCTACATCTGCTATGGCTGCATCTCCTTCTGCTTCTCCTGCTGCGGCATCTCCTGCTGCTGCTTCTCCTGCTGAATCTCCTGCAGCATCTCCTGCTGCTGCTTTACCTGATGCATCTCCAGCTGTTGCATATCCTGCTACTGCATATCCTTCTGCTACATCTCCTGCTGCATCTACTTCTGCTGCATCTCCTGCTGCATCTGCTCCTGTATCTCGTGCTTCTGCATCTCCTGCTACATATCCAGCTGATGAATCTGCGGCTTCATCTCCTGATATTTCATCACTTGCTGCATCTCCTGCTGCTGCATCTTATGCTGCTTTTCCTGCTACATTTCACAGAACCACAGAATAACCAGGTTGGAAGAGACCCACTGGATCGTCGAGTCCAACCATTCCCACCAATCCCTAAATCATGCTCATAAGTACCTCATCCACCCTAACCTTAAACACCTCCAGGGATGGTGACTCAACTACCTCCCTGGGCAGACTGTTCCAATGCCTAACCACCCTCTCCGTGAAGAATTTCTTCCTAATCTCAAGCCCAAATCTCCCCTGGCGGAGCTTGAGGCCATTCCCTCTCGTCCTGTCCCCTGTCACTTGGGAGAAGAGGCCAGCTCCCTCCTCTCCACAACCTCCCTTCAGGTAGTTGTAGAGAGTAATAAGGTCTCCCCTCAGCCTCCTCTTCTCCAGGCTAAACAACCCCAGCTCTCTCAGTCGCTCCTCATAAGATTTGTTCTCCAGCCCCTTCACCAGCTTTGTTGCTCTTCTCTGGACTTACTCCAGAGCCACAACATCCCTCTTGTGGTGAGGGACCCAGAACTGTACACAGTACTCGAGGTGCGGTCTCACCAGTGCCGAGTACAGGGGGAGAATAACCTCCCTGGACCTGCTGGTCACACCGTTTCTGATACAAGCCAAGATGCCACTGGCCTTCTTGGCCACCTGGGCACATTGCTGGCTCATGTTCAGTCGGCTGTCAACCAACACCCCCAGGTCCTTCTCCTCCGGGCAGCTTTCCAGCCAGGTTTCTCCTAGTCTGTACCTCTGCTTAGGGTTGTTGTACCCCAAGTGCAGGACCCGGCATTTGGCCTTGTTAAACCTCATGCCGTTGGTCTCAGCCCAGCAGTCCAGCCTGTTCAGGTCCCTTTGCAGAGCCTCTCGACCCTCCAGCAGATCGACACTTCCTCCCAGCTTGGTGTCATCTGCAAACTTGCTAAGGGAGGACTCAATGCCTTCATCCAGGTTGTTGATAAAGACATTAAACAGGACTGGACCCAGGACTGAGCCCTGGGGAACCCCACTTGTAACTGGCCTCCAGCTGGATTTAACTCCATTTACCACCACCCTCTGGGCCCAGTCATTCAACCAGTTTTTCACCCAGGAGAGTGTGCGCCCATCCAGGCCAGAGGCCGACAGTTTCCGAAGCAGAATGCTGTGAGAAACTGTATCAAAGGCTTTACTGAATTCCAGGAAGACCACATCCACAGCCTTTCCCTCGTTCAAGAGTTTAGTTACTTTGTCATAGAAGATGATCAGATTAGTCTGGCAAGACCTGCCTTTCATGAACCCGTGTTGACTGGGCCTGATCACCCGGTTCTCTTGCAAGTGCTTCTTGATAGCACTCAAGATCACCCGCTCCATGACTTTCCCCGGTACCGAGGTCAGACTGACAGGCCTGTAGTTTCCCGGATCCTCCCATCTGCTGCTCCATCTGCTGCTGCTCTGCTGCTACTTCATATACTGCCAAATCTCCCGCTACATCTGCTGCTGCATCTCCTGCTGTATCTCATACTGCATCTCCTGTTCCTGCATATCCTGCTGCATCTCCTGCTGGTTCATCTCATGCTAATATGGCATCTCTTGCTGCTGCATCTCCTGCTGTATCTCAAGCTGGGTCAGCTCCTGCTGCTGCATCTCCTTCTACTACATCTGCTGCAGCATTTTTTGCTGCATCTCCTCCTGATGCATATCTTCATGTAACTCCTACGTTTCCTAATGCATATCCTGATCTCCTCCTGCTGTTTCTACTGCTAGATCTCCTTCTGCTGCATCTGCTGCAGCATCTCCTGCTGCTGAATATCCTGCTGAATCTCCATCTACTGCTGCATCTGCTGCTCTATCTGCTACTGCATATCCTGCTGCATCTCCTGCTGCTGCATCTGCTGCTGCATACCCTACTGAATCTCCAGCTGAATCCCCTACTACTAAATCTCCTACAGCATCTCCTCCTGCTGCAACTCTCTCAGCTGCATCTCCTATTGCATCTCATGCTGCTGCATCTCCTTCCTTGGCATCTCCTGCTGCATTTACTGTGGCATCTCCTGCTTCTGCATCTCCTGCTGCTGCGTCTGCTGCATCATCTCCTCCTGTCTCTCTTCTTATTGCATCTCCTGCTGAATCTCCTGCTGTATCTTCTGATGCTGTATCATATGAAAAACCTCTGCCAGATGAATCTCTGGCTGAATCTTCATCCCCTGCTGCATCTGCATCTACATCTCTTTCTGCTGCGAGTCCTCCTGCACATTCTCCTGCTGCATTTCCAGCTGAATCTGGTGCTGCATCTGCTGTGGCTGAGTCTCCTGCTGCTGTATCTCCTGCTCTTGAATCTCCTACTGCTGAAACTCCGGTGGCATCTCATGCTGCTCGATATCCTGCTACATCTTCTGATGCATCTCCTTCTGAATATGCATCTCCTGCTGCATCTCCTCCTGCTGCACCTCCTACTGCTGTGTCTGCTGCAGCATATCCTCCTCCTGCATCTCCTGCTACTGTATCTGCTGCTCAATCTCCTGCTGCATATGCAGCTGCTGCATCTCATGCTGTATCACCAGCTTCTGCCTCTCATGCTGTATCACCAGCTTCTGCATCTCCTTCTTCATCTACTGCTGCATCTCCTTCAGCATCTCCTACTGCATCTCCTGCTGCTGCATCTCCTCCTGCTAAATCTCCTTCTGCATCCACTGGTGCATCTTCTGCAACATCTCCTGCTGCATTTCCTCCTGCATCTCCTGCAGCTACATCTGCTGGTGCATCTCCTGCTGCATCTCTTGCTGCTGTATGTCCTGCTTCTGCATCTCCTACTACTTAATCTCCTGCTACATCTCTTCCTGCTGCATCTCCTGCTGAATCACATGCTGTCTCCTGCTGCTACATCCCTTGCTTCTGCATCTCCTCCTCCTGCACCTCCTCCTGCTGAATCTTCTGCTGATGCATTTCTAGCTGAATCTCCTGCTACTGCATTTCCTGCTGCTCTGTCTCCTGCTGTGTCTCCTGCTGCTACTTCTCCTCCTCATCTCCTCCTGCTGCATCTCCTGCTGAATCTTCTACAGCATTTCCTGCTGCTTCATCTCCTACGTCTGCATCTCCAATTGCACCTCGTGCTATGCATCTCCTTCTGCTGCATTTTCTGCTCCTGCATCTCATTCTGCTGCATCACCTGCTGTGGCTCCTGCTGCAACTCCTGACTCGTATGATGCTGCTGCATATTCTACTGCTACGTCTCCAGCTAATGCATCTTCTGCTGCACCTTCTGCTTCATATCCTGCTGCTGCATCTTCTGCTTTTGCATCTCCTACAGATGCATTTCCTGCTGCATCTCCTGTTGCTTCATCTCCTGCTGCTGCTTATCCTGCTACTTCATCTCCTGATGCATCTCCTGCTGTGGCATCTCCTGCGGATGTATCTGCATCAGCATCTTCTACTGCTACATCTTCTACTGAATTTGCATCTTCTGATGCATTTGCTGCTGAATCATCTGCTGCTGCATCTCCTGCCTCTGCACCTGCTGCTGCATCTCCTGCTGCATCTTCTGATGCATCTCCTGCTGCTGCATCTCAAGAATCCACTAATACATCTGCTGCTGCTTCATGTACTGCTGCATATCCTGTTATATTTCCTGTTGCTGCACCTCCTGCTACTAGATGTACTCCTGAATCTCCTACTGCTTCATTTGCTGCTTCAACTCCTGCTGCTACATCTCATGCATCATATCGTCCTGCTGCATATCCTTCTGCATCTCCTGCTACTACATCCCCTGCTGATTCATCTCCTGTGGCATTTCCTGCTGCTGCATCTGCTGTGCTTCATCATTTGCTGCATCTTTTAATGCTGCATCTGCTGCTGCATCACCAACTGCAGCATCCTTTGCTGCATCTCCATCTGCGACTCCTGTTGCATTTCCCGCTAATGCACCTCTTGCTGCATATCCTGCTGCTGCCTCTACTGATCCTGCATCTCCTCCTGCTGCTTGTCATGCTGCTGCATCTCCAGCTGGCTGATCTGCTGCCTCTCCTGCTGCTGTATCTGCTGTGCATCTGCTGCTGCTGCATCTCCTGCTGCATCTTCTGCGGCTGCATCTTTTTTCTGCATGTTCATCTCTGCATCTACTGCTGCTGAATCTACTGCTGCTGCATCTACTGGTGCTGCATCTCCTGCTTCTGCATGTCCTTCTGCATCTCCCCCTGCTGCATCTGCTGCTGCATGCCCTGCTCCTATATCTCCTGCTGCATCTCATGATCCTGCCTCTCCTGCTGTGGCATCTACTGGTGCTGCATTTCCTGCTAAATCTCCTTCTGCTACATCTCCTGCTGCTGCATATCTTGCTGCTGCATTTTCTTTTGCATCTCTTTCTGTTGCATATCCTTCTGCATCTCCTGCTGCATCTCCTGCAGCTGCCTCTGCTGCTTCATCATCATCTGCTGCTGCATCTGCAGCTTCATCTTCTGCTGCTGTATTTCTTCTACATTTTCTGCTGTGGAATCTCCTACTGCTGCATCTCCTGCTCCATATTCTGCTACATATCCTGCTGCTGCATCTCCTACTACTGCGTATAATCCTGCTGCATCTCCTGCTGAATCTACATCTCATGCTGCATCTGCTTCTGAATCTGCAACTACTGCTGCATCTGCTGCTATATTTCCTGCTTCTGTATCTGCTGCTTCTACATAGGCTGCTTCATACTGCTGCATCTCCTGCTGATGCATCTCCTGCTGATGCATTTCCTCATGCATCTCCTGCTACTGAATATCCTGCTTCTGCATCCCCTACTACTATATCTCCTACAGCATTTCCTGCTGCTGCATCTCCTGCTTCTGAGTCTCCTACTGAATCTCCTGCTGAGTCTCTGGCTGCTGCATCTCCTTCCTCGGCATCTCCTGCTGCAACTACTTCTGTATCTCATGCTGCTGCATCTCCTCCTACTACATCTACTGCTGTATCTACTACTGCTGCATCTCCTGCTGCATCTTCTGCTTCTGCATCTCCTTCTGCTGCTTCTGCTGCATCATCTCCTCCTGCCTCTCCTCCTACTGAATCTCCTGCTGTATCTGCTGAAACACCTCTTCCTGCTGCATCTTCTGCTGAATTTTCGTCTCCTGCTCCATCTGCTTCTGTATCTCCTGCTGCTGCGTCTACTGCTGCATCTCCTGCTACTGTATTTCCTGCTGAATACACTGCTGAATCTCCTGCGGCATCTCATCTTCTACATGTCCAGCTAAATCTCCTGCTACATCTCCTGAATATGCATCTCCTGCTGCATCTCCTGATGCTGTATCTCCTGCTGTTTCGTCTACTGCTGAATCTACTGCTGCATTTGCTGCTGCTGCATCTGCTGCTGCATCTCCTTCTGCATCTGCTGCATCTCCTGCTTCTGCATCTGCTGCATCTACTGTTGCGTATCCTGCTGCATCTCCTGCTGTGTATCCTGTTGCATCTCCTGCTGCTGTGTCTCCTCCTGTTAAATGTCCTGCTGCTGCATCTCCTTGTATATGACCTGGTGTATTTCCTGCTGTATCTCCTCCTGTATCTGCTTTGCCTCTCTGGCTGCTCCATCTCCTGTTGCATTTTCTATTGTGTCTCCTGCGTCAGCATATCCTGGTGCATCTCCTGCTGCTCTATCTCCTGCTGCATCTCATGCTGCATCTCTTACTGCTGCATGTCCTGCTGCATCTCCTGCTGCTGCATATAATCCTACTGAATATCCTCCTGCTGCATTTTCTATTGTGTCTCCTGCGTCAGCATCTCCTGGTGCATCTCCTGTTGCTGCATATAATCCTGCTGAATAACCTCCTGCTGCATCTCCTGCTCAATCTCATACTGCATCTCCTGCTGCTGCATCTCCTTCTTCTCCATATCTTATTGCATCTCCTGCTGCTACATTTCCTGCTTCTGCATCTTCTGCTCCTGCATCTTCTGCTGTTTTATCTCCTACTGAAGCTCCTGCTGCATCTGCTGCTACATCTCCATCTGATGCGTCTGTGGCTTCACCTCCTGAATGCATCTGATGCTGCATGTGCTATGGCATTACCTGCTGCTTCATCTCTGGCTGCTGCATCTCCTGCTGCATCTCCTGCTGCATCTCCTGATACTGCATCTCCTGGTGCTGCATCTCATCCTGCATTTGCTGGTGCATCTCCTGCTGCTCCTTCTCCTCCTGCATCTCCTGCTGAATCTCTTGCTCCTTCTCCTGCTTCTCCTGCTGCATCTCCTAATACATCTTGTGCTGCTGCATCTCCTGTTACAGCATCTGCTGCACAACTTCCTGCTGCATCTCCTGCTGCTGCATATTCTGCTGCTGCATCTCCTGCTGCATTTTTGCTGCTGCATCTCCTGCTGCTGCATCTCCTGCTACATCTCCTGCTGCTGCAGCTCCTGCAGCTGTACGTGCTGCTGTATCTCCTGATACTGCATCTCCCGTGGAATCTCCTGCTGCTGCTTATCCTGCCACTGTATCTGCTACAGCTACTGTATCTGCTACAGCTACTGAATCTGCTACAGCTACTGAATCTCCTGCTGCTTCAGGATGGGACTGAGTGCCTGTGGGTGAAAATCAGAGGAGTCCATGGGCAGGAAGGGATTGTGATGGGAGTCTGCTATAGACCACTCAGCCAAGAAGAAGCAGCTGATGAGCTCTTCTACAAACAACTGAGTGTAGTCTCAAAATCGCTACCTCTAGTCCTTGTGGGAGACTTCAATTTCCCAGACATAGGCTGGGTATATAATACAGCAGAAAGGAAGCAGTCCTGGAGGTTCCTGGAGTGTCTGGAAGACAACTTCCTCACACAGCTGGTAAGCGAACCAACAAGGGACGGTGCCCTCCTGGACCTGCTGTTGGTGAACAAAGAAGGACTGGTGGGGGATGTGAAGGTTGGAGGACGCTTGGGGCAAAGCAATCATGAGATGATAGAGTTCTCAGTGTGGGGTAAAATGAAGAAGGAGGTTAGCAGAACAGTTGCCCTCAACTTTCAGAGAGCAGACTTTGGGCTGTTCAGAAGGCTGGTTGGAAAAGTCCCGTGGGAGGCGCTCCTTGAAGGCAAAGGTGTCCATGAGGGCTGGGCACTCTTCAAGAAGGAACTCCTAGCAGCTCAGGAGAAAGCCGTCCCAAGTTCCAGAAAAGTAGCCGGAGGGGTAAGAAACCAGCGTGGTTGAGTAGGGAGGTCCTAAGGGACATCAATAGGAAGAGGAGGGTCTACGACCTCGGGAGGAAGGGGCAGGCATCCTGGGTGGACTATAGGGAGGAAGTGAGAACGTGCAGGGAAAATATCAGGAGGGCTAAGGCCCAACTAGAAATGCGATTGGCCAAGACTGTGAAAGACAACAAAAAGTCTTTCTACAAATACGTCAACAGCAAAAGGAGGGCTAGGGAGAATCTACAGTCCCTGGTAGATGCAGAGGGAACAAGAGTAACAGGGGACGAAGACAAGGCTGAAGTGCTCAATGCCTACTTTGCCTCAGTCTTTAACAGTAAGGAAAATTGTTCCCTCTGTGCACAACCCCAAGGGTTGGAAGAGAAGTATGAGATTCCCAAGGTCCAAGAGGAGGTGGTTAGAGACTTGCTTGCCCAGCTAGATGCCCACAAGTCTATGGGGCCGGATGGAGTCCACCCAAGAGTTTTGAGGGAACTGGCGGATGTGATGGCCAAACCCCTTTCCATCATCTTCCAGCAGTCCTGGATGACTGGGGAGGTTCCGCTGGACTGGAGGCTGGCTGATGTCGTGCCCATCTATAAGAAGGGGCACAGGGAGGATCCGGGGAACTACAGGACTGTCAGCCTGACCTCGGTACCGGGGAAAGTCATGGAGCGGGTGATCTTGAGTGCAATGATGAAGCACTTGCAAGAGAACTGGGTGATCAGGCCCAGTCAACACGGGTTCATGAAAGGCAGGTCTTGCCAGACTAATCTGATCACCTTCTATGACCAAGTGACTAAACTCTTGGACGAGGGAAAGGCTGTGGATGTGGTTTTCCTGGACTTCAGTAAAGCCTTTGATACAGTTTCTCACAGCATTCTGCTTCGGAAACTGTCGGCCTCTGGCCTGGACAGGTGCACACTCTCCTGGGTGAAAAACTAGTTGAATGACAGGGCCCAGAGGGTGGTGGTAAATGGAGTTAAATCCAGCTGGAGGCCAGTTACAAGTGGGGTTCCCCAGGGCTCAGTCCTGGGTCCAGTCCTGTTTAATGTCTTTATCAACGACCTGGATGAAGGCATTGAGTCCTCCCTTAGCAAGTTTGCAGATGACACCAAGCTAGGTGGAAGTGTCGATCTGCTGGAGGGTCGGGAGGCTCTGCAAAGGGATCTGAACAGGCTGGACTGCTGGGCTGAGACCAACATTATGAGGTTTAACAAGGCCAAATGCCGGGTCCTGCACTTGGGGCACAACAACCCTAAGCAGAGGTACAGACTAGAAGAAACCTGGCTGGAAAGCTGCCCGGAGGAGAAGGACCTGGGAGTGCTGGTTGACAACCGACTGAACATGATCCAGCAGTGTGCCCAGGGGGACAAAAAGGCCAATGGCATCCTGGTTTGTATCAGGAACGGTGTGATCAGCAGGTCCAGGGAGGTTATTCTCCCCCTGTACTCGGCATTGGTGAGACCGCACCTCGAGTACTGTGTTCAGTTCTGGGCCCCTCACCACAAGAGGGATGCTGAGGCTCTGGAGCGAGTCCAGAGAAGGGCAACAAAGCTGGTGAAGGGGCTGGAGAACATATCTTACGATGAGCGGCTGAGAGAGCTGGGGCTGTTCAGCCTGGAGAAGAGGAGGCTGAGGGGAGACCTTATTACTCTCTACAACTACCTGAAGGGAGGTTGTGGAGAGGAGGGAGCTGGCCTCTTCTCCCAAGTGACAGGGGACAGGATGAGAGGGAATGGCCTCAAGCTCCGCCAGGGGAGATTTGGGCTTGAGATTAGGAAGAAATTCTTCACGGAGAGGGTGGTTAGGCATTGGAAAGGTTTGCCCAGGGAGGTGGTTGAGTCACCGTCCCTGGAGGTGTTTAAGGTTAGGGTGGATGAGGTGCTTAGGAGCATGACTTAGGGATTGGTGGGAATGGTTGGACTCGACAATCCAGTGGGTCTCTTCCAACCTGGTCATTCTGTGATTCTGTGATTCTGTGATCTACTGCTGCATGTCCTGCATAATCTCCTCCTGCTGCATTTTCTCCTGATGCATCATCTACTGCTGCATTTCCTGCTGAATCTCATACTGCTACATCTGCAGCATTTTCTGCTGCATCTGCTGCTGCCTCATCTACTGCTGCATCTCCTGCCGCTGCATGTGATGCTGCATCTGCTGCTGCTGTATGTTTTCCTGCTTCTACTGTGGCTTCATCTCCTGCTGCAACTCATTGTGCTTATTCTTATTCTCTGCGTTTTCTTCTCTGCACTTTTTGCTACTGCATACCCTGCTTCTGCACCTCCTGATGCATCTCCTTCTGCATCTCTTCCAGCTGCATCTCCTGCTGCACCTCCTGCTGATGCATCTCCTGCTTCATATATTACTACTGCTTTAACTGTTGCTGCATCTCCTGCTGCTGCATCTCCTGCTGCTCTATCTTCTGCTTATGCATTCCTGCTGCTGCATGTCTTCCTGAATCTGCTTCTGAATCTGCTGCTTCATCTGCTGCAACTGTATCTCCTGATCCTGCATTTCCTGCTGTTGCATCTCCCCCCGCTGCATATCCTGCTTCATCTCCTTCTGCTGCATATCTTGCTGCTGCATCTACTGCTGCATCTCCTCCTGCTGCTTCTCATGGTGCATCTCCTCTTGCTCAATCTCCTGCTGCATATTCTGCTGATACATCTCCTGCTACTGCATCTCCTGCTGTGTCTATTGCTGCATCTCCTGCGGCTACATCTCCTGCTCCATCTCTTGTGGCTCCATCTTCTGCAGATGAATCTTCTCCTGATGCATCTCCTTATGCATCAATTACTGCTGCATCTTCTGTATTTCGTGCTGCATCTCTTCCTGCTGTTTCTCCTGCTGAATCTCCTGCTGCTGTATCTGCAGCATTTGCTGCTTCCTCTGATCCTGCTCCACATACTGCTGCACCTCCCTCTGCATCTCCTGCGGATGGATCTACTGCTTCAGCATCTGCTGCTGCTGTATCTCTTTCTGCATCTACTGCGGCTGCATCTCCTGCAGCTTCTCCTTCTGCTGCTTCTCATTCTCTATGTCTTCTTTTCTGCATCTCCTGCTACTGCTTCCCCTGCTGCTACATCACCTGCTGCATCTCGTTCTGCTGCACCACCTGGTGCTGCATCTCCTGCTGCATCTGCTGCTGTTGCAGGTATTGCTGGAATTACAACAGTAGGAGAAGCTGCAGCAGATGCAGCAGGAGATGCAGAAGCAGGAGATGCAGCAGGAGGAGATGCAGACCCAGGAGATGTTTCCGCAGTAGGTGCTGCAGCAGATTCAGGAGCAGATTCAGCAGGAGATGTAGCAGCAGTAGATTCAGAAGCAGGAGATGCAGCAGCAGGAAATACAGTAGCATCAGCTAGAAATGTAGCAGGAGATGCTGCAGAAGATGCAGTAGGAGATGCAGCAGCAGCAGATGCAGCAGCAGATACAGCACCAGCAGGTGCAGCAGAACGAGATGCAGCAGCAGGAGATGCTGCAGTAGGAGATGCAGCAGGAGTTACATAAGCAGGAGATGCAGCAGGAGGAGATGCAGCAGGAAAAGATGCAGCAGAAGATGCAGCTGGAGATGCAGTAGGAGATGCAACAGCAAGAAATGCATTAAGAGATACAGAAGGAGTTGCAGAAGTAGGACATGCGGTAGCAAGAGTTTCAATAGATGCAGCAGTAGGAGATGCATCAGAGGGAGATTCAGCAGGAGATGCAGTAGGAGATACAACAGCATGAAACTACGCAGGAAATGCAGCAGCAGGAGATTCAACAGGTGATGCAGCAGCAGCATCAGATACAGAAGCAGGAGACGCAGCACCAGGAGACGCAGCACCAGGAGACGCAGCACCAGGAGACGCAGCACCAGGAGATGCAGCACCAGGAGATGTAGAAGGAGATGCATATTCAGCAGGAGATGCAACAGTAGATTCAGCAGCAGGCGATGCAGCAGCAGGAGATGCAGTAAGAGATGTAGAAGGAGATGCAGCAGGACGAGATGCAGCAGGATATGCAGCAGTAGGGAATGCTGCAGCAGGAAATGTAGCAAGATATGCAGTAGAAGATGCAGTAGGAGATGCAGTAGCAGGAGATTCAGTAAGAGATGCAGAAGGAGATGCAGCAGTAGGAGATGCAGCAGCAAGAGTTTCAGCAGGATATGCAGCAGTAGGAGATACAGCATCATGAGATTTTGTAGGAGAGGCAGTCGGAGAAGCAGCAGCAAGAGATTAAGCAGGAAATGAAAAACTGGTTGAATGGCCGGGCCCAGACGGTGGTGGTAAATGGAGTTATATCCAGCTGGAGGCCAGTTACAAGTGGGGTTCCCCAGGGCTCAGTCCTGGGTCCAGTCCTGTTTAATGTCTTTATCAACGACCTGGATGAAGGCATTGAGTCCTCCCTTAGCAAGTTTGCAGATGACACCAAGCTGGGAGGAAGTGTCGATCTGCTGGAGGGTCGGGAGGCTCTGCAAAGGGATCTGAACAGGCTGGACTGCTGGGCTGAGACCAACATTATGAGGTTTAACAAGGCCAAATGCCGGGTCCTGCACTTGGGGTACAACAACCCTGTGCAGAGCTACAGACTAGGAGAAGCCTGGCTGGAAAGCTGCCCGGAGGAGAAGGACCTGGGGGTGTTGGTTGACAGCCGACTGAACATGAGCCAGCAATGTGCCCAGGTGGCCAAGAAGGCCAGTGGCATCTTGGCTTGTATCAGAAACGGTGTGACCAGCAGGTCCAGGGAGGTTATTCTCCCTCTGTACTCGGCACTGGTGAGACCGCACCTCGAGTACTGTGTACAGTTCTGGGCCCCTCACCACAAGAGGGATGTTGTGGCTCTGGAGCGAGTCCAGAGAAGAGCAACAAAGCTGGTGAAGGGGCTGGAAAACAAATCTTATGAGGAGCGGCTGAGAGATCTGGGGTTGTTAGCCTGGAGAAGAGGAGGCTGAGGGGAGACCTTATTACTCTCTACAACTACCTGAAGGGAGGTTGTGGAGAGGAGGGAGCTGGCCTCTTCTCCCAAGTGACAGGGGACAGGACGAGAGAGAATAGCTTAAGCTCCGCCAAGGGAGATTTAGGCTTGAGATAAGAAGAAATTCTTCACAGAAAGGGTGGTTAGGCATTGGAACAGTTTGCCCAGGGAGGTGGTTGACTCTCCTTCCCTGGAGGTGTTTAAGATGAGGTACTTAGGAGCATGATTTAGGGATTGGTGGGAATGGTTGGACTCGACGATCCAGTGGGTCTCTTCCAACCTGGTTATTCTGTGATTCTGCTGAAATACAGCAGCAAGAGATGATGCAGCAGGAGATTAAGCATGAGATGTCCCAGAAGGAGATGCAGCAATGTATGCTGCAGGAGGAGATGCAGCAGGAGATGCAGCAGCATATGCAAGAGGAATTGCAGCCAGAGGAGATGAAGCAGGACATGCAGTAGAAGGAGATGCAACAGGAGATGCATCTGGAGATGCAGCAGCAGGAGATGCAGAAGAAGGAGGTGCCGGAGGATATGCAGCAGAAGGAGATGCAGCAGGAGATGCAGCAACAGATTCAGCAGCAGCTGATGCAGCAGCAGTAGATGCAGCAGCAGATAAAAGAGGAGATGCAGATTCAGCAGGAGTTGCAGAAGCTGGAGGTGCTGCTGCAGATTCAGAGGCAGGAGATGCAGCAGCAGGAGATGCCACAGGAGATGCTCCAGCAGGAGGTGCAGCAGCAGGAGATCCATATTCAGCAGAAGATTCAGCAGGAGATGCAGCAGCAGGAGATGCAGTAGCTGGATATTTAGAAGGAGATGTAGCAGGAGATACAGCAGCCGGAGATGAAGCAGGTGATGCATCAGCACGGGATGCATCTGCAGGAGATGAATAGCAGGAGATGCAGCAGGAGATGCAGCATCAAGAGATGAAGCAATATGAGATGCAACAGGAGATACAGCAACAGGAGTTGCAGCAGGAGATACATCAGGAAATTCAGGAGCAGACACAGCAGCAGAAGATGCAGCAACAGAAGATGTAGAAGGAGATTCAGCAGCAGAAGATTATCCAGGGGATGCATCATAAGAGATGTAGCATCAGGAGATGTAGCAGGCGGTTCAGCAGCAGAAGATACTGCAGTAGGAGGTGCAGCAGCAGGACATGAAGCAGATTAAGCAGCAAGAGTTGGTGCAGCAGGATTCGATGCAGGAGGAGATGCAGCAGAAGGAGATGCTGCAGCAGCAGATGCAGCAGCAGGAGATGCAGCAGAAGATACAGCAGCAGGAAATACATCAGCATTAGAATCCGCAGGAGATGCAGCAGCAGGAAATGCAGTAGCAAAAGATGCAGCAGCAAAAGATGCAGCAGGAAGTGCAGCAGCAAAAATGCAGTAGGAGATTCAGCAGCAAGAGATGCAGGAGGACATGCAGCAGCTGGAGATGCAGCCAGAAATCCCACAGCAGACGCAGCAGCAGGAGATACAGCAGTAGAAGATGTATTAGGAGATGTAGCAGGAGAAGCAGTAGGAGATGTAGCAGCAGGAGATGCAGCAGTAGGGCATGCAGCTGGAGATTCAGTGGGGTATGCAGCAGCAGATGCAGCAGAAGGAGATGAAGTAGCAGGAGATGCAGCAGGAAATACATCAGTTGGAGATGAAGCAGCAGGAGATGCAGCAACAGGAAATGCATCAGGAGATGCAGCAGCAGATGAAGCAGCAAATGCAGAAGCAGTAGGTACTGCAGCAGGAAATGCAGCAGAAGGAGATGCAGCAAGCGATGCAGAAGCAGTAGATGCAGAAGGAGATGCATCAGCAAGAGATGCAGTATTAGCATAAAATGCATTAAGAGATGCATCAGCAGGAGATGCATCTGAAGGCTATGCAGCCGGAGATGCTGCAGCAGGAGATTCAGAAGCAGGAGATGCACCTGCAGGAGTTTCAGCAGCAGATGCAGCTGGAGATGGAGCCGCAGGACATGCAACAGGAGACAGAGCAGCAGGAGATGCAGCAGCAAATGCAGTAGCAGGAGATCCAGCAGGAGATGCATTAGCAGGAAATTCAGCAGGAGAATTTTCAGAAGGTGATGCAGCAGGAGATTCTTCAGTGGAAGATTCAGCAGGAGGTGCAGCAGGAAATATAGAAGGAGTTGTGGAAGAAGGAGATATAGTAGGAGATGAAGCAGTAGATGAATCAGCAGCAGAGGAAGCGGCACTTGCAGCAGGAAGTGCAGCAGGAGATTCAGCAGCAGATGCCGCAGCAGGAGATTCAGCAGCAGATGCCTCAGCAGGAGATGCGACCGTAGATGCATTCAGCAGGAGGTGCAGCAGTAGATGCCTCAGAAGGAGCATCAGGAGATGCATCCACAGATGCATTAGCAGAGGATGCAGCAGGAGATGTAGCAGCAGGAAATGCAGGAGGACATCCAGTTGCAGGAAATGCCGCAGTAGGAAATGTAGCCTAAGATGCATCAGTACATGAAGCAGTAGCAGATGTAGTAGCAGAATCTGGAGATTCCGCAACAGGAGAGGCCACAGGAGATGTAGTAGAAGGAGATTCAGCAATATATGCCACAGGAGAAGATGCAGCAGGTATTGCAGTAACAGGAGATGTAACAGTATATGAAGTATGAGATGCAGCAGGAGATGCCTCAAAAGGAGATGCAACAGTAGACGCAGCAGCTGGAGATACAGCAGCAGAAGATGCATCGGGATATGTTGCAGCAGGAAATGCAGTAAGAGACGCAGAAGGAGGTGCAGCAGTAGGAGATGCAGCTGCAAGAGATTAAGCAGGAAATGCAGCAGCAGGAGATTCAGCAGGAGATGCAGCAGCAGGAGAAGCAGCAGAAGGAGATGAAGCAAGAGAAGATGCAGCAGGACATGTACTTAGAGATACAAAAGGACGAGATGCAGCAGGAGATGCAACAGCAGTTTAAGCAGCAGGAGATGCAACAGCAGATGCAGGAGGAGATGCAGTAGCTGTAGGTGCACTAGGGGATTAAGCAGGAGGAGATCCAGAAGCAGAAGATTCAAAAAGATATGCAGCATCAGTAGATGCAGTCGCAGATGCTTTACCAGTAAATTCATGAGGACATGCAGCAGCAGGAGATGAATCAGCAGATGCAGGAGCAGGAAATTCAGGTGGAGATCCAGCAGAAGGAGATGCAACAGCAGTAGATGCAGCAGTAGATGCAGAAGCAGATGAAGCAGATGCAACAGTAGGAGATCCAGCAGGAGATGCAGCAGGAAGAGATGCAATAGCATGAGAAGTAGCAGGAGAAGCAGTAGGGCATGCAGCAGCAGGAGATGCAGAAGGAGATGCAGCATGAAATTTAGCAGCAGATGTAGCAGCAGGAGATGAAGCAGTAGGAGAAGTAGCAGAGATGCAGCAGCCGGAATTTGATCGCATCAGCTTCCCTGCGGTACTTGTGCTGAATGCTATTAAATTTTGAACTGATGCCTCAATAGCCAGGTAATCTCCATAGGCATCTCCAGCTTCATATACTGCTGCTGCATCTCCTGCTGCTGCATCTTCTGCTTATGTATCTCTTACTGAATCTGCTTCTGAATTTGCTGCTGCATCTTCTGCATCTACATCTCCTGATCCTGCATCTCCTTCTCCTAATGCGTTTCCTGCTGCTTAATCTCCTGCTGCTGCATATCCTGCTTCATCTCCTTCTGCTGCATATGTTGCTGCTTCATCTACTGCTGCTTCGTCTGCTGCTGCATCTCCTGCTGCTGCTTCTCATGGTGCATCTCCTCTTGCTCAATCTCCTGCTGCATATTCTGCTGATATATCTCCTGCTACTGCATCTCCTTCTGCATCTCCTGCTGCATCTCATGCAGCTGCATTTCCTGCTACATCTCCTGCAGATGAATCACCTCCTGATCCATCTCCTTATGCCTCAATTACTGCTGCATCTTCTGCATTTCCTGCTGCATCTCCTGCTGAATCTCCTACTGCTGCCTCTGATCCTGCTTCACATACTGCTGTATCTCCTGCTACACTTTCTGCTGGTTCATCTACTGCTTCTGCATCTGCTATTGCATCTGCTGCTGCTTTATCACTTTCAGAATCCATTGCGGCTGCATCTCCTTCTGGTTCTCCTTCTGCTGCTTCTCATTCTCTGTATCTTCTTTTCTGCATCTCCTTCTACTGCTTCACCTGCTGCTGCATCTCCAGTTGCATCTCCTGCTGCTGAACTTCCTCCTGCTGCATCTCCTCCGGCTGCATCTCCTGCATCGCCTGCTGCATCTGCTCCTGATTCATCTACTGCTGCATCTCCTGCTACATCTCCTCCTTCTACATCTCCTCCTTCTGCATCTCCTGCTGCTGGATCTCCTCCTGCAACTCCTGCTTCTTCACCTGCTTCTGCATATCCTTCTTATGCATCTGTGCATACATCTCATGATGCTACTCTCCTGCTGGAGCTTCTGCTGTTGAATCTCATGCTCCTGCATCCGCTTCTGCATCTACTGCTTCTGCATATCGTTCTGCATCTGCTGGTGCTGTATCTCTTGCTGCTGCATATTCTACTGCATTACCTGATGCATCTTCTGATCGTACATCTCCTGCTGCTGCATCTCCTGCGTAATCTCCTGTTGCTGCATCTGCTGGTGCTGCACCTGCTGCTGCACCTGCTGCTGTATATAATAGTGCATCATCTTCTGCTACATCACCCGCTGCTGTATCTTCAGTGTACTCTCCTGCTGCAGCATCTCCTGCTGCATCTCCTGCTGCTACATTATCTGCTGCATCTCCTCCTGGTGCAACTTTTGCTGCTTCATCTCCAGCTGCTGCATCTGCTGTTCATCTCCTGCTGCTGAATATGCTGGTGCTGCATCTTCTGCAGCATCTGCTTCTACATCTCCTACTGCTGCATCTCAGACTGCATGTCTTGCTGCAACATCTCTAGCTCCTGCATATCCTGCGTGATGTCCTGCTGCTTCCCATGCTGCTGCATCTTCTGCAGCATCTCTTGGTGCTGCATCTCCTGCTGATGCATCTCCTGCTGCTGCATTACCTGATTCATCTCCTCCTGCGGTAATTCCTGCTCTGAATCTACTGCTGATGCATCTCCTCCTGATGCATTTCCTGTTTCATGTCCTGCTGCTTCATCTCCTCCTGCTGCATCTCCTGCTGCTGCATCTCGAGATGCAGAAGGAGACGCAGCAGCAGGAGATGCAGCATAAGGAGTTGCAGCAGAACGAGATAAAGCAGGAGATACAGAAGCAGAAATGCAGCAGCCGGAATTTGATTGCAGCAGCTTCCCTGCGGTACTTGTGCTGAACGCGCTGAAATTTTGAATTCATGTGTTAATAACCATGCTGATTTTACAGTTCATAAGCCTAGACTGAAAGATCTACAAGTCTTGCTTTGCAGTGAATACACTATAAGAGATGACATTCACCAGCAGCAGCATTCTATCTTCCCTGTGGGAGTTATTCACTTTTCTTAAAGGCCTTAAAGACGCAGTTAATGCTGTACCACCTGCTGCATCTCCTTCTTCTGCATATCCTGCTGATTAATCTGTGGCTACTACATCACCTAATACAGCTTAACCTACTGCATCTGCTGCTGTTGCATGTCCTTCTGCATCTGATGCTGCTTCATATCCTGCTGCATCTCCTTATGCTGCATCTCCTGCTGCATGTTCTGCTAATGCATCTGCGGATGCATCTCCTGATGCTCCATCTCCAGTAACATCTGCTGTTGAATCTTCTGCTGCTGCATATTATACTACACCTATGCCTGCATCTCCTTCTGAATCTCCTGCTGAATATACATCTCCTACTGCTGCAATTCTTGCTGTATCTGCTGCAGCATCTGCTGCTGCATTTCCTGCTGCTACATCTCTTCAGCTTCTTCATCTCTTCTGTTTTTTCTCCTGCTAAATCTACTGCTTCTGCATCTTATGCTGCTGAATCTCCTGCTGTGTCTTCTGCTGCATCTCTTACTGCTGCATCTCCTGATTCTTCATCTCCTGCTCCTGCATCTCCTCCTGCTGAATTTCCAGCTGCATATCCTGCTGCTGCACATCCTCTTGTTGAATCTCGTGCTGCATCTCCTGCAGCTGCATTTTCTGCTGCATGTTCTGCTGCTGCTTCTCCTCCTGGATGACCTGCTGCTTAATCTCCTGCTGCTACATCTCCTGTTGCATCTCATCCTGCTTCATCTCCTTCTACTGCATCTCCTAATGCATCTCCTGTTGCTTCAGTTCTTGCTGCTGCATCTCCTGTTACATCTACTTCCACTGCATCTCCTTCTGCATCTCCTGCTGCTGCATCTCCTGCTGCTACACCTCCTGCTGATTCATATCCTGTTGAATCTTCTGCTGCTGCAAATGCTGGTGCATTTCCTGCGCTGCATCTCCTCCTGCATCTCCTGCTGCTGCATATTGCTGCTGGATTTCCTAATTTATTTCCTGCTGAATTATGTCCTGCTGATGCATCTCGGGTTGCTGCATCTCCTGCTACTGCAACTCCTGCTGCATCTCCTGCTGCTGCACCTGCTGCTACATCACCTGGTCCTGCCTCTCCTGCTACATCTCTTGCTTCTGCATCTCATGCTGCTTCATCTCCTGCATTTGCCTCTCCCGCATTTGCCTCTCCTGCAGCTACATCTCCTGCTGCATCTCCTGCTGCTGCATGTTCTGCTTCTGACTCTCCTGCTGCTGCATCTCATGCTGTATCTCCTGCTGCATCTCCTGCTGTTACATCAGCTTCATCGTCTGCTGAAGATGCTCCATTTCATGCTTCATCTGCTGCTGCATCTCCTGCTGTTGCATCTAGTGCTTCTGCATCTCCTGCTGTATATCCTCCTGAAGTCATCTGCAGCTGCATCTCCTACTGCTGCATCTCCTGCTGAAGCTCCTGCTGAAGCTCCTGCTGTATATAATCCTGCTGCATCTCCTGCTGCTGCATCTCCTACTGCTGCCTCTCCAGTTGCATATGCTGCTGAATCTATTGTTCAATCTGCTTCGTCTGCACCTCCTGCTTCTGCACCTCCTCCTGCTTCATCTGCTTCTGTATCTCCTGATGATGCATCTCCTGCTGCTGCATCTCTTGCTGTATCTCCTCCTGATACATCTGTGGCTGCATCTCCTGATGATGCATCTCCTGCTGCATTTCCTGATGTATCTGCTGCTGCATCTCTTGCTATTTCATCTACTGATAATGTAGCTCCTGCTTAATCTCCTCCTGCTGCATCCCCTACAGAATCTCCTGCTGAATCACTTCCTGCTGCATCTCCTGCTTCTGCTACTCTTATTGCATCTCCTGCTGACGCTCCTGCTGCTGCATCTCCTGTTGGATCTCCTACCACTGCATAGCCTGCTGCATCTGCTGCTAATGCATTTCCTGCTGTATCTTCTGCTTCATATCCTGCTGCTGCATCTTCTGCTTCTGCATCTCCTGCTGCTGCATCTCGCGCTACTGCATCTCCTGCCACATCAGCTGCTGACACATCTGTGGCTACATCTCCTGCTGCTGCATATCCTGCTGCATTTCCTTTTTCATCTGCTGCTGAATCTTCTGCTGCTGTATCTCCTGCTACATCTCCTCATGCTGCACATCCTGCTGCATCTCCTGGTGCATCTCCTGCTGCTGCATCTCCAGCATCTTCTGCTGCATCTGCTGCTACATCTCCTGCTCCTGCATCTCCTATTGCATCTCCGGCTGCATCTTCTGCTGCATCTCTTGGTGCATCTCTTGGTGCTGCATATTGCCGCATCTCTTGGTGCTGCACCTCTTTCCTTAACATCTCCTACTATTGCATCGCCTCATGCATATTCTGCTTTATCTCGTGCTGCAATTCCTATTGCAGCATCTCCGGTTGCATATACTGCTGCATCTCCTGCTTCATCTTATGCAGCATCTCCTGCTGCATTTCCTGCTTATGCATCTCCTGCTTCATATACTGCTGCTGCGTTAACTGTTTCTGCATCTCCTGCTGCTACATCACCTTCTGCTGCATATCTTGCTGCTACATCTACTGCTGTTTAGTCTGCTGCTGCATGAACTGATGCTGCTTCTCATGGTGCATCTCCTCTTGCTCAATCTCCTGCTGCATATTCTGCTGATACATCTCCTTCTACTGCATCTACTTCTGCATCTCCTCCTGCATATCCTGATGCATCTCATGCTGCTGCATTTCCTGTTACATCTTTTGCGACTTCAACTCCTGCTCCATCTCCTGCAGATGAATCTTCTCCTGATGCATCTCCTTATGCATCAATTACTGCTGCATCTTCTGCATTTCCTGCTGCATCTCCTGCTACATCTGCTTCTGGTGCATCTACTGCTTCTGCATCTGCTGTTTCATCTCCTGCTACTGCTGCATCTGCTGAATCACGTTCTGCATCTACTGCGCCTGCATCTCCTGCTGCTTCTCCTTCTGCTGCTTCTCATTCTCTGTATCTTCTTCTCTACATCTCCTGCTACTGCTTCACCTGCTGCTGCATCTCCAGTAGCATCTCCTGCTGCTGAACTTCCTGCTGTTACATCTCCTTCTGTATTTCTTCCTGCTGCATCTCCTGCATTGCCTGCTGCATCTGCTGCTGATTGATCTACTCCAGTTACATCTCCTTCTGAATCTTCTACTGCTGGATTTCTTCCTGCAACTCCTGCTTCTGCATCTGCTTTTGCATATCCTTCTTATGCACCTGTGCATACATCTCATGATGCTACTCTCCTGCTGGATCATCGGCTCTTGAATCTCCTGTTGCTGCATCTGCTGCTGCATCTACTGCTTCTGCATCTCCTGCGCAATCTCCTGTTGCTGCATCTGCTGGTGCTACACCTGCTGCTGCACCTGCTGCTGTATATAATAGTGCATCATCTTCTGCTACATCACCCGCTGCTGTATCACCTGTGTACTCTCCTGCTGCAGCATCTCCTGCTGCAGCATCTCCTGCTGCATGTCCTGCTGCTAAATTACCTGCTGCACCTCACAGAATCACAGAATCACAGAATAACCAGGTTGGAAGAGACCCACTGAATCGTCGAGTCCAACCATTCCCACCAATCCCTAAATCATGCTCCTAAGTACCTCATCCACTCTCACCTTAAACACCTCCAGGGACGGCGACTCAACCACCTCCCTTGGCAGACCATTCCAATGCCTAACCACCCTTTCCGTGAAGAATTTTTTCCTAATCTCAAGCCTAAATCTCCCCTGGTGGAGCATTTCCTCTGATGCGTTTCCTGCTGCTGTGTCTCCTGCTGCTGCATCTCCTGCTACTGAATCACCTGCTGCTTCTATTCCTCCTGAATCTCCTGCTACATCTCCTGCTCTTGAATCTCCTGCATCTGCTGCAGCATCTGCTGCTGCTTCATAAACTGCTGCTTCTCCTGCTAATTCTCCTGCTGGTGCTTCTCATCCTGCATCTCCTTCTGCTGCATCTCCTGCTGCATCTCCTCCTCCTGTAAATCCTTCTGCATCTCCAATTGCATCTTCTGCTACTACATTCCCTACTGCTTCATCTCCTGTGACATATCCTGCTGCTGCATCTCCTGCTGCTTCATCACTTGCTGCATCCTTTACTACTGCATCTGCTGCTGCATCACCAACTGCAGCATCCCTTGCTGCATCTCCTGCTGCAACTCCTGTTGCATTTCCTGCTGATGCACATCTTGCTGTATATCCTGCTGCTGCCTCTCCTGATACTGAACCTCCTCCTGCTGTATCTGCTGCAGTATCTCCTGATTCTGCATCTCCGTCTAAATCTGCAATTCCTGCTGCATCTGCTGCTGCATCTCCTGATACATCTCCTACTGTTTCTTCTCCTGCAGCTGCACCTCCTGCTGCATCTCCTACTGCTACATCTGCTGCTGTATCTCCTGCTGCTGCATCTCCTGCTGCATCTCTTGCTGCTGCATCTCATGATCCTGCATCTCCTGCTGCTTCATCTCCTGCTGCTGCACCCCCTGCTGCATCTACTGCTGCTTTATCTCCTGCTGCACATTCTGCTTCTGCATCTACTGTTGCTGCATCTGCTTTTTCATCTCCTGCTGCATCTCCTGCTGCTGCATATCTTGCTGCTTCTCCTGCTACTTTTCGTCCTGCTGCATCTCCTGCTGCTTCAACTCCTGCTGCATCTCCTGCATCTTATCGTCCTGCTGCATATCCTTCTGCATCTCCTGCTGCATCTCCTGCTACTACATCCCCTGCTGATTCATCTCCTGTTGCATCTCCTGCTCCTGCATCTGCTGTACTTCATCACTTGCTGCATCTTTTAATGCTGCATCTCCTGTTGCTTGACCAACTTCAGCATCCATTCCTGCATCTCCAACTGCAACTCCTGTTGCATTGCCTGCTGATGCACCTCTTGCTGCATATGCTGCTGCTGCCTCTCCTGATCCTGCATCTCCTCCTGCTGTATCTTCTGCAGCATCTACTGATTCTGTATCTTCTTCTAAATCTGCAATTCCTGCTGCATCTGCTGCCGCATCTCCTGATACATCTCCTACTGCTGCTTGTCATGCTGCTGCATCTCCTGCTGCTGGATCACCTGCTGCCTCTCCTGTTGCTGTATTTTCTGCTGCACCTTTTTTTCTGCATGTTCTCTACATGTACTGCTGCTGCAACTCCTGCTGCTGCATCTGCTGCTGCATCTCCTATTTCCACATGTCCTTCTGCACCTCCCCCTGTTGCATCTGCTGCTGCATCCCCTGATCATGTATCTCCTGCTGCATCACATGATCCTGCCTCTCCTGCTGTGGCATTTACTGGTGCTGCAATTCCTGCTATATCTCCTTCTGCTACATCTCCTGCTGCTGCATATCCTAGTCTGCATGCTCTTCTGTATCTCCTGCTGCTGCATCTCCTGCTGCATCTCCTCCTGCTGCATTTCTTCTACATCTCCTGCTGAGGAATCTCCTGCTGCTAAATCTCCTGCTGCATATTCTGCTACATATCAAGCTGTTGCATCTCCTACTATTTCATATAATGCTGCTACATCTCCTACTGAACCTGCTACTGCCTGTGCTGCTGCTCATATCCTGCTGCATATGCTGCTTCTGAATCTCCCGCTGCTGCAACTCTGTCTGCAGCATCTCCCTCTGCATCTCCTCCTGTTGCATCTCCTGCTGCTTAATCTCCTACTGGTGCATTCCCTGCTGCCTCTACTGCTGCTGTACTACTTGGTGCATCTCCTCCTGATGCATTTCCTGCTTCCTGTCCTGCTGCTTCATCTCCTCCTCCTGCATGTCCTGCTGAATGTCATGCTGCATCTCCTGCTACTGCATCTCCTACTTCTGCATATCCTATTGCATCTCCTGCCTTAACATCTCCTGCTGCTGCCTCTCAAGCTGCATCTGCTGCTGAATCTGTTGTTCAATCTGATTCGTCTGCATCTCCTTCTTCTGCACCTCCTCCTGATTCGTCTCCTGCTTCATCTCCTCCTGCTGCATCTACTACTTCATTTCTTGATGTATCTGCAACTGTATCTCTTGCTGCTTCATCTACGGATACTCTAGCTCCTGCTTAATCTCCACCTGCTGCATCTCCTGCTGAATCTCCTGCTACATCTCCTGCTGTTGCATCTCCTGCTGTAGTATTTTCTGCTCCTCCATCTCTTGCTGCTGCATCTCCTCCTGACGCTCCTGGTGCTGCATCTCCTGATGTGTATCCAGCTTCTGCATCTTCTGCTGGATGTCCTGCTAATGCATATCCTGCTGCATCTCCTACACCTGCATTTCCTGCTGTATCTTCTGCTTCTGCATCTCATGCTGCTGCATCTGCAGCTAAATATCCTGCTGCTGCATCTGTGGCTACATCTCCTGCTGCTGCCTCTCATGCTACTGCATCTCCTGCCGCATCTGATGCTGACACATCTGCAGATACATCTCCTGCTGCTGCATCTCCAGCTGCTTCATCTGCTCCTGCATCTTCTGCTGCCGTATCTCCAGCTACAATTCCTCATGCTGCACATCCTGCTGCATCTGCTGAAGATTCTCTTCCTATTGCATCTTCTGCTGAATCTGCATTTCCTGGTGCATCTGCTTCTGCATCTCCTGCTGATACATCTCCTGCTGCATCACTTTCTGCAGCATCTCCTGCTGTTGAATCTCTTGCTGAATCTGCTGTTGAATCTGCTGCTATATCTGCTCTAGCTGCATCTCCTTCTGCTTCTCCTGCTGCTACATCTCCTTCTGCTTCATTTCTTTCTGCCTCTACTTCTGCTGCATATCCTACTGCATTTCCTGCTGCATCTCCTGCTATATATATTGCTACATCTGCTTCCTCATCTCCTCCTGCATCTCCGACTGCATCTGCTGCTGCATCTCGTGCTATTGCATCTGCTGCTACATCTCCTCCTGCTGCTTCTCCAGCTGCACATCCTGCTGCTGCATTTCCAGCTGAAT
This sequence comes from Clamator glandarius, assembly GCA_033459285.1. Taxonomy (NCBI): domain Eukaryota; kingdom Metazoa; phylum Chordata; class Aves; order Cuculiformes; family Cuculidae; genus Clamator; species Clamator glandarius. The sequence goes on along the minus strand of JAUNZM010000631.1, from coordinate 579,488 downwards.
CTGCTGATGAATCTGCTGATGCATCTGCTGCGGCTGCATCTCCTGATGCTGCTTCTCCTGCTCTTGAGTCTCCTGCTGCTGAATCTCCTGCGGCATCTCATGCTGCTACTTATCCTGCTAAATCTCCTGATGCATCTCCTTCTGAATATGCATCTCCTGATGCATCTCCTCCTGATGCATCTCCTACTGCTGCATCTGCTGCAGCATCTCCTGATGCATCTCCTGCTACATCTCCTGCTGAATATGAATATCCTGCTGCTTGGTTTGCTGCTGCATCTCCTGCTGAATTTCCTGCAGAATTCCCTGCTTCTGCATCTCCTGCTTCTGCATCTACTATTGCATGTCCTGCTGCTGCATCTCCTTCTGCTTCATTTTCTGCTACATCAGCTGAAGATTCTCTTCCTAAAGCATCTCCTATTGAATCTGCATTTCCTGCTGCATCTGCTTCTAAATCTTTTACTGCTACATCAGCTGCTGCATCTGCTGCTACTTTATCTACTGATGAATGTGCTTTTGAATCTGCTGCTGCATCTCCTGCTGCTGCATCTCCTGCTGCTGATTCACCTGCTGAGTCTCCTGCGGCATCTCCTGTTGCTACATCTCCTACTGCTGCTCCTGCTGCATATCCTAATACATCTTCTGCTGCTGCATCTCCTGCTACTGCATCTGCTGCACAATTTCCTGCTGCATCTCCAGCTGCTGCAACTCCTTCTGTATTTTTGCTGCTGCACATCCTGATGCATCTCCTGCTGCTGAATCTCCTGCTGATGCATCTCCTGCGACAACTCTTGCTGATGCATCTAGTGCAGCATCTCCTGCTGATGCAACCCCTTAAAGCTGCATCTCTTCTTGCATGTCCTGCTGCTGCTTATCCTGCCGCTACTGCATCTCCTGCTGAATCTGCATCTCCTGTTTTATCTTCTGCTACATCTTCGCTGCTGCATCTATACTGCATCTCCTTCTGCTGCATCTCCTTCTGCATCTCATCCTGCTGCACCTTCTGCTGCATCTACTGATGCTGCAACTCCTGCTGCTACATAGCCTGCTTCATGTCCTGCTGCTGCATCTCCTACTGCAGTATCTCCTGCTTCTGAACATCCTGCTGCATCTCTTGATGCTAAATCTCTTATGATGCATCTCCTGGATGATCTTCTGCTGCTGAATCTCCTACTACATCTTCTGCTGCTGAATCTCCTGCTGCTGTGTCTGCTCCTGCATCTCCTGCTGCTGCATCACTTGATACTGTATCTCTTGCTGCTGCATCTCTTGATACTGCATTTCCTGCTGCATCTTCTTCTGCTGCATCTACAGCTTCTTCGTCTGCTGTTGCATCTCCTGCTGCATCTCCTGCTGCTGCAACTCCCGCTGCATCTCTTGCTGCATCTCCTGCTATTCATCTGCTGCTGCTGCATCCCATGCTTATGCATCACCTGCTTCATCTTCTGATAATTCATCTCCTGCTGATCCATCTCCTGCAAAATCCTCTTCTGAATATGGATCACCTGCTGCATCTCCTACTGAATATCCTGCTGCTGGATCTCCTGCTAATTCATCTCATGCTGATCCATCTCCTGTGGAATCTTCTTCTGAATATAGATCTCTTGCTGCATCTCCTGTTGCTGTAACTCCTGCTGGTGCATCTCCTGCAGGTGCATCTTCTGTGGCATCTACTCCTGCTGCATCTCCTGTTGCTGCATCTGCAGCAGCATCTCCAGCTTCTGCATCTCCTGCTGAAGCTGCATCTCCTCTTTCATCTCGTGCTGCATCTACTGCTGCTACATCGGCTGCTGCTGAATCTGTTGCTGCATATCTTGCTGCATCTCCTTCTGCATATCCTCCAGCATCTCCTTCTGCTGCATCTTTTACTGTATCTCCTGCTGCCTTTCCTGCTGAATCTTCTGCTGCTTCTCCTGCTGCTGCATCTCCTGCACTGCATCTCCTGCTACTTCATCTGCTGCAGCATCTCCAGCTGCTACATCTCCTGCTGAATCTGTGTCTCCTCTTTTACCTGCTGCTGAATCTCCTGCTGTTGCATCTACTGCTGCATCTCCTTCTGCTGTCTCTCCTCCTCCATCTCTTCCTGCTGCATCTCTTAATGGATATCCTGCTACATCTCCTCCTGCATCTCCTGCTGATGCATCTCCTTCTGATGTATCTCCTTCAGCATCTTCTGCTGCTCTATCTTTTTCTAAATATCTTGCTGCATCTCCTGCCGAATCTCCTACTGCTGCATCTGCAGCATTTACTGCTGCATCTGGTGCTTCTTCACCTACTGCTGCATCTCAGCTACATCTCCTGCAGGTGCGTCTCCTGCTGCTGCATCTGCTGCTGCATCTGCTGCTGCTGTATCTCTTGCTTCATCTACTGCTTCTGCATCTTCTCCTACATTACATTCTGCTGTAGTTATTCTCTGCATCTCCTGCTGCTGCCTCTCCTGCTACTGCATCTCCTTCTGAATCTACTGCTTCATCTCCTGCTGATTCATATCCTGCCGGTGCATTTCCTGATGCATCTCTTGCAGCTATATCTTTTTCTGCATCTCCTGCTGAATCTCCTACTGCTGCATCTGCAACATTTCCTGCTGCATCTGGTGCTGCTTCACTTACTGCTGCATCTCCAGCTACATCTGCTGCTGCTGCATCTCCTGCTGCTGCATCCACTGCTGCTTTATCTCTTGCTGCATCTACTGCAACTGCATTCCTCTTGCATCTCTTTCTGCTGTACTTCTTCTCTGCATCTCCTGCTGAATCTCCTGTTCCATCTCCAGCTGCAGCAACTCTGGCTGCTGCATCTCATGCTGAATCTCCTGCTGCAGAGTCTCCTGCTACATCTCACTGCTAATTCCTCTACTACATTTCCTCTTGATGCATCTCCTGCGGCATCTCCTCTGGCATCTTCTACTGCATCTCCTGCTGCATCTTCTGCTGCATGTCCTGCTGCATCTCCTTCTGCATCTGCTGCTGCCTCTGCTGCTGCTGCATCTCCGGCTGCTGCGTGTCTGCTGCTGCTTCTCCAGCTGCATCTCCTGTTGCATCACCTGCTATGGAATCCGCTGTGGAATCTCCTGCTGCACCGTTTGATGCTACATCTCTTAAGATACATCCCCTGGATAATCTTCTGCTGCTGAATATCCTGCTATATCTTCTGCTGCTGCAACTTCTGCTGCTGTGACTGCTCATGCATCTCCTGCTGCTTCATCTCCTGCTGCTGCATCAGCTGCTTCTGCATTTGCTGTTGCATCTTCTGCTGCATCTCCTGCTGCTGCATCTCCTGCTGCATCTCCTGCTATTCATCTCATGCTGATGTATTTCATGATGATGCATTACCTGCTTCATCTCCTGCTGCTCTATGTCTTGCTCCATCTCCTTCTGCATCTCCTGCTGCTGCATCTCCTGTTAATTCACCTTCTGCTGCTCCATCTCCTGCTGAATCTTCTGCTGAATATGGATCTGCTTCTGCATGTCCTGCTGCTGCACCTTCTGCTGGTGCATCTTCTGCAGGCGCATTACCTGTGGAATCTCCCCCTGCTGCATCTGCAGCAGCCATAGATTCAGCAGTAGGAATTGCATCAGCAAAAGATGCAGCATCAGGAGATTTAGAAGGAGATGCAGTTGTAGATGAAGCAGCAGCAGATGCAGCACCAGATGCAGCAGCACGAGATGCAGAGATACAGTATGAGATGCTGCAGCAGGAGATTCAAAAGCAGGTACTGCAGCAGCAGGAGATGCAGCAGTAGGAGATAAAGCAGGAGACACAAGAGCAGGGTGAGCAGCAGGAGATACAGAACGAGATGCAGCAGGATATGCAGCTGTATGAGATGCGGCTGCAGGAGATACATCATCATGAGATGCAGCAGCAAGAAATGCAGCAGCAGAAGCAGGAGCAGGGGATGTATGAGCAGATGAAGCAGAAGGAGATGCAGCAGGAAATGCAGCAGAAGGAAATGCAGCAGCAGGACATGCAGCAGCAGGATATGCAGCAGGATATGCAGCTGCAGGAAAGGCAAGTGCAGGAGATTAGGATTTAGGCTTGAGATTCCTTATCTCAAGCCTAAATCTCCCCTAGCAGAGCTTGAGGCCATTCCCTCTCATCCTGTCCCCTGTCACTTGGGAGAAGAGGCCAGCTCCCTCCTCTCCACAACCTCCCTTCAGGTTGTTATAGAGAGTAATAAGGTCTCCCCTCAGCCTCCTCTTCTCCAGGCTAAACAACCCCAGCTCTCTCAGTCACTCCTCATAAGACTTGTTCTCCAGCCCCTTCACCAGCTTTGTTGCTCTTCTCTGGACTCTCTCCAGAGCCACAACATCCCTCTTGTGGTGAGGGGCCCAGAACTGAACACGGTACTCGAGGTGTGGTCTCACTAGTGCCCATCAACATCCCCAGGTCCTTCTCCTCCTGGCAGCTTTCCAGCCAGGCTTCTCCTAGTCTGTAGCTCTGCACAGGGTTGTTGTGCCCCAAGTGCAGGACCCGGCATTTGGCCTTGTTACACCTCATGCCATTGGTCTCAGCCCAGCAGTCCAGCCTGTTCAGGTCCCTTTGCAGAGCCTCCCTACCCTCCAGCAGATCGACACTTCCACCCAGCTTGGTGTCATCTGCAAACTTGCTAAGGGAGCACTCAATAGCAAGCTTGCAGATGCAGCAGCAGGAGATGTAGCGGGAGATGTATCAGCAGGAGATGCAGAAGCAGAAGATGCAGCAGCAGGATATGAAGCAGAAGATACAGCAGGAATTGCAGCAGCAGAAGATGAAGCAGGAGATGCATTAGCAGGAGATCCAGCAGGAGAAGATGCAGTTGCTGCATACGCAGCAGGAGCGTCAGCAGGAGATGCAATAAGAGTTGCAGAAGCAGGAGATGCAGCAGGAAGTGATTCAGCAGGAGATTCTGCAGGGGATGCAGCAGGAGGAGATTAAGCAGGAGCTACAATATCAGTAGATGAAATAGCAAGAGATGCAGCAGCAGATACATCAGGAAATGCAGCAGGCGATGCAGCAGCAGGAGATGCATCATCAGGAGATACAGAAGCAGATGACGCAGGAGGAGGTGCAGAAGCAGGAGGTGCAGACGAAGCAAATTGAACAGCAGATTCAGCAGCATATGCAGCTGGAGAGGCAGCAGTAGGAGATGCAGCAGCAGGAGATGCAGCAGGAGGTGCATATTCAGCAACAAATTCCACAGGAGATGTAGTAGCAGGAGATTTAGCAGGAGATGCAGTAGTAGAGGAAGCAGCAGCAGATGAGCAGCACGAGATGCAGGAGATACAGCATAAGATGCTGCAGCAGGAGATTCAGAAGCAGGTATTGGACAGCAAGAGGTGCAGCAGCAGGAAATAAAGCAGGAGATGCAGCAGCAGGGGAGCAGCAGAAGGAGATGCAGCAGGATATGCAGCTGCAGGAGGTGCAGGTGCAAGAGATGCAACATCATGAAATGCAGCAGCAAGAAAGGCAGAAGCAGAAGCAGGAGCAGGGGATGTGTGAGCAGATGAAGCAGGAGGAGATGCAGCAGGAGATGCAGCAGACTGAGATGCAGCAGCAGGGAATGCAGCAGCAGGAGATGCAGCAGGATATGCAACTGCAGGAGAGGCAAGTGCAAGAGATGCAGCAGCATGAGATGCAGAATCAAGAGACGCAGCAGGAGAACAGGACCAGGTGATGTAGCAGCAGGTGCAGCAGCAGGAGATACAGCACAAGATACAGCAGCAGGAGATGCAGCAGCGGCATATGCAGCAGTAGCGGATGCACCAGCAGGGGATGCATTAGCATGAGATGCATCAGGAGAAGCAGCAGGATTAGATGCTGCAGGATATGCAGCAGCAGGAGACGGAGTAGCAGAAGATGCAGCAGGATATTAAGGAGCCTGAGATGCAGAGAAGAAGTTGCAGAAAAAAAAGATGCAGCAACAGGAGATACAGCAGCAGCATAAGCAGCAGTAGATAAAGCTGATGCAGCAATAGGAGATGCAGCAGGATATGCAATAGCAGGAGATTCAGTAGTAGGAATTGCACCAGCAGAAGATGCAGCAGAAGGACATGAAGCAGAAGATGCAGCAGCAAGAGATTCAGCAGGAGATACAGCAGGAGATGCAGGAGCAGGGGCTGCAGCAGCAAGAGATGTGGCAGGAACAATTGCTACAGGAGATGCATATTCAACAGCAAATTCAGCAGCAAATTCCACAGGAGATGTACAGCAGGAGATTTAGCAGGAGATGCAGTAGTAGATGAAGCAGCAGAAGATGCAGCACCAGATGCAGGTGATGTAGCAGCACGACATGCAGCAGGAGAACAGCAGCAGGTATTGCAGCAGCAGGCGATGCAGCAGAAGGAGATAAAGCAGGAGATGCAGGAGCATAGGATGTAGCAGAAGGAGTTGAAAAAGGAGATGCAGAAGGATATGCAGCTGTAGGAGTAGACGGAGCAGGGTATGCACCAGCAGGAGATTAAGCAGCAGGAGATGCAGCAGGAGGAGATGCTGAAGGAGATGCTGCAGCCGGAGTTGCAGCAGCAGGAGATTCAGAAGCAGCATATGCAGCAGGATATGAGCAGCAGCACAGGCAGTAGCAGGTTCAGTAGCATATTCAAAAGCATATGCAGCAGCAGGAGATGCAGCAGCTGGAGATGCAGCAGCTGGAGACACAGCTGCAGGAGATGCAGCAGGAAATGCAGCAGCAGGATATGCAGCTGGATATACATCAGGAGATGAAGCAGGAGATTCTGCAGCAGGTGATGCAGCAGGAGATGCAACAGGGGATGCATCAGCAGGAGATGCAGCACCAAGAAATGAAGCAGGAGAGGCAGCAGGAGATGCGGCATCCGGATGTTATGCAGGAGTCGAAGCAGCAAAAGATGCATCAGCAGGAGATGCATCAGCAGGAGATGCATCAGCAGGAAATACCGCAGGAGGAGATGAAGCAGGTAATGCAGCAGCAGGAGATGCAGCAGCAGGAAATATCGCAGGAGGAGATGAAGCAGGTTATGCAGCAGCAGGAGATGCAGCAGGAGATGCATCATTGGGAGATGCAACACCAAGAGATAATGCAGAAGATGCAGCAGAACTGGAAGCAGCAGGACGTCATGCAGGATATGCTAGAGCTAGAGACTTTGCATCAGAACATGCAATCTGAGATACAGCAGTAGGAGATGTAGAAGCAGATGCAGCAGAAGATGCAACACCAGCAGATTCAGCAGCAGGAGATTAACAGCAGATGCAGCAGCTGGAGATGAAGCAGAGAGAGTTGCAGCAGGAGGAGATGCAGCATCAGAAGATGCATCAGGAAATGCAGCAGCAGACGCAGCAGCAATATATGCAACACCAGCAGGTGCAGAAGGATATACAGAAGCAGTAGATGCAGCAGCGGATGCAGGAGCAGGAGATTCAACAGCAGAAGATCCAGCAAGAGAGGAATATCATGATATGTACGCAGAGATGCATAAGGATATGCAGAAGCAGATGCAGAAGCAGGAGTTGCAGGGGGAGATCCAGCAGCAGAAGATGCAGAAGGAGGAGATGTAGCTGGATATGCAGCAGTAGATCAATCACCAGCAGATGCAGCAGATGATGCAGGAGATGCAGCCAGAGGAGATACAGAAGGAGATGCAACAGCAGGAGATGCAACAGCAGCAGATGCAGCAGGAGATGCAGCAGTAGGAAGTGCAGCAGCAGGAGATGCAACTGGAGATGCAGCAGCAGGTGAAGCAGTAGCAGGAGATGCAGAGAAGAAGATACAGAGAATGAGAAGCAGCAGGAGATGCAGCCGCAGTAGATGCAGAAAGTGATACAGCAGCAGCAGATGCAACAGCAGGAGATGCAACATCAAATGCAGAAGGAGTAGATGCACCAGCAGGAGATGCAGCAGTATGTGAAGCATGATCAGAGGCAGCAGTACGATATTCAGCAGGAAATGCAGCAGGAAATGCAGAAGATGCAGCAGTAGTTGATGCATAAGGAGATGCATCAGGAGAAGATTCATCTGCATGAAATGGAGCAGGAGATGAAGCTGCAAAAGATGCAGCAGGAAATGCAGCTGCATGAGATGCAGCAGGAGATGCATATTCCACACTAGATTCAGCAACAAAATCAGCAAAAGATGCAGCAACAGGAGATTTAGCAGGAGAGGCAGCAGTATATGTAGCAGCAGCATCTTCAGCAGCTGATGCAGCTGATGTAGCAGAAGCAGATGCAGCAGGAGATACAGCATGAGATGCAGCAGCAGAAGATTCAGAAGCAGGAATTGCAGTAGCAGGAGATGGCGCAGCAGGAGATGAAGCAGGAGATCCAGCAGCAGGAGATGCAGCAGCAAGGAATACAGTAGCAAAAGATGCAGCAGGAGATGCAGCAAGACAAAGATTTATAGGAGATGCAGCAGCATGAGGTGCAGAAGCAAGATATGAAGAGGAGAGGCAGGACCAGGTGATGTAACAGCAGGTGCAGCAGGAAGAGATGCAGCAGGAGATGCAGAACCAGATGCAGAAGCAGTAGATGCAGCAGCGGCAGATGCAGTAGCAGGACATGCACAAGCAGGAGATGTAGCAGCAGCAGATGATGCAGAAGGAGATGCACCAGCAGGGGATGCAGTAGCAGTAGATCCATCAGGAGATGCAGTGGGAGATGCAGCAGGATTAGATGCAGCAGCATTTGCGTCTGCAGGAGATTCAACCGGAGATTCAACAGCAGGAAATGCAGAAGCAGGGGATTCAGCAGCTGATGCAGCAGTAGGAGATGCATCCACAGAAGATGCAGCAGAAAATTCTGCAGGTGATGCAGCACCATTATATGCAGTAGTAGGAGATGCAGAAGCAGGATATATAGGGGAAGATGCAGCAGGAGATGCAGCAGTAAATGCAGCAGGAGATGTAGGAGCAGGAGATTCCACAGCAGGATATGTAGAAGAAATGCAGCAGCAGGAGACGAAGCAGCAGATGCAGCAGCAGATGCATAAGCACCAGAGGGAGCCGGAGTTGATGCAGCAGACACTGTAGCAGGAGATGTAGAAGCAGAAGATGCAGCAGGAGATTCAGCAGCATGAGATGCAGCAGAATTAAATGCAGCAGTAGATGCATCAGGAGATGCAGAAAAAGGACATGCAGCAGCAGGTGATTCACCAGCAGATGCAGCAGGAAATGGAGCATCAGGAGGTGCATCCGCAGATGCATGAGCAGCACATGCAGCTGCAGATGCAGCAGCAGGAGATACAGCAGCAAATGCATCAGGAGATGCATATTCAGATGGAGATGTAGTAGAAGAAGATGCTGCTGCAGATTCAGCAGAAGGAGATGCGGCATCAGGAGATGTGGCATCAGGAGATGCTGCAGCAAGAGATGTAGCAGGAGATGTCCCAGAAGGAGATGCAGCAAGATATGCCAGAGGAGGAGATGCAGCAGGAGATCACAGAATCACAGAATCATAGAATAACCAGGTTGTAAGAGACCCACTGGATCATCGAGTCCAACCATTCCCACCAATCCCTAAATCATGCTCCTAAGTACCTCATCCACCCTAAGCTTAAACACCTCCAGGGACAGTGACTCAACCACCTCCCTTGGCAGACTGTTCCAATGCCTAACCACCCTCTCCGTGAAGAACTTTTTCCTAATCTCAAGCCTAAATCTCCCCTGGCAGAGCTTGAGGCCATTCCCTCTCGTCCTGTCCCCTGTCACTTGGGAGAAGAGGCCAGCACCCTCCTCTCCACAACCTCTCCTCAGGTAGCTGTAGAGAGTAACGTTAAAGTGCTTCGAGAGGCAAAATTGGATCCTAGAATTTCTACTTCACTACTTATGCTTAACGCCATGAAATTTTGATGTGATGCACCTCCTGATGTTACTATACACAAGCCTAGAATCCTCCTGCATCTCCTGCTGCCTCTCCTGCTGATACATCTCCTTCTGATGTATCCCCTTCAGCATCTTTTGCTCTATCTTTTTCTAAATATCCTGCTGCATCTTCTGCTGAATCTCTTCCTCCTGCATCTGCAGCATTTACTGTGCATCTGGTGCTGCTTCACCTACTGCTGCATATCAGCTACTGCTGCTGCATCTGGTGCTGCTTTATCTCTTGCTTCATCCACTGCATCTGCATCTCCTCCTACATCTCTTTCTGCTGTACTTCTTCTCTGCATCTCCTGCTGCTGCATCTCCTTCTGCTGCCTTTCCTGCTACTGCATCTCCTTCTGAATCTCCTGCTTCAATTTAAAAATTCCCACAGGGAAGATTCCATCATGGAATGCTGCTGTTTCTGAATGCCTTCTCTTATAGCGCTTTCACTGAGAAGCTCGAAATGTAGAACTTTCAGTCTAGGCTTGTGTACTGTAACATCTCCATTGGTATTGAGGCGTCGGTTGAAAATTTCAGAGCGTTCAGTACAAGTCCCACATGGAAGCTGCTACCATCAAATTCTGGCTGTCTTTAGAGTTTTCTCTGGCAGCGCTTTCCTTGCAAGCTGCAAAGCACGACAAACAGAACGTTTTAGTGTAGGGTACTCAATTGGACTTAATGCGTCTATTAAGGAAATTAAGGAAAAGTGACTTCCCGCAGGGAACATGTTAGAACGGAATACTGCTGTTTCTGAATCTCTTATCTTATAGCTCTTGCATTTAAACAAAGCAAGACTTGTAGGACTTTCAGTCCAGGCTTCTGTAGTGCAACATCACAATGCCTATTAAAGCTTCACTTCAAAATTAATAGATGCAAATTAATAGCAGTTAAGTCACTATTCTGCTGTACCTCCTGCTGCATCTCCTTCTGCTGCATCTCCTGCTGATAAATCTGCTGCTGCTACATCACCTAATGCTGCATAACCTGCTGCATCTGCTGCTGTTGCATGTCCTGCTGCATCTGACCCTGCTTCATATCCTGTTGCATCTCCTCCTGCGGCATATCGTACTACATCTCCTGCTGCATCTCCTGCTGCAGTATCTCATGTTGATGCATCTGCATCACCATCTTCTGCTGCTATATCTTCTACTGAATCCTTATCTCCTGATGCATCTGCTGCCTCTGCATCTGCTGCTGCAACTGCTGCCTCTGCATCTGCTGCTGCATCTCGTGAATCTGCATCTTCTGATGCATCTCCTGCTTCTGCATCTCATGAATCTGCTAATATATTTGCTACTGCATCATGCACTGCTGCATATCCTGCTATATTTCCTGCTGCTGCATCTGCTGCTTCATTTTCTAATGCTAAATCTCCTGCTGCATCCTCTGCTAATGCATCTGCGGATGCATCTCCCGGCGCTCCATCTTCATCAGCATCTGCTGCTGAATCTCCTGCTGGTGCAGATCATACTGTATCTCTGGCTGCATCTCCTTCTGAATCTCCTGCTGCATCTCCTGCTGAATATACATCTCCTGCTGCACCTCCTGCTGCTGCATTTCCTGCTGAATATACATCTCCTGCTGCACCTCCTGCTGCTGCATTTCCTCCTGCATCTCCTGCTGCTGCATATTGCTGCTGGATTTCCTAATGTATTTCCTGCTGAATCATCTCCTGCTGCATCGGGTTGCTGCATCTACTGCTGCTGCAACTCCTGCTGCACCTTTTCCTGCTGCACCTGCTACTACATCACGTGTTCCTGCCTCTCCTGCTGCATCTCCTACTGTTTCATCTCCTGCTGCACTTCCTGCTGTTGCATCTCCTGCTGCTGCAATTCCTGCTTCTGACTCTCCTGCTGCTGCATGTCATGATGTATCTCCTGCTGCATCTCCTGCTGCTACATCAGCTGCATCAGCTGCTGAAGATGCTGCTGCTACAGCTATTGCTGCATCTCCTGCTAAATCTCCTACTGCAACTACTGCTGAATTTGCTGCTGAATCTACTGCTAAATATGGATCTCCTGCTGCTGAATCTCCTGCTGCTGAATCTCCTGCTGCTGAATCTCCTGCTGCATCTCCTCCTGTGGCATATCTTGCTGCATCTCCTGCTGCGGCATCTCCTGCTGCTGAATCTGCAGAAGCATCTTCTGCTGCTACATCTCCTTCTGAATATGCAGCTCCTGCTGCTGCATCTGCTGCGGCATGCTCTGCTCATGCATCTGTGGATGCATATCCTGATGCTCCATGTCATGCTGCATCTGCTGCTGAGTCTCCTGATGCTGCATCTAGTGCTTCTGCATCTCCAGCTGCATATCCCCCTAAATGCATCTGCGGCTGCATCTCCTGCTGCTGCATCACCTGCTGAATATGCATCTCCTGCTGCATTTCCTGCTGCTGAATCTCCTGCTCCTGAGTCTCCTTCTAAATCTCCTGCTGCTGAGTCTCCTGCTGCTTCATTACCTGCTGCTGCATCTCCTACTTCTGCATCTCCTGCTGCATATACTGCTGCATCTCCTGCTGCAGCATCTCCTCCTGCATTTCCTGCTACAGCATCTCCTCTTGCATTTCCTGCTGCTGCGTTAACTACTGCTGCATCTACTGCTGCTGCATCTTTTGCTGCTGCATCTCCTTGCTGCTGCATCTCTTACTGAATCTGCTTCTGAATTTGCTGCTGCATCTTCTGCATCTGCATATCCTGCTGCTGCATATCCTGCTGCTGCATATCCTGCTTCATCTCCTTCTGCTGCGTATGTTGCAGCTTCATCTACTGCTGCTTCGTCTGCTGCTGCATTAACTGATGCTGCTTCTCAGGGTGCATCTCCTCTTGCTCAATCTCCTGCTGCGTTCCTGCTGGTTCATCTCCTGTTACTGCATCTCCTGCTGCATCTCATGCTGCTGCATTTCCTGCTACATCTCTTGCGGCTTCATCTCCTGCTCCATCTCCTGCAGATGAATCTTCTCCTGATGCATCTCCTTATGCATCAACTACTGCTGCATCTTCTGCATTTCCTGCTGCATCTCCTGCTGAATATCGTACTGCTGCATCTGCAGCATTTGCTGCTGCCTCTGATCATGCTTCACATACTGCTGCATCTCCTGCTGGTGCATCTACTGCTTCTGCATTTGATGTTGCATCTCCTGCTGTTGCATCTGCTGCTGCTGTATCACTTTCTGCATCTACTGCGGCTGCATCTCCTGCTGCTTCTCTTCTGCTGATTCTCATTCTCTGTATCTTCTTCTCTGCATTTCCTGCTACTGTTTCACCTGCTGCTGCACTTCCTGCTGCTGCATCTCTTGCTGCATCTGCTGCTGTTGCATCTGCTGCTGTTGCATCTCCTTCTGCATCTTGTCTGGTTGCATCTCCTGCATCGCCTGCTGCATCTGCTCCTGATTCATCTACTGCTTCATCTCCTGCTACATCTCCTCCTTCTGCATCTTCTGCTGCTGGATCTCCTCCTGCAACTCCTGCTTCTGCATCTGCTTCTGCATATCCTTCTTATGCGTCTCTGCATACATCTCATGATGTTCCTCTCTTGCTGGATCTTCTGCTGTTGAATCTCCTGCTCCTGCATCCGCTGCTGCATCTACTGCTTCTGTATATCCTTATGCATGTGCTGGTGTTGTATCTGCTGCTGCACCTGCTGCTGTATATAATAGTGCATCATCTTCTGCTACATCACCCGCTGCTTTATCTCCAGTGTACTCTCCTGCTGCAGCATCTGCTGCTGCATCTTCTGCTGCTACATTATCTGCTGCACCTCCTCCTGCTGCAACTCTTGCTGCTTCATCTCCTGCTGTATCTGCTGTTAATCTCCTGCTGCTGAATCTTCTGGTGTTGCATCTTCTGCTGCATCTGCTTCTACATCTCCTACTGCTGCATCTCAGACTGCATGTCCTGCTGCAACATCTCTAGCTCCTGCATATCCTGCGTGATGTCCTGCTGCTTCCCGTGCTGCTGCATCTCCTGATGCATCTCCTGCTGCTGCATTACCTAATTCATCTCCTCCTGCGGTATTTCCTGCTGATGCATCTCCTGCTGATGCATCTCCTGCTGCATCGACTCCTGCATAACATCCAGATGCTGCATCTCCTGCTGCCTCTCCTGCTTCATTTCTTGGTGCTGCATCTCCTGCTGCAGAATCTCCTGATTCATCTCCTGATGTATATCCAGCTGCATTTCCTGTTGCTGCATCTCCTGCTGCATCTCCTGCAGCTGTATCTCCAGATGCTGCATCTCCTGCTGATGCATCTGCTGCCGTATCTTCTTCTACTGCATCCACACCTGCTGCCTTTGCTTTTGAATATGCTACTGAATCTGCTGATGCCTTTTATTGTTGCTCATATATTGCTGCATCTGCTGCTTCTGAATCTCCTGCTGCTGCAACTCTGGCTGCAGCATCTCCTTCTGCATCTCTTCCTTCTGCATCTCCTGCTGCATCTCTTGGTTCTACATCTCCTGCTGATGCATCTTCTGTTGTATCTCCTGCAGCTTCTCCTGCTGCTGCATCTCTTGCTGCATCTTCTGCTACTTCTACTCCTCCTGAATCTCCTGCTGCATCTCTTGCATCTGCGGCATCTGCTGCAGCATCTGCTCCTGCTTAATAAACTGCTGCTTCTCTTGCTAATTCTCATGCTGTTGGATCTCCTCCTGCATCTCGTTCTGCTACATCTGCTGCTGCATTTCCTCCTGCTACATCTCCGGCTGGTGCATCTCCTGCTGCTTCAACTCCTGCTGCATCTCCTCCTGCTGCATATACTTCTGCATCTCCTGCTACTACATCCCCTGCTGCTGCATCTGCTGCTGCTTCATCACTTGCTGCATCCTTTACTACTGCATCTGCTGTTGCATCACCAACTGCAGCATCATTGGCTGCATCTCCTGCTGCAACTCCAGTTGCATTTCCTCCTTATGAACATCTTGCTGCGTATCCTGCTGCTTCCTGTCCTCATCCTGCATCTTCTTGTGCTGTACCTACTGCAGCATCTCCTGAATCTGCATCTTCTTTTAAATCTGAAATTCTTCTGCATCTGCTGCTGCATATTCTGCAGATGTCTCTGCTGCTTCTCCATCTGCTGCTGAATTTGCTGCTTCATCTCCTGGTACTGCATTTCTTCTACATCTCCTGCTGCTAAATCTCCTGCTGTTAAATCTCCTGTTGCATTTACTGCTGCATCTTCTGAAACATATCCTGCTGCTGCATCTCCTACTACTGTATATAATGCTGCTGAATCTCCTTATAAGTGTTCTGCTGAATCTGCTGTTGCATCTTCTGAAGATGCATCTCCTGCTGCTGCATCTCCTGCTGCTGCATCTCCTCCTGCTGCATCTTCTGCTAAATCCCCTGCTTCTGCATTTCCTTCTGCTGCATCTCCTGCTGCAGTTCAGTCTGCTGCATCTCCTGCTGCTGCATCTCCCGCAGCTGCATATCCTGCTGCATCTCGTACTTCATCTCTTTCTGCTACATCCCCTGCTCCTGTATCTCCTGCTGAATCTCTTCCTGCTGCATCTTCTGCTTCATGTCCTTCTGCTGCATCTTCTGCTTGTGCAAGTCCTACTGCTGAATCTCCTGCTGCTGCATATCCTGCTGCATCTCCTGCTGCTGCATCAGCTTTTTCTGCTGCTGCCTATGCTGCTGCTGCATCTCCTACTGCATCTTCTGCTGCTGCATCTCCTACTGCTGCATCTGCTGCTGCATCTCTTTTCCTGCAACTTCTCTGCAGCTCAGGCTGCTGAATATCCTGCTGCATCTGCTGCTATTGCATCTCCTTCTGCATCTGCTGCTACTCCGTCTCCTGCTGCTGCATATCCTGCAGCATCTAATCCTGCTGCATCTCCTGCTATATCTCATGTTAATGCATCTCCTGCGGGTGCATCTCCTGCTGCATCTTCTGCTACTGCATGTCATGCTGCTGCATGTCCTTCTTGTGCATCTGCCGCTGCTGCATCTCCTGATGATGTATCTTGTGCTGCATCTCCTGCTGCTGCAACAAATGCTGCATCTCCTCCTGCTGCAGCTGCTGCTACATCACCCGGTCCTGTTCTCCTCCTGCGTCTCTTCCTTCTGCATCTAATGCTGTTGCATCTCCTGCACTTGCCTCTCCTGCTGATGCATCTCCTGCTGCATCTCCTCCTACTTCATCTGCTCACACATCCCCTGCTCATGCTTTTCTTGTTGCATTACTTGCTGCTGCATCTCATGATATTGCATGTCCTGCAGCTGCATATCCTGCTGCATCTCCTTCTGTATCTCCTTCTGCTGCTCTCCCTGCATCTCCTGCTTTGTCTCCTGCTGCTGCATCTCCTGCTGCTGCAATACATGCTTCTGAATCTCCTGATGCATCATCTCATGCTGCATCTCTTGCTGCATCTCGTGCTGTTGCATCAGCTGCATCTGGTACTGCATCTGCTGCTGCTTCATCTACGACTGCATCTCCTGCTAAATCTCCGGATGCTACATCTCCTGTGGAATTTGTTGCTGAATATGCTGCTGAATATGCATCTCCTGTAGTAATTCCTGCTGCTGTATCTCCTACTGAATCTCCTGATGCTGCATCTTCTGCTTCATCTCCTTCTGCTGCATCTTCTGCTCTTGCAATTCCTACTACTGAATCTCCAGCTGCTTCATGTCATGCTGTATCTCCTGTTGCTACATCAGCTGTATCTGCTGCTGCCTATGCTGCTGCTGTGTCTCCTGCTGGATCTCCAGCTGCTGCATCTCCTGCTGCTGCATCTCCTGCTTCTGCATCCTTTTTTCTGCAACTTCTTCTCTGCATCTCAAGCTGCTGCATATCCTGCCTAATTTAATCCTGCTGTGTCTCCTGATGCATCTCATGCTACTGCATCCCCTGTTGGTGCATCTCCTATTGCTGCATCTGCCACTGCTGCATCTACTGCTTCTAAACCTGGTGCTGCATCTCCTGCTGCTGCATCTGATGCTACATGCTCTGCTCATGCATCTGCGGCTGCATCTCCTAATGCTCAATTACCTGCTTCATCTGCTGCTCAATCTCCTGCTGTTGCATCTAGTGCCTCTGCATCTAGTGCTTCTACATCTCCTGTGGCATATATTCCTATATGCATTGGTAGCTGCATCTCCTGCTGCTGCATCTCCTGCTGCTGCATCTCCTCCTGCTGCATCTACTTCTGTTGCATCTCCTTCTGTATTTCCTGCTACTGCATTGCCTGCTTATTCATCACCTGCTTCTGCATCTCCTGCTGCTTCATCTCCTGCTGCATTTCCTGTTGCTGCATCTCATTCTGCTGCATCTCCTCCTGATGCATTTCCTGCTTCAGTTCCTGCTGCTTCATCGCCTCCTCCTGCATGTCCCACGGAATCTCATGCTGCATCCCCTGCTGCTGCCTCTCCAGGTGCATCTGCTGCTGAATCTGCTGTTGAATCTGCTTCGTCTGCATCTCCTGCTTCTTCACCTCCTCCTGATTCATCTACTGCTTCATCTCCTCCTTCTGAATCTCCTACTGCATTTCCTGATGTATCTGCTGCTGCACCTCTTGCTGCTTCATGTACGGATACTGTAGCTTCTGCTTAATCTCCACCTGCTGCATCTCCTGCTGAATCTCCTGCTGTTGCATCTACTCCTTCTGCAACTCCTATTGCATCTCCTGCTGGTGCATTTTCTGCTCCTCCATCTCTTGCTACTGCATCTTCCCCTGACGCTCCTGCTACTGCATCTCCTCATGCATATCCAGATTCCTGCTGGATCTCCTGCTAATGCATCTCCTGCTGCATCTCCTGGTGCTGCGTTTCCTGCTGTATCTTGTGCTTCATATCCTGCTCCTGCATCTTCTGCTTCCGCATCTTCTGCTACATCTCCTGCTAATGCATCTCCTGCTGCATCTCCTGCTGCTGCGTTTCCTGCTGTATCTTGTGCTTCATATCCTGCTCCTGCATCTTCTGCTTCCGCATCTTCTGCTACATCTCCTGCTGTTGCATCTCCTGCGGAATTTCCTGCTTCATCTGCTGCTGCATCTTCTGCTGCCATATCTCCAGCTACAATTCCTCATGCTGCACATCCTGCTACATCTGCTGAAGATTCTCTTCCTACTGCATCTTCTGCTGAACCTGCATTTCCTGGTGCATATGCTTCTGCATCTCCTGCTGATACATCTCCTGCTACATCTGCTGCTGCATCTCCTTCTGCAGCATCTCATGCTGCTGAATATCTTGCTGAATCTGCTGTTGAATCTGCTGCTATATCTGTACTGGCTGCCTCTCCTTCTGCTTCTCCTGTGGCTGCATCTCCTGCTTCTTCTCTTGCTGAATCTCCTGTGTTATTTTCTGCTGCTTCATTACCTGCTGCATCTCCAGCTGCTGCATCAACAGCATTTACTGCTGCATCTGGTGCTGCTTCACCTACAGCTGCATCTCAGCTACATCTCCAGCTGCTGCATCTCCTGCTGCTGCATCTCCTGCTACATCTCATGCTACTGCATCTCTTGATGCTGCATTTCCTCTTTCATCTTCTGCTGCTGCATCTGCTGCATCTCCTGCTGTATCTCCTGCTGTTCATCTCCTGATGTTGTATCCCATGATGATGCATCACCTGCTTCATCTCATGCTGCTGTATGTCCTGCTCCATCCCCTTCTGAATATCCTGCTGCTGCATCTCCTGCTAATTCATCTCATGCTTCATCTTCTGCTGAATAAGGATCTCCTGCTGCAATTCCTACTGGTACATCTTCTGCAGGTACATTACCTGTGGAATCTCCTCCTGCTGCATTTCCTGCTGAATCTGCTGCTCTATCTCCTCCTGCATCTCCATCAGCATCTACTTCTTCTGCATGTCCTCCATCGTCATCTCTTTCTGCTGCATTTTTGCTGTATCTTCTACTGCATTTCCTGCTGCATCTTCTGCTGAATCTCCTGCTGCTGCATCTTCTGCTGCATCTGGTGATGCTTCATCTGTTCCTTCATCCCATGATGCATCTACTACTGCTGCATCTCTTGCTGCATCTCCTGTTGCTGCATCTCCTGCTGCTATGTCAGCTGCTGCATCTCCTCCTGCTGCATCTCCTGCTGCATCTCCTGGTGCTGCATCTCCTCCAGCATCTCCTCCTGCTGTATATCCTGATTCCGTATTTCTGCTGCATCTCTTGCTGCTGCATCTCTTTCTGATGCATCTTCTGCAGCATTTTCTGCTGCGGCATTCTCTGCTGCATCTGTTGGCAATGGATATCCTGCAGGTGCATTTCCTGATGAATCTCTTGCTGCCCTATCTTTTTCTGAATATCCTGCTGCATCTCCTGCATCATCTCTTGCTGCTGAATCTCCTGAATCTTCTCCTGCTGCATCTCCTGCTGCATCTCGTGATGCTTCATCTGCTGCTGATGTATCTCTTGCTGCATCTCCTGCTGCTGAATCGCCTGCTGCATTCCTGCTGCATCTCCTGATGCTGCATCTCCTTCTGCTACATCTCCAGCTGAATCTCATTCTGCTGCATCTCTTGTGGCATCTCTTGATGTATCTCTTCCTGCTGCATCTCCTGCTGCTACATCTCCTGCTTCTCTATCTCCTCCTGCATCTCATCCTGCTACATCTCCTGTTGCTGCATCTCATGCTTCATATACTGCCGCTGCGTTAACTGCTGCTGCATCTTCTGCTTATTCTCTTACTGAATCTGCTTCTGAAGCTGCTGCTGCATATACTTCAGCTGCATCTCCTGATCCTGCATCTGCTGCTGCTTAATTTCCTGCTGCTGCATATCCTGCTTCATCTCCTTCTGCTGCTTATCTTGATGCTGCATGTCCTGCTGCTGCTTCTCATGGTGCATCTCTTCTTGCTCAGTCTCCTGCTTCATATCCTGCTGGTGCATCTCCTGCTACTGCATCTCTTTCTGCATCTCCTGCTGCTGCATCTACTGTCTCTGCAGCTGCTTCATCTCCTGCTGCTGCATCTGCTGTTGCTGTATCTCTTTATTGCATTTCCTGCTGCTTCCCCTTCTGCTGCTTCTCATTCTCTGCATCTTCTTCTCTGCATCTCATGCTACTACTTCCCCTGCTGCTGCATCTTCTGCTGCATTTCCTGCTACTGCACCTCCTGCTGCTGCATTTCCTGCTGCATCTCCTGCTGTTGCAGAAATTGCTGGAATTGCAGCAGTAGGAGTAGCAGCACCAGGAGATGTAGAAGGAGATGCATATTCAGCAGGAGATGCAGCAGTGGATTCAGAAGCAGGAGATGCAGCAGAAGGATATGAAGCAGAACACGCAGTAGCAGGAGATGCAGCAGCAGAAGATGTTTCTGCAGTAGGTGCTGCAGCAGATTCATCAGCAGATACAGCAGGAGATGTAGCAGCAGTAGATTCAGAAGCAGGAGATGTAGCAGCAGGAGATACAGAAGAAGGATATTCAGCAGGAGATGCATCAGCTAGAAATGCAGCAGGAGATGCTACACAAGTAGCAGTAGGAGATGCAGCAGCAGCAGATGCAGCAGCGGATACAGCACCAGCAGTTGCAGCATCAAAAACTGCAGCAGCAGATGCAGCAGAAGGAGACGCAGTAGGAGATACAGAAGCAGGAGATGCATCAGCAGGGATGCAGCAGCAGGAGGTGCAGCTGCAGATGCAGCAGGATGAGATACAACAGGGGATGCAACAGCAGGAAATACAGCAGGATATGCAGTAGAAGATGCTTTCCGAGATGCAGCAGCAGGAGATGCAGTAGGAGATGCAGCAGCAAGAATTTCAGCAGGAAATGCAGCAGTAGGAGATGCAGCAGTAGGAGATGCAGCATCAAGAGATTCAGCAGGAGATGCAGTCGGAGAAGAAGCAGCAAGAGATGAGGCAGGAAATACAGCTGCAGGAAATGCAGCAGCAGGAGAGTCAGCAGGAGATGCAGCAGCAGATGCAGTAGCAGATATGGCACCAGCAGATGCAGCAGCAGGAGATGCAGCAGCAGATGCAGAAGCAGGAGATGCAGGAGAAGGAGATGCAGAAGGTACTTCATCAGTAGGGATGTAGCAGTAGGAGATGCAGCTGTAGATCCAGTAGGAAAAGATGCAGCAGGAGATGCAGCAGCAGGAGAAGCAGCAGAAGGAAATGTAGCAGATGTAGCTGGAGATGCTGAAGGACGAGATGCAACAGGAGATGCAACAGCAGGAGATGAAGCAGCAGTTTATATACAGATGGATTAAGGAGCAGGAGATGTAGCAGCAGGATATGCAGCAAGAAGTGATGCAGCAGTAGGAGATCCAGCAGGAAGAGATGCAAGAGCATGAGAAGCAGCAGAAAATGCAGTAGGAGATGCAGAATAAGATGCAGCAGGAGATGAAGCAGCAGAAGTAGCAGAGATGCAGCAGCCAGAATTTGATCGCATCAGCTTCCCTACAGTACTTGTGCTGTATGCTCTGAAATCTTTTTTTCAATAGCCATGCTGATTTTACAGTTCACAAGCCTAGACTGAAAGATCTACAAGTTATACTTTGCAGAGACTGCACTATAAGAGAAGACATTCAGAAGCAGCAGCATTCCATGCTAGCATCTTCCCTGCTGGAGTAAGTCACTTTTACTAAAGGCCTTAATAGGAGCTGTTAAGTCACTATTCTACTGTATCTGCTGCTGTATCTCCTTCTTCTGCATGTGTTGCTGCTGCATATCCTGCTGCATCTGCTGCTGCATTGTATCCTGCTACATCTTTTGCTGCTCCATGTCCAGCTTCTGCATCTGCTGTTGAGGCATCTCCTGCTGCATCTCGTACTTCATATCCTGCTGCATCTCCTGCTACTGCATTACCTGCTGCATCTCCTCCTGTGGTGTATCTTGCTGCATCTCCTTCTGCTACATCTCCTGCAGCATCTCCTGATGCAGCGTCTCCAGATACTGCTACTACATCTGCTGCTGCTTCATGTACTGATGCATGTTCTGCTACATTTCCTGCTGCTGCACCTCCTGTGACTGGATGTCCTCCTGCATCTCCTGCTGCTGAATCTCCTGCTGCATCTTCTGCTAATGCATCTGCGGATGCAGCTCATGATCCTCCATCTCCTGCTGCATCTGCTTCTGAATCTCCTCCTGCTGCATCTCCTGCTTCTGCATCTCCTGCTGCTGCATTTCCTGCTGAATCTCCTGCTGCACTTCCTGCTGCAACTGCTGCTTCATCTGCTGCTGCTTCATCTACTGCTGCATCTCCTACTGTATCTGCTTCATCCACATCTCCTGCTGCTGCATCTCCTGTTGTTGCATCTCCTGCTGAATCTGCTGCTGAAACTGCTACTGCATCTGCTGTGGTTGCATAACCTTTTGCTGTATCTCCTGCTGAATTTCCTGCTGCTGCAACTACTACTGCACCTCCTCCCGCTGCTGCAGTTCCTACTGCTGAATCTCCTGCTGCTGTAGTTCCTACTGCTGAATCTCCTACTGCTGCATCTCATGCTGTATCTGCTGCTGCATCAGATGCACCAGCTGCTGCCTATGCTGCTGCTGCATCTCCTGCTGCTGCACCTTTATCTGCAACATCTCTGCATTACAGGCCGCTGAATATCCTACTGCATCTGCTGCTGTTGCATCTCCTGCTGCATCTGCTCCTGTTGCATCTCCTGCTTCGTCTCCTGATGTTGTATCTCCTGCTGCTGCAATTCATGCTTCTGAATATCCTGCTGTTGCATCTCATGCTGTATCTCCTGCTGCATATGCTGGTCCTACATCTACTGCTGCATCTCCTGCTAAATATCTTGCTGTTGCATCTCCTGCTGAATTTGCTGTTGAATCTACTGTGGAGTATGCATTTCCTGCTGCATCTCCTCCTTCATATCCTGCTGCATCTCCTACTGCTGCATTACTCGCTACATCTCTTTCTGGACATCTCCAGCTGCTGAATCTGCAGCAGCATCTTCTGCTGCTACATCTCGTACTGAATCTGCATCTCCTGATGCTTCTGCTGCTGCATCTCCTACTGCTGCATGCTCTGCTAATGCATCTGCAGATGCATCTCCTGATGCTCCATTTCCTGCTTCATCTGCTGCTGAATCTCCTGCTGCTGCATAGAGTGCTTCTTCATGTCCTGCTGCACATCCTCCTGAATGCATTTGCAGCTGCACCTCCTGCTCTGCATCTCCTCCTGATGCAACTCGTGCTGCTGCATCTTTTGCTGCATCTTTTCCTGCCGCATCTACTTCCATTGCATCTCCTGCTGCACTTCCTGATCCTGCATTTCCTGCTTCTGCATCTGCTGCAGCGTATCCTGCTGCTGTATCGCATGCTGAATCTGCATCTCCTGCTGCATCTGCTGCTTAATCTGCATCTACTGCTGCATCTGCTGCTGCATCTCTTGATTCTGTATCTGCTGCTTCTGTATATGCAGCTTCATACTGATGCATCTCCTTCTACTGCATCTGCTGCTGATGCATTTCCTGCTTCATCTCCTGCTGCTGAGTATCCTGCTTCTGCATCCTTTACTGCTGCATCTCCTACTGCATGTGCTGCTGCTGCATGTCCTGTTGCTGAATCTCCTGCTGCATCTGCTTGTATATCTCCTGGTGAATTTCCTGTTGTATTTCGTCCTGCATCCGCTCTGCCTCTCTGGCTGCTCAATCTCCTGCTGAATTTATAATTGCATCTCCTGCATCTTCATTTCCTGGTGCATCTCCTGCTGCATCTCATGCTGCATCTTCTTCTTCTGCATATCCTAGTACATCTCCTGCTGTTACATCTTCTGCTGCTGCATCTCCTGCTGAAGCTTCTGCTGCAACTCCTGCTGCATATAATCCTGCTGCATCTTCTACTGCTGCATCTCCTGCTGATGCATCTCCTGCTGCATCTCTTGATGAGACATCTCCTTCTGCTGCCTATCCAGGTGCATCTGCTGCTGACTGCTGTTCAATCTGCTTTGTCTGCACCTCCTGCTTCTACAAATCCTCCTGCTTCATCTGCTGCTGCAGCTCCTGTTGCATCTCCTACTGCTGCATCTGTTTCTTCATCCCCTCCTACTGCATCACCTTCTGATGTACGTCTTGCTGCTGCATCTCATGCTGCTGCATCTCATGCTGCTGCATCTCTTGCTGAATCTCTTACTGATGCACGTGTGGTTGCATCTCCTGCTGCTGCAACTCCTATTGCAACTCGTGCTGCTGAATCTCCTGCTGCTGGATCTCCTGATGTGTATCCGGCTGCTGCATCTTCTGCTGCTGGCTCTCCTGCTAATGCATCTCCTGCTGCATCGCCTGCTGCTGCATGTCCTGCTGTATCTTCTGCTTCATATCCTCCTGCTGCATCTCATGCTGATGCATCTCCTGCTACGTCTCCAGCTGATGCTTTTCGTGCTACTGCACCTCCTGCTTCTGCATCTTCTGCTGCTGCATCTCCTGCTGAAGATCTTGCTGCATCTGCTGCTGAAGCTCTTGCTGCATCTTCTGCGGCTACAAGTACTGCTGCTGAATCTCCTGCTGCATTTCCTGCTACATCTCCTCAAGCTGCACATCCTGCTGCATCTCCTGAAGATTTTCTTCCTACTGCATCTCCTGCTGAATCTGCATTTCCTGCTGCATCTGCTTCTGCATCTCCTGCTGATACATCTCCTGCTGCATCTGCTGCTGCACTCTGCAGGAGATGCAGCAGCAGGAGATACATCAGCAGGATATGAATCTGCAGGAGATGCATCTAAAGGATATGCAGCCAGAGATGCAGAAGCAGGAGATTCTGAAGCAGGATATGCACCTGCCGGAGGTTCAGCAGCAGATGCAACTGGAGATGCAGCCGCAGGACATGCAACAGGAGACAAAGCATAAAGAGATTCAGCAGCAGATGCAGCAGCAGGAGATGCAGCATATGATGCATGAGCAGGAAATGCAGCAGGAGATTCTTCAGCAGAAGATGCATCAGCAGGAGATGCAGCTGGAGATGCAGCTGGAGGTATAGAAGGAGATGTGGATGAAGCAGATATTGTAGGAGATGCAGCAGTAGATGAAGCAGCAGCAGATGAAGCAGCTGTTGCAGCAGGAAGTGCAGCAGGAGATTCAGCAGGAAATGCAGCAGCAGGAGATGCAGCCGCAGATGCAGTCAGCAGAATATGCAGCAGGAGATGCAGAAGCAGGAGATTCAGAAGCAGATGCAGCAGGAGATGGAGGATCACGAGCTGCTGAATCTCTTGCTGAATCTGCTATTGAATCTACTGCTACATCTGCTATGGCTGCATCTCCTTCTGCTTCTCCTGCTGCTGCATCTCCTGCTGCTGCTTTTCCTGCTGAATCTCCTGCAGCATCCACTGCTGCATCTCCAGTTGCTGCATCTCAAGCTGTTGCATATCCTGTGGCTACATCTCCTTCTGCATCTACTTCTGCTGCATCTCCTGCTGCATTTCGTGCTGATAAATATCTTGCTGATACATTTCCTGCTGCATCTCCTGCTGTATATCTTGCTACATCTGCTTCTTCATCTCCTCCTGCATCTGCTGCTGCATCTCGTCCTTCTGCATCTCCTGCTACATAACCAGCTGATGCTTCTGCGGCTTAATCTCCTGATATTTCATCCCCTGCTGCATCTGCTGCTGCATCTCATGCTGCTTTTCCTGCTACATTTGCTGATCCATCTGCTGCTGCTCTGCTGCTACTTCATATACTGCCAAATCTCCTGCTACATCTCCTCATGCTGCATCTCCTGCTGAATCACATGCTGTGTATCCTGCTGCTACATCCTTTGCTTCTGCATCTCCTACTCCTGCATCTCCTCCTGCTGAATCTTCTGCTGCTGCATCTCCTGCTAAATCATCTCCAGCTGAATTTCCTTCTGCTGCATTTCCTGCTCCTCTATCTCCAGCTCTATCTCCTCCTGCTGCATCTCTTGCTGAATCTCCTGCAGCATTTCCTGCTGCTGCATCTCATGCTGCACCTTCTGCTTCACATCCTGCTGCTGCATCTTCTGCTTCTGCATCTCCTGCTGATGCATCTCCAGCTGAATCTCCTGCTGCTGCATTTCCTGCTGCATCTCCTGCTGCATCGCCTGCTGCTGCATCTCCTACGTCTGGATCTCCAATTGCGCCTCCTGCTGTGCATCTCCTTCTGCTGCATTTTCTGCTCCTGTATCTCATGCTGCTGCATCACCTGCTGTGGCTCCTAATGCAACTCCTGGTTCGAATGCTGCTGCTGCGTATTCTGCTGCTACATCTTCAGCTAATGCATCTGTTGCTGCATCTCCTGCTGCTGCATCTTATCTTCTGCATCTCCTACTGCATCTCCTGTTGCTTCATCTCCCTCTGCTGCTTATCCTGCTACTGCTTCTCCTGCTGATGCATCTCCTGATGCATCTCCTGCTGCGGTATCTCCTGTGGATGTATCTGCATCAGCATCTTCTGCTGCTACATCTTCTACTGAATCTGCATCTCCTGATGCATCTGCTGCTGAATCATCTGCTGCTGCATCTCCTGCCTCTGCACCTGCTGCTGCATCTCCTGCTGCATCTTCTGATGCATCTCCTGCTGCTGCATCACGAGAATCTGCTAATACATCTGCTGCTGCTTCAGGTACTGCTGCATATCCAGCTATATTTCCTGCTGCTGCATCTCCTGCTACTAGATGTACTGCTGCATCTCCTGCTGCTGCATTTGCTGCTTCATCTCCTGCTGCTGTATCTCCTGCTGCTACATATCCTGCTGCATCCTCTGCTAATGCATCTCCCGCTGCTCCATCTCCTGCTGCATCTGCTGCTGAATCTCCAGCTGCTGAATCTCCTGCTTCTGCCTCTCCTGCTGCATATCCTGTCGAAGGCATCTGCGGCTGCATCTCCTGCTGCTACATCTCCTGCAGAAATTCCTGCTCCACTTCATGCTGCAACTGCTGCTGCGTCTGCTGCTACTTCATCTATTGATGCAGCTATACATCTCCTTCTTCCACATCTCCTTCTATATCTCCTGCTGCATCTCCTGCTGAATCTTCTGCTGCCGAATCTCCTACTGCATTTCCTGCTGATGCATCTCCTGCTACTGAATCCACTGCTGCTGCATCTCATGGTGCATTTCATCCTGCTGCATCTCCAGCGGCATCTCCTGCTCCATTTCCTCCTGTTCCATCCCTACTGATGCATTACCTCCTGCATCACCTTCTGCTGCATCTGCAGCTGCATCTCCTGCTGCATTTCATACAGCTGCATTGCCTGCTGCATCTCCTGCTGCGGCATTTCTTGCTGCATCGCCTTCTGGGATATCTCCTGCTGCGTCTCCTGCTGCGGTATATCCTGCTCCTGAATCTGCAGCAGCATCTTCTGCTGCTACATCTCCTACTGAATCTGCATCTCCTGCTGCATCTGCTACTGCATCTGCTGATGCTGTATCTTCTGCTTCTGCATTTGCTGCTTCATCTGCTGCTGCATCTCCTGCTGCATTTCCTGTTGCTCCATCGCTTTCTGCTTCATCTCCTGCTGATGTATTTCCTGTGTCATTACCTGCTGCTGCGTCTGGTGCTGCATATCCTACTGAATCTCCATCTGCATCCCCTACTGTTGCATCTCCTACAGCATCTCCTGCTGTTGCAATTCGTTCAGCTGCATATCCTATTGCATCTCCTGCTGCTGCATCTCCTGCTGCTGCATCTCCTTCCTCTGCATATCCAGCTGCATCTACTGCGGCATCTGCTACTGCTGCATCTGTTGCTGCATCTGCTGCTGCTGTATCTTTTGCTGCATATACTGTGGCTTTGTCTCCTGCTGCATCTCCTTGTGCTGCTTCTCTTTCTCTGCATTGCTAATACCTGCCGGTATTTCACCACTAAGCAAGAGGGGGTGAGTGCAGCTGGGGATGGTAGGCAGCAAACTGGCACTGTGGCCTTAGTTAAGTCAAGGACCGCTCAGTTGGGGAGGAGCCCTATTGCGAAGGCTGAAGCTACGCCTGCCCAGCTGAAGTGCATTTACACCAATGCACGCAGCATGGGAAATAAGAAGGAGGAGCTGGAAGCTGTGGTAGGGCAGGGAGACTACGATGTTGTTGCCATCGCGGAGACATGGTGGGATGACTCGTACGACTGGAGCGTACCCATGGTGGGGTATAAACTCTTTAGGAAGGACAGGAAGGGTAGAAGAGGAGGCGGGGTAGCCCTCTATGTTAGAGAGGGCTTTGATACCCTCGAGCTGGACTACGGTCAGGATGGGACTGAGTGCCTGTGGGTGAAAATCAGAGGAGTCCATGGGCAGGAAGGGATTGTGATGGGAGTCTGCTATAGACCACCCAGCCAAGAAGAAGCAGCTGATGAGCTCTTCTACAAACAACTGGGTGTAGTCTCAAAATCGCTACCTCTAGTCCTTGTGGGAGACTTCAATTTCCCAGATATAGGCTGGGAGTATAATACAGCAGAACGGAAGCAGTCCCGGAGGTTCCTGGAGTGTCTGGAAGACAACTTCCTCACACAGCTGGTGAGCGAACCGACAAGGGACGGTGCCCTCCTGGACCTGCTGTTGGTGAACAAAGAAGGACTGGTGGGGGATGTGAAGGTTGGAGGACGCTTGGGGCAAAGCGATCATGAGATGATAGAGTTCTCAGTGCAGGGTAAAATGAAGAAGGAGGTTAGCAGAACAGTTGCCCTGTACTTTCAGAGAGCAGGCTTTGGGCTGTTCAGAAGGCTGGTTGGAAAAGTCCCATGGGAGGTGCTCCTTGAAGGCAGAGGTGTCCATGAGGGTTGGGCACTCTTCAAGAAGGAACTCCTAGCAGCTCAGGAGAAAGCCGTCCCCAAGTTCCGGAAAAGTAGCCGGAGGGGTAAGAAACCAGCGTGGTTGAGTAGGGAGGTCCTAAGAGACATCAATAGGAAGAGGAGGGTCTACGACCTCTGGAGGAAGAGGCAGGCATCCTGGGTGGACTATAGGGAGGAAGTGAGAACGTGCAGGGAAAATATCAGGAGGGCTAAGGCCCAACTAGAAATGCGATTGGCCAAGACTGTGAAATACAACAAAAAGTCTTTCTACAAATACGTCAACAGCAAAAGGAGGGCTAGGGAGAATCTCCAGTCCCTAGTAGATGCAAAGGGAACAACAGTAACAGGGGATGAAGACAAGGCTGAAGTGCTCAATGCCTACTTTGCCTCAGTCTTTAACAGTAAGGAAAATTGTTCCCTCTGTGCACAACCCCAAGGGTTGGATGAGAAGTATGAGATTCCCAAGGTCCAAGAGGAGGTGGTTAGAGACTTGCTTGCCCAGCTAGATGCCCACAAGTCTATGGGGCCAGATGGAGTCCACCCAAGAGTTTTGAGGGAACTGGCGGATGTGATGGCCAAACCCCTTTCCATCATCTTCCAGCAGTCCTGGATGACTGGGGAGGTTCCGCTGGACTGGAGGCTGGCTGATGTCGTGCCCATCTATAAGAAGGGGCGCAGGGAGGATCTGGGGAACTACAGGACTCTCAGCCTGACCTCGGTACCGGGGAAACTCATGGAGCGGGTGATCTTGAGTGCGATCATGAAGCACTTGCAAGAGAACCGGGTGATCAGGCCCAGTCAACACGGGTTCATGAAAGGCAGGTCTTGCCAGACTAATCTGATCACCTTCTATGACCAAGTGACTAAACTCTTGGACGAGGGAAAGGCTGTGGATGTGGTTTTCCTGGACTTCAGTAAAGCCTTTGATACAGTTTCTCACAGCATTCTGCTTCGGAAACTGTCGGCCTCTGGCCTGGATGGGCGCACACTCTCCTGGGTGAAAAACTGGTTGAATGACCAGGCCCAGAGGGTGGTGGTAAATGGAGTTAAATCCAGCTGGAGGCCAGTTACAAATGGGGTTCCCCAGGGCTCAGTCCTGGGTCCAGTCCTGTTTAATGTCTTTATCAACAACCTGGATGAAGGCATTGAGTCCTCCCTTAGCAAGTTTGCAGATGACACCAAGCTGGGAGGAAGTGTCGATCTGCTGGAGGGTCGGGAGGCTCTGCAAAGGGATCTGAACAGGCTGGACTGCTGGGCTGAGACCAACGACATGAGGTTTAAAACGGCCAAATGCCGGGTCCTGCACTTGGGGCACAACAACCCTAAGCAGAGGTACAGACTAGGAGAAGCCTGGCTGGAAAGCTGCCAGGAGGAGAAGGACCTGGGAGTGTTGGTTGACAACCGACTGAACATGAGCCAGCAGTGTGCCCAGGGGGACAAAAAGGCCAATGGCATCCTGGCTTGTATCAGGAATGGCGTGACCAGCAGGTCCAGGGAGGTTATTCTCCCCCTGTACTCGGCACTGGTGAGACCGCACCTCGAGTACTGTGTTCAGTTCTGGGCCCCTCACCACAAGAGGGATGCTGAGGCTCTGGAGCGAGTCCAGAGAAGGGCAACAAAGCTGGTGAAGGGGCTGGAGAACAAATCTTACGAGGAGCGGCTAAGAGAGCTGGGGTTGTTTAGCCTGGAGAAGAGGAGGCTGAGGGGAGACCTTATTACTCTCTACAACTACCTGAAGGGAGGTTGTGGAGAGGAGGGAGCTGGCCTCTTCTCCCAAGTGACAGGGGACAGGACGAGAGGGAATGGCCTCAAGCTCCGCCAGGGGAGATTTAGGCTTGAGATTAGGAAGAAGTTCTTCACAGAGAGGGTGGTTAGGGATTGGAACAGTCTGCCAAGGCAGGTGGTTGAGTCACCATCCCTGGAGGTGTTTAAGGTTAGGGTAGATGAGGTACTTAGGAGCATGATCTAGGGAATGGTGGGAATGGTTGGACTCGACGATCCAGTGGGTCTCTTCCAACCTGGTCATTCTGTGATTTCATGCTGACAAACCTCCTACTGCTGCATCTCCTGATGCATCTCCTGATGCATCTCCTCCTGCTACATCTCCTCCTGCTGCATCTCCTGCTGAATCTCTTGCAGCTGCATCTCCTGCATCTGCTGCTGCATCTGCTGGTGCATCACCTGCTATTGAACCCCTGCTGCATTCCTGCAGTATCTCCTGATGCTGCATCTCCTTCTGCATCTTCTGCTGAATCTCATTCTGCTGCATCTCCTGATGAATCTCCACCTGCTTCATCTCGTGCTGCTGCGTTTCGTGCTTCTGCATCTCCTGCATCTTCTGCTGCATTTGCTGCTACATCTTCTACTGCTGGATCTCATCCTGCTGGATCTCCTCCTGCACCTATTGCTGCATCATCTTCTGCTGTATCTCCTGCTGCTGCATATACTGCTGCAACTCCTTCTGATGCATCAGCAGATTCATATCATGATTCTGCTCTCCTGCTGAATCTCCTGCTGCATCTCCAGCTGCATTTCCTGCAGTTGCATCTTCTGCTCCATCTCCTGATGAATCTCCTGCTGCATCCCCTGGTTTTGTATCTCCTGATGCATCCTTTGCTGCATCTCCTGCTGTTGCATCTGCTGCTGCATGTCCTGCTCATGCAACTGCGGATGCATCTCCTGGTACTCCATTTCCTGCTGCGTCTGCTGCTGAATCTCCTGCTTCTGCATCTAGTGGTTCGGCATATACTGCTGCTGCATATCCTGCTGTATATCCTGCTGCATCACCTGCTGAATATGCATCTCCTGCTGCTGCATCTCCTCCTGCTGAATCTCCTGCTGCTGCATCTTCTGCCTCATCTCCTCCTGCTGCTTCTCCTGCTACATCTACTTCTGTTGCATCTCCTGCTGCTGCATCACCTGCTTCTGAATGTGCTGCTGCATCTCCTGCTGCATTTCCTGCTGCATCTGCTGTTACTGCATTTCCTGCTGAATCTCCTGCTGCATCTACTGTGGCTGAATCTACTGCTGCTGAATATCCTGCTGCTGCATCTCCTGCTGCTGAATATCCTGCTGCTGCATCTCCTGCTGCTGAATATCCTTCTGAATCTCCTGCGGAATCTCATGCTGCTGCATATCCTGTTAAATCTCCTTCTGCATCTCCTTCTGAATCTCCTTCTGAATATACTTCTCCTGATGCAGCTCGTTCTGCTGCATCTCCTACTGCTGCGTTTGCTGACCCATCTCCTGCTGCTGCCTCTCCTGCTTCTTCTCCTGCTTCATCTCTTGCTGAAAATGCATAGCTTGCTGAATCTCCTACCACTAAATTTCCTGGTGGTTTATCTACTGCTGAGTATCCTGCTGCATCTTCTGCTGCATCTCTTGCTGCATCTCATACTGCAGTATCTCCTGCGGCTGTGTCTACTGCTGCATTTGCTGCTGCATTTGCTGCTGCTGCATCTCCTGCTGCTGCATCTCCTGCTGCTGCATCTCCTTCTGCATCTGCGGCTGCTGAATCTGTGGCTGCTGCATCTGCGGCTACTACATTTCCTGGTGCTGCATCTCCTCCTCTTAAATCTCCTCCTGCATCTGCTGGTATATCTCCTGATGCATTTCCTGCTGTATCTCCTCCTGCATCTGCTCTGCCTCTCTGGCTGCTCCATCTCCTGCTGCATTTTCTATTGCGTCTACTCCATCTACATCACTAGGTGTATCTCCTGCTGCTCTATCTCCTGCTGCATTTCCTCCTGCATCTAATACTGGATCTCCTGTAACTGCATCTCCTGTTGCATCTCCTGCTGTTACATCTCCTTCTGCATCTCTTCCTGGTGCATCTCTTACTGCTGCATGTCCTTCTGCATCTCTTGCTGCTGCATATAATCCTGCTGAATCTCCTCCTGTTTCATCTCCTGCTCAATCTCATACTGCATCTCCTGCTGCTGCATCTCTTTCTTCTGCATATCCTATTGCAGCTCCTGCTGCTACATTTCCTTCTTCTGCATCCTCTGCTCCTGCATCTTCTGCTGTTGCATCTCCTACTGAAGCTCCTGCTGCATCTCCTTCTACATATAATCCTGCTGCATCTCCTGATGATGCATCTCCTGCTTCTGCATCTCCTGCTGCTGCCTCTCCAGCTGCATCTGCTGCAGAATCTGCTGTTCAATCTGCTTCGTCTGCATCTCCTGCTTCTGCACCTCCTCCTCCTAAATCTGCTGCTTCATCTCCTGCTGCTGCATCTCCTGCTGCATCTCCTACTGCTGCATCTGCTTCTTCCATCCCCTGCTGCTGCATCACTTTCTGATGTATGTCGCACTGATGCACTTCCTGCTGTTGCATCTCTTGATGTATCTCCTCCTGATGCATCTGCGGCTGCATCTCCTGCTGCATTTCCTGATGTATCGGCTGCTGCATCTATGGCTGCTTCATCTACTGCTACTGTATCTCCTGCTGAATCTCCTCCTGCTGCATCTCCTGCTGAATCTCATGTTGTATCTCCTGCTGCTGCATCTCCTGCTCCAGAATCTCCTGCTGATGAATCTCCTGCTGATGAATCTCCCCCAGCATCTCATGCAGGTAGGTATCCTGCTACATCTCCTAATGCATCTCCTCCCTAATATGCATTTCCTAATGTATCGATTCCTGGATATCCATGTCCTGCTGCATCTCCTACTGCTGCATCTCCTATGGCTCCTGCTGCTGACACATCTCATGATTCATCTTCTGCTGCATCTCCTGCTGAATATGAATATCCTGCTGCTTCTCCTGCTGCTGCATCTCCCACTCCTGTGTCTACTATTCAATCTCCTGCTGCATTGGCTGTTGCTGCATCTCCTGCTCTATCTAATGCTACTGCATCTCCTGCTGTACCTAATGCTACTGTATCTCCTGGTGCTGTGTCTACTGCTGAATCTACTCCTGCATATGATGCTGCTGCATCTCCTGTTGCTCTATCTCCTGCTTCTGTGTCTCCTGCAGCATCTGCTGCTGCATGTCATTCTGAATCTGCTGTTGCTGCATATTCTGGTGCTGTATCTCCTGCTGCATCTCCTACTGTATCTCCTGATACTGCCTCGCCTGGTGCTGCATCTCCTCCTGCATCTGCTGGTGCATCTCCTGCAGCATCTCCTCCTGCACCTCCTGTGGCTACATCTGCTGGTGCATTTCCTGCTGCTCTTTCTCCTCCTGCATCTCCTGCTGCATCTTCTGCTGCTGCATCTTCTGCTTCTACATTCCCTGTTTCTGCATCTCCTAATCCTGCATCTCCTCCTGCTGCATTTTCTGCTGCTGGATCTCCTGCTGATCCAACTCCTGCTGCATCTCCTGCTGCTCTATCTCCGGCTGCAACTCCTGCTGCTGCATCTCCTGCTGAATCTCCTGCAGCATTTCTTGCTGCAGCATGTCCTGCTTCTGCATCTGCTATTGCTTCTCCTGCTGCTGCATTTACTTCTGCTTCATTTTCTGCTCCTGCATCTCATACTGCTCTATCACCTCCTGCAGCTCCTGCTGCAACTCCTGATTTGTATGCTGCTGCTGCATATTCTCCTGCTACATCTCCTGCTAATGCATCTCCTGCTTCATCTCCTGCTGCTGCACCTTCAGCTTCTGCATCTCCTGTTGATTCATATCCTGCTGCTGCATCTCCTGCTGCATATGTATCTCCTGCTGCGTCTCCTGCTACTTCATCTTCTGCTGCGGCATCTCCTGCTGCTGCATCTCCTGCCTCTGCATCTGCTGCAGCACCTCCAGCTACTGCATCTCCTACTGAATCTGCATCTCCTCTTTCATCTGCTGCTGAATCTCCAGCTGTTGCATCTGCTACAGCTGCATTTGCTTCTGCATCTACTGCTGCATCTCCTTCTGCTATCTCTCCTCATCCATCTCCTCCTGCTGTCTCTCCTCCTCCATCTCCTCCTGCTGCATCTCATAATGCATATCCTGCTACATCTCATAATGCATCTCCTGCTGCCTCTCCTGTTGATGCATCTCCTTCTGATGCATCTCCTGCAGAATCTTCTGCTGCAGAAACTCCTGTTGTATCTCCTGCTGCAACTTCTTCTGCATCTGCTGCTCCTTCATCTACAGCTGAATCTCCTGATTCATATCCTGATGTTGCATATCCTTCTTCAGAATTTACTGCTGCATCTCCTGCTGCTGCATCTCCGGCTACTGCATCTCATTCTGCATCTCCTGCTTCATTTCCTGCTGCATCTTTTTCTGGTGCTTCTCCTGCTGCATCTCCTGCCGGTGAATTTCCTGATGCATCTCTTGCTGCTTTATCTTTTTCTGAATACCCTGATGCATCTCCTGCTGACTCTCCTACTGCTGCATCTGCAGCATATACTGCTGCATCTGGTGTTTCTACATCTCCTGCTGTATATCCTCCTGAAAGCATCTGTGGCTGCATCTCTGGCTGCTGCATCTCCTGCTGCATCTCCGGCTGAATATGCATCTCCTGCTGCATCTCCTGCTGCTGCAT
This sequence comes from Clamator glandarius, assembly GCA_033459285.1. Lineage (NCBI taxonomy): Eukaryota > Metazoa > Chordata > Aves > Cuculiformes > Cuculidae > Clamator > Clamator glandarius. The sequence continues at coordinate 544,596 of JAUNZM010000631.1, read as the reverse complement.
CTCCTGTTGCTGTATCTCCTGTTGCATCTACTTCTGTCGCATCTCCTGCTGCATCTCCTGCTGCTGCATCACCTGCTTCTTGTTCTGCTTCATCTTCTCCTGAATATACATATCTTGCTGAATCTCATACTGCTGAATACCCTGCTGCTCTGTCTACTACTGAATATCCTGCTGTACCTCCTGCATCTCCTGCTGTATCTCTTGCTGCTTTGTCTACTGCAGAATCTACTGTTGCATTTTCTGCTGCTGAACCTCCTGCTGCAGAATCTCCTGCTGATACCTCTCCTGCTGCATCTCCTGTTGCATCTCATGCTACTGCATCAGCTGCTTCTTCTTCTACTTCATCTCCTCCTGAATATACATATCCTGCTGAATCTCATACCGCTGATTACCCTGCTGCTCTGTCTATTGCTGAATATCCTGCTGCATCTCCTGCTGCTGCATCTTCTGCTGCATCTCCTACTGCTGTATCTCCTGCTGCTTTGTCTACTGCTAAACTTACTGCTACATCTCCTGGTGTTGCATCTCTTCCTATTAAATCTCTTCCTTCATCTACTTGTGTATTTCCTGCTGCATTTCCTCCTGCATCTGCACTACCACTCTGGCTGCTCCATCTCCCACTGCATTTTCTAGTGCATCTCCTGCATCTGCATCTTCTGCTTCTGCATCTCTCTAGCTGCATCTGCTGCTGAAGCTGCTGTTCAATCTGCTTCGTCTGCATCTCTTGCTTCTGCACCTCCTCCTGTTTCTTCTGCTTCTGCATCTCCTGCTGCATCTCCTGATGATGCATCTCCTCCTGCATCTCCTCCTGCTGCAGCACCTTCTGATGTATGTCTTGCTCCACCACCTCTTGCTGCTGCGTCTTCTGCTGCTGCATCTCTTGGTGTATCTCCTGCTGCTGCATCTCCTGCTGCATTTCCTGATGTATCTGCTGCTGCATCCCTTGCTATTTCATCTACTGATAATGTAGCTCCTATTTAATCTCCTCCTGCTGCATCCCCTGCAGAATGTCCTGCTGAATCACTTCCTGCTGCATTTCCTTCTTCTGCAACTCTTATTGCATCTTCTGCTGCTGCATCTCCTGCTGACGCTCCTGCTGCATCTCCTGCTGACGCTCCTGCTGCATCTCCTGATGCGTATCCAGCTTATGCATCTTCTCCTGCTAATGCATCTTCTCCTTCTTCTCCTGCTGCTGAATTTCCTGCAGTATCTTCTGCTTCATATCCTGCTGCTGCATCTTCTGCTTCTACATCTCCTGCTGCTACATCTCCTACTGTGTCTCCTGCTGCTGCACCTCGTGCTACCGCATCTCCTGACGCATCTGCTGATGACGCATCTGCGGCTACATCTCCTGCTGCTGCATCTCCTGCTGCATTTCCTGCTCCATCTGCTGCTGCTGTATCTCCTGTTGGAGGATACCCTGCTGCATCTACTCCTGTTGTATTCCCTGATGCATCTCCTGCATAATCTCCTGCTCCTGCATCTCCTATTGCATCTCCGGTTGCATCTCCTGCTGCATCTTTTGGTGCTGCATCTCCTTCCTAAGCATCTCCTGCTACAGCATCTCCTGGTGCATATCCTGCTGCATATACTGCTGCATCTCCTGCTGCAGCATCTCCTGCTTCATCTCATGCAGCATCTCCTGCTGCATTTCCTGCTACAGCATCTTCTGCTTCATCTACTGCTGCTGCGTTAACTGCTGCTGCATCTCCTGCTGCTGCGTTAACTGATGCTGCATCTCCTGCTGCTGCATCTCTTACTGAATCTGCTTCTGATTTTCCTGCTGCATCTTCTGCATCTCCTGATCCTGCATCTCCTGCTGCTGCTTCTCCTAATGCGTTTCCTGCTGCTTAATCTCCTACTGCTGCATATCCTGCTTCATCTCCTACTGCTGCATATCTTGCTGCTGCATCTACTGCTGCTTTGTCTGCTGCTGCATTAACTGATGCTGCTTCTCATGGTGCATCTCCTCTTGCTCAATCTCCTGCTGCATTCCCGCTGCTACATCTCCTGCTACTGAATCTCCTTCTGCATCTCCTGCTACATCTCCTGCTGACATCTCTTGTGGCTGCATCTCCTGCTCCATCTCCTACACATGAATCTTCTCCTGATGCATCTATTTATGCCTCAATTACTGCTGCATCTTCTGCATTTCCTGCTGCACCTCCTGCTGAATATCGTACTGCTGCATCTGCAGCATTTGCTGCTGCCTCTCATCATGCTTCACATACTGCTGCATCTTCTGCTACATCTCCTGCTGGTTCATCTACTGCTACTGCATTTGCTGTTGCATCTCCTGCGGCGTATCATGCTGCTGCTTCTCATTCTCTGTATCTTCTCTGCATCTCCTCCTTCTGCATCTCCTACTGCTGCATCTACTACTGCATCTCCTCCTGGTGCATCTATTTCTGTCGCATCTCCTGCTGCATTTCCTGCTGCTGCATCGCCTGCTTATTCATCGCCTGTTTCTGCATATCCTGCAGCATCTCCTGCTGCTTCATCTCCTGCTGAATCTGCATCTCATGCTGCATCTGCTGCTGAATCTGCATCTACTGCTTCATCTGCTGCTTTATATCCTGTTTCTCTATCTGCTGCTTTATATCCTGCTTCTCTATCTGCTGCTTCTACATATGCTGCTTCATACTGCTGCATCTCTTGCTGCATTTCCTGTTGCTGCATCTCATTCTGCTGCATCTCTTCCTGATGCATTTCCTTCTACATGTCCTGCTGCTTCATCTCCTCCTCCTGCATGTCCTGCTGAATCTCATGCTGCTGGATCTCCTTCTTCTGCATATCCTATTGCATCTCCTGCTGCTACATCTCCTGTCTTAGCATCTCCTGTTCCTGCATCTTCTGCTGCTGTATCTCCTGATGATGCATCTGCTGCTACCTCTCCTGCTGCATCTACTGCAGAATCTGCTGTTGAATCTGCTTCGTCTGCATCTCCTGCTTCTGCACTTCCTGCATCCGCGGCTACATCTCCTGCTGTTGTATCTCCTGCTGCATTTCTTGCTTCATCTGCTGCTGCATCTTCAGCTGCTGTATCTCCAGCTACAATTCCTCATGCTGCACATCCTGCTGCATCTGCTGAAGATCCTCTTCCTACTGCATCTCCTGCTGAATCTGCATTTCCTGCTGCATCTGCTTCTGCATCTCCTGCTGATACATCTGCTGCATCTGCTTCTGCATCTCTTTCTGCTTCGTGTCCTGCTTCTTCATCTGCTAAAGCACATTCTGCTGCTACATTTCCAGCTGAATCTGCTGATGAATCTGCTGATGCATCTGCTGTGGCTGCATCTTCTACTGCTGCCTCTCCCGCTCTTGAATCTCCTGCTGCATCTCTTGCTGCTACATATCCTGCTAAGTCTCCTGATGCATCTCCTCCTAAATATGCATCTCCTGCTGTATCTCCTCCTGATGCATCTCCTACTGCTGCATCTGCTGCAGCGTCTTCTGATGCATCTCCTGCTACATCTCCTGCTGAATATGAATATCCTGCTGCTTCTCCTGCTGCTGCATCTCCTGCTCCTGTGTCTACTGCTCAATCTCATGCTGCATCTCCTTCTGTTGCATCTCCTGCTGCTGTGTGTACTGCTCAATCTCCTGCTGCATCTACTGCATCTGCATCTCCTGCTGTATGTCCTACCGCTGCATCTCCTTCTGCTTCATTTTCTGCTCCTTCATCTCATGCTGCTGTATCACCTGCTGCATTTCATGATTCGTATGCTGCTGCTGCATATTCTGCTGCTACATCTCCTGCTAGTTCATCTCCAGCTGCTGCATCTCCTGCTGCATATTCTGCTTCATCTCCTGCTGCTGCATCTCCTGCTGCTGCATCTCCTACAGCATATTCTGTTGCATCTCCTGCTGCTTCATCTCCTGCTGCTTCATCTTCTGCTACTGCATCTCCTGCTGATGCATCTCCTGCTGCATCTCCTGTTGATTCATCTCCTGCTGCTGCTTATCCTGCTACTGCTTCTCCTGCTGCTGAATCTCCTGAGGAATCTCCTGCTGCTGCATCTCCCTCTGCATATACTACTTCATCTGCTGCTGCTGTATCTCCTGCTACATCTCCACATGTTGCACATCCTGCTGCATCAGCTGAAGATTCTCTTCCTAAAGCATCTCCTATTGAATCTGTATTTCCTGCTGCATCTGCTTCTAAATCTTTTACTGCTACATCTGCTGCTGCATCTGCTGCTGCTACATCTACTGATGAATGTGCTTTTCAATCTACTGCTGCATCTGCTGCAGTTGCATCTCCTGCAGCATCTCCTGCTGCTGCATCTCTTGCTGCTGATTTTCCTGCTGAATCTCCTGTGGCATCTCCTCTTGCTACATCTCCTACTGCTTCTCCTGCTGCATCTCCTAATAAATCTGCTGCTGCTGCATCTTCTGCTACTGTGTCTGCTGCAGAATTTTTTGCTGCATCTCCTGCTGCTGCAGCTCCTGCTGCATTTTTGCTGCTGCACATCCTGATGCATCTACTGCGGCATCTCCTGCTGATGCATCTCCTACAGATGCATCTCTTCTGGCATCTCCTGCTGCTGCTTATCCTGCAGCTGTATCTGCTATAACATCTCGTGCTGCTGCATCTCCTGCTGCTGCATCTCCTGCTGAATCTGCATCTCCTGTTTTATCTTCTGCTGCTTCACTGCCAGCTGCAAAGCATGAAAACCGCAACGTCTATTACGGCATTTTAGTAAAAATTCATCTCCCTGCTGGAGATATTCCCTTTACCTAAAGCGCCTTATTAGGCGCTATTAAGTCTCTATTCATTTGCCAACACAAGAACGTTGCTTTAGTGGTTCTCTGCATCTTGCAGAGAAACCGCTTTCATAGAATACGCTAACGAAAGCCAGCATTTGATGGTAACACCTTTCCTGTGTTACTTGTGCTGAACGCTCTGAAATTTTGAAGTAACGCCTTCGTAGCCATTCTGGTCTTACAGTACACAAGACTAGACTGAAAGTTCTACAAGTCGTGCTCTGCAATGAAAGTGCTGTAAGAGAATACATCCACAAGCAGAAGCATTCCATGCTAGCATCTTCCCTGCTGGTGACATGAATTCTTACTAAAACGCTGTAATAGACGGTGTTAAGTCCCTATTCACTAGCCTATGCTAATACGTGCTTTTAATCGTGTTTGCAGCTTGCAGTGACAGCAGTTCCAGAGAAGACTCTAACGAGAGCAACCATTTGATGCTAGCAACTTCCCAGGGGTACTTCTGCTAAACGCTTTCAAATCTTCAAGTGAAGCTTTACTAGCCATGCTGATGTTACCGTTCACTAAGCTAGACGGAAAGTTCGATACATCTTTGTTTGCAGTGATTGCACTCTAAGAGAAGACATTCAGAAGCAGAAGCATTCCTTGCTAACATATTCTCTGCTGGAGATATTCTCTTTTCCTAAAGAGCGTTACTAGGCGTTATTAAGTGGCTAATAACTAGCCTACGCGAAAACGTTGCAGTTTTCGTGCTTTGAGGCTGGCAGTGAAAGCGCTTCATGAAAGGATCCTATCGAGAGCCAAAATTTGATGGTAGCAGCTTCCCTGCGGTACTTGTGCTGAACGATCTCAAATCTTGAAATGAGGCTTTAATAGCCATTCTGATCTTACAGTTCATAAGCCTAGAGTGAAAACTTTTACAAGTCGTCTTTTGCAGTATCAGCGCTATAAGAGAAAACATTAATAAGCAGTGTAGTTTCATGCCAGCATCTGCACTGCCTGAAATACTTAATTTTCCATAAGCGCCTTAACAGGTGCAGTTTAGTCACAATTCATTACCCTAAACTAAAATGTGTTAGTCGTGCTTCACAGCTTGCAGCGGAAGTGCTATAAGAGAAGACTCTAACAAGAACCATCATTTGATGGTAGAAGCTTCCCTGCGGTACTTGTGCTGAACGCTCTGAAATTTTGAAGTGACACTTTACTAGCTCGTGATATACTTCAGAAGACTAGAATGAAACTTCTATAAGTCGTACTTTGCAGTGAAAGTGTTATAAGAGAAGACATTCAGAAGCAGCAGCATTCCATACTACCATCTTCTAAGCACCCGATGTTCACTATTCCGAAAGTGAGTTATTCGGCGAAGCAAAGTAACTGTTCTGTACCCTATACTAAAATTTTGTGTTAGTCGTGCTTTGCAGCTTACAGTGAAAGCGTTTCCAGAGAAGACTAATGAGAGCCAGCATGTGATAGTAGCAGCATCCCTGCCGTACTTGTTCTGAACGATTTGAAATTTTGCAGTGACGCTTTAATAGCCATTCTGATGATGCAGTACACGAGCCTAGACTGAAAGTTCTACAAGTCTTGCCTTGCAGTGAAAGCACATCCAGAGAAGAATTATACAAATGTCAATATTTGATCGTAGCATCTCCCCTGCGGTATTTGCGCTGAACACCCTGGTATTTTGAAGCGACGTTAAATAATAGCCATTCTGATGTTGCAGTACATAAGCATAGACTAAAAGTTCAACACAACTTGCGTTGCAGAGAAAGCGCTAAATATTTTGAAGTGATGCTTTAATAGCCATTTTGATGTTGCCGTGTAAAAGCCTAGATTGAAACTTCTACAAGTTTTGCTTTGCAGTGAAAGCGCTCTAAGAGAAGGCATTCAGTAGCAGCAGTATTCCACGCTAGCATCTTCACTGCGTCAGTTACTCACTTATTCGAAAGCACCTTCATAAGTCACAATTCAGTACCCTATACTAAAAGGTTCTGTTAGTCATGCTTTGCAGCTTGCAGTGAAAGAGTTTCCAGAGAAGACTCTAACGAGAGCCAGCATTTAATTGCAGCTTCTTCCCTGCGGTACTTGTGCTGAACGCTCTGATATTTTCAAGTGACGATAGTAGCCATTCTGATGTTACAGTACACAAGTGTATACTAAAATTTCTACAAGTCTCGCTTTGCAGTGAAAGCGCTTTAATCTCTTAAAGATATTCAGAAGCAGCAGCTTTCCATGCTAGCATCTTCCATGTGGGCTTTATTCGATTTCCCTAAAGCGCCTCAATAGTGGCAGTTAAGTCATAATGAGATGAAGCAGGAGATGCAACAACAGAAGATGATGCAATAAGAGATCAGCGGGAGCTGCAGAAGCACATGCAGTATCAGCAGATGCAGCAGCAGGAGATGAAGCAGCAGATGCAGCAGCAGAAGATGCAGCAAAATGAGTTGAAACAGAATATGCATCAGAAGGAAGTGCAGCACCAAGAGATTCAGATGGAGATGCAGCAGGAGATGGAGAAGCAGATGTTGCAGCAGGTGCATCAGCAGCAGATGCAGCAAGAGGAGATGCAGTAGAAGGAGATGCTGCAGCAACACATGCAGAAGGTGATGCAGCAGTAGGAGATGCAGCAGCAGCAGATGAAGCAGGAGATGCAGCCAGAGATGTAGCCGCAGATGCAACAGGAGAAGCAGCAGCAGCAGCAGATTTCGCAGGAGATGCATCAGCAGAAGATGCAGAAGGAGTTGCAGCATCAGGAGATGCAGCAGGAAATGCAGCAGCAGGGGATGTAGTAGCAAGAGACACAGAAGGAGATGCAGAAGGAGCTGCAGCACCAGGAGATGCAGCAGGGAATGCAGCAGCAGCAGAAGTAACAGCAGATGCAGCAGCATCATATGCATTAGGAGATGTAGCAGCAGGAGATGAAGAAGCATGAAATGCTACCGGCGATTCAGCCGGAGATGCAGAAGGAGGAGATGCAGCAGCAGGAGGTGCAGAGTAGTTGATGAAGTGAAGAAGATGCAGCAGAAGGAAATATAGCAGGAGATTCAGCCGCAGAAAATGCAGCAGGAGACAAAGTAGAATCAGATGCAGCAGCAGATGCAGCAGCAGAAGCACCAGCAGGAGATGCAGCAGCAGGAGATCTATCAGGAGATGCAGCAGCAGGAGATCTATCAGGAGATGCAGCAGTAGATGAAGCAGCAGCAGATGCAGCAGCAAATTCAGCAGATGCAGAAGTAGTAGATTCATAAAAAGCTGCAGCAGAAAATGCAGATGAATATGCAGCAGCAGGAGATGCATCTGCTGGTGATGCAGAAGGAGATGCAGCAGGTGACACTCAAAAAGATGCAGCAGGAGATGCAGAATGAGTTGAAGCAAAAGGAGATGCAGAAACAGGAGATGCAGCAGCTAGACTTGGATCAAGAGACGAAGCAGCAGGAGATTCATTAGGAGATGCAGTAGCTGGATATGAAACAGCAGGAGATATAGCAGCAGGAGATGCAGTAGGACATTCAGCAGGAAAAGCAGCAGGAGGAGATGGAACAGGAGATGCAGTAGGAGGAGGTACAGCAGCACCAGATGCAGCAGTAGATGCAGCAGAAGGAGATGAATAAGAGATACAGCAGCAATTGATGCAGCAGGAGATGCTGGAGCCAGAGATGCAGAAGAAGTAGATGCAGAATCAGGAGATACAGCAGGACATGCATCAGCAGGATATTCAGCAAAACATATATCAGCAGGAGACACAGCAGCAGGATATGAGGCAGGAGATGCACCAGCAGCAGAAGCAGCACCAGATGCAGCACCAGATGCATCACCAGATGCAGAACCATATGCAGCAGAACATGCAGAAACATATGCAGCAGGAGATACAGCAGCAGATGAAAGAGCAGATGCAGGTGGAGATGTAGCATCACTAGAAGCAGAAGCAGATGCAGCAGCAGAGGATGCAGGATGAGTTGCATCAAGAATTGCATCAGCAGGAGATGCTGCTGGAAATTCAGTAGGATGTGCAACAGCAAGAGATTTGGCAACAGCAGATGCAGCAGATACAGCTGCAAGAGGTATATCAGCAGGAGATGTAAAAGGAGATGCATATTCAGCAGGTGATGCACCAGGATATGCAGCAGGAGATTCAAGAGAAGGAAATCAGCCGGAGATGCAGCAGCAGGAGATGCAGGAAAAGAAGATGCAGCCACACCAGATGCAGCATCAGATTCAGCTGCAGTTGCAGCAGCCAGAGATGAAGAGGCAGGAGATTCAGCAGCAGGAGATGCAGCATCAGGAGATCCAGCAGGAGATTCATTGGCAGGAAATGCATCAGCAGATTCTGCAGCAGGAAATTCTGTAGGAGATTCTGCAGCAGGAGATTCAGTAGAAAATGCAGCAGGAGATGCAGCAGGAGATATAGAAGGAGATTCTGCAGCAGGGGATGTAGAAGGACATACATCATCAGGAATTGTAGCAGGAGATGCTGGTGGAGATTCTGTAGAAGAAGATTCAGCAGGAGATGCAGCAGGAGATGAAATAGCAACAAAGGCATCAGCAGTTACAGCAGGAAGTGCAGCAGGAGATTCAGCAGGAGATTGTAGCAGCAGGAGATGCAGCCGCAGATGCCTTCAACAGGATATGCAGCTGAAATGCAGAAGCACTAGGTGCATCCATAGAAGATTGAGCAGTAGATGCAGCAGGAAATGGAGATGATTCTGCAGATGCCTCCGCAGATGCATCCACAGAGGATGCAGCAGGAGAAGAAGCAGCAGGCTATACAGCAGCAGGAGATAAAGCAGAAGATGCAGCAGCAGGAGATGCAGGAGGACATCAAGTAGAAGGAGATGCAGCAGCAGCAAATGTAGCAGGAGATGCAGCAGAATATAAAGCAGCAAGAAATGGAGCAGCAGATTAAAGATATGCAGCAAGCAGGAAACGCAGCAGAATATGCAGCAGGAGGTAATGCAGCAGGTGATGCAGCAGCAGGTGATGCAGCTGCAGATGCAGAGGCAGCAGATTGCAACAGCAATAGATGCAGCAGCAGATGCATCAGGAGATGCAGATTCAGTAGGAGATGTAGCAGCAGAAGATGCTGCAGCAGGAGATGCAACAGGAGATGCAGCAGAAGGAAATGCAGCAAGATATGCTGCAGGAGGAGATGCAGTAGGATATGAAGCTGGAGATGCAGCAGCAGGAGATGCAGCCGGGGATGCATATTCAGCAGTAGATTCAGCAGAAACTTCAGAAGGAGTTGCAGCAGCAGGAGAGTTAGCGGGACATGCAGCAGTAGATGAAGCAGCACCATATGCAACAGCAGATGCACCAGATGGAGCAGAAAGAGATGCAGCAGGGGATGGAGCAGCAGATGAAAAGGGAAAATGGTGCATCAGGAGAGACATCCGCAGATGCATGAGCATAGAATGAATCAGGAGAGGTAGCAGCAGGAGATACAGGATCAGGTGATGCCACAGGAGATTGTAGCAGGAGATGCAACACCAGAAGATGCAACACACCAAGAGATGCAGCACCAAGAGATGCAGCAGGAGGTGCAGCACCACATGCAGTATCAGCAGATGCAGCAGCAGGAGATGCAGCAGCAGGACATACAACAGGAATAGATGCAGAAGGTAATGCAGCAGCAGGAGTTTAAGCAGAATAATGCATCAGCAGGAAATGCAGCACCAAGAGATTCAGACGAAGATGCAGCAGGAGATGCGGCATAAGGGATATGCAGAAGCAGATGTTGCATCAGGGTGTAGCACCCAGCAGATGCAGCAACAGGAGATACAGCAGAAGGAGATGCTGCAGCAGCACATGCAGAAAGTGATGCAGCAGTAGGAGATGCAGCAAGCAGGAGATTCAGCAGAAGACAAAGGATATTCATCAGCACACCTTGGCATCAGGAGATTCAGCAGCAGGAGATGCAGAAGCAAGCGCAGTAGTAGGAGTGGCAGCATGTGGAGATGCATCAGGAGATGCATATTCAGAAAAAAGAAGGAGCTGGAGATTCAGCATGAGATGCCGCAGGGAGATTCATCAGGAGATTCAGTAGCAACTGATGCAGCAGCAGGAGAAGCAGCAGGAGATGCAGCAGCAGCAGGAGATGCAGAAGCAAATGCAGCAGGAAATGAAGATTCATCAGAAGAGGCAGTAGGAAGAGATTCTTCAACATATGCAGCAGCATGATATGATGCAAGCAGCAGGAGATACAGCAGGATATGGAGAAAGAGGAGATGATGCAGCAGACGCAGCAGCAGGAGATTCAGCAGCAGGAGATAAAGCAGCAGGAGATTCAGCAGCAGGTGATGAAGTAGCAGGAGATGCATATTCCAGGAGGAGATGCGCAAGGAGATATAGCAGGATATGTAGCAGCAAGAGATGCCACAGGAGATTCAGGAGGAGATTCAGCAGAAGGAGATGCAAGAGCAGGAGATGCATCAGCAGGAGATGCAGAAACAGATGCAGCAGGAAGAGATGCAGCACCAGGACATGCAGGAGGAGTCGATGCAGAAAGTAATAGAGCAGCAGGAGATTCAGAAGAAGGAGATGCAGAAAGAGATTCAGCAGCAGGAGATGCAGAAGCAGGAAAGGCAGCAGTATATAGAGAAGCATTATATGCAGCAGGAGGAGATGCAGTTAGATGAGATAGAGCAGGTAATGCAGCAGCCAGGAGATGATGCAGGAGATGCAAGAGCAAGAGATGCAGCATCAGACCCATCAGCAGGAAATGCAGCAGCAGTAGGTGCAGCAGGACATGCAGTAGCAGGAGATGAAGCATTATCATGAGATGCATTAAAAAGTGCAGCAGCAGGATATGTAGCAGGAGTTTTGGCAGGAGATGAAGCAGCAGCAGATGCAGCAGGAAATGCAGCAGTAGATGCAGGATCAGCAGATACAGCAGCAGGAAATACTGCAGCAGAAGCAGCAGGAGATGACATATGAGGTGATGAAGCCACAGATGCATCATCTGAAGATGTAGCAGGAGATGCAGCAGCACGAGGGGCATCAGCAGGTGCATGAGGAAATGAGGCAGCAAATGTATAAAGGTATAACGGAGGAGATGCAGCAGGAGATGTATAAGCAGGAAATGAAGAAGGAGATGCATCAAGAAATGAGATGCAGTAGGAGATACAGAAGGAGTTGCAGCATCAGGAGATGCAGCAGGAAATGCAGCAGCAGGAATTGTAGCATGATATGCTGGAGGAGATTCTGAAGAAGAAGATTCAAGAGGAGATGCATCAGGAGATGAAATAGCAACATAGGCATCTGCAGTTACAGCAGGAAGTGCAGCAGGAGATTCAGCAGGAGATGTAGCAGCAGAAGATGCAGCCACAGATGCCTTCAACAGGATATGTAGCTGAAATGCAGAAGCAGTAGATGCATCCATAGAAGATTGAGCAGCAGATGTAGCAGAAAATGGAGATGCTTCTGCAGATGCATCCGCAGATGCATCCGCAGAGGATGCAGCAGGAGATTAAGCAACAGGCTATACAGCAGCAGGAGATGAAACAGCAGATGCAGCAGCGGGAGATGCAGGAGGACATCAAGTAGAAGGACATGCAGCAGTAGCAAATGTAGCAGGAGATGAAGCAGTACATGAAGCATCAGGAAATGGAGCAGCAGATTAAGGAGATGCAGCAGTACAGGAAGCATCAGGAAATGGAGCAGCAGATTAAGGAGATGCAACAGCAGGAAATGCAGCAGAATATGCAGCAGGAGGTAATGCAGCAGGTGATGCAGCTGCAGAGGCAGCAGATGCAGCAGCAATAGGTGCAGCAGCAGATGTATCAGGAGATGCAGATTCAGTAGAAGATGTAGTACGATATGAATCAGATGTATCAGGAGATGCAGCAGCAGGAGATGCAGCAGGGGATGCATATTCAGCAGTAGATTTAGCAGAAACATCAGAACGATATGCAGCAGCAGGAGAGTTAGCAGGAGATGCAGCAGTACATGAAGCAGCAGCATATGCAACAGCAGATGCTCCAGATGGAGCAGAAAGAGATGCAGCAGGGGATGGAGCAGCAGATGCAACGGGAAATGGTGCATCAGGAGATGCATCTGCAGATGCATGAGCAGAGGATGCATCAGGATATGTAGTAGCAGGAGACACAGGAGCAGGTGATGCCGCAGGAGATGCAGCAGGAGATGCAACACCAGAAGATGCAGCACTAAGAGATGCAGTAGAAGATGCAGCAGCAGGAGATGCAGGAGCAGGAAATCCAACAGGAATAGATGCAGAAGATAACACAGCAGGAGTTGAAGCAGAATATGCATCAGCAGGAAATGCAGCACCAAAAGATCCCGATGGAGATGCAGCAGGAGATGCAGCATCAGGAGATGCAGAAGCAGATGTTGCAGCAGGTGCAGCACTAGCACATGCAGTAGGAGATTCAGCAGCAGGAGATTCAGCAGAAGGCAAAGGATATTCAGCAGCAGACACGGCATCAGGAGATTCAGTAGCAGGAGATACAGAAGGAGATGCAGAAGCAAACGCAGCAGTAGGAGTGGCAGCAGGTGGAGATGCATCAGGACATGCATATTCAGAAGGAGATGCAGCAGGAGATTCAGCATGATATGTAGAAGCATGAGATGCCGCAGGAGATTCATCAGGAGATTCAGCAGCAACTGATGCAGCAGAAGGAGAAGCAGCAGGACATGCAGCAGCAGCAGGAGATGCAGATTTAGCAGGAGATTCATCAGCAGGAGATGCAGAAGCAGATGCAGCAGGAGGAGATGCACCAGCAGGACATGCAGCAGGACTCGATGCAGAAGGTAATAGAGCAGCAGGTGGTTCAGAAGGAGATGCAGAAAGAGATTCAGCAGCAGGAGATGCAGCAGCAGGAGATCTATCAGGAGATGCAGCAGTAGATGCTGCAGGAGCAGATGCAGCAGCAAATTCAGCAGATGCAGCAGTAGTAGATTCATAAAGAGCTGCAGCAGGAAATGCATATGAATATGCAGCAGCAGGAGATGCATCTGCAGGTGATGCAGAAGGAGATGCAGCAGGTGACGCTCAAGGAGAAGAAGCAGGAGATGCAGAACGAGATGAAGCAGTAAGATATGCAGCAGAAGGAGATGATGCAGGAAATGCTTCAATAGAAGGTGCAACATGAGATACATCATGAGACGCAGCAGCAGACGAAGCAAAAGGAGATGCAAAACATGAGAGGCAGCTGCAGGACATGGATCAAGAGATGAAAGCAGCAGGATATTCAGCAGGAGATGCAGCAGGAGGAGATGGAACAGAAGATGCAGTAGGTGGAGATTCAGCAGGAGATGCAGTAGGAGGAGATGCAACAGGAAATGCAGCAGGAGGACGTACAGCAGCACCAGATGCAGCAGTATATGCAGTAGAAGGAGATGAATAAGAGATGTAGCAGCAATTGATGCAGCAGGAGATGCTGGAGCCAGAGATGCAGAAGAAGTAAATGCAAAAGCAGGAGATGAAGCAGGACATGCATCAGCAGGAGATGCAGCAAAACATACATCAGCAGGAGACACAGCAGCACGATATGAGGCAGGAGATGCACCACCAGCAGAAGCAGCAGGAGATGCAGAACCATATGCAGCAGAAAATGCAGAACCATATGCAGAAGGAGATACAGCAGCAGATGAAGCAGCAGATGCGGCTGATATGTAGCATCACCAGAAGTAGCAGCAGGTACAGCAGCAAAGGATGCAGCATGAGATGCAGCAGGAAGGTTCTGCTGGAAATTCAGTAGGATATGCAACAGCAAGAGAATTGGCAACAACCGATGCAGCAGGATATGCAGCAGCAGATGCAGATGCATGAGGTGTATCAGCACCAGATGTAGCAGGAGATGCATATTCAGCAGGTGATGCACCAGGATATGCAGCAGGAGATTCAAGAGAAGGAAATGCAGCAGGAAATCAGCCGGAGATGCAGCAGCAGGAGATGCAGGAAAACAAGATGCAGCCGCACCAGATGCAGCATCAGATTCAGCAGGAGTTTCATCAGCAGGAGATGAAGAGGCATGAGATTCAGCAGCAGGAGATGCAGCATCAGGAGATTCAGCAGGAGATGCATCAGCAGGAGATGCAGCAGCAGATTCTGCAGCAGGAAATTCCATAGGAGATTCTGCAGCAGGAGATTCAGTAGAAAAGGCAGCAGGAGATGCAGCAGGAGATATAGAAGGAGATTCAGCAGCAGGGGATGTAGAAGCAGATGCAGCAGGAGATACATCATCAGGAATTGTAGCAGGAGATGCTGGAGGAGATTCTGCAGAAGAAGATTCAGCAGGAGATGCAGCAGGAGATGAAATAGCAACATAGGCATCTGCAGTTACAGCAGGAAGTGCAGCAGGAGATTCAGCAGGAGATGTAGCAGCAGGAGATGCAGCCACGGATGCCTTCAACAGGATATGCAGCTGAAATGCAGAAGCACTAGGTGCATCCGTAGAAGATTGAGCAGCAGATGCAGCAGGAAATGGAGATGCTTCTGCAGATGAATCTGCAGATGCATCCACAGAGGATTCAGCAGGAGATGAAGCAGCAGATGCAGCAGCAGGAGATGCAGGAGGACATCAAGTAGAGGGAGATGCAGCAGCCGCTAATGTAGCAGGATATGCAGTAGTACATGAAGTAGAAGGAAATGGAGCAGCACATTAAGGAGATGCAGCAGCAGGAAACGCGGCAGAATATGCAGCAGGAGGTAATGCAGCAGGTGATACAGCAGCAGGTGATGCAGCAGCAGGTGATGCAGCTGCAGCTGCAGAGGCAGCAGATGCAGCAGCAATAGATGCCGCAGCAGATGCATCAGGAGATTTGATTCGCAGGAGATGCAGCAGAAGATGCAGCAGCTGGAGATGAAGCAGAAGATGCAGCTGCAGAAGATGTAGTAGGAGAATCAGCAGCAGCAGGAGGTGCAGCAGCAGAAGATGCAGCAGGGTAGGCCTATTCAGCTGGAGATGCAGCAGAAGATGAAGTAGCAGGAGATACAGCAGGAGATGCTGCAGCAGATGCATCAGGAGGAGATGCATCGGGAGATGACTATTCAGAAGGAGATGCATCGGGAGATGTAACAGGTTAGGTAGCAGCATGAGATGTCGCAGGAGATTCAGGAGGAGATTCAGCAGCAGGAGATGCAGGAGAAGGAGATGCCACTGCAAAAGTTCCAGCAGCAGATTCAGCAGCAGATTCATCAGGAAATGCAGTAGCAGGATATGCAGCAGTAGATAAAGCAGGAGATGCAACAGTAGGGGATGCAGCAGGAGATGCAGAAGCAGAAACTGAAGCTGGAGATGCATCGGTAGTAGATACAGCAGGGGATTCAGCAGCAGGAGATGCAGGAGGAGATGTAGAGAAAAGAGATGAAGCAGCAGGAGATGCAGAGAAAAGAGATGCAGCAGGAGATGCAGATTAAGCAGGAGATTCATCAGCAGAAGAATCTGCAGCAGAAGGAGATGGGCAGAAATAGATGCAGCAGGAGAAGCTGCAGTAGGAGATGCAACAGAAGATGCAGGAGGAGGAGATGCTGCAAGAGAATCATCAGGAGGAGATGCAGCAAGACATGCAGTAGCAGCAGATGCAGCAGCAGGAGATGCAGCAGCAGAAGATGCAGCAAGATATAGAGCAGCAGGAATTGCAGCAGGAGAGGCAGTAGCAAGAGATGTAGCATTATCATAGGATGCATTAGAGGATGCAGCAGCAGGAGGTGCATCAGCAGGAGGTGCAGGAGGATAGGCATGAACAGGAGAATCAGTATGAGGTACAGCAGGAAATGCAGCAGCAGGATATGTAGCTGGAGATTCAGCAGTAGATGAAGCAGCAGCAGAGCAGCAGCAGATGCAGCAGGAAATGCAGCAGGAGATGCAGCAGCAGGAGATGCCCAGCAGATGCAGAAGGAGATGAAATATCAGGAGATGAAGCTACAGACGCATCATCTGAAGATGAAGCAGGAGATGCAGCAGAACGAGATGCATCAGCAGATGCATCAGGAGATGCAAGAGGAGGTGAGGCAGATGATGTAGCAAGAAATACCGTAGAAGATGCAGCAGGAAATATATTCAGGATATGCAGGAGAAATAGATGAAGGAGGAGATGAAGCAGAAGGAGATGCAGCAGGAGGAGATGCTGCAGCAATGTAGAAGCAGATGCAGCAGGAGAAGCAGGAGGAGATGCAGCAGCAAAAGATGCTACAGCAGATGTGGCAAGAGGAGATGCAGCAACAGGAGACACAGCAGGAGGTGATGCAGCAGGTAATACAGCAGCAGGAGGTGCAGCAAAAGATGCAGCTAGAGATACAGCAGCAGGAAATGCAGCAGTGTATAAAGAAGCAGAAGATGCAGTAGCAGGAGATGCAGCAGGAGATTCAGCATGAGATTCAGTAGCAGGAGATGGAGCAGCAGGAGATGGAGCAGCAGGTGATGTAGCAGCAGCAGATGCTGCAGCAGATGTATCAGGAGGAGATGCAGCAGCAGGAGACTTAGCAGGAGGTTATGCAGCAGGAGATGCAGCAGAGATTCTATATCAGGAGTTTCAGCAGGAGCTGCAGCAGGAGATTCTATAGCAGGAGATTCAGCAGGAGTTGCAGCCGCAGGATATGTAGCACCAAGAAATGCAGTAGGAGATGCAGCAGGAGATGCAGAAGCAGAAACTGAAGCTGGAGATGCATCGGTAGTAGATACAGCAGGGGATTCAGCAGCAGGAGATGCAGGAGGAGATGTAGAGAAAAGAGATGAAGCAGCAGGAGATGCAGAGAAAAGAGATGCAGCAGGAGATGCAGATTAAGCAGGAGATTCATCAGCAGAAGAATCTGCAGCAGAAGGAGATGGGCAGAAATAGATGCAGCAGGAGAAGCTGCAGTAGGAGATGCAACAGAAGATGCAGGAGGAGGAGATGCTGCAAGAGAATCATCAGGAGGAGATGCAGCAAGACATGCAGTAGCAGCAGATGCAGCAGCAGGAGATGCAGCAGCAGAAGATGCAGCAAGATATAGAGCAGCAGGAATTGCAGCAGGAGAGGCAGTAGCAAGAGATGTAGCATTATCATAGGATGCATTAGAGGATGCAGCAGCAGGAGGTGCATCAGCAGGAGGTGCAGGAGGATAGGCATGAACAGGAGAATCAGTATGAGGTACAGCAGGAAATGCAGCAGCAGGATATGTAGCTGGAGATTCAGCAGTAGATGAAGCAGCAGCAGAGCAGCAGCAGATGCAGCAGGAAATGCAGCAGGAGATGCAGCAGCAGGAGATGCCCAGCAGATGCAGAAGGAGATGAAATATCAGGAGATGAAGCTACAGACGCATCATCTGAAGATGAAGCAGGAGATGCAGCAGAACGAGATGCATCAGCAGATGCATCAGGAGATGCAAGAGGAGGTGAGGCAGATGATGTAGCAAGAAATACCGTAGAAGATGCAGCAGGAAATATATTCAGGATATGCAGGAGAAATAGATGAAGGAGGAGATGAAGCAGAAGGAGATGCAGCAGGAGGAGATGCTGCAGCAATGTAGAAGCAGATGCAGCAGGAGAAGCAGGAGGAGATGCAGCAGCAAAAGATGCTACAGCAGATGTGGCAAGAGGAGATGCAGCAACAGGAGACACAGCAGGAGGTGATGCAGCAGGTAATACAGCAGCAGGAGGTGCAGCAAAAGATGCAGCTAGAGATACAGCAGCAGGAAATGCAGCAGTATATAAAGAAGCAGAAGATGCAGTAGCAGGAGATGCAGCAGGAGATTCAGCATGAGATTCAGTAGCAGGAGATGGAGCAGCAGGAGATGGAGCAGCAGGTGATGTAGCAGCAGCAGATGCTGCAGCAGATGTATCAGGAGGAGATGCAGCAGCAGGAGACTTAGCAGGAGGTTATGCAGCAGGAGATGCAGCAGAGATTCTATATCAGGAGTTTCAGCAGGAGCTGCAGCAGGAGATTCTATAGCAGGAGATTCAGCAGGAGTTGCAGCCGCAGGATATGTAGCACCAAGAAATGCAGTAGGAGATGCAGCAGGAGATTCAGCAGTAGGAGATACAGCAGCAGTAGATGAAGCAGGAGAGGTTGCAGGAGCTTCAGGAGGAGATTTAGCAGGAGGAAATTCAGCTGCAGGAGATGCAGCAGGAGATACAGCAGCAGCAGATGCAGAAGGAGATGCCACTGCAGATTCAGGAGATGCAGCAACAGGAGATTCAGCAGCAGCAGATGCAGCAGGAGATGTAGCAGGATATACATATTCAGCAGGAGATGCAGCAGGAGATGTAGTAGCAGGAGATGCATCAGGAGATGCATATTCAGAGGGAGATGTAGCGGGAGATGTAGCAGCATGAGATGCCGTGGGAGATACAGGAGGAGATACAGCAGATGGAGATGCAAGAGCAGGAGTTGAAGTAGCAGGAAATGCAGTCGCAGCAGATCCAGCAGCAGGTGATTCAGCAGCTTATGCAGCAGCAGGCACAGCAGCAGGAGATGCAGAAGGAGATGCAGCAAGAGGAAATGCAGCAGGAGATGAAGCATCAGATACAGGAGGTGGAGATGCAGCAGCAGATGCATCAGTAGATGCAGATTCAGCAAGAGATTCAGAAGCAGTAGGTGCTGCAGCAGATTTGCAATAGGAGATGCATCAGCAGGAGATGCAGCAGGAAATGCAGCAGTAGACGCAGAATCAGGAGATGCTGCAGCAGAAAATACTGCAGCAGTTGCAGCAGGAGATGACATATGAGGTGATAAAGCCAGAGATGCATCAGCTGAAGATGAAGCAGGAGATGCAGCAAATGCATCAGGAGATGAGGCAGCAAATGTAGAAAATTATAACGTAGATGTAGAAGCAGATGCAGCAGTAGTAGATTCATAAAGAGCTGCAGCAGGAAATGCAGATGAACATGCAGCAGCAGGAGATATAGCAGGAGATGCATCTGCAGGTGATGCAGAAGGAGATGCAGCAGGAGATGCATAACGAGATGCAGCAGCAGGATATGCAGCAGAAGGAGATGATGCAGGAGATGCTTCAATAGAAGGTGCAACATGTTATACAGCAGATAAAGATTCAGCAGCAGATGAAGCAGAAGGAGATGCCGAAACATGGGATGCAGCAGCAAGACATGGATCAAGAGATGCAGCAGCAGGAGATGAAGCTTCAGGAGATTAATTCGGAGATGCAATAGCAGGATATGAAGCAGCAGGACATGCAGTATGAGATGCAGCAGTATGGGATGAAGCAGCAGAGGATACATCAGGAGATGCAGAAGCAGCAGATACAGCAGTAGATGCCATAGCAGGAGATGCAAAAGAAGATGATGCAGCAGCAGGAAGAGATTGAGCAGGAGATGCAGCAGGAGGAGGTGGAACAGGAGTTGCAGCAGGAGGAGGTTCAGCAGCAGATGCAGCAGCTTATGCAGCAGAAGGAGATGCATAAGAGATGCAGCAGCAATTGATGAAGCAGGAGATGCTGGAGTTGGAGATGCCGAAGAAGTAGATGCAGAAGTAGATGCATCAGCAGGAGATGCAGCAAAACATACATCAGCAGGAGACACAGCAGCAGGATATGAGGCAGGAGATGCACCAGCAGGAAATGCAGCAGGAGATACTTCAGGAGAGTAAGCAGGAGATGCTGCAGCAGGTGATGCAGCAGCAGGTGATGCAGCAGCAAGAAAATTTTGCAGGGGTTGCAGCAATAGGTGAAGCAGCACCAGATGAAGCAGCAGATGCTGCAGATGCAGCAGTAGGGGATGCAGCAGGTGATGCAGCAGGAAGAGATGAAGGAGGAGATAGATCAGCAGCAGATGCACCAGCAGAGGCAAGAGCAGTAGATGAAGCAGGACATAGAGAAAAGTATGAGGCAGCAGGAGATGTAGGAGATGCAGCAGAAGATGAAGTAGCAGTAGATGCAGCAGCCGTTGCAGCAGGAAATGCAGCAGGAGATGCAGCAGCAGGAAATGCAGCAGCAGGAGGTGCAGCCGCAAATGCATTCAGCAGCATATGCAGTAGGAGATGCAGCTACAGGTGATTCAGTAGCAGGAGATTCAGCAGCAGATGTAGCAGGATATGCGGCATCAGTATATGCATCCGCAGATGCATCAACAGAGCATGTAGCAGGATATACGGTAGCAGGAGATGCACCAGCAGATGCAGCAGGAGATGTTGCAACACCAGAAGCAGCAGCAGATGCAGCAGCAGGTGATGCACGATGAGATGCAGCAGGAACTGCAGCAGCAGGAGATGCTGCAGGAGATGCAACAGGATATGCAACAGCAGATGCAGCAGCATGAGGTGCATAGCAGGAGATGCAGCATGAGATGAAGTAGCAGGAGATGCAGAAGCAGGAGATGCAGAAGGAGATGTATCAGCAGGAGATGCAGAAGGAGATGCAGTAGCAGGGGACGCAGTAGAAGAAGATGCAGCCGCAGCAGATGCAGGAGATGCAGCAGCAGGAGATGAAGAGGCAGAAGCTTCAGCAGGAGATGCATCAGCAGGAAATGTAGCAGGAGATGCTGCAGCAGGAAATGCCATAGGAGAATCTGCAGCAGGAGATTCAACGGAAGATTCAGCAGAAGGTGCAGCAGGAGGTTTGAAGGAGATTCAGCAGCAGGAGATGTAGTAGAAGATGCAGCAGGAGATACATCAGCAGGAGTTGCAGGAGGAGATTCTGCAGAAGAAGATTCAGCAGGAGATGCAGCAGGAGATGAAATGGCAACAAAGGCATCAGCAGTTACAGCAGGAAGTACAGCAGGAGATTCAGCAGGAGATGTAGCAGCAGGAGATGCAGCAGCAGGTGATGCAGCTGCAGCTGCAGAGGCAGCAGATGCAGCAGCAATAGATGCAGCAGCAAATGCATCAGGAGATGCTTATTCAGTAGGAGATGTAGCAGCAGAAGAGTCTTCAGTAGGTAATGCAGCAGGAGATGCAGCAAAAGTAAATGCAGCAATGTATGCTGCAGGAGAAGATGCTGTAGGATATGAAGCTGGAGATGCAGCAGCAGGAGATGCAGCAGGAGATGCATATTCAGCAGTAGATTCAGCAGGAACTTCAGAAGGAGATGCAGCAGCTAGAGAGTTAGCAGGAGGTGCAGCAGTAGATGCAGCAGCGGCATTTGCAAAAGCATATGCACCAGATGGAGCAGAAAGAGATGCAGTAGGGGATGGAGCAGCAGATGCATCGGGAAATGGTGCATCAGGAGATGCATCCGCAGATGCATGATCAGAGGATGCATCAGGAGATGTAGCAGCAGGAGATACAGGAGTAGGTGATACCGCTGGAGATGCAGCAGGAGATGCAACACCAGAAGATGCAGCACCAAGAGAAGCAGCAGGAGAGGCAGCAGCACATGCAGTATCAGCAGATGCAGCAGCAGGAGATGAAGCAGCAGACGCAGCAGCAGGAGATGCAGCAGCAGGAAATACAACAGGAATAGATGTAGAACGTTATGCAGCAGCAGGAGTTGAAGCAGAATATGCATCAGCAGGAAATGCAACACCAAGGGATTCAGACGGAGATGCAGCAGCAGGAGATGCAGCAGCAGGAGATGCAGAAGCAGATGCAGCAGGAAATAAAGATTCAGCAGAAGATGCAGTAGGAAGAGATTCTTCAACTTATACAGCAGCATGATATGATGCAGCAACAGGAGATACAGCAGGATATGGAGAAAGAGGAGATGATGCAGCAGATGCAGCAGCAGGAGATTCAGCAGCAGGAGATGCAGCAGGAGATTCTGCAGCAGAAGATTCAGCAGCAGGAGAAGCAGCAGGAGATGCATATTCAGGAGATACTTCAGGAGATGTAGCAGGATATGTAGCAGCATGAGATGCCACAGGAGATTCAGGAGGAGATTCAGCAGAAGGAGATGCAAGAGCAGGAGATACAGCAGCAGGAGATGCAGCAGGAGATGAAGCAGGAGATGGAGTTTTAGCAGGAGATGCATCTGCAGGAGATGCAGAAGCAGGATATGCAGCAGGATTCGATGCAGAAGGTAATAGAGCAGCAGGAGATTCAGCAGGAGGTGCATCAGCAAGAGATGCAGAAAGAGATTCAGCAGCAGCGGATGCGGCAGCAGGAGAGGCACCATGTGATTCAGCAGGAGATGCAGCAGAAGATAGAGAAGCAGGAGATGCACCAGCAGATGCAGCCGCAGGAGATGCAGGAAATGCATCAGCTGATGCAGGAGATTTAGCAGCAGGAAAGGCAGCAGCAGGAGATGCAGCAGTAGATTCTGCTGCATCTCCTCTGCTGCCTCTCCTACTGCATCTCCTCCTGCTTCATCTTTTGTTGCATCTCCTGCTGCTGTATATCATGGTGCATATCCTCTTGCTACATCTCCGCCTGCATCTCCTGCTGCATCTCCTGCTCTATCTCCTGCTAGTGCATGTCCTGCTGCATTTCTTGCTGATGCATATCCTGCTGCTGTGTTTTCTGTGCATCTCTTTCTGCTTTATCTTTTTCTGCATAACCTGTTGCATCTCTTCCTGCTGGATCTCCTGCTTAATCTCCTCCTACTACATCTTCAGCATATGCTGCTGCATCTGGTGCTGCTTCACCTATTGCTGCATCTCCTGCTAGTGCATCTGCTGCTGCAACTCCTGCTACTTCATCTGCTGCTGAATCTACATCTCCTCTTTCATCTGCTGCCTGCATCTCCTGCTGATGCATCTCCTGCTGATGCATCTCCTGCTACAACTCCTTCTGCAGCATCTACTTTTGCATCTCCTTCATCTGCATCTCTTGAGGTATATTCTGCTGCATCTCCTCCTGCATCTTCTCCTGCATCTTTTGTGGATTCAACTCCTGCTGCTGCATCTCCTGCTGAAGAATCGCCTTCTGCTATATCTCCTGCTGCTGCATCTCCTTCTGAATGTGATGCTGAATCTACTGCTGAACATGCATCCCCTGCTGCTGCATTACCTGTTGCATCTCCTCCTGCAGCATATCTTACTCCATTTCCTTCTGCTGCATCTCCTTCTGCAGAATCTCCTTCTGCATCATCCTCCACAGCATCTTCTGCTGCTACATCTCCTACTGAATCTGCATCGCCTGATGCATCTCCTGCTGCATCTATTGCTGCTGCATCTGCTGCCTCTGCAGCTGCAGCTGCATCTCCTGCTGATTCATCTCCTCTTGCTGCATCTTCTGCTGCATTTCCGGCTACTACATCTCCTTAATCTGCTGCTGCATCTGCTGCTGATTCATGTACTGCTGCATCTCCTGCTACAATTCTTGCTGCTACATCTCGTGCCACTTGATGTCCTCCAGCATCTCCTGCTGCTGCAACTTCTGCTCATGCATCTGCAGATGCATCTGCAGAAGTATCTCCGTTTCGTGCTGCATCTGCTGCTCAGTCTTCTACGGATGCATCTAGTGCTTCTGCATTTCCTCCTGAAGGCATCTGCGGCTGCATCTCCTGCTGCTACATCACCTGCTGAATCTCCTGTTGCACTTCCTGCTGTAACCTCTGATGCATATGTTGCTACTTCATCTCCTGACGCATTTCCTACTGTATCTCCTGCTGACTCTTCTTCTGCTGCATCTCCTCCTGATGTTTCTCCTGCTGCATATCCTTCTGCATTTCCTGCTGCATCTCCTCCTCCTGCATCTTCTCTTGCATCTCCTACTGCAGCTTCTCCTGCTGCATCTATTTCTGCCCATCTCCTTCTGCATCTCCTGCTCCTGCACGTCCTACTGTGAATCTGCTGCAGAATCATCTGCTGATGAATCTCCTGCTGAATCTGCATCTCCTGCTGCTTCATCTCTTTTCTCTGCATCATCTCCTGCTGCATCTGCTGATACTGCATGTGCTGCTGCATCTCCTGCTGCATCTCCTGCTGTTCCATCTGGTGCATGTGCTGTTGAATATGCTGCTGCTTCATCTACTGCTGCATCTCCTGCTGACTCTCATGCAGCTGCATCTCCTTCTGACGTTTCTGCTGCATCTACTGCTGAATATGCATCCCCTGCTGCATCTCCTTCTGCTGCATCTCCTGCTGCTGCATGTTCTGCTGCTACATCTCCTACTGAATCTGCATCTCCTGATGCATCTGCTGCTGCATCTATTGCTGCTGCATCTGCTGCCTCATCTCCTGCTGCTATATAGCCTGCTGCTTCATCTCCTCCTTCATCCTCTGCGGGTGCATCTGCGGATGCATCTGCAGAAGCATCTCCATTTCCTGCTGCATCTGCTGCTCAATCTGCTACGGATGCATCTAGTGCTTCTGCATTTCAGCTGCATATCCTGTTGAAGGCATCTGCGGCTGCATATCCTGCTGCTACATCTCCTGCTTAATTTCCTGCTGAATCTTCTTTTGCTGAATCTCCTCCAGCATCTCCAGCTATAATTCCTGCTGATGTATCTCCTGCTGCTTCTCCTACTACATCCCCTGCTGCTGAATCTCCTTCTATATCTCCTGCTGCATCTCCTGCTCCATTTTCTATTGAATATCCTGCTGCGTTTTCTACTGAATCTCCTGCTGCAGAATCTCCTACGGAATTTCCTTGTGCAGAATCTGCTGATGCATCTCCTGCTGCTGAATCTCCTGCCTCTTCATCTCCTGCTGATGAAACTCCTGCTGAATCTGATGCTGCATCTGTTGCGGCTGCATCGTCTTTTACTGCATCTCCTGCTGCTGCATCTCTGGCTGATTTCCTGCTGCATTTCCTTCTCTTGAATCTCCTGCTTCATATCCTGATACATCTTCTGCTGAATATGCATCTCCTGCTACATCTTCTGCTGAGATACCTCATGCATCTGCATCTGCTGCTGCATATCCTACTGCACCTGCTATTGCCAAATCTCTTGCTGTTGCATATCCTACTGAATTTCCAGCAGCAGCTCCTGCTGATGCAATTCTTGATGCATTTCATCCTACATCGTTTGCTGCTGCATCTGCTTCTGGTGATGCTGCATCTGGAGCTGCTTCTGCCTCATATCCTGCTGCTGTGTCTCCTGCTGGTGTATGTTTTGCTGCATCTCCTGCTGATGGATATTCTGATGTATCTCCTTCTTCTGCATCTACTTCTTCTGCATCTCTGGCTCCAGCATCTCCTGCTGCATCAATTGCTGCTGTATCTCTTATTCATCTCCTTCTGCTGCATCTCCTGCTCCATCTGGTGCTGCTGTACCTCCTCCTACTGCATCTCCTGTTCCATCTCCTCCTGCTGCATCTCCTGCTGAATGTCCTGCTGCATCTCCTGCTGCTATATCTCTACGGTTTCATATCCTGCTACTGCATCTCCTATTGAATCTCTGCTGCTTCATGTCTTGATCCATGTCATGCTGCTGCATCTCCTTTTGCTTCGTCTGCTGCTGCATCTCCTAATGAATCGCCTGCTGCTTCATCTCTTGATCCATGTCCTGCTGCTGCATCTCCTGTTTCTACATCTCCTTTTCCTTCATCTCAATCTGCATCTCCTGCTGCATCTTTTTGAGCGTCACCTGCTGCATCTCCTTCTGCATCACCTGCAGATGCATCTCCTGCTGCTGCATATTCATCTGCATTTCCTGCTGCAGGTCTTTATGAATCTACTACTGCTGCATCTGCTGAATTTGCTGCTGCATCTGCTGCTGCTTCATCTACTGCTGCATCTCCTGATAGATCTCCTGCTGCTGCATCTCCTGCTGGTGCTTCTGCTGCTGCATTTGATGCTGCATCTGATTCTACTTTCTCTCCTGCTGAATTTTCTGTGGCTGAAAATCCTGCTGTATCTCCTTCTGCTGCAACTTCTTCATTTCATCTACTACTCTGCACCTCCTGCTGCTGCAGCTCCTTCTTCTGCATCTCCGTCTTAATTGCCGGTAGCATCTCCTGCTTCTTCATCTCCTGCTGCTACATCTCCTAGTGCATGTGATGATGCTGCATCTCCTGTTACTTCTGCTGCTGCTGCATTCCCTGCTGCATCTCCTGATGCTGCAGCTCCTTCTGCATTTCCTTCTGTGTCTCCTGCTACTACATCCCCTGCTGCTGCATTTCCTGCTGCATCTCCTGATGCTGCAACTCCTTCTGCATCTTCTGATGATGCATCTCCTGCGGAATCTGATCTGCTGCATCTCCTGTTGCATCTGCTACTGCATCTCTGGCTGCATTTCCTGCTTCATCTGCTGCTGCATCTGCTGCTGCTACATCTCGTCATGCTGCACATCCTGCTGCATCTGCTGAAGATCCTCTTCCTATTGCTTCTCCTGCTGAATCTGCATTTCCTGCTACATCTGCTTCTGCATCTCCTGCTGCTGCATCTCCTGCTGAATTAGCTGCTGCTTCATCTGTGGCTTCATCACCTGATATGTGATCTTCTGATGCATCTGCTGCAGTATTTGCTGCTGCAGTATTTGCTGATCCTGAATCTACTGCTGCATCTCCTACTGCATCTGCTTCTGCTCTGCTGCTGCTTCATCTCCTGCCACATATCCTGCTGCTGCACCTCTTCATACATCTCATGATAATGCTTCATCTTCTGCTACTGCATCTCCTGCTGCACCTGCTGCTGCTGAATCTCCTGCTGCATCTTCTCTTGATGCATCTCCTCCTGCTTCATCTTCTACTCATATGCTTCTGCATCTCCTGCTGCTTCATCTTCTACTCTTGCATCTCCTTCTGCTGTATCTCATTCTGAATCTCCTGCGGCATCTCCTTCTGAATATGCATCTCCTGATGCATCTCCACCAGCAGTCACTCCTATTGCTGCATTTGCTTCTGCATCTCCTGCTGAACCTCCTGCGGCTGAATCTCCTGCTGCAGAATCTCTTGCTGCGTCTGCTGCTGCAGCATCTCCTTCTGCTGCACCTCCTTCTGCATCTCCATCTGAATCTCCTGGTGCTGCATTTCCTGCTGCTGTATATTCTGCTTCCAGTCTTGCTGTTGCATCTGCTGCTTTATTTCCTGCTGATGCATCTGCTGATACTGCATGTGCTGCTGCAGCTCCTGCTGCATCTCTTGGTGTTGCATCTTCTGTTGTTGCATCTCCTGCTGCATCTCATTATGACTTAACTTCCACTAATGAAGCGCTTTAGGGAAATCGAATAACGCCCACAAGGAAGATGATAGCATGGAATGCCTCAGCTTTGGAATGTCTTCTCTTAAAGCGCTTTCACTGCAATGCGAGACTTGTTGAAGTTTGAGTATACGCTTGTGTACTGTAACGTTAGAACTGCTACTAAAGCTTCACTTGAAAATATCAGAGCGTTCAGCACAAATACAGCAGAGAAGAAGCTACAAGGAAATGCTGGCTCTCGTTAGAGTCTTCTCTGGAAACGCTTTCTCTGCAAGCTGCAAAGCATGACTAACAGAACCTTTTAGTATAGGGTACTGAATTGTGACTTATGAAGGTGATTTCGAATAAGTGAGTAACTGACGCAGTGAAGATGCTAGCGTGGAATACTGCTGCTACCGAATGTCTTTTCTTAGAGCGCTTTCACTGCAAAGCAAAACTTGTAGAAGTTTCAGTCTAGGCTTTTACACGGCAACATCAAAATGGCTATTAAAGCATCACTTCAAAATATTTATCTCTTTCCCTCCTAGGCAAGACTTGTTGAACTTTTAGTCTATGCTTACATACTGCAACATCAGAATGGCTATTAAAGCCTCGTTTCAAAATATCAGGGTGTTCAGCGCAAATACCGCAGGGAAGAAGCTACGATCAAATATTGACTTTCGTATAATTCTTCTCTGGATGTGCTTTCACTGCAAGGCAAGACTTGTAGAACTTTCAGTCTAGGCTCGTGTACTGCATCATCAGAATGGCTATTAAAGCGTCACTGCAAAATTTGAAAACGTTTAGAAAAAGTACCGCATGATCAAATGCTAGCTCTCGTTAGAAACTCTCTTGAAGCGCTTTCACTACAAGCTGCAAAGCACGTCTAACAAAACGTTTAGTATTGATTTCCGAATTGTGATTTAACTGCGCCTATGGAGGAGCTTTAGGAAAAGTGAGTTAAGCCCGTATGGAAGATTCTAGCATGGAATGCTGCTGCTTCTGAATGTCTTCTCTTATAGCGCTTTCACTGCAAAGAGAGACTTGTAGAACTTTCAGTCTTGGCTCATGTCCTGTAACATCAGAATGGGTAGTAAAGTGTCACTTCAAAATTTCAAATCGTTCAGAACAAGTACGGCAGGGAAGCTGCTACTATCACATGCTGGCTCTCGTTAGTCTTCTCTGGAAGCGCTTTCACTGCAAGCTGCAAAGCACAACTAACATAAAATTTTAGTATAGGGTACAGAACAGTTACTTTGCTTCGCCGAATAACGCGCTTTCGGAATAGTGAACATCGGCTGCAGGGAAGATGGTAGTATGGAATGCTGCTGCTTCTGAATGCCTTCTCTTATAATACTTTCACTGCAAAGTACGACTTCTAGAAGTTTCATTCTAGTCTTCTGAAGTATATCACCAGCTGAAGTGTCACTTCAAAATTTCAGAGCATTCAGCACAAGTACCGCAGGGAAGCTTCTACCATCAAACGTTGGTTCTCGTTAGATTCTTCTCTTATAGCGCTTTCACTGCAAGCTGTGAGGCGCGACTAACCCATTTTAATTTAGGGTAATAAATTGTGACTTAGCTACTCCTGTTTAACTCGCTTATTGAAAAGTAAGCATTTCAGGCAGTGCAGATGCCGGCATGAAACTCTAGACTTATGAACTGTAAGATCAGAATGGCTATTAAAGCCTCATTTGAAGATTTGAGATCGTTCAGCACAAGTACGCAGGGAAGCTGCTACCATCAAATTTTGGCACTCGTTAGGATCCTTTCATGAAGTGCTTTCACTGTCAGCTTCAAAGCACGAATAACGCAATGTATTCGCGTAGGCTAGGTATTTACGACTTAATAACGTCTAATAACGTTCTTTCGGAAAAGGGAATATCTCCAGCAGGGAAGATGTTAGCAAGGAATGATTCTGTTTCTGAATGTCTTCTCTTAGAGGGCAATCACTGCAAACCAAGATGTATCGAACTTTCCGTCTAGCTTAGTGAATGGTAACATCAGCATGGCTAGTAAAGCTTCACTTGAAGATTTGAAAGCGTTTAGCAGAAGTACCCCTGGGAAGTTGCTAGCATCAAATGGTTGCTCTCGTTAGAGTCTTCTCTGGAAGCGCTTACACTGCAAGCTGCATACACGACTAAAAGCACGTATTAGCATAGGCTAGTGATTAGGGACTTAACACCGTCTAATACTGAGTTTTAGTAAAAATTTAGTGAAAGCGCCTCATGAAAGGATCCTAAGAGCCAAAATTTGATTACAGCATCTTCCCTGCGGTACTTGTGCAGAGATCTATGAAATCTTGATGTGATGCCTCAATAGCTATGTTGATGTTACATTTCACAAGCCTAGACTGAAAGTTGGACAAGTCTCGCTTACCAGTGCAAGCACTCTAAGAGAAGACATTCAGAAGCAGCAGCATTCCGTGCTAACATCTTCGCTGTTACAGACATTCACTTTACCTTAAAGCTCGTTATTAGTCGCTATTATGTCGCTCTTCTTTAACCTACACTTTAAGGCATTGTAAGTCGTGTTTTGCACCTCTCAGTGAAAGCACTTCCAGAGAAGATTCTAACGAGAGACAGTATTTCATGCTAGGAACTTCACTGTGGTACTTGTGCTGAACGCTTTCAAATCTTCAAGTGAAGCCTTACTAGCTTTTCTGATGTTACTGTTAACTAGCCTAGAAGGAAAGTTTGATACATCTTGGTTTGCAGTGATTGCGCTCTAAGAGAAGACATTCAGAAGCAGATAAATTCCATACTAACACCTTCGCTGTTAGAGATATTCACTTTTCCTAAAGAGCATTATTAGGCGCTATTAAGTCTCTATACATTTGCCAACACAAGAACGTTGCGTTAGTGGTTCTCTGCATCTTGCAGAGAAACCGCTTCCATAGAAGATGCTAACGAAAGCCAGCATTTGATGGTAACACCTTTCCTGTGTTACTTGTGCCGAACGCTCTGAAATTTTGAAGTAACGCCTTCGTAGCCATTCTGGTCTTACAGTACATAAGACTAGACTAGAAAGTTCTACAAGTCGTGCTCTGCAATGAAAGCGCTCTATGAGAATACATCCACAAGCAGAAGCATTCCATGCTAGCATCTTCCCTGCTGGAGATATTCCCTTTTCCGAGAGAGCGTTATTAGGCGTTATTAAGTCGTAAATAACTAGCCTACGCGAATAAGTTGCGTTATTCGTGCTTTGAGGCTGGCAGTGAAAGCGCTTCATGAAAGGATCTTAACGAGAGCCTAAATTTGATGGTAGCAGCTTCCTTGCGTTACTTGTGCTGAATGCTCTGAAATTTTGAAGTGACACTTTACTAGCTGATGCTATACTTCAGAAGACTAGAATGAAACTTCTATAAGTCATACTTTGCAATAAAAATGTTATAAGATGCAGTGACAGCAGATGCAGGAGATGCATCAGCAGGAAATGTAGCAGGAGATTCTGCAGCAGGAAACGCCATAAGAGAGTCTGCAGCTGGAGATTCAGCGAAAGATTGAGCAGAAGATGCAGCAGGAGATATAGAAGGAGATTCAGCAGCAGGAGATGTAGTAGGAGATGCTGCAGGAGATACATCAGCAGGAGTTGCAGGAGGAGATTCTGCAGAAGAAGAGTCAGCAGGAGATACAGTAGGAGATGCAGCAGCAACATATGCATCAGAGGTTACAGCAGGAAGTGCAACAGGAGATACAGCAGGTGATGTAGCAGCAGGAGATGCAGCCGCAGATGCATTCAGGTGGAAATGCAGAAGCACTAGATGCATCCGTAGAAGATTGAGCAGCAGATGCAACAGGAAATGGAGATACTTCTGCAGATGCATCGTCAGATGCATGAGCAGAGGATGCAGCAGCAGGAGTTGCTGGAGGACACCAAGTGGCAGGAGATGTAGCAGCAGGAATTGTAGCAGGAGATCACAGAATCACAGAATCACAGAATGACCAGGTTGGAAGAGACCCACTGGATCGTCGAGTCCAACCATTCCCACCAATCCCTAAGTCATGCTCCTAAGCACCTCATCCGCCCTAACCTTAAACACTTCCAGAGACGGTGGACTCAACCACCTCCCTGGGCAGACCGTTCCAGTGCCTAACCACCCTCTCCGTGAAGAATTTCTTCCTAATCTCAAGCCTAAATCTCCCCTGGCGGAGATTGTGGCCATTCCCTCTCGTCCTGTCCCCTGTCACTTGGGAGAAGAGGCCAGCTCCCTCTTCTCCACAACCTCCCTTCAGGTAGTTGTAGAGAGTAAGAAGGTCTCCCCTCAGCCTCCTCTTCTCCAGGCTGAACAACCCCAGCTCTCTCAGCCGCTCCTCGTAAGATATGTTCTCCAGCCCCTTCACCAGCTTTGTTGCCCTTCTCTGGACTCGCTCCAGAGCCTCAGCATCCTTCTTGTGGTGAGGGGCCCAGAAGTGGTGAGGGGCCCAGAACTGAACACAGTACTCGAGGTGCGGTCTAACCAGTGCCGAGTACAGGGGGAGAATAACCTCCCTGGATCTGCTGGTCACACCGTTCCTGATACAAGCCAGGATGCCATTGGCCTTTTTGGCCACCTGGGCACACTGCTGGCTCATGTTCAGTCGGTTGTCAACCAGCACCCCCAGGTCCTTCTGCTCCGGGCAGCTTTCCAGCCAGGCTTCTTCTAGTCTGTAGCTCTGCACAGGGTTGTTGTACCCCAAGTGCAGGACCCGGCATTTGGCCTTGTTAAACCTCATGCCGTTGGTCTCAGCCCAGCAGTCCAGCCTGTTCAGGTCCCTTTGCAGAGCCTCCCTACCCTCCAGCAGATCGACACTTCCACCCAGCTTGGTGTCATCTGCAAACTTGCTAAGGGAGGACTCAATGCCTTCATCCAGGTCGTTGATAAAGACATTAAACAGGACTGGACCCAGGACTGAGCCCTGGGGAACCCCACTTGTCACTGGCCTCCAGATGGATTTAACTCCATTTACCACCACCGTCTGGGCCTGGTCATTCAACCAGTTTTTCACCCAGGAGAGTGTGCGCCCATCCAGGCCAGAGGCCGACAGTTTCCGAAGCAGAATGCTGTGAGAAACTGTATCAAAGGCTTTACTGAAGTCCAGGAAAACCACATCCACAGCCTTTCCCTCGTCCAAGAGTTTAGTCACTTGGTCATAGAAGGTGATCAGATTAGTCTGGCAAGACCTGCCTTTCATGAACCCGTGTTGACTGGGCCTGATCACCCGGTTCTCTTGCAAGTGCTTCATGATCGCACTCAAGATCACCCGCTCCATGATTTCCCCGGTACCGAGGTCAGGCTGACAGTCCTGTAGTTCCCCGGATCCTCCCTGCGCCCCTTCTTATAGATGGGCACGACATCAGCCAGCCTCCAGTCCAGCGGAACCTCCCCAGTCATCCAGGACTGCTGGAAGATGATGGAAAGGGGTTTGGCCATCACATCCGCCAGTTCCCTCAAAACTCTTGGGTGGACTCCATCCGGCCCCATAGACTTGTGGGCATCTAGCTAGGCAAGCAAGTCTCTAACCACCTCCTCTTGCACCTTGGGAATCTCATACTTCTCATCCAACCCCTGGGGTTGTGCACAGGGGGAACAATTTTCCTTACTGTTAAAGACTGAGGCAAAGTAGGCATTGAGCACTTCTGCCTTGTCTTCATTCCCTGTTACTGTTGTTACCTCTGCATCTACTAGGGACTGGAGATTCTCCCTAGAGATAGAGCAGTACATGAATCAGCAGCAGATGCAGCAGCAGATTAAGGAGATGCAGTAGCCGGAAATGCAGCAGAAGATGCAGCAAGAGGAGATGCAGTAGCAGGAGATGCAGCTGCAGCTGCAGAGGCAGCAGCTGCAGCAGCAATAGATGCAGCAGCAGATGCATCAGGCGATGCAGATTCAGTAGGTGATGTAGCAGCAGAAGATTCTGCGGCGGATTATGCAGCAGGAGATTCCGCAGAAGAAGATCCCGCAGGAGATGCAGCAGAAGGAAATGCAGTAAGATATGCTGCAGGAGGAGATGCAACAGGTAATGCAGCAGCAGAAGATGCATGTTCAGCAGTAGATTCAGCATCACATTCAGAAGGAGATGCAGCAGCAGGAGATATAGCAGAAGGCGATTCTTCAGCAGGAGATGCAACAGCAGGAGATGAAGCCACAAAAGATGCAGGAGAAGATGCAGAAGGAAATGCAGCAGAATATACCTCAAGAGATGCAGATGAAGGAGATGCAAAAGTAGATGCTGCAGAAGGAGTTGTAGCAGGAGATGCAGCAGCAAGAGATGCAGGCAGCAGATGAAAGAGGAGATGTAGATTCAGCAGCAGATGAAGTAGCAGGAATTGCAGCAGCAGATGCAATAGCAGGAGATGCAGCAATAGGTGAAGCAGCACCAGATGCAGCAGCATATGCCGAAGATGTAGTAGGAGGGGAATAAGCAGGAGATCCAGCAGGAAGAGATGCAGCAGGATATGCAGAAAAAGATAAAGCAGAAAGAGATGCACAGGAAATACAGCAGCAGGATATGCATCAGCAGGAAATACAGCAGGACATACACTAGCAGGAGATGCAGCAGGAGATGCAGCAGGAGATGCAGGCGGAGATGTAGCAAGAGGATATGCACCATGATATACAGCAGCAGGAGATGCAACAAAAGATGAAATAAGAGGAGATGCAGTAGGAGAGGCAGCAGAGGAGATGCAGCAGAATCTACTGCTGCATCTCCTGCTGCTGCTGCTCCTGCTGCTTCTCCTGCTGCTGCCTCTCCTGCTGCTAAATCTCCTCCTGCATCAGCTGATGCATTTCCTGCATCTCCTGCGGATGCATCTGCTGGTGCATCTCCTGCTTCTCTATCTTCTGCTGCATCTCCTGCTGAATCACATAGTGCCTCTCCTGCTTCCACATATCCTGCTGCTGAATCTCTTTCTGCATCTCCTTCTTCTGAATCTCCTGCTGCTCTATTACCTTCTGCATCGACTCCTGCTGCATATCCTGCTGCTGCATCTCCTCCTGCTGCATCTGCTTCTGCATCTCCTGCAGATGCATCTGCTTCTAAAACTGTATCTTCTGCTGTATCTATTGCTTTGCATCTCCTTCTGCTGAATCTCCTCCTGAATCTCCTGTGGCATCTCATGCTGCTACATATCCTGCTACATCTCCTGAAGTATCTCCTGAATATGCATCTCCTGCTGCTTCTCCTGCTGCTGAATCTCCTGCTGCTGAATCTCCTGCTGCTGCCTCTGCTGCATCATCTCTTCTTTCTCCATATCCTGCTGTATCTCCTGTTGCTCATCATATCATGCTGCTGTATAAGTTGAAGAATCTCTTCCTACTGCATCTTCTGCTGATTCTTCATTTCCTGCTGCATCTGCTTCTGCATCTCCTGCTGCTGCATCTCCTACTGCATCTCCGTCTGAATCCCTTTGTGCTGCATTTCCTGCTGATGCATATTCCGCTTCAACTCCTGCTGCTGCATCTCCTGCTGCATCACTTGATGCTGCATCTTCTGCTGTTGCATCTCCTGCTGCATCTCCTGCGACATCACCTGCTCCTGTATCTCCTGCTGCTAAACCTCCCGATGCATCCTCTGCTCATACATTTGCGGATGCATCTTCTGATGCACCATTTCCCGTTGCATCTGCTGCTCCATCCCCTGCTGCATCTCTTTCTGCTCCATCTCCTGCATCTGCTGTTGCATATGTTGCTGCTTCATCTACTGCTGTATCTCCTGCTAACTCTCCAGCTGCTGCATCTCCTTCTGACGTCTCTGCTGAATCTACTGCTGAATATGCATCCCCTGCTGAATCTCCTGCTGCTGCATCTCCTGCTCATATCCTACTGCATCTTCTCCTGCAGCATATCTTGCTGCATTTCTTTTTGCTGCATCTCCTGCTGCGTCACCTGCTGCATCTATTGCTACTGCATCTACTGCCTCTGCAGCTGCAGCTACATCACCTGCTGCTGCATCACCTGCTGCATCATACCTCCTGCTGCATAATCTGCAGCGTTTCCTGCTGCCGCATCTATTTAATCTGCAGCTCAATTTCCTTCTGCTTCGTGTACTGCTACATCTCCTGCTACATTTGCTGTGCTTCACTTCCTGCTACTTGATGTCCTCCTGCATCTCCTGCTGCTGTATAGCCTGCTGCTTCATCTCCTGCTGCTGTATAGCCTGCTGCTTCATCACCTGCTGCATCCTCTGCGGATGCATCTGCAGAATCATCTCCATTTCCTGCTGCATCTACTGCTCAGTCTGCTACGGATGCATCTAATGCTTCTGCATTTCAGCTGCATATCCTGTTGAAGCCATCTGCGGCTGCATCTCATGCTGCTGAATCTCCTGCCTCTTCATCTCCTGCTGCTGCAACTCCTGTTGAATCTGATGCTGCATCTGGTGCGGCTGCATCTTCTTTTCCTGCATCTCCTGCTCCTGCATCTCCAGATGATTTCCTGCTGTATTTCCTTCTGTTCAATCTCCTGCTGCATATCCTGGTGCATCACCTGCTCAATATGCATCTCCTGCTGACACACCTCATGCAGCTGCATCTGCTGCTGCATATCCTGCTGCATCTGCTGTTCTCAATTCTTTTGCTCTTGCATATCCTACTGAATTTCCAGTAGCATCTCTTGCTGATGCAATTCCTGCTGCATCTCATCCTGCATCTTCTGCTGCTGCATCTGCCTCTGCTTCTGGTGATGCTACATCTCCAGCTGCATCAGCTGCTTCGTCTGCTGATTTATCTCCTGCTGCATATGGTTCTGCATCTTCTGCTGCATATGATTCTGCACCTTCTGCTGCATCTGATGCTACATCTGGTGCTGCTTCTGCTCTGGTGCGTCTCCTGCCTCATATCGTGCTGCTGTGTCTCCTGCTGATGTATGTTTTGCTGCATCTCCTGCTGATGCATTTCCTGCTGTATCTCCTACTTCTGCATCTTATTCTTCTGCATCTCTGGCTCCAGCATCTCCTGCTGCATCAATTGCTGCTGTATCTCTTATTCATCTCCTTCTGCTGCATCACGTGCTGTATCTGGTGCTGCTGTACCTCCTCCTACTGCATCTTCTGTTCCATCTCCTCCTGTTGCATCTCCTGCTGCATGTCCTGCTAAATCTCCTGCTACTATATCTCCTGCTGTTTCACATCCTGCTACTGCATCTCCTAATGAATCTCCCGCTGCTTCATCTCTTGATTCTTGTCCTTATTCTACATCTCCTGTTTCCGCATCTCCTTTTCCTTCATCTCATTCTGCATCTCCTTTTGCATCTTTTTGTGTCACCTGCTGCATCTCCTGCTGGTGCATCTGATGCTGCATCTGATGCTGCTTTCTCTCCTGCTGCATGTACTGCCTATGAATCTCCTGCTATATTTCCTTCTGCTGCATCTTCTTCTCTTCATCTACTACTCTGCACTTCCAGCTGCTGCATCTCCTCCTTCTGCATCTCCGGCTGAATCGCCTGTAGCATCTCCTGCTTCTTTATCTCCTGCTGCTACATCTCCTAGTGCATATGATGCTACTGCATCTCCTGTTACTTCTGCTGCACTTGCATTCCCTGATGCATCTCCTGATGCTGCAGCTCCTTCTGCATCTCCTTTCTTGCTTTGTCTCCTGCTACTGCATCTCTGCTGCACCTACTGCTGCTGCATTTCCTGCTGCATCTTTTGGTGCTGTATCTCCTGCTGATGGGTCTTATGCTGTATCTCTTCCTCTTGCATCTTTTGCTGCATCTGCTGCTGCGTTACCTGCTCTGTCTCCTCCTACTGCCTTTCCTGCTGCTGAATCTCTTTCTACTTCTCCTTCTGAATCTCCTGCTACTCTATTAACTTCTGCATCGACTCCTGCTGCATGTTCTGCTGCGGCATCTCCTACTGCTTTAATCTGCTTCTGCATCTCCTGCTGCATCAGTTGCTGATGAATCTCCTGATGAATCTCCTGCAGCATCTCATGTTTCTACATGCTGAATCTCCTGCTCCATCTTATTCTGAATATGCATGTCCTGATGCATCTCCACCTGCTGACACTCTTACTGCTACATTTGTTTCTGCATCTCCTGCTGCATCTCCTGCTGCTGAATCTCCTGATTCCGTGTCTGCTGCTGAACATCCTTTGTCTGCTCCTGAATCTCCTGCTGCATCTGCTGCTGCTTCATCTCCTTTTGCTGCATCTGCTGGTTCTGCACCTGCTGCAACATCTGCTTCTGCGTCTCCTGATGTTGCATCTCCTGCTGCATCTCTGTCTGAATCTCTTGGTGCTGCATTTCCTGCTGATGCATATTCTGCTTCAACTCCTGATGCTGCATCTGCATATAATGCATCTCTTTTTGCTGCATGTTCTGGTGTTGCATCTCCTGCTTCATCAAATTATAACTGAACTGCAAATATTTAGGTGCTTTAGAGAAATCGAATAAAAACCACAGGGAGGATGATAGCATGGAATGTTGCTGATTCTAAATATCTTTAAGAGATTAAAGCTCATTCACTGCAAAGCGAGTCTTGTAGAAGTTTTAGTATACGCTTGTGTACTGTAACATCAGAACTGCTATTAAAGCATCACTTGAAAATATCAGAGCGTTCAGCACAAGTACCGCAGGGAAGAAGCTACAATGAAATGCTGGCTCTCGTTAGAGTCTTCTCTGGAAATGCTTTCACTGCAAGCTGCAAAGCATGACTAACAGAACCTTTTAGTATAGGGTACTGAATTGTGATTTATGAAGGTGATTTCGAATAAGTGAGTAACTGACGCAGTGAAGATGCTAGCGTGGAATACTGCTGCTACCGAATGTCTTTTCTTAGAGCGCTTTCACTGCAAAGCAAAACTTGTAGACGTTTCAGTCTAGGCTTTACACGGCAACATAAAAATGGCTATTAAAGCATCACTTCAAAATCTTTAGCGCTTTCCCTGCTAGGAAAGACTTGTTGAACTTTTAGTCTAGGCTTATGTACTGCAACATCAGAATGGTGATTAAAGCGTCGCTTCAAAATATCAGGGTGTTCAGCGCAACAACTGCAGGGAAGATGCTACGATCAAATATTGAAATTCGTATAATTCTTCTCTGGATATGCTTCCACTGCAAGGCAAGACTTGTAGAACTTTCAGTCTAGGCTCGTGTACTGCATCATCAGAATGGCTATTAAAGCGTCACTGCAAAATTTGAAAACGTTTAGAAAAAGGGCAAGGGCGATGCTACAATCAAATGCTAGCTTTCGTTAGAATCTCTCTTGAAGCGCTTTCACTGCAAGGTGCAAAGCACTTCTAACAAAACGTTTTAGTATAGGGTACAGAACAGTTACTTTACTTCGCCGAATAACGTGCTATCGAAATAGTGAACATCTGCTGCATAGAAGATGGTTGTATAGAATGCTGCTGCTTCTGAATATCTTCTCTTACAGCGCTTTCACTGCTAAGTATGAAAGTTTCATTCTAGTATGGAAGTTTCATTCTAGTCTCAAATCTTGAAATGAGGCTTTAATACCCATCCTGATCTTACAGTTCATAAGCCTAGAGTGAAACTTCTACAAGTCGGCTGTTGCAGTAACAACACTATAAGAGAAAACATTAATAAGTGGTATAGTTTCATGCCAGCATCTGCACTGCCTGAAATACTTACTTTTCTATAAGCGTGTTAACAGGAGCAGCTAAGTCACAATTTATTACCCTAAATTAAAATGGGTTAGTCGTGCTTCACAGCTT
Organism: Clamator glandarius; assembly: GCA_033459285.1. Taxonomy (NCBI): domain Eukaryota; kingdom Metazoa; phylum Chordata; class Aves; order Cuculiformes; family Cuculidae; genus Clamator; species Clamator glandarius. The sequence continues at coordinate 505,326 of JAUNZM010000631.1, read as the reverse complement.
GCAGTGAAAGCGCTATAAGAGAAGACTCTTACGAGAATCAACATTTGATGGTAGAAGCTTCCCTGCAGTACTTGTGCTGAATGCTCTGAAATTTTGAAGTGACACTTTACAAGCTGGTGATATACTTCAGAAAACTAGAATGAAACTTCTAGAAGTCGTACTTTGCAGTGAAAGTGTTATAAGAGAAGGCATTCAGAAGCAGCAGCATTCCATACTACCATCTTCTAAGATCCCGATGTTCACTATTCCGAAAGCTCGTTATTCGGCGAAGCAAAGTAACTGTTCTGTACCCTATACTAAAATTTTATGTTAGTCGTGCTTTGCAGCTTGCAGTGAAAGCGCTTCCAGGGAAGACTGCCGAGAGCCAGCATGTGATCGTAGCAGCTTCCCTGCCGTACTTGTGCTGAACGATTTGAAATTTTGAAGTGACTCTTTACTACCCAATCTGATGTTACAGGACACGAGCCTAGACTGAAAGTTCTACAGGTCTCTCTTTGCAGTGAAAGCGCTATAAGAGAAAACATTCAGACGCAGCAGCATTCCATGCTAGCATCTTCATACGGGCTTAACTCACTTTTCCTAAAGATCCTCAGTAGTTAAATCACAAGTCCGTAATCAGTACTAAACGTTTTGTTAGACGTGCTTTGCAGCTTGTAGTGAAAGCGCTTCAAGAGAAGATTCTAACGAGAGCTAGCATTTGATCATAGCCCTTGCGGTACTTTTTCTAAACGTTTTCAAATTTTGCAGTGATGCTTTAATAGCCATTCTGATGATGCAGTACACGAGCCTAGACTGAAAGTTCTACAAGTCTTGCCTTTCAGTGAAAGCGCATCAAGAGAAGAATTATACGAATGTCAATATTTGATCGTAGCATCTTCCCTGCGGTATTTGCGAAGAACACCCTGATATTTTGAAGTGACGCTTTAATAGCCATTCTGATGTTGCAGTATGTAATCATAGACCAAAAGTTCAACAAGTCTTGCCTTGATGCCGCAGGTGATGCCGCAGGAGAAGGAGCAGATGATGCAGCAGCACATGCAGTATCAGCAGATGCAGCAGCAGGAGATGCAGGAGCAGGAAATACAACAGGAATAGATACAGAAGGTAATGCAGCAGCAGGAGTTGAAGCAGAATATGCATCAGCAGGAAATGCAGCACCAAGACATTCCGACGGAGATGCAGCAGCAGGAGATGCAGAAACAGATTCAGCAGAAAGAGATGCAGCAGCACTACATGCAGCAGGAGTCGATGCAGAAGGTAATAGTGCAGCAGGAGATTCAGAAGAAGGAGATAGAGAAGCAGGAAAGGCAGCAGTATATAGAGAAGCAGGATATGCAGCAGGAGGAGATGCAGTAGGAGGAGATAGAGCAGGTAATGCAGCAGCAGGAGATGCAAGAGCAAGAGATGCAGCACCAGACCCATCAGCAGGAGATGCAGCAGCAGTAGGTGCAGCAAGAAATGCAGCAGCAGTAGGTGCAGCAGGACATGCAGTAGCAGGAGATGAAGCATTATCATGAGATGCATTAAGAGGTGCAGTAGCAGGGTATGTAGCAGGAGATTTGGCAGGAGATGAAGCAGCAGCAGATGCAGCAGGAAATGCAGCAGTAGATGCAGTAGGAGTTGCAGAATCAGGAGATGCAGCAGAGAATGCAGCAGCAGCAGAAGTAACAGGAGATGCAACAGCATCATATGCACTAGGAGATGTAGCAGTAGGAGATGAAGAAGCAGGAGATGCTACAGGCGATTCACCGGAGATGCAGAAGGAGGAGATGCAGCAGCAGGAAGTGCAGAGTAGTAGATGAAGAGAAGAAGATGCAGCATAAGGAAATATAGCAGGAGAAGCAGCCGCAGTAAATGCAGCTAGAGAGAAAGCAGCATCAGATGCAGCATCAGATGTAGCAGCAGATGTACCAGCAGGAGATGCAGCAGCAGGAGATCTATCAGGAGATGCAGAATGAGATGAAGCAGCAGCACATGCAGCAGCAGGAGATGCAGGAAAATAAGATGCAGCCGCACCAGATGCAGAATCAGATTCAGCAGGAGTTGCGGCAGCAGGAGATGAAGAGGCAGGAGATTCAGTAGCAGGAGATGCAGCATCAGGAGATTCAGCAAGAGATGCATCAGCAGGAAATGCATCAGCAGATTCTGCAGCAGGAAATTCTGTAGGAGATTCTGCAGCAGGAGATTCAGTAGAAAACGCAGCAGGAGATTCAGTAGAAAATACAGCAGGAGATATAGAAGGAGATTCAGCAGGAGGACATCAAGTGGCAGGAGATGTAGAATCAAGAACTGTAGCAGGAGATGCAGCAGTACATGAATCAGAAGCAGTTGCAGTAGCAGATTAAGGAGATGCAGTAGCCGGAAATGCAGCAGAAGATGCAGCAAGAGGAGATGCAGTAGCAGGAGATGCAGCTGCAGCTGCAGAGGCAGCAGATGCAGCAGCAATAGATGCAGCAGCAGATGCATCAGGCGATGCAGATTCAGTAGGAGATGTAGCAGCAGAAGATGCTGCAGAGGATGACGCAGCAGGAGATACCGCAGAAGGAGATTCCACAGGAGATGCAGCAGAAGGAAATGCAGTAAGATATGCTGCAAGAGGAGATGCAACAGGTAATGCAGCAGCAAGGGATGCATATTCAGCAGTAGATTCAGCATCACATTCAGAAGGAGATGCAGCAGCAGGAGATATAGCAGAAGGCGATTCTTCAGCAGGAGAGGCAGCAGCAGGAGATGCATAAGCAGGAAATGCAGGCAACAGACGAAAGAGGACATGTAGATTCAGCAGCAGATGAAGTACCAGGAGTTGTAGCAGCAGATGCAATAGCAGGAGATGCAGCAAGATATGCAGATTAAGCAGTAGATGCAGCAGGATATTATGCTTCGGCTGATAGAGCAGCAGGAGATGAGCAGGAGATTGAGGAGGGGATGCAGTAGGAGGCGAGTCAGGAGGTGATGATGCAGAAGAAACAGAAGCAGGAGGTGCAGAAGCAGAAGATACAGCAGCAGGAGATGAGCAGGAGATTGAGCAGAAGATGCAGTAGGAGGCGAGGCAGGAGGTGATGATGCAGCAGAAACAGGAGCAGGAGTAGCAGAAGCAGAAACTGAAGCAGGAGATGCAGAAGCAGAAACTGAAGCAGGAGATGCATCGGTAGTAGATACAGCAGGGGATTCAGCGGCAGGAGATGCAGCAGGAGATGCAGAGAAAAGGGATGAAGCAGCAGGAGATGCAGTGACAGGAAGTGCAGCAGTAGATGCAGATTCAGCAGGAGATTCATCAGCAGAAGAATCTGCAGCAGATTCACAGTAGGACGTGCAGTAGCAGGAGATGCAGAAGGAGATGGGCAGAAATAGATGCAGCAGGAGAAGCTGCAGTAGGAGATGCAACAGAAGATGCACGAGGAGGAGATGCTGCAGGAAATGCAGAAGGATATGCAGCAGGAGAAGCATCAGGAGATGCAGCAAGACATGCAGTAGCAGCAGATACAGCAGAAGGAGATGCAGCAGCAGAAGTTGCAGAAAGATATAGAGCAGCAGGAATTGCAGCAGGAGATGCAGTAGCAAGAGATGTAGCATTATCATAGGATGCATTAGAGGATGCAGCAGCAGGACGTGCAGCAGCAGGAGGTGCAGGAGGATATGCATGAACAGGAGAATCAGTATGAGGTAGAGCAGGAAATGCAGCAGCAGGATATATAGCTGGAGATTCAGCAGTAGATGAAACAGCAGCAGATGCAGCAGGAAATGCAGCAGGAGATGCAGCAGCAGGAGATGCCCAGCAGATGCAGAAGGAGATGAAATATCAGGAGATGAAATATCAGGAGATGAAGCTACAGATGCATCATCTGAAGATGAAGCAGGAGATGCAGCAGAACGAGATGCATCAGCAGATGCATCAGGAGATGCAAGAGGAGGGGAGGCAGATGATGTAGCAAGAAATACCGTAGAAGATGCAGCAGGAAATATATTCAGGATATGCAGGAGAAATAGATGAAGGAGGAGATGAAGCAGAAGGAGATGCAGCAGGAGGAGATGCATCAGCATATGTAGAAGCAGGTGCAGCAGGAGAAGCAGGAGGAGATGCAGCAGCAGGAGATGCTGCAGCAGATGTAGCAGGAGGTGATGCAGCAAGAGGAGACACAGCAGGAGGTGATGCAGCAGGTAATACAGCAGCAGGAGATGCAGCAAAAGATGCAGCTAGAGACACAGCAGCAGGAAATGCAGCAGTATATAAAGAAGCAGAGGATGCAGTAGCAGGAGATGCAGTAGGAGATTCAGCATGAGATTCAGCAGCAGGAGATGCAGCAGCAGGTGATGTAGCAGCAGCAGATGCTTCAGCAGATGTATCGGGGGAGATGCAGAACAGGAGACTTAGAAGGACGTTATGCAGCAGGAGATGCAGCAGGAGATTCTATAGCAGGAGATTCAGTAGGATTTGCAGCAGCAGGATATGTAGCACTAAGAAATGCAGCAGGAGATGCAGGAGGAGATGCAGCAGCAGGAAATTCAGCAGCAGGAGATGCAGCAGGAGATTCAGCAGCAAGAAATTCTGCAGCAGGAGATGAAGCAGGAGAGGTGGCAGGATCTTCAGGAGGAGATTTAGCAGGAGAAAATGCAGCTGCAGGAGATGCAGCAGGCGATAGAGCAGCAGCAGATGCAGAAGGAGATGCAGCAACAGGAGATTCAGCAGCAGCAGATGCAGCAGGAGATGCAGCAGCAGATGAAGCAAGAGATAGAGAAGAGGACAGAGCAACAGCAGATGCAGCAGCAGGAGATGCAGCAGGATATACATATTCAGCAGGAGATGCATCAGGAGATGTAGTAGCAGGAGATGCATATTCTGAGGGAGATGTACCAGCATGAGATGCCGTGGGAGATACAAGAGGAGATAGAGCAGATGGAGATGCAAGAGCAGGAGTTGAAGTAGCAGGAAATGCAGTCGCAGCAGATCCAGCAGCAAGTGATTCAGCAGGTTATGGGGCAGCAGGCACAGCAGCAGGAGATGCAGAAGGAGATGCAGCAACAGGAAATGCAGCAGGAGATGAAGTATCAGATACAGGAGGTGGAGATGCAGCAGCAGATGCATCAGTAGATGCAGATTCAGCAAGAGATTCAGAAGGAGGAGGTGCTGCAGCAGATTCGCAATAGGAGATGCATCAGCAGGAGATGCAGCAGGAAATGCAGCAATAGACGCAGAAGCAGGAGATGCTGCAGCAGAAAATACTGCAGCAGTTTCTGCAGGAGATGACATATGAGGTGATAAAGCCACAGATGCATCAGCTGAAGATGAAGCAGGAGATGCAGAAGCAGGAGGTGCATCAGCAGATGCATCAGGAGATGCAGATTCAGCAGAAGAAGCAATAGGAAGAGAATCTTCAGCAGATGCAGCAGGATGTGCAGCATGACGAGATGTAGCAGGACATATAGCAGCAGCAGATGCATCAGCAGATGAAGCAGGCAATGCAGCAAGAGATGCATCAGCAGAGATGTAGCCACAGATGCATCAGAAGGAGATGCAACAGGAGACGCAGCAGCAGCAGATTCCGCAGGAGATGCATCAGCAGAAGATGCAGAAGGAGTTGCAGCAAGAGGAGATTCATCAGGAAATGCAGCAGCAGGGGATGTAGTAGCAGGAGACGCAGAAGGAGATGCAGAAGGAGCTGCAGCATCAGGAGATGCAGCAGGGAATGCAGCAGCAGCAGAAGTAACAGGAGATGCAGCAGCATCATATGCACTAGAAGATGTAGCAGCAGGAAATGAAGAAGCAAGAGATGCTAGCGGCGATTCATCCGGAGATGCAGAAGGAGGAGATGCAGTAGCAGGAGGTGCAGAGTAGTAGATGAAGGGAAGAAGATGCAGCAGAAAGAAATATAGCAGGAGATTCAGCCGCAGTAAATGCAGCAAGAGAGAAAGAAGCAGCAGATGCAGCAGCAGATGCAGCAGAAGAGGATGCAACAGCATATGCAGCAGCAGGAGATGCAGCAGCAGGAGATCTATGAGGAGATGGAGCAGCAAATTCAGCAGATGCAGCAGTAGTAGATTCATAAAGAGCTGCAGCAGGAAATGCAGATGAATATGCAGCAGCAGGAGATAGAGCAGGAGATGCATCTGCAGGTGATGTAGAAGGAGATACAGCAGGTGATGCAGAAGGAGATGCAGCAGGAGATGCAGAAGGAGATGCAGCAGCAGGATAGGCGGCAGAAGGAGATGACGCAGGAGATGCTTCAATAGAAGGTGCAACATGAGATACAGCAGATAAAGATGCAGCAGCAGATGAAGCAGAAGGAGATGCAGAAACATGGGATGCAGCAGCAAGACGTGGATCAAGAGATGCATCAGCAGGAGGTGAAGCTTCAGGAAATTCATTAGGAGATGCAGTAGCAGGATATGAAGCAGCAGGAGATATAGCAGCAGGACATGCAGCATGAGATGCAGCAGTATGAGATGAAGCAGCAGGGGATACATGAGGAGATGCAGAAGCAGCAGATACAGCAGTAGATGCCATAGCAGGAGATGCAAAAGGAGATGATGCAGCAGCAGGAAGAGATAAAGGAGGAGATGCAGCAGGAGGAGGTGGAACAGGAGTTGCAGCAGGAGGAGGTACAGCAGCAGATGCAGCAGCCTATGCAGCAGAAGGCGATGCACAGAGATGCAGCAGCAATTGATGAAGCAGGAGATGCTGGAGTTGGAGATGCCGAAGAAGTAGATGCAGAAGCAGGAGATGCAGGAGTAGATGCATCAGCAGGAGATGCAGCAAAACATACATCAGCAGGAGACACAGCAGCAGGATATGAGGCAGGAGATGCACTAGCAGGAAATGCAGCAGGAGATGCTTCCAGAGATTAAACAGGAGATGCTGCAGCAGGTGATGCAGCAGCAGGAAATTTTACAGGGATTGCAGCCGTAGGTGAAGCCGCACCAGATGAAACAGCATATGCTGCAGATGCAGCAGCAGAGGCAGCAGCAGTAGATGCCACAGGACATAGAGAAAAGAATGAGGCAGCAGGAGATGTAGGAGATGCAGCAGTAGATGAAGTAGCAGCAGATTCAACAGCAGATTCAGGAGACGTAGCAGAGTAGATGCAGCAGGATATGAAACTGCAGAAGATACAGAAGGAGATGCAGCAGCAGAAGATGAAGCTGGAGATGAAGTAGAAATGCAGAAGCAAATGCAGCAGGAGATGCAGCAGCAGGAGATGTAGCAGCAGATGGAGTAGGAGATGTTGCAACACCAGAAGCAGCAGCAGATGCAGCAGCAGGTGATGCAGAATGAGATGCAGCAGGAACTGCAGCAGCAGGAGATGCAGCAGAAGATGCAGCAGGATATGCAACAGCAGATGCAGAAGCATGAGGTGCATAGCAGGAGATGCAGCATGAGATAAAGTAGCAGGAGATACAGAAGCAGGAGATGCAGAAGGAGATGTAGCAGCAGGAGACGCAGAAGGAGATGCAGTAGCAGGAGATGCAGTAGAGGAAGATGCAGCCGCAGCAGATGCAGGAGATGCAGAAGCAGGAGATGAAGAGGCAAGAGATTCAGCAGGAGATGCATCAGCAGGAAATGTAGCAGGAGATGCGGCAGCAGGAAACGCCGTAGGAGAGTCTGCAGCAGGAGATTCAGCGGAAGATTGAGCAGAAGATGCAGCAGGAGATATAGAAGGAGATTCAGCAGCAGGAGATGTAGTAGGAGATGCTGCAGGAGATACATCAGCAGGAGTTGCAGGAGGAGATTCTGCAGGAGATACAGTAGGAGATGCATCAGGAGATGAAGTAGCAACATATGCATCAGAGGTTACAGCAGGAAGTGCAACAAGAGATTCAGCAGGTGATGTAGCAGCAGAAGATGCAGCCGCAGATGCCTTCAGGAGGAAATGCAGAAGCACTAGATGCATCCGTAGAAGACTGAGCAGCAGATGCAGCAGGAAATGGAGATACTTCAGCAGATGCATCCGCAGATGCATGAGCAGAGTATGCAGCAGCAGGAGATGCTGGAGGACATCAAGTGGCAGCAGATGTAGAAGCAGGAATTGTAGCAATAGATGCAGCAGTACATGAATCAGCAGCAGATGCAGCAGCAGATTAAGGAGATGCAGTAGCCGGAAATGCAGCAGCAGATGCAGCAAGAGGAGATGCAGTAGCAGGAGATGCAGCTGCAGCTGCAGAGGCAGCAGATGCAGCAGCAATAGACGCAGCAGCAGATGCATCAGGCGATGCAGATTCAGTAGGAGATGTAGCAGCAGAAGATGCTGTGGAGGATGATGCAACAGGAGATCCCGCAGAAGGAGATGCAGCAGGAGATGCAGCAGAAGGAAATGCAGTAAGATATGCTGCAAGAGGAGATGCAACAGGTAATGCAGCAGCAGGGGATGCATGTTCAGCAGTAGATTCAGCATCACATTCAGAAGGAGATGCAGCAGCAGCAGGAGATACAGCAGAAGGCGATTCTTCAGCTGGAGATACAGCAGCAGGAGATGAAGCCACAAAAGATGCAGGAGAATATGTAGAAGGAAATGCAGCAGCATATGCTGAAGATGTAGTAGGAGGGGATTAAGCAGGAGATCCAGCAGGAAGAGATGCAGGAGGATATGCAGAAAAAGATAAAGCAGAAAGAGATGCACAGGAAATACAGCACCAGGATATGCATCAGCAGGAAATGCAGCAGGACATGCACTAGCAGGAGATGCAGCAGGAGATGCAGCAGGAGATGTAGCAGAATCTACTGCTGCATCTCCTGCTGTGCATCTCCTGCTGCATCTCCTGCTGCTGCCTCTCCTGCTGCTAAATCTCCTCCTGCATCAGCTGATGCATTTCCTGCATCTCCTGCGGCTGCATCTGCTGGTGCATCTCCTGCTTCTCTATCTTCTGCTGCATCTCCTGCTGAATCACATGGTGCCTCTCCTGCTGCCACATCTCCTGCTTCTGCATATCCTTTTGCATGTCTTGCTGCCACATCTCCTGCTTCTGCCTCTCCTAATCCTGCATCTCTGCTGCTGCATCTCCTGCTGCTGCATTTCCTGCTCCTGCTTCTCTTGATGCATCTGCTGCTGCATCTTCTACGGCATCTTCTATTGCTTCAACTCCAGACGCTGCATCTCCTGCTGCATCTGCTGATACTGCATCTTATCCTGCCGCATCTCCTGCTCCATTTTCTTGTGCATCTGCTGATGCTGCTGTATCTTCTGCTGCTGCATCTCCTGCTGATGCGTCTGCTGTTGCATCTCCTGCTGCATCTCCTGCTACTGCATCTTCTTCTCTGCAGATCCTGATGCTTCATCTCCTGCTGCAGAATCTCCAGCTGCATCTTCTGCTTCTGCATCTCTTGCTACTGGGTCTGCTGCATCATCTCCTCCTGCCTCTTCTCCTACAGCATCTCCTTCTGCTGCATCTTCTCTGCAGATCCCGATGCTTCATGTCCTGCTGCAGAATCTCCCGCTGCATCTTCTGCTTCTGCATCTCTTGCTACTGGGTCTGATGCATCATCTCCTCCTGCCTCTTCTCCTACAGCATCTCCTTCTGTATCACGTGCTACATCTCACGAAGCTGTACCTGCTGAAGCACCTCTTCCTGCTACATCTCCTGATGAATAGGCATCTATTGATGCATCTGCTGCTGCTTCATCTCCTGCTGCTGCAACTCCTACTGAATCTGCTGTTGAATATGTTCCTGCATCTGCTGTGGCTGCATCTCTTGCTGCTGCATCATCTACTGATGCATCTTCTGCGTAATCTCCTGCTGCTGCATCTCTTGCTTCTGCATCATCTACTGCTGCATCTCTTGACCAATCTCCTCCAGCTGCATCTGCAGTATTTTCTGCTGCATCTGCTGCTGCTTAATATACTGCTTCATCTCCTACTACTGCATCTCCTTCTGCTTCTCATTCTGCATCTCCTGATACTACAGCTCCATCTACAGCATCCATACTACAGCTGCAGCTCCTGCTGCAGCTCCTGCTGCTGCAGCTCCATCTGCATCATCTCCTACTGCATCATCTCCTCTGCTGCTTAATCTCCTTCTGCATCTCCTGCTGAATCTAATCCTACCACATATCTTGCTGTATCTCCTGCCGCTGCATTTACTGATGCATCTTCTGATGCTGCATCTCCACCTGCTGCATCTCCTGATGCTGAACTCCTGCTAATGCATCTTCTGCTGATGCATAACCTGCTGCATCTCTGACTGCTGCATCTCCTGTTGCTGAATCTCCTGCTGCTGCATCTGCTGGTGCTGCATATGCCACTGCATCTGCTGCTGCATCTTCTTCTTCTGCCTCTCATGCCACATCTCCCGATGATGCATTTCCTGCTTCTGTATATCTTGTTTAATCTACTGCTCCTGCATCTCAGGCTGCATCTCCTGCTGCTGCATCTCTTGCATCTTTTGGTGCATCTGCTGTAGATTAATCTACTGCTGCATCTCCTGTTGCTTCATCTTCTGATTTTTTGATGTCCTCCTGCATCACCTGATGCTCCATCTGCTGCTGCTGCATACACTGCTGCATCTTCTGCTGCTGAATTTACTTCTGCTGCATCTGCTGCTGCATCACCTTCTACTGAATCCCCTGCTGCATCTCCTGCTGCTGCATCCACTAGTACATATCCTAATGCTGCATCTCCTGCTGATGCACCTCCTGATGCATCTCCTGCTCAATCTCCTCCTGCTGCTTCTCCTACTGCTTCATCTCCTGCATCTGCTGCTGCATGTGCTACTGCATCTCCTGCTTCTCTGTGTCCTCCTCCTGGATCTCCACCTGCATCGATTGCTGCTGCATCCTCTGCTGAACCTCCTGCTGCTGCATCTCCTTCTGCAACTTCCTCTGATGCATCAGCAGATTCATCTCATGATGCATCTCCCCTGCTTCATCTCCTGCTGCTGAATCTCCTGCTGTTGCATACCCTGCTACATCTACAGTTGCTTCTAACCCTATTTCATCTACTGGTGCTGTATCTCCTCCTGAATTTCCTGCAGCTGCATCTCCTGTTGCTATATCTTTTGCTTATCAATCTCCTGCTGCTGCATCTCTCACGGAATCTGCTTCTGAATATGCTCCTGCATCTACTGCGGCTGCAACTCCTGATGCTGCATCTCCTGATACTGCATCTCCTAATGCATCTCCTGTAGCTTAATCTCCTGCTTTTGCATCTCCTGCTTTATCTCCTTCTGATGCCTATCTTGCTGCTGCATCTACTGCTGCTTCGTCTGCTTCTACATCTCCCGCTGCATTTCCCGTTGCTGCATCTCAGGGTACATCTCCTCTTGCTCAGTCTCTTGCTGCATATCCTGCTGCTACATCTCCTGCTACTGCATCTTCTGCTGCATCTCCTGCTGCATCTCTTGCAGTTGCATCTCCTGCTACATCTCTTGCGGCTGCATCTCCTGCTCCATATCCTTCTGTTGCATCAGCGTATTCATCGTATGATGGTGCTTTCTTGCTGGAGCTCCTGCTTCTGTATTTCCTGCTGCTCCAAACTCTGCTGCATCTCCTGCTGCTGCATTTCTAGCTGCAGCTGCTGCTGCTGTATCTCCTGCGGCTGCTGATGCATTTCCTGATGCATTTTCTACTGCTGCATCTCCTTCTGCTGCAACTCCTGCTGCATCTCCTCTTGCTGAATTTCCTACTGCTGCATTTCGTGCTCCTGCATCTGATACTGCATCTCCTGCTGCTGCATCTGCTGGTGCTGCATCTCCTGCTGCATCTGCTGCTGAATCTCCTGCTTCTTCATCTCATACCACATCTCCTGCTGCTGCATCACCTGCTGCTGAATCTCCTGCATCTTTCGGTGCATCTGCTGTAGATTCGAATACTGGTGCATCTCCTGCTGCTTCATCTCCTGCTGATGGATGTCCTCGTGCATCTCCTGATGCCGCATCTGCTTCTGCATCTCCTGTCGCTGCATCTCATCCTGCATCGTTTACTGCTGCATCTGCTTCTGCTTCTGGTGATGCTACATCTCCAGGTACATCTGCTGCTTCATCTGCTGCTTTATCTCCTGCTGCATATGTTTCTGCATATTCTGCTGCATATGGTGCTGCATCTCCTGCTGCTTCTGCTGCTTGTGCATCTCCTGCCTCATATCCTGCTGCTGTGTCTCCTGCTGGTGTATATTTTGCTGCATCTCCTGCTGATACATGTCCTGCTGTATCTCCTGATTCTGCATCTACTTCTTCTGCATCTCTGGCTCCAGCATCTCCTGCTGCATCAGTTGCTGCTAGTAGATGAAGCAGCAGCAGATGCAGATGAATATGCAGCAGCAGGAGATACAGCAGGAGATGCATCTGCAGGTGATGCTGAAGGAGATGCAGCAGGTGACACTCAAGGAGATGCAGCAGGAGATGCATAATGAGATGAAGCAGCAAGATATTCAGCAGAAAGAGATGACGCAGTAGGTGCTTCAATAGAAGGTGCAACATGAGATACAGCAGGAGACGCGGCAGCAGACGAAGCAAAAGGAGATGCAGAAAGGAAATCAGAAGAAGATGCAGCAGCAAAGGATTCAGGATAAGATGCAGCAAGAATTGCATCAGCAGGAGATGCTCCTGGAAACTCAGTAGGATATGCTACAGGCATGGTATCATCAGCAGGAGATGCTACAGGCGATTCAGCCAGAGATGCAGAAGGAGGAGATGCAGCAGAAGGAAATGCAGAGTAGTAGATGAAGAGGAGATGCAGTAGAACGAAATATAGCAGGAGATTCATCTGTGGTACCTGCAGCAGGAGACAAAGCAGCAGCAGATGCAGCATCAGATTCAGCAGCAGGAGATCTATCAGGAGATGCAGCAGTAGATGAAGCAGCAGCAGATGCAGCAGCAAATTCAGCAGATGCAGCGGTAGTAGATTCATAAAGAGCTACAGCAGGAGATGCATGTGCAGGTGATGTAGAAGGAGATGCAGCAGGTGACGCTCAAGGAGATGCAGCAGGAGATGCAGAACGGGATGAAGCAGCAAGATATGTAGCAGAAGGAGATGATGCAGGAGATGCTTCAATAGAAGGTGCAACATGAGATACAGCATGAGATGCAGCAGCAGAAGAAGCAAAAGGAGATGCAGAAACAGGAGATGCAGCAGCAGGACATGGATCAGAGGATAAGCAACAGCAAGAGATCTGGGAAAAACAGATGCAGCAGGATATGCAGCAGCAGATGCAGCTGCATGAGGTGTTTCAGCAGGAGATGTATAAGGAGATGCATATTCATCAGGTGATGCACCAGGATATGCAGAGGGAGTTTCAAGAGAAGGAAATGCAGCAGGAAATCAGCTGGAGATGCAGCAGCAGGAGATGGAGTAAAAGAAGAGACAGCCGCACCAGATGCAGCAGCAGATTCAGCAGGAGTTGCAGCAGCAGGAGATGAAGAGGCAGAAGATTCAGCAGCAGGAGATGCAGCATCGGGAGATTCAGCAGGAGATGCATCAGCAGGAAATGCATCAGCAGATTCTGCAGCAGGAAATTCCGTACGAGATTCTGCAGCAGGAGATTCAGTAGAAAACGCAGCAGGAGATTCAGTATAAAAGGCAGCAGGAGATGCAGCAGGAGATATAGAAGGAGGTTCAGCAGCAGGGGATGTAGAAAGAGATGCAGCAGGAGATACATCAGCAGGAATTATAGCAGGAGATGCTGGAGGGGATTTTGCAGAAGAAGATTCAGCAGGAGATGCAGCAGGAGATGAAATAGCAACAAAGGCATCAGCAGTTACAGCAGGAAGTGCAGCAGGAGATTCAGCAGGAGATGTAGCAGCAGGAGATGCAGCCGCAGATGCCTACAACAGGATATGCAGCTGAAATGAAGAAGCACTAGATGCAACCATAGAAGATTGAGCAGCAGATGCAGCAGGAAATGGAGATGCTTCTGCAGATGAATCCGCAGATGCATCCGCAGAGGATGCAGCAGGAGATGAAGCAGCAGATACAGGAGGACATCAAGTAGCAGGAGATGCAGCAGCAGCAAATGTAGCAGGAGATGCAGCAGTACATGAAGCAGCAAGAAATCGAGCAGCAGATTAAAGAGATACAGCAGCAGGAAACGCAGTAGAATATGCAGCAGGAGGTAATGCAGCATGTGATGCAGCAGCAGGTGATGCAGCAGGAGAGGCAGAGGCAGCAGATGCAGCAGCAATAGATGATGCAGCAGATGCATCAGGAGATGCAGATTCAGTAGGAGATGTAGCAGCAGAAGATGCAGCAGGAGATGCAGCAAAAAGAAATGCAGCAAGATATGCTGCAGGAGAAGATGCAGAAGGATATGAAGCAGGAGATGCAGCAGCAGGAGATTCAGCAGGGGATGCATATTCAGCAGTAGATTCAGCAGAAACGTCAGAAGGAGATGCAGAAGCAGGAGATTTAGCAGGAGATGCAGCAGTAGATGAAGCAGCAGCATATGCAATAGCATTTGCACCAGATAAAGCAGAAGGAGATGAAGCAGGGGATGGAGCAGCAGATGCAACGGGAAATGGCGCATGGGGAGATGCATGAGCATAGGATGCATGAGGAGATGTAGCAGCAGGAGATACAGGAGCAGGTGATGCCGCAGGAGATGCAAGAGGAGATGCAACACGAGAAGATGCAGCACCAAGAAATGCAGCAGGAGAGGCAGCAGCACATGCAGTATCAGCAGATGCAGCAGCAAGAGATGAAGCAGCAGACGCAGCAGCAGGAGATGCATCAGCAGGAAATACAACACGAATAGATGCAGAAGTTAATGCAGCAGCAGGAGTTGAAGCAGAATATGCATCAGCAGGAAATGCAGCACCAAGAGATTCAGATGGAGATGCAGCAGCAGGAGATGTAGAAGCAGATGTTGCAGCTGGTGCAGCAAAAGGAGATGCAGCATTAGGAGATGCTGCAGCAGCACATGCAGAAGGTGATGCAGCAGTTGGAGCTGCAGATGTAGCAGATGCAGTAGGAGATTCAGCAGCGGGAGATTCAGCAGCAGACAAAGAATAGGCAGCAGATGATGCAGCAGGTGATGCAGCAGAAGGAAATGCAGCAAGATATGCTGCAGGAGGAGATGCATTAGGATATGAAGCAGGAGATACAGCAGCAGGAGATGAAGCAGCAGATGCAGCAGCAGGAGATGCAGGAAGACATCAAGTAGCAGGAGATGCAGCAGCAGCAAATGTAGCAGGAGATGCAGCAGAATATAAAGCAGCAAGAAATGGAGCAGCAGATTAAAGAGATACAGCAGCAGGAAACGCTGCAGATTATGCAGCAGCAAGAAATGCATCAGGTGATGCAGCAGCAGGTGATGCAGCTGCATCTGCAGAGGCAGCAGATGCCGCAGCAATAGATGCAGCAGCAGATGCATCAGGAGATGCTGATTCAGTAGGAGATGTAGCAGCAGAAGATGCTGTGGAGGATGATGCAGCAGGAGATTCCGCAGAAGGAGATTCCACAAGAGATGCAGCAGAAGGAAATGCAGCAAGATATGCTGCAGAAGGAGATGCAGTAGGATATGAAACAGGAGATGCAGCAGCAGGAGATGCAGCATGGGATCCATATTCAGCAGTAGATTCAGCAGAAACTTCAGAAGGAGATGCACCAGATTGAGCAGAAAGAGATGCAGTAGGGGATGGAGCAGCAGATGCAATGGGAAATGGTGCATTAGGAAATGCATCCGCAGATGCATGATCAGAGGATGCATCAGGAGATGTAGCAGCAGGAGATACAGGAGCAGGTGATGGCGCAGGAGATGCAGAAGCAGATGCAACAACAGAAGATGCAGCACCAAGAGATGCAGCAGGAGATGCAGCAGCACATGCAGTATCAGCAGATGCAGCAGCAGGAGATGCAGCACCAAGAGATTCCGACGGAGATTCAGACGGAGATGCATCAGCAGGAGATGCAGAAGCACCTGATGCAGATACAGCAACAGGAGATGAAGCAGAAGGAGATGCTGCAGCAGCACATGCAGAAGGTGATGCAGCAGTAGGAGCTGCAGATGCAGCAGATGCAGCAGGAGATTCAGCAGCAGGAGACTCAGCAGCAGACAAATGATATTCAGCAGCAGACACGGCATCAGGAGATACACAGAATCAGAGAATCACAGAATCACAGAATAACCAGGTTGGAAGAGACCCACCGGATCGTCGAGTCCAACCATTCCCACTAATCCCTAAATCATGCTCCTAAGCACCTCATCTACCTTAAACACCTCCAGGGGCGGTGACTCAACCATCTCCCTTGGCAGACTGTTCCAATGCCTAACCACCCTCTCCGTGAAGAACTTTTTCCTCATCTCAAACCTAAATCTCCCCTGGTGGAGCTTGAGGGCATTCCCTCTCGTCCTGTCCCCTGGCACTTGGGAGAAGAAGCCAGCTCCCTCCTCTCCACAACCTCCCTTCAGATAGTTGTAGAGAGTAAGAAGGTCTCCCCTCAGCCTCCTCTTCTCCAGGCTGAACAACCCCAGCTCTCTCAGCTGCTCCTCATAAGATTTGTTCTCCAGCCCCTTCACCAGCTTTGTTGCCCTTCTCTGGACTCGCTCTAGAGCCACAACATCCTTCTTGTGGTGAGGGGCCCAGAACTGAACACAATACTCGAAGTGCGGTCTAACCAGTGCCGAGTACAGGGGGAGAATAACCTCCCTGGATCTGCTGGTCACGCCATTCCTGATACAAGCCAGGATGCCATTGGCCTTTTTGGCCACCTGGGCACACTGCTGGCTCATGTTCAGTCGGTTGTCAACCAGCACCCCCAGGTCCTTCTCCTCCTGGCAGCTTTCCAGCCAGGTCTCTCCTAGTTTGTACCTCTGCTTAGGGTTGTGCAGGACCCAGCATCTGGCCTTGTTAAACCTCATGTCGTTGGTCTCAGCCCAGCAGTCCAGCCTGTTCAGGTCCCTTTGCAGAGCCTCCCTACCCTCCAGCAGATCAACACTTCCACCCAGCTTGGTGTCATCTGCAAACTTGCTAAGGGAGCCCTCAATGCCTTCATCCAGGTCGTTGATAAAGATATTAAACAGGACTGGACCCAGGACTTCTCTTGCAAGTGCTTCATGATCGCACTCAAGATCACCCGCTCCATGACTTTCCCCGGTACCGAGGTCAGGCTGACAGGCCTGTAGTTCCCCGGATCCTCCCTGCGCCCCTTCTTATAGATGGGCACGACATCAGCCAGCCTCCAGTCCAGCGGAACCTCCCCAGTCATCCAAGACCTGTGGAAGATGATGGAAAGGGGTTTGGCCAGCACATCCGCCAGTTCCCTCAAAACTCTTGGGTGGACTCCATCCGGCCCCATAGACTTGTGGGCATCTAGCTGGCAAGCAATCTCCTGCTGATATACCTCATGCAGCTGCACCTGCTGCTGCATATCCTGCTGCATCTGGTTTTGCCAAAACTCTTGCTGTTGCATATCCTCTGATCCATGTCCTGCTGCTGCATCTCCTGTTTCTGCATCTCCTTTTGCTTCGTCTGATGCTGCATCTCCTGCTATATCTCATATTGCACCTTCTATTGAAGCATCTCCTGCGTCATCTCCTTCTGCTGCATATCTTGCTGCTTCATCCCGTTCTGCATCTCCTGCTGCATCTTTTTGAGCGTCACCTGCTGCATCTCCTTCTGCATCACCTGCAGATGCATCTCCTGCTGCTGCATATTCATCTGCATTTACTGCTGCAGCTCTTTATAAATCTACTACTGCTGCATCTGCTGAATTTCCTGCTACATCTGCTACTGCTTCATCTACTGCTGCATCTCCTGATAGATCTGCTGCTGCTGCATTTCTAGATGCTGCATATGCTGCTGCATCTGATGCTGCATCTGATTCTATTTTCTCTCCTGCTGCATTTTCTGCGCCTGAAACTCCTGCTATATTTCCTTCTGCTGCAACTTCTTCACTTAATCTACTACTCTGCACCTCCAGCAGCTGCATCTCCTCCTTCTGCATCTCTGGCTGAATCACCGGTAGCATCTCCTGCTTCTTCATCTCCTGCTGCTACATCTCCTACAGCATATGCTGCTGCTGCATCTCCTGTTACTTCTGCTGCTGCTGCATTCCCTGCTGCATCTCCTGATGCTGCAGCTCCTTCTGAATCTCCTTCTGTGTCTCCTGCTACTACATCCCCTGCTGCTGCATTTCCTGCTGAATCTCGTCTTGCTGCAACTGCTTCTGCATTTTCTGCTGATGCATCTCCTGCAGAATCTGAGCTGCTGCATCTCCTGTTGCATCTGCTTCTGATGCATCTGCTGCTGCATCTCTGGATGCATTTCCTGCTTCATCTGCTGATGCATCTGCTGCTGCTATATGTCCTGCTACATCTCGTCATGCTGCACATCTAACTACATCTGCTGAAGATTCTCTTCCTATTGCTTCTCCTGCTGAATCTGCATCTCCTGATGCATCTGCTTCTGCATCTCCTGCTGCTGCATCTCCTGCTGAATTAGCTGCTGCTGAATCTGTGGCTTCATCACCTGATATGTGATCTTCTGCTGCATCTGCTGAAGTATTTCCTGATCCTGCATCTTCTGCTGCATCTCCTGCTGCATCTGCTTCATCTCCTGCCAAATCTCCTGCTACATATCCTGCTGCTGCACCTCTTCATGCATCTCATGATAATGCTTCATCTTCTGCTACTGCATCTCCTGCTGCACCTACTGCTGCTGCATCTCCTGCAGATGGGGCTGATGCTGCATCTCTTACTCTTGCATCTCCTGCTGCATCTCCTGCTGCTGCATTACCTGCTCTATCTCCTCCTACTGCATCTCCTCCTGCTACATATCCTGCTTCTCTATATTCTGCTGCCTTTCCTGCTGCTTCATTTCCTGCTGCTGAATCTCTTTCTATATCTCGTTTTCTGAATCTCCTGCTGCTCTATTATCTCCTGCATCGACTCCTGCCTCATGTCCTCCTGCTTCATCTTCTCCTACTGCATATGCTTCTGCATTGACTGCTCTTGCATCTCCTACTCTTGCATCTCATGCTGAATCTCCTCCTGAATCTCCTGTGGCATCTCATGCTTCTACATATCATGCTGAATCTCCTGCTACATCTCTTTCTGAATATGCATCTCCTGATGCATCTCCACCAGCTGCCACTCCTACTGCTGCATTTGCTTCTGCATCTCCTGCTGCACCTCCTGCTGCTGAATCTCCTGCTGCAGAATCTCTTGCTGCATCTGCTGCTGCTGCATCTCTTACTGCTGCATCACCTTCTTCATGTGCTGCTGCAGCATCTCCTTCTGCTGCACCTCCAGGGGCATCTCCGTCTGAATCTCTTGGTGCTGCATTTCCTGCTGCTGCATATTCTGCTTCAACTCTTGCTGCTGCAGGAGTTTCAGTCTAGGCTCGTAATATCAGTCTAGGTCCTGTAATATCAGAATGGGTAGTAAAGCGTCACTGCAAAATTTCAAATTGTTCAGAACAAGTACGGCAGGGAAGCTGCTACTATCACATGCTGGCTCTTGTCAGTCTTCTCTGGAAGCGCTTTCACTGCAAGCTGCAAAGCACGACTAACATAAAATTTTAGTATAGGGTACAGAACAGTTACTTTGCTTCGCCGAATAATGCGCTTTCAGAATAGTGAACATCGGGATCTTAGAAGATGGTAGTATGGAATGCTGCTGCTTCTGAATGCCTTCTCTTATAACACTTTCACTGCAAAGTACGACTTCTAGAAGTTTCAGTCTAGTCTTCTGAAGTATATCACGAGCTAGTAAAGTGTCACTTCAAAATTTCAGAGCGTTCAGCACAAGTACCGCAGAAAGCTTCTACCATCAAATGTCGATTCTCGTAAGAGTCTTCTCTGCAAGCTGTGAAGCACGACATTTTAATTTAGGGTAATAAATTGTGACTTAGCTGCTCCTGTTAACGCGCTTATGGAAAAGTAAGTATTGCAGACAGTGCAGAAGCTGTCATGAAACTACACCTCTTATTAATGTTTTTTCTTATAGCGCTGATACTGCAAAAGACGACTAGTAGAAGTTTCACTCTAGACTTATGAACTGTAAGATCAGAATGGCTATTATAGCCTCATTTCAAGATTTGAGATCGTTCAGCACAAGTACGCAGGGAAGCTGCTACCATCAAATTTTGGCACTCGTAAGGATCCTTTCATGAAGCGCTTTCACTGCCAGCCTCAAAGCACGAATAACGCAACGTTTTCACGTAGGCTAGGTATTTACGACTTAATAACACCTAATAACGTTCTTTCGGAAAAGGGAATATCTCCAACAGGGAAGATGTTAGCATGGAATGCTTCTGCTTCTGAAAGTCTTCTCTTAGAGCGCAATCACTGCAAACAAAGATGTATCGAACTTTCCGTCTAGGCTAGTGAACGGTAACATCAGCATGGCTAGTAAAGCTTCACTTGAAGATTTGAAAGCGTTTAGCAGAACTACCCCTGGGAAGTTGCTAGCATCAAATGATTGCTTTCCTTAGAGTCTTCTCTGGAAGCGCTTTCACTGCAAGCTGCAAACATGACTAAAAGAACGTATTAGCATAGGCTGCTTCTCTATATACTGCTGCCTTTCCTGCTGCTGCATCTCCTGCTGATGAATCTCTTTCTGCATCTCCTTCTTCTGAATCTCCTGCTGCTCTATTACATTCTGCATCGGCTCCTGCTGCATGTCCTGGTGCTGCATCTCCTCTTGCTGCATCTGTTTCTGCATCTCCTGCTGATGCATCTCCTGCTAAATCTGCATCTCCTGCTAATTCTCCTTCTGCATCTCCTGCTCCTTCATCTCCTGCTCTTGCATCTCCTTCTGCTGAATCTCCTCCTGAATCTCCTGTGTAATCTCATGCTCGTACATATCCTGCTACATCTCCTGACCTCCTGAATATGCATCTCCTGCTGATATTCCTGCTACTGAATCTCCAGCTGCTGAATCACTGCTGTTGAATCTCCTGTTGCTGCGTCTGCTGAATCGTCTCCTCTTTCTCCATATCCTGCTGTATCTCCTGTTGCTGCATCATATCATGCTGCTGCAGATGTTGAAGAATCTCTTCCTACTGCATCTTCTGCTGAATCTTCATTTCCTGCTGCATCTGCTTCTCCATCTCTTGCTGCTGCAGCATCTCCTGCTGCTTCTCCTGCTGCTGCATCAGTTGCTGATGAATCTCCTGCGGCATCTCATGCTTCTACATATCATGCTGAATCTGCTGCTGCATCTCCTTCTGAATATGCTGATGCATCTCCTGCTGCTGCCACTCCTACTGCTGCGTTTGCTTCTGCATCTCCTGCTGCTGAATCTCCTGATGCCATGTCTGCTGCTGAATATCCTTTGTCTGCTGCTGAATCTCCTACTGCTGAATCTCCTACTGCTGAATCTCCTACTGCATCTACTGCTGCTGCATCTCCTACAGCTGCAACTCCTGCTGCTGCATCTGTTGGTGCTGCACCTGCTGCAACATCTGCTTATGCATCTCCTGCTGCTGCATCTCCTGCTGCTGCATCTCCGTCGGAATATCTGGGTGCTGCATTTCCTGCTGATGCATATTCTGCTTCAACTCATGCTGCTGCATTACCTTCTGCATCTATTCCTGTTGTATTTCCTACTGCTGCATCTCCTGCTGCTGCATCTCTTGGTGCTGCATCTTCTGGTGTTGCATTTCCTGCTGCATCCTTCTGCATCTATTCCTGTTGTATTTCCTACTGCTGCATCTCCTGCTGCTGCATCTCTTGGTGCTGCATCTTCTGGTGTTGCATTTCCTGCTGCATCTCTTGCGGCATCACCTGCTCCTGTATCTCCTGCTGATACATCTCCTGATGCAATCCTCTGCTCACGCATCTGCGGATGCATCTCCTAATGCACCATTTCCCATTGCATCTGCTGCTCATCCTCTGCTGCATCTCTTTCTGCTCCATCTGGTGCATCTGCTGTTGCATATGCTTCTGTTCATCTACTGCTGCATCTCCTGCTAACTCTCCAGCTGCTGCATCTCCTTCTGATGTTTCTGCTGAATCTACTGCTGAATATGCATCCCCTGCTACATCTCCTCTGCTGCATTTCCTGCTTCATATCCTACTGCATCTCTTCCTGCAGCATATCTTGCTGCATTTTCTTTTGCTGCATCTCCTGCTACATCATCTGCTGCAGCATCTTCTGCTGCTACATATCCTACTGAATCTGCATGTCCTGATGCATCTGCTGCTGCATCTATTGCTGCTGCATTTGCTGCCGCTGCAGCTGCAGCTGCATCACCTGCTGCTGCATCACCTGCTGCATTACCTCCTGCTGCATATGCTGCTGCATTTCCTGCTGCTGCATCTCCTTAATCTGCTGCTCCATTTCCTGATGCTTCATGTACTGCTGCATCTCCTGATACATTTGCTACTCCTGCATCTCCTTCTTCTTGATGTCCTCTTGCATCGCCTGCTGCTTCTTCTGTTGCTTCATCTCCTGCTGCTGTATAGCCTGCTGCTTCATCTCCTGCTGCATCCTCTGTGGATTCATCTGCGGATGCATCTGCAGAAGCATCTCCTTTTCCTGCTGCATCTGCTGCTCAATCTTCTACGGATGCATCTAGTGTTTCTGCATTTCAGCTGCATATCCTGTTGAAGGCATCTGTGGCTGCATCTCCTGCTGCTACATGTCCTGCTCTAACTGCTGATGCCTATGTTGCTATTTCATCTCCTGCTGCATCTCCTCCTGAATCTTCTTCTGTAGAATCTCCTCCAGCATCTCCTGCTATAAATCCTGCTGATGTATCTCCTGCTGCATCTCCTTCTACATCCCCTGGTGCAGAATCTCCTTATATGTCTCCTGCTGCCTTTTCTACTGAATCTCCTGCTGCGTTTTCTACTGAATCTCTTGCTGCAGAATCTCCTATGGAATTTCCTGCTGCAGAATCTGCAGATGCATTTCCTGCTGATGCATCTCCTGCTGAATCTCCTGATGCTGCCTCCCCTGCTGCTGAATCTCCTGCCTCTTTATCTCCTGCTGCTGCATCTCCGGCTGATTTCCTGCTGCATTTCTTTCTCTTGAATCGCCTGTTGCATGTCCTGCTACATCTCCTGCTGATACACCTCATGCAGCTGAATCTGCTGCTGTATATCCTGCAGCATCTGTTGTTGCCAAATCTCTTGCTGTTGCATATCCTACTGAATTTCCAGCAGCATCTCCTGCTGATGCAATTCTTGCTGCATCTCATCCTGCATCTGCTTCTGGTGATGCTACATCTCCAGCTGCATCTGCTGCTTCATCTGCTGCTGCATCTTCTGCTGCATATGGTTCTGCATCATCTGCTGCATATGGTGCTGTAGCTTGTGCTGCTTCTGCTGCTGGTGCATCTCCTGCTTCATATCCTGCTGCTGTGTCTCTTGCTGGTGTATATTTTGCTGCATCTCCTGCTGATGCGTGTCCTGCTGTATCTCCTGATTCTGCATCTCCTTCTTCTGCATCTGCGGCTCCAGCATCTCCTGCTGCATCAATTGTTGCTGTATCTCTTATACATCTCTTTCTGCTGCATATACTGCTGCATCTGATGCTACTGTACCTCCTCCTGCTGCATTTCCTGCTGAATATCCTGCTGCATCTCCTGTTTCTGCACCTTTTTTTGCTTTGTCTGCTGCTGCATCGCATGCTGTATCTCATGTTGCACATTCTATTGAAGCATCTCCTGCATCATCTCCTTCTGCTGCATATCCTGCTGCTTCATCTGAATCTGCTTCTCCTGCTGCATCTCCTTGAGCGTCCCCTGCTAAATTTCTTTCTTCATCCACTGCAGATGCATCTCCTACTGTATCTCCTGTTGCTGCATATTCATCTGCATTTCCTGTTGCAGCTCTTTATGAATCTACTACTGCTGCATCTGCTGAATTTGCTGCTGCATCTGCTGCTGCTTCATCTACTGCTGCATCTCCTGATAGATCTCCTGCTGCTGCATCTGATGCTGCTTTCTTTCCTGCTGCATGTACTGCCGATGAATCTCCTGCTATATTACCTTC
Source organism: Clamator glandarius (assembly GCA_033459285.1). Taxonomy (NCBI): domain Eukaryota; kingdom Metazoa; phylum Chordata; class Aves; order Cuculiformes; family Cuculidae; genus Clamator; species Clamator glandarius. The sequence goes on along the minus strand of JAUNZM010000631.1, from coordinate 481,466 downwards.
TGCTGCATCTTCTTCTATTCATCTACTACTCTGCACTTCCTGCTGCTGCATCTCCTCCTTCTGCATCTCCGGTTGAATCTACCGCAGCATCTCCTGCTTCTTCATCTCCTGCTGCTACATCTCCTACAGCATATGACGCTTCTGCATCTCCTGTTACTTCTGCTGCTGCTGCATTCCCTGCTGCATCTCCTGATTCTGCAACTCCCTCTGCGTCTCCTGCTACTACATCACCTGATGCTGCATTTCCTGCTGCATCTCCTGATGCTGCAACTCCTTCGGCATCTCCTTTCTTGCTTCATCTTCTGTTACTGCATCTCTGCTGCACCTACTGATGCTGCATTTCCTGCTGCACCTTCTGCTGCTGTATCTCCTGCTGATTGGTCTGATGCCATATCTCTTCCTCTTGCATCTTTTCCTGCATCTGCTTCTGCGTTACCTTCTCTATCTCCTCCTACTGCCTTTCCTGCTGCTGAATCTCTTTCTACATCTCCTTCTTCTGAATCTCCTGCTACTCTATTACCTTCTGCATTGACTCCTGCTGCATGTTCTCCTGCGGCATCTCCTACTGCTTAATCTGCTTCTGCATCTCCTGCTGCTGCATCAGTTGCTGATGAATCTCCTGATGAATCTCCTGCGGCATCTCATGTTTCCACATATACTGCTGAATCTCCTGGTCCATCTTCTTCTGAATATGCATGTCGTGATGCATCTCCACCTGCTGCCACTCTTACCGCTGCGTTTGCTTCTGCATCTCCTGCTGCATCTCCTGCTGCTGAATCTCCTGATGCCGTGTCTGCTGCTGAACATCCTTTGTCTGCTCCTGAATCTCCTGCTGCATCTGCTGCTGCTGCATCTCCTACTGCTGCATCACCTTTTGCTGCATCTGCTGGTGGTGCACCTGCTGCAACATCTGCTTCTGCATCTCCTGATGCTGCATCTCCTGCTGCATCTCCGTCTGAATCTCTTGGTGCTGCATTTCCTGCTGATGCATATTCTGCTTCATTAAATTATGACTTAACTGCCAATATTGAGGCGCTATAGAAAAATCGAATAACGCCTACAGGGAAGATGATAGCATGGAATGCTGCTGCTTCTGAATATCTTTAAGAGATTAAAGCGCGTTCACTGCAAAGCGAGTCTTGTAGAAGTTTTAGTATACGCTTGTGTAGTGTAACATCAGAACGGCTCTTAAAGTGTCACTTGAAAATATCAGAGCGTTCAGCACAAGTACCGCAGGGAAGAAGCTACAATGAAATGCTGGCTCTCATTAGAGTCTTCTCTGGAAACTCTTTCACTGCAAGCTGCAAAGCATGACTAACAGAACGTTTTAGTATAGGGTACTGAATTGTGACTTATGAAGGTGATTTCTAATAAGTGAGTAACTGACGCAGTGAAGATGCTAGCGTGGAATACTGCTGCTACCGAATGTCTTCTCTTAGAGCGCTTTCACAGCAAAGCAAAACTTGTAGAAGTTTCAGTCTAGGCTTTTACACTGCAACATCAAAATGCGATTAAAGCATCACTTCAAAATATTTAGCGCTTTCCCTGCTAGGAAAGACTTGTTGAACTTTTAGTCTATGCTTACGTACTGCAACATCAGAATGGCTATTAAAGCGTCGCTTCAAAATAGCAGAGTGTTCAGCACAACAACTGCAGGGAAGATGCTACGATCAAATATTGAAATTCGTATAATTCTTCTCTGGATGCGCTTTCACTGCAAGGCAAGACTTGTAGAACTTTCAGTCTAGGCTCGTGTACTGCATCATCAGAATGGCTATTAAAGCGTCACTGCAAAATTTGAAAACGTTTAGAAAAAGTACCGCAAGGGCGCTGCTACGATCAAATGCTAACTCTCGTTAGAATCTCTCTTGAAGCGCTATAACTGCAAGCTGCAAAGCACGTCTAACAAAATGTTTTAGTATAGGGTACAGAACAGTTACTTTACTTCGCCGAATAAATAAAGTGTTATAAGAGAAGGCATTCAGAAGCAGCAGCATTCCATACTACCATCTTCTAAGAAGCCGATGTTCACTATTCCAAAAGCGAGTTATTCGGCGAAGCAAAGTAACTGTTCTGTACCCTATACTAAAATTTTGTTAGTCGTGCTTTGCAGCTTGCAGTGAAAGCGCTTCCAGAGAAGACTAACGAGAGCCAGCATGTGATAGAAACAGCTTCCCTGCCGTACTTGTTCTGAACGATTTGAAATTTTGCAGTGATGCTTTACTACCCATTCTGATATTACAGGACACTAGCCTAGACTGAAAGTTCTACAAAGTCTCTCTTTGCAGTGAAAGCGCTATAAGAGAAGACATTCAGAAGCAGCAGCATTCCATGCTAGCATCTTCCATACGGGCTTAACTCACTTTTCCTAAAGCTCCTCCATAGGCGCAGTTAAATCACAATTCCGTAATCAATACTAAACGTTTTGTTAGACGTACTTTGCAGCTTGTAGTGAAAGCACTTCTAGAGAGATTCTAATGAGAGCTAGCATTTGATCATAGCAGCACCCTTGCGGTACTTTTTCTAAACGTTTTCAAATTTTGCAGTGATGCTTTAATAGCCATTCTGATGATGCAGTACACGAGCCTAGACTGAAAGTTTTACAAGTCTTGCCTTGCAGTAAAAGCGCATCCAGAGAAGAATTATACGAATGTCAATTTTTGATTGTAGCATCTTCCCTGCGGTATTTGAGCTGAACACCCTGATATTTTGAAGCGACGCTTTAATAGCCATTCTGATGTTGCAGTACGTAAGCATAGACTAAAAGTTGAACAAGTCTTGCCTTGCAGTGAAAGCACTAAATATTTTGAAGTGATGCTTTAATCGCCATTTTGATGTTGCAGTGTAAAAGCCTAGACTGAAACTTCTACAAGTTTTGCTTTGCTGTGAAAGCACTCTAAGAGAAGACATTCAGTAGCAGCAGTATTCCACGCTAGCATCTTCACTGCGTCAGTTACTCGTTTATTAGAAATCACCTTCATAAGTCACAATTCAGTACCCTATACTAAAACGTTCTGTTAGTCATGCTTTGCAGCTTGCAGAGAAAGAGTTTCCAGAGAAGACTCTAATGAGAGCCAGCATTTCATTGTAGCTTCTTCCCTGCGGTACTTGTGCTGAACGCTCTGATATTTTCAAGTGATGCTTTAATAGCAGTTCTGATGTTACAGTACACAAGCGTATACTCAAACTTCAACAAGTCTCGCTTTGCAGTGAAAGCGCTTTAAGAGACATTCAGAAGCAGCAGCATTCCATGCTATCATCTTCCCTTGTGGGCGTTATTCGATTTCCGTTAAGCGCCTCAATAGTGGAAGTTAAGTCATAATGAGATGCAGCAGGAGATGCAACACCAGAAGATGCAGCACCAAGAGATGCAGCAGGAGGTGCAGCAGCACATGCAGTATCAGCAGATGCAGTAGCAGGAAATAAAGCAGCAGATGCAGCAGCAGGAGTTGAAGCAGAAAATGCAGCAGCAGGAAATGCAGCACCAAGAGATTCGGACGGAGATGCCGAAGAGGTGCAGCAGAAGGAGATGCTGCAGCAGCACATGCAAAAGGTGATGCAGCAGTAGGAGATGCAGCAGCAGCAGATGCAGCAAGAGATTCTGCAGCAGGAGATTCAGCAGAAGACACGGCATCAGGAGATTCAGCAGCAGGAGATGCAGAAGCAAAGGCAGCAGTAGGAGTGGCAGCAGGTGGAGATGCATTATCAGAAGGAGACGTAGCAGGAGATTCGACATGATATATAAAAGCATGAGATGCCGCAGGAGATTCAGGAGGAGATTCAGCAGAAGGAGATGGAAGAGTAGGAGATGAAGCAGGAGGAGATGCAGAAGCATATGCAGTAGGAGGAGATGCAGCAGCAGAAGATGCAGCAGGAAATGCAGCAGCAGAAGGTGCAGCAGGAGATGTAGCAGCAGTAGGTGCAGCAGGAGATGCAGTAGCAGAAGATGAAGCATTATCATGAGATGCATGAAGAGGTGCAGAAGCAGGATATGTAGCAGGAGATTTGGCAGGAGATGAAGCAGCAGCAGAGCAGCAGCAGATGCCGCAGGGGATGCAGCAGTAGATCACATATCAGGTGATGAAGCCACAGATTCAGCAGCAGCTAATTCAGCAGGAGATGCAGCAGCAGGAGATGCAGAAGAAGATGTAGCAGGAAATGCAGATTCAGCAGGAGAAGCAATAGGAAGAGAATCTTCAGCAGATGCACCAGGATGTGCAGCATGACGAGATGTAGCAGGACATATAGCAGCAGCAGATGCATCAGAAGCAGATGCAACAGGAGATGCAGCAGCGCAGATTCCACAGGAGATGCATAATCAGAAGATGCAGAGGGAGTTGCAGCATCAGGAGATTCAGCAGGAAATGCAGCAGCAGGGGATGTAGTAGCAGGAGACACAGAAGGAGATGCAGAAGGAGCTGCAGCATCAGGAGATGCAGCAGGGAATGCAGCAGCAGCAGAAGTAACAGGAGATGCAGCAGCATCATATGCACTAGGAGATGTAGCAGCAGGAGATGAAGAAGCAGGAGATTCTACCGGCGATTAAATCGGAGATGTAGAAGAAGGAGATGCACTAGCAGGAGGTGCAGCGTAGTAGATGAAGTGAATAAGATGCAGTAGAAGGAAATATAGCAGGAGTTTCAGGCGCAGAAAATGCAGCAGGAGAGAAAGTAGAATCAGATGCAGCATCAGATGCAGCAGCAGAAGCACCAGCAGGAGATGCAGCAGCAAGACATCTATCAGGAGATGCAGCAGTAGATGAAGCAGCAGCAGATGCAGCAGCAAATTCAGCAGATGCAGCAGTAGTAGATTCATAAAGAACTGAAGCAGTAAATGCAGATGAATATGCAGCAGCAGGAGATGCATCTGCAGGTGATGACGAAGGAGATGCAGCAGGTGACGCTCAAAAAGATGCAGCAGGAGATGCAGAATGAGATGAAGGAAAAGGAGATGCAGAAACAGGTGAGGCAGAAGAAGGTCATGGATCAAGAGATGAAGCAGCAGGAGATTCATTAGGAGATGCAGTAGCAGGATATGAAACTGCTGGAACACGAGATGCAGTAGGAGGAGGTACAGCAGCACCAGATGCAGCAGTATAGGCAGCAGAACGAGGTGAATAAGAGACACAGAAGCAATTGATGCAGGAGGTGATGCTGGAGACAGAGATGCAGAAGAAGAAGATGCAGAAGCAGGAGATACATCAGGATATTCATCAGCAGGAGATGCAGCAAAACATACATCAGCAGGAGACACAGCAGCACGATATGAGGCAGGAGACGCACCAGCAGCAGAAGCAGAACCAGATGCAGCACCATATGCATCCGAAGATGCAGAGCCATATGCAGCAGAATATGCATAACCATATGCAGGAGGAGATAAAGCAGCAGATGAAGCAGCAGATGCAGCTGGAGATGTAGTATCACCAGAAGCAGATGCAGCAGTAAAGGATGCAGGATGAGATGCATCAAGAATTTCATCAGTAGGAGATGCTGCTAAAAATTAAGTAGGATATGCAACAGCAAGAGATTTGGGAACAGCAGATGCAACAGGATATGCAGCAGCAGATGCAGCTGCATGAGGTGTATCAGCAGAAGATGTAGCAGGAGATGCATATTCGGCAGAAAATGTATCAGGATATGCAGCAGGAGATTCAAGAGAAGGAAATGCAGCAGGAAATCAGCCAGAGATGCAGCAGCAGGAGATGCAGTAAAAGAAGATGCAACCGCACCAGATGCAGCAGCACATTCAGCAGGAGTTGCAGCAGCAGGAGATGAAGAGGCAGGAGATTCAGCAGCAGGGGATGCAGCATCAGGATATTCAGCAGGAAATGCATCAGCAGGAAATGCATCAGCAGATTCTGCAGCATGAAATTCCGTAGGAGATTCAGCAGCAGGGGATGTAGTAGGAGATGCAGCAGGAGATACATCAGCAGGAATTGTAGCAGGAGATGCTGGAGGAGATTCTGCAGAAGAAGATTCAGCAGGAGATGCAGGAGGAGATGAAATAGCCACACAGGCCTCAGCAGTTACAGCAGGACATGCAGCAGGAGATTCAGCAGGAGATGTAGCTGCAGGAGATGCAGCCGCAGATGCCTTCAACAGGATATGCAGCTGAAATGCAGAAGCACTAGATGCATCCGTAGCAGATTGAGAAGCAGATTCAGCAGGAAATGGAGATGCTTCTGCAGAAGAATCCGCAGATGCAGCAGGAGATGAAGCAGCAGGCTATACAGCAGCAGGAGATGAAGCAGCAGATGCAGCAGCAATAGATGGAGCAGCAGATGCATCAGGAGATGAAGATTCAGTAGGAGATGTAGGAGCAGAACATGCAGCAGCAGGAGATGCAGCAGTAGATGAAGCAGCAGCATATGCAACAGCAGATGCACCAGATGGTGCATCAGGAGATGCATCCGCAGATGCATGAGCAGAGGATGCGTTAGGAGAAGTAGCAGCAGGAGATACAGGAGCAGGTGATGCCACAGGAGATGCAGCAGGAGATGCAACACCAGAAGATGCAGCAGCAGAAGATGCAGCAGGAAATGCAGCAGCAGTAGGTGCAGCAGGAGATGCAGTAGCAGGAGATGAAGCAAGAATTAAGATGCAGAAGGAGTTGCAGAATCAGGAGATGCAGCAGGGAATGCAGCAGCAGCAGAAGAAACAGGAGATGCAGCAGCAGCATATGCACAAGGAGATGTAGCAGCAGGAGATGAAGAAGCAGGAGATGCTACAGGCGATTCAGCTGGAGATGCAGAAGGAGGAGATGCAGCAGCAGGAAGTGCAGAGTAGTAGTTGAAGAGAAGAAGATGCAGCAGAAGGAAATATAGCAGGAGATTCATCGGCAGTACATGCAGCAGGAGTGAAAGCAGCATCAGATGCAGAATCAGATGCAGCAGCAGATGCAGCTAAAGGAAATCTATCAGAAGGAGATCTATCAGGAGATGCAGCAGTAGATGAAGCAGCAGCAGATGCAGCAGCAAATTCAGCAGATGCAGCAGTAATAGATTCATAAAGAGCTGCAGCAGGAAATGTAGATGAATATGCAGCAGCAGGAGATACAGCAGGAGATGCATTTGCAGGTGACGCTCAAGGAGGTGCAGAACGAGATGAACAAGGAGATGCAGAATGAGATGAAGGAGCAAGATATGCAGCAGAAGGAGATGACGCAGGAGATGCTTAAATAGAAGGTGCAACATGAGATACAGCAGGAGATGCAGCAGCAGATGAAGCAAAAGGAGATGCAGAAACAGGAGATGCAGCAGCAGGACATGGATCAAGAGATGAAGTATCATGAGATTCATTAAGAGATGCAGTAGCAGGATATGAAACAGCAGGAGATATATCAGCAATTGATGCAGCAGGAGATGCTGGAACCGGAGATGCAGAAGAAGTAGATGCAGAATAAGGAGATGCAGCAGGACATGCATCAGTAGGAGATGCAGCAAAACATACATCAGCAGGAGACACAGCAGCACCATAAGAGGCAGGAGATGCACCAGCAGCAGAAGCAGCAGGAGTTGCAACACCATATGCTGCACTAAATGCAGAACCATATGCAGCAGGAGATGTAGCATCACCAGAAGCAGAAGCAGATGCAGCAGCAGAGGATGCAGGATGAGATGCACTAAGAATTGCATCAGCAGGAGATGCTGCTGGAAATTCAGTAGGATATGCAACAGCAAGAGAATTGGCAACAACCGATGCAGCAGGATATGCAGCAGCAGATGCAGCTGCATGAGGTGTATCAGCACCAGATGTAGCAGGAGATGCATATTCAGCAGATGATGCACCAGGATATGCAGCAGGAGATTCAAGAGAATGAAAATACAGCAGGAAATCAGCCGGAGATGAAGCAGCAGGAGATGCAGCATCAGGAAATTAGCAGGAGATTCATCAGTAGGAAATGCATCAGCAGATTCTGAACCAGGAAGTTCCGTAGGAGATTCTGCAGCAGGAGATTCAGTAGAAAACGCAACAGGAGATTCAGTAGAAAAGGCAGCAGGAGATGCAGCAGGAGATATAGAAGGAGATTCTGCAGCAGGGGATGTAGAAGGAGATGCAGCAGGAGATACATCAGCAGGAATTGTAGCAGGAGATGCTGGAGGAGATTCTGCAGAAGAAGATTCAGCAGGAGATGCAGCAGGAGATGAAATAGCAAGATAGGCATCAGCAGTTACAGCAGGAAGTGCAGCAGGAGATTCAGCAGGAGATGTAGCAGCAGGAGATGCAGCCGCAGATGCCTTCAACAGGATATGCAGCTGAAATGTAGAAGCACTAGATGCATCCATAGAAGATTGAGCAGCAGATGCAGCAGGAAATGAAGGTGCTTCTGCAGATGCATCCTCAGATGCATCGGCAGAGGATGCAGCAGGAGAAGAAGCAGCCGGCTATACAGCAGCAGGATATGAAGTAGCAGATGCATCAGCAGAAGATGCAGGAGGACATCAAGTAGAAGGAGATGCAGCAGTACATGAATCATCAGGAAATGAAGCAGCAGTTTAAGGAGATGCAGCAGCAGGAAATGCAGCAGAATATGCAGCAGGAGGTAATGCAGCAGGTGATACAGCAGCAGGTGGTGCAGCAGCAGGTGATGCAGCTGCAGCTGCAGAGGCAGCAGATGCAACAGCAATAGATGCAGCAGCAGATGCATCAGGAGATGCAGATTCAGTAGGAGATGTAGCAGCAGAAGATGCTGCAGCAGATGATGCAGCAGGAGATGCAGCAGAAGGAAATGCAGCAAGATATGCTGCAGGAGAAGATGCAGTAGGATATGAAGCAGGAGATGCAGCAGCAGGAGTTGCAGCAGGGCATGCATATTCAGCAGTAGATTCGGCAGAAACTTCAGAAGGAGATGCAGCAGCAGGAGATTTAGCAGGAGATGCAGCAGTAGATGAAGCAGCAGCATATGTAACAGCAGATGCACCAGATGGAGCAGAAAGAGATGCAGCAGGGGATGGAGCAGCAGATGCAACGGGAAATGGTGCATCAGGAGATGCATCCGCAGATGCATGAGCATAGCATGCATCAGGAGATGTAGCAGCAGGAGGTACAGAAGCAGGAGATGAAGCAGCAGATGCAGCATCAGGAGATGCAGGAGGACATCAAGTAACCGGGGCTGCTCCTGCTTCCTCTTTTTTTTTAATATATCTCCCTCTGCATCTTCTGCTGCTGCATTTCCTGCTGATACATCTCCTGCTGCATATCCTGCTGCTGTATCTTCTGATTCATCTCTTGCTGATGCATCTTCTGCAGCATCTCCTTCTTCTGCATCTACTGTTGCTACATTTCCTGTTGAATCTGCTGCTGAATCTGCTGCTGCATCCCCTGCTGCTGATTCACCTGCTGCTGCATATCCTCCTACATCTTCTGCTGCTACACTTCCTTCTGTTGCATCTGCTACTGCATCTCCTGCTGCATCTCCTTCTGCTGTATCTCCTGCTGAAAATGTTGCTGCGTCTCTTAAAGCTGCATCTCCTGCAGCTGAATCTGCCACCGCAGTGCTGTGGTGGCATCTCCTGCTGGTGCATCTCCTGTTGCTGCATCTCCTTCAGAATATCCTGGTGATGCAGATGCAGCAGCTGGAGCAGCAGGAAGTGCAGAAGGAGATGCAGCAGGAGATGCACCAGCAGGAGATGGAGCAGGAGATACAGCAGCAGGCCAAGCAGCAGTAGATGCAGCAGCAATATATGCAGCAAAAGGAGATGAAGCAGGAGATGCAGCAAAATGAGATGCAGAAGCAGATGCGGCATCAGGAGATGCACGAGGACATCCATCAGCAGGAGTTGCAGCAGCAGGAGATGCACCAATAGGCGAATCTACAGCAGATGCAGGAAAAGATGCAGGAGATTCAGCAGCAGGTGATGCAGCAGCAGGAGATGCTGCGAAATATGCAGAAGCAGGAGATGCAGCAGCAAGACATATGGTATGAGATGCAGAAGCAGGAGATTCAGCAGCAGATGCAGCAGGAGATGCAGCACCAACAGGTGCAGCACCAGCAGATGCAGCAGCAGGAAATTCAGCAAGAGGAGATGCAGCAGGAGTTGCAGCAGAAGGAGATGCAGCAGTAGAAAATGCATCAGGAAATGCATCAGCAGCTGCAGGAGATACAGCAGCTGCTGCTGCAGCTGGAAATGCAGCAGCAGGAGATGCAGCAGAGTTTGGAGCAGCAGGAGATACAGAAGCAGTAGCTCCAGCAAGAAAGCACCATCATACGATGAATACGCTGATGCAACAGAAGGATATGGAGCAGGAGATGCAGCTGCTAGAGATGCAGCAGGAGAAGCAGCAGGAGATGCAGTAGCAGGAGATGTAGCAGCAGGATATGCAGCAAGAGACTGAGCAAGAGATGTACCCTGAGATTCAGCAGCAGGAAATGCAGCGGGAGATGTAGAAGCAGACGAAGCAGCAGTAGATGCAGCAGCAAGATAGGCATCAGAAGGAGATAAAGCAGGAGATGCAAAAGCAGGAGATTAAGCTACAGGAGATGCATTAGGAGATGCAGTACCAGGAGATGCAGCATCAGGAGATGCAGCCACAGTAGATGCAGGAGCATATACAGAAGCAGATTCTGTAAGAGATGCAGCAGCAGGAGATTCCTAAGCAAAAGATATAGCAGCAGGAGATGCAGCAGCAGGAAATTCAGGAAGAGATGCAGCAGCAGAAGCAGCAGGCAATGCAGCAGCAGTAGATGAAGTAGGCTTAGAAGCAGCTGTAGATGTAGCAGGGTATGCAACAGCAGTAGATTCAGCAGGAGGAGATGAAGCAGGGGAGATGTAACTCCTGCAGCATCTCCTACTATTGAATCTCCTGCTGCAGCTCCTGCTGCATAATCTCCTGCTAAGTCTCCTGCTGCTGCATCTCCTCCTGATACATCTGCTGCAGCATCTGCTGCTGCTACATCACCTGCTGCTGCATCTCCTGCTGCTCCATCTCCTGCTGCTCCATCTCCTGCTGCTGCATCTTCTGCTGCTGAATCTCATGCTGAATCTCCTGCTGCATCGCCTGCTACTGCATCCTCTGCTTCTTTATATACTGCTGCATTTCCTGCTGCTGTATCTGTAGCTGCATCTTTTGCTGCATCTCCTCCTGATGCTTCTTGTGCTGCATATCCTTCTGCATTTCCTGCTGCATCTCCTCCTCCAGCATCCTCTGTTGCATCTCCTACTGCAGCTTCTCCTGCTGCATCTATTTCTGCCCATCTCCTTCTGCATCTCCTGCTCCTGCACGTCCTACTGTGAATCTGCTGCAGATTCTTCTGCTGATGAATCTCCTGCTGAATCTGCATCTACTGCTGCATCTCCTGCCGCTGCATCTCCTGCTGCTTCATCCCTTTTCTCTGCATCTCCTGCTGCTTCTCCTGCTGCTGAATCCCCTGCTGTATCTACTACTGATGCATCTCCTGCTTCAGTTTCTGCTTCTGCATCTCCTGCTGCATCTTCTGCTTTTGCATCTCCTGCTTCTGTTTCTGCTGCATCATCACCTCCTGCCTCGCCTCCTACTGCATCTCCTGCTCAATCTCCTGCTCATCTCCTCCTGCTGTATCAGCCGAAGCATAATTTCCTGCTGCATCTACTGCTTAATCTGCATCTCTTGCTGCATCTTCAGATGATGCATCTGTGGCTTCATCACCTCATATGTCATCTCCTTCTTCATCTGCTGCAGTATTTCCTGCTACAGTATCTGCTGATCCTGTATCTACTGCTGCATTTCCTGCTGCATCTCCTGCTGCTCTGCTGCTGCTTCATCTCCTGCCAAATCTCATGCTATATATCCCACTCCTGCATCTCTTAATGCAACTCAAGATAACGCTTCATCTCCTGCTACTGCATCTCCTGCTGCACCTTCTGCTGCTGCATTTCCTGCTGCATCTTCTGCTGCTCATCTCCTGCTCATGGGTCTGATGCTGCATCTCTTGCTCTTGCATCTCCTGCTGCTGCATTACCTGCTCTATCTTCTCCTACTCCATCTTCTCCTGCTGCACATCCTGCCTTTCCTGCTGCTGCATCTCCTGCTGATGAATCTCTTTCTGCATCTCCTTCTTCTGAATCTCCTGCTGCTCTATTACCTTCTGCATCGACTCCTGCTGCATGTCCTGCTGCTGCATCTCTTCCTACTGCATCTGCTTCTACATCTACTGCTGATGCATCCCCTGCTAAATCTACATCTCCTGCTAAATCTACTTCTGCATCTCCTGCTCCTTCATCTCCTGCTCTTGCATCTCCTTCTGCTGAATCTCCTCCTGAATCTCCTGTGGCATCTCATGCTGCTACATCTCCTGACGTATCTCCTTCTGAATATGCATCTCCTGCTGCTTCTCCTGCTGTTGAATCTCCTGCTGTTGAATCTCCTGCTGCTGCGTCTGCTGCATCATCTCCTTTCTCCATATCCTGCTGTATCCCCTGTTGCTGCATCATATCATGCTGCTGCATATGTTGAAGAATCTCTTCCTTCTGCATCTTCTTCTGCATCTCCTTCTGCTGCATCAGTTGCTGATGAATCTCCTGATAAATCTCCTGCGGGATCTCATGCATCTACATATCATGCTGAATCTCCTGCTGCATCTCCTTCTGAATATGCATCTCCTGATGCATCTCCACCTGCTGCCACTCCTACTGCTGCGTTTGCTTCTGCATCTCCTGTTGCACCTCCTGCTTCTGTATATCATCACTAAGGAAGAGGGGGTGAGTGCAGCTGAGGATGGTAGGTCGCATACTGGCACTGTGGCCTTAGTTAAGTCAAGGACCGCTCAGTTGGGGATGAGCCCTATTACAAAGGCTGAAGCTACGCCTGCCCAGCTGAAGTGCATTTACACCAATGCACGCAGCATGGGAAATAAGAAGGAGGAGCTGGAAGCTGTGGTAGGGCAAGGAGACTACGATGTCGTAGCCATTGCGGAGACGTGGTGGGATGACTCGTACAACTGGAGCATACCCAGGGTGGGGGTATAAACTCTTCAGGAAGGACAGGAAGGGCAGAAGAGGAGGCGGGGTAGCCCTCTATGTTAGAGAGGGCTTTGATACCCTCGAACTGGACTACGATCAGGATGAGACTGAGTGCCTGTGGGTGAAAATCAGAGGAGTCCATGGGCAGGAAGGGATTGTGATGGGAGTCTGCTATAGACTACCCAGCCAAGACGAAGCAGCTGATGAGCTCTTCTACAAACAACTGAGTGTAGTCTCAAAATCGCTACCTCTAGTCCTTGTGGGAGACTTCAATTTCCCAGATATAGGCTGGGAGTATAATACAGCAGAAAGGAAGCAATCCCGGAGGTTCCTGGAGTGTGTGGAAGACAACTCCCTCACACAGCTGGTGAGCGAACCGACAAGGGACGGTGCCCTCCTGGACCTGCTGTTGGTGAACAGAGAAGGACTGGTGGGGGATGTGAAGGTTGGAGGACGCTTGGGGCAAAGCGATCATGAGATGATAGAGTTCTCAGTGTGAGGTAAAATAAAGAAGGAGGTTAGCAGAACAGTCGCTCTGTACTTTCAGAGAGCAGGCTTTGGGCTGTTCAGAAGGCTGGTCATAAAAGTCCCGTGGGAGGCGCTCCTTGAAGGCAAAGGTGTCCATGAGGGCTGGGCGCTCTTCAAGAAGGAACTCCTAGCAGCTCAGGGGAAAGCCGTCCCCAAGTTCCGGAAAAGTAGCCGGAGGGGTAAGAAACCAGCGTGGTTGAGTAGGGAGGTCCTAAGAGACATCAATAGGAAGAGGAGGGTCTACGACCTCTGGAGGAAGGGGCAGGCATCCTGGGTGGACTATAGGGAGGAAGTGAGAACGTGCAGGGAAAAAATCAGGAGGGCTAAGGCCCAACTAGAAATGCGATTGGCCAAGACTGTGAAAGACAACAAAAAGTCTTTCTACAAATACGTCAACAGCAAAAGGAGGGCTAGGGAGAATCTACAGTCCCTGGTAGATGCAGAGGGAACAAGAGTAACAGGGGACGAAGACAAGGCTGAAGTGCTCAATGCCTACTTTGCCTCAGTCTTTAACAGTAAGGAAAATTGTTCCCTTTGTGCACAACCCCAAGAGTTGGATGAGAAGTATGAGATTCCCAAGGTCTAAGAGGAGGTGGTTAGAGACTTGCTTGCCCAGCTAGATGCCCACAAGTCTATGGGGCCGGATGGAGTCCACCCAAGAGGGAACTGGCGGATGTGCTGGCCAAACCCCTTTCCATCATCTTCCAGCAGTCCTGGATGACTGGGGAGGTTCCGCTGGACTGGAGGCTGGCTGATGTCGTGCCCATCTATAAGAAGGGGCGCAGGGAGGATCCGGGGAACTACAGGCCTGTCAGCCTGACCTCGGTACCGGGGAAAGTCATGGAGCGGGTGATCTTGAGTGCGATCATGAAGCACTTGCAAGAGAATCGGGTGATCAGGCCCAGTCAACACGGGTTCATGAAAGGCAGGTCTTACCAGAGTAATCTGATCACCTTCTATGACCAAGTGACTAAACTCTTGGACGAGGGAAAGGCTGTGGATGTGGTCTTCCTGGACTTCAGTAAAGCCTTTGATACAGTTTCACATAGCATTCTGCTTTGGAAACTGTCGGCCTCTGGCCTGGATGGGTGCACACTCTCCTGGGTGAAAAACTGGTTGAATGACTGGGCCCAGAGGGTGGTGGTAAATGGAGTTAAATCCAGCTGGAGGCCAGTGACAAGTGGGGTTCCCCAGGGCTCAGTCCGGGGTCCAGTCCTGTTTAATGTCTTTATCAATGACCTGGATGAAGGCATTGAGGGCTCCCTTAGCAAGTTTGCAGATGACACCAAGCTGGGTTGATCTGCTGGCGGGTCGGGAGGCTCTGCAAAGGGACCTGAACAGGCTGGACTGCTGGGCTGAGACCAACGGCATGAGGTTTAACAAGGCCAAATGCTGGGTCCTGCACTTGGGGCACAACAACCCTAAGCAGAGGTACAAACTAGGAGAGACCTGGCTGGAAAGCTGCCAGGAGGAGAAGGACCTGGGGGTGCTGATTGACAACCGACTGAACATGAGCCAGCAGTGTGCCCAGGTGGCCAAAAGGCCAATGGCATCCTGGCTTGTATCAGGAACGGCGTGACCAGCAGGTCCAGGGAGGTTATTCTCCCCCTGTACTCGGCACTGGTTAGACCGCACTTCGAGTATTGTGTTCAGTTCTGGGCCCCTCACCACAAGAAGGATGTTGTGGCTCTGGAGCGAGTCCAGAGAAAAGCAACAAAGCTGGTGAAGGGGCTGGAGAACAAATCTTATGAGGAGCAGCTGAGAGAGCTGGGGTTGTTCAGCCTGGAGAAGAGGAGGCTGAGGGGAGACCTTCTTACTCTCTACAACTATCTGAAGGGAGGTTGTGGAGAGGAGGGAGCTGGCTTCTTCTCCCAAGTGCCAGGGGACAGGACGAGAGGGAATGCCCTCAAGCTCCACCAGGGGAGATTTAGGTTCGAGATGAGGAAAAAGTTCTTCACGGAGAGGGTGGTTAGGCATTGGAACAGTCTGCCAAGGGAGATGGTTGAGTCACCGCCCCTGGAGGTGTTTAAGGTAGATGAGGTGCTTAGGAGCATGATTTAGGGATTAGTGGGAATGGTTGGACTCGACGATCCGGTGGGTCTCTTCCAACCTGGTTATTCTGTGATTCTGTGATTCTCTGATTCTGTGTATCTCCTGATGCCGTGTCTGCTGCTGAATATCATTTGTCTGCTGCTGAGTCTCCTGCTGCTGAATCTCCTGCTGCATCTGCTGCATCTGCAGCTCCTACTGCTGCATCACCTTCTGCATGTGCTGCTGCAGCATCTCCTTCTGCTTCATCTCCTTTTGCTGTATCTGCATCAGGTGCTTCTGCATCTCCTGCTGATGCATCTCCGTCTGAATCTCCGTCGGAATCTCTTGGTGCTGCATCTCCTGCTGCTGCATCTGCTGATACTGCATGTGCTGCTGCATCTCCTGCTGCATCTCTTGGTGCTGCATCTTCTGTTGTTGCATCTGCTTCTGCATCTCCTGCGCCATCACCTGCTCCTGTATCTCCTGCTGCTACATCTCCTGATGCATCCTCTGATCATGCATCTGCGGATGCATCTCCTAATGCACCATTTCCCATTGCATCTGCTGCTCCATCCCCTACTGCATCTCTTTCTGCTCAATCTGGTGCATCTGCTGTTGCATATGCTGCTGCTTCATCTACTGCTGCATCTCCTGCTAACTCTCCAGCTGCTGCATCTCCTTCTGAAGTTTCTGCTGAATCTACTGCTGAATATGGATCCCATGCTGCATCTCCTGCTGCTGCATCTCCTGTTTCATATCCTACTGCATCTCCTTCTGCAGCATATCTTGCTGCATTTCCTTCTGCTGCATCTCTTGTGGAATCTCCTTCTGCGGAATCTCCTGCTGCATCATCCTCCACAGCATCTTCTGCTGCTACATCTCCTACTGAATCAGCATCTCCTGATGCATCTGCTGCTGCATCTATTGCTGCGGCATCTGCTGCCTCTGCAGATGCAGCTGCATCACCTGCTGCTGCATCACCTGATGCATTTCTTGCTGCTGCATAATCTGCAGCGTTTCCTGCTGCTGTATCTCTTTAATCTGCTGCTCCATTTCTTGCTGCTTTATATTCTGCTGCATCTCCTGCTACATTTGCTGCTACTGCATCTCCTGCTACTTAATGTCTTCCTGCATCTCCTGCTGCTGCATCTGCTGCTTCATCTCCTGCTGCTGTATCTCCTGCTTCATATCCTAATGCATCTCCTCCTGCAGCATATCTTGCTGCATTTCCTTCTGCTGCATCACCTGCTGCATCATCTGCTGCCTATTCTTTGCTGCTGAATCTCCTGCTGCCGAATCTCCTACTGCATCTGCTGCATCTGCAGCTCCAACTGCTGCATCACCTTCTGCATGTGCTGCTGCAGCATCTCCTAATGCTGCATCTCCTTTTGCTGCACCTGCTGCAACATCTGCTTCTACATCTCCTGCTGCTGCATCTCCATCTGAATCTCTTGGTGCTGCATTTCCTGCTGATGCATATTCTGCTTCAACTCCTGCTGCTGCATTACCTGCTGCATCTATTCCTGTTGTATTTCCTGCTGATGCATCTCCTGCTGCTGCGTCTGCTGCTTCATCTCTTGCTGCTGCATCTGCTGATACTGCATGTGCTGCTGCCTCTCCTGCTGCATCTCTTGGTGCTGCATCTTCTGTTGTTGCATCTGCTTCTGCATCTCCTGCGCCATCACCTGCTCCTGTATCTCCTGCTGCTACATCTCCTGATGCATCCTCTGATCATGCATCTGCGGATGCATCTCCTGATGCACCATTTCCCGTTGCATCTGCTGCTCCATCTCCTACTGCATCTCTTTCTGCTCCATCTGGTGCATCTGCTGTTGCATATGCTGCTGCTTCATCTACTGCTGCATCTCCTGCTAACTTTCCTGCTGCTGCATCTCCTTCTGAAATTTCTACTGAATCTACTGCTGAATATGCATCCCCTGCTGCATCTCCTGCTGCTGCATCACCTGCTTCATAGTCTACTGCATCTTCTCCTGCAGCATATCTTGCTGCACTTCATTCTGCTACATCTCCTGTAGCATCATCTGCAGAAGCATCTTCTACTGCTACATCTCCTACTGAATCTGCATCTCCTGATGCATCTGCTGCTGCATCTATTGCTGCTGCATTTGCTGCCGCTGCAGCTTCAGCTGCATCACCTGCTGCTGTATCACCTGCTGCATTACCTCCTGCTGCATATTCTGCTGCATTTCCTGCTGCTGCATCTCCTTAATCTGCTGCTCCATTTCCTGATGCTTCATGTACTGCTGCATCTCTTGCTACATTTGCTGCTGCTGCATCTCCTTCTACTTGATGTCCTCCTGCATCTCCGTCTGTTACATCTGCTGCTTCATCTCGTGCTGCTATATAGCCTGCTGCTTCATCTCCTGCTACTCTATAGCCTGCTGCTTCATCTTCTGCTGCATCCTCTGCGGATGCATCTGCTGATTCATCTGCAGAAGCATCTCCATTTCCTGCTGCATCTGCTGCTCAGTCTTCTATGGATGCATCTAGTGCTTCTGCATTTCAGCTGCATATCCTGTTGAAGGCATCTGCGGCTGCATCTCCTGCTGCTACATCTCCTGCTGAATCTCCTGCTGCACTTCCTGCTGAAACTGCTGAAGCCTATGTTGCTATTTCATCTCCTGCTGCATCTCCTGCTGAATCTTCTTCTGCAGAATCTCCTTTAGCATCTCCTGCTACAATTCCTGCTGATGTATCTCCTGCTGCATCTCCTTCTACATCCCCTGCTGCAGAATCTCCTTCTATATCTCCTGCTGCATCTCCTGCTGTCTTTTCTACTGAATCTCCTGCTGCAGAATCTCCTACGGAATTTCCTGCTGCAGAATCTGCTGATGCATTTCCTGCTGATGCATTTCCTGCTGATGCATCTCCTGCTGAATCTCCCGATGCTGCATCTCCTGCTGCTGAATGTCCTGCCTCTTCATCTCCTGCTGCTGCAACGCCTGCTAAATCTGATGCTGCATCTGGTGCGGCTGCCTCCTCTTTTACTGCATCTCCTGCTGCTGCATTTCAGGTTGATTTCCTGCTGCATTTCCTTCTCTTGAATCTCCCGCTGCATATCATGGTGCATCACCTGCTGAATATGCATCTCCTTATACATCTCCTGTTGATACACCTCATGCAGCTGCACCTGCTGCTGCATATCCTGCTTCATCTGGTTTTGCCAAATCTCTTGCTGTTGCATATCCTCTGATCCATGTCCTGCTGCTGCATCTCCTGTTTCTGCATCTCCTTTTGCTTCGTCTGCTGCTGCATCTCATGCTGTATCTCATGTTGCACCTTCTATTGAAGCATCTTCTGCGTCATCGCCTTCTGCTACATATTTTGCTGCTTCATCCCGTTCTGCATCTCCTGCTGCATCTCCTTGAGCGTCACCTGCTGCATCTCCTTCTACATCACTTGCACATGCATCTCCTGCTGCAGCTCTTTATGAATCTACTACCGCTGCATCTGCTGAATTGGCTGCTGCATCTGCTGCTGCTTTTCCTCCTGCTGCATGTACTGCAGATGAATCTCCTGCTATATTTCATTCTACTGCATCTTCTCTTCATCTACTACTCTATATTTCCTGCTGCTGCATCTCCTCCTTCTGCATCTCCAGCTGAATTGCCTGTAGCATCTCCTGCTCATGATACCATGCCTGTAGCATATCCTACTGAGTTTCCAGCAGCATCCCCTGCTGATGCAATTCTTGCTGCATC
The DNA here is from genome assembly GCA_033459285.1 of Clamator glandarius. Lineage (NCBI taxonomy): Eukaryota > Metazoa > Chordata > Aves > Cuculiformes > Cuculidae > Clamator > Clamator glandarius. The sequence continues at coordinate 462,248 of JAUNZM010000631.1, read as the reverse complement.
TCATCCTGAATCCTTTGCTGCTGCATCTGCTTCTGATTTTCGTTTATGCACCTCCTTTTGCTTCGTCTGCTGCTGCGTCTCCTGCTGTATCTCATGTTGCACCTTCTATTGAAGCATCTCCTGCGTCATCTCCTTCTGCTGCATATCTTGCTGCTTCATCCAGTTCTGCATCTCGTTCTGCATCTCCTTGAGCATCACCTGTTGCATCTCCTTCTGCATCACCTGCAGATGCATATCCTGCTTTATCTCCTGCTGCTGCATATTCATCTGCATCTGCTGCTGCTTCATCTACTAGCAGAAACTGATGCAGCAGGAGATGCTGGAGCCAGAGATGCAGAAGAAGCAGATGCAGAATCAGGAGATACAGCAGGACATGTATCAGCAGGAGATGCAGCAAAAATATACACCAGCAGGAGACACAGCAGCAGGATATGCATCCCCTGCTGCATCTCCTGCTGCTGCATCTCCTGCTTCATATCCTACTGCATCTCCTCCTGCAGCATATCTTGCTGCATTTCCTTCTGCTACATCTCCTGCTGCATCATCTGCTGCAGCATCTTCTGCTGCTACATCTCCTACTGAATCTGCATCTCCTGATGCATCTGCTGCTGCATCTATTGCTGCTTCATCTGCTGCCTCTGCAGCTGCAGCTGCATCACCTGCTGCTGCATCACCTGCTGCATTACCTCCTGCTGCATATTCTGCTGCATTTCCTTCTGCTGCATCTCCTTAATCTGCTGCTCCATTTCCAGATGCTTCATGTACTGCTGCATCTCCTGCTACATTTGCTGCTGCTGCATCTCCTTCTACTTGATGTCCTCCTGCATCCTCTGCTGCTGCATCTCCTGCTTCATCTCCTGCTGCTGTATAGCCTACTGCTTCATCTCCTGCTGCATCCTCTGCGGATGCATCTGCGGATGCATCTGCAGAAGCATCTCCTTTTCCTGCTGCATCTGCTGCTCAATCTTCTATGGATGCATCTAGTGCTTCTACATTTCAGCTGCATATTCTGTTGAAGGCATTAGTGGCTGCATCTCCTGCTGCACTTCCTGCCGTAACTGCTGATGCCTATCTTGCTATTTCATCTCCTGCTGCATCTCCTGCTGAATCTTCTTCTGCAGAATCTCCTCCAGCATCTCCTGCTACAATTCCTGCTGATGTATCTCCTGCTGCATCACCTAATACATCTCTTGTTGCTGATTTTGCTTTCTATATCTCCTGCTGCATCTCCTCCTGCATTTTCCTGCTGAATCTCCTGATGCTGCATCTCCTGCTCCTTCATCTCCGGCTGATTTCCTCCTGCATTTCCTTCTCTTGAATCTCCTGGTGCATCACCTACTGAATATGCATCTCCTGCTACACCTCCTGCTGATACAACTCATGCAGCTGCATCTGCTGCTGCATATCCTGCTGCATCTGCTCTTCCCAAATCTCTTCCTGTTGCATATCCTACTGAATTTCAAGCAGCATCTCCTGCAGATGCAATGCTGGATCTGCTGCGACTGCATTTCCTTCTACTTCAACTCCTGCTCTTGCATCTCCATCTGCTCTATCTCCTCTTTTATCTCCCACGGCATCTCATGCTGCTACATCTCCCTCAGAATATGCACCTCCTGATGCATCTCCTGCTACTACATCTCCTGATGCATATCCTGCTGAATATGTATATCCTGCTTCATCTCCTGCTGCTGCATCCGCTGTTGCTCTGTCTTCTTCTCTCTTGCTTCATCTGCTGCTGCATCTCCTGCTGCATCTGCTGCTGCTGAATCTCCTGTTGCTGCATCTCCTTCTGCATCTGCAGCGGCATCTCCTTCTGCATCTGCTGCTGCTCTATCTCCTGCTGCATCTCCTGCAGCTGCATTTCCTCCTGCTAAATCTCCTCCTGAAGCTCCTGCCACCTCTCCTGCTTCATCTGCTGCTGCTGAATCTCCTGCTGCATCTCCTGCTGCTGAATCTCATGCTGAATCTCCTGCTGCATCTCCTACTACTGCGTCCTCTGCTTCTTTATATACTGCTGCATTTCCTGCTGCTGTATCTCTAGCTGCATCTTTTGCTGCAGGCGATGCAGATGCTGCAGAAGGAGTTGTAGCAGGAGATGCATCTCCTTCTGCTGTAGATTCGCCTACTGCTGCATCTCCTGCTGCTGCATCTCCTCCTGATGGATATCCTCGTGCATCTCCTGATGCCGCATCTGCTTCTGCATCTCCTGTTCCTGCATCTCCTGCTTCATCTCCTTTTGCTGCATATATTGCTGCTGCATCTACTGCTGCTTGGCCTGCTGCTGTATCTCCTGCTCCATCTCCTACTGGTGCATCTCCTGCTGCATCTCCTTCTGCACCTCCTGCTGCTCCGGCTGCTGCATCTGCATCACCAGGATATTCTGAAGGAGATGCAGCAACATGAGATGCAGCAGCAGGAGATGCAACCACAGCACTGCGGTGGCAGATTCAGCTGCAGGAGATGCAGCCTTAGGAGACGCAGCAACATTTTCAGCAGCAGATGCAGCAGACGGAGATGCAGCAGGAGATGCAGCAGAAGGAAATGTAGCAGTAGAAGATGTAGCAGGATATGCAGCAGCAGGAGATTCAGCAGCAGGGGATGCAGCAGCAGATTCAGCAGCAAATTCAGCAGGAAATGTAGCAACAGTAGATGCAGATGAAGGTGATGCAGCAGAAGACGCATCAGCAAGAGATGAATCAGAAGATACAGCAGCAGGATATGCAGCAGGAGATGTATCAGCAGGAAATGCAGCAGCAGAAGATGCAGAGGGAGATATATTAAAAAAAAAGAGGAAGCAGGAGCAGCCCCGGTTACTTGATGTCCTCCAGCATCTCCTGATGCTGCATCTCCTGCTGCATCTCCTGCTTCTGTACCTCCTGCTGCTACATCTCCTGATGCATGCTATGCTCATGCATCTGCGGATGCATCTCCTGATGCACCATTTCCCGTTGCATCTGCTGCTCCATCCCCTGCTGCATCTCTTTCTGCTCCATCTGGTGCATCTGCTGTTACATATGCTGCTGCTTCATCTACTGCTGCATCTCCTGCTAAATCTCCTGCTGCTGCATCTCCTTCTGAAGTTTCTGCCGAATCTACTGCTGAATATGCATGCCCTGCTGCAACTCCTGCTGCTGCATCTCCTGCTTCATATCCTACTGCATCTTCTCCTGCAGCATATCTTGCTGCATTTCCTTCTGCTGCATCTCCTGCTGCATCATCTGCTGCAGCATCTTCTGCTGCTACATCTCCTACTGAATCAGCATCTCCTGATGCATCTGCTGCTGCATCTATTGCTGCTGCATCTGCTGCCTCTGCAGCTGCAGCTGCATCACCTGCTGCTGCATCACCTGCTGCATTACCTCCTGCTGCATATGCTGCTGCATTTCCTGCTGCTGCATCTCCTTAATCTGCTGCTCCATTTCCTGATGCTTCATGTACTTCTGCATCTCCTGCTACATTTGCTGCTGCTGCATCTCCTTCTACTTGATGTCCTCCTGCATCTTCTGCTGCTGCATCTCCTGCTTCATCTCCTGCTGCTGTATAGCCTGCTGCTTCATCTCCTGCTACAATTCCAGCTGAAGTATATCCTGCTGCATCACCTACTACATCCCTTGCTGCTGATTTTTCTTTCTATATCTCCTGCTGCATCTCCTGATGCATTTTCTACTGAATCTCCTGCTGCCTTTTCTACTGAATCTCCTGCTGCAGAATCTCCTACAGAATTTCCTGCTGCAGAATCTGCTGATGCATTTCCTGCTGATGAATCTCCTGCTGAATCTCCTGATGCTGCATCTCCTGCTCCTGCATCTCCGGCTGGTTTCCTGCTGCATTTCCTTCTCTTGAATCTCCTGCTGCATATCCTGGTGCATCACCTGCTGAATATGCATCTCCTGCTACACCTCCTGCTGATACATCTCATGCAGCTGCATCTGCTGCTGCATATCCTGCTGCATCTGCTCTTCCCAAATCTTTTCCTGTTACATATCCTACATATCTACTGCTGATGCAATTCCTGCAGCATCTCATCCTGCATCCTTTGCTGCTGCATATGCTTCTGCTTCTGGTGATGCTACATCTCCAGCTGCATCTGCTGCTTCATCTCCAGCTGCCTATGGTTCTGCATGTTCTGCTGCATATGGTTCTGCATTTACTGCAGCATCTGGTGCTGCATTTGGTGCTGCTTCTGCTGCTGGTGCATCTCCTGCCTCATATCTTGCTGCTGTGTCTCCTGCTGGTGTATGTTTTTCTGTATCTCCTGCTGATGCTTGTCCTGCTGTAGCTCCTGATTCTGCATCTACTTCTTCTGCACCTCTGGCTCCAGCATCTCCTGCTGCATCAATTCCTGCTGTATCTCTTATTCATCTCCTTCTGCTGCCTATACTGCTGCATCAGGTGCTGCTGTACCTCTTCCTACTGCATCTCCTATTCCATCTCCTCCTGCTGCTATATCTCCTGCTGAATGTCCTGCTGCATCTCCTGCTGCTATATCTCCTGCTGTTTCATATCCTGCTACTGCATCTCCTAATGAATCTTCTGATGCTTCATCTCTTGATCCATGTGCTGCTGCTGCATCTTCTGTTTCTGCATCTCCTTTTGCTTCATCTGCTGCTGCATCTTCTGCTGTATCTCATGTTGCACCTTCTATTGAAGCATCTCCTGCATCATCTCCTTCTGCTACATATCTAGCTGCTTCATCTCGTTCTGCTTCTCCTGCTGCATCTCCTTCTGCATCACCTGCAGATGCATCTCCTGCTGTATCTCCTGCTGCGGCATATTCATCTGCATCTGCTTCTGCTTCATCTACTGCTGCATTTACTGCGGCTGCTTCTCCTGCTATATTTCCTTCTGCTGCATCTTCTTCTCTTCATCTATTACTCTGCACTTCCTGCTGCTGCATCTCCTCCTTCTGCATCTCAGGCTGAATCGCCTGTAGCATCTCCTGCTTCTTCATCTCCCGCTGCTACATCTCCTACAGCATGTCATTCTGCTACATCTCCAACAGCATATGATGCTGCTGCATCTCCTGTTACTTCTGCTGCTGCTGCATTCCCTGCTGCATCTCTTGCTGCTGAATCTCATGCTGAATCTCCTGCTGCATCTCCTGCTACTGCATCCTCTGCTTCTTTATATACTGCTGCATTGTCTGCTTCTGTATCTCTAGCTGCATCTTTTGCTGCATCTCCTGCTGCTGTATTACCTGCTGCATCACCTCCTGCTGTGTCTCCTGCTGCTGCATCTCCTCCTGCTTCTCCTGCTGCATCTGCTTCTACATCTGCTGATGCATCTCCTACTGCTTTATCTCCTCCTTCATCTATTTCTCCTGCATATCTTGAATATATTTCCTGCTGCATTTTCTAGAGTATTTCTTGCTACATCATCTGCCTCACCTCCTCTTGCATCTCCTGCTGCATCTGCTGATGCATCTCATTCTGCTGCATCTCCTGCTTCATCTTCAGATGATGCATCTGTAGCTTCATCTCCTGATATTTCATCTCCTTCTGCATCTGCTGGGCATCTCCTGCTGCTGCATCTCCTGCTGCATTTCCTGCTGCATCTGCTGCTGCTCTGCTGCTGCTTCATCTACTGCTGAATCTCCAGCTACATATCCTGCTGCTGCATTTCCTGCTCTACCTCATACTGATTCTCTTGTTCATGCATATCCTCCTGCACCTCCTGCTGCTGCACGTCCTGCTGCTGCATCCTCTAATGCATCCTATGATAATGCTAAATCTCTTGCTACTGCCTCTCCTGCTGCAATTCCTGCTGCTCTATATCTTTCTGCATCTTCTGCTGCTGCATCTCCTGCTGCTGCATCTGCTGCTACTGCATGTCTTGCTGCATCTCCTCCTGATGCTTCTCCTGCTGCATATCCTTCTGTATTTCCTGCTGCATCTCCTCCTCCTGCATCTGCTGTTGCATCTCCTACTGCAGCTTCTCCTGCTGCATCTATTTCTGCCCATCTCCTTCTGCATCTCCTGCTCCTGCACGTCCAACTGTCAATCTGCTGCAGATTCTTCTGCTGATGAATCTCCTGCTGAATCTGCATCTCCTGCTGCATCTCCTGCTGCTGAATCCCCTGCTGTATCCACTACCCATGCATCTCCTGCTTCAGTTTCTGCTTCTGCAACTCCTGCTGCATCTCCTGCTATTGAATCTCCTGCTGCAGCTCCTGCTGCATAATCTCCTGCTAAGTCTCCTGCTGCTGCATCTCCTCCTGATACATCTGCTGCAGCATCTGCTGCTGCTACATCTCCTGCTGCTGCATCTCCTGCTGAATCTCATGCTGAATCTCCTGCTGCATCTCCTGCTACTGCATCCTCTGCTTCTTTATATACTGCTGCATTTCCTGCTGCTGTATCTGTAGCTGCATCTTTTGCTGCATCTCCTCCTGATGCTTCTTGTGCTGCATATCCTTCTGCATTTCCTGCTGCATCTCCTCCTCCAGCATCCTCTGTTGCATCTCCTACTGCAGCTTCTCCTGCTGCATCTATTTCTGCCCATCTCCTTCTGCATCTCCTGCTCCTGCACGTCCTACTGTGAATCTGCTGCAGATTCTTCTGCTGATGAATCTCCTGCTGAATCTGCATCTCCTGCTGCATCTCCTGCTGCTGAATCCCCTGCTGTATCCACTACAGATGCATCTCCTGCTTCAGTTTCTGCTTCTGCATCTCCTGCTTCAGTTTCTGCTTCTGCTACTCCTGCTTCTGTTTCTGCTGCATCATCACCTCCTGCCTTGCCTCCTACCTGCATCTCCTCTTCAATCTCCTGCTCATCTCCTGCTGCTGTATCAGCCAAAGCATAATTTCCTGCTGCATCTACTGCTTAATCTGCATCTCTTACTGCATCTGCTTCTGTATCTCATTTTGCTGCATTTCCTGCGGAATTTGCTGCTGAATCTGCTGCTACATCCCCTGCTTATGCATCTCCTGCTTTATCTACTGCTGCATATCCTGCTACTGCATTTCCTGATGAATCTGCTGCTGAATCTGCTGCTGGATCTTTTGCGGTGGCATCTCCTGCTCCTGCATCTCCAGCTGCTGAATCTCCTCCTGAATCTTTTGCGACATCTCATGCTGCTACATAACCTGTTACATCTCCCGATGCATCTCCTTCTAAATAGTCATCTCCTGATGCATCTCCTCCTGACGCAATTGCTGCAGCATCTCTTGTGGCATCTCCTGCTACTTCATCTCCTCCTGCATCTCCTGCTGAATAGGCCTACCCTGATGCATCTTCTGCTGCTGCACATCCTTCTGCAGTGTCTAACGCTCTATCTCCTGCTGCACCTGCTGCTGCTACACCTCCTGCTGCAGTGTCTAATGCTCTATCTCCTGCTGCACCTGCCTCTGCTGCAGCTGCTGCTGCTGCTGCTGCATCTCCTACAACACTTTCTGCTGCTGCATCTCCTGTGAATCAAATCTCCTGATGCATCTGCTGCTGCATCTATTGCTGCTGCATCTGCTGCCTCTGCAGATGCAGCTGCATCACCTGCTGCTGCATCAACTGCTGCATTACCTCCTGCTGCATATTCTGCTGCATTTCCTGCTGCTGCATCTCCTTAATCTGCAGCTCCATTTCCTGCAACTTCATATACTACTGCATCGCCTGCTACATTTGCTGCTGCTGCATCTCCTTCAACTTGATGTCCTCCTGCATCTCCTGCTGCCGTATAGCAAGATGCTTCATCTCCTGCATCTGTGGATGCATCTACAGAAGCATCTCCAATTCCTGCTGCATCTGCTGCTCAGTCTTCTACGAATGCATCTAGTGCTTCTGCATTTCAGCTGCATATCTTGTTGAAGGCATCTGCGGCTGCATCTCCTGCTGCTACATCTCCTGCTGAATTTCCTGCTGCACTTCCTGCTGTAACTGCTGATGCCTATGTTGCTATTTCATCTCCTGCTGCATCTCCTGCTGAATCTTCTTCTGTAGAATCTCCTCCAGCATCTCCTGCTACAATTCCTGATGATGTATCTCCTGCTGCATCTCCTTCTACATCCCCTGCTGCAGAATCTCCTTCTATATCTCCTGCTGCATCTCCTCCTGCGTTTTCTACTGAATCTCCTGCTGCAGAATCTCCTAAGGAATTTCATGCTGCAGAATCTGCTGATGCATCTCCTGCTGAATCTCCTGATGCTGCATCTCCTGCTGCAGATTCTGCTGATGCATCTCCTGCTGCTGCAACGCCTGCTGAATCTGATGCTGCATCTGGTGCGGCTGCATCTTCTTTTCCTGCATCTCCTGCTGCTGCATCTCAGGATGATTTCCTGCTGCATTTCCTTCTCTTGAATCTCCTGCTGCATATCTTGGTGCATCACCTGCTGAATATGCATCTCCTGCTACACCTCCTGCTGAAACACCTCATGCAGCTGCATCTGCTGCTGCATATCCTGCTGCATCTGCTGTTGCCAATTCTCTTGCTGTTGCATATCCTACTGAATTTCCAGCAGCATCGCCTGCTGATGCAATTCTTGCTGCATCTCATCCTGCATCATTTGCTGCTGCATCTGCTTCTGCTTCTCGTGATGCTACATCTCCACCTGCATCTGCTTCTTCATCTGCTGATCTATCTCCTGCTGCATATGGTTCTGTATGTTCTGCTGCATATGGTTCTGCATCCTCTGCTCTATATGGTGTTGCAACTCCTGCTGAGTCTGCTGTTGATGCGTCTCCTGCCTCATATCGTGCTGCTGTGTTGCCTGCTGATGTATGTTTTGCTGCATCTCCTGCTGATGCTTGTCCTGCTGTAGCTCCTGATTCTGCATCTACTTCTTCTGCATCTCTGGCTCCAGCATCTCCTGCTGCATCAATTCCTGCTGTATCTCTTATTCATCTCCTTCTGCTGCCTATACTGCTGCATCTGGTGCTGCTGTACCTCCTCCTACTGCATCTCCTGTTACATTTCCTCCTGCTGCTACGCCTGCTGAATGTCCTGCTGCATCTCCTGCTGCTATATCTCCTGCTGTTTCATATCCTGCTACTGCATCTCCTAATGAATCTCCTGCTGCTTCATCTCTTGATCCATGTCCTGCTGCTGCATCTCCTGATATATCTCCTGCTGCTGCATCTCCTGCTGCTGCATATGTTGCATCCTCTTCTGCTGCATCTGCTACTGCATCTGCTGCTTCTTTCTCTCCTTCTGCATTTACTGCGGCTGCTTCTCCTGCTATATTTCCTTCCGCTGCATCTTCTTCACTTCATCAACTATGCACTCCTGCTGCTGCATCTCCTCCTTCTGCATCTCTGGCTGAATCGCCTGTAGCATCTCCTGCTTCTTCATCTCCTGCTGCTACATCTCCTAGTGCATATGATGCTGCTGCATCTCCTGTTACTTCTGCTGCTGCTGCATTCCCTGCTGCATCTGCTGATGCTGTAACTCCTTCTGCATCTCCTTCTACATCTCATTTCTTGATGCATTTCCTGCTGCATTTCCTGCTGCATCTACTCCGTTATACCTTTCTACATTTGCTGCCTCATTTCCTCATGCACCTGCTGATGCCCCTCGTGCTGCTGCATCTCCTGCTTGGTCTTCAGATGATGCATCTGTGGCTTCATCACCTCATATGTCATCTCCTGCTGCATCCGCTGCAGTATTTCCTGATGCAGTATCTGCTGATCCTGCATCTACTGCTGCATTTCCTGCTGCATCTCCTTCTGCTTCATCTCCTGCCTAATCTCCTGCTACATATCATGCTGCTGCACCTCTTCATGCATCTCATGATAATGCTTCATCTCCTGCTACTGCATCTCCTGCTGCACCTACTGCTGCTGGATTTCTTGCTGCACCTACTGCTGCTGCATCTCCTGCTGATGGGTCTGGTGCTGTATCTCTGGCTCTTGCATCTCCTGCTGCTGCATTACCTGCTCTATCTCCTCCTGCTGCTGCATTACCTGCTCTATCTCCTCCTGCTGCATATCCTATATACTGCTGCCTTTCCAGCTGCTGCATCTCCTGCTGCTGAATCTCTTTGTATATCTTCTTCTGAATCTCTTGCTGCTCTAATACATTCTGCATCGACTGCTGCTACATGTCCTTCTGCTGCATCTCCTACTGCTGCATCTGCTTCTGCATCTCCTGCTGATGCATCTCCTGCTAAATCTACATCTCCTGCTAAATCTGCTTCTCAGTCTCCTGCTGCTTCATCTCCTGCTCTTGCAGCTCCTTCTGCTGAGTCTCCTCCTGAAACTCCTGCGGCATCTCATGCTGCTACATATCCGGCTACATTTCCTGACATATCTCCTTCTGAATATGCATCTCCTGCTGCTTCTCCTCCTGCTGCACCTGCTGCATCACCTCCTCTTTCTCCATTATCTGCTGTGTCTCCTGTTGCTGCATCATATCATGCTGCTGCATATGTTGAAGAATCTATTCCTACTTCATCTTCTGCTAATTCTTCATTTCCTGCTACATCTGCTTCTGCATCTCCTGCTGCTGCAGCATCTCCTGCTGCTTCTCCTGCTGCTGCATCAGTTGCTGCTGAATCTCCTGGTCAATCTCCTGCGGCATCTCATGCTTCTACATATCATGCTGAATCTGCTGCTGCATCTCCTTCTGAATATGCATGTCCTGATGCATCTCCACCTGCTACCACTCCTACTGCTGCGTTTGCTTCTGCATCTCCTGCTGCTGAATCTCCCGATGTCGTGTCTGCTGCTGAATATCCTTTGTCTGCTGCTGAGTTTCCTGCTGCTGAATCTCCTGCTACATCTGCTGCTGCTGCAGCGCCTACTGCTGCATCACCTTCTGCATGTGCTGCTGCAGCATCTCCTTCTGCTGCATCTCCTGTTGCTGCTTCTTCTGGTGCTGCACCTGCTGCAACATCTGCTTCTGCATCTCCTGCTGCTGCATCTCCGTCAGAATATCTGGGTGCTTAATTTCCTGCTGATGCATATTCTGGTTCAACTCCTGCTGTTGGATTACATTCTGCAACTATTCCTGTTGTATTTCCTGCTCCTGCATCTCCTGCTCCTTCATCTGCTGATACTGCATGTGCTGCTCCATCTCCTGCTGCATCTTTTGGTGCTAGATCCTCTGGTGTTGAATCTCCTGCTGCATCTCCTGCAGCATCACCTGTTCCTGTATCACCTGCTGCTACGTCTCCTGATGCATCCTCTGCGGATGCATCTGCGGATGCATCTGCAGAAGCATCTCCATTTCCTGCTGCATCTGCTGCTCAGTCTTCTACGGATGCATCTAGTGCTTCTGCATTTCAGCTGCATATCCTGTTGAAGGCTTCTGCGGCTGCATCTCCTGCTGCTACATCTCCTGCTGAATTTCCTGCTGCACTTCCTGCTGTAACTGCTGATGCCTATGTTGCTATTTCATCTCCTGCTGCATCTCCTACTGAATCTTCTTCTGCAGAATCTCCACCAGCATCTCCTGCTACAATTCCTGCTGATGTATCTCCTGCTGCATCACCTACTACATCTCTTGCTGCTGATTTTGCTTTCTATATCTCCTGCTGCATCTCCTGCTGAATTTTCTACTGAATCTCCTGCTGCCTTTTCTACTGAATCTCCTGCTGCATCTTCTCCTACGGAATTTCCTGCTGCAGAATCTGCTGATGCATTTCCTGCTGATGCATCTCCTGCTGAATCTCCTGATGCTGCATCGCCTGCTCCTGCAACTCCAGCTGATTTCCTGCTGCATTTCCTTCTCTTGAATCTCCTGCTGCATATCCTGGTGCATCACCTGCTGAATATGCATCTCCTGCTACATCTCCTGCTGATACACCTCATGCAGATGCTTCTGCTGCGGCATATCCTGCTGCATCTGCTGTTGCCAATTCTCTTGCTGTTGCATATCCTACTGAATTTCCAGCAGCATCGCCTGCTGATGCAATTCTTGCTGCATCTCATCCTGCATCATTTGCTGCTGCATCTGCTTCTGCTTCTCGTGATGCTACATCTCCACCTGCATCTACTTCTTCATCTGCTGCTCTATCTCCTGCTGCCTATGGTTCTGCATGTTCTGCTGCATATGGTTCTGCATTTACTGCAGCATCTGGTGCTGCATTTGGTGCTGCTTCTGCTGCTAGTGCATCTCCTGCCTCATATCCTGCTGCTGTTTCTCCTGCTGATGTATGTTTTGCTGCATCTTCTGCTGATGCTTGTCCTGCTGTAGCTCCTGATTCTGCATCTACTTCTTCTGCATCTCCGGCTCCAGCATCTCTTCCTGCATCAATTGCTGCTGTATCTCTTATTCATCTCGTTCTGCTGCCTATACTGCTGCATCAGGTGCTGCTGTACCTCCTCCTACTGCATCTCCTGTTACATCTCCTCCTGCGGCTATATCTCCTGCTGTTTCATATCCTGCTACTGCATCTCCTAATGAATCTCCTGCTGCTTCATCTCTTGATCCATGTCCTGCTGCTGCATCTCCTGTTTCTGCATCTCCTTTTGCTTCGTCTGCTGCTGCATCTCCTGCTGTATCTCATGTTGCACCTTCTATTTAAGCATCAACTGCGTCATCTCCTTCTGCTGCATATCCTGCTGCTGCATCTCCTTCTGCATCTCCTTCTTCATCTCGTTCTGCACCTCCTTGAGCGTCACCTGCAGATGCATCTCCTGATGTATCTCCTTCTGCATATTCATCTCTATTTCCTGCTGCAGCTCTTTATTAATCTACTACTGCTGCATCTACTGAATTTGCTGCTGCATCTGCTGCTGCTTCATCTACTGCTACATCTCCTGATAGATCTCCTGCTGCTGCATCTCCTGCTGGCACATCTGCTGCTACATCTGATGCTGCATCTGATGCTGCTTTCTCTCCTGCTGCATGTACTGCTGATGAATTTCTTGCTATATTTCCTTCTGCTGCATCTTCTTCTCTTCATCTACTACTCTGCACTTCCTGCTGCTGCATCTCCTCCTTCTGCATCTCCGGCTGAATCGCCGGTAGCATCTCCTGCTTCTTCATCTCCTGCTGCTACATCTCCCACAGCATATGATGCTGCCTCATATCCTGTTACTTCTGCTGCTGCTGCATTCCCTGCTGCATCTCCTATTCTGCAACTCCTTCTGCATCTCCTGCTACTATATTCGCTTCTCCTGCATCTACTGCTGTGTCTCCTGATGCTGCAACTCCTTCTACATCTCCTTCTGCATCTCATTTCTTGCTTCATCTCCTGCTACTGCATCTCCTGCTGCACCTACTGCTGCTGCATTACCTGCTGCATCTTCTGCTGCTGCATCTCCTTCTGATGGGTCTGATGCTGCATCTCTTGCTCTTGCATCTCCTGCTGCATCTCCTGTAGCTGCATTACCTGCTCTATCTCCTCCTACTACATCTCCTCCTTCTGCATATCCTGCTTCTCTATATACTGCTGCCTTTCCTGCTTCTGCATCTCCTGCTGCTGAATCTCTTTCTGCATCTCCTTCTTCTGAATCAACTGCTGCTCTATTACCTTCTGCATCGACTCCTGCTGCATCTGCTTTTGCATCTCCTGCTGCTACTGCTTCTCCTGCTGCTGCATCAGTTGCTGCTGAATCTCCGAATCAATCTCCTGCGGCATCACATGCTTCTACATATCATGCTGAATCTCCTGCTACATAATATTCTGCTGCATCAGCTGCTGCATCATCTTATACTGCTGCATCCACTTCTGCATGTGCTGCTGCGGCATCTACTTCTGCTGCATCTCCTTTTGCCGCATCTGCTGCTGCTGCACCTGATGCAACATCGGCTGGTGCTGCACCTGATGCAACATCTGCTTCTGCATCTCCTGCTGCTGCATCTCCTGCTGCATCTCTGTCTGAATATCCTGGTGCTGCGTTTCCGGCTGATGCATATTCTGCTTCAATTCCTGCTGCTGCATAACGTTGTACATCTATTCCTGTTGTATTTCCTGCTGCTGCATCTCCTGCTGCTGCGTCTGCTGCTTCATCTCCTGCTGCTGCATCTGCTGATATTGCATGTGCTGCTGCATCTCCTGCTGCATGTCTTGGTGCTGCATCTTCTGGTGTTGCATCTCCTGCTGCATCCCCTGCGGCATCACCTGCTCCTATATCTCCTGCTGCTACATCTCCTGATGCATCCTCTGCTCATGCATCTGTGGATGCATCTCCTGATGCACCATTTTCCATTGCATCTCCTGCTCCTACCCTGCTGAATCTCTTTCTGCTCCATCTGGTGCATCTGCTGTTGCATATGCTGCTGCTTCATCTACTGCTGCATCTCCTGCAGACTCTCATGCAGCTGCATCTCCTGCTGTCTCTCATGCAGCTGCATCTCCTTCTGAATTTTCTGCTGAATCTACTACTGAATATGCATCCCCTGCTGCATTTCCTTCTGCTGCATCTCCTGCTGCTTCATCTCCGGCTGATTTCCTGGTGCATTTTTTTCTCTTGAATCTCCTGCTGCATATCCTGATACATTTTCTGCCGAATATGCATCTCCTGCTACATCTTCTGTGATACACCTCATGCAGCTGCATCTGCTGCTGCATATCCTGTTGCATCTGCTGTTCCCAAATCTCTTGCTGTTGCATATCCTACTTAATTTTTAGCAGCATCTCCTACTGATGAAATTCTTGATGCATCTCATCCTGCATCCTTTACTGCTGCATCTGCTTCTGGTGATACTACATCTCCAGCTGCATCTGCTGCTTCATCTGCTGCTTTATCTCCTCCTGCATATGGTTATGCATATTCTGCTGCATATGGCTCTGCATCTTCGGATGCATATGGTGCTGCATCTGGTTCTGCTTCTGCTGCTGGTGCGTCTCCTGCCTCATATCGTGCTGCTGTGTCTCCTGCTGATGTATGTTTTGCTGCATCTCCTGCTGATGAATATCCTGATGTATCTCCTGCTTCTGCATCTTCTTCTTCTGCATCTCTGTCTCCAGCATCACCTCCTGCATCAATTGCTTCTGTGTCTCTCATTCATCAACTTCTGCTGCATCTCCTACTGCATCTGGTGCTGCTGTACCTCCTCCTACTGCATCTCCTGTTCCATCTCCTCCTGCTACATCTCCTGCTGAATGTCCTGCTGCATGTCCTGCTGCTATATCTCCTGCGGTTTCATATCCTGCTACTGCATCTCCTAATGAATCCCCTGCTGCTTCATCTCTTGATCCATGTCCTGCTGCTGCATCTCCTGTTTCTGCATCTCCTTTTGCTTCGTCTGATGCTGCATCTCCTAGTGAATCTCCTGCTGCTTCATCTCTTGATCCATGTCCTTCTGCTGCATCTGCTGTTTCTGCATCTCCTTTTCCTTCATCTCATTCTGCATCTCCTGCTGCATCTTTTTGAGCGTCACCTGCTGCATCTCCTTCTGCATCACCTGCAGATGCATCTCCTGCACCTGCATATTTATCTGCATTTACTGCTGCAGTTCTTTATGAATCTACTACTGCTGCATCTGCTGAATTTGCTGCTGCATCTGCTGCTACTTCATCTACTGCTGCATCTACTGATTGATCTCTGCTGCTGCATTTCCTGCTGCTGGATATGGTGCTTCATCTGATGCTGCATCTGATTCTATTTTCTCTCCTGCTGTGTTTTCTGCGGCTGAAACTCATGCTATATTTCCTTCTGCTGCATCTTATTCACTTCATCTACTACTCTGCACTCCTGCTGCTGCATCTCCTCCTTCTGCATCTCCGGCTGAATCGCCTGTAGCATCTCCTGCTTCTTCATCTCCTGCTGCTACATCTCCTAGTGCATATGATGCTGCTGCATCTCCTGTTACTACGTCCCCTGCTGCTGCTGCATTCCCTGCTGCATCTCCTGAATCTGCAACTCCTTCTGCATCTCCTTCTGTGTCTCCTGCTACTACATCCCCTGCTGCTGCATTTCCTGCTGAATCTCCTCTTGCTGCAACTCCTTCTGCATATACTGCTGATGCATCTCCTGTGGAATCTGAGCTGCTGCATCTCCTGTTGCATCTGCTTCTGATGCATCTGCTGCTGCTATATGTCCTGATACATCTCGTCTTGCTGCACATCCTGCTGCATCTGCTGAAGATTCTCTTCCTATTGCTTCTTCTGTTGAATCTGCATTTCCTGCTACATCTGCTTCTGCATCTCCTGCTGCTGCATCTCCTGATGCTGCATTTCCTGCTGCTGCATTAGATGCTGCATCTGATGCTGCTTTCTCTCCTGCTGCATGTACTGCCGATGAATCTCCTGCTGTATTTCCTTCTGCGGCAACTTCTTCTCTTCATCTACTACTCTGCACTTCCTGCTGTTGCATCTCCTCCTTCTGCATCTCCGGCTGAATCGCCGGTAGCATCTCCTGCTTCTTCATCAGAATGGCTATTAAAGCGTCGCATCAAAATATCACAGTGTTCAGCGCAACAACCGCAGGGGAGATGCTACGATCAAATATTGACATTCGTATAATTCTTCTCTGGATATGCTTCCACTGCAAGGCAAGACTTTTAGAACTTTCAGTCTAGGCTCGTGTACTGCATCATCAGAATGGCTATTAAAGCATCACTGCAAAATTTGAAAACGTTTAGAAAAAGTACCGCAAGGGCACTGCTATGATCAAATGCCAGCTCTCGTTAGATTCTTCTCTTGAAGCGCTTTCACTGCAAGCTGCAAAGCACGTCTAACAAAACGTTTAGTATTGATTATGGAATTGTGATTTAACTACTGAAGAGCTTTAGGAAAAGTGAGTTAAGCCCCTATGGAAGATTCTAGCATGTAATGCTGCTGCTTCTGAATGTCTTCTCTTATAGCGCTTTCACTGCAAAGAAAGACTTGTAGAACTTTCAATCTAGGCTTGTGTCCTGTAATATCAGAATGGGTAGTAAAGCATCACTGCAAAATTTCAAATCGTTCAGAACAAGTACGGCAGGGAAGCTGCTACTATCACATGCTGGCTCTTGTCAGTCTTCTCTGGAAGTGCTTTCACTGCAAGCTGCAAAGCACGACTAACATAAAATTTTAGTATAGGGTACAGAACAGTTACTTTGCTTCGCCGAATAACGCGCTTTCGGAATAGTGAACATCGGCTGCTTAGAAGATGGTAGTATGGAATGCTGCTGCTTCTGAATGTCTTCTCTTGTAACACTTTCACTGCAAAGTACGACTTATAGAAGTTTCAATTGTCACTTCAAAATTTCAGAGCGTTCAGCACAAGTACTGCAGGGAAGCTTCTACCATCAAACGTTGGTTCTCGTTAGAGTCTTCTCTTATAGCGCTTTCACTGCAAGCTGTGAAGCACGACTAATCCATTTTAATTTAGGGTAATAAATTGTGACTTAGCTGCTCCTGTTAACGCGCTTATGGAAAAGTAAGTATTTCAGGCAGTGCAGAAGCTGGCATGAAACTACACCACTTATTAATGTTTTCTCTTATAGTGCTGTTACTGCAACAGACGACTTATAGAAGTTTCACTCTAGGCTTATGAACTGTAAGATCAGAATGGCTATTAAAGCCGCATTTCAAGATTTGAGATCGTTCAGCACAAGTACCGCAGGGAAGCTGCTACCATCAAATTTCGGCTCTCGTTAGGATCCTTTCATGAAGCACTTTTACTGCCAGCCTCAAAGCACGAGAAACACAATGTATTTGCGTAGGATAGTTATTTACGACTTAATAACGCCTAATAACGTTCTTTCGAAAAAGGGAGCCATTCTGATGTTACACTACACAAGCGTATACTAAAACTTCAACAAGACTCGCTTTGCAGTGAACGC
Organism: Clamator glandarius; assembly: GCA_033459285.1. Lineage (NCBI taxonomy): Eukaryota > Metazoa > Chordata > Aves > Cuculiformes > Cuculidae > Clamator > Clamator glandarius. The sequence goes on along the minus strand of JAUNZM010000631.1, from coordinate 444,601 downwards.
GCTTTAATCTCTTAAAGATATTCAGAAGCAGCAGCATTCCATGCTATAATCTACCCTGTAGGCGTTATTCGATTTCTCTATAGCGCCTCAATATTGGCAGTTAAGTCATAATTTAATGAAGCAGGAGATGCAACACCAGAAGATGCAGCAACAAGAGATGCATTATGAGCAGATGCAGCATCAGGAGTTGAAGCAGAATATGCATCAGCAGGATATGCAGCACCAAGAGATTCAGACAGAGATGCAGCAGGAGATGCAACATCAGGAGATGCAGCAGGGAATGCAGCAGCAGCAGAAGTAACAGGAGATGCAGCAGCAGCATATGCACAAGGAAATGTAGCAGCAGGAGATGAAGAAGCAGGAGATGCTACAGGCGATTCAACCGGAGATGCAGAAGGAGGAGATGCAGCAGCAGGAGGTGCAGAGTAGTAGATGAAGAGAAGAAGATGCAGCAGAAGGAAATATAGCAGGAAATTCATCTGCAGTACACGCAGCGGGAGAGAAAGCAGCAGCAGATGCAGCAGCAGATGCAGCAGCAAGAGATGCAGCAGCAGGAGATCTATCAGGACATGCAGCAGTATATGCAGCAGTATATGCAGCAGGGAATGCAGCAGCAGCAGAAGTAACAGGAGATGCAGCAGCATCGTATGCACTAGGAGATGTAGCATTTGATCATGCGGTACTTTTTCTAAACGTTTTCAAATTTTGCAGTGATGCTTTAATAGCCATTCTGATGATGCAGTACACGAGCCTAGACTGAAAGTTCTACAAGACTTAACTTGCAGTAAAAGCACATCCAGAGAAGAATTATATGAAAGTCAATATTTGATCGTAGCCTCTTCCCTGCGGTTGTTGCGCTGAAAACCCTGAGATTTTGAAGTGATGCTTTAATAGCCATTTTGATGTTGCAGTGTAAAAGCCTAGACTGAAAATTCTACAAGTTTTGCTTTGCAGAGAAAGCGCTCTAAGAGAAGACATTCAGTAGGAGCAGTATTCCATGCTAGCATCTTCACTGCGTCAGTTACTCACTTATTAGTAAGCACCTTCATAAGTCACAATTCAGTACCCTATACTAAAACGTTCTGTTAGTCATGCTTTGCAGCTTGCAGAGAAAGAGTTTCCAGAGAAGACTCTAACGAGAGCCAGCATTTCATTGAGGCTTCTTCCCTGCGGTACTTGTGCTGAACGCTCTGATATTTTCAAGTGACGCTTTAATAGCAGTTCTGACGTTACAGTGCACAAGCGTATACTCAAATTTCAACAAGTCTCGCTTTGCAGTGAAAGCACTTTAAGAGACATTCAGATACAGCAGCATTCCATGCTATCATCTTCCCTGTGGGCGTTATTCGATTTCCGTTAAGCGCCTCAATAGTGGCAGTTAAGTCAAAATGAGATGCAGCAGGAGCTGCAGTAGCACATGCAGTATCAGCAGATGCAGCAGCAGGACATAAAGCAGCAGATGCAGCAGCAGGAGTTGAAGCAGAATATGCGCCAGCAGGAAATGCAGCACCAAGAGATTCAGACGGAAATGCAGCAGGAGGTGCAGCAGAAGGAGATGCTGCAGCAGCACATGCAGAAGGTGATGCAGCAGTAGGAGATGCAGCAGCAGCAGATGCAGCAGGAGATTCTACAGCAGGAGATTCAGCAGAAGACACTGCATCAGGAGATTCAGCAGCAGGAGGTGCAGCAGGAGATGCAGAAGCAAACGCAGCAGTAGGAGTGGCAGCAGGTGGAGATGCATCAGGAGATGCATATTCAGAAGGAGATGTAGCAGGAGAATCAACATGGTATGTAGAAGCATGAGATGCCGCAGGAGATTGACCAGGAGGAGATTCAGCAGGAGATGCAAGAGTAGGAGATGCAAGAGCAGGAAATGCAGAAGCATATGCAGTAGGAGGAGCTGCAGCAGCAGGACATGCAGCAGGAGTCGATGCAGAAGATAATAGAGCAGCAGGAAATTCAGAAGAAAGAGATATAGAGATTCAGCAGCAGGAAATGAAGCAGCAGGAAAGGCAGCAGTGTATAGAGAAGCAGGATATGTAGCAGAAGGAGATGTAGTAAGAGGAGATAGAGCAGGTAATGCAGCAGCAGGAGATGCAGCAGGAGATGCAAGAGTAAGAGATGCAGCATCAGCCCCATCTGCAGGAGATGCAGCAGCAGAAGATGCAGTAGGAGATGCAGCAGCAGTAGGTGCATCAGGAGATGCAGTAGCAGAAGATGAAGCATTATCATGAGGTGCATGAAGAGGTGCAGCAGCAGGATATGTAGCAGGAGATTTGGCAGGAGATGAAGCAGCAGCAGAGCAGAATCAGATGCAACAGGAGATGCAGCAGTAGATGCAGGATCAGCAGATACTGCATCAGGAAATACTGCAGCAGATGCAGTAGGAGATGACATATGAGGTGATGAAGCCACAGATGCATCATCTAAAGATGAAGCAGAAGATGCAGCAGCACGAGGGGCATCAGCAGGTGCATGAGGAAATGAGGCAGCAAATGTAGAAAGGTATAAAGCAGGAGATGCAGCAGGAAATGCAGCAGGAGATGCATCAAGAAATGAGATGCAATAGGAGATGCAGAAGGAGTTACAGCATCAGGAGATGCAGCAGGGAATGCAGCAGCAGCAGAAGCAACAGGAGATGCAGCAGCATCATATGCACTAGGAGATGTAGCAGCAGGAGATGAAGAAGCAGGAGATGCTACAGGCGATTGAGCCGGAGATGCAGAAGGAGGAGATGCAGCAGCAGGAGGTGCAGAGTAGTAGATGAAGAGAAGAAGATGCAGCAGAAGGAAATATAGCAGGAGATTCCTCTGCAGTACACGCAGCGGGAGAGAAAGCAGCAGCAGATGCAGCAGCAGGAGATCAGGAGATGCAGCAGTAGATGAAGCAGCAGCAGATGCAGCAGCAAATTCAGCAGATGCAGCAGTAGTAGATTAATAAAGAGCTGCAGCAGGAAATGCAGATGAATATGCAGGAGCAGGAGATGCATCTGCAGGTGATGCAGAAGGAGATGCAGCAGGTTTCGCTCAAGGAGATGCAGCAGTAGATGCAGAACGGGATGAAGCAGCAAGATATGTAGCAGAATGAGATGACACAGGAGATGCTTCAATAGAAGGTGTAATATGAGATACAGCAGGAGATGCAGCATCAGACGAAGCAAAAGCAGATGCAGAAACAGAGGATGCAGCAGCAGGACATGGATCAGAGGATATGCAACAGCAAGAGAATTGGAAACAACAGATGCAGCAGGATGTGCAGCAGCAGATGCAGCTGCATGAGGTGTATCAGCAGGAGGTGTAGCAGGAGATGCATATTCAGCAGGTGATGCACCAGGACATGCAGCAGGAGATTCAAGAGAAGGAAATGCAGCAGGATATCAGCCGGAGATGCAGCAGCAGGAGATGCAGGAAAAGAAGATGCAGCCGCACCAGATGCAGCATCAGATTCAGCAGGCGTTGCAGCAGCAGGAGATGAAGGGGCAGGAGATTCAGCAGCAGGAGATGCAGCATCAGGAGATTCAGCAGGAGATGCATCAGCAGGAAATGCATCAGCAGATTCTGCAGCAGGAAATTCCATAGGACATTCTGCAGCAGGAGATTCGGTAGAAAAGGCAGCATGAGATTCAGTAGAAAATGCAGCCGGAGATGCAGCAGGAGATATAGAAGGAGATTCAGCAGCAGGGGATGTAGAAAGAGATGCAGCAGGAGATACATCATCAGGAATTGTAGCAGGAGATGCTGGAGGAGATTCTGCAGAAGAAGATTCAGCAGGAGATGTAGCTGCAGGAGATGCACCAGTAGGCGAATCTACAGCAGATGCAGCAAAAGATGCAGGAGATTCAGCAGCAGGTGATGCAGCAGCAGGAGATGCTGTGAGATATGCAGAAGCAGGAGATGCAGCAGCAGGAGATGTGGTATGAGATGCAGAAGCAGGAAATTCAACAGCAGATGCAGCGGGAGATGCAGCACCAGCAGATGCAGCAGCAGGAGATGAAGTATCAGATGGAGGAGCAGGAAATGCAGCAGTAGGAAATTCAGCAAGAGGAGATGCAGCAGGAGTTGCAGCAGAAGGAGATGCAGCAGTAGAAAATGCATCAGGAAATGCATCAGCATCCACAGGAGATACAGCAGCTGCAGCTGCAGCTGGAAATGCAGCAGCAGGAGATGCAGCAGAGTTTGGAGCAGCAGGAGATACAGAAGCATGAGCTCCAGCAAGAAAGCACCATCATACGATGAATACGCTGATGCAACAGAAGGATATGGAGCAGGAGATGCAGCTGCAAGAGATGCAGCAGGAGATGCAGTAGCAGGAGATGTAGCAGCAGGATATGCAACAAGAGACTGAGCAAGAGATGTACCCTGAGATGCAGCAGCAGGAAATGCAGCGGGAGATGTAGAAGCAGACGAAGCAGCAGTAGATGCAGCAACAAGATAGGCATCAGAAGGAGATAAAGTAGGAGATGCAAAAGCAGGAGATTAAGCTACAGGAGATGCATTAGGAGATGCAGTAGCAGGAGATGCAGCATCAGGAGATGCAGCTGCAGTAGATGCAGGAGCATATTCATAAGCAGATTCTGTAAGAGATGCAGCAGCAGGAGATTGATAAGCAAAAGATATAGCAGCAGGAGATGCAGCAGCAGGAAATTCAGGAGGAGATGCAGCAGCAGAAGCAGCAGGTAATGAAGCAGCAGTAGATGAAGTAGGCTTAGAAGCAGCTGTAGATGTAGCAGGGTATGCAACAGCAGGAGATTCAGCATCAGGAGATGAAGCAGGGGAGATGCATCATCAGATGAATCTGCTGATGCATCAGAGGAAGTTGCAGAAGGAGATGCAGCAGCAATCGATGCAGGTGGAGATCCAGGAGGAGGACATAGAGAAGCAGGAGATGCAGCAGCACATGCAGCAGCAGATGCAGGAGATGAAGCAGTAGGAGAAGCAGCAGGAGGAGATTGAGCAGGAGATGCATCAGGAGGTGCATCAGCAGGAGATGCAGCAATAGGAGATGTACCAGTGGATGCAGCAGCAGGAGATGCAGCAGGGGATTCAGTAGAAGGTGATGCAGCAGCAGATGCAGCAGAAGTAAATTCAGCAGCAGAAGATGCAGCAGTGTATGCAGCAGCAGCAGATGGAGCATCAGGTGATGCAGGAGGACATCAAAAAATCAGAAGATGAAGCAACAGGAGATGCAGCAGTAGATTAATCTACAGCAGATGCACCAGAAGATGCAAGAGATGCAGCAGCAGGAGATGCAGCTGGAGGTGCTTTTACTGCGGGTGAATCTCCTGCTATATTTCCTTCTGCTGCATCTTCTTCTCTTCATCTACTACTCTGCACCTCCTGCTGCTGCATCTCCTCCTTCTGCATCTCCGGCTCAATCGCCTGTAGCATCTCCTGCTTCTTCATCTCCTGCTGCTACATCTCCTAGTGCATATGATGCTGCTGCATCTCCTGTTGCTTCTGCTGCTGCTGCATTCCCTGCTGCATCTCCTGATGCTGTAACTCCTTCTGCATCTCCTATTGCATCTCATTTCTTGATGCATCTCCTGCTGCATTTCCTGCTGCATCTCCTACTTCTGCATCTCCAGCTGAATCGCCTGTAGCATCTCCTGCTTCTTCACTTCCTGCTGCTACATCTCCTAGTGCATATGATGCTGCTGCATCTCCTGTTACTTCTGCTACTGCTGCATTCCCTGCTGCATCTCCTGATGCTGCAACTCCTTTTGCATCTACTGCTGATGCATCTCCAGTTACTTCTGCTGCTGCTGCATCTCTTGTTTCATCTGCTTCTGATGCATCTGTGGCTCCATCTCTGCTGCTGCATCTCTTGCTGCATTTCCGCGTTCATCTGCTGATGCATCTGCTACTGCTATATGTCCTGCTACATCTCATCATGCTGCACATCCTGCTGCATCTGCTGAAGATTCTCTTCCTATTGCTTCTCCTGCTGAATCTGCATTTCCTGCTGCATCTGCTTCTGTATCTCCTGCTGCTGCATCTCCTGCTGAATTAGCTGCTGCTGCATCTGATTCTACATCTACGTTATAAATTTCTACTTTTGCTGCCTCATCTCCTGATTCATCTGCTGATGCACCTCCTGCTACTGCATCTCCTGCTTCATCTTCAGCTGATGCATCTGTGGCTTTATCACCTCATATGTCATCTCCTGCTGCAACTGCTGCAGTATTTTCTGCTGCAGTATCTCCTGCTTCTCCATCTACTGCTGCATTTCCTGCTGCATCTCCTGCTGATGCATCTCCTATTGCAAATCTGCTGCAGCACTTCCTTGCTTCTGAATCTCTTGCTGAATCTGCATCTACTGATGCATCTGCTGCTGCATCTCCACCTCCTGTATCTGATGCTTCATCTCCTGCTGCATTTCCTGTTGCTGCATCTACTTCTGCGTCTCCTGCTGCTGCATAACCTGCTGAATCACCTGCTGCTGGATCTGTTGCGTCTGCATTTCCTTCTACTTCAACTCCTGCTCTTGCATCTCCATCTGCTCTATCTCCTCCTGTATCTCCTACGGCATCTCATGCTGCTACATCTCCCTCAGAATATGCACCTCCTGCTACTACATCTCCTGATGCATCTCCTGCTGAATATGTATATCCTGCTGCATCTCCTGCTGCTGCATCCGCTGTTGCTCTGTCTTCTTTTCTATCTCTTGCTTCATCTGCTGCTGCATCTCCTGCTGCATCTGCTGCTGCTGAATTTCCTGCTGCTGCATCTCCTCCTGCATCTCCTGCTGCATTTCTTGGTGCTAGATATCCTGCTGCTGCAACTCCTGCTGAATCTCCTGCTATAGAATCTCCTGCTGCGTCTCCTGCTGCATAACCTCCTGCTAAGTCTCCTGCTGCTGCATCTCCTCCTGATACATCTGCTGCAGCATCTGCTGCTGGTACATCACCTGCTGCTGCATCTCCTGCTGCTCCATCTCCTGCTGCTGAATCTCATGCTGAATCTCCTGCTGCATCTCCTGCTACTTCATCCTCTGCTTCTTTATATACTGCTGCATTTCCTGCTGCTGTATCTCTAGCTGCATCTTTTGCTGCATCTCCTGCTGCTGTATTACCTGCTGCATCACCTCCTGCTGTGTCTCCTCTTGCTGCATCTCCTCCTGCTACATCTGCTGCAACATCTCCTGCTGCTGCATCTCCTCCTGCTTCTCCTGCTGCATCTGCTTCTACATCTGCTGATGCATCTCCTAATGCTGCATCTCCTTCTGCTTCATCTCCTCCTTCATCTATTTCTCCTGCATATCCTGAATATATTTCCTGCTGCATCTTCTACGGTATTTCTTGCTACATCATCTGCCTCACCTCCTCTTGCATCTCCTGCTGCATCTGCTGATGCATCTCGTTCTGCTGCATCTCCTGCTTCATCTTCAGATGATGCATCTGTAGCTTCATCTCCTGATATTTCATCTCTTTCTGCATCTGCTGGGCATCTCCTGCTGCTGCATCTCCTGCTGCATTTCCTGCTGCATCTGCTGCTGCTCTGCTGCTGCTTCATCTACTGCTGAATCTCCAGCTACATATCCTGCTGCTGCATTTCCTGCTCTACCTCATACTGATTCTCCTGTTCATGCATATCCTCCTGCACCTCCTGCTGCTGCACGTCCTGCTGCTGCATCCTCTAATGCATCCTATGATAATGCTACATCTCTTGCTACTGCATCTCCTGCTGCAATTCCTGCTGCTCTATATCTTTCTGCATCTTCTGCTGCTGCATCTCCTGCTGCTGTATCTGCTGCTACTGCATGTCTTGCTGCATCTCCTCCTGATGCTTCTCCTGCTCCATATCCTTCTGCATCTCCTGCTCCTGCACGTCCTACTGTGAATCTGCTGCAGATTCTTCTGCTGATGAATCTCCTGCTGAATCTGCATCTCCTGCTGCATCTCCTGCTGCTGAATCCCCTGCTGTATCCACTACCAATGCATCTCCTGCTTCAGTTTCTGCTTCTGCATCTCCTGCTGCATCTTCTGCTTCTGCATCTCCTGCCTCTGTTTCTGCTGCATCATCACCTCCTACCTCGCCTCCTACTGCATCTCCTCTTCAATCTCCTGCTCATCTCCTGCTGCTGTATCAGCCGAAGCATAATTTCCTGCTGCATCTACTACTTAATCTGCATCTCTACTGCATCTGCTTCTGTATCTCTTTTTGCTGCATTTCCTGCGGAATTTGCTGCTGAGTCTGCTGCTGCATCCCCTGCAGTTGCGTCTCCTGCTTTACCTACTGCTGCATATCCTGCTACTGCAATTCCTGCTGAAACTGCTGCTGAATCTGCTGCTGGATCTTTTGCTGTGGCATCTCCTGCTCTTGCATCTTCTGCTGCTGAATCTCCTCGTAAATCTCCTGTGACATCCCATGCTGCTACATAACCTGTTACATCTCCTGATGCATCTCCTCCTGATACATCTGCTGCAGCATCTCCTGCTGTATCTCCTGCTACATCATCTCCTGCTGAATAGGCCTACCCTGCTGCATCTGCTGCTGCTGCATCTGCTGCTGCTGCATCTCCTACAACATTTTCTGCTGCTGCATCTTCTGCTTCATCTCCAGCTGCTGCATCTCTTGCTGCATCTCCTGCGAATCAAATCTCCTGATGCATCTGCTGCTGCATTACCTCCTGCTGCATATTCTGCTGCGTTTCATGCTGCTGCATCTCCTTAACCTGCTGCTCCATTTCCTGCTACTTCATGTACTGCTGCATCTCCTGCTACATTTGCTGCTGCTGCATCTCCTGCTACTTGATGTCCTCCTCCATCTCCTGCTGCTGCATCTGCTGCTTCATCTCCTGCTGAATCCTCTGCTGATGCATCTGCAGATTCATCTGCAGAAGCATCTCCATTTCCTGCTGCATCTGCTGCTCAGTCTGCTATGGATGCATCTAGTGCTTCTGCATTTCAGCAGAAATATCCTGTTGAAGGCATCTGCAGCTGCATCTCCTGCTGCTACATCTCCTGCTGAATCTCCTGCTGCACTTCCTGCTGTAACTTCTGATGCCTATCTTGCTATTTCATCTCCTGCTGCATCTCCTGCTGAATCTTCTTCTGCATAATCTCCTCCAGCATCTCCTGCTACAATTCCTGATGATGTATCTCCTGCTGCATCTCCTTCTACATCCCCTGCTGCAGAATCTCCTTCTATATCTCCTGCTGCATCTCCTGCTGCCTTTTCTACTGAATGACCTGCTGCGTTTTCTACTGAATCTCTTGCTGCAGAATCTCCTACCGAATTTCCTGCTGTAGAATCTGCTGATGCATTTCCTGCTGATGCATCTCCTGCTGAATCTCCTGATGCTGCATCCCCTGCTGCTGAATCTCCTGCCTCTTCATCTCCTGCTGCTGCATCTCTGGCTGATTTCCTGCTGCATTTCCTTCTCTTGAATCTCCCGCTGCATATCCTGCTGCATCTGCTCTTCCCAAATCTCTTGCTGTTGCATATCCTACTGAATTTCCAGCAGCATCTCCTGCTGATGCAATTCCTGCAGCATCTCATCCTGCATCCTCTGCTGCTGCATCTGCTTCTGCTTCTGATGATATTACATCTGCTTCTTCATCTGCTGCTGTATCTCCTGCTGCCTATGGTTCTGCATGTTCTGCTGCATATGGTTCTGTATTTACTGCAGCATCTGGTGCTGTATCTGGTGCTGCTTCTGCTGCTGGTGCACCTCCATCCTCATATCCTGCTGCTGTGTCTCCTGTTGATTTATGTTTTGCTGCATCTCCTGATGATGCATGTCCTGCTGCATCTCCTGATTCTGCATCTACTTCTTCTGCATCTCCGGTTCCAGCATCTCCTGCTGCATCAATTGCTGCTATATCTCCTGCTGTTTCATATCCTGCTACTGCATTTCTTAATGAATCTCATGCTGCTTCATCTCTTGATCTATGTCCTGCTGCTGCATCTCCTCTTTCTGCATCTCCTTTTGCTTCGTCTCCTGCTCCGTCTCCTGCTGTATCTCATGTCGCATGTTCTATTGAAGCATCTCCTGCATCATCTCCTTCTGCTGCATATCTTCCTGCTTCATCTCGTTCTGCATCTCCTTCTTCATTTCGTTCTGCACCTCCTGGAGAGTCACCTGCAGATGCAGCTCCTGCTGTATCTCCTGCTGCTGCATATTCATCTGCATTTCCTGCTGCAGCTCTTTATGAATCTACTACTGCCGCATCTGCTGAATTTGCTGCTGCATCTGCTGCTACTTCATCTACTGCTGCATCTCCTGATAGATCTCCTGCTGCTGCAACTCCTGCTGGTGCATCTGATGCTGCTTTGTCTCCTGCTGCATGTACTGCCGATGAATCTCCTGCTATATTTCCTTCTGCTGCGTCTTCTTCTCTTCATCTACTACTCTGCACTTCCTGCTGCTGCATCTCCTCCTTCTGCATCTCCGGCTGAATCGCCTGTAGCATCTCCTGCTTCTTCATCTCCTGCTGCTACATCTCCTACAGCATATGATGCTACTGCATCTCCTGTTACTTCTGCTGCTGCTGCATTCCCTGCTGCATCTCCTGAATCTGCAACTCCTTCTGCATCTCCTTTCTTGCTTCATCTCCTGCTACTGCATCTCTGCTGCACCTACTGCTGCTGCATTTCCTGCTGCATCTTCTGCTGCTGTATCTCCTTCTGATGGGTCTGATGCTCTATCTCTTCCTCTTGCATCTTTTGCTGCATCTGCTGCTGCGTTACCTGCTCTATCTCCTCCTACTGCCTTTCCTGCTGCTGAATCTCCTGCTGCTGAATCTCTATCTACATCTCCTTCTTCTGAATATCCTGCTACTCTATTACCTTCTGCATCGACTCTTGCTGCATGTTCTGCTGCGGCATCTCTTATAGCTTCATCTGCTTCTGCATCTCTTGCTACTGCATCAGTTGCTGATCAATCTCCTGATGAATCTCCTGCGGCATCTCATGTTTCTACATATCATGCTGAATCTCCTGCTCCATCTTCTTCTGAATATGCATGTCGTGATGCATCTCCACCTGCTGCCACTCCTACTGCTGCTTTTTCTTCTGCATATCCTGCTGCATCTCCTGCTGCTGAATCTCCTGATGCCGTGTCTGCTGCTGAACATCCTTTGTCTGCTCCTGAATCTCCTGCTGCATCTGCTGCTGCTGCAGCTCCTACTGCAGCATCTCCTTCTGCTGCATCTCCTGTTGCTGCATCTGCTGGTGCTGCACCTGCTGCAACATCTGCTTCTGCATCTCCTGATGCTGCATCTCCTGCTGCATCTCTGTCTGAATCTCTTGGTGCTGCATTTCCTGCTGATGCATATTCTGCTTCAACTTCTGATGCTGCATCTGCTGATAATGCATCACTTGTTGCTGCATCTTCTGGTGTTGCATCTCCTGCTTCATCAAATTATGACTTAACTGCCAATATTGAGGTGCTTTAGAGAAATCGAATAACACCCACAGGGAAGATGATAGCATGGAATGCTGCTGCTTCTGAATGTCTTTAAGAGATTAAAGCGCGTTCACTGCAAAGCGAGTCTTGTAGAAGTTTTAGTATACGCTTGTGTACTGTAACGTCAGAACTGCTATTAAAGCGTCACTTGAAAATATCAGAGCGTTCAGCACAAGTACCGCAGGGAAGAAGCCTCAATGAAATGCTGGCTCTCGTTAGAGTCTTCTCTGGAAACTCTTTCTCTGCAAGCTGCAAAGCATGACTAACAGAACGTTTTAGTATAGGGTACTGAATTGTGACTTATGAAGGTGCTTTCTAATAAGTGAGTAACTGACGCAGTGAAGATGCTAGCATGGAATACTGCTCCTACTGAATGTCTTCTCTTAGAGCGCTTTCTCTGCAAAGCAAAACTTGTAGAATTTTCAGTCTAGGCTTTTACACTGCAACATCAAAATGGCTATTAAAGCATCACTTCAAAATCTTTAGCACTTTCCCTGCTAGGAAAGACTTGTTGAACTTTTAGTCTGGGCTTATGTACTGCAACATCAGAATGGCTATTAAAGCATCGCATATGCACCTGCAGAGGATAGAGAAGGAGATGAAGCAGCAGGCTATACAGCAGCAGGAGATGAAGCAGCAGATGCAGCAGCAGGATATGCAGGGAAACATAAGTAGAAGGAGATGCAGGAGCAGCAAATGTAGCAGGAGATGCAGCAGTACATGAAGCAGCAAGAAATGGAGCAGCAGATTAAGGAGATGCAGCAGCAGCAAATGCAGTAGAATAATCACCAGGAGGTAATGCAGCAGGTTATGCAGCAGCAGGTGATGCAGCTGCAGAGGCAGCAGATGCAGCAGCAATAGATGCATCAGGAGATGCAGATTCAGTAGGAGATGTAGCAGCAGGAGATGCAGCAGGATATGCTGCAGAAGGAAATGCAGTAAGAGATGCAGCAGCAGGAGATGAAGCAGCAGGAAATACAACAGGAATAGATGCAGAAGGTAATACAGCAGCAGGAGTAGAAGCAGAATATGCATCAGCAGGAAATGCAGCACCAAGAGATTCAGACGGAGATGAAGCAGCAGGAGATGCAGAAGCAGATGTTGCAGGAGGTGCAGCAAAAGGAGATGCAGCAACAGGAGATGCTGCAGCAGAACGTGCAGAAGGTAATGAAGCAGTAGGAGCTGCAGCAGCAGCAGATGCAGCAGGAGATTCTGCAGCAGGAGATTCAGCAGAAGCCAAAGGATATTCAGCAGCAGACCCGGCATCAGGAGATTCAGCAGCAGGAGATGTAGCAGGAGATGTAGAAGTAAACGCAGCAGTAGGAGTGGCAGCAGGTGGAGATGCATCAGGAGATGCATATTCAGAAGGAGATGCAGCAGGAGATTCAGCATGATATGTAGAAGCATGAGATGCCGAAGGAGATTCATCAGGAGATTCAGTAGCAACAGATTCAGCAGCAGGAGAAGCAGCAGGAGATGCAGCAGCACCAGGAGATGCAGAAGCAGATGCAGCAGGAAATGAAGATTCAGCAGAAGATGCAGTAGGAAGAGATTCTTCAACATCTGCAGCAGCATGATATGATGCAGCAACAGGAGACACAGCAGATAATGGAGAAAGAGGAGGTGATGCAGCAGACGCAGCAGCAGGAGATTCAGCAGCAGGAGATGCATATTCAGAAGGAGATACATATTCAGAAGGAGATACGTCAGGAGATGTAGCAGGATACGTAGTAGCATGAGATGCCGCAGGAGATTCAGGAGGAGATTCAGCAGAAGGAGATGCAAGAGCAGGAGATGAAGCAGCAGGAGATGCAGCAGGAGTCGTTGCAGAAGGTAATAGAGAGCAGGAGATTCAGAAGAAGGAGATGCAGAAAGAGATTCAGCAGCAGGAGATGCAGAAGCAGGAAAGGCAGCAGTATATAGAGAAACAGGATATGCAGCAGGAGGAGATGCAGTAGTAGGAGATAGAGCAGGTAATGCAGCAGCAGGAGATGCAGCAGGAGATGCAAGAGGAAGAGATGCAGCACCAGACCCATCAGCAGGAGATGCAGCAGCAGAAGATGCAGCAGAAAATGCAGCAGCATTAAGTGCAGCAGGAGATGCAGTAGCAGGAGATGAAGCAAGAAATGAGATGAGAAGGAAATGCAGAAGGAGTTGCAGCATCAGGAGATGCAGCAGGAAATGCAGCAGCAGGGGATGGAGTAGCAGGAGATGCGGAAGGAGTTACAGCATCAGGAGATGATGCAGGGAATGCAGCAGCAGCAGAAGTAACAGGAGATGCAGCAGCATCATATGCTGTAGGAGATGTAGCAGCAGGAGATGAAAAAGCAGGAGATGCTACAGGCGATTGAGCCGGAGATGCAGAAGGAGATTTAGCAGCAGGAGGTGCAGAGTAGTAGATGAAAAGAAGATGCAGCAGAAGGAAATATAGCAGGAGATTCATTGGCAGTACATGCAGCAAGAGAGAAAGCAGCATCAGATGCAGCAGCAGATGCAGCAGCAGGAGATGCAGCAACAGCAGATCTATCAGGATATGCAGCAGTAGATGAAGCAGCAGCAGATGCAGCAGCAAATTCAGCAGATGCAGCAGTAGTAGATTCATAAAGAGCTGCAGCAGGAAATGCAGATGAATATGCAGGAGCAGGAGATTCAGCATGAGATGCATCTGCAGGTGATGCAGAAGGAGATGAAGAAGGAGATGCAGAACGAGAGGAAGCAGCAAGATATGCAGCAGAAGATGATGCAGGACACACTTCAATAGAAGGTGCAACATGAGATACAGCAGGAGACGCAGCAGCTGTCGAAGCAAAAGGAGATGCAGAAAGAGGAGATGCAGCAGCAGGACATGGATCAAGAGATGAAGCAGCAGGAGATTCATTAGGAGATGCAGTAGCAGGATATGAAACAGCAGGAGATATAGCAGCAGGAGATGCAGCAGGACATTCAGCAGGAGATATAGCAGAGGAGGAGATGGAACAGGAGATGCAGTAGGAAGAGGTACAGCAGCACCAGATGCAGCAGTATAGGCAGCAGAACGAGGTGAATAAGAGATACAGCAGCAATTGATGCAGCAGGAGATGATGGAGCCGGAGATGCAGAAGAAGTAGATGCAGAATCAGGAGACACAGCAGGACAAGCATCAGCAGGAGATGCAGCAAAACATACATCAGCAGGAGACACAGCAGCACGATATGAGGCAGGAGACGCACCAGCAGCAGAAGCAGAACCAGATGCAGCACCATATGCATCCGAAGATGCAGAGCCATATGCAGCAGAATATGCATAACCATATGCAGGAGGAGATAAAGCAGCAGATGAAGCAGCAGATGCAGCTGGAGATGTAGCATCACCAGAAGCAGAAGCAGATGCAGTAGCAGAGGATGCAGGATGAGATGCTGCAGGAATTGCATCAGCAGGAGATGCTCCTGGAAATTCAGTAGGATATGCAACAGCAAGAGATTTGGGATCAGCAGGTGCAGCAGGATATGCAGCAGCAGATGCAGCTGCATGAGGTGTATCAGCAGGAGATGTAGCAGGAGATGCATATTCAGCAGGTGATGCACCAGGATATGCAGCAGGAGATTCAAGAGAAGGAAATGCAGCAGGACATCAGCCGGAGATGCAGCAGCAAGAGATGCAGCATCAGGAGTTTCAGCAGGAGATGCATCAGCAGGAAATGCATCAGCAGATTCTGCAGCAGTAAAATTCCGTAGGAGATTCTGCAGCAGGAGATTCAGTAGAAAAGGCAGCAGGTGATTCAGTAGAAAATGCAGCAGGAGATGCAGCAGGAGATATAGAAGGAAAAATCAGCAGCAAGGGTTATAGTAGGAGATGCAGCAGGAGATACATCATCAGGAATTGTAGCAGGAGATGCTGGAGGAGATTCTGCAGAAGAAGATTCAGCAGGAGATGCAGCAGGAGATGAAACAGCAACAAAGGCATCAGCAGTTACAGCAGGAAGTGCAGCAGGAGATTCAGCAGGAGATGTAGCTGCAGGAGATGCAGCCGCAGATGCCTTCAACAGGATATGCAGCTGAAATGTAGAAGCACTTGATGCATCCGTAGAAGATTGAGCAGTCGATGCAGCAGGAAATGGAGATGCTTCTGCAGATGAATCTGCAGATGCATCCGCAGAGGATGCAGCAGGAGATGAAGCAGCAGGATATTCAGCAGCAGGAGATGAAGCAGCAGATGCAGCAGCAGGAGATGCAGCAGAAGATGCAGCAGAAGGAAATGCAGCAAGATATGCTAGCAGGAGAAGATGCAGTTGGATATGAAGCAGGAGATGCAGCAGCAGGAGATGCAGCAGCAGATGCATCAGGAGATGCCGATTCAGTAGGAGATGTAGCAGCAGAAGATGCTGCAGCAGGTGATGCAGCAGGAGATGCAGCAGAAGGAAATGCAGCAAGATATGCTGCAGGAGAAGATGCAGTAGGATATGAAGCAGGAGATGCAGCAGCAGGAGATGCAGCAGGGTGTGCATATTCAGCAGTAGATTCAGCAGAAACGTCAGAAGGAGATGCAGCAGCAGGAGAGTTAGCAAGAGATGTAGCAGTAGATGAAGCAGCAGCATATGTAACATTAGATGCACCAGATGGAGCAGAAAGAGATGCAGCAGGGGATGGAGCAGCAGATGCAATGGGAAATGGTGCATCAAGAGATGCATCCGCAGATGCATGAGCATAAGATGCATCAGGAGATGTATCAGCAGGAGATACAGAAGTAGAAGATGAAGCAGCAGATGCAGCATCAGGAGATGCAGGAAGACATCAAGTAACATGGGCTGCTCCTGCTTCCTCTTTTTTTTCTATATCTCCCGCTGCATCTTCTGCTGCTTCCTCTGCTGGTGCATTTCCTGCTGATACATCTCCTGCTGCATATCCTGTTGCTGTGTCTTCTGATTCATCTCTTGCATCTTCTGCTGTGTCTCCTGCTTCTGCATCTACTGTTGCTACATTTGCTGCTGAACTTGCTGCTTAATCTGCTGCTGCATCCCCTGCTGCTGATTCTCCTCCTTCTGCATATCCTGCTGCTCTATGGTCTGTTTAATCTACTGCTGCTGCATATCCTCCTACATCTTCTGCTGCTACACTTCCTTCTGCTGCATCTGCTACTGCATCTCCTGCTGCATCTCCTTCTGCTGTATCTCCTGCTGAAAATGTTGCTGCATCTCCTACGGCTGCATCTCATGCAGCTGAATCTGCCTCCGCAGTGTTGTGGTTGCATCTCCTGCTGCTGCATCTCATGTTGCTGCATCTCCTTCAGAATATCCTGGAGATGCAGATGCAGCAGCTGGAGCAGCAAGAGGTGCAGAAGGAGATCCAGCAGGAAATGCACCAGCAGGAGATGGAGCAGGAGATACAGCAGCAGGCCAAGCAACAGTAGATGCAGCAGCAATATATGTGCAGCAAAAGGAGATGAAGCAGGAGATGCAGCAGCAGGAGATGCAGAAGCAGATGCGGCATAAGGAGATGCACGAGGACATCCATCAGCAGGAGATGCAGCAGCAGGAGATGCACCAGTAATCGAATCTACAGCAGATGCAGCAAAAGATGCAGGAGATTCAGCAGCAGGTGATGCAGCAGCAGGAGATGCTGCGAGATATGCAGAAGCAGGAGATGCAGCAGCAGATGTGGTATGAGATGCAGAAGCAGGAGATGCAGCAGGAGGAGATGAAGTATCAGATGCAGGAGCACGAAATGCAGCAGTAGGAAATTCAGCAAGAGGAGATGCAGCAGGAGTTGCAGCAGAAGGAGATGCAGCAGTAGAAAATGCATCAGGAAATGCATCAGCAGCCTCAGGAGATACAGCAGCAGCAGCTGCAGCTGGAAATGCAGCAGCAGGAGATGCAGAAGCAGACTTTGCCGCAGCAGAAGATACAGAAGCAGGAGATCCAGCAAGAAAGCACCATCATACGATGAATACGCTGATGCAACAGAAGGATATGGAGCAGGAGATGCAGCCGCAAGAGATGTAGCAGGAGATGCAGCTGCAAGAGATGCAGCAGGAGATCCAGCAGGAGATGCAATAGCAGGAGATGCAATAGCAGGAGATGTAGCAGCAGGATATGCAGCAAGAGACTGAGCAAGAGGAGATGTACCCTGAGATGCAGCAGCAGGAGATGCAGCGGGAGATGTAGAAGCAGACGAAGCAGCAGTAGATGCAGCAGCAAGATAGGCATCAGAAGGAGATAAAGCAGGAGATGCAAATGCAGGAGATTAAGCTACAGGAGATGCATTAGGAGATGCAGCAGCAGGAGATGCAGCCTGAGATGCAGGAGCAGTAGATTGAGCAAGATATACAGAAGCAGGAGATGCATCAGCGGGAGATGCGGCATGAGAGGCAGAAGAAGAAGATCCTGCAGCAGATACAGTAGCATATGCAGCACCAGCAGATGAAGCAGCAAGAGATTCAGAAACAAGAGCTGCAGAAGTCAGAGATGCAGCAGGTTATGCATCAGCAGAAGATGCATCAGCAGGAGTTCAGCATCAGGAGATGCAGCAGGTGGAGATGCAACATCAGGAGATGCATCAGTAAATGCAGCGGCAGGAGATGCAGCAAGAAGAGATGCACAGATTATGCAGCAGCAGGAGATGCAGCAGGAGATGTGGTAGGATTAGATTCAGCAGGAGATGCAGCAGGAGATGATGCAGATGGAGCTGCAGCAGAAGGAGATGCAGCAGGAGATGAATCAGGAGATGCAGCAGGAGATTCAGCAGCAGGAGATGCAGTAGGAGATGATGCAGACGGAGCTCTAGCATCAGGAGATGCAGAATGAGAAGCAGAAGGAGATGCAGTAGTAGGAGATATAGCAGTATATGAAGCAGCAGCAGATGCAGCAGAAAATAGTGCAGATGCAGCAGGAGGAGATTGACCAAGAGATGCAGCAGTAGATGATGCAGAAGCAAGAGGTGCAGCAGCAGGAGATTACGCAGGAGATGCATCAGTAGACGATGCAGCAGCAGGAGATGCAGCAGCAGCAGATGCAGGAACATATTCGACAGCAGATTCAGTAGGAGTTGCAGCAGCAGGAGATGAAGCAGCAGCAGATGCATCAATAGATGCCTATTCATCAGGAGATGCAGCAGGAAGAAATGCTTCAGCAGGTACAGCTTCATGAGATGTAGCACGAGATAGAGAAGGAGATGCTGTAGGAGAAGAGGCAGGAGGAGATGATGCAGCAGACCCAGTAGCAAGAGATGCAGAAGTAGAAGATGCAGCCGGAGATTCTGCAGCAAGAGATGAAGCATCAGGATCTGTAGAGAAGAAGATGCAGCAGCAGGAGATGCAACAGCAGAAGATACAGCAGCAGCAGCAGATGCACAAGAAAATGGAGCAGGAGATGCGGCAGGATAAGATGCAGTACCAGCAGATGCAGCAGGAGATGCAGCGTCTGGAGTTGAAGCAATAGAAGATGCTGCAGAAGATGCAGCAGCAGATGCATCAGGAGAAGCAGGAGCAGGAAATGCAGCAGCAGGAGAGGCAGCAACAGAGATGCAGGATTAGGAGAGGCAGAAGCAGGAGATGTGGCAGCAAGACATGGAAAAGGATATGCAGAAGCAGGAGATGCGGCAGCAGGAGATTCAGCAGGAGATGCAGCAGGAGATAGAGAAGCAGGAGATGCACCAGCAGATGCAGCCGCAGGAGATACAGGCAATGCATCAGCTAAGGCAGGAGGAGATTTAGCAGGAGGAGAGGCAGCAGCAGGAGATGCAGCAGTAGGAGATGCAGCAGTAGGTTCTGCTGCATCTCCTCTGCTGCCTCTCCTACTGCATCTCCTCCTGCTTCATCTTTTGTTGCATCTCCTGCTGCTGTATATCATGATGCATATCCTCTTGCTACATCTCTGCCTGCATCTCCTGCTAGTGCATGTCATGCTGCATCTCCTGCTGATGCATATCCTGCTGCTGTATTTCTTGTGCATCTCTTTCTGCTTTATCTTTTTCTGCATATCCTGCTGCATCTCTTCCTGCTGGATCTCCTGCTTAATCTCCTACTACATCTTCAGCATATGCTGCTGCATCTGGTGCTGCTTCACCTATTGCTGCATCTCCTGCTATTGCATCTGCTGCTGCAACTCCTGCTATTGCATCTGCTGCTGAATCTACATCTCCTCTTTCATCTGCTGCCTGCATCTCCTGCTGATGCATCTCCTGCTGCTGCATCTCCTGCTACAACTCCTTCTGCAGCATCTACTTTTGCATCTCCTTCATCTGCATCTCTTGAGGTATATTCTGCTGCATTTCCTTCTGCATCTTCTCCTGCATCTTTTGTGGCTTCATCTCCTGCTGCTGTATCTCCTGCTGAAGAATCGCCTTCTGCTGTATCTCCTGCTGCTGCATCTCCTTCTGAATGTGATGCTGAATCTACTGCTGAACATGCATCCCCTGCTGCTTCATTACCTGTTGCATCTCCTCTTGCAGCATATCTTACTGCATTTCCTTCTGTAGCATCTCCTGCTGCATCTCCTTCTGCGGAATCTCCTGCTGCATCATCCTCCGCAGCATCTTCTGCTGCTACATCTCCTACTGAATCTGCATCGCCTGATGCATCTGCTGCTGCATCTATTGCTGCTGAATCTGCTGCCTCTGCAGCTGCAGCTGCATCTCCTGCTACTGCATCTTTTCTTGCTGCATGTTCTGCTGTATTTCTGGATACTGCATCTCCTTAATCTGCTGCTGCATCTGCTGCTGATTCATGTACTGCTGCATCTCCTGCTACAATTCCTGCGGCTACATCTCCTGCCACTTGATGTCCTCTAGCATCTCCTGCTGCTGCATCCTCTGCCCATGCATCTGCGGATGCATCTGCAGAAATATCTCCATTTCCTGCTGCATCTGTTGCTCAATCTTCTATGGATGCATCTAGTGCTTCTGCATTTCCTCCTGAAGGCATCTGCGACTGCATCTCCTTTTGCTACATCACCTTCTGATTCTCCTATTGCACTTCCTGCTGTAACCTCTGATGCATATGTTGCTACTTCATCTCCTGATGCATCTCCTGCTGACTCTTCTTCTGCAGAATGTCCTCCTGCAACTCCTGCTGATGTATCTCCTGCTTCATCTCCTACTACATCTCCTGCTGCTGAATCTCCTTCTAGATCTCCTGCTGCATCTTCTGCTCAATCTTCCGCTGAATCTCCTGCTGCAGACTCTCCTATGGCGTTTCCTGCTGCAGCATCTCCTGCTACATTTCCTGCTGATGCATCTCCTGCTGAATCTCCTGCCTCTTCATCTCCTTCTGCTGCATCTCCTGCATCTGCTGCGGCTGCATCTTCCTCTACTGCGTCTCCTGCTACTACATCTCCTTCTGCATCTCCTGCTACTTCATCTCATGCTGCATCTCCTGCTATGCACCTCGTGCTGCTGCATCTGCTGTTGCATATCCTGCTGCATCACCTGCAGCATCTCCTGCTGCTGCAGTTCCTGCTGCATCTCATCCTGCATCACCTGCTGCTGCATTTGCTGCTTCTTCTGGTGTTGCTACACCTCCTGCTGCATCTGCTGATGCATCTCCTGCTGCTGCATCTCCTGCTGCATTTGCTTCTGCATTTCTGCTTCATCTCCAGCTTCATCTTCTGCTGCTGCATCTCCTTCTGTATCTTCTGCAGTTTCATATCCTGCTGCATCTACTCTGCTACATCTCCTGAATCTGCTGTTGTATCTGCTGCTACTTCATGTACTGCTGCATCTCCTTCTTCATCTACTGCTTCATCTCCTGCTGCACTTGTTTCTACATTTCTACTTCATCTCCTGCCGCATCTCCTGCTGCTGCATTTCCTGAATCTGCTCTTGTATCTGCTGCTATTTCATGTACTCCTGCATCTCCTGCTGCCGTATCTCCTGCTACGTGCTCTGCTGATGCATCTGCGGATGCATCTACTGATGCCGCATATCCTGCTACATCTGCTGCTTAATCTCCTGCAACTGAATCACCTGCTGCTGCATCTCCTACTACATATGCTGCTGAATGCATTTGTGGCTGCACCTCCTGCTGCTGCATTTCCTGCTGCTGCATCTCCTTCTGCATTTCCTGCTGCAACGGCTGCTGCATCTACTGCTATTTCATCTTCTGCTGCATCTCGTACATCTCCTGCTGCCTCATACTTTTCTCTATGTCCTGCTGCATCTACTGCTGCTGCCTCTGCTGCTGCATCTGCAGCATATGCTGCTTCATCTGGTGCGGCTTCACCTACTGCTGCAACTCCTGTAAAATTTCTTGCTGCTGCATCACCTGCTGCAGCATCTCCTGCTTAATCTCCGGAAGCATCTCCTGCTGCATTTTCTGCTGGTGCATCTCCTGCTGCATTTCCTGATAGTGCATCTCATGCCTCATATCCTGCTGCTGTGTCTCCTGCTGATGTATTTTGCTGCATCTCCTGCTTCTGCATTTACTTCTTCGGCATCTCCAACTCCAGCATCTCCTGCTTCATCAATTGCGGCTGCATCTCTTATGCATCGCCTTCTGCTGCATAAGCTGCTGCATCTGCTGCTGAACCTCCTCCTGCTGCATCTCCTGTTCCACCTCCTCCTGCTGCATCTCCTTCTTAATCTCTTCCTGCTGCTGCATCATCTCCTTTTGCATCTCCTGCTATGGCATCTACTGCTGTATCTGCTGCTTCTGCATCTCCTAATGTATCCCCTGCTGCTTCATCTCATACTGCTGCATCTCATGCTGCATGTCCTGCTGCTATATCTCCTGCTGCTTCATATCCTGCTACTGCATCTCCTAAGTAATCTCCTGAAGCTTCATCTCCTGCTGCTGCATCTCTTGATCCATGTCTTGCTGCTGCATCCCATGTTTCGGTATCTCCTCCTGCTTCATCTGCTGCTGAAACTTTATCTGCTGTATAACATGTTGCACCTTCTATTGAAGCATCTCCTGCGTCATCTCCTTCTGCTGCATATCCTGCTGCTGCATCTCCTACTGCATCTCCTGCTGCATCTCCTTCTGCATCACCTGCAGATGCATCTCCTGCTATATCTCCTGATGCTGCATATTCATCTGCATTTCCTGCTGCAGCTCTTTATGAATCTACTACTGCTGCATCTGCTGAATTTGCTGCTCCATCTCCTCATAGATCTCCTGCTGCTGCATCTCCTGCTGCTGCATATGCTGTTGCATCCTCTTCTGCTGCATCTGCTCCTGCATCTGCTGCTTCTTTCTCTCTTGCTGCATTTTCTGCGGCTGAATCTCCTGCTATATTTCCTTCGGCTGCATCTTCTTCTCTTCATCTACTACTTTGCACCGTCCTGCTACTGCATCTCCTCCTTCTGCATCGCCGGTAGCATCTGCTGCTTCTTCATCTGCTGCTGCTACATCTCCTAATGCATATGATGCTGCTACATCTCCTGTTACTTCTGCTGCTGCTGCATTCCCTGCTGCATCTCCTGATGCTGCAGCTCCTTCTGCATCTCCTTCTGCGTCTCCTGCTACTACATCCCCTGCTGCTGCATTTCCTGCTGCATCTCCTGATGCTGCAACTCCTTCTGCATATTCTGCTGATGCATCTCCTGCAGAATCTGCTGCTGCTGCATCTCCTGTTGCATCTGCTTCTGATGCATCTGCGATTACATCTCTGCTGCTGCATGTCTTGCTGCATTTCCTGCTTGATCTGCTGATGCATCTGCTGATGCTATATGTCCTGCTACATCTCGTCATGCTGCACATCCTGCTGCATCTGCTGAAGATTCTCTTCCTATTGCTTCTCCTGCTGAATCTGCATCTCCTGATACACCTGCTGATCCACCTCCTGCTGCTGCATCTCCTGCTTCATCTTCAGCTGATGCATCTGTGGCTTTATCACCTCATATGTCATCTCCTGCTGCAATTGCTGCAGTATTTTCTGCTGCAGCATCTCCTGCTTCTGGGTCTACTGCTGCATTTCCTGCTGCATCTCCTGCTGATGCATCTCCTATTGCGAATCTGCTGCAGCACCTCCTGCTTCTGAATCTCTTGCTGAATCTGCATCTACTGATGCATCTGCAGCTGCATCTCCACCTCCTGTATCTGATTCTTCATCTCCTGCTGCATTTCCTCTTGCTCAATCTCCTTCTGCATCTCCTGCTGCTGTGCCTGCTGCTGCATGAGCTGCTGAATCACCTGCTGCTGGATCTGCTGCGACTGCATTTCCTGCTACTTCAACTCCTGCTCTTGCATCTCCATCTGCTCTATCTCCTCCTGTATCTCCCACGACATCTCATGCTGCTACATCTCCCTCAGAATATGCACCTCCTTATGCATCTCCTGCTACTACATCTCCTGATGCATCTCTTGCTGAATATGTATCTCCTGCTGCATCTCCTGCTGCTGCATCTGCTGTTGCTCTGTCTTCTTCTCTCTTGCTTCATCTGCTGCTGCATCTCCTGCTGCATCTGCTGCTGCTGAATCTCCTGTTGCTGCATCTCCTTCTGCATCTGCTGCTGCTCTATCTCCTGCTGCATCTCCTGCAGCTGCATTTCCTCCTGCTAAATCTCTTCCTGAAGCTCCTGCCACCTCTCCTGCTTCATCTGCTGCTGCTGAATCTCCTGCTGCATCTGCTGCTGCTGAATTTCCTGCTGCTGCATCTCCTGCTGCATTTCTAGGTGCTAGATATCCTGCTGCTGCAACTCCTGCTGAATCTCCTGCTATAGAATCTCCTGCTGCATCTCCTGCTGCATAACCTCCTGCTAAGTCTCCTGCTGCTGCATCTCCTCCTGATACATCTGCTGCAGCATCTGCTGCTGCTACATCTCCTGCTGCTGCATCTCCTGCTGCTGCATCTCATGCTGAATCTCCTGCTGCATCTCCTACTACTGCATCCTCTGCTTCTTATATACTGCTGCATTTCCTGCTGCTGTATCTCTAGCTGCATCTTTTGCTGCAGGCGATGCAGATGCTGCAGAAGGAGTTGTAGCAGGAGATGAATCTCCTTCTGCTGTAGATTCGCCTACTGCTGCATCTCCTGCTGCTGCATCTCCTCCTGATGGATATCCTCGTGCATCTCCTGATGCTGCATCTGCTTCTGCATCTCCTGTTCCTGCATCTCCTGCTTCATCTCCTTTTGCTGCATATATTGCTGCTGCTGCTTGGCCTGCTGCTGTATATCCTGCTCCATCTCCTGCTGGTGCATCTCCTGCTGTATCTCCTTCTGCACCTTCTGCTGCTCCAGCTGCTGCATCTGCATCACCAGGATATTCTGAAGGAGATGCAGCAACAGGAGATGCAGCAGCAGGAGATGCAACCACAGCACTGCGGTGGCAGATTCAGCTGCAGGAGATGCAGACTTAGGAGACGCGGCAACATTTTCAGCAGCAGATACAGCAGACGGAGATGCAGCAAGAGATGCAGTACCAGATGCAGCAGAAGGAAATGTAGCAGCAGAAGATGTAGCAGAATATGCAGCAGCAGGAGATTCAGCAGCAGGGGATGCAGCAGCAGATTCAGCAGCAAATTCAGCAGGAAATGTAGCAACAGTAGATGCAGATGAAGGAGAGGCAGCAGAAGACGCATTAGCAAGAGATGAATCAGAAGATACAGCAGCAGGATATGCAGCAGAGATGTATCAGCAGGAAATGCACCAGCAGAGGCAGCAGCAGAAGATGCAGAGGAAGATATATTAAAAAAAAAGAGGAAGCAGGGCAGCCCCTGTTACTTGATGTCCTCCAGCATCTCCTGATGCTGCATCTGCTGCTTCATCTCCTGCTTCTGTACCTCCTGCTGCTACAACTCCTGATGCATCCTACGTTCATGCATCTGCGGATGCATCTCCTGATGCACCATTTCCCATTGCATCTCCTGCTCCTACCCTGCTGCATCTCTTTCTGCTCCATCTGGTGCATCTGCTGTTACATATGCTGCTGCATCTCCTGCTAACTCTCCAGCTGCTGCATCTCCTTCTGACGTTTCTGCTGAATCTACTGCTGAATAAGCATCCCCTGCTGCATCTCCTGCTGCTGTATCTCCTGCTTCATATCCTACTGCATCTCCTCCTGCAGCATATCTTGCTGCATTTCCTTCTGCTGCATCTCCTGCTGCATCATCTGCTGCAGCATCTTCTGCTGCTACATCTCCTACTGAATCAGCATCTCCTGATGCATCTGCTGCTGCATCTATTGCTGCTGCATCTGCTGACTCTGCAGCTGCAGCTGCATCACCTGCTGCTGCATATTCTGCTGCATTACCTCCTGCTGCATATGCTGCTACATTTCCTGCTGCTGCATCTCCTTAATCTGCTGCTCCATTTCCTGATGCTTCATGTACTGCTGCATCTCCTGCTACATTTGCTGCTGCTGCATCTCCTTCTACTTGATGTCCTCCTGCATCTTCTGCTGCTGCATCTCCTGCTTCATCTCCTGCTGCTGTATAGCCTGCTGCTTCATCTCCTGCTGCATCCTCTGTGGATTCATCTGCAGAAGCATCTCCATTTCCTGCTGCATCTGCTGCTCAATCTTCTATGGATGCATCTAGTACTTCTACATTTCAGCTGCATATCCTGTTGAAGGCATCTGTGGCTGCATCTCCTGCAGCTACATCTCCTGCTGAATCTCCTGCTGCACTTCCTGCTGTTACTGCTGAAGCCTATGTTGATATTTCATCTCCTGCTGCGTCTCCTGCTGAATCTTCTTCTGCAGAATCTCCTCCAGCATCTCCTGCTACAATTCCTGATGATGTATCTCCTGCTGCATCACCTACTACATCCCTTGCTGCTGATTTTTCTTTCTATATCTTTTGCTACATCTCCTGATGCATTTTCTACTGAATCTCCTGCTGCCTTTTCTACTGAATCTCCTGCTGCATAATCTCCTACAGAATTTCATGCTGCAGAATCTGCTGATGCATTTCCTGCTGATGAATCTCCTGCTGAATCTCCTGATGCTGCATCTCCTGCTCCTGCATCTCCAGCTGGTTTCCTGCTGCATTTCCTTCTCTTGAATCTCCTGCTGCATATCCTGGTGCATCACCTGCTGAATATGCATCTCCTGCTACACCTCCTGCTGATACATCTCATGCAGCTGCATCTGCTGCTGCATATCCTGCTGCATCTGCTCTTCCCAAATCTCTTCCTGTTGCATATCCTACTGAATTTCAAGCAGCATCTGCTGCTGATGCAATTCCTGCAGCATCTCATCCTGCATCCTTTGCTGCTGCATCTGCTTCTGGTGATGCTACATCTCCAGCTGCATCTGCTGCTTCATCTCCTGCTGTATCTCCTGCTGCCTGTGGTTCTGCATGTTCTGCTGCAGATGGTTCTGCATTTACTGCCGCATCTGGTGCTGCATTTGGTACTGCTTCTGCTGCTGGTGCATCTTCTGCCTCATATCGAGCTGCTGTGTCTCCTGCTGATGTATGTTTTGCTGCATCTTCTGCTGATGCTTGTCCTGCTGTAGCTCCTGATTCTGCATCTACTTCTTCTGCATCTCTGGCTCCAGCATCTCCTGCTGCATCAATTGCTACTGTATCTCTTATTCATCTCCTTCTGCTGCCTATACTGCTGCATCTGGTGCTGCTGTACCTCTTCCTACTGCATCTCCTGTTCCATCTCATCCTGCTGCTATATCTACTGCTGAATGTCCTGCTGCATCTCCTGCTGCTATATCTCCTGCTGTTTCATATCCTGCTACTGCATCTCCTAATGAATCTCCTGCTGCTTCATCTCTTGATCCATGTCCTGTTGCTGCATCTCCTGTTTCTGCATCTCCTTTTGCTTCGTCTGCTGCTGCGTCTCCTGCTGTATCTCATGTTGCACATTCTATTGAAGCATCTCCTGTGTCATCTCTTTCTGCTGCATATCTTGCTGCTTCATCTCGTTCTGCATCTCCTTCTTCATCTCGTTCTGCATCTCCTTCTGCATCACCTGCAGATGCATCTCCTGATGTATCTCCTTCTGCATATTCATCTGCATTTCCTGCTGCAGCTCTTTATGAATCTACTACTGCTGCATCTGCTGAATTTGCTGCTTCATCTGCTGCTGCTTCATCTACTACTGCATCTCCTGATAGATCTCCTGCTGCTGCATCTCCTGCTGGTACATCTGCTGCTACATCTGATGCTGCATCTGATGCTGCTTTCTCTCCTGCTGCATGTACTGCTGATGAATTTCTTGCTATATTTCCTTCTGCTGTGTCTTCTTCTCTTCATCTACTACTCTGCACTTCCTACTGCTGCTGCATCTCCTCCTTCTGCACTTCCGGCTCAATCGCCTGTAGCATCTCCTGCTTCTTAATCTCCTTCTGCTACCTCTCCTACAGCATATGATGCTGCTGCATCTCCTGTTAGTTCTGCTGCTGCTGCATTACTGATTCTGCAACTCCTTCTGCATCTCCTGCTACTATATTCGCTGCTCCTGCATCTCCTGCTGCATCTCCTGATGCTGCAACAACTTCTGCATCTCCTTCTGCATCTCATTTCTTGCTTCATCTCCTGCTACTGCATCTCCTGCTGCACCTACTGCTGCTGCATTACCTGCTGCATCTTCTACTGCTGCATCTCCTGCTGATGGGTCTGATGCTGCATCTCTTGCTCTTGCATCTCCTGCTGCATCTCCTGCTGCTGCATTACCTGCTCTATCTCCTCCTACTACATCTCCCCCTGCTGCATATCCTGCTTCTCTATATACTGCTGCCTTTCCTGCTTCTGCATCTCCTGCTGCTGAATCTCTTTCTACATCTCCTTCTTCTGAATCAATTGCTGCTCTATTACTTTCTGCATCGTCTCCTGCTGCATCTGCTTCTGAATCTCCTGCTGCTACTGCTTCTCCTGCTGATGCATCAGTTGCTGCTGAATCACCTAATCAATCTACTGCGGCATCACATGCTTCTACATATCATGCTGAATCTCCTGCTACATAATATTCTGCTGCATCTGCTGCTGCTGCATCTCCTACTGCTGCATCACCTTCTGCATGTGCTGCTGCGGCATCTCCTTCTGCTGCATCTCCTGTTGCCTCATATGCTGGTGCTGCACCTGATGCAACATCTGCTTCTGCATCTCCTGCTGCTGCATCTCCTGCTGCATTTCCAGCTGCATCTCAGTCTGAATCTCCTGGTGCTGCGTTTCCGGCTGATGCATATTCTGCTTCAACTCCTGCTGCTGCATAACCTTCTACATCTATTCCTGTTGTATTTCCTGCTGCTGCATCTCCTGCTGCTGCGTCTGCTGCTTCATCTCCTGCTGCTGCATCTGCTGATTCTGCATGTGCTGCTGCATCTCCTGCTGCATCTCTTGCTGCTGCATCTTCTGGTGTTGCATCTCCTGCTGCATCTCGTGCGGCATCACCTGCTCCTATATCTCCTGCTGCTACATCTCCTTATGCATCCTCTGCTCATGCATCTGCGGATGCATCTCGTGATGCACCATTTCCCGTTGCATCTGCTGCTCCATCCCCTGCTGCATCTCCTTCTGCTCCATCTGGTTCATCTGCTGTTGCATATGCTGCTGCTTCATCTACTGCTGCATCTCCTGCTGACTCATGCAGCTGCATCTCCTTCTGAATTTTCTGCTGAATCTACTACTGAATATGCATCCCCTGCTGCATTTCGTTCTGCTGCATCTCCTGCTGCATCTCCTGCTGCTGCATGTTCTGCTCCTCCATCTCCTACTGAATCTTCATCTCCTGATGCATCTGCTGCTGCATCTATTGCTGCTGCATCTGCTGCTTCATCTCCTGCTGCTTCATTTCCTGTTGCTTCATTTCCTCTGCTGGTGCATCTGCGGATTCTTCTGCAGAATCATCTCCATTTCCTGCTCCATCTGCTGCTCAGTCTGCTACGGATGCATCTAGTGCTTCTGCATTTCAGCTGCATATCCTGTTGAAGGCATCTGCAGCTCCACCTCCTGCTGCTGCAACTCCTGATGTATCTCCTGCTGCATCTCCTACTACATCCCCTGCTGCTGAATCTCCTACGAAATTTCCTGCTGCAGAATCTGCTGATGCATTTCCTGCTGATGCATCTCCTGCTGAATATCCTGATGCTGCATCTCCTGCTGCTGAATCTCCTGCCTCTTCATCTCCTGCTGCTGCAACTCCTGCTGAATGTGCTGCTGCATCTGGTGCGGCTGCATCTTCTTATACTGTATCTCCTGCTGCTTCATCTCCGGCTGATTTCCTGCTGCATTTTTTTCTCTTGAATCTCCTGCTGCATATCCTGCTACATCTTCTGCTGATACACCTCATGCAGCTGCATCTGCTGCTGCATATCCTGCTGCATCTGCTGTTCCCAAATCTCTTGCTGTTGCATATCCTACTTAATTTCCAGCAGCATCTCCTACTGATGCAATTCTTGATACATCTCATCCTGCATCCTTTGCTGCTGCATCTGCTTCTGCTTCTGGTGATGCTACATCTCCAGCTGCATCTGCTGCTTCATCTGCTGCTTTATCTCCTCCTGCATATGGTTCTGCATCTTCGGATGCATATGGTGTTGCATCTGGTGCTGCTTCTGCTGCTGGTGCATCTCCTGCCTCATATACTGCTCTTGTGTCTCCTGCTGATGTATGTTTTGCTGCATCTCCTGCTGATGGATATCCTGATATATCTCCTGCTTCTGCATCTACTTCTTCTGCATCTCTGGCTCCAGCATCTCCTCCTGCATCAATTGCTGCTGTATCTCTTATTCATCAACTTCTGCTGCATCTCCTACTGCATCTGGTGCTACTGTACCTCCTCCTACTGCATCACCTTCAGATCCATCTCCTGCTCCTGCATATTCATCTGCATTTACTGCTGCAGTTCTTTATGAATCTACTACTGCTGCATCTGCTGAATTTGTCTCTGCATCTGCTGCTGCTTCATCTACTGCTGCATCTACTGATAGATCTGCTGCTGCTGCATCTCCTGCTGGTGCTTCTGATGCTTCATCTGATGCTGCATCTGATTCTACTTTCTCTCCTGCTGCGTTTTCTGCGGCTGAAACTCATGCTATATTTCCTTCTGCTGCATCTTATTCACTTAATCTACTATGCACTTCCTGCTGCTGCATCTCCTCCTTCTGCATCTCTGGCTGAATCGCCGGTAGCATCTCCTGCTTCTTCATCTCCTGCTGCTACATCTCCTAGTGCATATGATGCTGCTGCACCTCCTGTTACATCTGCTGCTGCTGCATTCCCTGATGCATCTCCTGATGCTGCAACTCCTTCTGCATCTCCTTCTACGTCTCCTGCTACTATGTCCCCTGCTGCTGCATTTCCTGCTGAATCTCCTCTTGCTACAACTCCTTCTGCATTTTCTGCTGATGCATCTCCTGTGGAATCTGCGCTGCTGCATCTCCTGTTGCATCTGCTTCTGATGCATCTGCTGCTGCTATATGTCTTGCTACATCTCGTCATGCTGCACATCCTGGTGCATCTGCTGAAGATTCTCTTCCTATTGCTTCTTCTGTTGAATCTGCATTTCCTGCTACATCTGCTTCTGCATCTCCTGCTTCTGCATCTCCTGATGCTGCATTTCCTGCTGCTGCATCAGATGCTGCATCTGATGCTGCTTTCTCTCCTGCTGCATGTACTGCTGATGAATCTCCTACTGTATTTCCTTCTGCTGCATCTTGTTCTCTTCATCTACTACTCTGCACTTCCTGCTGTTGCATCTCCTCCTTCTGCATCTCCGGCTGAATCGCCGGTAGCATCTCCTGCTTCTTCATCAGAATGGCTATTAAAGCGTCGCATCAAAATATCACAGTGTTCAGCGCAACAACCGCAGGGGAGATGCTACGATCAAATATTGACATTCGTATAATTCTTCTCTGGATATGCTTCCACTGCAAGGCAAGACTTGTAGAACTTTCAGTCTAGGCTCGTGTACTGCATCATCAGAATGGCTATTAAAGCGTCACTGCAAAATTTGAAAACGTTTAGAAAAAGTACCGCAAGGGCGCTGCTATGATCAAATGCTAGCTTTCGTTAGAATCTTCTCTTGAAGCGCTTTCACTGCAAGCTGCAAAGCACGTCTAACAAAACGTTTAGTATTGATTACGGAATTGTGATTTAACTACTGAGGAGCTTTAGGAAAAGTGAGTTAAGCCCCTATGGAAGATTCTAGCATGTAATGCTGCTGCTTCTGAATGTCTTCTCTTATAGCGCTTTCACTGCAAAGAGAGACTTTGTAGAACTTTCAATCTAGGCTCGTGTCCTGTAATATCAGAATGGGTAGTAAAGTGTCACTGCAAAATTTTGAATCGTTCAGAACAAGTACGGCAGGGAAGCTGCTACTATCACATGCTGGCTCTTGTCAGTCTTCTCTGGAAGTGCTTTCACTGCAAGCTGCAAAGCACGACTAACATAAAATTTTAGTATAGGGTACAGAACATTTACTTTGCTTCGCCGAATAGTTCGCAGTTTTGGAAAAGTGAACATCGGCTTCTTAGAAGATGGTAGTATGGAATGCTGCTGCTTCTGAATGCCTTCTCTTATAACACTTTCACTGCAAAGTACGACTTATAGAAGTTTCAATTGTCACTTCAAAATTTCAGAGCGTTCAGCACAAGTACTGCAGGGAAGCTTCTACCATCAAACGTTGGTTCTCGTTAGAGTCTTCTCTTATAGCGCTTTCACTGCAAGCTGTGAAGCACGACTAATCCATTTTAATTTAGGGTAATAAATTGTGACTTAGCTGCTCCTGTTAACGCGCTTTTAGAGAAGTAAGTATTTCAGGCAGTGCAGAAGCTGGCATGAAACTACACCACTTATTAATGTTTTCTCTTATAGTGCTGTTACTGCAACAGACGACTTATAGAAGTTTCACTCTAGGCTTATGAACTGTAAGATCAGAATGGCTATTAAAGCCGCATTTCAAGATTTGAGATCGTTCAGCACAAGTACCGCAGGGAAGCTGCTACCATCAAATTTCGGCTCTCGTTAGGATCCTTTCATGAAGCGCTTTTACTGCCAGCCTCAAAGCACGAGAAACGAAATCTCTTCATAGATCTCCTGCTGCTGCATCTCCTTCTGCTGCATATGCTGTTGCATCCTCTTCTGCTGCATCTGATGCTGCATCTGATGCTTCTTTCTCTCTAGCTGCATTTACTGCGGCTGAATCTCCTGCTATATTTCCTTCTGCTTCATCTTCTTCTCTTCATCTACTACTCTGCACCTCCTGCACTGCATCTCCTCCTTCTGCATCTCCGGCTGAATCACCGGTAGCATCTCCTGCTTCTTCATTTCCTGCTGCTACAACTCCTAGTGCATATGATGATGCTGCATCTCTTGTTACTTCTGCTGCTGCTGCATTCCCTGCTGCATCTCCTGATTCTGCAGCTCCTTCTGCACCTCCTTCTGCGTCTCCTGCTACTACATACCCTGCTGCTGCATTTCCTTCTGCATCTCCTGATGCTGCAACTCCTTCTGCATCTTCTGCTGATGCATCTCCTGCAGAATCTGCTGCTGCTGCATCTCCTGTTGCATCTGCTTCTGATGCATCTGCGGCTACATCTCTGCTGCTGCATGTCTTGCTGCATTTCCTGCTTGATCTGCTGATGCATCTGCTGCTGCTATATGTCCTGCTACATCTCATCATGCTGCACATCCTGGTGCATCTGCTGAAGATTCTCTTCCTATTGCTTCTCCTGCTGAATCTGCATCTCCTGATGCATCTGCTGATGCACCTCCTGCTGCTTCATCTCCTGCTTCATCTTCAGCTGATGCATCTGTGGCTTTATCACCTCATATGTCATCTCCTGCTGCAACTGCTGCAGTATTTTCTGCTGCAGCATCTCCTGCTTCTGCGTCTATTGCTGCATTTCCTGCTGCATCTCCTGCTGATGCATCTCCTATTGCGAATCTGCTGCAGCACCTCCTGCTTCTGAATCTCTTGCTGAATCTGCATCAACTGATGCATCTGCTGCTGCATCTCCACCTGCTGTATCTGATGCATTTCCTGTTGCTGCATCTCCTTCTGCATCTCCTGCTGCTGTGCCTGCTGCTGCATAACCTGCTGAATCACCTGCTGCTGGATCTGATGCGACTGATGTTTCTCCTGCTGCATATCCTTCTACATTTCTTGCTGCATCTCCTCCTCCTGCATCTTGTGTTGCATCTCCTACTGCAGCTTCTCCTGCTGCATCTATTTCTGTCTATCTCCTTCTGCATCTCCTGCTCCTGCACGTCCTACTGTGAATCTGCTGCAGATTCTTCTGCTGATGAATCTCCTGCTGAATCTTCATCTCCTGCTGCTTCATCTCTTTTCTCTGCATCTCCTGATGCATCTCCTGCTGCTGAATCCCCTGCTGTATCTACTACCGATGCATCTCCTGCTTCAGTTTCTGCTTCTGCATCTCCTGCTGCATCTTCTGCTTCTGCATGTCCTGCTTCTGTTTCTGCTGCATCATCACCTCCTGCCTCGCCTCCTACTGCATCTCCTGCTCAATCTCCTGCTCATCTCCTGCTGCTGTATCAGCCGAAGCATAATTTCCTGCTGCATCTACTGCTTAATCTGCATCTCTTGCTGCATCTCCTGCTATTGCATCTGCTGCTGCAACTCCTGCTACTTCATCTGCTGCTGAATCTACATCTCCTCTTTCATCTGTAGCATGCATTTCCTGCTTATGCATCTCTTCCTGCTGCATCTCCTGCTGAAGAATCGCCTTCTGCTATATCTCCTGCTGCTGCATCTCTTTCTGAATGTGATGCTGAATCTACTGCTGAACATGCATCCCTTGCTGCTGCATTACCTGTTGCATCTCCTCTTGCAGCATATCTTACTGCATTTCCTTCTGCTGCATCTCCTGCAGAACCTCCTTCTGCGGAATCTCCTGCTGCGTCATCCTCTGCAGTATCTTCTGCTGCTACATCTCCTACTGAATCTGCATCGCCTGATGCATCTATTGCTGCTGCATCTGCTGCCTCTGCAGCTGCATCTCCTGCTACTGCATCTCCTCTTGCTGCATCTTCTGCTGCATTTCTGGCTACTGCATCTCCTTAATCTGCTGCTGCATCTGCTGCTGATTCATGTACTGTTGCATCTCCTGCTACAATTCCTGCTTCTACATCTCCTGCCACTTGATGTCCTCCTCCTGAATCTCCTTCTATATCACCTGTTGCATCTCCTGCTGCATTTTCTACTGAATCTCCTGCTGCGTTTTCTACTGAATCTCCTGCTGCAGAATCTCCTACGAAATTTCCTTCTGCAGAACCTGCTAATGCATTTCCTGCTGATGCATCTCTTGCTGAATCACCTAATGCTGAATCTCCTGCTGCTGAATGTCCTGCCTCTTCATCTCCTGCTGCCACAACTCCTGCTAAATCTGCTGCTGCATCTGGTGCAGCTGCATCTTCTTTTCCTGCATCTCCTTCTGCTGCATATGCTGCTGCTTCACCTACTGCTGCATCTACTGATAGAACTCCTCCTTCTCCATCTCCTGCTGGTACATCTGCTGCTACATCTGCTGCTGCGTCTGATGCTGCTTTCTCTCCTGCTGCATGTACTGCGGCTGCTTCTCCTGCTATATTTCTTTCTGCTGCATCTTCTTCTCTTCATCTACTTGTCTGCACCTCCTGCTGCTGCAACTCCTCCTTCTGCATCTCCGGTGAATCGCCTGTAGCATCTCCTGCTTCTTCATCTTCTGCTGCTACATCTCCTAGTGTATATGATGCTGTTGCATCTCCTGTTACTTCTGCTGCTGCTGCATTCCCTGCTGCATCTCCTGATTCTGCAACTCCTTCTGCATCTCCTACTGCACCTACTGCTGCATTTCCTGCTGCATCTGCTGCTGCTTAATCTCCTGCCAAATCTCCTGCTACATACCCTGCTGCTGCACCTCTTAATTTATCTCATGATAATGCTTCATCTCCTGCTACTGCATCTCCTGCTGCACCTACTGCTGCTGCATTTCTTGCTGCACCTACTGCTGCTGCATCTCCTGCTGATGGGTCTAGTGCTGCATCTCTCCTCCTGCATCTCCTGCTGCTGCATTACCTGCTCTATCTCCTTCTATTGCATCTCCTCGTGCTGCATATCCTGCTTCTCTATATACTGCTGCCTTTCCTACTTCTCTATCTCCTTCTTCTGAATCTCCTGCTGCACTATTACCTTCTGCATCTACTCCTGCTGCATGTAGTGCTGCTGCATCTCTTTCTGCTGAATCTGCTTCTGCATCTCCTCCTGCTGTATCTCCGTCTGAATCTCTTGGTGCTGCATTTCCTGCTGTTGCATATTCTGCTTCAACTCCTGCTGCTGCATTACCTTCTGCATCTATTCCTGTTGTATTTACTGCTGATGCATCTCCTGCTGCTGCGTCTGCTGCTTCATCTCCTGCTGCCGCATCTGCTGATACTGCATGGACTGCTGCATCTCCTGCTGCATCTCTTAATGCTGCATCTTCTGGTGTTGCATCTCCTGCTGCATCTCATGTGGCATCACCTGCTCCTGTATCTCCTGCTGCTACATCTCCTGATGCATCCTATGCTCATGCATCTGCAGATGCATCTCCTGATGCACCATTTCCCATTGCATCTGCTGATCCATCCCCTGCTGCATCTCTTTCTGCTCCATCTGGTGCATCTGCTCTTGCATATGCTGCTGCTTCATCTCCTGCTGCATCTCCTGCTAAATCTCCTGCTGCTGCATCTCCTTCTGACGTTTCTGCTGAATCTACTGCTGAATATGCATCCCCTGC
This sequence comes from Clamator glandarius, assembly GCA_033459285.1. Lineage (NCBI taxonomy): Eukaryota > Metazoa > Chordata > Aves > Cuculiformes > Cuculidae > Clamator > Clamator glandarius. The sequence continues at coordinate 408,608 of JAUNZM010000631.1, read as the reverse complement.
TGTATCTCCTGCTGCTGCATCTTCTGCTTCATATCCTACTGCATCTCCTCCTGCAGCATATCTTGCTGCATTTCCTTCTGCTGCATCTCCTGCTGCATCACCTGCTACAGCATCTTCTGCTGCTACATCTCCTACTGAATCAGCATCTCCTGATGCATCTGCTGCTGCATCTATTGCTACTGCATCTGCTGCCTCTGCAGCTGCATCACCTGCTGCTGCATCACCTGCTGCATTACCTCCTGCTGCTTATTCTGCTGCATTTCCTGCTGCCGCATCTCTTTAATCTGCAGCTCAATTTCCTTCTGCTTCATGTACTGCTACATCTCCTGCTACTTTATGTCCTCCTGCATCTTTTGCTGCTGCATCTGATGCTTCATCTCCTGCTGCTGTATAGCCTGCTGCTTCATCTCCTGCTGCATCCTCTGCGGATGCATCTGCAGAATCATCTCCATTTCCTGCTGCATCTGCTGCTCAGTCTGCTAAGGATGCATCTAGTGCTTCTGCATTTCAGCTGCATATCCTGTTGAAGGTATCTGCGGCTGCATCTCATGCTACTGAATCTCCTGACTCTTCATCTCCTGCTGCTGCAACTCCTGCTGAATCTGATGCTGCATCTGGTGCGGCTGCATCTTCTTTTCCTGCATCTCCTGCTGCTGCATCTCCGCTTGATTTCCTGCTGTATTTCCTTCTTTCAATCTCCTGCTGTATATCCTGGTGCATCACCTGCTCCATATGCATCTCCTGCTGCATCTCCTGCTGATACACCTCATGCTGCTCCATCTGCTGCTGCATATCCTGCTGCATCTGCTTTTCTCAATTCTTTTGCTCTTGCATATCCTACTGAATTTCCAGTAGCATCTCTTGCTGATGCAATTCGTGCTGCATCTCATCCTGCATCCTCTGCAGCTGCAGCTGCTTCTGCTTCTGGTGATGCTACATCTCCAGCTGTATCTGCTGCTTCATCTGCTGCTTTATTTTATGCTGCATATGGTTCTGCATCTTCTGCTGCATCTGGTGCTGCATCTGGTGCTGCTTCTGCTGTTGGTGCATCTCCTGCCTTATATCCTGCTGCTGCATCTCCTGCTGATGCATGTCCTGCTGTATCTCCTTCTTCTGTATCCAACTCTTCTGCATCTCTGGCTCCAGCATTTACTGCTGCATCAATTTCTGCTGTATCTCTTATTCATCTCCTACTGCTGCATCACCTGCTGTATCTGGTACTGCTGTACCTCCTCCTACTGCATCTCCTGTTCCATCTCCTCCTGTTGCAACTCCTGCTGAATCTCATGCTACATCTCCTGCTGCTATATCTCCTGCTGTTTCATATCCTGCTACTGCATCTCCTAATGAATCTCCTGCTGCTTCATCTCTTGATCCTTATCCTTCATCTGCATCTACTGTTTCTGCATCTCCTTTTCCTTCATCTCATTCTGCATCTCCTGTTGCATCTTTTTGTGTCACCTGCTGCATCTCCTGCAGATGCATCTCCCGCTGCTACATATTCATCTGCATTACCTGCTGCAGCTCTTTATGAATCTACTACTGCTGTATCTGCTGAATTTGCTGCTGCATCTGCTGCTGCTTCATCTACTGCTGCATCTCTTGATAGATCTCCTGCTGCTGCATCTCCTGCTGGTACATCTGCTGCTGCTTTCTTTCTTGCTGCATGTACTGCCGATGAATCTCCTGCTGTATTTCCTGCTGCTGCATCTTCTTGTCTTCATCTACTACTCTGCACTTCCTGCTGCTGCATCTCCTCCTTCTGCATCTCCGGCTGAATCGCCTGTAGCATCTCCTGCTTCTTCATCTCCTGCTGCTACATCTCCTAGTGCATATGATGCTACTGCATCTCCTGTTACTTCTGCTGCACTTGCATTCCCTGATGCATCTCCTGATGCTGCAGCTCCTTCTGCATCTCCTTTCTTGCTTTGTCTCCTGCTACTGCATCTCTGCTGCACCTACTGCTGCTGCATTTCCTGCTGCATCTTTTGCTGCTGTATCTCCTGCTGATGGGTCTTATGTTGTATCTCTTCCTCTTGCATCTTTTGCTGTATCTGCTGCTGCGTTAACTGCTCTGTCTCCTCCTACTGCCTTTCCTGCTGCTGAATCTCTTTCTACATCTCCTTCATCTGAATCTCCTGCTACTCTATTAACTTCTGCATCGACTCCTGCTGCATGTTCTGCTGCAACATCTCCTACTGCTTAATCTGCTTCTGCATCTCCTGCTGCTGCATCAGTTGCTGCTGAATCTCCTGATGAATCTCCAGCGGCATCTCATGCTTCTACATATCATGCTGAATCTGCTGCTGCATCTTCTTCTGAATATGCATGTCCTGATGCATCTCCACCTGCTGCCACACCTATTGCTGCGTTTGTTTCTGCATGCCCTGCTGCATCTCCTGCTGCTGAATCTCCTGATGCCGTGTCTGCTGCTGAACATCCTTTGTCTGCTGGTGCTGCACCTGCTGCAACATCTGCTTCTGCATCTCCTGATGCTGCATCTCCTGCTACATCTCCTTCGGAATCTCTTGGTGCTGCATTTCCTGCTGATGCATATTCTGCTTCAACTTCTGATGCTGCATCTGCTGATAATGCATCACTTGTTGCTGCATCTTCTGGTCTTGCATCTCCTGCTTCATCAAATTATAACTTAACTGCCAATATTTAGGTGCTTTAGAGAAATTGAATAAAGCCCACAGGGAAGATGATAGCATGGAATGCTGCTGCTTCTGAATATCTTTAAGAGATTAAAGCGCATTCACTGCAAAGCGAGTATTGTAGAAGTTTGAGTATACGCTTGTGTACTGTAACATCAGAACTGCTATTAAAGCGTCACTTGAAAATATCAGAGCATTCAGCACATGTACCGCAGGGAAGAAGCTACAAGGAAATGCTGGCTCTCATTAGAGTCTTCTCTGGAAAAGCTTTCACTGCAAGCTGCAAAACATGACTAACAGAACGTTTTAGTATAGGGTACTGAATTGTGACTTATGAAGGTGATTTCTGAATAAGTGAGTAACTGACGCAGTGAAGATACTAGCGTGGAATACTGCTGCTACTGAATGTCTGCTCTTAAAGCGCTTTCACTGCAAAGCAAAACTTGTAGACGTTTCAGTCTAGGCTTTTACACTGCAACATCAAAATGACTATTAAAGCATCACTTCAAAATATTTAGAGCTTTCCCTGCTAGGAAAGACTTGTAGAATTTTTAGTCTATGCTTATGTACTGCAACATCAGAATGGCTATTAAAGCGTCGCTTCAAAATATCAGGGTGTTCAGTGCAAATACCGCAGGGAAGATGCTACGATCAAATATTGACATTCGTATAATTCTTCTCTGGATGTGCTTTCACTGCAAGGCAAGACTTGTAGAACTTTCAGTCTAGGCTCGTGTACTGCATCATCAGAATGGCTATTAAAGCGTCACTGCAAAATTTGAAAACGTTTAGAAAAAGTACCACAAGGGCGCTGCTACGATCAAATGCTAGCTCTCGTTAGAATCTCTCTTGAAGCGCTTTCACTGTAAGGTGCAAAGCACTTCTAACAAAACGTTTTAGTACAGGGTACAGAACAGTTACTTTACTTCGCCGAATAACAAGCTATCGGAATAGTGAACATCTGCTGCATAGAAGATCGTTGTATGGAATCTGTTGCTTCTGAATGTCTTCTCTTATAACATTTTCACTGCAAACTATGACTTATAGAAGTTTCATTCTAGTCTTCTGAAGTATAGCATCAGCTAGTAAAGTGTCACTTCAAAATTTCAGAGCATTCAGCTCAAGTAACGCAGGGAAGCTGCTACCGTCAAATTTAGGCTCTCGTTAAGATCCTTTCATAAAGCGCTTTCACTGCCAGCTTCAAACCATGAATTACGCAACGTATTCGCGTAGGCTAGTTATTTACGACTTAATAACCCCTAATAACGCTCTTTCGGAAAAGGAAATATCTCCAGCATGAGAAGATGTTAGCATGGAATGCTTCTGCTTGTGGATGTATTCTCTTAGAGAGCTTTCATTGCAGAGCACGACTTGTAGAACTTTCAGTCTAGTTTTATGTACTTTAAGACAAGAATGGCTACGAAGGCGTTACTTCAAAATTTCAGAGCGTTCAGTACAAGTAACACAGGAAAGGTGTTACCATCAAAAGCTGGCTTTCGTTAGCTTCTTCTATTGAAGCGGTTTCTCTGCAAGATGCAGAGAACCAGTAACGCAACGTTCTTGTGTTGGCAAATGAATAGAGACTTAATAGCGCCTAATAATGCTCTTTAGGAAAAGTGAATATCTCTAACAGCGAAGGTGTTAGTATGGAATTTATCTGCTCCTATATGACTTCTCTTAGAGCGCAATCACTGCAAACCAAGATGTATCGAACTTTCCGTCTAGGCTAGTTAACAGTAACATCAGAAAAGCTAGTAAGGCTTCACTTGAAGATTTGAAAGCGTTCAGCACAAGTACTCCAGGGAAGTTCCTATTTCAAATTGTGTCTCTCGTTAGAATCTTCTCTGGAAGCGCTTTCACTGAGAGGTGCAAAACACGACTTACAATGCCTTAAAGTGTAGGTTAAAGAAGAGCGACATAATAGAGACTAATAAGGAGCTTTAAGGAAAAGTGAATGTCTGTAACAGCGAAGATGTTAGCACGGAATGCTGCTGCTTCTGAATGTCTTCTCTTAGAGTGCTTGCACTGGTAAGCGAGACTTGTCCAACTTTCAGTCTAGGCTTGTGAAATGTATCATCAACATAGCTATTGAGGCATCACATCAAGATTTCATAGATCTCTGCACAAGTACCGCAGGGAAGATGCTGTCATCAAATTTTGGCTCTCAGGATCCTTTCATGAAGCGCTTTCACTAAATTTTTAATAAAACTCCGTATTAGACGGTCCCTATTCACTAGCCTATGCTAATACGTGCTTTTAGTCGTGTATGCAGCTTGCAGTGTAAGCGCTTCCAGAGAAGACTCTAACGAGAGCAACCATTTGATGCTAGCAACTTCCCAGGGGTACTTCTGCTAAACGCTTTCAAATCTTCAAGTGAAGCTTTACTAGCCATGCTGATGTTACCGTTCACTAGCCTAGACGGAAAGTTAAATACATCTTTGTTTGCAGTGATTGCCCACTAAGAGAAGAGATTCAGAAGCAGAATCATTCCATGCTAACATCTTCCCTGCTGGAGATATTCCCTTTTCCGAAAGAGCGTTATTAGGCGTTATTAGTCATAAATACCTAGCCTACGCGAATACGTTGCGTTTTTCGTGCTTTGAAGCTGGCAGTGAAAGCACTTCATGAAAGGATCCTAACGAGTGCCAAAATTTGATGGTAGCAGCTTCCCTGCGATACTTGCGCTGAACGATCTCAAATCTTGAAATGAGGCTTTAATAGCCATTCTGATCTTACAGTTCATAAGTCTAGAGTGAAACTTCTACAAGTCGGCTGTTGCAGTAACAGCACTATAAGAGAAAACATTAATAAGCGGTATAGTTTCATGCCGGCATCTGCACTGCCTGAAATGCTTACTTTTCAATAAGCGCGTTAACAGGAGCAGCTAAGTCACAATTTATTACCCTAAATTAAAATGGATTAGTTGTGCTTCACAGCTTGCAGTGAAAGCGCTATAAGAGAAGAATCTAACGAGAATCAACATTTGATGGTAGAAGCTTCCCTGCAGTACTTGTGCTGAACGCTCTGAAATTTTGAAGTGAAACTTTACAAGCTGGTGATATACTTCAGAAGACTAGAATGAAACGTCTAGAAGTCGTACTTTGCAGTGAAAGAAGACATTCAGAAGCAGCAGCATTCCATACTACCATCTTCTAAGCAGCCGATGTTCACTATTCCGAAAGCGCGTTATTCGGCAAAGCAAAGTAACTGTTCTGTACCATATACTAAAATTTTATGTTAGTCGTGCTTTGCAGCTTGCAGTGAAAGCGCTTCCAGAGAAGACTGACGAGAGCCAGCATGTGATAGTAGCAGCTTCCCTGCCGTACTTGTTCTGAACGATTTGAAATTTTGCAGTGACGCTTTTATTACCCTAATCTCATGTTACAGGACATGAGCCAAGACTGAAAATTCTACAAGTTGCAGTGAAAGCGTCATAAGAGAAGACATTCAGACGCAGCAGCATTCCATGCTAGCATCTTCCATAAGGGCTTAACTCACTTTTCCTAAAGCTCCTCCATAGTTAAATCACAATTCTGTAATCAATACTAAACGTTTTGTTAGACGTGCTTTGTACCTTGCAGTGAAAGCGCTTTAAGAGAGTTTCTAACGAGAGCTAGCATTTGATCATAGCAGCGCCCTTGCGGTATTTTTTCTAAACGTTTTCAAATTTTGCAGTGACGCTTTAATAGCCATTCTGATGATGCAGTACGTAAGCATAGACTAAAAGTTCAACAAGTCTTGCCTTGCAGTGAAAGCGCTAAAGATTTTGAAGTGATGCTTTAATAGCCATTTTGATGTTGCAGTGTAACAGCCTAGACTGAAAGTTCTACAAGTTTTGCTTTGCAGTGAAAGCGCTCTAAGAGAAGACATTCGGTAGCAGCAGTATTCCACGCTAGCATCCTCACTGCGTCAGTTACTCATTTATTAGAAAGCACCTTCATAAGTCACAATTCAGTACCCTATACTAAAACGTTCTGTTAGTCATGCTTTGCAGCTTGCAGAGAAAGAGTTTCCAGAGAAGACTCTAACGAGAGCCAGCATTTCATTGTAGCTTCTTCCCTGCGGTACTTGTCCTGAACGCTCTGATATTTTCAAGTGACGCTTTAATAGCAGTTCTGACGTTACAGTACACAAGCGTATACTCAAACTTCAACAAGTCTCGCTTTGCAGTGAAAGCGCTTTAAGAGAAGACATTCAGAAGCAGCAGCTTTCCATGCTAGCATCTTCCCTGTGGACGTTATTCGATTTCCCTAAAGCGCTTCATTAGTGGAAGTAAGTCATAATGAGATGCAGCAGGAGATGCAACATCAGAAGATGCAGCACCAAGAGATGCAGCAGGAGGTACAGCAGCACATGCAGTATAACCAGATGCATCAGCAGGAAATAAAGCAGCAAATGCAGCAGAGCGACTTGAAGCAGAATATGCATCAGCAGGAAATGCAGCACCAAGAGATTCAGAGGAAGATGCAGAAGGAGGTGCAGCAGCATTAGATGCTGCAGCAGCAGACGCAACAAGAGATTCTGCAGCAAGAGATTCACCAGAAGGAGGTGCAGCAGGAGATACAGAAGCAAACGCAGCAATAGGAGTGACTGCTGGTGGAGATGCATCAGGAGATGCATATTCAGAAGGAGATGCCGCAGGAGATTCAGAATGAGATACAGCAGAAGGAGATGCAAGAGTAGAAGATGAAGCAGCAGGAGATGCAGAAGCATATGTAGTAGGAGGAGATGCAGCAACAGAAGATGCAGCAGGAGATTCAGCAGCAGCAGGTGCAGCAGGAGATGCAGTAGCAGAAGATGAAGCATTATCATGAGATGCATGAAGAGGTGCAGCAGCAGGATATGTAGCAGGAGATTTGGCAGGAGATGAAGCAGCAGGAGAGCAGAAGCAGATGCAGCAGGAGATGCAGCAGGAGATGCAGGATCAGCAAATACTGCAGCAGATGCAGCAGAAGATCACATATCAGGTGATGAAACCACAGATGAAGCAGCAGCTAATTCAGCAGGAGATGCAGCAGCAGGAGATGCAGAAGCAGATGTAGCAGTAAATGCAGATTCAGCAGGAGAAGCAATAGGAAGAGAATTTTCAGCAGATGCACCAGGATGTGCAGCATGACGAGATGTAGCAGGACATATAGCAGCAGCAGATGCATCAGCAGATCAAGCAAGAAATGCAGCAAGAGATGCAGCAGCAGAGATGTAGCCGCAGATGCATCAGAAGCAGATGCAACAGGAGATGCAGCAGCAGCAGATTCTGCAGGAGATGCATCAGCAGAATATGCAGAAGGAGTTGCAGCATCAGGAGATGCAGCAGGAAATGCAGCAGGAGGGGATGTAGTAGCACGAGACGCAGAAGGAGATGCAGAAGGAGCTGCAGCATCAGGAGATGCATCAGGGAATGCAGCAGCAGCAGAAGTAACAGGAGATGCAGCAGCATCATATGCACTAGGAGATGTAGCAGCAGGAGATGAAGAAGCAGGAGATGCTACCGGCAATTAAGACGGAGATGTAGAAGAAGGAGATGCAGCAGCAGGAGGTGCAGAGTATTAGATGAAGTGAAGAAGTTGCAGCAGAAGGAGATATGGAAGGAGTTTCAGCCGCAGAAAATGCAGCAGGAGAGACAGTAGAATCAGATGCAGCATCAGATGCAGCAGCATATGCAGCAGCAGGAAATGCAGCAGCAGGAGATCTATGAGGAGATGCAGCAGTAGATGAAGCAGCAGCAGATGCAGCAGCAAATTCATTAGATGCAGCAGTAGTAGATACATAAAGAGCTGCAGCAGGAAATGCAGATGAATATGCAGGATCAGGAGATGCATCTGCAGGTGATGCAGAAGGTGATGCAGCAGGTGACGCTCAAAAAGATGCAGCAGGAGATGCAGATTGAGATGAAGGAAAAGAAGATGCAGAAACAGGAGATGCAGCAGCAGGACATGGCTCAAGAGATGAAGCAGCTGGAGATTCATTAGGAGATGCAGCACCATATGTAGCAGAAGATGCAGAACCATATGCAGCAGGAGATACAGCAGCAGATGCAGCTGGAGATGTAGCATCACCAGAAGCAGAAGCAGATGCAGCAGCAAACGATATATGATGAAATGCATCAAGAATTGCATCAGCAGGAGATGCTGCTGGAAATTCAGTAGGATATGCAACAGCAAGAGAATTGGCAACAACCGATGCAGCAGGATATGCAGCAGCAGCTGCAGCTGCATGAGGTGTATCAGCAGAAGATGTAGCAGGAGATGCATATTCAGCAGAAGATGTATCAGGATATGCAGCAGGAGATTCAAGAGAAGGAAATGCAGCAGGAAATCAGTCGGAGATGCAGCAGCAGGAGATGCAGTAAAAGAAGATGCAGCCGCACCAGATGCAGCATCAGATTCAGCAGGAGTTGCAGCAGCAGGAGATGAAGAGGCAGGAGATTCAGCAGCAGGAGATGCATCAGCAGGAGATGCATCAGGCAATTCTGTAGGAGATTCTGCAGCAGGAGATTCAGTAGAAAATGCAGCAGGAGATGCAGCAGGAGATATAGAAGGAGATTCAGCAGCAGGGGATGTAGTAGGAGATGCAGCAGGAGATACATCAGCAGGAATTATAGCAGGAGATGCTGGAGGAGATTCTGCAAAAGAAGATTCAGCAGAAATTAAGCAGGAGATGTAGCAGCAGGAGATGCAGCCGCAGATGCCTTCAACAGGATATGCAGCTGAAATGCAGAAGCACTATATGCATCCGTAGCAGATTGAGCTGCAGATGCAGCAGGAAATGGAGATGCTTCTGCAGATGTATCCGAAGATGCACCCGCAGAGGATACAGCAGGAGATGAAGCAGCAGGCTATTCCGCAGCAGGAGATGAAGCAGCAGATGCAGCAGCAATAGATGCAGCAGCAGGAGATGCAGCAGGGGATGCATATTCAGCAGTAGATGCAGCAGAAAATTCAGAAGGAGATGCAGCTGCATGAGAGTCAGCAGGAGATGCAGCAGTAGATGAAGCAGCAGCATATTCAACAGCAGATGTACCAGATGGAGCAGAAAGAGATGCAGCAGGGGATGGAGCAGCAAATGCAACGGGAAATGGTGCATCAGGAGATGCATCCGCAAATGCATGATCAGAGGATGCATCAGGAGATGTAGCAGCAGGAGATACAGGAGCAGGTGATGCCGCAGGAGATGCAGCAGGAGATGCAACACCAGAAGATGCAGCAGCAAGAGATGCAGCAGGAGATGCAGCAGAACATGCAGTATCAGCTGATGCAGCAGCAGGAGATGCAGCAGCCGGAAATACAACAGGAATAGATGCAGAAGGTAATGCAGCAGTAGGAGTTGAAGCAGAATATGCATCAGCCAGAAACGCAGCACCAGGAGATTCATAAGGAGATGCAGCAGGAGATGCATCAGCAGGAAATGCATAAGCAGATGTTGCAGCAGGTGCAGCAGCAGCAGATGAGGCAATAGGAGATGCAGCAGAAGGAGATGCCGCAGCAGCACATGCAGAAGGTGATGCAGCAGTAGGAGATGCAGCAGCAGCAGATGCAGCAGGATATTATGTAGCAGGAGATTCAGCATGATACGTAGAAGCATGAGATGCAGCAGGAGATTGATCAGGAGATTCAGCAGCAACTGATGCAGCAGCAGGACAAGCAGCAGCAGCAGGACATGCAGAAGCAGATGCAGTAGGAAATGAAGATTCAGCAGAAGATGCAGTAGGAAGAGATTCTTCAACATATACAGCAGAATGATATGATGCAGCAACAGGAGATATAGCAGGTTATGGAGAAAGAACAGATGATTCAGAAGACGCAGCAACAGGAGATTCAGCAGCAGGAGAAGCAGTAGGAGATGCATATTCAGGAGATAGGTCAGGAGATGTAGCAGGATATGTATGAGATGCCATATGAGGAGTAGGAGATGAAGGAGCAGGAGATGCAGAAGCAGAATTAGCAGGAAATGTAGATTTAGCAGGAGATACAGAAGCAGGAGATACAGAAGCAGATGCAGCAGGAGGAGATGCAGCAGCAGGACATGCGGCAGGAGTTGATGCAGAAGGTAATAGAGCAGCAGGAGATTCAGAAGAAGGAGATGCAGAAAGAGATTCAGCAGCAGGAGATGCAGCAGCAGGAAACGCAGCAGTATTTACAGAAGCAGTACATGCCGCAGGAGAGAAAGTAGCAGCAGATGCAGAAGCAGATGCAGCAGCAGGAGATGCAGAAGCAGGAGATGAAGCAGCAGGAGATCTATCAGGAGATGCAGCAGTAGATGAAGCAGCAGCAGATGCAGCAGCAAATTCAGCAGATGCTAAAGTAGTAGATTCATAAAGAGCTGCAGCAGGAAATGAAGATGAATATGCAGGAGCAGGAGATACAGCAGGAGATGCATCTGCAGGTGATGCAGAAGGAGATGAAGAAGGAGATGCAGAACGAGATGAAGCATCAAGATATGCAGCTGAAGGAGATGATGCATGAGATGCTTCAATAGAAGGTGCAACATGAGATACAGCAGGAGATGCAGCAGTAGATGAAGCAAAAGGAGATGCAGAAACATGAGATGCAGCAGCAGGACATAGATCAAGAGATGAAGCAGCATGAGATTCATTAAGAGATGCAGTAGCAGGATATGAAACAGCAGGAGATATAGCAGCAGGAGATGCAGCAGGACATTCAGCAGAAGATGCAGCAGGAGGAGATGGAACAGGTGATGCAGTAGGAGGAGGTACAGCAGCACCAGATGCAGCAGTATAGGCAGCAGAAGGAGAAGACTAAGAGATACAGTAGCAACTGATGCAGGAGGAGATGCTGGAGTCGGAGATGCAGAAGAAGTAGATGCAGAATCAGGAGATACATCAGGACATGCATCAGCAGGAGATGCAGCAAAACATACATCAGCAGGAGACACAGCAGCACGATATGAGGCAGGAGATGCACCAGCAGCAGAAGCAGCAGCAGATGCAGCACCAGATGCTGCAGTAAATGTAGAACCATATGCAGCAGGAGATGCAGAACCATAGGCAGCAGGAGATACAGCAGCAGCAGAAGAAGCAGGTGCAGCTGGAGATGTAGCATCACCAGAAAAAGAAGCAGATGCAGCAGCAAACGATGCAGCAGGAGATGCTGCTTGAAATTCAGCAGGATATGCAACAGCAAGAGATTTGTGATCAGCAGGTGCAGCAGGATATGCAGCAGCAGATGCAGCTGCATGAGGTGTATCAGCAGGAGATGTAGCAGGAGATGCATATTCAGCAGGTGATGCACCAGGATATGCAGCAGGAGATTGAACAGAAAGAAATGCAGCAGGAAATCAGCCGGAGATGCAGCAGCAGGAGATGAAGAGGCAGGAGATTCAGCAGCAGGGGATGCAGATCAGGAGATTCAGCAGGAGATGCATCAGCAGGAAATACATCAGCAGATTCTGCAGCATGAAATTCCGTAGGAGATTCTGCAGCAGCAGATTCAGTAGAAAAGGCAGCAGGAGATTCAGTAGAAAAGGCAGCCGGAGATGCAGCAGGAGATACAGAAAGAGATTCTGAAGCAGGGGACGTAGTAGGAGATGCAGCAGGAGATACATCATCAGGAATTGTTCCAGGAGATGCTGGAGGAGATTCTGCAGAAGAAGATTCAGCAGGAGATGCAGCAGGAGATGAAATAGCAACATAGGCATCAGCAGTTACAGCAGGAAGTGCAGCAGGAGATTCAGTAGGAGATGTTGCAGCAGGAGATGCAGCCGCGGACACCTTCAACAGGATATGCAGCTGAAATGCAGAAGCACTAGATGCATCCGTAGAAGATTGAGCAGCAGATGCAGCAGGAAATGGAGATGCTTCTGCAGATGAATCCGCAGAGGATAGACAGCAGGAGATGTAGCAGCAGGAGATGGAGGAGGATATCAAGTAGCAGGAGATGCAGCAGCATCAAATGTAGCAGGAGATGCAGCAGTACATGAAGCAGAAGGAAATTGAGGTGCAGATTAAAGAGATGCAGCAGCAGGAAACGCTGCAGAATATGAAGCAGGAGGTAATGCAGCAGGTGATGCAGCAGCAGGTGATGCAGCAGCAGATGCATCAGGAGATGCTGATTCAGTAGGAGATGTAGAAGCAGAAGATGCTGCAGCAGATGATGCAGCAGGAGATGCAGCAAAAGGAAATGCAGCAAGATATGCTGCAGGAGAAGATGCAGTAGGATATGAAGCAGGAGGTGCAGCAGCAGGAGATGCAGCAGGGTGTGCATATTCAGCAGTAGATTCAGCAGGAACTTCAGAAGGAGATGCAGCAGCAGGAGATTTAGTAGGAGGTGCAGCAGTAGATGAAGCAGCGGCATTTGCAAAAGCATATGCACCAGATGGAGCAGAAAGAGATGCAGCAGGGGATGGAGCAGCAGATGCAATAAGAAATGGTGCATCAGGAGATGCATCTGCAGATGCATGAGCAGAGGATGCATCAGGAGATGTAGCAGCAGGAGATACAGGAGCAGGTGATGCAGCAGGAGATTCAACACCAGATTATGCAGCACCAAGAGATGCAGCAGGAGATGGAGCACTAGATGCAGTATCAGCAGATGAAGTAGCAGGAGATGCAGGAGCAGGAAATACAACAGGAATAGTTGCAGAATGTTATCCAACAGCAGGAGTTGAACCAGAATATGCATCAGCAGGAAATTAAGCACCCAGATATTCCGACGGAGATGCAGCAGCAGGAGATGCAGAAGCAGATGTTGCAGCAGGTGCAGCACCAGAAGATGCAGCAACAGGAGATGCAGCAGAAGGAGATGCTGCAGCAGCACATGCAGAAAGTGATGCAGCAGTAGGCGCTGCAGCAACAGCAGATGTAGCAGGAGATTCAGCAGCAGGAGATTCAGCAGCAGACAAAGAATATTCAGCAGCAGACATGATATCAGGAGATTCAGCAGCAGGAGATGCAGAAGCAAACGCAGCAGTAGGAGTGGCAGCAGGTGGAGATGCATCAGGACATGCATATTCAGAAGGAGATGCAGCAGGAGATTCAGCATGATATGTAGAAGCATGAGATGCCGCAGGAGATTGACCAGGAGATTCAGCAGCAACTGATGCAGCAGCAGAAGAAGCAGCAGGAGATGCTGCAGCAGCAGGAGATGCAGAAGCAGATACAGCAGGAAATGAAGATTCAGCAGAAGATGAAGTAGGAAGAGATTCTTCAACATATGCAGCAGCATGATATGATGCAGCAACAGGAGACACAGCAGATAATGGAGAAAGAGGAGGTGATGCAGCAGGTGCAGCAGGAGGAGAAGCAGCAGGAGATGCATATTCAGATGGAGATACGTCAGGAAATGTAGCAGGATATGTAGCAGCATGAGATGCCGCAGGAGATTCAGGAGGAGATTCAGCAGAAGGAGATGCAAGCGCAGGACATGAAGCAGCAGGAGACTGAGAAGCAGATTTAGCAGGAGATGTAGATTTAGCAGGAGATGCATCAGCAGGAGATTCAGAAGAAGATGTAGAAAGAGATTCAGCAGCAGGAGATGCAGCAGCAGGATATGCAGCAGTATATACAAAAGCAGGATATGCAGGAAAAGAAAATGCAGCCACACCAGATGCAGCATCAGATTCAGCAGGAGTTGCAGCAGCAGGAGATGAAGTGGCAGGAGATTCAGCAGCATGAGATACAGCATCAGGAGATTCAGCAGGAGATGCATCAGCAGGAAATGCATCAGCAGATTCTGCAGCATGAAATTCCGTAGGAGATTCTGCAGCAGCAGATTCAGTAGAAAAGGCAGCAGGAGATGCAGCAGGAGATATAGAAGGAGATTCTGCAGCAGGGGATGTAATAGGAGATGCAGCAGGAGATGCATCAGCACGAATTGTAGCAGGAGATGCTGGAGGAGATTCTGCAGAAGAAGATTCAGCAGGAAATGCAGCAGGAGATGAAATAGCAACATAGGCATCAGCAGTTACAGCAGGAAGTGCAGCAGGAGATTCAGCAGGAGATGTAGCAGCAGGAGATGCAGCCGCAGATGCCTTCAACAGGATATGCAGCTGAAATGCAGAAGCACTGGATGCATCCGTAAAAGATTGAGCAGCAGATGCAGAAGGAAATGGAGATGCTTCTGCAGATGAATCAGAAGATGAAGCAGCAGGCTATACAGCAGCAGGAGATGAAGCAGCAGATGTAGCAGCAGGAGATGAAGGAGGACATCAAGTAGCAGGAGATGCATCAGCAGCAAATGTAGCAGGGGATGCAGGAGTACATGAAGCATCAGGAAATGGAGCAGCAGATTAAAGAGATGCGGCAGCAGGAAACTCAGCAAAAAATGCAGCAGGAGGTAATGCAGCAGGTGATGCAGCAGCAGGTGATGCAGCTGCAGCTGCAGAGGCAGCAGATGCAGCAGCAATAGATGCATCAGGATATGCTGATTCAGTAGGAGATGTAGCAGCAGAAGATGCTGCAGCAGGTGATGCAGCAGGAGATGCAGAAAAAGGAAATGCAGCAAGATATGCTGCAGGAGACGATGCAGTAGGATATGAAGCAGAATATGCGGCAGCAGGAGATGCAGCAGGGGATGCATATTCTGCAGTAGATTCAGCAGAAACGTCAGAAGGAGATGCAGCAGCAAGAGATTTAGCAGGAGATGCAGCAGTAGATGAAGCAGCAACATATGCAACAGCAGATGAACCAGATGGAGCAGAAAGAGATGCAGCAGGGGATGGAGCAGCAGATGCAACGGGAAATGGTGCATCAGAAGATGCATCCGCAGATGCATGAGCAGACGATGCAACAGGAGATGTAGCAGCAGGAGATACAGGAGCAGGTGATGCCACAAAAGATGCAGCAGGAGATGCAACACGAGAAGATGCAGCACCAAGAGATGCAGCTGGAGATGCAGCAGCACATGCAGTATCAGCAGATGCAGCAGCAGGAGATGCAGGAGCAGGAAATACAACAGGAAGAGATGCAGAAGGTAATGCAGCAGCAGGAGTTGAAGCAGAATATGCATCAGCAGGAAATGCAGCACCCAGAGATTCCGACCGAGATGAAGCAGCAGGAGATACAGAAGCAGATGCAGCAGGAGGATATGCAGCAGCAGGACATGCAGCAGGACTCGATGCAAAAGGTAATAAAACAGCAGGAGATTCAGAAGAAGGAGATGCAGAAAGAGATTCAGCAGGAGGAGATGCAGAAGCAGGAAAGGCAGCAGTATTTACAAAAGCATGATATGCAGCAGGAGGAGATGCAGTAGCAGGAGATGGAGCAGGTAATGCAGCAGCAGGAGATGCAGCAGGAGATGCAAGAGCAAGAAATGCAACATCAGACCCATCAGCAGGAGATGCAGCAGCAGTAGGTGCAGCAAGAAATGCAGCAGCAGTAGTTGCAGCAGGAGATGCAGAAGCAGGAGATGAAGCATTATCATGAGATGCATTAAGAGGTGCAGCAGCAAGATATGTGGCAGGAGATGAAGCAGCAGGAGATGCAGCAGGAAATGCAGCAGTAGATGCAGGATCAGCAGATACTGCATCAAGAAATACTGCAGCAGATGCAGCAGGAGTTGACATATGAGGTGATGAAGCGACAGATGCATCATCTGAACATGAAGCAGGGGATGCAGCAGCATGAGGGGCATCAGCAGGTGCATGAGGAAATGATGCAGCAAATGTAGAAAGGTATAACGCAGGAGATGTATGAGCAGGAAATGCAGCAGGAGATGCATCAAGAAATGAGATGCAGTATTAGATGCAGAAGGAGTTGCAGAATCAGGAGATGCAGCAGGGAATGCAGCAGCAGCAGAAGTAACAGGAGATGCAGCAGCATCATATGCTCTAGGAGATGTAGCAGCAGGAGATGAAGAAGCAGGAGATGCTACAGGCGATTCAACCGGAGATGCAGAAGGAGGAGATGCAGCAGCAGGAAGTGCAGAGTAGTAGATGAAGAGAAGAAGATGCAGCAGAAGGAAATATAGCAGGAGATTCATCAGCAGTACATGCAGCTAGAGAGAAAGAAGCATCAGATGCAGCAGCAGATGTAGCAGCAGAAGCACCAGCAGGAGATGCAGCAGCAGGAGATCAATCAGTAGATGCAGCAGTAGATGAAGCAGCAGCAGATGCAGCAGCAGGACATGCAGGAAAAAAAGATGCAGCCGCACCAGATACAGCATCAGATTCAGCAGGAGTTGCAGCAGCAGGAGATGAAGAGGCAGGAGATTCAGCAGCACGAGACTCAGCATTAGGGGATTCAGCAGGAAATGCATCAGCAGATTCTGCAGCAGGAAATTCCGTAGGAGATTCTGCAGCAGGAGATGCAGCAAGAGATACAGAAGGAGGAGGACATCAATTGGCAGGAGATGTAGCAGCAGGAATTGTAGCAGGAGATGCAGCAGTACATGAATCAGCAGCAGATGCAGCAGCATATTAAGGAGATGCAGTAGCCGGAAATGCAGCAGAAGATGCAGCAAGAGGAGATGCAGTAGCAGGAGATGCAGCTGCAACTGCAGAGGCAGCAGATGCAGCAGCAATAGATGCAGCAGCAGATGCATCAGGCGATGCAGATTCAGTAGGTGATGTAGCAGCAGAAGATGCTGAGGCGGATGATGAAGCAGGAGATTCCTCAGAAGGAGATTCCGCAGGAGATGCAGCAGAAGGAAATGCAGTAAGATATGCTGCAAGAGGTGATGCAACAGGTAATGAAGCAGCAGGGGATGCATGTTCAGCAGTAGATTCAGCATCACATTCAGAAGGAGATGCAGCAGCAGGAGATATAGCAGAAGGCGATTCTTCAGCAGAAGATGCAACAGCAGGAGATGAAGCCACAAAAGATGCAGGAGACGATGCAGAAGGAAATGCAGCAGAATATACCTCAAGAGATGCAGATGAAGGAGATGCAAAAGTAGATGCTGCAGAAGGAGTTGTAGCAGGAGATGCAGCAGCAGGAGATGCATCAGCAAGAGATGCAGGCAGCAGACGAAAGAGGAGATGTAGATTCAGCAGCAGATGAAGTAGCAGGAGTTGCAGCAGCAGATGCAATAGCTGGAGATGCAGCAAGAGATGCAGATTAAGCAGTAGATGCAGCAGGAAATTATGCTTCGGCTGATACAGCAGCAGGAGATGGGTAGGAGATTGAGCAGGAGATGCAGTAGGAGGCGAGGCAGGAGGTGATGATGCAGCAGAAACAGAAGCAGGACATGCAGAAGCAGAAGATGCAGCAGGAGATGCAGAAGCAGAAACTGAAGCAGGAGATGCATCGATAGTAGATACAGCAGGGGATTCAGCGGCAGGAGATGCATCAGGAGATGCAGAGAAAAGAGATGAAGCAGCAGGAGATGCAGAGAAAAGAGATGAAGCAGCAGGAGATGCAGATTCAGCAGGAGATTCATCAGCAGAAGAATCTGCAGCAGATTCACAGTAGGACGTGCAGGAGCAGGCGATGCAGAAGGAGATGGGCAGAAATAGATGCAGCAGGAGAAGCTGCAGTAGGAGATGCAACACAAGATGCAGGAGGAGGAGATGCAGCAAGAAATGTAGAAGGATATGCAGCAGGAGAAATATCAGGAGGAGATGCAGCAAGACATGCATTAGCAGCAGATACAGCAGCAGGAGATGCAGCAGCAGAAGATGCAGCAAGATATAGAGCAGCAGGAATTGCAGCAGGAGATGCAGTAGCAAGAGATGTAGCATTATCATAGGATGCATTAGAGGATGCAGCAGCAGGAGGTGCAGCAGCAGGAGGTGCAGGAGGATATGCATGAACAGGAAAATCAGTATGAGGTAGAGCAGGAAATGCAGCAGCAGGATATGTAGCTGGAGATTCAGCAGTAGATGAAGCAGCAGCAGAGCAGCAGCAGATGCAGCAGGAAATGCAGCAGGAGATGCAGCAGCAGGAGATTCCCAGCAGATGCAGAAGGAGATGAAATATCAGGAGATGAAGCTACAGATGCATCATCTGAAGATGAAGCAGGAGATGCAGCAGAACGAGATGCATCAGCAGATGCAGCAGGAGATGCAAGAGGAGGTGAGGCAGATGATGTAGCAAGAAATACCGTAGAAGATGCAGCAGGAAATATATTCAGGATATGCAGGAGAAATAGATGAAGGAGGAGATGAAGCAGAAGGAGATGCAGCAGGAGGAGATGCATCAGCAGATGTAGAAGCAGAAGCAGCAGGAGAAGCAGGAGGAGATGCAGCAGCAGGAGATGCTGCAGCAGGTGTAGCAGGAGGAGATGCAGCAAGAGGAGACACAGCAGGAGGTGATGCAGCAGGTAATATAGCAGCAAGAGATGCAGCAAGAGATGCAGCAAAAGATGCAGCTAGAGACACAGCAGCAGGAAATGCAGCAGTATATAAAGAAGCAGAGGATGCAGTAGCAGGAGATGCAGCATGAGATTCAGCAGTAAGAGACGCAGCAGCAGGAGATGGAGCAGCAGGAGATACAGATGCAGGAGATGCAGCAGCAGGTGATGTAGCAGCAGCAGATGCTGCAGCAGATGTATCAGGAGGAGATACAGCAGCAGGAGACTTAGAAGGACGTTATGCAGCAGGAGATGCAGCAGGAGATTCTATAGCAGGAGTTTCAGCAGGAGTTGCAGCAGTAGGACATCTAGCACCAATAAATGCAGCAGGAGATGCAGCAGGAGATTCAGCAGCAGGAAATTCAGCAGCAGCAGATGAAGCAGGAGAGGTGGCAGGAGCTTCAGGAGGAGATGTAGCAGGAGGAAGTGCAGCTGCAGGAGATGCAGCAGGAGATAGAGCAGCAGCAGATGCAGAAGGAGATGCCGCTGCAGATGCAGAAGGAGATGCAGTACCAGGAGATTCAGCAGCAGCAGATGCAGCAGGAGATGCAGCAGCAGATGAAGCAAGAGATAGAGAAGAAGACAGAGCAACAGCAGATGCAGCAGCAGCAGGAGATGCAGCAGGAGATACATATTCAGCAGGAGATGCATCAGGAGATGCAGTAGCAGGAGATGCATATTCTGAGGGAGATGTACCAGCATGAGATGCCGTGGGAGATACAGGAAGAGATAGAGCAGATGGAGATGCAAGAGCAGGAGTTGAAGTAGCAGGAAATGCAGTCGCAGCAGATCCAGCAGCAAGTGATTCAGCAGGTTATGCAGCAGCAGGCACAGCAGCAGGAGATGCAGCAGGAGATGACGCATCAGATACAGCAGGTGGAGATGCAGCAGCAGATGCATCAGTAGATGCAGATTCAGCAAGAGATTCAGAAGCAGGAGGTGCTGCAGCAGATTTGCAATAGGAGATGCATCAGCAGGAGATGCAGCAGGAAATGCAGCAGTAGACGCAGAAGCAGGAGATGCTGCAGCAGAAAACACTGCAGCAGTTGCAGCAGGAGATGACATATGAGGTGATAAAGCCACAGATGCATCAGCTGAAGATGAAGCAGGAGGTGCATCAGCAGATGCATCAGGAGATGAGGCAGCAAAAGTAGAAAGTTATAACGTACATGTAGAAGCAGATGCAGCAGCAGCTAATTCAGCAGGAAATGCAGCAGCAGGAGATACAGAAGCAGATGCAGCAGGAAATGCAGATTCAGCAGGAGAAGCAATAGGAAGAGAATCTTCAGCAGATGCAGCAGGATTTGCAGCATGACGAGATGTAGCAGGACATATAGCAGCAGCAGATGCATCAGCAGACGAAGCAGGCAATGCAGCAAGAGATGCCGCAGTAGAGATGCAGCTGCAGATGCATCAGAAGCAGATGCAACAGGAGATGCAGCAGCAGTAGATTCGGCAGGAGATGCATAATCAGAAGATGCAGAAGGAGTTGCAGCATCAGGAGATGCATCAGGGAATGCAGCAGCAGCAGAAGTAACAGGAGATGCAGCAGCATCATATGCACTAGGAGATGTAGCAGCAGGAGATGAAGAAGCAGGAGATGCTACAGGCGATTCAGCCGGAGATGCAGAAGGAGGAGATGCAGGAGCAGGAGGTGCAGAGTAGTAGATGAAGAGAAAGAAGATGCAGCAGAAGGAAATATAGCAGGAGATTCAGCCGCAGTAAATGCAGCAAGAGAGAAAGAAGCAGCAAATGCAGCATTAGATGCCGCAGAAGAGGATGCAACAGCAGATGTAGCAGCAGGAGATGCAGCAGCAGGAGATCTGTCAGGAGATGCAGCAGCAAATTCAGCAGATGTAGCAGTAGTAGATTCATAAAGAGCTGCAGCAGGAAATGCAGATGAATATGCAGCAGCAGGAGATATAGCAGGAGATGCATCTGCAGGTGATGCAGAAGGAGATGCAGCAGGTGATGCAGAAGGAGATGCAGCAGGAGATGCAGTAGGAGATGCAGCAGCAGGATATGCAGCAGAAGGAGATGACGCAGGAGATGCTTCAATAGAAGGTGCAACATGAGATAAACCAGGAGATGCAGAAGCAAACGAAGCAAAAGGAGATGCAGAAACAGGAGATGCAGCAGCAAGGCATGGATCAAGAGATGCAGCAGCAGGAGGTGAAGCTTCAGGAGATTAATTAGGAGATGCAGTAGCAGGATATGAAGCAGCAGGAGATATAGCAGCAGCATGTGATGCAGCAGTATGAGATGTAGCAGCAGGGGATACATCAGGAGATGCAGAAGCAGCAGATATAGCAGGAGATGCAACAAACGGAGATGATGCAGCAGCAGGAAGAGATTAAGGAGGAGATGCAGCAGGAGGAGGTGGAACAGGAGTTGCAGCAGGAGGAGGTTCAGCAGCAGATACAGCAGCCTAAGTGGCAGAAGGCGATGCATAAGAGATGCAGCAGCAATAGATGAAGCAGGAGATGCTGGAGCCGGAGATGCTGAAGAAGTAGATGCAGAAGCAGGAGATGCAGGAGTAGATGCATCAGCAGGAGATGCAGCAAAACATACATCAGCAGGCGACACAGCAGCAGGATATGAGGAAGGAGATGCACTAGCAGGAAATGCAGCAGGAGATGCTTCCAGAGAAAAAGCAGGAGATGCTGCAGCAGGTGATGCAGCAGCAGATGCAGCAACAGGAAATTTTGCAGGGGTTGCAGCAGTAGGTGAAGCAGCACCAGATGAAGCAGCAGATGCTGCAGATGCAGCAGAAGGGTATGCAGCAGGTGATGCAGCAGGAAGAGATGGAGCAGGAGATAGATCAGCAGCAGATGCACCCGACGAGGCAGCAGCAGTAGATGCAGCAGGACATAGAGAAATGCATGAGGCAGCAGGAGATGTAGGAGATGCAGCAGAAGATGAAGTAGCAGTAGATGCAGCAGCCATTGCAGCAGGAAATGCAGCAGGAGATGCAGCAGCAGGAAATGCAGCAGCAGGAGGTGCAGCCGCAAATGCATTGAGCAGCATACGCAGTAGGAGATGCAGCAGCAGGTGATTCAGTAGCAGGAGATTCAGCAGCAGATATAGCAGGATATGCGGCATCAGTAGATGCATCCACAGATTCATCAGCAGAGCATGTAGCAGGAGATAGGGCAGCAGGAGATGCAGGAGTACATGAAATAGCAGCAGATACAAGAGCAGATTCAGGAAATGCAGCAGCAGGAGATGCAGCAGGAGATGAAGTAGAAATGTAGAAACAAGTGCAGCAGGAGATGAAGCAGTAGATGAAGAAGGAGATGCAGCAGTACATGAAGTAGCAGCAGATACAACAGCAGATTCAGGAGATGTAGCAGAGTAGATGCAGCAGGATATGAAACTGCAGAAGATACAGAAGGAGATGCAGCAGCAGAAGATGAAGCTGGAGATGAAGCAGAAATGCAGAAGCAAATGCAGCAGGAGATGCAGCAGCAGATACAGCAGGAGGTGTAGCAACACCAGAAGCAGCAGCAAATGCAGCAGCAGGTGATGCAGGATGAGATGCAGCAGGAACTGCAGCAGCAGGAGGTGCTGCAGGAGATACAGCAGGATATGCAACAGCAGATGCAGCAGCATGAGGTGCATAGCAGGAGATGCAGCATGAGATGAAGTAGCAGGAGATGCAGAAGGAGATGTAGCAGCGGGAGATGCAGAAGGAGATGTAGTAGCAGGAGACGCAGTAGAGGAAGATGCAGCCGCAGCAGATGCAGGAGATGCAGCAGAAGGAGATGAAGAGGCAGGAGATTCAGCAGGAGATGCATCAGCAGGAAATGTAGCAGGAGATGCTGCAGCAGGAAACGCCATAGGAGAGTCTGCAGCAGGAGATTCAGCGGAAGATTGAGCAGAAGATGCAGCAGGAGATATAGAAGGAGATTGTAGTAGGAGATCCAGGAGATGTAGTAGGAGATGTAGTAGGAGATGAAGCAGGAGATACATCAGCAGGAGTTGCAGGAGGAGATTCTGCAGAAGAAGAGTCAGCAGGAGATAGAGTAGGAGATGCATCAGGAGATGAAGTAGCAACATATGCATCAGAGGTTACAGCAGGAAGTGCAACAGGAGATTCAGCAGGTGATGTAGCAGCAGGAGATGCAGCCGCAGAGGCATTCAGGAGGAAATGCAGAAGCACTAGATGCATCCGTAGAAGACTGAGCAGCAGATGCAACTGGAAATGGCGATACTTCTGCAGATGCATCAGCAGATGCATGATCAGAGGATGCAGCAGCAGGAGATGCTGGAGGACATCAAGTGGCAGGAGATGTAGCAGCCGGAATTGTAGCAGGAGATGCAGCAGTACATGAATCAGCAGCAGATGCAGCAGCAGATTAAGGAGATGCAGTAGCCGGAAATGTAGCAGAAGATGCAGCAAGAGGAGATGCAGTAGCAGGAGATGCAGTAGCAGGAGATGCAGCTGCAACTGCAGAGGCAGCAGATGCAGCAGCAATAGATGCAGCAGGAGATGCATCAGGCGATGCAGATTCAGTAGGAGATGTAGCAGCAGAAGATACTGTGGCAGATGACGCAGCAGGAGATTCCGCAGAAGGAGATGCAGCAGGAGATGCAGCAGAAGGAAATGCAATAAGATATGCTGCAAGAGGAGATGCAACAGGTAATGCAGCAGCAGGATGCATGTTCAGCAGTAGATTCAGCATCACATTCAGAAGGAGATGCAGCAGCAGGAGATATAGCAGAAGGCGATTCTTCAGCAGGAGATGCAGCAGCAGGAGTTGAAGCCACAAAAGATGCAGGAGAAGATGCAGAAGGAAATGCAGCAGAATATACCTCAAGAGATGCAGATGAAGGAGATGCAAAAGTAGATGCTGCAGAAGAAGTTGTAGCAGGAGATGCAGCAGCAAGAGATGCATCAGCAGGAGATGCAGGCATCAGACGAAAGAGGAGATGTAGATTCAGCAGCAGATGAAGTAGCAGGAGTTGCAGCAGCAGATGCAATAGCAGGAGATGCAGCAATAGGTGAAGCAGCACCAGATGCAGCAGCATATGCTGAAGATGTAGTAGGAGGAGATTAAGCAGGAGATCCAGCAGGAAGAGATGCAGCAGGATATGCAGAAAAAGATAAAGCAGAAAGAGATGCACAGGAAATACAGCAGCAGGATATGCATCAGCAGGAAATGCAGCAGGACATGCACTAACAGGAGATGGAGCAGGAGATGCAGCAGGAGATGCAGGCGGAGATGTAGCAAGAGGATATGCACCATGATATACAGCAGCAGGAGATGCAACAAAAGATGAAGCAGGAGGAGATGCAGTAGGAGAGGCAGCAGAGGAGATGCAGCAGAATCTACTGCTGCATCTCCTGCTGCTGCATCTCCTGCTGCATCTCCTGCTGTGGCCGTTCCTGCTGCTAAATCTCCTGCATCAGCTGATGCATTTCCTGCATCTCCTGTGGCTGCATCTGCTGGTGCATCTCCTGCTTCTCTATCTTCTGCTGCATCTCCTGCTGAATCACATGGTGCCTCTCCTGCTGTCGCATCCGCTGCTGCTGAATCTCTTTCTGCATCTCCTGCTGATGCATCTCCTGCTGCTCTATTACCTTCTGCATCGAATTCTGCTGCATATCCTGCTTCTGTATCTCCTGCTTCTGCATCTCCTGCTAAAACTGCATCTCCTGCTTCATCTCCTGCTGCATCTTCTGCTCTCGTATCTCCTCTCTTGCATCTCCTTCTGCTGAATCTTCTCCTGAATCTCCTGAGGCATCTCATGCTGCTACATACCCTGCTACATCTCCTGAAGTATCTCCTGAATATGCATCTCCTGCTGCTTCTCCTGCTGCTGAATCTCCTGCTGCATCTCCTGCTGCTACATCTCTTGCTGTTTCATATCCTGCTACTGCATCTCCTAATGAATCTCCTGCTGCTTCATCTCTTGATCCATGTCCTGCTGCTGCATCTCCTGTTTCTGCATCTCGTTTTCCTTCATCTCATTCTGCATCTCCTGCTGCATCTTATTGAGCGTCACCTGCTGCATCTCCTTCTGCATCACCTGCAGATGCATCTCCTGCTGCTGCATATTCATCTGCATTTCCTGCTGCAGCTCTTTATGAATCTACTGCTGCTGCATCTGATGCTGCTTCATCTACTGGTGCATCTTCTGATAGATCTCCTGCTGCTTCATCTCCTTCTGCTGCATCTGCTCCTGCATCTGATGCTGCATCTGATGCTGCTTTCTCTCCTGCTGCATGTTCTCCCGATGAATCTCCTGCTGTATTTCCTTCTGCTGCATCTTCTTCTCTTCATCTATTACTCTGCAATTCCTGCTGCTGCATCTCCTCCTTCTGCATCTCTGGCTGAATCGCCTGTAGCATCTCCTGCTTCTTCATCTCCTGCTGCTACATCTCCTACAGCATACGATGCTGCTGCATCTCCTGTTTCTTCTGCTGCTGCTGCATTCCCTGCTGCATCTCCTGATTCTGCAACTATTTCTGCATCTCCTGCTTCTACATCCCCTGCTGCTGCATTTCCTGCTGCATCTCCTGATGCTGCAACTCCTTCTGCATCTCCTACTGCATCTCATTTCTTGATGCATCTCCTGCTGCATTTCCTGCTCATACATCTCCTGCTGCATCTCCTACGTTATACCTTACTACATTTGTTGCCTCATTTCCTCATGCACCTGCTGATGCACCTCGTGCTGCTGCATCTCCTGCTTCATCTTCAGATGATGCATCTGTGGCTTCATCACCTCATATGTCATCTCCTTCTTCATCTGCTGCAGTATTTCCTGCTACAGTATCTGCTGCTCCTGCATCTACTACTGCATTTCCTGCTGCATCTCCTGCTGCCCTGCTGCTGCTTCATCTCCTGCCAAATCTCCTGCTACATATCCTGCTGCTGCAACTCTTAATGCAACTCAAGATAATGCTTCATCTCCTGCTACTGCATCTCCTGCTGCACCTTCTGCTGCTGCATTTCCTGCTGCGTCTTCTGCTGCTGCATCTCCTGCTCATGGGTCTGATGCTGCATCTCTTGCTCTTGATGCTGCAGCATATCCTACTTCTCTATATGCTGCTGCCTTTCCTGCTGCTGAATCTCTTTCTGCATCTCCTTCTTCTGAATCTCCTGCTGCTCTATTACCTTCTGCATCGACTAATGCTGCATATCCTGCTGCTGCATCTCCTCCTACTGCATCTGCTTCTGCACCTCCTGCTGATGCATCCCCTGCTAAATCTGCATCTCCTGCTGCATCTGCTTCTTCATCTCCTGCTGCTTCATCTCCTGCTCTTGCATCTCCTTCTGCTGAATCTCTTCCTGAATCTCCTGTGGCATCTCATGCTGCTACATCTCCTGACGTATCTCCTTCTCAATATGCATCTCCTGCTGCTTCTCCTGCTGCTGAATCTCCTGCTGCTGCACCTCCTGCTGCTGAATCTCCTGCTGCTGCGTCTGCTGCATCATCTCCTTTCTCCATATACTGCTGTATCTCCTGTTGCTGCATCATATCATACTGCTGCATATGTTGAAGAATCTCTTCCTACTGCATCTTCTGCTGAATCTTCATTTCCTGCTGCATCTGCTTCTGCATCTCCTGCTGCTGCTGCATCTCCTGCTGCTTCTCCTGCTGCTGCATCAGTTGCTGATGAATCTCCTGGTAAATCTCCTGCGGCATCTCATGCTTATACATATCATCCTTCTGCAACTTCCTCTGATGCATCAGCAGATTCATCTGATGATGTATCTCCCCTGCTTCATCTCCTGATGCTGAATCTCCTGCTCTTGCATACCCTGCTACATCTACAGCTGCTTCTAAGCCTACTTCATCTACTGCTGCTGCATTACCTGCTGCTTCTGCTACTGCATCTCCTCCTGAATTTCCTGCTGCTGCATCTCCTGCTGCTATATCTTTTGCTTATCAATCTCCTGCTGCTGCATCTCTTATGGATTCTACTTCTGAATCTGCTCCTGCATCTACTGCGGCTGCATCTCCTGATGCTGTATCTCCTGCAACTGCATCTCCTAATGCATCTCCTGTAGCTTAATCTCCTGCTTTTGCATCTCCTGCTTTATCTCCTTCTGATGCCTATCTTGCTGCTGCATCTACTGCTGCTTCGTCTGCTTCTACATCTCCCCCTGCATCTCCTGCTGCTGCATCTCAGGGTACATCTCCTCTTGCTCAGTCTCCTGCTGCATCTCCTGCTGCTACGTCTCCTGCTACTGCATCTCCTGCTGCATCTCTTGCTGCTGCATATCCTGCTACATCTCTTCCGGCTGCATCTCCTGCTCCATATCCTTCTGTTGCATATTCATTGTATGATGGTGCTTTCTTGCTGGATCTCCTGCTTCTGCATCTCCTGCTGCTCCAAACTCTGCTGCATCTCCTTCTGCTGCAACTCCTGCTACATCTCCTCTTGCTGAATTTCCTACTGCTGCATTTCCTGCTCTTGCATCTGATACTTCATCTCCTGCTGCTGCATCTGCTGGTGCTGCATCTGTTGTGCTGCATCTCTTGCTTCATCTACTGCTGAATCTCCTGCTTCTGCATCTCATACCACATCTCCTGCTGCTGCACCTCCTGCTTCTGCATATCTCGCAGCATTTTCTTTTTGCTGCATCACCTGCTGATGGATGTCCTCGTGCATCTCCTGATGCTGCATCTGCTTCTGCATCTCCTGCTACTGAATTTCCTGCTTCATCTCCTTTTGCTGCATATATTGCTGCTGCATCGACTGCTGCTGGCCTGCTTCTGTATATCCTGCATCATCTGCTGCAGCATCTTCCGCTACTACATCTCCTACTGAATCTGCATTTCCTGATGCATCTGCTGCTGCATCTATAGCTGCTGCATCTGCTGCTGCATCTATAGCTGCTGCATCTGCTGCCTCTGCAGATGCATCTGCATCACCTGCTGCTGCATCACCTGCTGCATTACCTCCTGCTGCATATTCTGCTGCATTTCCTGCTGCTGCATCTCCTTAATCTGCTGCTCCATTTCCTGCTACTTCATGTACTGCTGCACCTCCTGCTACATTTGCTGCTGCTGCATCTCCTTCTACTTGATGTCCTCCTGCATCTCCTGCTGCTACATCTGCTGCTTCATCTCCTGCTGCATCTTCTGCGGATGCATCTGCGGATGCATCTGCAGAAGCATCTCCATTTCCTGCTGCAACTGCTGCTCAATCTTCTACGGATGCATCTAGTGCTTCTGCATTTCAGCTGCATATCCTGTTGAAGGCATCTGCGGCTGCATCTCCTGCTGAATCTCCTGCTGCACTTCCTGCTGTAACTGCTGATGCCTATGTTGCTATTTCATCTCCTGCTGCATCTCCTGCTGAATCTTCTTCTGCAGAATCTCCTCCAGCATCTCCTGCTACAATTCCTGATGATGTATCTCCTGCTGCATCACCTACTATATCCCCTGCTGCTGAATCTCTTTCTATATCTCCTGCTGCATCTCCTGCTGCCTTTTCTACTGAATCTCCTGCTGCAGAATCTCCTATGAATTTCCTGCTGCACAATCTGCTGATGCATTTCCTGCTGATGCATCTCCTGCTGAATATCCTGATGCTGCATCTCCTGCTACTGAATCTCCTGCCTCTTCATCTCCTGCTGCTGCTGCAAATCCTGCTGAATCTGATGTTGCATCTGGTGCTGCTGCATCTTCTTTCCCTGCATCTCCGACTGCTTCATCTCCAGCTGATATCCTGCTGCATTTCTTTCTCTTGAATCTCCTGCTGCATATCCTGCTTCATCACCTGCTGAATATGCATCTCCTGCTATATCTCCTGCTGATATACCTCATGCATCTGCAACTGCTGCTGCATATCCTGCTGCATCTGCTGTTGGCAAATCTCTTGCTGTTCCATATCCTACTGAATTTCCAGCAGCATCTCCTGCTGATGCAATTCTTGCTGCATCTCATCCTGAATCCTTCGCTGCTGCATCTGCTTCTGGTTTCCTTTCTGCATCTCCTTTTGCTTCGTCTGCTGCTGCGTCTCCTGCTGTATCTCACGTTGCACATTCTATTGAAGCATCTCCTGCGTCATCTTCTTCTGCTACATATCTTGCTGCCTCATCCAGTTCTGCATCTCCTGCTGCATCTCCTTGAGTGTCACCTGCTGCATCTCCTTCAGCATCATCTGCAGATGCATCTCCCGATGTATCTCCTGCTGCTGCATATTCATCTGCATCTGCTGCTGCTTCATCTACTAGCAGCAACTGATGCAGCAGGAGATGCTGGAGCCGGAGATGCAGAAGAAGTAGATGCAGAATCAGGAGATACAGCAGGACATGTATCAGCAGGAGATGCAGCAAAACTCTACACCAGCAGGAGACACAGCAGCATGATATGAGGCAGGAGATGCACAAGCAGCAGAAGCAGCACCAGATGCAGCAGGAGATAAAGCAGCAGATGAAGGAGCAGATGCAGCTGGAGATGTAGCATCACCAGAAGCAGAAGCAGATGCAGCAGCAAAGTATGCAGGATGAGATGCAGCAGGAATCAGCAGGAGATGCTGCTTGAAATTCAGTAGGATATTCAACAGCAAGAGATTTGGCAACAACAGATGCAGCAGGAATTGCATCAGCAGGAGATGCTGCTTGAAATTCAGTAGGATATGCAACAGCAAGAGATTTGGTAACAACAGATGCAGCAGGATATGCAGCAGCAGATGCAGCTGCATGAGGTATATCTGCAGGAGATGTAGCAGGAGATGCATATTCAGCAGGAGGTATATCAGGATATGCAGCAGGAGATTCAAGAGAAGGAAATGCAGCAGGATATCAGCCGGAGATGCAGCAGCAGGAGATGCAGGAAAAGAAAATGCAGCCACACCAGATGCAGCAGCAGATTCAGCAGGAGTTATATCAGCAGGAGATGAAGAGGCAGGAGATTCAGCAGCAGGAGATGCATCAGCAGATTCTGCAGCAGGAAATTCCGTAGGAGATTCTGCAGCAGGAGATTCAGTAGAAAAGGCAGCAGGAGATTCAGTAGAAAATTCAGCAGGAGATGCAGCAGGAGATGCAACATCAGAAGTTGCAGAACCAAGAGATGCAGCAGAAGATGCAGCAGCAGGAAATTCAGCAACAGGAGATGCAGCAGTCGGAGATGCAGCAGTCAGAGATGCAGCAGGATATGCATCAGCAGAAGATGCATCAGCAGGATTTTAGCAGCAGGAGATGCAGCAGGTGGAGATGCAGCATCAGGAGATGCATCAGTAAATGCAGCGGCAGCAGATGCAACAAAAGGAGATGCAACAGATTATGCAGCAGCAGGAGATGCAGCAGGAGATGATGCAGATGGAGCTGCAGCAGGAGATGATGCAGATGGAGCTGCAGCAGCAGGAGATGCAGCAGGAGATTAATCAGGAGATGCAGCAGGAGATTCAGCAGCAGGAGATGCAGTGGGAGATGATGCAGATGGAGCTGTAGCATCAGGAGATGCAGAATGAGAAGCAGAAGGAGATGCAGTATTAGGAGATGAAGCAGTATATGAAGCAGTATATGAAGCAGCAGCAGATGCAGCAGAAAATAGTGCAGATGCAGCAGGAGGAGATTGATCAAGAGATGCAGCAGCAGGAGATTACGCAGGAGATGCATCAGTAGATGATGCAGCAACAGGAGATGCAGCCGCAGCAGATGCAGGAACATATTCGACAGCAGATTCAGTAGGAGTTGCAGCAGCAGGAGATGAAGCAGCAGCAGATGCATCAATAGATGCCTATTCATCAGGAGACGCAGCAGGAAGAGATGCTTCAGCAGGTACACTTTGTGAGATGTAGCACGAGATAGAGAAGGAGATGCTGTAGGAGAAGAGGCAGGAGGAGATGATGCAGCAGACCCAGTAGCAAGAGATGCAGCAGCAGAAGATGCAGCAGCAGACGAATCAGCAGGAGATGCAACAGCAGAAGACAGAGCAGCAGCAGCAGATGCACAAGAAAATGGAGCAGGAGATGCGGCAGGATAAGATGCAGTACCAGCAGATGCAGCAGGAGATGCAGCGTCTGGAGTTGAAGCAATAGAAGATGCTGCAGAAGATGCAGCAGCAGATGCATCAGGAGAAGCAGGAGCAGGAAATGCAGCAGCAGGAGATGCAGCAGCAGAGATGCAGGATTAGGAGCGGCAGAAGCAGTAGATGTGGCAGCAAGACATGCAAAGGGATATGCAGAAGTAGGAGATGCGGCAGCAGGAGAGGCACCATGTGATTCAGCAGGAGATGCAGCAGAAGATAGAGAAGCAGGAGATGCACAAGCAGATGCAGCCACAGGAGATGCAGGAAATGCATCAGCTGATGCAGGAGGAGATTTAGCAGCAGGAGAGGCAGCAGCAGGAGAGGCAGCAGCAGGAGATGCAGCAGTAGATTCTGCTGCATCTCCACTGCTGCCTCTCCTACTGCATCTCCTCCTGTTTCATCTCTTGTTGCATCTCCTGCTGCTGTATATCATGGTGCATATCCTCTAACTACATCTCCTGCTGCATCTCCTGCTCTATCTCCTGTTAGTGCATGTCCTGCTGCATTTCCTGCTGATGCATATCCTGCTGCTGTATTTCCTGTGCATCTCTTTCTGCTTTATCTTTTCCTGCATATCTTGCTGCATCTCTTCCTGCTGGATCTCCTGCTTAATCTCCTCCTACTACATCTTCAGCATATGCTGCTGCATCTGGTGCTGCCTCATCTATTGCTGCATCTCCTGCTGTTGCATTTGCTGCTGCAACTCCTGCTATTGCATCTGCTGCTGAATCTACATCTCCTCTTTCATCTGCTGCCTGCATCTCCTGCTGATGTATCTCCTGCTGCTGCATCTCCTGCTACAACTTCTTCTGTAGCATCTACTTTTGCATCTCCTTCATCTGCATCTCTTGAGGTATATTCTGCTGCATTTCCTTCTGCATCTTCTCCTGCATCTTTTGTGGCTTCTTCTCCTGCTGCTGTATCTCCTGCTGAAGAATCGCCTTCTGCTATATCTCCTGCTGCTGCATCTCCTTCTGAATGTGATGCTGAATCTACTGCTGAACATGCATCCCCTTCTGCTGCATTGCCTGTTGCATCTCCTCCTGCAGCATATCTTACTGCATTTCCTTCTGATGCATCTCCTGCTGCATCTCCTTCTGCAGAATCTCCTGCTGCGTCATCCGCCTCAGCATCTTCTGCTGCTACATCTCCTACTGAATTTGCATCGCTTCATGCATCTGCTGCTGCATCTATGGCTGCTGCATCTGCTGCCTCTGCAGCTGCAGCTGCATCTCCTGCTACTGCATCTCCTCTTGCTGCATCTTCTGCTGCATTTCCGGCTACTTCATCTCCTTAATCTGCTGCTGCATTTGCTGCTGCTTCTGGTGTTGCTACATCTCCTGCTGCATCTGCTGCTGCATCTCCTGCTGCTGCGTCTCCTTCTTTATCTTCTGCAGTTTCATATCCTGCTGCATCTACTCTGCTACATCTCTTGAATCTGCTGTTGTATCTGCTGCTACTTCATTTACTGCTGCATCTCCTTCTTCATCTCCTACTGCTGCATCTCCTGCTGCACTTGTTTCTACATTTCTACTTCATTTCCTGCCGCATCTGCTGCTGCATCTCCTGCTGCTGCGTCTCCTTCTTTATCTTCTGCAGTTTCATATCCTGCTGCATCTACTCTGCTACATCTCTTGAATCTGCTGTTGTATCTGCTGCTACTTCATTTACTGCTGCATCTCCTTCTTCAT
Source organism: Clamator glandarius (assembly GCA_033459285.1). Taxonomy (NCBI): domain Eukaryota; kingdom Metazoa; phylum Chordata; class Aves; order Cuculiformes; family Cuculidae; genus Clamator; species Clamator glandarius. The sequence continues at coordinate 376,022 of JAUNZM010000631.1, read as the reverse complement.
CTCCTACTGCTGCATCTCCTGCTGCACTTGTTTCTACATTTCTACTTCATCTCCTGCCGCATCTCCTGCTGCTGCATTTCCTGAATCTGCTCTTGTATCTGCTGCTATTTCATGTACTCCTGCATCTCCTGCTGCCCTATCTCCTGCTACATGCTCTGCTGATGAATCTGCGGATGCATCTACTGATGCTGCATATCCTGCTACATCTGCTGCTGAATCTCCTGCTACTGAATCACCTGCTGCTGCATCTCCTACTGCATATGCTGCTGAATACATTTACGGCTGCACCTATTGCTGCTGCATTTTTTGCTGCTGCATCTCCTGCTGCATTTCCTGCTGCAACGGCTGCTGCATCTACTGCTACTTCATCTTCTGCTGCATCTCCTACATCTCCTGCTGCCTCATACTTTTCTCTATGTCCTGCTGCATCTACTGCTGCTGCCTCATCGGGTGCATCTGCTGCTGATCTATCTCCTGCTCCATCTCTTCCTGCTGCATCACCTGCTGCATACCCTTCTGCTGCATCTGCAGCATCTGCTGCTTCATCTGGTGCTGTGACGGGGGACAGGACGAGAGGGAATGGCCTGAAGCTCCGCCAGGGGAGATTTAGGCTTGAGATTAGGAAAAAGTTCTTCACGGAGAGGGTGATTAGGCATTGGAAGAGTCTGCCAAGGGAGGTGGTTGAGTCACTGTCCCTGGAGGTAATTATGATTAGGGTAGATGAGGGGCTTAGGAGAATGATTTAGGGATTGGTGGGAATGGTTGGACTCGATGATCCAACCTGGTCATTCTGTGATTCTGTGATTCGGTGCTTCATCTGCTGCTGCAACCCCTGCAAAATTTCCTGCTGCTGCATCTGCTGCTGCATCACCTTCTGCAGCATCTCCTGCTTAATCTCCGGAAGCATCTCCTGCTGCGTTTTCTGCTGGTGCATCTCCTGCTGCATTTCCTGATAGTGCATCTCCTGCCTCATATCCTGCTGCTGTGTCTCCTGCTGATGTATGTTTTGCTGCATCTCCTGCTTCTGCATTTACTTCTTCGGCATCTCCGGCTCCAGCATCTCCTGCTTCATCAATTGCTGCTGCATCTCTTATGCATCGCCTTCTGCTGCATAGGCTGCTGCATCTGCTGCTGAACCTCCTCCTGCTGCACCTCCTGTTCCACCTCCTCCTGCTGCATCTCCTCCTTAATCTCTTCCTGCTGCTGCATCATCTCCTTTTGCAACTCCTGCTATGGCATCTACTGCTGTATCTGCTGCTTCTGCATCTCCTGATGTATCCCCTGCTGCTTCGTCTCATACTGCTGAATCTCATGCTGCATGTCCTGCTGCTATATCTCCTGCTGCTTCATATCCTGCTACTGCATCTCCGAATTAATCTCCCGAAGCTTCACCTCCTGCTGCTGCATTTTTTGATCCATGCCTTGCTGCGGCATCTCATGTTTCTGCATCTCCTTCTGCTTCATCTGCTGCTGCATCTTTATCTGCTGTATCTCACGTTGCACCTTCTATTGAAGCAACTCCTGCGTCATCTCCTTCTGCTGCATATCCTGCTGCTGCATCTCGTTCTGCATCTCCTGCTGCATCTCCTTCTGCATCTCCTGCTGCATCTCCTTCTGCATCACCTGCTGCATCTCCTTCTGCATCACCTGCAGATGCATCTTCTGCTCCTGCATATTCATCTGCATTTCCTACTGCAGCTCTTTATGAATCTACTACTGCTGCATCTGCTGAATTTGCTGCTGCATCTGCTGCTGCTTCATCTACTGCTGCATCTCCTGTTAGATCTCCTGCTGCTGCATCTCCTGGCTGGTTGCTTCTGATGCTGCATCTGATGCTGCATCTGATTCTACTTTCTCTCTTGCTGCATTTTCCGCGGCTGAATCTCCTGCTATATTTCCTTCTGCTGTATCTTCTTCTCTTCATCTACTACTCTGCACCACCTGCTGCTGCTGCATCTCCTCCTTCTGCATCTCCGGCTGAATCGCCTGTAGCAGCTCCTGCCTCTTCATCTCCTGCTGCTACATCTCCTAGTGCATATGCTGCTGCTGCATCTCCTGTTACTTCTGCTGCTGCTGCATTCCCTGCTGCATCTCCTAATGCTGCAGCTCCTTCTGCATCTCCTTCTGCGTCTCCTGCTACTACATCCCCTGCTGCTGCATTTCCTTCTGCATCTCCTGATGCTGCAACTCCTTCTGCATCTTCTGATTATGCATATCCTGCAGAATCTGCTGCTGCTGCATCTCCTGTTGCATCTGCTTCTGATGCATCTGCGGCTACATCTCTGCTGCTGCATCTCTTGCTGCATTTCCTGCTTCATCTGCTGATGCATCTGCTGATGCTATATGTCCTGCTACATCTCATCATGCTGCACATCCTGCTGCATCTGCTGAAGATTCCCTTCCTATTGCTTCTCCTGCTGTATCTGCATCTCCTGATGCATCTGCTGATGCACCTCCTGCTGCTGCATCTCCTGCTCCATCTTCAGCTGATGCATCTGTGGCTTTATCACCTCATATGTCATCTCCTGCTGCAACTGCTGCAGTATTTTCTGCTGCAGCATCTCCTGCTTCTGCGTCTATTGCTGCATTTCCTGCTGCATCTCCTGCTGATTCATCTCCTATTGCGAATCGGCTGCAGCACCTCCTGCTTCTGAATCTCTTGCTGAATCTGCATCTACTGATGCATCTGCTGCTGCATCTCCACCTGCTGTATCTGATGCGTCATCTCCTGCTGCATTTCCTCTTGCTCAATCTCCTTCTGCATCTCCTGCTGCTGTGCCTGCTGCTGCATAACCTGCTGAATCACCTGCTGCTGGATCTGCTGTGACTGCATTTCCTGCTACGTCAACTCCTGCTCTTGCATCTCCATCTGCTCTATCTCCTCCTGTATCTCCCACGGCATCTCATGCTGCTACATCTCCCTCAGAATATACATCTCCTGCTACTACATCTCCTGATGCATCTCCTGCTGAATATGTATCTCCTGCTGCATCTCCTGCTGCTGCTGCATCTGCTGTTGCTCTGTCTTCTTCTCTATCTCTTGCTTCATCTGCTGCTGCATCTCCTGCTGCATCTGCTGCTGCTGAATCTCCTGTTGCTGCATCTCCTTCTGCATCTGCTGCTGTTCTATCTCCTGCTGCATCTCCTGCAGCTGCATTTCCTCCTGCTACATCTCCTCCTGAAGCTCCTGCCACCTCCCCTGCTTCATCTGCTGCTGCTGAATTTCCTGCTGCTGAATCTCCTGCTGCATCTCCTGCTGCTGAATTTCCTGCTGCTGAATTTCCTGCTGCTGCATCTCCTGCTGCATTTCTTGTTGTTACATATCCTGCTGCTGCAACTCCTGCTGAATCTCCTGCTATAGAATCTCCTGCTGCATCTCCTGCTGCATATCCTCCTGCTAAGTCTCCTACTGCTGCATCTCCTCTTGATACATCTGCTGCAGCATCTGCTGCTGGTACATCAACTGCTGCTGCATCTCCTGCTGCTTCATCTCTTTTCTCGGCATCTCCTGCTGCATCTCCTGCAGCTGAATCCCCTACTGTATCTACTACCGATGCATCTCCTGCTTCATTTTCTGCTTCTGCATCTCCTGCTTTATCTACTGCTGCATATCCTGCTACTGCATTTCCTGATGAATCTGCTGCTGAATATGCTGCTGGATCTTTTGCAGTGGCATCTCCTGCTCTTGCATCTCCTGCTGTTGAATCTCCTGCGACATCCCATGCTGCTACATAACCTGTTACATCTCCTGATGCATCTCCTCCTGATGCATCTGCTGCAGCAACTCCTGGTGTAACTCCTGCTACTTCATCTCCTGCTGCATCTCTTGCTGAATACGCCTACCCTGCTGCATCTTCTGCTGCTGCATCAGCTGCTGCTGCATCTCCTACAATATCTTCTGCTGTTGCATCTTCTGCTTCATCTCCAGCTGCTGCATCTCTTGCTGCATCTCCTGCGAATCAAACCTCCTGATGCATCTGCTGCTGCATTACCTCCTGCTGCATACTCTGCTGCGTTTCAAGCTGCTGCATTTCCTTAATCTGCTGTTCCATTTCCTGCTACTTCATGTACTGCTACATCTCCTGCTACATTTGCTTCTGCTGCATCTCCTTCTACTTGATGTCCTCCTGCATCTCCTGCTGCTACATCTGCTGCTTCATCTCCTGCTGCATCCTCTGCGGATGCATCTGTGGATCTCTGATCCATATCCTGCTGCTGTATCTCCTGTTTCTGCATCTCCATCTGCTTCGTCTGCTGCTGCATCTCCTGCTGTATCTCATGTTGCACCTACATATCGTGCTGCTTCATCCCGTTCTGCATCTCCTCGAGCGTCACCTGCTGCATCTCCTTCTGCATCCACTGCAGATGCATCTCCTGCTGTATCTCCTGCTGCTGCATATTCATCTGCATTTCCTGCTCTTTATGAATCTACTACTGCTGCATCTGCTGAATTTGCTGCTGCATCTACTGCTGCTGCATCTACTGCTGCATCTCCTGATAGATCTCCTGCTGCTGCATCTGATGCTGCTTTATCTCCTGCTGCATGTACTATCGATGAATCTCCTGCTATATTTCCTTCTGCTGCATCTTCTCTTCATCGACTACTCTGCATTTGCTGCTGATTCTCCTCCTTCTGCACTTCCGGCTGAATCGCCTGTAGCATCTCCTGCTTCTTCATCTCTTGCTGCTACATCTCCTACAGCGTATGATGGTGCTGCATCTCATCATACTTCTGCTGCTGCTGCATTCCCTGCTGCATCTCCTGATTCTGCAACTCCTTCTGCATCCCCTGCTTCTAAATCCTCTGCTGCTGCATTTCCTGCTGCATCTCCTGATGCTGCAACTCCTTCTGCATCTCCTACTGCATCTGATTTCTTGATGCATCGCCTGATGCATTTCCTGCTGCTACATCTCCCGCTGCATCTCCTCCGTTATAGCTTTCTATATTTGCTGCCTTATTTCCTCATGCACCTGCTGATGCACCTCGTGCTGCTGCATCTCCTGCTTCATCTTCAGATGATGCACCTGTGTCTTCATCACCTGATATATCATCTCCTACTTCATTTGCTGCAGTATTTCCTGCTATATACTGCTGCCTTTCCTGCTTCTGCATCTCCTGCTGACAAATCTCTTTCTGCATCTCTTTCTTCTGAATCTCCTGCTGCTCTATTACCTTCTGCATCGACTCCTGCTGCATGTCCTGCTGCTGCATCTCCTCCTGCTGCATCTGCTTCTGTATCTCCAGCTGATGCATCTCCTGCTAAATCTGCATCTCCTGCTAATTCTGCTTCTGCATCTCCTGCTGCTTTTTCTCCTGCTCTTGCATCTCCTTCTGCTGAATCTCCTCCTGAATCTCCTGTGGAATCTCATGCTGCTACATATCCTGCTACATCTCCTGACGTATCTCCTGAATATGCATCTCCTGCTTCTTCTCCTGCTGCTGAACCTCCTGCTTATGCATCTCCTGCTGCTGAATCTCCTGCTGCTGCGTCTGCTGCATCATCTCCTCTTTCTCCTTAACCTGCTGCATCTCCTGTTGCTGCATCATATCATGCAGCTGCATATGTTGAAGAATCTCTTCCTACTGCGTCTTCTGCTGAGTCTTCATTTCCTGCTGTATCTGCTTCTGCATATCCTGCTGCTGCTACATCTCCTACTGAATCAGAATCTCCTTCTGCAGCTGCTGCCTCTGCTGCTGCAGCTGCATCACCTGCTGCATTACCTCCTGCTGCATAATCTGCAGCGTTTCCTGCTGCTGCATCTCCTTAATCTGCTGCTCCATTTCCTGATGCTTCATGTACTGCTGCATCTCCTGATACAGTTGCTGCATCTCCTTCTACTTGATGTCCTCCTGCATCTCCTGCTGCTGCATCTGCTGCTTCATCTCCTGCTGCTGTATAGCCTGCTGCTTCATCTGCTGCATCCTCTGCAGATTCATCTGCGGATGCATCTGCAGAAGCATCTCCTTTTCCTGCTGCATCTGCTGCTCAATCTTCTATGCATTTCAGCTGCATATCCTGTTGAACGCATCTGCGGCTGCATCTCCTGCTGCACTTCCTGCTGTAACTGCTGATGCCTATGTTGCTACTTCATCTCTTGCTGCATCTCCTGCTGAATCTTCTTCTGTAGAATCTCCTCCAGCATCTCCTGCTACAATTCCTGCTGATGTATCTCCTGATGCATCTCTTTCTACATCCCCTGCTGCTGAATCTCCTTCTATATCTCCTGCTGAATCTCCTTCTATATCTCCTGCTGCATCTCCTGCTGCGTTTTTTACTGAATCTCCTCCTGCCTTTTCTACTGAATCTCCTGCTGCAGAATCTCCTACAGAATTTCCTGCTGCAGAATCTGCTGATGCATTTCCTGCTGATGCATCTCCTGCTGAATATCCTGATGCTGCATGTCCTGCTGCTGAATCTCCTGCCTCTTCATCTCCTGCTGCTGCATCTCCGGCTGATTTCCTGCTGCATTTCCTTCTCTTGAATCACCTGTTGCATGTCCTGATATATTTCCTCCTCATAAACCTCATGCAGATGAATCTGCTGCTGCATATCCTGCTGCATCTGTTGTTGCCAAATCTCTTCCTGTTCCATATCCTACTGAATTTCCAGCAGCATTTCCTGCTGATGCAATTCTTGATGCATCTCATCCTGAATCCTTTGCTGCTGCATCCGATTCTGCTTCTGGTGATGCTACATCTCCAGCTGCATCTGCTGCTTCATCTGCTGCTGTATCTCCTGCTGCATATGGTTCTGCATCTTCTGCTGCATATAGTGCTGCAGCTGGTGCTGCTTCTGCTGCTGGTGCATCTCCTGCTTCATATCCTGCTGCTGTATCTCTTGCTGATATATGTTTTGCTGCATATCCTCATTACTCGTGTCCTGATGTATCTCCTATTTCTGCATCTACTTCTTCTGCATTTACGGCGCCAGCATCTCCTGCTGCATCGATTGCTGCTTTATCACTTTTTCATCTCCTTCTACCACATCTACTGCTGTATCTGGTGCTGCTGTACCTCCTCCTGCTGCATCTCCTGCTGATTATTCTGCTGCTTCATCTCTTGATCCATGTCCTGCTGCTGCATCTCCTGTTTCTGCATCTCCTTTTCCTTCTTGTTTGCTGCTGCATCTCATGCTTTATCTCATGTTGCAACCTCTTTCGAAGCATCTCCTGCATCATCTCCTTCTGCTGCATATCTTGCTGCTTCATCTCGATCTGCTTCTCCTGCTGTATCTCCTTAAGCGTCACCTACTAAATCTTTTTCTGCATCCACTGCAGATGTATCTCCTGCTGTATCTCCTGCTGCTGCATAGTCATCTGCATTTCCTTCTGCAGCTCTTTATGAATCTACTACTGCTGCATCTGCTGCTGCATCTCCTGTTAGATGTCCTGCTGCTGCATCAGATGCTGCATCTGATGCTGCTTTCTCTCCTGCTGCATGTACTGCCGATGAATCTCCTGCTGTATTTCCTTCTGCTGCATCTTCTTCTCTTCATCTACTACTCTGTACTTCCTGCTGTTGCATCTCCTCCTTCTGCATCTCCGGTTGAATCGCCGGTAGCATCTCCTGCTTCTTTATCAGAATGGCTATTAAATCGTCGCTTCAAAATACCAGAGTGTTCTGCGCAAAAACCGCAGCAAAGATGCTACGATCAAATATTGGCATTCGTATAATTCTTCTCTGGATGTGCTTTCACTGCAAGGCAAGACTTTTAGAACTTTCAGTCTAGGCTCGTGTACTGCATCATCAGAATGGCTATTAAAGCGTCACTGCAAAATTTGAAAAAGTTTAGAAAAAGTACTGCAAGGGCGCTGCTATGATCAAATACTAGCTCTTGTTAGAATCTCTCTTAAAGTGCTTTCACTGCAAGCTGCAAAGCACGTCTAATAAAACTTTTTAGAATAAGGTACCGAACAGTTACTTTACTTCGCCGAATAACGCGCTTTCGGAATAGTGAACATCTGCTTCATAGAAGATGGTTGTAAGGAATGCTGCTGCTTCTGAATGTCTTCTCTTATAGCGCTTTCACTGCAAAGTACGACTTATAGATGTTTGACTCTAGACTTATGAAGTATAGCATCAGCTAGTAAAGTGTCACTTCAAAATTTCAGAGCGTTCAGCACAAGTACTGCAGGGAAGATGCTACCATCAAATTTTGGCACTCGTTGGGATCCTTTCATGAAGCTCTTTCACTGCCAGCCGCAAAGCACGAAAAGAGCAAACTCTTAGCATAGGCTAGTTATTTACGACTTAAGATATGCAGCAGAAGGAGATGACGCAGGAGATGCTTTAATAGAAGGTGCAACATGAGATACAGCAGGAGATGCAGCAGCAGACGAAGCAAAAGGAGATGCAGAAACAGGAGATGCAGCAGCAGGACATGTATTAAGAGATGATGCAGCAGCAGGTCTTGGATCAAGAGATGAAGCAGCATGAGATTCATTAAGAGATGCAGTAGCAGGATATGAAACAGCAGGAGATATAGCAGCAATTGATGCAGCAGGAGATGCTGGAACCGGAGATGCAGAAGAAGTAGATGCAGAATCAGGAGATACAGCAGGACATGCATCAGTAGGAGATGCAGCAAAACATACATCAGCAGGAGACACAGCAGCAGGATATGAGGCAGAAGATGCACCAGCAGCAGAAGCAGCACCAGATGCAGCACCAGATGCTGCAGTAAATGCAGAACCATATGCAGCAGAAGATGCAGAACCATATGCAGCAGAAGATGCAGAACCATATGCAGCAGGAGATACAGCAGCAGATGAAGAAGCAGATGCAGCTGGAGATGTAGCATCACCAGAAGCAGAAGCAGATGCAACAGCAGAGGATGCAGGATGAGATGCTGCAGGAATTGCATCAGCAGGAGATGCTGCTGGAAATTCAGTAGGATATGCAACAGGAAGAGATTTGGGAAGAGCAGATTCAGCAGGATATGCAGCAGAAGATGCAGCTGCATGAGATGTATCAGCAGGAGATGTAGCAGGAGATGCATATTCAGCAGGTGATGCACCAGGATATGCAGCAGGAGATTCAAGAGAAGGAAATGCAGCAGGAAATCAGCCGGAGATGCAGCAGCAGGAGATGAAGAGGCAGGAGATTCAGCAGCAGGGGATGCAGCATCAGGATATTCAGCAGGAGATGCATCAGCAGGAAATGCATCAGCAGATTCTGCAGCGTGAAATTCCGTAGGAGATTCTGCAGCAGGAGATGCAGTAGAAAAGGCAGCAGTAGATGCAGCAGGAGATATAGAAGGAGATTCAGCAGCAGGGAATGTAGAAGGAGGTGCAGCAGGAGATACATTATCAGGAATTGTAGCAGGAGATGCTGGAGGAGATTCTGCAGAAGAAGATTCAGCAGGAGATGAAATGGCAAACTAGGCATCAGCAGTTACAGCAGGAAGTGCAGCAGGAAATTCAGCAGGAGATGTAGCAGCAGGAGATGCAGCCGCAGATTCCTTCAACAGGATATGCAGCTGAAATGCAGAAGCACTAGATGCATCCATAGCAGACTGAGCAGCAGATGCAGCAGGAAATGGAGATGCTTCTGCAGATGCATCCGCAGAGGATGCATTAGGAGATGTAGCAGCAGGTGATACAGGAGCAGGTGATGCCGCAGGAGATGCAGCAGGAGATTCAACACCAGAGGATGCAGCACCAAGAGATGCAGCAGGAGATGCAGCAGCACATGCAGTATCAGCAGATGAATTAGCAGGAGATGCAGGAGCAGGAAATACAACAGGAATAGTTGTAGAAGGTAATCCAACAGCAGGAGTTGAAGCAGAATAAGTATCAGCAGGAAATGCAGCACCCAGCAATTCCAACAGAGATGCAGCAGCAGGAGATGCAGAGGCAGATGTTGCAGCAGGTGCAGCACCAGCAGATGCAGCACCAGGAGATGCAGCAGAAGGAGATGCTGCAGCAGCACATGCAGAAGGAAATATAGCAGAAATTCATCTGCAGTACATGCAGCAGGAGAGAAAGCAGCAGCAGATGCAGCAGCAAATGCAGCAGCAGGAGATGCAGCAGCAGGAGATGCAGCAGCAGGAGATCTATCAGGAGATGCAGCAGTAGATGAAGCAGCAGCAGATGTAGCAGCAAATTCATCAGATGCAGCAGTAGTAAATTCATAAATAGCTGCAGCAGGAAATGCAGATGAATATGCAGCAGCAGGAGATGTAGAAGGAGATGCAACAGGTGACGCTCAAGGAGTTTTAGCAGGAGATGCAGAACGAGATGAAGCAGCAAGATATGCAGCAGAAGGAGATGACGCAGGAGATGCTTCAATGGAAGGTGCAACATGAGATACAGCAGGAGATGCAGCAGCAGACGAAGCAAAAGGAGATGCAGAAACAGGAGATGCAGCAACAGGACATGGATCAAGAGATGAAGCATCAAGAGATTCATTAGGAGATGCAGTAGCAGGATAGAAACAGCAGGAGATATAGCAGCAGGAGATGCAGCATGAGATGCAGCAGGATGAGATGAAGCAGCAGAGCATGTATAAGGAGATGCAGAAGCAACAGATACAGCAGGAGATGCTGTAGCAGGAGATGCAGAAGAAGATGTAGCAGAAGGGGATGCAGCGGCAGGAGATGCAGCAGGAGATGCAGGAGGAGAAGATGCAACTGGAAATGCAGCAGGAGGAGGTACAGCAGCACCAGATGCAGCAGGAGATGCAGCAGAATGAGATGAATAAGAGATACAGCAGCAATTGATGCAGCAGGAGATGCTGGCGCCGGAGATCCATAAGAAGTAGATGTAGAAGCAGGAGATGCAGCAGGACATGCATCAGCAGGAGATGCAGCAAAACATACATCAGCAGGAGACACAGCAGCACGATATGAGGCAGGAGATGCACCAGCAGCAGAAGCAGCACCATATGCAGCACCATATGCAGCAGACGATGCAGAACCATATGCAGCCGAAGATGCAGAATTATATGCAGCAGGAGATAGAGCAGCAGATGAAGCAGCAGATGCAGCTGGACATGTAGCATCACCATAATCAGAAGCATATGCAGCAGTAAAGGATGCAGGATGAGATGCAGCACGAATTGCATCAGCAGGAGATGCTGCTTGAAATTCAGTAGGATATGCAGGAGATATAGAGCAGCAGGAATTGCAGCAGGAGAGGCAGTAGCAAGAGATGTAGCATTATCATAGGATGCATTAGAGGATGCAGCAGCAGGACGTGCAGCAGCAGGAGGTGCAGGAGGATATGCATGAACAGGAGAATGAGTATAAGGTAGAGCAGGAAATGCAGCAGCAGGATATGTAGCTGGAGATTCAGCAGTAGATGAAGCAGCAGCAGAGCAGCAGCAGATGCAGCAGGAAATGCAGCAGGAGATGCAGCAGCAGGAGATGCCCAGCAGATGCAGAAAGAGATGAAATATCAGGAGATGAAGCTACAGATGCATCATCTGAAGATGAAGCAGGAGATGCAGCAGAACGAGATGCATCAGCAGATGCAGCAGGAGATGCAAGAGGAGGTGAGGCAGATGATGTAGCAAGAAATACCGTAGAAGATGCAGCAGGAAATATATTCAGGATATGCAGGAGAAATAGATGAAGGAGGAGATGAAGCAGAAGGAGATGCAGCAGTAGGAGATGCATCAGCAGATGTAGAAGCAGAAGCAGCAGGAGAAGCAGGAGGAGATGCAGCAGCAGGAGATGCTGCAGCAGGTGTAGCAGGAGGAGATGCAGCAAGAGGAGACAGAGCAGGAGGTGATGCAGCAGGTAATATAGCAGCAAGAGATGCAGCAAGAGATGCAGCAAAAGATGCAGCTAGAGACACAGCAGCAGGAAATGCAGCAGTATATAAAGAAGCAGAGGATGCAGTAGCAGGAGATGCAGCAGGAGATTCAGCAGTAGGAGACGCAGCAGCAGATGTAGCAGGAGGATATGCAGCAAGAGGAGACACAGCAGGAAGTGATGCAGCAGGTAATACAGCAGCAGGAGATGCAGCAAAAGATGCAGCTAGAGATACAGCAGCAGGAAATGCAGCAGTATATAAAGAAGCAGAGGATGCAGTAGCACGAGATGCAGCAGGAGATTCAGCATGAGATTCAGCAGCAGGAGATTCAGCAGCAGGTGATGTAGCAGCAGCAGATGCTGCAGCAGATGTATCAGGAGGAGATGCAGCAGCAGGAGACTTAGCAGGAGGTTATGCAGCAGGAGATGCAGGAGGAGATTCTATAGCAGGAGTTTCAGCAGGAGCTGCAGCAGGAGATTCTAAGGCAGGAGATTCAGCAGGAGTTGCAGCAGCAGGATATGTAGCACCAAGAAATGCAGCAGGAGATGCAGGAGGAGATGCAGCAGCAGTAAATTCAGCAGCAGGAGATGCAGCAGGAGATTCAGCAGCAGGAAATTCAGCAGCAGCAGATGAAGCAGGAGAGGTGGCAGGAGCTTCAGGAGGAGATTTAGCAGGAGGAAATGCAGCTGCAGGAGATGCAGCAGGAGATAGAGCAGCAGCAGATGCAGAAGGAGATGCCGCTGCAGATGCAGAAGGAGATGCAGCAACAGGAGATTCAGCAGCAGCAGATGCAGCAGGAGATGCAGCAGCAGATGAAGCAAGAGATAGAGAAGAAGACAGAGCAACAGCAGATGCAGCAGCAGGAGATGCAGCAGGATATACATATTCAGCAGGAGATGCAGCAGGAGATGTAGTAGCAGGAGATGCATATTCTGAGGAAGATGCAGCAGCATGAGATGCCGTGGGAGATACAGGAGGAGATAGAGCAGATGGAGATGCAAGAGCAGGAGTTGAAGTAGCAGGAAATGCAGTCGCAGCAGATCCAGCAGCAGGTGATTCAGCAGCTCATGCAGCAGCAGGCACAGCAGCAGGAGATGCAGAAGGAGATTGAGCAAGAGGAAATGCAGCAGGAGATGACGCATCAGATACAGCAGGTGGAGATGCAGCAGCAGATGCATCAGTAGATGCAGATTCAGCAAGAGATTCAGAAGCAGGAGGTGCTGCAGCAGATTTGCAATAGGAGATGCATCAGCAGGAGATGCAGCAGGAAATGCAGCAGTAGACGCAGAAGCAGGAGATGCTGCAGCAGAAAATACTGCAGCAATTGCAGCAGGAGATAACATATGAGGTGATAAAGCCAAAGATGCATCAGCTGAAGATGGAGCAGGAGATGAAGCAGCAGGAGGTGCATCAGCAGATGCATCAGGAGATGCAGATTCAGCAGGAGAAGCAATAGGAAGAGAATCTTCAGCAGATGCAGCAGGATGTGCAGCATGATGAGATGTAGCAGGACATATAGCAGCAGCAGATGCAGCAGCAGATGAAGCAGGAAATGCAGCAAGAGATGCAGCAGCAGAGATGTAATCGCAGATGCATCAGAAGCAGATGCAACAGGAGATGCAGCAGCACAGATTCTGCAGGAGATGCATCAGCAGAAGATGCAGAAGGAGTTGCAGCATCAGGAGATGCAGAAGGAAATGCAGCAGCAGGGGATGTAGTAGCAGGAGACGCAGAAGGAGATGCAGAAGGAGCTGCAGCATCAGGAGATGCATCAGGGAATGCAGCAGCAGCAGAAGTAACAGGAGATGCAGCAGCATCATATGCACTAGGAGATGTAGCAGCAGGAGGTGAAGAAGCAGGAGATGCAGCAGGAGATTCTGCTGCATCTCCACTGCTGCCTCTCCTACTGCATCTCCTCCTGTTTCATCTCTTGTTGCATCTCCTGCTGCTGTATATCATGGTGCATATCCTCTTGCTACACCTCCTGCTGCACCTCCTGCTAGTGCATGTCCTGCTGCATTTCCTGCTGATGCATATCCTGCTGCTGTATTTCCTGTGCATCTCTTTCTGCTTTATCTTTTTCTGCATATCTTGCTGCATCTCTTCCTGCTGGATCTCCTACTTAATCCCCTCCTACTACATCTTCAGCATATGCTGCTGCATCTGGTGCTGCTTCACCTTTTGCTGCATCTCCTGCTATTGCATCTGCTGCTGCAACTCCTGCTACTTCATCTGCTGCTGAATCTACATCTCCTCTTTCATCTGCTGCCTGCATCTCCTGCTGATGCATCTCCTGCTGCTGCATCTCCTGCTACAACTCCTTCTGCAGCATCTACTTTTGCATCTCCTTCATCTGCATCTCTTGAGGTATATTCTGCTGCATTTCCTTCTGCATCGTCTCCTGCATCTTTTGTGGCTTCATCTCCTGCTGCTGTATCTCCTGCTGAAGAATCGCCTTCTGCTATACCTCCTGCTGCTGCATCTCCTTCTGAATGTGATGCTGAATCTACTGCTGAACATGCATCCTGCTGCTGCATTACCTGTTGCATCTCCTCTTGCAGCATATCTTACTGCATTTCCTTCTGCTGCATCTCCTGCGGAATCTCCTTCTGAGGAATCTCCTGCTGCGTCATCCTCCGCAGCATCTTCTGCTGCTACATCTCCTACTGAATTTGCATCGCTTGATGCATCTGCTGCTGCATCTATTGCTGCTGTATCTGCTGCCTCTGCAGATGCAGCTGCATCTCCTGCTACTGCATCTCCTCTTGCTGCATCTTCTGCTGCATTTCTGGCTACTGCATCTCCTTAATCTGCTGCTGCATCTGCTGCTGATTCATGTACTGCTGCATCTCCTGCTACAATTCCTGCTGCTACATCTCCTGCCACTTGATGTCATCCAGCATCTCCTGCTGCTGCATCCTCTGCCCATGCATCTGCGGATGCATCTGCAGAAATATCTCCATTTCCTGCTGCATCTGCTGCTCAATCTTCTACGGATGCATCTAGTGCTTCTGCATTTCCTCCTGAAGGCATCTGCGGCTGCATCTCATGCTGCTACATCACCTGCTGAATCTCCTGTTGCACTTCCTGCTGTAACCTCTGATGCATATGTTGTTACTTCATCTCCTGACGCATCTCCTACTGTATCTCCTGCTGACTCTTCTTCTGCAGAATCTCCTCCTGCAACTCCTGCTGATGTATCTCCTGCTGAATCTCCTACTACATCTCCTGCTGCTGAATCTCCTTCTAGATCTCCTGCTGCATCTTCTGCTGAATCTTCCACTGAATCTCCTGCTGCAGACTCTCATACGGCATTTCCTGCTGCCGCATCTCCTGCTACATTTCCTGCTGATGCATCTCCTCCTGAATCTCCTGCCTCTTCATCTCCTTCTGCTGTATCTCCTGCATCTGCTGCTGCTGCATCTTCCTCTACTGTGCCTCCTGCTACTGCGTCTCCTTCTACACCTCCAACTGCTACATCTCCTTCTGCATCTCTTGCTTCTGCATCTCCTGCTACTTCATCTCCTGCTGCATCTTCTGCTATGCACCTCATGCTTCTGCATCTGCTGTTGCATATCCTGCTGCATCTCCTGCAGCATCTCCTGCTGCTGCAGTTCCTGCTGCATCTCATCCTGCATCACCTGCTGCTGCTTCTGGTGTTGCTACATCTCCTGCTGCATCTGCTGATGCATCTCCTGCTGATGCATCTCCTGCTGCATTTGCTTCTGCATTTCTACTTCATCTCCAGCTTCATCTTCTGTGGCTGCATCTCCTTCTGTATCTTCTGCAGTTTCATATCCTGCTGCATCTACCCTGCTACATCTCCTGAATCTGCTGTTGTATCTGCTGCTACTTCATCTACTGCTGCATCTCCTACATCTCCTGCTGCCTCATACTTTTCTCTACTTTCCTGCTGCATCTACTGCTGCTGCCTCTGCTGCTGCATCTGCAGCATATGCTGCTTCATCTGGTGCTGCTTCACCTACTGATGCAACCTTTGTAAAATTTCCTGCTGCTGCATCACCTGCTGCAGCATCTCCTGCTTAATCTCCGGAAGCATCTCCTGCTGCATTTCCTGCTAGTGCATCTCATGCCTCATATCCTGCTGTTGTGTCTCCTGCTGATGTATGTTTTGCTGCATCTCCTGCTGATGCATCTACTCCTGCATCTCCTGCTTCTGCATCTACTTCTTCGGCATCACCAACTCCAGCATCTCCTGCTTCATCAATTGCTGCTGCATCTCTTATGCATCGCGTTCTGCTGCATAGGCTGCTGCATCTGCTGCTGAACCTCCTCCTGCTGCATCTCCTGTTCCACCTCCTCCTGCTGCATCTCCTTCTTAATCTCCTCCTGCTGCTGCATCATCTCCTTTTGCATCTCCTGCTATGGCATCTACTGCTGTATCTGCTGCTTCTGCATCTCCTGATGTATCCCCTGCTGCTTCGTCTCATACTGCTGCATCTCATGCTGCATGTCCTGCTGCTATATCTCCTGCTGCTTCATATCCTGCTACTGCATCTCCTAAATAATCTCCTGAAGCTTCATCTCCTGCTACTGCATCTCTTGATCCACGTCTTGCTGCTGCATCCCATGTTTCTGCATCTCCTTCTGCTTCGTCTGCTGCTGCATCTTTATCTGCTCTATCTCATGTTGCACCTTCTATTGAAGCATCTCCTGCGTCATCTCCTTCTGCTGCATATCCTGCTGCTGCATCTCCTGCTGCATATCCTTCTGCATCTCCTGCTGCATCTCCTGCTGCATCTCCTGCTGCATCACCTGCTGCATCTCCTTCTGCATCACCTGCAGATGCATCTCCTGCTATATCTCCTGCTGCTGCATATTCATCTGCATTTCCTGCTGCAGCTCTTTATGAATCTACTACTGCTGCATCTGCTGAATTTGCTGCTGCATCTCCTCATAGATCTCCTTCTGCTGCATCTCCTTCTGCTGCATATGCTGTTGCATCCTCTTCTGCTGCATCTGCTGCTTTACTCTCTCTTGCTGCATTTTCTGCTGCTGAATCTCCTGCTATATTCAGCAGCAGTGGATGTAGAAAGAGATGCAGCAGGAGATACATCAGCAGGTATTGTAGCAGGACATGCTTGAGGAGATTCTGCAGAAGAAGATTCAGCAGGAGATGCAGCAGGAGATGAAGCAGCAGCATATGCAACAGCAGATGCACCAGATGGAGCAGAAAGAGATGCAGCAGGGAATGGAGCAGCAGATGCAACGGGAAATGGTGCATCAGGAGATGCATCCGCAGATGCATGAGCAGAAAATGCATCCGGAGATGTAGCAGCAGGAGATACAGGAGCAGGAGAGGCCGCAGGAGATGCAGGAGGAGATGCAACACCAGAAGATGCAGCACTAAGAGATACATCAGGAGATGCAGCAGCACATGCAGTACCAGCAGATGCAGTAGCAGGAGATGCAGGAGCAGGAAATGCAACAGGAAGAGATGCAGAAGGGAATGCAGCAGCAGGAGTTGAAGCAGAATATGCATCAGCAGGTAATGCAGCACCAAGACATTCTGATAGAGATGCAGCAGCAGGAGATGCAGAAGCAGATTCAGCAGAAGGAGATGCAGCAGCAGGACATGCAGCAGGAGTCAATGCAGAAGGTAATAGAGCAGCAGGAGTTTCAGAATAAGGAGATGCAGAAAGAGATTCATCAGCAGGAGATGCAGAAGCAGGAAAGGCAGCAGTATATAGAGAAGCAGGATATGCAGCAGGATGTAGCAGCAGGTGATACAGGAGCAGGAGGTGCCACATGAGATGCAGCAGGAGATTCAACACCAGAGGATGCAGCACCAAGAGATGCAGCAGGAGATGCAGCAGCACAGGCAGTATCAGCAGATGCAGCAGCAGGAGATGCAGAAGCAGGAAGTACAACAGGAAGAGATGCAGAAGGTAATGCAGCAGCAGGATTTGAAGCAGAATATGCATCAGTAGGAAATGCAGCACCAAGAGATTCAAACAGAGATGCAGCAACAGGAGATGCAGAAGCAGATGTTGCAGCAGGTGCAGCATCAACTGATGCAGCAACAGGAGATGCAGCAGAAGGAGATACTGCAGCAGCACATGCAGAAGGTGATGCAGCAGTAGGAGCTGTAGCAGCAGCAGATGCAGCAGGAGATTCAGCAGCAGGAGACTCAGCAGCAGACAAAGCATATTCAGCAGCAGACACGACAATATTCAGCAGCAGACACGACATCGGGAGATTCAGCAGCAGGAGATGCAGAAGCAAACGCAGCAGTAGGAGTGGCAGCAGGTGGAGATGTATCAGGACATGCATACTCAGAAGCAGATGCAGCAGCAGATTCAGCATGATATGTAGAAGCATGAGATGCCGCTGGAGATTCATCAGGAGATTCAGCAGCAACTGATGCAGCAGCAGGAGAAGCAGCAGCAGGAGATGCAGAAGCAAATGCAGCAGGAAATGAAGATTCAGGAGAAGATGCAGTAGGAAGAGATTCTTCAACATATGCAGCAGCATGATATGATGCAGCAACAGGAGATACAGCAGATAATGGAGAAAGAGGAGGTGATGCAGCAGGCGCAGCAGCAGGAGATTCAGCAGCAGGACATGCATATTCAGAAAGAGACACATCAGGAAATGTAGCAGGATATGTAGCAGCATGAGATGACACAGGAGATTCAGGAGGAGATTCAGAAGAAGAAGATGCAAGAGCAGGAGATGCATCAGCATGAGATGCAGAAGCAGATGCAGCAGGAGATGCAGATTTAGCAGGAGATGCATCAGCAGGAGATGCAGAAGCAGATGCAGCAGGAGGAGATGCAGCAGCAGGACATGCAGCAGGAGTCGATTCAGAAGGTAATAGAGCAGCAGGAGATTCAGAAGAAGGAGATGCAGGGAGAGATTCATCAGCAGGAGATACAGCAGCAGGAAAGGCAGCAGTATATAGAGAAGCAGGATATGCAGCAGGAGGATATGCAGTAGGAGGAGATAGAGCAGGTAATGCAGGAGCAGGAGATGCAGTAGGAGATGCAAGAGCAAGAGATGCAGCATCAGACCCATCAGTAGGAGATGCAGCAGCAGTAGGTGCAGCAGGAAATGCAGCAGTAGATGCAGGATCAGCAGATACTGCAGCAGGAAATACTGAAGCAGATGCAGCAGGAGATGACATATGAGGTGATGAAGACACAGATGCATCATCTGAAGATGAAGCAGGAGATGCAGCAGCACGAGGGGCATCAGCACGTGCATGAGGAAATGAGGCAGCAAATGTAGAAAGGTATAACGGAGGAGATGAAGCAGGAGATGTGTCAGCAGGAACTGCAGAAAGAGATGCATCAAGAAATGAGATGCAGTAGGAGATGCAGAAGGAGTTGCAGCATCAGGAGATGCAGCAGGGAATGCAGCAGCAGCAGAAGTAACAGGAGATGCAGCAGCATCATATGAACTAGGAGATGTAGCAGCAGGAATTGAAGAAGCGGGAGATGCAACAGGCGATTCAGCCGGAGATGAAGGAGGAGATGCAGCAGCAGGAGGTGCAGAGTAGTAGATGAAGAGAAGAAGATGCAGCAGAAGGAAATACAGCAGGAAATTCATCTGCAGTACATGCAGCAGGAGAGAAAGCAGCATCAAATGCAGCAGCAGATGTAGCAGCAGATCTAGCAGCAGGAGATGCAGCAGCAGGAGATCTATCAGGAGATGCAGCAGTAGATGAAGCAGCAGCAGATGCAGCAGTAAGACATGCAGGAAAAAAGATGCAGCCGCACCAGATGCATCATCAGATTCAGCAGGAGTTGCAGCAGCAGGAGATGAAGAGGCAGGAGATTCAGCAGCAGGAGATGCAGCATCAGGAGATTCAGCAGGAGATGCATCAGCAGGAAATGCATCAGCAGATTCTGCAGCGTGAAATTCCGTAGGAGATTCTGCAGCAGGAGATTCAGTAGAAAACGCAGCAGGAGATTCAGCAGGAGATACAGAAGGAGATTCAGCAGCAGGAGATGCAGCATCAGGAGATTCAGCAGGAGATGCATCAGCAGGAAATGCATCAGCAGATTCTGCAGCGTGAAATTCCGTAGGAGATTCTGCAGCAGGAGATTCAGTAGAAAACGCAGCAGGAGATTCAGCAGGAGATACAGAAGGAGATTCAGCAGGAGGACATCAAGTGGCAGGAGATGTAGAAGCAGGAATTGTAGCAGGAGATGCAGCAGTACATGAATCAGCAGCAGATGCAGCAGCAGATTAAGGAGATGCAGTAGCCAGAAATGCAGCAGAAGATGCAGCAAGAGGAGATGCAGTAGCAGGAGATGCAGCTGCAGAGGCAGCAGATGCAGCAGCAATAGATGCAGCAGCAGATGCATCAGGCGATGCAGATTCAGTAGGAGATGTAGCAGCAGAAGATGCTGCGGAGGATGACACAGCAGGAGATTCCGCAGAAGGAGATTCCGCAGGAGATGCAGCAGAAGGAAATGCAGTAAGATATGCTGCAAGAGGAGATGCAACAGGTAATGCAGCAGCAAGGGATGCATTAAGCAGTAGATTCAACATCACATTCAGAAGGAGATGCAGCAGCAGGAGATATAGCAGAAGGCGATTCTTCAGCAGGAGATGCATAAACAGGAAAAGCAGGCAACAGACGAAAGAGGAGATTTAGATTCAGCAGCACATGAAGTACCAGGAGTTTTAGCAGCAGATGCAATAGCAGGAGATGCAGCAAGAGATGCAGATTAAGCAGTAGATGCAGCAAGAAATTACGCTTCGGCTGATACAGCAGCAGGAGATGAGCAGGAGATTGAGCAGGAGATACAGTAGTAGGCGAGGCAGGAGGTGATGATGCAGCAGAAACAGAAGCAGGACATGCAGAAACAGAAGATGCAGCAGGAGATGCAGAAGCAGAAACTGAAGCAGGAGATGCATCGGTAGTAGATACAGCAGGGGATTCAGCAGCAGGAGATGCAGCAGGAGATGCAGAGAAAAGAGATGAAGCAGCAGGAGATGCAGATTGAGCAGGAGATTCATCAGCAGAAGAATCTGCAGCAGATTCACAGTAGGACGTGCAGGAGCAGGAGATGCAGAAGGAGATGGGCAGAAATAGATCCAGCAGGAGAAGCTGCAGTAGGAGATGCAACACAAGATGCAGGAGGAGGAGATGCAGCAGGAAATGCAGAAGGATATGCAGCATTAGAAGCATCAGGAGATGCAGCAAGACATGCAGTAGCAGCAGATGCAGCAGCAGGAGATGCAGCAGCAGGAGATGCAGCAAGATATAGAGCAGCAGAAATTGCAGCAGGAGAGGCAGTAGCAAGAGATTTAGCATTATCATAGGATGTATTAGAGGATGCAGCAGCAGGACGTGCAGCAGCAGGAGGTGCAGGAGGATATGCATGAACAGGAGAATGAGTATAAGGTAGAGCAGGAAATGCAGCAGCAGGATATGTAGCTGGAGATTAAGCAGTAGATGAAGCAGCAACAGAGCAGCAGCAGATGCAGCAGGAAATGCAGCAGGAGATGCAGCAGCAGGAGATGCCCAGCAGATGCAGAAGGAGATGAAATATCAGGAGATGAAGCTACAGATGCATCATCTGAAGATGAAGCAGGAGATGCAGCAGAATGAGATGCATCAGCAGATGCAGCAGGAGATGCAAGAGGAGGTGAGGCAGATGATGTAGCAAGAAATACTGTAGAAGATGCAGCAGGAAATATATTCAGGATATGCAGGAGAAACAGATGAAGGAGGAGATGAAGCAGAAGGAGATGCAGCAGGAGGAGATGCATCAGCAGATGTAGAAGCAGATGCAGCAGGAGAAGCAGGAGGAGATGCAACAGGAGACACAGCAGGAGGTGATGCAGCAGGTAATACAGCAGCAGGAGATGCAGCAAAAGATGCAGCTAGAGATACAGCAGCAGGAAATGCAGCAGTATATAAAGAAGCAGAGGATGCATAGCAGGAGATGCAGCAGGAGATTCAGCATGAGATTCAGCAGGAGATTCAGCAGCAGGAGATGGAGCAGCAGGAGATGCAGCAGCAGGTGATGTAGCAGCAGCAGATGCTGCAGCAGATGTATCAGGAGGAGATGCAGGAGCAGGAGACTTAGAAGGACGTTATGCAGCAGGAGCTGCAGCATGAGATTCTACAGAAGGAGATTCAGCAGGAGTTGCAGCAGCAGGATATGTAGCACCAAGAAATGCAGCAGGAGATGCAGGAAAAGATGCAGCAGCAGGAAATTCAGCAGCAGGAGATTCAGCAGGAGATTCAGCAGCAGGAAATTCAGCAGCAGCAGATGAAGCAGGAGAGGTGGCAGGAGCTTCAGGAGGAGATTTAGCAGGAGGAAATGCAGCTGCAGGAGATGCAGCAGGAGATAGAGCAGCAGCAGATGCAGAAGGAGATGCAGCGACAGGAGATTCAGCAGCAGCAGATGCAGCAGGAGATGCAGCAACAGATGAAGCAAGAGATAGAGAAGAAGACAGAGCAACAGCGGATGCAGCAGCAGGAGATGCAGCAGGAGATACATATTCAGCAGGATATGCATCAGGAGATGTAGTAGAAGGAGATGTATATTCTGAGGGAGATGTAGCAGCATGAGATGCCGTGGGTGATACAGGAAGAGATAGAGCAGATGGAGATGCAAGAGCAGGAGTTGAAGTAGCAGGAAATGCAGTCGCAGCAGATCCAGCAGCAAGTGATTCACCAGGTTATGCAGCAGCAGGCACAGCAGCAGGAGATGAAGCATCAGATACAGCAGGTGGAGATGCAGCAGCAGATGCATCAGTAGATGCAGATTAAGCAGGAGATTCAGAAGCAGGAGGTGCTGCAGCAGATTCGCAATAGGAGATGCATCAGCAGGAGATGCAGCAGGAAATGCAGCAGTAGACGCAGAAGCAGGAGATGCTGCAGCAGAAAATACTGCAGCAGTTGCAGCAGGAGATGACATATGAGGTGATAAAGCCACAGATGCATCAGCTGAAGATGGAGCAGGAGATGAAGCAGCAGGAGGTGCATCAGCAGGTGCAACAGGAGATGCAGATTCAGCAGGAGAAGCAATAGGAAGGGAATCTTCAGCAGATGCAGCAGGATGTGCAGCATGACGAGATGTGCCAGGACATATAGCAGCAGCAGATGCATCAGCAGATGAAGCAGGAAATGCAGCAAGAGATGCAGCAGCAGAGATGTAGCTGCAGATGCATCAGAAGCAGATGCAACAGGAGATGCAGCAGCAGCAGATTCCGCAGGAGATGCATCAGCAGAAGATGCAGAAGGAGCTGCAGCATCAGGAGATGCATCAGGGAATGCAGCAGCAGCAGAAGTAACAGGAGATGCAGCAGCAGCATATGCACTAGGAGATGTAGCAGCAGGAGGTGAAGAAGCAGGAGATGCTACTGGTGATTCAGCTGGAGATGCAGAAGGCGGAGATGCAGTAGCAGGAGGTGCAGAGTAGTAGTTGAAGAGAAGAAGATGCAGCAGAAGGAAATATAGCAGGAGATTCAGCAGCAGAAAATGCAGCAAGAGAGAAAGAAGCAGCAGATGCAGGAGCAGATGCAGCAGAAGAGGATGCAACAGCATATGCAGCAGAAGGAGATGCAGCAGAAGGAGATCTATGAGGAGATGCAGCAGCAAATTCAGCAGATTCAGCAGTAGTAGATTCATGAAGAGCTGCAGCAGGAAATGCAGGTGAATATGCAGCAGCAGGAGATATAGCAGGAGATGCATCTACAGGTGATGCAGAAGGAGATGCAGCAGGTGATGCAGGAGATGCAGCAGGAGATGCAGCAGAAGGAGATGACGCAGGAGATGCTTCAATAGAAGGTGTAATATGAGATACAGCAGATAAAGATGCAGCAGCAGACGAAGCAGAAGGAGATGCAGAAACATGGGATACAGCAGCAAGACGTGGATCAAGAGATGCAGTAGCAGGAGATGAAGCTTCAGGAGATTATTTAGGAGATGCAGTAGCAGGATATGAAGCAGCAGGAGATATAGCAGCAGGACATGCAGCATGAGATTCAGCAGTATGAGACGAAGCAGCAGGGGATACATCAGGAGATGCAGAAGCAGCAGATACAGCAGTAGATGCCATAGCAGGAGTTGCAAAAGGAGATGATGCAGCAGCAGGAAGAGATTAAGAAGGAGATGCAGCAGGAGGAGGTGGAACAGGAGATGCAGCAGGAGGAGGTTCAGCAGCAGATGCAGCAGCCTATGCAGCAGAACGCGATGCATAAGAGATGCAGCAGCAATTGATGAAGCAGGAGATGCTGGAGTTGGTGATGCCGAAGAAGTAGATGCAGAAGCAGGAGATGCAGGAGTAGATGCATCAGCAGGAGATGCAGCAAAACATACATCAGCAGGAGACACAGCAGCAGGATATGAGGCAGGAGATGCACTAGCAGGAAATGCAGCAGGAGATGCTTCCGGAGATTAAGCAGGAGATGCTGCAGCAGGTGATGCAGCAGCAGGAAATTTTACAAAGGTTGCATCAGTAGGTGAAGCAGCACCAGATGAAGCAGCATATGCTGCAGATGCAGCAGCAGAGGCAGCAGCAGTAGATGCAGCAGGACATAGAGAAAAGAATGAGGCAGCAGGAGATGTAGGAGATGCAGCAGTAGATGAAGTAGCAGCAGATACAACAGCAGATTCAGGAGATGTAGCAGGGTAGATGCAGCAGGATATGAAACTGCAGAAGATACAGAAGGAGATGCAGCCACAGAAGATGAAGCTGGAGATGAAGTAGAAATGCAGAAGCAAATGCAGCAGGAGATGCAGCAGCAGCAGATGCAGCAGCAGATGCAGCAGGAGATGTTGCAAAACCAGAAGCAGCAGCAGGTGATGCAGGATGAGATGCAGCAGGAACTGCAGCATCAGGAGATGCAGCAGAAGATGCAGCAGGATATGCAACAGCAGATGCAGAAGCATGAGGTGCATAGCAGGAGATGCCACATGAGATGAAGTAGCAGGAGATGCAGAAGCAGGAGATGCAGAAGGAGATGTAGCAGCAGGAGATGCAGAAGCAAGAGATGCAGAAGGAGATGTAACAGCAGGAGATGCAGAAGGAGACACAGTAGCAGGAGACGCAGTAGAGGAAGATGCAGCCGCAGCAGATGCAGGAGATGCAGCAGAAGAAGATGAAGAGGCAGGAGATTCAGGAGGAGATGCATCAGCAGGAAATGTAGCAGGAGATGCGGCAGCAGGAAACGCCATAGGAGAGTCTGCAGCAGGAGATTCAGTGGAAGATTCAGCAGAAGATGCAGCAGGAGATCTAGAAGGAGATTCAGCAGCAGGAGATGTAGTAGGAGATGCAGCAGGAGATACATCAGCAGGAGTTGCAGGAGGAGATTCTGCAGAAGAAGAGTCAGCAGGAGATACAGTAGGAGATGCGTCAGGAGATGAAGTAGCAACATATGCATCAGAGGTTACAGCAGGAAGTGCAACAGGAGATTCAGCAGGTGATGTAGCAGCAGGAGATGCAGCCGCAGATGCCTTCAGGAGGAAATGCAGAAGCACTAGATGCATCCGTAGAAGATTGAGCAGCAGATGCAGCAGGAAATGGAGATATTTCTGCAGATGCATCCGCAGATGCATGGGCAGAGGATGCAGCAGCAGGAGATGCTGGATGACATCAAGTGGCAGGAGATGTAGCAGCAGGAATTGTAGCAGGAGATGCAGCAGTACATGAATCAGCAGCAGATGCAGCAGCAGATTAAGGAGATGCAGTAGCCAGAAATGCAGCAGAAGATGCAGCAAGAGGAGATGCAGTAGCAGGAGATGCAGCTGCAATAGATGCAGCAGCAGATGCATCAGGCGATGCAAATTCAGTAGGAGATGTAGCAGCGGAGGATGACGCAGCAGGAGATTCTGCAGAAGGAGGTTCCGCAGGAGATGCAGCAGAAGGAAATGCAATAAGATATGCTGCAAGAGGAGATGCAACAGGTAATGCAGCAGCAGGATGCATGTTCAGCAGTAGATTCAGCATCACATTCAGAAGGAGATGCAGCAGCAGGAGATATAGCAGAAGGCGATTCTTCAGCAGGAGATACAGCAGCAGGAGATGAAGCCACAAAAGATGCAGGAGACGATGCAGAAAGAAATGCAGCAGAATATACCTCAAGAGATGCAGATGAAGGAGATGCAAAAGTAGATGCTGCAGAAGGAGTTGTAGCAGGAGATGCAGCAGCAGGAGATGCATAAGCAGGAGATGCAGGCAGCAGACGAAAGAGGAGATGTAGACTCTAGCAGCAGATGAAGTAGCAGGAGTTGCAGCAGCAGATGCAATAGCAGGAGATGCAGCAAAAGGTGAAGCAGCACCAGATGCAGCAGCATATGCTGAAGATGTAGTAGGAGGGGATTAAGTAGGAGATCCAGCAGGAAGAGATGCAGCAAGATATGCAGAAAAAGATAAAGCAGAAAGAGATGCACAGGAAATACAGCAGCAGGAGATGCATCAGCAGGAGATGCAGCAGGACATGCACTAGCAGGAGATGCAGCAGGAGGTGCAGCAGGAGGTGTAGCAAGAGGATATGCACCATGATATACAGCAGCAGGAGATGCAACAAGAGATGAAACAGGAGGAGATGCAGTAGGAGAGGCAGCAGGGGAGATGCAGCAGAATCTCCTGCTGCATCTCCTGCTGCTGCCTCTCCTGCTGCATCTCCTGCTGCTGCCTCTCCTACTGCTAAATCTCCTCCTGCATAAGCTGATGCATTTCCTTCATCACCTGCAGCTGGTGCATCTCCTGCTTCTCTATCTTCTGCTGCATCTCCTGCTGAATCACATGGTGCCTCTCCTGCTGCCACATCTCCTGCTTCTGCATATCCCTTTGCATGTCTTGCTGCCACATCTCCTGCTTCTGCCTCTCCTAATCCTGCATCTCTGCTGCTGCATCTCCTGCTGCTGCATTTCCTGCTCCTGCTTCTTCTGATGCATCTGCTGCTGCATCTTCTGCAGCATCTTCTATTGCTTCAACTCCAGACGCTGCATCTCCTGCTGCATCTGCTGGTACTGCATCTTATCCTGCCGCATCTCCTGCTCCATTTTCTTGTGCATCTGCTGCTGCTGCTGTATATTTTGCTGCTGCATCTCCTGCTGATGCGTCTGCTGTTGCATCTCCTGCTGCTACATCTTCTTCTCTGCAGATCCTGATGCTTCATCTCCTGCTGCAGAATCTCCAGCTGCATCTTCTGCTTCTGCATCTCTTGCTACTGTGTCTGCTGCATCATCTCCTCCTGCCTCTTCTCCTACAGCATCTCCTTCTGCATCTCGTGCTACATCTCACAAAGCTGTACCTGCTGAAGCATCTCTTCCTGCTTCATCTCCTGATGAACAGGCATCTATTGATGTATCTGCTGCTGCTTCATCTCATGCTGCTGCAACTCCTACTGAATCTGCTGTCGAATATGTTCCTACATCTGCTGTGGCTGCATCTCCTGCTGCTGCATCATCTACTGATGCATCTCCTGCGTAATCTCCTGCTGCTGCATCTCTTGCTTCTGCATCATCTACTGCTGCATCTCTTGATCAATCTCCTCCTGCTGTATCTGCACTATTTTCTGCTGCATCTGCTGCTGCTTCATATGCTGCTTCATCTCCTGATGCTACAGCTCCATCTGCATCATCTCCCACTGCATCTCCTGATGCTACAGCTCCATCTGCATCATCTCCCACTGCATCTCCTGCTGCTGAATCTCCTGCTGCATCTCCTGATTCATCTCCTGCTGCATCTCCTTCTGCTGCAGCTCCATCTGCATCATCTCCTGCTGCATCTCCTGATTCATCTCCTGCTGCATCTCCTGCTGAATCTAATCCTACATTTCCTGCTGCATCTCCTGCTGCTGCATAAACTGCTGCATCTCCTCTTGCTCTATCTCCTGCCGCTGCATTTACTGATGCATCTCCTGATGCTGCATCTCCACCTGCTGCATCTCCTGATGCTGAATCTTCTGCTGATGTATAACCTGCTGCATCTCTGACTGCTGCATCTCCTGTTTCTGAATCTCCTGCTGCTGCATCTGCTGGTGCTGCATATGCTACTGCATCTGCTGCAGCATCTTCTTCTTCTGCCTCTCATGCCACAACTCCCGCTGATGCATCTCCTGCTTCTGTATATCTTGCTCAATCTACTGCTGCTGCATCTCCAGCTGCATCTCCTGCTGCTGCATCTCTTGCATCTTCTGGTGCATCTGCTGTAGATTAATCTACTGGTGCATCTGCTGTAGATTAATCTACTGCTGCATCTCCTGTTGCTTCATCTTCTGATTTTTTGATGTCCTCCTGCATCACCTGATGCTCCATCTGCTGCTGCTGCATACACTGCTGCATCTTCTGCTGCTGAATTTACTTCTGCTGCATCTGCTGCTGCATCACCTTCTACTGAATCCCCTGCTGCATCTCCTGCTGCTGCATCCACTGGTACATCTCCTAATGCTGCATCTCCTGCTGATGCACCTCCTGATGCATCTCCTGCTCAATCTCCTCCTGCTGCTTCTCTTACTGCTTCATCTCCTGCATCTGCTGCTGCATGTGCTACTGCATCTCCTGCTTCTCTATGTCCTCCTCCTGGATCTCCACCTGCATCGATTGCTGCTTGGCCTACATCTCCCCTGCTTCATCTCCTCCTGCTGAATCTCCTGCTGTTGCATACCCTGCTACATCTACAGCTGCTTCTAACCCTATTTCATCTACTGCTGCTGCATTACCTGCTGCTTCTGCTACTGCATCTCCTCCTGAATTTCCTGCTGCTGCATCTCCTGCTACTATATCTTTTGCTTATCAATCTCCTGCTGCTGCATCTCCTACGGATTCTGCTTCTGAATCTGCTCCTGCATCTACTGCGGCTGCATCTCCTGATGCTGTATCTCCTGCTACTGCATCTCCTAATGCATCTCTTGTAGCTTAATCTCCTGCTTTTGCATCTCCTGCTTTATCTCCTTCTGATGCCTATCTTGCTGCAGCATCTACTGCTGCTTCGTCTGCTTCTACATCTCCCGCTGCATCTCCTGCTGCTGCATCTCAGGGTACATCTCCTCTTGCTCAGTCTCCAGCTGCATCTCCAGCTGCTACATCTCCTGCTACTGCATCTCCTTCTCTGCATCTCCTGCTGCATCTCTTGCAGTTGCATCTCCTGCTCCATATCCTTCTGTTGCATCAGCGTATTCATCGTATGATGGTGCTTTCTTACTGGATCTCCTGCTTCTGCATCTCCTGCTGCTCCAAACTCTGCTGCATCTGCTGCTGCGTTTCCAGCTGCAGCTGCTGCTGTATCTCCTGCGGCTGCTGATGCATTTCCTGATGCATTTTCTACTGCTGCATCTCCTTCTGCTGCAACTCCTGCTGCATCTCCTCTTGCTCCATTTCCTACTGCTGCATTTCCTGCTCCTGCATCTGATACTTCATCTCCTGCTGCTGCATCTGCTGGTGCTGCATCTCCTGCTGCATCTGCTGCTGAATCTCCTGCTTCTGCATCTCATACCACATCTCCTGCTGCTGTATCTCCTGCTTCTGCATATCTCGCAGCATCTCTTGCTGCTGCATCACCTACTGCTGAATCTCCTGAATCTTTTGCTGCATCTGCTGTAGATTCGCCTACTGGTGCATCTCTTGCTGCTGCATCTCCTGCTGCTGGATATCCTCGTGCATCTCCTGATGCCGCATCTGCTTCTGCATCTCCTTCTGCTGCATCTCCTGCTTCATCTCCTTTTGCTGCACATTTATTGCTGCTGCATGTACTGCTGCTTGGCCTGCTACTGTATATCCTGCTCCATCTCCTGCTGGTGCATCTCCTGCTGAATCTCCTTCTGCACCTCCTGCTGCTCCAGCTGCTGCATCTGCATCACCAGGATATTCTGAAGGAGATGCAGCAACAGGAGATGCAGCAGCAGGAGATGCAACCACAGCACTGCGTCGGCAGATTCAGCTGCAGGAGATGCAGCCTTAGGAGACGCAGCAACATTTTCAGCAGCAGATACAGCAGACGGAGATGCAGCAGGAGATGCAGTACCAGATGCAGCAGAAGGAAATGTAGCACCAGAAGATGTAGCAGGATATGCAGCAACAGGAGATTCAGCAGCAGGGGATGCAGCAGCAGATTCAGCAGCAAATTCAGCAGGAAATGTAGCAACAGTAGATGCAGATGAAGGAGATGCAGCAGAAAACGCATCAGCAAGAGATGAATCAGAAGATACAGCAGCAGGATATGCAGCAGGAGATGTATCAGCAGGAAATGCACCAGCAGAAGCAGCAGCAGAAGATGCAGAGGGAGATATATTAAAAAAAAGAGGAAGCAGGAGGAGCCCCGGTTACTTGATGTCCTCCTGCATCTCCTGATGCTGCATCTGCTGCTTCATCTCCTGCTTCTGTACCTCCTGCTGCTACATCTCCTGCTGCATCCTCTGCTCATGCATCTGTGGATGCATCTACTGATGCACCATTTCCCGTTGCATCTCCTGCTCCTGCCCCGCTGCATCTCTTTCTGCTCCATCTGGTGCATCTGCTGTTACATATGCTGCTGCTTCATCTACTGCTGCATCTCCTGCTGCTGCATCTCCTTCTGACGTTTCTGCTGAATCTACTGCTGAATAAGCATCCCCTGCTGCATCTCCTGCTGCTGCATCTCCTGCTTCATATCCTACTGCATCTCCTCCTGCAGCATATCTTGCTGCATTTCCTTCTGCTGCATCTCCTGCTGCATCATCTGCTGCAGCATCTTCTGCTGCTACATCTCATACTGAATCTTAATCTCCTGATGCAGCTGCTGCTGCAGCTGCTGCCGCTGCAGCTGCATCACCTGCTGCATTACCTCCTGCTGCATATTCTGCTGCATTTCCTGCTGCTGCATCTCCTTAATCTGCTGCTCCATTTCCTGATGTTTCATGTACTGCTGCATCTCCTGCTACATTTGCTGTAGCTGCATCTCCTTCTACTTGATGTCCTCCTGCATCTTCTGCTGCTGCATCTCCTGCTTCATCTCCTGCTGCTGTATAGCCTGCTGCTTCATCTCCTGCTGCATCCTCTGCGGATGCATCTGTAGAAGCATCTCCATTTCCTGCTGCATCTGCTGCTCAGTCTTCTATGGATGATGCTGAATCTCTTTCTGCATCTCCTTCTTCTGAATCAACTGCTGCTATATTACCTTCTGCATCGACTCCTGCTGCATCTGCTTCTGCATCTCCTGCTGCTACTGCTTCTCCTGCTGCTGCATCAGTTGCTGCTGAATCTCCTGATCAATCTCCTGCGGCATCACATGCTTCTACATATCATGCTGAATCTCCTGCTACATAATATTCTGCTGCATCTGCTGCTGCTGCATCTCCTGCTGCTGCATCACCTTCTGCATGTGCTGCTGCGGCATCTCCTTCTGCTGCATCTCCTGTTGCCGCATCTGCTGGTGCTGCACCTGCTACAACATCTGATTATGCATCTCATGCTGCTGCATCTCCTGCTGCATCTCAGTCTGAATCTCCTGGTGCTGCTTTTCCAGCTGATGCATATTCTGCTTCAACTCCTGCTGCTGCATTACCTTCTACATCTATTCCTGTTGTATTTCCTACTGCTGCATCTCCTGCTGCTGCGTCTGCTGCTTCATCTCCTGCTGCTGCATCTGCTGATACTGCATGTGCTGCTGCATCTCCTGCTGCATTCCTGCGGCATCACCTGCTCCTATATCTCCTGCTGCTACATCTCCTGATGCATCCTCTGCTCATGCATCTGCGGATTCCCCGTTGCATCTGCTGCTCCATCCTCTGCTGCTGAATCTCCTACGGAATTTCCTAATGCAGAATCTGCTGATGCATTTCCTGCTGATGCATCTCCTGCTGAATATCCTGATGCTGCATCTCCTGCTGCTGAATCTCCTGCCTCTTCATCTCCTGCTGCTGCAACTCCTGCTAAATGTGCTGCTGCATCTGGTGCTGCTGCATCTTCTTTTACTGCATCTCCTGCTGCTTCATCTCCGGCTGATTTCCTGCTGCATTTTTTTCTCTTGAAACTCCTGCTGCATATCCTGATACATCTTCTGCTGAATATGCATCTCCTGTTACATCTTCACTGATACACCTCATGCAGATGCAGCTGCTGCTGCATATGCAGCTACATCTGCTGTTTCCAAATCTCTAGCTGAATATCCTACTTAATTTCCAGCAGCATCTCCTACTGATGCAATTCTTGATGCATCTCATCCTGCATCCTTTGCTGCTGCATCTGCTTCTGCTTCTGGTGATGCTACATCTCCAGCTGCATCTGCTGCTTTATCTCCTCCTGCATATGGTTCTGCATCTTCGGATGCATATGGTGTTGCATCTGGTGCTGCTTCTGCTGCTGGTGCATCTCCTGCCTCATATACTGCTCTTGTGTCTCCTGCTGATGTATGTTTTGCTGCATCTCCTGCTGATGGATATCCTGATGTATCTCCTGCTTCTGCATCTACTTCTTCTGCATCTCTGGCTCCAGCATCTCCTAATGCATAAATTGCTGCTGTATCTCTTATTCATCAACTTCTGCTGCTTATACTGCTGCATCTGGTGCTGCTGTACCTCCTCCTACTGCATCACCTTCAGATCCATCTCCTGCTCCTGCATATTCATCTGCATTTACTGCTGCAGTTCTTTATGAATCTACTACTGCTGCATCTGCTGAATTTGTTGCTGCATCTGCTGCTGTTTCATCTACTGCTGCATCTCCTGATAGATCTCCTGCTGCTGCATCTCCTGCTGGTGCTTCTGATGCTGCATCTGATGCTGCTTTCTCTCCTGCTGCATGTACTGCTGATGAATCTCCTACTGTATTTCCTTCTGCTGCATCTTGTTCTCTTCCTCTACTACTCTGCACTTCCTGCTGTTGCATCTCCTCCTTCTGCATCTCCGGCTGAATCGCCGGTAGCATCTCCTGCTTCTTCATCAGAATGGCTATTAAAGCGTCGCATCAAAATATCACAGTGTTCAGCGCAACAACCGCAGGGGAGATGCTACGATCAAATATTGACATTCGTATAATTCTTCTCTGGATATGCTTCCACTGCAAGGCAAGACTTGTAGAACTTTCAGTCTAGGCTCGTGTACTGCATCATCAGAATGGCTATTAAAGCGTCACTGCAAAATTTGAAAACGTTTAGAAAAAGTACCGCAAGGGCGCTGCTATGATCAAATGCTAGCTTTCGTTAGAATCTTCTCTTGAAGCGCTTTCACTGCAAGCTGCAAAGCACGTCTAACAAAACGTTTAGTATTGATTACGGAATTGTGATTTAACTACTGAGGAGCTTTAGGAAAAGTGAGTTAAGCCCCTATGGAAGATTCTAGCATGTAATGCTGCTGCTTCTGAATGTCTTCTCTTATAGCGCTTTCACTGCAAAGAAAGACTTGTAGAACTTTCAATCTAGGCTCGTGTCCTGTAATATCAGAATGGGTAGTAAAGTGTCACTGCAAAATTTTGAATCGTTCAGAACAAGTACGGCAGGGAAGCTGCTACTATCACATGCTGGCTCTTGTCAGTCTTCTCTGGAAGCGCTTTCACTGCAAGCTGCAAAGCACGACTAACATAAAATTTTAGTATAGGGTACAGAACAGTTACTTTGCTTCGCCGAATAACGCGCTTTCGGAATAGTGAACATCGGCTGCTTAGAAGATGGTAGTATGGAATGCTGCTGCTTCTGAATGCTTTATCTTATAACACTTTAACTGAAAAGTACGACTTATAGAAGTTTCAATTGTCACTTCAAAATTTCAGAGCATTCAGCACAAGTACCGCAGGGAAGCTTCTACCATCAAATGTTGGTTCTCGTAAGAGTCTTCTCTTATAGCGCTTTCACTGCAAGCTGTGAAGCACGACTAATCCATTTTAATTTAGGGTAATAAATTGTGACTTAGCTGCTCCTGTTAACGCGCTTATGGAAAAGTAAGTATTTCAGGCAGTGCAGAAGCTGGCATGAAACTACACCACTTATTAATGTTTTCTCTTATAGTGCTGTTACTGCAACAGACGACTTGTAGAAGTTTCATTCTAGGCTTATGAACTGTAAGATCAGAATGGCTATTGAAGCCTCATTTCAAGATTTGAGATCGTTCAGCACAAGTACCGCAGGGAAGCTGCTACCATCAAATTTCGGCTCTCGTTAAGATCCTTTCATGAAGTACTTTTACTGCCAGCCTCAAAGCACGAGAAACACAATGTATTTGCGTAGGATAGTTATTTACGACTTAATAACGCCTAATAACGTTCTTTCGGAAAAGGGAATATCTCTAACAGAGAAGGTGTTAGCATGGAATGCTTCTGCTTGTGGATGTATTCTCTTAGAGCGCAATCAGGGCAAACCAAGATTTATGGATCTTTCTGTCTTGGCTAGTGAACGCTAACATCAGCAAAGCTAGTAAAGCTTCACTTGGAGATTTGAAAGCATTTAGCACAAGTACCCCTCGAGAAATTGCTAGCATCAAATGGTAGCTCTCTTTAGAATCTTCTCTGGAAGCGCTTTCACTGAGAGGTGCAAAACACGACTTGCACTGCGTTTAAATGTACGTTAAAGAATAGTGACATAATAGCGACTAAAAACGAGCATTAGGAAATGTGAATATCTCTAACAGCGAAGATGTTATCACGAAATGCTACTGCTTTTGCATGTCGTCTCTTATAGCGCTTTCACTGGAAAGCGAGACTTGTCAAACTTTCAGTCTAGGCTTGTGAAATGTAACATCAGCATGGCTATTGAGGCATCACATCAAGATTTCAGAGATTTCTACACAAGTACCGCAGGGAAGCTGCTACCATCAAATTTTGACTCTCGTTAGGATCTTTTCATGAAGCGCTTTCACTGTCAGCAGCAAAGCACGAAACATCAACTTCTTCGCGTAGGCTAGTTATTAGCCGCTTAATAATGCTCTAATATTTTTCAAGTGACGCTTTAAGAGCCGTTCTGATGTTACACTACACAACCGTATACTAAAACTTCAACGAGACTCGCTTTTCAGTGAACGAGCTTTAATATCTTAAAGATATTCAGAAGCAGCAGCATTCCATGCTATCATCTTACCTGTAAGCTTTATTCGATTTCTCTATAGCTCCTCAATATTGGCAGTTAAGTCATAATTTAATGAAGCAGGAGATGCAACACCAGAAGATGCAGCAACAAGAGATGCATTATCAGCAGATGCAGCATCAGGAGTTGAAGCAGAATATGCATCAGCAGGAAATGCAGCAACAAGAGATTAGGAGAGACGGAGATGCAGCATGAGATGCAGCATCAGGAGATGCAGAAGCAGATGTTGCAGCAGATGCAGCACCAGCAGATGCAGCAGCAGGAGATGCATCAGGAGATTCAGGAGCAGACAAAGGATGTTCAGCAGCAGACACGGCATCAGGAGATTCAGCAGCAGGAGATGCAGAAGCAAACGCAGCAGTAGGAGTGGCAGCAGGTGGAGCTGCATCAGGACAGCATATTCGGGAGAAGATGGAGCAGGAGATTCAGCAGTATATGTAGAAACATGAGATGCCGCAGGAGATTCATCAGGAGATTCATCAGCAACTCATGCAGGAGCAGGAGATGCAGAAGCAGATGAAGCAGTACGAGATTCCACAGCAGAACATGCAGCAGTAGTCGATGCAGAAGGTAATAGAGTAGCAGGAGATTCAGAAAAAGGAGATGTAGAAGCAGATGAAGCAGTAGGAGATTCCACAGCAGAACATGCAGAAGGAGTCGATGCAGAAGGTAATAGAGTAGCAGGAGATTCAGAACAAGGAGGTGTAGAAGGAGATTCAGCAGCAGGAAAGGCAG
Source organism: Clamator glandarius (assembly GCA_033459285.1). Taxonomy (NCBI): domain Eukaryota; kingdom Metazoa; phylum Chordata; class Aves; order Cuculiformes; family Cuculidae; genus Clamator; species Clamator glandarius. The sequence continues at coordinate 340,548 of JAUNZM010000631.1, read as the reverse complement.
TAGGAAGAGATAAAGCAGGTAACGCAGCAGCAAATGCAGCAAAAGATGCAAGAGGAAGAGATACAGCATCAGACCCATCAGCAGGAGATACAGCAGCAGAAGATGCAGCAGGAAACGCAGCAGCAGTAATGCAGTAAAAGGAGATGAAGCAAGGAAGGAGATGCTGAAGGAGTTGCAGCATCAGGAAATGCAGCAGTAGTTGATGTAGTAGCACGGGACGCAGGAGTTGCAGAATCAGGAGATGCAGCAGGGAATGCAGCAGCAGCAGAAGTAACAGGAGATGAGGCAGCAGCATATGCACTAGGAGATGTAGCAGCAGGAGATGAAGAAGCAGGAAATGCTACAGGCGATTCAGCCGGAGATGCAGAAGGAGGAAATGCAGCAGCAGGAAGTGCAGAGTAATAGATGAAGAGAAGAAGATGCAGCAGAAGGAAATATAGCAGGAGATTCATCGGCAGTACATGCAGCAGGAGAGAAAGCAGCATCAGATGCAGCAGCAGGAGATGCAGCAGCATGAGATCTATCAGGAGATGCAGCAGTAGATGAAGCAGCAGCAGATGCAGAAGCAAATTCATCAAATGCAGCAGTAGTAGATTCATAAAGAGCTGCAACAGGAAATTCAGATGAATATGCAGCAGCAGGAGATACAGCAGGAGATGCATCTACAGTGGATGAAGAAAGAAATTTAGCACGGGACGCTCAAGGAGATGCAGCAGGAGAAGCAGATGGAGATGAAGCAGCAGGATATGCAGCAGAAGGAGATGACTCAGGAGATGCTCCAATAGAATGTGCAACATGAGATACAGCATGAGATGCAGCAGCAGACGAAGCAAAGAAAGATTCAAAAACAGGAGATGCAGCAGGATATTCAGCAGGAAACGAAGAAGGAGGAGATACAGTAGCATCAGATGCAGCAGTATATGCAGCAGAAAGAGATGTTTAAGAGATACATCAGCAACTGATGCATCAGGAGAAGCTGGAGCCGGAGATGAAGAATCAGGAGATACAGCAGGACACTCATCAGCAGGAGATGCAGCAAAATATACATCAGCAGGAGACACAGCAGCAGGATATGAAGCAGGAGATGCACCATCAGCAGAAGCAGCACCAGCTGCAGCACCATATGCAGCAGACGATGCAGAACCATATGCAGCAGAACATGCAGAACCATATGCAGCAGGAGATACAGCAGAAGATGAATCTGGAGATGTGGCATCAACAGAAGCAGAATCGGATGCAGCAGCAAAGGATTCAGGATGAGATGCATCAAGAATGGCATCAGCAGGAGATGCTGCTGGAAATTCAAAAGGATAAGCAACAGCAAGAGATTTGGCAACAACAGATGCAGCAGGATATACAGCAACAGATTCAGGTGCATGAGGTGTATCAGCAGGAGATGTTGCAGGACATGCAACAGGCGATTCACGAGAAAGTAATACAGCAGGAAATAAGCCGGAGATGCAGCAGCAGGAGATGAAGAGACAGGAGATTCAGCAGCAGGACATGCAGCATCAGGAGATTCAGCAGGACATGCATCAACAGGAAATGCATCTGCAGATTCTGCAGCAGGAAATTCCGTGGAGATTCTGCACCACGAGATTCAGTAGAAAAGGCAGCAGAAAATTCAGTAGAAAAGGCAGCAGGAGACATTGAATGCGATTCCGCAGCAGTGGATGTAGAAAGAGATGCAGCAGGAGATACATCAGCAGGAAGGAGATGCAAAAGCAGGAGATGAAGGAGCAGGAGATGCACAGGCAGAATTAGCAGGAGATGAATCAGCATGAAAAGCAGAAGAACATGCAGCAGGAGTAGATGCAGCTGCAGGACATGCATCAGGAGTCGATGCAGAAGGTAATAGAGAAGCAGGAGATTCAGAAGAAGGAGATGCAGAAAGAGATTCATACGCAGGAGATGCAGCAGCAGGAAAGGCAGCAGTATATAGGGAAGCAGCCTATGCTAATACGTTCTTTTAGTCGTGTTTGCAGCTTGCAGTGAAAGCGCTTCGAGAGAAGACTCTAACGAGAGCAACCATTTGATGCTAGCAACTTCTCAGGGGTAGTTCTACTAAACGTTTTCAAATCTTCAAATGAATCTTTATTAGCCACGCTGATTTACCGTTCACTAGCCTAGACGGAAAGTTCGATACATATTGGTTTGCAGTCATTGCCCTCTAAGAGAAGACATCCACAAGAAGAAGCATTCCATGCTAACATCTTCCCTGTTGGAGATATTCCCTTTTCTGAAAGAGCGTTATTAGGCGTTTTTAAGTCGTAAATAACTATCCTACGCTAAAAGTTTGCGCTTTTCGTGCTTTGAGGCTGGCAGTGAAAGCGCTTCATGAAAGGATCCTAACGAGTGCCAAAATTTGATGGTAGCAGCTTCCCTGCGGTACTTGTGCTGAACGATCTCAAATCTTGACATGAGGCTTTAATAGCCATTCTGATCTTACAGTTCATAAGCCTAGAGTGAAACTTCTACAAGTCGTCTGTTGCAGTAACAGCACTATAAGAGAAAACATTAATAAGCGGTGTAGTTTCATGCCAGCTTCTGCACTGCCTGAAATACTTACTTTTCCATAAGCGCGTTAACAGGAGAAATAAAATGGATTATTTCACAGCTTGCAGTGAAAGCGCTATAAGAGAAGGCTTTAACGAGAACCAACGTTTGATGGTAGGAGCTTCCCTGCGGTACTTGTGCTGAAAGCTCTGAAATTTTGAAAGGACACTTTACAAGCTGGTGATATACTTCAGAAGACAAGAATGAAACTACTAGACTGAAAGTTCTACAAGTCTTGCCTTGCAGTAAAAGCACATCCAGAGAAGAATTATACAAAAGTCAATATTTGATCGTAGAATCTTCCCTGCGGTTGTTGCGCTGACACTCTGATATTTTGAAGCGACGCTTTAATAGCCATTCTGATGTTGCAGTACGTAAGCTCAGACTAAAAGTTTAACAAGTCTTGCCTTACAGTGAAAATGCTAAATACTTTGAAGTGATGCTTTAATAGCCATTTTGATGTTGCAGTGTAAAAGCCCAGACTGAAACTTCTACAAATTTTGCTTTGCAGAGAAAGCGCTCTAAGAGAAGACATTCAGTAGCAGCAGTTTTCCACGCTAGCATCTTCACTGCGTCAGTTACTCACTTATTAGAAAGCACCTTCATAAATCACAATTCAGTACCCTATACTAAAACGTTCTGTTAGTCATGCTTTGCAGCTTGTAGTGAAATCGTTTCCAGAGAAGACTCTAACGAGAGCCAGCATTTCATTGTAGCTTCTTCCCTGCGGTACTTGTGCTGAACGCTCTGATATTTTCAAGTGACGCTTTAAGCGCAGTTCTGATGTTACAGTACACAAGTGTATACTCAAACTTCAACAAGTCTCACTTTGCAGTGAAAGCGCTTTAAGAGACATTCAGAAGCAGCAGCATTCCATGCTATCATCTTCCCTTGTGGGCGTTATTCGATTTCCCTAATGCGACTCAATAGTAGCAGTTAAGTCAAAATGATATGCAGCAGGAGCAGCAGCAGCACATGCAGTATAAGCAGATGCAGCAGCAAGACTTGAAGCAGAAAATGCGCCAGCAGGTAATGCAGCACCAAGAGATTCAGATGGAGATGCAGAAGGAGGTGCAGCAGAAGGAGATGCTGGAACAGCACATGCAGCAACAGGAGATGCAGAAGTAGGAAATGCAGCGGCAGCAGATGCAGCAAGAGATTCTGCAGCAAGAGATTCAGCAGCCGACACGGCATCAGGAGATTCAGCAGCAGGAGGTGCAGCAGGAGATGCAGAAGCAAATGAAGCAGTAGGAGTGGCAGCAGGTGTAGATGCATCAGGAGATGCATATTCAGAAGGAGATGTAGGAGGAGATTGAACATGATATATAGAAGCATGAGATGCCGCAGGAGATTCAGGAGGAGGTTCAGCAGGAGATGCAAGAGTAGGAGATGCAAAAGCAGGAAATGCAGAATCATATGCAGTAGGAGGTGATGCAGCAGCAGAACATGTAGCAGGAGTCAATGCAGAGGATAATAGAGCAGCAGGAGATTCAGAAGAACGAGATATAGAAAGAGATTCAGCAGCAGGAAATGAAGCAGCAGGAAAGGCAGCAGTATATAGAGAAGCAGGATCTGTAACAGAAAGAAATGCACTAAGAAGAGATAGAGCAGGAGATGCAGCAGCAGAAGATGCAGCAGGAGATGCAGCAGCAGGAGATCTATCAGTAGATGCAGCAGTAGGTGATGCAGCAGCAGATGCAGCAACAAATTCAGCAGATGCAGCATTAGTAGATTTATAAAGAGCTGCAGCAGGAAATGCAAATGAATATGCAGCAGCAGGAGATGCATCTGCAGGTGACGCAGAAACAGGAGATGCAGCAGGTGACGCTCAAAAAGATGCAGCAGGAGATGCAGAATGAGATGAAGCAATAGGAGATGCTGAAACAGGAGATGCAGCAGAATGACATAGATCAAGAGATGAAGCAGCAGGAGATACATTAGGAGATGCAGTAGCAGGATATGAAAAGCAGGAGCTATAGCAACAGGACATGCAGCAAGAGGAAATGGAACAGAAAGTGCAGTAGGAGGAGGTACAGCAGCACCAGATGCAGCAGTATAACCAGCAGAAGGAGATGAATAAGACATACAGCAGCAATTGATGCAGCAGGAGATGCTGGAGACGGAGATGCAGAATCAGGAGATACAGCAGGATATGCATCAGCAGGAGATGCCGCAAACCATACACCATCAGGAGACACAGCAGCAAGATATGAGGCAGGAGATGCACCAGCAGCAGAAGCAGCACCAGATGCAGCACCAGATGCTGCAGTAAATACAGAACCATATGCATCAGAATATGCAGAATAATATGCAGCAGGAGATACAGAGGAGATGAAGCAGCAGATGCAGCTGGAGATGTAGCATCACCAAAAGCAGAAGTAGATGCTGCAGCAGAGGATGCAGGATGAGATGCTGCAGGAATTGCATAAGCAGTAGATGCTGCTTGAAATTCAGTAGGTTATGGAACAGCAAGAGATTCTGGAACAGCAGATGCAGCAGGATATGCAGCAGCACCTGCAGCTGCATGAGTTATCTCAGCAGAAGATGTAGCAGGAGATGCATATTCAGCAGGAAATGCATCAGCAGGAGAAGCATCAGCAGATTCTGCCGCAGGAAAATCCGTAGGAGATTCTGCAGCAGATGATTCAGGAGAAAACACAGCAGGACATTCAGCAGAAAATATAGCAGGAGATGCAGCAGGAGATATAGAAGGAGATTCATCAGCAGGGGATGTAGGAGGAGATGCAGCAGGAGATACATCAGCAGGAATTGTAGCAGGAGATGCTGGACGAGTTAATGCAGCAGGTGATGCAGCAGCAGAGCGTTATTAGGCGCTATTAAGTCTCTATTCATTTTCGAACTCAAGAACGTTGAATTAGTGTTTCTCTGCATCTTGCAGAGAAACCGTTTCCATAGTAGATGCTAACGAAAGCCAGCATTTGATGGTAACACCTTTCCTGTGTTACTTCTGCCGAACGCTCACATGTCTAGCCTGTTACTGCAACAGACAACTTATAGGAGTTTCACTCTAGGGTTATGAACTGTGAGATCAGAAAGGCTATTAAAGCCACATTTCAAGATTTGAGATCGTTCAGCACAAGTACCGCAGAGAAGCTGCTACCATCAGATTTTGGCACTCATTATGATCTTTTCATGAAGTGCTTTCACTGCCAGCCTCAAAGCACGAAAAACGCAATGTATTCGCATAGGCTAGGTATTTACGACTTAATAACGCCTAATAACGCTCTTTCGGAAAAGGGAATATCTCCAGCAGGGAAGATATTAGCATGGAATGCTTCTGCTTCTGAATGTCTTCTCTTAGAGCGCAATCACTGCAAACCAAGATGTATCGAACTTTCCGTCTAGCCTAGTGAACGAAAATATCATCATGGCTAGTAAAGCTTCACTTGGAGATTTGAAACTATTTTGCAGAACTACCCCTGGGAAGTTGATAGCATCAAATGGTGTCTCTCGTTAGAGTCTTCTCTGGAAGCGCTTTCACTGCAAGCTGCAAACACGACTAAAAGCACATATTAGCATAGGCTAGTGAATAGGGACTTAACACCGTCTATTACGGCGTAAAAATTCATATCGCCAGCAGGGAAGATGCTAGCATGGAATGCTTCTACTTCTAAATGTCTTCTATTAGAGCACAATCACTGCAAACCAAGATTTATGGATCCTTCTGTCTAAGCTAGTGAATGGTAACATCAGCAAAGCTACTAAGCTTCACTTGAAGATTTGAAAGCGTTAAGCACAAATACCGTAGGGAAGTTCCTAGCATCAAATTGCATCTGTCGTTACAATCTTCTCTGGAAGCGCTTTCACTGAGAGGTGCAAAACACGACTTACAATGCCTTAAAGTGTAGGTTAAGGAATAGTGATATAATAGCGAATAAAAACGAGCATTAGGAAAAGTGAATATCTCTAACAGCGAAGATGTAATCACGGAATGCTGCTGCTTCTGAATGTCGTCTCTTATAGCTCTTTCACTGGAAAGCGAGACTTATCCAACTTTCAGTGTTAGCTTGTGAAATGTAACATCAGCATGCCTATTGAGGCATCCCGTCAAGATTGCAGGGATTTCTGCACAAGTACCGCAGGGAATTTACTACCATCAAATTTTGACTCTCGTTAGGATCTATTCGTGAAGAGCTTTCCCTGTCAGCCGCAAAGCACGAAAAACCAACTTTTTCTCGTAGGATAGTTATTAGCCACTTAATAACGCCTAATAACGCTCTTTCGGAAAAGGGAATATCTCCAGCAGGGAAGATGTTAGCATGGAATGCTTCTGCTTCTGTATGTCTTCTCTTAGAGCGCAATCACTGCAAACCAAGATGTATCGAACTTTCCGTCTAGCCTAGTGAACAGTAACATCAGCATGGCTAGTAAAGCTTCACTTGAAGATTTGAAAGCGTTTAGGAGAACTACTCCTGGGAAGTTGCTAGTATCAAATGGTTGCTCTCGTTAGAGTCTTCTCTGGAAGCGCTTTCACTGCAAGCTGCAAACACGACTAAAAGCACGTATTAGCATAGGCTAGTGAATAGGGTCTTAACACCTTCCATTACAGCGTTTTAGTAAAAATTCATATCTCCAGCAGCGAAGATGTTAGCATGGAATGCTTCTACTTCTGAATGTCTTCTCTTGGAAGCAGAAGCATTCCATGCTAACATCTTCCCTGCTGGAGATATTCCATTTTCCGAAAGAGCGTTATTAGGCTTTATTAAGTCGTAAATAACTAGCCTACGCGAAAATGTTGCGGGTTTTGTGCTTTGCCGCTGAAACTGAAAGCACCTCATGAAAGGATCCTAAAGAGAGCCAAAATTTGACGGTAGCAGGTTCCCCGCGTTACTTGTGCTGAACGCTCTGAAATTTTGAAGTGACACTTTACTAGCTGGTGATATACTTCAGAAGACTAGAATGAAGCTTCTAAAAGTCGAATTTTGCAGTGAAAGTGTTGTAAAACAAGACATTCAGAAGCAGCAGCATTCCATTCTACCATCTTCTGTGCAGCCGTTGTTCACTATTCCGATAGCGCGTTATTCACAGAAGTAAAGTAACTGTTCAGTACCCTATACTAAAACGTTTTGTTAGACATCCTTTGCAGCTTGCAGTGAAAACGCTTCAAGAGAGATTCTAAAGAGAGCTAGCATTTGATTGTAGCAGCGCCCTTGTGGTACTTTTTCTAAACGTTTTCAAATTTTGTTAGTGACGCTTTAATAGCCATTCTGATGATGCAGTACACTAGCCTAGACTGAAAGTTCTACAAGTCTTGCCTTGCAGTGAAAACGCATCCAGCTGAGAATTATATGAATGTCAATATTTGATCGTAGCATCTCCCCTGCCGTTGTTGCGCTGAACACTCTGTTATTTTGAAGCGACGCTTTAATAGCCATTCTGATGTTGCAGTACGTAAGCATAGACTAAAAGTTTAACAAGTTTTGCCTTGCAGTGAAAGTGCTAAAGATTTTGAAGTGATGCTTTAATAGCCATTCTGATGTTGCAGTGTAAAAGCCTAGACTGAAACGTCTACAAGTTTTGCTTTGCAGAGAAAGCGCTCTAAGAGAAGACATTCAGTAGCAGCAGTATTCCACGCTAGCATCTTCACTGCGTCAGTTACTCTCTTATTAGAAAGCACCTTCTTAAGTCACAATTCAGTACCCTATACTAAAAGGTTCTGTTAGTCATGCTTTGCAGCTTGCAGTGAAAGCGTTTCTAGAGAAGACTCTAACGAGAGCCAGCATTTCATTGTAGCTTCTTCCCTGCGGTACTTGTGCTGAACGCTCTGATATTGTCAAGTGACGCTTTAAAAGCCGTTCTGATGTTACAGTACACAAGCGTATAGTCAAACTGCCACAAGACTCGCTATGCAGTGAACGCGCTTTAATCTCTTAAAAATATTCAGTAGCAGCAGCATTCCATGCTATCATCTTCCCTGTGGGCGTTATTCGATTTCTCTAAAGCGCCTCAATATTGGCAGTTACGTCATAATTTGACGAAGCAGGAGCTGCAACACCAGAATATGCAGCAACAAGAGATGCATTATCAGCAGATGCAGCATCAGGAGTTGAAGCAGAATATGCATCAGCAGAAAATGCAGCACCAAGAGATTCAGACGGAGATGCAGAAGCAGATGTTGCAGCAGGTGCAACACCAGCAGATGCAGCAGTAGGAGATGCAGCAGTACGAGATACAGCAGGAGATTCTGCAGCAGGAGATTCAGGAGCAGACAAAGGATGTTCAGCAGCAGACACGGCATCAGGAGATTCAGCAGCAGGAGATGCAGAAGCAAACGAAGCAGTAGGAGTGGCAGCAGCAGGAGATGCATCAGGACATGCATATTCAGAAGGAGATGGATTAGGAGATTCAGCAGTATATGTAGAAGCATGAGAAGACGCATGAAATGCTTCAGGAGATTCAGCAGCAACTGATGCAGCAGCAGGAGAAGCAGCACGAGATGCAACAGTAGCAGGAGATGCAGAAGCAGATGCAGCAGGAAATGAAGATTCAGCAGAAGATGCAGTAGGAAGAGATTCTTCAACATATGCAGCAGTATGATATGATGCAGCAACAGGAGATACAGCAGTATATGGAGAAAGGAGATGATGCAGCAGACGCAGCAACAGGATATTCAGCAGCAGGAGGTGCAGCAGCAGGAGATTCAGCAGCAGGAGAAGCAGCAGGAGATGCATATTGAGAAGGAGATACGTCAGGAGATGTAGCAGCATGAGATGCCACAGGAGATTCAGGAAGAGATTCAGCAGAAGGAGATGCAAGAGCAGGAGATGAAGCAGCAGGAGATGAAGAAGCAGATGCAGCAGGAGATGCAGATTTAGCAGGGGATGCATCAGCAGGAGGTGCAGAAGCAGATGCAGCAGGAGGAGATGCAGCAGCAGGATATGCAGCAGGAGTCGATGCAGAAGGTAATAGAGCAGCAGGAGATTCAGAAGAAGGAGATGCAGAAAGAGATTCCACAGCAGGAGATGCAGCAGTAGGAAAGGCAGCAGTATATATATTGATCAGGAGATTCATCAGCAACTGATGCAGAAGAGGATGAAGCAGTAGGAGAAGCCGCAGCAGATCATGCAACAGGAATCGATGCAGAAGGTAATAGAGTAGCAGGATATTCAGAAGAAGGAGATGTAGAAAGAGATTCAGCAGCAGGAGATTAGGCAGCAGGAAAGGCAGTAGGAGGAGATAGAGCAGGTAATGCAGCAGCAGATGCAGCAAAAGATGCAAGAGGAAGAGATACAGCATCAGACCCATCAGCAGGAGATACAGCAGCAGAAGATGCAGCAGGAAATGCAGCAGCAGTAGGTGCAGCAGATATGCAGTAACAGGAGATGAAGCAAGAAAGGAGATGCAGGAGGAGTTGCAGCATCAGGAGATGCAGCAGGAAATGCAGCAGCAGGGGATGTAGAAGTTGCAGATGCAGAAGGAGTTGCAGAATCAGGAGATGCATCAGGTAATGCAGCAGCAGCAGAAGTAACAGGAGATGCAGCAGCGTCATATGCTGTAGGAGATGTAGCAGCAGGAGATGAAGAAGAGGAGATGCTATAGGCATCAACAAGTCTAGCTTAGCAGTGAAAGCACTATAAGAGAAGACATTCAGAAGCGGCAGCATTCCATGTTATCATTTTCCCTGCGGGCGTTATTCAAACGCCTCAATAAAGCGCCTCAATAATGGAAGTTAAGTCATAATGAGATGCAACATCAGAAGATCAAGCACGAAGAGATGCAGCAGGAGCTGCAGCAGCACATGCAGTATCAGCAGATGCATCAGCAGGAAATGCATCAGCAGATTCTCTAGCAGGAAATTCCGCAGGAGATTCTGCAGCAGGAGATTCAGTAGAAAATGCAGCCGGAGATGCAGCAGGAGATATAGAAGGAGATACATCATCAGGAATTGTAGCAGGAGATGCTGGAGGAGATTCTGCAGAAAAAGATTCAGCAGGAGATGCAGCAGGAGATGAAATAGATTCACAGGCATCAGCAGTTACAGCAGGATGTGTCCCAGGAGATTCAGCAGGAAATGTAGCAGCAGGAGATGCAGCCGCAGATGCCTTTAACAGGATATGCAGCTGAAATGCAGAAGCATCCGTAGAAAATTGGGGAGCAGATGCAGGAGGAAATGGAGATGCTTCTGCAGATGAATCAGCAGATGCACCCGCAGAGGATGCAGCAGGAGATGAAGCAGCAGGCTACTCCGCAGCAAGAGATGAAGCAGCAGATGCAGCAGCAGATGGAGATTAAGCATCAGACGCAGTAGCAGGAGATGCAGCCGCAGGAAATACAACAGGAATAGATGTAGAAGGTAATGCAGCAGCAGGAGTTGAAGCAGAATATGCATCAGCCACAAACGCAGCACCAAGGGATTCAGATGGAGATGCAGCAGGAGATGCAGCAGCAGGAGATGCATAATCAGATGTTGCAGCAGGTGCAGCACCAGCAGATGCGGCAACAGGAGATGCAGCAGAAGGAGATGCCGCAGCAGCACATGCAGAAGGTGATGCAGCAGTAGGAGATGCAGCAGCAGCAGATGCAGCAGGATATTATGTAGCAGGAGATTCAGCATGATATGTAAAAGCATGAGATGCCGCAGGAGACTGATCAGAAGATTCAGCAGCAACTGATGCAGCAGCAGGAGAAGCAGCAGCAGCAGGAGATGCAGAAGCAGATGCAGCAGGAAATGAAGATTCATCAGAAGATGCAGTAGGAAGAGATTCTTCAACATATGCAGCAGCATGATATGATGCAGCAACAGGAGACACAGCAGGTTATGGAGAAAGAACAGATGATTCAGCAGAAGCAGCACCAGGAGATTCAGCAGCAGGCGATTCAGCACCAGGAGATTCAGCAGCAGGAGATGCATATTCAGGAGATAGGTCAGGAGATGTAGCAGGATATGTAGGAGTATGAGATGCCACAGGAGATTCAGGAGGAGATTCAGCAGAAGGAGATGTAAGAGCAGGAGATGAAGGAGCAGGAGATGCAGAAGCAGGAGATGCAGAAGCAGATGCAGCAGCAGGAGATGCAGCAGCAGGAGATGCAGCAGGAGTCGATGCAGAAGGTAATAGAGCAGCAGGAGATTCAGAAGAAGGAGATGCAGAAAGAGATTCAGCAGCAGGAGATGCAGCAGCAGGAAAGGCAGCAGTATTTACAGAAGCAGGATATGCAGCAGGAGGAGATGCAGTAGGAGGAGATAGAGCAGGTAGAAAAAAAGCAGCGGATTCTGCAGCATGAAATTGCGTAGGAGATTCTGCAGCAGGACATTCAGTAGAAACGCAGCAGGAGATTCAGTAGAAAAGGCAGCAGGAGATGCATCTTCACTGCGTCAGTTACTCACTTATTAGAAAGCACCTTCATAAGTCACAATTCAGTACCCTATACTAAAAGGTTCTGTTAGTCATGCTTTGCAGCTTGCAGTGAAAGCGTTTCCAGAGAAGCCTCTTTACGAGAGCCAGCATTTCATTGTAGCTTCTTCCCTGCGCTACTTGTGCTGAACGCTCTGATATTTTCAAGTGACGCTTTAAGAGCAGTTCTGATGTTACAGTACACAAGCATATACTCAAACTTCAACAAGTCTCACTTTGCAGTGAAAGCGCTTTAAGAGACATTCAGAAGCAGCAGCATTCCATGCTATCATCTTCCCTGTGGGAGTTATTCGATTTCCCTAATGTGACACAATAGTGGCAGTTAAGTCATAATGAGATGAGGCAGGAGATGCAACACCAGAAGATGCAACACCAAGAGATCAACGGGAGCTGCAGCAGCACATGCAGTATCAGCAGATGCAGCATCAGGAGATGCAGCAGCAGGAGATGCAGAAGCAGATGTTGCAGCAGGTGCAGCACCAGCATATGAAGCAACAGGAGATGCAGCAGTAGGAGATGCTGCAGCAGCACATGCAGAATGTGATGCAGCAGCAGCAGATGCAGCTGCAGCAGATGCTTCAGGAGATTCAGCAGCAGGAGTTTCAGCAGAAGACAAAGGATAGTCAGCAGCAGACCCGGCATCAGGAGATACAGCGGCAGGAGATGCAGCAGGAGATGTAGAAGTAAACGCAGCAATAGGAGTGGCAGCAGGTGGAGATGCATCAGGAGACGCATATTCAGAAGGAGGTGGAGCAGGAGATTCAGCATGATATGTAGAAGCATGAGATGCCGCAGGAGATTGATCAGGAGATTCATCAGCAACTGATGCAGCAGCAGGAGAAGCAGCAAAAGATACAGCAGCAGCAAGAGATGCAGAAGCAGATGCAGCAGGAAATGAAGATTCAGTAGAAGATGCAGTAGGAAGAGATTCTTCAACATATGCAGCAGCATGATATGATGCAGCAAGAGGAGATACAGCAGGATATGGAGAAAGAGGAGATGATGCAGAGACGCAGCAGCAGGAGATTCATCAGCAGGAGATTCAGCAGCAGGAGAAGCAGCAGGAGATGCACATTCTGAAGGAGATACAGCAGGAGATGCAGCAGCAGAAGAAGCAAAAGGAGATGCAGAAACAGGAGATGCAGCAGCAGCACATGGATCAAGAGATGAAGCATCAGGAGATTCATTAGGAGATGCAGTAGCAGAATATAAAACAGCAGGAGATATAGCAGCAGGAGATGCAGCAGGACATTCAGCAGGAGATGCAGCAGGAGGAGATGGAACAGGTGATGCAGTAGGAGGAGGTACAGCAGCACCTGATGCAGCAGTATAGGCAGCAGAAGGAGAATAAGAGATACAGTAGCAACTGATGCAGCAGGAGATGCTGGAGTCGGAGATGCAGAAGAAGTAGATGCAGAATCAGGAGAGACATCAGGACATGCATCAGCAGGAGATGCAGCAAAACATACATGAGCAGGAGACACAGCAGCAGGATATGAGGCAGGAGATGCACCAGCAACAGAAGCAGCAGGAGATGCAATACCATATGCAGCAGAAGATGCAGCACCATATGCAGCAGAAGATGCAGAACCATATGCAGCAGGAGATACAACACCATATGCAGCAGAAGATGCAGAACCATACGCAGCAGGAGATACAGCAGCAGATGAAGAAGCAGATGCAGCATCACCAGAAGCAGAAGCAGATACAACAGCAGATGCAGCAGCAAAGGATGCAGGATGAGATGCAGCAAGAATTGCATCAGCAGGAGATGCTGCTGGAAATTCAGTAGGATATGCAACAGCAAGAGATTTGGGAACAGCAGACGCAGCAGGTTATGCAGCAGCAGATGCAGCTGCATGAGGTGTAACAGCAGGAGATGTAGCAGGAGATGCATATTCAGCAGGTAATGCACCAGGATATGCAGCAGGAGATTGAACAGAAGGAAATGCAGCAGGAAATCAGTCGGAGATGCAGCAGCAGGTAATGAAGGAAAAAAAGTTGCAGCCGCATCAGATACAGCAGGAGATTCAGCAGGAGGTGCAGCAGGAGGAGATGCAACAGGAGATGCAGTAGGAGGAGATTCAGCAGGAGATGCAGTAGGAGGAGATGCAACAGGAGATGCAACAGCAGGAGGTACAGCAGCACCAGATGCAGCAGTAGATGCTGCAGAAGGAGATGAATAAGAGATACAGCAGCAATTGATGCAGCAGAAGATGCTGGAGTCAGAGATGCAGAAGAAGGAGATGCAGAAGCAAGAGATGCAGCAGGAAATGCATCAGCAGAAGATGCAGCAAAACATACATCAGCAGGAGACACAGCAGCAGGATATGAGGCAGGAGATGTACCAGCAGCAGAAGCAGCAGCATATGCAGGAGATGCAGCATCTGGAGATTCAGCAGGAGATGCATCAGCAGGAAATGCATCAGCAGATTCTGCAGAAGGAAATTCCGTAGGAGATTCTGCAGCAGGAGATTCAGTAGAAAAGGCAGCAGGAGATTCAGTAGAACATGCATCAGGAGATGCAGCAGGAGATATAGAAGGAGATTCAGCAGCAGAGGATGTAGTAGGAGATGCAGCAGGAGATACATCATCAGGAATTGTAGCAGAAGATTCTGCAGAAGATTCAGTAGGATATGCAGCAGGAGTTGAAATAGCAACATAGGCATCAGCAGTTACAGCAGGAAGTGCAGCAGGAGATTCAGCAGGAGAAGAAGCAGCAGGAGATGTAGCAGCAGGAGATGGAGCCGCAGATGCCTTCAAGAGGATATGCAGCAGATACAGCTAGAAATGGAGATGCTTCTGCAGATGCATCCGCAGATGCAGCAGCAGAGGATGCAGCAGGAGATGAAGCAGCAGGCTATACAGCAGCAGGAGATGAAGCAGCAGATGCAGCAGCAGGAGATGCAGGAGGACATCAAGTAGAAGGAGATGCAGGAGCAGCACATGTAGCAGGAGATGCAGCAGTACATGAAGCAGCAAGAAATGATTAAGGAGATGCAGCAGCAGGAAACGCAGCAGAATATGCAGCAGGAGGTAATGCAGCAGGTGATGCAGCAGCAGGTGATGCAGCTGCAGAGGCAGCAGATGCAGCAGCAATAGATGCGGCAGCAGATGCATCAGGAGATGCAGATTCAGTAGGAGATGTAGCAGCAGAAGATGCTGCAGCAGATGTAGCAGCAGGAGATGCAGCAGAAGGAAATGCAGCAAGATATGCTGCAGGAGGAGATGCAGTAGGATATGAAGCAGGAGATGCAGCAGCAGGAGATGCAGCAGGGGATGCATATTCAGCAGTAGATTCAGCAGAAACTTCAGAAGGAGATGCAGCAGTAGGAGATTTAGCAGGAGATGCAGCAGTAGATGAAGAAGCAGCATATGCAAGAGCAGATGCACCAGATGGAGCAGCAGGAGATGCAGCAGGGGATGGAGCAGCAGATGCAATGGGAAATGATGCATCAGGAGATGCATCCATCAATTGCTGCTTCATCTCTTATTCATCGCCTTCTACTGCATATACTGCTGCATCTGGTGCTGCTGTACCTCCTCCTGCTGTATTACCTGTTGCATCTCCTCTTGCTGCATCTCCTTCTGAAACTCCTTCTACTGCATCTCCTGTTCCATCTTCTCCTGCTGCATCTCCTGCTGAATATCCTGCTGCTTCATTTCTTGATCCATGACCTGCTGCTGCATCTCTTGTTTCTGCATCTCCTTTTGCTTCGTCTGCTGCTGCATCTCCTGCTGTATCTCATGTTGCACCTTCCATTGAAGCATCTCCTGCGTCATCTCATTCTGCTTCATATCTTGCTGCTTCATCTCGTTCTGCATCTCCTGCTGCATCTCCTTGAGCGTCACCTGCTGCATCTCCTTCTGCATCACCTGCAGATGCATCTCCTGCTATATCTCCTGCTCCTGCATATTCATCTGCATTTCCTGCTGCAGCTCTTTATGAATCTACTACTGCTGCATCTGCTGAATTTGCTGCTGCATCTGCTGCTGCTTCATCTACTGCTGCATCTCCTGATAGATCTCATGCTGCTGCATCTCCTGCTGCTGCATCTGCTGCTGCATCAGATGCTGCTTTCTCTCCTGCTGCATGTACTGCCGATGAATCTCCTGCTATATTTCCTTCTGCTGTATTTTCTTCTCTTCATCTACTACTCTGCACCTCCTGTTGCTGCATCTCCTCCTTCTGCATCTCCGGCTGAATCGCCTGTAGCATCTCCTGCTGCTACATCTCCTGCTGCTACATCTCCTACAGCATATGATGCTGCTGCATCTCCTCTTACTTCTGCTGCTGCTGCATTCCCTGATGCATCTCCTGATGCTGCAACTCCTGCATCTCATTCTGCGTCTCCTGCTACTACATCCCCTGCTGCTGCATTTCCTGCTGCATCTCCTGATGCTGCAACTCCTTCTGCATCTTCTGCTGATGCATCTCCTGCAGAATCTGCTGCTGCTGCATCTCCTGTTGCATCTGCTTCTGATGCATCTGCGGCTACATCTCTGCTGCTGCATCTCTTGCTGCATTTCCTGCTTCATCTGCTGCTGCATCTGCTGCTGCTATATGTCCTGCTACATCTCGTCATGCTGCACATCCTGCTGCATCTGCTGAAGATTCTCTTCCTATTGCTTCTCCTGCTGAATCTGCATTTCTTGCTGCCTCTGCATCTGCATCTCCTACTGCTGCATCTCCTGCTGAATTAGCTGCTGCTGCATCTGCTTCTACATGTACGTTATAACTTTCTACTTTTGCTTCCTCATCTCCTAATGCATCTGCTGATGAACCTCCTCCTGCTGCATCTCCTGCTTCATCTTCAGCTGCTGCATCTGTGGCTTCATCACCTCATATGTCATTTCCTGCTTCATCTGCTGCAGTATTTCCTGCTGCTGTATCTGCTGATCCTGCATCTACTGCTGCATCTCCTGCTGCATCTGCTGCTGCTCTGCTGCTGCTTCATATCGTGCCAAATCTCCTGCTACATATCCTGCTGCTGCACCTCTTAATGCATCTCATGATAATGCTTCATCTCCTCCTACTGCATCTCCTGCTGCACTTACTGCTGCTGCATCTCCTGCTGATGATTCTGATGCTACATCTCTTGCTCTTGCATCTCCTGCTGCATCTCCTGCTCTTGCATTACCTGCTCTATCTCCTCCTACTGCATCTCCTTCTGCTGCATATCCTGCTTCTGTATATACTGCTGCCTTTCCTGCTGCTGCATCTCCTGCTGGTGAATCTCTTTCTGCATCTCCTTCTTCTGAATCTCCTGCTGCTCTATTACATTCTGCATCGACTCCTGCTGCATGTCCTGGGGCTGCATCTCCTCTTGCTGCATCTGTTTCTGCATCTCTTGCTGATGCATCTCCTGCTAAATCTGCATCTCCTGCTGCCTTTTCTACTGAATCTCCTGCTGCAGAATCTCCTACGGAATTTCCTAATGCAGAATCTGCTGATGCATTTCCTGCTGATGCATCTCCTGCTGAATATCCTGATGCTGCATCTCCTGCTGCTGAATCTCCTGCCTCTTCATCTCCTGCGGCTGCAACTCCTGCTGAATCTGCTGCTGCATCTGGTGCTGCTGCATCTTCTTTTCCTGCATCTCCTGCTGCTGCATCTCCGGCTGATTTTCTGCTGTATTTCCTTTGGTGCAATCTCTTGCTGCATATCCTGTTGCATCACCAGTGAATATGCATCTCCTGCTACATCTCTTGCTGATACACCTCATGCAGCTGCAGCTGCTGCTGCATATCCTGATGCATCTGTTTTTGTCAATTCTCTTGTTGTTGCATATCCTACTGAATTTCCAGCAGCATCGCCTGCTTATGCAGTTCTTGCTGCATCTCATCCTGCATCCTTTGCTGCTGCTTCTGGTGATGCTGCATCTCCAGCTGCATCTGCTGCTTCATCTGCTGCTGTATCTCCTGCTGCATATGGTTCTGCATCTTCTGCTGCATATGGTGCTGCATCTCGTGCTGCTTCTGCTGCTGGTGCATCTCCTGCCTCATATCGTGCTGCTGTGTCTCCTGCTGATGTATGTTTTTCTGCATCTCCTGCTGATGCATATCTTGATGCATCTCCTGATTCTGCACCTACTTCTTCTGCATCTCTGGCTCCAGCATCTCCTGCTGCATCAATTGCTGCTGTATCTCTTATTCATTTCCTTCTGCTGCCTATACTGCTGCATCTGGTTCTGCTGTACCTCCTGCTGTTGCATCTCCTGTTGCATCTCCTCCTACTGCATCTCCTGCTGAATCTCCTCCTACTGCATCTCCTGTTGCATCTCCTCCTCCTGCATCTCCTGCTGAATCTCCTCCTACTGCATCTCCTGCTGCTATATCTCCTGCTGTTTCATATCTTTCTGTTGCATCTGCGTATTCATCGTATGATGGTGATTTCTTGCTGAATCTCCTGATTCTGTATCTCCTGCTGCTCCGAACTCTTCTACATCTCCTGCTGCTGCATTTTCTACTGCTGCATCTCCTTGTGCTGCAACTCCTGCTGCATCTCCTCTTGCTGCATTTCCTGCTCCTGCATCTGATACTTCCTCTCCTGCTGCTGCATCTGCTGGTGCTGCATCTCCTGCTGCATCTGCTGCTGAATCTCCTGCTTCTGCATCTCATACCACATCTCCTGCTGCTGCATCTCCTGCTTCTGCATATCTCGCAGCATCTCCTTCTGCTGCATCATCTGCTGCTGAATCTCCTGCATCTTTTGCTACATCTGCTCTAGAGTCGCCTACTGGTGCATCTCCTGCTGCTGCATCTCCTGCTGATGGATGTCCTCGTGCATCTCCTGATGCTGCATCTGCTTCTGCATCTCCTTCTGCTGCATCTCCTGCTTCATCTCCTTTTGCTGCATATATTGCTGCTGCATCTACTGCTGCTTGGCCTGCTCCATCTCCTGCTGGGGCATCTCTTGCTGCATCTCCTGCTGCTCCAGCTGCTGCATCTGCATCATCAGGATATTCTAAAGGAGATGCAGCAACAGGAGATGCAGCAGCAGGAGATGCAACAACAGCACTGCGGTGGCAGATTCAGCTGCAGGAGATGCAGCCGTAGGAGATGCAGCAACATTTTCAGCAGGAGATACAGCAGAAGGAGATGCAGCAGGAGATGCAGTAGCAGATGCAGCAGAAGGAAGTGTAGCACCAGAAGATGTAGCAAGATATGCAGCAGCAGTAGATGAAACAGACCATAAAGCAGCAGGATATGAAGAAGCAGGAGAATCAGCAGCAGGGGATGCAGCAGCAGATTCAGCAGCAGATTCAGCAGGAAATGTAGCAACAGTAGATGCAGAAGCAAGAGATGCAGCAGAAGAGGCATCAGCATGAGATGGATCAGAAGATATAGCAGCAGGATATGCAGCGGATATGTAAAAGCAGGAAATGCACCAGCAGAGGCAGCAGCAGATAGATGCAGCGGGAGATATAGAAAAAAATGAGGAAGCAGGAGCAGCCTCTGTTACTTGATGTCCTCCTACATCTCCTGATGCTGCATCTGCTGCTTCATCTCCTGCTTATGTACCTCTTGCTGCTACATCTCCTGCTGCATCCTCTGCTCATGCATCTGCGGAAGCATCTCCTGATGCACCATTTCCCGTTGCATCTGCTGCTCCATCCCTTGCTGCATCTCCTGCTGCTCCATCTGGTGCATCTGCTCTTGCATATGTTGCGGCTACATCTACTGCTGCATCTCCTGCTAAATCTCCTGCTGCTGCATCTCCTTCTGAAGTTCCTGCTGAATCTACTGCTGAATATGCATCCCCTGCTACATCTCCTGCTGCTGCATCTCCTGCTTCATATCCTACTGCATCTCCTCCTGCAGCATATCTTGCTGCATTTCATACTGCTGCATCTGCTGCTGCATCTGCTGCTGCAGCATCTTCTGCTGCTACATCTCCTACTGAATCCGCATCTCCTGATGCATCTGCTGCTGCATCTATTGCTGCTGCATCTGCTGCCTCTGCAGCTCAATCACCTGCTGCTGCATCACCTGCTGCATTACCTCCTGCTGCATATTCTGCTGCTGCATCTTCTTAATCTGCTGCTCCATTTCTTGCAGCTTCATGTACTGCTTCATCTCCTGCCACATTTGCT
The DNA here is from genome assembly GCA_033459285.1 of Clamator glandarius. NCBI lineage: Eukaryota > Metazoa > Chordata > Aves > Cuculiformes > Cuculidae > Clamator > Clamator glandarius. The sequence continues at coordinate 320,522 of JAUNZM010000631.1, read as the reverse complement.
GCTGCTGCATCTCCTTCTACTTGATGTCCTCCTGCATCTCCTGCTGCTGAATCTGCTGCTTCATCTCCTGCTGCTCTAGAGCCTGCTGATTCATCTCCTGCTGCATCTTCTGCGTGTGCATCTGCAGAAGCATCTCCATTTCCTGCTGCATCTGCTGCTCAATCTTCTACGGATGCATCTAGTGCTTCTGCATTTCAGCTGCATATCCTGTTGAAGGCATCTGTGGTAGCATCTCCTGCTGCTGCATCTCCTGCTGAATCTCCTGCTGCACTTCCTGCTGTAACTGCTGATGCCTATGTTGCTATTTCATCTCCTGCTGCATCTCCTGCTGAATCTTCTTCTGCAGATTCTCCTCCAGCATCTCCTGCTACAATTCCTGCTAACGTATCTCCTGCTGCATCTCTTTCTACATCCCCTGCTGCTGAATCTCCTTCTATATCTCCTGCTGCATCTCCTGCTGCTTTTTCTACTGAATTTCCTGCTGCCTTTTCTACTGAATCTCCTGCTGCAGAATCTACTACGGAATTTCCTGCTGCAGAATTTGCTGATGCATTTCCTGCTGATGCATCTCCTGCTGAATCTCCTGATGCTGCATCTCCTGCTGCTGAATCTCATGCCTCTTCATCTCCTGCTGCTGAATCTCATGCCTCTTCATCTCCTGCTGCTGAAACTCCTGCTGAATCTGCTGCTGCATCTGGTGCGGCTGCATCTTCTTTTCCTGCATCTCCTGCTGCTTCATCTCCGACTGATTTCCTGCTGCATGTCCTTCTCTTGAATCTCCTGCTGCATATCCTGATACATCTTCTGCTGAATATGCATCTCCTGCTACATCTCCTGCTGATACACCTCATGCAGCTGCATCTGCTGCTGCATATCCTGCTTCATCTGTTGTTGCCAATTCTCTTGCTGTTGCATATCCTACTGAATTTCCAGCAGCATCTCCTGCTGATGCAATTCTTGATGCATCTCATCCTGCATCCTTTGCTGCTGTATCTTCTTCTGCTTCTGGTGATGCTACATCTCCAGCTGCATCTGCTGCTTCATCTGCTGCTGTGTCTCCTGCTGCATATGGTTCTGCATCTTCTGCTGCATATGGTGTTGCAACTCCTGCTGCTTCTGCTGTTGGTGCGTCTCCTGCCTCATATCGTGCTACTGTGTCTCCTGCTGATGTATGTTTTGCTGCATCTCCTGCTGATGCATGTCCTGATGTATCTCCTGATTCTGCATCTACTTCTTCTGCATCTCCGGCTCCAGCATCTCCTGCTGCATCAGTTGCTGCTGTATCTCTTATTCATCTCTTCAAGGGAAGACATTCAGGAGCAGAAGCATTCCATGCTAACATCTTCCCTGCTGCAGATATTCTCTTTTCCTAAAGAGGGTTATTAGGCGTTATTAAGTGGCTAATAACTAGCCTACGCGAAAATGTTGGTTTTTCATGCTTTGAGGCTGACAGGGAAAGCGCTTCATGAAAAGATCCTATCGAGAGTCAAAATTTGATGGTAGCAGCTTCCCTGTGGTACTTGTGCTGAACGCTCTGAAATCTCGACGTGATGCCTCAATAGCCATGCTGATGTTACATTTCACAAGCCTAGACTGAAAATTCGACAAGTCTCGCTTTCCAGTGAAAGCGCTATAAGAGACGACATTCAGAAGCAGCAGCATTCCGTGCTAACATCTTCGCTGTTGGATATATTCAATTTTCCTAAAGCTCGTTATTAGTCTCTATTATATCACTATTCTTTAACCTACACTTAAAGGCATTGTAAGTCGTGTTTTGCACCTCTCAGTGAAAGTGCTTCCAGAGAAGATTCTAACGAGAGACACCATTTGATGCTAGCAACTTCCCTGCGGTACTTGTGCTGAATGCTTTCATATCGTCAAGTGAAGCCTTACTAGCTTTGCTGATGACACAGTTCACTAGCCTAGACGGAAAGTTCGATAAATCTTTTTTTGCAGTGATTGCGCTCTAAGAGAAGACATTCAGAAGCAGAAACATTCCATGCTAACATCTTCGCTGTTAGAGATATTCCCTTTACCTAAAGCGTTTTATTATGTGCTATTAAGTCTCTATTCATTTGCCAAACCAAGAACGTTGCGTTAGTGGTTCTCTGCATCTTGCAGAGAAACCGCTTCCATGGAAGATGCTAACGAAAGCCAGCATTTGATGGTAACACTTTTCCTGTGTTACTTGTGCCGAACGCTCTGAAATTTTGAAGTAACGCCTTCGTAGCCATTCTGGTCTTACAGTACATAAGACTAGACTGAAAGTTCTACTGCAAAAGTCGTGCTCTGCAATGAAAGCGCTCTAAGAGAATACATCCACAAGCAGAAGCATTCTATGCTAGCATCTTCCCTGCTGGCGATATGAATTTTTACTAAAACGCCGGATTAGACGGTGTTAAGTCCCTATTCACTAGCCTATGCTAATACGTTCTTTTTGTCGTGTTTGCATCTTGCAGTGAAAGCGCTTCCAGAGAAGACTCTAACGAGAGCAACCATTTGATACTAGCAACTTCCCAGGGGTAGTTCTGCTAAACGCTTTCAAATCTTCAAGTGAAGCTTTACTAGCCATGCTGATGTTACTGTTCACTAGCCTAGACAGAAAGTTCGATACATCTTGGTTTGCAGTGATTGCCCTCTAAGAGAAGAGATTCAGAAGTAGAATTAATCCATGCTAACATCTTCCCTGCTGGAGATATTCTCTTTTCCGAAAGAGCGTTATTAGGCGTTATTAAGTCGTAAATACCTAGCCTACGCCAATACGTTGCGTTTTTCGTGCTTTGAAGCTGGCAGTGAAAGTGCTTCATGAAAGGATCCTAACGAGTGCCAAAATTTGATGGTAGCAGCTTCCCTGCGGTAATTGTGCTGAATGATCTCATTATTATTTAACTGCCACTAGGTAGCAGCAGGAAATGCAGCAACAGATGCCTTCAACAGGATATGCAGCTGAAATGCAGAAGCACTAGATGCATCCGTAGCAGACTGAGCAGCAGATGCAGCAGGAAATACAGTTGCTTCTGCAGATGCATCTGCAGATGCATCCCCAGAAGATGCATCAGGAGATGAAACAGCACGCTATTCCGCAGCAGGAGATGAAGCAGCAAATGCAGCAGCAGGAGATGCAGGAGGACATCAAGTAGAAGGAGATGCAGCGGCAGCAAATGTAGCAGGAGATGCAGCAGTACATGAAGCATCAGGAAATGGAGTAGCAGATTAAAGAGATGCAGCAGCAGGAAACGCAGCAGAAAATGCAGATTTAGCAGGAGATGCATCAGCAGGAGATGCAGAAGCAGTTGCAGCAGGAGGAGATGCAGAATGTATTAGAGCAGCAGGAGATTCAGAAGAAGATGTAGAAAGATCAGCAGGAGATGCAGCAGCAGGAAAGGCAGTGTATATAGAGAAGCAGGATATGCAGCAGGAGGAGATGCAGTAGAAGGACATATAGCAGGTAACGCAGCAGCAGGAGATGCAGCAGGAGATGCAGGAGCAAGAGATGTAGCATGAGACCCATCAACAGGAGATTCAGCAGCAGGACATGCAGCAGGAGATGCAAGAGCAAGAGATGCAGCATCAGACCCATCAGCAGGAGATGCAGCAGCAGAAGATGCAGCAGGAAATGCAGCAGCACTAGGTGCAGCAGGAGATGCAGTAGCAGGGGATTAAGCAAGAAATGAGATGCAGAAGGAGTTGCAGCATCAGGAGATGCAGCAGGAGATGCAGCAGCAGGGGATGTAGTAGCAGGAGATGCAGAAGGAGTTGCAGAATCAGGAGATGAATCTTGGAACGCAGCAGCAGCAGAAGTAACAGGAGATGCAGCAGCATCATATACTGTGGGAGATGTGCAGCAGGAGATGAAGAAGCAGGAGATGCTACAGGCGATTCAGCCGGAGATGCAGGAGGAGATGCAGCAGCAGGAGTGCAGAGTAGTAGATGAAGAGAAGAAGATGCAGCAGAAGGAAATATAGGAGGAGATTCATCGGCAGTACATACAGCTAGAGAGAAAGCAGCATCAGATGCAGAATCAGATGCAGCAGGAGATGCAGCAGCAGGAGATCTATCAGGAGATGCAGCAGTAGATGAAGCAGCAGCAGATGCAGCAGCAAATTCAGCAGATGCAGCAGTAGTAGATTCATAAAGAGCTGCAGCAGGAAATGCAGATGAATATGCAGCAGCAGGAGATGCATCTGCATGTGATGCAGAAGGAGATGCAGCAGGAGATACAGAACGAGATGCAGCAGCAAGATATGCAGCAGAAAGAGATGACGCAGGAGATGCTTCAATAGAAGGTGCAACATGAGATACAGCAGGAGATGCAGCAGCAGACGAAGCATAGGGAGATGCAGAAACAGGAGATGGAGCAGCAGGACATGGATCAAGAGATGAAGCAGCAGGAAATTCATTAGGAAATGCAGTAGCAGGATATGAAACAGCAGGAGATATAGCAGCAGGAGATGCAGCAGGACATTCAACAGGAGATGCAGCAGGAGGAGATGGAACAGGTGATGCAGTAGGAGGAGGTACAGCAGCACCAGATGCAGCAGTATAGGCAGCAGAAGGAGAAGAATAAGAGATACAGTAGCAACTGATGCAGCAGGAGATGCAGCAGGATGAGGTGAAGCAGCAGGGGATGTATCAGGAGATGCAGAAGCAGCAGATACAGCTGGAGATGCTGTAGCAGGAGATGTAGAAGGAGATGTAGCAGAAGGAGATGCAGCAGCAGGAGATGCAGAAGGAGGAGATTCAGCAGGAGATACAGCAGGAGGAGATGCAACTGGAAATGCAGCAGGAGGAGGTACAGCAGCACCAGATGCAGCAGTAGATGCAGCAGAAGATAATGAATAAGAAATGCGGCAGCAATTGTTGCAGCAGGAGATGCTGGAGTCAGAGATGCAGAAGAAGTAGATGCAGAAGCAGGAGATGCAGCAGGAAATACATCAGCAGGAGACACAGCAGCAGGATATGAGGCAGATGCACCAGCAACAGATGAAGCAGCAGATGCAGCTGGAGATGTAGCATCACCAGAACCAGAAGCAGATGCAGCAGGAAAGGATGCAGGATGAGGTGCAGCAGGAATTGCATCAGCAGGAGATGTTGATGGAAATTCAGGCATCAGCAGTTACACCAGGATGTGCAGCAGGAGATTCAGCAGGAGATGTAGCAGCAGGAGATGCAGCCGCAGATGCCTTCAACAGGATATGCAGATGAAATGTAGAAGCACTAGATGCATCCGTAGAAGATTGAGCAGCAGATGCAGCAGGAAATGGAGATGCTTTAGCAGATGCATCCGCAGATGCATCCGCAGATGCACCCACAGAAGATGCAGCAGGAGATGAAGTAGCAGGCTATTCCGCAGCAGCAGATGAAGCAGCAGATGCAGCAGCAGGAGATGCAAGAGGACATCAAGTAGAAGGAGATGCAGCTGTACATGAAGCAGCAAAAAATGGAGCAGCAGATTAAAGACATGCAGCAGTACATGAAGTATCAGGAAATGGAGCAGCAGATTAAGGAGATGCAGCAGAAGGAAACGCAGCAGAATATGCTGCAGGAGGTAATGCAGCAGGTGATGCAGTAGCAGGTGATGCAGCTGCAGAGGCAGCAGATGCAGCAGCAATAGAAGAAGCAGCAGGAGATTTAGCAGGAGATGCAGCAGTAGATGAAGCAGCATCATATGCAACAGCAGATGCACCAGATGGAACAGAAAGAGATGCAGCAGGGGATGGAGCAGCAGATGCAATGGGAAATGGTGCATCAGGAGATGCAACCACAGATACATGAGCAGAGGATGCATCAGGAGATGTAGCAGCAGGAGATACAGGAGCAGGTGATGCCGCAGGAGATGCAGCAGGAGATGCAGCAGGAGATGCAGCAGAACATGCATTATCAGCAGATGCAGGAGCAAGAGATGAAGCAGCAGACGCAGCAGCAAGAGATGCAGGAGCAGGAAATACAACAGGAATAGATGTAGAAAGTAATGCAGCAGCAGGAGTTGAAGCAGAATATGCATCAGCAAGAAATGCAGCACCAAGATATTCAGACAGAGATGCAGCAGGAGATGCAGAAGCAGATGTTGCAGCAGGTGCAGCACTAGAAGATGCAGCAACAAGGGATGCAGGAGAAGGAGATGTTGCAGCAGCACATGTAGAAGGTGATGCAGCAGTAGGAGCTGCAGCAGCAGCAGATGAAGCAGGAGATTCAGCAGCAGGAGATTCAGCAGAAGACAAAGGATAGTCAGCAGCAGACCCGGCATCAGGAGATTCAGCAGCAGGAGTTGCAGCAGGAGATGCAGAAGCAAACGCAGCAGTAGGAGTGGCAGCAGGTGGAGATGCATCAGGAGATGCATATTCAGAAGGAGATGGAGCAGGAGATTCAGCATGATATGTAGGAGCATGAGATGCCATAGGAGATTCATCAGCAACTGATGCAGCAGCAGGAGAAGCAGCAGGAGATGCTGCAGCAGCAGGAGATGCAGAAGCAGATGCAGCAGGAAATGTAGATTCAGCAGAAGATGCAGTAGGAGGAGATTCTTCAACATATGCAGCAGCATGATATGATGCAGCAAGAGGAGATACAGCAGGATATGGAGAAAGAGGAGATGATGCAGCAGAAGCAGCAGAAGGAGATTAAGCAGCAGGAGATGCATCAGCAGGAGATTCAGCAGCAGGACATGCATATTCATGAGGAGATACGCAAGGCAGGATATGTAGCAGCATGAGATGCCGCAGGAGATTCAGGAGGAGATTCAGCAGAAGGAGATGCAATAGCAGGAGATGCATCAGCAGGAGATGCAGAAGCAGATGCAGCAGGAGGAGATGCAGTAGCAGGACATGCAGCAGGAGTCGATGCAGAAGGTAATAGAGCAGCAGTTGGTTCAGAAAAAGGAGATGCAGAAAGAGATTCATCAGCAAGAGATGCAGCAGCAGGAAATGCAGCAGTATATACAGAAGCAGGATATGCAGCAAGAGGAGATAGAGAAGGTAATGCAGCAGCAGGAGATGCACGAGGAGATGCAAGAGGAATAGATGCAGCGTCATACTCATCAGGAGCATATGCAGCAGCAGGAGATGATGCAGCAGAAGATGCAGCAGCAGTAGGTGCCGTAGGAGATGCAGTAGCAGGATATGAAGCATTATCATGAGATGCATTAAGAGGTGCAGCAGCAGGATATGTAGCAGGAGATTTGGCAGGAGATGAAGCAGCAGCAGATGCAGCAGGAAATGCAGCAGTAGATATAGGATCAGCAGAAACTGCAGCAGGAAATACTGCAGCAGATGAAGCAGGAGATGATATATCAGGTGATGAAGACACTGATACATTAGCTGAAGATGAAGCAGGAGATGCAGCAGCACGAGGTGCATCAGCAGGTGCATGAGGAAATGAGGCAGCAAATGTAGAAAGGTATAACGGAGATGTATCAGCAGGAAATGCAGCAGGAGATGCATCAAGAAATGAGATACTGTAGGAGACGCAGAAGGAGTTGCAGCATCAGGAGATGCAACAGGAAATGCAGCAGAACGGGATGTAGTAGCAGGAGATGCAGAAGTAGTTGCAGAATCAGGAGATGCAGCAGGGAAAGCAGCAGAAGTAACAGGAGATGCAACAGCATCATATGCTGTAGGAGATGTAGCAGCAGGAATTGAAGAAGCGGGAGATGCAACAAGCGATTCAGCTGGAGATGCAGAAGGAGGAGATGCAGCAGCAGGAGGTACAGAGTAGTAGATGAGAAGAAGATGCAGAAGAAGGAAATATAGCAGGAGATTCATCAGCAGTACATGCTGCAGGAGAGAAAGCAGCATCAGATGCACCATCAGAAGCACCAGCAGGACATGCAGCAGCATGAGATCTATCAGGAGATGCAGCAGTAGAAGAAGCAGCAGCAGAAGCAGCAGCAAATTCAGCAGATGCAGCAGTAGTAGATTCATAAAGAGCTGCAGCAGGAAATGCAGATGAATATGCAGGAGCAGGAGATATAGCAGGAGATGCATCTGCAGGTGATGCAGAAGGAGATGCAGCAGGTGACGCTCAAGGAGATGCAGCAGGAGATGCAGAAAGAGATGCAGCATCAGGATATGCAGCACAAGGAGATGACGCAGGAGATGCTTCAATAGAAGGTGCAACATGAGATACAGCAGATAAAGATGCAGAAGCAGATGAAGAAGGAGATGCAGAAACATGAGATGCCGTAGCAAGACATGTATCAAGAGATGCAATAGCAGGAGATGAAGCTTCAGGAGATAAATTAGGAGATGCAGTAGCAGGATATGAAGCAGCAGGAGATATAGCAGCAGGACATGCAGCATGAGATGCAGCAGTGTGAGATGAAGCAGCAGGGGATACATCAGGAGATGCAGAAGCAGCAGATACAGCAGTAGATGCCATAGGAGGAGATGCAAAAAGAGATGATGCAGCAGCAGGAAGAGATTAAGGAGGAGATGCAGCAGGAGGAGGTTCAGCAGCAGATGCAGCAGCCTATGCGGCAGAAGGAGATGCATAAGAGATGCAGCAGCAATTGATAAAGCAGGAGATGCTGGAGCCGGAGATGCCGAAGAAGTAGATGCAGAAGCAGGAGATGCAGGAGTAGATGCATCAGCAGGAGATGCAGCAAAACATACATCAGCAGGAGACACAGCAGCAGGATATGAGGCAGGAGATGCACCAGTAGGAAATGCAGCAGGAGATGCTTCCAGAGATTAAGCAGGAGATGCTGCAGCAGGTGATGCAGCAGCAGATGCAGCAGCAGATGCTGCAGATGCAGCAGTAGGGGATGCAGCAGGTGATGCAGCAGGAAGAGATGGAGCAAGAGATAGATCAGCAGCAGAGGCAGCAGCAGTAGATGCAGCAGGACATAGAGAAAAGTGTGAGGCAGCAGGAGATGTAGGAGATGCAGCAGTAGATGAAGTAGCAGTAGATGCAGCAGCCGTTACAGCAGGAAATGCAGCAGGAGATACAGCACCAAAAAATGCAGCAGCAGGAGGTGCAGCCGCAAATGCATTCAGCAGCATATGCAGTAGGAGATGCAGCAGCAGACGTAGCGGGATATGCGGCATCAGTAGATGCATCCACAGATGCATCAGCAGAGCATGTAGCAGGAGATAGGGCAGCAGGAGATGCAGGAGTACATGAAATAGCAGCAGATACAAGAGCAGATTCAGGAAATGTAGCAGCAGGAGATGCAGCAGGAGATGAAGTAGCAGGAGATGCAGAAGCAGGAGATGCAGAAGGAGATGTAGCAGTGGGAGATGCAGAAGGAGATGTAGCAGTGTGAGATGCAGAAGGAGATGCAGTAGCAGGAGACGCAGTAGAAGAAGATGCAGCCGCAGCAGATGCAGGAGATGCAGCAGAAGAAGATGAAGAGGCAGGAGATTCAGCAGGAGATGCATCAGCAGGAAATGTATCAGGAGATGCTGCAGCAGGAAACGCCATAGGAGAGTCTGCAGCAGGAGATTGAGCGGAAGATTGAGCAGAAGATGCAGCAGGAGATCTAGAAGGAGATAAATCAGCAGGAGTTGCAGGAGGAGATTCTGCAGAAGAAGAGTCAGCAGGAGATACAGTAGGGGATGAAGGAGCAACATATGCATCAGAGGTTACAGCAGGAAGTGCAACAGGAGATTCAGCAGGTGATGTAGCAGCAGGAGATGCAGCAGCAGGAGATGCAGCCGCAGATGCATTCAGCAGGAAATGCAGAAGCACTAGATGCATCCGTAGAAGATTGAGCAGCAGATGCAGGAGGAAATGGAGATACTTCTGCAGCTGCATCTGCAGATGCATGAGGAGAGGATGCAGCAGCAGGAGATGCTGGAGGACATCAAGTGGCAGGAGATGTAGCAGCAGGAATTGCAGCAGGAGATGCAGCAGTACATGAATCAGCAGCAGATGTAGCAGCAGATTAAGGAGATGCAGTAGCCAGAAATGCAGCAGAAGATGCAGCAAGAGGAGATGCAGTAGCAGGAGATGCAGCTGCAACTGCAGAGGCAGCAGATGCAGCAGCAATAGATGCAGCAGCAGATGCATCAGGCGATGCAGATTCAGTAGGAGATGTAGCAGCAGAAGGTGCTGCAGCAGATGACGCAGAAGGAGATTTCGCAGAAGGTGATTACGCAGGAGATGCAGCAGAAGGAAATGCAGTAAGATATGCTGCAAGAGGAGATGCAACAGATAATGCAGCAGCAGGGGATGCATGTTCACCAGTAGATTCAGCATCACATTCAGAAGGAGATGCAGCAGCAGGAGATATACTAGAAGGCGATTCTTCAGCAGGAGATACAGCAGCAGGAGATGAAGCCACAAAAGATGCAGGAGAAGATGCAGAAGGAAATGCAGCAGAATATACCTCAAGAGATATAGATGAAGGAGATGGAAAAGTAGATGCTGCAGAAGGAGTTGTAGCAGGAGATGCAGCAGCAGGAGATACATCAGCAGGAGTTGCAGGCAGCAGACGAAAGAGGAGATGTAAACTCAGCAGCAGATGAAGTAGCAGGAGTTGCACCAGCAGATGCAATAGCAGGAGATGCAGCAATAGGTGAAGCAGCACCAGATGCAGCAGCATATGCTGAAGATGTAGTAGGAGGAGATTAAGCAGGAGATCCAGCAGGAAGAGATGCAGCAGGATATGCAGAAAAAGATAAAGTAGAAAGAGATGCACAGGAAATACAGCAGCAGGATATGCATCAGCAGGAAATGCAGCAGGACATGCACTAGCAGGAGATGCAGCAGGAGATGCAGCAAGAGATGCAGGCGGAGATGTAGCAAGAGGATATGCACCATGATATACAGCAGCAGGAGATGCAGCAGGAGAGGCAGCAGAGGAGATGCAGCAGAATCTACTGCTGCATCTCCTGCTGCTGCCTCTCCTGCTGCATCTCCTCCTGCTTCCTCTCCTGTTGCTAAATCTCCTCCTGCTAAAGCTCCTCCTGGTAAAGCTGATGCATTTCCTGCATCATCTGCGGCTGCATCTCCTGCTGCATCTCCTGCCTCTCTATCTTCTGCTGCATCTCTTGATGAATCACATGGTGCCTCTCCTGCACTGCATCTCCTACTTCTGCATATCCTTTTGCATGTCTTGCTGCCACATCTCCTGCTTCTGCCTCTCCTAATCCTGCATCTCTGCTGCTGCATCTCCTGCTGCTGCATTTCCTGCTCCTGCTTCTCCTGATGCATCTCCTGATGCATCTTCTGCAGCATCTTCTATTGCTTCAACTCCAGACGCTGCATCTCCTGCTGCATCTCCTGGTACTGCATCTTATCCTGCCGCATCTCCTGCTCCATTTTCTTGTGCATCTGCTGCTGCTGCTGTATCTTCTGCTGCTGCATCTCCTGCTGATGCGTCTGCTGTTGCATCTCCTGCTGCTGCATCTTCTTCTCTGCAGATCCTGATGCTTCATCTCTTGCTGCAGAATCTCCTGCTGAATCCGCTGCTCATCTCTTGTGACTGTATCTCCTGCTGCATCTCCTGCTGCTGCATCTCCTGCTGCTGCATCTCCGGCTGCATCTTCTGCTTCTGCATCTCTTGCTACTGGGTCTGCTGCATCATCTCCTCCTGCCTCTTCTCCTACAGCATCTCCTTCTCTATCTCGTACTACATCTCATGAAGCTGTACCTGCTGAAGCATCTCTTCCTGCTGCATCTCCTGATGAATAGGCATCTATTGATTCATCTGCTGCTGCTTCATCTCCTTCTGCTGCAACTCTTACTGAATCTGCTGTCGAATATGTTCCCGCATCTGCTGCGGCTGCATCTCCTGCTTCTGCATCATCTACTGATGCATCTCTTGATCAATCTCCTCCTGCTGCATCTGCACTATTTTCTGCTGCATCTGCTGCTGCTTCATATACTGCTTCAGCTCCTACTACTGCATCTCCTGCTGCATCTCCTGCGGCATCATCTCCTGCTGCATCTCCTGATGAATCTAATCCTACCATATCTCCTGCTGCATCTCCTGCTCCTGCATAATCTGCTGCATCTCCTGCCGCTGCATCTATTGCCACTGCATTTACTGATGCATCTCCTGTTGCTCAATCTCCTGCTGCTGCATCTGCTGGTTCTGCATATGCTACTGCATCTGCTGCAGCATCTTCTTCTTCTGCTTCTCATGCCACATCTCCGCTGATGCATCTCCTGCTTCTGTATATCTTGCTCAATCTACTGCTGTGCATCTCCAGCTGCATCTCCTGCTGCTGCATCTCTTGCATCTTTTGGTGCATCTGCTGTAGATTAATCTACTGCTGCATCTCCTGTTGCTTCATCTTCTGATTTTTTGATGTCCTCCTGCATCACCTGATGCTCCATCTGCTGCTGCATCACCTTCTACTGAATCCCCTGCTGCATCTCCTGCTGCTGCATCCACTGGTACATCTCCTAATGCTGCATCTCCTGCTGCTGCACCTTCTGATGCATATCTTGCTCAATCTCCTCCTGCTGCTTCTCCTACTGCTTCATCTCCTGCATCTGCTGCTGCATCTCCTGCTTCTCTATGTCCTCCTCCTGGATCTCCACCTGCATCGATTGCTGCTGCATCCTCTGCTGAACCTCCTGCTGCTGCATCTCCTCCAACTTCCTCTGATGCATCAGCAGATTCATCTGATGATGCATCTCCCCTGCTTCATCTCCTGATGCTGAATCTCCTGCTGTTGCATACCCTGCTGCATCTACAGCTTCTTCTAAGCCTACTTCATCTACTGCTGCTGCATTACCTGCTGCTTCTGCTGCTGCATCTCCTCCTGAATTTCCTACTGCTGCATCTTATGCTGCTACATCTTTTGCTTATGAATCTCCTGCTGCTGCATCTCTTATGGAATCTGCTTCTGAATCTGCTCCTGCATCTACTGCGGCTGCATCTCCTGATGCTGCATCTCCTGCGACTGTATCTCCTAATGCATCTCCTGTAGCTTAATCTTCTGTATTTGCATCTCCTGCTTTATCTCCTTCTGATGCCTATCTTGCTGCTGCATCTACTGCTGCTTCATCTGCTTCTACATCTCCCGCTGCATCTCCTGCTGCTGCATCTCAGAGTACATCTCCTCTTGCTCAGTCTCTTGCTGCATCTCCTGCTGCTACATCTCCTGATACTTCATCGCCTGCTGCATCTCTTGCAGCGGCATCTCCTGCTACATCTCTTGCGGCTGCATCTCCTACTCCATATCCTTCTGTTGCATCAGCGTATTCATCTCATGATGGTGCTTTCTTACTAGCTCTCCTGCTTCTGTATCTCCTGCTGCTCCAAACTCTGCTGCATCTCCTGCTGCTGCATTTCCAGCTGCAGCTGCTGCTGCTGTATCTCCTGAGGCTGCTGATGCATTTCCTGATGCATTTTCTACTGCTGCATCACCTTCTGCTGCAACTCCTGCTGCATCTCCTCTTGCTGAATTTCCTGCTGCTGCATTTCCTGCTCCTGCATCTGATACTTCATCTCCTGCTGCTGCATCTGCTGGTGCTGCATCTCCTGCTGCATCTGCTGCTGAATCTCCTGCTTCTGCATCTCATACCACATCTCCTGCTGCTGCATCTCCTGCTTCTGCATATCTAGCATCTGTTTTTGCATCTCCTGTTGCTGAATTTCCTGCTTCACCTCATTTTGCTGCATATATTGCTGCTGCATCGACTGCTGCTTGGCCTGCTTCTGTATATCCTGCATCATCTGCTGCAGCATCTTCCACTACTACATCTCCTACTGAATCTGCATCTCCTGCTGCATCTGATGCTGCATCTATTGCTGCTGCATCTGCTGCCTCTGCAGCTGCATCTGCATCACCTGCTGCTGCATCACCTGCTGCATTACCTCCTGCTGCATATTCTGCTGCATTTCCTGCTTCATTTCCTGATGCTTCATGTACTGCTGCATCTCCTGCTATATTTGCTGCTGCTGCATCTCCTGCTGCTTGATGTCCTCCTGCATCTCCTGCTGCTACATCTGCTGCTGCTGTATAGCCTGCTGCTTCATCTCCTGCAGCATCCTCTGCGGATGCATCTCCATTTCCTGCTGCATCTGCTGCTCAATCTTCTATGGATTCATCCAGTGCTTCTACATTTCAGCTGCATATCCTGTTGAATGCATCTCCATCTGCATCTCCTGCTGCTACATCTCCTGCTGAATCTCCTGCTGCACTTCCTGCTGTAACTGCTGATGCCTATGTTGCTATTTCATCTCCTGCTGCATCTCCTGCTGAATCTTCTTCTGCAGAATCTCCTCCAGCATCTCCTGCTACAATTCCTGCTGATATGTCTCCTGCTGCATCTCCTACTACATCCCCTGCTGCTGAATCTCTTTCTATATCTCCTGCTGCCTTTTCTACTGAATCTCCTGCTGCAGAATCTGCTGATGCATTTCCTGCTGATGCATCTCCTGCTGAATCTCCTGATGCTGCATCTCCTGCTACTGAATCTCCTGCCTCTTCATCTCCTGCTGCTGCAACTCTTGCTGAATCTGATGCTGCATCTGGTGCGGCTGCATCTTCTTTTCCTGCATCTCCGGCTGATATCCTGCTGCATTTTCTTCTCTTGAATCTCCTGCTGCATATCCTGGTGCATCACCTGCTGAATATGCATCTCCTGCTACATCTGCTGATACACCTCATGCAGCTGCATCTGCTGCTGCATATCCTGCTGCATCTGCTGTTGCCAAATCTCTTGCTGTTGCATATCCTACTGAATTTCCAGCAGCATCTCCTGCTGATGCAATTCTTGCTGCATCTCATCCTGAATCCTTTGCTGCTGTATCTGCTTCTAGTTTCCTTTCTGCATCTCCTTTTGCTTCGTCTGCTGCTGCGTCTCCTGCTGTATCTCATGTTGCACATTCTATTGAAGCATCTCCTGTATCATCTCTTTCTGTTGCATATCTTGCTGCTTCATCTCATTCTGCATCTCCTGCTGCATCTCATTGAGTGTCACCTGCTGCATCTCTTTCAGCATCACCTGCCGATGCATCTCCTGCTGTATCTCCTGCTACTGCATATTCATCTGCATCTGCTGCTGCTTCATCTACTAGCAGCAACTGATGCAGCAGGAGATGCTGGAGCCGGAGATGTAGAAGAAGTAGATGCAGAATCAGGAGATACAGCAGAACATGTATCAGCAGGAGATGCAGCAAAACTCTACACCAGCAGGAGACACAGCAGCAGGATATGAGGCAGGAGATGCACCACCAGCAGAAGCAGCAGGAGATGCAGAATCATATGCAGCAGGAGATACAGCAGGAGATGAAGCAGTAGATGCAGCTGGAGATGTAGCATCACCATAACCAGAAGCAAATGCAGCAGCAAAGGATGCAGGATGAGATGCAGCAAGAATTGCATCAGCAGGAGATGCTGCTGGAAATTCAGTAGGATATGCAACAGCAAGAGATTTGGCAACAGCAGATGAAGCAGGATATGCAGCAGCAGATGCAGCTGCATGAGGTGTATCAGCAGATGTAGCAGGAGATGCATATTCAGCAGGTGATGCACCAGGATATGCAGCAGGAGATTCAAGAGAAGGAAATGCAGCAGGAAATCAGCCGGAGATGCAGCAGCAGGAGATGCAGGAAAAGAAGATGCAGCCGCACCAGATGCAGCATCAGATTCAGCAGGAGTTATATCAGCAGCAGGAGATGAAGAAGCAGGAGATTCAGCAGCAGGAGATTCAACATTAGGAGATTCAGCAGGAGATGCATCAGCAGGAAATGCATCAGCAGATTCTGCAGCAGGAGATTCAGTAGAAAAGGCAGCAGGAGATTCAGTAGAAAATGCAGCAGGAGATGCAACATCAGAAGTTGCAGCACCAAGAGATGCAGAAGAAGATGCAGCAGCACATGCAGTATCAGCAGATGCAGCAGGAAGAGATGAAGCAGCAGATGCATCAGCAGGAGATGCAGCACCAAGAGATTCCGACGGAGATTCAGACGGAGAATGCAGCAGCAGGAGATGCAGAACCACATGTTGCAGCAGGTGCAGCACCAGCAGATGCAGCAACAGGAGATGCAGCAGAAGGAGATGCTGCAGCAGCACATGCAGGAGGTGATGCAGTAGTAGGAGCTGCAGCAGCAGCAGAAGCAGAAGGAAATTGTGCAGCAGGAGATTCAGCAGCAGACAAATGATATTCAGCAGCAGACACGGCATCATGAGATACAGAAGCAGGAGGTGCAACAGGAGATGCAGAAGCAAACGCAGCAGTAGGAGTGGCAGCAGGTGGAAATGCATCAGGACATGCATATTTAGAAGGAGATGCAGCAGGAGATTCAGCATGATATGTAGATGCATGAGATGCCGCAGGAGATTCAACAGGAGATTCATCAGCAACTGATGCAGCAGCAGGAGAAGCAGCAGGAGAGGCAGCAGCAGCAGGAGATGCAGAAGCTGATGCAGCAGGAAATAAAGATTCAGCAGAAGATGCAGTAGGAAGAGATTCTTCAACATATGCAGCAGTATGATATGATGCTGCAAGAGGAGATACAGCAGGATACGGAGAAAGGAGATGATGCATCAGACGCAGCACCAGGAGATTCAGCAGCAGGACGCGCAGCAGCAGGAGACTCAACAGCAGGAGATTCAGCAGCAGGAGAAGCAGCAGGAGATGCATATTGAGAAGGAGATGTAGCAGGATATGTAGCAGCATGAAATGCCACAGGAGATTCAGGAGGAGATTCAGAAGAAGAAGATGCAAGAGCAGGAGATGAAGCAGCAAGAGATGCAGAAGCAGATGCAGCAGGAGATGCAGATTTAGCAGGAGATGCATCAGCAGGAGATGCAGAAGCAGATGCAGCAGCAGGACATGCAGCAGGAGTCGATGCAGAAGGTAATAGAGCAGCAGGTGATTCAGAAGAAGGAGATGCAGAAAGAGATTCAGCAGCAGGAGAGACAGCAGTATATACAGAAGCAGGATATGCAGCAGGAGAAGATGGAGTACGAGGAGATAGAGCAGGTAATGCAGCAGCAGGAGATGCAAGAGCAAGAGATGCAGCATCAGACCCATGAGCAGGAGATGCAGCAGCAGAAGATGCAGCAGGACATGCAACAGCAGAAGGTGCAGCAGGAGATGCAGTAGCAGGAGATGAAGTATTATCTTGAGTTGCATTAAGATGTGCAGCAGCAGGATATGTAGCAGGAGATTTGGCAGGAGATGAAGCAGCAGCAGGGCAGCAGGAGATGCAGCAGGAAATGCAGCAGTAGATACAGGAGCAGCAGATACTGTAGCAGGAAATACTGCAGCAAATGAGAAGGAGATGACATATGAGGTGATGAAGCCACAGATGCATCATCTGAAGATGAAGCAGGAGATGCAGCAGCACGAGGGGAATCAGCAGGTGGATGAGGAAATGAGGCAGCAAATGTATAAAGGTATAACGGAGGAGATGCAGCAGGAGATGTATAAGCAGGAAATGAAGCAGGAGATGCATCAAGAAATGAGATGCAGTAGGAGATGCAGAAGGAGTTGCAGCATCAGGAGATGCAGCAGGAAATGCAGCAGCAGCAGAAGAAACAGGAGATGCAGCAGCATTATATGCTGTAGGAGATGTAGCAGCAGGAGATGAAGAAGTAGGACATGCTACATGCGATTCAGCCAGAGATGCAGAAGGAGGAGATGCAGCAGCAGGAAGTGTAGAGTAGTAGATGAAGAGAAGAAGATGCAGCAGAAGGAACTATAGCAGGAGATTCATCAGGAGAACATGCAGCATGAGAGAAAGTAGAGGCAGATGCAGCAGCAGGAGATCTATCAGAAGATGCAGCAGTAGATGAAGCAGCAGCAGATGCAGCAGCAAATTCAGCAGATGCAGCAGTAGTAGATTCATAAAGAGCTGCAGCAGGAAATGCAGATGAATATGCAGCAGCAGGAGATGCATCTGCAGGTGATGCAGCAGGAGATGCAGAACGAGATGAAGCAGCAAGATATGCAGCAGAAAGAGATGACGCAGGAGATGCTTCAATAGAAGGTTCAACATGAGATACTGCATTAGATGCAGCAGCAGACGAAGCAAAAGGAGATGCAGAAACAGAAGATGCAGCAACAGGACATGGATCAAGAGATGAAGCAGCAGGAGATTCATTAGGAGATGCAGTAGCAGGATATGAAACAGCAGGAGATATAGCAGCAATTGATGCAGCAGGAGATGCTGGAACCAGAGATGCAGAAGAAGTAGATGCAGAATCAGGTGATGCAGCAGGACATGCAACAGCAGGAGATGCAGCAAAACATACATCAAAAGGAGACACAGCAGCAGGATATGAGGCATTAGATGCACCAGCAGCAGAAGCAGCACCAGATGCTGCAGAAATCATATGCTACAGAACCATATGCAGCAGAACATGCAGAACCATAGGCAGCAGGAGATACAGAAGCAGATGCAGCAGCAAAGAATGCAGGATGAGATGCACCAAGAATTGCATCAGCAAAGAATGCTGCTGGAAATTCAGTAGGATATGCAACAGTAAGAGATTTGGGAACAGCAGATGCAGCAGGATATGCAGCAGCAGATGCAGGAGATGCAACAGGATATGAAGCGGGAGATTCAAGAGAAGGAAATGCAGCAGGAAATCAACACGCGTTGCAGCAGCAGGAGATGAAGAGGCAGGAGATTCAGCAGCATGAGATGCAGCATCAGGAGATTCAGCAGGAGATGCATCAGCAGGAAATGCATCAGCGGATTCTGCAGCAGGAAATTCCATAGGAGATTCTGCAGCAGGAGATTCAGAAGAAAATGCAGCAGGAGATGCAGCAGGAGATATAGAAGGAGATTCAGCAGCAGGGGATGTAGTAGGAGATGCAGCAGGAGACACATCAGCAGGAATTGTAGCAGGAGATGCTGGAGGAGATTCTGCAGAAGAAGATTCAGCAGGAGATGCAGCAGGAGCTGAAATAGCAACATAGGCATCAGCAGTTACAGCAGGAGATGCAGCAGGAGATTCAGCAGGAGATGTAGCAGCAGGCGATGCAGCCGCAGATGCCTTCAACAGGATATGCAGCTGAAATGCATCCGTAGAAGATTGAGCAGCAGATGCAGGAGGAAATGGAGATGCTTCTGCGGATGAATCCGCAGATGCATCCGCAGAGGATGCTGCAGGAGATGAAGCAGCAGGCTATACAGCAGCAGGAGATGAAGCAGCAGACGTAGCAGCAGGAGATGCAGCAGTATATTAAGAATCAGGAAATAGAGCAGCAGATTATGCAGATGCGGTAGCAGGAAACACTGCAGAATATGCAGCAGGAGGTAATGCAGCAGGTGATGCAGCAGCAGGTGATGCAGCTGCAGCGGCAGCAGATGCAGCAGCAATAGATGCAGCATCAGATGCATCAGGAGATGCAGACTCAGTAGGAGATGTAGCAGCAGAAGATGCTGCAGCAGATGATACAGCAGCAGATGCAGCAGAAGGATATGCAGCAAGATATGCTGCAGGAGGAGATGCAGTAGGATATGAAGCAGGAGATGCAGCAGGAGATGAAGTAGCAACATAGGCATCAGCAGTTACAGCAGGAAGTGCAGCAGGAAATTCAGCAGGAGATGTAGCAGCAGGAGATGCAGGCGCAGATGCCTTCAACAGGATATGCAGCTGAAATGCAGAAGCACTAGATGTATCCATAGAAGATTGAGCAGCAGATGCAGCAGGAAATGGAGATGCTTTAGCAGATGCATCCACAGATGCATCCGCAGAGGATGCAGCAGGAGATGAAGCAGCAAATGCAGCAGCAGGAAATGCAGGAAGACATCAAGTAGAAGGAGATGCAGCAGCAGCAAATGTAGCAGGAGATTCAGCAGTACATTAAGCATCAGGAAATGGAGCTGGAGATTAAAGAGATGCAGCAGCATGAAACGCAGCAAAATATGCAGCAGCAGGTAATGCAGCAGCAGATGCATCAGGAGATTTGATTCGCAGGAGATGCAGCAAGAGATGCAGCAGCTGGAGATGAAGCAGATAATGCAGCAGCAGAAGATGTTGTAGGAGATGCAGCAGCAGCAGATGCAGCAGCAGCAGATGCAGCAGCAGCAGATGCAGCAGGTTAGGCCTATTCAGCAAGAGATGCAGCAGGAGATGAAGTAGCAGGAGATACAGCAGGAGATGGTGCAGCAGATGCATCAGAAGGAGATGCATCAGGAGATGTAAGAGGTTATGTAGCAGCATGGGATGTCGCAGGAGATTCAGGAGGAGATTCAGCAGCAGGAGATGCAAGAGCAGGAGATGCCACCGCGAAAGATCCAGCAACACATTCAACAGCAGATTCAGCAGGAAATGCACTAGCAGGATATACCGCAGTAGATAATACAGGAGATACAACTACAGGAGATGCAGCAGCAGATTCAGCAGCAAATTCCGCAGGAAATGCAGCAAAATGAGATACAGAAGCAGATGCAGTAAGAGATGCAGATTAAGCAGTAGATGCAGCAGGAAATTATGCTTCGGCTGATACAGCAGGAGGAGATGAGCAGGAGATTGAGCAGGAGATGCAGTAGGAGGCGAGGCAGGAGGTGATGATGCAGCAGAAACAGAAGCAGGACATGCAGAAACAGAAGATGCAGCAGGAGGTGCAGAAGCAGAAACTGAAGCAGGAGATGCATCGGTAGTAGATACAGCAGGGGATTCAGCAGCAGGAGATGCATCAGGAGATGCAGAGAAAAGAGATGAAGCAGCAGGAGATACAGAGAAAAGAGATGAAGCAGCAGTAGATGCAGATTCAGCAGGAGATTCATCAGCAGAAGAATCTGCAGCAGATTCACAGTAGGACGTGCAGGAGCAGGAGATGCAGAAGGAGATGGGCAGAAATAGATGCAGCAGGAGAAGCTGCAGTAGGAGATGCAACACAAGATGCAGGAGGAGGAGATGCAGCAGGAAATTTAGAAGGATATGCAGCAGGAGAAATATCAGGAGGAGATGCAGCAAGACATGCAGTAGCAGCAGATACAGCAGCAGGAGATGCAGCAAGATATAGAGCAGCAGGAATTGCAGCAGGAGAGGCAGTAGCAAGAGATTTAGCATTATCATAGGATGCATTCGAAGATGCAGCAGCAGAATGTGCAGCAGCAAGAGGTGCAGGAGGATAGGCATGAACAGGAGAATGAGTATGAGGTAGAGCAGGAAATGCAGCAGCAGGATATGTAGCTGGAGATTCAGCAGTAGATGAAGCAGCAGCAGAGCAGCAGCAGATGCAGCAGGAAATGCAGCAGGAGATGCAGCAGCAGGAGATGCCCAGCAGATGCAGAAGGAGATGAAATATCAGGAGATGAAGCTACAGATGCATCATCTGAAGATGAAGCAGGAGATGCAGCAGAACGAGATGCATCAGCAGATGCAGCAGGAGATGCAAGAGGAGGTGATGCAGCAGGTAATACAGCAGCAGGAGATGCAGCAAAAGATGCAGCTAGAGATACAGCAGCAGGAAATGCAGCAGTATATAAAGAAGCAGAGGATGTAGTAGCAGGAGATGCAGCAGGAGATTCAGCATGAGATTCAGCAGCAGGAGATGCAGGAGCAGGAGATGGAGCAGCAGGAGATGCAGCAGCAGGTGATGTAGCAGCAGAAGATGCCGCAGCAGATGTATCAGGAGGAGATGCAGCAGCAGGAAATTCAGCAGCAGGAGATGAAGCAGGAGAAGTGGCAGGAGCTTCAGGAGGAGATTTAGCAGGACGAAATGCAGCTGCAGGAGATGCAGCAGGAGATGCCGCTGCAGATGCAGAAGGAGATGCAGCAGCAGATGAAGCAAGAGATAGAGAAGAAGACAGAGCAACAGCAGATGCAGCAGCAGGAGATGCAGCAGGATATACATATTCAGCAGGAGATGCAGCAGGAGATGTAGTAGCAGGAGATGCATATTCTGAGGAAGATGTAGCAGCATGAGATGCCGTGGGAGATACAAGAGGAGATAGAGCAGATGGAGATGCAAGAGCAGGAGTTGAAGTAGCAGGAAATGCAGTCGCAGCAGATCCAGCAGCAGGTGATTCAGCAGATTATGCAGCAGCAGGCACAGCAGCAGCAGATGCAGAAGGAGATGCAGCAAGAGGAAATGCAGCAGGAGATGAAGCATCAAATACAGCAGGTGGAGATGCAGCAGCAGATGCATCAGTAGATGCAGATTCAGCAAGAGATTCAGAAGCAGGAGGTGCTGCAGCAGATTCACAATAGGAGATGCATCAGCAGGAGATGCAGCAGGAAATGCAGCAGTAGACGCAGAAGCAGGAGATGCTGCAGCAGAAAATACTGCAGCAGTTGCAGCAGGAGATGACATATGAGGTGATAAAGCCACAGATGCATCAGCTGAAGATGAAGCAGGAGATGAAGCAGCAGGAGGTGGATCAGCAGGTGCATCAGGAGATGCAGATTCAGCAGGAGAAGCAATAGGAAGAGAATCTTCAGCAGATGCAGCAGGATGTGCAGCAAGACGAGATGTAGCAGGACATATAGCAGCAGCAGATGCAGCAGCAGATGAAGCAGGAAATGCAGCAAGAGATGCAGCAGCAGAGATGTAGCCGCAGATGCATCAGAAGCAGATGCAACAGGAGATGCAGCAGCTCAGATTCCGCAGGAGATGCATCAGCAGAAGATGCAGAAGGAGTTGCAGCATCAGGAGATGCAGCAGGAAATGCAGCAGCAGGGGATGTAGTAGCAGGAGACGCAGAAGGAGATGCAGAAGGAGCTGCAGCATCAGGAGATGCATCAGGGAATGCAGCAGTAGCAGAAGTAAGAGGAGATGCAGCAGCATCATATGCACTAGGAGATGTGCAGCAGGAGATGAAGAAGCAGGAGATGCTACAGGCGATTCAGCCGGAGATGCAGAAGGAGGAGATGCAGTAGCAGGAGGTGCAGAGTAGTAGAGGAAGAGAAGAAGATGCAGCAGAAGGAAATATAGCAGGAGATTCAGCCGCAGTAAATGCAGCAAGAGAGAAAGAAGCAGCAGATGCAGCATTAGATGCCGCAGAAGAGGATGCAACAGCAGGAGATGCAGCAAAAGGAGATGATGCAGCAGCAGGAAGAGATTAAGGAGGAGATGCAGCAGGAGGAGGTGGAACAGGAGTTGCAGCAGGAGGAGGTTCAGCAGCAGATGCAGCAGCCTATGCGGCAGAAGGAGATGCATAAGAGATGCAGCAGCAATTGATGAAGCAGGAGATGCTGGAGCCGGAGATGCCGAAGAAGTAGATGCAGAAGCAGGAGATGCAGGAGTAGATGCATCAGCAGGAGATGCAGCAAAACATACATCAGCAGGAGACACAGCAGCAGGATATGAGGCAGGAGATGCACCAGCAGGAAATGCAGCAGGAGATGCTTCCGGAGATTAAGCAGGAGATGCTGCAGCAGGTGATGCAGCAGCAGATGCAGCAGCAGGATAATTTGCAGGGGTTGCAGCAGTAGGTGAAGCAGCAGGTGATGCAGCAGGAAGAGATGGAGCAGGAGATAGTTCAGCAGGAGATGCACCAGCAGAGGCAGCAGCAGTAGATGCAGCAGGACATAGAGAAAAGTGTGAGGCAGCAGGAGATGTAGGAGATGCAGCAGTAGATGAAGTAGCAGTAGATGCAGCAGCCGTTGCAGCAGGAAATGCAGCAGGAGATGCAGCAGCAAAAAATGCAGCAGCAAGAGGTGCAGCCGCAAATGCATTCAGCAGCATATGCAGTAGGAGATGCAGCAGCTGGTGATTCAGTAGCAGGAGATAGGGCAGCAGACGTAGCAGGATATGCGGCATCAGTAGATGCATCCGCAGATGCATCAGCAGAGCATGTAGCAGGAGATAGGGCAGCAGGAGATGCAGGAGTACATGAAATAGCAGCAGATACAAGAGCAGATTCAGGAAATGCAGCAGCAGGAGATGCAGCAGGAGATGAAGTCGAAATATAGAAACAAGTGCAGCAGGAGATGAAGCAGTAGATGAAGAAGGAGATGCAGCAGTACATGAAGTAGCAGCAGATACAACAGCAGATTCAGGAGATGTAGCAGAGTAGATGCAGCAGGATATGAAACTGCAGAAGATACAGAAGGAGATGCAGCAGCAGAAGATGAAGCTGGAGATGAAGCAGAAATGCAGAAGCAAATGCAGCAGGAGATGCAGCAGCAGGAGATGCAGCAGGAGATGTAGCAACACCAGAAGCAGCAGCAGATGCAGCAGCAGGTGATGCAGGATGAGATGCAGCAGGAACTGCAGCAGCAGGAGATGCTGCAGGAGATGCAGCAGGATATGCAACAGCAGATGCAGCAGCATGAGGTGCATAGCAGGAGATGCAGCATGAGATGAAGTAGCAGGAGATGCAGAAGGAGATGTAACAGCGGGAGATGCAGAAGGAGATGCAGTAGCAGGAGACGCAGTAGAAGAAGATGCAGCCGCAGCAGATGCAAGAGATGCAGCAGAAGAAGGTGAAGAGGCAGGAGATTCAGCAGGAGATGCATCAGCAGGAAATGTAGCAGGAGATGCTGCAACAGGAAACGCCATAGGAGAGTCTGCAGCAGGAGATCTAGAAGGAGATTCAGCAGCAGGAGATGTAGGAGGAGATGCAGCAGGAGATACATCAGCAGGAGTTGCAGCAGGAGATTCTGCAGAAGAAGAGTCAGCAGGAGATACAGTAGGAGATGCATCAGGAGATGAAGTAGCAACATATGCATCAGAGATTACAGCAGGAAGTGCAAAAGGAGATTCAGCAGGTGATGTAGCAGCAGGAGATGCAGCCGCAGATGCATTCAGGAGGAAATGCAGAAGCACTAGATGCATCCGTAGAAGACTGTGCAGCAGATGCAGCAGGAAATGGAGATACTTCTGCAGCTGCATCTGCAGATGCATGAGGAGAGGATGCAGCAGCAGGAGATGCTGGAGGACATCAAGTGGCAGGAGATGTAGCAGCAGGAATTGTAGCAGGAGATGCAGCAGTACATGAATCAGCAGCAGATGCAGCAGCAGATTAAGGAGATGCGGTATCCGGAAATGTAGCAGAAGATGCAGCAAGAGGAGATGCAGTAGCAAGAGATGCAGCAGCAATAGATGCAGCAGCAGATGCAGATTCAGTAGGAGATGTAGCAGCAGAAGATGCTGCGGAGGATGCCGCAGCAGGAGATTCCGCAGAAGGAGATGCAGCAGGAGATGCTACAGAAGGAAATGCAGTAAGATATGCTGCAGGAGGAGATGCAACAGGTAATGAAGCAGCAGGGGATGCATGTTCACCAGTAGATTCAGCATCACATTCAGAAGGAGATGCAGCAGCAGGAGATATACTAGAAGGCGATTCTTCAGCAGGAGATACAGCAGCAGGAGATGAAGCCACAAAAGATGCAGGAGAAGATGCAGAAGGAAATGCAGCAGAATATACCTCAAGAGATGCAGATGAAGGAGATGCAAAAGTAGATGCTGCAGAAGGAGTTGTAGCAGGAGATACAGCAGCAGGCGATGCATCAGCAGGAGATGCAGGCAGCAGATGAAAGAGGAGATGTAGATTCAGCAGCAGATGAAGTAGCAGGAGTTGCAGCAGCAGATGCACTAGCAGGAGATGCAGCAATAGGTGAAGCAGCACCAGATGCAGCAGCATATGCTGAAGATGTAGTAGGAGGGGATTAAGCAGGAGATCCAGCAGGAAGAGATGCAGCAGGATATGCAGAAAAAGATAAAGCAGAAAGAGATGCACAGGAAACACAGCAGCAGGATATGCATCAGCAGGAAATGCAGCAGGACATGCACTAGCAGGAGATGCAGCAGGAGATACAGCAGGAGATGCAGCAGGAGATGTAGCAAGAGGATATGCACCATGATATACAGCAGCAGGAGATGCAACAAGAGATGAAACATGAGGAGATGCAGTAGGAGAGGCAGCAGAGGAGATGCAGCAGTAGATTCTGCTGCATCTCCTGCTGCTGCATCTCCTGCTGCTGAATCTCTTTCTGCATCTCCTGCTGCTGAATCTCTTTCTTTTCTTGCTGCTGAATTTCTTTCTACATCTCCTTCTTCTGAATCTCCTGCTGCTCCTTCTTCTGAATCTCCTGCTGCTCTATTGCCTTCTGCATCGACTCCTGCTGCATATCGTGCTGCTGCATCTCCTCCTGCTGCATCTCCTGCTAAAACTGCCTCTCCTGCTGCATCTGCTTCTGCATCTCCTGCTGCTGTATCTCCTGCTCTTCCATCTCCTTCTGCTGAATCTCCACCTGAATCTCCTGTGGCATCTCACGCTGCTACATATCCTGCTACATCTCCTGAAATATCTCCTGAATATGCATCTCCTGCTGCTTCTCCTGCTACTGAATCTCCTGCTGCTGTGTCTGCTGCATCATCTCCTCTTTCTCCATATCCTCCTGTATCTCCAGTTGCTGCATCATATCATGCTGCTATATAAGTTGAAGAATCTCTTCTTACTGCATCTTCTGCTGAATCTTCATTTCCTGCTGCATCTGCTTCTGCATCTCCTGCTGCTGCATCTCCTACTGCATCTCTGTCTGAATCCCTTGGTGCTGCATTTCCTGCTGATGCATATTCTGCTTCAACTCCTGCTGCTGCATTACCTTCTGCATCTACTCCTGTTGTATTTCCTGCTGCTGCATCTCTTGGTGCTGCATCTTCTGGTGTTGCATCTCCTGCTGCATCTCCTGCGGCATCACCTGCTCCTATATCTCTTGCTGCTACATCTCCTGATGCATCGTCTGCTCATGCATCTGCAGATGCATCTCCTGATGCACCATTTCCCGTTGCATCTGCTGCTCCATCCCCTCCTGCATCTCCTTCTGCTCCCTCTGGTGCATCTGCTCTTGCATATGTTGCTGCTTCATCTACTGCTGCATCTCCTGCTAAATCTCCTACTGCTGCATCTCCTTCTGACGTTTCTGCTGAATCTACTGCTGAATATGCATCCCCTGCTGCATCTCCTGCTGCTCCATCTCCTGCTTCATATCCTACTGCATCTTCTCCTGCAGCATATCTTGCTGCATTTACTTTTGCTGCATCACCTACTGCAGCATCTTCTGCTGCTACATCTCCTACCGAATCAGCATCTCCTGATGCATATTCTGCTGCTGCATCTCCTTAATCTGCTGCTCCATTTCTTGCAGCTTCATGTACTGCTGCATCTCCTGCCACATTTGCTCCTGCTGCATCTCCTTCTACTTGATGTCCTCCTGCACCTCCTGCTGCTGCATCTGCTGCTTCATCTCCTGCTGCTGTATAGCCTGCTGCTTCATCTCCTGCTGCATCCTCTGCCGATGCATCTGCGGATGCATCTACATAAGCATCTCCATTTCCTGCTGCATCTGCTGCTCAATCTTCTACGGATGCATCTAGTGCTTCTACATTTCAGCTGCATATCCTGTTGAAGGCATCTGCGGCTGCATCTCCTGCTGCTGCATCTCCTGCTGAATCTCCTGCTGCACTTCCTGCTGTAACTGCTGATGCCTATGTTGCTATTTCATCTCCTCCTGCATCTCCCGCTGAATCTTCTTCTGCAGAATGTCCTCCAACATCTCCTGTTATAATTCCTGCTGATGTGTCTCCTGCTGCA
This sequence comes from Clamator glandarius, assembly GCA_033459285.1. NCBI lineage: Eukaryota > Metazoa > Chordata > Aves > Cuculiformes > Cuculidae > Clamator > Clamator glandarius. Next base: position 293,116 of record JAUNZM010000631.1, on the reverse strand, counting down.
TCTCCTACTACATCCCCTGCTGCTGAATCTCCTTCTATATCTCCTGCTGCATCTCCTGCTGCGTTTTCTACTGAATCTCCTGCTGCAGAATCTCCTACGGAATTTCCTGCTGCAGAATCTGCTGATGCATTTCCTGCTGATGCATTTCCTGCTGATGCATCTCCTGCTGAATCTCCTGATGCTGCATCTCATGCTGCTGAATCTCCTGCCTCTTCATCTCCTGCTGCTGCAACGCGTGCTGATTTCCTGCTGCATTTCCTTCTCTTGAATCTCCCGCTGCATATCCTGGTGCATCACCTGCTGTATATGCATCTCCTGCTACATCTCCTGCTGATACACCTCATGCAGCTGCATCTCCTGCTGCATATCTTGCTGCATCTGTTTTTGCCAAATCTCTTGCTGTTGCATATCCTCTGATCCATGTCCTGCTGCTGCATCTCCTGTTTCTGCATCTCCTTTTGCTTCGTCTGCTGCTGCATCTCCTGCTGCGGCATCTGATGCTGCATCTGATGCTGCTTTCTCTCCTGCTGAATGTTCTTCCGATGAATCTCCTGCTATAATTCCTTATGCTGCATCTTCTCTTCATCTACTACTCTTCACCTCCTGCTGCTGTATCTCCTGTTACTTCTGCTGCTGCTGCATTCCCTGCTGCATCTCCTGATGCTGTAACTCCTTCTGCATCTCCTGCTTATACATCTCCTGCTGCATCTCCTCCATTATACCTTTCTACATTTGCTGCCTCATTTCCTCATGCACCTGCTGATGCACCTCGTGCTGCTGCATCTCCTGCTTCATCTTCAGCTAATGTATCAGTGTCTTCATCACCTGATATATCATCTCCTGCTTCATCTGCTGCAGTATTTCCTGCTGCAGTTTCTGCTGATCCTGCATCTACTGCTGCATTTCCTGCTGCATCTGCTGCTGCTTCATCTCCTGCCAAATCTCCTGCTACATATCCCGCTGCTGCACCTCTTAATGCTTCTCATGATAATGCTTCATCTTCTGCTACTGCATCTCCTGCTGCACCTACTGCTGCTGCATCTCCTGCTGATGGGTCTGATGCTGCATCTCTTGCTCTTGCATCTCCTTCTGCATCTCGTGCTGCTGCATTACCTGCTCTATCTCCTCCTACTGCATCTCCTCCTGCTGCATATCCTGCTTCTCTATATACTGCTGCTTTTCCTGCTGCTGCATCTCTTGCTGCTGAATTTCTTTCTACATCTCCTTCTTCTGAATCTCCTGCTGCTCTATTACCTTCTGCATCGACTCTTGCTGCATGTCCTGCTGCTGCATCTCCTCCTGCTGCATCTGCTTCTGCATCTCCTGCTGATGCATCTCCTGCTAAATCTGCATCTCCTGCTAATTCTGCTTCTGCATCTCCTGCTCCTTCATCTCCTGCTCTTGCATCTCCTTCTGCTGAATCTCCTCCTGAATCTCCGGCGGCATCTCATGCTTCTACATCTCCTGCTACATCTCCTGAAGTGTCTCCTGAATGTGCATCTCCTGCTGCAATTCCTGCTGCTGAATCTCCTACTGCTGCGCCTGCTGCATCATCTCCTCTTTCTCCATAACCTGCTGTGTCTCCTTTTGCTGCATCATATCATGCTGCTGCATATGTTGAACAATCTCTTCCTACTTCATCTTCTGCTGAATCTTCATTTCCTGCTGCATCTGCTTCTGCATCTCCTGCTGCTGCTGCATCTCCTGCTGCTTCTCCTGCTGCTGCATCAGTTGCTGATGAATCTCCTGTTGAATCTCCTGAGGCATCTCGTGCATCTACATATCATGCTGAATCTCCTGCTGCATCTCCTTCTGAATATGCATCTCATGATGTATCTCTACCTGCTGCCACTCCTACTGCTGCTTTTTCTTCTGCATTTCCTGCTGCAACTCCTGCTACTGAATCTCCCGGGTCTGCTGCTGCTTATTCTTTGTCTGCTGCTGAATCTCCTGCTGCTGAATCTCCTGCTCCATCTGCTGCTGCTGCAGCACCTTCTCCATGTGCTTCTGCAGCATCTCCTTCTGCTGCATCTCCTGTTGCTGCATCTGTTGGTGCTGCACCTGCAGCAACATCTGCTTATACATCTCCTGCTGATGCATCTCCTGCTGCATTTCCGTCTGAAGCTCTTGGTGCTGCATTTCCTGCTGATGCATATTATGCTTCAACTCCTGCTGCTGCATCTGCTGATAATGCATCTCTTGTTGCTGCATCTTCTGGTGTTGCATCTCCTGCTTCATCAAATTATGACTTAACTGCCAATATTGAGGCGCAATATTAAGAGAAGACATTCAGAAGCAGAAGCATTACATGCTAGCATCTTCCCTGCTGGCGATATGAATTTTTACTAAAACGCCGGATTAGACGGTGTTAAGTCCCTATTCACTAGCCTATGCTAATACGTTCTTTTCGTCGTGTTTGTAGCTTGCAGTGAAAGCGCTTCCAGAGAAGACTCTAACGAGAGCAACCATTTGATGCTAGCAACTTCCCAGGGGGAGTTCTGCTAAATAGTTTCAAATCTCCAAGTGAAGCTTTACTAGCCATGCTGATGTTACTGTTCACTAGCCTAGACAGAAAGTTCGAAACATCTTGGTTTGCAGTGATTGCCCTCTAAGAGAAGACATACAGAAGCAGAAGCATTCCATGCTAACATCTTCCCTGCTGGAGATATTCCCTTTTCCGAAAGAGCGTTATTAGGCGTTATTAAGTCGTAAATTCCTAGCCTACGTGAAAACATTGCGTTTTTCGTGCTTTGAGGCTGACAGTGAAAGCGCTTCATGAAAGGATCCTACCTAACGAGAGCCAAAATCTGATGGTAGCAGCTTCCCTGCGGTACTTGTGCTGAACGATCTCAAATCTTGAAATGAGGCTTTAATAGCCATTCTGATCTCACAGTTCATAACCCTAGAGTGAAACTTCTACAAGTCGTCTGTTGCAGTAACAGCACTACATTAATAAACGGTATAGTTTCATGCCAGCATCTGCACTGCCTGAAATACTTACTTTTCCATAAGCGCGTTAACAGGAGCAGCTAAGTCACAATTTATTACCCTAAATTAAAATGGGTTAGTCGTGCTTCACAGCTTGCAGTGAAAGCGCTATAAGAGAAGACTCTTACGAGAATCAACATTTGATGGTAGAAGCTTCCCTGCAGTACTTGTGCTGAACGCTCTGAAATTTTGAAGTGACACTTTACTAGCGGATGATATACTTCAGAAGACTAGAATGAAACTTCTAGAAGTCGTACTTTGCAGTGAAAGTGTTATAAGAGAAGGCATTCAGAAGCAGCAGCATTCCATACTACCATCTTCTAAGAAGCCGATGTTCACTATTCCGGAAGCGAGTTATTCGGCAAAGCAAAGTAACTGTTCTGTACCATATACTAAAATTTTATGTTAGTCGTGCTTTGCAGCTTGCAGTGAAAGCGCTTCCAGAGAAGACTGACAAAAGCCAGCATGTGATAGTAGCAGCTTCCCTGCCGTACTTGTTCTGAACGATTTGAAATTTTGCAGTGATGCTTTACTACCCATTCTGATATTACAGGACACGAGCCTAGACTGAAAGTTCTACAAGTCTCTCTTTGAAGTGAAAGTGCTATAAGAGAAGACATTCAGACGCAGCAGCATTCCATGCTAGCATCTTCCATACGGGCTTAACTCACTTTTCCTAAAGCTCCTCCATAGGCGCAGTTAAATCACAATTCTGTAATCAATACTAAACGTTTTGTTAGACGTGCTTTGCAGCTTGTAGTGAAAGCGCTTCAAGAGAAGATTCTAACGAGAGCTAGCATTTAATCATAGCAGCGCCCTTGCGGCACTTTTTCTAAACGTTTTCAAATTTTGCAGTGACGCTTTAATAGCCATTCTGATGATGCAGTACACGAGCCTAGACTGAAAGTTCTACAAGTCTTGCCTTGCAGTGAAAGCACATCCAGAGAAGAATTATACGAAAGTCAATATTTGATCGTAGCATCTTCCCTGCGGTATTTGCGCTGAACACCCTGATATTTTGATGCGACGCTTTAATAGCCATTCTGATGTTGCAGTACATAAGCATAGACTAAAAGTTCAACAAGTCTTGCCTTGCAGTGAAAGCGCTAAAGATTTTGAAGTGATGCTTTAATAGCCATTTTGATGTTGCAGTGTAAAAGCCTAGACTGAAACGTCTACAAGTTTTGCTTTGCAGTGAAAGCGCTCTAAGAGAAGACATTCAGTAGCAGCAGTATTCCACGCTAGCATCTTCACTGTGTCAGTTAGTCACTTATTAGAAAGCACCTTCATAAGTCACAATTCAGTACCCTATACTAAAAGGTTCTGTTAGTCATGCTTTGCAGCTTTCACTGAAAGCGTTTCCAGAGAAGCCTCTAACGAGAGCCAGCATTTCATTGTAGCTTCTTCCCTGCGGTACTTGTGCTGAACGCTCTGATATTTTCAAGTGACGCTTTAAGAGCAGTTCTGATGTTACAGTACACAAGCATATACTCAAACTTCAACAAGTCTCACTTTGCAGTGAAAGCGCTTTAAGAGAAGACATTTAGAAGCAGCAGCAATCATCTTCCCTGTGGGCGTTATTCGATTTCCCTAAAGCGCCTCAATAGTGGCAGTTAAGTCATAATGAGATGCAGCAGGAGATGCAACATCAGAAGATGCAGCAACAAGAGATGCAGCAGGAGCTACAGCAGCACATGCAGTATCAGCAGATGCAGCAGCAGGAAATAAAGCAGCAGATGCAGCAGCAGGAGTTGAAGCAGAATATACAGCAGCAGGAAATGCAGCACCAAGAGTTTCAGATGGAGATGCAGCAGGAGGTGCAGCAGAAGGAGATGCTGCAGCAGCACATGCAGAAGGTGATGCAGCAGTAGGAGATGCAGCAGCAGCAGATGCAGCAAGAGATTCTGCAGCAGGAGATTCATCAGCAGACCCGGCATCAGGAGATTCAGCAGCAGGAGGTGCAGCAGGAGATGCAGAAGCAAATGCAGCACTAGGAGTGGCTGCTGGTGGAGATGCATCAGGAGATGCATATTCAGAAGGAGATGCAGCAGGAGATTCAACATGATATGTAGAAACATGAGATGCTTCTGCTCTATCTCGTCCTACTGCCTTTCCTGCTGATGAACCTCCAGCTGCTGAATCTCTTTCTACATCTCCTTCTTCTGAATCTCCTGCTACTCTATTACCTTCTGCATCGACTCCTGTTGCATTTTCTGCTGCGGCATCTCCTACTGCTTCTTCTGCTTCTGCATCTCCAGCTGCTGCATCAGTTGCTGATGAATCTCCTGTTGAATCTCCTGAAGCATCTCATGTTTCTACATATACTGCTGAATCTCCTGGTCCATCTTCTTCTGAATATGCATGTCCTGATGCATCTCCACCTGCTGCCACTCCTACTGCTGCGTTTGCTTCTGCATCTCCTGCTGCATCTCCTGCTGCTGAATCTCCTGATGCCGTGTCTGCTGCTGAACATCCTTTGTCTGCTCCTGAATCTCCTGCTGCTGAATCTCCTGCTGCATCTCCTGCTGCTGCATCTCCTACTGCTGCATCTCCTACTGCTGCATCTGCTGGTGCTGCACCTGCTGCAACATCTGCTTCTGCATCTCCTGATGCTGCGTCTCATGCTGCATGTCAGTCTGAATCTCTTGGTGCTGCATTTTCTGCTGATGCATATTCTGCTTCAACTCCTGATGCTGCATCTGCTGATAATGCCTCTCTTGTTGCTGCATCTTCTGGTGGTGCATCTCCTGCTTCATCAAATTATGACTTAACTGCCTATATTGAGGCGCTTTAGAGAAATTAAATAACGCCCACAGGGAAGATGATAGCATGGAATGCTGTTACTTCTGAATATCTTTAAGAGATTAAAGCGCGTTCACTGCAAAGCGAGTCTTGTAGAAGTTTGACTATATGCTTGTGTACTGTAACGTCAGAACGGCTCTTAAAGCATCACTTGTAAAGATCAGAGCTATTAAAGTATCGCTTCAAAATCTTTAGCCCTTTCCATGCTAGGAAAGACTTGTTGAAGTTTTAATCTGGGCTTATGTACTGCAACATCAGAATGGCTATTAAAGTGTCGCAGCAGCAGACGCAATAGCAGGAGATGCAGCAAGAGATGCAGATTAAGCAGTAGATGCAGCAGGAAATTATGCTTCGGGTGATACAGGAGCAGGAGATGAGGAGGAGATTGAGCAGGAGATGCAGTAGGAAGCGAGGCAGGAGGTGATGATGCAGCAGAAACAGAAGCAGGAGATGCAGAAGCAGAAGATGCAGCAGGAGATGAAGAACGGGAGACTTAGCAGGAGGTTATGCAGCAGGAGCTGCAGCAGGAGATTCTATAGCAGGAGATTCAACAGGAGTTGCAGCAGCAGGATATGTAGCACCAAGAAATGCAGCAGGAGATGCAGGAGGAGATGCAGCAGCAGGAAATTCAGCAGCAGGAGATGCAGCAGGAGATTCAGCAGCAAGAAATTCTGCAGCAGGAGATGAAGCAGGAGAGGTGGCAGGAGCTTCAGGAGGAGATTTAGCAGGAGGAAATGCAGCTGCAGGAGATGCAGCAGGAGATAGAGCAGCAGCAGATGCAGAAGGAGATGCAGCAACAGGAGATTCAGCAGCAGCAGATGCAGCAGGAGACGCAGCAGCAGATGAAGGAAGAGATAGAGAAGAAGACAGAGCAACAGCGGCTGCAGCAGCAGGAGATGCAGCAGGAGATATATATTCAGCAGGAGATGCAGCAGGAGATGTAGGAGCAGGAGATGCATATTCTGAGGGAGATGTAGCAGCATGAGATGCCGTGGGAGATACAGGAGGAGAAAGAGCAGATGGAGATGCAAGAGCAGGAGTTGAAGTAGCAGGAAATGCAGTCGCAGCAGATCCAGCAGCAGGTGATTCAGCAGGTTATGCAGCAGCAGGCACAGCAGCAGGAGATGCAGAAGGAGATGCAGCAAGAGGAAATGCAGCAGGAGAGGAAGCATCAGATACAGGAGTGGAGATGCAGCAGGAGATGCATCAGCAGATGCAGATTCAGCAAGAGATTCAGAAGCAGGAGGTGCTGCAGTAGATTCACAATAGGAGATGCATCAGCAGGAGATGCAGCAGGAAATGCAGCAATAGACGCAGAAGCAGGAGATGCTGCAGCAGGAAATACTGCAGCAGTTGCAGCAGGAGATGACATATGAGGTGATGAAGCGACAGATGCATCATCTCAAGATGAAGCAGGAGATGCAGCAGCACGAGGTGCATCAGCAGGTGGATGAGGAAATGAGGCAGCAAATGTAGAAAGGTATAACGCAGGAGATGTATGAGCAGGAAATGCAACAGGAGATGCATCAAGAAATGAGATGCAGAAGGAGATGCAGAAGGAGTTGCAGAATCAGGAGATACAGCAGGGAATGCAGCAGCAGCAGAAGTAACAGGAGATGCAGCAGCATCATATGCACTAGGAGATGTAGCAGCAGGAAATGAAGAAGCAGGAGATGCTACAGGCGATTCAGCCGTGGATGCAGAAGGAGGAGATGCAGCAGCAGGAGGTGCAGAGTAGTAGATGAAGAGAAGAAGATGCAGCAGAAGGAAATATAGCAGGAGATTCATCAGCAGTACATGCAGCAGGAGAGAAAGCAGCAGCAGATGCAGCAGCAGATGTAGCAGCAGAAGCACCAGCAGGAAATGCAGCAGCAGGAGATCAATCAGTAGATGCAGCAGTAGATGAAGCAGCAGCAGATGCAGCAACAGGACATGCAGAAAAAAAAGATGCAGCCGCACCAGATGCAGCATCAGATTCAGCAGGAGTTGCAGCAGCAGGAAATGCATCAGCGGATTCTGCAGCAGGATCTTCCGTAGGAGATTCTGCAGCAGGAGATGCAGCAGGAGATACAGAAGGAGGAGGACATCAATTGGCAGGACATGTAGCAGCAGGAATTGTAGCAGGAGATGCAGCAGCACATGAATCAGCAGCAGATGCAGCAGCAGATTAAGGAGATGCAGTAGCCGGAAATGTAGCAGAAGATGCAGCAAGAGGAGATGCATCAGCAGGAGATGCAGCTGCAGCTGCAGAGGCAGCAGATGCAGCAGCAGCAGATGCATCAGGCGATGCAGATTCAGTAGGAGATGTAGCAGTAGAAGATGCTGCAGCGGATGATGCAGCAGGAGATTCCGCAGAAGGAGATTCCGCAAGAGATGCAGCAGAAGGAAATGCAATAAAATATGCTGCGGGAGGAGATGCAACAGGTAATGCAGCAGCAGAGGATGCATGTTCAGCAGTAGATTCAGCATCACATTCAGAAGGAGATGCAGCAGCAGGAGATGAAGCCACAAAAGATGCAGGAGAAGGTGCAGAAGGAAATGCAGCAGCATATACCTCAAGAGATGCAGATGAAGGAGATGCAAAAGTAGATGCTGTAGAAGGAGTTGTAGCAGGAGATGCAACAGCTGGAGATGCATCAGCAGGAGATGAAGGCAGCAGACGAAAGAAGAGATGTAGATTCAGCAGTAGATGAAGTAACAGGAGTTGCAGCAGCAGATGCAATAGCAGGAGATGCAGCAAGAGATGCAGATTAAGCAGTAGATGCAGCAGGAAATTATGCTTCGGTTGATACAGCAGCAGGAGATTGAGCAGGAGATGCAGTAGGAGGCAAGGCAGGAGGTGATGAAGCAGCAGGAACAGAAGCATGAGATGCAGAAGCAGAAGATGCAGCAGGAGATGCAGAAGCAGAAACTGAAGCAGGAGATGCATTGGTAGTAGATACAGCAGGGGATTCAGCAGCAGGAGATGCATCAGGAGATGCAGAGAAAAGTGATGAAGCAGCAGGAGATACAGAGAAAAGAGATGAAGCAGCAGGAGATGCAGATTGAGCAGGAGATTCATCAGCAGAAGAATCTGCAGCAGATTCACAGTAGGACGTGCAGGAGCAGGAGATGCAGAAGGAGATGGGCAGAAATAGATGCAGCAGGAGAAGCTGCAGTAGGAGATGCAACACAAGATGCAGGAGGAGGAGATGCAACAGGAAATGCAGAAGGATATGCAGCAGGAGAAGCATCAGGAGGAGATGCAGCAAGACATGCAGTAGCAGCAGATACAGGAGCAGGAGATGCAGCAGCAGAAGATGCAGCAAGATATAGAGCAGCAGGAATTGCAGCAGGAGAGGCAGTAGCAAGAGATGTAGCATTATCATAGGATGCATTAGAGGATGCAGCAGCAGGATGTGCAGCAGCAGGAGGTGCAGGAGGATATGCATGAACAGGAGAATGAGTATGAGGTAGAGCAGGAAATGCAGCAGCAGGATATGTAGCTGGAGATTCAGCAGTAGATGAAGCAGCAGCAGAGCAGCAGCAGATGCAGCAGGAAATGCAGCAGGAGATGCAGCAGCAGGAGATGCCCAGCAGATGCAGAAAGGAGATGAAATATCAGGAGATGAAGCTACAGATGCATCATCTGAAGATGAAGCAGGAGATGCAGCAGAACGAGATGCATCAGCAGATGCAGCAGGAGATGCAAGAGGAGGGGAGGCAGATGATGTAGCAAGAAATACCGTAGAAGATGCAGCAGGAAATATATTCAGGATATGCAGGAGAAATAGATGAAGGAGGAGATGCAGCAGAAGGAGATGCATCAGCAGATGTAGAAGCAGATGCAGCAGGAGAAGCAGGAGGAGATGCAGAAGGAGGTGCTGCAGCAGGTGTAGCAGGAGGAGATGCAGCAAGAGGAGAAACAGCAGGAGGTGATGCAGCAGGCAATACAGCAGCAGGAGATGCAGCAAAAGATGCAGCTAGCGATACAGCAGCAGGAAATGCAGCAGTATATAAAGAAGCAGAAGATGCAGTAGCAGGAGATGCAGCAGGAGATTCAGCATGAGATTCAGCAGCAGGAGATGCAGCAGGAGGAGATGGAGCAGGAGGAGATGGAGCAGCAGGAGATGGAGCAGCAGGAGATGCAGCAGCAGGTGATGTAGCAGCAGCAGATGCTGCAGCAGATGTATCAGGAGGAGATACAGCAGCAGGAGATGCAGCAGCAGTTGATGTAGCAGCAGCAGATGCTGCAGCAGATGTATCAGAGATACAGCAGCAGGAGACTTAGAAGGAGGTTATGCAGCAGGAGCTGCAGCAGGAGATTCTATAGCAGGAGATTCAGCAGGAGTTGCAACAGTAGGATATCTAGCACCAAGAAATGCAGCAGGAGATGCAGGAGGAGATGAAGCAGCAGGAAATTCAGCAGCAGCGGGAGATGCAGCAGGAGCTTCAGCAGCAGTAGATTCCGCAGGAGATGCATCATCAGAAGATGCAGAAGAAGCTGCAGCATCACGAGATGCAGCAAGGAATGCAACAGCAGCAGAAGTAACAGGAGATGCAGCAGCATCATATGCACTAGGAGATGTAGCAGCAGGAGATGAAGAAGCAGGAGATGCTACAGGCGATTCAGCCGGAGATGCAGAAGGAGGAGATGCAGCAGCAGGAGGTGCAGAGTAGTAGATGAAGAGAAGAAGATGCAGCAGAAGGAAATATAGCAGGATATTCAGCCGCAGTAAATGCAGCAAGAGATAAAGTAGCATCAGATGCAGCATCAGATGCCGCAGAAGAGGATGCAACAGCAGATGCAGCAGGAGATGCAGCAGCAGGAGATCTGTCAGGAGATTCAGCAGCAAATTCAGCAGATGTAGCAGTAGTAGATTCATAAAGAGCTGCAGCAGGAAATGCAGATGAATATGCAGGAGCTGGAGATATAGCAGGAGATGCATCTACAGGTGATGCAGAATGAGATGCAGCAGGTTATGCAGAAGGAGATGCAGCAGGAGATGCAGAACGAGATGCAGCAGCAGGATATGCAGCAGAAAGAGATGACGCAGGAGATGCTTCAATAGAAGGTGCAACATGAGATACAGCACGAGATGCAGAAGCAAACGAAGCAGAAGGAGATGCAGAAACATGAGATGCAGCAGCAAGACATGGATCAAGAGATGCAGCAGCAGGAGATGAAGCTTCAGGAGATTAATTAGGAGATGCAGTAGCAGGATATGAAGCAGCAGGAGATATAGCAGCAGGACATGCAGCATGTGATGCAGCAGTATGAGATGAAGCAGCAGGGGTTACATCAGGAGACGCAGAAGCAGCAGATATAGCAGGAGATGCAGCAAAAGGAGATGATGCAGCAGCAGGAAGAGATTAAGGAGGAGATGCAGCAGGAGGAGGTGGAACAGGAGTTGCAGCAGGAGGAGGTTCAGTAGCAGATGCAGCAGCCTATGCAGCAGAAGGCGATGCATAAGAGATGCAGCAGCAATTGATGAAGCAGGAGATGCTGGAGTTGGAGATGCCGAAGAAGTAGATGCAGAAGCAGGAGATGCAGGAGTAGATGCATCAGCAGGAGATGCAGCAAAACATACATCAGCAGGAGACACAGCAGCAGGATATGAGGCAGGAGATGCACAAGCAGGAAATGCAGCATGAGATGCACCAGCAGAAAATGCAGCAGGAGATGCTTCTGGAGAATAAGCAGGAGATGCTGCAGCAGGTGATGCAGCAGCAGATGCAGCAGCAGGAAATTTTGCAGGGGTTGCAGCAGTAGGTGAAGCAGCACCAGAAGAAGCAGCAGATGCTGCAGATGCAGCAGTAGGGATTGCAGCAGGTGATGCAGCAGGAAGAGATGGAGCAGGAGATAGATCAGCAGCAGATGCACCAGCAGAGGCAGCAGCAGTAGATGCAGCAGGACATAGAGAAATGCATGAGGCAGCAGGAGATGTAGGAGATGCAGCAGTAGATGAAGTAGCAGTAGATGCAGCAGCCGTTGCAGCAGGAAATGCAGCAAGAGATGCAGCAGCAGGAAATGCAGCAGCAGGAGGTGCAGCCGCAAATGCATTCAGCAGCATATGCAGTAGGAGATGCAGCAGCAGGTGATTCAGTAGCAGGAGATTCAGCAGCAGATGTAGCAAGATATGCAGCATCAGTAGATGCATCCACGGATGCATCAGCAGAGCATGTAGCAGGAGATATGGCAGCAGGAGATGCAGGAGTACATGAAATAGCAGCACATACAAGAGCAGATTCAGGAAATGCAGCAGCAGGAGATGCAGTAGGAGATGAAGAAGGAGATGCAGCAGTAGATGAAGTAGCAGCAGATACAACAGCAGATTCAGGAGATGTAGCAGAGTAGATGCAGCAGGATATGAAACTGCAGAAGATACAGAAGGAGATGCAGCAGAAGAAGATGAAGCCGGAGATGAAGTAGAAATACAGAAGCAAATGCAGCAGGAGATGCAGCAGCAGGAGATGTAGCAGGAGATGCAGCAGGAGATGTAGCAACACCAGAAGCAGCAGATGCAGCAGCAGGTGATGCAGGATGAGGTGCAGCAGGATCTGTAGCAGCATAAGATGCTGCAGGAGATGCAGCAGGATATGCAACAGCAGATGCAGAAGCATGAGGTGCATAGCAGGAGATGCAGCATGAGATGAAGTAGCAGGAGATGCAGAAGCAGGAGATGCAGAAGGAGATGTAACAGTGGGAGATGCAGAAGGAGATGCAGTAGCAGGAGACGCAGTAGAGGAAGATGCAGCCGCAGCAGATGCAGGAGATGCAGCAGAAGGAGATGAAGAGGCAGGAGATTCAGCAGGAGATGCATCAGCAGGAAATGTATCAGGAGATGCTGCAGCAGGAAACGCCATAGGAGAGTCTGCAGCAGGAGATTGAGCGGAAGACTGAGCAGAAGATGCAGCAGGAGATATAGAAGGAGATTGTAGTAGGAGATGCAGGAGATGTAGTAGGAGATGTAGTAGGAGAAGCCGCAGGAGATACATCAGCAGGAGTTGCAGCAGGAGATTCTGCAGAAGAAGAGTCAGCAGGAGATAAAGTAGGAGATGCATCAGGAGATGAAGTAGCAACATATGCATCAGAGGTTACAGCAGGAAGTGCAACAGGAGATTCAGCAGGTGATGTAGCAGCAGGAGATGCAGCCGCAGATGCATTCAGGAGGAAATACAGAAGCACTAGATGCATCCGTAGAAGACTGTGCAGCAGATGCATCAGGAAATGGAGATACTTCTGCAGATGCATCTGCAGATGCATGAGCAGATGATGCAGCAGCAGGAGATGCTGGAGGACATCAAGTGGCAGGAGATGTAGCAGCAGGAATTGCAGCAGGAGATGCAGCAGAAGGAAATGCAATAAGATATGCTGCAAGAGGAGATGCAACAGGTAATGCAGCAGCAGGGGATGCATGTTCACCAGTAGATTCAGCATCACATTCAGAAGGAGATGCAGCAGCAGGAGATGAAGCCACAAAAGATGCAGGAGAAGATGCAGAAGGAAATGCAGCAGAATATACCTCAAGAGATGCAGATGAAGGAGATGCAAAAGTAGATGCTGCAGAAGGAGTTGTAGCAGGAGATACAGCAGCAGGCGATGCATCAGCAGGAGATGCAGGCAGCAGACGAAAGAGGAGATGTAGATTCAGCAGCAGATGAAGTAGCAGGAGTTGCAGCAGCAGATGCACTAGCAGGAGATGCAGCAATAGGTGAAGCAGCACCAGATGCAGCAGCATATGCTGAAGATGTAGTAGGAGGAGATTAAGCAGGAGATCCAGCAGGAAGAGATGCAGCAGGATATGCAGAAAAAGATAAAGCAGAAAGAGATGCACAGAAAATACAGCAGCAGAATATGCATCAGCAGGAAATGCAGCAGGACATGCACTATCAGAAGATGCAGCAGGAGATGCAGGCGGAGATGTAGCAAGAGGATATGCACCATGATATACAGCAGCAGGAGATGCAACAAGAGATGAAACAGGAGGAGATGCAGTAGGAGAGGCAGCAGAGGAGATGCAGCAGAATCTGTTGCATATGCTGCTGCTTCATCTACTGCTGCATTTCCTACTAAATCTCTTGCTGCTGCATCTGCTTCTGACGTTTCAGCTGAATCTACTGCTAAGTATGCATCCCCTGCTGCATCTCCTGCTGCCGCATCTCCTGCTTCATATCCTACTGCATCTTCTACTGCAGCATACATTGCTGCATTTCCTTTTGCTGCATCTCCTGCTGCATTACCTACTGAAGACTCTTCTGCTGCTACATCTCCTACTGAATCAGCATCTCCTGATGCATTTGCTGCTGCATCTATTGCTGCTGCATCTGCTGCCTCTGCAGCTGCATCACCTGCTGCTGCATCTCCTGCTGCTTCATCTCCTGCTGCATCTCCTGCTGAATCTTCTTCTGCAGAATCTCCTCCATCATCATCTCCTGCTACAATTCCTGATGATGTATCTCCTGCTGCATCTCCTACTAAATCCCCTGCTGTAGAATCCCCAACGGAATTTCCTGCTGCAGAATCTGCTGATACATTTCCTGCTGATGCATCTCCTGCTGAATCTCCTGATGCTGCAATTCCTGCTGCTGAATCTCCTGCCACTTCATCTCCTGCTGCTTCATCTCCGGCTGATTTCCTGCTGCATTTCCTTCTGTTCAATCTCTTGCTGCATATCCTGGTGCATCACCTGCTGAATATGCATCTCCTGCTACATCTCCTGCTGATACACCTCATGCAGCTGCATCTGCTGCTGTATATCCTGCTGCATCTGCTGTTCCCAAATCTTTTGCTGTTGCATATCCTACTGAATTTCCAGCAGCATCTCCTGCTGATGCAATTCTTGATGCATCTCATCCTGCATCCTCTGCTGCTGCATCTGCTTCTGCTTCTGGTGATGCTACATCTCCAGCTGCATCTGGTATTTCATCTGCTGCTGTATCTCCTGCTGCATATGGTTCTGCATCTCCTGCTGCATATGGTTCTGCATGTACTGCAGCATCTGGTGCTGCATCTGGTGCTGCTTCTGCTGCTGGTGCGTCTCCTGCCTCACATCCTGCTGCTGTATCTCCTGCTGATGTATGTTTTGCTGCATTTCCTGCTGATGCATGTCCTGCTGCATCTTCTGCTTCTGCATCTACTTCTTCTGCATCTCCTGTTCCAGCACCTCCTGCTGCATCAATTGCTGCTGTATCTCTTATTCATCTCCTTCTGCTGCCTATACTGCTGCATCTGCTGCTGCTGTACCTCCTCCTACTGCATCTCCTGTTCCATCTCCTCCTGCTGCATCTCCTGCTAAATGTCCTGCTGCATCTCCTGCTGCTACATCTCTTGCTGTTTCATATCCTGCTACTGCATCTCCTAATGAATCTCCTGCTGCTTCATCTCTTGATCCATGTCCTGCTGCTGCATCTCCTGTTTCTGCATCTCATTTTCCTTCATCTCATTCTGCATCTCCTGCTGCATCTTATTGAGCGTCACCTGCTGCATCTCCTTCTGCATCACCTGCAGATGCATCTCCTGCTGCTGCATATTCATCTGCATTTCCTGCTGCAGCTCTTTATGAATCTACTGCTGCTGCATCTGATGCTGCTTCATCTACTGGTGCATCTTCTGATAGATCTCCTGCTGCTTCATCTCCTTCTGCTGCATCTCCTCCTGCATCTGCTGCTGCATCTGATGCTGCTTTCTCTCCTGCTGCATGTTCTCCCGATGAATCTCCTGCTATATTTCCTTCTGCTGCATCTTCTTCTCTTCATCTATTACTCTGCACCTCCTGCTGCTGCATCTCCTCCTTCTGCATCTCTGGCTGAATCGCCTGTAGCATCTCCTGCTTCTTCATTTCCTGCTGCTACATCTCCTACAGCATACAACGCTGCTGCATCTCCTGTTTCTTCTTCTGCTGCTGCATTCCCTGATGCATCTCCTGATTCTGCAAATAATTCTGCATCTCCTGCTACTACATCCCCTGCTGCTGCATTTCCTGCTGCATCTCCTGATGCTGCAACTCCTTCTGCATCTCCTGCTGCATCTCATTTCTTGATGCATCTCCTGCTGCATTTCCTGCTCATACATCTCCTGCTGCATCTCCTACGTTATACCTTACTACATTTGTTGCCTCATTTCCTAATGCACCTGCTGATGCCCCTCGTGCTGCTGCATCTCCTGCTTCATCTTCAGATGATGCATCTGTGGCTTCATCACCTCATATGTCATCTCCTTCTTCATCTGCTGCAGTATTTCCTGCTACAGTATCTGCTGCTCCTGTATCTACTGCTGCATTTCCTGCTGCATCTCCTGCTGCCCTGCTGCTGCTTCATCTCCTGCCAAATCTCCTGCTACATATCCTGCTGCTGCACCTCTTAATGCAACTCAAGATAATGCTTCATCTCCTGCTACTGCATCTCCCGCTGCACCTTCTGCTGCTGCATTTCCTGCTGCGTCTTCTGCTGTTGCATCTCCTGCTCATGAGTCTAATGCTGCATCTCTTGCTCTTGATGCTGCAGTATATCCTGCTTCTCTATATACTGCTGCCTTTCCTGCTGCTGAATCTCTTTCTGCATCTCCTTCTTCTGAATCTCCTGCTGCTCTATTACCTTCTGCATTGACTCCTGCTGCATGTCCTGCTGCTGCATCTCCTCCTGCTGCATCTGCTTCTGCATCTCCTGCTGATGCATCCCCTGCTAAATCTGCATCTCCTGCTGCATCTGCTTCTGCATCTCTTGCTGCTTCATCTCCTGCTCTTGCATTTCCTTCTGCTGAATCTCTTCCTGAATCTCCTGTGGCATCTCATGCTGCTACATCTCCTGACGTATCTCCTTCTCAATATGCATCTCCTGCTGCTTCTCCTGCTGCTGAATATCCTGCTGCTGCAACTCCTGCTGCTGAATATCCTGCTGCTGCGTCTGCTGCATCATCTCCTTTCTCCATATACTGCTGTATCTCCTGTTGCTGCATCATATCATACTGCTGCATATGTTGAAGAATCTCTTCCTACTGCATCTTCTGCTGAATCTTCATTTCCTGCTACATCTGCTTCTGCATCTCCTGCTGCTGCTGCATCTCCTGCTGCTTCTCCTGCTGCTGCATCAGTTGCTGATGAATCTCCTGATAAATCTCCTGCGGCATCTCATGCATCTACATATCATGCTGAATCTCCTGCTGCATCTGCTTCTGAATATGCATGTCGTGATGCATCTCCACCTGCTGCCACTCCTACTGCTGCGTTTGCTTCTGCATCTCCTGTTGCACCTCCTGCTTCTGTATCTCATGATGCCGTGTCTGCTGCTGAATATCATTTGTCTGCTGCTGAATCTCCTGCTGCACAATCTCCTGCTGCATCTGCTGCTGCTGCAGCTCCTACTACTGCATCACATTCTGCATGTGCTGCTGCAGCACCTCCTTCTGCTGCATCTCCTGTTGATGCATCTGCTGGTGCTGCACCTGCTGCAACATGTGGTTCTGCATCTCCTGCTGCTGCATCTCTGTCTGAATCTCTGTCTGAATCTCTTGGTGCTGCATCTCCTGCTGCTGCATCTGCTGCTTCATCTCCTGCTGCTGCATCTGCTGATACTGCATGTGCTGCTGCATCTTCTGCTGCATCTCTTGGTTCTGCAACTTCTGATGTTGCATCTCCTGCTGCATCTCCTGCTGCATTTTCTACTGAATCTCCTGCTGCCTTTTCTACTGAATCTCCTGCTGCAGAATCTCCTACGGAATTTCCTGCTGCAGAATCTGCTGATGCATCTGGTGTGGCTGCATTTTCTTTTCCTGCATCTCCTGCTGCTGCATCTCCGGCTGATATCCTGCTGCATTTCCTTCTCTTGAATCTCCTGCTGCATATCCTGATATACCTCCTGCTGAATATGCATCTCCTGCTACATCTCCTGCAGATATACCTCATGCAGCTGCATCTGCTGCTGCATTTCCTGCTGCATCTGTTGTTACCAAATCTCTTGCTTTTGCATATCCTACTGAATTTCAAGCAGCATCTCCTGCTGATGCAATTCCTGCTGCATCTGTTGTTGCCAAATCTCTTGCTGTTGAATATCCTACTGAATTTCAAGCAGCATCTCCTGCTGATTCCTGCTGCATCTCATCCTGCATACTTTGCTGCTGCATCTGCTTCTGGTGATGCTACATCTCCAGCTGCATCTGCTCCTTCATCTGCTGCTTTATCTCCTGCTGCATCTGGTGCTGCTTCTGCTGCTTGTGCATCTCCTGCCTCATATCATGCTGCTGTGTCTCCTGCTGGTGTAGAGTTTTGCTGCATCTCCTGCTGATACATGTCCTGCTGTATCTCCTGATTCTGCATCTACTTCTTCTGCATCTCCGGCTCCAGCATCTCCTGCTGCATCAGTTGCTGCTAGTAGATGAAGCAGCAGCAGATGCAGATGAATATGCAGCAGCAGGAGATACATCGGGAGATGCATCTGCAGATGATGCTGAAGGAGATGCAGCAGGTGACACTCAAGGAGATGCAGCAGGAGATGCAGAACTGGATGAGGCAGCAAGATATGTAGCAGAAGAAGATGACGCAGGAGATGCTTCAATAGAATGTGCAACGTGAGATACAGCAGGAGACGCAGCAGCAGACGAAGCAAAAGGAGATGCAGAAAGGAAACCAGAAGCAGATGCAGCAGCGAAGGATTCAGGATGAGATGCAGCAAGAATTGCATCAGCAGGAGATGCTGCTGGAAACTCAGTAGGATATGGAACAGCAAGAGATTTGCCAACAGCAGATGCAGCAGGATATGCAGCAGCAGATGCAGATGCATGAGGTATATCAGCAGGAGATATAGCAGGAGATGCATATTCAGCAGGTGATGAAGCAGGATATGCAGCAGGAGATTCAAGAGAAAGAAATGCAGCAGGATATCAGCTGGAGATGAAGCAGTCGGAGATGCAGGGAAAGAAGATGCAGCAGCACCAGATGCAACATCAGATTCAGCAGGATTTGCAGCAGCAGCAGGAGATGAAGAGGCAGGAGATTCAGCAGCAGGAGTTGCAGCATCAGGATATTCAGCAGGAGATGCATCAGCAGGAAATGCATCAGCAGATTGTGCAGCAGGAAATTCATAGGAGATTCTGCAGCAGGAGATTCAATAGAAAAGGCAGCAGGAGATGCAGCAGGAGATATAGAAAGAGATTCAGCAGCAGGGGATATAGTAGGAGATGCAGCAGGAGATGCAGAACTGGATGAAGCAGCAAGATATGTAGCAGAAGAAGATGACGCAGGAGATGCTTCAATAGAATGTGCAACGTGAGATACAGCAGGAGACGCAGCAGCAGACGAAGCAAAAGGAGATGCAGAAAGGAAACCAGAAGCAGATGCAGCAGCAAAGGATTCAGGATGAGATGCAGCAAGAATTGCATCAGCAGGAGATGCTGCTGGAAACTCAGTAGGATATGGGACAGCAAGAGATTTGCCAACAGCAGATGCAGCAGGATATGCAGCAGCAGATGCAGATGCATGAGGTATATCAGCAGGAGATATAGCAGGAGATGCATATTCAGCAGGTGATGAAGCAGGATATGCAGCAGGAGATTCAAGAGAAAGAAATGCAGCAGGATATCAGCTGGAGATGAAGCAGTCGGAGATGCAGGGAAAGAAGATGCAGCCGCACCAGATGCAGCAGCAGATTCAGCAGGATTTGCAGCAGCAGGAGATGAAGAGGCAGGAGATTCAGCAGCAGGAGATGCAGCATCAGGATATTCAGCAGGAGATACATCAGCAGGAAATGCATCAGCAGATTCTGTGGCAGGAAATTCAGTAGAAAAGGCAGCAGGAGATTCAGTAGAAAATGCAGCAGGAGATGCAGCAGGAGATATAGAAAGAGATTCAGCAGTAGGGGATATAGTAGGAGATGCAGCAGGAGACACATCAGCAGGAATTGTAGCAGGAGATGCTGGAGGAGATTCTGCAGAAGAAGATCCAGCAGGAGATGCAGCAGGAGATGAAATAGCCACACAAGCATCAGCAGTTACAGCAGGAGATGCAGCAGGAGATGAAATAGCCACACAAGCATCAGCAGTTACAGCAGGAAGTGCAGCAGGAGATTCAGCAGGAGACGTAGCAGCAGGAGATGCAGATGCAGATGCCTTCAACAGGATATGCAGCTGAAATGTAGAAGCACTAGATGCATCCATAGAAGATTGAGCAGCAGATGCAGCAGGAAATGGAGATGCTTCTGCAGATGCATCTGCAGATGCATCCGCAGAGGATGCAGAAGGAGATGAAGCAGCAGGCTGAGCAGCAGCAGGAGATGAAGCAGCAGATGCAGCAGCATGAGATGCAGGAGGACATCAAGTAGAAGGAGATGCAGCAGCAGCAAATGTAGCAGGAGGTGCAGCAGTACATGAAGTAGCAGGAAATGGAGCAGCAGATTAAGGAGATGCAGCAGCAGGAAATGCAGCAGGAGGTAATGCAGCAGGTGATGCAGCAGCAGGTGATGCAGCTGCAGCTGCAGAGGCAGCAGATGCAGCAGCTATAGATGCAGCAGCAGATGCATCAGGAAATGCAGATTCAGTAGGAGATGTAGTAGTGGAAGATGCTGCAGCAGATGATGCAGGATATACAGAAGCAGGCCAAGCAGCAGTCGATGCAGCAGCAATATATGCAGCAAAAGGAGATGAAGCAGGAAATTCAGTAGCAGGAGATGCAGAAGCAGATGCAGCATCAGGAGATGCACGAGGACATCCATCAGCAGGTGATGCAGCAGCAGGAGATGCTGCAAGATCTGCAGAAGCAGGAGATGCAGCAGCAGGAGATGTGGTATGAGATGCAGAAGCAGGAGATTCAGCAGTAGATGCAGCAAGAGATGCAGCACAACAGATGCAGCACCAGCAGATGCAGCAGCAGGAGACGAAGTATCAGATGCAGGAGCAGGAAATGCAGCAGTAGGAAATGGAGCAAGAGGAGATGCAGCAGGAGTTGCAGCAGAAGGAGATGCAGCAGTAGAAAATGCATCAGGAAATGCACCAGCAGCCGCAGGAGATACAGCAGCTGCAGCTGCAGCTGGAAATGCAGCAGCAGGAGATGCAGCAGAGTTTGCCGCAGCAGGAGATGCAGAAGCAGGAGATCCAGCAAGAAAGCACCATCATACAATGAATACTCTGATGCAACAGAAGGATATGGAGCAGGAGATGCAGCCGCAAGAGATGTAGCAGGAGATGCAACAGCAAGAGATGCAGCAGGAGATGCAGCAGGAGATGCAGTAGCAGGAGATGTAGCAGCAGTAGATGCAGCAGGAGACTGAGCAAGAGGAGATGTACCCTGAGATGCAGCAGCAGGAGATGCAGCGGGAGATGTAGAAGCAGACGAAGCAGCAGTAGATGCAGCAGCAAGATAGGCATCAGAAGGAGATAAAGCAGGAGATGCAAAAGCAGGAGATTAAGCTACAGGAGATGCATTAGGAGATGCAGTAGCAGGAGATACAGCATCAGGAGATGCAGCCGCAGTAGATGCAGGAGCAGATTCAGAATCAGATTCCGTAAGAGATGCAGCAGCAGGAGATTGATAAGCAAAAGATATAGCAGCAGGAGATGCAGCAGCAGGAAATTCAGGAGGAGATGCAGTAGCAGAAGCAGCAGGTAATGCAGCAGCAGTAGATGAAATAGGGTTAGAAGCAGCTGTAGATGTAGCAGGGTATGCAAGAGCAGGAGATTCAGCATCAGGAGATGAAGCAGGGGAGATGCATCATCAGATGAATCTGCTGATGCATCAGAGGAAGTTGCAGAAGGAGATGCAGCAGCAGGAGGTTCAGCAGAGGATGCAGCAGCAATCGATGCAGGTGGAGATCCAGGAGGAGGACATAGAGAAGCAGGAGATGCAGTAGCACATGCAGCAGCAGATGCCGGAGATGAAGCAGTAAGAGAAGCAGCAGGAGGAGATTGATCAGGAGATGCATCAGGAGGTGCATCAGGAGGAGATGCAGCGTTAGGAGATGTACCAGTGGATGCAGCAGCAGGAGATGCAGCAGGGGATTCAGTAGGAGGTGATGCAGCAGCAGATGCAGCAGAAGTGAATTGAGCAGCAGAAGATGCAGCAGTGTATGCAGCAGCAGCAGATGGAGCATCACGTGATGCAGGAGGACATCAAAAAATCAGAAGATGAAGCAACAGGAGATGCAGCAGTAGATTAATCCACAGCAGATGCACCAGAAGATGCAAGAGAAGTAGCAGCAGGAGATGCAGCTGGAGATGCAGCAGCAGTAGATTGAGCAAGATGTACAGAAGCAGGAGATGCATCAGCGGGAGATGTGGCATGAGAGGCAGAAGAAGAAGATGCTGCAGCAGATGCAGTAGCATATGCAGCACCAGCAGATGCAGCAGCAGGAGATTCAGAAACAGGAGATGCAGCAGTCAGAGATGCAGCAGGTTATGCATCAGCAGAAGATGCATCAGCAGGATTACAGCAGCAGGAGATGCAGCAGGTGGAGATGCATCAGTAAATGCAGCGGCAGCAGATGCAACAAAAGGAGATGCAGCAGATTATGCAGCAGCAGGAGATGTGGTAGGATTAGATTCAGCAGGAGATGCAGCAGGAGATTCAGCAGCAGGAGATGCAGTCGGGAGATGATGCAGATGGAGCTGTAGCATCAGGAGATGCAGAATGAGAAGCAGAAGGAGATGCAGTAGTAGGAGATGAAGCAGTATATGAAGCAGCAGCAGATGCAGCAGAAAATAGTGCAGATGCAGCAGGAGGAGATTGATCAAGAGATGCAGCAGCAGAAGATTACGCAGGAGATGCATCAGTAGATGATGCAGCAGCAGGAGATGCAGCCGCAGCAGATGCAGGAACATATTCGACAGCAGATTCAGTAGGAGTTGCAGCAGCAGGAGATGAAGCAGCAGGAGATGCATCAATAGATGCCTATTCATCAGGAGATGCAGCAGGAAGAGATGCTTCAGCAGGTACAGCTTCATGAGATGTAGCACGAGATAGAGAAGGAGATGCTGTAGGAGAAGAGGCAGGAGGAGATGATGCAGCAGACCCAGTAGCAAGAGATGCAGAAGCAGAAGATGCAGTCGGGGATTCTGCAGCAGGAGATGAAGCATCAGGATCTGTAGAGAAGAAGATGCAGCAGGAGGAGATGCAACAGCAGACGAATCAGCAGGAGATGCAACAGCAGAAGACAGAGCAGCAGCAGCAGATGCACAATAAAATGGAGCAGGAGATGCGGCAGGATAAGATGCAGTACCAGCAGATGCAGCAGGAGATGCAGCGTCTGGAGTTGAAGCAATAGAAGATGCTGCAGAAGATGCATCAGGAGATGCATCAGGAGAAGCAGGAGCAGGAAATGCAGCAGCAGGAGATGCAGCAGCAGAGATGCAGGATT
Source organism: Clamator glandarius (assembly GCA_033459285.1). NCBI lineage: Eukaryota > Metazoa > Chordata > Aves > Cuculiformes > Cuculidae > Clamator > Clamator glandarius. The sequence goes on along the minus strand of JAUNZM010000631.1, from coordinate 270,007 downwards.
AGGAGAGGCAGAAGCAGGAGATGTGGCAGCAAGACATGCAAAGGGATATGCAGAATTAGGAGATGTGGCAGCAGGAGAGGCACCATGTGATTCATCAAGAGATGCAGCAGAAGATAGAGAAGCAGGAGATGCACAAGCAGATGCAGCCGCAGGAGATGCAGGAAATGCATCAGCTTTAGCAGGAGGAGATTTAGCAGCAGGAGAGGCAGCAGCAGGAGATGCAGCAGGAGATGCAGCAGCAGATTCTGCTGCAGCTCCACTGCTGCCTCTCCTACTGCATCTCCTCCTGTTTCATCTTTTATTGCATCTCCTGCTGCTGTATATCATGGTGCATATCCTCTTGCTACATCTCCGGCTGCATCTCTGGCTGCATCTCCTGCTCCACCTCCTGCTAGTGCATGTCCTGCTGCATTTCCTGCTGATGCATATCCTGCTGTTGTATTTCCTGTGCATCTCTTTCTGCTTTATCTTTTTCTGCATATCTTGCTGCATCTCTTCCTGCTGGATCTCCTGCTTAATCTCCTCCTACTACATCTTCAGCATATGCTGCTGCATCTGGTGCTGCTTCACCTATTGCTGCATCTCCTGCTGTTGCATTTGCTGCTGCAACTCCTGCTATTGCATCTGCTGCTGAATCTACATCTCCTCTTTCGTCTGCTGCCTGCATCTCCTGCTGATGTATCTCCTGCAGCTGCACCTCCTGCTACAACTCCTTCTGCAGCATCTACTTTTGCATCTCCTTCATCTGCATCTCTTGAGGTATATTCTGCTGCATTTCCTTCTGCATCTTCTCCTGCATCTTTTGTGGCTTCATCTCCTGCTGCTGCATCTCCTTCTGAATGTGATGCTGAATCTACTGGTGAACATGCATCCCCTGCTGCTGCATTACCTGTTGCATCTCCTCCTGCAGCATATCTTACTGCATTTCCTTCTGCTGCATCTCCTGTTGCATCTCCTTCTGCGGAATCTCCTGCTGCGTCATCCGCCGCAGCATCTTCTGCTGCTACATTTCCTACTGAATCTGCATCGCCTGATGCATCTGCTGCTGCATCTATTGCTGCTGCATCTGCTGCCTCTGCATCTGCAGCTGCATCTCCTGCTGATGCAATCTCCTCTTGCTGCATCTTCTGCTGCATTTCCGGCTACTGCATCTCCTTAATCTGCTGCTGCATCTGCTGCTCAGTTCTCTACGGATGCATCTAGTGCTTCTGCATTTCCTCCTGAAGGCATCTGCGGCTGCATCTCCTGCTGCAACATCACCTGCTGAATCTCCTGTTGCACTTCCTGCTGTAACCTCTGATGCATATGTTGCTACTTCATCTCCTGATGCATCTCCTACTGTATCTCCTGCTGACTCTTCTTCTGCAGAATCTCCTCCTGCAACTCCTGCTAATGTATCTCCTGCTGCATCTCCTACTACATCTCCTGCTGCTGAATCTCCTTCTAGATCTCCTGCTGCATCTTCTGCTGAATCTTCCGCTGAATCTCCTGTTGCAGACTCTCCTATGGCTTTTCCTGCTGCAGCATCTCCTGCTACATTTCCTGCTGATGCATCTCCTGCTGAATCTCCTGCCTCTTCACCTTCTTCTGCTGCATCTCCCGCATCTGCTGCGGCTGCATCTTCTTCTACTGCGTCTCCTGCTACTGCGTCTCCTTCTGCACCTCCCACTGCTACATCTCCTTCTGCATCTCCTGCTTCTGCATCTCCTGCTACTTCATCTCATGCTGCATCTCCTGCTATGCACCTCATGCTGCTGCATCTGCTGTTGCATATCCTGCTGGATCTCCTGCAGCATCTCCTGCTGCTGCAGTTCCTGCTGCATCTCATCCTGCATCATCTGCTTCTGCATTTGCTGCTGCTTCTGGTGTTGCTACATCTCCTGCTGCATCTGCTGCTGCATCTCCTGATGCTGCATCTCGTTCTATATCTTCTGCAGTTTCATATCCTGCTGCATCTACTCTGCTACATCTCCTGAATCTGCTGTTGTATCTGCTGCTACTTCATCTACTGCTGCATCTCCTTCTTCATTTCCTACTGCTGCATCACCTGCTGCACTTGTTTATACATTTCTACTTCATCTCCTGCTGCATCTCCTGCTGCTGCATTTCCTGAATCTGCTCTTGTATCTGCTGCTATTTCATGTACTCCTGCATCTCCTGCTGCCGTATCTCCTGCTACATGCTCTGCTGATGCTTCCACGGATGCATCTACTGATACCGCATATCCTGCTACATCTGCTGCTGAATCTCCTGCTACTGAATCACCTGCTGCTGCATCTCCTACTGCATATGCTGCTGGATGCATTTGCGGCTGCACCTATTGCTGCTGCGTTTTTTGCTGCTGCATCTCCTGCTGCATTTCCTGCTGCAACGGCTGCTGCATCTACTGCTACTTCATCTTCTGCTGCATCTCCTACATCTCCTGCTGCCTCATACTTTTCTCTATGTCCTGCTGCATCTACTGCTGCTGCCTCTGCTGGTGCATCTGCTGCTGATCTATCTCCTGTTCCATCTCTTCCTGCTGCATCACCTGCTGCATCCCCTACTGCTGCATCTGCAGCATCTGCTGCTTCATCTGGTGCTGTGACGGGGGATAGGACGAGAGGGAATGGCCTGAAGCTCCGCCAGGGGAGATTTAGGCTTGAGATTAGGAAAAAGTTCTTCACGGAGAGGGTGGTTATGCATTGGAACAGTCTGCCAAGGGAGGTGGTTGAGTCACCGTCCCTGGAGGTAATTATGATTAGGGTAGACGAGGGGCTTAGGAGAATGATTTAGGGATTGGTGGGAATGGTTGGACTCGATGATCCAGTGGGTCTCTTCCACCCTGGTCATTCTGTGATTTTCTGATTCTGTGATTCGGTGCTTCACCTGCTGCTGCAACCCCTGCAAAATTTCCTGCTGCTGCATCTGCTGCTGCATCACCTTCTGCAGCATCTCCTGCTTAATCTCCGGAAGCATCTCCTGCTGCATTTTCTGCTGGTGCATCTCCTGCTGCGTTTCCGGCTGGTGCATCTCCTGCTACATTTCCGGCTGCTGTGTCTCCTGCTGATATATGTTTTGCTGCATCTCCTACTGATGCATCTACTCCTGCATCTCCTGCTTCTGCATCTACTTCTTCGGCATCTCCAACTCCAGCATCTCCTGCTTCATCAATTGCTGCTGCATCTCTTATGCATCGCCTTCTGCTGCATAGGCTGCGGCATCTGCTGCTGAACTTCTTCCTGCTGCAACTCCTGTTCCACCTCCTCCTGCTGCATCTCCTCCTTAATCTCTTCCTGCTGCTGCATCATCTCCTTTTGCATCTCCTCCTATGGCATCTACTGCTGTATCTGCTGCTTCTGCATCTCCTGATGTATCCCCTCCTGCTTCATCTCATACTGCTGCATCTCATGCTGCATGTCCTGCTGCTATATCTCCTGCTGGTTCATATCCTGCTACTGCATCTCCGAATTAATCTCCCGAAGCTTCACCTCCTGCTGCTGCATTTCTTGATCCATGCCTTGCTGCGGCATCTCATGTTTCTGCATCTCCTTCTGCTTCATCTGCTGCTGCATCATTATCTGCTGTATCTCATGTTGCACCTTCTATTGAAGAATCTCCTGCATCATCTCCTTCTGCTGCATATCCTGCTGCTGCTTCTCGTTCTGCATCTCCTGCTGCATCTCCTTGAGCATCACCTGCTGCATCTCCTTCTGCATCACCTGCAGATGCATCTTCTGCTCCTGCATATTCATCTGCATTTCCTACTGCAGCTCTTTATGAATCTACTACTGCTATATCTGCTGAATTTGCTGCTGCATCTGCTGCTCATTCATCTACTGCTGCATCTCCTGTTAGATCTCCTGCTGCTGCATCTCCTGGCTGGTTGCTTCTGCTGCTGCATCTGATGCTGCATCTGATTCTACTTTCTCTCCTTCTGCATTTTCCGCGGATGAATCTCCTGCTATATTTCCTTCTGCTGCATCTTCTTCACTTCATCTACTACTCTGCACCTCCTTGCTGCTGCATCTCCTCCTTCTGCATCTCCGGCTCAATCGCCTGTAGCATATCCTGCTTCTTCATCTCCTGCTGCTACATCTCCTAGTGCATATGCTGCTGCTGCATCTCCTGTTACTTCTGCTACTGCTGCATTCCCTGCTGCATCTCCTGATGCTGCAACTCCTTCTGCATCTCCTACTGCATCTCATTTCTTGATGCATCGCCTGATGCATTTCCTGCTGCTACATCTCCCGCTGCATCTCCTCCGTTATAACTTTCTATATTTGCTGCCTCATTTCCTCATGCACCTGCTGATTCCCCTCGTGCTGCTGCATCTACCTGCTTCATATTCAGATGATGCACCTGTGTCTTCATCACATGATATATCATCTCCTGCTTCATCTGCTGCAGTATTTCCTGCTGCAATATCTGCTGATCCTCCATCTACTGCTACATTTCCTGCGGCATCTGCTTCATCTCCTGCCAAATCTCCTGCTACATATCCTGCTGCTGCACCTCTTCATGCATCTCATGATAATGCTTCATCTCCTGCTACTGCACCTCCTGCTGCACCTACTGCTGCTAAATCTCCTGCTGATGGGTCTGATGGTGCATCTCTTACTCTTGCATCTCCTCCTGCTGCATATCCTGCTTCTCTATATACTGCTGCCTTTCCTGCTTCTGCATCTCCTGCTGACGAATCTCTTTCTGCATCTCTTTCTTCTGAATCTACCGCTGCTCTATTACCTTCTGCATCGACTCCTGCTGCATGTCCTGCTGCTGCATCTCCTCCTGCTGCATCTGCTTCTGCATCTCCAGCTTATGTATCTCCTTCTAAATCTGCATCTCCTGCTAATTCTGCTTCTGCATCTCCTGCTGCTTTTTCTCCTGCTCTTGCATCTCCTTCAGCTGAATCTCCTCCTGAATCTCCTGTGGAATCTCATGCTGCTACATATCCTGCTACATCTCCTGACGTATCTCCTGAATATGCATCTCCTGCTTCTTCTCCTGCTGCTTCTTCTCCTGCTGCTGAACCTCCTGCTTATGCATCTCCTGCTGCTGAATCTCCTGCTGCTGCGTCTGCTGCATCATCTCCTCTTTCTCCTTAACCTGCTGCATCTCCTGTTGCTGCATCATATCATGCAGCTGCATATGTTGAAGAATCTCTTCCTACTGCGTCTTCTGCTGAGTCTTCATTTCCTGCTGTATCTGCTTCTGCATATCCTGCTGCTGCTACATCTCCTACTGAATCAGAATCTCCTTCTGCAGCTGCTGCCTCTGCTGCTGCAGCTGCATCACCTGCTGCATTACCTCCTGCTGCATAATCTGCAGCGTTTCCTGCTGCTGCATCTCCTTAATCTGCTGCTCCATTTCCTGATGCTTCATGTACTGCTGCATCTCCTGATACAGTTGCTGCTCCTGCATCTCATTCTACTTGATGTCCTCCTGCATCTCCTGCTGCTGCATCTGCTGCTTCATCTCCTGCTGCTGTATAGCCTGCTGCTTCATCTGCGGATGAATCTGCAGAAGCATCTCCTTTTCCTGCTGCATCTGCTGCTCAATCTTCTATGCATTTCAGCTGCATATCCTGTTGAACGCATCTGCGGCTGCATCTCCTGCTGCACTTCCTGCTGTAACTGCTGATGCCTATGTTGCTACTTCATCTCTTGCTGCATCTCCTGCTGAATCTTCTTCTGTAGAATCTCCTCTAGCATCTCCTGCTACAATTCCTGCTGATGTATCTCCTGATGCATATCTTTCTACATCCCCTGCTGCTGAATCTCCTTCTATATCTCCTGCTGAATCTCCTTCTATATCTCCTGCTGCATCTCCTGCTGCGTTTTTTACTGAATCTCCTCCTGCCTTTTCTACTGAATCTCCTGCTGCAGAATCTCCTACGGAATTTCCTGCTGCAGAATCTGCTGATGCATTTCCTGCTGATGCATCTCCTGCTGAATCTCCTGATGCTGCATGTCCTGCTGCTGAATCTCCTGCCTCTTCATCTCCTGCTGCTGCATCTCCGGCTGATTTCCTGCTGCATTTCCTTCTCTTGAATCACCTGTTGCATGTCCTGATATATTTCCTCCTCATAAACCTCATGCAGATGAATCTGCTGCTGCATATCCTGCTGCATCTGTTGTTGCCAAATCTCTTCCTGTTCCATATCCTACTGAATTTCCAGCAGCATTTCCTGCTGATGCAATTCTTGATGCATCTCATCCTGCATCCTTTGCTGCTGCATCCGATTCTGCTTTTGGTGATGCTACATCTCCAGCTGCATCTGCTTCTTCATCTGCTGCTGTATCTCCTGTTGCATATGGTTCTGCATCTTCTGCTGCATATGGTGCTGCAGCTGGTGCTGCTTCTGCTGCTGGTGCATCTCCTGGTTCATATCGTGCTTCTGTATCTCCTGCTGATGTATGTTTTGCTACATACCCTCCTTACGGGTGTCCTGATGTATCTCCTATTTCTGCATCTACTTCTTCTGCATTTACGGCGCCAGCATCTCCTGCTGCATCAATTGCTGCTGTATCACTTTTTCATCTCCTTCTGCCACATCTACTGCTGTATTTGGTGCTGCTGTACCTCCTCCTGCTGCATCTCCTGCTGATTATTCTGCTGCTTCATCTCTTGATCCATGTCCTGCTGCTGCATCTCCTGTTTCTGCATCTCCTTTTGCTTCTCGTTTGCTGCTGCATCTCATGCTTTCTTTCATGTTGCAACCTCTTTTGAAGCATCTCCTGCATCATCTCCTTCTGCTGCATATCTTGCTGCTTCATCTCGATCTGCTTCTCCTGCTGTATCTCCTTAAGCGTCACCTACTAAATCTTTTTCTGCATCCAGTGCAGATGCATCTCCTGCTGTATCTCCTGCTGCTGAATATTCATCTGCATTTCCTTCAGCAGCTTTTTATGAATCTACTACTGCTGAATCTGCTGCTACTTCATCTACTGCTGCATCTCCTGTTAGATCTCCTGCTGCTGCATCTCCTGATGCTACATTTCCTGATGCTGCATCAGATGCTGCATCAGATGCTGCTTTCTCTCCTGCTGCATGTACCTCCGATGAATCTCCTTCTATATTTCCTTCTGCTCCATCTTCTTCTTTTCATCTACTACTCTGTACTTCCTGCTGTTGCATCTCCTCCTTCTGCATCTCTGGCTGAATCGCCGGTAGCATCTCCTGCTTCTTCATCAGAATGGCTATTAAATCGTCGCTTCAAAATACCAGACTGTTCTGCGCAAAAACCGCAGGGGAGATGCTACGATCAAATATTGACATTCGTATGTCTTCTCTGGATGTTCTTCACTGCAAGGCAAGACTTGTAGAACTTTCAGTCTAGTCGTGTACTGTAAGACCAGAATGGCTACGAAGGCGTTATTTCAAAATTTCAGAGCGTTCGGCACAAGTGTTACCTTCAAGGAAAAGTGTTACCATCAAATGCTGGCTTTCGTTAGCGTCTTCCATGGAAGCGGTTTCTCTGCAAGATGCAGAGAACCACTAATAAGGCGCTTTAGGAAAAGATAATATCTCTAACAGCGAAGATGTTAGCATGGAATGTTTCTGCTTCTGAATGTCTTCTCTTAGAGCGCAATCACTGCAAACCAAGATTTATTGAACTTTCTGTCTAGGCTAGTGAACTGTGTCATCAGCAAAGCTAGTAAGGCTTCACTTGACGATATGAAAGCATTCAGCACAAGTACCGCAGGGAAGTTGCTAGCATCAAATGGTGTCTCTCGTTAGAATCTTCTCTGGAAGCACTTTCACTGAGAGGTGCAAAACACGACTTACAATGCCTTTAAGTGTAGGTTAAAGAATAGTGATATAATAGAGACTAATAACGAACTTAGGAAAATTGAATATATCCAACAGCGAAGATGTTAGCACGGAATGCTGCTGCTTCTGAATGTCGTCTCTTATAGCGCTTTCACTGGAAAGCGAGACTCGTCGAACTTTCAGTCTAGGCTTGTGAAATGTAACATCAATATCGCTATTGAGGCATCACATCAAGATTTCATAGATCTCTGCATAGTACCACAGGGAAGATGCTGTCATCAAATTTTGGCTCTCTTTAAGATCTTTTCATGAAGAGCTTTCACAGTCAGCCGCAAAGCACGAAAAAAGCTAGTTTTCCCGTAGGCTAGTTATTAGCCACTTAATAACGCCTAATAACGCTCTATGAGAAGACATCCAGAAGCAGAAGCATTCCATGCTAACATCTTCCCTGCTGGAGATATTCTATTTTCCGAAAGAGCGTTATTAAGTGGCTAATAACTCGCCTACGTGAAAAGTTGGTTTTTCGTGCTTTGTGGCTGACAGTGAAAGCGCTTCATGAAAAGATCCTATCGAGTCAAAATTTGATGTTAGCAGCTTCCCTGCGGTACTTGTGCAGAAATCTCTGAAATCTTGACGTGATGCCTCAATAGCCATGCTGATGTTACATTTCACAAGCTTAGACTGAAAGTTCTAGTCTCGCTTTCCAGTGAAAACACTCTAAGAGAAGACATTCAGAAGCAGCAGCATTCCGTGCTAACGTCTTCGCTGTTAAAGTTACTCACTTTTCCTTAAAGTTCGTTATTAGTCGCTATTATGTCACTATTCTTTAACCTACACTTAAACGCAGTAAGTCGTGTTTTGCACCTCTCAGTGAAAGCGCTTCCAGAGAAGATTATAACAAGAGACACTATTTCATGCTAGCAACTTCTCGAGGGGTACTTGTGCTGAACGCTTTCAAATCTTCAAGTGAAGCTTTACTAGCTTTGCTTATGTTACTGTTCACTAGCCTAGACAGAAAGATCCATAAATCTTGGTTTGCAGTGGTTGCGCTCTAAGAGAATACATCCACAAGCAGAAGCATTCCATGCTAGCATCTTCCCTGCTGGCGATATGAATTTTTACTAAAACGCAGTAATAGACGGTGTTAAGTCCCTATTCACTTGCCTATATTAATACGTTCTTTTAGTCGTGTTTGTAGCTTGCAGTGAAAGCGCTTCCAGAGAAGACTCTAACGAGAGCAATCATTTGATGCTAGCAACTTCCCAGGGGTAGTTCTGCTAAACGCTTTCAAATCTTCAAGTGAAGCTTTACTAGCCATGTGGATGTTACCGTTCACTAGCCTAGACGGAAAGTTCGATACATCTTGGTTTGCAGTGATTGCCCTCTAAGAGAAGACATTCAGAAGCAGAAACATTCCATGCTAACATCTTCCCTGCTGGAGATATTGCCTTTTCCGAAAGAGCGTTATTAGGCTTTATTAAGTAGTAAATAACTAGCCTAAGCGAAAACGTATCGTTATTCATTGTTTGAAGCTGGCAGTGAAAGTGCTTCATGAAAGGATCCTAACGAGTGCCAAAATTTGATGGTAGCAGCTTCCCTGCGGTACTTGTGCTGAACGATCTCAAATCTTGAAATGAGGCTTTAATAGCCATTCTGATCTTACAGTTCATAAGTCTAGAGTGAAACTTCTTTAAGTCGTCTTTTGCAGTAACAGCGCTATAAGAGAAAACATTAATAAGCGGTATTGTTTCATGCCAGCATCTGCACCGCCTGAAATACTTACTTTTCCATAAGCGCGTTAACAGGAGCAGCTAAGTCACAATTTATTACCCTAAATTAAAATGGGTTAGTCGTGCTCACAGCTTGCAGTGAAAGCGCTATAAGAGAAGATTCTTACGAGAATCAACATTTGATGGTAGAAGCTTCCCTGCGGTACTTGTGCTGAACGCTCTGAAATTTTGAAATGACACTTCAATGTGAAGCTGGTGATATACTTCAGAAAACTAGAATGAAATTTCTATAAGTCGTACTTTGCAGTGAAAGTTTTATAAGAGAAGACATTCAGAAGCAGCAGCATTCCATACTACCATCTTCTAAGCAGCCGATGTTCACTATTCCGAAAGCGAGTTATTAGGCGAAGCAAAGTAACTGTTCTGTACCCTATATTAAAATTTTATGTTAGTCGTGCTTTGCAGCTTGCAGCGAAAGCGCTTCAAGAGAAGACTGACGAGAGCCAGCATGTGATAGTAGCAGCTTCCCTGCCGTACTTGTTCTGAACAATTTGAAATTTTGAAGTGACGCTTTAATAGCCATTCTGATGATGCAGTACACGAGCCTAGACTGAAAGTTCTACAAGTCTTGCCTTGCAGTGAAACCATATCCAGAGAAGAATTATACGAATGTCAATATTTGATCGTAGCATCTTCCCTGCGGTATTTGCGCTGAACACTCTGGTATTTTGAAGCGACGCTTTAATAGCCATTTTGATGTTGCCGTGTAAAAGCCTAGACTGAAACTTCTACAAGTTTGCTTTGCTGTGAAAGCGCTCTAAGAGAAGACATTCAGTAGCAGCAGTATTCCACGCTAGCGTCTTCACTGCGTCAGTTACTCACTTATTAGAAAGCACCTTCATAAATCACAATTCAGTACCCTATACTAAAACGTTCTGTTAGTCATGCCTTGCAGCTTGCAGTGAAAGCGTTTCCAGAGAAGACTCTAACGAGAGCCAGCATTTCATTGTAGCTTCTTCCCTGCGGTACTTGTGCTGAACGCTCTGATAATTTCAAGTGACGCTTTAATAGCAGTTCTGACGTTACAGTAGACAAGCGTATACTCAAACTTCAACAAGTCTCGCCTTGCCATGAAAGCGCTTTAAGAGACATTCAGAAGCGGCAGCATTCCATGCTATCATCTTCCCTGTGGGCGTTATTCGATTTCCCTAAAGCGCCTCAATAGTGGCAGTTAAGTCAAAATGAGATGCAGCAGGAGATGCAACACCAGAAAATGCAGCACCAAGAGATGCAGCAGGAGGTGCAGCAGCACATGCAGTATCAGCAGATGCAGTAGCAGGAAATAAAGCAGCAGATGCAGCAGCAAGACTTGAAGCAGATTATGCAGCAGCAGGAAATGCAGCACCAAGAGATTCAGAGATGCAGAAGGAGGTGCAGCAGAAGGACATGCTGCAGCAGCACATACAGAAGGTGATGCAGCACTAGGAGATGCAGCAGATGCAGCAGGAGATTCAGTAGCAGGAGATTCAGCAGAAGACACGGCATCAGGAGATTCAGCAGCAGGAGGTGCAGCAGGAGATGCAGAAGCAAACGCAGCAGTAGGAGTGTCAGCAGGTGGAGATGCATCAGGACATGCATATTCAGAAGGAGATGTAGCAGGAGATTCAACATGATATGTAGAAGCATGAGATGCCGCAGGAAATTCAGGAGGAGATTCAGCAGGAACTGATGAGCAGCAGGAGAAGCAGCAGCAGCAGGAGATGCAGAAGCAGATGCAGTAGGAAATGAAGATTCAGTAGAAGATGCAGTAGGAAGAGATTCTTCAACATATGCAGCGGCATGATATGATGCAGCAACAGGAGACACAGCAGGTTATGGAGAAAGAGGACATGATGAAGCAGGCGCAGCAGCAGGAGATTCAGCAGCATGAGAAGCAGCAAGAGATGCACATTCAGGAGGAGTCAGGAGATGTAGCAGGATATGTAGAAGCATGAGATACCACAGGAGATTCAGGATGAGATTCAGCAGAAGGAGATGCAAGAGTAGGAGATGAATTATCAGGAGATGCAGAAGCAGATGTAGCAGGAGATTCAGATTTAGCAGGAGATGCATCCGCAGGAGATGTATAAGCAGATGCAGCAGAAGGAGATGCAGCAGCAGGACATGCAGCAGGAGTCGATGCAGAAGGTAATAGAGCAGCAGGAGATTCAGAAGAAGGAGATGTAGAAAGAGATTCAGCAGCAGGAGATGCAGAAGCAGGAAAGGCAACAGAATATAGAGAAGCAGGATATGCAGCAGGAGGAGATAGAGCAGGTAATGCAGGAGGAGGAGATGCAGCAGGAGATGCAAGAGCAAGAGATGCAGTATTAGACCCATCAGCAAGAAATGCAGCAGCAGTAGGTACAGCATGAGATGCAGTAGCAGGAGATGAAGCATTATCATGAGATGCATAAGACTTGCAGCAGCAGGATATGTAGCAGGAGATGAAGCAGCAGCAGATACAGCAGGAAATGCAGCAGTAGATGCAGGATCAGCAGATACTGCAGCAGGATATACTGCAGCAGATGCAGCAGGAGATGACATATGAGGTGATGAAGCCACAGATGCATCATCTGAAGATGTAGCAGGAGATGCAGCAGCACGAGGGGCATCATATGCAGCATAACATGCAGAACCATATGCAGCAGGAGATACAGCAGCAGATGAAGCAGCAGATGCAGCTTAAGATGTAGCAGCAACAGAAGCAGAAGCAGATGCAGCAGCAAAGGATGCAGGATAAGATGCATCAAGAATTGCATCAGCAGGAGATGCTGCTGGAAATTCAGTAGGATAAGCAACAGCAAGTGATTTGGAAAGAGCAGATGCAGCAGGATATGCAGCTGCAGCTGCATGAGGTGTATCAGCAAGAGATGTAGCAGGAGATGCATATTCAGCAGAAGATGCACCAGGATATGCAGCAGGAGATTCAAGAGAAAGAAAAAGCAGCAGGAAGTCAGCCAGAGATGCAGCAGCAGGAGATGCAGGAAAAGAAGTTGCAGCCGCACCAGATGCAGCAGCAGATTCAGCAGGAGTTGCAGCAGCAGGAGATGAAGAGGCAGGAGATTCAGCGGCAGGAGATGCAGTATCAGGAGATTCAGCAGGAAATGCATCAGCAGGAAATGCATCTGCAGATTCTGCAGCATGAAATTCCGTAGGAGATTCTGCAGCAGGGGAAGTAGTAGGAGATACAGCAGGAGATACATCAGCAGGAATTGTAGCAGGAGATGCTGGAGGAGATTCTGCAGAAAAAAATTCAGCAGGAGATGCAGCAGGAGATGAAATAGATTCACAGGCATCAGCAGTTACAGCAGGAAGTGCGGCAGGAGATTCAGCAGGAGATGCAGCAGCAGGAGATGCAGCCGCAGATGCCTTCAACAGGATATGCAGCTGAAATGCAGAAGCACTAGATGCATCCGTAGCAGACTGAGCAGCAGATGCAGCAGGAAATGGAGATGATTCTGCAGAAGAATCCGCAGATACACCCGCATAGGATGCAGCAGGAGAGGAAGCAGCAGGCCATTCCGCAGCAGGAGATGAGGCAGCAGATGCAGCAGCAATAGATGCAGCAGCAGATGCATCAGGAGATTAAGATTCAATATGAGATGTAGGAGTAGTACATGCAGAAGCAGGAGATGCAGCAGAAGATGCAGCAAAAGGAGATGTAGCAGGGGATGCATATTCATTAGTAGATTCAGCAGAATATTCAGAAGGAGATGCAGCTGCATGAGAGTCAGCAGGAGATGCAGCAGTAGATGAAGCAGCAGCATATGCAACAGCAGATGCTCCAGATGGAGCAGAAGAGATGAAGCAGGGGATGGATCAGCAGATGCAACGGGAAATGGTGCATCAGGAGATGCATCCGCAGATGCATGAGCAGAGGATGCATCAGGAGATGTAGCAGCAGGAGATATAGGAGCAGGTGATGCCGCACGAGATGCAGCAGGAGACGCAACACGAGAAGATGCAGCAGCCAGAGATGCAGCAGGAGATGCAGCAGCACATGCAGTATCAGCTGATGCAGCAGCAGGAGATGAAGCAGCAGACGCAGCAGCAGGAGATGCAGCAGCCGGAAATACAACAGGAATAGATGTAGAAGGTAATGCAGCAGCAGGAGTTGAAGCAGAATATGCATCAGCTGGTAAAGCAGCACCAGGAGATTCAGACTGAGATGCAGCAGCAGGAGATGCATAATCAGATGTTGCAGCAGGTGCAGCACCAGCAGATGTGGCAACAGGAGATGCAGCAGAAGGAGATGCCACAGCAGTACATGCAGAAGGTGATGCAGCAGTAGGAGATGCAGCAGCAGCAGATGCAGCAGAATATTATGTAGCAGGAGATTCAGCATGATATGTAGAAGCATGAGATGCCGCAGGAGATTGATCAGGAGATTCAGCAGCAACAGATGCAGCAGCAGGAGAAGCAGTAGCAGCAGGAGATGCAGAAGCAGATGCAGCAGGAGGAGATGCAGAAGCAGCAGGATATGCAGCAGGAGTTGATGCAGAAGGTAATTGAGCAGCAGGAGATTCAGAAGAAGGAGATGCAGAAAGAGATTCATCAGCAGGAGATGCAGAAGCAGGAAAGGCAGCAGTATTTACAGAAGCAGGATATGCAGCAGGAGGAGATGCAGTTAGAGGAGATAGAGCAGGTAATGCAGAAGCAGGAGATGCAGCAGGAGATGCAAGAGCAAGAGATGCAGCATCAGACCCATCAGCAGGAGATGCAGCAGCAGAAGATGCAGCAGGTAATGCAGCAGCAGAAGGTGCAGCAGGAGATGCAGTAGCAGGATATGAAGCAAGAAATGAGATGCAGAAGGAGATGCAGAAGGTGTTGCAGCATCAGGAGATGCAGCAGTAGATGCAGCAGCAGCGAATATAGTAGCAGGAAATATAGCAGCAGCAGATGCATCAGAATCAGATGCAACAGGAGATGCAGCAGCAAAAGCAGGAGCAGTTGATGTAGTAGCAGGAGATGCAGAAGGAGATGCAGAAGGAGTTGCTCATTAAGGGGATGCAGCAGGGAATGCAGCAGCAGCAGAAGTAACAGGAGATGCAGCAGCAGCATATGCACTAGGAGATGTAGCAGCAGGAGATGAAGAAGAAGGAGATGCTACAGGCGATTCAGCCGGAGATGCAGAAGGAGGAGATGCAGCAGCAGGAAGTGCAGAGTAGTAGATGAAGAGAAGAAGATGCAGCAGAAGGAAATATAGCAGGAGATTCATCGGCAGTACATGCAGCAGGAGAGAAAGCAGCATCAGATGCAGAATCAGATGCAGCAGCTGATGCAGCAGAAGGAGATCTATCAGAAGGAGATCTATCAGGAGATGCAGCAGTAGATGAAGCAGCAGCAGATGCAGCAGCAGATGCCGCAGTAGTAGATTCATAAAGAGCTACAGCAGGAAATGCAGATGAATATGCAGGATCAGGAGATACAGCAGGAGATGCATCTGCAGATGATGCAGAAGGAGAAGCAGAACGAGATGAAGAAGGAGATGCAGAACGGGATGAAGCAGCAAGATATGCAACAGAAGGAGATGACGCAGGAGATGCTTCAATAGAAGGTGCAACATGAGATACAGCAGGAGATGCAGCAGTAGACGAAGCAAAAGGAGATGCAGAAACAGGAGATGCATCAGCAAGACATGTATCAAGAGATGATGCAGCAGCAGGACATGGATCAAGAGATGAAGCAGCATGAGATTCATTAAGAGATGCAGTAGCAGGATATGAAACAGCAGGAGATATAGCAGCAATTGATGCAGCAGGAGATGCTGGAACCGGAGATGTAGAAGAAGTAGATGCAGAATCAGGAGATGCAGCAGGACATGCATCAGCAGGAGATGCAGCAAAACATAAATGAGCAGGAGACACAGCAGCAGGATATGAGGCAGGAGATACACCAGCAACAGAAGCAGCAGGAGATGCAATACCATATGCAGCAGAAGTTGCAGAACCATATGCAGCTGGAGATACAACACCATATGCAGCAGAAGATGCAGCACCAGATGCAGCAGAAGATGCAGAACCATATGCAGCAGGAGATACAGCAGCAGATGAAGAAGCAGATGCAGCTGGAGATGTAGCATCACCAGAAGCAGAAGCAGATGCAACAGCAGAGGATGCAGGATGAGATGCTGCAGGAATTGCATCAGCAGGAGATGCTGCTTGAAATTCAGTAGGATATGCAACAGCAAGAGATTTGGGAAGAGCAGATTCAGCAGGATATGCAGCAGCAGATGCAGCTGCATGAGATGTATCAGCAGGAGATGTAGCAGGAGATGCATATTCAGCAGGTGATGCACCAGGATATGCAGCAGGAGATTAAAGAGAAGGAAATGCAGCAGGAAATCAGCTGGAGATGCAGCAGCAGGAGATGAAGAGGCAGGAGATTCAGCAGCAGGCGATGCAGCATCAGGAGATTCAGCAGGAGATGCATCAGCAGGAAATACATCAACAGATTCTGCAGCGTGAAATTCCGTAGGAGATTCTGCAGCAGGAGATGCAGCAGGAGATATAGAAGGAGATTCAGCAGCAGGGGATGTAGAAGGAGATGCAGCAGGAGATACATTATCAGGAATTGTGGCAGGAGATGCTGGAGGAGATTCTGCAGAAGAAGATTCAGCAGGAGATGAAATAGCAACATAGGCATCAGCAGTTACAGCAGGAAGTGCAGCAGGAAATTCAGCAGGAGATGTAGCAGCAGGAGATGCAGCCACAGATGCCTTCAACAGGATATGCATCTGAAATGCAGAAGCACTAGATGCATCCGTAGAAGACTGAGCAGCAGATGCAGCAGGAAATGCAGATGAATATGCAGCAGCAGGAGATGCATCTGCAGGTGATGCAGAAGGAGATGCAGCAGGTGACGCTCAAGGAGTTTTAGCAGGAGATGAAGTACGGGATGAAGCAGCAAGATATGCAGCAGAAGGAGATGACGCAGGAGATGCTTCAATGGAAGGTGCAACATGAGATACAGCAGGAGATGCAGCAGCAGACGAAGCAAAAGGAGATGCAGAAAAAGGAGATGGAGCAACAGGACATGGATCAAGAGATGAAGCAGCAGGAGATTCATTAAGAGATGCAGTAGCAGGATATGAAACAGCAGGAGATATAGCAGCAGGAGATGCAGCATGAGATGCAGCAGGATGAGACGAAGCAGCAGAGCATGTATCAGGAGATGCAGAAGCAGCAGATACAGCAGGAGATGCTGTAGCAGGAGATGCAGAAGGAGATGTAGCAGAAGGGGATGCAGCAGAAGGAGATGCAGCAGGAGATGCAGGAGGAGAAGATGGAACTGGAAATGCAGCAGGAAGAGGTACAGCAGCACCAGATGCAGCAGGAGATGCAGCAAAAGGCGATGCATAAGAGATACAGCAGCAATTGATGCTACAGGAGATGCTGGCGCCGGAGATCCGGAAGAAGTAGATGCAGAAGCAGGAGATGCAGCAGGACATGCATCAGCAGGAGATGCAGCAAAACATACATCAGCAGGAGACACAGCAGCACGATATGAGGCAGGAGATGCACCAGCAGCAGAAGCAGCACCAGATGCAGCACCATATGCAGCAGACGATGCAGAACCATATGCAGCCGAAGATGCAGAATTATATGCAGCAGGAGATAGAGCAGCAGATGAAGCAGCAGATGCAGCTGGACATGTAGCATCACCATAATCAGAAGCAGATGCAGCAGTAAAGGATGCAGGATGAGATGCAGCAGGAATTGCATCAGCAGGAGATGCTGCTTGAAATTCAGTAGGATATGCAGGAGATATAGAGCAGCAGGAATTGCAGCAGGAGATGCAGTAGCAAGAGATGTAGCATTATCATAGGATGCATTAGAGGATGCAGCAGCAGGACGTGCAGCAGCAGGAGGTGCAGGAGGATATGCATGAACAGGAGAATCAGTATGAGGTAGAGCAGGAAATGCAGCAGCAGGATATGTAGCTGGAGATTCAGCAGTAGATGAAGCAGCAGCAGAGCAACAGCAGATGCAGCAGGAAATGCAGCAGGAGATGCAGCAGCAGGAGATGCCCAGCAGATGCAGAAGGAGATGAAATATCAGGAGATGAAGCTACAGATGCATCATCTGAAGATGAAGCAGGAGATGCAGCAGAACGAGATACATCAGCAGATGCAGCAGGAGATGCAAGAGGAGGTGAGGCAGATGATGTAGCAAGAAATACTGTAGAAGATGCAGCAGGAAATATATTCAGGATATGCAGGAGAAACAGATAAAGGAGGAGATGAAGCAGAAGGAGATGCAGCAGTAGGAGATGCATCAGCAGATGCAGCAGGAGATGCAAGAGGAGAAGCAGGAGGAGATGCAGCAGCAGGAGATGCTGCAGCAGATGTAGCAGGAGGAGATGCAGCAAGAGGAGACACAGCAGGAGGTGATGCAGCAGGTAATACAGCAGCAGGAGATGCAGCAAAAGATGCAGCTAGGGATACAGCAGCAGGAAATGCAGCAGTATATAAAGAAGCAGAGGATGCAGTAGCAGGAGATGCAGCAGGAGATTCAGCATGAGATTCAGCAGCAGGAGATGCAGCAGCAGGTGATGTAGCAGCAGCAGATGCTGCAGCAGATGTATCAGATGTATCATCTGCTGCTGCATTACCTCCTGCTGCATATTCTGCTGCGTTTCATGCTGCTGCATCTCCTTAATCTGCTGTTCCATTTCCTGATACTTCATGTACTGCTGCATCTCCTGCTACATTTGCTGCTGCTGCATCTCCTTCTACTTCATGTCCTCTTGCATCTCCTGCTGCTGCATCTGCTGCTTCATCTCCTGCTGCATACTCTGCTGATGCAGCTGCGGATGCATCTGCAGAAGCATCTCAATTTCCTGCTGCATCTGCTGCTCAATTTCCATCTCCTATGGAATTTCCTGCTGCAGAATCTGCTGATGCATTTCCTGCTGATGCATCTCCTGCTGAATCTCCTGCATCGCCTGCTGCTGCATCTGCTGCTTCATCTCCTGCTGCTGTATAGCCTGCTGCTTCATCTCCTGCTGCATCTGCGGATGCATCTGCAGAAACATCTCCATTTCCTGCTGCATCTGCTGCTCAATATTCTACGGATGCATCTAGTGCTTCTGCACTTCAGCTGCATATCCTGTTGAAGGCATCTGCGGCTGCATCCCCTGCTGCTGCATCTCCTGCTGCACTTCCTGCTATAACTGCTGATGCCTATGTTGCTATTTCATCTCCTGCTTCATCTCCTGCTGAATCTTCTGCAGAATCTCCTCCAGCATCTCCTGCTACAATTCCTGATGATGTATCTCCTGCTGCATCTCTTTCTACATCCCCTGCTGCTGAATCTCCTTCTATATCTCCTGCTGCATCTCTGGCTGCATTTTCTACTGAATCTCCTGCAGCAGAATCTCCTACGGAATTTCCTGCTTCAGAATCTGCTGATGCATTTCCTGCTGATGCATCTCCTGCTGAATATCCTGATGCTGCACCTCCTGCTGCTTAATCTCATGCCTGTTCATCTGCTGCTGCTGCAACTCCTGCTGAATCTGCTGCTGCATCTGTTGCGGCTGCATCTTTTCCTGCATCTCCTGCTGCTGCATCTCCGGCTGATTTTCTGCTGCATTTCCTTCTCTTGAATCGCCTGTTGCATGTCCTGATATATTTCCTCCTGATACACCTCATGCAGCTGCAGCTGCTGCTGCATATCCTTCTGCATCTGTTGTTGCGAAATCTCTTGCTGTAGCATATCCAACTGAATGTCCAGCAGCATTTCCTGCTGATGCAATTCTTGCTGCATCTCATCCTGCATCCTTTGCTGCTGCATCCGATTCTGCTTCTGGTGATGCTACATCTCCAGCTGCATCTGCTGCTTCATCTGCTGCTGTATCTCCTGCTGCATATGGTTCTGCATGTTCTGCTGCATATGGTTCTGCATCTACTGCTGCATATGGTGATGCATCTGCTGCTGCTTCTGCTGCTGGTGCATCTCCTGCTTCATATCCTGCTGCTGTGTCTCCTGCTGATGTATGTTTTGCTGCATCTCCTGCTTATGCGTGTCCTGATGTATCTCCTGTTTCTGCATTAACTTCTTCTGCATCTTCGGCTCCAGCATCTCCTGCTGCATCAATTGCTACTGCATCTCTTATTTATCTCCTTCTGCTGCATATACTGCTGCATCTGATGCTACTGTACCTCTTCCTGCTGCATTTCCTGCTGAATATCCTGCGGCTTCATCTCTTGATCCATGCCCTGCTGCTGCATCTCCTGTTTCTGCATCTCCTTTTCCTTCGTCTGAGCTGCATCTCATGCTGTATCTCATGTTGCACATTCTAGTGAAGCTTCTCCGGCGTCATCTGCTTCTGCTGCATATCTTACTGCTTCATCTCGATCTGCTTCTCCTGCTGCATCTCCTTGAGCGTCACCTGCTAAATCTCTTTCTGCATCACCTGCAGATGCATCTCCTGTTGTATCTCCTGCTGCTGCATATTCATCTTCATTTCCTACTGCAGCTCTTTATGAATCTACTACTGCTGCATCTGCTGCTGCTTCATCTACTGCTGCATCTCCTGATAGATCTCATGCTGCTGCATCTCCTGCTGCTGCATCTGATGCTGCTTTCTCTCCTGCTGCATGTACTGCCGATGAATCTCCTGCTATATTTCCTTCTGCTGCATCTTCTTCTCTTCATCTACTACTCTGCACCTCCTGCTGCTGCATCTCCGCCTTCTGCATCTCCGGCTGAATCGCCTGTAGTATCTCCTGCTTCTTCATCTCCTGCTGCTACATCTCCTACAGCATATGATGCTGCTGCATCTCCTCTTACTTCTGCTGCTGCTGCGTTCCCTGCTTCATCTCCTGATGCTGCAGCTCCTTCTGCATCTCCTTCTGCATCTCCTGGTACTACATCGCCTGCTGCTGCATCTTCTGCTTCATATCCTACTGCATCTCCTCCTGCAGCATATCTTGCTGCATTTCCTTCTGCTGCATCTCCTGCTGCATCATCTGCTGCAGCATCTTCTGCTACTACATCTCCTACTGAATCTGCATCTCCTAATGCATCAGCTGCTGCATCTCTTACTGCTGCATCTTCTGCCTCTGCAGCTGCAGCTGCATCACCTGCTGCTGCATCAATTGCTGCATTACCTCCTGCTACATCTTCTGCTGCGTTTCCTGCTGCTGCATCTCTTTGCAGCTCAATTTCTTGCTGCTTCATGTACTGCTGCATCTCCTGCTACATTTGCTGCTGCTGCATCTCCTTCTACTTGATGTCCTCCTGCATCTCCTGCTGCTTCATCTCCTGCTGTCTATCCTCTGCGGATGCACCTGTGGATGCATCTGCAGAAGCATCTCCATTTCCTGCTGCATCTGCTGCTCAGTCTGCTACGGATGCATCTAGTGCTTCTGCATTTCAGAAGCATATTCTGTTGAAGGCGTCCGCGTCTGCATATCCTGCTGCTACATCTCCTGCTGAATCTCCTGCTGCACTTCCTGCTGTAACTGCTGATGCCTATGTTGCTATTTCATCTCCTGCTTCATCTCCTGCTGAATCTTCTTCTGCAGAATCTCCTCCAGCATCTCCTGCTACAATTCCTGATGATGTATCTCCTGCTGCATCTCCTTCTACATCCCCTGCTGCTGAATCTCCTTCTATATCTCCTGCTGCAACTCCTGCTGCCTTTTCTACTGAATCTCCTGCTGCGTTTTCTACTGAATCTCCTGCTGCAGAATCTCCTACGGAATTTCATGCTGCAGAATCCACTGCTTTTTTTCTACCTGCTCTATCTCCTCCTACTGCATCTCCTCCTGCTGCATATCATGCTTCTGTAAATACTGTTGCCTTTCCTGCTGCTGCATCTCCTGCTGATGAATCTCTTCCTGCATCTCCTTCTTCTGAATCTTCCTGCTGTAACCTCTGATGCAGATGTTGCTACTTCATCTCCTGACGCATCTCCTACTGTATCTCCTGCTGAATCTTCTTCTGCAGAATCTCCTCCTGCAACTCCTGCTAATGTATCTCCTGCTGCATCTCCTACTACATCTCCTACTACATCTCCTGCTGCTGAATCTCCTTCTAGATCTCCTGCTGCATCTTCTGCTGAATCTTCCACTGAATCTCCTGCTGCAGACTCTCTTATGGCGTTTCCTGCTGCAGCATCTTTTGCTACATTTCCTGCTGATGCATCTCCTGCTGAATCTCCTGCCTCTTCATCTCCTTCTGCTGCATCTCCTGCATCTGCTGCGGCTGCATCTTCCTCTACTGCGTCTCCTGCTACTGCACCTCCAACTGCTACATCTCCTTCTGCATCTCCTGCTTCTGCATCTCCTGCTACTTCATCTCATGCTGCATCTCCTGCTATGCACCTCATGCTGCTGCATCTGCTGTTGCATATCCTGCTGCATCTCCTGCTGCATCTCCTGCTGCATTTGCTTCTGCATTTCTACTTCATCTCCAGCTTCATTTTCTGCTGCTGCATCTCCTTCTGTATCTTCTGCAGTTTCATATCCTGCTGCATCTACTCTGCTACATCTCCTGAATCTGCTGTTGTATCTGCTGCTACTTCATCTACTGCTGCATCTCCTACATCTCCTGCTGCCTCATACTTTTCTCTATGTCCTGCTGCATCTACTGATGCTGCCTCTGCTGCTGCATCTGCAGCATATGTTGTTTCATCTGGTGCTGCTTCACCTACTGATGCAACCTTTGTAAAATTTCCTGCTGATGCATCACCTGCTGCAGCATCTCCTGCTTAATCTCCGGAAGCATCTCCTGCTGCATTTCCTGCTAGTGCATCTCCTGCCTCATATCCTGCTGCTGTGTCTCCTGCTGATGTATGTTTTGCTGCATCTCCTGCTGATGCATCTACTCCTGCATCTCCTGCTTCTGCATCTACTTCTTCGGCATCTCCAACTCCAGCATCTCCTGCTTCATCAATTGCTGCTGCATCTCTTATGCATCGCCTTCTGCTGCATAGGCTGCTGCATCTGCTGCTGAACCTCCTCCTGCTGCATCTCCTGTTCCACCTCCTCCTGCTGCATCTCCTTCTTAATCTCTTCCTGCTGCTGCATTATCTCCTTTTGCAACTCCTGCTATGGCATCTACTGCTTCTGCATCTCCTGATGTATCCCCTGCTGCTTCGTCTCATACTGCTGCATCTCATGCTGCATGTCCTGCTGCTATATCTCCTGCTGCTTCATATCCTGCTACTGCATCTCCAAACTAATCTGCAGCAGCAGATGCATCAAGCGATGCAAATTCAGTAGGAGATGTAGCAGCAGAAGATGCTGTGGAGGATGACGCAGCAGGAGATTCCGCAGAAGGAGGTTCCGCAGGAGATGCAGCAGAAGGAAATGCAATAAGATATGCTACAAGAGGAGATGCAACAGGTAATGCAGCAGCAGGATGCATGTTCAGCAGTAGATTCAGCATCACATTCAGAAGGAGATGCAGCAGCAGGAGATATAGCAGAAGGCGATTCTTCTGCAGGAGATACAGCAGCAGGAGATGAAGCCACAAAAGATGCAGGAGACGATGCAGAAGGAAATGCAGCAGAATATACCTCAAGAGATGCAGATGAAGGAGATGCAAAAGTAGATGCTGCAGAAGGAGTTGTAGCAGGAGATGCAGCAGCAGGAGATGCAGCAGCAAGAGATGCAGGCAGCGGATGAAAGAGGAGATGTAGATTCAGCAGCAGATGAAGTAGCGGGAGTTGCAGCAGCAGATGCAATAGCAGGAGATGCAGCAATAGGTGAAGCAGCACCAGATGCAGCAGCATATGCTGAAGATGTAGTAGGAGGGGAATAAGCAGGAGATCCTGCAGGAAGAGATGCAGCAGGATATGCAGAAAAAGATAAAGCAGAAAGAGATGCACAGGAAATACAGCAGCAGGATATGCATCAGCAGGAAATGCAGCAGGACATGCACTAGCAGGAGATGCAGCAGGAGATGCAGCAGGAGATGCAGGCTGAAATGTAGCAAGAGGATATGCACCATGATATACAGCAGCAGGAGATGCAACAAGAGATGAAACAGGAGGAGATGCAGTAGGAGAGGCAGCAGAGGAGATGCAGCAGAATCTACTGCTGCATCTCCTGCTGCTGCTGCATCTCCTGCTGCATCTCCTGCTGCTGCCTCTCCTCCTGCTAAATCTCCTCCTGCATAAGCTGATGCATTTCCTTCATCTCCTGCAGCTTGTGCATCTCCTGCTTCTCTATCTTCTGCTGCATCTCCTGCTGAATCACATGGTGCCTCTCCTGCTGCCGCATCTCCTGCTTCTGCATATCCCTTTGCATGTCTTGCTGCCACATCTCCTGCTTCTGCCTCTCCTAATCCTGCATCTCTGCTGCTGCACCTCCTGCTGCTGCATTTCCTGCTCCTGCTTCTCCTGATGCATCTGCTGCTGCATCTTCTGCAGCATCTTCTATTGCTTCAACTCCAGACGCTGCATCTCCTGCTGCATCTGCTGGTACTGCATCTTATCCTGCCACATCTCCTGCTCCATTTTCTTGTGCATCTGCTGCTGCTGCTGTATGTTCTTCTGCTGCATCTCCTGTTTCTGCATCTCCTTTTACTTCGTCTGCTGCTGTGTCTCCTGCTGTATCTCATGTTGCACCTTCTATTGAAGCATCTCCTGCATCATCTCCTTCTGCTACATATCTTGGTGCTTCATCTCGTTCTGCATCTCCTGCTGCATCTCCTTGAGCGTCACCTTCTGAATCACCTGCAGATGCATCTCCTGCTGTATCTCCTGCTGCTGCATATTCATCTGCGTCTGCTTCTGCTTCATCTGCTGCTACATCTCCTGATAGATCTCCTGATGCTGCATTTCCTGCTGCTGCATATGATGTTGCATCCTCTTCTGCTGCATCTGATGCTGCATCTGCTGCTTCTTTCTCTCCTGCTGCATTTACTGCGGCTGCTTCTCCTGCTATATTTCCTGCAGCATCTTCTTCACTTCATCTACTACTCTGCACTCCTGCTGCTGCATCTCCTCCTTCTGCATCTCCGGCTGAATCACCGGTAGCATCTCCTGCTTCTTCACCTCCTGCTGCTACATCTCCTAGTGCATATGCTGCTGCTGCATCTCCTGTTACTTCTGCTGCTGCTGCATTCCCTGCTGCATCTCCAGACGCTGCAGCTCCTTCTGCATCTCCTTCTGCGTTTCCTGCTACTACATCCCCTGCTGCTGCATTTCCTGCTGCATCTCCTGATGCTGCAACTCCTTCTGCATCATCTGCTGATGCATCTCCTGCGGAATCTGTGCTGCTGCATCTCCTGTTGCATCTGCTTCTGATGCATCTGCGATTACATCTCTGCTGCTGCATCTCTTGCTGCATTTCCTGCTTCATCTGCTGATGCATCTGATGCTGCTATATGTCCTGCCACATCTAGTCATGCTGCACATCCTGCTGCATCTGCTGAAGATTGTCTTCCTATTGCTTCTCCTGCTGAATCTGCATCTCCTGATGCATCTGCTGATCCACCTCCTGCTGCTGCATCTCTTGCTCCATCTTCAGCTGATGCATCTGTGGCTTTATCACCTCATATGTCATCTCCTGTTGCAATTGCTGCAGTATTTTCTGCTGCAGCATCTCCTGCTTTTGCATCTACTGCTGCATTTCCTGCTGCATCTCCTGCTGATGCATCTCCTATTGCGAATCTGCTGCAGCACCTCCTGCTTCTGAATCTCCTGCTTAATATGCATCTACTGATGCATCTGCTGCTGCATCTCCACCTGCTGTATCTGATGCTTCATCTCCTGCTGCATTTCCTCTTGCTGCATCTCCTTCTGCATCTCCTGCTGCTGTGCCTGCTGCTGCATAACCTGCTGAATCACCTGCTGCTGGATCTGCTGCGACTGCATTTCCTGCTACTTCAACTCCTGCTCTTGCATCTCCATCTGCTCTATCTCCTCCTGTATCTCCCACGGCATCTCATGCTGCTACATCTCCCTCAGAATATACATCTCCTGCTACTACATCTCCTGATGCATATCCTGCTGAATATGTATCTGATTTGATTCGCAGGAGATGCAGCAAGAGATGCAGCAGCTGGAGATGAAGCAGAAGATGCAGCAGCAGAAGATGTTGTAGGAGATGCAGCAGCAGCAGATGCAGCAGCAGCAGATGCAGCAGGGTAGGCCTATTCAGCAAGAGATGCAGCAGGAGATGAAGTAGCAGGAGATACAGCAGGAGATGCTGCAGCAGATGCATCAGAAAGAGATGCATCAGGAGGAGATGCATCAGCAGATGTAGAAGCAGATGCAGCAGGAGAAGCAGGAGGAGATGCAGCAGCAGGAGATGCTGCAGCAGATGTAGCAGGAGGAGATGCAGCAAGAGGAGACACAGCAGGAGGTGATGCAGCAGGTAATACAGCAGCAGGAGATGCAGCAAAAGATGCAGCTAGAGACAGAGCAGCAGGAAATGCAGCAGTATATAAAGAAGCAGAGGATGAAGTAGCAGGAGATGCAGCAGGAGATTCAGCATGAGATTCAGCAGCAGGAGATGCAGCAGCAGGAGATGGAGCAGCAGGAGATGCAGCAGCAGGTGATGTAGCAGCAGCAGATGCTGCAGCAGATGTATCAGGAGGAGATGCAGCAGCAGGAGACTTAGAAGGACGTTATGCAGCAGGAGATGCAGCAGGAGATTCTATAGAAGGAGATTCAGCAGGAGTTGCAGCAGCAGAATATGTAGCACCAAGAAATGCAGCAGGAGATGCAGGAGGAGATGCAGCAGCAGGAAATTCAGCAGGAGGAGATGAAGCAGGAGAGGTGGCAGGAGCTTCAGGAGGAGATTTAGCAGGAGGAAATGCAGCTGCAGGAGATGCAGCAGGAGATTGAGCAGCAGCAGATGCAGAAGGAGATGCCGCTGCAGATGCAGAAGGAGATGCAGCAACAGGAGATTCAGCAGCAGCAGATGCAGCAGGAGATGCAGCAGCAGATGAAGCAAGAGATAGAGAAGAAGACAGAGCAACAGCAGATGCAGCAGCAGGAGATGCAGCAGGATATACATATTCAGCAGGAGATGCAGCAGGAGATGTAGTAGCAGGAGATGCATATTCTGAGGAAGATGCAGCAGCATGAGATGCCGTGGGAGATACAGGAGGAGATAGAGCAGATGGAGATGCAAGAGCAGGAGTTGAAGTAGCAGGAAATGCAGTCGCAGCAGATCCAGCAGCAGGTGATTCAGCAGGTTATGCAGCAGCAGGCACAGCAGCAGGAGATGCAGAAGGAGATGAAGCAAGAGGAAATGCAGCAGGAGATGAAGCATCAGATACAGCAGGTGGAGATGCAGCAGCAGATACATCAGTAGATGCAGATTCAGCAAGAGATTCAGAAGCAGGAGGTGCTGCAGCAGATTCGCAATAGGAGATGCATCAGCAGGAGATGCAGCAGGAAATGCAGCAACAGACGCAGAAGCAAAAGATGCTGCAGCAAAAAATACTGCAGCAGATGCAGCAGGATGTGCAGCATGACGAGATGTAGCAGGACATATAGCAGCAGCAGATGCAGCAGCAGATGAAGCAGGAAATGCAGCAAGAGATGCAGCAGCAGAGATGTAGCCGCAGATGCATCAGAGGCAGATGCAACAGGAGATGCAGCAGCAGCAGATTCCACAGGAGATGCAGTAGGAGTTGCAGCATCAGGAGATGCAGCAGGAAATGCAGCAGCAGGGATGTAGTAGCAGGAGACGCAGAATGAGATGCAGGAGTTGCAGCATCAGGAGACGCAGCAGGGAATGCAGCAGCAGCAGAAGTAAAAGGAGATGCAGCAGCATCATATGCACTAGGAGATGTAGCAGGAGGAGATGAAGAAGCAGGAGATGCTACAGGCGATTCAGCTGGAGATGCAGAGGGAGGAGATGCAGGAGCAGGAGGTGCAGAGTAGTAGATGAAGCTGCAGGAGATGCAGCAGGAGGAGATCTGTCAGGAGATGCAGCAGCAAATTCAGCAGATGTAGCAGTAGTAGATTCATAAAGAGCTGCAGCAGGAAATGCAGATGAATATGCAGCAGGAGATGCAGAAGGAGGTGCAGCAGCAGGATATGCAGCACAAGGAGATGACGCAGGAGATGCTTCAATAGAAGGTGCAACATGAGATACAGCAGATAAAGATGCAGAAGCAGATGAAGCAGAAGGAGATGCAAAAACATAAGATGCAGCAGCAAGACATGGATCAAGAGATGCAGCAGCAGGAGATGAAGCTTCAGGAGATTAATTCGGAGATGCAGTAGCAGGATATGAAGCAGCAGGAGATATAGCAGCAAGACATGCAGCATGAGATGCAGCAGTATGAGATGAAGAAGCAGGGGTTACATCAGGAGATGCAGAAGCAGCAGATATAGCAGGAGATGCAGGAAAAGAAGATGATGCATCAGCAGGAAGAGATTAAGGAGGAGATGTAGCAGGAGGAGGTGGAACAGGAGATGCAGCAGGAGGAGGTTCAGCAGCAGATGCAGCAGCCTATGCAGCAGAAGGAGATGCATAAGAGATGCAGCAGCAATTGATGAAGCAGGAGATGCTGGAGCTGGAGATGCCGAAGAAGTAGATGCAGAAGCAGTAGATGCAGGAGTAGATGCATCAGCAGGAGATGCAGCAAAACATACATCAGCAGGAGACACAGCAGCAGGATATGAGGCAGGAGATGACCAGCAGGAAATACAGCATGAGATGCACCAGCAGAAAATGCAGCAGGAGATGCTTCCAGAGATTAAGCAGGAGATGCTGCAGCAGGTGATGCAGCAGGTGATGCAGCAGCAGGAAATTTTGCAGGGGTTGCAGCAGTAGGTGAAGCAGCACCAGATGCAGCAGCAGGAAATTTTGCAGGGGTTGCAGCAGTAGGTGAAGCAGCACCAGATGAAGCAGCAGATGCTGCAGATGCAGCAGTAGGGGATGCAGCTGGTGATGCAGCAGGAAGAGATGGAGCAGGAGATAGATCAGCAGCAGATGCACCCGACGAGGCAGCAGCAGTAGATGCAGCAGGACATAGAGAAATGCATGAGGCAGCAGGAGATGTAGGAGATGCAGCAGAAGATGAAGTAGCAGTAGATGCAGCAGCCGTTGCAGCAGGAAATGCAGCAGGAGATGCAGCAGCAGGAAATGCAGCAGCAGGAGGTGCAGCTGCAAATGCATTCAGCAGCATATGCAGTCGGAGATGCAGCAGCAGGTGATTCAGTTGCAGGAGATTCAGCAGCAGACGTAGCAGGATATGCGGCATCAGTAGATGCATCCGCAGATGCATCAGCAGAGCATGTAGCAGGAGATAGGGCAGCAGGAGATGCAGGAGTACATGAAATAGCAGCAGATACAAGAGCAGATTCAGGAAATGCAGCAGCAGGAGATGCAGCAGGAGATGAAGTCGAAATGTAGAAACAAGTGCAGCAGGAGATGAAGCAGTAGATGAAGAAGGAGATGCAGCAGTACATGAAGTAGCAGCAGATACAACAGCAGATTCAGGAGATGTGGCAGGGTAGATGCAGCAGGATATGAAACTGCAGAAGATACAGAAGGAGATGCAGCAGCAGAAGATGAAGTCGGAGATGAAGTAGAAATGCAGAAGCAAATGCAGCAGGAGATGCAGCAGCAGGAGATGCAGCAGCAGATGCAGCAGCAGATGCAGCAGCAGATGTAGCAACACCAGAAGCAGCAGCAGATGCAGCAGCAGGTGATGCAGGATGAGATGCAGCAGGAACTGCAGCAGCAGGAGATGCTGCAGGAGATGCAGCAGGATATGCAACAGCAGATGCAGCAGCATGAGGTGCATAGCAGGAGATGCAGCATGAGGTGAAGTAGCAGGAGATGCAGAAGCAGGAGATGCAGAAGCAGGAGATGCAGAAGGAGATGTAGCAGTGGGAGATGCAGAAGGAGATGTAGTAGCAGGAGACGCAGTAGAAGAAGATGCAGCCGCAGCAGATGCAGGAGATGCAGCAGAAGAAGGTGAAGAGGCAGGAGATTCAGCAGGAGACGCCTCAGCAGGAAATGCAGCAGGAGATTCTGTAGCAGGAAATGCCATAGGAGAGTCTGCAGCAGGAGATTCAGCGGAAGATTGAGCAGACGATGCAGCAGGAGATCTAGAAGGAGATTCAGCAGCAGGAGATGTAGTAGGAGATGCAGCAGGAGATACATCAGCAGGAGTTGCAGGAGGAGATTCTGCAGAAGAAGAGTCAGCAGGAGATACAGTAGGGGATGAAGGAGCAACATATGCATCAGAGGTTACAGCAGGAAGTGCAACAGGAGATTCAGCAGGTGATGTAGCAGCAGGAGATGCAGCCGCAGATGCCTTCAGGAGGAAATGCAGAAGCACTAGATGCATCCGTAGAAGATTGAGCAGCAGATGCAGCAGGAAATGGAGATACTTCTGCAGATGCATCCGCAGATACATGAACAGAGGATGCAGCAGCAGGAGATGCTGGAGGACATCAAGTGGCAGGAGATATAGCAGCAGGAATTGCAGCAGGAGATGCAGCAGTTCATGAATCAGCAGCAGATGCAGCAGCAGATTAAGGAGATGCAGTAGCCGGAAATGCAGCAGAAGATGCAGCAGCAGGAGATGCAGTAGCAGGAGATGCAGCTGCAGCTGCAGAGGCAGCAGATGCAGCAGCAATAGATGCAGCAGCAGATGCATCAGGCGATGCAGATTCAGTAGGAGATGTAGCAGCAGAAGATGCTGCAGCAGATGACGCAGCAGGAGATTTTGCAGAAGGAGATTCCGCAGGAGATGCAGCAGAAGGAAATGCAGTAAGATATGCTGCAAGAGGAGATGCAACAGGTAATGCAGCAGCAGGGGATGCATGTTCACCAGTAGATTCAGCATCACATTCAGAAGGAGATGCAGCAGCAGGAGATATAGCAGAAGGCGATTCTTCAGCAGGAGATACAGCAGCAGGAGATGAAGCCACAAAAGATGCAGGAGAAGATGCAGAAGGAAATGCAGCAGAATATACCTCAAGAGATGCAGATGAAGGAGATGCAAAAGTAGATGCTGCAGAAGGAGTTGTAGCAGGAGATGCAGCTGCAGGAGATACATCAGCAGGAGATGCAGGCAGCAGACGAAAGAGGAGATGTAGACTCAGCAGCAGATGAAGTAGCAGGAGTTGCAGAAGCAGATGCAATAGCAGGAGATGCAGCAATAGGTGAAGCAGCACGAGATGCAGCAGCATATGCTGAAGATGTAGTAGGAGGAGATTAAGCAGGAGATCCAGCAGGAAGAGTTGCAGCAGGATATGCAGAAAAAGATAAAGCAGAAAGAGATGCACAGAAAATACAGCAGCAGAATATGCATCAGCAGGAAATGCAGCAGGACATGCACTATCAGAAGACGCAGCAGGACATGCAGGCGGAGATGTAGCAAGAGGATATGCACCATGATATACAGCAGCAGGAGATGCAACAAAAGATGTAACAGGAGGAGATGCAGTAGGAGAGGCAGCAGAGGAGATGCAGCAGAATCTACTGCTGCATTTCCTGCTGCATCTCCTGGTGCTGCATCTCCTTCTGCAACTTCCTCTGATGCATCAGCAGATTCATCTTATGATGCATCTCCCCTGCTTCATCTCCTGCTGCTGAATCTCCTGCTCTAGCATACCCTGCTGCATCTACAGCTGCTTCTAAGCCTACTTCATCTACTGCTGCTGCATTACCTGCTGCTTCTGCTGCTGCATCTCCTCCTGAATTTCCTGCTGCTGCATCTCCTGCTGCTATATCTTTTGCTTATGAATCTCCTGCTGCTGCATCTCTTACGGAATCTGATTCTAGAATCTGCTGCTGCATCTCCTGCTACTGCATCTCCTAATGCATCTCCTGTAGCTTAATCTCCTGCTTTTGCATCTCCTGCTTTATCTCCTTCTGTTGCCTATCTTGCTGCTGCATCTACTGCTGCTTCGTCAGCTTGTACATCTCCCACTGCATCTCCTGCTGCTTCATCTCAGGGTACATCTCCTCTTGCTCAGTCTCTTGCTGCATATCCTGCTGCTACATCTCCTGCTACTGCATCTTCTTCTGCATCTCCTGCTGCATCTCCTGCTTCATCTCCTTTTGCTGCACATATATTGCTGCTGCATCTACTGCTGCTTGGCCTGCTGCTGTATCTCCTGCTCCATCTCCTGCTGGAGCATCTCCTGCTGCATCTCCTTCTGCACCTCCTGCTGCTCCAGCTGCTGCATCTGCATCATCAGGATATTCTGAAGGAGATGCAGCAACAGGAGATGCAGCAGCAGGAGATGCAACCACAGCACTGCGGTGGCAGATTCAGCTGCAGGAGATGCAGCCGTAGGAGACGCAGAAACATTTTCAGCAAGAGATACAGCAGAAGGAGATGCAGCAGGAGATGCAGTAGCAGATGCAGCAGAACGATATGTAGCAGCAGAAGATGTAGGAGGATATGCAGCAGCAGTAGATGAAACAGACCAGAAAGCAGCAGGATATGAAGAAGCAGGAGAATCAGCAGCAGGGGATGCAGCAGCAGATTCAGCAGCAGATTCAGCAGGAAATGTAGCAACAGTAGATGCAGAAGCAAGAGATGCAGCAGAAGATGCATCAGCATGAGATGAATCAGAAGATAGAGCAGCAGGATATGCAGCAGGAGATGTAAAAGCAGGAAATGCACCAGCAGAGACAGCAGCAGATAGATGCAGCGGGAGATATAGAAAAAAATGAGGAAGCAGGAGCAGCCTCTGTTACTTGATGTTCTCCTGCATCTCCTGATGCTGTATCTGCTGCTTCATCTCCTGCTTATGTACCTCTTGCTGCTACATCTCCTGCTGCATCCTCTGCTCATGCATCTGCGGATGCATCTCCTGATGCACCATTTCCCGTTGCATCTGCTGCTCCATGCCCTGCTGCATCTCCTGCTGCTCCATCTGGTGCATCTGCTCTTGCATATGCTGCTGCTTCATTTACTGCTGCATCTCC
Organism: Clamator glandarius; assembly: GCA_033459285.1. Lineage (NCBI taxonomy): Eukaryota > Metazoa > Chordata > Aves > Cuculiformes > Cuculidae > Clamator > Clamator glandarius. The sequence goes on along the minus strand of JAUNZM010000631.1, from coordinate 237,610 downwards.
TGCTAAATCTCCTGCTGCTGCATCTCCTTCTGAAGTTTCTGCTGAATCTACTGCTGAATATGCATCCCCTGCTACATCTCCTGCTGCTGCATCTCCTGCTTCATATCCTACTGCATCTCCTCCTGCAGCATCTCCTGCTGCATCTCCTGCTGCAGCATCTTCTGCTGCTACATCTACTGAATCTGCATCTCCTGATGCATCTGCTGCCGCATCTATTGCTGCTGCATCTGCTGCCTCTGCAGCTGCAGCTGCATCACCTGCTGCTGCATCACCTGCTGCACTAACTCCTGCTGCATATTCTGCTGCGTTTCCTGCTGCTGCATCTCCTTAATCTGCTGCTCCATTTCTTGCTGCTTCATGTACTGCTGCATCTCCTGCTACATTTGCTGCTGCTGCATCTCCTTCTACTTGATGTCCTCCTGCATCTCCTGCTGCTGCATCTGCTGCTTCATCTCCTGCTGCTGTATAGACTGTTGCTTCTTCTCCTGCTGCATCCTCTGCGGATGCATCTGCAGAAGCATCTCCATTTCCTGCTGCATCTGCCGCTCAATCTTCTACAGATGCATCCAGTGCTTCTACATTTCAGCTGCATATTCTGTTGAAGGAATCTGTGGCTGCATCTCCTGCTGCTACATCTCCTGCTAAATCTCCTGCTGCGCTTCCTGCTGTTAATGCTCATGCCTTTGTTGCTATTTCATCTCCTGCTGAATCTTCTTCTGCAGAATCTCCTCCAGCATCTCCTGCTACAATTCCTGATGATATATCTCCTGCTGCATCTCCTACGACATCCCATGCTGCTGAATCTCCTTCTATATCTCCTGCTGCATCTCCTGCTGCATTTTCTACTGAATCTCCTGCTGCCTTTTCTACTGAATCTCCTGCAGCAGAATCTCCTATGGAATTTCCTAATGCTGAATCTGCTGATGCATTTCCTGCTGATGCATCTCCTGCTGAATCTCCTGATGCTGCACCTCCTGCTGCTGAATCTCCTGCCTCTTCATCTCCTGCTGCTGCAACTCCTGCTGAATCTGCCGCTGCATCTAGTGCGCCTGCATCTTCTTTTCCTGCATCTCCTGCTGCTGCATCTCCAGCTTATTTCCTGCTGTATTTCCTTCTCTTGTATCTCCTGCTGCATATCCTGGTGCATCACCTGCTGAATATGCATCTCCTGCTACATCTCCTGCTGATACACCTCATGCAGCTGCATCTGCTGCTGCATCTGCTTTTAACAAATCTCTTGCTGTTGCATATCCTGCTGAATTTCCAGCAGCATCTCCTGCTGATGCAATTCTTGCTGCATTTCATCTTGCATCCTTTGCTGCTACATCTGCTTCTGCTTCTGTTGATGCTACATCTCCAGCTGCTTCTGCTGCTTCATCTGCTGCTGTATCTCCTGCTGCATATGGTTCTGCATCTTCTGCTGCATATGGTGCTGCATCTTCGGATGCATATGGTGTTGCATCTGCTGCTGCTTCTGCTGCTGGTGTATCTCCTGCCTCATATCCTGCTGCTGTGTCTCCTGCTGGTGTATGTTTTGCTGCATCTCCTGCTGATGCATGTCCTGATGTCTCTCCTGATTCTGCATCTACTTCTTCTGCATCTCCAACTCCAGCATATCCTGCTGCATCAGTTGCTACTGTATCTCTTATTCATCTCCTTCTGCTGCCTATACTGCTGCATCAGGTGCTGCTGTACCTCCTCCTACTGCATCTCCTGTTCCATCTCCTCCTGCTGCATCTCCTGCTGAATGTCCTGCTGCATCGCCTGCTGCTATATCTCCTGCTGTTTCATATCCTGCTACTGCATCTCCTTATGAATCTCCTGCTGCTTCTTCTCTTGATCCATGTCCTGCTGCTGCATCTCCTGTTTCTGCATCTCCTGCTGTATCTCATGTTGCACCTTCTATTGAAGCATCTCCTGCGTCATCTCCTTCTGCTGCATATCTTGCTGCTTCATCTCGTTCTGCATCTCCTTCTGCATCTCCTTGAGCGTCACCTGCTGCATCTGCTTCTGCATCACCTGCAGATGCATCTCCTGCTGCTGCATATTCATCTGCATCTCCTGCCCTGAACACTCTGATATTTTGAAGTGACGCTTTAATAGCCATTCTGATGTTGCAGTACATAAGCTCAGACTAAAAGTTTAACAAGTCTTGCCTTGCAGTGAAAATGCTAAATACTTTGAAGTGATGCTTTAATAGCCATTTTGATGTTGCAGTGTAAAAGCCTAGACTGAAAATTCTACAAGTTTTGCTTTGCAGTGAAAGCGCTCTAAGAGAAGACATTCAGTAGCAGCAGTATTCCACGCTAGCATCTTCACTGCGTCAGTTACTCACTTATTAGAAAGCACCTTCATAAGTCACAATTCAGTACCCTATACTAAAACGTTCTGTTAGTCATGCTTTGCAGCTTGCAGTGAAAGCGTTTCCAGAGAAGACTCTAACGAGAGCCAGCATTTCATTGTAGCTTCTTCCCTGCGGTACTTGTGCTGAACGCTCTGATATTTTCAAGTGACGCTTTAAGAGCAGTTCTGATGTTATAGTACACAAGCATATACTCAGAATTCTAAAATTCTCTCTTTGCAGTGAAAGCGCTTTAAGAGAAGACATTCAGAAGCGGCAGCATTCCATGCTATCATCTTCCCTGTGGGAGTTATTCGATTTCCCTAATGTGACACAATAGTGGCAGTTAAGTCATAATGAGATGAGGCAGGAGATGCAACACCAGAAGATGCAGCACCAAGAGATCAACGGGAGCTGCAGCAGCACATGCAGTATCAGCAGATGCAGCATCAGGAGATGCAGCAGCAGGAGATGCAGAAGCAGATGTTGCAGCAGGTGCAGCACCAGCATATGAAGCAACAGGAGATGCAGCAGTAGGAGATGCTGCAGCAGCACATGCAGAATGTGATGCAGCAGCAGCAGATGCAGCAGCAGCAGATGCATCAGGAGATTCAGCAGCAGGAGTTTCAGCAGAAGACAAAGGATAGTCAGCAGCAGACCCGGCATCAGGAGATTCAGCGGCAGGAAATGCAGCAGGAGATGTAGAAGTAAACGCAGCAATAGGAGTGGCAGCAGGTGGAGATGCATCAGGAGACGCATATTCAGAAGGAGGTGGAGCAGGAGATTCAGCATGATATGTAGATGCATGAGATGCTGCAGGAGATTGATCAGGAGATTCATCAGCAACTGATGCAGCAGCAGGAGAAGCAGCAAAAGATACAGCAGCAGCAGGAGATGCAGAAGCAGATGCAGCAGGAAATGAAGATTCAGCAGAAGATGCAGTAGGAAGAGATTCTTCAACATATGCAGCAGCATGATATGATGCAGCAAGAGGAGATACAGCAGGATATGGAGAAAGAGGAGATGATGCAGAGACGCAGCAGCAGGAGATTCATCAGCAGGAGATTCAGCAGCAGGAGAAGCAGCAGGAGATGCACATTCTGAAGGAGATACGTCAGGAGATGTAGCAGGATATTTAGCAGCATGAGATGCCACAGGAGATTCAGGAGGAGATTTAGCAGAAGGAGATGCAAGAGCAGGAGATGCAGAAGCAGATTTAGCAGGAGATGCAGATTTAGCAGGAGATGCATCAGCAGGAGATGCAGAGGCAGATGCACCAGGAGGAGATGCAGCAGCAGGACATGCAGCAGAAGGAGATGCAAGAGCTGGAGATGAAGCAGCAGGAGATGCAGTAGCAGATTTAGCAGGAGATGCAGATTTAGCAGGAAATGCATCAGCAGGAGATGCAGAGGCAAAAGCAGCAGGAGGAGATGCAGCAGTAGGACATGCAGCAGGATTCGATGCAGAAGGTAATAGAGCAGCAGGAGATTCAGAAGAAGGAGATGTAGAAAGAGATTCAGCAGCAGGAGATGCAGCAGGGAATGCAGCAGTAGCCGAAGTATCAGGAGATGCAGCAGCCTCATATGCACTAGGAGATGTAGCAGCAGGAGATTAAAAAGCAGGAGATGCTACAGGTGATTGAGCCGGAGATGCAGAAGGAGGAGATGCAGCAGCAGGAGGTGCAGAGTAGTAGATGAAGTGAAGAAGATGCAGCAGAAGGAAATATAGCAGGAGAAGCAGCCGCAGTATATGCAGCAAGAGAGAAATATAGCATCAGATGCAGCAGCAGGCGATCTATCAGGAGATGCAGCAGTAGATGAAGCAGCAGCAGATGCAGCAGCAAATTCAGCAGATGCAGCAGTAGTAGATTCATAAAGAGCTGTAGCAGGAAATTCAGATGAATATGCAGCAGCAGGAGATGCATCTACAGGTGATGCAGAAGGAGATGCAGCAGGTGACGCTCAAGGAGATGCAGCAGGAGATGCAGAACGAGATGAAGCAGCAAGATATGCAGCAGAAGGAGATGACACAGGAGATGCTTCAATAGAAGGTGCAACATGAGATACAGCAGGAGATGCAGCAGCAGAAGAAGCAAAAGGAGATGCAGAAACAGGAGATGCAGCAGCAGCATATGGATCAAGAGATGAAGCATCAGGAGATTCATTAAGAGATGCAGTAGCAGGATATGAAACAGCAGGAGATATAGCAGCAGGAGATGCAGCAGGACATTCAGCAGGAGATGCAGCAGGAGGAGATGGAACAGGTGATGCAGTAGGAGGAGGTACAGCATCACCAGATGCAGCAGTATAGGCAGCAGAAGGAGAAGAATAAGAGATACAGTAGCAATTGATGCAGCAGGAGATGATGGAGTTGGAGATGCAGAAGAAGTATGTGCAGAATCAGGAGATACATCAGGACATGCATCAGCAGGAGATGCAGCAAAACATACATGAGCAGGAGACACAGCAGCAGGATATGAGGCAGGAGATACACCAGCAACAGAAGCAGCAGGAGATGCAATACCATATGCAGCAGAAGTTGCAGAACCATATGCAGCTGGAGATACAACACCATATGCAGCAGAAGATGCAGCACCAGATGCAGCAGAAGATGCAGAACCATACGCAGCAGGAGATACAGCAGCAGATGAAGAAGCAGATGCAGCATCACCAGAAGCAAAAGCAGATACAACAGCAGATGCAGCAGCAAAGGATGCAGGATGAGATGCAGCAAGAATTGCATCAGCAGGAGATGCTGCTGGAAATTCAGTAGGATATGCAACAGGAAGAGATTTGGGAACAGCAGACGCAGCAGGTTATGCAGCAGCAGATGCAGCTGCATGAGGTGTATCAGCAGGAGATGTAGCAGGAGATGCATATTCAAGCAGGTGATGCACCAGGATATGCAGCAGGAGATTGAACAGAAGGAAATGCAGCAGGAAATCAGTCGGAGATGCAGCAGCAGGTAATGAAGGAAAAAAAGTTGCAGCCGCATCAGATGCAGCAGGAGATTCAGCAGGAGGTGCAGCAGGAGGAGATGCAACAGGAGATTCAGTAGGAGTACATTCAGCAGGAGATGCAGCTGGAGGAGATGAAACAGGAGATACAACAGCAGGAGGTATAGCAGCACCAGATGCAGCAGTAGATGCTGCAGAAGGAGATGAATAAGAGATACAGCAGCAATTGATGCAGCAGGAGATGCTGAAGTCAGAGATGCAGAAGAAGGAGATGCAGAAGCAGGAGATACAGCAGGAAATGCATCAGCAGAAGATGCTGCAAAACATACATCAGCAGGAGACACAGCAGCAGGATATGAGGCAGGAGATGTACCAGCAGCAGAAGCAGCAGCAGATGCAGCACCATATGCAGGAGATGCAGCATCAGGAGATTCAGCAGGAGATGCATCAGCAGGAAATGCATCAGCAGATTCTGCAGAATGAGATTCAGTAGAAAATGCATCAGGAGATGCAGCAGGAGATATAGAAGGAGATTCAGCAGCAGAGGATGTAGTAGGAGATGCAGCAGGAGATACATCATCAGGAATTGTAGCAGAAGATTCTGCAGAAGATTCAGCAGGATATGCAGCAGGACATGAAATAGCAACATAGGCATCAGCAGTTACAGCAGGAAGCGCCGCAGGAGATTCAGCAGGAGAAGAAGCAGCAGGAGATGTAGCAGCAGGAGATGCAGCCGCAGATGCCTTCAACAGGATATGCAGCAGATACAGCTAGAAATGGAGATGCTTCTGCAGATGCATCTGCAGATGCAGCAGCAGAGGATGCAGCAGGAGATGAAGCAGCAGGCTATACAGCAGCAGGAGATGAAGCAGCAGAGGATGCAGCAGGAGATGCAGGAGGACATCAAGTAGAAGGAGATGCAGCGGCAGCAAATGTAGCAGGAGATGCAGCAGTACATGAAGCAGCAAGAAATGAAGCAGCAGATTAAGGAGATGCAGCAGCAGGAAGCGCAGCAGAATATGCAGCAGGAGGTAATGCAACAGGTGATGCAGCAGCAGGTGATGCAGCTGCAGAGGCAGCAGATGCAGCAGCAATAGATGTGGCAGCAGATGCATCAGGAGATGCTGATTCAGTAGGAGATGTAGCAGCAGAAGATGCTGCAGCAGATGTAGCAGCAGGAGATGCAGCAGAAGGAAATGCAGCAAGATATGCTGCAGGAGGAGATGCAGTAGGATATGAAGCAGGAGATGCAGCAGCAGGAGATGCAGCAGGGGATGCATATTCAGCAGTAGATTCAGCAGAAACTTCAGAAGGAGATGCAGCAGTAGGAGATTTAGCAGGAGATGCAGCAGTAGATGAAGAAGCAGCATATGCAAGAGCAGATGCACCAGATGGAGCAGCAGGAGATGCAGCAGGGGATGGAGCAGCAGATGCAATGGGAAATGATGCATCAGGAGATGCATCCATCAATTGCTGCTTCATCTCTTATTCATCGCCTTCTACTGCATATACTGCTGCATCTGGTGCTGCTGTACCTCCTCCTGCTGTATTACCTGTTGCATCTCCTCTTGCTGCATCTCCTTCTGAAACTCCTTCTACTGCATCTCCTGTTCCATCTTCTCCTGCTGCATCTCCTGCTGAATATCCTGCTGCTTCATTTCTTGATCCATGACCTGCTGCTGCATCTCTTGTTTCTGCATCTCCTTTTGCTTCGTCTGCTGCTGCATCTCCTGCTGTATCTCATGTTGCACCTTCCATTGAAGCATCTCCTGCGTCATCTCATTCTGCTTCATATCTTGCTGCTTCATCTCGTTCTGCATCTCCTGCTGCATCTCCTTGAGCGTCACCTGCTGCATCTCCTTCTGCATCACCTGCAGATGCATCTCCTGCTATATCTCCTGCTCCTGCATATTCATCTGCATTTCCTGCTGCAGCTCTTTATGAATCTACTACTGCTGCATCTGCTGAATTTGCTGCTGCATCTGCTGCTGCTTCATCTACTGCTGCATCTCCTGATAGATCTCATGCTACTGCATCTCCTGCTGCTGCATCTGCTGCTGCATCAGATGCTGCTTTCTCTCCTGCTGCATGTACTGCCGATGAATCTCCTGCTATATTTCCTTCTGCTGTATTTTCTTCTCTTCATCTACTACTCTGCACCTCCTGCTGCTGCTGCATCTCCTCCTTCTGCATCTCCGGCTGAATCGCCTGTAGCATCTCCTGCTTCTTCATCTCCTGCTGCTACATCTCCTAGTGCATATGATGCTGCTGCATCTCCTCTTACTTCTGCTGCTGCTGCATTCCCTGATGCATCTCCTGATGCTGCAACTCCTGCATCTCATTCTGCGTCTCCTGCTACTACATCCCCTGCTGCTGCATTTCCTGCTGCATCTCCTGATGCTGCAACTCCTTCTGCATCTTCTGCTGATGCATCTCCTGCAGAATCTGCTGCTGCTGCATCTCCTGTTGCATCTGTTTCTGATGCATCTGCGGCTACATCTCTGCTGCTGCATCTCTTGCTGCATTTCCTGCTTCATCTGCTGCTGCATCTGCTGCTGCTATATGTCCTGCTACATCTCGTCTTGCTGCACATCCTGCTGCATCTGCTGAAGATTCTCTTCCTATTGCTTCTCCTGCTGAATCTGCATTTCCTGCTGCCTCTGCATCTGCATCTCCTACTGCTGCATCTCCTGCTGAATTAGCTGCTGCTGTTATAACTTTCTACTTTTGCTTCCTCATCTCCTAATGCATCTGCTGATGAACCTCCTCCTGCTGCATCTCCTGCTTCATCTTCAGCTGCTGCATCTGTGGCTTCATCACCTCATATGTCATTTCCTGCTTCATCTGCTGCAGTATTTCCTGCTGCTGTATCTGCTGATCCTGCATCTACTGCTGCATCTCCTGCTGCATCTGCTGCTGCTCTGCTGCTGCTTCATCTCGTGCCAAGGAGATGCAGCAGGAGATGCAGAAAGAGATGCAGCATCAGGATATGCAGCACAAGGAGATGACGCAGGAGATGCTTCAATAGAAGGTGCAACATGAGATATAGCAGATAAAGATGCAGAAGCAGATGAAGAAGGAGATGCAGAAACATGAGATGCCGTAGCAAGACGTGTATCAAGAGATGCAATATCAGGAGATGAAGCTTCAGGAGATTAATTAGGAGATGCAGTAGCAGGATATGAAGCAGCAGGAGATATAGCAGCAGGACATGCAGCATGAGATGTAGCAGTATGAGATGAAGCATCAGGAGATGCAGAAGCAGCAGATACAGCTGTAGATGCCATAGGAGGAGATGCAAAAGGAGATGATGCAGCAGCAGGAAGAGATTAAGGAGGAGATGCAGCAGGAGGAGGTTCAGCAGCAGATGCAGCATCCTATGCAGCAGAAGGCGATGCATAAGAGATGCAGCAGCAATTGATGTAGCAGGAGATGCTGGAGCCGGAGATGCCGAAGAAGTAGATGCAGAAGCAGGAGATGCAGGAGTAGATGCATCAGCAGGTGATGCAGCAAAACATACATCAGCAGGAGACACAGCAGCAGGATATGAGGCAGGAGATGCACCAGTAGGAAATGCAGCAGGAGATGCTTCCAGAGATTAAGCAGGAGATGCTGCAGAAGGTGATGCAGCAGCAGCAAATTTTGCAGGGGTTGCAGCAGTAGGTGAAGCAGCACCACATGAATCAGCAGATGCTGCAGATGCAGCAGTAGGGGATGCAGCAGGTGATGCAGCAGGAAGAGATGGAGCAAGAGATAGATCAGCAACAGAGGCAGCAGCAGTAGATGCAGCAGGACATAGAGAAAAGTGTGAGGCAGCAGGAGATGTAGGAGATGCAGCAGTAGATGTAGTAGCAGTAGATGCAGTAGCCGTTAGAGCAGGAAATGCAGCAGGAGATGCAGCAGCAAAAAATGCAGCAGCAGGAGGTGCAGCCGCAAATGCATTCAGCAGCATATGCAGTAGGAGATGCAGCAGCAGGTGATTCAGTACCAGGAGATTCAGCAGCAGACGTAGCAGGATATGCTGCATCAGTGGATGCATCCACAGATGCATCAGCAGAGCATGTAGCAGGAGATAGGGCAGCAGGAGATGCAGGAGTACATGAAATAGCAGCAGATACAAGAGCAGATTCAGGAAATGCAGCAGCAGGAGATGCAGCAGGAGATGAAGTCGAAATGTAGAAACAAGTGCAGCAGGAGATGAAGCAGTAGATGAAGAAGGAGATGCAGCAGTACATGAAGTAGCAGCAGATACAACAGCAGATTCAGGAGATGTAGCAGAGTAGATGCAGCAGGATATGAAACTGCAGAAGATACAGAAGGAGATGCAGCAGCAGAAGATGAAGTCGGAGATGAAGTAGAAATGCAGAAGCAAATGCAGCAGGAGATGCAGCAGCAGGAGATGCAGCAGCAGATGCAGCAGGAGATGTAGCAACACCAGAAGCAGCAGCAGATTCAGCAGCAGGTGATGCAGGATGAGATGCAGCAGGAACTGCAGCAGCAGGAGATGCTGCAGGAGATGCAGCAGGATATGCAACAGCAGATGCAGCAGCATGAGGTGCATAGCAGGAGATGCAGCATGAGATGAAGTAGCAGGAGATGCAGAAGCAGGAGATGCAGAAGCAGGAGATGCAGAAGGAGATGCAGTAGCAGGTAACGTAGTAGAAGAAGATGCAGCCGCAGCAGATGCAGGAGATGCAGCAGAAGAAGATGAAGAGGCAGGAGATTCAGCAGGAGATGCCTCAGCAGGAAATGTAGCAGGAGATGCTGCAGCAGGAAATGCCATAGGAGAGTCTGCAGCAGGAGATTCAGCGGAAGATTGAGCAGACGATGCAGCAGGAGATCTAGAAGGAGATTCAGCAGCAGGAGATGTAGTAGGAGATGCAGCAGGAGATACATCAGCAGGAGTTGCAGGAGGAGATTCTGCAGAAGAAGAGTCAGCAGGAGATACAGTAGGGGATGAAGTAGCAACATATGCATCAGAGGTTACAGCAGGAAGTACAACAGGAGATTCAGCAGGTGATGTAGCAGCAGGAGGTGCAGCCGCAGATGCCTTCAGGAGGAAATGCAGAAGCACTAGATGCATCCGTAGAAGATTGAGCAGCAGATGCAGCAGGAAATGGAGATACTTCTGCAGCTGCATCTGCAGATGCATGAGGAGAGGATGCAGCAGCAGGAGATGCTGGAGGACATCAAGTGGCAGGAGATGTAGCAGCAGGAATTGCAGCAGGAGATGCAGCAGTACATGAATCAGCAGCAGATGTAGCAGCAGATTAAGGAGATGCAGTAGCCGGAAATGCAGCAGAAGATGCAGCAGCAGGAGATGCAGTAGCAGGAGATGCAGCTGCAACTGCAGAGGCAGCAGATGCAGCAGCAATAGATGCAGCAGTAAATGCATCAGGCGATGCAGATTCAGTAGGATATGTAGCAGCAGAAGATGCTGCAGCAGATGACGCAGAAGGAGATTTCGCAGAAGGAGATTCCGCAGGAGATGCAGCAGAAGGAAATGCAGTAAGATATGCTGCAAGAGGAGATGCAACAGGTAATGCAGCAGCAGGGGATGCATGTTCACCAGTAGATTCAGCATCACATTCAGAAGGAGATGCAGCAGCAGGAGATATACTAGAAGGCGATTCTTCAGCAGGAGATACAGCAGCAGGAGATGAAGCCACAAAAGATGCAGGAGAAGATGCAGGAGAAGATGCAGAAGGAAATGCAGCAGAATCTACCTCAAGAGATATAGATGAAGGAGATGCAAAAGTAGATGCTGCAGAAGGAGTTGTAGCAGGAGATGCAGCTGCAGGAGATACATCAGCAGGAGATGCAGGCAGCAGACGAAAGAGGAGATGTAAACTCAGCAGCAGATGAAGTAGCAGGAGTTGCACCAGCAAATGCAACAGCAGGAGATGCAGCAATAGGTGAAGCAGCACGAGATGCAGCAGCATATGCTGAAGATGTAGTAGGAGGAGATTAAGCAGGAGATCCAGCAGGAAGAGATGCAGCAAGATATGCAGAAAAAGATAAAGTAGAAAGAGATGCACAGGAAATACAGCAGCAGGATATGCATCAGCAGGAAATGCAGCAGGAAATGCAGCAGGACATGCACTAGCAGGAGATGCAGCAGGAGATGCAGCAGGAGATGCAGCAGGAGATGCAGCAGGAGGTGTAGCAAGAGGATATGCACCATGATATACAGCAGCAGGAGATGCAGCAGGAGAGGCAGCAGAGGAGATGCAGCAGAATCTACTGCTGCATCTCCTGCTGCTGCATCTCCTGCTGCATCTCCTCCTGCTTCCTCTCCTGCTGCTAAATCTCCTCCTGCTAAAGCTCCTCCTGCTAAAGCTGATGCATTTCCTGCATCATCTGCGGCTGCATCTCCTGCTGCATCTCCTGCTTCTCTATCTTCTGCTGCATCTCTTGATGAATCACATGGTGCCTCTCCTGCACTGCATCTCCTACTTCTGCATATCCTTTTGCATGTCTTGCTGCCACATCTCCTGCTTCTGCCTCTCCTAACCCTGCATCTCTGCTGCTGCATCTCCTGCTTCTGCATTTCCTGCTCCTGCTTCTCCTGATGCATCTGCTGCTGCATCTTCTGCAGCATCTTCTATTGCTTCAACTCCAGATGCTGCATCTCCTGCTGCATCTGCTGGTACTGCATCTTATCCTGCCGCATCTCCTGCTCCATTTTCTTGTGCATCTGCTGCTGCTGCTGTATCTTCTGCTGCTGCATCTCCTGCTGATGCGTCTGCTGTTGCATCTCCTGCTGCATCTCCTGCTGCTGCATCTTCTTCTCTGCAGATCCTGATGCTTCATCTCTTGCTGCAGAATCTCCTGCTGAATCCGCTGCTCATTTCTTGTGACTGTATCTCCTGCTGCATCTCCTGCTGCTGCATCTCCTGCTGCTGAATCTCCTGCTGCATCTCCTGCTGAATCTAATCCTACATATCTCCTGCTGCATCTCCTGCTCCTGCATAATCTGCTGCATCTCCTGCAGCTGCATCTATTGCCACTGCATTTACTGATGCATCTCCTGTTGCTCAATCTCCTGCTGCTGCATCTGCTGGTGCTGCATCTGCTGGTGCTGCATATGCTACTGCATCTGCTGCAGGATCTTCTTCTTCTGCCTCTCATGCCACATCTCCCGCTGATTCATCTCCTGCTTCTGTATATCTTGCTCAATCTACTGCTGTGCATCTCCAGCTGCATCTCCTGCTGCTGCATTACTTGCATCTTTTGGTGCATCTGCTGTAGATTAATCTACTGCTGCATCTCCTGTTGCTTCATCTTCTGATTTTTTGATGTCCTCCTGCATCACCTGATGCTCCATCTGCTGCTGCATCACCTTCTACTGAATCCCCTGCTGCATCTCCTGCTGCTGCATCCACTGGTACATCTCCTAATGCTGCATCTCCTGCTGCTGCACCTCCTGATGCATCTCCTGATCAATCTCCTCCTGCTGCTTCTCCTACTGCTTCATCTCCTGCATCTGCTGCTGCATCTCCTGCTTCTCTATGTCCTCCTCCTGGATCTCCACCTGCATCGATTGCTGCTGCATCCTCTGCTGAACCTCCTGCTGCTGCATCTCCTCCAACTTCCTCTGATGCATCAGCAGATTCATCTGATGATGCATCTCCCCTGCTTCATCTCCTGATGCTGAATCTCTTGCTCTTGCATACCCTGCTGCATCTACAGCTGCTTCTAAGCCTACTTCATCTACTGCTGCTGCATTACCTGCTGCTTCTGCTGCTGCATCTCCTCCTGAATTTCCTACTGCTGCATCTCCTGCTGCTACATCTTTTGCTTATGAATCTCCTGCTGCTGCATCTCTTATGGAATCTGATTCTGAATCTGCTCCTGCATCTACTGCGGCTGCATCTCCTGATGCTGCATCTCCTGCGACTGTATCTCCTAATGCATCTCCTGTAGCTTAATCTCCTGCTATTGCATCTCCTGCTTTATCTCCTTCTGATGCCTATCTTGCTGCTGCATCTACTGCTGCTTCATCTGCTTCTACATCTCCCGCTGCATCTCCTGCTGCTGCATCTCAGAGTACATCTCCTCTTGCTCAGTCTCTTGCTGCATCTACTGCTGCTACATCTCCTGCTACTGCATCGCCTGCTGCATCTCTTGCTGTTGCATCTCCTGCTACATCTCTTGCGTCTGCATCTCCTGCTCCATATCCTTCTGTTGCATCAGCGTATTCATCTCATGATGGTGCTTTCTTACTGGCTCTCCTGCTTCTGTATCTCCTGCTGCTCCAAACTCTACTGCATCTCCTGCTGCTGCATTTCCAGCTGCAGCTGCTGCTGCTGTATCTCCTGAGGCTGCTGATGCTTTTACTGATGCATTTTCAACTGCTGCATCACCTTCTGCTGCAACTCCTGCTGCATCTCCTCTTGCTGAATTTCCTGCTGCTGCATTTCCTGCTCCTGCATCTGATACTTCATCTCCTGCTGCTGCATCTGCTGGTGCTGCATCTGCTGGTGCTGCATCTCCTGCTGCATCTGCTGCTGAATCTCCTGCTTCTGCATCTCATACCACATCTCCTGCTGCTGTATCTCCTGCTTCTGCATATCTAGCAGCATCTCCTGCTGCTGCATCACCTGCCGATGGATGTTCTCGTGCATCTCCTGATGCTGCATCTGCTTCTGCATCTCCTGCTACTGAATTTCCTGCTTCATCTCCTTTTGCTGCATATATTGCTGCTGCATCGACTGCTGCTTGGCCTGCTTCTGTATATCCTGCATCATCTGCTGCAGCATCTTCCACTACTACATCTCCTACTGAATCTGCATCTCCTGCTGCATCTGATGCTGCATCTATAGCTGCTGCATCTGCTGCCTCTGCAGCTGCATCTGCATCACCTGCTGCTGCATCACCTGCTGCATTACCTCCTGCTGCATATTCTGCTGCATTTCCTGCTTCATTTCCTGATGCTTCATGTACTGCTGCATCTCCTGCTATATTTGCTGCTGCTGCATCTCCTGCTGCTTGATGTCCTCCTGCATCTCCTGCTGCTACATCTGCTGCTTCATCTCCTGCAGCATCCTCTGCGGATGCATCTCCATTTCCTGCTGCATCTGCTGCTCAATCTTCTATGGATTCATCCAGTGCTTCTACATTTCAGCTGCATATCCTGTTGAATGCATCTCCATCTGCATCTCCTGCTGCTACATCTCCTGCTGAATCTCCTGCTGCACTTCCTGCTGTAACTGCTGATGCCTATGTTGCTATTTCATCTCCTGCTGCATCTCCTGCTGAATCTTCTTCTGCAGAATCTCCTCCAGCATCTCCTGCTACAATTCCTGCTGATGTGTCTCCTGCTGCATCTCCTACTACATCCCCTGCTGCTGAATCTCTTTCTATATCTCCTGCTGCATCTCCTGCTGCCTTTTCTACTGAATCTCCTGCTGCAGAATGTACTACGGAATATCCTGCTGCAGAATCTGCTGATGCATTTCCTGCTGATGCATCTCCTGCTGAATCTCCTGATGCTGCATCTCCTGCTACTGAATCTCCTGCCTCTTCATCTCCTGCTGCTGCAACTCCTGCTGAATCTGATGCTGCATCTGGTGCGGCTGCATCTTCTTTTCCTGCATCTCCGGCTGATATCCTGCTGCATTTTCTTCTCTTGAATCTCCTGCTGCATAACCTGGTGCCTCACCTGCTGAATATGCATCTCCTGCTGATACACCTCATGCAGCTGCATCTGCTGCTGCATATCCTGCTGCATCTGCTGTTGCCAAATCTCTTGCTGTTGCATATCCTACTGAATTTCCAGCAGCATCTCCTGCTGATGCAATTCTTGCTGCATCTCATCCTGAATCCTTTGCTGCTGTATCTGCCTCTGGTTTCCTTTCTGCATCTCCTTTTGCTTCGTCTGCTGCTGCGTCTCCTGCTGTATCTCATGTTGCACATTCTATTGAAGCATCTCCTGTATGCATCTGCTTCTGATTATGGTGATGCTACATCTCCAGCTGCATCTGCTGCTTCATCTGCTGCTGTATCTCCTGCTGCCTATGGTTCTGCAGGTTCTGCTGCATATGGCTCTGCATCTCCTGCTGCTTCGGCTACTGGTGCGTCTCCTGCTTCATATCCTGCTGCTGTGCCTCCTGCTGATGTATGTTTTGCTGCATCTCCTGCTGATGCATGTCCTGCTGCATCTCCTGCTTCTGCATCTAATTCTTCTGCATTTCTGGCTCCTGCATCTCCTGCTGCATCAATTTCTGCTGCATCTCTTATTCATCTCCTTCTACAGCATATACTGCTCCATCTGGTGCTGCTGTACATCCTTCAGCTGCATTTCCTGTTGCATCTCCTCCTGCTGCATCTCCTGTTTCTGCATCTCCTTTTGCTTTGTGTGCTGCTGCGTCTCCTGCAGTATCTCATGTTGCACCTATTGAAGCATCTCCTGTGTCATCTCCTTCTGCTGCATGTCTTGCTGCTTCATCTCGTTCTGCATCTCCTGCTGCATCTCCTTCTGCATCACCTGCAGATACATCTCCTGCTATATCTCCTGCTGCTGCATATTCATCTGCATTTCCTCCTGCAGCTCTTTATGAATCTACTACTGCTGCATCTGCTGAATTTGCTGCTGCATCTGCTGCTGCTTCACTACTGCTGCAACTCCTGATAGATCTCCTGCTGCTGCATCTCCTGTTGGTACTTCTGCTGCTGCATCTGATGCTGCTTTCTCTCCTACTGCATGTACTGCTGATGAATCTCCTGCTGTATTTCCTTCTGCTGCATCTTCTTCTCTTCATCTACTACTCTGCACCTCCTGCTGCTGCATCTCCTCCTTCTGCATCTCCGGCTGAATCGCCTGTTGCATCTCCCGCTTCTTCAATTCCTGCTGCTACATCTCCTACAGCATATGATGCTGTTGGATCTCCTGTTAATTCTGCTGCTGCTGCATTCCCTGCTGCATCTCCTGATGCTGCAACTCCTTCTGCATCTCCTACTGCATCTCATTTCTTGATGCATCTCCTTCTGCAGTTCCTGCTGACACATCTCCTGCTTCATCTCCTCCGTTATACCTTTCTACATTTGCTGCCTCATTTGCTCATGCACCTGCTGATGCCCCTCGTGCTGCTGCATCTCCTGCTTCATCTTCAGATGATGCATCTGTGTCTTCATCACCTCATACGTCATCTCCTGCTGCATCTGCTTCAGTATTTCCTGATGCAGTATCTGCTGATCCTGCATCTACTACTGCATTTCCTGCTGCATCTCCTGCTGCTTCTCCTGCTGCTTCATCTCCTGCCAAATCTTCTGCTACATATCCTGTTGCTGCCCTTCATAATGCATGTCATGATAATGCTTCATCTCCTGCTACTGCATCTCCTACTGCACCTACTGCTGCTGCTCCTACTGCTGCATCATGTCCTGCTGCTGCATCTCCTGCTGCTGAGTCTGACGCTGCATCTATTGCTCTTGCATCTCCTCCTGAATCTCCTGCTGCTGCATTACCTTCTCTATCTCCTCTTGCTGCATATCCTGCTTCTGTATATACCGCTGCATTTCCTGCTGCTGCATCTCCTGCTGCTGAATCTCTTTCTGCATCTCCTTCTTCTGAAACAACTGCTGCTCTATTACCTTCTGCATCGACTCCTACTGCATGTCCTGCTACTGCATCTCCTCCTGCTGCATCTGCTTCTGCATCTCCTGCTGATGCATCTCCTGCTATTTCATCTCCTTCTGCTGAATCTCCTCCTGAATCTCCTGCAGCATCTCATGCTGCTACATATCCCGCTACATCTCCTTGCATATCTCCTCCTGAATATGAATGTCCTGCTGATGAATCTCCTGCTGCTGCATCCCCTGCTGCTTAATCTCCTGCTGCTGCGTCTGCTGCATCATCTCCTTTTTCTCCATTATCTGCTGTGTCTCCTGTTACTGCATCATATCATGCTGCTGCATATGTTGAAGAATCTCTTCCTACTACATCTTCTGCTGAATCGTCATTTCCTGCTGCATCTGCTTCTGCATCTCCTGCTGCTTCTCCTGCTGCTGCATCAGTTGCTGATGAATCTCCTGCGGCATCTCATGCTTCTAAATATCATGCTGCATCTCATGCTCCATCTCCTTCTGAATATGCATGTCCTGATGCATCTACACCGGCTGCCACTCCTACTGCTGCGTTTGCTTCTGCATCTCTTGCTTCAACTCCTGCTGCTGAATCTCCTGATGCCGGGTCTCCTGCTGACTATCCTTTGTCTGCTGCTGAATCTCCTGCTGCTGAATCTCCTGCTGCATCTGCTGCTGCTACAGCGCCTACTGCTGCATCACCTTCTGCATGTGCTGCTGCAGCATCTCCGTCTGCTGCATCTCTTGTTGCTGCATTTCTTGCTGATGCATATTCTGCTTCAACTCCTGCTGCTGCATTACCTTCTACATCTATTCCTCTTATATTTCCTGCTCCTGCATCTCTTGCTGCTGCGTCTGATGCTTCATCTCCTGCTGCTGCATCTGCTGATACTGCATGTGCTGCTGCATCTCCTGATGCATCTCTTGGTGCTGCATCTTCTCGTGTTGCATCTCCTGCGGCATCACCTGCTTATGTATCTCCTGCTGCTACATCTCCTGATGCATCCTCCGATCATGCATCTGTGGGTGCATCTCCTGATGCACCATTTCCCATTGCATCTGCTGCTCCATCCCCTGTTGCATCTCTTTCTGCTCCATATGGTGCATCTGCTCTTGCATATGCTGCTTCTTCATCTACTGCTGCATCTCCTGGTAAATCTCCTGCTGCTGCATCTCCTTCTGAAGTTCCTGCTGAATCTACTGCTGAATATGCATCCCCTGCTGCATCTCGTGCTGCCGCATCTCCTCCTTCATATCCTACTGCATCTTCTCCTGCAGCATACATTGCTGCATTTCATTTTGCTGCATCTCCTGCTGCATCACCTGCTGCAGCATATTCAGCTGCTACATCTCCTACAGAATCAGCATCTCCTGATGCATCTGCTGCTGCATCTATTGCTGTTGCATCTGCTGCCTCTGCAGCTGCATCTGCATCACCTGCTGCTGCATCACCTGCTGCACTACCTCCTGCTGCATATTCTGCAACATTTCCCGCTGCCGCATCTCCTTAAACTGCTGCTCCATTTCCTGATGCTTCATATACTGCTGCATCTCCTGCTACATTTGCTGGTGCTGCATCTCCTTCTACTTGATGTCTTCCTGCACCTCCTGCTGCTGTATAGCCTGCTGCTTCATCTCCTGCTGCTGCATCTGCTAATACTGCATGTGCTGCTGCATCTCCTGCTGCATCTTCTGGTGTTGCATTTCCTGCGGCATCACCTGCTCCTGTATCTCCTGCTGATACTTCTCCTGATGCATCCATCTGCGGATGCATCTCCTGATGCACCATTTCCCATTGCATCTGCTGCTCCATCCCCTGCTGCATCTCATTCTGCTCCATCTAGTGCATCTGCTGTTGCATATGCTGCTGCTTCATCTACTGCTGCATCTCCTTTTAAATCTCCTGCTGCTGCATCTTCTTCTGAAGTTCCTGCTGAATGTACTGCTGAATATGCATCCCCTGCTGCATCTCCTGCTGCTGCATTTCCTGCTTCATATCCTACTGCATCTCCTCTTGCAGCATATCTTGCTGCGTTTCCTTCTGCTGCATCTCCTGCTGCATAATTTGCAGAAGCATCTTCTACTGCTACATCTCCTACTGAATCTGCATCTCCTCAAGCATCTACTGCTGCAGCTATTGCTGCTGCATCTGCTGCCTCTGCAGCTGCATCACCTGCTGCTGCATCACCTGCTGCATTACTTCCTGCTGCATATTCTGCTGCATTTCCTGCTGCTGCATCTCTTTAATCTGCTGCTCCATTTCTTGCTTCTTCATGTACTGCTGCATCTCCTGCTACATTTGCTGCTGCTGCGGCTTCTTCTACTTGATGTCCTCCTGCATCTACTGCAGCTGCATCTGCTGCTTCATCTCCTGCTGCTTCATCTCCTGCGGCATCCTCTTCGGATGCATCTGCAGAAGCATCTGCAGAAGCATCTCCATTTCCTGCTGCATCTGCTGCTCAGTCTGCTACGGATGCATCAAGTGCTTCTGCATTTCAGCTGTATATCCTGTTGAAGACATCTGCGGCTGCATCTCCTGCTGCTACATCTCTTGCTGAATCTCATGCCGCACTTCCTGCTGTAACTGCTGATGCCTTTGTTGCTATTTCATCTCCTGCTGCATCTCCTGCTGAATCTTCTTCTGCAGAATCTCCTCCAGCATCTCCTGCTACAATTCCTGCTGATTTGTCTCCTGCTGCATCTCCTCCTACATCCCCTGCTGCTGAATCTCCTTCTATATCTCCTGCTGCATCTCCGGCTGCCTTTTCTACTGAATTTCCTGCCGCAGAATCTGCTGATGCATTTCCTGCTGCTGCATCTCCTGCTGAATCTCCTAATGCTGAATTTCCTGCTGCTGAATCTCCTGCCTCTTCATCTCCTGCTGCTGCAACTCCTGCTGAATCTGCTGCTGCATCTGGTGCGGCTGCATCTTCTTTTCCTTCATTACCTGCTGCTGCATCTCCGGCTGATTTCCTGCTGCATTTCCTTCTCTTGAATCTCCTGCTACATATCCTGATACATCACCTGCTGAATATGCATCTCCTGCTACATCTGCTGATACAACTCATGCATCTGCATCTGCTGCTGCATATCCTGCTGCAACTGCTGTTGCCAAATCTCTTGCTGTTGCATATCCTACTGAATTTCCAGCAGCATCTCCTGCTGATGCAATTCCTGCTGCATCTCATCCTGCATCCTTTGCTGCTGCATCTGCTTCTGATTATGGTGATGCTACATCTTCAGCTGCATCTGCTGCTCTATCTCGTGCTGAATATGGTTCTGCATCTTCTGCTGCATATGGTTCTGCATTGTCTGCTGTATATGGTGCTGCAGATGGTGCTGCTTCTGCTGCTGGTGCATCTCCTGCCTCATATCCTGCTGCAGTATCTCCTGCTGATGTATGTTTTGCTGCATCTCCTGCTGATGCATTTCCTGCTGCATCTCTTGCTTCTGCATCTACTTATTCTGCATCTCCGGCTCCAGCATCTCCTGCTGCATCAATTGCTGCTGCATTTCTTATTCATCATCTTCTGCTGCATCTACTGCTGCATCTAGTGCTGCTGTACCTCCTCTTGCTGCATTTCCAGTTGCATCTCCTCCAGCTGCATCTCCTGCTGAATCTCCTCCTTCTGCATCTCCTTCTGCTGCATCTCCTTCTGCTACATCTCCTTCTACATCTCCTGCTACAGCATCTCCTGCTGTATCTGCTGCTTCTGCATCTCCTGATACATCCCCTGCTGCTTCGTTTCATCCTGCTGCATCTCATGCTGCATCTCTTGCCGCTATATCTCCTGCTGTTTCATATCCTGCTACTGCATCTCCTCATGAATCTCCTGCTGCTTCATCTCTTGATCCATGTCCTGCTGCTTCATCTCCTGTTTCTGCATCTCCTTTTGCTTCGTCTGCTGCTGCATCTCCTGCTGTATCTCATGTTGCACCTTCCATTGAAGCATCTCCTGCGTCATCTCCTTCTGCTGCATATCTTGCTGCTTCATCTCGTTCTGCATCTCCTGCTGCAACTCCTTGAGCGTCACCTGCTGCATCTCCTTCTGCATCACCTGCAGATGCAACTCCTGCTGCTGCATATTCATCTGCATTTCCTCCTGCAGCTCTTTATGAATCTACTACTGCTGCATCTGCTGAATTTGCTGCTGCATCTGCTGCTGCATCTGATGCTGCTTCATCTACTGCTGCATCTCCTGATAGATCTCCTGCTGCTGCATCTACTACTGCTTTCTCTCCTGCTGCATGTACTGCAGATGAATCGCCTGCTGTATTTCCTTCTGCTGTATCTTCTTCTCTTCATCTACTACTCTGCACCTCCTGCTGCTGCATCTCCTCCTTCTGCATCTCCGGCTGAATCGCCTGTAGCATCTCCTGCTTCTTCATCTCCTGCTGCTACGTCTCCTAGTGCATATGATGCTGCTGCTGCATCTCCTGTTACTTCTGCAGCTGCTGCATTCCCTGCTGCATCTCCTGATTCTGCAATTCCTTCTGCATCTCCTTCTACATCTCATTTCTTGATGCATCTCCTGCTGCATCTACTGCTGCATTTCCTGCTTCATCTGCTGCTGCTTCATCTCCTGCCAAATCTCCTGCTACATATCCTCCTGCTGCACCTCTTCATGCATCTCATGATAATGCTTCATCTCCTGCTACTGCATCTCCTGCTGCACCTACTGCTGCTGCATTTCCTGCTGCATGTTTTGCTGCTGCATCTCCTGCTGCATCTCCTGCTGCTGCATCTCCTGCTCATGGGTCTGATGCTGCATCTCTTGCTCTTGCATCTACTGCTGCATCTCCTGCTGCTGCTTTACCTTCTCTATCTCCTCTTGCTGCATATCCTGCTTCTGTATATACTGCTGCCTTTCCTGCTGCTGCATCTCCTGCTGCTGAATCTCCTGCTGATGCATCTCCTGCTAAACCTACATCTCCTGCTAAATCTGCTTCTCAATCTCCTGCTGCTTCACCTCCTGCTCTAGCATCTCCTTCTGCTGAATCTCCTCCTGAATCTCTTGTGGCATCTCATGCTGCTACATATCTTCCTACATTTCCTGACGTATCTCCTTCTGAATATGCATCTGCTGCTGCTTCTCCTGCTGCTGAATCTCCTACTGCTGAGCCTGCTGCATCACCTCCTCTTTCTCCATTATCTGCTGTGTCTCCTGTTGCTGCATCATATCATGCTGCTGCATATGTTGAAGAATCTCTTCCTACTTCATCTTCTGCTGAATCTTCATTTCCTGCTGCATCTGCTTCTGCATCTCCTGCTACTTCTCCTGCTGCTTCTCCTGCTGCTGCATCAGTTGCTGCTGAATCTTCTGATGAATCTCCTGCGGCACCTTATGCTTCTACATATCATGGTGAATCTCCTGCTGCATCTCCTTCTGAATATGCATGTCCTGATGCATCTCCACCTGCTGCCACTCCTACTGCTGCGTTTGATTCTGCATCTCCTGCTGCTGAATCTCTCGATGTCGTGTCTGCTGCTGAATATCCTTTGTCTGCCGCTGAATATCCTGCTACATCTGCTGCTGCTGCAGCGCCTAATGCTGCATCACGTTCTACATGTGCTGCTGCAGCATCTCCTTCTGCTCCATCTCCTGTTGCTGCATCACCTACTGCTCCATCCCCTGCTGCATCTCTTTCTGTTCCATCTGGTGCATCTGCTTTTGCATATGCCGCTGCTTCATCTACTGCTGCACCTCCTGCTAAATCTCCTGCTGATGCATCTCCTTCTGAAGTTCCTGCTGAATCTACTCCTGAATATGCATCCGCTGCTGCATCTCATGCAGCTGCATCACCTGCTTCATATCCTACTGCATCTTCTCCTGCAGCATATCTTGCTGCATTTCCTTCTGCTGCATCTCCTGCTGCATCATCTGCTGCAGCATCTTCTTCTACTACATCTCCTACTGAATCTGCATCTCCTGATGCATCTGCTGCTGCATCTATTGCTGCTGCATCTGCTGTCTCTGCAGCAGATGCAGCTGCATCACCTGCTGCTGCATCTTCTGCTTCATATCCTACTGCATCTCCTCCTGCAGCATCTCTTTAATCTGCAGCTCTATTTCTTGCTGCTTCATGTACTGCTGCATCTCCTTCTACTTGATGTCCTCCTGCATCTCCTGCTGCTTCATCTCCTGCTGTCTATCCTCTGCGGATGCACCTGCGGATGCATCTGAAGAAGCATCTCCATTTCCTGCTGCATCTGCTGCTCAGTCTGCTACGGATGCATCTAGTGCTTCTGCATTTCAGAAGCATATTCTGTTGAAGGCGTCCGCGTCTGCATATCCTGCTGCTACATCTCCTGCTGAATCTCCTGCTGCACTTCCTGCTGTAACTGCTGATGCCTATGTTGCTATTTCATCTCCTGCTTCATCTCCTGCTGAATCTGCTTCTGCAGAATCTCCTCCAGCATCTCCTGCTACAATTCCTGATGATGTATCTCCTGCTGCATCTCCTTCTACATCCCCTGCTGCTGAATCTCCTTCTATATCTCCTGCTGCATCTCCTGCTGCCTTTTCTACTGAATCTCCTGCTGCGTTTTCTACTGAATCTCCTGCTGCAGAATCTCCTATGGAAATTCATGCTGCAGAGTCTGCTGATGCATTTCCTGCTGATGCATCTCCTGCTGAATCTCCTGATGCTGCATCTCCTGCATATGGTGCTGCATCTGCTGCTGCTTCTGCTGCTGGTACATCTCCTGCCTCATATCCTGCTGCTGTGTCTCCTGCTGATGTATGTTTTGCTGCATCTTCTGCTGATGCATTTCCTGCTGCATCTCCTGCTTCTGCATCTCTGACTCCAGCATCTCCTGCTGCATCAATTGCTGCTGTATCTCTTATTCATCTCCTTCTGCAGCATCTACTGCTGCATCTGGTGCTGCTGTACCTCCTGCTGTTGCATCTCCTGTTTCATCTCCTTCAGCTGCATTACCTGCTGAATGTACTCCTACTGAATCTCCTGTTGCATCTCCTCCTGCTGCACCTCCTGCTGAATCTCCTGCTGCATCTGATGCGGCTGCAACTTTTTTTCCTTCATTACCTGCTGCTGCATCTCCGACTGATTTCCTGCTGCATTTCCTTCTGTTCAATCTCCTGCTGCATATCCTGGTGCATCACCTGCTGAATATGCATCTCCTGCTACATGTCCTGCTGTTACACCTCATGCAGCTGCATCTGCTGCTGCATAAACTGCTGCGTCTGCTGTTCCCAAATCTCTTGCTGTTGCATATCCTACTGAATTTCCAGCAGCATCTCCTGCTGATGCAATTCTTGCTGCATCTCATCCTGCATCCTTTGCTGCTACATCTGCTGTTGTATCTGCTTTTGCATATGGTTCTGCATCTTCTGCTGCATCTGGTGCTGCATCTTCTGCTGCATATGGTGTTGTATCTCCTGCTGCATATGGTTCTGCATCTTCTGCTGCATATGGTGTTGCAACTCCTGCTGCTTCTGCTGTTGGTGCGTCTCCTGCCTTATATCGTGCTACTGTGTCTCCTGCTGATGTATGTTTTGCTGCATCTCCTGCTGATGCATGTCCTGATGTATCTCCTGATTCTGCACATACTTCTGCATCTCCAACTCCATCATCTCCTGCTGCATCAATTGCTACTGTATCTCTTATTCTTCTCCTTCTGCTGCCTATACTGCTGCATCTGGTGCTGCTGTACCTCCTCCTACTGCATCACCTGTTCCATCTCCTCCTGCTGCATCTCCTGTTGAATGTCCTGCTGCATCTCCTGCTGCTTCATATCCTGCTACTGCATCTCCTAATGAATCTCCTGATTCTTCATCTCTTGATCCATGTGCTGCTGCTGCATCTCCTGTTTCTGCATCTCCTTTTGCTTCTTCTGCTGCTGCATCTCCTGCTGTATCTCATGTTGCACCTTCTATTGAAGCATCTCCTGCGCCATCTCCTTCTGCTGCATATCTTGCTGCTTCATCTCGTTCTGCTTCTCCTGCTGCATCTCCTTGAGCGTCACCTGCTGCATCTCCTTCTGCATCACCTGTAGATGCATCTCCTGCTGCTGCATATTCATCTGAATTTCCTGCTACAGCTCTTTATGAATCTACTACTGCTGCATCTGCTGAATTTGCTGCTGCATCTGCTGCTGCTTCATCTACTGCTGCATCTCCTGATAGATCGCCAGCTGCTGCATCTGCTGCTGCATCTGCTGCTGCATCTGATGCTATATTTCTCTCTTGCTGCATATACTGCGGCTGCTTCTCCTGCTATATTTCCTTCTGCTGCATCTTCTTCACTTCATCTACTACTCTGCACCTCCTGCTGCTGCATCTCCTCCTTCTGCATCTCCGGCTCAATCGCCTGTAGCATCTCCTGCTTTTTAATCTCCTGCTGCTACATCTCCTAGTGCATATGAGGCTGCTGCATCTCCTGATACTTCGGCTACTGCTGCATTCCCTGCTGCATCTCCTGCTGCTGAATCTCTTTCTACATCTCCTTCTTCTGAATCTCCTGCTGCTCTATTACCTTCTGCATCGAATCCTGCTGCATGTCCTACTGCTGCATCTCCTCCTGCTGCTTTTGCCTCTGCATCTCCTGCTGATGCATTTCCTGCTAAATCTGCATCTCCTGCTAAATCTGCTACTGCATCTCCTGCTGCTTCATCTCCAGCTCTTGCATCTCCTTCTGCTGCATGTCCTGCTGCTGCATCTCCTCCTGCTGCTTTTGCCTCTGCATCTCCTGCTGATGCATCTCCTGCTCTTGCATCTCCTTCTGCTAAATCTTCTCCTGAATCTCCTGTGGCATCTCATGCTGCTAAATATCCTGCTACATCTCCTGACGTATCTCCTTCAGAATGTGCATCTCCTGCTGCTTCTCCTGCTACTCAATCTCCTGCTGCTGAATCTCCTGCTGCTGCGTCTCTGCATCATCTCCTCTTTCTCCATATCCTGCTGTATCTCCTCTTGCTGCATCATATCATGCTGCTGCATATGTTGAAGAATCTCTTCCTACTGCATCTTCTGCTGAATCTTCATTTCCTGCTGTATCTGCTTCTGCATCTCCTACTACTGCTGTATTCTCCTGCTGCTTCTCCTGCTGCTGCATCAGTTGCTGATGAATCTCCTGATCAATCTCCTTCTGAATATGCGTCTCCTGATACATCTCCACCTGCTGCCACTCCTATTGCTGCGTTTACTTCTACATCTCCTGCTGCATCTCCTCCCACTGAATCTCCTGATGCCGGCTCTGCTGCTGACTATCCTTTGTCTTCTGCTGAAACTCCTGCTGCTGAATCTCCTGATGCATCAGCTGCTGCTGCATCTGCTGCTGCTGCATCACATTCTGCATGTGCTGCTGCAGCATCTCCTACTGCTGCATCTCCTGTTGCTTCATATGCTGGTGCTGCACCTGCTGCAACATCTGCTTCTGCATCTCATGCTGCTGCATCTCCTGATGCTGCATCTGCTGATACTGCATGTGCTGCTGCAGCTCTTGGTGCTGCATCTTCTGGTGTTGCATCTCCTGCCTCATCTCATTATGACTTAACTGCCACTATTGTGGCGCATTAGGGAAATCGAATAACTCCCACAGGGAAGATGATAGCATGGAATGCTGCCGCTTCTGAATGTCTTCTCTTAAAACGCTTTCACTGCAAAGAGAGAATTTTAGAATTCTGAGTATACGTTTGTGTACTGTAACATCAGAACTGCTCTTAAAGCGTCACTTGAAAATATCAGAGCGTTCAGCACAAGTACCGCAGGGAAGAAGCTACAATGAAATGCTGGCTCTCGTAAAGAGGCTTCTCTGGAAACGCTTTCACTGCAAGCTGCAAAGCATGACTAACAGAACGTTTTAGTATAGGGTACTGAATTGTGACTTATGAAGGTGCTTTCTAATAAGTGAGTAACTGACGCAGAGAAGTTGCATCTCCTGCTGCCTTTTCTTCTGAATCTCCTGCTGCGTTTTCTACTGAATCTCCTGCTGCAGAATCTCCTACGGAATTTCATGCTGCAGAATCTGCTGCTTTTTTTCTACCTGCTCTATCTCCTCCTACTGCATCTCCTCCTGCTGCATATCCTGCTTCTGTAAATACTGCTGCCTTTCCTGCTGCTGCATCTCCTGCTGCTGCATCTGCTTCTGCATCTCCTGCTGATGCATCTCCTGCTAAATCTAAATCTCCTGCCAATTCTGCTTCTGCATCTCCTGCTCCTTCATCTCCTGCTCTTACATCTCCTTCTGCTGAATCTCCTCCTGAATCTCCTGTGGCATCTCATACTCCTACATATCCTGCTACATCTCCTGACCTATCTCCTGAATATGCATCTCCTGCTGCTGAATCTCCTGTTGCTGCCTCTTCTGAATCATCTGTTCTTTCTCCATAACCTGCTGTGTCTCCTGTTGCTGCATCATATCATGCTGCTGCATATGTTGAAGACTCTCTTCCTACTGCATCTTCTGATGAATCTTCATTTCCTGCTGCATCTGCTTCTGCATCTCCTGCTGCTGCTGCTTCTCCTGCTGCTGCATCAGTTGCTGCTGAATCTTCTGATCAGTCTCCTGCGGCATCTCATGCTTTTACATACCATGCTGAATCTCCTGCTACATAATATCCTGCTGCATCTGCTGCTGCTGCATCTCCTACTGCTGCATCACCTTCTGCATGTGCTACTGCGGCATCTCCTTCTGCTGCATCTCCTGTTGCTGCATCTGCTGGTGCTGCACCTGCTGCAACATCTGATTATGCATCTCCTGCTGCTGCATCTCCTGCTGCATCTCCATCTGAATCCCTTGGTGCTGCGTTTGTGGCTGATGCATATTCTGCTTCAACTCCTGCTGCTGCATTACCTTCTACATCTATTCCTGTTTTATTTCCTGCTGCCTAATCTCCTGCTGCTAAATCTCTTTCTACATCTCCTTCTTCTGAATATCCTGCTACTCTATTACCTTCTGCATCGATTCCTTTTGCATGTTCTGCTGCGGCTTCTCCTACTGCTTCATCCTCTTCTACATCAGTTGCTGATGAATCTCCTGATCAATCTCCTGTGGCATCTCATGTTTCTACATATCATGCTGAATCTCCTGCTCCATCTTCTTCTGAATATGCATGTCCTGATGCATCTCCACCTGCTGACACTCCTACTGCTTGCGTTTGCTTCTGCATCTCCTACTGCATCTCATGCTACTGAATCTCATGATGCCGTGTCTGCTGCTGAACATCCTTTGTCTGCTGCTGAATCTCCTGCTGCAGAATCTCCTGCTGCTGCATCGCCTACTGCTGCATCTGCTGGTGCTGCACCTGCTGCAACATCTGCTTCTGCATCTCCGTCTGAATCTCTTGGTGCTGCATTTCCTGCTGATGCATATTCTGCTTCAACTCCTGATGCTGCATCTGCTGATAATGCATCTCTTGTTGCTGCATATTCTGGTGTTGCATCTCCTGCTTCGTCAAATTATGACGTAACTGCCAATATTGAGGCGCTTTAGAGAAATCGAATAACGCCCACAGGGAAGATGATAGCATGGAATGCTGCTGCTTCTGAATATTTTTAAGAGATTAAAGCGCGTTCACCACATAGCGAGTCTTGTGGCAGTTTGACTATACGCTTGTGTACTGTAACATCAGAACGGCTTTTAAAGCGTCACTTGACAATATCAGAGCGTTCAGCACAAGTACCGCAGGGAAGAAGCTACAATGAAATGCTGGCTCTCGTTAGAGTCTTCTCTGGAAACGCTTTCACTGCAAGCTGCAAAGCATGACTAACAGAACGTTTTAATACAGGGTACTGAATTGTGACTTATGAAGGTGCTTTCTAATAAGTGAGTAACTGACGCAGTGAAGATGCTAGCGTGGAATACTGCTGCTACTGAATGGCTTCTCTCAGAGCGCTTTCACTGCAAAGCAAAACTGTAGACGTTTCAGTCTTGGCTTTTACTCTGCAACATCAAAATGGCTATTAAAGCATCACTTCAAAATCTTCAGCGCTTTCACTGCAAGGCAAGACTTGTTGAACTTTTAGTCTATGCTTACGTACTGCAACATCAGAATGGCTATTAAAGCGTCGCATCAAAATATCAGTAGTTCAGCGCAAATACCGCAGGGAAGATGCTACGATCAAATATTGACTTTCGTATAATTCTTCTCTGGATGTGCTTTCACTGCAAGGCAAGACTTGTAGAACTTCTACTACTGCATCATCAGAATGGCTATTAAAGCGTCACTGCAAAATTTGAAAACGTTTAGAAAAAGTGCCGCAAGGGCGCTGCTATGATTAAATGCTAGCTCTCGTTAGAACCTTCTCTTGAAGCGCTTTCACTACAAGCTGCAAAGCACGTCTAACAAAACGTTTAGTATTGATTACAGAATTGTGATTTAACTGCGCCTATGGAGGAGCTTTAGGAAAAGTGAGTAAAGCCCGTATGGAAGATGCTAGCATGGAATGCTGCTGCTTCTGAATGTCTTCTCTTATAGCGCTTTCACTGCAAAGAGAGACTTGTAGAACTTTCAGTCTAGGCTCGTGTCCTGTAACATCAGAATGGGTAGTAAAGCATCACTGCAAAATTTCAAATCGTTCAGAACAAGTACGGCAGGGAAGCTGCTACTATCACATGCTGGCTCTTGTCAGTCTTCTCTGGAAGCACTTTCACTGCAAGCTGCAAAGCACGACTAACGTAAAATTTTAGTATGTGGTACAGAACTGTTAATTTGCTTTGCCGAATAACGCGCTTTCGGAATAGTGAACATCGGCTTCTTAGAAGATGGTAGTATGGAATGCTGCTGCTTCTGAATGCCTTCTCTTATAACACTTTCACTGCAAAGTACGACTTCTAGAAGTTCCATTCTAGTCTTCTCAAGTATATCACGAGCTAGTAAAGTGTAACTTCAAAATTTCAGAGCGTTCAGCACAAGTACTGCAGGGAAGCTTCTACCATCAAATGTTGATTCTCGTTAGAGTCTTCTCTTATAGCGCTTTCACTGCAAGCTGTGAAGTACGACTAACCCATTTTAATTTAGGGTAATAAATTGTGACTTATCTGCTCCTGTTAACGCGCTTATGGAAAAGTAAGTATTTCAGGCAGTGCAGAAGCTGGCATGAAACTACACCTCTTATTAATGTTTTCTCTTATAGTGCTGTTACTGCAACAGACGACTAGGGTTACGAAATGTGAGATCAGATTGGCTATTAAAGCCACATTTCAAGATTTGAGATCGTTCAGCACAAGTACCGCATGGAAGCAGCTAGCAGGGAAGATGTTAGCATGGAATGCTTCTACTTCTGAATGTCTTCTCTTAGAACGCTCTAAGACGTTAGACGTTATTAATTCGCCAATAACTAGCCTACGGGAAAACTAGGTTTTTTCATGCTTTGCTGCTGACAGTGCAAGTACTTCATGAAAAGATCCTAACGAGAGCCAAAATTTGATGACAGCATCTTCCCTGCGCTACTTGTGCAGAGATATCTGAAATCTTGACGGGATGCCTCAATAAGCCTGCTGATGTTGTATTTCACAAGCCTAGACAGAAAGTTGGACAAGTCTCGCTTTCCAGTGAAAGCACTCTAAGAGAAGACCTTCAGAAGCAGCAGCTTTCCGTGCTAACATCTTCGCTGTTAGAGACATTCACTTTTCCGAAAGATCGTTATTAGGCGCTAAGTCTCTTTTCATTTGCCAACTCAAGAACTTTGCGTTAGTGTTTCTCTGCATCTTGCAGAGAAACCGTTTCCATAGACGATGCTAACGAAAGCCAGCATTTGATGGTAACACCTTTCCTGTGTTACTTGTGCCGAACGCTCTGAAATTTTGAAATAACGCTTTCGTAGACATTCTGGTCTTACAGTACTAAGACTAGACTGAAAGTTCTACAAGTCGTGCTCAGCAATGAAAGCGCTCTAAGAGAATACATCCACAAGCAGAAGCATTCCATGCTAGCATCTTCCCTGCTGGTGATATGAATTTTTACTAAAACGCCGTAATAGACTGTGTTAAGTCCCTATTCACTAGCCTATGCTAATACCTTTTTTAAGTCGTGTTTGTAGCTTGCAGTGAAAGCGCTTCCAGAGAAGACTCTAACGAGAGCAACCATTTGATGCTAGCAACTTCCCAGGGGGAGTTCTGCTAAACGCTTTCAAATCTTCAAGTGAAGCTTTACTAGCCATGTGGATGTTACCGTTCACTAGCCTAGACGGAACGTTCGATACATCTTGATTTGCAGTGATTGCGCTCTAAGAGAAGACATACAGAAGCAGAAGCATTCCATGCTAACGTCTTCCCTGCTGGAGATATTCCATTTCCGAAAGAGCGTTATGAGGCGTTTTATGTCGTAAATAAATAGCCTACCCTAAAAGTTTGAGCTTTTCGTGCTTTGAATCTGGCAGTGAAAGCGCTTCATGAAAGGATCCTAACGAGTGCCAGAATTTGATAGTAGCAGCTTTCCTGAAGTACTTGTGCTGAAAGATCTCAAATCTTGAAATGTGGCTTTAATAGCCAATCTGATCTTACAGTTCATAAGCCTAGAGTGAAACTTCTACAAGTCGTCTTTTGCAGTAACAGCACTATAAGAGAAAACAGTAATTAGCAGTGTAGTTTCATGCCAGCTTCTGCACTGCCTGAAATACTTACTTTTCCATAAGCGTGTTAACAGGAACAGCTAAGTCACAATTTATTACCCTAAATTAAAGTGGATTAGTCGTGCTTCACAGCTTGCAGTGAAAGCGCTATAAGAGAAGACTTTAACGAGAACCAACGTTTGATGGTAGAAGCTTCCCTGCAGTACTTGTGCTGAACCCTCTGAAATTTTGAAGTGACACTTTACTAGCTGGTGATATACTTCAGAAGACTAGAATGAAACTTCTGAAGTCGTACTTTGCAGTGAAAGTATTGTAAAAGAAGACATTCAGAAGCAGGAGCAATCCATACTACCATCTTCTGTGCAGCCGTTGTTCACTATTCCGAAAGCGCGTTATTCAGCGAAGTAAAGTAACTGTTCTGTACCCTATACGAAAACGTTTTGTTAGATGTGCTTTGCAGCTTGCAGTGAAAACACTTCAAGAGAGATTCTAACGAGAGCTAGCATTTGATCATAGCAGCGCCCTTGCGGCACTTTTTCTAAACGTTTTCAAATTTTACAGTGACGCTTTAATGGCCATTCTGATGATGCAGTACACGAGCCTAGACTGAAAGTTCTACAAGTCTTGCCTTGCAGTGAAAGCACATCCAGAGAAGAATTATACGAATGTCAATATTTGATCGTAGCATCTCCCCTGCCATTGTTGCGCTGAACTACTGATATTTTGATGCGACGCTTTAATAGCCATTCTGATGTTGCAGTACGTAAGCATAGACTAAAAGTTCAACAAGTCTTGCCTTGCAGTGAAAGCGCTAAAGATTTTGAAGTGATGCTTTAATAGCCATTTTGATGTTGCAGAGTAAAAGCCAAGACTGAAACGTCTACAGTTTTGCTTTGCAGTGAAAGCGCTCTGAGAGAAGCCATTCAGTAGCAGCAGTATTCCACGCTAGCATCTTCACTGCGTCAGTTACTCACTTATTAGAAAGCACAATTCAGTACCCTGTATTAAAACGTTCTGTTAGTCATGCTTTGCAGCTTGCAGTGAAAGCGTTTCCAGAGAAGACTCTAACGAGAGCCAGCATTTCATTGTAGCTTCTTCCCTGCGGTACTTGTGCTGAACGCTCTGATATTTTCAAGTGACGCTTTAAAAGCCGTTCTGATGTTATCAGCTGGAGATGAAGCAGTCGGAGATGCAGGGAAAGAAGATGCAGCCGCACCAGATGCAGCATCAGATTCAGCAGGATTTGCAGCAGCAGGAGATGAAGAGGCAGGAGATTCAGCAGCAGGAGATGCAGCATCAGGAGATTCAGCAGGAGATGCATCAGCAGGAAATGCATCAGCAGATTCTGCAGCAGGAAATTCCGTAGGAGATTCTGCAGCAGGAGATTCAGTAGAAAATGCAGCAGGAGATGCAGCAGGAGATATAGAAAGAGATTCAGCAGTAGGGGATATAGTAGGTGATGCAGCAGGAGATGAAATAGCCACACAAGCATCAGCAGTTACAGCAGGAAGTGCAGCAGGAGATTCAGCAGGAGACGTAGCAGCAGGAGATGCAGATGCATTCAACAGGATATGCAGCTGAAATGTAGAAGCACTAGATGCATCCGTAGAAGATTGAGCAGCAGATTGAGCAGCAGGAAATGGAGATGCTTCTGCAGATGCATCCGCAGAGGATGCATCTGGAGATGAAGCAGCAGGCTGAGCAGCAGCAGGAGATGAAGCAGCAGATGCAGCAGCAGGAGATGAAGGAGGACATCAAGTAGAAGGAGATGCAGCAGCAGCAAATGTAGCAGGAGGTGCAGCAGTACATGAAGTAGCAGGAAATGGAGCAGCAGATTAAGGAGATGCAGCAGCAGGAAATGCAGCAGGAGGTAATGCAGCAGGTGATGCAGCAGCAGGTGATGCAGCTGCAGCTGCAGAGGCAGCAGATGCAGCAGCTATAGATGCAGCAGCAGATGCATCAGGAAATGCAGATTCAGTAGGAGATGTAGTAGTGGAAGATGCTGCAGCAGATGATGCAGGATATACAGAAGCAGGCCAAGCAGCAGTCGATGCAGCAGCAATATATGCAGCAAAAGGAGATGAAGCAGGAAATTCAGTAGCAGGAGATGCAGAAGCAGATGCAGCATCAGGAGATGCACGAGGACATCCATCAGCAGGTGATGCAGCAGCAGGAGATGCTGCAAGATCTGCAGAAGCAGGAGATGCAGCAGCAGGAGATGTGGTATGAGATGCAGAAGCAGGAGATTCAGCAGTAGATGCAGCAAGAGATGCAGCACAACAGATGCAGCACCAGCAGATGCAGCAGCAGGAGACGAAGTATCAGATGCAGGAGCAGGAAATGCAGCAGTAGGAAATGGAGCAAGAGGAGATGCAGCAGGAGTTGCAGCAGAAGGAGATGCAGCAGTAGAAAATGCATCAGGAAATGCACCAGCAGCCGCAGGAGATACAGCAGCTGCAGCTGGAAATGCAGCAGCAGGAGGATGCAGCAGAGTTTGCCGCAGCAGGAGATGCAGAAGCAGGAGATCCAGCAAGAAAGCACCATCATACAATGAATACTCTGATGCAACAGAAGGATATGGAGCAGGAGATGCAGCCGCAAGAGATGTAGCAGGAGATGCAACAGCAAGAGATGCAGCAGGAGATGCAGCAGGAGATGCAGTAGCAGGAGATGTAGCAGCAGTAGATGCAGCAGGAGACTGAGCAAGAGGAGATGTACCCTGAGATGCAGCAGCAGGAGATGCAGCGGGAGATGTAGAAGCAGACGAAGCAGCAGTAGATGCAGCAGCAAGATAGGCATCAGAAGGAGATAAAGCAGGAGATGCAAAAGCAGGAGATTAAGCTACAGGAGATGCATTAGGAGATGCAGTAGCAGGAGATACAGCATCAGGAGATGCAGCCGCAGTAGATGCAGGAGCAGATTCAGAATCAGATTCCGTAAGAGATGCAGCAGCAGGAGATTGATAAGCAAAAGATATAGCAGCAGGAGATGCAGCAGCAGGAAATTCAGGAGGAGATGCAGTAGCAGAAGCAGCAGGTAATGCAGCAGCAGTAGATGAAATAGGGTTAGAAGCAGCTGTAGATGTAGCAGGGTATGCAAGAGCAGGAGATTCAGCATCAGGAGATGAAGCAGGGGAGATGCATCATCAGATGAATCTGCTGATGCATCAGAGGAAGTTGCAGAAGGAGATGCAGCAGCAGGAGGTTCAGCAGAGGATGCAGCAGCAATCGATGCAGGTGGAGATCCAGGAGGAGGACATAGAGAAGCAGGAGATGCAGTAGCACATGCAGCAGCAGATGCCGGAGATGAAGCAGTAAGAGAAGCAGCAGGAGGAGATTGATCAGGAGATGCATCAGGAGGTGCATCAGGAGGAGATGCAGCGTTAGGAGATGTACCAGTGGATGCAGCAGCAGGAGATGCAGCAGGGGATTCAGTAGGAGGTGATGCAGCAGCAGATGCAGCAGAAGTGAATTGAGCAGCAGAAGATGCAGCAGTGTATGCAGCAGCAGCAGATGGAGCATCAGGAGATGCAGCTGGAGGACATCAAAAAATCAGAAGATGAAGCAACAGGAGATGCAGCAGTAGATTAATCTACAGCAGATGCACCAGTAGATTAATCTACAGCAGATGCACCAGAAGATGCAAGAGATGCAGCAGCAGGAGATGCAGCTGGAGATGCAGCAGCAGTAGATTGAGCAAGATATACAGAAGCAGGAGATGCATCAGCGGGAGTTGTGGCATGAGAGGCAGAAGAAGAAGATGCTGCAGCAGATGCAGTAGCATATGCAGCACCAGCAGATGCAGCAGCAGGAGATTCAGAAACAGGAGATGCAGCAGTCAGAGATGCAGCAGGTTATGCATCAGCAGAAGATGCATCAGCAGGATTACAGCAGCAGGAGATGCAGCAGGTGGAGATGCATCAGTAAATGCAGCGGCAGCAGATGCAACAAAAGGAGATGCAGCAGATTATGCAGCAGCAGGAGATGTGGTAGGATTAGATTCAGCAGGAGATTCAGCAGCAGGAGATGCAGCAGGAGATGATGCAGATGGAGCTGCAGCAGAAGGAGATGCAGCAGGAGATTCAGCAACAGGAGATGCAGCAGGAGATTCAGCAGCAGGAGATGCAGTCGGGAGATGATGCAGATGGAGCTGTAGCATCAGGAGATGCAGAATGAGAAGCAGAAGGAGATGCAGTAGTAGGAGATGAAGCAGTATATGAAGCAGCAGCAGAAAATAGTGCAGATGCAGCAGGAGGAGATTGATCAAGAGATGCAGCAGCAGAAGATGAAGAAGGAGATGCATCAGTAGATAATGCAGCAGCAGGAGATGCAGCCGCAGCAGATGCAGGAATATATTCGATAGCAGATTCAGTAGGAGTTGCAGCAGCATGAGATGAAGCAGCAGCAGATGCATCAATAGATGCCTATTCATCAGGAGATGCAGCAGGAAGAGATGCTTCAGTAGGTACAGCTTCATGAGATGTAGCACGAGATACAGAAGGAGATGCTGTAGGAGAAGAGGCAGGAGGAGATGATACAGCAGACCCAGTAGCAAGAGATGCAGCAGCAGAAGATGCAGCTGGAGATTCTGCAGCAGGAGATGAAGCATCAGGATCTGTAGAGAAGAAGATGCAGCAGCAGGAGATGCAGCAGGAGATGCAACAGCAGACACATCAGCAGGAGATGCAACAGCAGAAGATACAGCAGCAGCAGCAGATGCACAGGAAAATGGAGCAGGAGATGCGGCAGGATAAGATGCAGTACCAGCAGATGCAGCAGGAGATGCAGCATCTGGAGCTGAAGCAATAGAAGATGCTCAGAAGATGCAGCAGCAGATGCATCAGGAGAAGCAGGAGCAGGAAATGCAGCAGCAGGAGAGGCAGCAGCAGATGCAGGATTAGGAGAGGCAGAAGCAGGAGATGTGGCAGCAAGACATGCAAAGAGATATGCAGAATTAGGAGATGTGGCAGCAGGAGAGGCACCATGTGATTCAGCAGGAGATGCAGCAGAAGATAGAGAAGCAGGAGATGCACAAGCAGATGCAGCCGCAGGAGATGCAGGAAATGCATCAGCTGATGCAGGAGGAGATTTAGCAGCAGGAGAGGCAGCAGCAGGAGATGCAGCAGGAGATGCAGCAGCAGGAGATGCAGCAGTAGATTCTGCTGCAGCTCCACTGCTGTCTCTCCTACTGCATCTCCTCCTGTTTCATCTTTTATTGCATCTCCTGCTGCTGTATATCATGGTGCATATCCTCTTGCTACATCTCCGCCTGCATCTCCGGCTGCATCTCCTGCTCCATCTCCTGCTAGTGCATGTCCTGCTGCATTTCCTGCTGATGCATATCCTGCTGCTGTATTTCCTGTGCATCTCTTTCTGCTTTATCTTTTTCTGCATATCTTGCTGCATCTCTTCCTGCTGGATCTCCTGCTTAATCTCCTCCTTCTACATCTTCAGCATATGCTGCTGCATCTGGTGCTGCTTCACCTTTTGCTGCATCTCCTGCTATTGCATTTGCTGCTGCAACTCCTGCTATTGCATCTGCTGCTGAATCTACATCTCCTCTTTCGTCTGCTGCCTGCATCTCCTGCTGATGTATCTCCTGCAACTGCATCTCCTGCTACAACTCCTTCTGCAGCATCTACTTTTGCATCTCCTTCATCTGCATCTCTTGAGGTATATTCTGCTGCATTTCCTTCTGCATCTTCTCCTGCATCTTTTGTGGCTTCATCTCCTGCTGCTGCATCTCCTTCTGAATGTGATGCTGAATCTACTGCTGAACATGCATCCCCTGCTGCTGCATTACCTGTTGCATCTCCTCCTGCAGCATATCTTACTGCATTTCCTTCTGCTGCATCTCCTGTGGCATCTCCTTCTGCGGAATCTCCTGCTGCGTCATCCACCGCAGCATCTTCTGCTGTTACATCTCCTACTGAATCTGCATCGCCTGATGCATCTGCTGCCGCATCTATTGCTGCTGCATCTGCTGCCTCTGCAGCTGCAGCTGCATCTCCTGCTGATGCATCTCCTCTTGCTGCATCTTCTGCTGCATTTCCGGCTACTGCATCTCCTTAATCTGCTGCTGTATCTGCTGCTGATTCATGTACTGCTGCATCTCCTGCTACAATTCCTGCTGCTACATCTGCTGCCACTTGATGTCCTCCAGCATCTCCTGCTGCTGCATCCTCTGCTCATGCATCTGCGGATGCATCTGCAGAAGTATCGCCATTTCCTGCTGCATCTGCTGCTCAGTTCTCTACGGATGCATCTAGTGCTTCTGTATTTCCTCCTGAATGCATCTGCGGCTGCATCTCATGCTGCTACATCACCTGCTGAATCTCCTGTTGCACTTCCTGCTGTAACCTCTGATGCATATGTTGCTACTTCATCTCCTGATGCATCTCCTACTGTATCTCCTGCTGACTCTTCTTCTGCAGAATCTCCTCCTGCAACTCCTGCTGATGTATCTCCTGCTGCATCTCCTACTACATCTCCTGCTGCTGAATCTCCTTCTAGATCTCCTGCTGCATCTTCTGCTCAATCTTCCGCTGAATCTCCTGCTGCAGACTCTCCTATGGCGTTTCCTGCTGCAGCATCTCCTGATACATTTCCTGCTGATGCATCTCCTGCTGAATCTCCTGCCTCTTCATCTCCTTCTGCTGCATCTCCTGCATCTGCTGCGGCTGCATCTTCTTCTACTGCGTCTCCTGCTACTGCGTCTCCTTCTGCACCTCCCACTGCTACATCTCCTTCTGCATCTCCTGCTTCTGCATCTCCTGCTACTTCATCTCATGCTGCATCTCCTGCTATGCACCTCATGCTGCTGCATCTGCTGTTGCATATCCTGCTGGATCTCCTGCAGCATCTCCTGCTGCTGCAGTTCCTGCTGCATCTCATCCTGCATCACCTGCTGCTGCATTTGCTGCTGCTTCTGGTGTTGCTACATCTCCTGCTGCATCTGCTGCTGCATCTCCTGATGCTGCATCTCGTTCTGTATCTTCTGCAGTTTCATATCCTGCTGCATCTACTCTGCTACATTTCCTGAATCTGCTGTTGTATCTGCTGCTACTTCATTTACTGCTGCATCTCCTTCTTCATCTCCTACTGCTGCATCTCCTGCTGCACTTGTTTCTACATTTCTACTTCATCTCCTGCCGCATCTCCTGCTGCTGCATCTCCTGAATCTGCTGATGTTGTATCTGCTGCTATTAAATGTACGCCTGCAACTCCTGCTGCACTTGTTTCTACATTTCGACTTCATCTCCTGCTGCATCTCCTGCTGCTGCATTTCCTGAATCTGCTCTTGTATCTGCTGCTATTTCATGTACTCCTGCATCTCCTGCTGCCATATGTCCTGCTACATGCTCTGCTGATGCATCCACGGATGCATCTACTGATACCGCATATCCTGCTACATCTGCTGCTGAATCTCCTGCTACTGAATCACCTGCTGCTGCATCTCCTACTGCATATGCTGCTGAATGCATTTGCGGCTGCACCTATTGCTGCTGCATTTTTTGCTGCTGCATCTCCTGCTGCATTTCCTGCTGCAACGGCTGCTGCATCTACTGCTACTTCATCTACTGCTGCATCTCCTACATCTCCTGCTGCCTCATACTTTTCTCTATGTCCTGCTGCATCTACTGCTGCTGCCTCTGCTGGTGCATCTGCTGCTGATCTATCTCCTGTTCCATCTCTTCCTGCTGCATCACCTGCTGCATCCCCTACTGCTGCATCTGCAGCATCTGCTGCTTCATCTGGTGCTGTGACGGGGGATAGGACGAGAGGGAATGGCCTGAAGCTCCGCCAGGGGAGATTTAGGCTTGAGATTAGGAAAAAGTTCTTCACGGAGAGGGTGGTTATGCATTGGAACAGTCTGCCAAGGGAGGTGGTTGAGTCACCGTCCCTGGAGGTAATTATGATTAGGGTAGACGAGGGGCTTAGGAGAATGATTTAGGGATTGGTGGGAATGGTTGGACTCGATGATCCAGTGGGTCTCTTCCAACCTGGTCATTCTGTGATTCTCTGATTCTGTGATTTGGTGCTTCACCTGCTGCTGCAACCTCTGCAAAATTTCCTGCTGCTGCATCTGCTGCTGCATCACCTGCTGCAGCATCTCCTGCTTAATCTCCGGAAGCATCTCCTGCTGCATTTTCTGCTGGTGCATCTCCTGCTGCATTTCCGGCTGGTGCATCTCTTGCTGCATTTCCGGCTGCTGTGTCTCCTGCTGATGTATGTTTTGCTGCATCTCCTGCTGATGCATCTACTCCTGCATCTCCTGCTTCTGCATCTACTTCTTCGGCATCTCCGGCTCCAGCATCTCCTGCTTCATCAATTGCTGCTGCATCTCTTATGCATCTCCTTCTGCTGCATAGGCTGCTGCATCTGCTACTGAACCTCCTCCCGCTGCAACTCCTGTTCCACCTCCTCCTGCTGCATCATCTCCTTTTGCATCTCCTGCTATGGCATCTACTGCTGTATCTGCTGCTTCTGCATCTCCTGATGTATCCCCTGCTGCTTCATCTCATACTGCTGCATCTCATGCTGCATATCCTGCTGCTATATCTCCTGCTGCTTCATATCCTGCTACTGCATCTCCGAATTAATCTCCCGAAGCTTCACCTCCTGCTGCTGCATTTCTTGATCCATGCCTTGCTGCTGATCCACTGGATCATCGAGTCCAACCATTCCCACCAATCCCTAAATCATTCTCCTAAGCCCCTCGTCTACCCTAATCATAATTACCTCCAGGGACGGTGACTCAACCACCTCCCTTGGCAGACTGTTCCAATGCATAACCACCCTCTCCGTGAAGAACTTTTTCCTAATCTCAAGCCTAAATCTCCCCTGGCGGAGCTTCAGGCCATTCCCTCTCGTCCTATCCCCCGTCACAGCACCAGATGAAGCAGCAGATGCTGCAGATGCAGCAGTAGGG
The DNA here is from genome assembly GCA_033459285.1 of Clamator glandarius. Classification (NCBI taxonomy): domain Eukaryota; kingdom Metazoa; phylum Chordata; class Aves; order Cuculiformes; family Cuculidae; genus Clamator; species Clamator glandarius. Next base: position 197,262 of record JAUNZM010000631.1, on the reverse strand, counting down.
GATGCAGCAGGTGATGCAGCAGGAAGAGATGGAACAGGAGATAGATCAGCAGCAGATGCACCAGCAGAGGCAGCAGCAGTAGATGCAGCAGGACATAGAGAAAAGTATGAGGCAGCAGGAGATGTAGGAGATGCAGCAGTAGATGAAGTAGCAGTAGATGCAGCAGCCGTTGCAGCAGGAAATGCAGCAGGAGATGCAGCAGCAAAAAATGCAGCAGCAATAGGTGCAGCCGCAAATGCATTCAGCAGCATATGCAGTAGGAGATGCAGCAGCAGGTGATTCAGTAGCAGGAGATTCAGCAGCAGATGTAGCAGGATATGCGGTATCAGTAGATGCATCCGTGGATGCATCAGCAGAGCATGTAGCAGGACATACGGCAGCAGGAGATGCAGGAGTACATGAAATAGCAGCAGATACAAGAGGAGATTCAGGAAATGCAGCAGCAGGAGATGCAGCAGGAGATGAAGTCGAAATGTAGAAACAAGTGCAGCAGGAGTTGCAGGCGTACATTTAATAGCAGCAGATACAACATCAGCAGATTCAGGAGATGCAGCAGCAGGAGATGCGGCAGGAGATGAAGTAGAAATGTAGAAACAAGTGCAGCAGGAGATGCAGCAGTAGGAGATGAAGAAGGAGATGCAGCAGTAAATGAAGTAGCAGCAGATACAACAGCAGATTCAGGAAATGTAGCAGAGTAGATGCAGCAGGATATGAAACTGCAGAAGATACAGAACGAGATGCAGCATCAGGAGATGCAGCAGCAGATGCAGCAGGAGATGTAGCAACACCAGAAGCAGCAGCAAATGCAGCAGCAGGTGATGCAGGATGAGATGCAGCAGGAACTGCAGCAGCAGGAGATGCTGCAGGAGATCCAGCAGGATATGCAACAGCAGATGCAGCAGCATGAGGTGCATAGCAGGAGATGCAGCATGAGATGAAGTAGCAGGAGATGCAGAAGCAGGAGATGCAGAAGGAGATGTAGCAGTGGGAGGTGCAGAAGGAGACGCAGTAGCAGGAGACGCAGTAGAAGAAGATGCAGCCGCAGCAGATGCAGGAGATAAAGCAGAAGGAGATGAAGAGGCAGGAGATTCAGCAGGAGATGCAGAAGCAGGAGATGCAAAAGGAGATGTAGCAGTGGGAGGTGCAGAAGGAGACGCAGTAGCAGGAGACGCAGTAGAAGAAGATGCAGCCGCAGCAGATGCAGGAGATGCAGCAGAAGGAGATGAAGAGGCAGGAGATTCAGCAGGAGATGCATCAGCAGGAAATGTATCAGGAGATGCTGCAGCAGGAAACGCCATAGGAGAGTCTGCAGCAGGAGATTCAGCGGAAGACTGAGCAGAAGATGCAGCAGGAGATCTAGAAGGAGATTCAGCAGCAGGAGATGTAGTAGGAGATGCAGCAGGAGATACATCAGCAGGAGTTGCAGGAGGAGATTCTGCAGAAGAAGAGTCAGCAGGAGATACAGTAGGAGATGCATCAGGAGATGAAGTAGCAACATATGCATCAGAGGTTACAGCAGGAAGTGCAACAGGAGATTCAGCAGGTGATGTAGCAGCATGAGATGCAGCCGCAGATGCATTCAGGAGGAAATACAGAAGCACTAGATGCATCCGTAGAGAACTGAGCAGCAGATGCAGCAGGAAATGGCGATACTTCTGCAGATGCATCCGCAGATGCATGAGCAGAGGATGCAGCAGCAGGAGATGCTGGAGGACATCAAGTGGCAGCAGATGTAGCAGCAGGAATTGTAGCAGGAGATGCAGCAGTACATGAATCAGCAGCAGATACAGCAGCAGATTAAGGAGATGCAGTAGCCGGAAATGCAGCAGAAGATGCAGCAAGAGGAGATGCATCAGCAGGAGATGCAGCTGCAGCTGCAGAGGCAGCAGATGCAGCAGCAATAGATGCGGCAGCAGATGCATCAGGCGATGCAGATTCAGTAGGAGATGTAACAGCAGAAGATGCTGCGGTGGATGACGCAGCAGGAGATTCCGCAGAAGGAGATGCCACAGGAGATGCAGCAGAAGGAAATGCAGTAAGATATGCTGCAGGAGGAGATGCAACAGGTAATGCAGCAGCAGGGGATGCATGTTCACCAGTAGATTCAGCATCACATTCAGAAGGAGATGCAGCAGCAGGAGATGAAGCCACAAAAGATGCAGGAGAAGATGCAGAAGGAAATGCAGCAGAATATACCTCAAGAGATGCAGATGAAGGAGATGCAAAAGTAGATGCTGCAGAAGGAGTTGTAGCAGGAGGTGCAGCTGCAGGAGATACATCAGCAGGAGATGCAGGCAGCAGACGAAAGAGGAGATGTAGATTCAGCAGCAGATGCAATAGCAGGAGTTGCAGCAGCAAATGCAATAGCAGGAGATGCAGCAAAAGGTGAAGCAGCACCAGATGCAGCAGCATATGCTGAAGATGTAGAAGGAGGAGATTAAGCAGGAGATCCAGCAGGAAGAGATGCAGCAAGATATGCAGAAAAAGATAAAGCAGAAAGAGATGCACAGGAAATACAGCAGCAGGATATGCATCAGCAGGAAATGCAGCAGGACATGCACTAGCAGGAGATGGAGCAGGAGATGCAGCCGGAGATGCAGGCGGAGATGTAGCAAGAGGATATGCACCATGATATACAGCAGCAGGAGATGCAATAAAAGATGAAACAGGAGGAGATGCAGTAGGAGAGACAGCAGTGGAGCTGCAGCAGAATCTACTGCTGCATCTCCTGCTGCTGCATCTCCTGCTGCATCTCCTGCTGCTGCCTCTCCTGCTGCTAAATCTCCTCCTGCATCAGCTGATGCATTTCCTGCATCTCCTGCGGCTGCATCTGCTTGTGCATCTCCTGCTTCTCTATCTTCTGCTGCATCTCCTGCTGAATCACATGGTGCCTCTCCTGCTGCCACATCTCCTAATTCTGCATATCTCTTTGCATGTCTTGCTGCCACATCTCCTGCTTCTGCCTCTCCTAATCCTGCATCTGCTGCTGCCTCTCCTGCTGCTGCATTTCCTGCTCCTGCTTCTCCTGATGCATCTGCTGCTGCATCTTCTGAGCATCTTCTATTGCTTCAGCTCCAGATGCTGCATCTCCTGCTGCATCTGCTGGTACTGCATCTTATCCTGCCGCATCTCCTGCTCCATTTTCCTGTGCATCTGCTGCTGCTGCTGTATCTTCTGCTGTTGCATCTCCTGCTGATGTGTCTGCTGTTGCATCTCCTGCTGCATCTCCTGCTGCTGCATCTTCTTCTCTACAGATCCTGATGCTTCATCTCCTGCTGCAGAATCTCCAGCTGCATCTTCTGCTGCTGCATCTCTTGCTACTGGGTCTGCTGTATCATCTCCTCCTGCCTCTTCTCCTACAGCATCTCCTTCTGTATCTCGTGCTACATCTCATGAAGCTGTACCTACTGAAGCATCTCTTCCTGCTGCATCTCCTGATGAATAGGCATCTATTGATGCATCTGCTGCTGCTTCATCTCATGCTGCTGCAACTCCTACTGAATCTGCTATCGAATATATTCCTGCATCTGCTGCGGCTGCATCTCCTGCTGCTGCATTATCTACTGATGCATCTCCTTCTTCATCTTCTGCTGCTGCATCTCTTGATCAATCTCCTCCTGCTGCATCTGCACTATTTTCTGCTGCTGCTTCATATACTGCTTCATCTCCTACTACTGCATCTCCTTCTGCTTCTCATTCTGCATCTCCTGATGCTACAGCTCCATCTGCATCATCTCCCGACTGCATCTCCTGCTGCTGAATCTCCTGCTGCATCTCCTTCTGCTGCAGCTCCATCTGCATCATCTCCTGCTGCATCTCCTGCTGCTGACTCTCCTGCTGAATCTAATCCTACCACATCTCCTGCTGCTGCATAATCTGCTGCATCTCCTTTTGTTGCATCTGCTGCCGCTGCATTTACTGATGCATCTCCACCTGCTGCATCTCCTGCTGCTGTAATCCTGCTGATGCATCTTCTGCTGATGCATAACCTGCTGCATCTCTGACTGCTGCATCTCCTGTTTCTGAATCTCCTGCTGCTGCATCTGCTGGTGCTGCATATGCTACTGCATCTGCTGCAGCATCTTCTTCTTCTGCCTCTCATGCCACATCTCCCGCTGATGCATCTCCTGCTTCTGTACATCTTGCTCAATCTACTGCTGCTGCATCTCCAGCTGCATCTCCTGCTGCTACTTCTCTTGCATCTTCTGGTGCATCTGCTGTAGATTAATCTACTGCTGCATCTCTGTTGCTTCATCTTCTGATTTTTTGATGTCCTCCAGCTGCATCTCCTGATGCTCCATCTGCTGCTGCTGCATACACTGCTGCATCTTCTGCTGCTCAATTCACTTCTGCTGCATCTGCTGCTGCATCACCTCCTACTGAATCCCCTGCTGCATCTCCTGCTGCTGCATCCACTGGTACAATCTCCTAACGCTGCATCTCCTCCTGATGCACCTCCTGATGCATCTCCTGATCAATCTCCTCCTGCTGCTTCTCTTACTGCTTCATCTCCGGCATCTGCTGCTGCATGTGCTACTGCATCTCCTGCTTCTCCTATGTCCTCCTCCTGGATCTCCACCTGCATCGATTGCTGCTGCATCCTCTGCTGAACCTCCTGCTGCTGCATCTCCTTCTGCAACTTCCTCTGATGCATCAGCAGATTCATCTGATGATGCATCTCCCCTGCTTCATCTCCTGATGCTGAATCTCCTGCTCTTGCATACCCTGCTACATCTACAGCTGCTTCTAACCCTATTTCATCTACTGCTGCTGCATTACCTGCTGCTTCTGCTACTGCATCTCCTCCTGAATTTCCTGCTGCTACATCTCCTGCTGCTATATCTTTTGCTTATCAATCTCCTGCTGCTGCATCTCTTAACGGAATCTGATTCTGAATCTACTCCTGCATCTACTGCGGCTGCATCTCCTGATGCTGTATCTCCTGCTACTGCATCTCCTAATGCATCTCCTGTAGCTTAATCTCCTGCTTTTGCATCTCCTGCTTTATCTCCTTCTGATGCCTATCTTGCTGCTGCATCTACTGCTGCTTCGTCTGCTTCTACATCTCCCGCTGCATCTCCTGCTGCTGCATCTCAGGGTACATCTCCTCTTGCTCAGTCTCCTGCTGCATCTACTGCTGCTACATCTCCTGCTACTGCATCTCCTGCTGCATCTCCTGCTGCATCTCTTGCTGTTGCATCTCCTGCTACATCTCTTGCGGCTGCATCTCCTGCTCCATATCCTTCTGTTGCATCAGAGTATTCATTGTATGATGGTGCTTTTCTTGCTGATCTCCTGCTTCTGCATCTCCTGCTGCGGCAAAACTCTGCTGCAATCTCCTGCTGCTGCATTTCCAGCTGCAGCTGCAGCTGCTGTATCTCCTGCGGCTGCTGGTGCATTCCCTGATGCATTTTCTACTGCTGCATCTCCTTCTGCTGCAAACTCCTGCTGCATCTCCTCTTGCTCCATTTCCTACTGCTGCATTTCCTGCTCCTGCATCTGATACTTCGTCTCCTGCTGCTGCATCTGCTGGTGCTGCATCTGTTGTGCTGCATCTCTTGCTGCATCTACTGCTGAATCTCCTGCTTCTGCATCTCATACCACATCTCCTGCTGCTGCATCTCCTGCTTCTGCAGATCTTGCAGCATCTCCTGCTGCTGCATCACCTGCTGATGGATGTCCTCGTGCATCTCCTGATGCTGCATCTGCTTCTGCATCTCCTGCTACTGAATTTCCTGCTTCATCTCCTTTTGCTGCATATATTGCTGCTGCATCGACTGCTGCTTGGCCTGCTTCTGTATATCCTGCATCATCTGCTGCAGCATCTTCCACTACTACATCTCCTACTGAATCTGCATTTCCTGATGCATCTGCTGCTGCATCTATAGCTGCTGCATCTGCTGCCTCTGCAGCTGCAGCTGCATCACCTGCTGCTGCATCACCTGCTGCATTACCTCCTGCTGCATTTCCTGCTGCTGCATCTCCTTAATCTGCTGCTCCATTTCCTGCTACTTCATGTACTGCTGCACCTCCTGCTACATTTGCTGCTGCTGCATCTCATTCTACTTGATGTCCTCCTGCATCTCCTGCTGCTGCATCTGCTGCTTCATCTCCTGCTGCTGCTCAGCCTGCTGCTTCATCTCCTTCTGCATCCTCTGCGGATGCATCTGCAGAAGCATCTCCATTTCCTGCTGCATCTGCTGCTCAATCTTCTACGGATGCATCTAGTGCTTCTACATTTCAGCTGCATATCCTGTTGAATGCATCTGCATCTGCATCTCCTGCTGCTACGTCTCCTGCTGAATCTCCTGCTGCACTTCCTGCTGTAACTGCTGATGCTTGTGTGGCTATTTCATCTCCTGCTGCATCTCCTGCTGAATCTTCTTCTGCAGAATCTCCTCCAGCATCTCCTGCTACAATTCCTGCTGATGTGTCTCCTGCTGCATCACCTACTATATCCCCTACTGCTGAATCTCTTTCTATATCTCCTGCTGCATCTCCTGCTGCATTTTCTACTGAATCTCCTGCTGCAGAATCTCCTACGGAATTTCCTGCTGCAGAATCTGCTGATGCATTTCCTGCTGATGCATCTCCTGCTGAATCTCCTGATGCTGCATCTCCTGCTGCTGAATCTCCTGCCTCTTCATCTCCTGCTGCTGCAAATCCTGCTGAATCTGATGCTGCATCTGGTGCGGCTGCATCTTCTTTCCCTGCATCTCCGACTGCTTCATCTCCAGCTGATATCCTGCTGCATTTCTTTCTCTTGAATCTCCTGCTGCATATCCTGGTTCATCACCTGCTGAATATGCATCTCCTGCTATATCTCCTGCTGATATACCTCATGCATCTGCATCTGCTCCTGCATATCCTGCTGCATCTGCTGTTGGCAAATCTCTTGCTGTTCCATATCCTACTGAGTTTCCAGCAGCATCTCCTGCTGATGCAATTCTTGCTGCATCTCATCCTGAATCCTTTGCTGCTGCATCTGCTTCTGGTTTCCTTTCTGCATCTCCTTTTGCTTCGTCTGCTGCTGCGTCTCCTGCTGTATCTCACGTTGCACATTCTGTTGAAGCATCTCCTGCGTCATCTTCTTCTGCTACATATATTGCTGCTTCATCCAGTTCTGCATCTCCTGCTGCATCTCCTTGAGTGTCACCTGCTGCATCTCCTTCAGTATCATCTGCAGATGCATCTCCCGATGTATCTCCTGCTGCTGCATATTCATCTGCATCTGCTGCTGCTTCATCTACTAGCAGCAACTGATGCAGCAGGAGAGATGCAGAAGAAGTAGATGCAGAATCAGGAGATACAGCAGGACATGTATCAGCAGGAGATGCCGCAAAACTCTACACCAGCAGGAGACACAGCAGCAGGATATGAGGCAGGAGATGCACAAGCAGCAGAAGCAGCACCAGATGCAGCACCAGATGCAGCAGGAGAGGCAGCAGCAGGAGATGCAGAAGTAGATTCTGCTGCATCTCCTCTGCTGCCTCTCCTACTGCATCTCCTCCTGTTTCATCTTTTGTTGCATCTCCTGCTGCTGTATATCATGGTGCATATCCTCTTGCTACATCTCCTGCTGCATCTCCTGCTGCATCTCCTGCTAGTGCATGTCCTGCTGCATTTCCTGCTGATGCATATCCTGCTGCTGTATTTCCTGTGCATCTCTTTCTGCTTTATCTTTTTCTGCATATCCTGCTGCATCTCTTCCTGCTGGATCTCCTGCTTAATCCCCTCTTTCTACATCTTCAGCATATGCTGCTGCATCTGGTGCTGCTTCACCTATTGCTGCATCTCCTGCTATTGCATCTGCTGCTGCCACTCCTGCTATATCATCTGCTGCTGAATCTAATCTCCTCTTTCATCTGCCTGCATCTCCTGAGATGCTGCCTGCATCTCCTGCTGATGCATCTCCTGCTGCTGCATCTCCTGCTACAACTCCTTCTGCGGCATCTACTTTTGCATCTCCTTCATCTGCATGTCTTGAGGTATATTCTGCTGCATTTCCTTCTGTATCTTCTCCTGCATCTTTTGTGGCTTCATCTCCTGCTGCTGTATCTCCTGCTGAAGAATCGCCTTCTGCTATACCTCCTGCTGCTGCATCTCCTTCTGAATGTGATGCTGAATCTACTGGTGAACATGCATCCCCTGCTGCTGCATTACCTGTTGCATCTCCTCTTGTGGCATATCTTATTGCATTTCCTTCTGCTGCATCTCCTGCTGCATCTCCTCCTCCTGCTGCATATCCTGCTTCTCTATATACTGCTGCCTTTCCTGCTTCTGCATCTCCTGCTGCTGAATCTCTTTCTGCATCTCCTTCTTCTGAATCTCCTGCTGCTCTATTACCTTCTGCATCGACTCCTGCTGCATGTCCTGCTGCTGCATCTCCTCCTGCTGCATCTGCTTCTGCATCTCCTACTGATGGATCTCCTGCTAAATCTGCATCTCCTGCTAAATCTGATTCCCAATCTCCTGCTGCTTCATCTCCTGCGCTTGCATCTCTTTCTGCTGAATCTCCTCCTTAATATCCTGTGGCATCTCATGCTACTACATATCCTGCTACATCTCCTGACGTATCTCCTTCTCAATATGCATCTCCTGCTGCTTCTCCTGCTGCTGCGCCTGCTGCATCATCTCTGCTTTCTCCATAACCTGCTGTGTCTCCTTTTGCTACATCATATCATGCTGCTGCATATGTTGAAGAATCTCTTCTTCCTGCATCTTCTGCTGAAAATTCATTTCCTGCTGCATCTGCTTCTGCATCTCCTGCTACTGTTGCATCTCGTGCTGTTTCTCCTGCTGCTGCATCCGTTGCTGCTGAATCTCCTGAAGCATTTCATGCGGCGTCTCATGCTTCTACATATTATGCTGAATCTCCTAATCCATCTCCTTCTGAATATGCATCTCCTGATGCATCTCCACCTGCTGCCACTCCTACTGCTGCGTTTGCTTCTGCATCTCCTGCTGATGAATCTCCTGATGTCGTGTCTGCTGCTGAATATCCTTTGGCTTCTGCTGAATCTCTTGCTGCTGAATCTCCTGTTGCTGAATCTCCTACTGCATCTGCTGCTGCTGCTGCAGCTCCTACTGCTGCATCACCTTCTGCATGTGCTGCTGCAGCATCTCCTTCTGCTGCATCTCCTGTTGCTGCAATTTCTGGTGCTGCACCTGCTGCACCATCTGCTTCTGCATCTCCTGCTGCTGCATCTCTTTAATCTGCTGCTCCATTTCTTGCTGCTTCATGTACTGCTGCATCTCCTGCTACATTTGCTGCTGCTGCATCTCCTTCTACTTGATGTCCTCCTGCATCTCCTGCTGCTGCATCTGCTGCTTCATCTCCTTCTGCTGTATAGCCTGCTGCTTCATCTCCTGCTGCATCCTCTGCCGATGCATCTGAGGATGCATCTGCAGAAGCATCTCCATTTCCTGCTGAATATGCTGTTCAATCTCCTACGGATGCATCTAGTGCTTCTGCATTTCTGCTGCATATCCTGTTGAAGGCATCTGCGGCTGCATCTCCTGCTGCTGCATCTCCTGCTGAATCTCCTGCTGCACTTCCTGCTGTAACTGCTGATGCCTATGTTGCTATTTCAACTCCTGCTGCATCTCCTGCTGAATCTTCTTCTTCAGAATCTTCTGCAGCATCTCCTACTACAATTCCTGCTGATGTGTCCCCTGCTGCATCTCCTCCTTCATCCCATGCTGCTGAATCTCCTTCTATATCTCCTGCTGCATCTCCTGCTGCATTTTCTACTGAATCTCTTGCTGCCTTTTCTACTGAATCTCCTGCTGCAGAATCTACTACGGAATTTCCTTCTGCAGAATTTGCTGATGCATTTCCTGCTGATGCATCTCCTGCTGAATCTCCTGGTGCTGTATCTCCTGCTGCTGAATCTCCTGCCTCTTCATCTCCTCCTGCTGCAACTCTTGCTGAATCTGATGCTGCATCTGGTGCGGCTGCATCTTCTTTTACTACATCTCCTGCTCCTGCATCCCTGGCTGATTTCCTGCTGCATTTCCTTCTCTTGAATCTCCTGCTGCATATCCTGTTGCATCTCCTGCTGATACACCTCATGCAGCTGCATCTGCTGCTGCATATCCTGCTGCATCTGCTATTGCCAAATCTCTTGCTGTTGCATATCCTACTGAATTTCCAGCAGCATCTCCTGCTGATGCAATTCTTGCTGCATCTCATCCTGCATCCTTTGCTGCTGCATCTGCTTCTGCTTCTGTTGCTGCTACATCTTAAGCTGCATCTGCTGCTTCATCTGCTGCTGTATCTCTTGATGCATATGGTTCTGCATCTTCTGCTGCATATGGTGCTACATCTGCTGCTGGTGCATCTCCTGCCTCATATCGTGCTGCTGTGTCTCCTGCTGATGTATGTTTTGCTGCATCTCCTGCTGATGCATGTCCTGCTCCATCTCCTGCTTTCGCACCTACTTCTTCTGCATCTCTGGTTCCAGCATCTCCTGCTGCATCAATTGCTGCAACAACTCTTATTCATCTCCTTCTGCTGCATATACTGCTGCATCTGGTGCTGCTGTACCTCCTCCTACTGCATCTCCTCCTGCTGTATCTCCTGCTGAATCTCCTCCTGCTGCATCTCCTGATGAATCTTCTGCTGGTTCATCTCTTGATCCATGTCCTGCTGCTGCATCTCCTGTTTCTGCATCTCCTTTTGCTTCGTCTCCTGCTGCATCTCCTGCTGTATCTCATGTTGCACCTTCTTTTGAAGCATCTCCTGCGTCATCTCCTTCTGCTGCATATCTTGCTGCTTCATCTCCTTCTGCATCTCCTGCTGCATCTCCCTGAGCGTCACCTGCTGCATCTCCTTCTGCATCACCTGCAGATGCATCTCCTGCTGTATCCCCTGCTGCTGCATATTCATCTGCATTTCCCGCTGCAGCTCTTTATGAATCTACTACTGCTGCATCTGCTGAATTTGCTGCTGCATCTGCTGCTGCTTCATCTACTGCTGCATCTCCTGATAGATCTCCTGCTGCTGCAACTCCTGCTGGTGCATCTGATGCTGCATCCGATGCTGCATTCTTTCCTCCTGCATGTACTGCTGATGAATCTCCTGCTATATTTCCTTCTGCTGCATCTTCTCTTCATCTACTACTCTGCACCTCCTGCTGCTGCTGCATCTCCTCCTTCTGCATCTCCGGCTCAATCGCCTGTAGCATCTCCCGCTTCATCAATTCCTGCTGCTACATCTCATACAGCATATGATGCTGTTGCATCTCCTGTTACGTCTGCTGCTGCTGCATTCCCTGCTGCATCTCCTGATTCTGCAACTCCTTCTGCATCTCCTACTGCATCTCATTTCTTGATGCATCTCCTGCTGCTTTTCCTGCTGATACATCTCCTGCTGCATCTCCTCCGTTATACCTTTCTACATTTGCTGCCTCATTTCCTCATGCACCTGCTGATGCCCCTCGTGCTGCTGCATCTCCTGCTTCATCTTCAGATGATGCATCTGTGTCTTCATCACCTCATATGTCATCTCCTGCTGCATCTGCTTCAGTATTTCCTGATGCAGTATCTGCTGATCCTGTATCTACTGCTGCATTTCCTGCTGCATCTCCTGCTGCTTCATCTCCTGCCAAATCTCCTGCTACATATCCTGTTGCTGCCCTTCATAATGCATGTCATGATAATGCTTCATCTCCTGCTACTGCATCTCCTACTGCACCTACTGCTGCATCATGTCCTGCTGCTGCATCTCCTGCTGCTGAGTCTGACGCTGCATCTATTCCTCTTGCATCTCCTGTTGCATCTCCTGCTGCTGCATTACCTTCTCTATCTCCTCTTGCTGAATATCCTGCTTCTGTATATACTGCTGCCTTTCCTGCTGCTGCATCTCCTGCTGCTGAATCTCTTTCTGCATCTCCTTCTTCAGAATCTCCTGCTGCTCTATTACCTTCTGCATCGACTCCTGCTACATGTCCTGCTGCTGCATCTCCTCCTGCTGCATCTGCTTCTGCATCTTCTGCTGATGCATCTCCTGCTATTGCATCTCCTTCTGCTGAATCTCCTCCTGAATCTCCTGTGGCATCTCATCCTGCTACATCTCCTGAGGTATCTCCTTCTGAATATGCATCTCCTGCTGCTGAATCTCCTGCTGCTACATATCGTGCTGCTGAAGATCCTGCTGCGCCTGCTGCATCATCTCCTCTTTCTCCATATCCTGCTGTATCTCCTCTTGCTGCATCATATCATGCTGCTGCATATGTTGAAGAATTTCTTCCTGCTGCATCTTCTGCTGAATCTTCATTTCCTGCTGCATCTGCTTCTGCATCTCCTGCTGCTGCTTCTCCTGCTGCTGCATCAGTTGCTGCTGAATCTCCTGCTGAATCTCCTGCAGCATCTCATGCTCCTACATATCCTGCTGAATCTCCTGCTGCATCTCTTTCTGAATATGCATCTCCTGATGCATCTCCACCCGCTGCCACTCCTACTGCTGCGTTTGCTTCTGCATCTCCTGCTGTAACTCCTGCTGCTGAATCTCCTGATGCCGGGTCTGCTGCTGACTATCCTTTGTCTGCTGCTGAATCTCCTGCTGCATCTGCTGCTGCTACAGCTCCTACTGCTGCATCACCTTCTACATGTGCTGCTGCAGCATCTCCGTCTGCTGCATCTCCTGTTGCTTCATATGCTGGTGCTGCACCTGCTGCAACCTCTGCTTCTGTATCTCCTGCTGCATCTCCGTCTGAATCTCTTGGTGCTGCATTTCTTGCTGATGCATATTCTGCTTCAACTCCTGCTGCTGCATTACCTTGTGCATCTATTCCTGTTGTATTTCCTGCTCCTGCACCTCCTGCTGCTGCTTCTGCTGCTTCATCTCCTGCTGCTGCATCTTCTGATACTGCATGTGCTGCTGCATCTCCTGCTGTATCTCTTGGTGCTGCATCTTCTGGTGTTGCATCTCCTGCTGCATCTCCTGTGGCAACACCTGCTCCTGTATCTCCTGCTGCTACTTCTCCTGATGCATCCTCTGCTCATGCATCTGCTTATGCATCTCCTGCTACATCTCCGTCTGAATCTCTTGGTGCTGCATTTCCGGCTGATACATATTCTGCTTCAACTTCTGCTGCTGCATTACCTTCTGCATCTATTCCTGTTGTATTTCCTGCTCCTGCATCTCCTGATGCTGCGTCTGCTGCTTCATTTCCTGCTGCTGCATCTGCTAATACTGCATGTGCTGCTGCATCTCCTGCTGCATCTTCTGGTGTTGCATCTCCTGCGGCATCACCTGCTCCTGTATCTCCTGCTGATACTTCTCCTGATGCATCCTCTGCTTATGCATCTGCGGATGCATCTCCTGATGCACCATTTCACGTTGCATCTGCTGCTCCATCCCCTGCTGCATCTCTTTCTGCTCTATCTGGTGCATCTGCTGTTGTATATGCTGCTGCTTCATCTACTGCTGCATCTCCTGCTAAATCTCCTGCTGCTGCTTCCATTGCTGCGGCATCTGCTGCCTCTGCAGCTGCATCACCTGCTACTGCATCACCTGCTGCATTACCTCCTGCTGCATATTCTGCTGCGTTATCTGCTGCTGCATCTCTGTAATCTGCTGCTCCATTTCCTGATGCTTCGTGTACTGCTGCATTTCTTTAATCTGCTGCTCCATTTCTTGCTGCTTCATATACTGCTGCATCTCCTTCTACTTGATGTCCTCCTGCATCTCCTGCAGCTGCATCTTCTGCTTCACCTCCTGCTGCGCAATAGCCTGCTGCTTCATCTCCTGATGCATCCTCTGCCGATGCATCTGTGGATGCATCTGCTAAAGCATCTCCATTTCCTGCTGCATCTGCTGCTCAATCTTCTACGGATGCATCTAGTGCTTCTGCATTTCAGCTGCATATCATGTTGAAGGCATCTGCGGCTGCAACTCCTGCTACTACATCTCCTGCTACACCTCCTGCTGCACTTCCTCCTGTAACTGCTGATGCCTGAATTTCCAGCAACATCTCCTGCTGATGCAATTCCTGCTGCATCTCATCCTGCATCCTTTGCTGCTGTATCTGCTTCTGGTTCTGGTGATGCTACATCTCCAGCTGCATCTGCTGCTTCATCTGCTGCTGTTATCTCCTGCTGCATATTGTTCTGCATCTTCTGCTGCATATGGTGCTGCAGCTGGTGCTGCTTCTGCTGCTGCATCTCCTGCCTCATATCGTGCTGCTGTGTCTCTTGCTGATGTATATTTTGCTGCATCTCCTGCTGATGCATTTCCTGCTGCATCTCCTGCTTCTGCATCTACTTCTTCTACATCTCTGGCTCCAGCATCTCCTGCTGCATCAATTGCTGCTGCATCTCTTATTCATCTCCTTCTACTGCATCTCCTGCTGCATCTGGTGCTGCTGTACCTCCTCCTGCTGCATTTAATGTTGCATCTTCTCCTCCTACATCTCCTGCTGAATCTCCTCCTGCTGCATCTCCTTCTGCTACATTTCCTTCTACATCTCCTGCTACAGCATCTCCTGCTGTATCTGCTGCTTCTGCATCTCTTGATACATCTCCTGCTGCTTCACCTCATACTGCTGCATCTCATGCTGCAACTCCTGCTGCTATATCTCCTGCTGCTTCATATCCTGCTACTGCATCTCCTAATGAATTTCCTGCTGCTTCATCTCTTGATCCATGTCCTGCTGCTGCATCTCCTGTTTCTGCATCTCCTTTTGCTTCGTCTGCTGCTGCATCTCCTGCTGTATCTCATGTTGCACCTTCTTTTGGAGCATCTCCTGCGTCATCTCCTTCTGCTGCATATCTTGCTGCTTCATCTCGTTCTGCATCTCCTGCTGCATCTCCTTCTGCATCACCTGCAGATGCATCTCCTGCTCCTGCATATTCATCTGCATTTCCTGCTGCAGTTCTTTAAGAATCAACTACTGCTGCATCTGCTGAATTTGCTGCTGCATCTGCTGCTGCTTCATCTACTGCTGCATCTTCTGATAGATCTCCTTCTGATAGATCTCCTTCTGCTGCATCTGCTACTGCATCAGATGCTGCTTTCTCTCCTGCTGCATGTACTGCAGATTAATTTCCTGCTATATTTCCTTCTGCTGCATCTTCTTCTCTTCATCTACTACTCTGCACCTCCTGCTGCTGCATCTCCTCCTTCTGCATCTCCGGCTGAATCGCCTGTAGCATCTCCTGCTTCTTCATCTCCTGCTGCTACGTCTCCTAGTGCATATGATGCTGCTGCATCTCCTCTTACTTCTGCTGCTGCTGCATTCCCTGCTGCATCTCCTGATTCTGCAACTCCATCTAAATCTCCTGCTACTACATCCCCTGCTGCTGCATTTCCTGCTGCATCTCCTGATGCTGCACCTCCTTCTGCATCTCCTTCTGCATCTCATTTCTTGCTTCAACTCCTGCTACTGCATCTCCTGCTGCACCTACTGCTGCTGCATTTCCTGCTGCATCTTGTGCTGCTGCATCTCCTGCTGCACCTACTGCTGCTGAATTTCCTGCTGCATCTTCTGCTGCTGCATTTCCTGCTGATGGGTCTGATGCTGCATCTCTTGCGCTTGCATCTCGTGCTGCATCTTCTGCTGCTGCATCTCCTGTTGATGGGTCTGATGCTGCATCTCTTGCTCTTGCATCTCCTGCTGCATCTCCTGCTGCTGTGTTACCTGCTCTATGTCCTTCTACTGCATCTCCTCCTGCTGCAAATCCTTCTTCTCTATATACTGCTGCCTTACCTGCTTCTGCATGTCCCGCTGATGAATCTCTTTCTACATCTTCTTCTGAATCTCCTGCTGCTCTAATACATTCTGCATCGACTCCTGCTGCATGTCCTGCTGCTGCATCTCCTCCTGCTGCATCTGCTTCTGCATCTCATGCTGATGCATCTCCTGCTAAAACTGCATCTCCAGCTGCATCTGCTTCTGCATCTCCTGCTGCTTCATCTCCTGCTCTTGCATCTCCTTCTGCTGAATCTCCTCCTGAATCTCCTGCGGCATCTTATGCTGCTACATATCCTGCTACATCTCCAGACGTATCTCCTTCTCAATATGCATCTCCTGCTGCTTCTCCTGCTGCTGAATCTCCTGTTGCTGCTTCTGCTGAATCATCTGTTCTTTCTCCATAACCTGCTGTATCTCCTCTTGCTGCATCATATCATGCAGCTGCATATGTTGAAGAATCTCTTCCTACTGCATCTTCTGCTGAATCTTCATTTCCTGCTGCATCTGCTTCTGCATCTCCTGCTGCTTCTCCTGCTGCTGCATCAGTTGCTGATGTATCTCCTGATGAATCTGCTGCACCTCCTTCTGAATATGCATGTCCTGATGCATCTCATTCTGCTGCGACTCCTACTGCTGCGTTTGCTTCTGCATCTCCTGCTCCATCTCCTGCTGCTGAATCTCATGATGCAGTGTCTGCTGCTGAAAATCCTTTGGCTTCTTCTGAATCTCCTGCTGCATCTGCAGCTCCTACTGCTGCATCACCTTCTGCATGTGCTGCTGCAGCATCTCCTTCTGCTGCATCTCCTGTTGCTGCAACTGCAGGTGCTGCATCTGCTGCAACACCTGCTTCTGCATCTCCTGCTGCTGCATCTCCGTTTGAATCTCTTGGTGCTGCATTTCCTGCTGATGCATATTCTGCTTCAACTCCTGCTGGTGTATTACCTTCTGCATCTATTCCTGTTGTATTTCCTGCTCCTGCATCTCCTGATGCTGTATCTGCTGCTCCATCTCCTGCTGCATCTCTTGGTGCTGCACCTTCTCGTGTTGCGTCTCCTGCTGCATCTCCTGCGGCATCTCCTGCTAATTTATCTCCTGCTGCTACATCTCCTGATGTATCCTCTGCTCATGCATCTGCGGATGCATCTCCTGATGCACCATTTCCCGTTGCATCTGCTGCTCCATCCCCTGCTGCATCTGTTTCTGCTCCATCTCCTGCATCTGCTATTACATATGCTGCTGCTTCATCTACTGCTGCATCTCCTGCTGAATCTACTGCTGAATATGCATCCCCTGCTGCATCTCCTGCCTCTGCATCTCCTGCTTCATATCCTACTGCATCTCCTCCTGCAGCATATCTTGCTGCATTTCCTTCTGCTGCATCTCCTGCTGCTGCATCTACTGCTGTTACATCTCCTACTGAATCTGCATCTCCTGATGCATCTGCTGCTGCATTTATTGCTGCTGCATCTGCTGCCTCTGCAGCTGCAGCTGCATCACCTGCTGCTGCATCACCTCCTGCTGCATATTCTGCTGTATAGCCTGCTGCTGCATCTCTTTAATCTACTGCTTCATTTCTTGCTGTTTCGTGTACTGCTGCATCTCCTGCTACATTTGCTGCTGCTGCATCTCCTTCTACTTGATGTCCTCCTGCATCTCCTGCTGCTGCATCTGCTGCTTCATCTCCTGCTGCGGAATAGCCTGCTGCTTCATCTCCTGATGCATCTTCTGCAGATGCATCTGCGGCAGCATCTCCATTTCCTGCTGCATCTGCTGCTCAATCTTCTACGGATGCATCTAGTGCTTCTGCATTTCTGCTGCATATCCTGTTGAAGGCATCTGTTGCTGCATCTCCTGCTGCTACCTAGTGGCAGTTAAGTAATAATGAGATCGTTCAGCACAAGTACTTCAGGGAAGCTGCTACCATTAAGTTTTGGCTCTCGATAGGATCCTTTCATGAAGTCCTTTCACTGTCAACCGCAAAGCACAAAAACCGCAACCTTTTCGCATAGGCTAGTTATTTACAACTTAATAACGCCTAATAAAGCTCTTTCGGAAAAGAGAATATCTCCAGCAGGGAAAATGTTAGCATGGAATGCTTCTGCTTCTGTATGTCTTCTCTTAGAGCGCAATCACTGCAAACCAAGATTTATTGAACTTTCTGTCTAGGCTAGTGAACGATAACATCAGCATGGCTAGTAAAGCTTCACTTGAAGATTTGAAAGTGTTTAGCAGAACTAGCCCTGGGAAGTTGCTAGCATCAAATGGTGTTTCTCGTTAGAGTCTTCTCTGGAACCGCTTTCACTGCAAGCTGCAAACACGACTAAAAGAACGTATTAGCATAGGCTAGTGAATAGGGACTTAACACCGTCTATTATGGCGTTTTAGTAAAAATTCATATCGCCAGCAGGGAAGATGCTAGCATGGAATGCTTCTGCTTGTGGATGTATTCTCTTAGAGTGCTTTCATTGCAGAGCACGACTTGTAGAACTTTCAGTCTAGTCTTGTGTACTGTAAGACCAGAATGGCTACGAAGGCGTTATTTCAAAATTTCAGAGCGTTCGGCACAAGTAACACAGGAAAAGTGTTACCATCAAATGCTGGCTTTCGTTAGCATCTTCTATGGAAGCGGTTTCTCTGCAAGATGCAGAGAACCACTAACGCAACGTTCTTGGGTTGGCAAATGAATAGAGACTTAATAGCACCTAATAAGGCGCTTTAGGTAAAGGGAATATCTCTAACAGAGAAGGTGTTAGCATGGAATGTTTCTGCTTCTGAATGTCTTCTCTTAGAGCGCAATCACTGCAAACCAAGATTTATCGAACTTTCCGTCTAGGCTAGTGAACTGTGTCATCAGCAAAGCTAGTAAGGCTTCACTTGACGATATGAAAGCATTCAGCACAAGTACCGCAGGGAAGTTGCTAGCATCAAATGGTGTCTCTCGTTAAAATCTTCTCTGGAAGCACTTTCACTGAGAGGTGCAAAACACGACTTACAATGCCTTTAAGTGTAGGTTAAAGAATAGTGATATAATAGAGACTAATAACGAGCTTTAGGAAAATTGAATATATCCAACAGCGAAGATGTAAGCACGGAATGCTACTGCTTCTGAATGTCGTCTCTTATAGCGCTTTCACTGGAAAGCGAGACTTGTCGAATTTTCAGTCTAGGCTTGTGAAATGTAACATCAGCATGGCTATTGAGGCATCACGTCGAGATTTCAGAGCGTTCAGCACAAGTACCACAGGGAATCTGCTACCATCAAATTTTGGCTTTCGATAGGATCTTTTCATGAAGCGCTTTCCCTGTCAGCCTCAAAGCACGAAAAACCAACATTTTCACGTAGGCTAGTTATTAGCCACTTAATAACGCCTAATAACCCTCTTTAGGAAAAGAGAACATCTCCAGCAGGGAAGATATGAATGTCTTCCCTTGAAGAGATGAATAAGAGATACAGCAGCAATTGATGAAGCAGGAGATGCTGGAGCCGGAGATGCAGAAGAAGTAGATGCAGAATCAGGAGATACAACAGAACATGCATCAGCAGGAGATGCAGCAAAACATACATCAGCAGGAGACACAGCAGCAGGATATGAGGCAGGAGACGCACCAGCAGCAGAAGCAGCAGGAGATGCAACACCATATGCAGCAGAAGATGCAGCACCATATGCAGCAGAAGATGCAGAATCATATGCAGCAGGAGATACAGCAGCAAATGAAGCAGCAGATGCAGCTGGAGATGTAGCATCACCAGAACCAGAAGCAGATGCAGCAGCAAAGGATGCAGGATTAGGTGCAGCAAGAATTGCATCAGCAGGAGATGCTGCTGGAAATTCAGTAAGATAGGCAACAGCAAGAGATTTGGCAACAGCAGATGTAGAAGGATATGGAGCAGCAGATGCAGCTGCATGAGGTATCTCAGCAGAAGATGTAGCAGGAGATGCATATTCAGCAGACGATGTATCAGGATATGCAGCAGGAGATACAAGAGAAGGAAATGCAGCAGGAAATCAGTCGGAGATGAAGCAGCAGGAGATGCAGTAAAAGAAGATGAAGCCGCACCAGATGCAGCATCAGATTCAGCAGGAGTTGCAGCAGCAGGAGATGAAGAGGCATGAGATTCAGCAGCAGGAGATGCAGCATCAAGGGATTCAGTAGGAGATGCATCAGCAGGAAATGCATCAGCAGATTCAGCATTAGGAAATTCCATAGGAGATTCTGCTGCAGGAGATTCAGAAGAAAAGGCAGCAGGAGATTCAGTAGAAAATGCAGCAGGAGATGCAGCAGGAGATATAGAAGGAGATTCAGCAGCATGGGATGTCGTAGGAGATGCAGCAGGAGATATATCATCAGGAATTGTAGCAGGAGATGCTGGAGGAGATTCTGCAGAAGAAGATTCAGCAGGAGATGAAATAGCAACAAAGGCATGAGCATTAACAGCAGGAAGCGCAGCAGGAGATTTAGCAGGAGATGTAGCAGCAGGAGATGCAGCCGCAGATGCCTTCAACAGGATATGCAGCTGAAATGTAGAAGCACTAGATGCATCTGTAGAAGATTGAGCAGCAGATGCAGCAGGAAATGGAGATGCATCCTCAGATGCATCGGCAGAGGATGCAGCAGGAGATGAAGCAGCAGGCTATACAGCAGCAGGAGATGAAGCAGCAGATGCAGCAGCAGTAGATGCAGGAGGACATCAAGTAGAATGAGATGCAGCAGCAGCAAACGTAGCAGGAGATGCAGCAGTACATGAAGCATCAGGAAATGGAGCAGGAGATTAAGGAGATGTGGCAGCAGGAAAAGCTGCAGATTATGTAGCAGGAGGGAATGCAGCAGGTGATGCAGCAGCAGGTGATGCAGCTGCAGCTGCAGAGGCATCAGATGCAGCAGCAATAAATGCAGCAGCAGATGCATCAGGAGATGCAGATTCAGTAGGAGATGTAACAGCAGAAGATGCAGCAGCAGTAGATGCAGCAGGAGATGCAGCAGAAGGAAATGCAGCAAGATATGCTGCAGGAGGAGATGCAGTAGGATATGCTGCAGGAGGAGATGCAGCAGCAGGAGATGCAGCAGGGGATGCATATTCAGCAGTAGATTCAGCAGAAACGTCAGAAGGAGATGCAGCAGCAGGAGATTTAGCAGGACATGCAGCAGTAGATGAAGCAGCAGCATATGTAACAGCAGATGCACCAGATGGAGCAGAAAGAGATGCAGGAGGGGATGGAGCAGCAGATGCAACGGGAAATGGTGCATCAGGAGATGCATCCGCAGATGCATGAGCATAGGATCCATCAGGAGATGTAGCAGCAGGAGATACAGGAGCAGGTGATGCCGCACGAGATGCAGCAGGAGATGGAACACCAGAAGATGCAGCAGCCAGAGATGCAGCAGCACATGCAGTATCAGCAAATGCAGCAGCAGGAGATGCAGTCGCAGGCAGTACAACAGGAATAGATGTAGAAGGTAATGCAGCAGCAGGAGTTGAAGCAGAATATGCATCAGGAGGAAACGGAGCACAAAGAGATTCAGACGGAGATGCAGCAGGGGATGCAGCAACAGGAGATGCAGCAGAAGGAGATGCCGCAGCAGCACATGCAGAAGGTGATGCAGCAGTAGGAGATGCAGCAGCAGCAGATGCAGCAGGATATTATGTAGCAGGAGATTCAGCATGATATGTAGTAGCATGAGATGCTGCAGGAGATTGATCAGGAGATTCAGCAGCAACTGATGCAGCAGCAGGAGAAGCAGCAGGAGATGCAGTAGCAGCAGGAGATGCAGAAGCAGATGCAGCAGGAAATGAAGATTCAGCAGAAGATGCAGCAGGAAGAGATTCTTAAACATATGCAGCAGCATGACATGATGCAGCAAGAGGAGATACAGCAGGTTATGGAGAAAGAACAGATGATTCAGCAGAAGCAGCAACAGGAGATTCAGTAGCAGGCGATTCAGCACCAGGAGATTCAGCAGCAGGAGATACATATTCAGGAGATAGGTCAGGAGATGTAGTAGGATATGGAGGAGTATGAGATGCCACAGGAGATTCAGGAAGAGATTCAGCTGAAGGAGATGCAAGAGCCGGAGATGAAGGAGCAGGAGATGCAGAAGCAGATGAGCAGGAGATGCAGATTTAGCAAGAGATGCATCAGCACGAGATGTAGAAGCAGATGCAGCAGGAGGAGATGCAGCAGCAGGACATGCAGCACGAGTCGATGCAGAATGTATTAGAGCAGCAGGAGATTCAGAAGAAGGAGATGCAGAAAGAGATTCATCAGTAGGAGATGCAGCAGCAGGAAAGGCAGCAGTATATAGAGAAGCAGGATTTGCAGCAGGATGAGATGCAGTAGGAGGAGATAGAGCAGGTAATGCAGCAGCAGGAGATGCAGCATCAGACCCATCAGCAGGAGATGCAGCAGCAGTAGGTGCAGCAGGAAATTCAGCAGCAGAAGGTGCAGCAGGAGATGCAGTGGCAGGAGATGAAGCATTATCATGAGTTGCATGAAGAGGTGCAGCAGCAGGATATGTAGCAGGAGATTTGGCAGGAGATGAAGCAGCAGCAGATGCAGCAGGAAATGCAGCAGTAGATGGAGGATCAGCAGATACAGCAGCAGGAAATACTGCAGCGGATACAGCAGGAGATGACATATGAGGTGATGAAGCGACAGATGCATCAGATGAAGTTGAAGCGGGAGATGCAGCAGCACGAGGGGCATCAGCAGGTGCATGAGGAAATGAGGCAGCAAATGTAGAAAGGTATAACACAGGAGATGCAGCAGGAAATGCAGCAGGAGATGCATCAAGAAATGATATGTAGAAGGAGATGCAGAAGGAGCTACAGCATCAGGAGATGCACCAGGAATGCAGCAGCAGCAGAAGTAACAGGAGATGCAACAGCATCATATGCACTAGGAGATGTAGCAGGAGGAGATGAAGAAGCAGGAGATGCTACAGGCGATTGAGCCGGAGATGCAGAAGGAGGAGATGCAGCAGCAGGAGGTGCAGAGTAGTAGATGAAGAGAAGAAGGTGCAGCAGAAGGAAATATAGCAGGAAATTAATCTGCAGTACATGCAGCAGGAGAGAAAGCAGCATCTGATGCAGCAGCAGATGCAGAAGCAGGAGATGCAGCAGCAGGCGATCTATCAGGATATGCAGCAGTAGATGAAGCAGCAGCAGATGCAGCAGCAAATTCAGCAGATGCAGCAGTAGTAGATTCATAAAGAGCTGCAGCGGGAAATACTGATGAATATGCAGGAGCAAGAGATACAGCAGGAGATGCATCTGCAGGTGATGCAGAAGGAGATGCAGCAGGTGATGCAGAAGGATATGCAGCAGGTGACGCTCAAGGAGATGCAGCAGGACATGCAGAACGAGATGAAGCAGCAAGATATGCAGCAGAAGGAGATGACGCAGGAGATGCTCCAATAGAAGGTGCAACATGAGATACAGCAGGAGATGCAGCAGCAGACGAAGCAAAAGGAGATGCAGAAACAGGAGATGCAGCAGCAGGACATGGATCAAGAGATGAAGCAGCAGGAGATTCATCAGGAAATGCAGTAGCAGGATATGAAACAGCAGGAGATATAGCAGCAGGAGATGCAGCAGGACATTCAACAGGAGATGCAGCAGGAGGAGATGGAACAGGTGATGCAGTAGGAGGAGGTACAGCAGCACCAGATGCAGCAGTATAGGCAGCAGAAGGAGAAGACTAAGAGATACAGTAGCAACTGATGCAGCAGGAGATGGTGGAGCCGGAGATGCAGAAGAAGTAGATGCAGAATCAGGAGATACAGCAGGACATGCATCAGCAGGAGATGCAGCAAAACATACATCAGCAGGAGACACTGTAGCAGGATATGAGGCAGGAGACGCACCAACAGCAGAAGCAGCAGGAGTTGCAACACCATATGCAGCAGAAGATGCAGAACCATATGCAGCAGAAGATGCAGAACCATATGCAGCAGGAGATACAACACCATATGCAGCAGAAGATGCAGCACCATATGCAGCAGAAGATGCAGAACCATATGCAGCAGGAGATACAGCAGCAGATGAAGAAGCAGATGCAGCATCACCAGAAGCAAAAGCAGATACAACAGCAGATGCAGCAGCAAAGGATGCAGGATGAGATGCAGCAAGAATTGCATCAGCAGGAGATGCTGCTGGAAATTCAGTAGGATATGCAACAGCAAGAGATTTGGGAACAGCAGACGCAGCAGGTTATGCAGCAGCAGATGCAGCTGCATGAGATGTAACAGCAGGAGATGTAGCAGGAGATGCATATTCAGCAGGTGATGCACCAGGATATGCAGCAGGAGATTGAACAGAAGGAAATGCAGCAGGAAATCAGTCGGAGATGCAGCAGCAGGTAATGAAGGAAAAAAAGTTGCAGCCGCATCAGATGCAGCAGGAGATTCAGCAGGAGGTGCAGCAGGAGGAGATGCAACAGGAGATTCAGTAGGAGTACATTCAGCAGGTAATGCAGCTGAAGGAGATGAAACAGGAGATGCAACAGCAGGAGGTACAGCAGCTCCAGATGCAGCAGTAGATGCTGCAGAAGGAGATGAATAAGAGATACAGCAGCAATTGATGCAGCAGGAGATGCTGGAGTCAGAGATGCAGAAGAAGGAGATGCAGAAGCAGGAGATGCAGCAGGAAATGCATCAGCAGAAGATGCAGCAAAACATACATCAGCAGGAGACACAGCAGCAGGATATGAGGCAGGAGATGTACCAGCAGCAGATGCAGCACCATATGCAGGAGATGCAGCATCAGGAGATTCAGCAGGAGATGCATCAGCAGGAAATGCATCAGCAGACTCTGCAGCATGAAATTCCATAGGAGATTCTGCAGCAGGAGATTCAGTAGAAAACGCAGCAGGAGATTCAGTAGAAAAGGCAGCAGGAGATGCAGCAGGAGATGTAGAAGGAGATTCAGCAGCAGGGGATGTAGAAGGAGATGCAGCAGGAGATACATCATCAGGAATTGTAGCAGGAGATGCTGGAGGAGATTCTGCAGAAGAAGATTCAGCAGGAGATGAAGCAGGAGATGAAATAGCAACATAGGCATCAGCAGTTACAGCAGGAAGTGCAGCAGGAGATTCAGCAGGAGATGTAGCAGCAGGATATGCAGCCGCGGACGCCTTCAACAGAATATGCTTCTGAAATGCAGAAGCACTAGATGCATCCGTAGCAGACTGAGCAGCAGATGCAGCAGGAAATGGAGATGCTCTTCAGATGCATCCGCAGGTGCATCCGCAGAGGATAGACAGCAGGAGATGAAGCAGCAGGAGATGCAGGAGGACATCAAGTAGAAGGAGATGCAGCAGTACATGAAGCAGCAAGAAATAGAGCTGCAGATTAAAGAGATGCTGCAGGAGGAGATGCAGTAGGATATGAAGCAGAAGATGCAGCAGCAGGTGATGCAGCTGCATCTGCTGCAGAGACAGCAGATGCAGCAGCAATAGATGCAGCAGCAGATGCATCAGGAGATGCAGATTCAGTAGGAGATGTAGTAGCAGAAGATGCTGCAGCAGATGATGCAGCAGGAGATGCAGCAGAAGGAAATGCAGCAAGATATGCTGCAGGAGAAGATGCAGTAGGATATGAAGCAGGAGATGCAGCAGCAGGAGATGCAGCAGCGGATGCATATTCAGGAGTACATTCAGCAGGAACTTCAGAAGGAGATGCATCAGCAGGAGATTTAGCAGGAGGTGCAGCAGTAGATGAAGCAGCGGCATATGCAAAAGCAGATGCACCAGTTCCAACAGAAAGAGATGCAGCAGGGGATGGAGCAGTAGGTGATGCAGCAACAGGAGATGCAGCAGAAGGAGATGCTGCAGCAGCACATGTAGAACGTGATGCAGCATTAGGCGCTGCAGCAGCAGCAGATGTAGCAGGATATTCAGCGGCAGACAAAGGATATTCAGCAGCGGGAGATTCAAGAGAAGGAAATGCAGCAGGAAATCAGCACGTGTTGCAGCAGCAGGAGATGAAGAGGCAGGAGATTCAGTAGCATGAGATGCAGCATCAGGAGATTCAGCAGGAGATGCATCAGCAGGAAATGCATCAGCAGATTCTGCAGCAGGAAATTCCGTAGGAGATTCTGCAGCAGGAGATTCAGTAGAAAATGCAGCAGGAGATGCAGCAGGAGATATAGAAGGAGATTCAGCAGGAGGGGATGTAGAAAAAGATGCAGCATGAGATACATCAGCAGGAATTACAACAGGAGATGTTGGAGGACATTCTGCAGAAGAAGATTCAGCGGGAGATGCAGGAGGAGATGAAATAGCAACATAGGCATCAGCAGTTACAGCAGGAAGTGCAGCAGGAGATTCAGCAGGAGATGCAGCAGCAGGAGATGCAGCCACAGATGCCTTCAACAGGATATGCAGCTGAAATGTAGAAGCACTAGATGCATCCGTAGAAGATTGAGCAGCAGATGCAGCAGGAAATGGAGATGCTTCTGCAGATGCATCCGCAGATGCATCAGCAGAGGATGCAGCAGGAGATGAAGCAGCAGGCTATACAGCAGCAGGAGATGAAGCAGCAGATGCAGCAGCAGGAGGTGCAGGAGGACATCAAGTAGAAGGAGATGCAGCAGCAGCAAATGTGGCAGGAGATGCAGCAGTACATGAAGCAGCAAGAAATGGAGCAGCAGATTAAGGAGATGCAGCAGCAGAATATGCATCAGGAGATGCTGATTCGGTAGGAGGTGTAGCAGCAGAAGATGCTGCAGTAGGTGATGCAGCAGGAGATGCAGCAAAAGTAAATGCAGCAAGATATGCTGCAGGAGAAGATGCAGTAGGATATGAAGCAGGAGATGGAGCAGCAGGAGATGCAGCAGGGGATGCATATTCAGCAGTAGATTCAGCAGAAACTTCAGAAGGAGATGCAGCAGTAGGAGATTTAGCAGGAGATGCAGCAGTAGATGAAGCAGCAACATATGCAACAGCAGATGCACCAGATGGAGCAGAAAGAGATGCAGCACGGGATGGAGCAGCAGATGCAACGGGAAATGGTGCATCAGGAGATGCATCTGCAGATGCATGAGCAGACGACGCATCAGGAGATGTAGCAGCAGGAGATATAGGAGCAGGTGATGCCGCAGGAGATGCAGCAGGAGATGCAACACCAGAAGATGCAGCACCAAGAGATGCAGCAGGAGATGCAGCAGCACATGCAGTATCAGCAGATGCAGCAGCAGGAGATGAAGCAGCAGACGCAGCAGCAGGAGATGCAGCAGCAGGAAATACAACAGGAGTAGATGCAGAAGGTAATGCAGCAGCAGGAGTTGAAGCAGAATATGCATCAGCAGGAAATGCAGCACCAAGGGATTCAGACGGAGATGCAGTAGGAGATGCAGCAGCAGGAGATGCAGAAGCAGATACAGCAGGAAATGAAGATTCAGTAGAAGATGCAGTAAGAAGAGATTCTTCAACTTATATAGCAGCATGATATGATGCAGCAACTGGACATACAGTAGGATATGGAGAAAGAGGAGATGATGCAGCAGACGCAGCAGCAGGAGATTCAGCAGCAGGAGATGCAGCAGCAAGAGATTCAGAAGCAGGAGATTCAGCAGTAGGAGAAGCAGCAGGAGATGCATATTCAGGAGATATTTCAGGAGATGTAGCAGGATATGTAGCAGCGTGAGATGCCACAGGAGATTCAGGTGGAGATTCAGCAGAAGGAGATGCAAGAGCAGGAGATACAGCAGCAGGAGATGCATAAGCAGATGCAGCAGGAGAGGGAGTTTTAGCAGGAGATGCAGCAGGAGGAGATGCAGCAGCACGATATGCAACAGGAGTCGATGCAGAAGGTAATAGAGCAGCAGGATATTCAGAAGAAAGAGATGCAGAAAGAGATTCAGCAGCAGGAGATGCAGCAGCAGGAGAGACACCATGTGATTCAGCAAGAGATGCAGCAGAATATAGAGAAGCAGGAGAGGCCGCAGCAAGAGATGCAGCAGGAAATGCAGCAGCAGGAGATGCAGCAGAATCTACTGCTGCATCTCCTCTGCTGCCTCTCCTACTGCATCTCCTCATGTTTCATCTCTTGTTGCATCTCCTGCTGCTGTATATCATGGTGCATATCCTCTTGCTACATCTCCAGCTGCATCTCCTGCTGCATCTCCTGCTAGTGCATGTCCTGCTGCATTTCCTGCTGATGCATATCCTGCTGCTGTATTTCCTGTGCATCTCTTTCTGCTTTATCGGATGCATCTAGTGCTTCTGCATTTCCTCCTGAATGCATCTGCGGCTGCATCTCCTGCTGCTACATCACCTGCTGAATCTCCTGTTGCACTTCCTGCTGTAACCTCAGATGCATATGTTGTTACTTCATCTCCTGACGCATCTCCTACTGTATCTCCTGCTGACTCTTCTTCTGCAGAATCTCCTCCTGCAACTCCTGCTGATGTATCTCCTGCTGCATCTCCTACTACATCTCCTACTACATCTCCTGCATCTCCTACTACAATCTCCTTCTATATCTCCTGCTGCATCTTCTGCTCAATCTTCCGCTCAATCTCCTGCTGCAGACTCTCCTATGGCGTTTCCTGCTGCAGCATCTCCTGATACATTTCCTGCTGATGCACCTCCTGCTGAATCTCCTGCCTCTTCATCTCCTTCTGCTGCATCTCCTGCATCTGCTGCAGCTGCATCTTCCTCTACTGCGTCTCCTGCTACTGCATCTCCTTCTGCATCTCCTGCTTCTGCATCTCCTGCTACTTCATCTCATGCTGCATCTCCTGCTATGCACCTCATGCTGCTGCATCTGCTGTTGCATATCCTGCTGCATCTCCTGCAGCATCTCCTGCTGCTGCAGTTCCTGCTGCATCTCATCCTGCATCTCCTGCTGCTGCATCTGCTGCTGCTTCTGGTGTTGCTACATCTCCTGCTGCATCTCCTGCTGCTGCATCTCCTGCTGCATTTGCTTCTGCATTTCTGCTTCATCTCCAGCTTCATCTTCTGCTGCTGCATCTCCTTCTGAATCTTCTGCAGTTTCATATCCTGCTGCATCTACTCTGCTACATCTCCTGAATCTGCTGTTGTGTCTGCTGCTACTTCATGTACTGCTGCATCTCCTTCTTCATCTACTGCTTCATCTCCTGCTGCACTTGTTTCTACATTTCGACTTCATCTCCTGCTGCATCTCCTGCTGCTGCATTTCCTGAATCTGCTCTTGTATCTGCTGCTATTTCATGTACTCCTGCATCTCCTGCTGCCCTATCTCCTGCTACATGCTCTGCTGATGCATCTGTGGATGCATCTACTGATGCAGCATATCCTGCTAGGTCGGCTGCCCTATCTCCTGCTACTGAATCACCTGCTGCTGCATCTCCTACTGCATATGCTGCTGAATGCATTTGCGGCTGCACCTCTTGCTGCTGCATTTTTTGGTGCTGCATCTCCTGCTGCATTTCTTGCTGCAACGGCTGCTGCATCTACTGCTACTTCATCTACTGCTGCATCTCCTACATCTCCTGCTGCCTCATGCATTTCTCTATGTCCTGCTGCATCTACTGCTGCTGCCTCTGCTGGTGCATCTCCTCCTGATCTATCTCCTGCTCCATCTCTTCCTGCTTCATCTGGTGCTGCTTCACCTACTGCTGCAACCCCTGCAAATTATCCTGCTGCTGCATCTGCTGCTGCATCTGCTGCTGCAGCATCTCCTGCTTAATCTCCGGAAGCATCTCCTGCTGCATTTCCTACTGGTGCATCTCCTGCCTCATATCTTGCTGCTGTGTCTCCTGCTGATGTATGTTTTGCTGTGTCTCCTGCTGATGTATGTTTTGCTGCATCTCCTGCTGATGCATCTACTCCTGCATCTCCTGCTTCTGCATCTACTTCTTCGGCATCTCCAACTCCAGCATCTCCTGCTTCATCAATTGCTGCTGCATCTCTTATGCATCTCCTTCTGCCGCATAGGCTGCTGCATCTGCTGCTGAACCTCCTCCTGCTGCATCTCCTGTTCCACCTCCTCCTGCTGCATCTCCTTCTTAATCTCTTCCTGCTGATGCATCATCTCCTTTTCCTGCATCTCATACTATATCTGCTGCTTCTGCATCTCCTGATGTAACCCCTGCTGCTTCATCTCATACTGCTGCATCTCATGCTGCATGTCCTGCTGCTATATCTCCTGCTGCTTCATATCCTGCTACTGCATCTCCTAATTAATCTCCTGAAGCTTCACCTCCTGCTGCTGCATCTCTTGATCCATGTCTTCTTGCGGCATCTCATGTTTCTGCATCTCCTTCTGCTACATCTGCTGCTGCATCATTATCTACTGTATCTCATGTTGCACCTTCTACTGAAGCATCTCCTGCGTTATCTCCTTCTGCTGCATATCCTGCTGCTGCATCTCCTTCAGCATCTCCTGCTGCATCTCCTTGAGCATCACCTGCTGCATCTCCTGCATCACCTGCAGATGCATCTCCTGCTTTATCTCCTGCTGCTGCATATTCATTAGCATTTCCTGCTGCAGCTCTTTATGAATCTACTACTGCTGCATCTGCTGAATTTGCTGCTGCATCTCCTCATAGATCTCCTGCTGCTGCATCTCCTGCTGCTGCATCTGCTGTTGCATCCTCTTCTGCTGCATCTGATGCTGCATCTGCTGCTACTTTCTCTCTTGCTGCATTTACTGTGGCTGAATCTCCTGCTATATTTCTTTCTGCTGCATCTTCTTCACTTCATCTACTACTCTGCACCTCCTGCTGCTGCATCTCATCCTTCTGCATCTCCAGCTGAATCGCCTGTAGCATCTCCTGCTTCTTCATTTCCTGCTGCTACATCTCCTAGTGCATATGATGCTGCTGCATCTCCTGTTACATCTGGTGATGCTGCATTCCCTGCTGCATCTCCTGATGCTGCAACTCCTTCTGCATCTTCTGCTGATGCATCTCCTGCGGAATCTGCGCTGCTGCATCTCCTGTTGCATCTGCTTCTGATGCATCTGCGGCTACATCTCTGCTGCTGCATCTCTTGCTGCATTTCCTGCTTCATCTGCTGCTGCATCTGCTGCTGCTATATGTCCTGCTACATCTCGTCATGCTGCACATCCTCATGCATCTGCTGAAGATTCTCTTCCTATTGCTTCTCCTGCTGAATCTACATTTCCTGCTGCATCAGCTTCTGCATCTCCTGCTGCTGCTGCATTTCCTGCTGCTTCTCCTGCTGCTGCATAAGTTGCTGATGAATCTCCTGATAAATCTCCTGCGGCATCTCATGCATCTACATATCATGCTGAATCTCCTGCTGCATCTCCTTCTGAATATGCATGTCCTGATGCATCTCCACCTGCTGCCACTCCTACTGCTGCGTTTGCTTCTGCATCTCCCGTTGCACCTCCTGCTTATGTATCTCATGATGCCGTGTCTGCTGCTGAATATCATTTCTCTGCTGCTGAATCTCCTGCTGCACAATTTCCTTCTGCTTCTGCTGCTGCTGCAGCTCCTACTACTGCATCACCTCCTGCATGTGCTGCTGCAGCATCTCCTTCTGCTGCATCTCCTGTTGCTGCATCTGCTGGTGCTGCACCTGCTGCAACATGTGGTTCTGCATCTCCTTCTGCTGCATTCTCCGTCTGAATCTCCGTCGGAATCTCTTGGTGCTGCATCTCCTGCTGATGCATCTGCTGCTTCATCTCTTCCTGCTGCATCTGCTGATACTGCATGTGCTGCTGCATCTTCTTCTGCATCTCTTGGTGCTGCAACTTCTGATGTTGCATCTCCTGCTGCATTTTCTACTGAATCTCCTGCTGCCTTTTCTACTGAATCTCCTGCTGCAGAATCTGCTGATGTATTTCCTGCTGATGCATCTCCTGCTGAATCTTCTAATGCTGAATCTCCTGCTGCTGAATCTCCTGCTTCTTCATCTCCTGCTGCTGATATAACTCCTGCTGAATCTGATGCTGCATCTGGTGCGGCTGCATCTTCTTTTCCTGCATCTCCTGCTGCTGCATCTCCGGCTGATTTCCTGCTGCATTTCTTTCTGTTGAATCTCCTGCTGCATATCCTGGTGCATCACCTGCTGAATATGCATCTCCTGCTACACCTCCTGCAGATACACCTCATGCAGCTGCATCTGCTGCTGCATATCCTGCTGCATCTGCAGTTGCCCAATCTCTTGCTGTTCCATATCCTACTGAACTTCCAGCAGCATCTCCTGCTGATGCAATTCTTGCTGCATCTCATCCTGCATCCTTTGCTGTTGCATTTGCTTCTGGTTATGGTGATGCTACATCTCCAGCTGCATCTACTGCTTCATCTGCTGCTGTATCTCCTGCTGCATATGATTCTGCATCTCCTGCTGCTTCTGCTGGTGGTGCATCTCCTGCCTCATATCCTGCTGCTGTGTCTCCTGCTGGTGTATAGTTTTGCTGCATCTCCTGCTGATACATGTTCTGCTGTATCTCCTGATTCTGCATCTACTTTTTCTACATCTCCTGCTCCAGCACCTCCTGCTGCATCAGTTGCTGCTAGTAGATGAAGCAGCAGCAGATGCAGATGAATATGCAGTAGCAGGAGATACAGCAGGAGATGCATCTGCAGGTGATGCTGAAAGAGATGCAGCAGGTGACGCTCAATGAGATGCAGCAGGAGATGCAGAATGAGATGAAGCAGCAAGATATGCAACAGAAAGAGATGATACAGGAGATGCTTCAATAGAATGTGCAACATGAGATACAGCAGGAGACGCAGCAGCAGACGAAGCAAAAGGAGATGCAGAAAGGAAACCAGAAGCAGATACAGCAGCAAAGGATTCAGGATGAGATGCAGCAAGAATTGCATCAGCAGGAGATGCTGCTGGAAATTCAGTAGGATATGCAACAGCAAGAGATGTGGAAACAGCAGATGCAGCAGGATATGCAGCAGCAGATGCAGCTGCATGAGGTGTATCAGCAGGAGATGCATATTCAGCAGGTGATGCACCAGGATATGCAGCAGGAGATTCAAGAGAAGAAAATGCAGCAGGATATCAGCCGGAGATGAAGGAAAAGAAGATGCAGCCGCACCAGATGCAGCATCAGATTCAGCAGGATTTGCAGCAGCAGGAGATGAAGAGGCAGGAGATTCAGTAGCAGGAGATGCAGCATCAGGAGATTCAGCAGGAGATGCATCAGCAGGAAATGCATCAGCAGATTCTGCAGCAGGAAATTCCGTAGTAGATTCTGCAGCAGGAGATTCAGTAGAAAAGGCAGCAGGAGATGCAGCAGGAGATATAGAAAGAGATTCAGCAGCAGGGGATGTAGTAGGAGATGCAGCAGGAGACACATCAGCAGGAATTGTAGCAGGAGATGCTGGAGGAGATTCTGCAGAAGAAGATACAGCAGGAGATGCAGCAGGAGATGAAATAGCAACATAGGCATCAGTAGTTACAGCAGGAGATGCAGCAGGAGATTCAGCAGGAGATGTAGCAGCAGGAGATGCAGATGCAGATGCATTCAACAGGATATGCAGCTGAAATGTAGAAGCACTGGATGAATCCGTAGAAGACTGAGCAGCAGATGCAGCAGGAAATGGAGATGCATCCGCAGAGGATGCCGCAGGAGATGAAGCAGCAGGCTATACAGCAGCAGGAGATGAAGCAGCAGATGTAGCAGCAGGAGATGCAGGAGGACATCAAGCAGCAGGAGATGCAGCAGCAGCAGATATAGCAGGAGATGCAGCAGTACATGAAGCATCAGGAAATGAAGCAGGAAATGCAGCAGAATATGCAGCAGGAGTTAATGCAGCAGGTGATGCAGCAGCACGTGATGCAGATGCAGCTGCAGAGGCAGCAGATGCAGCAGCTATAGATGCAGCATCAGATGCATCAGGAGATGCAGATCCAGTAGGAGATGTAGTAGTGGAAGATGCTGCAGCAGATGATGCAGGATATACAGAAGCAGGCCAAGCAGCAGTCGATGCAGCAGCATTATATGCAGCAAAAGGAGATGAAACAGGAAATTCAGTAGCAGGAGATGCAGAAGCAGATGCAGCATCAGGAGATGCACGAGGACATCCATCGGCAGGTGATGCAGCAGCAGGAGATGCTGCGAGATATGCAGAAGCAGGAGATGCAGCAGCAGGAGATGTGGTATGAGATGCAGAAGCAGGAGATTCAGCAGTAGATGCAGCAGTAGATGCAGCACAACAGATGCAGCACCAGCAGATGCAGCAGCAGGAGATGAAGTATCAGATGCAGGAGCAGGAAATGCAGCAGTAGGAAATGGAGCAAGAGGAGATGCAGCAGGAGTTGCAGCAGAAGGAGATGCAGCAGTAGAAAATGCATCAGGAAATGCACCAGCAGCCGCAGGAGATACAGCAGCTGCAGCTGCAGCTGGAAATGCAGCAGCAGGAGATGCAGCAGAGTTTGGAGCAGCAGGAGATACAGAAGCAGGAGAGCCAGTAAGAAAGCACCATCATGAGATGAATACACTAATGCAACAGAAGGATATGGAGCAGGAGATGCAGCCACAAGAGATGTAGCAGGAGATGCAGCTGCAAGAGATGCAGCAGGAGATGCAGTAGCAGGAGATGTAGCAGCAGGATATGCAGCAAGAGACTGAGCAAGAGGAGATGTACTCTGAGATGCAGCAGCAGGAGATGCAGCGGGAGATGTAGAAGCAGACGAAGCAGCAGTAGATGCAGCAGCAAGATAGGCATCAGAAGGAGATAAAGCAGGAGATGCAAAAGCAGGAGATTAAGCTACAGGAGATGCATTAGGAGATGCAGTAGCAGGAGATGCAGCATCAGGAGATGCAGCCGCAGTAGATGCAGGAGCAGATTCAGAATCAGATTCCATAAGAGATGCAGAAGCAGGAGATTCATAAGCAAAAGATGTAGCAGCAGGAGATGCAGCAGTAGGAAATTCAGGAGGAGATGCAGCAGCAGAAGCAGCAGGTAATGCAGCAGCAGTAGATGAAGTAGGCTTAGAAGCAGCTGTAGATGCAGCAGGGTATGCAAGAGCAGGAGATTCAGCATCAGGAGATGAAGCAGGGGAGATGCATCATCAGATGAATCTGCTGATGCATCAGAGGAAGTTGGAGGAGATGCAGCAGCAGGAGGTTCAGCAGAGGATGCAGCAGCAATCGATGCAGGTGGAGATCCAGGAGGAGGACATAGAGAAGCAGGAGATGCAGCAGCAGATGCAGGAGATGAAGCAGTAGGAGAAGCAGCAGGAAGAGATTGAGCAGGATATGCATCAGGAGGTGCATCAGCAGGAGATGCAGCATTAGGAGATGTACCAGTGGATGCAGCAGCAGGAGATGCATCAGGGGATTCAGTAGAAGGTGGTGCAGCAGCAGATGGAGCATCAGGTGATGCAGGAGGACATCAAAAAATCAGAAGATGAAGCAACAGGAGATGCAGCAGTAGATTAATCTACAGCAGATGTACCAAAAGATGCAAGAGATGCAGCAGCAGGAGATGCAGCTGGAGATGCACAGCAGTAGATTGAGCAAGATATACAGAAGCAGGACATGCATCAGCGGGAGATGTGGCATGAGAGGCAGAAGAAGAAGATCCTGCAGCAGATGCAGTAGCATATGCAGCACCAGCAGATGCAGCAGCAGGAGATTCAGCAACAGGAGATGCATCAGTAAATGCAGTGGCAATAGATGCAGCGGCAGGAGATGAAGCACATTATGCTGGAGCAGGAGATGCAGCAGGAGATATGGTAGGATTAGATTCAGCACGAGATGCAGCAGGAGATGCAGTAGTAGGAGATGAAGCAGTATATGAAGCAGCAGTAGATGCAGCAGGAGGAGATTGATCAAGAGATGCAGCAGTAGATGATGCAGAAGCAAGAGATGCAGCAGCAGGAGATTACGCAGGAGATGCATCAGTAGATGATGCAGCAGCAGAAGATGCAGCCGCAGCAGATGCGGGAACATATTCGACAGTAGATTCAGTAGGAGTTGCAGCAGCAGGAGATGAAGCAGCAGCAGATGCATCAATAGATGCCTATTCATCAGGAGATGCAGCAGGAAGAGATGCTTCAGCAGGTACAGCTTCATGAGATGTAGCACGAGATAGAGAAGGAGATGCTGGTAGGAGAAGAGGCAGGAGGAGATGATGCAGCAGACCCAGTAGCAAGAGATGCAGAAGCAGAAGATGCAGCCGGAGATGCAGCAGCAGGAGATGCAGCAGCAGGAGATGCAGCAGGAGATACAGTCACAAGAGATGAGCAGCGGATTCAGCAGGAGATTCTGCAGCAAGAGATGAAGCATCAGGATCTGCAGAGAAGAAGATGCAGCAGCAGGAGATGCAGCAGGAGATGCAACAGCAGATGCAGCAGCAAGAGATGCAGCAGGAGATGCAACAGCAGACGCATCAGCAGGACATGCAACAGCAGAAGACAGAGCAGCAGCAGCAGATGCACAAGAAAATGGAGCAGGAGATGCGGCAGGATAAGATGCAGTACCAGCAGATGCAGCAGGAGATGCAGCGTCTGGAGTTGAAGCAATAGAAGATGCTGCAGAAGATGCATCAGGAAATGCATCAGGAGAAGCAGGAGCAGGAAATGCAGAAGCAGTAGATGCAGCAGCAGAGATGCAGGATTAGGAGAGGCAGAAGCAGGAGATGTGGCAGCAAGACATCCAAAAAGGATATGCAGAAGTAGGAGATGCAGTGCAGGAGAGGCACCATGTGATTCATCAAGAGATGCAGCAGAAGATAGAGAAGCAGGAGATGCAGCAGGAGATGCAGCCGCAGGAGATGCAGGAAATGCATCAGCTTTAGCAGGAGGAGATTTAGCAGCAGGAGAGGCAGCAGCAGGAGATGCAGCAGGAGATGCAGCAGGAGATGCAGCAGCAGGAGATGCAGCAGTAGATTCTGCTGCATCTCCTCTGCTGCCTCTCCTGCTGCATCTCCTGCTGCTGTATATCATGGTGCATATCCTCTTGCTACATCTCCTGCTGCATCTCCTGCTGCATCTCCTGCTGCATCTCCTGCTGCATCTCCTGCTAGTGCATGTCCTGCTGCATTTCCTGCTGCATTTCCTGCTGATGCCTATCCTGCTGCTGTATTTCCTGTGCATCTCTTTCTACTTTATCTTTTTCTGCATATCCTGCTGCATCTCTTCCTGCTGGATCTCCTGCTTAATCTCCTCCTACTACATCTTCAGCATATGCTGCTGCATCTGGTGCTGCTTCACCTATTGCTGCATCTCCTGCTATTGCATCTGCTGCTGCAACTCCTGCTACTTCATCTGCTGCTGAATCTACATCTCCTCTTTCGTCTGCTGCCTGCATCTCCTGCTGATGCATCTCTTGCTGCTGCATCTCCTGCTACAACTCCTTCTGCAGCATCTACTTTTGCATCTCCTTCATCTGCATCTCTTCAGGTATATTCTGCTGCATTTCCTTCTGCATCTTCTCCTGCATCTTTTGTGGCTTCAACTCCTGCTGCTGCATCTCCTGCTGAAGAATCGCCTTCTGCTATATCTCCTGCTGCTGCATCTCCTTCTGAATGTGATGCTGAATCTACTGCTGAACATGCATCCCCTGCTGCTGCATTACCTGTTGCATCTCCTCTTGCAGCATATCTTACTGCATTTCCTTCTGCTGCATCTCCTGCGGAATCTCCTTCTGCGAAATCTCCTTCTGCGTCATCTGCTGCAGAATCTTCTGCTGCTACATGTCCTACTGAATCTGCATCGCCTGATGCATCTACTGCTGCGTCTATTGCTGATGCATCTGCTGCCTCAGCAGTTGCAGCTGCATCTCCTGCTGATGCATCTCCTCTTGCTGCATCTTCTGCTGCATTTCCGGCTACTGCATCTCCTTAATCTGCTGCTACATCTGCTGCTGATTCATGTACTGCTGCATCTCCTGCTGCAATTCCTGCTGCTACATCTCCTGCCACTTGATGTCTTCCAGCATCTCCTTCTGCTTCATCCTCTCCTCATGCATCTGAAGATGCAGCTGCAGAAGTATCTCCATTTCCTGCTGCATCTGCTGCACAGTCTTCTACGGATGCATCTAGTGCTTCTGCATTTCCTCCTGAAGGCATCTGCGGCTGCATCTCCTGCTGCTACATCACCTGCTGAATCTCCTGTTGCACTTCCTGCTGTAACCTCTGATGCATATGTTGCTACTTCATCTCCTGATGCATCTCCTACTGTATCTCCTGCTGACTCTTCTTCTGCAGAATCTCCTCCTGCAACTCCTGCTGATGTATCTCCTGCTGCATCTCCTACTACATCTCCTACTACATCTCCTGCATCTCCTACTACAATCTCCTTCTATATCTCCTGCTGCATCTTCTGCTCAATCTTCCGCTCAATCTCCTGCTGCAGACTCTCCTATGGCGTTTCCTGCTGCAGCATCTCCTGATACATTTCCTGCTGATGCATCTCCTGCTGAATCTCCTGCCTCTTCATCTCCTTCTGCTGCATCTCCTGCATCTGCTGCGTCTGCATCATCTTCTACTGCGTCTCCTGCTACTGCATCTCCTTCTGCATCTCCCACTGCTACATCTCCTTCTGCATCTCCTGCTTCTGCATCTCCTGCTACTTCATCTCATGCTGCATCTCCTGCTATGCACCTCATGCTTCTGCATCTGCTGTTGCATATCCTGCTGCATCTCCTGCAGCATCTCCTGCTGCTGCATCTCCTGCTGCATCTCATCCTGCATCACCTGCTGCTGCATCTGCTGCTGCTTCTGGTGTTGCTACATCTCCTGCTGCATCTGCTGCTGCATCTCCTGCTGCTGCATCTCCTGCTGCATTTGCTTCTGCATTTCTGCTTCATCTCCGACTTCATCTTCTGCTGCTGCATCTCCTTCTGTATCTTCTGCAGTTTCATATCCTGCTGCATCTACTCTGCTACATCTCCTGAATCTGCTGTTGTATCTGCTGCTACTTCATTTACTGCTGCATCTCCTTCTTCATCTCCTACTGCTGCATCTCCTGCTGCACTTGTTTCTACATTTCTACTTCATCTCCTGCTGCATCTCCTGCTGCTACATTTCCTGAATCTGCTCTTGTATCTGCTGCTATTTCATGTACTCCTGCATCTCCTGCTGCCCTATATCCTGCTACATGCTCTGCTGATGCATCCACTGATGCATCTACTGATGCCGCATATCCTGCTACGTTTGCTGCTGAATCTCCTGCAACTGAATCACCTGCTGCTGCATCTCCTACTGCATATGCTGCTGAATGCATTTGCGGCTGCACCTCCTGCTGCTGCATTTTTTGGTGCTGCATCTCCTGCTGCATTTCCTGCTGTAACGGCTGCTGCATCTACTGCTACTTCATCTACTGCTGCATCTCCTACATCTCCTGCTGCCTCACACTTTTCTCTATGTCTTGCTGCATCTACTGCTGCTGCCTCTGCTGCTGATCTATCTCTTGCTCCATCTCTTCCTGCTGCATCACCTGCTGCATCCCCTACTGCTGCATCTGCAGCATCTGCTGATTCATGTGGTGCTGCTTCACCTACTGCTGCAACCCCTGCAAAATTTCCTGCTGCTGCATCTGCTGAATATCCTGCTACTCTATTACCTTCTGCATCGATTCCTGTTGCATGTTCTGCTGCGGCTTCTCCTACTGCTTCATCCTCTTCTGCATCAGTTGCTGATGAATCTCCTGCGGCATCTCATGCTTCGACATATCATGCTGAATCTCCTGCTCCATCTTCTTCTGAATATGCATGTCCTGATGCATCTCCACCTGCTGACACTCCTACTGCTGCGTTTGCATCTCCTACTGCATCTCATGCTGCTGAATCTCATGATGCCGTGTCTGCTTCTGAACATCCTTTGTCTGCTGCTGAATCTCCTGCTGCATCTCCTGCTGCTGCATCTCCTACTGCTGCATCTGCTGGTGCTGCACCTGCTGCAACATCTGCTTCTGCATCTCCGTCTGAATCTCTTGGTGCTGCATTTCCTGCTGATGCATATTCTGCTTCAACTCCTGATGCTGCATCTGCTGATAATGCATCTCTTGTTGCTGCATTTTCTGGTGTTGCATCTCCTGCTTCGTCAAATTATGACGTAACTGCCAATATTGAGGCGCTTTAGAGAAATCGAATAACGCCCACAGGGAAGATGATAGCATGGAATGCTGCTGCTTCTGAATATTTTTAAGAGATTAAAGCGCGTTCACTGCAAAGTGAGTCTTGTGGAAGTTTGACTATACGCTTGTGTACTGTAACATCAGAACGGCTCTTAAAGTGTCACTTCAAAATATCAGAGCGTTCAGCACAAGTACCGCAGGGAAGAAGCTACAATGAAATGCTGGCTCTTGTTAGAGGCTTCTCTGGAAACGCTTTCACTGCAAGCTGCAAAGCATGACTAACAGAACCTTTTAGTATAGGGTACTGAATTGTGACTTATGAAGGTGCTTTCTAATAAGTGAGCCATGCTTTGCGGCTGACAGGGAAAGCTCTTCACGAAAAGATCCTAACGAGAACCAAAATTTGATGGTAGTGAATTCCCTGCGGTACTTGTGCAGAAATCCCTGCAATCTTGACGGGATGCCTCAATAGGCATGCTGATGTTACATTTCACAAGCTAACACTGAAAGTTGGATAAGTCTCGCTTTCCAGTGAAAGCGCTATAAGAGACGACATTCAGAAGCAGCAGCATTCCGTGATTACATCTTCGCTGTTAGAGATATTCACTTTTCCTAATGCTCGTTTTTAGTCGCTATTATGTCACTATTCCTTAACCTACACTTTAAGGCATTGTAAGTCGTGTTTTGCACCTCTCAGTGAAAGCGCTTCCAGAGAAGATTCTAACGACAGACACAATTTGATGCTAGGAACTTCCCTACGGTATTTGTGCTGAACGCTTTCAAATCTTCAAGTGAAGCTTTACTAGCTTTGCTGATGTTACCATTCACTAGCTTAGACAGAAAGATCCATAAATCTTGGTTTGCAGTGATTGTACTCTAATAGAAGACATTCAGAAATAGAAGCATTCCATGCTAGCATCTTCCCTGCTGGCGATATGAATTTTTACTAAAACGCCGTAATAGACGGTGTTAAGTCCCTATTCACTAGCCTATGCTAATACGTTCTTTTAGTCGTTTGATACATCTTGGTTTGCAGTGATTGCGCTCTAAGAGAAGACATTCAGAAGCAGAAGTATTCCATGCTAACATCTTCCCTGCTGGAGATATTCCCTTTTCCGAAAGAGCGTTATTAGGCGTTATTAAGTCTTAAATACCTAGCCTACGCGAATACATTGCGTTTTTTGTGCTTTGAGGCTGGCAGTGAAAGCGCTTCATGAAAAGATCCTAATGAGTGCCAAAATTTGATGGTAGCAGCTTCCCTGCGGTACTTGTGCTGAACGATCTCAAATCTTGAAATGAGGCTTTAATAACCATTCTGATCTCACAGTTCATAACCCTAGAGTGAAACTCCTATAAGTCGTCTGTTGCAGTAACAGGCTAGACATGTGAGCGTTCGGCAGAAGTAACACAGGAAAGGTGTTACCATCAAATGCTGGCTTTCGTTAGCATCTTCTATGGAAACGGTTTCTCTGCAAGATGCAGAGAAACACTAACACAACGTTCTTGAGTTCGGAAATGAATAGAGACTTAATAGCGCCTAATAACGCTCTTCTGCTGCATCACCTGCTGCATTAACTCCTCCAGCATCTCCTGCTACAATTCCTGCTGATGTATCTCCTGCTGCATCTCCTACTACATCCCCTGCTGCTGAATCTCCTTCTATATCTCCTGCTGCATCTCCTGCTGCATTTTCTGCTGAATGTCCTGCTGCGTTTTCTA
This sequence comes from Clamator glandarius, assembly GCA_033459285.1. NCBI lineage: Eukaryota > Metazoa > Chordata > Aves > Cuculiformes > Cuculidae > Clamator > Clamator glandarius. Next base: position 155,849 of record JAUNZM010000631.1, on the reverse strand, counting down.
CTGAATCACCTGATGCAGAATCTCCTACGGAATTTCCTGCGGCAGAATCTGCTGATGCATCTCCTGCTGATGCATTTCCTGCTGATGCATCTCCTGCTGAATATGCATCTCCTGCTACATCTTCTGCTGAGATAACTCATGCAGCTGCAGGTGCTGCTGCATATCCTGCTGCATCTGCTGTTCCCAAATCTCTTGCTGTTGCATATCCTACTGAATTTCAAGCAGCATCTCCTGCTGATGCAATTCCTGCAGCATCTCATCCTGCATCCTCTGCTGCTGCATCTACTTCTGCTTCTGGTGATGCTACATCTCCAGCTGCATCTGCTGCTTCATCTCCTCTGTATCTCCTGCTGCATATTGTTCTGCATGTTCTGCTGCATATCGTTCTGCATTTACTGCAGCATCTGGTGCTGCTTCTGCTGCTGGTGCATCTCCTGCCTCATATCTTGCTGCTGTGTCTCCTGCTGGTGTATGTTTTGCTGCATCTCCTGCTTATGCATGTCCTGCTGTATCTCCTGTTTCTGCATCTACTTCTTCTGCATTTCCTGCTGCATCAGTTGCTGCTGTATCTCTTATTCATCTACTTCTACTGCTTATACTGCTGCATCTGGTGCTGCTGTACCTCCTCCTACTCTGTCTCCTGTTCCATTTCCTCTTGCTGCATATCCTGTTGCTATATCTCCTGCTGTTTCATATCCTGCTACTGCATCTCCTAATGAATCTCCTGCTGCTTCATCTTTTGATCTATGTCCTTCTGCTGCATCTCCTGTTTCTGCATCTCCTTTTCCTTCATCTCATTCTGCATCTCCTGCTGCATCTTTTTGAGCGTCACCTGCTGCATCTCCTGATTCTGCATCAATTGCAGATGCATCTCCTGCTGCTGCATATTAATCTGCATTTCCTGCTGCAGCTCTTTATGAATCTACTACTGCTGCATTTCCTGCTGCTGGATATGCTGCTTCATCTCATGCTGCATCTGATTCTATTTTCTCTCCTGATGCATTTTCTGCCGCTGAATCTCCTTCTGTATTTCCTTCTGCTGTATCTTATTCACTTCATCTACTACTCTGTACCTCCAGCAGCTGCATCTCCTCATTCTGCATCTCCCGCTGAATCACCGGTAGCATTCTGATGATGCAGTACACGAGCCTAGAACTGAAAGTTCTACAAGTCTTGCCTTGCAGTGAAAGCACATCCAGAGAAGACTTATACGAATGTCAATATTTGATCGTAGCATCTCCCCTGCGGTTTTTGCGCAGAACAGTCTGGTATTTTGAAGCGACGATTTAATAGCCATTCTGATGAAGAAGCAGGAGATGCTACCGGCGATTCAGCCAGAGATGCAGAAGGAGGAGATGCAACAGCAGGAAGTACAGAGTAGTAGATGAAGAGAAGAAGATGCAGCAGAAGGAAATATAGAAGGAGATTCATCGGCGGTACATGCAGCAGGAGAGAAAGCAGCATCTGATGCAGCATCAGGAAATGTAGTATCAGGAGATGCAGCAGCATGAGATCTAACAGGAGATGCAGCAGTAGATGATGTAGCAGCAGATTCAGCAGTAGTAGATTCATAAAAAGCTGCTGAAGGAAATGCAGATGAATATGCAGCAGCAGGAGATACAGCAGGAGATGCATCTGCAGTGGATGCAGAAAAAGATTTAGTAGGTGACGCTTAAGGAGATACAGCAGGAGAAGCAGATCGAGATGAAGCAGCAAGATATGCAGCAGAAGGAGATGATGCAGGAGATGCTTCAAAAGAGGTTGCAGCATGAAAGAAAGCATGAGATGCAGCAGCAAACGAGAAGCAAAAGGAGATGCAGAAACAGGAGATGCAGCAGCAGGACATGGATCAAGAGATGATGCAGCAGGAGGAGGTACAGCAGCACCAGATACAGCAGTAGATGTGGCAGAAGGAGATGAAAAAGTGATACAGCAGCAATTGATGCAGCAGGAGATGCTGGAGTCGGAGATGCAGAAGAAGTAGATGCAGAAACAGGAGATACATCAGGACACCCGTAAGGAGGATATGTAGCAAAACATACATCAGCAGGAGATACAGCAGCAGGATATGAAGCAGGAGATGCACCAGCTGCAGAAGCAGCACCAGCTGCAGCACCATATGCAGCAGAAGATGCAGAACCATAAGCAACAGGAGATACAGCAGCAGATGAAGCAGCAGATGAAGCAGCAGATGCAGCTGGAGATGTAGCATCACCAAAAGCAGAATCGGATGCAGCAGCAAAGGATGCAGGATTAGATGCATCAAGAATTGCATCAGCAGGAAATGCTGCTGGAAATTCAGTAGGATATGGAACAGCAAGAGATTTGGCAACAACAGATGCAGAAGGATATGCAGCAGCAGATTCATCTGCATGAGGTTTATGAGGAGGAAATATATCAGGACATGCAACAGGTGATTCAAGAGAAGGAAATGCAGCCGGAAATCAGCCGGAGATGCAGCAGCAGGAGATGAAGAGGCAGGAGATTCAGCAGCAGGACATGCAGCATCAGGAGATTCAGCAGGAGATGCATCAGCAGGAAATGCATCAGCAGATTCTGCAGCAGGAAATTCTGTAGGAGATTCTGCAGCAGGAGATTCAGTAGAAAAGGCAGGAGGAGATTCAGTAAAAAATGCAGCATGAGATGCAGCAGGAGATATAGAAGGAGATTCAGCAGGAGATATAGAAGGAGATTCAGCAGCAGGGGATGTAGAAAGAGATGCATCAGGAGATACATCAGCAGGAATTGTAGCAGGAGATGCTGCTTGAAATTCAGTAGGATATTCAACAACAAGAGATTTGGCAACAACAGATGCAGCAGGATATGCAGCAGCAGATGCAGCTGCATGAGGTATATCTGCAGGAGATGTAGCAGGAGATGCATATTCAGCAGGAGGTATACCAGGATATGCAGCAGGAGATTCAAGAGAAGGAAATGCAGCAGGATATCAGCCGGAGATGCAGCAGCAGGAGATGCAGGAAAAGAAAATGCAGCCGCACCAGATGCAGCAGCAGATTCAGCAGGAGTTATATCAGCAGGAGATGAAGAGGCAGGAGATTCAGCAGCAGGAGATGCATCAGCAGATTCTGCAGCAGGAAATTCTGTAGGAGATTCTGCAGCAGGAGATTCAGTAGAAAAGGCAGGAGGAGATTCAGTAAAAAATGCAGCATGAGATGCAGCAGGAGATATAGAAGGAGATTCAGCAGCAGGGGATGTAGAAAGAGATGCATCAGGAGATACATCAGCAGGAATTGTAGCAGGAGATGCTGGAGGAGATTCTACAGAAGAAGATTCAGCAGGAGATGCAGCAAGAGATGAAGTAGCAACATAGGCATCAGCAGTTACAGCAGGAATTGCAGCAGGAGATGCAGCCAAAATGCATAGATGCGTTCAACAGGATATGCAGCTGAAATGCATAGAAGATTGAGCAGCAGATGCAGCAGGAAATGGAGATGCTTCTGCAGATGCATCTGCAGATGAATCCACAGAGGATGCAGCAGATGAAGCAGCAGGCTATACAGCAGCAGGAGATGAAGCAGCAGATGCAGCAGCAGGAGATGCAGGAGGACATCAAGTAGAAGGAGATGCAGGAGCAGCAACTGTATCAGGAGATGCAGCAGTACATGAAGCATCAGGAAATGGAGCAGCAGATTATGGAGATGCGGCAGCAGGAAACGCTGCAGATTATGCAGCAGGAGGTAATGCAGCAGGTGATGCAGCTGCAGCAGCAGAGGCAGCAGCTGCAGAAGGAGATTCTGATTCAGTAGGAGATGTAGCAGCAGCAGGATATGCAGAAGCAGATACAGCAGGAAATGAAGACTCAGCAGAAGATGCAGTAGGAAGAGATTTTTCAACATATGCAGCTGCATGATATGATGCAGCAACAGGAGATGCAGCAGGTTATGGAGAAAGAGGAGATGATGCAGCAGACGCAGCAGCAGGAGATTCAGCAGCAGGAGATGCAGAAGCAGGAGGTTCAGCAGCAGGAGATTCAGCAGCAGGAGAAGAAGCAGGAGATGCATATTCAGGAGATACATCAGGAGATGTAGCATGATATGTAGCAGCATGAGATTCCACAGGAGATTCAGGAGGAGATTCAGCTGAAGGAGATGCAAGAGCAGGAGAAAAAGCAGCAGGAGATGCAGAAGCAGAATTAGCAGGAGATGTAGATTTAGCAGGAGATGCATCAGCTGGAGATGCAGAAGCAGAAGAAGCAGGAGGAGATGCAGCAGCAGGACATGCAGCACGAGTCGATGCAGAAGATAATAGAGCAGCAGGAGATTCAGAAGAAAGAGATGTAGAAAGAGATTCGTCAGCAGGAGATGCAGAAGCAGGAAAGGCAGCAGTATATAGAGAAGCAAGATATGCAGCCGGAGGAGATGCAGTCGAAGGATATAGAGCAGGTAATGCAGCAGCAGGAGATGCAAGAGTAAGAGATGCACCATCAGACCCATCAGCAGGAGATGCAGCAGCAGTAGGTGCAGCAGGAGATGCAGTAGCAGGAGATGAAGCATTATCATGAGATGCATGAAGAGGTGCAGCAGCAGGATATGTAGCAGGAGATTTGGCAGGAGATGAAGCAGATGCCGCAGGAAATGTAGCAGTAGATGGAGGATCAGCAGATACTGCAGCAGGAAATACTGCAGCAGATGAAGCAGGAGATGATATATCAAGTGATGAAGACACAGGTGCATCATCTGAAGATGAAGCAGGAGATGCAGCAGCACGAGGTGCATCAGCAGGTGCATGAGGAAATGAGGCAGCAAATGTAGAAAGGTATAACGGAGGAGATGAAGCAGGAGATGTGTCAGCAGGAACTGCAGAAGGAGATGCATCAAGAAATGAGATGCAGTAGGAGATGCAGAAGGAGTTGCAGCATCAGGAGATGCAGCAGGGAATGCAGCAGTAGCAGAAGTAACAGGAGATGCAGCAGCAGCATATGCACTAGGAGATGTAGCAGCAGGAGATGAAGAAGCAGGAGATGCTACAGGCGATTGAGCCGGAGATGCAGAAGGAGGAGATGCAGCAGCAAGGAAGTGCAGATGCAGCAGAAGGAAATATAGCAGGAGATTCATCCGCGGAAAATGCAGAAGGAGAGAAAGTAGAATCAGATGCAGCATCAGATGCAGCAGCAGAAGCGACCAGCCAGGAGATGTAGCAGCAGGAGATCTAACAGGAGATGCAGCAGTAGATGAAGCAGCAGCAGATGCAGCAGCAAATTCAGCAGATGTAGCAGTAGTAGATTCATAAAGAGCTGCAGTAGGAAATGCAGATGAATATGCAGGAGCAGAAGATGCATCTGCAGGTGATGCAGAAGGAGATGCAGCAGGTGATGCTCAAGGAGATGCAGCAGGAGATGCAGAACGAGAAGCAGCAGCAGGATATGCAGCAGAAGGAGATGATGGAGGAGATTCTTCAATAGAAGGTGCAACATGAGATACAGCAGATAATGATGCAGCAGCAGATGAAGCAGAAGGAGATGCAAAAACATGAGATGCCGCAGCAAGGCATGGATCAAGAAATGCAGCAGCAGGAGGTGAAGCTTCGGGAGATTAATTCGGAGATGCAGTAGCAGGATATGAAGCAGGAGGAGATATAGCAGCAGGATATGCAGCATGAGATGCAGCAGTATGAGATGAAGCAGCAGGGGATACATCAGGAGATGCAGAAGCAGCAGATACAGCAGTAGATGCCATAGCAGGAGATGCAAAAGGAGATGATGCAGCAGCAGGAAGAGATTAAGGAGGAGATGCAGCAGGAGGTGGTGGAACAGGAGTTGCAGCAGGAGGAGGTTCAGCAGCAGATGCAGCATACTATGCAGCAGAAGGCGATGCATAAGAGATGCAGCAGCAATTGATGAAGCAGGAGATGCTGGAGTTGGAGATGCCGAAGAAGTAGATGCAGAAGCAGGAGATGCAGGAGTAGATGCATCAGCAGGAGATGCAGCAAAACATACATCAGCAGGAGACACAGCAGCCGGAAATGCAGCAGGAGATGCACCAGCATAAAATGCAGCAGGAGATGCTTCCGGAGATTAAGCAGGAGATGCTGCAGCAGGTGATGCAGCAGCAGATGCAGCAGCAGGAAATTTTGCAGGGGTTGCAGCAGCAGGTGAAGCACCGAATCACAGAATCAGAGAATCACAGAATGACCAGGTTGGAAGAGACCCACTGGATCATCGAGTCCAACCATTCCCACCAATCCCTAAATCATTCTCCTAAGCCCCTCGTCTACCCTAATCATAATTACCTCCAGGGACGGTGACTCAACCACCTCCCTTGGCAGACTGTTCCAATGCCTAACCACCCTCTCCGTGAAGAACTTTTTCCTAATCTCAAGCCTAAATCTCCCCTGGCGGAGCTTCAGGCCATTCCCTCTCGTCCTATCCCCCGTCATAGCACCAGATGAAGCAGCAGATGCTGCCGATGCAGCAGTAGGGGATGCAGCAGGTGATGCAGCAGGAAGAGATGGAACAGGAGATAGATCAGCAGCAGATGCACCAGCAGAGGCAGCAGCAGTAGATGCAGCAGGACACAGAGAAAAGTATGAGGCAGCAGGAGATGTAGGAGATGCAGCAGTAGATGAAGTAGCAGTAGATGCAGCAGCCGTTGCAGCAGGAAATGCAGCAGGAGATGCAGCAGCAAAAAATGCAGCAGCAATAGGTGCAGCCGCAAATGCATTCAGCAGCATATGCAGTAGGAGATGCAGCAGCAGGTGATTCAGTAGCAGGAGATTCAGCAGCAGATGTAGCAGGATATGCGGTATCAGTAGATGCATCCGTGGATGCATCAGCAGAGCATGTAGCAGGAGATACAGCAGCAGGAGATGCAGGAGTACAGGAAATAGCAGCAGATACAAGAGCAGATTCAGGAAATGCAGCAGCAGGAGATGCAGCAGGAGATGAAGTAGAAATGTAGAAACAAGTGCAGCAGGAGATGCAGGAGTACATTTAATAGCAGCAGATACAAGAGCAGATTCAGGAAATGCAGCAGCAGGAGATGCAGCAGGAGATGAAGTAGAAATGTAGAAACAAGTGCAGCAGGAGATGCAGCAGTAGGAGATGAAGAAGGAGATGCAGCAGTAAATGAAGTAGCAGCAGATACAACAGCAGATTCAGGAGATGTAGCAGAGTAGATGCAGCAGGATATGAAACTGCAGAAGATACAGAACGAGATGCAGCACCAGGAGATGCAGCAGGAGATGCAGCAGGAGATGTAGCAACACCAGAAGCAGCAGCAAATGCAGCAGCAGGTGATGCAGGATGAGATGCAGCAGGAACTGCAGCAGCAGGAGATGCTGCAGGAGATCCAGCAGGATATGCAACAGCAGATGCAGCAGCATTAGGTGCATAGCAGGAGATGCAGCATGAGATGCAGAAGCAGGAGATGCAGAAGCAGGAGATGCAGAAGGAGATGTAGCAGTGGGAGGTGCAGAAGGAGACGCAGTAGCAGGAGACGCAGTAGAAGAAGATGCAGCCGCAGCAGATGCAGGAGATGAAGCAGAAGGAGATGAAGAGGCAGGAGATTCAGCAGGAGATGCAGAAGCAGGAGATGCAAAAGGAGATGTAGCAGTGGGAGGTGCAGAAGGAGACGCAGTAGCAGGAGATGCAGTAGAAGAAGATGCAGCCGCAGCAGATGCAGGAGATGCAGCAGAAGGAGATGAAGAGGCAGGAGATTCAGCAGGAGATGCATCAGCAGGAAATGTAGCAGGAGATGCTGCAGCAGGAAACGCCATAGGAGAGTCTGCAGCAGGAGATTGAGCGGAAGATTGAGCAGAAGATGCAGCAGGAGATCTAGAAGGAGATTCAGCAGCAAATTCATAAATAGCTGCAACAGGAAATGCAGATGAATATGCAGCAGCAGGAGTTGCATCTGCAGGTGATGCAGAAGGAGATGCAGCAGGTGACGCTCAAGGAGTTTTAGCAGGAGATGAAGAACGGGATGAAGCAGCAAGATATGCAGCAGAAGGAGATGACGCAGGAGATGCTTCAATGGAAGGTGCAACATGAGATACAGCAGGAGATGCAGCAGCAGACAAAGCAAAAGGAGATGCAGAAACAGGAGATGCAGCAGCAGGACATGGATCAAGAGATGAAGCAGCAGGAGATTCATTAAGAGATGCAGTAACAGGATATGAAACAGCAGGAGATATAGCGGCAGGAGATGCAGCATGAGATGCAGCAGGATGAGACGAAGCAGCAGAGCATGTATCAGGAGATGCAGAAGCAGCAGATACAGCAGGAGATGCTGTAGCAGGAGATGCAGAAGGAGATGTAGCAGAAGGGGATGCAGCAGAAGGAGATGCAGCAGGAGATGCAGGAGGAGAAGATGGAACTGGAAATGCAGCAGGAAGAGGTACAGCAGCACCAGATGCAGCAGGAGATGCAGCAGAAGGAGATGAATAAGAGATACAGCAGCAATTGATGCTGCAGGCGATGCTGGCGCCGGAGATCCAGAAGAAGTAGATACAGAAGCAGGAGATGCAGCAGGACATGCATCAGCAGGAGATGCAGCAAAACATACCTCAGCAGGAGACACAGCAGCACGATATGAGGCAGGAGATGCACCAGCAGCAGAAGCAGCACCAGATGCAGCACCATATGCAGCCGATGATGCAGAACCATATGCAGCCGAAGATGCAGAATTATATGCAGCAGGAGATAGAGCAGCAGATGAAGCAGCAGATGCAGCTGGAGATGTAGCATCACCATAATCAGAAGCAGATGCAGCAGTAAAGGATGCAGGATGAGATGCAGCAGGAATTGCATCAGCAGGAGATGCTGCTTGAAATTCAGTAGGATATGCAGGAGATATAGAGCAGCAGGAATTGCAGCAGGAGATGCAGTAGCAAGAGATGTAGCATTATCATAGGATGCATTAGAGGATGCAGCAGCAGGACGTGCAGCAGCAGGACGTGCAGGAGGATAGGCATGAACAGGAGAATGAGTATGAGGTAGAGCAGGAAATGCAGCAGCAGGATATGTAGCTGGAGATTCAGCAGTAGATGAAGCAGCAGCAGAGCAGCAGCAGATGCAGCAGGAAATGCAGCAGGAGATGCAGCAGCAGGAGATGCCCAGCAGATGCAGAAGGAGATGAAATATCAGGAGATGAAGCTACAGATGCATCATCTGAAGATGAAGCAGGAGATGCAGCAGAACGAGATGCATCAGCAGATGCAGCAGGAGATGCAAGAGGAGGTGAGGCAGATGATGTAGCAAGAAATACTGTAGAAGATGCAGCAGGAAATATATTCAGGATATGCAGGAGAAACAGATAAAGGAGGAGATGAAGCAGAAGGAGATGCAGCAGTAGGAGATGCATCAGCAGATGCAGCAGGAGATGCAAGAGGAGAAGCAGGAGGAGATGCAGCAGCAGGAGATGCTGCAGCAGATGTAGCAGGAGGAGATGCAGCAAGAGGAGACACAGCAGGAGGTGATGCAGCAGGTAATACAGCAGCAGGAGATGCAGCAAAAGATGCAGCTAGAGATGCAGCAGCAGGAAATGCAGCAGTATATAAAGAAGCAGAGGATGCAGTAGCAGGAGATGCAGCAGGAGATTCAGCATGAGATTCAGCAGCAGGAGATGCAGCAGCAGGTGATGTAGCAGCAGCAGATGCTGCAGCAGATGTATCAGGAGGAGATGCAGCAGCAGGAGACTTAGCAGGAAGTTATGCAGCAGGAGCTGCAGCAGGAGATTCTATGGCATGAGATTCAGCAGGAGTTGCAGCAGCAGGATATGTAGCACCAAGAAATGCAGCAGGAGATGCAGGAGGAGATGCAGCAGCAGGAAATTCAGCAGCAGCAGATGAAGCAGGAGAGGTGGCAGGAGCTTCAGGAGGAGATTTAGCAGGAGGAAATGCAGCTGCAGGAGATGCAGCAGGAGATAGAGCAGCAGCAGATGCAGAAGGAGATGCAGCAACAGGAGATTCAGCAGCAGCAGATGCAGTAGGAGATGCAGCAGCAGATGAAGCAAGAGATAGAGAAGAAGACAGAGCAACAGCGGATGCAGCAGCAGGAGATGCAGCAGGAGATACATATTCAGCAGGATATGCATCAGGAGATGTAGTAGCAGGAGATGTATATTCTGAGGGAGATGTACCAGCATGAGATGCCGTGGGAGATACAAGAGGAGATAGAGCAGATGGAGATGCAAGAGCAGGAGTTGAAGTAGCAGGAAATGCAGTCGCAGCAGATCCAGCAGCAGGTGATTCAGCAGGTTATGCAGCAGCAGGCACAGCAGCAGGAGATGCAGAAGGAGATGCAGCAAGAGGAAATGCAGCAGGAGATGAAGCATCAGATACAGCAGGTGGAGATGCAGCAGCAGATGCATTAGTATATGCAGATTAAGCAGGAGATTCAGAAGCAGGAGGTGCTGCAGCAGATTCGCAATAGGAGATGCATCAGCAGGAGATGCAGCAGGAAATGCAGCAGTAGATGCAGAAGCAGGAGATGCTGCAGCAGAAAATACTGCAGCAATTGCAACAGGAGATGACATATGAGGTGACATATGAGCCACAGATGCATCAGCTGAAGATGGAGCAGGAGATGCAGCAGTAGGAGGTGGATCAGCAGATGCATCAGGAGATGCAGATTCAGCAGGAGAAGCAATAGGAAGACAATCTTCAGCAGATGCAGCAGGATGTGCAGCATGACTAGATGTGGCAGGACATATAGCAGCATCAGATGCATCAGCAGATGAAGCAGGAAATGCAGCAAGAGATGCAGCAGCAGAGATGTAATCGCAGATGCATCAGAAGCAGATGCAACAGGAGATGCAGCAGCACAGATTCCGCAGGAGATGCATCAGCAGAAGATGCAAAAGGAGTTGCAGCATCAGGAGATGCAGCAGGAAATGCAGCAGCAGGGGATGTAGTAGCAGGAAACGCATCAGGAGATGCAGAAGGAGCTGCAGCATCAGGAGATGCAGCAGGGAATGCAGCAGCAGCAGAAGTAACAGGAGATGCAGCAGCAGCATATGCACTAGGAGATGTAGCAGCAGGAGATGAAGAAGCAGGAGATGCTACCGGTGATTCAGCCGGAGATGCAGAAGGAGGAGATGCAGCAGCAGGAGTGCAGAGTAGTAGATGAAGTGAAGAAGATGCAGCAGGAAATATAGCAGGAGAAGCAGCCGCAGTAAATGCAGCAGGAGAGAAAGAAGCAGCAGATGCAGCATCAGATGCAGCAGAAGAGGATGCAACAGCATATGCAGCAGCAGGAAATGCAGCAGCATAAGATCTATCAGGAGATGCAGCAGCAGATGAAGCAGAAGCAGATGCAGATGAATATGCAGCAGCAGGAGATACAGCAGGAGATGCATCTGCAGGTGATGCAGAAGGTGACGCTCAAGGAGATGCAGCAGGAGATGCAGAACGAGATGAAGCAGCAAGATATGTAGCAGAAGGAGATGATGCAGGAGATGCTTCAATAGAAGGTGCAACATGAGATACAGCAGGAGACACAGCAGCAGACGAAGTAAAAGGAGATGCAGAAACAGGAGATGCAGCAGAAGAACATACAGCAGCAGCAGCAGATGCACAAGAAAATGGAGCAGGAGATGTGGCAGGATAAGATGCAGTACCAGCAGATGCAGCAGGAGATGCAGCGTCTGGAGTTGAAGCAATAGAAGATGCTGCAGAAGATGCAGCAGCAGATGCATCAGGAGAAGCAGGAGCAGGAAATGCAGCAGCAGGAAGTGCAGCAGCAGAGATGCAGGATTAGGAGAGGCAGAAGCAGGAGATGTGGCAGCAAGACATGCAAAGGGATATGCAGAAGCAGGAGATGCGGCAGCAGGAGAGGCACCATGTGATTCAGCAGGAGATGCAGCAGAAGATAGAGAAGCAGGAGATGCACAAGCTGCAGGAGATGAAGGAAATGCATCAGCTTATGCAGGAGGAGATTTAGCAGCAGGAGAGGCAGCAGCAGGAGATGCAGCAGGAGATGCAGCAGGAGATGCAGCAGTAGATTCTGCTGCATCTCCTCTGCTGCCTCTCCTACTGCATCTCCTCCTGTTTCATCTCTTGCTGCTGCATCTCCTGCTGCTGCATCTCCTGCTACAACTCCTTCTGCAGCATCTACTTTTGCATCTCCTTCATCTGCATCTCTTGAGGTATATTCTGCTGCATTTCCTTCTGCATCATCTCCTGCATCTTTTGTGGCTTCATCTCCTGCTGCTGTATCTCCTGCAGAAGAATCGCCTTCTGCTATATCTCCTGCTGCTGCATCTCCTTCTGAATGTGATGCTGAATCTACTGCTGAACATGCATCCTGCTGCTGCATTACCTGTTGCATCTCCTCTTGTAGCATATCTTATTGCATTTCCTTCTGCTGCATCTCCTGCGGAACCTCCTTCTGCGGAATCTCCTGCTGTGTCATCCTCCACAGCATCTTCTGCTGCTACATCTCCTACTGAATTTGCATCGCTTGATGCATCTGCTGCTGCATCTATTGCTGCTGCATCTGCTGCCTCTGCAGCTGCATCTCCTGCTACTGCATCTCCTCTTGCTGCATCTCCTGCTACAATTCCTGCTGCTACATCTCCTGCCACTTGATGTCTTCCAGCATCTCCTGCTGCTGCATCCTCTGCTCATGCATCTGCGGATGCATCTGCAGAAGTATCTCCATTTCCTGCTGCATCTGCTGCTCAATCTTCTACGGATGCATCTAGTGCTTCTGCATTTCCTCCTGAAGGCATCTGTGGCTGCATCTCCTGCTGCTACATCACCTGCTGAATCTCCTGTTGCACTTCCTGCTGTAACCTCTGATGCATATGTTGTTACTTCATCTCCTGACGCATCTCCTACTGTATCTCCTGCTGAATCTTCTTCTGCAGAATCTCCTCCTGCAACTCCTGCTAATGTATCTCCTGCTGCATCTCCTACTACATCTCCTGCTGCTGAATCTCCTTCTAGATCTCCTGCTGCATCTTCTGCTGAATCTTCCACTGAATCTCCTGCTGCAGACTCTCTTATGGCGTTTCCTGCTGCAGCATCTCCTGCTACATTTCCTGCTGATGCACCTCCTGCTGAATCTCCTGCCTCTTCATCTCCTTCTGCTGCATCTCCTGCATCTGCTGCGGCTGCATCTTCCTCTACTGTGTCTCCTGCTACTGCGTCTCCTTCTGCACCTCCCACTGCTACATCTTCTTCTGCATCTCCTGCTTCTGCATCTCCTGCTACTTCATCTCATGCTGCATCTCCTGCTATGCACCTCATGCTGCTGCATCTGCTGTTGCATATCCTGCTGCATCTGCTGCTGCATCTCCTGCTGCATTTGCTTCTGCATTTCTACTTCATCTCCAGCTTCATTTTCTGCTGCTGCATCTCCTTCTGTATCTTCTGCAGTTTCATATCCTGCTGCATCTACTCTGCTACATCTCCTGAATCTGCTGTTGTATCTGCTGCTACTTCATTTACTGCTGCATCTCCTACATCTCCTGCTGCCTCATACTTTTCTCTATGTCCTGCTGCATCTACTGATGCTGCCTCTGCTGCTGCATCTGCAGCATATGCTGCTTCATCTGTTGCGGCTTCACCTACTGCTGCAACCCCTGTAAAATTTCCTGCTGCTGCATCACCTGCTGCAGCATCTCCTGCTTAATCTCCGGAAGCATCTCCTGCCTCATATCCTGCTGCTGTGTCTCCTGCTGATATATGTTTTGCTACATCTCCTGCTGATGCATCTGCTCCTGCATCTCCTGCTTCTGCATCTATTTCTTTGGCATCTCCAACTCCAGCATCTCCTGCTTCATCAATTGCTGCTGCATCTCTTATGCATCGCCTTCTGCTGCATAGGCTGCTGCATCTGCTGCTGAACTTCCTCCTGCTGCATCTCCTGTTCCACCTCCTCCTGCTGCATCTCCTTCTTAATCTCTTCCTGCTGCTGCATTATCTCCTTTTGCAACTCCTGCTATGGCATCTACTGCTGTATCTGCTGCTTCTGCATCTCCTGATGTATCCCCTGCTGCTTCGTCTCATACTGCTGCATCTCATGCTGCATGTCCTGCTGCTATATCTCCTGCTGCTTCATATCCTGCTACTGCATCTCCTCATGAATCTCCTGCTGCTTCATCTCTTGATCCATGTCCTCCAGCTGCATCTCCTGTTTCTGCATCTCCTTTTGCTTCGTCTGCTGCTGCATCTCCTGCTCTATCCTGTGTTGCACCTTCTATTGAAGCATCTCCTGCGTCATCTCCTTCTGCTGCATATCGTGCTGCTTCATCTCATTCTGCATCTCCTGCTGCAACTCCTTGAGCTTCACCTGCTGCATCTCCTTCTGCATCACCTGCAGATGCAACTCCTGCTGCTGCATATTCATCTGCATTTCCTGCTGCAGCTCTTTATCAATCTACTACTGCTGCATCTGCTGAATTTGCTGCTGCATCTCCTCATAGATCTCCTGCTGCTGCATCTCCTTCTGCTGCATATGCTGTTGCATCCTCTTCTGCTGCATCTGCTGCTTTACTCTCTCTTGCTGCATTTTCCGTGGCTGAATCTCCTGCTATATTCAGCAGCAGTGGATGTAGAAAGAGATGCAGCAGGAGATACATCAGCAGGTATTGTAGCAGGAGATGCTTGAGGAGATTCTGCAGAAGCAGATTCAGCAGGAGATGCAGCAGGAGATGAAGCAGCAGCATATGCAACAGCAGATGCACCAGATGGAGCAGAAAGAGATGAAGCAGGGGATGGAGCAGCAGATGCAACGGGAAATGGTGCATCAGGAGATGCATCCGCAGATGCATGAGCAGAAAATGCATCCGGAGATGTAGCAGCAAGAGATACAGGAGGAGGAGAGGCCACAGGAGATGCGGGAGGAGATGCCACACCAGAAGATGCAGCACCAAGAGATGCAGCAGGAGATGCAGCAGCACATGCAGTATCAGCAGATGCAGTAGCAGGAGATGCAGGAGCAGGAAATACAAGAGGAAGAGATGCAGAATGTAATGCAGCAGCAGGATTTGAAGCAGAATATGCATCAGTAGGAAATGCAGCACCAAGAGATTCAAACGGAGATGCAGCAACAGGAGATGCAGAAGCAGATGTTGCAGCAGGTGCAGCATCAACTGATGCAGCAACAGGAGATGCAGCAGAAGGAGATGCTGCAGCAGCACATGCAGAAGGTGATGCAGCAGTAGGAGCTGTAGCAGCAGCAGATGCAGCAAAAGATTCAGCAGCAGGAGACTCAGCAGCAGACAAAGCATATTCAGCAGCAGACACAACATCGGGAGATTCAGCAGCAGGAGATGCAGCAGGAGATGCAGAAGCAAATGCAGCAGTAGAAGTGGCAGCAGGTGGAGATGCATCAGGACATGCATACTCAGAAGCAGATGCAGCAGCAGATTCAGCATGATATGTAGAAGCATTAGATGCATCAGGAGATTCATCAGGAGATTCAGCAGCAACTGATGCAGCAGCAGCAGCAGCAGGAGATGCAGAAGCAAATGCAGCAGGAAATGAAGATTCAGCAGAAGATGCAGTAGGAAGAGATTCTTCAACATACGAAGCAGCATGATATGATGCAGCAACAGGAGAAACAGCAGATAATGGAGAAAGAGGACATGATGCAGCAGGCGCAGCAGTAGGAGATTCAGCAGCAGGAGATGCATATTCAGAAAGAGACACATCAGGAAATGTAGCAGGATATGTAGCAGCATGAGATGCCACAGGAGATTCAGGAGGAGATTCAGAAGAAGAAGATGCAAGAGCAGGAGATGAAGCAGCAAGAGATGCAGAAGCAGATGCAGCAGGAGATGCAGATTTAGCAGGAGATGCATCAGCAGGAGATGCAGAAGCAGATGCAGCAGGAGGAGATGCAGCAGCAGGACATGCAGCAGGAGTCGATTCAGAAGGTAATAGAGCAGCAGGAGATTCAGAAGAAGGAGATGCAGGAAGAGATTCATCAGCAGGAGATGCAGCAGCAGGAAAGGCAGCAGTATATAGAGAAGCAGGATATGCAGCAGGAGGAGATGCAGTAGGAGGAGATAGAGCAGGTAATGCAGGAGCAGGAGATGCAGCAGGAGATGCAAGAGCAAGAGATGCAGCATCAGACCCATCAGCAGGAGATGCAGCAGCAGTAGGTGCAGCAAGAAATGCAGCAGCAGTAGGTGCAGCAGGAAATGCAGCAGTAGATGCAGGATCAGCAGATACTGCAGCAGGAAATACTGCAGCAGATGCAGCAGGAGATGACATATGAGGTGATGAAGCCACAGATGCATCATCTGAAGATGAAGCAGGAGATGCAGCAGCACGAGGTGCATCAGCAGGTACATGAGGAAATGAGTCAGCAAATGTATAAAGGTATAAAGCAGGAGATGCTGCAGGAGATGTATCAGCAGGAAATGCAGCAGGAGATGTATCAAGAAATGAGATGCAGTAGGAGATGCAGAAGGAGTTGCAGAATCAGGAGATGCAGCAGAGAATGCAGCAGCAGCAGAAGTAACAGGAGATGCAGCAGCATCATATGCACTAGGAGATGTAGCAGCAGGAGATGAAGAAGCAGGAGATGCTACAGGCGATTCAGCCGGAGATGCAGAAGGAGGAGATGCAGCAGCAGTAAGTGCAGAGTAGTAGATGAAGAGAAGAAGATGCAGCAGAAGGAAATACAGCAGGAAATTCATCTGCAGTACATGCAGCAGGAGAGAAAGCAGCATCAGATGCAGCAGCAGATGTAGCAGCAGATCTAGCAGCAGGAGATGCAGCAGCAGGAGATCTATCAGGAGATGCAGCAGTAGATGAAGCAGCAGCAGATGCAGCAGCAAGACATGCAGGAAAAAAAGATGCAGCCGCACCAGATGCAGCATCAGATTCAGCAGGAGTTGCAGCAGCAGGAGATGAAGAGGCAGGAGATTCAGCAGCAGGAGATGCAGCATCAGGAGATTCAGCAGGAGATGCATCAGCAGGAAATGCATCAGCAGATTCAGCAGCAGGAAATTCCGTAGGAGACTCTGCAGCAGGAGATTCAGTAGAAAACGCAGCAGGAGATTCAGCAGGAGATATAGAAGGAGATTCAGCAGGAGGTCATCAAGTGGCAGGAGATGTAGAAGCAGGAATTGTAGCAGGAGATGCAGCAGTACATGAATCAGCAGCAGATGCACAGCAGATTAAGGAGATGTAGTATCCAGAAATGCAGCAGAAGATGCAGCAAGAGGAGATGCAGTAGCAGGGGTTGCAGCTGCAGCTGCAGTAGCAGGAGATGCAGCAGCAATAGATGCAGCAGCAGATGCATCAGGAGATGCAGATTCAGTAGGAGATGTAGCAGCAGAAGATGCAGCAGGAGATTCCGCAGAAGCAGATGCAGCAGGAGATTCCGCAGAAGGAGATGCAGCAGGAGATGCTGCAAGAGGAGATGCAACAGGTAATGCAGCAGCAAGGGATGCATGTTCAGCAGTAGATTCAACATCACATTCAGAAGGAGATGCAGCAGCAGGAGATATAGCAGAAAGCGATTCTTCAGCAGGAGATGCATAAGCAGGAAAAGCAGGCAACAGACGAAAGAGGAGATTTAGATTCAGCAGCAGATGAAGTACCAGGAGTTGCAACAGCAGATGCAATAGCAGGAGATGCAGCAAGAGATGCAGATTAAGCAGTAGATGCAGCAGGAAATTATGCTTCGGCAGATACAGCAGCAGGAGATGAGCAGGAGATTGAGCAGTAGATGCAGTAGGAGGCGAGGCAGGAGGTGATGTTGCAGCAGAAACAGAAGCATGAGATGCAGAAGCAGAAGATGCAGCAGGAGATGCAGAAGCAGAAACTGAAGCAGGAGATGCATCGATAGTAGATACAGCAGGGGATTCAGCAGCAGGAGATGCATCAGGAGATGCAGAGAAAAGAGATGAAGCAGCAGGAGATGCAGATTGAGCAGGAGATTCATCAGCAGAAGAATCTGCAGCAGATTCACAGTAGGACGTGCAGGAGCAGGAGATGCAGAAGGAGACTGGCAGAAATAGATGCAGCAGGAGAAGCTGCAGTAGGAGATGCAACAGAATATGCAGGAGGAGGAGATGCAGCAGGAAATGCAGAAGGATATGCAGCAGGAGAAACATCAGGAGGAGATGCAGCAAGACATGCAGTAGCAGCAGATACAGCAGCAGGAGATGCAGTAGCAAGAGATGTAGCATTATCATAGGATGCATTAGAGGATGCAGCAGCAGGAGGTGCAGCAGCAGGAGGTGCAGGAGGATATGCATGAACAGGAGAATGAGTATGAGGTAGAGCAGGAAATGCAGCAGCAGGATATGTAGCTGGAGATTCAGCAGTAGATGAAGCAGCAGCAGAGCAGCAGCAGATGCAGCAGGAAATGCAGCAGGAGATGCAGCAGCAGGAGATGCCCAGCAGATGCAGAAGGAGATGAAATATCAGGAGATGAAGCT
This sequence comes from Clamator glandarius, assembly GCA_033459285.1. NCBI lineage: Eukaryota > Metazoa > Chordata > Aves > Cuculiformes > Cuculidae > Clamator > Clamator glandarius. Next base: position 137,487 of record JAUNZM010000631.1, on the reverse strand, counting down.
ACAGATGCATCATCTGAAGATGAAGCAGGAGATGCAGCAGAACGAGATGCATCAGCAGATGCAGCAGGAGATGCAAGAGGAGGTGAGGCAGATGATGTAGCAAGAAATACTGTAGAAGATGCAGCAGGAAAAATATTCAGGATATGCAGGAGAAATAGATGAAGGAGGAGATGAAGCAGAAGGAGATTCAGCAGTAGGAGATGCATCAGCAGATGTAGAAGCAGATGCAGCAGGAGAAGCAGGAGGAGATGCAACAGGAGACACAGCAGGAGGTGATGCAGCAGGTAATACAGCAGCAGGAGATGCAGCAAAAGATGCAGCTAGAGATACAGCAGCAGGAAATGCAGCAGTATATAAAGAAGCAGAGGATGCACTAGCAGGAGATGCAGCAGGAGATTCAACATGAGATTCAGCAGCAGGAGATTCAGCAGCAGGAGATGGAGCAGCAGGAGATGCAGCAGCAGGTGATGTAGCAGCAGCAGATGCTGCAGCAGATGTATCAGGAGGAGATGCAGCAGCAGGAGACTTAGAAGGACGTTATGCAGCAGGAGCTGCAGCATGAGATTCTATAGAAGGAGATTCAGCAGGAGTTGCAGCAGCAGGGTATGTAGCGCCAAGAAATGCAGCAGGAGATGCAGGAGGATATGCAGCAGCAGGAAATTCAGCAGCAGGAGATGCAGCAGGAGATTCAGCAGCAGGAAATTCAGCAGCAGCAGATGAAGCAGGAGAGGTGCAGCAGGAGATTCAGGAGGAGATTTAGCAGGAGGAAATGCAGCTGCAGGAGATGCAGAAGGAGTTGCAGCAGCAGGATATGAAGCACCAAGAAATGCAGCAGGAGATGCAGGAGGAGATGCAGCAGCAAGAAATTCAGCAGCAGCAGATGAAGCAGGAGAGGTGGCAGGAGCTTCAGGAGGAGATTTAGCAGGAGGAAATGCAGCTGCAGGAGATGCAGCAGGAGATAGAGCAGCAGCAGATGCAGAAGGAGATGCAGCAGCAGATGCAGAAGGAGATGCAGCAACAGGAGATTCAGCAGCAGCAGATGCAGCAGGAGATGCAGCAGCAGTTGAAGCAAGAGATAGAGAAGAAGACAGAGCAACAGCGGATGCAGCAGCAGGTGATGCAGCAGGAGATATATATTCAGCAGGATATGCATTAGGAGATGTAGTAGCAGGAGATGTATATTCTGAGGGAGATGTAGCAGCATGAGATGCCGTGGGAGATACAGGAGGAGATAGAGCAGATGGAGATGCCAGAGCAGGAGTTGAAGTAGCAGGATATGCAGTCGCAGCAGATCCAGCAGCAGGTGATTCAGCAGGTTATGCAGCAGCAGGCACAGCAGCAGGAGATGCAGAAGGAGATGCAGCAAGAGGAAATGCAGCAGGAGATGAAGCATCAGATACAGCAGGTGGAGATGCAGCAGCAGATGCATCAGTAGATGCAGATTAAGCAGGAGATTCAGAAGCAGGAGTTGCTGCAGCAGATTCGCAATAGGAGATGAATCAGCAGGAGATGCAGCAGGAAATGCAGCAATAGATGCAGAAGCAGGAGATGCTGCAGCAGAAAATACTGCAGCAATTGCAGCAGGAGATGACATATGAGGTGATAAAGCCACAGATGCATCAGCTGAAGATGAAGCAGGAGATGAAGCAGCAGGAGGTGCATCAGCAGGTGCAACAGGAGATGCAGATTCAGCAGGAGAAGCAATAGGAAGACAATCTTCAGCAGATACAGCAGGATGTGCAGCATGACGAGATGTAGCAGGACATATAGCAGCAGCAGATGTATCAGCAGATGAAGCAGGAAATGCAGCAAGAGATTCAGCAGCAGAGATGTGATCGCAGATGCATCAGAAGCAGATGCAACAGGAGATGCAGCAGCAGCAGATTCCGCAGGAGATGCATCAGCAGAAGATGCATCAGGAGATGCAGCAGGAAATGCAGCAGCAGGGGATGGAGTAGCAGGAAACGCATCAGGAGATGCAGAAGGAGCTGCAGCATCAGGAGATGCAGCAGGGAATGCAGCAGCAGCAGAAGTAACAGGAGATGCAGCAGCATCATATGCACTAGGAGATGTAGCAGCAGGAGATGAAGAAGCAGGAGATCCTACTGGTGATTCAACGGGAGATGCAGAAGGAGGAGATGCAGCAGCAGGAGTGCAGAGTAGTAGATGAAGAGAAGAAGATGCAGCAGAAGGAAATATAGCAGGAGATTCAGCCGCAGAAAATGCAGCAAGAGAGAAAGAAGCAGCAGATGCAGCATCAGATGCAGCAGAAGAGGATGCAACAGCAGATGCAGCAGAAGGAGATGCAGCAGCAGATCTATGAGGAGATGCAGCAGCAAATTCAGCAGATGGAGCAGTAGTAGATTCATAAAGAGCTGCAGCAGGAAATGCAGATGAATATGCAGCAGCAGGAGATACAGCAGGAGACGCATCTGCAGGTGATGCAGAAGGAGATGCAGCAGGTGACGCTCAAGGAGATGCAGCAGGAGATGCAGAACGAGATGAAGCAGCAAGATATGCAGCAGAATGAGATGACGCAGGAGATGCTTCAATAGAAGGTGCAACATGAGATATAGCAGGAGATGCATCTGCAGGTGATGCAGAAGGAGATGCAGCAGGAGATGCAGCAGCAGGATATGCAGCAGCAGGATATGCAGCAGAAGGAGATGACGCAGGAGATGCTTCAATAGAAGGTGCAACATGAGATACAGCAGATAAAGATGCAGTAGCAGACGAAGCAGAAGGAGATGCAGAAACATGGGATGCAGCAGCAAGACGTGGATCAAGAGATGCATCAGCAGGAGGTGAAGCTTCAGGAGATTAGTTAGGAGATGCAGTAGCAGGATATGAAGCAGCAGGAGATATAGCAGCAGGACATGCAGCATGAGATGCAGCAGTATGAGACGAAGCAGCAGGGGATACATCAGGAGATGCAGAAGCAGCAGATACAGCAGTAGATGCCATAGCAGGAGTTGCAAAAGGAGATAATGCAGCAGCAGGAAGAGATTAAGAAGGAGATGCAGCAGGAGGAGGTGGAACAGGAGATGCAGCAGGAGGAGGTTCAGCAGCAGATGCAGCAGCCTATGCAGCAGAAGGCGATGCATAAGAGATGCAGCAGCAATTGATGAAGCAGGAGATGCTGGAGTTGGAGATGCCAAAGAAGTAGATGCAGAAGCAGGAGATGCAGGAGCAGATGCATCAGCAGGAGATGCAGCAAAACATACATCAGCAGGAGACACAGCAGCAGGATATGAGGCAGGAGATGCACTAGCAGGAAATGCAGCAGGAGATGCTTCCGGAGATTAAGCAGGAGATGCTGCAGCAGGTGATGCAGCAGCAGGAAATTTTACAAAGGTTGCATCAGTAGGTGAAGCAGCACCAGATGAAACAACATATGCTGCAGATGCAGCAGCAGAGGCAGCATCAGTAGATGCAGCAGGACATAGAGAAAAGTATGAGGCAGCAGGAGATGTAGGAGATGCAGCAGTAGATGAAGTAGCAGCAGATACAACAGCAGATTCAGGAGATGTAGCAGAGTAGATGCAGCAGGATATGAAACTGCAGAAGATACAGAAGGAGATGCAGCAGCAGAAAATGAAGCTGGAGATGAAGTAGAAATGCAGAAGCAAATGCAGCAGGAGATACAGCAGCAGGATATGCAACAGCAGATGCAGCAGCATGAGGTGCATAGCAGGAGATGCAGCATGAGATGAAGTAGCAGGAGATGCAAAAGGAGGAGATGCAGAAGGAGATGTAGCAGTGGGAGGTGCAGAAGGAGACGCAGTAGCAGGAGACGCAGTAGAGGAAGATGCAGCCGCAGCAGATGCAGGAGATGCAGCAGAAGGAGATGAAGAGGCAGGAGATTCAGCAGGAGATGCATCAGCAGGAAATGTAGCAGGAGATGCTGCAGCAGGAAACGCCATAGGAGAGTCTGCAGCAGGAGATTCAGTGGAAGATTCAGCAGAAGATGCAGCAGGAGATCTAGAAGGAGATTCAGCAGCAGGAGATGTAGTAGGAGATGCAGCAGGAGATACATCAGCAGGAGTTGCAGGAGGAGATTCTGCAGAAGAAGATTCAGCAGGAGATACAGTAGGAGATGCGTCAGGAGATGAAGTAACAACATATGCATCAGAGGTTACAGCAGGAAGTGCAACAGGAGATTCAGCAGGTGATGTAGCAGCAGGAGATGCAGCCGCAGATGCCTTCAGGAGGAAATGCAGAAGCACTAGATGCATCCGTAGAAGATTGAGCAGCAGATGCAGCAGGAAATGGAGATACTTCTGCAGATGCATCCGCAGATGCATGAGCAGAGGATGCAGCAGCAGGAGATGCTGGAAGACATCAAGTGGCAGGAGATGTAGCAGCAGGAATTGTAGCAGGAGATGCAGCAAGAGGAGATGCAGTAGCAGGAGATGCAGCTGCAGAGGCAGCAGATGCAGCAGCAATAGATGCAGCAGCAGATGCATCAAGCGATGCAAATTCAGTAGGAGATGTAGCAGTAGAAGATGCTGCGGCGGATGATGCAGCAGGAGATTCCGCAGAAGGAGATTCCGCAGGAGATGCAGCAGAAGAAAATGCAATAAAATATGCTGCAGGAGGAGATGCAACAGGTAATGCAGCAGCAGGGGATGCATGTTTAGCAGTAGATTCAGCATCACATTCAGAAGGAGATGCAGCAGCAGGAGATACAGCAGAAGGCGATTCTTCAGCAGGAGATGAAGCCACAAAAGATGCAGGAGAAGATGCAGAAGGAAATGCAGCAGAATATACCTCAAGAGATGCAGATGAAGGAGATGCAAAAGTAGATGCTGTAGAAAGAGTTGTAGCAGGAGATGCAACAGCAGGAGATGCATCAGCAGGAGTTGCAGGCAGCAGACGAAAGAGATGTAGATTCAGCAGCAGATGAAGTAGCAGGAGTTGCAGCAGCAGAAGCAATAGCAGGAGATGCAGCAAGAGATGCAGATTAAGCAGTAGATGCAGCAGGAAATTATGCTTCGGCTGATACAGCAGCAGGAGATGAGCAGGAGATTGAGCAGGAGATGCAGTAGGAGGCAAGGCAGGAGGTGATGAAGCAGCAGAAACAGAAGCAGGAGTAGCAGAAGCAGAAGATGCAGCAGGAGATGCAGAGAAAAGAGATGAAGCAGCAGGAGATACAGAGAAAAGAGATGAAGCAGCAGGAGATGCAGATTGAGCAGGAGATTCATCAGCAGAAGAATCTGCAGCAGATTCACAGTAGGACGTGCAGGAGCAGGAGATGCAGAAGGAGATGGGCAGAAATAGATGCAGCAGGAGAAGCTGCAGTAGGAGATGCAACAGAATATGCAGGAGGAGGAGATGCAGCAGGAAATGCAGAAGGATATGCAGCAGGAGAAGCATCAGGAGGAGCTGCAGCAAGACATGCAGTAGCAGCAGACACAGGAGCAGGAGATGCAGCAGCAGAAGATGCAGCAAGATATAGAGCAGCAGGAATTGCAGCAGGAGAGGCAGTAGCAAGAGATGTAGCATTATCATAGGATGCATTAGAGGATGCAGCAGCAGGAGGTGCAGCAGCAGGAGGTGCAGGAGGATATGCATGAACAGGAGAATGAGTATGAGGTAGAGCAGGAAATGCAGCAGCAGGATATGTAGCTGGAGATTCAGCAGTAGATGAAGCAGCAGCAGAGCAGCAGCAGATGCAGCAGGAAATGCAGCAGGAGATGCAGCAGCAGGAGATGCCCAGCAGATGCAGAAGGAGATGAAATATCAGGAGATGAAGCTACAGATGCATCATCTGAAGATGAAGCAGGAAATGCAGCAGAACGAGATGCATCAGCAGATGCAGCAGGAGATGCAAGAGAAGGTGAGGCAGATGATGTAGCAAGAAATACCGTAGAAGATGCAGCAGGAAATATATTCAGGATATGCAGGAGAAATAGATGAAGGAGATGAAGCAGAAGGAGATGCAGCAGGAGGAGATGCATCAGCAGATGTAGAAGCAGATGCAGCAGGAGAAGCAGGAGGAGATGCAGCAGCAGGAGATGCTGCAGCAGATGTATCAGGAGGAGATACAGCAGCAGTAGACTTAGAAAGAGGTTATGCAGCAGGAGCTGCAGCAGGAGATTCTATAGCAGGAGATTCAGCAGGAGTTGCAGCAGTAGGATATCTAGCACCATGAAATGCAGCAGGAGATGCAGGAGGAGATGAAGCAGCAGGAAATTCACCAGCAGGAGATGCAGCAGGAGATTCAGCAGCAGTAGATTCCGCAGGAGATGCATCATCAGAAGATGCAGTAGAAGGTGCAGCATCAGGAGATGCAGCACGGAATGCAACAGCAGCAGAAGTAACAGGAGATGCAGCAGCATCATATGCACTAGGAGATGTAGCAGCAGGAGATGAAGAAGCAGGAGATCCTACAGGCGATCCAGCCGGATATGCAGAAGGAGGAGATGCAGCAGCAGGAGGTGCAGAGTAGTAGATGAAGTGAAGAAGATGCAGCAGAAGGAAATATAGCAGGATATTCAACCGCAGTAAATGCCGCAAGAGACAGAGTAGCATCAGATGCAGCATTAGATGCCGCAGAAGAGGATGCAACAGCAGATGCAGCAGAAGGAGAATCGGCAGCAGGAGATCTGTCAGGAGATTCAGCAGCAAATTCAGCAGATGTAGCAGTAGTAGATTCATAAAGAGCTGCAGCAGGAAATGCAGATGAATATGCAGGAGCTGGAGATATAGCAGGAGATGCATCTACAGGTGATGCAGAAGGAGATGCAGCAGGTTATGCAGAAGGAGATGCAGCAGGAGATGCAGAACGAGATGCAGCAGCAGGATATGCAGCAGAAAGAGATGATGCAGGAGATGCTTCAATAGAAGGTGCAACATGAGATACAGCACGAGATGCAGAAGCAAACGAAGCAAAAGGAGATGCAGAAACAGGAGATGCAGCAGGAAGACATGGATCAAGAGATGCAGCAGCAGGAGATGAAGCTTCAGGAGATTAATTAGGAGATGCACTAGCAGGATATGAAGCAGCAGGAGATATAGCAGCAGGACATGCAGCATGTGATGCAGCAGTATGAGATGAAGCAGCAGGGGTTACATCAGGAGACGCAGAAGCAGCAGATATAGCAGGAGATGCAGCAAAAGGAGATGATGCATCAGCAGGAAGAGATTAAGGAGGAGATGCAGCAGGAGGAGGTGGAACAGGAGGTGCAGCAGGAGGAGGTTCAGCAGCAGATGCAGCAGCCTATGTGGCAGAAGGCGATGCATAAGAGATGCAGCAGCAATTGATGAAGCAGGAGATGCTGGCGTTGGAGATGCCGAAGAAGTAGATGCAGAAGCAGGAGATGCAGGAGCAGATGCATCAGCAGGAGATGCAGCAAAACATACATCAGCAGGAGACACAGCAGCAGGATATGAGGCAGGAGATGACCAGCAGGAAATGCATCAGGAGATGCACCAGCAGAAAATGCAGCAGGAGATGCTTCCAGAGAATAAGCAGGAGATGCTGCAGCAGGTGATGCAGCAGCAGATGCAGCAGCAGGAAATTTTGCAGGGGTTGCAGCAGTAGGTGAAGCAGCACCAGATGAAGCAGCAGATGCTGCAGATGCAGCAGTAGGGGATGCAGCAGGTGATGCAGCAGGAAGAGATGGAGCAGGAGATAGATCAGCAGGAGATGCACCAGCAGAGGCAGCAGCAGTAGATGCAGCAGGATATAGAGAAATGCATGAGGCAGCAGGAGATGTAGGAGATGCAGCAGTAGATGAAGTAGCAGTAGATGCAGCAGCCGTTGCAGCAGGAAATGCAGCAGGAGATGCAGCAGCAGGAAATGCTGCAGCAGCAGGTGCAGCAGCAAATGCATCTAGCAGCATATGCAGTAGGAGATGCAGCAGCAGGTGATTCAGTAGCAGGAGATTCAGCAGCAGATGTAGCAAGATATGCAGCATCAGTAGATGCATCCGCGGATGCATCAGCAGAGCATGTAGCAGGAGATACGGCAGCAGGAGATGCAGGAGTACATGAAATAGCAGCAGATACAAGAGCAGATTCAGGAAATGCAGCAGCAGGAGATGCAGCAGGAGATGAAGAAGGAGATGCAGCAGTAGATGAAGTAGCAGCAGATACAACAGCAGATTCAGGAGATGTAGCAGAGTAGATGCAGCAGGATATGAAACTGCAGAAGACACAGAAGGAGATGCAGCAGCAGAAGATGAAGTCGGAGATGAAGTAGAAATACAGAAGCAAATGCAGCAGGAGATGCAGCAGCAGGAGATGCAGCAGGAGATGCAGCAGCAGATGCAGCAGGAGATGTAGCAACACCAGAAGCAGCAGCAGATGCAGCAGCAGGTGATGCAGGATGAGGTGCAGCAGGAACTGCAGCAGCAGGAGATGCTGCAGGAGATGCAGCAGGATATGCAACAGCAGATGCAGAAGCATGAGGTGCATAGCAGGAGATGCAGCATGAGATGAATTAGCAGGAGATGAAGTAGCAGGAGATGCAGAAGGAGATGTAGCAGTGTGAGATGCAGAAGGAGATGCAGTAGCAGGAGACGCAGTAGAGGAAGATGCAGCTGCAGCAGATGCAGGAGATGCAGCAGAAGGAGATGAAGATGCAGGAGATTCAGCAGGAGATGCATCAGCAGGAAATGTATCAGGAGATGCTGCAGCAGGAAACGCCATAGGAGAGTCTGCAGCAGGAGATTGAGCGGAAGATTGAGCAGAAGATGCAGCAGGAGATATAGAAGGAGATTGTAGTAGGAGATGCAGGAGATGTAGTAGGAGATGTAGTAGGAGATGCAGCAGGAGATACATTAGCAGGAGTTGCAGGAGGAGATTCTGCAGAAGAGTCAGCAGGAGATACAATAGGAGATGCATCAGGAGATGAAGTAGCAACATATGCATCAGAGGTTACAGCAGGAAGTGCAACAGGAGATTCAGCAGGTGATGTAGCAGCAGGAGATGCAGCCACCGATGCCTTCAGGAAGAAATGCAGAAGCACTAGATGCATCCGTAGAAGACTGAGCAGCAGATGCAGCAGGAAATGGAGATACTTCTGCAGCTGCATCTTCAGATGCATGAGGAGAGGATGAAGCAGAAGGAGATGCTGGAAGACATCAAGTGGCAGGAGATGTAGCAGCAGGAATTGCAGCAGGAGATGCAGCAGTACATGAATCAGCAGCAGATGTAGCAGCAGATTAAGGAGATGCAGTAGCCAGAAATGCAGCAGAAGATGCAGCAAGAGGAGATGCAGTAGTAGGAGATGCAGCTGCAACTGCATCAGGAGATGCATCCGCAGATGCATGAGCAGAGGATGCAGAAGGAGATGAAGCAGCAGGCTGAGCAGCGGCAGGAGATGAAGCAGCAGATGCAGCAGGAGGAGATGCAGGAGGACATCAAGTAGAAGGAGATGTAGCAGCAGCAAATGTAGCAGGAGGAGCAGCAGTACATGAAGTAGCAGGAAATGGAGCAGCAGATTAAGGAGATGCAGCAGCAGGAAATGCAGCAGGAGGTAATGCAGCAGGTGATGCAGCAGCACGTGATGCAGCAGCAGCTGCAGAGGCAGCAGATGCAGCAGCTATAGATGCAGCAGCAGATGCATCAGGAAATGCAGATTCAGTAGGAGATGTAGTAGTGGAAGATGCTGCAGCAGATGATGCAGGATATACAGAAGCAGGCCAAGCAGCAGTCGATGCAGCAGCAATATATGCAGCAAAAGGAGACGAAGCAGGAAATTCAGTAGCAGGAGATGCAGAAGCAGATGCAGCATCAGGAGATGCACGAGGACATCCATCAGCAGGTGATGCAGCAGCAGGAGATGCTGCGAGATATGCAGAAGCAGGAGATGCAGCAGCAGGAGATGTGGTATGAGATGCAGAAGCAGGAGATTCAGCAGTAGATGCAGCAAAAGAGATTCAGCACAACAGATGCAGCACCAGCAGATGCAGCAGCAGGAGACGAAGTATCAGATGCAGGAGCAGGAAATGCAGCAGTAGGAAATTGAGCAAGAGGAGATGCAGCAGGAGTTGCAGCAGAAGGAGATGCAGCAGTAGAAAATGCATCAGGAAATGCACCAGCAGCCGCAGGAGATACAGTAGCAGCAGCTGCAGCTGGAAATGCAGCAGCAGGAGATGCAGCAGAGTTTGCCACAGCAGGAGATGCAGAAGCAGGAGATCCAGCAAGAAAGCAACATCATACAATGAATACTCTGATGCAACAGAAGGATATGGAGCAGGAGATGCAGCCGCAAAAGATGTAGCAGGAGATGCAACAGCAAGAGATGCAGCAGGAGATGCAGCTGCAAGAGATGCAGCAGGAGATGCAGTAGCAGGAGATGTAGCAGCAGGAGATGCAGCAGGAGACTGAGCAAGAGGAGATGTACTCTGAGATGCAGCAGCAGGAGATGCAGCGGGAGATGTAGAAGCAGACGAAGCAGCAGTAGATGCAGCAGCAAGATAGGCATCAGAAGGAGATAAAGCAGGAGATGCAAAAGCAGGAGATTAAGCTACAGGAGATGCATTAGGAGATGCAGTAGCAGGAGATACAGCATCAGGAGATGCAGCTGCAGTAGATACAGGAGCAGATTCAGAAGCAGAATCCGTAAGAGATGCAGCAGCAGGAGATTGATAAGCAAAAGATATAGCAGCAGGAGATGTAGCAGCAGGAAATTCAGGAGGAGATGCAGCAGCAGAAGCAGCAGGTAATGCAGCAGCAGTAGATGAAGTAGGCTTAGAAGCAGCTGTAGATGCAGCAGGGTATGCAAGAGCAGGAGATTCAGCATCAGGAGATGAAGCAGGGGAGATGCATCATCAGATGAATCTGCTGATGCATCAGAGGAAGTTGCAGAAGGAGATGCAGCAGCAGGAGGTTCAGCAGAGGATGCAGCAGCAATCGATGCAGGTGTAGATCCAGGAGGAGGACATAGAGAAGCAGGAGATGCAGTAGCACATGCAGCAGCAGATGCAGGAGATGAAGCAGTAGGAGAAGCAGCAGGAGGAGATTCAGCAAGAGATGCATCAGGAGGTGCATCAGGAGGAGATGCAGCATTAGGAGATGTACCAGTGGATGCAGCAGCAGGAGATGCAGCAGGGGATTCAGTAGGAGGTGATGCAGCAGCAGATGCAGCAGAAGTGAATTGAGCAGCAGAAGATGCAGCAGTGTATGCAGCAGCAGCAGATGGAGCATCAGGTGATGCAGGAGGACATCAAAAAATCAGAAGATGAAGCAACAGAAGATGCAGCAGATTAATCTACAGCAGATGCACCAGAAGATGCAAGAGATGCAGCAGTCAGAGATGCAGCAGGTTATGCATCAGCCGAAGATGCATCAGCAGGATTTCAGCAGCAGGAGATGGAGCAGGTGGAGATGCAGCATCAGGAGATGCATCAGTAAATGCAGCGGCAGCAGATGCAACAAAAGGAGATGCAGCAGATTATGCAGCAGCAGGAGATGTGGTAGGATTAGATTCAGCAGGAGATGCAGCAGGAGATTCAGTAGCAGGAGATGCAGCAGGAGATGATGCAGATGGAGCTGCAGCAGCAGGAGATGCAGCAGGAGATTAATCAGAGGATGCAGCAGGAGATTCAGCAGCAGGAGATGCAGTGGGAGATGATGCAGATGGAGCTGTAGCATCAGGAGATGCAGAATGAGAAGCAGAAGGAGATGCAGTAGTAGGAGATGAAGCAGTATATGAAGCAGCAGCAGAAAATAGTGCAGATGCAGCAGGAGGAGATTGATCAAGAGATGCAGCAGCAGAAGATGAAGAAGGAGATGCATCAGTAGATAATGCAGCAGCAGGAGATGCAGCCGCAGCAGATGCAGGAATATATTCGATAGCAGATTCAGTAGGAGTTGCAGCAGCATGAGATGAAGCAGCAGCAGATGCATCAATAGATGCCTATTCATCAGGAGATGCAGCAGGAAGAGATGCTTCAGCAGGTACAGCTTCATGAGATGTAGCACGAGATACAGAAGGAGATGCTGTAGGAGAAGAGGCAGGAGGAGATGATACAGCAGACCCAGTAGCAAGAGATGCAGCAGCAGAAGATGCAGCTGGAGATTCTGCAGCAGGAGATGAAGCATCAGGATCTGCAGAGAAGAAGATGCAGCAGCAGGAGATGCAGCAGGAGATGCAACAGCAGACACATCAGCAGGAGATGCAACAGCAGAAGATACAGCAGCAGCAGCAGATGCACAGGAAAATGGAGCAGGAGATGCGGCAGGATAAGATGCAGTACCAGCAGATGCAGCAGGAGATGCAGCATCTGGAGCTGAAGCAATAGAAGATGCTCAGAAGATGCAGCAGCAGATGCATCAGGAGAAGCAGGAGCAGGAAATGCAGCAGCAGGAGAGGCAGCAGCAGAAATGCAGGATTAGGAGAGGCAGAAGCAGGAGATGTGGCAGCAAGACATGCAAAGGGATATGCAGAAGTAGGAGATGCGGCAGCAGGAGAGGCACCATGTGATTCAGCAGGAGATGCAGCAGAAGATAGAGAAGCAGGAGATGTGGCAGTAGATGCAGCCGCAGGAGATGCAGGAAATGCATCAGCTGATGCAGGAGGAGATTTAGCAGCAGGAGAGGCAGCAGCAGGAGATGCAGCAGGAGATGCAGCAGCAGAAGATGCAGCAGTAGATTCTGCTGCATCTCCTCTGCTGCCTCTCCTACTGCATCTCCTCCTGTTTCATCTCTTGTTGCATCTCCTGCTGCTGTATATCATGGTGCATAACCTCTTGCTACATCTCTGCCTGCATCTCCTGCTGCATCTCCTGCTAGTGCATGTCCTGCTGCATTTCCTGCTGATGCATATCCTGCTGCTGTATTTCCTGTGCATCTCTTTCTGCTTTATCTTTTTCTGCATATCCTGCTGCATCTCTTCCTGCTGGATCTCCTGCTTAATCTCCTCCTGCATCTGGTGCTGCTTCACCTATTGCTGCATCTCCTGCTGTTGCATCTGCTGCTGCAACTCCTGCTATTGCATCTGCTGCTGAATCTACATCTCCTCTTTCGTCTGCTGCCTGCATCTCCTGCTGATGTATCTCCTGATGCTGCATCTCCTGCTACAACTCGTTCTGCAGCATCTACTTTTGCATCTCCTTCATCTGCATCTCTTGAGGTATATTCTGCTGCATTTCCTTCTGCATCTTCTCCTGCATCTTTTGTGGCTTCATCTCCTGCTGCTGTATCTCCTGCAGAAGAATCGCCTTCTGCTATACCTCCTGCTGCTGCATCTCCTTCTCAATGTGATGCTGAATCTACTGCTGAACATGCATCCCCTGCTGCTGCATTACCTGTTGCATCTTCTCTTGCAGCATATCTTACTGCATTTCCTTCTGCTGCATCTCCTGCTGCATCTCCTTCTGCAAAATCTCCTGCTGCGTCATCTGCCGCAGCATCTTCTGCTGCTACATCTCCTACTGAATCTGCATCGCCTGATGCATCTGCTGCTGCATCTATTGCTGCTGCATCTGCTGCCTCTGCAGCTGCAGCTGCATCTCCTGCTACTGCATCTCCTCTTGCTGCATCTTCTGCTGCATTTCTGGCTACTGCATCTCCTTAATCTGCTGCTACATCTGCTGCTGATTCATGTACTGCTGCATCTCCTGCTACAATTCCTGCTTCTACATCTCCTGCCACTTGATGTCCTCCAGCATCTCCTGCTGCTGCATCCTCTGCTCATGCATCTGCAGATGCATCTGCAGAAGCATCTCCATTTCCTGCTGCATCTGCTGCTCAGTCTTCTACGGATGCATCTAGTGCTTCTGCATTTCCTCCTGAAGGCATCTGCGGCTGCATCTCCTGCTGCTACATCACCTGCTGAATCTCCTGTTGCCCTTCCTGCTGTAACCTCTGATGCATATGTTGCTACTTCATCTCCTGATGTACTTCATCTCCTACTGTATCTCCTGCTGAATCTTCTTCTGCAGAATCTCCTCCTGCAACTCCTGCTGATGTATCTCCTGCTGCTGAATCTCCTTCTAGATCTCCTGCTGCATCTTCTGCTCAATCTTCAACTGAATCTCCTGCTGCAGACTCTCTTATGGCGTTTCCTGCTGCAGAATCTCCTGCTACATTTCCTGCTGATGCATCTCCTGCTGAATCTCCTGCCTCTTCATCTCCTTCTGCTGCATCTCCTACATCTGCTGCGGTTGCATCTTCTTCTACTGCGTCTCCTGCTACTGCATCTCCTTCTGCACCTCCCACTGCTACATCTCCTTCTGCATCTCCTGCTTCTGCATCTCCTGCTACTTCATCTCATGCTGCATCTCCTGCTATGCACCTCATGCTGCTGCATCTGCTGTTGCATATCCTGCTGGGTCTCCTGCAGCATCTCCTGCTGCTGCAGTTCCTGCTGCATCTCATCGTGCATCACCTGCTGCTGCATTTGCTGCTGCTTCTGGTGTTGCTACATCTCCTGCTGCATCTGCTGCTGCATCTCCTGGTGCTGCATCTCGTTCTGTATCTTCTGCAGTTTCATATCCTACTACATCTACTCTGCTACATCTCCTGAATCTGCTGTTGTATCTGCTGCTACTTCATTTACTGCTGCATCTCCTTCTTCATCTCCTACTGCTGCATCTCCTGCTGCACTTGTTTCTACATTTCTACTTCATCTCCTGCCGCATCTCCTGCTGCTGCATTTCCTGAATCTGCTGATGTTGTATCTGCTGCTATTAAATGTACTCCTGCATCTCCTGCTGCACTTGTTTCTACATTTCTACTTCATCTCCTGCTGCATCTCCTGCTGCTGCATTTCCTGAATCTGCTCTTGTATCTGCTGCTATTTCATGTACTCCTGCATCTCCTGCTGCTGTATCTCCTGCTACATGCTCTGCTGATGCATCCGCGGATGCATCTACTGATACCGCATATCCTGCTACATCTGCTGCTGAATCTCCTGCTACTGAATCACCTGCTGCTGCATCTCCTACTGCATATGCTGCTGAATGCATTTGCGGCTGCACCTCCTGCTGCTGCATTTTTTGCTGCTGCATCTCCTGCTGCATTTCCTGCTGCAACGGCTGCTGCATCTACTGCTACTTCATCTACTGCTGCATCTCCAACATCTCCTGCTGCCTCATACTTTTCTCTATGTCCTGCTGCATCTACTGCTGCTGCTTCTGCTGGTGCATCTGCTGCTGATCTATCTCCTGTTCCATCTCTTCCTGCTGCATCACCTGCTGCATCCCCTACTGCTGCATCGGCAGCATCTGCTGCTTCATCTGGTGCTGTGACGGGGGATAGGACGAGAGGGAATGGCCTGAAGCTCCGCCAGGGGAGATTTAGGCTTGAGATTAGGAAAAAGTTCTTCACGGAGAGGGTGGTTATGCATTGGAACAGTCTGCCAAGGGAGGTGGTTGAGTCACCGTCCCTGGAGGTAATTATGATTAGGGTAGACGAGGGGCTTAGGAGAATGATTTAGGGATTGGTGGGAATGGTTGGACTCGATGATCCAGTGGGTCTCTTCCACCCTGGTCATTCTGTGATTCTGTGATTCTGTGATTCTGTGATTCGGTGCTACACCTACTGCTGCAACCCCTGCAAAATTTCCTGCTGCTGCATCTGCTGCTGCATCACCTTCTACAGCATCTCCTTCTTAATCTCCGGAAACACCTCCTGCTGCATTTCCGGCTAGTGCATCTCCTGCTGCTTTTCCGGCTGCTGTGTCTCCTGCTGATGTATGTTTTGCTGTGTCTCCTGCTGATGTATGTTTTGCTGCATCTCCTGCTGATGCATCTACTTCTTCGGCATCTCCAGCTCCAGCATCTCCTGCCTCATTAATTGCTGCTGCATCTCTTATGTATCGCCTTCTGCTGCATAGGATGCTGCATCTGCTGCTGAACCTCCTCCTGCTGCAACTCCTCTTCCACCTCCTCTTACTGCATCTCCTCCTTAATCTCTTCCTGCTGCTGCATCATCTCCTTTTGCATCTCCTGTTGCTGCATCTCCTTCTGCATCTCCTGCTGCTGTGCCTGCTGCTGCATAACCTGCTGAATCACCTGCTGCTGGATCTGCTGCGACTGCATTTCCTGCTACTTCAACTCCTGCTCTTGCAACTCCATCTGCTCTATCTCCTATTGTATCTCCCACGGCATCTCATGCTGCTACATCTCCCTCAGAATATACATCTCCTGCTACTACATCTCCTAATGCATCTCCTGCTGAATATATATCTCCTGCTGCATCACCTGCTGCTGCATCCGCTGTTGCTCTGTCTTCTCTATGTCTTGCTTCATCTGCTGCTGCATCTCCTGCTGCATCTCCTGCTGCTGCATCCGCTGTTGCTCTGTCTTCTTCTCTCTTGCTTCATCTGCTGCTGCATCTCCTGCTGCATCTGCTGCTGCTGAATCTCCTGTTGCTGCATCTCCTTCTGCATCTGCAGCGGCATCTCCTTCTGCATCTGCTGCTGCTCTATTTCCTGCTGTATCTCCTGCAGCTGCATTTCCTCCTGCTAAATCTCCTCCTGAAGCTCCTGCCACCTCTCCTGCTTCATCTGCTGCTGCTGAATTTCTTGCTGCTGCATCTCCTCCTGCATCTCCTGCTGCGTTTCTTGGTGCTTCATGTCCTGCTGCTGCAACTCCTGCTGCATCTCCTGCAGCTGCATTTCCTCCTGCTATATCTCCTCCTGAAGCTCCTGCCACCTCTCCTGCTTCATCTCCTGCTGCTGAATTTCCTGCTGCTGCATCTCCTCCTGCATCTCCTGCTGCATTTCTTGGTGCTACATATCCTGCTGCTGCAACTCCTGCTGAATCTCCTTCTATAGAATCTCATGCTGCAGCTCCTGCTGCATAACGTCCTTCTAAGTCTCCTGCTGCTGCATCTCCTCCTGATACATCTGCTGCAGCATCTGCTGCTGCTACATCACCTGCTGCTGCATCTCCTGCTGCTGAATCTCCTGCTGCTGAATCTCATGTTGAATCTCCTGCTGCATCTCCTGCTAGTGCATCCTCTGCTTCTTTATATACTGCTGCATTTCCTGCTGCTGTATCTCTAGCTGCATCTTTTGCTGCATCTCCTGCTGCTGTATTACCTGCTGCATCACCTCCTGCTGTGTCTCCTGTTGCATCTCCTCCTGCTTCTCCTGCTGCATCTGCTTCTACATCTGCTGATGCATCTCCTACTGCTGAATCTCCTTCTGCTTCATCTCCTCCTTCATCTATTTCTCCTGCATATCCTGAATATTTTTCCTGCTGCATCTTCTACAGTATTTCTTGCTACATCATCTGCCTCACCTCCTCTTGCATCTCCTGCTGCATCTGCTGATGCATCTCGTTCTGCTGCATCTCCTGCTTCATCTTCAGATGATGCATCTGTAGCTTCATCTCCTGATATTTCATCTCCTTCTGCATCTGCTGGGCATCTCCTGCTGCTGCATCTCCTGCTGCATTTCCTGCTGCATCTGCTGCTGCTCTGCTGCTGCTTCATCTACTGCTGAATCTCCAGCTACATATCCTGCTGCCGCATTTCCTGCTCTACCTCATACTCATTCTCCTGTTCATGCATATCCTCCTGCACCTCCAGCTGCTGCACATCCTGCTGCTGCATCCTCTAATGCATCCTATGATAATGCTACATCTCTTGCTACTGCCTCTCCTGCTGCAATTCCTGCTGCTCTATATCTTGCTGCATCTTCTGCTGCTGCATCTCCTGCTCCTGTATCTGCTGCTACTGCATGTCTTGCTGCATCTCCTCCTGATGCTTCTCCTGCTGCATATCCTTCTGCATTTCCTGTTGCATCTCCTCCTCCTGCATCTTGTGTTGCATCTCCTACTGCAGCTTCTCCTGCTGCATCTATTTCTGCCCATCTCCTTCTGCATCTCCTGCTCCTGCACGTCCTACTGTGAATCTGCTGCAGATTCTTCTGCTGATGAATCTCCTGCTCAATCTGCATCTCCTGCTGCATCTCCTGCTGCTGAATCCCCTGCTGTATCCACTACCGATGCATCTCCTGCTTCAGTTTCTGCTTCTGCATCTCCTGCTGCATCTTCTGCTTCTGCTACTCCTGCTTCTGTTTCGGCTGCATCATCACCTCCTGCCTCGCCTCCTACTGCATCTCCTGCTCAATCTCCTGCTCATCTCCTGCTGCTGTATCAGCCGAAGCATAATTTCCTGCTGCATCTACTGCTTAATCTGCATCTCTTACTGCATCTGCTTCTGTATCTCATTTTGCTGCATTTCCTGCGGAATTTGCTGCTGAATCTGCTGCTACATCCCCTGCTTATGCATCTCCTGCTTTATCTACTGCTGCATATCCTTCTACTGCATTTCCTGATGAATCTGCTGCTGAATCTGCTGCTGGATCTTTTGCGGTGGCATCTCCTGCTTCCTGCTGAATGTCCTGCTGCATCTCCTGCTGCTACATCTGTTGCTGTTTCATATCCTGCTACTGCATTTCCTGATGAATCTCCTGCTGCTTCATCTCTTGATCCATGTCCTGCTGCTGCATCTCCTGTTTCTGCATCTCCTTTTGCTTCGTCTGCTGCTGCGTCTCCTCCTGTATCTCATGTTGAACCTTCTATTGAAGCATCTCCTGCGTCATCTCCTTCTGCTGCATATCTTGCTGCTTCATCTCGTTCTGCTTCTCCTGCTGCATCTCCTTGAGCGTCACCTGCTGCATCTCCTTCTGCATCACCTGCAGATGCATCTCCTGCTGTATCTCCTGCTGCTGCATATTCATCTGCATCTGCTGCTGCTTCATCTACTGCTGCATCTACTGATAGATCTCCTGCTGCTGCATATGCTGTTGCATCCTCTTCTGCTGCATCTGCTGCTGCATCTGCTGCTTCTTTCTCTCCTGCTGCATTTACTGCAGCTGCTTCTCCTGCTATATTTCCTTCTGCTGCATCTTCTTCACTTCATCTACTACTCTGCACTCCTGCTGCTGCATTTCCTCCTTCTGCATCTCTGGCTGAATCGCCTGTAGCATCTCCTGCTTCTTCATCTCCTGCTGCTACATCTCCTAGTTAATATGATGCTGCTGCATCTCCTGTTACTTCTGCTGCAGCTGCATTCCCTGCTGCATCTCCTGATGCTGTAATTCCTTCTGCATCTCCTTCTACATCTCATTTCTTGATACATCTCCTGCTGCATTTTCTGCTTCATCTACTCCGTTATACCTTTCTACATTTGCTGCCTCATTTCCTCCTGCACCTGCTGATGACCCTCGTGCTGCTGCATCTCCTGCTTCATCTTCAGATGATGCATCTGTGTCTTCATCACCTCATATGTCATCTCCTGCTGCATCTGCTGCAGTATCTCCTGATGCAGTATCTGCTGATCCTGCATCTACTGCTGCATTTCCTGCTGCATCTGCTTCTGCTTCATCTCCTGCCACATCTCCTGCTACATATCCTGCTGCTGCACCTCTTCATGCATCTCATGATAATGCTTCATCTCCTGCTACTGCATCTCCTGCTGCACCTACTGCTGCTGCATCTCCTGCTGATGGGTCTGGTGTTGTATCTCTAGCTCTTGCATCTCCTGCTGCATCTCCGGCTGCTGCATTACCTGCTCTATCTCCTCCTGCTGCTGCATTACCTGCTCTATCTCCTCGTGCTGCATATCCTGCTTATCTATATACTGCTGCCTTTCCAGCTGCTGCATCTCCTGCTGCTGAATCTCTTTCTACATCTTCTTCTGAATCTCTTGCTGCTCTAATACATTCTGCATCGCCTGCTGCTACATGTCCTTCTGCTGCATCTCCTCCTGCTGCATCTGCTTCTGCATCTCCTGCTGATGCATCTCCTGCTAAATCTGCTTCTCAATCTCCTGCTGCTTCATCTCCTGCTCTTGCAGCTCCTTCTGCTGAGTCTCCTCCTGAATCTCTTGCGGCATCTCATGCTACTACATATCCTGCTACATTTCCTGACGTATCTCCTTCTGAATATGCATCTCCTGCTGCTTCTCCTCCTGCTGCGCCTGCTGCATCACCTCCTCTTCCTCCATTATCTGCTGTGTCTCCTGTTGCTGCATCATATCATGCTGCTGCATATGTTGAAGAATCTCTTCCTACTCCATCTTCTGCTGAATCTTCATTTCCTTCTACATTTGCTTCTGCATCTCCTGCTGCTGCAGCATCTCCTGCTGCTTCTCCTGCTGCTGCATCAGTTGCTGCTGAATCTCCTGATGAATCTCCTGATGCATCTCATGCTTCTACATATCATGCTGAATCTCCTGCTCCATCTCCTTCTGAATATGCATCACCTGATGCATCTCCACCTGCTGCCAGTCATACTGCTGCGTTTGCTTCTGCATCTCCTGCTGCTGAATCTCCCGATGTCGTGTCTGCTGCTGAATATCCTTCGTCTGCTGCTGAGTCTCCTGCTGCTCAATCTCCTGCTACATCTGCTGCTGCTGCAGCGCCTACTGCTGCATCACCTTCTGCATGTGCTGCTGCAGCATCTCCTTCTGCTGCATCTCCTGTTGCTGCGTCTTCTGCTGCTGCACCTGCTGCAACCTCTGCTTCGGCATCTCCTGTTGCTGCATATCTGTCAGAATATCTGGGTGCTGCATTTCCTGCTGATGCATATTGTGCTTCAACTCCTGCTGTTGGATTACATTCTGCAACTTTTCCTGTTGTATTTCCTGCTCATGCATCTCCTGCTCCTTCATCTGCATGTGCTGCTCCATCTCCTGCTGCATCTCTTGGTGCTGGATCCTCTGGTGTTGAATCTCCTGCGGCATCACCTGCTCCTGTATCACCTGCTGCTACATCTCCTAATGCATCCTCTGTGGATGCATCTGCGGATGCATCCGCAGAAACATCTCCATTTCCTGCTGCATCTGCTGCTCAGTCTTCTACGGAGGCATCTAGTGCTTCTGCATTTCAGCTGCATATCCTGTTGAAGGCATCTGTGGCTGCATCTCCTGCTGCTACATCTACTGCTGAATTTCCTGCTGCACTTCCTGCTGTAACTGCTGATGCCTATGTTGCAATTTCATCTCCTGCTGCATCTTCTTCTGCAGAATCTCCTCCAGCATCTCCTGCTACAATTCCTGCTGATGTATCTCCTGCTGCATCTTTTGCTGCATTTTCTACTGAATCTCCTGCTGCGTTTTCTACTGAATCTCCTGCTGCAGAATCTCCTACGGAATTACATGCTGCAGAATCTGCTGATGTATTTCCTGCTGATGCATCTCCTGCTAAATCTCCTGATGCTGCATCGCCTGCTGCTGAATCTCCTGCTGAATCTCATGATGCTGCATCTCCTGCTGCAGATTCTGCTGATGCATCTCCTGCTACTGCAACGCCTGCTGAATCTGATGCTGCATCTGGTGCGGCTGCATCTTCTTTTCCTGCATTTCCTGCTGCTGCATCTCCGGCTGATTTCCTGCTACATTTCCTTCTCTTGAATCTCCTGCTGCATATCCTGGTGCATCACCTACTGATTATGCATCTCCTGCTACATCTCCTGCTGATACACCTCATGCAGCTGCATCTGCTGCTGAATATCCTCCTGCATCTGCTGTTGCCAATTCTCTTGCTGTTGCATATCCTACTGAATTTCCAGCAGCATCTCCTGCTGATGCAATTCCTGCTGTATCTCATCCTGCATTATTTGCTGCTGCATCTGCTTCTGCTTCTGGTGATGCTACATCTCCAGCTGCATCTACTGCTTCATCTGCTGCTCTATCTCCTGCTGCCTATGGTTCTGCATGTTCTGCTGCATATGGTTCTGCATGTACTGCAGCATCTGGTGCTGCATCTGGTGCTGCTTCTGCTGCTAGTGCATCTCCTGCCTCATATCGTGCTGCTGTGTCTCCTGCTGATGTATGTTTTTCTGCATCTCCGGCTCCAGCATCTCCTGCTGCATCAATTGCTGCTGTATCTCTTATTCATCTCCTTCTGCTGCCTATACTGCTGCATCTGCTGCTGCTGTACCTCCTCCTACTTCATCTCCTGTTCCATCTCCTCCTGCTGCTATATCTCCTGCTGTTTCATATCCTGCTACTGCATCTCCTAATGAATCTCCTGCTGCTTCATCTCTTGATCCATGTCCTGTTGCTGCATCTCCTGTTTCTGCATCTCCTTTTGTTTCGTCTGCTGCTGCGTCTCCTGCTGTATCTCATGTTGCACCTTCTATTGAAGCATCTCCTGCGTCATCTATTTCTGCTGCATATCTTGCTGCTTCATCTCGTTCTGCATCTCCTTCTTCATCTCGTTCTGCACCTCCTTGAGCATCACCTGCAGATGCATCTCCTGATATATCTCCTTCTGCATATTCATCTGCATTTTTTGCTGCAGCTCTTTATGAATCTACCACTGCTGCATCTGCATAATTTGCTGCTACATCTGCTGCTGCTTCATCTACTCCTGCATCTACTGATTGATCTCCTGCTGCTGCATCTCCTGCTGGTTCATCTGCTGCTACATCTGCTGCTGCATCTGATGCTGCTTTCTCTCCTGCTGCGTGTACTGCTGATGAATTTCTTGCTATATTTCCTTCTGCTGTGTCTTCTTCTCTTCATCTACTACTCTGCACTTCCTGCTGCTGCATCTCCTCCTTCTGCACCTCCGGCTGAATCTCCTGTAGCATCTCCTGCTTATTCATCTCCTTCTGCTACCTCTCCTACAGCATATGATGCTGCTGCATCTCCTGTTTCTTCTGCTGCTGCTGCATTCCCTGCTGCATTTCCTGATTCTGCAACTCCTTCTGCATCTCCTGCTACTATATTCGCTGCTCCTGCATCTCCTGCTGCATCTCCTGATGCTGCAACACCTTCTGCATCTCCTTCTGCATCTCATTTCTTGCTTCATCTCCTGCTACTGCATCTCCTGCTGCACCTACTGCTGCTGCATTTCCTGCTACATCTTCTGCTGCTGCATCTCCTGCTGATGGGTCTGATGCTGCATCTCTTGCTCTTGCATCTCCTGCTGCATCTCCTGCTGCTGCATTACCTGCTCTATCTCCTCCTACTGCATCTCCTCCTGCTGCATATCCTGCTTCTCTGTATACTGCTGCCTTTCCTGCTTCTGCATCTCCTGCTGATGAATCTCTTTCTGCATCTCCTTCTTCTGAATCAACTGCTGCTCTATTACCTTCTGCATCGACTCCTGCTGCATCTGCTTCTGCATCTCCTGCTGCTACTGCTTCTCCTGCTGCTGCATAAGTTGCTGCTGAATCTCCTGATCAATCTCCTGCGGCATCTCATGCTTCTACATATCATGCTGAATCTCCTGCTACATAATATTCTGCTGCATCTGCTGCTGCTTCATCTCCTACTGCTGCATCACCTTCTGCATGTGCTGCTGCGGCATCTCCTTCTGCTGCATCTCCTGTTGCCACATCTGCTGGTGCTGCACCTGCTGCAACATCTGCTTCTGCATCTCCTGCTGCTGCATCTCCTGCTGCATCTCTGTCTGAATGTCATGGTGCTGCGTTTCCGGCTGATGCATATTCTGCTTCAACTCCTGCTGCTGCATAACCTTCTACATCTATTCCTGTTGTACTGCCTGCGACTGCATCTCCTGCTGCTGCGTCTGCTGCTTAATCTCCTGCTGCTGCATCTGCTGATACTGCATGTGCTGCTGCATCTCCTGCTGCATCTCTTGGTGCTGCATCTTCTGGTGTTGCATCTCCTGCTGCATCTCGTGCGGCATCACCTGCTCCTATATCTCCTGCTGCTACATCTCCTGATGCATCCTCTGATCATGCATCTGCGGATGCATCTCCTGATGCACCATTTCCCATTGCATCTGCTGCTCCATCCACTGCTGCATCTCCTTCTGCTCCATCTGGAGCATCTGCTGTTGCATATGCTGCTGCTTCATCTACTGCTGCATCTCCTGCTGACTCATGCAGCTGCATCTCCTTCTGAATATTCTGCTGAATCTACTACTGAATATGCATCCCCTGCTGCATTTCCTTCTGCAGCATCTCCTGCTGCATGTCCTGCTGCTGCATGTTCTGCTCCTACATCTCCTACTGAATCTTCATCTCCTGATGCATCTGCTGCTGCATCTATTGCTGCTGCATCTGCTGCTTCATCTCCTGCTGCTACATTTCCTGTTGCTTCATTTCCTCTGCTGGTGCATCTGCGGATTCTTCTGCAGAATCATCTCCATTTCCTGCTCCATCTGCTGCTCAGTCTGCTACGGATGCATCTGGTGCTTCTGCATTTCAGCTGCGTATCCTGTTGAAGGCATCTGCGGCTCCATCTCCTGCTGCTGCAACTCTTGCTGAATCTCCTGCTGCACTTCCTGCTGTAACTGCTATGCCTGTGTGGCTATTTTATCTCCTGCTGCATGTCCTGCTGAATCTTCTTCTGCAGAATCTCCTCCAGCATCTCCTGCTATAATTCCTGCTGATGTGTCTCCTGCTGCATCTCCTACTACATCCCCTGCTGCAGAATCTCCTACGGAATTTCCTGCTGCAGAATCTGCTGATGCATTTCCTGCTGATGCATTTCCTGCTGAATATCCTGATGCTGCATCTCCTGCTGCTGAATCTCCTGCCTCTTCATCTCCTGCTCCTGCAACTCCTGCTGAATGTGCTGCTGCATCTGGTGCGGCTGCATCTTCTTTTACTGCATCTCCTGCTGCTTCATCTCCGGCTGATTTCCTGCTGCATTTTTTTCTCTTGAATCTCCTGCTGCATATCCTGATACATCTGCTGCTGAATATGCATCTCCTGCTACATCTTCTGCTGATACACCTCATGCAGCTGCATCTGCTGCTGCATATCCTGCTGCATCTGCTGTTCCCAAATCTCTTGCTGTTGCATATCCTACTTAATTTCCAGCAGCATCTCCTACTGATGCAATTCTTGATGCATCTCATCCTACATCCTTTGCTGCTGCATCTGCTTCTGCTTCTGGTGATGCTACATCTCCAGCTGCATCTGCTGCTTCATCTGCTGCTTTATCTCCTGCTGCATATGGTTCTGCATCTTCGGATGCATATGGTGTTGCATCTGGTGCTGCTTCTGCTGCTGGTGCATCTCCTGCCTCATATACTGCTCTTGTGTCTCCTGCTGATGTATGTTTTGCTGCATCTCCTGCTAATGGATATCCTGATGTATCTCCTGCTTCTGCATCTACTTCTTCTGCATCTCTGGCTCCAGCATCTCCTCCGGCATCAATTGCTGCTGTATCTCTTATTCATCAACTTCTGCTGCATCTCCTACTGCATCTGGTGCTGCTGTACCTCCTCCTACTGCATCACCTGCAGATCCATCTCCTGCTCCTGCATATTCATCTGCATTTCCTGCTGCAGTTCTTTATGAATCTACTACTGCTGCATCTGCTGAATTTGTTGCTGCATCTGCTGCTGCTTCATCTACTGCTGCATATACTGATAGATCTCCTGCTGCTGCATCTCCTGCTGGTGCTTCTGATGCTGCATCTGATGCTGCATCTGATTCTATTTTCTCTCCTGCTGCGTTTTCTGCGGTTGAAACTCATGCTATATTTCCTTCTGCTGCATCTTCTTCACTTCATCTACTATGCACTTCCTGCTGCTGCATCTCCTCCTTCTGCATCTCCGGCTGAATCGCCGGTAGCATCTCCTGCTTCTTCATCTCCTGATGCTACATCTCCTACAGCATACGATGCTGCTGCATCTCCTGTTACTTCTGCTGCATTCCCTGCTGCATCTCCTGATGCTGCAACTCCTTCTGCATCTCCTTCTGCGTCTCCTGCTACTACATCCCCCGCTGCTGCATTTCCTGCTGAATCTCCTCTTGCTGCAACTCCTTCTGCATTTTCTGCTGATTCATCTCCTGTGGAATCTGCGCTGCTGCATCTCCTGTTGCATCCGCTTCTGATGCATCTGTTGCTGCTATATGTCCTGCTACATCTCGTCATGCTGCACATCCTGGTGCATCTGCTGAAGATTCTCTTCCTATTGCTTCTTCTGTTGAATCTGCATTTCCTGCTACATCTGCTTCTGCATCTCCTGCTGCTGCATCAGATGCTGCATCTGATGCTGCATCTGATGCTGCTTTCTCTCCTGCTGCATGTACTGCCGATGAATCTTCTACTGTATTTCCTTCTGCTGCATCTTGTTCTCTTCATCTCCTACTCTGCACTTCCTGCTGTTGCATCTCCTCCTTCTGCATCTCCGGCTTAATCACCGGTAGCATCTCCTGCTTCTTCATCAGAATGGCTATTAAAGCGTCGCATCAATATATCACAGTGTTCAGTGCAACAACCGCAGCGAAGATGCTACGATCAAATATTGACTTTCGTATAATTCTTCTCTGGATATGCTTTCACTGCAGGGCAAGACTTGTAGAACTTTCAGTCTAGGCTCGTGTACTGCATCATCAGAATGGCTATTAAAGCGTCACTGCAAAATCTGAAAACGTTTAGAAAAAGTACCGCAAGGGCGCTGCTATGATCACATTCTAGCTCTCGTTAGAATCTTCTCTTGAAGCGCTATCACTACAAGCTGCAAAGCATGTCTAACAAAACGTTTAGTATTGATTACAGAATTGTGATTTAACTGCGCCTATGGAGGAGCTTTAGGAAAAGTGAGTTAAGCCCGTATGGAAGATGCTAGCATGGAATGCTGCTGCTTCTGAATGTCTTCTCTTATAGCGCTTTCACTGCAAAGAGAGACTTGTAGAACTTTCAGTCTAGGCTCGTGTCCTGTAATATCAGAATGGGTAGTAAAGCGTCACTGCAAAATTTCAAATCATTCAGAACAAGTACGGCAGGGAAGCTGCTCCTATCACATGCTGCCTCTGGTCAGTCTTCTCTGGAAGCATTTTCACTGCAAGCTGCAAAGCACGACTAACATAAAATTTTAGTATATAGTACAGAACAGTTACTTTGCTTTGCCGAATAACTCGCTTTCGGAATAGTGAACATCGGCTGCTTAGAAGATGGTAGTATGGAATGCTGCTGCTTCTGAATGCCTTCTCTTATAACACTTTCACTGCAAAGTACGACTTCTAGAAGTTTCAAGAAGGAGATGCAGAAAGAGATTCATCAGCAGGAGATGCAGCAGCAGGAAAGGCAGCAGTATATAGGGAAGCAACCTATGCTAATACATTCTTTTAGCCGTGTTTGCAGCTTTCAGTGAAAGCGCTTCCAGAGAAGATTCTAACGAGAGCAACCATTTGATGCTAGCAACTTCCCAGGGGTAGTTCTGCTAAACGCTTTCAAATCTTCAAGTGAAGCTTTACTAGCCATGCTGATCTTACTGTTCACTAGCCTAGACAGAAAGTTCGAAACATCTTGGTTTGCAGTGATTGCCCTCTAAGAGAAGACATTCAGAAGCAGAAGCATTCCATGCTAACATCTTCCCTGCTGGAGATATTCCCTTTTCTGAAAGAGCTTTATTAGGCGTTATTAAGTCGTAAATACCTAGCCTACGTGAAAACATTGCGTTTTTCGTGCTTTGAGGCTGACAGTGAAAGCGCTTCATGAAAGGATCCTACCTAACGAGAGCCAAAATTTGATTGTAGCAGCTTCCCTGCGGTACTTGTGCTGAACGATCTCAAATCTTGAAATGAGGCTTTAATAGCCATTCTGATCTTACAGTTTATAAGCCTAGAGTGAAACTTCTACAAGTCGTCTGTTGCAGTAACAGCACTATAAGAGAAAACATTAATAAGCGGTGTAGTTTCATGCCAGCTTCTGCACTGCCTGAAATACTTACTTTTCCATAAGCGCGTTAACAGGAGCAGCTAAGTCACAATTTATTACCCTAAATTAAAATAGATTAGTCGAGCTTCACAGCTTGAAGTGAAAGCGCTATAAGAGAAGACTTTAACGAGAATCAACATTTGATGGTAGAAGCTTCCCTGCAGTACTTGTGCTGAATGCTCTGAAATTTTGAAGTGACACTTTACAAGCTGGTGATATACTTCAGAAGACTAGAATGAAACTTCTAGAAGTCGTACTTTGCAATGAAAGTGTTATAAGAGAAGGCATTCAGAAGCAGCAGCATTCCATACTACCATCTTCTAAGCAGCCGATGTTCACTATTCCGAAAGCGCGTTATTCGGCGAAGCAAAGTAACTGTTCTGTACCCTATACTAAAATTTTATGTTAGTCGTGCTTTGCAGCTTGCAATGAAAGCGCTTCCAGAGAAGATTGACAAGAGCCAGCATGTGATAGTAGCAGCTTCCCTGCCGTACTTGTTCTGAACGATTTGAAATTTTGCAGTGACGCTTTACTACCCTTTCTGATATTACAGGACACGAGCCTAGACTGTTCTACAAGTCTCTCTTTGCAGTGAAAGTGCTATAAGAGAAGACATTCAGACGCAGCAGCATTCCATGCTAGCATCTTCCATACAGGCTTAACTCACTTTTCCTAAAGCTCCTCAGTAGTTAAATCACAATTCTGTAATCAATACTAAACGTTTTGTTAGACGTGCTTTGCAGCTTGTAGTGATAGCGCTTCAAGAGAAGATTCTAACTAGAGCTAGCATTTGATCATGTGGTACTTTTTCTAAACGTTTTCAAATTTTGCAGTGACGCTTTAATAGCCATTCTGATGATGCAGTACACGAGCCTAGACTGAAAGTTCTACAAGTCTTGCCTTGCAGTGAAAGCACATCCAGAGAAGACTTATACGAATGTCAATATTTGATCGTAGCATCTTCGCTGCGGTTGTTGCGCTGAACACTCTGATATTTTGAAGCGATGCTTTAATAGCCATTCTGATGTTGCAGTACGTAAGCATGGACTAAAAGTTTAACAAGTCTTGCCTTGCAGTGAAAATGCTAAATACTTTGAAGTGATGCTTTAATGGCCATTTTGATGTTGCAGTGTAAAAGCCTAGACTGTAACTTCTACAAGTTTTGCTTTACTGTGAAAGCGCTCTAAGAGAAGACATTCAGTAGCAGCAGTATTCCACGCTAGTATCTTCACTGCGTCAGTTACTCACTTATTAGTAAGCACCTTCATAAATCACAATTCAGTATCCTATACTAAAACGTTCCTTTAGTCATGCTTTGCAGCTTGCAGTGAAAGGGTTTCCAGAGAAGCCTCTAACGAGAGCCAGCATTTCATTGTAGCTTCTTCCCTGCGGTACTTGTGCTGAACGCTCTGATATCTTCAAGTGAAGCTTTAATAGCAGTTCTGACGTTAGAGTACACAAGCGTATACTCAAACTTCAACAAGTCTCACTTTGCAGTGAAAGTGCTTTAAGAGACATTCAGAAGCAGCAGCATTCCATGCTATCATCTTCCCTTGTGGGCGTTATTCGATTTCCCTAAAGCGCCTCAATAGTGGCACTTAAGTCAAAATGAGATGCAGCAGGAGCTGCAGCAGCACATGCAATATAAGCAGATGCAGCAGCAGGAAATAAAGCAGCAGATGCAGCAGCAAGACTTGAAGCAGAAAATGCGCCAGCACGAAATGCAGCACCAAGTGATTCAGACGGAGATGCAGAAGGAGGTGCAGCAGAAGGAGATGCTGCAACAGCACATGCAGCAACAGGAGATGCAGCAGTAGGAGATGCAGCAGCAGCAGATGCAGCAAGAGATTCTGCAGCAAGAGATTCAGCAGCCGACACGGCATCAGGAGATTCAGCAGCAGGAGGTGCAGCAGGAGATGCAGAAGCAAATGCAGCAGTTGGAGTGGCAGTAGGTGGAGATGCATCAGGAGATGCATACTCAGAAGGAGATGTAGCAGGAGATTGAACATGATATGTAGAAGCATGAGATGCCGCAGGAAATTCAGGAGGATATTCAGGAGGAGATGCAAGAGTACGAGATGCAAGAGCAGGAAATGCAGAAGCATATGCAGTAGGAGGAGAGGCAGCAGCAGGACATGCAGCAGGAGTCGATGCAGAAGATAATAGAGCAGCAGGAGATTCAGAAGAACGAGATATAGAAAGAGATTCAGCAGCAGGAATTGAAGCAGCAGGAAAGGCAGCAGTATATAGAGAAGCAGGATATGTAGCAGAAAGAAATGCAGTAAGAGGAGCTAGAGCAGGTAATGCAGCAGCAGGAGATGCAGCAGGAGATGCAAGAGTAAGAGATGCAGCAACCGCCCCATCTGCAGGAGATGCAGCAGCAGTAGGTGCATCAGGAGATGCAGTAGCAGAAGATGAAGCATTATCATGAGGTGCATGAAGAGGTGCAGTAGCAGGATATGTAGCAGGAGATTTGGCAGGAGATGAAGAAGCAGCAGAGCCGAAGCAGATGCAGCAGGAGATGCAGCAGTAGATGTAGGATCAGCAAATACTGCAGCAGATGCAGCAGAAGATCACATATGAGGTGATGAAGCCACAGATTCAGCAGCAGCTAATTCAGCAGGAGATGCAGCAGCAGAAGATGCAGAAGCAGATGTAGCAGGAAATGCAGATTCAGCAGGAGAAGCAATAGGAAGAGAATCTTCAGCAGATGCAGCAGGATGTGCAGCATGACGAGATGTAGCAGGACATATAGCAGCAGATGCATCAGCAGATAAAGCAGGAAATGCAGCCAGAGATGCAGCAACAGATGCATCAGAAGCAGATGCAACAGGAGATGCAGCAGCGCAGATTCCGCAGGAGATGCATCTGCAGAAGGACTTGCAGGAAGACAACATTCAGCAGGAAATGCAGCAGCAGAGGATATGTAGCAGGAGACACAGAAGGAGATGCAGTAGGAGTTGCATCACCAGGAGATGCATCAGGGAATGCAGCAGCAGCAGAAGTAACAGGAGATGCAGCAGCATCATATGCATTAGGAGATGTAGCAGCAGGAGATGAAGAAGCAGGAGATGCTACCGGTGATTCAGCCGGAGATGCAGAATGAGGAGATGCAGCTGCTGGAGGTACAGAGTAGTAGATGAAGTGAAGAAGTTAAAGCAGAAGGAAATATAGAAGGAGATTCAGCCGCAGAAAATGCACCAGGAGAGAAAATAGAATCAGATGCAGCATGAGATGAAGCAGCATATCCAGCAGCAGGAAATGCAGCAGTAGTAGATTCATAAAGAGCTGCAGCAGGAAATGCAGATGAATATGCAGCAGCAGGAGATGCATCTGTAATTGATGCAGAAACAGGAGATGCAGCAGGTGACGCTCAAAAAGATGCAGCAGGAGATGCAGAATGAGATGAAGGAAAATGAGATGCAGAAACAGGAGATGCAGCAGAAAGACATAGATCAAGAGATGAAGCAGCAGGAGATTCATTAGGAGATGCAGTAGCAGGATATGAAACAGCAGGAGATATAGCAACAGGATATGCAGCAAGAGGAAATGGAACAGGAGATGCAGTAGGAGGAGGTAGAGCAGCACTAGATGCAGCAGTACATGCACTAGCAGGAGATGCAGCAGGAGATGCAGGCGGAGATGTAGCAAGAGGTTATGCACCTTCTATTGAAGCATCTCCTGCATCATCTCCTTCTGCTGCATATCCTGCTGCTGCATCTCGTTCTGCATCTCCTGCTGCATCTCCTTGAGCGTCACCTGCTGCATCTCCTTCTGCATCACCTGCAGATGCATCTTCTGCTCCTGCATATTCATCTGCATTTCCTACTGCAGCTCTTTATGAATCTACTACTGCTACATCTGCTGAATTTGCTGCTGCATCTGCTACTGCTTCATCTACTGCTGCATCTCCTGTTAGATTTCCTGCTGCTGCATCTCCTGGCTGGTTGCTTCTGATGCTACATCTGATGCTGCATCTGATTCTACTTTCTCTCTTGCTGCATTTTCCGCGGCTGAATCTCCTGCTATATTTCCTTCTGCTGCATCTTCTTCACTTCATCTACTACTCTGCACCTCCTTGCTGCTGCATCTCCTCCTTCTGCATCTCCGGCTGAATCGCCTGTAGCATCTCCTGCTTCTTCATCTCCTGATGCTACATCTCCTAGTGCATATGCTGCTGCTGCATCTCCTGTTACTTCTGCTGCTGCTGCAATCCCTGATGCATCTCCTGATGCTGCAGCTCCTTCTGCATCTCCTTCTGCGTCTCCTGCTACTACATCCCCTGCTGCTGCATTTCCTGCTGCATCTCCTGATGCTGCAACTCCTTTTGCATCTTCTGCTGATGCATCTCCTGCGGAATCTGCTGCTGCTGCATCTCCTGTTGCATCTGCTTCTGATGCATCTGCGATCACATCTCTGCTGCTGCATCTCTTGCTGCATTTCCTGCTTCATCTGCTGATGCATCTGCTGCTGCTATATGTCCTGTTACATCTCGTCATGCTGCACATCCTGCTGTATCTGCTGAAGATTCTCTTCCTATTGCTTCTCCTGCTGAATCTGCATCTCCTGATGCATCTGCTGATGCACCTCCTGCTGCTGCATCTCCTGCTCCATCTTCAGCTGATGCATCTGTGGCTTTATCACCTCATATGTCATCTCCTGCTGCAACTGCTGCAGTATTTTCTGCTGCAGCATCTCCTGATTCTGCGTCTACTGCTGCATTTCCTGCTGCATCTCCTGCTGATTCATCTCCTATTGCGAATCTGCTGAAGCACCTCTTGCTTCTGAATCTCTTGCTGAATCTCCATCAACTGATGCATCTGCTGCTGCATCTCCACCTGCTGTATCTGATGCTGCATCTCCTGCTGCATTTCCTCTTGCTCAATCTCCTGCTGCATCTCCTGCTGCTGTGCCTGCTGTTGCATAACCTGCTGAGTCACCTGCTGCTGGATCTGCTGCGACTGCATTTCCTGCTACTTCAACTCCTGCTCTTGCATCTCCATCTGCTCTATCTCCTCTTGTATCTCCCACGGCATCTCATGCTGCTACATCTCCCTCAGAATATGCATCTCCTGCTACTACATCTCCTGCTGCATCTCCTGCTGAATATATATCTCCTGCTGCATCTCCTGCTGCTGCATCTGCTGTTGCTCTGTCTTCTTCTCTATCTCTTGCTTCATCTGCTGCTGCGTCTCCTGCTGCATCTGCTGCTGCTGAATCTCCTGTTGCTGCATCTCCTTCTGCATCTGCTGCTGCTCTATCTCCTGCTGCATCTCCTGCAGCTGCATTTCCTCCTGCTAAATCTCCTCCTGAAGCTCCTGCCACCTCTCCTGCTTCATCTGCTGCTGCTGAATTTCCTGCTGCTGAATCTCCTGCTGCATCTCATGCTGCTGAATCTCCTGCTGCTGAATCTCCTGCTGCATCTCCTGCTGCTGAATTTCCTGCTGCTTCATCTCCTCCTGCATCTCCTGCTGCATTTCTTGGTGCTACATATCCTGCTGCTGCAACTCCTGCTGAAACTCCTGCTATAGAATCTCCTGCTGCAGCTTCTGCTGAAACTCCTGCTATAGAATCTCCTGCTGCATCTCCTGCTGCATAATCTCCTGCTAAGTCTCCTGCTGCTGCATCTCCTCCTGATACATCTGCTGCAGCATCTGCTGCTGCTACATCACCTGCTGTTGAATCTCCTGCTGCTGAATCTCATGCTGAATCTCCTGCTGCATCTCCTGCTACTACATCCTCTGCTTCTTTATAGAATGCTGCATCTCCTGCTGCTGTATTACCTGCTGCATCTCCTGCTGCTGTATTACCTGCTGCATCACCTCTTTCTGTGTCTCCTCTTGCTGCATCTCCTCCTGCTACACCTGCTGCTGCATCTCCTCCTGCTTCTCCTGCTGCATCTGCTTCTACATCTGCTGATGCATCTCCTTCTGCTTCATCTCCTCCTTCATCTATTTCTCCTGCATATCCTGAATATATTTCCTGCTGCATCTTCTACGGTATTTCTTGCTACATCATCTGCCTCACCTCCTCTTGCATCTCCTGCTGCATCTGCTGATGCATCTCCTTCTGCTGCATCTTCTGCTTCATCTTCAGATGATACATCTGTAGCTTCATCTCCTGATATTTCATCTCCTTCTGCATCTGCTGGGCATCTCCTGCTGCTGCATCTCCTGCTGCATTTCCTGCTGCATCTCCTGCTGCATTTCCTGCTGCATCTGCTGCTGTTCTGCTGCTGCTTCATCTACTGCTGAATCTCCAGCTACATATCCTGCTGCTGCATTTCCTGCTCTACCTCATACTGATTCTCCTGTTCATGCGTATCCTCCTGCACCTCCTGCTGCTGCACCTCCTGCTGCTGCATCCTCTAATGCATCCTATGATAATGCTACATCTCTTGCTACTGCCTCTCCTGCTGCAATTCCTGCTGCTCTATATCTTGCTGCATCTTCTGCTGCTGCATCTCCTGCTGCTGTATCTGCTGCTACTGCATGTCTTGCTGCAGCTCCTCCTGATGCTTCTGCTGCTGCATATCCTTCTGCATTTCCTGCTGCATCTCCTCCTCCTGCATCTTGTGTTGCATCTCCTACTGCAGCTTTTCCTGCTGCATCTATTTCTGCCCATCTCCTTCTGCATCTCCTGCTCCTGCATCTCCTACTGCTGAATATCCTCCTGAATCTCCTGCGACATCTCCTGCTGCTGCATAACCTGTTACATGTCCCGATGCATCTCCTTCTGAATATTCACCTCCTGATGCATCTCGTTCTGATACATCTGCTGCTGCATCTCCTGCTGCAGTGTCTAATGCTCTATCTCCTGCTGCATCTGCTCCTGCTGCATCTGCTGCTGCTGCATCTCCTCCAACATTTTCTGCTGCTGCATCTTCTGCTTCATCTCCAGCTGCTGCATCTCCTGCTGCATCTCCTGTGAATAAAATCTGCTCCTGCAGCTATTGCTGCTGCGTCTGCTGCCTCTGCAGCTGCAGCTGCAACACCTGCTGCTGCATCACCTGCTGCATTACCTCCTGCTGTATATTCTGCTGCCTTTCCTGCTGCTGCATCTCCTTAATCTGCTGCTCCATTTCCTGCTACTTCATGTACTGCTGCATCTCCTGCTATATTTGCTGCTGCTGCATCTCCTTCTACTTGATGCCCTCCTGCATCTCCTGCTGCTGCATCTGCTGCTTCATCTCCTGCTGCATCCTCTGCCGATGCATCTGCAGAATCATCTCCATTTCCTGCTGCATCTGCTGCTCAGTCTTCTACGGATGCATCTAGTGCTTCTGCTTTTCAACTGCATATCCTGTTGAAGGCATCTGCGACTGCATCTTCTGCTACTACATCTCCTGCTGAATTTCCTGCTGCACTTCCTGCTGTAACTACTGATGCCTATGTTGCTATTTCATCTCCTGCTGCATCTCCTGCTGTATCTTCTTCTGCAGAATCTCCTCCAGCATCTCCTGCTATTATTCCTTCTGATGTGTCTCCTGCTGCATCTCCTACTACATCCCCTGCTGCTGAATCTCCTACGGAATTTCCTGCTGCACAATCTGCTGATGCATTTCCTGCTGATGCATCTCCTGCTGAATCTCCTGATGCTGCATCTCCTGCTGCTGAATCTCATGCCTCTTCATCTCCTGCTGCTGCAACGCCTGCTGAATCTGATGCTGCATCTGGTGCGGCTGCATCTTCATTTTCTACATCTCCTGCTGCTGCATCTCCGGCTGATTTCCTGCTGCATTTCCTTCTCTTGAATCTCCTGCTGCATATCCTGGTGCATCACCTGCTGAATATGCATCTCCTGCTACACCTCCTGCTGATACACCTCATGCAGCTGCAGCTGCTGCTGCATATCCTGCTGCATCTGTTGTTGCCAATTTTCTTGCTGTTGCATATCCTACTGAATTTCCAGCAGAATCTCCTGCTGATGCAATTCCTGCTGCATCTCATCTTGCATCCTTTGCTGCTGCACCTGCTTTTGATTATGGTGATGCTACATCTCCAGCTGCATCTCCTGCTTCATCTGCTGCTGTATCTCCTGCTGCCTATGGTTCTGCAGGTTATGCTGCATATGGCTCTGCATCTGCTGCTGCTTCGGCTACTGGTGTATCTCCTGCTTCATATCCTGCTGCTGTGCCTCCTGCTGATGTATGTTTTGCTGCATCTCCTGCTGATGCATGTCCTGCTGTATCTCCTGCTTCTGCATCTACTTCTTCTGCATCTCTGGCTCCAGCATCTCCTGCTGCATCAATTTCTGCTGCATCTCTTATTCATCTCCTTCTACAGCATATACTGCTCCATCTGGTGCTGCTGTACATCCTCCAGCTGCATTTCCTGTTGCATCTCCTCCTGCTGCATCTCCTGTTTCTGCATCTCCTTTTGCTTCGTGTGCTGCTGCGTCTCCTGCAGTATCTCATGTTGCACCTATTGAAGCATCTCCTGTGTCATCTCCTTCTGCTGCATATCTTGCTGCTTCATCTCCTTCTGCATCTCCTGCTGCATCTCCTTCTGCATCACCTGCAGATACATCTCCTGCTATATCTCCTGCTCCTGCATATTCATCTGCATTTCCTCCTGCAGCTCTTTATGAATCTACTACTGCTGCATCTGCTGAATTACCTGCTGCATCTGCTGCTGCTTCATCTACTGCTGCATCTCCTGTTAGATCGCCTGCTGCTGCATCTCCTGCTGCTGCATCTGATGCTGCTTTCTCTCTAGCTGTACGTACTGCCGATGAATCTCCTCCTATATTTCCTTCTGCTGCATCTTCTTCTCTTCATCTACTACTCTGCACTCCTGCTGCTGCATCTCCTCCTTCTGCATCTCCGGCTGAATCGCCTGTAGCATCTCCTGCTTCTTCATCTCCTGCTGCACATCTCCCACAGTATATGATGCTGCTGCATCTCCTGTTACTTCTGCTGCTGCTGCGTTCCAAGATTCATCTCCTGATTCTGCAACTCCTTCTGCATCTCCTGCTACTACATCCCCTGCTGCCACATTTCCTGATGCATCTCCTGATGCTGCAACTCCTTCTGCATCTCATTTCTTGCTTAATCTCCTGCTACTGCATCTCCTGCTGCACCTACTGCTGCTGCATTTCCTGCTGCATCTTCTGCTGCTGCATCTCCTGCTGATGGGTCTGATGCTGCATCTCTTGCTCTTGCATCTCCTGCTGCATGTCCTGCTGCTGAATCTCCTGTTGATGGGTCTCATGCTACATCTCTTGCTCCTGCATCTCCTGCTGCATCTCCTGCTGCTGCGTTACCTGCTATATGTCCTTCTACTGCATCTCCTCCTGCTGCATATCCTGCTTCTCTATATACTGCTGCCTTTCCTGCTGCTGCATCTCCTGCTGATGAATATCTTTCTACATCTTCTTCTGAATCTCCTGCTGCTCTAATACATTCTGCATCTCCTCCTGCTACAACTGCTTCTGCATCTCCTCCTGATGCATCTCCTGCTAAATCTGCATTTTCTGCTGCGTTTCCTGCTGCTGCATCTCTTTAATCTGCTCCTCCATTTCCTGATGCTTCATGTACTGCTGCATCTCCTGCTACATTTGCTGCTGCTGCATCTCCTTCTACTTGATGTCCTCCTGCATCTCCTGCTGCTGCATTTGCTGCTTCATCTCCTGCTGCAGAATAGCGTGCTGTTTCATCTCCTGATGCATCTTCTGGGGATGCATCTGCAGATGCATCTGCAGAAGCAACTGTATTTCCTGCTGCATCTGCTGCTCAGTCTGCTACGGATGCATCTAGTGCTTCTGCATTTCAGCTGCATATCCTGTTGAAGGCATCTGTTGCTGCATCTCCTGCTGCTACCTAGTGGCAGTTAAATAATAATGAGATCATTCAGCACAAATACCGCAGGGAAGCTGCTACCATCAAATTTTGGCACTCGTTAGGATCCTTTCATGAAGCGCTTTCACTGCCAGCTTCAAAGCACGAAAAACGCAACGTATTGGCGTAGACTAGGTATTTACGACTTAATAACGCCTAATAACGGAAAGGAGAATATCTCCAGAAGGGAGATGTTAGCATGGATTAATTCTGCTTCTGAATCTCTTCTCTTAGAGGGCAATCACTGCAAACCAAGATGTATCGAACTTTCCGTCTAGGCTAGTGAACGGTAACATCAGCATGGCTAGTAAAGCATCACTTGAAGATTTGAAAGCGTTTAGCAGAACTCCCCCTGGGAAGTTGCTAGCATCAAATGGTTGCTCTCGTTAGAGTCTTCTCTGGAAGCGCTTTCACTGCAAGATGCAAACACGACTAAAAGAACGTATTAGCATAGGCTAGTGAATAGGGACTTAACACCGTCTAATCCGGCGTTTTAGTAAAAATTCATATCGCCAGCAGGGAAGATGCTAGCATGGAATGCTTCTGCTTGTGGATGTATTCTCTTAGAGCGCTTTCATTGCAGAGCACGACTTGTAGAACTTTCAGTCTAGTCTTATGTACTGTAAGACCAGAATGGCTACGAAGGCGTTACTTCAAAATTTCAGAGCGTTCGGCACAAGTAACACAGGAAAGGTGTTACCATCAAATGCTGGCTTTCGTTAGCATCTTCCATGCAAGCGGTTTCTCTGCAAGATGCAGAGAACCACTAACGCAACGTTCTTGGGTTGGCAAATGAATAGAGACTTAATAGCACATAATAAGGCGCTTTAGGTAAAGGGAATATCTCTAACAGCGAAGATGTTAGCATGGAATGTTTCTGCTTCTGAATGTCTTCTCTTAGAGTGCAATCACTGCAAACCAAGATTTATCGAACTTTCTGTCTAGGCTAGTGAACTGTGTCATCAGCAAAGCTAGTAAGGCTTCACTTGACGATATGAAAGCATTCAGCACAAGTACCGCAGGGAAGTTGCTAGCATCAAATGGTGTCTCTCGTTAGAATCCTCTCTGGAAGCGCTTTCACTGAGAGGTGCAAAACACGACTTACAATGCCTTTAAGTGTAGGTTAAAGAATAGTGATATAATAGAGACTAATAACGAGCTTTAGGAAAATTGAATATATCCAACAGCGAAGATGTAAGCACGGAATGCTACTGCTTCTGAATGTCGTCTCTTATAGCGCTTTCACTGGAAAGCGAGACTTGTCGAATTTTCAGTCTAGGCTTGTGAAATGTAACATCAGCATGGCTATTGAGGCATCACGTCGAGATTTCAGAGCGTTCAGCACAAGTACCACAGGGAAGCTGCTACCATCAAATTTTGACTCTCGATAGGATCTTTTCATCAAGCGCTTTCCCTGTCAGCCTCAAAGCATGAAAAACCAACATTTTCGCGTAGGCTAGTTATTAACCACTTAATAACGCCTAATAACCCTCTTTAGGAAAAGAGAATATCTCCAGCAGGGAAGATGTTAGCATGGAATGCTTCTGCTCCTGAATGTCTTCCCTTGAAGAGATGAATAAGAGATACAGCAGCAACTGATGCAGCAGGAGATGCTGGAGCCGGAGATGCAGAAGAAGTAGATGCAGAATCAGGAGATACATCAGGACATGCATCAGCAGGAGATGCAGCAAAACATACATCAGCAGGAGACACAGTAGCACGATATGAGGCAGGAGACGCACCAACAGCAGAAGCAGCAGGAGTTGCAACACCATATGCAGCAGAAGATGCAGAACCATATGCAGCAGGAGACATAGCAGCAGATGAAGCAGCAGATGCAGCTGGAGATGTAGCATCACCAGAAGCAGAAGAAGATACAGCAGCAAAGGATGCAGGATGAGATGCATCAAGAATTGCATCAGCAGGAGATGCTGCTGGAAATTCAGTAGGATATGCAACAGCAAGAGAATTGGCAACAACAGATGAAGCAGGATATGCAGCAGCAGATGCAGCTGCATGAGGTGTATCAGCAGGAGATGTAGCAGGAGATGCATATTCAGCAGAAGATGTATCAGGATATGCAGCAGGAGATTCAAGAGAAGGACATGCATCAGGAAATCAGTCGGAGATGAAGCAGCAGGAGATGCAGGAAAAGAAGATGCAGCCGCACCAGATGCAGCATCAGATTCAGCAGGAGTTGCAGCAGCAGGAGATGAAGAGGCATGAGATTCAGCAGCAGCAGATGAAGAGGCATGAGATTCAGCAGCAGGAGATGAAGAGGCATGAGATTCAGCAGCAGGAGATGCAGCATCAGGAGATTCAGCAGGAGATGCATCAGCAGGAAATGCATCAGCAGATTCTGCAGCAGGAAATTCCGTAGTACATTCTGCAGCAGGAGATTCAGTAGAAAAGGCAGCAGGAAATTCAGTAGAAAATGCAGCAGGAGATGCAGCAGGAGATATAGAAGGAGATTCAGCAGCAGGGGATGTAGAAAGAGATGCAGCAGGAGATACATCAGCAGGAATTGTAGCAGGAGATGCTGGAGGAGAATCTGCAGAAGAAGATTCAGCAGGAGATGAAGCAGGAGATGAAATAGCAACATAGGCATCAGCAGTTACAGCAGGAAGTGCAGCAGGAGATTCAGCAGGAAATGTAGCAGCAGGATATGCAGCCGCGGATGCCTTCAACAGGATATGCAGCTGAAATGTAGAAGCACTAGATGCATCCGTAGAAGATTGAGCAGCAGATGCAGCAGGAAATGGAGATGCTTCTGCAGATGCACACGCAGAAGATGCAGCAGGAGATGAAGCAGCAGGCTATACAGCAGCAGGAGATGAATCAGCAGATTCAGCAGCAGGAGGTGCAGGAGGACATCAAGTAGAAGGAGATGCAGCAGCAGCAAATGTGGCAGGAGATGCAGCAGTACATGAAGCTGCAAGAAATGGAGCAGCAGATTAAGGAGATGCAGCAGCAGAATATGCAGCAGGAGGTAATGCAGCAGGTGATGCAGCAGCAGGTGATGCAGCTGCAGAGGCAGCAGATGCAGCAGCAATAGATGCAGCAGCAGATGCATCAGGAGATGCGGATTCAGTAGGAGATGCAGCAGCAGAAGATGCAGCAGCAGAAGATGCAGCAGCAGATGCAGCAGTAAAAAATGCAGCAAGATATGCTGCAGGAGGAGATGCAGTAGGATATGAAGCAGGAGATGCAGCAGCAGGAGATGCAGCAGGGGATGCATATTCAGCAGTAGATTCAGCAGGAACTTCAGAAGGAGATGCATCAGCAGGAGATTTAGCAGGAGATGCAGCAGTAGATGAAGCAGCAACATGTGCAAGAGCAGATGCACCAGATGGAGCAGCAGGAGATGCAGCAAGGGATGGAGCAGCAGATGCAACGGGAAATGGTGCATCAGGAGATGCTTCCGCAGATGCATGAGCAGAGGATGCAGCAGGAGATGTAGCAGCAAGAGGTACATAAGCAGGAGATGAAGCAGCAGATGCAGCATCAGGAGATGTAGTAGGACATCAAATAACAGGGGCTGCTCCTGCTTCCTCATTTTTTTCTATATCTCCCGCTGCATCTATCTGCTGCTGCCTCTGCTGGTGCATTTCCTGCTGGTGCATTTCCTGCTTTTACATCTCCTGCTGCATATCCTGCTGCTCTATCTTCTGATTCATCTCATGCTGATGCATCTTCTGCTGCATCTCCTGCTTCTTCATCTACTGTTGCTACATTTCCTGCTGAATCTGCTGCTGAATCTGCTGCTGCATCCCCTGCTGCTGATTCTCCTGCTTCTTCATATCCTGCTGCTTTATGGTCTGTTTCATCTACTGCTGCTGCATATCTTGTTACATCTTCTGGTGCTACACTTCCTTCTGCTGCGTCTGGTACTGCATCTCCTGCTGCATCTCCTTCTGCTGTATCTCTTGCT
Source organism: Clamator glandarius (assembly GCA_033459285.1). Classification (NCBI taxonomy): domain Eukaryota; kingdom Metazoa; phylum Chordata; class Aves; order Cuculiformes; family Cuculidae; genus Clamator; species Clamator glandarius. The sequence goes on along the minus strand of JAUNZM010000631.1, from coordinate 96,157 downwards.
GAAAATGTTTCTGCGTCTCCTATGGCTGCATCTCCTGCAGCTGAATCTGCCACCGCAGTGCTGTTGTTGCATCTCCTGCTGCTGCATCTCATGTTGCTGCATCTCCTTCAGAATATCCTGATGATGCAGATGCAGCAGCTGGAGCAGCAGGAGATGCAGCAAGAGATGCCCCAGCAGGAGATGGAGCAGGCCAAGCAGCAGTAGATGCAGCAGCAATATATGCAGCAAAAGGAGATGAAGCAGGAGATGCAGCAGCAGGAGATGCAGAAGCAGATGCAGCATCAGGAGATGCACGAGGACATCCATCAGCAGGAGATGCAGCAGCAGGAGATGCACCAGTAGGCGACTCTAGAGCAGATGTAGCAAAAGATGCAGGAGATTCAGCAGCAGATGATGCAGCAGAAGGAGATGCTGCGAGATATGCAGAAGCAGGAGATGCAGCAGTAATAGATGTGGTATGAGATGCAGAAGCAGGAGATTCAGCAGCAGATGCAGCAGGAGATGCAGCACCAGCAGATGCAGCAGCAGGAGAGGAAGTATCAGATGCAGGAGCAGGAAATGCAGCAGTAGGAGATGCAGCAGGAGTTGCAGCACAAGGAGATGCAGCAGTAGAAAATGCAGCAGCAGGAGATGTAGAAGAGTTTGTAGCAGCAGAAGATACAGAATCAGGAGATTCAGCAAGAAATCACCATCATACGATGAATACACAGATGCAACAGAAGGATATGAAACAGCAGGAGATATAGCAGCAGGAGACGCAGCAGGAGATTCAGCAGGAGATGCAGCAGGAGGAGATGCAACAGGAGAGGCAGTAGGAGGAGATTCAGCAGGAGATGCAGTAGGAGGAGATGGAACAGGAGATGCAACAGGAGATGCAACAGCAGGAGGTACAGCAGAACCAGATGCAGCAGTAGCTGCAGCAGAAGGAGATGAATAAGAGATACATAAGCAATTGATGCAGCAGGAGATGCTGGAGCCAGAGATGCAGAAGAAGTAGGTGCAGAATCAGGAGATGCATCAAGACATGCATCAGCAGGAGATGCAGAAAAACATACATCAGCAGGAGACACAGCAGCACGATATGAGGCAGGAGATGCACCAGCAGCAGAAGCAGCACGAGATGCAGCACCATATGCAGCAGAAGATGCAGAACCATATGCAGCAGGAGATACAGCAGCAGATGAAGCAGCAGATGCAGCTGGAGATGTAGCATCACCAGAAGCAGCAGCAAAGGATGCAGGATGAGATGCAGCAAGAATTGCATAAGCAGGCGATGCTGCTGGAAATTCAGTAGGATATGCAACAACAAGAGAATTGGCAACAGCAGATGCAGCAGGATATGCAGCAGCAGCTGCAGCAGCATGAGGTGTATCAGCAAGAGATGTAGCAGGAGATGCATATTCACAGGTGATGCAACAGGATATGCAGCAAGAGATTGCACAGAAGGAAATACAGCAGGAAATCAGCCGGAGATGCAGCAGCAGGAGATGCAGGAAAAGAAGATGCAGCAGCACCAGATGCAGCAGCAGATTCAGCAGGAGTTGCAGCCGCAGGAGATGAATAGGCAGGAGATTCAGCAGCAGGAGATGCAGCATCAGGATATTCAGCAGGAGATGCATCAGCAGGAAATGCATCAGCAGATTCTACATTAGGAAATTCCGTAGGAGATTCTGCAGCAGGAGATTCAGTAGAAAAGGCAGCAGGAGATGCAGATTTAGCAGGAGATGCATCAGCAAGAGATGCAGAAACAGATGCAGCAAGAGGAGATGCAGCACCAGGACATGCAGCAGGAGTCGATGCAGAATGTAATAGAGCAGCAGGAGATTCAGAAGAAAGAGATGCAGAAAGAGATTCCACAGCAGGAGATGCAGCAGCAGGAAAGGCAGCAGTATATACAGAAGCAGGATATGCAGCAGAAGGAGGTGCAGTAGGAGGAGATAGAGCAGGTAATGCAAGAGCAGGAGATGCAGCAGGAGATGCAAGAGCAAGAGATGTAGCATCAGACCCATCAGCAGGAGATGCAGCAGCAGTAAGTGCAGCAGGAGATGCAGTAGAAGGAGAGGAAGCATTATCATGAGATGCATTAAGAGGTGCAGAAGCAGGATATGTAGCAGGAGATTTGGCACGAGATGAAGCAGCAGCAGGGCAGCAGCAGATGCAGCAGGAGATGCAGCAGTAGATGCAGGATCAGCAGATACTGCAGCAGGACATACTGCAGCAGATGAAGCAGGAAATGACATATGAGGTGATGAAGCCACAGATGCATCAGCTGAAGATGAAGCAGGAGATGCAGCAGGAGGAGGTTCATCAGCAGATGCATTAGGAGATGAGGAAGCAAAAGTAGAAAGTTATAACGTACATGTAGAAGCAGATGCAGCAGCAGCTAATTCAGCAGGAGATGCAGCAGTAGGAGATGCAGATGCAGAGGCAGCAGGAAATGCAGATTCAGCAGGAGAAGCAATAGGAAGAGAATCTTCAGCAGATGCAGCAGGATGTGCAGCATGACGAGATGTAGCAGGACATAGAGCAGCAGCAGATGCAGCAGCAGATGAAGCAGGAAATGCAGCAAGAGATGCAGCAGCAGAGATGTAGCCGCAGATGCATCAGAAGCAGATGCAACAGGAGATGCAGCAGCACAGATTCCACAGGAGATGCAGCAGCAGAAAATGCAGAAGGAGTTGCAGCATCAGGAGATGCAGCAGGAAATGCAGCAGCAGGGGATGTAGTAGCAGGAGACGCAGAATGAGATGCAGGAGTTGCAGCATCAGGGAATGCAGCAGCAGCAGAAGTAAGAGGAGATGCAGCAGCATCATATGCTGTAGGAGATGTAGCAGCAGGAGATGTAGCAGCAGGAGATGCTACAGGCGATTGAGCCGGAGATGCAGAAGGAGGAGATGCAGCAGCAGGAGGTGCAGAGTAGTAGATGAAGAGAAGAAAATACAGCAGAAGGAAATATAGCAGGAGATTCATCGGCAGTACATGCAGCAGGAGAGAAAGCAGCATCTGATGCAGCAGCAGATGCAGCAGCAGGAGATGCAGCAGCATGAGATCTATCAGGAGATGCAGCAGTAGATGAAGAAGCAGCAGATGCAGCAGCAATTTCAGCAGATGCAGCAGTAGTAGATTCATAAAGAGCTGCAGCAGGAAATGCAGATGAATATGCAGGAGCAGGAGATATAGCAGCTTTCTCTATCTCCTCTTGCTGCATATCCTGCTTCTGTATATTCTGCTGCATTTCCTGCTGCTGCATCTCCTGCTGCTGAATCTCTTTCTGCATCTCCTTCTTCTGAACCAACTGCTGCTCTATTACCTTCTGCATCGACTCCTGCTGCATGTCCTGCTACTGCATCTCCTCCTGCTGCATCTGCTTCTGCATCTCCTGCTGATGCATCTCCTGCTATTTCATCTCCTTCTGCTGAATCTCCTCCTGAATCTCCTGCAGCATCTCATGCTGCTACATATCACGCTACATCTCCTTGCATATCTCCTCCTGAATATGAATGTCCTGCTGCTGAATCTCATGCTGCTGCATCTCCTGCTGCTTAATCTCCTGCTGCTGCGTCTGCTGCATCATCTCCTTTTTCTCCATTATCTGCTGTGTCTCCTGTTACTGCATCATATCATGCTGCTGCATATGTTGAAGAATCTCTTCCTACTACATCTTCTGCTGAATCGTCATTTCCTGCTGCATCTGCTTCTGCATCTCCTGCTGCTTCTCCTGCTGCTGCATCAGTTGCTGATGAATCTCCTGCAGCATCTCATGCTTCGACATATCATGCTGAATCTCCTGCTCCATCTCCTTCTGAATATGCATCTACACCGGCTGCCACTCCTACTGCTGCGTTTGCTTCTGCATCTCTTGCTTCAACTCCTGCTGCTGAATCTCCTGATGCCGGGTCTCCTGCTGATTCTGTTGATGTAGTACACGATCCTAGACTGAAAGTTCTACAAGTCTTGCCTTGCAGTGAAAGCACATCCAGAGAAGAATTATACGAATGTCAATATTTGATCATAGCATCTCCCCTGCCGTTGTTGCGCTGAACACTCTGATATTTTGAAGCGACGCTTTAATAGCCATTCTGATGTTGCAGTACGTAAGCATAGACTAAAAGTTCAACAAGTCTTGCCTTGCAGTGAAAGCGCTAAAGATTTTGAAGTGATGCTTTAATAGCCATTTTGATGTTGCAGTGTAAAAGCCTAGACTGAAACGTCTACAAGTTTTGCTTTGCAGTGAAAGCGCTCTAAGAGAAGACATTCAGTAGCAGCAGTATTCCACGCTAGCATCTTCACTGCGTCAGTTACTCACTTATTAGAAAGCACCTTCATAAGTCACAATTCAGTACCCTATACTAAAACGTTCTGTTAGTCATGCTTTGCAGCTTTCACTGAAAGCGTTTCCAGAGAAGCCTCTAACGAGAGCCAGCATTTCATTGTAGCTTCTTCCCTGCGGTACTTGTGCTGAACGCTCTGATATTTTCAAGTGACGCTTTAAAAGCCGTTCTGATGTTACAGTACACAAGCGTATAGTCAAACTGCCACAAGACTCACTTTGCAGTGAACGCGCTTTAATCTCTTAAACGTATTCAGAAGCAGCAGCATTCCATGCTGTCATCTTCCCTGTGGGCGTTATTCGATTTCTCTAAAGCGCCTCAATATTGGCAGTTACGTCATAATTTGACGAAGCAGGAGATGCAACACCAGAATATGCAGCAACAAGAGATGCATTATCAGCAGATGCAGCATCAGGAGTTGAAGCAGATTATGCATCAGCAGGAAATGCAGCACCAGGAGATTCAGACGGAGATGCAGAAGCAGATGTTGCAGCAGGTGCAGCACCAGCAGATGCAGCAGTAGGAGATGCAGCAGCAGGAGATGAAGCAGGAGATTCTGCAGCAGGAGATTCAGCAGCAGACAAAGGATGTACAGCAGCAGACAAGGCATCATGAGATTCAGCAGCAGGAGATGCAGTAGGAGATGCAGAAGCAAACGCAGCAGTAGGAGTGGCAGCAGGTGGAGATGCATCAGGACATGCATATTCAGAAGAAGATGGAGCAGGAGATTCAGCATGATATGTAGAAACATGAGATGCCACAGGAGATTGATCAGGAGATTCATCAGCAACTGATGCAGAAGAGGATGAAGCAGAAGAAGCAGTAGGAGATGCCGCAGCAGAACATGCAACAGGAATCGATGCAGAAGGTAATAGAGTAGCAGGATATTCAGAAGAAGGAGATGTAGAAAGAGATTCAGCAGCAGGAGATTAGGCAGCAGGAAAGGCAGTAGGAGGAGATAGAGCAGCAGATGCAGCAAAAGATGCAAGGGAAGAGATACAGCATCATACCCATCAGCAGGAGATACAGCAGCATAAGATGGAGCAGGAAATGCAGCAGCAGTAGGTGCTGCAGATATGCAGTAGGAGGAGATGAAGCAAGAAAGGAGATGCAGAAGGAGTTGCAGCATCAGGAGATGCAGCAGGAAATGCAGCAGCAGCAGAAGTAACAGGAGATGCAGCAGCGTCATATGCTGTAGGAGATGTAGCAGCAGGAGATGAAGAAGCAGGAGATGCTATAGGCATCAACAAGTCTCGCTTTGCAGTGAAAACGCTATAAGAGAAGACATTCAGAAACGGCAGCATTCCATGCTATCATCTTCCCTGTGGGCATTATTCAATTTCCCTAGAGCGCCTCAATAGTGGAAGTTAAGTCATAATGAGATACAGCACGAGATGCAACATCAGAAGATCCAGCACGATGCAGCAGCAGGAAATGCATCAGCAGATTCTCTAGCAGGAAATTCCGTAGGAGATTCTGCAGCAGGAGATTCAGTAGAAAATGCAGCCGGAGATGCAGCAGGAGATATAGAAGGAGATACATCATCAGGAATTGTAGCAGGAGATGCTGGAGGAGATTCTGCAGAAAAAGATTCAGCAGGAGATGTAGCAGCAGGAGATGCAGCCGCAGATGCACCAGATGGAGCAGAAGGAGATGCAGCAGGGGATGGAGCAGCAGATGCAACGGGAAATGGTGCATCAGGAGATGCATCCGCAGATGCATGATCAGAGGATGCATCAGGAGATGTAGCAGCAGGAGATGCATAATCAGATGTTGCAGCAGGTGCAGCACCAGCAGATGCGGCAACAGGAGATGCAGCAGAAGGAGATGCCGCAGTAGCACATGTAGAATGTGATGCAGCAGATGCAGCAGGATATTATGTAGCAGGAGATTCAGCATGATATGTAAAAGCATGAGATGCCGCAGGAGACTGATCAGAAGATTCAGCAGCAACTGATGCAGCAGCAGGAGAAGCAGCAGCAGCAGGAGATGCAGAAGCAGATGCAGCAGGAAATGAAGATTCATCAGAAGATGCAGTGGGAAGAGATTCTTCAACATATGTAGCAGCATGATATGATGCAGCAACAGGAGACACAGCAGGTTATGGAGAAAGAACAGATGATTCAGAAGACGCAGCAACAGGAGATTCAGTAGCAGGCGATTCAGCACCAGGAGATTCAGCAGCAGGAGATGCATATTCAGGAGATAGGTCAGGAGATGTAGCAGGATATGTAGGAGTATGAGATGCCACAGGAGATTCAGGAGGAGATTCAGCAGAAGGAGATGTAAGAGCAGGAGATGAAGGAGCAGGAGATGCAGAAGCAGAATTAGCAGGAGATGTAGATTTAGCAGGAGATGCATCAGCAGGAGATGCAGAAGCAGATGCAGCAGGAGGAGATGCAGCAGCAGGACATGCAGCAGGAGTCGATGCAGAAGGTAATAGAGCAGCAGGAGATTCAGAAGAAGGAGATGCAGAAAGAGATTCATCAGCAGGAGATGCAGCAGCAGGAAAGGCAGCAGTATTTACAGAAGCAGGATATGCAGCAGGAGGAGATGCAGTAGGAGGAGATAGAGCAGGTAGAAAAAAAGCAGCAGATTCTGCAGCATGAAATTCCGTAGGAGATTCTGCAGCAGGAGATTCAGTAGAAAACGCAGCAGGAGATTCAGTAGAAAAGGCAGCAGGAGTTGCAGCAGGAGATATAGAAGGAGATTCAGCAGCAGGGGATGTAGAAGGAGATGCAGCAGGAGATACGTCATCATTGTAGGAGGAGATGCTGGAGGAGATTCTGCAGAAAAAGATTCAGCAGGAGATGAAGTAGGAGATGAAATAGCAACATAGGCATCAGCAGTTACAGGAGGAAGTGCAGCAAGAGATTCAGCAGGAGATGTAGCAGCAGGATATGCAGCCGCGGACGCCTTCAACAGAATATGCTTCTGAAATGCAGAAGCACTAGATGCATCCGTAGCAGACTGAGCAGCAGATGCAGCAGGAAATAGAGATGCTTCTGCAGATGCATCCACAGGTGCATCCGCAGAGGATAGACAGCAGGAGATGAAGCAGGAGAAGATGCAGGAGGACATCAAGTAGAAGTAGATGCAGCAGCAGCAAATGTAGCAGGAGATGCAGCAGTACATGAAGCAGGAAGAAATTGATGCAGCAGGAGATGCTGGAGCCGAAGATGCAGAAGAAGTAAATGCAGAAACAGGAGATACATCAGGACACGCATAAGCAAAAGATGCAGCAAAACATGCATCAGCAGGAGACACAGCAGCAGGATATGAAGTAGGAGATGCACCAGCAGCAGAAGCAGCAGCAGATGCATCACCATATGCAGCAGTAGATGCAGAACCATATGCAGCAGAACATGCAGAACCATATGCAGCAGGAGATACAGCAGCAGATGAAGCAGCAGATGCAGCTGGAGATGTAGCATCACCAGAAGCAGAATCGGATGCAGCAGCAAAGGATGCAGGATGAGATGCAGCAAGAATTGCATCAGCAGGAAATGCTGCTGGACATTCAGTTGGATATGCAACAGCAAGAGATTTCGCAATAACAGATGCAGAAGGATATGCAGCAGCAGCTGCAGCTGCATGAGGTGTATCAGGAGGAAATATATCAGGACATACAACAGGCGATTCAAGAGAAGGACATGCAGCAGGAAATCAGCCGGAGATGCAGCAGCAGGAGATGCAGGAAAAGATGCAGCCGCACCAGATGCAGCAGCAGATTCAGCAGGAGTTGCAGCAGCAGCAGATGAACAGGCAGGAGATTAAGCAGCAGGAGATGCAGCATCAGGATATTCAGCAGGAGATGCATCAGCAGGAAATGCATCAGCAGATTCAGCATTAGGAAATTCCATAGGAGATTCTGCAGCAGGAGATTCAGTAGAAAATGCAGCCAGAGATGCAGCAGGAGATATAGAAGGAGATTCAGCAGCATGGGATGTGGTAGGAGATGCAGCAGGAGATACATCATCAGGAATTGTAGCAGGAGATGCTGGAGTAGATTCTGCAGAAGAAGACTCAGCAAGAAATGAAGCAGGAGATGAAATAGCAACATAGGCATCAGCAGGAAGTGCAGGAAGTGCAACAGGAGATGCAGCAGCAGTAGATGCAGCCGCAGATACCTTCAACAGGATATGCAGCTGAAATGCAGAAGCACTAGATGCATCCGTAGAATATTGAACAGCAGATGCAGCAGGAAATGGAGATGCTTCTGCAGATGCATCCGCAGATGCATCCGCAGAGGATACAGCAGGAGATGAAGCAGCAGTCCATACATCAGCAGGAGATGAAGCAGCAGATGCAGCAGCAGGCGATGCAGGAGATTCAGCAGGAGATGCATCAGCAGGAAATGCATCAGCAGATTCTGCGCCAGGAAATTCCATAGCAGATGGAAATTGAGCAGCAGATGCAGCAGGAAATTGAGATGCTTCTGCAGACGCATCAGCAGATGCATCAGCAGAGGATGTAGCAGGAGATGAAGCAGCAGTCTATACAGCAGCAGGAGATGCAGGAGGACATGAAGTAGAAGGAGATGCAGCAGGAGCAAATGTAGCAGGAGATGCAGCAGTACATGAAGTAGCAGGAAATGGAACAGCAGATTAAGGAGATGCAGCAGCATGAAACGCAGCAGAATATGCAGCAGGAGGTAATGCAGCAGCAGATGCATCAGGAGATTTGATTTGCAGGAGATGCAGCAAGAGATGCAGCAGCTGGAGATGAAGCAGAAGATGCAGCAGCAGAAGATGTTGTAGGAGATGCAGCAGCAGATGCAGCAGCAGCAGATGAGGCAGCAGCAGATGCAGCAGCAGCAGATACAGCAGGGTAGGCCTATTCAGCAAAAGATGCAGCAGGAGATGCTGCAGCAGATGCATCAGAAAGAGATGCATCAGGAGGAGATGCATCAGCAGATGTAGAAGCAGATGCAGCAGGAGAAGCAGGAGGAGATGCAGCAGCAGGAGATGCTGCAGCAGATGTGCAGCAAGAGGAGACACAGCAGGAGGTGATGCAGCAGGTAATACAGCAGCAGGAGATGCAGCAAAAGATGCAGCTAGAGACACAGCAGCAGGAAATGCAGCAGTATATAAAGAAGCAGAGGATGAAGTAGCAGGAGATGCAGCAGGAGATTCAGCATGAGATTCAGCAGCAGGAGATGCAGCAGCAGGAGATGGAGCAGCAGGAGATGCAGCAGCAGGTGATGTAGCAGCAGCAGATGCTGCAGCAGATGTATCAGGAGGAGATGCAGCAGCAGGAGACTTAGAAGGACGTTATGCAGCAGGAGCTGCAGCAGGAGATTCTATAGCAGGAGATTCAGCAGGAGTTGCAGCAGCAGAATATGTAGCACCAAGAAATGCAGCAGGAGATGCAGGAGGAGATGCAGCAGCAGGAAATTCAGCAGCAGCAGATGAAGCAGGAGAGGTGGCAGGAGCTTCAGGAGGAGATTTAGCAGGAGGAAATGCAGCTGCAGAAGATGCAGCAGGCGATAGAGCAGCAGCAGATGCAGAAGGAGATGCCGCTGCAGATGCAGAAGGAGATGCAGTACCAGGAGATTCAGCTGCAGCAGATGCAGCAGGAGATGCAGCAGCAGATGAAGCAAGAGATAGAGAAGAAGACAGAGCAACAGCGGATGCAGCAGCAGGAGATGCAGCAGGAGATACATATTCAGCAGGATATGCATCAGGAGATGTAGTAGCAGGAGATGCATATTCTGAGGAAGATGCAGCAGCATGAGATGCCGTGGGAGATACAGGAGGAGATAGAGCAGATGGAGATGCAAGAGCAGGAGTTGAAGTAGCAGGAAATGCAGTCACAGCAGGTCCAGCAGCAGGTGATTCAGCAGGTTATGCAGCAGCAGGCACAGCAGCAGGAGATGCAGAAGGAGATGCAGCAAGAGGAAATGCAGCAGGAGATGAAGCATCAGATACAGCAGGTGGAGATGCAGCAGCAGATGCATCAGTAGATGCAGATTCAGCAAGAGATTCAGAAGCAGGAGGTGCTGCAGCAGAATCGCAATAGGAGATGCATCAGCAGGAGATGCAGCAGGAAATGCAGCAATAGACGCAGAAGCAGGAGATGCTGCAGCAGAAAATACTGCAGCAGTTGCAGCAGGAGATGACATATGAGGTGATAAAGCCACAGATGCATCAGCTGAAGATGAAGCAGGAGATGCAGCAGCAGGATTTGCATCAGCAGATGCATCAGGAGATGAGGCAGCAAAAGTAGAAAGTTATAACATATATGTAGAAGCAGATGCAGCAGCAGCTAATTCAGCAGGAGATGCAGCAGCAGGAGAAGCAGAAGCAGATGCAGCAGGAAATGCAGATTTAGCAGGAGAAGCAATAGGAAGAGAATCTTCAGCAGATGCAGCAGGATGTGCAGCATGACGAGATGTAGCAGGACATATAGCAGCAGCAGATGCATCAGCAGATGAAGCAAGAAATGCAGCAAGAGATGCAGCAGCAGAGATGTAGCCGCAGATGCATCAGAAGCAGATGCAACAGGAGATGCAGCAGCAGCAGATTCTGCAGGAGATGCATTGGGAGAAGATGCAGATGGAGTTGCAGCATCAGGAGATGCAGCAGGAAATGCAGCAGCAGGGATGTAGTAACAGGAGATGCAGAATGAGATGCAGGAGTTGCAGCATCAGGAGACGCAGCAGGGAATGCAGCAGCAGCAGAAGTAAGAGGAGATGCAGCAGCATCATATGCACTATGAGATGTAGCAGCAGGAGATGAAGAAGCAGGAGATGCTACAGGCGATTCAGCCGGAGATGCAGAAGGAGGAGATGCAGGAGCAGGAGGTGCAGAGTAGTAGATGAAGCTGCAGAAGATGCAGCAGCAGGAGATCTGTCAGGAGATGCAGCAGCAAATTCAGCAGATGTAGCAGTAGTAGATTCATAAAGAGCTGCAGCAGGAAATGCAGATGAATATGCAGCAGGAGATGCAGAAGGAGATGCAGCAGCAGGATATGCAGCAGAAGGAGATGACGCAGGAGATGCTTCAATAGAAGGTGCAACATGAGATACAGCAGATAAAGATGCAGAAGCAGATGAAGCAGAAGGAGATGCAGAAACATGAGATGCAGCAGCAAGACATGGATCAAGAGATGCAGCAGCAGGAGATGAAGCTTCAGGAGATTAATTCGGAGATGCAGTAGCAGGATATGAAGCAGCAGGAGATATAGCAGCAGGACATGCAGCATGAGATGCAGCAGTATGAGATGAAGCAGCAGGGGTTACATCAGGAGATGCAGAAGCAGCAGATATAGCAGGAGATGCAGCAAAAGGAGATGATGCATCATCAGGAAGAGATTAAGAAGGAGATGCAGCAGGAGGAGGTGGAACAGGAGTTGCAGCAGGAGGAGGTTCAGCAGCAGATGCAGCATCCTATGCAGCAGAAGGAGATGCATAAGAGATGCAGCAGCAATTGATGAAGCAGGAGATGCTGGAGCCGGAGATCCAGAAGAAGTAGATGCAGAAGCAGGAGATGCAGCAAAACATACATCAGCAGGAGACACAGCAGCAGGATATGAGGCAGGAGATGCACCAGACGGAAATGCAGCAGGAGATGCTTCCAGAGATTAAGCAGGAGATGCTGCAGCCGGAGATGCCGAAGAAGTAGATGCAGAAGCAGGAGATGCAGGAGTAGATGCATCAGCAGGAGATGCAGCAAAACATACATCAGCAGGAGACACAGCAGCAGGATATGAGGCAGGAGATGCACCAGCAGGAAATGCAGCAGGAGATGCTTCCGGAGATCAAGCAGGAGATGCTGCAGCAGGTGATGCAGCAGCAGATGCAGCAGCAGATGCAGCAGCAGGAAATTTTGCAGGGGTTGCAGCAGTAGGTGAAGCAGCACCAGATGAAGCAGCACATGCTGCAGATGCAGCAGTAGGGGATGCAGCAGGTGATGCAGCAGGAAGAGATGGAGCAAGAGATAGATCAGCAGCAGATGCACCAGCAGAGGCAGCAGCAGTAGATGCAGCAGGACATAGAGAAAAGTGTGAGGGAGCAGGAGATGTAGGAGATGCAGCAGAAGATGAAGTAGCAGTAGATGCAGAAGCCGTTACAGCAGGAAATGCAGCAGGAGATGCAGCACCAAAAAATGCAGCAGCAAGAGGTGCAGCCGCAAATGCATTCAGCAGCATATGCAGCAGGAGATGCAGCAGCAGGTGATTCAGTTGCAGGAGATAGGGCAGCAGACGTAGCAGGATATGCGGCATCAGTAGATGCATCCGCAGATGCATCAGCAGAGCATGTAGCAGGAGATAGGGCAGCAGGAGATGCAGGAGTACATGAAATAGCAGCAGATACAAGAGCAGATTCAGGAAATGCAGCAGCAGGAGATGCAGCAGGAGATGAAGTCGAAATGTAGAAACAAGTGCAGCAGGAGATGAAGCAGTAGATGAAGAAGGAGATGCAGCAGTACATGAAGTAGCAGCAGATACAACAGCAGATTCAGGAGATGTAGCAGAGTAGATGCAGCAGGATATGAAACTGCAGAAGATACAGAAGGAGATGCAGCAGCAGAAGATGAAGTCGGAGATGAAGTAGAAATGCAGAAGCAAATGCAGCAGGAGATGCAGCAGCAGGAGATGCAGCAGCAGATGCAGCAGCAGATGTAGCAACACCAGAAGCAGCAGCAAATGCAGCAGCAGGTGATGCAGGATGAGATGCAGCAGGAACTGCAGCAGGATGAGATGCAACAGGAACTGCAGCAGCAGGAGATGCTGCAGGAGATGCAGCAGGATATGCAACAGCAGATGCAGCAGCATGAGGTGCATAGCAGGAGATGCAGCATGAGATGAAGTAGGAGGAGATGCAGAAGCAGGAGATGCAGAAGGAGATGTAGCAGTGGGAGGTGCAGAAGGAGATGCAGTAGCAGGAGACGCAGTAGAAGAAGATGCAGCCGCAGCAGATGCAGGAGATGCAGCAGAAGAAGGTGAAGAGGCAGGAGATTCAGCAGGAGACGCCTCAGCAGGAAATGCAGCAGGAGATTCTGTAGCAGGAAACGCCATAGGAGAGTCTGCAGCAGGAGATTCAGCGGAAGATTGAGCAGAAGATGCAGCAGGAGATCTAGAAGGAGATTCAGCAGCAGGAGATGTAGTAGGAGATGCAGCAGGAGATACATCAGCAGGAGTTGCCGGAGGAGATTCTGCAGAAGAAAAGTCAGCAGGAGATACAGTAGGAGATGCATCAGGAGATGAAGTAGCAACATATGCATCAGAGGTTACAGCAGGAAGTGCAACAGGAGATTCAGCAGGTGATGTTGCAGCAGGAGATGCAGCCGCAGATGCCTTCAGGAGGAAATGCAGAAGCACTAGATGCATCCGTAGAAGACTGTGCAGCAGATGCAGCAGGAAATGGAGATACTTCTGCAGATGCATCTGCAGATACATGAGCAGAGGATGCAGCAGCAGGAGATGCTGGAGGACATCAAGTGGCAGGAGTTGTAGCAGCAGGAATTGTAGCAGGAGATGCAGCAGTACATGAATCAGCAGCAGATGCAGCAGCAGATTAAGGAGATGCAGTAGCTGGAAATGCAGCAGAAGATGCAGCAAGAGGAGATGCAGTAGCAGGAGATGCAGCTGCAGAGGCAGCAGATGCAGCAGCAATAGATGCAGCAGCAGATGCATCAGGCGATGCAGATTCAGTAGGACATGTAGCAGCAGAAGATTCTGCAGCAGATGACGCAGAAGGAGATTTCGCAGAAGGAGATTCCGCAGGAGATGCAGCAGAAGGAAATGCAGTAAGATATGCTGCAAGAGGAGATGCAACAGGTAATGCAGCAGCAGGGAATGCATGTTCAGCAGTACATTCAGCATGACATTCAGAAGGAGATGCAGCAGCAGGAGATATAGGAGAAGGCGATTCTTCAGCAGGAGATACAGCAGCAGGAGATGAAGCCACAAAAGATGCAGGAGAAGATGCAGAAGGAAATGCAGCAGAATATACCTCAAGAGATGCAGATGAAGGAGATGCAAAAGTAGATGCTGCAGAATGAGTTGCTGCAGGAGATACATCAGCAGGAGATGCAGGCAGCAGACGAAAGAGGAGATGTAGACTCTAGCAGCAGATGAAGTAGCAGGAGTTGCAGAAGCAGATGCAATAGCAGGAGATGCAGCAATAGGTGAAGCAGCACGAGATGCAGCAGCATATGTTGAAGATGTAGTAGGAGGAGATTATGCAGGAGATCCAGCAGGAAGAGATGCACCAGGATATGCACTATCAGAAGATGCAGCAGGAGATGCAGGCGAAGATGTAGCAAGAGGATATGCACCATGATATACAGCAGCAGGAGATGCAACAAAAGATGAAACAGGAGGAGATGCAGTAGGAGAGGCAGCAAAGGAGATGCAGCAGAATCTACTGCTGCATCCCCTGCTTCATCTCCTGCTGCTGAATCTCCTGCTCTAGCATACCCTGCTGCATCTACAGCTGCTTATAAGCCTACTTCATCTACTGCTGCTGCATTACCTGCTGCTTCTGCTGCTGCATCTCCTCCTGAATTTCCTGCTGCTGCATCTCCTGCTGCTATATCTTTTGCTTATCAATCTCCTGCTGCTGCATCTCTTACAGAATCTCATTCTACAATCTGCTGCTGCATCTCCTGCTACTGCATCTCCTAATGCATCTCCTGTAGCTTAATCTCCTGCTTTTGCATCTCCTGCTTTATCTCCTTCTGATGCCTATCTTACTGCTGCATCTACTGCTGCTTCGTCTGCTTGTACATCTCCCATTGCATCTCCTGCTGCTTCATGTCAGGGTACATCTCCTCTTGCTCAGTCTCTTGCTGCATATCCTGCTGCTACATCTCCTGTTACTGCATCTTCTTCTGCATCTCCTGCTGCATCTCCTGCTTCATCTCCTTTTGCTGCACATATATTGCTGCTGCATCTACTGCTGCTTGGCCTGCTGCTGTATCTCCTGCTCCATCTCCTGCTGGAGCATCTCCTGCTGCATCTCCTTCTGCACCTCCTGCTGCTCCAGCTGCTGCATCTGCATCATCAGGATATTCTGAAGGAGATGCAGCAACAGGAGATGCAGCAGCAGGAGATGCAACCACAGCACTGCGGTGGCAGATTCAGCTGCAGGAGATGCAGCCGTAGGAGACGCAGCAACATTTTCAGCAGGAGATACAGCAGAAGGAGATGCAGCACGAGATGCAGTACCAGATGCAGAAGAAGGAAGTGTAGCAGCAGAAAATGTAGCAAGATATGCAGCAGCAGTAGATGAAACAGACCATAAAACAGCAGGATATGAAGAAGCAGGAGAATCAGCAGCAGGGGATGCAGCAGCAGATTCAGCAGCAGATTCAGCAGGAAATGTAGCAACAGTAGATGAAGAAGCAGGAGATGCAGCAGAAGATGCATCAGCATGAGATGAATCAGAAGATAGAGCAGCAGGATATGCAGCAGGAGATGTAAAAGCAGGAAATGCACCAGCAGGAAATGCACCAGCAGAGGCAGCAGCAGAAGATGCAGCAGGAGATATAGAAAAAAATGAGGAAGCAGGAGCAGCCCCTGTTACTTGATGTTCTCCTGCATCTCCTGATGCTGCATCTGCTGCTTCATCTCCTGCTTATGTACCTCTTGCTGCTACATCTCCTGCTGCATCCTCTGCTCATGCATCTGCGGATGCATCTCCTGATGCACCATTTCCCGTTGCATCTGCTGCTCCATGCCCTGCTGCATCTCCTGCTGCTCCATCTGGTGCATCTGCTCTTGCATATGCTGCTGCTTCATCTACTGCTGCATCTCCTGCTATATCTCCTGCTATATCTCCTGCTTCTGCATCTCCTTCTGAAGGTCCTGTTGAATCTACTGCTGAATATGCATCCCCTGCTGCATCTCCTGCTGCTGCATCTCCTGCTTCATATCCTAATGCATCTCCTCCTGTAGCATATCTTGCTGCATTTCCTTCTGCTGCATCTCCTGCTGCATCTCCTGCTGCAGCATCTTCTGCTGCTACATCTACTGAATCAGCATCTCCTGATGCATCTGCTGCTGCATCTATTGCTGCTGCATCTGCTGCCTATGCAGCTGCAGCTGCATCACCTGCTGCTGCATCACCTGCTGCATTACCTCCTGCTGCATATTCTGCTGCGTTTCCTGCTGCTGCATCTCTTTAATCTGCTGCTCCATTTCTTGCTGCTTCATGTACTGCTGCATCTCCTGCTACATGTGCTGCTGCTGCATCTCCTTCTACTTGATGTCCTCCTGCATCTCCTGCTGCTGCATCTCCTGCTTCATCTCCTGCTGCTGTATAGCCTGCTGCTTCATCTCCTGCTGCATCCTCTGCCTATGCATCTGCAGAAACATCTCCATTTCCTGCTGCATCTGCTGCTCAATCTTCTACGGATGCATCTAGTGCTTCTACATTTCAGCTGCATATCCTGTTGAAGGCACCTGCGGCTGCATCTCCTGCTGCTACATCTCCTGCTGAATCTCCTGCTGCACTTCCTGCTGTAACTGCTGATGCCTATGTTGCTATTTCATCTCCTGCTGCATCTCCTGCTGAATCTGCTTCTGCAGAATCACCTCCAGCATCTCCTGCTATAATTCCTGCTGATGTGTCTCCTGCTGCATCTCCTCCTACATCCCATGCTGCTGAATCTCCTTCTATATCTCCTGCTGCAACTCCTGCTGCCTTTTCTACTGAATCTCCTGCAGCAGAATCTCCTATGGAATTTCCTAATGCAGAATCTGCTGATGCATTTCCTGCTGATGCATCTCCTGCTGAATCTCCTGATGCTGCATCTCCTGCTGCTGAATCTCCTGCCTCTTCATCTCCTGCTGCTGAAACTCCTGCTGAATCTGCTGCTGCATCTGGTGCGGCTTCATCTTCTTTTCCTGCATCTCCGGCTCCTGCATTTGCTGCTGCTTCATCTACTGCTGCACATCCTGATAGATCTCCTGCTGCTGCATCTCCTGCTGGTACATTTGCTGGTACATCTGCTGCTGCATCTGATGCTGCTTTCTCTCCTGTTGCAGGTACTGCAGATGAATCTCCTGCTGTATTTCCTTCTGCTGCATCTTCTTCTCTTCATCTACTACTCTGCATCTCCTGCTGCTGCATCTCCGGCTGATATCCTGCTGCATTTCCTTCTCTTGAATCTCCTGCTGCATATCCTGGGGCATCACCTGCTGAATATGCATCTCCTGCTACATCTCCTGCTGAGATACCTCATGCAGCTGCATCTGCTGCTGCATATCCTGCTGCATCTGCTGTTGCCAAAACTCTTGCTGTTGCCAAATCTCTTGCTGTTGCATATCCTACTGAACTTCAAGCAGCATCTCCTGCTGATGCAATTCCTGCTGCATCAAATCCTGCATCCGTTGCTGCTGCATCTGCTTCTGGTTCTGGTGATGCTACATCTCCAGTTCCATCTGCTGCTTCATCTGCTGCTGTATCTCCTGCTGCATATGGTTCTGCATCTTCTGCTGCATATGGTGCTGCAGCTGGTGCTGCTTCTGCTGCTGGTGCGTCTCCTGCCTCATATCGTGCTGCTGTGTCTCCTGCTGATGTATGTTTTGCTGCATCTCCTGCTGACGCATTTCCTGCTGCATCTCCTGATTCTGCATCTACTTCTTCTGCATCTCCAACGCCACATCTCTTACTGCATCAATTGCTGCTGCATCTCTTACTCATCTCCTTTTGCTGCATATAGTGCTGCATCTGGTGCTGCTGTACCTCCTCCTGCTGTATTTCCTGTTGCATCTTCTCCTCCTGCATCTCCTGCTGAATCTCCTCCTGCTGCATCTCCTTCTGCTACATCTCCTTCTACATCTCCTGCTACAGCATCTCCTGCTGTATCTGCTGCTTCTGCATCTCTTGATACATCTCCTGCTGCTTCACCTCATACTGCTGCATCTCATGCTGCATCTCCTGCTGCTATATCTCCTGCTATTTCATATCCTGCTACTGCATCTCCTAATGAATTTCCTGCTGCTTCATCTCTTGATCCATGTCCTGCTGCTGCATCTCCTGTTTCTGCATCTCCTTTTGCTTCGTCTGCTGCTGCATCTCCTGCTGTATCACATGTTGCACCTTCTATTGGAGCATCTCCTGCGTCATCTCCTTCTGCTGCATATCTTGCTGCTTCATCTCGTTCTGCATCTCCTGCTGCATCTCCTTGAGCGTCACCTGCTGCATCTCCTTCTGCATCACCTGCGTCATCTCCTTCTGCATCACCTGCAGATGCATCTCCTGCTGTATCTCTTGCTCCTGCATATTCATCAGCATTTCCCGCTGCAGCTCTTTATGAATCTACTACTGCTGCATCTGCTGAATTTGCTGCTGCATCTGCTGCTGCTTCATCTACTGCTGCATATCCTGATAGATCTCCTGCTGCTGCATCTCCTGCTTCTACATCTGCTGCTGCATCAGATGCTGCTTTCTCTCCTGCTGCATGTACTGCAGATGAATTTCCTGCTATATTTCCTTCTGCTGCACCTTCTTCTCTTCATCTACTACTCTGCACCTCCTGCTGCTGCATCTCCTCCTTCTGCATCTCCGGCTCAATCGCCTGTAGCATCTCCTGCTTCTTCATCTCCCGCTGCTACATCTCCTACAGCATATGATGCTGTTGCATCTCCTGTTACTTCTGGTGCTGCTGCATTCCTGCTGCATCTCCTGATGCTGTAACTCCTTCTGCATCTCCTTCTACATATCATTTCTTGATGCATCTCCTGCTGCATTTCCTGCTGCATCTCCTGCGTTATACCTTTCTACATTTGCTGCCTCATTTCCTCATGCACCTGCTGATGCACCTCGTGCTGCTGCATCTCCCGCTTCAACTTCAGGTGATGCATCTGTCACTTCATCACCTCATATGTCATCTCCTGCTGTATCCGCTGCAGTATTTCCTGCTGCTGATCTGCTGATCCTGCATCTACTGCTGCATTTCCTGCTGCATCTGCTGCTGCTTCATCTCCTGCCAAATCTCCTGCTACATATCCTGCTGCTGCACCTCTTCATGCATCTCATGATAATGCTTCATCTCCTGCCACTGCATCTCCTGCTGCACCTACTGCTGCTGCATCTCCTGCTGATGGGTCTGATGCTGCATCTCTTGCTTTTGCATCTCCTGCTGCATCTCCTGCTGCTGCATTACCTGCTCTATCTCCTCCTACTGCATCTCATCCTGCTGCATATCCTGCTTCTCTATATACTGCTGCCTTTCCTGCTGCTGCATCTCCTGCTGATGAATCACTTTCTGCTGATGAATCACTTTCTGCTGATGAATCTCCTTCTTCTGAATCTCCTGCTGCTCTATTACCTTCTGCATCGACTCCTGCTGCATGTCCTACTGCTGCATCTCCTCCTGCTGCATCTGCCTCTGCATCTCCTGCTGATGCATCTCCTGCTAAATCTGCATCTCCTGCTAAATCTGCTTCTGCATCTCCTGCTCTTGCATCTCCTTCTGCTAAATCTTCTCCTGAATCTCCTGTGGCATCTCATGCTGCTAAATATCCTGCTACATCTCCTGACGTATCTCCTTCAGAATGTGCATCTCCTGCTGCTTCTCCTGCTGCTGAATCTCCTGCTGCTGAATCTCCTGCTGCTGCGTCTCTGCATCATCTCCTCTTTCTCCATAACCTGCTGTGTCTCCTTTTGCTGCATCATATCATACTGCTGCATATGTTGAAGAATCTCTTCCCACTGCATCTTCTGCTGAATCTTCATTTCCTGCTGCATCTGCTTCTGCATCTCCTGCTGCTACTGCATCTCCTGTTGCTTCTCCTGCTGCTGCATCAGTTGCTGCTGAATCTCCTGATCAATCTCCTGCAGCATCTCATGCTCTACATATCATGCTGAATCTCCTGCTACATAATATCCTGCTGCATCTGCTGCTGCTGCATCTCCTGCTGCTGCATCACCTTCTGCATGTGCTGCTGCGGCATCTCCTTCTGCTGCATCTCCTGTTGCCACATCTGCTGGTGCTGCACCTGCTGCAACATCTGATTATGCATCTCCTGCTGCTGCATCTCCTGCTGCATCTCCATCTGAATCCCTTGGTGCTGCGTTTCCGGCTGATGCATATTCTGCTTCAACTCCTGCTGCTGCATTACCTTCTACATCTATTCCTGTTGTACTGCCTGCGACTGCATCTCCTGCTGCTGCGTCTGCTGCTTCATCTCCTGCTGCTGCATTTGCTGATACTGCATGTGCTGCTGCATCTCCTAATGCATCTCTTGGTGCTGCATCTTCTGGTGTTGCATCTCCTGCTGCATCTCCTGCGGCATCACCTGCTCCTGTATCTCCTGCTGCTACATCTCCTGATGGATCCTATGCTCATGCATCTGCGAATGCATCTCCTGATGCACCATTTCCCGTTGCATCTGCTGCTCCATCCCCTCCTGCATCTCTTTCTGCTCCATCTGGTGCATCTGCTGTTACATATGCTGCTGCTTCATCTACTGCTGCATGTCCTGCTAAATCTCCTGCTGCTGCATCTCCTTCTGAAGTTTCTGCTGAATCTACTGCTGAATATGCATCTCCTGCTGCATCTCCTGCTGCTGCATCTCCTCCTGCAGCATATCCTACTGCATCTCCTCCTGCAGCATATCTTGCTGCATTTCCTTCTGCTGCATATCCTGCTGCATCTCCTGCTGCAGCATCTTCTGCTGTTATATCTCCTACTGAATCTGCATCTCCTGATGCATCTGCTGCTGCATTTATTGCTGCTGCATCTGATGCCTCTGCAGCTGCAGCTGCATCACCTGCTGCTGCATCACATGCTGCATTCCCTCCTGCTACATAATCTGCAGCTTTTCCTGCTGCCACATCTCCTTAATCTCCTGCTCCATTTCCTGATGCTTCATGTACTGCTGCATCTCCTGCTACGTTTGCTGCTGGTGCATCTCCTTCTACTTGATGTCCTCCTGCATCTCCTGCTGCTGCATCTCCTGCTTCATCTCCTGCTGCTGTATAGCCTGCTGCTTCATCTCTGATGCATCTCCATTTCCTGCTGCATCTGCTGCTCAATATTCTACAGATGCATCTAGTGCTTCTACATTTCAGCTGCATATCCTGTTGAAAGCATCTGCGGCTGCATCTCCTGCTGCTACATCTCCTGCTGAATCTCCTGCTGCGCTTCCTGCTGTTAATGCTGATGCCTTTGTTGCTATTTCATCTACTGCTGAATCTTCTTCTGCAGAATATCCTCCAGAATCTCCTGCTACAATTCCTGCTGATGTATCTCCTGCTGCATCTCTTTCTACATCCCCTGCTGCTGAATCTCCTTCTATATCTCCTGCTGCATCTCCTGCTGCCTTTTCTACTGAATCTCCTGCTGCCTTTTCTACTGAATCTCCTGCAGCAGAATCTCCTATTGAATTTCCTAATGCTGAATCTGCTGATGCATTTCCTGCTGATGCATCTCCTGCTGAATCTCCTGATGCTGCATCTCCTCCTGCTGAATCTCATGCCTCTTCACCTCCTGCTGCTGCAACTCTTGCTGAATCTGATGCTGCATCTGGTGCGGCTTCATCTTCTTTTACTGCATCTCCTGCTGCTTCATCTCTGTCTGATTTCCTGCTGCATTTCCTTCTCTTGTATCTCCTGCTGCATATCCTGATACATCGTCTGCTGAATATGCATCTCCTGCTACATCTTCTGCTGAGATACCTCATGCAGCTGCATCTGCTGCTCCATATCCTTCTACATCTGCTGTTGCCAAATCTCTTGCTGTTGCATATCCTACTGAATTTCCAGCAGCATCTCCTACTGATGCAATTCTTGATGCATCTCATCCTACATCCTTTGCTGCTGCATCTGCTTCTGCTTCTGGTGATGCTACATCTCCAGCTGCATCTGCTGATTCATCTGCTGCTTTATCTCCTCCTGCATATGGTTCTGCATCTTCGGATGCATATAGAGTTGCATCTGGTGCTTCCTCTGCTGCTGGTGCATCTCCTGCCTCATATACTGCTCTTGTGTTTCCTGCTGATGTATGTTTTGCTGCATCTCCTGCTAATGGATATCCTGATGTATCTCCTGCTTCTGCATCTACTTCTTCTGCATCTCCGGCTCCAGCATCTCCTGCTTCATCAATTGCTGCTGTATCTCTTATTCATCTCTTCAAGGGAAGACATTCAGGAGCAGAAGCATTCCATGCTAACATCTTCCCTGCTGGAGATATTCTCTTTTCCTAAAGAGGGTTATTAGGCGTTATTAAGCGGCTAATAACTAGCCTACGCGAAAATGTTGGTTTTTCGTGCTTTGAGGCTGACAGGGAAAGCGCTTTATGAAAAGATCCTATCAAAAGCCAAAATTTGATGTTAGCAGATTCCCTGTGGTACTTGTGCAGAAATCTCTGAAATCTCGACGTGATGCCTCAATAGCCATGCTGATGTTACATTTCACAAGCCTAGACTGAAAATTCGACAAGTCTCGCTTTCCAGTGAAAGCGCTATAAGAGACGACATTCAGAAGCAGTAGCATTCCGTGCTTACATCTTCGCTGTTGGATATATTCAATTTTCCTAAAGCTCGTTATTAGTCTCTATTATATCACTATTCTTTAACCTACACTTTAAGGCATTGTAAGTCGTGTTTTGCACCTCTCAGTGAAAGTGCTTCCAGAGAAGATTCTAACGAGAGACACCATTTGATGCTAGCAACTTCCCTGCGGTACTTGTGCTGAATGCTTTCATATCGTCAAGTGAAGCCTTACTAGCTTTGCTGATGACACAGTTCACTAGCCTAGACAAAAGTTCAATAAATCTTGGTTTGCAGTGATTGCGCTCTAAGAGAAGACATTCAGAAGCAGAAACATTCCATGCTAACACCTTCTCTGTTAGAGATATTCCCTTTACCTAAAGCGCCTTATTAGGTGCTATTAAGTCTCTATTCATTTGCCAACCCAAGAACGTTGCGTTAGTGGTTCTCTGCATCTTGCAGAGAAACCGCTTGCATGGAAGATGCTAACGAAAGCCAGCATTTGATGGTAACACCTTTCCTGTGTTACTTGTGCCGAACGCTCTGAAATTTTGAAATAACACCTTCGTAGCCATTCTGGTCTTACAGTACACAAGACTAGACTGAAAGTTCTACAAGTCGTGCTCTGCAATGAAAGCACTCTAAGAGAATACATCCACAAGCAGAAGCATTCCATGCTAGCATCTTCCCTGCTGGCGATATGAATTTTTACTAAAACGCCGGATTAGACGGTGTTAAGTCCCTATTCACTAGCCTATGCTAATACGTGCTTTTAGTCGTGTTTGCATCTTGCAGTGAAAGCGGTTCCAGAGAAGACTCTAACGAGAGCAACCATTTGATGCTAGCAACTTCCCAGGGGTAGTTCTGCTAAACGCTTTCAAATCTTCAAGTGATGCTTTACTAGCCATGCTGATGTTATCGTTCACTAGCCTAGACAGAAAGTTCAATAAATCTTGGTTTGCAGTGATTGCGCTCTAAGAGAAGACATACAGAAGCAGAAGCATTCCATGCTAACATCTTCCCTGCTGGAGATATTCTCTTTTCCTAAAGAGCTTTATTAGGCGTTATTAAGTTGTAAATAACTAGCCTATGCGAAAATGTTGCGGTTTTTGTGCTTTGAGGTTGACAGTGAAAGGACTTCATGAAAGGATCCTATTGAGAGCCAAAACTTAATGGTAGCAGCTTCCCTGCAGTACTTGTGCTGAACGATCTCATTATTACTTAACTGCCACTAGGTAGCAGCAGGAGATGCAGCCGCAGATGCCTTCAACAGGATATGCAGCAGAAATGCAGAAGCACTAGATGCATCCGTAGAAGATTGAGCAGCAGATGCAGCAGGAAATGGAGATGCTGCCACAGATGCATCTGCAGAAGATGCATCAGGAGATGAAGCAGAAAGCTATTCCGCAGCAGGAGATGAAGCAGCAGATGCAGCAGCAGGAGATGCAGGAGGACATCAAGTAGAAGGAGATGCACCAGCAGCAATGTAGCAGGAGATGCAGCAGTACACGAAACAGTAAGAAATGAAGCAGTAGATTAAAGAGATGCAGCAGCAGGCTATACAGCAGAATATGCAGCATGAGGTAATGCAGCAGGTGATGCAGCAGCAGGCGATGCAGCTGCAGCTGCAGAGGCATCAGATGCAGCAGCAATAAATGCAGCAGCAGATGCATCAGGAGATGCAGATTCAGTAGGAGATGTAACAACAGAAGATGCAGCAGCAGGAGATGCAGCAGAAGGAAATGCAGCAGGAGATGCAGCAGAAGGAAATGCAGCAAGATATGCTGCAGGAGGAGATGCAGTAGGATATGAAGCAGGAGATGCAGTGGCAGGAGATGCAGCAAGGGATGCATATTCAGCAGTAGATTCAGCAGGAGATGCAGCAGTAGATGAAGCAGCAGCATATGTAATAGCAGATGCAGGAGATGGAGCAGAAAGAGATGCAGCAGGGGATGGAGCAGCAGATGCAACGGGAAATAGTGCATCAGGAGATGCATCCGCAGATGCATGAGCAGAGGATACATCAGGAGATGTAGCAGCAGGAGATAAATTAGCAGGAGATGCCGCAGGAGATGCAGCAGGAGACGCAACACGAGAAGTTGCAGCACCAAGAGATGCAGCAGGAGATGGAGCAGCAGATACAACAGCAGGAGATGCACGAGAAGGAAATACAACAGGAATAGATGCAGAAGGTAATACACCAGCAGGAGTTGAAGCAGAATATGCATCAGCAGGAAATGCAGCACCAAGAGATTCAAACGGAGATGCAGCAGCAGGAGATGCAGAAGCAGGTGTTGCAGCAGATGCAGCACCTGCAGGTGCAGCAACAGGAGATGCAGCAGAAGGAGATGCTGCAGCAGCACATGCAGAAGGTGATGCAGCAGGAGGAGCTGCAGATGCAGCGGGAGATTCAGAAGAAGCCAAAGGAGCAGACACGGCATCATGAGATTCAGCAGCAGGAGATGGAGCAGGAGATGCAGAAGCAAACGCAGCAGTTGGAGTCGCAGCAGAATGAGATGCATCAGGACATGCATATTCAGAAGGAGGTGCAGCAGATTCATCAGGAGATACATCAGCAACTGATGCAGCAGCAGGAGAAGCAGCAGGAGATGCAGAAGCAGATGCAGTAGGAAATGAAGATTCAGCAGAAGATGCAGTAGGAAGAGGTTCTTCAACATATGCAGCAGCATGATATGATGCAGCAAGAGGAGATACAGCAGGTTATGGAGAAAGAACAGATGATTCAGCAGAAGCAGCAACAGGAGATTCAGCAGCAGGAGAAGCAGCAGGAGAAGCATATTCAGAAGGAGATACGTCAGGAGATGTAGCAGGATATGTAGCAGCATAAGATGCCGCAGGAAATTCAGGAGGAGATTCAGCAGAAGGAGATGCAGCAGCAGGACATGCAGCAGGAGTCGATGCAGAATGTATTAGAGCAGCAGGAGATTCAGAAGAAGATGTAGAAAGAGATTCATCAGCGGGACATGCAGAAGCAGGTAAGGCAGCAGTATATAGAGAAGCAGGATTTGCAGCAGGAGGAGATGCAGTAGAAGGACATAGAGCAGGTAACGCAGCAGCAGGAGATGCAGCAGGAGATGCAAGAGCAAGAGATGCAGCATCAGACCCATCAACAGGAGATGCAGCAGCAGGAGATGCAGCATGAGATGCAAGCGCAAGAGATGCAGCATCAGACCCATCAGCAGGAAAAGCAGCAGCAGAAGATGCAGCAGGAAATTCAGCAGCAGTAGGTGCAGCAGGAGATGCAGTAGCAGGAGTTGAAGCAAGAAATGAGATGCAGAAGGAGATGCAGAAGGAGGTGCAGCATCAAGAGATGCAGCAGGAAATGCAGCAGCAGGGGATGTAGTAGCAGGAGATTTAGATGGAGTTGCAGAATCAGGAGATGCAGCAGGGAATGCAGCAGCAGCAGAAGTAAGAGGAGATGCAGCAGCATCATATGCACTAGGAGATGTAGCAGCAGGAGATGAAGAAGCAGGAGATGCTACAGGAGATTGAGCCGGAGATGCAGAAGGAGGAGATGCAGCAGCAGGAGGTGCAGAGTAGTAGATGAAGAAGGAGGAGATGCAGCAGAAGGAAATATAGCAGGAAATTAATCTGCAGTACATGCAGCAGGAGAGAAAGCAGCATCTGATGCAGTAGCAGATGCAGCAGAAGGAGATCTATCAGAAGGAGATCTATCAGAAGATGCAGCAGTAGATGAAGCAGCAGCAGATGCAGCAGCAAATTCAGCAGATGCAGCAGTAGTTGATTCTTAAAGAACTGCAGCAGGAAATGCAGATGAATATGCAGGAGCAGGAGATGCATCTGCAGGTGATGCAGAAGGAGATGCAGCAGGAGATGCAGAACGAGATGAAGCAGCAAGATATGCAGCAGAAGGAGATGACGCAGGAGATGCTCCAAAAGAAGGTGCAACATGAGATACAGCAGGAGATGCAGCAGCAGACGAAGCAAAAGGAGATGCAGAAACAGGAGATGCAGCAGCAGGACATGGATCAAGAGATGAAGCAGCAGGAAATTCATTAGGAGATGCAGTAGCAGGATATGAAGCAGCAGGAGATATAGCAGCAGGAGATGCAGCATGAGATGCAGCAGTATGAGTTGAAGCAGCAGGAGATGTATCAAGAGATGCAGAAGCAGCAGATACAGCAGGAGATGCTGTAGCAGGAGATGTAGAAGGAGATGTAGCAGAAGGAGATGCAGCAGGAGGAGATTCAGCAGGAGATGTAGGAGGAGAAGATGCAACATGAAATGCAGCAGGAGGAGGTACAGCAGCAGCAGATGCAGCAGGAGATGCAGCAGAAGGAGATGAGTAAGAGATGCAGCAGCAATTGATGCAGCAGGAGATGCTGCAGAAGAAGTAGATGCAGAATCAGGAGATGCAGCAGGAAATGCATCAGCAGGAGATGCAGCAAAATATACATCAGCAAGAGACACAGCAGCACGATATGAGGCAGGAGATGCAGCAGCAGCAGAAGCAGCACCAGCTGCAGCACCATATGCAGCAGACGATGCAGAACCATATGCAGCAGGAGATACAGCAGCAGATGAAGCAGCAGATGCAGCTGGAGATGTAGCATCAACAGAACCAGAAGCAGATGCAGCAGCAAAGGATGCAGAATGAGATGCAGCAGGAATTGCATCAGCAGGAGATGTTGCTGGAAATTCAGGCATCAGCAGTTACAGGAGGAAGTGCAGCAGGAGGTGTAGCAGGAGATGTAGTAGCAGGAGTTGCAGCCGCAGATGCCTTCAACAGGATATGCAGCTGAAATGCAGAAGCACTAGATGCATCCGTAGAAGATTGAGCAGCAGATGCAGCAGGAAATGGAGATGATTTAGCAGATGCATCCGCAGATGCACCCGCAGAGGATGCATCAGGAGATGAAGCAGCAGGCTATTGCGCAGCAGGAGGTGAAGCAGCAGATGCAGCTGCAGGAGATGCAGGAGGACATCAAGTAGAAGGAGATGCAGCAGTATATGAAGCAGCAAGAAATGGAGCAGCAGATTAAAGAAATGCAGCAGTACACGAAGCATCAGGAAATGGAGCAGCAGATTACTGAGATGCAGCAGCAGGTAACGCAGCAGAATATGCAGCAGGAGGTAATGCAGCAGGTGATGCAGTAGCAGGTGATGCAGCTGCAGAGGCAGCAGATGCAGCAGCAATGGAAGCAGCAGCAGGAGATTTAGCAGGAGATGCAGCAGTAGATGAAGCAGCAGCATATACAACAGCAGATGCACCAGATGGAGCAGAAAGAGATGCAGCAGGGGATGGAGCAGCAGATGCAACGTGAAATGGTGCATCAGGAGATGCATCCGCAGATGCATAAGCAGAGGATGCATCAGGAGAAGTATCAGCAGGAGATACAGGAGCAGGTGATGCCGCAGGAGATGCAACACCAGAAGATGCAGCAGGAGATGCAGCAGCACATGCAGTATTAGCAGATGCAGCAGCAGGAAATGAAGCAGCAGACGCAGCATCAGGAGATGCAGGAGCAGGAAATACAACAGGAATAGATGCAGAAGGTAATGCTCCAGCAGAAGTTGAAGCAGAATATGTATCAGCAAGAAATGCAGCACCAAGAGATTCAGACGGAGATGTAGCAGGAGATGCATAAGCAGATGCATGAGCAGAGGATGCATCAGGAGAAGTAGCAGCAGGAGATACAGGAGCAGGTGTTGCCACAGGAGATGCAGCAGGAGATACAGGAGCAGAAGATGCAGCACCAAGAGATACAGCAGGAGATGCAGCAGCACATGCAGTATCAGAAGATGCAGCAGCAGGAGATGAAGCAGCAGAAGCAGCAGCAGGAGATGCAGGAGCAGGAAATACAACAGGAATAGATGCACAAAGTAATGCAGCAGCAGGAGTTGAAGCAGAATATGCATCAGCAAGAAATGCAGCACCAAGAGATTCAGACGGAGATGCAGCAGGAGATACAGAAGCAGAGGTTGCAGCAGGTGCAGCACTAGAAGATGCAGCAACAGGAGATGCAGCAGACGGAGATGCTGCAGCAGCACATGTAGAAGGTGATGCAGCAGTAGGAGCTGTAGCAGCAGCAGATGCAGCAGGAGATTGAGCAGCAGGAGATTCAGCAGCAGACAAAGGATAGTCAGCAGCAGACCCGGCATCAGGAGATTCAGCAGCAGGAGTTACAGCAGGAGATGCAGAAGCAAACACAGCAGTAGGAGTGGCAGCAGGTGGAGATGCATCAGGAGATGCATATTCAGAAAGAGATGCAGCAGGAGATTCAGCATGATATGTAGGAGCATGAGATGCTGCAGGAGATTCAGCAGGAGATTCAGCAGCAACTGATGCAGCAGCAGGAGAAGCAGCAGCAGGAGATGCAGAAGCAGATGCAGCAGGAAATGAAGATTCAGCAGAAGATGCAGCAGGAAGAAATTCTTCAACATATGCAGCAGCATGATATGATGCAGCAAGAGGAGATACAGCAGGATATGGAGAAAGAGGAGATGATGCAGCAGACACAGCAGCAGGAGCTTCAGCAGCACGATATGTAGCAGCAGGAGATTCAGCAGCAGGAGATGCATATTCAGAAGGAGATACCTCAGGAGATGTAGCAGGATGAGATGCCGCAGGAGATTCAGGAGGAGATTCAGCAGAAGGAGATGCAATAGCAGGAGATGCATCAGCAGAAGATGCAGAAGCAGATGCAGCAGGAGGAGATGCAGCAGCAGGACATGTAGCAGGAGTCGATGCAGAAGGTAATAGAGCAGCAGGAGATTCTGAAGAAGGAGATGCAGAAAGAGATTCAGCAGCAGGAGATGCAGCAGCAGGAAAGGCAGCAGTATATACAGAAGCAGGATATTCAGCAAGAGGAGATAGAGAAGGTAATGCAGCAGCAGGAGATGCAACAGGAGATGCAAGAGGAATAGATGCAGCGTCAGACTCAGCAGCAGGAGATGCAGCAGCAGTAGGTGCAGCAGCAGTAGGTGCAGTAGGAGATGCAGTAGCAGGAGATGAAGCATTATCATGACATGCATTATGAAGGGCAGCAACAGGATATGTAGCAGGAGATTTGGCAGGAGATGAAGCAGCAGGAGATGCAGCAGGAAATGCAGCAGTAGATGCAGGATCAGCAGATACTGCAGCAGGAAATACTGAAGCAGATGCAGCAGGAGATGACATATGAGGTGATGAAGCCACAGATGCATCATCTGAAGATGAAGCAGGAGATGCAGCAGCACGAGGGGCATCAGCAGGTGCATGAGCAAATGAGGCAGCAAATGTAGAAATGTATAACGGAGGAGATGCAGCGGGAGATGTATCAGCAGGAAAAGCAGCAGGAGATGCATCAAGAAATGAGATGCAGTAGGAGATGCAGAAGGAGTTGCAGAATCAGGAGATGCAGCAGGGAATGCAGCAGCAGAAGCAACAGGAGATGCAGCAGCATCATATGCACTAGGAGATGTAGCAGCAGGAGATGAAGAAGCAGGAGATGCTACAGGCGATTGAGCCGGAGATGCAGAAGGAGGAGATGCAGCAGCAGCAGGAGGTGCAGAGTAGTAGATGAAGAGAAGATGCAGCAGAAGGAAATATAGCAGGAGATTCATCAGCAGTACATGCAGCAGGAGAGAATGCAGCATCGGATGCAGCATCAGATACAGCAGCAGAAGCACCAGCAGGAGTTGCAGCAGCAGGAGATCTATCAGGATATGCAGCAGTAGATGAAGAAGCAGCAGATGCAGCAGCAAATTCAGCAGATGCAGTAGTAGTAGATTCATAAAGAGCTGCAGCAGGAAATGCAGATGAATATGCAGCAGCAGGGGATACAGCAGGAGATGCATCTGCAGGTGATGCAGAAGGAGATGAAGCAGGTGACGCTCAAGGAGATGCAGCAGGAGATGCAGATCGAGATGAAGCAGCAAGATATGCAGCAGAAGGAGATGACGCAGGAGATGCTTCAAAAGAAGGTGCAACATGAGATACAGCAGGAGATGCAGAAACAGGAGATGCAGCAGCAGGACATGGATCAAGAGAAGAAGCAGCAGGAGATTCATAAGGAGATGCAGTAGCAGGATATGAAACAGCAGGAGATATAGCAGCAGGCGATGCAGCAGGACATTCAGCAGGAGATGCAGCAGGAGGAGATGGAACAGGAGATGCAGTAGGAGGAGGTACAGCAGCACCTGATGCAGCAGTATAGGCAGCAGAAGGAGATGAATAAGAGATACAGTAGCAACTGATGCAGCAGGATATGCTGGAGTTGGAGATGCAGAAGAAGTAGATGCAGAATCAGGAGAGACATCAGGACATGCATCAGCAGGAGATGCAGCAGCAGACAAAGCAAAAGGAGATGCAGAAACAGGAGATGCAGCAGCAGGACATGGATCAAGAGATGAAGCAGCAGAAGATTCATCAGGAGATGCAGCAGGAGGAGATTCAGCAGGAGATACAGCAGGAGGAGATGCAGTAGGAGGAGGTACAGCAGCACCAGATGCAGCAGTATAGGCAGCAGAAGGAGATGAATAAGAGATACAGCAGCAATTGATGCAGCAGGAGATGCTGGAGCCAGAGATGCAGAAGAAGTAGATGCGAAAGCAGGAGATGGAGCAGGACATGCATCAGCAGGAGATGCAGCAAAACATACATCAGCAGGAGACACAGCAGCAGGATATGAGGCAGGAGATGCAGCAGCAGCAGATGTAGCACCATATGCAGCAGAAGATGCAGAACCATATGCAGCAGGAGATACAGCAGCAGATGAAGCAGCAGATGCAGCTTAAGATGTAGCAGCAACAGAAGCAGAAGCAGATGCAGCAGCAAAGGATGCAGGATGAGATGCAGCAAGAATTGCATCAGCAGGAGATGCTGCTGGAAATTCAGTAGGATATGCAACAGCAAGAGATTTGGCAATAGCAGATGCAGCAGGATATGCAGCAGCAGATGCAGCTGCATGAGGTGTATCAGCAGGAGATGCAACAGGATATGCAGCAGGAGATTCAAGAGAAGGAAATGCAGCAGGAAATCAGCCAGGGATGCAGGAGCAGGAGATGTAGTAAAAGAAGATGCAGCCGCACCAGATGCAGCATCAGATTCAGCAAGAGTTGCAGCAGCAGGAGATGAAGAGGCAGGAGATTCAGCAGCAGGAGATACAGCACCAGGAGATTCAGCAGGAGATGCATCAGCAGGAAATGCATCAGCAAATTCTGCAGAAGGAAATTCCGTAGTAGATTCTGCTGCAGGAGATTCAGTAGAAAAGGCAGCAGGAGATGCAGCAGGAGATATAGAAGGAGATTCAGCAGCATGGGATGTAGGAGGAGATGCAGCAGGGGACACATCAGCAGGAATTGTAGTAGGAGATGCTGGAGAAGATTCTGAAGAAGAAGATTCAGCAGGAGATGCAGCAGGAGATGAAAGAGCAACATAGGCATCAGCAGTTACAGCAGGAAGTGCAGCAGGAGATTCAGCAGGAGATGCAGTAGCAGGAGATGCAGCCGCAGATGCCTTCAACAGGATATGCAGCAGAAATGCAGAAGCACTAGATGCATTCGTAGGAGATTGAACAGCAGATTCAGCAGGAAATGGAGATGCTACTGCAGATGCATCCTCAGATGCATCGGCAGAGGATGCAGCAGGAGATGAAGCAGCAGGCTATACAGCAGCAGGAGATGAAGCAGCAGATGCAGCAGCAGGAGATGCAGGAGGACATCAAGTAGAAGGAGATGCAGCAGCAGCAAATGTAGCAGGAGATGCAGCAGTACATGAAGCAGCAAGAAATGGAGCAGCAGATTAAAGAGATGCAGCAGCAGGAGATGCAGAAGCAGATGGTGCAGCAGGTGCAGCACTAGAAATTGCAGCAACAGGAGATGCAGCAGAAGGAGATGCTGCAGCAGCACATGCAGAAGGTGATGCAGCAGTAGGAGCTGCAGCAGCAGATGCAGTAGGAGATTCAGCAGCAGGAGATTCAGCAGCAGGAGATTCAGCAGAAGCCAAAGGATATTCAGCAGCAGACACGACATCAGGAGATTCATCAGCAGGAGATGCAGAAGCAAACGCAGCAGTAGGAGTGGCAGCAGGTGGAGATGCATCAGGACATGCATATTCAGAAGCAGATGCAGCAGGAGATTCAGCATGATATGTAGAAGCATGAGATGCCGCATGAAATGCTTCAGGAGATTCAGCAGCAACGGATGCAGCAGCAGGAGAAACAGCACGAGATGCAATAGTAGCAGGAGATGCAGAAGCAGATGCAGCAGGAAATGAATTTTCAGCAGAAGATGCAGGAAGAAGAGATTCTTCAACATATGCAGCAGTATGATATGATGCAGCAAAAGGAGACACAGCAGGTTATGGAGAAAGCAGAGATGATGCAGCAGGCGCAGCAGCAGGAGAAGCAGCAGGAGATGCATATTGAGAAGGAGATACGTCAGGAGATGTAGCAGGATATGTAGTAGCATGAGATGCCACAGGATATTAAGGAGGAGATTCAGCAGAAAGAGATGCAAGCGCAGGAGATGAAGCAGCAGGAGATTGGGAATCAGATTTAGCAGGAGATGCAGATTTAGCAGGAGATCCATCAGTAGGAGATGCAGAAGCAGATGCAGCAGGAGGAGATGCAGCAGCAGGACATGCAGCAGGAGTCGATGCAGAAGGTAATAGAGCAGTAGGAGATTCAGAAGAAGGAGATGCAGAAAGAGATTCAGCAGCAGGAGATGCAGAAGCAGGAAAGGCAGCAGTATATAGAGAAGCAGGATATGCAGCAGGAGGAGGAGATGCAGCAGGAGATGCAGCAGAAGGAAATGCAATAAGATATGCTACAAGAGGAGATGCAACAGGTAATGCAGCAGCAGGGGATGCATGTTCACCAGTAGATTCAGCATCACATTCAGAAGGAGATGCAGCAGCAGGAGGTATAGCAGAAGGCGATTCTTCTGCAGGAGATACAGCAGCAAGAGATGAAGCCACAAAAGATGCAGGAGAAGATACAGAGGGAAATGCAGCAGAATATACCTCAAGAGATGCAGATGAAGGAGATGCAAAAGTAGATGCTGCAGAAGGAGTTGTAGCAGGAGATGCAGCAGCAGGAGATACAGCAGCAAGAGATGCAGGCAGCGGATGAAAGAGGAGATGTAGATTCAGCAGCAGATGCAATAGCAGGAGTTGCAGAAGCAGATGCAATAGCAGGAGATGCAGCAATAGGTGAAGCAACACCAGATGCAGCAGCATATGCTGAAGATGTAGTAGGAGGGGATTAAGCAGGAGATCCAGCAGGAAGAGATGCAGCAGGATATGCAGAAAAAGATAAAGCAGAAAGAGATGCACAGGAAATACAGCAGCAGAATATGCATCAGCAGGAAATGCAGCAGGACATACACTAGCAGGAGATACAGCAGGAGATGCAGCCGGAGATGTAGCAAGAGGATATGCACCATGATATACAGCAGCAGGAGATGCAACAAGAGATGAAACAGGAGGAGATGCAGTAGGAGAGGCAGCCGAGGAGATGCAGCAGAATCTACTTCTGCATCTCCTGCTGCTGCATCTCCTGCTGCATCTCCTGCTGCTGCATCTCCTGCTGCTGCCTCTCCTCCTGCTAAAGCTGATGCATTTCCTGCATCTCCTGCTGCTGCATCTGCTTGTGCATCTCCTGCTTCTCTATCTTCTGCTGCATCTCTTGATGAATCACATGGTGCCTCTCCTGCTGCCGCATCTCCTACTTCTGCATATCTTTTTGCATTTCTTGCTGCCACATCTTATTCTTCTGCCTCTCCTACTCCTGCATCTCTACTGCTGCACCTCCTGCTGCTGCATTTCCTGCTCCTGCTTCTCCTGATGCATCTGCTGCTGCATCTTCTGCAGAATCTTCTATTGCTTCAGCTCCAGACGCTGCATCTCCTGCTGCATCTGCTGGTACTGCATCTTATCCTGTCACATCTCCTGCTCCATTTTCTTGTGCATCTGCTGCTACTGCTGTATCTTCTGCTGCTGTATCTCCTGCTGATGTGTCTGCTGTTGTATCTCCTGCTGCATCTCCTGCTGCTGCATCTTCTTCTCTGCAGATCCTGATGCTTCATCTCTTGCTGCAGAATCTCCTGCTGAATCCTCTGCTCATCTCTTGTGACTGTATCTCCTGCTGCATCTCCTGCTGCAGATCCTGATGCTTCATCTCCTGCTGCAGAATCTCCAGCTGCATCTTCTGCTGCTGCATCTCTTGCTACTGGGTCTGCTGCATCATCTCCTCCTGCCTCTTCTCTTACAGCATCTCCTTCTGTATCTCGTGCTACATCTCATGAAGCTGTACCTGCTGAAGCATCTCTTCCTGCTGCATCTCCTGATGAATAGGCATCTATTGATGCATCTGCTGCTGCTTCATCTCCTGCTGCTGCAACTCCTACTGAATCTGCTATCGAATATGTTCCTGCATCTGCTGCGGCTGCATCTCCTG
This sequence comes from Clamator glandarius, assembly GCA_033459285.1. Classification (NCBI taxonomy): domain Eukaryota; kingdom Metazoa; phylum Chordata; class Aves; order Cuculiformes; family Cuculidae; genus Clamator; species Clamator glandarius. The sequence continues at coordinate 60,957 of JAUNZM010000631.1, read as the reverse complement.
CTGCTGCATCATCTACTGATGCATCTCCTGCGTAATCTTCTGCTGCTGCATCTCTTGATCAATCTCCTCCTGCTGCATCTGCACTATTTTCTGCTGCATCTGCTGCTGCTTCATATACTGCTTCATCTCCTACTACTGCATCTCCTGCTGCATCTCCTGCTGAATCTAATCCTACCACATCTACTGCTGCATCTCCTGCCGCTGCATCTATTGCCACTGCATTTACTGATGCATCTCCTGATGCTGCATCTCCACCTGCTACATCTCCTGCTGCTGAATTCCTGCGTATGCATCTTCTGCTGATGCATAACCTGCTGCATCTGCTCTTCCCAAATCTCTTGCTGTTGCATATCCTACTGAATTTCCAGCAGCATCTCCTGCTGATGCAATTCTTGATGCATCTCATCCTGCATCCTCTGCTGCTGCATCTGCTTCTACTTCTGGTGATGCTACATCTCCAGCTGCATCTGCTGCTTCATCTGCTGCTGTATCTCCTGCTGCATATGGTTCTGCATCTCCTGCTGCATATGGTTCTGCATTTTCTGCAGCATCTGGTGCTGCATCTGGTGCTGCTTCTGATGCTGGTGCGTCTCCTGCCTCATATCCTGCGGCTGTATCTCCTGCTGATGTATGTTTTGCTGCATCTCCTGCTGATGCATTTCCTGCTGCATCTCCTGATTCTGCATCTACTTCTTCTACATCTCCGGTTCCAGCATCTCCTGCTGCATCAATTGCTGCTGTATCTCTTATTCATCTCCTTCTGCTGCCTATACTGCTGCATCTGGTGCTGCTGTACCTCCTCCTACTGCATCTCCTCTTCCATCTCCTCCTGCTGCATCTCCTGCTAAATGTCCTGCTGCATCGCGTGCTGCTATATCTCCTGCTGTTTCATATCCTGCCTCTGCATCTCCTAATGAATCTCCTGCTGCTTCATCTCTTGATCCATGTCCTGCTGCTGCATCTCCTGTTTCTGCATCTCATTTTCCTTCATCTCATTCTGCATCTCCTGCTGCATCTTATTGAGCGTCACCTGCTGCATCTCCTTCTGCATCACCTGCAGATGCATCTCCTGCTGCTGCATATTCATCTGCATTTCCTGCTGCAGCTCTTTATGAATCTACTGCTGCTGCATCTGATGCTGCTTCATCTACTGGTGCATCTTCTGATAGATCTCCTGCTGCTTCATCTCCTTCTGCTGCATCTCCTCCTGCATCTGCTGCTGCATCTGATGCTGCTTTCTCTCCTGCTGCATGTTCTCCCGATGAATCTCCTGCTATATTTCCTTCTGCTGCATCTTCTTCTCTTCATCTATTACTCTGCACTTCCTGCTGCTGCATCTCCTTCTTCTGCATCTCTGGCTGAATCGTCTGTAGCATCTCCTGCTTCTTCATCTCCTGCTACTACATCTCCTACAGCATACAACGCTGCTGCATCTCCTGTTTCTTCTGCTGCTGCTGCATTCCCTGATGCATCTCCTGATTCTGCAAATACTTCTGCATCTCCTGCTACTACAACTACTTCTGCATCCCCTGCTGCTGCATTTCCTGCTGCATCTCCTGATGCTGCAACTCCTTCTGCATCTCCGACTGCATCTCATTTCTTGATGCATCTCCTGCTGCATTTCCTGCTGATACATCTCCTGCTGCATCTCCTGCGTTATACCTTTCTACATTTGCTGCCTCATTTCCTCATGCACCTGCTGATGCCCCTCGTGCTGCTGTATCTCCTGCTTCATCTTCAGATGATGCATCTGAGGCTTCATCAACTCATATGTCATCTCCTTCTTCATCTGCTGCAGTATTTCCTGCTACAGTATCTGCTGCTCCTGTATCTACTGCTGCATTTCCTGCTGCATCTCCTGCTCCCCTGGTGCTGCTTCATCTCCTGCCAAATCTCCTGCTACATATCCTGCTGCTGCAGCTCACAATGCAACTCAAGATAATGCTTCATCTCCTGCTACTGCATCTCCTGCTGCACCTTCTGCTGCTGCATTTCCTGCTGCGTCTTCTGCTGCTGCATCTCCTGCTCATGGGTCTGATGCTGCATCTCTTGCTCTTGATGCTGCAGCATATCCTGCTTCTCTATATACTGCTGCCTTTCCTGCTGCTGAATCTATTTCTGCATCTCCTTCTTCTGAATCTCCTGCTGCTCTATTACCTTCTGCATCGACTCCTGCTGCATATCCTGCTGCTGCATCTCCTCCTACAGCATCTGCTTCTGCACCTCCTGCTGATGCATCCCCTGCTAAATCTGCATCTCCTGCTGCATCTGCTTCTTCATCTCCTGCTGCTTCATCTCCTGCTCTTGCATCTCCTTCTGCTGAATCTCTTCCTGAATCTCCTGTGGCATCTCATGCTGCTACATCTCCTGACGTATCTCCTTCTCAATATGCATCTCCTGCTGCACCTCCTGCTGCTGAATATCCTGCTGCTGCGTCTGCTGCATCATCTCCTTTCTTCATATACTGCTGTATCTCCTGTTGCTGCATCATATCATACTGCTGCATATGTTGAAGAATCTCTTCCTGCTGCATCTTCTGCTGAATCTTCATTTCCTGCTACATCTGCTTCTGCATCTCCTGCTGCTGCTGCATCTCCTGCTGCTTCTCCTGCTGCTGCATCAGTTGCTGCTGAATCTCCTGATGAATCTCCTGCGGCATCTCATGCTTATACATATGCTGAATCTCCTGCTGCATCTGCTTCTGAATATGCATGTCCTGATGCATCTCCACCTGCTGCCACTCCTACTGCTGCGTTTGCTTCTGCATCTCCTGTTGCACCTCCTGCTTCTGTATCTCATGATGCCGTGTCTGCTGCTGAATATCATTTGTCTGCTGCTGAATCTCCTGCTGCACAATCTCCTGCTGCGTCTGCTGCTGCTGCAGCTCCTACTACTGCATCACATTCTGCATGTGCTGCTGCAGCACCTCCTTCTGCTGCATCTCCTGTTGCTGCATCTGCTGCTGCTGCACCTGCTGCAACATGTGGTTCTGCATCTCCTGCTGCTGCATCTCCGTCTGAATCTCTTGGTGCTGCATCTCCTGCTGCTGCATCTGCTGCTTCATCTCCTGCTGCTGCATCTGCTGATACTGCATGTGCTGCTGCATCTTCTGCTGCATCTCTTGGTTCTGCAACTTCTGATGTTGCATCTCCTGCTGCATCTCCTGCTGCATTTTCTACTGAATCTCCTGCTGCCTTTTCTACTGAATCTCCTGCTGCAGAATCTGCTGATGCATCTCCTGCTGCTGAATCTCCTGCCTCTTCATCTCCTGCTGATATAACTCCTGCTGAATCTGCTGCTGCATCTAGTGCGGCTGCATTTTCTTTTCCTGCATCTCCTGCTGCTGCATCTCCGGCTGATATCCTGCTGCATTTCCTTCTCTTGAATCTCCTGCTGCATATCCTGATATACCTCCTGCTGAATATGCATCTCCTGCTACATCTCCTGCAGATATACCTCATGCAGCTGCAGCTGCTGCTGCATATCCTGCTGCATCTGTTGTTGCCAAATCTCTTGCTGTTGCATATCCTACTGAATTTCAAGCAGCATCTCCTGCTGATGCAATTCCTGCTGCATCTGTTTTTGCCAAATCTCTTGCTGTTGAATATCCTACTGAATTTCAAGCAGCTTCTCCTGCTGATTCCTGCTGCATCTCATCCTGCATACTTTACTGCTGCATCTGCTTCTGCTTCTGGTGATGCTACATCTCCAGCTGCATCTGCTGCTTCATCTGCTGCTTTATCTTCTGCTGCGTCTGGTGCTGCATCTGGTGCTGCTTCTGCTGCTTGTGCATCTCCTGCCTCATATCCTGCTGCTGTGTCTCCTGCTGGTGTAGAGTTTTGCTGCATCTCCTGCTGATACATGTCCTGCTATATCTCCTGATTCTGCATCTACTTCTTCTGCATCTCCGGCTCCAGCATCTCCTGCTGCATCAGTTGCTGCTAGTAGATGAAGCAGCAGCAGATGCAGATGAATATGCAGCAGCAGGAGATACATCGGGAGATGCATCTGCAGATGATGCTGAAGGAGATGCAGCAGGTGACACTCAAGGAGATGCAGCAGGAGATGCAGAACTGGATGAAGCAGCAAGATATGTAGCAGAAGAAGATGACGCAGGAGATGCTTCAATAGAATGTGCAACGTGAGATACAGCAGGAGACGCAGCAGCAGACGAAGCAAAAGGAGATGCAGAAAGGAAACCAAAAGCAGATGCAGCAGCGAAGGATTCAGGATGAGATGCAGCAAGAATTGCATCAGCAGGAGATGCTGCTGGAAACTCAGTAGGATATGGAACAGCAAGAGATTTGCCAACAGCAGATGCAGCAGGATATGCAGCAGCAGATGCAGATGCATGAGGTATATCAGCAGGAGATATAGCAGGAGATGCATATTCAGCAGGTGATGAACCAGGATATGCAGCAGGAGATTCAAGAGAAAGAAATGCAGCAGGATATCAGCTGGAGATGAAGCAGTCGGAGATGCAGGGAAAGAAGATGCAGCCGCACCAGATGCAGCATCAGATTCAGCAGGATTTGCAGCAGCAGGAGATGAAGAGGCAGGAGATTCAGCAGCAGGAGATGCAGCATCAGGAGATTCAGCAGGAGATGCATCAGCAGGAAATGCATCAGCAGATTCTGCAGCAGGAAATTCTGTAGGAGATTCTGCAGCAGGAGATTCAGTAGAAAATGCAGCAGGAGATGCAGCAGGAGATATAGAAAGAGATTCAGCAGTAGGGGATATAGTAGGAGATGCAGCAGGAGACACATCAGCAGGAATTGTAGCAGGAGATGCTGGAGGAGATTCTGCAGAAGAAGATTCAGCAGGAGATGCAGCAGGAGATGAAATAGCCACACAAGCATCAGCAGTTACAGCAGGAAGTGCAGCAGGAGATTCAGCAGGAGACGTAGCAGCAGGAGATGCAGATGCAGATGCCTTCAACAGGATATGCAGCTGAAATGTAGAAGCACTAGATGCATCCGTAGAAGATTGAGCAGCAGATGCAGCAGGAAATGGAGATGCTTCTGCAGATGCATCCGCAGATGCATCCGCAGAGGATGCAGCAGGAGATGAAGCAGCAGGCTGAGCAGCAGCAGGAGATGAAGCAGCAGATGCAGCAGCAGGAGATGCAGGAGGACATCAAGTAGAAGGAGATGCAGCAGCAGCAAATGTAGCAGGAGGTGCAGCAGTACATGAAGTAGCAGGAAATGGAGCAGCAGATTAAGGAGATGCAGCAGCAGGAAATGCAGCAGGAGGTAATGCAGCAGGTGATGCAGCAGCACGTGATGCAGCAGCAGCTGCAGAGGCAGCAGATGCAGCAGCTATAGATGCAGCAGCAGATGCATCAGGAAATGCAGATTCAGTAGGAGATGTAGTAGTGGAAGATGCTGCAGCAGATGATGCAGGATATACAGAAGCAGGCCAAGCAGCAGTCGATGCAGCAGCAATATATGCAGCAAAAGGAGACGAAGCAGGAAATTCAGTAGCAGGAGATGCAGAAGCAGATGCAGCATCAGGAGATGCACGAGGACATCCATCAGCAGGTGATGCAGCAGCAGGAGATGCTGCGAGATATGCAGAAGCAGGAGATGCAGCAGCAGGAGATGTGGTATGAGATGCAGAAGCAGGAGATTCAGCAGTAGATGCAGCAAGAGATGCAGCACAACAGATGCAGCACCAGCAGATGCAGCAGCAGGAGACGAAGTATCAGATGCAGGAGCAGGAAATGCAGCAGGAGGAAATTGAGCAAGAGGAGATGCAGCAGGAGTTGCAGCAGAAGGAGATGCAGCAGTAGAAAATGCATCAGGAAATGCACCAGCAGCCGCAGGAGATACAGCAGCTGCAGCTGCAGCTGGAAATGCAGCAGCAGGAGATGCAGCAGAGTTTGCAGCAGCAGGAGATGCAGAAGCAGGAGATCCAGCAAGAAAGCACCATCATACAATGAATACTCTGATGCAACAGAAGGATATGGAGCAGGAGATGCAGCCGCAAGAGATGTAGCAGGAGATGCAACAGCAAGAGATGCAGCAGGAGATGCAGCAGGAGATGCAGTAGCAGGAGATGTAGCAGCAGGAGATGCAGCAGGAGACTGAGCAAGAGGAGATGTACCCTGAGATGCAGCAGCAGGAGATGCAGCGGGAGATGTAGAAGCAGACGAAGCAGCAGTAGATGCAGCAGCAAGATAGGCATCAGAAGGAGATAAAGCAGGAGATGCAAAAGCAGGAGATTAAGCTACAGGAGATGCATTAGGAGATGCAGTAGCAGGAGATACAGCATCAGGAGATGCAGCCGCAGTAGATGCAGGAGCAGATTCAGAAGCAGAATCCGTAAGAGATGCAGCAGCAGGAGATTGATAAGCAAAAGATATAGCAGCAGGAGATGCAGCAGCAGGAAATTCAGGAGGAGATGCAGCAGCAGAAGCAGCAGGTAATGCAGCAGCAGTAGATGAAGTAGGCTTAGAAGCAGCTGTAGATGTAGCAGGGTATGCAAGAGCAGGAGATTCAGCATCAGGAGATGAAGCAGGGGAGATGCATCATCAGATGAATCTGCTGATGCATCAGAGGAAGTTGCAGAAGGAGATGCAGCAGCAGGAGGTTCAGCAGAGGATGCAGCAGCAATCGATGCAGGTGGAGATCCAGGAGGAGGACATAGAGAAGCAGGAGATGCAGTAGCACATGCAGCAGCAGATGCAGGAGATGAAGCAGTAGGAGAAGCAGCAGGAGGAGATTGATCAGGAGATGCATCAGGAGGTGCATCAGGAGGAGATGCAGCATTAGGAGATGTACCAGTGGATGCAGCAGCAGGAGATGCAGCAGGGGATTCAGTAGGAGGTGATGCAGCAGCAGATGCAGCAGAAGTGAATTGAGCAGCAGAAGATGCAGCAGTGTATGCAGCAGCAGCAGATGGAGCATCACGTGATGCAGGAGGACATCAAAAAATCAGAAGATGAAGCAACAGGAGATGCAGCAGTAGATTAATCTACAGCAGATGCACCAGAAGATGCAAGAGAAGTAGCAGCAGGAGATGCAGCTGGAGATGCAGCAGCAGTAGATTGAGCAAGATATACAGAAGCAGGAGATGCATCAGCGGGAGATGTGGCATGAGAGGCAGAAGAAGAAGATGCTGCAGCAGATGCAGTAGCATATGCAGCACCAGCAGATGCAGCAGCAGGAGATTCAGAAACAGGAGATGCAGCAGTCAGAGATGCAGCAGGTTATGCATCAGCAAAAGATGCATCAGCAGGATTTCAGCAGCAGGAGATGCAGCAGGTGGAGATGCAGCATCAGGAGATGCATCAGTAAATGCAGCAGCAGTCAGAGATGCAGCAGGTTATGGATCAGCAGAAGATGCATCAGCAGGATTACAGCTGCAGGAGATGCAGCAGTAAAGGCAGCGGCAGCAGATGCAACAAAAGGAGATGCAGCAGATTATGCAGCAGCAGGAGATGTGGTAGGATTAGATTCAGCAAGAGATGCAGCAGGAGATTCAGTAGCAGGAGATGCAGCAAGAGATGATGCAGATGGAGCTGCAGCAGCAGGAGATGCAGCAGGAGATTCAGCAGCAGGAGATGCAGTGGGAGATGATGCAGATGGAGCTGTAGCATCAGGAGATGCAGAATGAGAAGCAGAAGGAAATGCAGTAGTAGGAGATGAAGCAGTATATGAAGCAGCAGCAGATGCAGCAGAAAATAGTGCAGATGCAGCAGGAGGAGATAGATCAAGAGATGCAGCAGCAGAAGATTATACAGGAGATGCATCAGTAGATGATGCAGCAGCAGGAGATGCAGCAGCAGCAGATGCAGGAATATATTTGACAGCAGATTCAGTAGGAGTTGCAGCAGCAGGAGATGAAGCAGCAGCAGATGCATCAATAGATGCCTATTCATCAGGAGATGCAGCAGGAAGAGATGCTTCAGCAGGTACAGCTTCATGAGATGTAGCACGAGATACAGAAGGAGATGCTGTAGGAGAAGAGGCAGGAGGAGATGATGCAGCAGACCCAGTAGCAAGAGATGCAGCAGCAGAAGATGCAGCTGGAGATTCTGCAGCAGGAGATGAAGCATCAGGATCTGCAGAGAAGAAGATGCAGCAGCAGGAGATGCAGCAGGAGATGCAACAGCAGACACATCAGCAGGAGATGCAACAGCAGAAGACAGAGCAGCAGCAGCAGATGCACAAGAAAATGGAGCAGGAGATGCGGCAGGATAAGATGCAGTACCAGCAGATGCAGCAGGAGATGCAGCGTCTGGAGCTGAAGCAATAGAAGATGCTCAGAAGATGCAGCAGCAGATGCATCAGGAGAAGCAGGAGCAGGAAATGCAGCAGCAGGTGGTGCAGCAGCAGAGATGCAGGATTAGGAGAGGCAGAAGCAGGAGATGTGGCAGCAAGACATGCAAAGGGATATGCAGAATTAGGAGATGTGGCAGCAGGAGAGGCACCATGTGATTCAGCAGGAGATGCAGCAGAAGATAGAGAAGCAGGAGATGCACAAGCAGATGCAGCCGCAGGAGATGCAGGAAATGCATCAGCTGATGCAGGAGGAGATTTAGCAGCAGGAGAGGCAGCAGCAGGAGATGCAGCAGCAGGAGATGCAGCAGTAGATTCTGCTGCCTCAACTCTGCTGCCTCTCCTGCTGCATCTCCTCCTGTTTCATCTCTTGTTGCATCTCCTGCTGCTGTATATCATGGTGCATATCCTCTTGCTACATCTCCGGCTGCATCTCCTGCTGCATCTCCTGCTCCATCTCCTGCTAGTGCATGTCCTGCTGCATTTCCTGTGCATCTCTTTCTGCTTTATCTTTTTCTGCATATCTTGCTGCATCTCTTCCTGCTGGATCTCCTGCTTAATCTCCTCCTCCTCCATCTTCAGCATATGCTGCTGCATCTGGTGCTGCTTCACCTATTGCTGCATCTCCTGCTGTTGCATTTGCTGCTGCAACTCCTGCTATTGCATCTGCTGCTGAATCTACATCTCCTCTTTCGTCTGCTGCCTGCATCTCCTGCTGATGTATCTCCTGCAGCTGCATCTCCTGCTACAACTCCTTCTACAGCATCTACTTTTGCATCTCCTTCATCTGCATCTCTTGAGGTATATTCTGCTGCATTTCCTTCTGCATCTTCTCCTGCATCTTTTGTGGCTTCATCTCCTGCTGCTGTATCTCCTTCTGAATGTGATGCTGAATCTACTGGTGAACATGCATCCCCTGCTGCTGCATTACCTGTTGCATCTCCTCCTGCAGCATATCTTACTGCATTTCCTTCTGCTGCATCTCCTGCTGCATCTCCTTCTGCGGAATCTCCTGCTGCGTCATCCTCCACAGCATCTTCTGCTGCTACATCTACTGAATCTGCATCGCCTGATGCATCTGCTGCTGCATCTATTGCTGCTGCATCTGCTGCCTCTGCAGTTGCAGCTGCATCTCCTGCTACTGCATCTCCTCTTGCTGCATCTTCTGCTGCATTTCCGGCTACTGCATCTCCTTAATCTGCTGCTGCATCTGCTGCTGATTCATGTACTGCTGCATCTCCTGCTACAATTCCTGCTTCTACATCTCCTGCCACTTGATGTCCTCCAGCATCTCCTGCTGCTGCATCCTCTGCTCATGCATCTGCGGATGCATCTGCAGAAGTATCGCCATTTCCTGCTGCATCTGCTGCTCAGTTCTCTACGGATGCATCTAGTGCTTCTGCATTTCCTCCTGAATGCATCTGCGGCTGCATCTCCTGCTGCTACATCACCTGCTGAATCTCCTGTTGCCCTTCCTGCTGTAACTCTTATGCATATGTTGCTACTTCATCTCCTGATGCATCTCCTACTGTATCTCCTGCTGACTTTTCTTCTGCAGAATCTCCTCCTGCAACTCCTGCTGACGTATCTCCTGCTGCATCTCCTACTACATCTCCTGCTGCTGAATCTCCTTCTAGATCTCCTGCTGCATCTTCTGCTCAATCTTCCGCTGAATCTCCTGCTGCAGACTCTCCTATGGCATTTCCTGCTGCAGCATCTCCTGCTACATTTCCTGCTGATGCATCTCCTGCTGAATCTCCTGCCTCTTCATCTCCTTCTGCTGCATCTCCTGCATCTGCTGCAGCTGCATCTTCTTCTACTGCGTCTCCTGCTACTGCGTCTCCTTCTGCACCTCCCACTGCTACATCTCCTTCTGCATCTCCTGCTACTTCATCTCATGCTGCATCTGCTGCTATGCACCTCATGCTGCTGCATCTGCTGTTGCATATCCTGCTGGATCTCCTGCAGCATCTCCTGCTGCTGCAGTTCCTGCTGCATCTCATCCTGCATCACCTGCTGCTGCATTTGCTGCTGCTTCTGGTGTTGCTACATCTCCTGCTGCATATGCTTCTGCATCTCCTGGTGCTGCATCTCGTTCTGTATCTTCTGCAGTTTCATATCCTACTACATCTACTCTGCTACATCTCCTGAATCTGCTGTTGTATCTGCTGCTACTTCATTTACTGCTGCATCTCCTTCTTCATCTCCTACTGCTGCATCTCCTGCTGCACTTGTTTCTACATTTCTACTTCATCTCCTGTCGCATCTCCTGCTGCTGCATCTCCTGAATCTGCTGATGTTGTATCTGCTGCTATTAAATGTACTCCTGCATCTCCTGCTGCACTTGTTTCTACATTTCTACTTCATCTCCTGCTGCATCTCCTGCTGCTGCATTTCCTGAATCTGCTCTTGTATCTGCTGCTATTTCATGTACTCCTGCATCTCCTGCTGCCGTATTTCCTGCTACATGCTCTGCTGATGCATCCGCGGATGCATCTACTGATACTGCATATCCTGCTACATCTGCTGCTGAATCTCCTGCTACTGAATCACCTGCTACTGCATCTCCTACTGCATATGCTGCTGAATACATTTGCTGCTGCACCTATTGCTGCTGCATTTTTTGCTGCTGCATCTCCTGCTGCATTTCCTGCTGCAACGGCTGCTGCATCTACTGCTACTTCATCTTCTGCTGCATCTCCTACATCTCCTGCTGCCTCATACTTTTCTCTATGTCCTGCTGCATCTACTGCTGCTGCCTCTGCTGGTGCATCTGCTGCTGATCTATCTCCTGTTCCATCTCTTCCTGCTGCATCACCTGCTGCATCCCCTACTGCTGCATCGGCAGCATCTGCTGCTTCATCTGGTGCTGTGACGGGGGATAGGACGAGAGGGAATGGCCTGAAGCTCCGCCAGGGGAGATTTAGGCTTGAGATTAGGAAAAAGTTCTTCACGGAGAGGGTGGTTAGGCATTGGAACAGTCTGCCAAGGGAGGTGGTTGAGTCACCGTCCCTGGAGGTAATTATGATTAGGGTAGACGAGGGGCTTAGGAGAATGATTTAGGGATTGGTGGGAATGGTTGGACTCGACGATCCAGTGGGTCTCTTCCAAACTGGTCATTCTGTGATTTTCTGATTCTGTGATTCGGTGCTTCACCTGCTGCTGCAACCCCTGCAAAATTTCCTGCTGCTGCATCTGCTGCTGCATCACCTTCTGCAGCATCTCCTGCTTAATCTCCGGAAGCATCTCCTGCTGCATTTTATGCTGGTGCATCTCCTGCTGCATTTCCGGCTGCTGTGTCTCCTGCTGATGCATCAACTCCTGCATCTCCTGCTTCTGCATCTACGTCTTCGGCATCTCCAGCTCCAGCATCTCCTGCTTCATCAATTGCTGCTGCATCTCTTATGCATCGCTTTCTGCTGCATAGGCTGCTGCATCTGCTGCTGAACCTCCTCCTGATGCAACTCCTGTTCCACCTCCTCCTGCTGCATCTCCTCCTTAATCTCTTCCTGCTGCTGCATCATCTCCTTTTGCATCTCCTACTATGGGATCTACTGCTGTATCTGCTCCTTCTGCATCTCCTGATGTATCCTCTGCTGCTTCATCTCATACTGCTGCATCTCATGCTGCATATCCTGCTGCTATATCTCCTGCTGCTTCATATCCTGCTACTGCATCTCCGAATTAATCTCCTGAAGCTTCAACTCCTGCTGCTGCATTTCTTGATCCATGTCTTGCTGCGGCATCTCATGTTTCTGCATCTCCTTCTGCTTCATCTGCTTCTGCATCTTTATCTGCTGTATCTCATGTTGCATCTTCTATTGAAGCATCTCCTGCATCATCTCCTTCTGCTGCATATCCTGCTGCTGCATCTCGTTCTGCATCTCCTGCTGCATCTCCTTGAGCATCACCTGCTGCATCTCCTTCTGCATCACCTGCAGATGCATCTTCTGCTCCTGCATATTCATCTGCATTTCCTACTGCAGCTCTTTATGAATCTACTACTGCTACATCTGCTGAATTTGCTGCTGCATCTGCTGCTGCTTCATCTACTGCTGCATCTCCTGTTAGATCTCCTGCTGCTGCATCTCCTGGCTGGTTGCTTCTGATGCTGCATCTGATGCTGCATCTGATTCTACTTTCTCTCCTTCTGCATTTTCCGCGGCTGAATCTCCTGCTATATTTCCTTCTGCTGCATCTTCTTCACTTCATCTACTACTCTGCACCTCCTTGCTGCTGCATCTCCTCCTACTGCATCTCCGGCTCAATCGCCTGTAGCATCTCCTGCTTCTTCATCTCCTGCTGCTACATCTCCTAGTGCATATGCTGCTGCTGCATCTCCTGTTACTTCTGCTACTGCTGCATTCCCTGATGCATCTCCTGATGCTGCAACTCCTTCTGCATCTCCTACTGCATCTCATTTCTTGATGCATCGCCTGATGCATTTCCTGCTGCAACATCTCCCGCTGCATCTCCTCCGTTATAGCTTTCTATATTTGCTGCCTCATTTCCTCATGCACCTGCTGATGCACCTCGTGCTGCTGCATCTCCTGCTTCATCTTCAGATGATGCACCTGTGTCTTCATCACCTGATATATCATCTCCTGCTTCATCTGCTGCAGTATTTCCTGCTGCAGTATCTGCTGATCCTCCATCTACTGCTACATTTCCTGCGGCATCTGCTTCATCTCCTGCCAAATCTCCTGCTACATATCCTGCTGCTGCACCTCTTCATGCATCTCATGATAATGCTTAATCTCCTGCTACTGCATCTCCTGCTGCACCTACTGCTGCTGCATCTCCTGCTGATGGGTCTGATGGTGCATCTCTTACTCTTGCATCTCCTGCTGCTGAATTACCTGCTCTATATCCTTCGACTGCATCTCCTCCGGCTGCATATCTTGCTTCTCTATATACTGCTGCCTTTCCTGCTTCTGCATCTCCTGCTGACGAATCTCTTTCTGCATCTCTTTCTTCTGAATCTCCTGCTGCTCTGTTACCTTCTGCATCGACTCGTGCTGCATGTCCTGCTGCTGCATCTCCTCCTGCTGCATCTGCTTCTGCATCTCCAGCTGATGCATCTCCTGCTAAATCTGCATCTCCTGCTAATTCTGCTTCTGCATCTCCTGCTAATTCTGCTTCTGCATCTCCTGCTGCTTTTTCTCCTGCTCTTGCATCTCCTTCTGCTGACTCTCCTCCTGTATCTCCTGTGGAATCTCATGCTGCTACATATCCTGCTACATCTCCTGACGTATCTCCTGAATATGCATCTCTTGCTTCTTCTCCTGCTGCTGAATCTCCTGCTGCTGAACCTCCTGCTTCTGCATCTCCTGCTGCTGAATCTCCTTCTGCTGCGTCTGCTGCATCATCTCCTCTTTCTCCATAACCTGCTGCATCTCCCTGTTGCTGCATCATATCATGCAGCTGCATATGTTGAAAAATCTCTTCCTACTGCATCTTCTGCTGAGTCTTCATTTCCTGCTGTATCTGCTTCTGCATATCCTGCTGCTGCTACATCTCCTACTGAATCAGAATCTCCTTCTGCAGCTGCTGCCTCTGCTGCTGCAGCTGCATCACCTGCTGCATTACCTCCTGCTGCATAATCTGCAGCGTTTCCTGCTGCTGCATCTCCTTAATCTGCTGCTCCATTTCCTGATGCTTCATGTACTGCTGCATCTCCTGATACAATTGCTGCTGGTGCATCTCCTTCTACTTGATGTCCTCCTGCATCTCCTGCTGCTGCATCTGCTTCTTCATCTCCTGCTGCTGTATAGCCTGCTGCTTCATCTGCTGCATCCTCTGTGGATTCATCTGCGGATGCATCTGCAGAAGCATCTCCATTTCCTGCTGCATCTGCTGCTCAATCTTCTATGCATTTCAGCTGCATATCCTGTTGAACGCATCTGCGGCTGCATCTCCTGCTGCACTTCCTGCTGTAACTGCTGATGCTTGTGTGGCTATTTTATCTCCTGCTGCATCTCCTGCTGAATCTTCTTCTGCAGAATCTCCTCCAGCATCTCCTGCTACAATTCCTGCTGATGTATCTCCTAATGCATCTCTTTCTACATCCCCTGCTGCTGAATCTCCTTCTATATCTCCTGCTGCATCTCATGCTGCATTTTTTACTGAATCTCCTTCTGCCTTTTCTACTGAATCTCCTGCTGCAGAATCTCCTACAGAATTTCCTGCTGCAGAATCTGCTGATGCATTTCCTGCTGATGCATCTCCTGCTGAATCTCCTGTTGCTGCATGTCCTGCTGCTGAATCTCCTGCCTCTTCATCTCCTGCTGCTGCATCTCCGGCTGATTTCCTGCTGCATTTCCTTCTCTTGAATCACCTGTTGCATGTCCTGATATATTTCCTCCTCATAAACCTCATGCAGATGAATCTGCTGCTGCATATCCTGCTGCATCTGTTGTTGCCAAATCTCTTCCTGTTCCATATCCTACTGAATTTCCAGCAGCATTTCCTGCTGATGCAATTCTTGATGCATCTCATCCTGCATCCTTTGCTGCTGCATCCGATTCTGCTTTTGGTGATGCTACATCTCCAGCTGCATCTGCTGCTTCATCTGCTGCTGTATCTCCTGCTGCATATGGTTCTGCATCTTCTGCTGCATATGGTGCTTCAGCTGGTGCTGCTTCTGCTGCTGGTGCATCTCCTGCTTCATATCCTGCTGCTGTATCTCCTGCTGATGTATGTTTTGCTACATATCCTCCTTACGGGTGTCCTGATGTATCTCCTGTTTCTGCATCTACTTCTTCTGCATTTACGGCGCCAGCATCTCCTGCTGCATCAATTGCTGCTGTATCACTTTTTCATCTCCTTCTACCACATCTACTGCTGTATCTGGTGCTGCTGTACCTCCTCCTGCTGCATCTCCTGCTGATTATTCTGCTGCTTCATCTCTTGATCCATGTCCTGCTGCTGCATCTCCTGTTTCTGCATCTCCTTTTGCTTCTCGTTTGCTGCTGCATCTCATGCTTTCTTTCATATTGCAATCTCTTTTGAAGCATCTCCTGCATCATCTCCTTCTACTGAATATCTTGCTGCTTCATCTCGATCTGCTTCTCCTGCTGTAACTCCTTAAGCGTCACATACTAAATCTTTTTCTGCATCCACTGCAGATGCATCTCCTGCTGTACCTCCTGCTGCTGCATATTCATCTGCATTTCCTTCTGCAGCTTTTTATGAATCTACTACTGCTGCATCTGCTGCTGCTTCATCTACTGCTGCATCTCCTGTTAGATCTCCTGCTGCTGCATCTCCTGATGCTACATTTCCTGATGCTGCATCAGATGCTGCATCAGATGCTGCTTTCTCTCCTGCTGCATGTACCGCCGATGAATCTCCTTCTATATTTCCTTCTGCTGCATCTTCTTCTCTTCATCTACTACTCTGTACTTCCTGCTGTTGCATCTCCTCCTTCTGCATCTCTGGCTGAATCGCCGGTAGCATCTCCTGCTTCTTCATCAGAATGGCTATTAAATCGTCGCTTCAAAATACCAGACTGTTCTGCGCAAAAACCGCAGGGGAGATGGTACGATCAAATATTGACATTCGTATAAGTCTTCTCTGGATGTGCTTTCACTGCAAGGCAAGACTTGTAGAACTTTCAGTCTAGGCTGGTGTACTGCATCATCAGAATGGCTATTAAAGCGTCACTGCAAAATTTGAAAACGTTTAGAAAAAGTATCGCAAGGGCGCTGCTATGATCAAATGGTAGCTCTTGTTAGAATCTCTCTTGAAGTGCTTTCACTGCAAGCTGCAAAGCACGTCTAATAAAACTTTTTAGAATAAGTTACAGAACAGTTACTTTACTTCGCCGAATAACGCGCTTTCCGAATAGTGAACATCTGCTTCATAGAAGACGGTTGTATGGAATGCTGCTGCTTCTGAATGCCTTCTCTTATACCGCTTTCACTGCAAAGTACGACTTACAGATGTTTGACTCTAGACTTATGAAGTACAGCATCAGCTAGTAAAGTGTCACTTCAAAATTTCAGAGCGTTCAGCACAAGTACCGCAAGGAAGTTGCTACCATTAAATTTTGGCACTTGTTAGGATCCTTTCATGAAGCGCTTTCACTGCCAGCTTCAAAGCACGAAAAGAGCAAACTCTTAGCATAGGCTAGTTATTTACGACTTAATAACGCCAAATAATGCCCTTTCGGAAAAGGGAATATCTCCAGCAGGGAAGATGTTAGCATGGAATGCTTCTGCTTCTGAATGTCTTCTCTTAGAGGGCAATCACTGCAAACCAAGATGTATCGAACTTTCCGCCTAGGCTAGTGAACGGTAACATCCACATGGCTAGTAAAGCTTCACTTGAAGATTTGAAAGCGTTTAGCAGAACCACCCCTGGGAAGTTGCTAGCATCAAATGGTTGCTCTCGTTAGAGTCTTCTCTGGAAGCGCTTTCACTGCAAGATGCAAACACGACTAAAAGAACGTATTAGCATAGGCTAGTGAATAGGGACTTAACACCGTCTATTACTGCGTTTTAGTAAAATTTCATATCGCCAGCAGGGAAGATGCTAGCATGGAATGCTTCTGCTTGTGGATGTATTCTCTTAGAGCGCTTTCATTGCAGAGCACGACTTGTAGAACTTTCAGTCTAGTCTTATGTACTGTAAGACCAGAATGGCTACGAAGGCGTTATTTCAAAATTTCAGAGCGTTCGGCACAAGTGTTACCTTCAAGGAAAAGTGTTACCATCAAATGCTGGCTTTCGTTAGCGTCTTCCATGCAAGCGGTTTCTCTGCAAGATGCAGAGAACCACTAACGCAACGTTCTTGGGTTGGCAAATGAATAGAGACTTACTTAATAGCGCCTAATAAGGCGCTTTAGGAAAAGATAATATCTCTAACAGCGAAGATGTTAGCATGGAATGTTTCTGCTTCTGAATGTCTTCTCTTAGAGCGCAATCACTGCAAACCAAGATTTATCGAACTTTCTGTCTAGGCTAGTGAACTGTGTCATCAGCAAAGCTAGTAAGGCTTCACTTGACGATATGAAAGCATTCAGCACAAGTACCGCAGGGAAGTTGCTAGCATCAAATGGTGTCTCTCGTTAGAATCTTCTCTGGAAGCGCTTTCACTGAGAGGTGCAAAACACGACTTACAATGCCTTTAAGTGTAGGTTAAAGAATAGTGATATAATAGAGACTAATAACGAGCTTTAAGGAAAAGTGAGTATCTCTAACAGCGAAGATGTAAGCACGGAATGCTACTGCTTTTGAATATCGTCTCTTATAGCCCTTTCACTGGAAAGCGAGACTTGTCGAATTTTCAGTCTAGGCTTGTGAAATGTAACATCAACATCACTATTGAGGCATCACATCAAGATTTCATAGATCTCTGCATAGTACCGCAGGGAAGATGCTGTCATCAAATTTTGACTCTCTTTAAGATCTTTTCATGCAGTACTTTCACAGTCAGCCGCAAAGCACGAAAAAAGCTAGTTTTCCCGTAGGCTAGTTATTAGCGACTTAATAACGCCTAGTAACGCTCTATGAGAAGACATCCAGAAGCAGAAGCATTCCATGCTAACATCTTCCATGCTGGAGATATTCTCTTTTCCGAAAGAGCGTTATTAAGTGGCTAATAACTCGCCTACGAGGAAAAGTTGGTTTTTCGTGCTTTGTGGCTGACAGTGAAAGCGCTTCATGAAAAGATCCTATCGAGACTCAAAATTTGATGTTAGCAGCTTCCCTGCGGTACTTGTGCAGAAATCCCTGCAATCTTGACGTGATGCCTCAATAGCCATGCTGATGTTACATTTCACATGCTTAGACTGAAAGTTCGACTAGTCTCGCTTTCCAATGAAAACACTCTAAGAGAAGACATTCAGAAGCAGTAGCATTCCGTGCTAACATCTTCGCTGTTAGAGATACTCACTTTTCCTTAAAGCTCGTTATTGGTCGCTATTATGTCACTATTCTTTAACCTACACTTAAAGGTAGTGTAAGTCGTGTTTTGCACCTCTCAGTGAAAGCGCTTCCAGAGAAGATTATAACAAGAGACACTATTTCATGCTAGCAACTTCTCGAGGGGTACTTGTGCTGAACGCTTTCAAATCTTCAAGTGAAGCTTTACTACCTTTGCTGATGTTACTGTTCACTAGCCTAGACAGAAAGATCCATAAATCTTGGTTTGCAGTGTTTGCTCTCTAAGAGAATACATCCACAAGCAGAAGCATTCCATGCTAGCATCTTCCCTGCTGGCGATATGAATTTTTACTAAAACGCCGGATTAGACAGTGTTAAGTCCCTATTCACTTGCCTATATTAATACGTTCCTTTAGTCGTGTTTGTAGCTTGCAGTGAAAGTGCTTCCAGAGAAGACTCTAACGAGAGCAACCATTTGATGCTAGCAACTTCCCAGGGGTAGTTCTGTTAAACGCTTTCAAATCTTCAAGTGAAGCTTTACTAGCCATGCTGATCTTACTGTTCACTAGCCTAGACAGAAAGTTCGAAACATCTTGGTTTGCAGTGATTGCCCTCTAAGAGAAGACATTCAGAAGCAGAAGCATTCCATGCTAACATCTTCCCTGCTGGAGATATTCCCTTTTCTGAAAGAGCGTTATTAGGCGTTATTAAGTCATAAATACCTAGCCTACTTGAAAACATTGCGTTTTTCGTGCTTTGAGGCTGACAGTGAAAGTGCTTCATGAAAGGATCCTACCTAAAGAGAGCCAAAATTTGATGGTAGCAGCTTCCCTGCGGTACTTGTGCTGAACGATCTCAAATCTTGAAATGAGGCTTTAATAGCCATTCTGATCTTACAGTTCATAAGTCTAGAGTGAAACTTCTTTAAGTCGTCTTTTGCAGTAACAGCGCTATAAGAGAAAACATTAATAAGCGGTATTGTTTCATGCCAGCATCTGCACTGCCTGAAATACTTACTTTTCCATAAGCGCGTTAACAGGAGCAGCTAAGTCACAATTTATTATCTTCTAAGCAGCCGATGTTCACTATTCTGAAAGCGAGTTATTAGGCGAAGCAAAGTAACTGTTCTGTACCCTATATTAAAATTTTGTTAGTCGTGCTTTGCAGCTTGCAGTGAAAGTGCTTCCAGAGGACTGACGAGAGCCAGCATGTGATAGTAGCAGCTTCCCTGCCGTACTTGTTCTGAACAATTTGAAATTTTGAAGTGACGCTTTAATAGCCATTCTGATGATGCAGTACACCAGCCTAGACTGAAAGTTCTACAAGTCTTGCCTTGCAGTGAAAGCGCATCCAGAGAAGAATTATACGAATGTCAATATTTGATCGTAGCATCTTCCCTGCGGTATTTGCTCTGAACACTCTGGTATTTTGAAGCGACGCTTTAATAGCCTTTTTGATGTTGCAGTGTAAAAGCCTAGACTGAAACTTCTACAAGTTTTGCTTTGCTGTGAAAGCGCTCTAAGACATTCAGTAGCAGCAGTATTCCACGCTAGCATCTTCACTGCGTCAGTTACTCACTTATTAGAAAGCACCTTTATAAATCACAATTCAGTACCCTATACTAAAACGTTCTGTTAGTCATGCTTTGCAGCTTGCAGTGAAAGCGTTTCCAGAGAAGCCTCTAACGAGAGCCAGCATTTCATTGTAGCTTCTTCCCTGCGGTACTTGTGCTGAACGCTCTGATATCTTCAAGTGACGCTGTAATAGCAGTTCTGACGTTACAGTAGACAAGCGTATACTCAAACTTCAACAAGTCTCGCTTTGCAGTGAAAGCGCTTTAAGAGACATTCAGAAGCGGCAGCATTCCATGCTATCATCTTCCCTGTGGGCGTTATTCGATTTCCCTAAAGCGCCTCAATAGTGGCAGTTAAGTCAAAATGAGATGCAGCAGGAGATGCAACACCAGAAAATGCAGCACCAAGAGATGCAGCAGGAGGTGCAGCAGCACATGCAGTATAAGCAGATGCAGCAGCAGGAAATAAAGCAGCAGATGCAGCAGCAAAAATTGAAGCAGACTATGCAGCAGCAGGAAATGCAGCACCAAGAGATTCAGACATGCAGAAGGAGGTGCAGCAGAAGGGCATGCTGCAGCAGCACATACAGAAGGTGATGCAGCACTAGGAGATGCAGCAGCAGCAGATGCAGCAGGAGATTCAGTAGCAGGAGATTCAGCAGAAGACACGGCATCAGGAGATTCAGCAGCAGGAGGTTGAACAGGAGATTCAGAAGAAAACGCAGCAGTAGGAGTGGCAGCAGGTGGAGATGCATCAGGACATGCATATTCAGAAGGAGATGTAGCAGGAGATTCAACATGATATGTAGAAGCATGAGATGCCGCAGGAAATTCAGGAGGAGATTCAGCAGGAACTGATGAGCAGCAGGAGAACCAGCAGCAGCAGGAGATGCAGAAGCAGATGCAGTAGGAAATGAAGATTCAGTAGAAGATGCAGTAGGAAGAGATTCTTCAACATATGCAGAGGCATGATATGATGCAGCAACAGGAAACACAGCAGGTTATGGAGAAAGAGGAGGTGATGCAGCAGGCGCAGCAGCAGGAGTTTCAGCAGCATGAGAAGCAGCAAGAGATGCACATTCAGGAGGAGATACGTCAGGAGATGTAGCAGGATATGTAGAAGCATGAGATACCACAGGAGATTCAGGATGAGATTCAGCAGAAGGAGATGCAAGAGTAGGAGATGAATTATCAGGAGATGCAGAAGCAGATGTAGCAGGAGATTCAGATTTAGCAGGAGATGCATCCGCAGGAGATGTATAAGCAGATGCAGCAGAAGGAGATGCAGCAGCAGGACATGCAGCAGGAGTCGATGCAGAAGGTAATAGAGCAGCAGGAGATTCAGAAGAAGGAGATGTAGAAAGAGATTCAGCAGCAGGAGATGCAGAAGCAGGAAAGGCAACAGTATATAGAGAAGCAGGATATGCAGCAGGAGGAGATGCAGCAGGAGATGCAAGAGCAAGAGATGCAGTATCAGACCCATCAGCAGGAGATGCAGCAGCAGTAGGTGCAGCAAGAAATGCAGCAGCAGTAGGTGCAGCAGGAGATGCAGTAGCAGGAGATGAAGCATTATCATGATATGCATAAGAGTTGCAGCAGCAGGATATGTGGCAGGAGATGAAGCAGCAGCAGATACAGCAGGAAATGCAGCAGTAGATGCAGGATCAGCAGATACTGCAGCAGGATATACTGCAGCAGATGCACCAGGAGATGACATATGAGGTGATGAAGCCACAGATGCATCATCTGAAGATGAAGCAGGAGATGCAGCAGCACGAGGGGCATCATATGCAGCATAACATGCAGAACCATATGCAGCAGGAGATACAGCAGCAGATGAAGCAGCAGATGCAGCTGGAGATGTAGCATCACCAGAAGCAGAAGCAGATGCAGCAGCAAAGGGTGCAGGATGAGATGCATCAAGAATTGCATCAGCAGGAGATGCTGCTGGAAATTCAGTATGATAAGCAACAGCAAGTGATTTGGAAAGAGCAGATGCAGCAGGATATGCAGCAGCAGCTGCAGCTGCATGAGGTGTATCAGCAGGAGATGTAGCAGGAGATGCATATTCAGCAGAAGATGCACCAGGATATGCAGCAGGAGATTCAAGAGAAAGAAAAAGCAGCAGGAAGTCAGCCAGAGATGCAGCAGCAGGAGATGCAGGAAAAGAAGTTGCAGCCACACTAGATGCAGCAGCAGATTCAGCAGGAGTTGCAGCAGCAGGAGATGAAGAGGCAGGAGATTCAGCGGCAGGAGATGCAGTATCAGGAGATTCAGCAGGAAATGCATCAGCAGGAAATGCATCAGCAGATTCTGCAGCATGAAATTCCGTAGGAGATTCTGCAGCAGGGGAAGTAGTAGGAGATGCAGCAGGAGATACATCAGCAGGAATTATAGCAGGAGATGCTGTAGGAGATTCTGCAGAAGAAGATTCAGCAGGAGATGCAGAAGGAGATGAAATAGATTCACAGGCATCAGCAGTTACAGCAGGAAGTGCGACAGGAGATTCAGCAGGAGATGCAGCAGCAGGAGATGCAGCCGCAGATGCCTTCAACAGGATATGCAGCTGAATGCAGAAGCACTAGATGCATCCGTAGCAGACTGAGCAGCAGATGCAGCAGGAAATGGAGATGATTCTGCAGATGAATCCGCAGGAGAGGAAGCAGCAGATGCAGCAGCAATAGATGCAGCAGCAGATGCATCAGGAGATTAAGATTAAATATGAGATGTAGGAGTAGAACATGCAGAAGCAGGAGATGCAGCAGGAGATGCAGCAGAAGGAAATGCAGCAAGATATGCTGCAGGAGGAGATGCAGTAGGATATGAAGCAGAAGATACAGCAAAAGGAGATGCAGCAGGGGATGCATATTCAGTAGTAGTTTCAGCAGAATATTCAGAAGGAGATGCAGCTGCATGAGAGTCAGCAGGAGATGCAGCAGTAGATGAAGCAGCAGCATATGCAACAGCAGATGCACCAGATGGAGCAGAAGAGATGCAGCAGGGGATGGAGCAGCAGATGCAACGGGAAATGGTGCATCAGGAGATGCATCCGCAGATGCATGATCAGAGGATGCATCAGGAGATGTAGCAGCAGGAGATATAGGAGCAGGTGATGCCGCAGGAGATGCAGCAGGAGATGCAACACCAGAAGATGCAGCAGCCAGAGATGCAGCAGGAGATGCAGCAGCACATGCAGTATCAGCAAATGCAGCAGCAGGAGATGAAGCAGCAGACGCAGCAGCAGGAGATGCAGCAGCAGGAAATACAACAGGAATAGATGTAGAAGGTAATGCAGCAGCAGGAGTTGAAGCAGAATATGCATCAGCTGGAAAAGCAGCACCAGGAGATTCAGACTGAGATGCAGCAGGAGATGCATAATCAGATGTTGCAGCAGGTGCAGCACCAGCAGATGTGGCAACAGGAGATGCATCAGAAGGAGATGCCGCAGCAGCACATGCAGAAGGTGATGCAGCAGTAGGAGATGTAGCAGCAGCAGATGCAGCAGAATATTATGTAGCAGGAGATTCAGCATGATATGTAGAAGCATGAGATGCCGCAGGAGATTGATCAGGAGATTCAGCAGCAACTGATGCAGCAGCAGGAGAAGCAGCCGCAGCAGGAGATGCAGAAGCAGATGCAGCAGGAGGAGATGCAGAAGCAGCAGGATATGCAGCAGGAGTCGATGCAGAAGGTAATAGAGCAGCAGGAGATTCAGAAGAAGGAGATGCAGAAAGAGATTCATCAGCAGGAGATGCAGCAGCAGGAAAGGCAGCAGTATTTACAGAAGCAGGATATGCAGCAGGAGGAGATGCAGTTAGAGGAGATAGAGCAGGTAATGCAGAAGCAGGAGATGCAGCAGGAGATGCAAGAGCAAGAGATGCAGCATCAGACCCATCAGCAGGAGATGCAGCAGCAGAAGATGCAGCAGGAAATGCAGCAGCAGAAGGTGCAGCAGGAGATGCAGTAGCAGGAGATGAAGCAAGAAATGAGATGCAGAAGGAGATGCAGAAGGTGTCGTAGCATCAGGAGATGCAGCAGTAGATGCAGCAGCAGCGAATATAGTAGCAGGACATATAGCAGCAGCAGATGCATCAGAATCAGATGCAACAGGAGATGCAGCAGCAAAAGCAGGAGCAGTTGATGTAGTAGCAGGAGACACAGAAGGAGATGCAGAAGGAGTTGCTCATTAAGGGGATGCAGCAGGGAATGCAGCAGCAGCAGAAGTAACAGGAGATGCAGCAGCAGCATATGCTGTAGGAGATGTAGCAGCAGGAGATGAAGAAGAAGGAGATGCTACAGGCGATTCAGCCGGAGATGCAGAAGGAGGAGATGCAGCAGCAGGAAGTGCAGATGCAGAATCAGATGCAGCAGCTGATGCAGCAGAAGGAGATCTATCAGAAGGAGATCTATCAGGAGATGCAGCAGTAGATGAAGCAGCAGCAGATGCAGCAGCAAATTCAGCAGATGCCGCAGTAGTAGATTCATAAAGAGCTACAGCAGGAAATGCAGATGAATATGAAGGATCAGGAGATGCATCTGCAGATGATGCAGAAGGAGAAGCAGAACGAGATGAAGAAGGAGATGCAGAACGGGATGAAGCAGCAAGATATGCAGCAGAAGGAGATGACGCAGGAGATGCTTCAATAGAAGGTGCAACATGAGATACAGCAGGAGATGCAGCAGTAGACGAAGCAAAAGGAGATGCAGAAACAGGAGATGCAGCAGCAGGACATGGATCAAGAGATGAAGCAGCAGGAGATTCATTAAGAGATGCAGTAGCAGGATATGAAACAGCAGGAGATATAGCAGCAATTGATGCAGCAGGAGATGCTGGAACCAGAGATGTAGAAGAAGTAGATGCAGAAGCAGGAGATGCAGCAGGACATGCATCAGCAGGAGATGCAGGAAAACATACATCAGCAGGAGACACAGCAGCAGGATATGAGGCAGGAGATGCACCAGCAGCAGAAGCAGCACCAGATGCAGCACCACATGCTGCAGTAAATGCAGAACCATATGCAGAAAAACATGCAGAACCATATGAAGCAGGAGATACAGCAGCAGATGAAGCAGCAGATGCAGCTGGAGATGTAGCATCACCAGAAGCAGAAGCAGATGCAACAGCAGAGGATGCAGGATGAGATGCTGCAGGAATTGCATCAGCAGGAGATGCTGCTTGAAATTCAGTAGGATATGCAACAGCAAGAGGTTTGGGAAGAGCAGATTCAGCAGGATATGCAGCAGCAGATGCAGCTGCATGAGATGTATCAGCAGGTGATGCACCAGGATATGCAGCAGGAGTTTCAAGAGAAGGAAATGCAGCAGGAAATCAGCTGGAGATGCAGCAGCAGGAGATGAAGAGGCAGGAGATTCAGCAGCAGGCGATGCAGCATCAGGAGATTCAGCAGGAGATGCATCAGCAGGAAATACATCAGCAGATTCTGCAGTGTGAAATTCCGTAGGAGATTCTGCAGCAGGAGATGCAGCAGGAGATATAGAAGGAGATTCAGCAGCAGGGGATGTAGAAGGAGATGCAGCAGCAGATACATTATCAGGAATTGTGGCAGGAGATACTGGAGGAGATTCTGCAGAAGAAGATTCAGCAGGAGATGAAATAGCAACATAGGCATCAGCAGTTACAGCAGGAAGTGCAACAGGAAATTCAGCAGGAGATGTAGCAGCAGGAGATGCAGCCGCAGATGCCTTCAACAGGATATGCAGCTGAAATGCAGAAGCACTAGATGCATCCGTAGAAGACTGAGCAGCAGATGCAGCAGGAAATGGAGATGCTTCTGCAGATGCATCCGCATTAGGAGATGATGCATTAGGAGATGCATTAGGAGAGGATGCATTAGGAGATGTAGCAGCAGGTGATACAGGAGCATATGATGCCGCAGGAGATGCAGCAGGAGATTCAACACCAGAGGATGCAGCACCAAGAGATGCAGCAGGAGATGGAGCAGCACATGTAGTATCAGCAGATGAATTAGCAGGATATGCAGGAGCAGGAAATACAACAGGAATAGTTGCAGAATGTAATCCAACAGCAGGAGATGAAGCAGAATATGCATCAGCAGGAAATGCAGCACCCAGAGATTCCGACAGAGATGCAGCAGCAGGAGATGCAGAGGCAGATGTTGCAGCAGGTGCAGCACCAGAAGATGCAGAAACAGGAGATGCAGCAGAAGGTGATGCTGCAGCAGCACATGCAGAAGGAAACATAGCAGAAATTCATCTGCAGTACATGCAGCAGGAGAGAAAGCAGCAGCAGATGCAGCAGCAAATGCAGCAGCAGGAGATGCAGCAGCAGGAGATCTATCAGGAGATGCAGCAGTAGATGAAGCAGCAGCAGATGTAGCAGCAAATTCATCAGATGCAGCAGTAGTAAATTCATAAATAGCTGCAGCGGGAAATGCAGATGAATATGCAGCAGCAGGAGATGCATCTGCAGGTGATTCAGAAGGAGATGCAGCAGGTGACGCTCAAGGTGTTTTAGCAGGAGATGCAGAACGGGATGAAGCAGCAAGATATGTAGCAGAAGGAGATGACGCAGGAGATGCTTCAATGGAAGGTGCAACATGAGATACAGCAGGAGATGCAGCAGCAGACGAAGCAAAAGGAGATGCAGAAACAGGAGATGCAGCAACAGGACATGGATCAAGAGATGAAGCAGCAGGAGATTCATTAAGAGATGCAGTAGCAGGATATGAAACACGAGGAGATATAGCAGCAGGAGATGCAGCATGAGATGCAGCAGGATGAGACGAAGCAGCAGAGCATGTATCAGGAGATGCAGAAGCAGCAGATACAGCAGGAGATGCTGTAGCAGGAGATGCAGAAGGAGATGTAGCAGAAGGGGATGCAGCAGCAGGAGATGCAGCAGGAGATGCAGGAGGAGAAGATGCAACTGGAAATGCAGCAGGAGGAGGTACAGCAGCACCAGATGCAGCAGGAGATGCAGCAAAAGGAGATGAATAAGAGATACAGCAGCAATTGATGCAGCAGGAGATGCTGGCGCCAGAGATGCAGAAGAAGTAGATGCAGAAGCAGGAGATACAGCAGGAGACGCATCAGCAGGAGATGCAGCAAAACATACATCAGCAGGAGACATAGCAGCATGATATGAGGCAGGAGATGCACCAGCAGCAGAAGCAGCACCATATGCAGCACCATATGCAGCAGACGATGCAGAACCATATGCAGCCGAAGATGCAGAATTATATGCAGCAGGAGATAGAGCAGCAGATGAAGCAGCAGATGCAGCTGGACATGTAGCATCACCATAATCAGAAGCAGATGCAGCAGTAAAGGATGCAGGATGAGATGCAGCAGGAATTGCATCAGCAGGAGATGTTGCTTGAAATTCAGTAGGGTATGCAGGAGATATAGAGCAGCAGGAATTGCAGCAGGAGAGGCAGTAGCAAGAGATGTAGCATTATCATAGGATGCATTAGAGGATGCAGCAGCAGGACGTGCAGCAGCAGGAGGTGCAGGAGGATATGCATGAACAGGAGAATCAGTATGAGGTACAGCAGGAAATGCAGCAGCAGGATATGTAGCTGGAGATTCAGCAGTAGGTGAAGCAGCAGCAGAGCAACAGCAGATGCAGCAGGAAATGCAGCAGGAGATGCAGCAGCACGAGATGTCCAGCAGATGCAGAAGGAGATGAAATATCAGGAGATGAAGCTACAGATGCATCATCTGAAGATGAAGCAGGAGATGCAGCAGAACGAGATGCATCAGCAGATGCAGCAGGAGATGCAAGAGGAGGTGAGGCAGATGATGTAGCAAGAAATACTGTAGAAGATGCAGCAGGAAATATATTCAGGATATGCAGGAGAAACAGATGAAGGAGGAGATGAAGCAGAAGGAGATTCAGCAGTAGGAGATGCATCAGCAGATGTAGAAGCAGATGCAGCAGGAGAATCAGGAGGTGATGCAGCAGCAGGAGATGCTGCAGCAGATGTAGCAGGAGGAGATGCAGCAAGAGGAGACAGCACGAGGTGATGCAGTAGGTTATACAGCAGCAGGAGATGCAGCAAAAGGTGCAGCTAGAGATACAGCAGCAGGAAATGCAGCAGTATATAAAGAAGCAGAGGATGCAGTAGCAGGAGATGCAGAAGGAGATTCAGCATGAGATTCAGCAGCAGGAGATGCAGCAGCAGGTGATGTAGCAGCAGCAGATGCTGCAGCAGATATATCAGGAGGAGATGCAGCAGCAGGAGACTTAGCAGGAGGTTATGCAGCAGGAGATGCAGCAGGAGATTCTATAGCAGGAGTTTCAGCAGGAGCTGCAGCAGGAGATTCTATGGCATGAGATTCAGCAGGAGTTGCAGCAGCAGGATATGTAGCACCAAGAAATGCAGCAGGAGATGCAGGAGGAGATGCAGCAGCAGGAAATTCAGCAGCAGGAGATTCAGCAGCAGGAAATTCAGCAGCAGCAGATGAAGCAGGAGAGGTGGCAGGAGCTTCAGGAGGAGATTTAGCAGGAGGAAATGCAGCTGCAGAAGATGCAGCAGGAGATAGAGCAGGAGCAGATGCAGAAGGAGATGCCGCTGCAGATGCAGAAGGAGATGCAGCAACAGGAGATTCAGCAGCAGCAGATGCAGCAGGAGATGCAGCAGCAGATGAAGCAAGAGATAGAGAAGAAGACAGAGCAACAGCAGATGCAGCAGCAGGAGATGCAGCAGGAGATACATATTCAGCAGGATATGCATCAGGAGATGTAGTAGCAGGAGATGTATATTCTGAGGGAGATGTAGCAGCATGAGATGCCGTGGGAGATACAGGAGGAGACAGAGCAAATGGAGATGCAAGAGCAGGAGTTGAAGTAGCAGGAAATGCAGTTGCAGCAGATCCAGCAGCAGGTGATTCAGCAGGTTATGCAGCAGCAGGCACAGCAGCAGGAGATGCAGAAGGAGATGCAGCAAGAGGAAATGCAGCAGGAGATGAAGCATCAGATACAGCAGGTGGAGATGCAGCAGCAGATGCATCAGTAGATGCAGATTAAGCAGGAGATTGAGAAGCAGGAGTTGCTGCAGCAGATTCGCAATAGGAGATGCATCAGCAGGAGAGGCAGCAGGAAATGCAGCAGTAGACGCAGAAGCAGGAGATGCTGCAGCAGAAAATACTGCAGCAATTGCAGCAGGAGATGACATATGAGGTGATAAAGCCACAGATGCATCAGCTGAAGATGAAGCAGGAGATGAAGCAGCAGGAGGTGGATCAGCAGGTGCAACAGGAGATGCAGATTCAGCAGGAGAAGCAATATAAAGGGAATCTTCAGCAGATGCAGCAGAATGTGCAGCATGACGAGATGTGGCAGGACATATAGCAGCAGCAGATGCATCAGCAGATGAAGCAGGAAATGCAGCAAAAGATGCAACAGCAGAGATGCAGCCGCAGATGCATCAGAAGCAGATTCAACAGGAGATGCAGCAGCAGCAGATTCCGCAAAAGATGCATCAGCAGAAGATGCATCAGGAGATGCAGAAGGAAATGCAGCAGCAGGGGATGTAGTAGCAGGAAACGCAGAAGGAGATGCAGAAGGAGCTGCAGCATCAGGAGATGCATCAGGGAATGCAGCTGCAGCAGCAGCAGAAGTAACAGGAGATGCAGCAGTATCATATGCACTAGGAGATGTAGCATCAGGAGATGAAGAAGCAGGAGATGCTACCGGTGATTCAGCCGGAGATGCAGATGGAGGAGATGCAGCAGCAGGAGTGCAGAGTAGTAGATGAAGAGAAGAAGATGCAGCAGAAGGAAATATAGCAGGAGATTCAGCCGCAGAAAATGCAGCAAGAGAGAAAGAAGCAGCAGATGC
Organism: Clamator glandarius; assembly: GCA_033459285.1. NCBI lineage: Eukaryota > Metazoa > Chordata > Aves > Cuculiformes > Cuculidae > Clamator > Clamator glandarius. Next base: position 31,392 of record JAUNZM010000631.1, on the reverse strand, counting down.
AGCATCAGATGCAGCAGAAGAGGATGCAACAGCATATGCAGCAGAAGGAGATGCAGCAGCAGATCTATGAGGAGATGTAGCAGTAAATTCAGCAGATGCAGCAGTAGTAGATTCATAAAGAGCTGCAGTAGGAAATGCAGATGAATATGCAGCAGCAGGAGATATAGCAGGAGATGCATCTACAGGTGATGCAGAAGGAGATGCAGCAGGAGATGCAGAAGGAGATGAAGCAGCAAGATATGCAGCAGAAGGAGATGACGCAGGAGATGCTTCAATAGAAGGTGCAACATGAGATACAGCAGATAAAGATGCAGCAGCAGATGAAGCAGAAGGAGATGCAGAAACATGGGATGCAGCAGTAAGACATGGATCAAGAGATGCATCAGCAGGTGATGAAGCTTCAGGAGATTAGTTAGGAGATGCAGTAGCAGGATATGAAGCAGCAGGAGATATAGCAGCAGGACATGCAGCATGAGATGCAGCAGTATGAGATGAAGCAGCAGGGGATACATCAGGAGATGCAGAAGCAGCAGATACAGCAGTAGATGCCATAGCAGGAGTTGCAAAAGGAGATGATGCATCAGCAGGAAGAGATTAAGGAGGAGATGCAGCAGGAGGAGGTGGAACAGGAGGTGCAGCAGGAGGAGGTTCAGCAGCAGATGCAGCAGCCTATGCAGCAGAAGGCGATGCATAAGAGATGCAGCAGCAATTGATGAAGCAGGAGATACTGGAGCCGGAGATCCAGAAGAAGTAGATGTAGAAGCAGGAGATGCAGGAGTAGATGCATCAGCAGGAGATGCAGCAAAACATACATCAGCAGGAGACACAGCAGCAGGATATGAGGCAGGAGATGCACTAGCAGGAAATGCAGCAGGAGATGCTTCCGGAGATTAAGCAGGAGATGCTGCAGCAGGTGATGCAGCAGCAGGAAATTTTACAGGGGTTGCAGCAGTAGGTGAAGCCGCACCAGATGAAACAACATATGCTGCAGATGCAGCAGCAGAGGCAGCATCAGTAGATGCAGCAGGACATAGAGAAAAGTATGAGGCAGCAGGAGATGTAGGAGATGCAGCAGTAGATGAAGTAGCAGCAGATACAACAGCAGATTCAGGAGATGTAGCAGAGTAGATGCAGCAGGATATGAAACTGCAGAAGATACAGAAGGAGATGCAGCAGCAGAAAATGAAGCTGGAGATGAAGTAGAAATGCAGAAGCAAATGCAGCAGGTGATGCAGCAGCAGATGCAGCAGGATATTCAACAGCAGATGCAGCAGCATGAGGTGCATAGCAGGAGATGCAGCATGAGATGAAGTATCAGGAGATGCAGAAGCAGGAGATGCAGAAGGAGATGTAGCAGTGGGAGGTGCAGAAGGAGACGCAGTAGCAGGAGACGCAGTAGAGGAAGATGCAGCCGCAGCAGATGCAGGAGATGCAGCAGAAGGAGATGAAGAGGCAGGAGATTCAGCAGGAGATGCATCAGCAGGAAATGTAGCAGGAGATGCTGCAGCAGGAAACGCCATAGGAGAGTCTGCAGCAGGAGATTCAGTGGAAGATTCAGCAGAAGATGCAGCAGGAGATCTAGAAGGAGATTCAGCAGCAGGAGATGTAGTAGGAGATGCAGCAGGAGATACATCAGCAGGAGTTGCAGGAGGAGATTCTGCAGAAGAAGATTCAGCAGGAGATACAGTAGGAGATGCGTCAGGAGATGAAGTAACAACATATGCATCAGAGGTTACAGCAGGAAGTGCAACAGGAGATTCAGCAGGTGATGTTGCAGCAAGAGATGCAGCCGTAGATGCCTTCAGGAGGAAATGCAGAAGCACTAGATGCATCCGTAGAAGATTGAGCAGCAGATGCAGCAGGAAATGGAGATACTTCTGCAGATGCATCCGCAGATGCATGAGCAGAGGATGCAGCAACAGGAGATGCTGGAAGACATCAAGTGGCAGGAGATGTAGAAGCAGGAATTGTAGCAGGAGATGCAGCAGTACATGAATCAGCAGCAGATGCAGCAGCAGATTAAGGAGATGCAGTAGCCGGAAATGCAGCAGAAGATGCAGCAAGAGGAGATGCAGTAGCAGGAGATGCAGCTGCAGCTGCAGAGGCAGCAGATGCAGCAGCAATAGATGCAGCAGCAGATGCATCAGGCGATGCAGATTCAGTAGGAGATGTAGCAGCAGAAGATGCTGTGGAGGATGATGCAACAGGAGATTCCGCAGAAGGAGATGCAGCAGGAGATGCAGCAGAAGGAAATGCAGTAAGATATGCTGCAAGAGGAGATGCAACCGGTAATGCAGCAGCAGGGAATGCATGTTCACCAGTAGATTCAGCATCACATTCAGAAGGAGATGCAGCAGCAGGAGATACAGCAGAAGGCGATTCTTCAGCAGGAGATGCAGCAGCAGGAGTTGAAGCCACAAAAGATGCAGGAGAAGATGCAGGAGGAGATGCAGCAGAATATACCTCAAGAGATGCAGATGAAGGAGATGCAAAAGTAGATGCTGCAGAAGGAGTTGTAGCAGGAGATACAGCAGCAGGAGATACATCAGCAGGAGATGCAGGCAGCAGACGAAAGAGGAGATGTAGATTCAGCAGCAGATGAAGTAGCAGGAGTTGCAGCAGCAGATGCAATAGCAGCATATGCTGAAGATGTAGTAGGTGGAGATTAAGCAGGAGATCCAGCAGGAAGAGATGCAGCAGGATATGCAGAAAAAGATAAAGCAGAAAGAGATGCACAGAAAATACAGCAGCAGAATATGCATCAGCAGGAAATGCAGCAGGACATGCACTATCAGAAGATGCAGCAGGAGATGCAGGCGGAGATGTAGCAAGAGGATATGCACCATGATATACAGCAGCAGGAGATGCAACAAAAGATGAAACAGGAGGAGATGCAGTAGGAGAGGCAGCTGAGGAGATGCAGCAGAATCTACTGCTGCATCTCCTGCTGCTGCATCTCCTGCTGCCTCTCCTGCTGCGGCCTTTCCTGCTGCTAAATCTCCTCCTGCATCAGCTGATGCATTTCCTGCATCTCCTGCGGTTGCATCTGCTGCTGCATCTCCTGCTTCTCTATCTTCTGCTGCATCTCCTGCTGAATCACATGGTGCCTCTCCTGCTGCCGCATTCGCTGCTGGTGAATCTCTTTCTACATCTCCTGCTTATGCATCTCCTGCTGAATCTCCTGCTGCTCTATTACCTTCTGCATCGAATCCTGCTGCATATCCTGCTTCTGCATCTCCTGCAGATGCATCTCCTGCTAAAACTGCATCTCCTGCTTCAACTCCTGCTCCATCTCCTGCTGCTGTATCTACTGCTCTTGCATCTCCTTCTGCTGAATCTCCTCCTGAATCTCATGTGGCATCTCATGCTGCTACATATCCTGCTACATCTCCTGAAGTATCTCCTGAATATGCATCTCCTGCTGCTTCTCCTGCTGCTGAATCTCCTGCGGCTGAATCTCCTGCTGCTGCATCTGCTGCATCATCTCCTCTTTCTCCATATCCTGCTGTATCTCCTGTTGCTGCATCATATCATGCTGCTGTATAAGTTGCAGAATCTCTTCCTACTGCATCTTCTGCTGAATCTTCATTTCATGCTGCATCTGCTTCTGCATCTCCTGCTGCTGCATCTCCTGCTGCTGCATCTCCATCTGAATCCCTTGGTGCTGCATTTCCTGCTGATGCATATTCTGCTTCAACTCCTGCTGCTGCATTACCTTCTACATCTATTCCTGTTGTACTTCCTGCAGCTGTATCTCCTGCTGCTGTGTCTGCTGCTTCATCTCCTGCTGCTGCATCTGCTGATGCATCTCTTGGTGCTGCATCTACGGATGCATCTACTGATGCTGCATATCCTGCTACATCTGCTGCTGAATCTCCTGCTACTGAATCACCTGCTGCTGCATCTCCTACTGCATATGCTGCTGAATGCATTTGCTGCTGCACCTATTGCTGCTGCATTTTTTGCTGCTGCATCTCCTGCTGCAACGGCTGCTGCATCTACTGCTACTTCATCTACTGCTGCATCTCCTACATCTCCTACTGCCTCATACTTTTCTCTATGTCCTGCTGCATCTACTGCTGCTGCCTCTGCTGGTGCATCTGCTGCTGATCTATCTCCTGTTCCATCTCTTCCTGCTGCATCACCTGCTGCATCCCCTACTGCTGCATCTGCAGCATCTGCTGCTTCATCTGGTGCTGTGACGGGGGATAGGACGAGAGGGAATGGCCTGAAGCTCCGCCCGGGGGGGATTTAGGCTTGAGATTAGGAAAAAGTTCTTCACGGAGAGGGTGGTTAGGCATTGGAACAGTCTGCCAAGGGAGGTGGTTGAGTCACCGTCCCTGGAGGTAATTATGATTAGGGTAGACGAGGGGCTTAGGAGAATGATTTAGGGATTGGTGGGAATGGTTGGACTCGACGATCCAGTGGGTCTCTTCCACCCTGGTCATTCTGTGATTCCGTGATTCTGTGATTCGGTGCTTCACCTACTGCTGCAACCCCTGCAAAATTTCCTGCTGCTGCATCTGCTGCTGCATCACCTTCTGCAGCATCTCCTGCTTAATCTCCGGAAGCATCTCCTGCTGCATTTTCTGCTGGTGCATTTCCTGCTGCATTTCCGGCTGGTGCATCTCTTGCTGCATTTCCGGCTGCTGTGTCTCCTGCTGATGTATGTTTTGCTGCATCTCCTGCTGATGCATCAACTCCTGCATCTCCTGCTTCTGCATCTACTTCTTCGGCATCTCCGGCTCCAGCATCTCCTGCTTCATCAATTGCTGCTGCATCTCTTATGTATCGCCTTCTGCTGCATAGGATGCTGCATCTGCTGCTGAACCTCCTCCTGCTGCATCTCCTGTTCCACCTCCTCCTGCTGCATCTCCTCCTTAATCTCTTCTTGCTGCTGCATCATCTCCTTTTGCATCTCCTGCTATGGCATCTCCTGCTGTATCTGCTGCTTCTGCATCTCCTGATGTATCCCCTGCTGCTTCATCTCATACTGCTGCATCTCATTCTGCATGTCCTGCTGCTATATCTCCTGCTGCTTCATATCCTGCTACTGCATCTCCGAATTAATCTCCTGAAGCTTCAACCCCTGCTGCTGCATTTCTTGATCCATGTCTTGCTGCGGCATCTCATGTTTCTGCATCTCCTTCTGCTTCATCTGCTTCTGCATCTTTATCTGCTGTATCTCATGTTGCATCTTCTATTGAAGCATCTCCTGCATCATCTCCTTCTGCTGCATATCCTGCTGCTGCATCTCCTTGAGCATCACCTGCTGCATCTCCTTCTGAATCACCTGCTGCATCTCCTTCTGTATCACCTGCAGATGCATCTTCTGCTCCTGCATATTCATCTGCATTTCCTACTGCAGCTCTTTATGAATCTACTACTGCTACATCTGCTGAATTTGCTGCTGCAACTGCTGCTGCTGCATCTGCTGCTACTTCATCTACTGCTGCATCTCCTGTTAGATCTCCTGCTGCTGCATCTCCTGGCTGGTTGCTTCTGATGCTGCATCTGATGCTGCATCTGATTCTACTTTCTCTCTTGCTGCATTTTCCGTGGCTGAATCTCCTGCTATATTTCCTTCTGCTGTATTTTCTTCTCTTCATCTACTACTCTGCACCTCCTTGCTGCTGCATCTCCTCCTTCTGCATCTCCGGCTGAATCGCCTGTAGCATCTCCTGCTTCTTCATCTCCTGATGCTACATCTCCTACAGCATATGATACTGCTGCATCTCCTCTTACTTCTGCTGCTGCAGCATTCCCTGATGCATCTCCTGATGCTGCAGCTCCTTCTGCATCTCCTTCTGCGTCTCCTGCTACTACATCCCCTGCTGCTGCATTTCCTTCTGCATCTCCTGATGCTGCAACTCCTTCTGCATCTTCTGCTGATGCATCTCCTGCGGAACCTACTGCTGCTGCATCTCCTGTTGCATCTGCTTCTGATGCATCTGCGGCTGCATCTCTGCTGCTGCATCTCTTGCTGCATTTCCTGCTTCATCTGCTGCTGCATCTGCTGCTGCTATATGTCCTGCTACATCTCGTCATGCTGCACATCCTGCTGCATCTGCTGAAGATTGTCTTCCTATTGCTTCTCCTGCTGAATCTGCATCTCCTGATGCATCTGCTGATCCACCTCCTGCTGCTGCATCTCCTGCTCCATCTTCAGCTGATGCATCTGTGGCTTTATCACCTCATATGTCATCTCCTGCTGTAACTGCTGCAGTATTTTCTGCAGCAGCATCTCCTGATTCTGCGTCTATTGCTGCATTTCCTGCTGCATCTCCTGCTGATGCATCTCCTATTGCTAATCGGCTGCAGCACCTCCTGCTTCTGAATCTCTTGCTGAATCTGCATCTACTGATGCATCTGCTGCTGCATCTCCACCTGCTGTATCTGATGCTTCATCTCCTGCTGCATTTCCTCTTGCTGCATCTCCTTCTGCATCTCCTGCTGCTGTGCCTGCTGCTGCATAACCTGCTGAATCACCTGCTGCTGGATCTGCTGCGACTGCATTTCCTGCTACTTCAACTCCTGCTCTTGCATCTCCATCTGCTCTATCTCCTCTTGTATCTCCCACGGCATCTCATGCTGCTACATCTCCCTCAGAATATGCATCTCCTGCTACTATATCTCCTGCTGCATATCCTGCTGAATATGTATCTCCTGCTGCATCTCCTGCTGCTGTATCTGCTGTTGCTCTGTCCTCTTCTCTATCTCTTGCTTCATCTGCTGCTGCATCTCCTGCTGCATCTGCTGCTGCTGAATCTCCTGTTGCTGCATCTCCTTCTGCATCTGCTGCTGCTCTATCTCCTGCTGCATCTCCTGCAGCTGCATTTCCTCCTGCTACATCTCCTCCTGAAGCTCCTGCCACCTCTCCTGCTTCATCTCCTGCTGCTGAATTTCCTGCTGCTGAATCTCCTGCTGCATCTCCTGCTGCTGAATTTCCTGCTGCTTCATCTCCTCCTGCATCTCCTGCTGCATTTCTTGGTGCTACATATCCTGCTGCTGCAACTCCTGCTGAATCTTTTGCCATAGAATCTCCTGCTGCAGCTTCTGCTTAAACTCCTGCTATAGAATCTCCTGCTGCATCTCCTGCTGCATAACCTCCTGCTAAGTCTCCTGCTGCTGCATCTCCTCCTGATACATCTGCTGCAGCATCTGCTGCTGCTACATCACCTGCTGCTGAATCTCCTGCTGCTGTATCTCTAGCTGCATCTTTTGCTGCATCTCCTGCTGCTGTATTACCTGCTGCATCACCTCCTGCTGTGTCTCCTCTTGCTGCATCTCCTCCTGCTACATCTGCTGCAGCATCTCCTGCTGCTGCATCACCTCCTGATTCTCCTGCTGCATCTGCTTCTACATCTGCTGATGCATCTCCTACTGCTGAATCTCCTTCTGCTTCATCTCCTCCTTCATCTGTTTCTCCTGCATATCCTGAATATATTTCCTGCTGCATCTTCTACGGTATTTCTTGCTACATCATCTGCCTCACCTCCTCTTGCATCTCCTGCTGCATCTGCTGATGCATCTCGTTCTGCTGCATCTCCTGATTCATCTTCAGATGATACATCTGTAGCTTCATCTCCTGATATTTCATCTCCTTCTGCATCCTCTGGACATCTCGTGCTGCTGCATCTCCTGCTGCATTTCCTGCTGCATCTGCTGCTGCTCTGTTGCTGCTTCATCTACTGCTGAATCTCCAGCTACATATCCTGCTGCTGCATTTCCTGCTCTACCTCATACTCATTCTCCTGTTCATGCGTATCCTCCTGCACCTCCTGCTGCTGCATCCTCTAATGCATCCTATGATAATGCTACATCTCTTGCTACTGCATCTCCTGCTGCAATTCCTGCTGCTCTATATCTTGCTGCATCTCTTGCTGCTGCATCTCCTGCTGCTGTATCTGCTACTACTGCATGTCTTGCTGCATCTCCTCCTGATGTTTCTCCTGCTGCATATCCTTCTGCATTTCCTGCTGCATCTCCTCCTCCTGCATCTTGTGTTGCATCTCCTACTGCAGCTTCTCTTGCTGCATCTATTTCTGCCCATCTCCTTCTGCATCTCCTGCTCCTGCATCTCCTACTGCTGAATATCCTCCTGAATCTCCTGCGACATCTCCTGCTGCTGCATAACCTGTTACATGTCCCGATGCATCTCCTTCTGAATATTCACCTCCTGATGCATCTCGTTCTGATACATGTGCTGCTGCATCTCCTGCTGCAGTGTCTAATGCTCTGTCTCCTGCTGCATCTGCTCCTGCTGCATCTGCTGCTGCTGCATCTCCTCCAACATTTTCTGCTGCTGCATCTTCTGCTTCATCTCCAGCTGCTGCATCTCCTGCTGCATCTCCTGTGAATAAAATCTGCTGCTGCAGCTATTGCTGCTGCATCTGCTGCCTCTGCAGCTGCAGCTGCAACACCTGCTGCTGCATCACCTGCTGCATTACCTCCTGCTGTATATTCTGCTGCCTTTCCTGCTGCTGCATCTCCTTAATCTGCTGCTCCATTTCCTGCTACTTCATGTACTGCTGCATCTCCTGCTATATTTGCTGCTGCTGCATCTCCTTCTACTTGATGCCCTCCTGCATCTCCTGCTGCTGCATCTGCTGCTTCATCTCCTGCTGCATCCTCTGCCGATGCATCTGCAGAATCATCTCCATTTCCTGCTGCATCTGCTGCTCAATCTTCTACGGATGCATCTAGTGCTTCTGCTTTTCAACTGCATATCCTGTTGAAGGCATCTGCGACTGCATCTTCTGCTACTACATCTCCTGCTGAATTTCCTGCTGCACTTCCTGCTGTAACTACTGATGCCTATGTTGCTATTTCATCTCCTGCTGCATCTCCTGCTGTATCTTCTTCTGCAGAATCTCCTCCAGCATCTCCTGCTATAATTCCTGCTGATGTGTCTCCTGCTGCATCTCCTACTACATCCTCTGCTGCTGAATCTCCTACGGAATTTCCTGCTGCACAATCTGCTGATGCATTTCCTGCTGATGCATCTCCTGCTGAATCTCCTGATGCTGCATCTCCTGCTGCTGAATCTCCTGCCTCTTCATCTCCTGCTGCTGCAACTCCTGCTGAATCTGATGCTGCATCTGGTGCGGCTGCATCTTCATTTTCTGCATCTCCTGCTGCTGCATCTCCGGCTGATTTCCTGCTGCATTTCCTTCTCTTGAATCTCCTGCTGCATATCCTGGTGCATCACCTGCTGAATATGCATCTCCTGCTACACCTCCTGCTGATACACCTCATGCAGCTGCATCTGCTGCTGCATATCCTGCTGCATCTGTTGTTGCCAATTTTCTTGCTGTTGCATATCCTACTGAATTTCCAGCAGAATCTCCTGCTGATGCAATTCCTGCTGCATCTCATCCTGCATCCTTTGTTGCGTCATCTGCTGCTGCTTCTGGTGATGCTACATCTCCAGCTGCATCTCCTGCTTCATCTGCTGCTGTATCTCCTGCTGCCTATCGTTCTGCAGGTTCTGCTGCATATGGCTCTGCATCTCCTGCTGCTTCGGCTACTGGTGTATCTCCTGCTTCATATCCTGCTGCTGTGCCTCCTGCTGATGTATGTTTTGCTGCATCTCCTGCTGATGCATGGCCTGCTGCATCACCTGCTTCTGCATCTACTTCTTCTGCATCTCTGGCTCCAGCATCTCCTGCTGCATCAATTTCTGCTGCATCTCTTATTCATCTCCTTCTACAGCATATACTGCTCTATCTGGTGCTGCTGTACATCCTCCAGCTGCATTTCCTGTTGCATCTCCTCCTGCTGCATCTCCTGTTTCTGCATCTCCTTTTGCTTCGTGTGCTGCTGCGTCTCCTGCAGTATCTCATGTTGCACCTATTGAAGCATCTCCTGTGTCATCTCCTTCTGCTGCATATCTTGCTGCTTCATCTCCTTCTGCATCTCCTTCTGCATCACCTGCAGATACATCTCCTGCTATATCTCCTGCTCCTGCATATTCATCTGCATTTCCTCCTGCAGCTCTTTATGAATCTACTACTGCTGCATCTGCTGAATTTGCTGCTGCATCTGCTGCTGCTTCATCCACTGCTGCATCTCCTGATAGATCTCCTGCTGCTGCATCTGATGCTGCTTTCTCTCCTGCTGCATGTACTGCAGAGGAATTTCCTGCTATATTTCCTTCTGCTGCATCTTCTTCTCTTCATCTACTACTCTGCACCTCCTGCTGCTGCATCTCCTCCTTCTGCATCTCCGGCTGAATCGCCTGTTGCATCTCCCGCTTCTTCAATTCCTGCTGCTACATCTCCTACAGCATATGATGCTGTTGGATCTCCTGTTACTTCTGCTGCTGCTGCATTCCCTGCTGCATCTCCTGATGCTGCATCTCCTTCTGCATCTCCTACTGCATCTCATTTCTTGATGCATCTCCTGCTGCATTTCCTGCTGATACATCTCCTGCTGCATCTCCTCCATTATACCTTTCTACATTTGCTGCCTCATTTGCTCATGCACCTGCTGATGCCCCTCATGCTGCTGCATCTCCTGCTTCATCTTCAGATGATGCATCTGTGGCTTCATCACCTCATATGTCATCTCCTGCTGCATCTGCTTCAGTTTTTTCTGATGCAGTATCTGCTGATCCTGCATCTACTGCTGCATTTCCTGCTGCATCTCCTGCTGCTTCATCTCCTGCCAAATCTCAAGCTACATATCCTGTTGCTGCCCTTCATAATGCATGTCATGATAATGCTTCATCTCCTGCTACTGCATCTCCTACTGCACCTACTGCTGCTGCTCCTACTGCTGCATCATGTCCTGCTGCTGAGTCTGACGCTGCATCTATTGCTCTTGCATCTCCTCCTGAATCTCCTGCTGCTGCATTACCTTCTCTATCTCCTCTTGCTGCATATCCTGCTTCTGTATATACTGCTGCATTTCCTGCTGCTGCATCTCCTGCTGCTGAATCTCTTTCTGCATCTCCTTCTTCTGAACCAACTGCTGCTTTATTACCTTCTGCATCGACTCCTACTGCATGTCCTGCTACTGCATCTCCTCCTGCTGCATCTGCTTCTGCATCTCCTGCTGATGCATCTCCTGCTATTTCATCTCCTTCTGCTGAATCTCCTCCTGAATCTCCTGCAGCATCTCATGCTGCTACATATCCCGCTACATCTCCTTGCATATCTCCTCCTGAATATGAATGTCCTGCTGATGAATCCCCTGCTGCTGCATCCCCTGCTGCTTAATCTCCTGCTGCTGCGTCTGCTGCATCATCTCCTTTTTCTCCATTATCTGCTGTGTCTCCTGTTACTGCATCATATCATGCTGCTGCATATGTTGAAGAATCTCTTCCTACTTCATCTTCTGCTGAATCGTCATTTCCTGCTGCATCTGCTTCTGCATCTCCTGCTGCTTCTCCTGCTGCTGCATCAGTTGCTGATGAATTTCCTGCGGCATCTCATGCTTCGACATATCATGCTGAATCTCCTGCTCCATGTCCTTCTGAATATGCATGTCCTGATGCATCTACACCGGCTGCCACTCCTACTGCTGCGTTTGCTTCTGCATCTCTTGCTGCCACTCCTGCTGCTGAATCTCCTGATGCCGGGTCTCCTGCTGACTATCCTTTGTCTGCTGCTGAATCTCCTGCTGCTGAATCTCCTGCTTCATCTGCTGCTGCTGCAGCGCCTACTGCTGCATCACCTTCTGCATGTGCTGCTGCAGCATCTCCATCTGCTGCATCTCTTGTTGCTGCATTTCTTGCTGATGCATATTCTGCTTCAACTCCTGCTGCTGCATTACCTTCTACATCTATTCCTGTTGTATTTCCTGCTGCTGCATCTCTTGGTGCTGCGTCAGATGCTTCATCTCCTGCTGCTGCATCTGCTGATACTGCATGTGCTGCTGCATCTCCTGATGCATCTCTTGGTGCTGCATCTTCTCGTGTTGCATCTCCTGCTGCATCTCTTGCAGCATCACCTGCTTATGTATCTCCTGCTGCTACATCTCCTGATGCATCCTCCAATCATGCATCTGCGGGTGCATCTCCTGATGCACCATTTCCCATTGCATCTGCTGCTCCATCCCCTCTTGCATCTCTTTCTGCTCCATCTGGTGCATCTGCTGTTGCATATGCTGCTGCTTCATCTACTGCTGCATCTCCTGGTAAATCTCCTGCTGCTGCATCTCCTTCTGAAGTTCCTGCTGAATCTACTGCTGAATATGCATCCCCTGCTGCATCTCCTGCTGCCTCATCTCCTGCTTCATATCCTACTGCATCTTCTCCTGCAGCATACATTGCTGCATTTCCTTTTGCTGCATCTCCTGCTGCATCACCTGCTGCAGCATATTCAGCTGCTACATCTCCTACAGAATCAGCATCGCCTGATGCATCTGCTGCTGTATCTATTGCTGTTGCATCTGCTGCCTCTGCAGCTGCAGCTGCATCACCTGCTGCTGCATCACCTGCTGCACTACCTCCTGCTGCATATTCTGCAACATTTCCCGCTGCCACATCTCCTTAATCTGCTGCTCCATTTCCTGATGCTTCATATACTGCTGCATCTCCTGCTACATTTGCTGGTGCTGCATCTCCTTCTACTTGATGTCTTCCTGCACCTCCTGCTGCTGTATAGCCTGCTGCTTCATCTCCTGCTGCTGCATATGCTAATACTGCATGTGCTGCTGCATCTCCTTCTGCATCTTCTGGTGTTGCATCTCCTGCAGCATCACCTGCTCCTGTATCTCCTGCTGATACTTCTCCTGATGCATCCTCTGCTCATGCATCTGCGGATGCATCTCCTGATGCACCATTTCCCATTGCATCTGCTGCTCCATCCTCTGCTGCATCTCCTTCTGCTCCATCTGGTGCATCTGCTGTTGCATATGCTGCTGCTTCATCTACTGCTGCATCTCCTGCTAAATCTCCTGCTGCTGCATCTCCTTCTGAAGTTCCTGCTGAATCTACTGCTGAATATGCATCCCCTGCTGCATCTCCAGCTGCTGCATTTCCTGCTTCATATCCTACTGCATCTCCTCTTGCAGCATATCTTGCTGCGTTTCCTGCTGCTGCATCTCCTGCTGCATAATTTTCAGAAGCATCTTCTACTGCTACATCTCCTACTGAATCTGCATCTCCTCACGCATCTACTGCTGCAGCTATTGCTGCTGCATCTGCTGCCTCTGCAGCTGCATCACCTGCTGCTGCATCACCTGCTGCATTACCTCCTGCTGCATATTCTGCTGCATTTCCTGCTGCTGCATCTCTTTAATCTGCTGCTCCATTTCTTGCTTCTTCATGTACTGCTGCAGCTCCTGCTACATTTGCTGCTGCTGCGGCTTCTTCTACTTGATGTCCTCCTGCATCTACTGCTGCTGCATCTGCTGCTTCATCTCCTGCTGCATCCTTTCCGGATGCATCTGCGGATGCATCTGCAGAAGCATCTCCATTTCCTGCTGCATCTGCTGCTCAGTCTGATACGGATGCATCAAGTGCTTCTGCATTTCAGCTGCATATCCTGTTGAAGGCATCTGCGGCTGCATCTCCTGCTGCTACATCTCTTGTTTCAGCTCTTGCTGAATCTCATGCCGCACTTCCTGCTGTAACTGCTGATGCCTTTGTTGCTATTTCATCTCCTGCTGCATCTCCTGCTGAATCTTCTTCTGCAGAATCTCCTCCAGCATCTCCTGCTACAATTCCTGCTGATGTATCTCTTGCTGCATCTCCTACTACATCCTCTGCTGCTGAATCTCCTACGGAATTTCCTGCTGCACAATCTGCTGATGCATTTCCTGCTGCATCTCTTGCTTCTGCATCTACTTATTCTGCATCTCCGGCTCCAGCATCTCCTGCTGCATCAATTGCTGCTGCATTTCTTATTCATCATCTTCTACTGCATCTACTGCTGCATCTAGTGCTGCTGTACCTCCTCCTGCTGCATTTCCAGTTGCATCTCCTCCAGCTGCATCTCCTGCTGAATCTCCTCCTTCTGCATCTCCTTCTGCTGCATCTCGTTCTGCTACATCTCCTTCTACATCTCCTGCTACAGCATCTCCTGCTGTATCTGCTGCTTCTGCATCTCCTGATACATCCCCTGCTGCTTCGTTTCATCCTGCTGCATCTCATGCTGCATCTCTTGCCGCTATATCTCCTGCTGTTTCATATCCTGCTACTGCATCTCCTCATGAATCTCCTGCTGCTTCATCTCTTGATCCATGTCCTGTTGCTGCATCTCCTGTTTCTGCATCTCCTTTTGCTTCGTCTGCTGCTGCATCTCCTGCTCTATCCCGTGTTGCACCTTCCATTGAAGCATCTCCTGCGTCATCTCCTTCTGCTGCATATCTTGCTGCTTCATCTCGTTCTGCATCTCCTGCTGCAACTCCTTGAGCGTCACCTGCTGCATCTCCTTCTGCATCACCTGCAGATACAACTCCTGCTGCTGCATATTCATCTGCATTTCCTGCTGCAGCTATTTATGAATCTACTACTACTGCATCTGCTGAATTTGCTGCTGCATCTGCTGCTGCTTCATCTACTGCTGCATCTCCTGATAGATCTCCTGCTGCTGCATCTCCTGCTTCTGCATCTGCTGCTGCTTTCTCTCCTGCTGCATATAATGCAGATGAATCGCCTGCTATATTTCCTTCTGCTGCATCTTCTTCTCTTCATCTACTACTCTACACTTCCTGCTGCTGCATCTCCTCCTTCTGCATCTCCGGCTGAATCGCCTGTAGCATCTCCTGCTTCTTCATCTTCTGCTGCTACATCTCCTAGTGCATATGATGCTGCTGCTGCATCTCCTGTTACTTCTGCTGCTGCTGCATTACCTGATGCATCTCCTGATTCTGCAACTCCTTCTGCATCTCCTTCTACATCTCATTTCTTGATGCATCTCCTGCTGCATCTACTGCTGCATTTCCTGCTGCATCTGCTGCTGCTTCATCTCCTGCCAAATCTCCTGCTACATATCCTGCTGCTGCACCTCTTCATGCATCTCATGATAATGCTTCATCTCCTGCTACTGCATCTCCTGCTGCACCTACTGCTGCTGCATTTCCTGCTGCATGTCCTGCTGCTGCATCTTCTGCTGCATCTCCTGCTGCTGCATCTCCTGCTCATGGGTCTGATGCTGCATCTCTTGCTCTTGCATCTACTGCTGCATCTCCTGCTGCTGCTTTACCTTCTTTATCTCCTCTTGCTGCATATCCTGCTTCTGTATATACTGCTGCTTTTCCTGCTGCTGCATCTCCTGCTGCTGAATCTCTTTCTACATCTTCTTCTGAATCTCCTGCTGATGCATCTCCTGCTAAACCTACATCTCCTGCTAAATCTGCTTCTCAATCTCCTGCTGCTTCATCTCCTGCTCTTGCATCTCCTTCTGCTGAATCTCCTCCTGAATCTCTTGCGGCATCTCATGCTGCTACATATCCTGCTACATTTTCTGACGTATCTCCTTCTGAATATGCATCTCCTGCTGCTTCTCCTGCTGCTGAATCTCCTACTGCTGAGCCTGCTGCATCACCTCCTCTTTCTCCATTATCTGCTGTGTCTCCTGTTGCTGCATCATATCATGCTGCTGCATATATTGAAGAATGTCTTCATACTTCATCTTC
The DNA here is from genome assembly GCA_033459285.1 of Clamator glandarius. NCBI lineage: Eukaryota > Metazoa > Chordata > Aves > Cuculiformes > Cuculidae > Clamator > Clamator glandarius. The sequence continues at coordinate 15,804 of JAUNZM010000631.1, read as the reverse complement.
TGCTGAATCTTCATTCCCTGCTGCATCTGCTTCTGCATCTCCTGCTACTTCTCCTGCTGCTTCTCCTGCTGCTGCATCAGTTGCTGCTGAATCTCCTGATGAATCTCCTGCGGCACCTTATGCTTCTACATATCATGGTGAATCTCCTGCTGCATCTCCTTCTGAATATACATGTCCTGATGCATCTCCACCTGCTGCCACTCCAACTGCTGCGTTTGATTCTGCATCTCCTGCTGCTGAATCTCTCGATGTCGTGTCTGCTGCTGAATATCCTTTGTCTGCCGCTGAATATCCTGCTACATCTGCTGCTGCTGCAGCACCTAATGCTGCATCACGTTCTACATGTGCTGCTGCAGCATCTCCTTCTGCTGCATCTCCTGTTGCTGCATCACCTGCTGCTTCATCCCCTGCTGTATCTCTTTCTGTTCCATCTGGTGCATCTGCTTTTGCATATGCCGCTGCTTCATCTACTGCTGCACCTCCTGCTAAATCTCCCGCTGATGCATCTCCTTCTGAAGTTCCTGCTGAATCTACTCCTGAATATGCATCCGCTGCTGCATCTCCTGCTGCTGCATTTCCTGCTTCATATCCTACTGCATCTTCTCCTGCAGCATATCTTGCTGCATTTCCTTCTGCTGCATCTCGTGCTGCATCATCTGCTGCAGCATCTTCTGCTACTACATCTCCTACTGAATCTGCATTTCCTGATGCATCTGCTGCTGCATCTATTGCTGCTGCATCTGCTGCCTCGGCAGCAGCAGCTGCATCACCTGCTGCTGCATCACCTGCTGCATATTCTGCTTCGTTTCCTGCTGCTGCATCTCTTTAATCTGCAGCTCTATTTCTTGCTGCTTCATGTACTGCTGCATCTCCTGCTACTTGATGTCCTCCTGCATCTCCTGCTGCTTCATCTCCTGCTGTCTATCCTCTGCGGATGCACCTGCGGATGCATCTGAAGAAGCATCTCCATTTCCTGCTGCATCTGCTGCTCAGTCTGCTACGGATGCATCTAGTGCTTCTGCATTTCAGAAGCATATTCTGTTGAAGGCGTCCGCGGCTGCATATCCTGCTGCTACATCTCCTGCTGAATCTCCTGCTGCACTTCCTGCTGTAACTGCTGATGCCTATGTTGCTATTTCATCTCCTAGTTCATTTCCTGCTGAATCTTCTTCTGCAGAATCTCCTCCAGCATCTCCTGCTAAAATTCCTGCTGATGTATCTCCTGCTGCATCTCTTGGTGCTGCATCTTCTCTTGTTGCGTCTCCTGCTGCATCACCTGCTCCTGTATCTCCTGCTGATACTTCTCCTGATGCATCCTCTGCTTATGCATCTGCGGATGCATCTCCTGATGCACCATTTCCCGTTGCATCTGCTGCTCCATCCCCTGCTGCATCTCCTTCTGCTCCATCTGGTGCATCTGCTGTTGCGTATGCTGCTGCTTCATCTACTGCTGCATCTCCCGCTGACTCTCATGCAGCTGCATCTCCTTCTGAATATTCTGCTGAAACTACTGCTGAATATGCATCCCCTGCTGCATCACCTTTTATGCATCTTCTGCTTCATATCCTACTTCATCTCCTCCTGCAGCATATCTTGCTGCATTTCCTTCTGCTGCATCTCCTGCTGCAGCATCTTCTGCTGCTACATCTACTGAATCTGCATCTCCTGATGCATCTGCTGCTGCAGCTATTGCTGCTGCATCTGCTGCTTCATCTCCTGCAGCATCCTCAGCGGGAGCATCTGCTAATTCATCTGCAGAAGCATCTCCATTTCCTCCTGCATCTGCTGCTCAATCTTCTACGGATGCATCTGCTGCTTCTGCATTTCAGCAGCATATCCTGTTAAAGGCATCTGCGACTGCATCTCTTGCTGCTACATCTCCTGCTGAATCTCCTGGTACACTTCCTGCTGTAACTGCGGATGCTTGTGTGGCTATTTCATCTCCTGCTGCATCTCCTGCTGAATCTTTTTCTGCAGAATCTCCTCCAGCATCTCCTGCTACAATTCCTGATGATGTATCTCCTGCTGCATCTCCTACTATATCCCCTGCTGCTGTATCGCCTTCTATATCTCCTGCTGCATTTTCTACTGAATGTCCTGCTGCAGAATCTCCTACAGAATTTCCTGCTAGAGAATCTGCTGATGCATTTCTTGCTGATGCATCTGCTGATACTGCATGTGCTGCTGCAGCTCCTGCTGCATCTCTTCGTGCTGAATCTTCTGATGTTGCATCTCCTGCTGCATCTCCTTATGACTTAACTTCCACTATTGAGGCGCTTTAGGGAAACTGAATAACGCCCACAGGGAAGATGATAGCATGGAATGCTGCCGCTTCTGAATGTCTTCTCTTATAGCGATTTCACTGCAAAGCGAGACTTGTTGATGCCTATAGCATCTCCTGCTTCTTCATCTCCTGCTGCTACATCTCCTACAGCATATGACGCTGCTGCATCTCCTGTTACTTCTGCTGCTGCTGCATTACCTGATGCATCTCCTGATTCTGCAACTCCTTCTGCGTCTCCTACTTCTACATCCCCTGCTTCTGCATTTCCTGCTGCATCTCCTGATGCTGTATTTCCTGCTGATGGGTCTGATGCTGTATCTCTTCCTCTTGCATCTTTTGCTGCATCTGCTGCTGCATTACCTGCTCTATCTCCTCCTACTGCCTTTCCTGCTGCCTAATCTCCTGCTGCTGAATCTCTTTCTACATCTCCTTCTTCTGAATCTCCTGCTACTCTATTACCTTCTGCATCGACTCCTGTTGCATGTTCTGCTGCGGCATCTCCTACTGCTTCATCCTCTTCTGCATCAGTTGCTGATGAATCTCCTGATCAATCTCCTGTGGCATCTCATGTTTCTACATATCATGCTGAATCTCCTGCTCCATCTTCTTCTGAATATGCATGTCCTGATGCATCTCCACCTGCTGCCACTCCTACTGCTGCGTTTGCTTCTGCATCTCCTGCTGCCGAATCTCATGATGCCGTGTCTGCTGCTGAATCTCCTGCTGCAGAATCTCCTGCTGCTGCATCTCCTACTGCTGCATCTGCTGGTGCTGCACCTGCTGCAACATCTGCTTCTGCATCTCCGTCTGAATCTCCTGGTGCTGCATTTCCTGCTGATGCATATTCTGCTTCAACTCCTGATACTGCATCTGCTGATAATGCATCTCTTGTTGCTGCATATTCTGGTGTTGCATCTCCTGCTTCGTCAAATTATGACTTAACTGCCAATATTGAGGCCCTTTAGAGAAATCGAATAACGCCCACAGGGAAGATGATCGCATGGAATGCTGCTGCTTCAAGTCACAATTCAGTACCCTATACTAAAACGTTCTGTTAGTTATGCTTTGCAGCTTTCACTGAAAGCGTTTCCAGAGAAGCCTCTAACGAGAGGCAGCATTTCATTGTAGCTTCTTCCCTGCGGTACTTGTGCTGAACGCTCTGATATTTTCAAGTGACGCTTTAAGAGCAGTTCTGATGTTACAGTACACAAGCGTATAGTCAAACTGCCACAAGACTCGCTATGCAGTGAACGCGCTTTAATCTCTTAAAGTATTCAGAAGCAGCAGCACTCCATGCTATCATCTTCCCTGTGGGCGTTATTCGATTTCTCTAAAGCGCCTCAATATTGGCAGTTACGTCATAATTTGACGAAGCAGGAGATGCACCACCAGAAGATGCAGCAACAAGAGATGCATTATCAGCAGATGCAGCATCAGGAGTTGAAGCAGAATATGCATCAGCAGGAAATGCAGCACCAAGAGATTCAGATGGAGATCCAGAAGCAGATGTTGCAGCAGGTGCAGCACCAGCAGATGCAGCAGTAGGAGATGCAGCAGCAGGAGATTCTGCAGCAGGAGATTCAGCAGCAGACACGGCATCATGAGATTCGGCAGCAGGAGATGCAGCAGGAGATGCAGAAGCAAACGCAGCAGTAGGAGTGGCAGCAGGTGGAGATGCATCAGGACATGCATATTCAGAAGAAGATGGAGCAGGAGATTCAGCATGATATGTAGAAACATGAGATGCCACAGGAGATTGATCAGGAGATTCATCAGCAACTGATGCAGAAGAGGATGAAGCAGTAGGAGATGCCGCAGCAGAACATGCAACAGGAGTCGATGCAGAAGGTAATAGAGTAGCAGGATATTCAGAAGAAGGAGATGTAGAAAGAGATTCAGCAGCAGGAGATTAGACAGCAGGAAAGGCAGTAGGAGGAGATAGAGCAGGTAATGCAGCAAAGCACGTCTAACAAAATGTTTAGTATTGATTACAGAATTGTGATTTAACTACGCCTATGGAGGAGCTGTAGGAAAAGTGAGTTGAGCCCGTATGGAAGATGCTAGCATGGAATGCTGCTGCTTCTGAATGTCTTCTCTTATAGCGCTTTCACTGCAAAGAGAGACTTGTAGAACTTTCAGTCTAGGCTCGTGTCCTGTAACATCAGAATGGGTAGTAAAGCATCACTGCAAAATTTCAAATCGTTCAGAACAAGTACGGCAGGGAAGCTGCTACTATCACATGCTGGCTCTGTTCAGTCTTCTCTGGAAGCACTTTCACTGCAAGCTGCAAAGCACGAGTAACATAAAATTTTAGTATAGGGTACAGAACAGTTACTTTGCTTTGCCGAATAACTCGCTTTCGGAATAGTGAACATCGGCTGCTTAGAAGATGGTAGTATGGAATGCTGCTGCTTCTGAATTTCTTCTTTTACAACACTTTCACTGCAAAGTACGACTTCTAGAAGTTCCATTCTAGTCTTCTCAAGTATATCATGAGCTAGTAAATTGTAACTTCAAAATTTCAGAGCATTTAACACTGCAAGGAAGCTTCTACCATCAAATGTTGATTCTCGTTAAAGTCTTCTCTTATAGCGCTTTCACTGCAAGTTGTGAAGCACGACTAATCCATTTTAATTTAGGGTAATAAATTGTGACTTAGCTACTCCTCTTAACGCGCTTATGGAAAAGTAAGTATTTCAGGCAGTGCAGATGCTGGCATGAAACTATACCCCTTATTAATGTTTTCTTTTATAGTGCCGTAACTGCCACAGACGACTTATAGGAGTTTCACTCTAGGGTTATGAACTGTGAGATCAGAATGGCTATTAAAGCCACATTTCAAGATTTGAGATCGTTCAGCACAAGTACCGCAGGGAAGCTGCTACCATCAAATTTTGGCTCTCGTTAGGATCTTTTCATGAAGCGCTGTCACTGCCAGCCACAAAGCACGAAAAACGCAATGTTTTCGCATAGGCTAGTTATTAGCGACTTAATAACGCCTAATAACGCTCTTTCGGAAAAGGGATATCTCCAGCAGGGAAGATGTTAGCATGGAATGCTTCTGCTTCTGAATGTCTTCTATTAGAGCACAATCAGTGCAAACCAATACTGATGGATCTTTCTGTCTAAGCTAGTGAATGGTAACATCAGAAAAGCTAGTAAAGCTTCACTTGAAGATTTGAAAGCGTTCAGCACAAGTACCGAAGGGAAGATACTAGCATGAAATAGTGTCTGTCGTTAGAATCTTCTCTGGAAGCGCTTTCACTGAGAGGTGTAAAACACGACTTACAATGCCTTAAAGTGTAGGTTAAAGAATAGTGACATAATAGCGAATAAAAACGAGCATTAGGAAAAGTGAATATTTCTAACAGGGAAGATGTAATCACGGAATGCTGCTGCTTCTGAATGTCGTCTCTTATAGCGCTTTCACTGGAAAGCGAGACTTGTCCAACTTTCAGTGTTAGCTTGTGAAATGTGACATCAGCATGCCTCTTGAGGCATCCCGTCAAGATTTCAGGGATTTCTGCGCAAGTACCGCAGGGAATTTACTACCATCAAATTTTGGCTCTCGTTAGGATCTTTTCGTGAACAGCTTTCCCTGTCAGCCGCAAAGCACGAACACCAACTTTTTCTCGTAGGCTAGTTATTAGCCACTTAATAACGCCTAATAACGCTCTTTCGGAAAAGGGAATAGCTCCAGCAGGGAAGATGTTAGCATGGAATGCTTCTGCTTCTGTATGTCTTCTCTTAGAGCGCAATCACTGCAAACCAAGATGTATCGAACTTTCCGTCTAGCCTAGTGAACAGTAACATCAGCATGGCTAGTAAAGCTTCACTTGAAGATTTGAAAGCGTTTAGCAGAACTACCTCTGGGAAGTTGCTAACATCAGGTGGTTGCTCTCGTTAGAGTCTTCTCTGGAAGTGCTTTCACTGCAAGCTGCAAACACGACTAAAAGCACGTATTAGCATAGGCTAGTGAATAGGGACTTAACACCGTCCAATACAGCGTTTTAGTAAAAATTCATATCTCCAGCAGGGAAGATGTTAGCATGGAATGCTTCTACTTCTGAATGTCTTCTCTTAGAACGCTCTAAGACGTTAGACGTTATTAATTCGCTAATAACTAGCCTACGGGAAAACTAGGTTTTGTCATGCTTTGCGGCTGCCAGTGTAAGCACTTCATGAAAAGATCCTAACGAGAGCCAAAATTTGATGACAGCATCTTCCCTGCTGTACTTGTGCAGAGATCTCTGAAATCTTGACGGGATGCCTCAATAGGCATGCTGATGTTATATCTCACAAGCCTAGACTGAAAGTTGGTCAAGTCTCGCTTTCCAGTGAAAGTACTCTAAGAGAAGACATTCAGAAGCAGCAGCATTCCGTGCTAACATCTTCGCGGTTAGAGACACTCACTTTTCCGAAAGAGCGTTATGAGGCGCTATTAAGTCTCTATTCATTTCACAACTCAAGAACGTTGCGTTAGTGTTTCTCTGCATCTTGCAGAGAAACCGTTTCCATAGAAGATGCTAACGAAAGCCAGCATTTGATGGTAACACCTTTCGTGTGTTACTTGTGCCGAACGCTCTGAAATTTTGAAGTAACGCCTTCGTAGACATTCTGGTCTTACAGTACACAAGACTAGACTGAAAGTTCTACAAGTCGTGCTCTGCAATGAAAGCGCTCTAAGAGAATACATCCACAAGCAGAAGCATTCCATGCTAGCATCTTCCCTGCTGGCGATATGAATTTTTACTAAAACGCCGGATTAGAAGGTGTTAAGTCCCTATTCACTAGCCTAGGCTAATACGTTCTTTTAGTCGTGTTTGCATCTTGCAATGAAAGCGGTTCCAGAGAAGACTCTAACGAGAGCAACCATTTGATGCTAGCAACTTCCCAGGGGGAGTTCTGCTAAACGCTTTCAAATCTTCAAGTGAAGCTTTACTAGCCATGCTGATGTTACCGTTCACTAGCCTAGACAGAAAGTTCAATAAATCTTGGTTTGCAGTGATTGCGCTCTAAGAGAAGACATACAGAAGCAGAAGCATTCCATGCTAACATCTTCCCTGCTGGAGATATTCCATTTCCGAAAGAGCGTTATTAGAGGTTTTTAAGCAGTAAATAACTAGCCTACGCTAAAAGTTTGCGTTTTTCGTGCTTTGAAGCTGGCAGTGACAGCGCTTCATGAAAGGATCCTAACGAGAGCCCAAATTTGATGGTAGCAGCTTCCCTGCGGTACTTGTGCTGAACGATCTCAAATCTTAAAATGTGACTTTAATAGCCATTCTGATCTTACAGTTCATAAGCCTAGAGTGAAACTTCTACAAGTCGTCTGTTGCAGTAACAGCACTATAAGAGTAAACATTAATAAGAGGTGTAGTTTCATGCCAGCATCTGCACTGCCTGAAATACTTACTTTTCCATAAGCGCGTTAACAGGCGCAGTTAAGTCACAATTCATTACCCTAAACTAAAATGTGTTAGTAGTGCTTCAGAGCTTGCAGTGAAAGCACTATAAGAGAAGACTCTAACGAGAACCAACGATTGATGGTAGAAGCTTCCTTGCAGTACTTGTGCTGAACGCTCTGAAATTTTGAAGTGACACTTTACAAGCTGGTGATATACTTCAGAAGACTAGAATGGAACTTCTAGAAGTCGTACTTTGCAGTGGAAGTGTTATAAGAGAAGGCATTCAGAAGCAGCAGCATTCCATACTACCATCTTCTAAGCAGCCGATGTTCACTATTCCGAAAGCGCGTTATTCGGCGAAGCAAAGTAACTGTTCTGTACCCTATACAAAAATTTTATGTTACTCGTGCTTTGCAGCTTGCAGTGTAAACGCTTCAAGAGAGATTCTAACGAGAGCTAGCATTTGATCATAGCAGCGCCCTTGCGGCACTTTTTCTAAACGTTTTCAAATTTTGCAGTGACGCTTTAATAGCCATTCTGATGATGCAGTACACGAGCCTAGACTGAAAGTTCTACAAGTCTTGCCTTGCAGTGGAAGCGCATCCAGAGAAGAATTAGACGAATGTCAATATTTGATCGTAGCATCTTCCCTGCGGTATTTGGGCTGAACACCCTGATATTTTGAAGCGACGCTTTAATAGCCATTCTGATGTTGCAGTGTAAAAGCCTAGACTGAAACGTCTACAAGTTTTGCTTTGCAGTGAAAGCGCTCTAAGAGAAGACATTCAGTAGCAGCAGTATTCCACGCTAGCATCTTCACTGCTTCAGTTACTCACTTATTAGAAAGCACCTTCATAAGTCACAATTCGGTACCCTATACTAAAACGTTCTGTTAGTCATGCTTTGCAGCTTGCAGTGAAAGCGTTTCCAGAGAAGCCTCTAACGAGAGCCAGCATTTCATTGTAGCTTCTTCCCTGCGGTACTTGTGCTGAACGCTCTGATATTTTCAAGTGACGCTTTAAGAGCAGTTCTGATGTTACAGTACACAAGCGTATAGTCAAACTGCCACAAGACTCGCTATGCAGTGAACGCGCTTTAATCTCTTAAAGTATTCAGAAGCAGCAGCATTCCATGCGATCATCTTCCCTGTGGGCGTTATTCGATTTCTCTAAAGCGCCTCAATATTGGCAGTTAAGTCATAATTTGACGAAGCAGGAGATGCAACACCAGAATATGCAGCAACAAGAGATGCATTATCAGCAGATGCAGCATCAGGAGTTGAAGCAGAATATGCATCAGCAGGAAATGCAGCACCAGGAGATTCAGACGGAGATGCAGAAGCAGATGCAGCAGTAGGAGATGCAGCAGCAGGAGATTCTGCAGCAGGAGATTCAGCAGCAGACACGGCATCATGAGATTCGGCAGCAGGAGATGCAGCAGGAGATGCAGAAGCAAACGCAGCAGTAGGAGTGGCAGCAGGTGGAGATGCATCAGGACATGCATATTCAGAAGAAGATGGAGCAGGAGATTCAGCATGATATGTAGAAACATGAGATGCCACAGGAGATTGATCAGGAGATTCATCAGCAACTGATGCAGAAGAGGATGAAGCAGTAGGAGATGCCGCAGCAGAACATGCAACAGTCGATGCAGAAGGTAATAGAGTAGCAGGAGATTCAGAAGAAGGAGATGTAGAAAGAATTTCAGCAGCAGGAGATTAGACAGCAGGAAAGGCAGTAGGAGGAGATAGAGCAGGTAATGCAGCAGCAGATGCAGCAAAAGATGCAAGAGGAAGAGATACAGCATCAGACCCATCAGCAGGAGATACAGCAGCAGAAGATGCAGCAGTAAATGCAGCAGCAGTAGGTGCAGCAGAGATGCAGTAGCAGGAGATGAAGCAAGAAAGGAGATGCAGAAGGAGTTGCAGCATCAGGAGATGCAGCACGAAATGCAGCAGCAGGGGATGTAGAAGTAGGAGACGCAGAAGGAGTTGCAGAATCAGGAGACGCATCAGGTAATGCAGCAGCAGCAGAAGTAACAGGAGATGCAGCAGCGTCATATGCTGTAGGAGATGTAGCAGCAGGAGATGAAGAAGAGGAGATGCTATAGGCATCAACAAGTCTCGCTTTGCAGTGAAAGCGCTATAAGAGAAGACATTCAGAAGCGGCAGCATTCCATGCTATCATCTTCCCTGTGGGCGTTATTCAATTTCCCTAAAGCGCCTCAATAGTGGAAGTTAAGTCATAATGAGATGCAGCAGGAGATGCAACGTCAGAAGATCCAGCATGATGCATCAGCAGGAAATGCATCAGCAGATTCTCTAGCAGGAAATTCCGTAGGAAATTCTGCAGCAGGAGATATAGAAGGAGATACATCATCAGGAATTGTAGCAGGAGATGCTGGAGGAGATTCTGCAGAAAAAGATTCAGCAGGAGATTCAGCAGGAGATGTAGCAGCAGGAGATGCAGCCGCAGATGCCTTCAACAGGATATGCAGCTGAAATGCAGAAGCAGCAGATGCATCCGTAGAAGATTGAGCAGCAGATGCAGGAGGAAATGGAGATGATTCTGCAGATGAATCAGCAGATGCACCCGCAGAGGATGCAGCAGGAGATGAATCAGCAGGCTATTCCGCAGCAAGAGATGAAGCAGCAGATGCAGCAGCAATAGCTGCAGCAGCAGATGCATCAGGAGATGCAGATTCAGTAGATGTAGCAGCAGAAGATGCTGCAGCAGGAGGTGCAGCAGGACATGCAGCAGAAGGAAATGCAGCAAGATATGCTGCAGGAGGAGATGCAGTAGGATATGAAGCAGAAGATGCAGCAGCAGGTGATGCAGCAGGGGATGCATATTCAGCAGTAGATTCAGCAGAAACGTCAGAAGGAGATGCAGCTGCATGAGAGTCAGCAGGAGATGCATCAGTAGATGAAGCAGCAGCATATACAACAGCAGATGCACCAGATGGAGCAGAATGAGATGCAGCAGGGGATGGACCAGCAGATGCAACGGGAAATGGTGCATCAGGAGATGCATCCGCAGATGCATGATCAGAGGATGCATCAGGAGAAGTATCAGCAGGAGATACAGGAGCAGGTGATGCCGCAGGAGATGCAACACCAGAAGATGAGCAGGAGATGCAGCAGCACATGCAGTATCAGCAGATGCAACAGCAGGAGATTAAGCATCAGACGCAGCATCAGGAGATGCAGTCGCAGGAAATATAACAGGAATAGACGTAGAAGGTAATGCAGCAGCAGGAGTTGAAGCAGAATATGCATCAGCCGGAAACGCAGCACCAAGGGATTCAGATGGAGAGCAGCAGGAGATGTAGCAGCAGGAGATGCATAATCAGATGTTGTAGCAGGTGCAGCACCACCAGATGCGGCAACAGGAGATGCAGCAGAAGGAGATGCCGCAGTAGCACATGCAGAAGGTGATGCAGCAGTAGGAGATGTAGCAGAAGGAGATGCCGCAGTAGCACATGCAGAAGGTGATGCAGCAGTAGGAGATGCAGCAGCAGCAGATGCAGCAGGATATTATGTAGCAGGAGATTCAGCATGATATGTAGAAGCATGAGATGCCGCAGGAGACTGATCAGAAGATTCAGCAGCAACTGATGCAGCAGCAGGAGAAGCAGCAGCAGCAGGAGATGCAGAAGCAGATGCAGCAGGAAATGAAGATTCATCAGAAGATGCAGTAGGAAGAGATTCTTCAACATATGCAGCAGCATGATATGATGCAGCAACAGGAGACACAGCAGGTTATGGAGAAAGAACAGATGATTCAGAAGACGCAGCAACAGGAGATTCAGTAGCAGGCGATTCAGCACCAGGAGATTCAGCAGCAGGAGATGCATATTCAGGAGATAGGTCAGGAGATGTAGCAGGATATGTAGGAGTATGAGATGCCACAGGAGATTCAGGAGGAGATTCAGCAGAAGGAGATGTAAGAGCAGGAGATGAAGGAGCAGGAGATGCAGAAGCAGAATTAGCAGGAGATATAGATTTAGCAGGAGATGCATCAGCAGGAGATGCAGAAGCAGATGCAGCAGGAGGAGATGCAGCAGCAGGACATGCAGCAGGAGTCGATGCAGAAGATAATAGAGCAGCAGGAGATTCAGAAGAAGGAGATGCAGAAAGAGATTCATCAGCAGGAGATGCAGCAGCAGGAAAGGCAACAGTATTTACAGAAGAAGGATATGCAGCAGGAGGAGATGCAGTAGGAGGAGATAGAGCAGGTAGAAAAAGAGCAGCGGATTCTGCAGCATGAAATTCCGTAGGAGATTCTGCAGCAGGAGATTCAGTAGAAAACGCAGCAGGAGATTCAGTAGAAAACGCAGCAGGAGATGCAGCAGGAGATATAGAAGGAGATTCAGCAGCAGGGGATGTAGAAGGAGATGCAGCAGGAGACACATCAGCAGGAATTGCAGCAGGGGATGTAGAAGGAGATGCAGCAGGAGACACATCAGCAGGAATTGTAGCAGGAGATGCTGGAGGAGATTCTGCAGAAGAAGATTCAGCAGGAGATGCAGCAGGAGATGAAATAGCAACATAGGCATCAGCAGTTACAGCAGGAAGTGCAGCAGGAGATTCAGCAGGAGATGTAGCAGCAGGATATGCAGCCGCGGACGCCTTCAACAGAATATGCTTCTGAAATGCAGAAGCACTAGATGCATCCGTAGCAGACTGAGCAGCAGATGCAGCAGTAAATGGAGATGCTTTTTCAGATGCATCCGCAGGTGCATCCGCAGAGGATAGACAGCAGGAGATGAAGCAGCAGGAGATGCAGGAGGACATCAAGTAGAAGGAGATGCAGCAGCAGCAAATGTAACAGGAGATGCAGCAGTACATGAAGCAGCAAGAAATTGAGCTGCAAAGAGATGCAGCAGCAGGAAACGCAGCAGAATATGTAGCAGGAGGTGATGCAGCAGCAGGTGATGCAGCTGCAGCTGCAGAGGCAGCAGATGCAGCAGTAATAGATGCAGCAGCAGATGCATCAGGAGATGCAGATTCAGTAGGAGATGTAGTAGCAGAAGATGCTGCAGCAGATGATGCAGCAGGAGATGCAGCAGAAGGAAATGCAGCAAGATATGCTGCAGGAAGAGATGCAGCAGGAAATGCAGCAGCAGGCGATGTAGTACCAGGAGATGCAGAAGGAGATGCAGAAGGAGCTGCAGCATCAGGAGATGAAGCAGGGAATGCAGCAGCAGCAGAAGTAAGAGGAGATGCAGCAGCATCATATGCTGTAGGAGATGTAGCAGCAGGAGATGAAGAAGCAGGAGGTGCTACAGGCGATTCAGCCGGAGATGCAGAAGGAGGAGATGCAGCAGCAGGAGGTGCAGAGTAGTAGATGAAGAGAAGAAGATGCAGCAGAAGGAAATATAGCAGGAGATTCATCGGCAGTACATACAGCTAGAGAGAAAGCAGCATCAGATGCAGCAGCAGGAGATGCAGCAGCATGAGATCTATCAGGAGATGCAGCAGTAGATGAAGCAGCAGCAGATGCAGCAGCCGATGCAGCAGTAGTAGATTCATAAAGAGCTGCAGCAGGAAATGCAGATGAATATGCAGCAGCAGGAGATACAACAGGAGATGCATCTGCAGGTGATGCAGAAAGAGATTTAGCAGGTGACGCTCAAGGAGATGCAGCAGGAGAAGCAGATCGAGATGAAGCAGTAAGATATGCAGCAGAAGGAAATGACTCCGGAGATGCTTCACTAGAATGTGCAACATGAGATACAGCATGAGATGCAGCTCAGACGAAGGAAAAGGAGATGCAGAAACAGGAGATGCAGCAGCAGGACATGGATCAAGAGATGAAGCCGCAGGATATTCAGCAGGAAATGCAGCAGGAAGAGTTACAGTAGCATCAGATGCAGCAGTATATGCAGCAGAAGGAGATGAATAAGAGATGCAGGAGCAATTGATGCAGCAGGAGATGCTGGAGCCGAAGATGCAGAAGAAGTAAATGCAGAAACAGGAGATACATCAGGACATGCATAAGCAGGAGATGCAGCAAAACATACATCAGCAGAAGACACAGCAGCAGGATATGAAGCAGGAGATGCACCAGCAGCAGAAGCAGCAGCAGATGCATCACCATATGCAGCAGTAGATGCAGAACCATATGCAGCAGAAGATGCAGAACCATATGCAGCAGGAGATAGAGCAGCAGATGAAGCAGCAGATGCAGCTGGAGATGTAGCATCACCAGAAGCAGAATCGGATGCAGCAGCAAAGGACGCAGGATGAGATGCAGCAAGAATTGCATCAGCAGGAAATGCTGCTGGACATTCAGTTGGATATGGAACAGCAAGAGATTTGGCAACAGCAGATGCACAGGATATGCAGCAGCAGATGCAGCTGCATGAGGTGTATCAGGAGGAAATATATCAGGACATGCAACAGGCGATTCAAGAGAAGGAAATGCAGCAGGAAATCAGCCGGAGATGCAGCAGCAGGAGATGCAGGAAAAGATGCAGCCGCACCAGATGCAGCAGCAGATTCAGCAGGAGTTGCAGCAGCAGCAGATGAAGAGGCAGGAGATTAAGCAGCAAGAGATGCAGCATCAGGAGATTCAGCAGGAGATGCATCAGCAGGAAATGCATCAGCAGATTCAGCATTAGGAAATTCCATAGGAGATTCTGCAGCAGGAGATTCAGTAGAAAATGCAGCCAGAGATGCAGCAGGAGATATAGAAGGAGATTCAGCAGCAGGGGATGTAGAAAGAGATGCAGCAGGAGATACATCATCAGGAATTGTAGCAGGAGATGCTGGAGGAGATTCTGCAGAAGAAGATTCAGCAGGAGATGAAGCAGGAGATGAAATAGCAACATAGGCATCAGCAGTTATAGCAGGAAGTGCAGCAGGAGATGCAGCAGAAGGAGATGCAGCCGCAGATACCTTCAACAGGATATGCAGCTGAAATGCAGAAGCACTAGATGCATCCGTAGAATATTGAGCAGCAGATGCAGCAGGAAATGGAGATGCTTCTGCGGATTCATCCGCAGATGCATCCGCAGAGGATAGACAGCAGGAGATGAAGCAGCAATCTATACATCAGCAGGAGATGAAGCAGCAGATGCAGCAGCAGGCGATGCAGGAGATTCAGCAGGAGATGCATCAGCAGGAAATGCAGCAGCAGATTCTGCAGCAGGAAATTCCATAGGAGATGGAAATTGAGCAGCAGATGCAGCAGGAAATTGAGATGCTTCTGCAGACCCATCGGCAGATGCATCAGCAGAGTATGCAGCAGGAGATGAAGCAGCAGATGCAGCAGCAGGAGATGCAGGAGGACATGAAGTAGAAGGAGATGCAGCAGCAGCAAATGTAGCAGGAGATGCAGCAGTACATTAAGTAGCAGGAAATGGAAGAGCAGATTAAGGAGATGCAGCAGCATGAAACGCAGCAGAATATGCAGCAGGAGGTAATGCAGCAGCAGATGCATCAGGAGATTTGATTCGCAGGAGATGCAGCAAGAGATGCAGCAGCTGGAGATGAAGCAGAAGATGCAGCAGCAGAAGATGTTGTAGGAGATGCAGCAGCAGATGCAGCAGCAGCAGATGAGGCAGCAGCAGATGCAGCAGGAGCAGATGCAGCAGGGTAGGCCTATTCAGCAAGAGATGCAGCAGGAGATGAAGTAGCAGGAGATACAGCAGGAGATGCTGCAGCAGATGCATCAGAAAGAGATGCATCAGGAGGAGATGCATCAGCAGATGTAGAAGCAGATGCAGCAGGAGAAGCAGGAGGAGATGCAGCAGCAGGAGATGCTGCAGCAGATGTAGCAGGAGGAGATGCAGCAAGAGGAGACACAGCAGGAGGTGATGCAGCAGGTAAGACAGCAGCAGGAGATGCAGCAAAAGATGCAGCTAGAGACAAAGCAGCAGGAAATGCAGCAGTATATAAAGAAGCAGAGGATGAAGTAGCAGGAGATGCAGCAGGAGATTCAGCATGAGATTCAGCAGCAGGAGATGCAGCAGCAGGAGATGGAGCAGCAGGAGATGCAGCAGCAGGTGATGTAGCAGCAGCAGATGCTGCAGCAGATGTATCAGGAGGAGATGCAGCAGCAGGAGACTTAGAAGGACGTTATGCAGCAGGAGATTCTATAGCAGGAGATT